>CAKXYN010000157.1:2500-2833765 GCA_935064755.1 Tragelaphus eurycerus | reverse complement strand
TTTGCCAATGTTGACTCTGTCATCACCTGCACAGCTTCCTTTCACCTTCAGGACACTGACGTCCATGTCTGTTCACAGAGATGCCCTGAGAAACCCAGGGGAGGTGGTTCTGAAAACCATCTTTCTGTTCCAGGTGGTGGTTGGGGCTCTGGGTAATGTCATCCTTTTTTTCCACAGCATTTCCCCAATCTTGTTTGGCCAGAAAAAGAGACACACAGACGTGATTCTCACATGCTTGGCGCTGGCCCATCTCCTGATTATTCTCTTCTCTGGGTTTCCCCATAGAATGGCAGTTTTTGTTTTGAGGAAGGCCCTGAACAATCTCGTGTGTAAGCTTGTGTATTACATACAGGGAATGGTTCACAGCACTGCCCTGTGCTCCACCAGCGTCCTGAGCACCTATCAGTCCTTGACTCTCATCCCCAGGAGAGAGGAGTGGGTGATGCTCAGAGGAAGAGCTCCCAAGGTCATTGGTCATTCCCATTGCACCCGCTGGATGCTCAGTTTAATGAGCTCAGATATTAATGAATCTAGATGCTCAGTTTTTTAATGAATATCTGTGTTCCCTTGATGATTACTGGTCCAGAGAACACAAGAAATGATACTGACAATCAAGGAAGTGGTTCTGCTCACCCACAGCTCCTTACGCAGGTTTTATGTACTTTTGGTCCGTCTCTGATGCCATACTTCTTATCCTCACGGTCTGATCCAGTGGCTCCATGGTGCTTCTGCACAGACACCACCAGAGGGTGCAGTATATTCACACCCCCACTGGGCACCACAGATGCCCCCCAGACACCAGAGCTGCCCACACCATCCTGATGCTGGTGGTCACCTTCGTCATCTTCTACGTGCCGAATTCTATTTTTTTCTTTCTGTATCAGTGCCTTTTTAGATTCTCGTCTATAGTTGATACAGACCTCTAGTGTCTTGGCTTCATGTCTTCGCACTGTTTCCCCCTTCCAGTCGCTCCTGAGGGTCCTAGAACTCCTAGGTTCTGCTCTTGAATTGTTAGAAAAAATGGTTACATAGCTAAATATATAGTGCATCCGTGTTCAATCTCTCAGTAATGTCTGACTCTTTGCAACCCCAGAATCCTCTGTCTGTGGAATTTTCTAGGCAAGAATATTGGAGCAGGTTGCCATTTCCTCCTCTGGGGGATTTCCCTAAACCAGGGCTCAACCTGTGTCTCCTGCATCTCCTGCATTGGCAGGCAGGCTCTACCACTGTGGCCCCCTGGAGAAGCCCCTTAGATTCATAGTAGACAGCTTCAATAATAGCCAATTATTTTCTTCTGTAATTATCTGTATATTTACTTTATACCCACTTTTACTGAAGCATAAATAACGTGACATTGTATCACTTCAGGTCTTACAACATTATGATTGAATATTTGCATATGTTACAGATAGTCAGTCAAATAAGTCTAGTTGATATCCATCTACCTCCGTGATGTTTTCCGTGTTTCCATGTCCGATTCTTCGTGATCATGTGCACTGCAGCACACCAGGCCTCCCTGTCCTTCACCATCTCCCAGAGTTGGCTCAAACACATGTCCATTGAGGCGGTGATGCCATCTTATCATCTCATCCTCTGTTGCCCTCTTCCCCTCCTGCCCTCAGTCTCTCTCAGCATCAGGGTCTTTTCCAGTGAGTCAGTTCTTCACATCAGGTGGCCAAAGGATTGGAGCTTCAGCATCAGTCCTTCCAATGAATATTCAGGGTTGATTTCCTTTAGGATGGACTGGTTTCATCTCCTTGCTGTTGAAGGGACTCTCAAGAGGCTTCTCCAGCACCACAGTTTGAAAGCATCAGTTCTTCAGTGCTCAGCCTTCTTTATGGTCCAACTCTCATATCCATACATGACTACTGGAGAAACATAGCTTTGACTATATGGACCTTTGTTGACAAAGTGATGTTCTCTACTTTTTAATACACTGTCTAGATGTGTCATAGCTTTTCATCCAAGGAGCAAGCATATGTTAATTTCCTGGCTGCAGTCACCGTCCACAGTGACTTTTCAGCCCCCCAAAATAAAATCTGTCACCATTTCCACCTCTGTACGTACTACAAAAATTTTTCTTGTGACTAGAACTTTGAAGATTGACTCTCTTACCACTTTTCATTATGCAATACAGTATTATTAACTACTGTCTCCATGCTGTACGTTTATATACCCATGACTAATTTATTTTATAAGTAGAATTTGCTACCTCTGATATTTGTACTCAGTACAAATTTTTACAGAAAATCCAAACGACTTTGAAGGTCAAATAGATAAATGCGCTTGCTGCCTGGAGAGGTCTGAAAGTGAATCCATGAGATTATCGACTTGAAAAAGACTCCAGCCATTACTCAGGAAACCCCCCCTTGGCCAGTGCAGCTGCCTGAAAGAAGCCTCCTTTCTTCAGGAACATCTGAAGTGTTTTCACAAAGTCTATCTCCCTGTGGTGTAGCTCATATCCGATATACGCTTCCACATAATCCAGTATTGCTCTACATTATGTTACTCCAGAGGTGGTGAACATTTTATTTCATAGGTGAGGATAAGAATCCTGGGAAATGGAGATGGTGTTATGTTTTCGTTTGTGTTTTTTTTTTCACTCGTGTGTCTCTGATATGCTGTAGTGTTACACAAAAATCAATGTTATTCAGTGAGTTACATCATTTTTCACATTGGATTTTCTTTACATGGTTCAGTTCAGTCACTCCTCAGTCGTATCTGACTCTTTGTGATTCCATGGACTGCAGCACACCAGGCTTCCCTGTCCATCACCAACTCCTGGAGCTTGTTACAACTCATGTCCATTGAGTTAGTGATGCCAACCAACCATCTCATCCTCTGGTGTCCCCTTTTCCTCCTGCCTTCAATCTTTCCCAGCTTCAGAATCTTTTCCAGTGAGTCACTTCTTTGCATCAGGTGGCCAAAGTATTGGAGTTTCAGCTTCAGCATCTTTCTCCTTCCAATGAATATTCAGGACTGATTTCCTTTAGGATTGACTGGTTTGATCTCCTTGCAGTCTGAGGGACTCTCAAGAATCTTCTCCAGCACCACAGTTCAAACGCATCAATTCTTTGGTGCTCAGCTTTCTTTATAGTCCAACTCTCACATCCATACATGACTACTGGAAAAACCATAGCTTTGACTAGATGAACTTTTGTCGGCAAAGTAATGTCTCTGCTTTTTCATATGTTGTATAGGTTGGTCACGGCTGACCGTCAGTAAATTTGACTGATTAGACAGATGAAGTCATATGATGGAGGGAAGAGAAGCTTCCCGCTCAATATTTTTCACTTAAACGTTTAGTCTTCATCACTGAAACACAGAATATTGACACTTAGTTTCATACTTTATCCTAATCACAGTTTTCTGTGTTGCATTGTCATAATATATTTTTCTGGGAAAATGTGCCATTTTTAATATTCCATTATAGAACTTAGTAATCTTAATGTATAATTACTTGTATTTATTGCTGTATCAATTACATATGAGCTTCCAAGTTTTCTAATATTCTCCTTAGAATTATTATGACCATTTCAAATAATATGTCAGAATAGAAATGCTCCAACCAGAGGACACAGAGGCTGATTAGATAAAGAAACAGACCCATATACCTGCTATTTACAAAAAACTTTCCATCTAGAGACACCAATAGACTGAAAGCAATGGAATGGAAAAGGTTGTTCCACACAAATCAAAACAAAATCAGAGAAATACTTATTCAAAAAAGACTTGAAAATAAAGACTGTTACAAGAGACAAAGAATAACACTGCATATTGATTGAAGGATCAACCCACGAAGAAGATGTAACTATTGTAAATATATATGCAGCCAACATAGGAGCACCTCAATACAGAAGGTGAATCCGGTGTGTGTGTTACACCCAAGCCCCTCAGTCCAGATGAGCCCATTTCAGGAGCTCAGTGGCCCCCTGGGACTGGCGCTTCCTCATAGGATGGCTCAGATCTGGATGCTTTCACCCACTCAGCTAGAAGTCTGGGGATGAATCCTGTGTTTCAAATATCGGAACCTGAAATGTTAGTGAATCTCTTTGTGGCTTCATTACCTAGTTGAGGAATGGCACATAGTAGGTCCAAACTGTCTGTATGTGTTTGTGTTGAGCGATGTCCCCACAGTGAATAATCATTCAATATATTAACACCTTTATGCACACTGTCCCAGACAGAGGCCATGAATGTACAACTTTATAGGAGCAGTAGGACTTCCCTGGTGGTCCAGTGGTTAAGAATCCCCTTGCCAGTGCAGGGGACATGGGTTCCATCTCTGTCTGGGAGGATTCCACATGCCACAAAGCAACTAAGCTTGTGCCACAACGACTGAGCCACTGTGCCCTAGAGAAGTCACGATGAGAAGCCCACACACTGCAACTAGAGAGTAGCCTCCGCTCTCCACAAGTAGAGAAAGGCTGTGCACAGCACCAGAAGCCTCATTCAGCCAAAATAAATATTATTTTTTGAAGAAGCCGTAGATGTTCTATCTACCAGGGTCATCTTGGAAACCCCTTGTTTATGAAATGCAGACGTGTCTGCTGCCTTCATGCACTAATTCTCCATAGAAGGTGCCTGATGCAGAGGGTGGATGGTGTCCCTTCTGCTCCATGGTCCCCCAGGAGAAACACCAGGCCAACTGCCCACCTAATGGATCAGGTATCAAACATCCAATTATTCAGTTAAACTTCCAACTAGCAATTGATCATCATGGATGAAATTAAAGAATTCTAACACTTTCTCCCTAATATAATTTTAATAAATTATTTTCCCAAACCCTGTCTGCATGTCCCAGAGTGCATCTTGCCAGAGCTAATGGGCTGTAACACAAGGGCAGGCTCGTGATCCAATGACAGACTCAGGGAGGTGGTCTGTGGGGGATGTGGAGCAAATGACAAAGTCCTTGCAGAGTCATGTGGACCGAATGGAGACCTGAGGATTCTGGGAAGGGAAACTCTGGCTTCAAAGGGGGCGTTTTCCAGGTTAAACAGACCTGAGGCCATAAATAGAAAGGGCTGTGGAACTTAACCTCAGGGGAAAGCCCAGCCTCCAGACCCCATGCTGATGATCAGTGTGAACACACTTTGAAACAGTTTGGAAACGTAAGACCATGAGGGAAAATGCCCAGTGGGAGACACAGTGCAGGGAGCCCCGGTGCTCTGTGAGTGTCCCTCCCCCAGCTCTGACTTTCACTGTAAACTTGGGCTCTCCCACAGGGAACTCAGAAAACTCTCCCTGCCCTCTGCTCAGCTGCTCACATGGACCTTCTCAGTAATTGCCAGGAGTTGTCTCTAGTCCCCAGGCATGGGTGAGGGGTGACGAGCACTGGTGGGTAAGTTCTGCCCCTCAGTGGAGACGCCCCAGACTCTCCATGCAGACAGTGTCACCTCTGCTCCAGATGACATGATAATGGCTCCTCTGTGGGGAGAGCGGGTCCAGGGACCCTGCCCCTATAACTGGGGCCCATCCTGACTGACACTTCCCTGCACAGAGTGTGGAGCCAAGCGCAGGCAGGTGAGTGCTCCCTTGTGTTTAGTCTCAGGGCAGGAAACAGGAGAGCCAGCTCTCAGCAGGAGAGGAGCTCAGAGCTGTGTTGCCAGCACCTTGGGCAGGACAGGTGCTCCCCTGCCTTGTCCTGAGCTGCCCCGTCCATGCCCTGGCTGGCAGGTGGAAGCAGGGAATGTGCTGGAGTGTGTATCTGAGGGGGACCAGAGCTGTGAGTTCACTGCAAATCCCAGGTCCTGTGGTCCCTGACAATGAATTGGTGCAAAGTCCTGTATGACCAGAGTCACTGACTCCTTCAATCATGTCTAAAGGACGTCTTTGATATTCTCAGACCTAATAGATTAGGGTTAGTATGAATATATGAGGACATATTTTTGTGCTGAGTTCATTACAACTGGAAAATCCTACCGCATCAAATAAGCCCTGATGACACAGACACACACGTGCACACACAGAAATACACAGAATTACCCTGCTTAATAATGACAGACACATTTTTCCTATTTTCAATCCCTCTTCAGTTGAATGAAGGTTTTCACTAATTTCGGCAAAGATACTCTCTCTCCATTCTGCATTGGTTTTGTGTTGTTGTGTGTGATCCACATATTTTTCTCAAGAATATGGGAAAAAATCCCACCTGTCCTTCCTTAACCTGAGGAATTATGGAAAGGGAAAAGACTCTGCCATGAAATGAAAGTCAGGTAATTTTCAAGTCTGCCAAGAGATGTGAGTGACGGAAAGTAACCAGTGTACACTTTTTTTTTTTTTACTTATAAATAGAAATTAGAATATGACTGGCTTTTGTAAGTTAACTTTGCATTTTATACTCAGAAATGCACTGAAATATACCTTGGGCTGTCCGTGGTCTGAAGTTTGTTGCTGCTAAGTCGCTTCAGTCGTGTCTGACTCTGTGCAACCCCATAGAGGGCAGCCCACCAGGCTCCCCCGTCCCTGGGATTCTCTCCCCCAGAGGGGTCCTTGCTACAGCCTTGTTTGTGGGCATCCAGCCTCCAGGACTGTGAGCAGTGAATTTCTGTTGTTTATATTCCTCTGAGTGGGTGATACATTTTTTTTATATATAACATCTCAAGCAGACTAAAACAGGTGAACACAGAAAAGGACCCCAGGTGGCAGTCCTGCCTAAGACTGAGGACTTACATCGAGGAGCGCTCTGGGAAGAGGCTGAGTGACTGATTCTGCACTGGACACGGCCTGCTCCGCCCTCTCCAGCTCCCCCGGTGTCCCTCTGTGCAGGGCCGACTCCTCTGTCCATGGTCCTGGGCACACGACGAGCTCTCTTAGCAGGGCTTTCTTGTTCTCTTAAGAGGCCTGCACAGACCAGCCCTGATTTCTGTGCTGACCTGGGATGAGGTGAGTTACATTCTCCTCCGAAGGTTCAGCTTCACATTAACTCCTGCTGCTTGCACTGGCTTGTGCGTGCTTAGTCACAGCACATCCGAAGTCCAGAAAGTCTGATCGTTCCCTCATTTTTGCCGTGTCTGAATCTAAAGTTTGCTCTGGGTCTCCAAATTGTTATTTGCCTTGTAGTATGCCTAGGAGTTTTTTCTTGATACCTGGACATGATGTACTGGGTAAAAGAAACTGTTTATCAGCCTTCAGTGATGTGGTGGTGAGATGAGGGGAGAGGGGAGATTCCACATCCTACATTGAGGTCCCAGTCTCTCCGTGAGCCTGTGCCTCTGGACTGTGAACCTCACCAGCAATTCTCTGCTTTTTTCCGCCCCAGTAGATTGGGCAGGATGGCTAGTGTGGGCTGGATGCTGGGTATTTCCCTTCCCAGGTCAGTCAGGCTCTGAGAAGACCCCAGTTGGTTAGGCTCCAGTTAGCTAAGCTCTCCTAAAGGCAGATTAAGAAGAATCTTGTGCTCTGATGTATTTCAAAATGGGTTTTCCCCTTCCAACTCCCACAGAAAGCACAAGGAGATTTTGCCACAGATTTTTTTCCACTGATTTGTCCTCAAAGAAATATCACAAAACTCAGAACTGTGGGGATCTCCCTGTAACTTGGTCTTCCTGGAGTTTCTAATTGCCAGACTTCTCCACGTGGAGCCTCCAGCAACCCGTGGAGCCTACATAAATCCATTATAAGTTCAGGGTTTTCTGCCCTGGGTCCGAAGTGTTTCCCCCATGAACCTGTGCTCCAATAACATCGATCCCTTCTATTCACTGTCCATCTCTCCAATCATGGAAGCAGAGATTTCTCCTCTGTTCTTGCCTCTGTTAGGAATCCAAGAATTTATAGAGTATTCTGTGTTTTAATTATTGTTAGGACAGAAAGTTGATTTCCATGAGGGAGCAGAAACCAGAACTGCATGACTGATGTTTTATTGTTCTTTTGTATCTCTGATGAGCTGTGAGTTCTCCAAGGTGGACAACAGGTTCAGCGACAACTGTATTAAATTTAGTCAGACTCTCCTATAATCTCAGTAATATTGTCTCATCGTTCAAAGTTAATATGTTACTACAATAGTCAGAATGATCATACATTCTAAAGGGGAAGAGTATATCACTGTCTTTCTCTCATGTCACCTGTAATATGTACATTCAGGACATATTATTTTACACCAATTATTGGTCAACCCTGGTGGCTCAGATGGTAAAGCGTCTGTCTACGATGCAGGAGACTCAGGTTCGATCCCTGGGTTGGGAAGATCCCTTGGAGAAGGAAATGGCAATCCACTCCAGTACTATTGCCTGGAAAATCCCATGGACAGAGGAGCCTGGTAGGCTACAGTCCATGGGGTCGCAAAGAGTCAGACACGACTGAGCGACTTCACATTCACGTTCACGTTCATTGGACAACCAGGGCTTCCCAGGTGGTGCTATTTGGTTTAAAAAAAAAAAAACACTTGCAATGCAGGAGACATAAGAGACTCAAGTTCAATCCCTGGGTCAGGAAGATCCCCTGGGGAGGGCATGGCAACCCACTCCCAGTATTTTTCATGCAGAATCCCATGGACAGAGGAGCCCGGTCAACTACAGTCCATGGGGTCACTAAGAGTTGGACGCAACTGAAATTTGGCGTGTACAGATGCACGCATTGGTCAGTCGTGTTACTGATCAAGAGAGACATGGTTCTCAAGTTCCTGGACCTCACAGGCTAGTGGAGCATCAGCTTATACAAGTGAACAGAAATAAATACAAAATAGTAAGTGGAACATTATAACTGATACCATGCATGTGTTCTCTAGGTTGAGACCCTCCTGTGGAGCATGACAACGTCTGCCTTCTCAGGAGACAGAAAATGCAGGAATCCTTTTCCACTTTGATTGTGTAAAAAGACCTCTGATGTCATCACCAGCTCAGCCCCCTTTCCACTCCAGGACACTCTGATGCCCTCTCCAAAGCTGTTCACAGAGATGCCCTGAGAAACCCAGGGGAGGTGGTTCTGGAAACCATCTCTCTGTTACAGATGGTGGTTGGGGCTCTGGGTAACGTCATCCTTTTCTTCCACAGCATCTGTCCGATCTTGCTTGGCTGCAAGATGAGACCCACAGATGTGATTCTCGCCCACGTGGTTGTGGCCAATATTTTGATTATTTTCTCCCCTGGGATTCCCCACATAATAGTAGCTTTTGTTTCGAGGAAGCCCCTGTCCAGTCTTGGGTGTAAGTTTGTGTATTACGTACAGAGGGTGGCTCGAGGCACCACCCTGTGCTCCACCTGCGTCCTGAGCACCTATCAGTCCTTCACTCTCACCCCCAGGAGAGCGCAGTGGGTGATGCTCAGAGGAAGGGCCCCCAAGGTCACTGGTCCTTCCTGTTGCACCTGCTGGTTGCTCAGTTTCCTAATGAATATCTATGTTCCTGTGACAGTCACTGGTCCACAGGGCACAAATAACTATACTGATAACCATGGCAAGTGGTTCTGCTCCTCCTCAGCTCCTAAAGCACGCTTTCTGTACTTGCAGTCCATCTGTGATGCCGTGTTTATTGGCCTCATGGTCTGGTCCAGTGGCTCCATGGTGCTTCTCCTACTCAGACACCGCCAGAGGGTGCAGTATATTCACACCCACACTGGACACCACAGATGCCCCCCAGAGACCAGAGCCGCCCACACCATCCTGATGCTGGTGGTCACCTTCGTCACCTTCTATGCACTGGATTGCATTTTCGTTTTGTGTATTGCTGTATTTTTAGATTTTCGCCTGTCGTTGCTTCATACCACTAACATTTTGGCTTCATGTTTCCCCACTGTTAGCCCCCTACTGCTGCTCCTTAGGGATCCTAGAACTCATGGGTGCTGCTCTTGGGTTTTTAGGCATAATGGCTGAAATAGTAAATATGAAGAAGCTTAAATATTAGCTACAAGTTCTCTATTTTATAACTATCTACTGAGCACTGTTTATTTTGAAGTATAATTAGTTGGCTTAAAGCTCAACATTCAGAAAACGAAGATCATGGCATCCAGTCCCATTACTTCATGGGAAATAGATGGGGAAACAGTGGAAACAGTGTCAGACTTTTTCTTTTTGGGCTCCAAAATCACTACAGATGGTGACTGCAGCCATGAAATTAAAAGACGCTTACTCCTTGGAAGGAAAGTTATGACCAACCTAGATAGCATATTCAAAAGCAGAGACATCACTTTGCCAACAAAGGTCCGTTTAGTCAAGGATACGGTTTTTGCAGTGGTCATGTATGAATGTGAGAGCTGGACTGTGAAGAAGGCTGAGCACCGAAGAATTGATGCTTTTGAACTGTGGTGTTGAGAAGACTCGAGAATCCCTTGGACTGCAAGGGGATCCAACCAGTTCATTCTGAAGGAGATCAGCTCTGGGTGTTCTTTGAAAGGAATGATGCTAAAGCTGAAACTCCAGTACTTTGGCCACCTCATGCAAAGAGTTAACTCATTGGAAAAGACTCTCATGCTGGGAGGGATTGAGGGCAAGAGTAGAAGGGGACGACAGAGGATGAGATGGCTGGATGGCATCACCGACTCAATGGACGTGAGTCTGAGTGAACTCCGGGAGATGGTGATGGACAGGGAGGCCTGGCATGCTGCGAGTCATGGGGTCACAAAGAGTCAGACACTAATGAGCAACTGAATTGAACTGAACTGAACTGAATTAGCACATACCATTACAGAAGTTTTGGTTGTGCAACAGAATAATACAGTATTTGTGTGTTGTTGTTGTACAGTCCCTAAGTTGTGTCTGACTCTTTGCAACCCTATGGACTGCTATGGAAGCAAGCCAGGCTTCCCTGTCCTCCACTATCTCCCAGAGTTTGCTCAAATTCATGTCCATCAAATCGGTGATGGCAACCAACCAACTCATCCTCTGCCGCCCTCTTCTCCTTTTGCCTTCAATATTTCCTAGCATCAAGGTCTTTCTCAGTGAGTCGGCTCTTCATATCAGGACAAAGTATTGGACCTTCAGTTTGAGCATCAGTCCTTCCAATGAATGTTCAGGGTTGATTTCCTTTAGGATTGATAGGTTTGATTTCCTCACAGTTCAAGGGGCTCTCAAGAGTCTTCTCCAACACCACAATTTGAAAGCATTAATTCTTCGGTGTCAGCCTTTTGTATGGTCCAACTCTCACATCTGTGCATGACTACTGGAAAAGCCATAGCTTTGACTATACAGTCCTTTGTTGGCAAAGAGATGTCTTTGCTTTTTAATATGCTGATCAGGTGTGTCATAACTTTTCCTCCAAGAAGAAACCATTTTCTAATACCATGGCTGCAGTCACCATCTGCAGTGATTTTGGAGCCCAAGAAAACAAAACCTGCTGCTGCTTCTACTTTGTCTTTTTCTAGTTGCCCTGAAGTGATGGGACTGGATGCCATGGCCTTAGTTTTCTGAATGTGGAGTTTTAAGTCAGCTTTTTCACTCTCCTCTTTCACTTTCATCAAGAGGCTTTTTAGTTCCTCTTCACTTTCTGTCATTAGAGTGGTGTCATCTGCATATCTGAGACTGCTGATATTTCTCCCAGCAATCTTGATACGGCTTGTGCTTCATCCAGCCCATCATTTCGCATGATGTTCTCTGCATGTAAGTTAAATAAGCAGGGTGATAATATACAGCCTTGATGTACTCCTTTCCCAGTTTTGAACCAGTCTATTGTTCCTTGTAAGGTTCTAACTGTTGCACCTTGACCTCCATACAGGTTTCTCAGGAGGCAGGTAAGGTGGTTTGGTATTCCCATCTCTTTAAGAATTTTCCAGTTTGTTGTGATATAGCATAGTCAATAAAGCAGAAGCAGATGTTTTTCTGGAATTCCCTTGCTTTTTCTGTGATCCAGCAGATGTTGGCAATTTAATCTCTGGTTCCTCTGCCTTTTCTAAACCCTGCTTGTACATCTGGAAATTTTCGGTTCACATACTGCCTAGCTTGAAGGATTTTGAACATAACCTTACCAGCATGGGAAATGAGCACAGTTGTCCAGCAGTGTGAGCATTCTTTGGCAGTGCCCTTCTTTGGATATTTGTATAGAATGCAAAATGTCACAAGTCTAGTTAATACCATATCCGTATATAGTTACAAAGATTCGTCTGGTGACAACTTTTAAAATTGCTCTCTTAGTGACATTCAGATATGGAACAGAGTATCTTTGGCCACCTCATGCAAAGAGTTGACTCATTGGAGAAGACTCTGATGCTGGGAGGGATTGGGGGCAGGAGGAGAAGGGGACGACAGAGGATGAGATGGCTGGATGGCATCACTGACTCGATGGATGTGAGTCTCAGTGACCTCCAGGAGTTGGTGATGGACAGGGAGGCCTGGCGTGCTGCGATTCATGGGGTCGCAGAGAGTCGGACATGACTGAGGGACTGATCTGAAATCTGATTGTTGTTACTTCTTGTATACCACCTCTCCATAATTATTTATAAAGGAAAGTTTGTACCTTTTTTCTATTCTTTACTAATTCTTTCCTTTCTTTTTAAAATTTTGACCCTGCTTGCAGGATCCAGTCCCTGACCAGGGATTAAACTTGTGCCCTCAGCAATGCAAGCACCAGGTCCCCACCACAGGACCAGGGAATTCCCTGTGCCTCCTGACATGTGTACTCAGTACCAAATGTTTACATGAAATCCCATCAACCTAGAAGGCAAATCAATGTTGGCACTGCCTTGAGGGATCTGAAAGTCAAACCATGAAATAACAGCTCAAGAGCTATTCACAGAAACATTGAGGAAATCAGTTACCCTCTTGGACAGTGTAATTCTCTGAAAGAATTCTCATTTATTTGGTATCATTTGAACTGTGTCCACACACACTTTATTTCCATATTAGTTTGACTAATACCTGATGTACATTGATTGGAACTTATTCCAATATTGGTCTCAATAAATATCACTCCTGAGTGGTGGGGAGATTTTATTTCATGATGATGCTATGAAACCTGGAAAATGGAGGTGATTTTCTACACTCTTGTATCTTTGTTTCACTTCTATTTCATTAATATGCTGTAATGCTACACATAATTACCAATATTGTACAATGGATCATTTTACCTTTGAACCTGGACTTTCTTCCCATATTTGACCCTCAGTAAATATCACTGACTTGATAGATAGAGTAACAGGAAGGAATAGCAGAAGGCACCCAGTCCTGTTTGCCACATAAACATTTAGTTTTCATCACTGTCGTGCAGAATCTTGGGACTTTGTTTTCTGTTTTATCCTAATCACTATTTTCTGAGTTCCTTTTCTCTAATACTATCTTTTAGGAAAATGTGGTATATTTATTATTGCATTTTTAAAATAGGTAGTCTTGATGTGTACCTCTTTGTATAGAATGCTCTAGTCATTACATATGGGTTCACAAATTCTTATATTCTGGTTAGAACTACTATGACCATTTCAAAGAATATGTAAGAATTGAAATGCTCCAACCAAAATGGATAAAGAAACATACTATACACATGCTGTACAAAGCACTCACTTTCGCTCTAAAGACACACAGACTGAAAGTGAGAGGATGGAAAAAGACATTCCTCATGAATGAAACGGGGAAGGCAATGGCACCCCATCCCAGTACTTTTGCCTGGAAAATCCCATGGATGGAGGATCCTGGTAGGCTCCAGTCCATGGGGTCGCTAAGAGTTGGACACAACTGAGCAACTTCACTTTCACTTTTCACTTTCATGCATTGGGGAAGGAAATGGCAACCCACTCCAGTGTTCTTGCCTGGAGAATCCCAGGGACAGGGGAGCCTGGTGGGCTGCCATCTATGGGGTCACACAGAGTCGGACACGACTGAAGCGACTTAGCAGCAGCATGAATGAAAATCAAGAGAAAGTCAGAGTAGCAATGCTTATTAAGACAAATAGACTTTAAACTAAGATTGTTATAAGAGACAGGAAGGACACTACATAATGCCCAAAGGATCAGTCCACGAAGAAGATGAAACAGTTGTAAATATATTTGCACCCAACATGGGAGCACCTCAATACCGAAGGCGAATCCAGTGTGTGCGTCACATCCAAGCCCCTCTCGATCCAGATGAGCCCGTGTCAGGAGCTCAGGGGCCGCCTGGGACGGGAGCTTCCACACTGGACGGCTCAGATCTGGACACTTCCACCAGCTCAGCTAGAAAGTCTGCTGATGAGTCATGGGTCTCAAATATCAGAATCCAGGGTATTAGTAATTCTTTTTGTATCTTCATTACCTAGTTGAGGAATGGCACATAGTAGGTCCAAACCATCTCTATGAGTTTGTGCCAAGCAACGTCCCCATGGTGAACAGTCATTCAGCATATTAAGATGATTATCAAGCACACTGTCCCAGACAGGGGCCATGAATGTACAAATGTATAGAAGCAGTAGATGTCCTGTCTACCTGGGTTATCTTGGAAAACCCACGTTCGTGAAATGTGGACGTGTCTGCTGCCTTCGTGCGCCGATTCTCCACAGAAGGAGCCTAATGCAGAGAGTGTATGGTGTTCTTTCTGCTCCGTGTTCCCTCGGGACAATGATCCCAGGCCTGCTGCACACCTAATGGAGTAGGTTTCAAGGATCCAAAGACCAATTTAAATCTCCAACTAGCAACTGATCATTACAACGATCAACTTAAAGAAGTCTTAAGTCTAATATTGTCCTAATAAATTCATCTTGCTAACCCCTGTCTGCACATCTAGGGAGGCATGTGACCAGGCTCATGGACCAGAACACAGGGACAGGCCGGAGGTCCAAGGAGAGGCTCAAGGAGGGGGCTTCATGGGTGACTTGAAAGAAATGACAAAGTCCTTGCAGTCATGTGGACAGAATGGAGACCTGAGGATTCTGGGAAGGGAAACTCTAGCTTCAAAGGGGGCGTTTTTCAGACTAAACAGACCTGAGACCATAAATAGAAAGGGCTGTGGAAGTTAAACTCAGGAGAAAGACCAGCCTCCAGATCCCATGCTGATGACCAGTGAGAACACACTTAAGACCACGAAGGAAAATGCCCAACGGGAGACACAATGAAGGGAGCCCCGGTGCTCTGTGAGTGTCCCTCCCCCAGCTATGACTTTCACTGTAAACTTGGGATCTCCCACAGGGAACACAGAAAACTCTCCCTGCCCTCTGCTCAGCTGCTCACGTGGACCTTCTCAATAAGTGCCAGGAGTTGTCACTAGTCCCCAGGCGTGGGTGAGGGGGACGAGCACTGGGGGTAAGATCTGCCCCTCACTGGAGATGCCCCAGACTCTCCATGCAGACAGTGTCACCTCTGCTCCAGATGGCATGATAATGGCTCCTCTGTGGGGACAGCGGGCCCAGGGACCCTGTCCCTATAACTGGGGCCCATCCTGGCTGACACTTCCCTGCAGAGTGTGGAGCCGAGTGCAGGCAGGTGAATGCTCCTTTGTGTTGAGTCTCAGGGCAGGAAACAGGAGAGCCGGTTCTGCAGCAGGAGAGGAGTTTGGAACCGAGACTATGCAGGATGCAGGCTGACCCTGCCTCACTCTGAGCGTCCACACCCAGGGTTGCAAACAGCTGGACACAACTGCAGTGACCTGGCACACATGCGGGCAGCATTGTTTCCCAAACCAGCGCAGCTGTGCAGAGGCAACAGGGCACACAGCTCACAGCTAAAGGAAGAGATCCAATACGAGGTTAGGTTTGTTCTTCTCTGTTATGACTGGGGCCACAGCGAAATGTAGCTTTCTAGGAATGCCATGGGAGTTGCAGGTAATTATAATTCAAAGCAGTGATCAGAATCCTTAAGTCTTGTGTTTCCTTACTCTGTTGCTGGAGACGCTGTGGAATAGCAGCAGCTGATGCTCACAGGATCTTTAGTGTCCAGACACTGCAGGCAGAGACTCTGTTAGTCAACAGGATGAGCTGTACCTGTCCTCAAACGACTCTCAATGTATTGGAAGAGAAAGTTCGTTGCTCAGTGGCGTCCAACTCTTTGCAACCCCATGGACTGTAGCCCGCCAGGCTTCTCTGTCCATGGGATTCTCCAGGCAAGAAGAGTGGGTTGCTATTCCCTTCTCCAAGGGATCTTCCCGACCCGGGGACTGAACACAAGTCTCCTGCATTGCAGGCAGATTCTTTACCATCTGAGCCACCAGGGAAGCCCAAAGGGAGAGGTGGAGTAAAAACAAAAGCCAAAAAAAAAAAAAAGCATAGATTGAGTTTTTGTGGGGTTTTTTTGAGTAAATGACATTATTCAAATTCTCTGGTGTCAATGTGCAACAGGAAAATCACTTCCTCCTCATAGACTGACTTGTATTTCAGCAGCAGCATCAGTAGGAGGTGGATATAGGAACAGTGGGATGTTAAAGAAAGTTCATCTTCTTTCCACCGGAGCAAGAATTTCAGCTTCTTTCCCAAGGTAACATCTGTGTTTATGTCAGTGATCTTACCCACTTTTGCTTCTTCTAGTATTTTAACTTCTCTTTCAAGTTTTCTTTTTATTATTTATTTTTTTAATTGGAGGCTAATTACAACATTGTAGTAGTTTTTGCCATACATTGACATGAATCAGCCATGGGTATACATGCGTCCCCCATCCTGAGCCCCTGTCCCACCTCCCTCCCCATCCCATCTTGAGACTGAGATAGAGAATCAGAAATGGTCATTGAGGATTATCATCAGGCGACTGTGAGCAAGTGGGCTGGAGTCTGAAGGAGCAAGACAGTTGAAGCAGTGGGAAGAAGGGAATTCCAGGAAAAAGGAAGGATATGAATTGTTATGATAAAAGGAAAATGTGTTTCTTTTTTTTTTTTTTTTTAAGGGAAGTAAATTCAGCTGGACTTAGGACAAGAAAGGCTAGTAAGATGGCAAATGCCTTAGGCATCCCTCACATTCCTACCAGGCGGAGAGTTTATCTTTTCCAAAAACCAACTCTCGTCTTTGCTGATCTTTTATTTCTCTGGTCTGTATTTCATTTACTTCTGCTCTGATTTCTGTTAATTCTTTCCTTCTGGTGAGCATCGGGCTTAGTATTTTTTTTGAGTTCCTGGATGTAAGTTTAGTAGGATTCTCGTTTTTACAAAAATGAAAACTAATGAAGATGTAAAGCAATCTGTCTGTGCATTGGGTCTAACAACCCAAGTATTTTATTAGCTTTCGGGTGACACAATTGACAAGCAAAAACTGTACTTATTGAAGGTGTATACCTGGATGTGTTGACTGAAATGTTTATTTTTACATACGGCCTGGGGCAAGCTGGAGACTGCTCTAGAAAAATCTCTCCACAGACAGACTTCTCAGCAAGTCAAGACCTGCAAAATTATTAATGATTAAAATTCTTTGCAAACTAAGGTTACTTTCCATACCAAATAGATTGTCTGAGGGACTTTCAGCAGCCCATACAGTCAGAGTGCTACCAATTTCATGATGGGTGTTTTGTATACTATCATATCAATGTATAATTTAGATTTCTCCACAGTTGGAACTATGTTCCCTAAAAATTTTAGTAACATCTGTAGCCCTGTAATATGTATATTATTCTGCCTTTCTGTTTAATTTTCTTCATGCCTGATAACGGTAGGGAGGATGAAAATGAATTATAAATATGGTGCAGGCACCGACTCCATGGATGTGAGTTTGAGCAAACTCCCGGAGACGGTGAAGGACAGGGAAGCCTGGTGTGCCGCAGTCCATGGGGTCGAAAAAGAGTCAGACGTGACTGAGCGACTGAAGAACAACCGTGTATTTTTATTTTTGTCTCCTTTCACTTGTTTGCCAGCTACATGTTTATTAAATCTAATTTATTATGTGTCAATCATATATTTTTTTACCAACACAGGCATGGCTTCTAAGCTCATGGGTTTTACATCTGTGTACTCCAGTGTTCTTGCCTGGAGAATCCCAGGGACAGGGGAGCCTGGTGGGCTGCTGTCTATGGGGTCGCACAGAGTCGGACACAACTGAAGCAACTTAGCAGCAGCAGCAGCGAGTCAGAATATAAAAGTAAATAGAAAGAAATACAAAGTAATAATGATAAAATGTGAAATAGGTGTCAGTGGTGTACTTCTGCAGGCTCAGTCCCTCCTGTGTGACGGATGATGGTGTCTCTCTTTTCAAAATAGAAGGTCCAGGACCTGTGTACAAGGTCACATAAGAGTCCCCATGTCTGCACTAGCAAATCCTGATCTTCATGCCAGGCTGCTCTGAAGCCCTCTCCACATGTGCTCGGAAGGATGTGAGAAAGCAAAAGTGCCCGTTGCTCGGTCATGTCCGAACCTTTGTGACACTGTGGACCAGAGCCCACCAGGCTCCTCTGTCCGTGGGATTCTCCAGGCAAGAACACTGGAGTGGGTTGCCATCCCCTCTCCAGGGGAGCTTCCCGACCCAGGGATCAAACCTGTGTGTCCTGCATTGCAGGCGGATTCCTTACTGTCTGAGCCACCAGAGAAATCCCCATTCAGAAAGATACTTCCCCAGCAGAAAGAATCAGGGGATATGTTTCTGAAAGCCCTATTTCTGTTACAGTTTGGGAATGGGGCTCTGGCTAACATCGTCCTCTTCTTCTGTAATGTCTCCCCAGTCTTGCTTGGCCACAAACAGAGACCCCAGCAGACGATTGTCACTCACATGGCTGTGGCCAACCTCCTGGTTCTTCTCTCTGCTGGGGTTCCCCACACAATGGCAGCTTTTGTGTCAAGGACGCCCCTGTCCAGTCTCGGGTGTAAGCTTGTGTATTACGTACAAAGAGTGGCTCGCAGCACCGCCCTGTGCTCCACCTGCGTCCTGAGCACCTATCAGTCCTTCACTCTCACCCCCAGGAAAGCGGAGTGGGTGATGCTCAGAGGAAGGGCCCCCAAGGTCACTGGCTCTTCCTGCTGGGTCTGCTGGATGCTCAGTCTCTTCATGAATATCTGGATTCCTGTGAGCATCTCTGGTCCACAGGACGAGCGCAACTATACTGATGCCCAAGGCAAGTGGTTCTGCTCACCCTCGGCTTCTAAAGCAGGCTGTGTCTACTTGTGGTCTACCTCGGATGCCATGTTTATTACCCTCATGGTCTGGTCCAGTGGCTCCATGGTGCTTCTCCTGCACAGACACCGCCAGAGGGTGCAGTATATCCACACCCCCACTGGGCACCACAGATGCCCCCCAGAGACCAGAGCCGCCCACACCATCCTGATGCTGGTGGTCACCTTCGTCACCTTCTACCTGCTGAACTCTGTTTTCACTTTTTATATCAGGGCCCATGATGATTTTCGCCTGTGGTTGATGCAGGTCTCAGATGTCTTGGCTTCATGTTTTCCCACCATTTCCCCCTTCTTGCTACTCCTTAGGGATCCTAGAACACCCAAGTTCTGCTCCTGAATCTTGGCAAATAGCTGGGGAAACAATGGAAACAATGACAGACTTTATTTGGGGGGGGGGGCGGCTCCAAAATCACTGCAGATGGTGACTGCAGCCATGAAATTAAAAGACGCTTGCTCCTTGGAAGAAAAGCTATGACCAACCTAGATAGCATATTAAAAAGCAGAGACATTACTTTGCCAACAAAGGTCTTTCTAGTCAAAGCTATGGTTTTTCCAGTAGTCGTGTATGGATGTGAGAGTTGGACTATAAATAAAACTGAATGCTGAAGAATTGATGCTTTTGAACTGTGGTGTGGAGAAGACTCTTGAGACCCTTGGACTGCAAGGAGATCCAACCAGTCCATTCTAAAGGAGATCAGTCCTGAATATTCATTGGAAGGACTGATGCTGAACCTGAAACTCCAATACTTTGGCCACCTGATGCAAAGAACTGACTCCTTGGAAAAGAGCCTGGTGCTGGGAAAGACTGAAGGCAGGACGAGAAGGGGACAACAGAGGATGAGACGGTTGGATGGCATCGCCGACTCAATGGACATGAATTTAGCAAATTCCAGGAGATAGTGAACGATGATGTAGTAAACGATAGTAAAGGGAAGCCTGGCGTGCTGCAGTCCATGGGGTTGCAAAGAGTTGGACGTGACTTAGCAACTGAACAATAACAAAAAAATGAAGGTGTTATAAATCAAGTTCAAAATAAAGTCTCCACCTGTGCTCTGCAACCACTGGTAGCCTCTGCTTATTGGAAAGGAGAATAAGAAAGAATCCTGGGTGTTTGGAAAAAAGAGAGAAAATGACCGTTCTATAGGTTCCTACTCTTCACATACATTTCATGCATGACACCATCGATGTCACGTCACATCCTGTGTAGGATCCATGTTCCATATTTCCAGGTTGGTGGATTATGCTGTAGATGTAAACACAGGCTGTGATCTTTCACAACAAGAAGCAAAGGCTGAAACTGGGCCTATTTGCATATTAAGAACCAGTCTACCCCACCTCCCCCAGGAGTGCGGGATGGACATGCAAACAGGGTTGTATTTAAAATGGAGAACCAATAAGGACCTACTGCAGACACAGGGAACTCTGCTCAGCGTTCTGTGGCGGCCTGGAAGGGAGGGGAGTTTGGGGGAGATGGATACATGTGTATGTATGGCTGAGTCCCCTGCTGTCCACCTGAAACTGTGACAACATTGTTAATCAGCTACACTCCAATACAAAAGAAAGTGTTAAGAAATAAATAAATAAATTTGTAAAACAAAAAAGAATCAGTCAAGGTGTCCATCAGGCTAATTGCATCACAGTATTATAATTACGGAATTATAACTACGTCTATCCCACCTCTCAATCCATGAGAAATGAAGTTTTCGATTTCTTCAAGACATCTTTTTATATCCTTTGCTTTATTTAATCCTCTTAATGGCCCCAAGAATTTAAATTATTACACCAATGAGGGAAAAAAACACTTACAGGCGAGCCATGTAGGATCTTGGGCCCAGTACAGACTTGGGTCAGGATTCTGGAGACTGGGCATTTCACATGCTGCCTGTCACAGACTGAAGGGGCATCCTGGAGGCAACAGCTCATTCATCCCCATGAACGGAAATTCCTGAGCAACACACGCGTCAGGGAGGCCGTTCTCCCAGGACAGGCCATGGTAAACCTGTGGTGTCGCCTCCGTGGGTCACCACCACCATCTCTCTTCAGGGTCATTAAAGTCCCACTGAGACTTGACTCTCAGAAAGCACCCCTTCTTGTGTAGTTTCTCCAACTCGGCACTCAGGACAGAGCACAGGTCTTTTTCGAGCCTGCAAAAATAGAGACAGAAGGAGAAGAGATGGAGACAGGATGAGATGCTAAGATGGGTGTCCCAGAGAAGCTAACTCTTACCGTCCCCTGTATCTCTCTCTACCTCCAGCTTCATGCAGAGAGTCCAGGGCACTAGAGCTCCTTTCCACAGAAAAGCAGAGCACAAAGAAAAGAGATGGGAAATCCCCAGGAAAGAGGATGAAACAAACATAAGACGGGGCACAACCACAAAGGGCCTACACAGCACAGAAAACTATACTCAACACTCTGTAATAACCCACAAGGGAAAGGAGCGTGAGTAGAAAAGAATAGATATACAAAGCCACAGTCATCAAGACAGTGTGGTACTGGCACAAAGACAGAAATGTAGATCAATGGAACAAAATAGAAAGCCCAGAGATAAACCCACACACCTATGGACACCTTATCTTTGACAAAGGAGGCAAGAATATACAATGGAGAAAACACAATCTCTTTAACAAGTGGTGCTGAGAAAACTGGTCAACCACTTGTAAAAGAATGAAACTGGAACACTTTCTAACACCATACACAAAAATAAACTCAAAATGGATTAAAGATCTAAACATAAGACCAGAAACTATAAAACTCTTAGAGGAGAACATAGGCAAAACACACATGCATACATAGGACATACATCACAGCAGGATCCTCTATGACCCACCTCCCAGAATATTGGAAATAAAAGCAAAACTAAACAAATGGGACCTAATTAAACTTAAAAGCTTCCGCACAACAAAAGAAACTATAAGCAAGGTGAAAAGACAGCCTTCAGAATGGGAGAAAATAATAGCAAATGAAGCAACTGACAAACAACTAATCTCAAAAATAGACAAGCAACTCCTACAGCTCAATTCCAGAAAAATAAATGACCCAATCAAAAAATGGGCCAAAGAACTAAATAGACATTTCTCCAAAGAAGACATACAGAGGGCTAGCAAACACATGAAAAGATGCTCAACATCACTCATTATCAGAGAAATGCAAATCCAAACCACTATGAGGTACCATTTCACGCCTGTCAGAATGGCTGCGATTCAAAAGTCCACAAGCAATAAATGCTGGAGAGGGTGTGGAGAAAAGGGAACCCTCTTACACTGTGCAAACTAGTACAGCCACTATGGAGAACAGCATGGAGATTCCTCAAAAAACTGGGAATAGAACTGCCTTATGACCCAGCAATCCCACTGCTGGGCATACACACTGAGGAAACCAGAATTGAAAGAGACACGTGTACCCCAATGTTCATCGCAGCACTGTTTACAATAGCCAGGACATGGAAGCAACCTAGATGTCCATCAGCAGATGAATGGATAAGAAAGCTGTGTTACATATACACAATGGAGTATTACTCAGTCATTAAAAAGAATACATTTAAATCAGTTCTAATGAGGTGGATGAAACTGGAGCCTATTATATAGAGTGAAGTAAGCCAGAAAGAAAAACACCAATACAGTATACTAACGCATATATATGGAATTTAGAAAGATGGTAACAATAACCTTGTATGCGAGGCAGCAAAAGAGACACCGATGTATAGAACAGTCTTTTGGACTCTGTGGGAGAGGGAGGGGGGCGTGATTTGGGAGAATGGCATGGAAACATGTATAATATCATATAAGAAATGAATCACCAGTCCAGGTTCGATGCAAGATACAGGAAGCTTGGGGTTGGTGCACTGGGATGACCCAGAGGGATGGTATGGGGAGGGAGGAGGGAGGGAGGGTTCAGGATGGGGAGCACATGTATACCTGTGGTGGATTCATGTTGATGTATGGCAAAACCAATACAATATTGTAAAGTTAAAAAAAATTTAAAAAAATAAATGACTACAATTAGTGTATTTTAAATTACTACACAATAAAAATGTTATTGCTTTCTGAGTCAACAGAAAAAAGAACGGAACAGATATAATAGACATAGAATGCATAACTGAATCACTTTGCTTTACACCGCAAAGCAGCACAGTTATAAATCAGCCATACTTCCATTTTTAAAAAGATAGGACATAGCATCTGCAGACGTGGATGAACCTAGAGACTGTCAAACAGACTGAAGTCAGTCAGTGGAAAACAACTGCCATATATTAATGCAAATATGTGGAATCCGAAAAATGCTGGCGTATACAGTCTTATTTACAAAGCAGAAGTAGAGACACAGACATTGAGAACAAACACATAGATGTAAAGCGGGGGTGGTGGGGGTGGGAAGAACTGGGAGACTGCAACTGACACGTGTCCACTGTTGATACTACATATAAAACCATGAGTAAGGAGAACCCTCTGTACAGCACAGGGAACCCTACTCAATACTCTGGGACCTACATGGGAAGGAAATGCAAAATCGAGGGGATATAGGTAACAGATGATGCCCTTTGCTGCGCAGCAGAAACTAGCACCACTGTAAAGCAACTAGACCCCAATAAAAATGTTTAATATGCATCTTAGTTATGAAGTTGATAACACGAAATCCTCAATGTACAGCTTGCGACCAACTTCTCAAAGTGGGCAAGGTTCCCTGGTATTGAAGAGGATTCCTGCTAAAACATGCTTAGTTTAAGGTCTTCCTCAAAAAAATAAGTAAAACCACAGTTTATCTTTCTGACATCATCTCCAGGATATTAAACAAGGTGGGAAGTGTTCTAATTAAATGCTCTTCTTTCAAACGAACTCACAGTTGCCAGTGGCAAAAAAGTAGAGTTTGGGATGGACGTGCACACACGGCTGTATTTAAAATGGATAACAAGGCCCTACTGCAGACACAGGGAACTCTGCTCAGCGTCATGTGGCAGGCTGGACGGAGGGGAGTTTGGGGGAGAATGGGTATATATGTATATACGGATGGCTGAGTCCCTTCAATGTTCACCTCAAACTACCACAGCATTGCTCATCAGCTGTACTCCAACACTAAACAAAAACTTTAAAAAATCAAATGCGCTTCTTGCAATGCCCCCAAAGGTCACACAGAGCTCGGTCCAACCTGGGGGCTCCACACACATTCCTCTGACTTCCTCAGGGAACATGCCGCCCTCACCTGCAGTCACTGTCCGCCTTCCCCGCCAGACACACAGTTTGTCCCTCCAGCCTCACCAGGACCCCTACAGACACACCTTCCCTCACTACCCTGATCACCACACCACAACCCGGAGCTTCCTTCCCAGCAAATGCAAAAAAGCAAAACGGCTGTCTGGGGAGGCCTTACAAATAGCTGCGAAAAGAAGAGAAGCAAAAAGCAAAGGAGAAAAGGAAAGATATAAACATCTGAGTTCCAAAGAATAGCAAGAAGAGATAAGAAAGCCTTCTTCAGTGATCAATGCAAAGAAATAGAGGAAAACAACAGAATGGCAAAGACTAGGGATCTCTCCAAGAAAATCAGAGATACCAAAGGAACATTTCATCCAAAGATGGGCTTGATAAAGGACAGAAATAGTATGGACCTAACAGAAGCAGAAGATATTAAGAAGAGGTGGCAAGAATACACAGAAGAACTGTACAAAAAAGATCTTCATGACCCAGATAATCACGATGGTGTGATCACTGACCTAGAGCAGACATCCTGGAATGTGAAGTCAAGTGGGCCTTAGAAAGCATCACTACGAACAAAGCTAATGGAGGTGATGGAATTCCAGTTGAGCTATTCCAAATCCTGAAACATGATGCTGTGAAAGTGCTGCATTCAATATGCCAGCAAATTTGGAAAACTCAGCAGTGGCCACAAGACTGGAAAAGATCAGTTTTCATTCCAATTCCAAAGAAAGGCAATGCCAAAGAATGTTCAAACTACCACACAATTGCACTCATCTCACATGCTAGTAAAGTAATGTTCAAAATTCTCCAAGCCAGGCTTCAGCAATATGTGAACCGTGAACTTCCTGATGTTCAAGCTGGTTTTAGAAAAGGCAGAGGAACCAGAGATCAAATTGCCAACATCCGCTGGATCATGGAAAAAGCAAGAGAGTTCCAGAAAAACATCTATTTCTGCTTTATTGACTATGCCAAAGCCTTTGACTGTGTGGATCACAATAAACTGTGGAGAATTCTGAAAGAGATGGGAATACCAGACCACCTGATCTGCCTCTTGAGAAATTTGTATGCAGGCCAGGAAGCAACAGTTAGAACTGGACATGGAACAACAGACTGGTTCCAAATAGGAAAAGGAGTACGTCAAGGCTGTATATTGTCACCCTGTTCATTTAACTTATATGCAGAGTACATCATGAGAAATGCTGGACTGGAAGAAAAACAAGCTGGAATCAAGATTGCCGGGAGGAATATCAATAACCTCAGATATGCAGATGATACCACCCTTATGGCAGAAAGTGAAGAGGAACTAAAAAGCCTCTTGATGAAAGTGAAAGTGGAGAGTGAAAAAGTTGGCTTAAAGCTCAACATTCAGAAAACTAAGATCATGGCATCTGGTCCCATCACTTCATGGGAAATAGATGGGGAAACAGTGGAAACAATGTCAGACTTTCTTTTTTTGGGCTCCAAAATCACTGCAGATGGTGACTGCAGCCATGAAATTAAAAGACGCTTACTCCTTGGAAGGAAAGTTATGACCAACCTAGATAGCATATTCAAAAGCAAAGACATTACTTTGCCAACAAAGGTTCACTTAGTCAAGGCTATGGTTTTTCCTGTGGTCATGTATGGATGTAAGAGTTTGTCTGTGAAGAAAGCTGAGCACCGAAGAATTGATGCTTTTGAACTGTGGTGTTGGAGAAGACTCTTGAGAGTCCCTTGGACTGCAAGGAGATCCAACCCGTCCATTCTGAAGGAGATAAGCCCTGGGATTTCTTTGGAAGGAATGATGCTGAAGCTGAAACTCCAGTACTTTGGCCACCTCATGCGAAGAGAAGACTCTGATGCTGGGAGGGATTGGGAGCAGGAGGAGAAGGGGACGACAGAGGATGAGATGGCTGGATGGCATCACTGACTCAATGGATGTGAGTCTCAGTGAACTCCGGGAGTTGGTGATGGACAGGGAGGCCTGGCGTGCTGCGATTCATGGGGTTGCGAAGAGTTGGACACAACTGAGCGACTGATTTGATCTCATCTGAACCCTGCTGTCATGGGTCTTGGATTTGTTATCTCCCAAAGACAAACACACACCACGTTGAGAAGGCCCAGGATCTTGTGTCACACCAACCACCAGACCCCCGTGCTCGGCCCAAGGTCAGCACTGGGAAGGAAGTCACTGAGTGAACGTCTGAGCGAGACACGGCAGGCGCCAGAAGGAGAAAAGTAGGGGACTCTCCCCAAAACACCACGTGCGTAGGACCACGCCATCCAGTCTGGGGACCACAGGCACACGTGCCTGGTTAATTCAGCCTAAAGACTAAAAAAATCAGCTTGTCCACCGCAGGAACCACGTTTCAAGCGTCCAGTACACACATGCCGCTAGCGGCTCCTCTACTGGACAACGCGGATGCAGACCACCACGCGTGACGCCGGAAGTTCTGCTGGCCCGAACCGCCCTAGGAAACTGAACGCCCTGGGAAACCGAACAGTGGGCTCGCTTTAGGACCTCATCCCATTCATCCCCATCCCGACAGCCGTTTCCCCGTGGAGGAGTCGGGGGATTACCCGAGTTTCCGCAGCTTGCACGTCAACTTTCTCAAGGGCATCCACAGCCTGCTGACTCCGTCTGGCCCCAGGTTGTTTCCTAAAAGGTTCAGGTTCTCCAGGCTTTTACTGCTTCCGAGAACAGAGGACAGCGGCCGGCAGCAAGCAGCAGTCAAACTGCATTTCTCCAACCTAGGGGTGGTGGGACAGAAGCGTGAAAGATGGTCCTCCAAGACGGAGGAGTTACAGACAAAAGGGACGCAGGATTTAGGGGGACACATACTGAAGGGCTTCCCAGGCGGCTCAGTGGTAAAGAATCCACCTGCCAATGAGGGAGACACAGGAGACGTGGGTTCAATCCCTGGGTGGGGAAGATCCCCTGGAGAAGGGACTGGCAACCCCCTCCAGTACTCTTGCCTGGAGAATCCCATGGACAGAGGAGCCTGGCGGGCTACAGTCCACAGGGTCGCAAAGAGCTGGACCCTGAAGACACGCACACAGCACACGTTACTGAAACGGACTTGCTAACACACTCCAGACACTGTCCACGTGTCGACAGGTCACATTCAGTCCATATACCAACCCTGTGAAAGGCAGAGGATCTCTTAAACCCCGCCTGACAGATGAGGAAACTGAGGGTTAGCCTGCCCAAATACGGAAGAAGTAATTTTAGTATAAAGTGGACGTGTTCATTTATAAGGCCCTTAAAAGGACAAAAATAACACAACCACCCCTCATTACACTTTTTCCATCCTATTTCTAAATTTCAAATGCAAAAATCTGAAGATACTAGCTGCTGCTGCTGCTAAGTCACTTCAGTCGTGTCTGACTCTGCGATCCCATAGACGGTAGCCCACCAGGCTCCCCCGTCCGTGGAATTCTCCAGGCAAGAATACTGGAGTGGGTTGCCATTGCCTTCTCCAAAATACTAGCTAGCTACTAGCAATACGAAAGCAAAAGTGACAAGAACTGACACACAAATCCACAGATAACAGATGTTTACACAGATGATAGATACACAGGTACCTGCATGATGGATGTCATAGATACAGAGAGGTGGGAGAGGAGACAGAGAGATTACAGCATAAGTCTTTCAGGCAGAATGTAAACTATCACTGAATCTTGTTCAAAGGTTAATGGCAATTCTTTGTACTCCTTTTGCACCTTTTCTGTACATTCAATGTATTACCAGAAGAAAAGGTAACCAAAAAAGAAAGAAAGAAAAAGCGCTGACTCACCCAAGTGTCTGCAACGCACAACTCGGACTTTTCAGGACGCTGCACAGCTCCTTCACCCCCTCATCCCGAACGTCATTGTTCCCGATGTCCAGAATCTTCAGGTGACCATTGCGCTTGAGGGCGTGAGCAAGCTCGCGACAGCCCGCCACCGTGAGAGAACAGTGTGACAAGCTGCAAGATGAAAAAAAGAAAATACAAACGAGGGACAAGCAACCCCTGAGCCCTTCCTCTCTGTGTGTTCCAGCCCGCCTTCTAAGGAAGAGAGTGACTCCAAAACCAGGCTTCTCCCGAGCCCTGGAGAGAGGAGGGTGCTGGTTAGGAGGTCTGCACACATGGGCACCCAATGTACCCATGAACGGGAGAAAGCAGAAGGAACAGCCACGCGGCCCTCTCCCCGCCGACCCTCAGGCCACCTACAGGCTCATCTGTATGCAGGACTTCTCTCGGCAACACTGACCCCCAGACTCATTTTTTTTTTTTTTGCTATCAAAGAATATTCCATCCTAAAGGAGATCAGTCCTGGGTGTTCATTGGAAGGACTGAGGCTGAAGCTGAAGCTCCAAAACTCTGGCCACCTGATGTGAAGAGCTGACTCATTGGAAATGACTCTGATGCTGGGAAAGATTGAGGGCAGGAGGAGAAGGGGACGACAGAGGATGAGATGGCTGGATGGCATCACCGACTCAATGGACATGAGTTTGGGTGGACTCCGGGAGTTGGTGATGGACAGGGAGGCCTGGTGCTGCGGTTCATGGGGTCGCAAAGAGTTGGACACGACTGAGGGACTGAACAACCACCCCCACCAACACCCACCCACACATTCCCACCTCCAGCAAAACCAAGAGCCTGCTGGGGACTGGCCACCGGGCCCAGGACTCAGACCCCAGCTGGCCTCAGGCCGAGTGACATAACCCTCGTCTCGGCCTCTGACTGCAGGAAGTGGCGGAACTCACTTCAGGCTCTGCAGGGCACAGTCCGCACGGCCCAGGGCTGCACACAGCAGCTTCGCTCCCCCGTCTCCCAGGCTGTTCCTCCTCAGGTTCAGATGCGTCAGGCTCCGGCTCCGGAGGAGGACGTCCGACAGGTGCCTGCAGCTGGGCGCACCGAGCCGGCAGCACCAGAGCCTGTGCGGCCAGAAGCACAGAGATGGGTGCTCGGGACAGCAGCTCGGGCAACGCCCGCCCCCGCGGGGCCTCCCCGAGCCCCGTCCCGGACACGCCCCGTACCTGCCCGTTACCCTCCCTCTCCCCAGCCTGACGCATGGAGCACGCCAAGGATGTGCCCGTCACTCATGGCTGGGTTAAAAAACATAAAAGCATCTTTTGTTTTGCTTTTTTGAGCTTTATACAAACGTGTTAAGTCACTCCAGTCGTGTCCGACTCTTTGTGACCCCATGGACTGTAGCCCGCCAGGCTCTTCTGTCCGTGGGCTTCTCCAGGCAAGAACACTGGAGTGGGTTGCCGTCTCCTCCTCCAGGGCATCTTCCCGACCCAGGGATGGAACCCAGGGCTCCTGCATCGGCAGGCAGGTTCTTCACCACCAGCGCCACCCAGGAAGCCCGGGGATGCAAAGGGACCCTAGATAGAGCCGCCGCCCTGCCAGGGGCCGCCCCACGGAGGGTCCCCCCGGACACCGAGCCAGGAGGGACTCACTCCAGTCTCTGCAGGACGCACTCCGGCCGGGTCAGGGAGCCGCACAGCAGCCGCGCGCCCTCGTCTCCAAGCGGGTTCAGCCCCAGGCACAGTCGAGTCAGGCGGGGGGTGCTGGTGAGAAGTGAAGCCAAGTCCTCACAGGCGGCCGCCGACAGGTTCCCCTTCTCCAGCCTGCAGAGGGGGAGACGCCGGGTGAGCCGCGCCATGCCCGGCTCCCTTTCTGCTCCCCAACTCTCCATCCCAGGGCCCAAGGCTGTGCAAAGATCAAGTCAGGTAAAGGAGAGAAGCAACAAGGAGAGTGAGGTAGCAAAGGTAACACTTCTCTACTGCCTGACATTCCTCATACGTGAAATCCAAATCTCACAAACAACCTCACGGACAGAAGGAGGCTCACAAAACTGTGTAAATCTTAATTATCTCGAATTGGTTCGTAATGCTTTTCAGGTCTGCTACATTCCTCTGCGTCTCTGTACATTCACTCTAATTCCTGAGTTTGAAACTGAAACTCCAACTAAAAATATTCATTTATCTAAACAACTGTAATATATAATGTAACTGTGTATAACTTTGTTCTGTGTTTTCCAAACCTGTTTATATTTTCATAATTTAAAAATTAAAAAAGATAAAATAGGTACCAAAAATTTTTTTTAATTTAAAAGGAAACTCACAGACTCAGAGAATGAACTTACAGTTTCCAGGGGCAGGGGATGGGGGAAGGGATGGTTAGGAAGTCTGGGACAGACATGGGCACACGGCTGTATTTAACATGGACCACCACCAAGGACCTGCTGTAAGCGCAGGGAACTCTGCTCCACGTGGCAGCCTGGATGGGAGGGGACTTTGGGGGAGAACGGATGCACAGGTATGTTCGGCTGAGTCTCTTTGCTGTTCACTTGAAACTAACACAATATTGTTTGCTAATCAGCTATACCCCAATACAAAATAAAACATTTAAAAAAAAAAGATTTCTCCATCTCAGTCCTGCTGACCTTTGGGCCAGATCGTTCTTGATTCGGGCTTCCCACATGGCTCAGTGGTAAAGAATCCACCGGCCAATTGGAGGAGACCCGGGTTCAATGCCTGGGTTGAGAAGTTCCCCTGGAGGAGGAAATGGCCAACCCACTCCAGTCTTCTTGCCTGGAGAATCCCAGGGACAGAGGCCGCAGAGAGCGACCAGGGGTTGGACGCAGCAGAGGACGCATGCTCCAGGGCTCTGATCACAGGTGGTCCTGACCCACTAGATGCCAAGAGCAAACTCCCCTCCCCACGTGTGAAAACCAAGCACGTGTCCAGACACTGTCTCACGTCCCCAGCGGGACAAAATCGCCCCTGGGTGAAAAGCAGCCTGTTTAGAGAATGCTAGCAGAGGCCTGAGGAGGTGAGACAAGAGAGACAAAACCAGCTGATGGTCAAGACGGCCCAGACAAGGTGAGAGCGAAGCTAGCTGAGAAGGGGCCCCGAGGGGAGAGGAAGAGAGGTGGTCGAGTTGGGGCCCTGAGGGGAGAGGAGGCCAAATGGCACGTGAGGGCAAAGGGGAGAGGCAGCTGAGTTGGGGCCCTGAGGAGAGAGGCGGCAGAGTTGGGGCCCCGAGGGGAGGGGGTGGGAGGCATGAGGGTGATGAGACCCATGTCGGGGCTAGGAAGACACAACACAGGGGTCCCCAAGGTGCTCCAGACGCAGCCCCACTGACACCCCCACTCTGCCCCACAATCCTGCAAGGAAGGGCTTTCTGCGGAAGCGGGGCGACTTACGACAGTTCCTTCAGGGCATAGGTGGCTGTCCCCGGGGGCTCCCGCAGTCTCTCCAGCTCAACGTGGGAGAGGTCATTGTCCGCCAGGCTGAGGAAGCTCAGACTCGAGTTCCTGCCCAGTTCGGTGAAGAGCTGATGGCAAACCTCAGCGCTCAGGCCACAGGACTCCAACCTATGGGAGAGACCCGGGGCATCCCTGGTGGCTCAGACGGTAAAGAACCTGCCTGCCAATGCAGGAGACCGGGGTTTGATCCTTGGATCGGGAAGATGCCCTGGAGGAGGAAATGGCAACCCACTCCAGTATTCTTGCCTGGAGAATCCTCAGGGACAGAGGTGCCTGGCGGGCTACAGTCCACATGGTCAGAAAGAATCGGACACGACTGAAGCGACTTAGTACGCGTGCTCCACCCCCATGCGTTCTCCCCCCTTTGCTAGCCTTCGCATCCTTTTCCTGCAACGTTGACTCCAGCCCTCCCAGTGAGTCCTCAAACCCACACGTGATGCTGGGGACAGGCCTGGAACACAGTGACTGACCACAGATACTTGAGGCCGCAGGCCGAATGCCCCAGCATTCTGAACACGCCCCTGGACACAGTGGAGTCCAGGCTGTTGGAGCTCAGGTCCAGGTGGGTCAGGTGCCGGTCACCACGAAGCAGAAAGCCAAGCTTCCTCAGACCCTCCACGGGGACCACGGACTTCCAGCTGCGGAGAGACGCAGGGATGGAGCGCTGGAGGGGAGGCGCTCCCGCAATTCATCTTTCCAACACTGCACACACACCCAACCGCCAGGGCGAGGGACGTGATACAAGAGGAACCCAGAGGCTGAGGGGCGTCGCGGTGCTGAACCGGACTCGATTTTTATTTCTAATTGGAGGACAACTGTTTTACAGTGTTGTCTCTGCCATGCATCAACATGAACCAGCCACGGGCACACACGGGCCCCCTCTGTCTGAACCCGCCTCCCGCCCCATTCCAGCCCCTGGGTCATCGCGGAGCACGGGGCTGAGCTCCCTGAGACAGACAGCAGCTTCCCCCAGCTGTCTGCTTATATACTTGGGTGTGTATGTGGGCTTCCCAGGCGGCTCAGCGGTAAAGAATCCGCCTGCCAATGCAGGAGGTGCGGGTTTGATCCCTGGGTCAGGAAGATCCCCTGGAGGAGTAAATGGCAACCCACTCCAGAATTCTTGCCTGGAGAATCTCATGGACAGAGGAACCTGACGGGCTACAGTCCATGTGGTCACAGAGAGTGGGACAACTCTGAACAACAAGCGAAGACAGGGGTGGGGCTCCCCCTTTTAAAAACACAAAACATCCTCTTCAGCCCAGAGTTGCTGAACTGGTTTCCTTCTGCTTTGGGAGAAGTCACCATCTCATAAAGACACTGAAGTCTGTTTCCCCAGGGACTTCCCTGGTGACCCAGTATTTAAGATTCTGCCTCTCAGTGCAAAGGGTGTGGGTTCAATCCCTGGCAGGAGAGCTAAGACCCCACAGGCCTTCCAGCAGGGGGAAAAAAAAAAGAACACACAGAAGCAGTACTGCAACAAATTCATTAAAGACTTTTAAAATGGTCCCCATGCACATACACACACAAAATCTTGAAAATTAAAAAAAAAAAAAAAACTTTGTTTCTCCGCCATAACGTAAGCTCCATGAAGGCAAGAAGTAACTGTTCTGGGACTTCCCTGGTGGTCCAGAGGCCAAGAATTTGCCTGCCTATATAGTGGACACAGGTTCGATCCCTGATCCAGGAGGATCCCACATGCTGCAGGGCCACGAAGGCCATGCGCCAGACCTCCAGATGCCCGGGTGCCCTAGAGCTAAATTATTAAAGGGTCGGTTCCCTGGTGCAAACCGCAGCACTGTTTGCAACAGCCAGGACACGGAAGCAACCTAGATGTCCAGCGACAGATGAGTGGATGAGGAAGATGTGCTCCGTATATACCACAGAATATCACTCAGCTGTAGAAAGCAATGCATTTGAGTCAATTCTAGTGAAGTGGATGAACCTAGAGCCCGTTATACAAAGTCAGAAAGAGAAAAACAAATGCTGCATATCAACGCAGGTATATGGAATCTAGAAAGATGGTTCCGATGAACCTATCTGCAGGCAGCGATGGAGATGCACACAGAGAATTGTGGAAACAGCAGGGGAAGGAGAGGAGCACCAACGTGTACACGCTTGGTTGGGGGGCGTGACAAGCTGCTGTCTGGCACGGGGAGCCCCTTACACGATGGGGGAGGAAGCGGGGAGGCAGGAAGCAGATGGATGTGTAATTATGGCTGATCCGCCTTGTTGTCTGGCAGTAGCCAACACAACATGGCAAAATTTAAAATAAAACACAAAAAGGTCAGACTCAAATAAACCAAGTAGAAATAAAGGGTGCCACATACAAGGGAATGCCACACACTAATTCTAGAGCCATGATTTATGACAGTAACTGAGCTGTAATGGCTCTGAAGGAATCTACTCTAGAAAGGTCAAGTCTCTGACCAGCTTGCCACTTCTTACTCCATCAGACAGTCATTTTTTAAAAAACTTCAGTCGACTCTGCCTAAGTAGGAGCTTCATGACTCTAAGTCCCTTGATTTTGTTCTCCTAAGTGCCCGGCTCACTTTCTGGCTGATAGATACTTATGACTGTCATCAAAAGATAAAGTAAGTTGGGTTATTCTCCAATTGTGTTCTTCAAATCATGAGTGTCTCACACTTACGCCAGTTTCTGAAGTCTGCACCGTGGGTTTCGCAGCTTGAGACAGAGTCTCATCATGGAGGCAGTGCTAAGCTTGCTGTTACTCAGGTCCAGCTCACTCAGGTTCCCGCTGCTAAACACTGAGCAAATATCTTCCCACTGTTGCATGTGGAAATCGGCAACCCTCATCCTTCATGGGGGAAACAAGAGAGAACGTTGATGAGAGTAGATGAAACCCAACCAACACCCAGCATGTGAAGTACAGGCAGCAGGAAGACACCCTCACCAGGGACTCACCAGGGCCCTGAATTTGAAAGTGTGCAGTCAAAAAGCAGACACCACTTTGCCCACAAAGGTCCGTCTAGTCAAGGCTATGGTTCTTCCAGTGGTCATGTATGGATGTGAGAGTTGGACTATAAAGAAAGCTGAGTGCCAAAGAATTGATGCTTTTGAACTGTGGTATTGGAGAGGACTCTTGTGAGTCCCTTGGACTGCAAGGAGATCCAACCAGTCCATCCTAAAGGAGATCAGTCCTGAATATTCATTAGAAGGACTGATGCTGAAGCTGAAACTCCAATACTTTGGCCACCTGATGAGATGAGTCAACTCACTGGAAGATATCCTGATGCTGGGAAAGATTGAGGGCAGGAGGACAAGGGGATGACAGAGGATGAGATGGTTGGATTGCATCACTGACTCAATGGACATGAGTTTGAGTGAACTCTGGGGGATAGTAAAGGACAAGGAAGCCTGTGTGCTGCAGTCCATGGGGTCACAAAAAGCTGGACAGGCTATGACTTAGCAACTGAGCAACTGTAATACTGATATATCATTTAAAAGCACTGAGGGGGAAGAAGCCAGTAAGAAGCTGTGCTGTAGAGAAGCAAGAAATAATCTCAACATCGGAAGATCTTCACTTCAGGGAAGGTCTGAAACTTCCTTACGCCTTAGGATGATCATGCATAAAGTGAGGGATGATGTTGTGGGTGTTAATTCTCATAATAAGTTGAGATTACTTTTGGAAAATCACTTGTAGTAAAAGCACTTACATGACCCAATACTGAACATCACCAAAATAGTCACCTATTAAAGTTTTAGGGACTCCAGGACAGGACAAATGATCACCGGTAAGTATGAGTTCAGTCACTCAGTCACACCCAACTCTTTGCGACTCTATGGACTGAAGCATGCCAGGCCTCCCTGTCCATCACCAACTCCCAGAACTTGCTGAAACTCATGTCCATCAAGTCGGTGATACCATCCAACCATCTCATTCTCTGTTGTCCCCTTCTCCTGCCGTCACACCCTCAAACCAAGCACCTTATTGATATCACAGTTAGGTGAACACAAAGAAATTAAGCTACTCAGCATTTCAACTTCTTCACTCAGAACTGAACTGGTGCTTCTCGAAAATTTGAGGGTTAAACAGGAAAGGGTTTGAGAACATATACAGCAACTCCTGTTTCAAGATAACAATTTAGAAAACATTTCTGGGACCTGAATTTAGAACAGCTAAGCTTCCTTATCATCCAGCCAGGAAGCCAGAAGTGTCAGGGACAGAATAAAAAACATCACAGGAGAAGAACCAGATGAAACTTAAGTATTTTAAAATATTATTCTTTCAGGAGGACAAAGGGACAAACTCAGAGAAAGCTTTAAGACTTTGGTGACACCGCTGGCCCCACTCTGGCTCCAACACATGCTCAGAGGAGACCCACAGGGCATTTTATGGAAGGTCTGGAGCTCTGAAATAGAGCTGGGCACTGACCTGGGCCGGGCTACTTCAGAGCCACACAGACTAAGAGAACTGTGCATTATCTCTGAGTGACAATACCAGACCCCCCTCCACTGAGTTTCAGGCACTTGTTTGACACAAGTAGATATCATCTCTTGATGCCTGGTACATGATCCTTACACATACAGGGTCTGAGTTACAAAAATTACCCCTAAGTAAATGAGTTAAGAATCCAGGGAATCCTACATAAAACCTAAAGGGAAAAGTGCTCCCAGACTAGAACTGATCTAGGATGCTTGGTCAATCCTAAAAGAAATCAACCCTGAATATTCACTGGAAGGACTGATGCTGAAGCTGAAGCTCCAATCCTTTGGCCACCTGATGTGAAGAACTGACTCATTGGAAAAGACCCTGATGCTGGGAAAGATTGAAGGCAGGAGGGGAAGGGGACGACAGAGGAAGAGATGGTTGCATGGCATCACCGACTTGATGGGCATGGATTTGAGCAAGCTCCAGGAGATAGTGAAGGACCAGAAAGCCTGGTGTGCTGCAGTCTGTGGGGTCTCAAAGAGCCAGACATGACTCAACAACCAAACAACAACCGCCACCACGGATAACAACAGACCAGACCCCCAGTGTTTCCTGGAAGAACGTGGGAAGAGCCTGCGAAGGGAAGCCAAAGTCAGTTAAGGAGGAGGGCCTCCGCAGTACTCACTCAGGAGTTTCCAGGCTGGAAGTCCATTTCTTTTCCAGGACCCGGCAGCTGACAGAGAGCCTCAGCTTTAGTAACTTCTGACAGTGCTTGAGGCAAAAGGAAGAGACCCGGAGGTGCTCGCAGCCCTGAATGTCCAGATGGGCCTCCGGGAGGTGATACAAAACCCGCCGGGCCAAGTTTTCCTCCTGGGTCTCATGTAGGCACTGGAAGAGCCACAAGAAGTCAAAGTGCCCCGAGAGGGCGCCGCACCTCTCCAGCTCCTCCGCCCAGTCCAACACCTCGTCCGCCACCCCGGGGGACATCTGGCAACCCAAGGCCTCTTCCAATTGCCTGGCCAGGTCTGTTCCTAAGAGACCGAAGAAAAAGCGCACCATCTGACGCCAGTAGGGGTTGGCATCGGCAAAGGCATGGTTCAGCCACCGCCTCATCTCCTGATGGCGGGGGACCCCGCCCAGCGAGCCTCGGGCCCCCCAGAGCACGTAGAACAAGGCCCCGAAGAACTCCTGGAAGCTCCGGTGAGCAAACGTCACGCAGTGCGCACAATCGCTGACCCTTCGAAGAATCTGCAGCCTCAGCAGACAGTCGATGAAAGGGGCTTCTAAGCGCCGGCGCTCCAGGGCGTCTCCCGCGAAGGTGAAGGCGGCCAGCCACAGCCCTTCGGCGGCCAGCGAGCAGAAGGCCCTCCACTGTCCAGCCGAGCTGCCGGCCCGCAGACCCGGCTCCGCCCCCGCGAGGAGGCTGCAGAAGAGGTGGGCATAGAGGCTGGTGGGGGTGGACATGCCCGGCGCCTGTGCCGAGACCAGGCTGCTGGCCAGCTGCCACTTGAGGCCGGCGCACACGGCCCAGCAGGCCAGCGGCGCGGCGCACGAGCGGACCAGAGTCTCGGACCCCCGCATCCGGCGCCAGGCCTCCTCGGCCACGTCCAGGTCCCCCAGGAACCTCCTGAGATACTCCCGGCAGTCCCCTTCAGTGAAGCCCGGGATGCCCACGCAGCACGGCCTGATCAGCAGCCCCCGGAGGGCGCGGCCCCCAGGGGGCCCAGCGGTGACAAGCAAGGTTGCCTCGGGGACCAGCTCCTTCTTCAGCAGGCGGACTAGGATGCTGGCCGCTGGGAGTTCCTGGTACCAGTCGGCGCCGGGCCGGCTGGCCGAGCCGTCGGAACCCAGGGTCACCTCTTCCGCTCCGTCGATGACGAACAGCAGCCGCTCGGGGTGCGCCCTGAACTCTTCCACGGGGACCTGCGAGTCCGGCCAGTCCAGGGCCAGCAGACCAGCAAAGCTGATGTCCCCGAGCTTGGCCAGCCAGTGGCCGCTGATGTAGAAAACGTAGGAGAAGCGGCCCCGGAAGAGGACGCCCTCCGCCCAGTGCAGCACCAGCTTGGTGGCCAGGGTGGTCTTGCCCACGCCGGCCGCGCCCTCCAGCAGCACGGTGAGGGGCGGCGCCCCGGCCCCCCCGCGGGCGCAGGAGGCCCCGCAGCTCCGCATGCTCCCGCTGCGTCACGTGCCGCAGGTAGATGTGGTCCTCGGGCCAGGGCGTGCGGTCCCACAGGGCCAGGATCCGGGTCCTCAGCCTCTCCCTGTATCTTCTTCTGTGGGCTGAAAGGGAAGGGAGGCGACACAGATGGCCCAGAGGCTCCTGAGATGATGCTCAGCATCACTAAGGACCAGAGAAACCCAAGTCGGAACTACAGGGTGGTGGGAGCGAGGTTTGGGCGGAGAATGAACACAGGTATAGGTACGGCTGAGTTCCTTCGCGGTCCGCCTGAAACTGCTACAGCACTGTTAATCCACTGTGGTCGCTCTAGAGTTGCTAAGTCGTGTCTGACTCTGCAACCCCGTGGACTGTCGCCCACCAGGCTCCTCTGTCCAGGGGATTCTCCAGGCAAGCATACTGGAGTGGGTTGTCATTTCTTTCTCCAGGGGATCGTCCCCACCCAGGGATCGAACCCTAGTCTCCTGCATTGGCAGGCAGATTCTTTACCCTGGAGCCAGTGGGGAAGCTGTACTCCAATATGAAATGAAAAACTTAAATTAAAAAAAAAAAAAAAACAACCTACAATGAGGTATCACCTGACACTGGTAATAATGGCCATCATAAAAAAGTCCATGAGAAGTAAACGCTGGAGACGGTGTGGAGAAAAGGGAGCCCTCCTACACTGTGGGTGGGGAATGGAAATTGGTGCAGCCACTAAGGAGAAGAGTGTGGAGGTTCCTAAAAAAAAAAAAAAAAACTACTGCATGCCCACTTCTGGGCATATATCTGAAGAGGGCCACAGTCTGAAAAGACACATGCATCCCAATGTTCACAGCAGCACTATTTAACAACAGTCAGGATGCAGAAGCAACCTAGATGTCCATTGACAGACAAACGGACAAGACAGACTGAGAGTGTATGTGCGTGTGTGTGCACACACGTGTGTAGTGGACTATTGCTGCTGCTGCTGCTGCTAAGTCACTTCAGTCATGTCCGACTCTGTGTGACCCCATAGACGTCAGCCCACCAGGCTCTCCTGCCCCTGGGATTCTCCAGGCAAGAACACTGGAGTGGGTTGCCATTTCCTTCTCCAATGCATGAAAGTGAAAAAGTGAAAGTGAAGTCGCTCAGTCGTGTCTGACTCTTAGTGACCCCATGGACTGCAGCCCACCAGGCTCCTCCATCCATGGGATTTTCCAGGCAAGAGTACTGGAGTGGACTATGACTCAGCTATAAAAAGAATACAATAATGCCACCTGCAGCAGTATGGAATGGACTTGGACACCATTATACTAAATGAACTAAGTCAGACCTACATACAATATCACTCATATGTGGCATCTAAAAAATTCAAACTAGTGACTATAATAGAAAAGACGACACACAGAAACAGACAACAAACTTGGGGTTGCCCATGGGGGGAGGGAAGGTGAGGGGCAACATAGAGGGTGGGGGAGGGGAGGTACAAACTACTGTTCCTAAGGCTACAAGGATGCTGTGTACAACACGGGGAATAGAGCCAATATATTGACTATGCCAAAGCCTTTGACTGTGTAGATCACAATAAACTGTGGAAAATTCTGAAAGAGATGGGAATACCAGACCACCTGATCTGCCTCTTGAGAAATCTGTATGCAGGTCAGGAAGCAACAGTTAGAACTGGTCATGGAACAACAGACTGGTTCCAAATAAGAAAAGGAGTACGTCAAGGCTGTATATTGTCACCATGTTCATTTAACTTATATGCAGAGTACATCATGAGAAATGCTGGACTGGAAGAAACACAAGTTGGAATCAAGATTGCTGGGAGAAATATCAATAACCTCAGATATGCAGATGACACCACTCATGGCAGAAAGTGAAGAGGAACTCAAAAGCCTCTTGATGAAAGTCAAAGTGGAGCGTGAAAAGGTTGGCTTAAAGCTCAACATTCAGAAAACAAAGATCATGGCATCTGGTCCCATCACTACATGGGAAATAGATGGGGAAACAGTGTCAGACTTTATTTTTATGGGCTCCAGAATCACTGCAGATGGTGACTGCAGCCATGAAATTAAAAGACGCTTACTCCTTGGAAGGAAAGTTATGACCAACCTAGATAGCATATTCAAAAGCAGAGACATCACTTTGCCAACAAAGGTTCACCTAGTCAAGGCTATGGTCTTTCCTGTGGTCATGTATGGATGTGAGAGCTGGACTGTGAAGAAGGCTGAGCGCCAAAGAATTGATGCTTTTGAACTGTGGTGTTGGAGAAGACTCTTGAGAGTCCCTTGGACTGCAAGGAGATCCAACCAGTCCATTCTGAAGGAGATCAGCCCTGGGATCTCTTTGGAAGGAATGATGCTAAAGCTGAAACTCCAGTACTTTGGCCACCTCATGCAAAGAGTTGACTCATTGGAGAAGACTCTGATGCTGGGAGGGATTGAGGGCAGGAGGAGAATGGGACAACAGAGGATGAGATGGCTGGATGGCATCACTGACTCGATGGACGTGAGTCTGAGTGACCTCCGGGAGTTGGTGATGGACAGGGAGGCCTGGTGTGCTGCAGTTGATGGGGTCGCAAAGAGTCAGACATGACTGAGCGACTGATCTGATCTGATATTTTTAAAAAAATTGTAAATACTTTAAAAAAGTGCAACCTGTTACAAATGTGTAAAAAATAAAATCCAGCTACCTATCACTGCAGCGCAAAGTCCAGAGATGGACACTGTACCTAAGCCCTTAGAGGGGACCCGGTGAGAATGTCCGGCTAACGGTGACCTGTTGCTCTTCCAGGCTTGATCGGAAGGTCAGATCGGCTAGTTTCTGGCACACTATAACTGGAAAGCAATTTCCAGGCTGGAGCAAAAGTAGAATGCATGGAACGCGCGTTCCACCGAGCAGCTTGTCTGTGATCAGCGTGAAGTAGTCTACAAACCTGTCTCTTCCAGCGTCTCTGGTTCTTCCTGGTTTGGATCTTGGAGTCTGCACACCTGTGACATTTCTGAAATGAAACAGTGAGGATGGGACGCTGAGATTCTGCCCGGCTGGAAAATAAGCTCAGAACCACGGGTGATCTCAGCAGAACCAACCATTTCTCTGCCAGACGTGGGATTAAAGAGACTGAAAGTCATACCTTCCAGCTTATCAACCTGACCACACTGAAAACATGTTCCTTTGCAAAACCGCAGCTCATGTTAAAAGCGCACCCCTATTGACACGGGGAGAGGGGAGTAGAGGGTGAGATGCATGGAGAGAGTAACACGGAAACTTACATCCCCATATGTAAAATAGTCAAGTATGGCTCAGGAAACTCAAACAGGGGCTCCAAATCAACCTAGAGGGGTGGGGTGGGCGGGGACATGGGAGGGAGCTTCAAGAGGGAGGGGCATGTGTATACCTATGACCGATTCATGTTGAGGTTTGACAGAAAACAAGTCTGTAAAGCAATTATCCTTCAATTAAAAATTTTTTTTAATTATTAAAAAAAAAATACCACTGTCTGGGACCCTGGATCCAGCCAGCACCCCCCACCGGGTCTGGATGCTCGCCCCCACCCTCCACCCTGTTTCCGCTTGGCTCGCTCCATCCCCTCCAAGTCTCTGCTCACATCTTGGCGCCTGGTGACCTGGGTGGACCTATAGTGTGTCAGAGTGTGGGAAGTCAGAAAGAAATACACGTATCGTATATGAATTACATATATGTGGAGTCTGAAAAAAAATGACAGAGATGATCTTAATTATAAAGCAGAAATAGAAACAGAGGAAGAGAAGAAGCGTACGGACACCAAGAGGGGCCGGGGGGCCCGGAGATGGGGACGCACACTGTGGAGACTGCGCGTAAACAGGAACCTAATGAGAACCTGCCACCCAGCACGCTCAGCGCTCCGCATGACCGCAGGGAATCCAAGAGAGGGGTCTCGGTGCACAGACGGCTGCCTGCCTCGCCCTCCTGCAGGAGCTGACAGCACCGTAAGCAACTATACTCCCAGAAAGACGGCTTTAAAAAGAAAGTAAAAATATCTGGCCCCTACCAACTGCTGTAAAAGCAAAAAAATTTTAAAAGGTAGTTGATAATCATGCATCACACGCCTTCCTCACCACGTGCCTTCCTCGGCCCCAACTCGCCCTCCCCTCCTTTCCCCTCCCCTGCACTGCTCACGGTCCACCGGCTTCTATAATGTACTGATTCAGCACGTCCATCACCAGCTCCCTACTCAGGAGCAGGAGACAGCTAAACACCCACCATGCATGTGACGCAGCCATCCCACATCCAAGCGTAGATCCAAAGAAAACCAAAACTTTAAGGACGCCCACACCACAACGACCTGGCGGCACCAGGTCCAACAGCCAAGATGCAGAAGCCACCTGAGTGCAGAAGGGCAGAGGGCTGGATAAAGGAGGTGGGGCGCATGGACACAAGGCGGTGTGAGCCGCCACGAAAACGGACGAGAGACGCCACGCTCAGCCGCGGGGAAGCGAAGCAGCGACCACACGGAGTGAAGTCAGCGAGGAGAGGAGAGACAAAGCACCATGCAATATCACTGAGAGCTGGGGTCTCAACATGGACACACACGAACTTGCTTAGGAAACAGAAGCAGCCTAAGACTAAAACAAGAAATCAGGGTTGCCAAGGTCGGGGAGGGAGAAATCAGCAGACAGGAGAACACAGACACACTACTGTTTAGAAAAGAATCCACAAGGACCCACTGCGGAGCACAAGGAACCCTACTCAACACTCTGTAACCACCTATATGGGAGGGAACCAGAAAAGAACACGTGTGTCTATGTATAAATGAACTAAGTTTCTGTACACCAAAAAAAAAAAAAAAAAAACCCACACCATTATTAACTCACCTATATACTCCAATTGAAAATAACATGGAGGGAGGGAGAGGAAAAAGACAGAAGAACCGCTGACCCTGTGCCCTCAGCCCCTGTCACCGGTGAGCAGGCTCGGGTCCCCAGGCGGGACGGGGCTGAGGGCGCTGGGCAGGCTGTGCCTGCTGAGAGCCCCCCTGGACCTGGCCTTCCTGTTCCCGTCTGCCTGAGCCCACCGTGGGTAAATCAATTCACAACAGGGCTGATTAGAAGATACAAAGCCCATGGAAAGAGATGAGACTCTGCATCGCTAATTATTCAAGCAATGCAAATCAAAACACATGACGCCATCAGTCCCACTGCTCAGAATGGCCATTCTCCAAAAGAGTTTGCAAAGATTAAGTGCTGCACAGGGCGATGGGAGCATGGAATCCTCCCACACTGTAGGCGGGATGTAGGAAGGAAAACAGCACGGAGATTTCTTAATACACTAAACAGAGAGTTACCACATCATTTCCCAAGCCCACGCCTTGGCTTAGATCCACAGAAAATCATCATTTGAAATGACACGTGCACCCCTATTTTCAGGGCAGCACTCTTCATAATATCCTAGGCAGAGCATTGGCCAAAATATCCACGGACAGAAAAACCTGGTCCATCCACACACCAGAATACACTCTGCCATCAAAAAGAGCGGGGGAAAACACCACTATCAGCAGCGTGGATGGACCGAGAGATGACCACACCAAGCGAAGTCAGTAAGAGAGGCAGAGAAAGAGACCACTTACAGGTGAAAGCTATAAATTCATACCAGTGAACTCATTTACAAACAGACTCACAGACCTAGAAAACCAACTTATGATTATTAAGGGAAAAAAGGGGGAGGAGAAGGGAGACATTAAGAGGTTGGGATTAACAGATACACACCACTTACTATCCTACTGTAGCCCAGGGAAGTCTACTGAACACAATGTCATAACATACATGGGAAGAGAACCTGGAAAAAAAGATACACATCGATGTATAACTCACTCATGTTCCTGTTCACCTGAAACAAACACATAGGAAATCAACGCTACTCCAATAGAAAATAAAAATTATATTACCAAAAGAAGAAAAAAGTTGAGTGTGGAAAAATGCTGCTGCTTTGTGGTCGCTTTTGGTAACTACAGTGGAAAAACCCGTGCTCATGGGCAGTTGACTCTGATAGCTCAGTTGGGAAAGAATCCGCCTGCAGTGCAGGAGACCTGGGTTCAACTCCTGCGTCGGGAAGATCCCCTGGAGAAGGGGATAGGCTACCCACTCCAGTATACTTGGGCTTCCCTTGTAGCTCAGCTGGTAAAGAATCCGCCTGCAATGCTGGAGACCTGGGTTTGATCCCTGGGTTGCGACGATCCCCTGGATAAGGGAAAGGCTACCCACTCCAGAATTCTGGCCTGGAGAATTCCATAGACTGTATAGTCCATGGGGTTGCAAACAGTCGGGCATGACTGAGCGACTTTCACTTCACGGGCACTTAATTTTACCAAGCCTGCAGGGATGGATGGAAAGAAACACCTGCCCTCAACAAATGTCCTTGGGTAGGTCCGGGGAAAGAATTCAAAACGAAGTAGATGTTTAATAGGCAAATTTCAAGAGGCTAGTTTTACTCACACTGTTTTTTAAAAATCACATGAAAACGCTTTCAACATCACTAAATCTTAAGAGAAGTGCAAACCAAAACTCAAAGGAGGTTATCACCTCACTGGTCAGAATGGCCTTTGTTGAAAAGTCCACAAACAATGAACGCTGGAGAGGGCGTGGAGAAAGGGAAGCCTCCCGCATTGACGCTGGGGAAACTCGTAGCAGCAGGATGGAGGGCTAAGTGGAGGCTCATTAAATAAGTGAAAAGAGAATGAAGTTAGGACACTTCCGAACCCCAGACAGAAAAAGAAACCCCAAATTGATTAAAGACCTCCACAGGGGCACGACTACTCTAAACCTCTTGGGCAAAATATAGGTGGAGCGAGTTTTCACATTAACCACAGGCAGTGCTTTTTGGGCCCAAATCAGAATAATGAAAAGAAAAACTCAATGAAAGGAAAAGCATTTGCACAGCTAGGAAAAGCCATAAAGAAAAAGACAAGCCTCAGAACGAGAAAAAAAAACCTTTGCAAATGAAGATACCCACAAAAAATTCATCTCTGAAACATGCAAACAGCTCATGCAGTGCAACATCAAAAAATACAAACCAAAGAACCTAATGGAAAAATGAGCCAAAGATCTAAATGGACATTTCTCCAAGGAAGGCATCCAGATAGCCACACAGCACGTGAAAAGATGCTCAGCATCACCATTAGAGAAATGCCAATCAAACGGTACTAAGGTACCATCAGCTCACGCGCTCAGAATGGCCATCCCTGAAAGACCTACGAAGATAACGGCAGTGGAGGGCGGGGCACAGGGACTCCTCCTGCTCTGTGGGCGGGGAGGGACGACGGTGGGTGCGGCCACAAGGAAAGCAGTATGGAGATTCCTTAAAACACCAGACGCCTTATGTCTGAGCCACCAGGGAAGTCTTAAAACACTAAATGTAGACTAGCCACCTGATCCAGCAACCCCACCCTTTGCCTTAGGTCCGGAGAAAGTCACAGTTTAAAACGACATATGCATCTCAATCTTCAGATCAGTCGCTCAGTCCTGTCCAACTCTGCAACCCCATGAATCGCAGCACGCCAAGCCTCCCTGTCCATCACCAACTTCCAGGATTCACTAAGACTCACGTCCATCGAGTCGGTGATGCCATCCAGCATCTCATCCTCTGTCATCCCCTTCTCCTCCTGCCCGCAATCCCTCCCAGCATTCGAGTCTTTTCCAATGAGTCAACTCTTCGCATGAGGGGGCCAAAGTACTGGAGTTTCAGCTTCAGCATCATTTCTTCCAAAGAAATCCCAGGGCTGATCTCCTTCAGAATGGACTGGTTGGATCTCCTTGCAGTCCAAGGGACTCTCAAGAGTCTTCTCCAACACCACAGTTCAAAAGCATCAATTCTTCGGCGCTCAGCTTTCTTCACAGTCCAACTCTCATATCCATACATGATCACAGGGAAAACCATAGCCTTGACTAGACGGACCTTTGTTGGCAAAGTACTGTCTCTGCTTTTGAATATGCAATCTAGGTTGGACAAAACTTTCCTTCCAAGGAGTAAGCTTCAGGGCAGGACTATTCACAATATACAAGACACAGCATCAACCAGAATGTCCATCAGTAGAGAGACGAAGAGGAACAGGTCCACCTACACCCTGGAATACACTCAGTCATCAAAAAGAACGAAAAATGCCAGTGCAGCAGCATGGATGGACCCAGAGATTTACCATACGGCGTGAAGTCAGAGAGCGAAAGAGAAATGGTGTACCACTTACAGATGAGTCGATAATTCGTGCTGATGAACTCATTTATAAACAGAAACAGACTCAGACTAAAAAAGAAACGTATGATTATTTTTTTAAGTCCAGGGGGAGGGATACATTAAAAGGTTGGTTAACAGATACACAGTACTTATCAAATAGATAATCCAAAAGGACCTACTGAATAGCACAGGGAAGTCTGCTGAACACACTGTAATAACCCACATGGGAAGAGAACGGGAAAAAAAGATATAAATCTATGTGTAATTGAATCAAGTTCCGGTACACCTAAAAAAACACAACATCAGAAATCAACTCTACTCCAAACGAAAATAAAAATTAAATTACAAAAAAAGTTGCGCATGGAGAAATGCTGCCGCCTTGTGGCCGCTTTTGGTACAACACCTGAAAAGCCTGTGCTCAGGACCACTTAATATTCAGCAGCTCTTCCAGGATGTAAGGAAATGATATCTGTTCTCAAAAAATGTCCTGGGGTAGGTCCTGGCAAAATAATTCAAAAGAGAACAAACAGTGATGAAGGCAACCTCAAGAGGTCAGTTTTGCTCACACTGTTTTTTTTTTTTTTTTAATCACATGAAAAGCTTTCAACATAACAAAGCGGAGGACGGATACTATAAACCTCCTAGGAAACTGTAGGCAGCCAGGCTTTCATATTAATCGCAGGCAGTTCTCTTTGAATCCACCTCTTAAGAGTAATACAGTTTTTTTTAAGTCAACAAATAGGACCTCATCAACCTTACAAGCGTTTGCACAACAAGGGAATTTATAAAGAAAAAGACAGCCCTCAGAATGGGGAAAATATTTCCAAACGAAGAGGCCCATAAGGGATTCATCTCCAGAACATACAAACAGCTCAATATTTTTTAAAATGCAGTAGAGAAATGGGCCAGAAATCTAAATGGATATTTCATCAGAGCACGTGAATACATGCTCAGCATCACTAATTGCAGAGATGCCAATCAAAACTACAAAAATGCTGGAGAGGATGTGGAAAGGGCACCCTCCTGCACCGTGCATGGGAATGGAAATCATTGCATCCACTCTGGAGAGCAGTACAGAGGTTCTCGAAGACATGCAACAAGTACCACGTGACGCAGCCATCCCAGGTCTGGGCACAGATCCTCAGGTTTTAAACCAAAACTTTAAAAGACGCCCGCGCCACAACGATCACGGTGGCACCAGGTCCAACAGCCAAAGAGGCAGAAGCAACCTGAGTGCAGAAGGGCAGAGGGGAGGATAAAGGGGGTGGGGCGCACAGACTCAAGGCATGTGACTCAGCCCCAGGAAGGACGAGAGACACCACTTGCAGCCAGGGGTGAGAACAGACAGGCTCATCCCAAGGGAAGTAGGCGAGACGGGGAAAGACAAGTATCCCATGAAACCACTTCCAGCTGGAATGTAAACATGGATACACGTGAAATGCTTACAAAACAGAAACAGCCTCACAGACTCGGAAGGGAAACTCAGGTTACAAAAAGGAAAGGTGTGGAGCAGGGAGAAATTAGCAGCTTGAGAATAACATAGACACACTATTAATAAAAGAATCCCCAAGGACCCACTGCGGAGCACAAGGAACCCTACTCAACACTCTGTAATAACCCATATGGGAAAGAACCGGAAGAGAACATGCATACGTCTATGGACAAATAAGTTTCTGTACACCTGAAAACCATACCCACCGCCACTGGAAATCACCTGTATATTCCAACTGAAAATAAAGACGGAAGGAAGGAAAAAAGGAGGGAAAAGAGAGAGAGACAGAAGAAACGCTCTCTTCCCCTTAGGCCTTGGGGACCGGGGCAGGTGTCACGGCCCTGGGGCCGGAGCAGGCTCGGTTCCCGGCGGGACTGTCCTGGGGCTGAGGGCGCTGGGGAGGCTGTGCCCGCAGTGAGCGCCCCCGGACCTGGCCTTCCTGTTCCCCTCTGCCTGAGCCCACCGTCTCCAGACCCAGGCGTCTCTCCGGCAGCAGAGCCAATCCTAGCGCCCCCAAAGGACGATGGGGTCTCTGGGCTCCGTGCGTCCTGGAGGTGGGGTGCCCACTTCCAGCCTCCTCCCTTAGGGTCCCCGCCCGAGGACAGCTCCCTCTGCAGAGCGGTGTGGCAGGAACTGGGATGTGTCCGGGGATCGAGGGTAAGGAGAAAGAAGGAAGGAGACACAAGCCTTAGGTGTCTGCACTCTAATTAACGTCCAGGAACAGGACTCGCCCTGAGGCTCCGGTTGCCCAGGTAACCCGAGTTGGGCGGGAAGGAATGCTGCCGCCCTGTGGCCGCTTTGGGCAACAACCACTTAGAAACCGTGCTCGCGGCTCTTAATATTCACCAGGCCTGCGGGGCTGTAATTGATATCTGCCCTCGAGAAAGCTGAACCCGGTGCTAAGAGGGATGGGCTGGGTGGGAGAGAGGTTCCAGAGGCGGGGGACATACGTGTACCTGTGGCTGATCCACGGTGATGTATGGCAGAAACCAACCCAACACTGTAATTATCCTCCAATTAAAAAAAAAAAAAAAAAAGAACTGTCCTGGGGTAAATCACCGGAAAAGAATTCAAAACAGGGCAGGTTTTCAATTAGCCAATCTCAAGAGGTAAACTGTACTCACACTGTAGAGGATAAAAAGCCCATGGAAAGAGACACAGCGTCACTAGTTACTAGGTAAATTCCAATCAAATCTACCAGGAGAGCAGCTCACACCGCTCAGAAGGGCCATCCTCCACAAGAATCTACAGAGGTTAAATGCTGTCGAGGGCGGCGAGGGGAACAGGGAGTCCTCCGACACTGTGGGCCGGAGGTAAATGGGTGGGTGTGGCCAGGAAGGAAACGGTATGGAGATTCCTTAGAACACTAAATATAGAGTTAAACCACGATCCCAAGCCAGGCTTCAGCAATATGTGAACCGTGAACTTCCTGATGTTCAAGCTGGTTTTAGAAAAGGCAGAGGAACCAGAGATCAAATTGCCAACATCCACTGGATCATGGAAAAAGCAAGAGAGTTCCAGAAAAACATCTATTTCTGCTTTATTGACTATGCCAAAGCCTTTGACTGTGTGGATCACAATAAACTGGAAAATTCTTCAAGAGATGGGAATACCAGACCACCTGATCTGCCTCTTGAGAAATTTGTATGCAGGTCAGGAAGCAACAGTTAGAACTGGACGTGGAAAAACAGACTGGTTCCAAATAGGAAAAGGAGTTCGTCAAGGCTGTATATTGTCATCCTGTTTATTTAACTTCTATGCAGAGTACATCATGAGAAATGCTGGACTGGAAGAAAAACAAGCTGGAATAAAGATTGCCGGGAGAAATATTAATAACCTCAGATATGCAGATAGCACCACCCTTATGGCAGAAAGTGAAGAGGAACTAAAAAGCCTCTTGATGAAAGTGAAAGTGGAGAGTGAAAAAGTTGGCTTAAAGCTCAACATTCAGAAAACAAAGATCATGGCATCCGGTCCCATCACTTCATGGGAAATAGATGGGGAAACAGTGGAAACAGTGTCAGACTTTATTTTTCTGGGCTCCAAAATCACTGCAGATGGTGACTGCAGCCATGAAATTAAAAGACGCTTACTCCTTGGAAGGAAAGTTATGACCAACCTAGATAGTATATTCAAAAGCAGAGACATTACTTTGCCAACAACGGTTCGCCTAGTCAAGGCTATGGTTTTTCCTGTGGTCTTGTATGGATGTGAGAGCTGGACAGTGAAGAAGGCTGATCACGGAAGAATTGATGCTTTTGAACTGTGGTGTTGGAGAAGACTCTTGAGAGTCCCTTGGACTGCAAGGAGATCCAATCAGTCCATTCTGAAGAAGATCAGCCCTGGTCTTTGGAAGGAATGATGCTGAAGCTGAAACTCCAGTACTTTGGCCACCTCATGCGAAGAGAAGACTCTGATGGTGGGAGGGATTTGGGGGCAGGAGGAGAAGGGGACGACAGAGGATGAGATGGCTGGATGGCATCACTGACTCGATGGATGTGAGTCTCAGTGAGCTCCGGGAGTTGATGATGGACAGGGAGGCCTGGCGTGCTGCGATTCATGGGGTTGCAAAGAGTCGGACATGACTAAGCGACTGATCTGATCTGACGATCCCCCACAAGCCCACTCCTTGCCTGAGATACCAAGAAAACCATAATTTTAAAGGCCGCATGCACCATTATTTTCACGGCAGCGCTGTTTATAATACCTAAGGCAGAGAATCAAACAAAATGTCCATTGATAGAGAAAGAAGCATCACCAATGCATCTAGACACTGGAATCCACTCGGCCCGAAGGACGAAAAAATGCCACCGAGAGATCATGCTAAGTGGAGGAAGTCAGAGAGACAAACACGCTATCACTGACAGGTGGGATCTATGAACCCACACAAACGAACTTACTTATAAACGGACACAGACTAAGAAAACCATCTTATGATTTTACAAAAACTTGGGAGGGATACATTAAAAGGCTAGGGTTAATATATACACACCTGAGCCTCTTGCTACAATGCTTCAGTCGCATCTGACTCTCTGCGACCCCATGGACTGTAGCTGACCAGGCTCCTTTGTCCGTGGGATTCTCCAGGCAAGAATCCTGGAGTGGGCTGCCATGTCCTCCAGGGGATCTTCCTGGACCAGGGGTCAAACCCACGTCTCTTGCGTCTCCTGCTTTGGCAGGAGGTTTCTTTACCTCTGAGCCACCTGGGAAGTCCATATACACGCCGGTATATACCAAACAGATAATTTTTAAAAACCTACTGAATAGCACAGGGAAGTCTGTCGAACACACTGTGATAACCTAAATGGGAAGACTCCAAGAAGAATATATAAAAGTCTAGGTATTTTCTGTAAACCTAGAACAAACAGAACATCGGAAATCAACTCGACTCCAGTACAAACTAAAAACTTAATTATCAAGTAGCGCATGCTGCCACCTTGTGGCCATTTTTGGTAACAACACCTGAAAAACCTCTGCCGATGGGCACTTATTCACCTGGCCTCCCGGATGTAAGGAAAACACACCCGTGGTCAACAAATGTCCTGGAGTAAATACAGGAAAAAGAATTCAAAGCAGGGCAGACGGTCAAGAAGCCAATTTCCAGGTTTTCTCCTACTGTTTTTGTAAAGTACATTGTAACCTTGAAAGCAATTATACGCCAATTAAAAAGAGAGAAACACTCTGCTAAATATTTAAGAAATTCTAATCAAAACTACAATGAGCTATCAGTTCACATCAGTCAGAATGGCTATCGAAAAGTCTACAAGCAATCAATGTTGGAGGGCGTGTAGGGAACAGGGAACTGTCTTACACTGATGTGCTTGCTAAGTCACTCAGTCGTGTCCGACTCTTTGAGACCCCATGGACTGTAGCCCACGGGATTTCCCCGGCAAGAATATTGGGTAGGTTGCAATTTCCTTCTTCAGGGGATCGTCCCAGACTAGGGATCGAACCTGCATCTCCTGTGTCTCCTGCATTGGCAGGCCGATTCTTTACCACTGGGAAAACTCAAATAAATGAATAAGTTTAAACACACACACACACACACACACACACCCCCACACACACGGCAGGCCGATTCTTTACCACTGGGAAAACTCAAATAAATGAATAAGCTTAAACACACACACACACACGCGGCTTCCCCGTGTGGTCCACTGGCTACACATCTGCCTTGCGGTGCAGAAGACACCAGTTCAATCCCTGGTCCAGGACGATCCCACAGGCTGCGGAGCAAATAAACTCCTGCTCAACTCCTGAGCCTGCGCTCTGGAGCCGGCGCGCACGAGAGCCTGTGCTCAGAAACCAAAGACGCCCCGCTGACTGCAGCTATAGAAAGCCCGGGCGCAGCAGTGAAGACCGAGCACAGCCAAAAATGAATAAAAATAAATATTTTTGAAACAAAAGCTGTCTAGTAACAGAGCTGAACTTTCAGTTCCCTCTTGGAGCTTTCTTTCCATCACCACCCCCTCCCGGGCCAGGGCGCCGGACTCTCACAGCCCGTCAGGGAGGCTCCCGCTCAGGAGGACTAGCACTCAGGAGGACCCCACAAACGCCCAGCAGCGCTCCCGCCGCCCGCTCACCGTGCAGCTCTGCTCGCATCCGCTCGCACAGCGAGCTCAGCCGCAGGTGCTCAAAGACGCGGAGGGCCGCCTCCCACGTCCGCCTCCCGGGGAAGCGCTCCTCCAGCAGGCACAGCAGCTCGGCGGAGCCCGCGGCTCTCAGGTCTGCCCAGGGGATCCTGCGGGCGCCCTCCGGCAGCAGCTCCGGGCACTGCAGGGCGAGTTTGAAGTCCTCCAGCTGCCAGGGATCCAAGCCCCTCAGGTGGGACAGCAGCTGGTCACGGGCACCATCATGCCTAGAAATGCCGACAGGGGAAGCCATCGGCCCGGGAGCGAGGTCTCCAGCCGCAACAGGAACAGCTCCTGCGGAAACAGACAGCGGAGGCCAGGCACCGCGACTGTCACCCACTTCGCGCAGCCGAATCCAGCCACGCGCTGCTTTCTCCGCGCAGCATGCCTGCCTTGCTTTCCTGTGCTTACTGACCTCTCTCTTCCACAAGGAGGGCTTCCCAGCGGGCTCAGCCGTAAAGAATCCGCCTCCCAGTGCAGGAGACCCGGGTTCCATCCCTGGGTCGGGAAGAGCGGTGGAGGAGGAAACGGTAACCCGCTCCAGCATTTTTGCGGGAAATCTCAGGACAGAGGAGCCTGACGGGCTCACAGAGTCAGAAACGACTGAGCAACTAATACTTTTATTTTTTTCTCCCTTTTTAAGGCTAAGATCCTATTGTATTACTATGTATCTCCCACAGAGTAAATGCAAGTCATGCAGGAGGAATTAGTTCGGGGATGTGCCCTACAGCAAAGGGCCCCCAGTCATCTATACTCTTTTGTATCCTGAAAATTGTAAGAGGGTCAGCCTCATGTTAAATGTTCCCGCCACACACACAGACCCTGCAAAGAAACTTCTGCAGGTTCTGGCTATGTCTCCTCTTGTCTGTGTCCACACTCATTAAGCTGTTTGTTAAATGTTTGCAGTGTTGAGGGGTTTTTGGTTTTGTGTGTTTTTTTTTTTTTTTTTGTATTCAATTATACCTCAATATAGCTGGGAGGGGTTTTCCTCTTACCTTTAAATCCATCACAACAGAGCTGTTTAAAAAAAGAAAAGAAATAAAAAGCCAGAATAAGGAAAAGTTTTGAGCCTCAGAGTAAGGAGACCTCACTCACCAAGCTGTCTTCTCAGCTCCTGCGAGTTTCTAGAACGCAGACTCCGGACCGGAAGCAGTCTGCCCCCCTCCCAAGCCTGTGATTGGCCCCGGGGCCCTCCAGCTCCTATCAGGTCTGCCTGCGGGTGTCCCACCCTCTCCTCGCAGCCTCTCCGGAGAGGTGGAGAAGCCACCTGCCACAGGTGATCCTGGAGTCCTTCTCTTCCAGGTGTAATTCGTCCCGGCTAGGAGAGGAATGCAGAGATGGGGGTTCTAATTAAAACCCAGCTGATGTAAATGAAATCTCCCACATCAGCGGGAGGCCACTGGTTCTAGAGTGGGGCCATAAAGAAGGCTGAGCACCTAAGAATTGATGCTTTTGAGCTGTGGTGTTGGGGAAGACTCTTGAGAGTCCCTTGGACTGCAAGGCGATCCAACCAGTCCATTCTAAAGGAAATCACTCCTAAATATTCATTGGAAGGACTGATGCTGAAGCTGAAACTCCAATACTTTGGCCACCTGATTAGAAGAACTAACTCATTGGAAAAGAGCCTGACGCTGAGAAAGACTGAAGGCAGGAGGAGAAGAGAACGACAGAGGATGAGATGATTGGATGGCATCACTGACTGGATGGACATGAGTTTGAGTGAACTCCGGGAGTTGGTGATGGACAGAGAGGCCTGGCGTGCTGCAGTCCATGGGGTCGCAAAGTCGGACACAGCTTAGCAGCTGAAAAACAACAACCGTCTTGGGGGGGGGGGTGGTGTGCAGAGGTTTTAATAGGATGATGAAAGAGGAGACAAATAAAGAGTCTGTTCTGTGAGGCTCCAACATAGGGAACAGACTGGTGGTTGCTAAGGGAGAGGCTGGGGAGGACTAGGGCTTTGGATTAGCAGATGCGAACGATTATAGAGGAGGGATAAGGTCCTACTGCAGAGCTCAGGAGACTGTATTCAACTCCCAGGATAACCCATCATGGAAAAGACTATTTAAAAGGATGTATGTGTCTGCGTGTAACTGAGTCACTTTGCTGTACAGGAGAAATGAACACAGCATTGTATATCAACTATGCTTCAATAAAATTTAAAAAAAAAAAAGAGTCCATGATGTCTGAAAATCACAACCACATCTGGAACCATTTATTCTCTCAATGCAAGGAAAATCACCTGTGAACCCATTCCATCAGAAACACGGAGGCTTTTCCACTGAAGTCAGGATCAAGGCAGCTTAGTCTTTATACCACCACTATTTACTATTGTATTACCAGTTAAATAAGTGATTTTAACAAACAATTTTAACTCATTTAACTCGCCCCTGGAGGGAAGTAGGCTTCTTGACTCCTTCCTGTCATAAACACCTCCCAAAGCAGAAGGAAAATGCACTTGGTCCGCCCCCATCATCCACCTTTCTTCCCCTTTTTAAAAAAAATTTTAAAGTATGCAAGTAGGATAACACATTTACAGTAGACTTGAAAAACAGAACAAAGTTACATATAATTCCACTACCTATTGCGATTATTTTTTAAGTAGATAAATTAAGACTTTTACTTGGAGTTTCAACATTAAACTCTCAGAAATCAATAGAATGAATAGACAGAAAGTGGAAGGACATGTGTGTGTAATGTTAAGTTGCTTCAGTCGTGTCCGACTCTGCAACCCTATGGACTATAGCCCTCCAGGCTCCTCTGTCCATGGGGTTCTCCAGAGTGGGTTGCCATTTCCTACTCGAGGGGATCTTCGTGATCCAGGGATCAAAGCTGCATCTCCTGCAACTCCTGCATTGCAGACAGATTCTTTACCTCTGAGCCACTGGGGAAACCCATAGAAGGATATTGTAGACCTAAGAAGCACTAGGAACCAATTCAACAATTAAGATTTATACAGTTTTCGCAAAACAGCAGGGAATAAATTCTATTCAAGGTCCCATGGAGTGTACACTAGGAGGCACTGGTACGAGTTGTTTAGTCGGTTCAGTCGTGTCTGACTCTTTGTGACCCTATGAACCACAGTACACCAGGCGTCCCTGTCCATCACCATCTCCCAGAGTTTACTCAAACTCATATCCATTGAGTCGATGATGGCATCCAACCATCTCATCCTCTGTCATCTCCTTCTCCTCCCGCCTTCAATCTTTCCCAACATCAGGGTCTTTTTCCATGAGTTAGCTCTTCACATCAGGTGACCAAAGTATTGGAGTTTCAGCTTTAGTCCTTCCAATGAATATTCAGGGTTGATTTCCTTTAGGACTGAACATATCCAGGGACGTAAACCAGGTGAAAAAATGTCACGATCTAAAGGTTTTGAAAGCATACAAAGTCTGTTCTCTTGTCCCTATGAAATTATGTTAGAAATCAATAACAAAGGATATTTGAGAATAACCCACAATGTGCCCCGCCTTCCACCTTTAATAGGCTGAGGATCCAGGCAATGGGCAATTGTAATTAGTTTTAAATTTAGCAATGAGGAAGCAATTAGAGCAAGGCGTAAGGCCTGGAAAAGAACAGGTAAAGCTGTATATGCAGATTCTGGATTACATATTGGAAAACCCAACAAATTTTGTGGAAAAGCTATGACCAAGATGTGTGTGTGTGATTTTCTGACATACTCTGTCTCTGGGTCTCCCTCTGAGAGGGTCTGTTTTGGGGAGACCCACATTAGATCCTGCTGATACCAAAACCTTCCTTTTGCTCTGTGAAATTACATTCCCAATAGGGGTGACGGTCATGGGAACAAGATCATCCGGTTAATGGCTCTAGAGGTTTACCGCCGGACACAGCATCTTTGGGCTGAGGACAGGCGTTTTGCCCTCCACGAGTCCAGGGAACTCCCCAAACCTGTAATTTTCTAAAGTTGCTTGTTCTGCTGAATCGAAGAGGCAGGGGCGCAGGTCCTTCCCAAATGGGAGCACCTGTGAGGACAAGCCTTGCAGCCCAGGACCTCCCACTCAGAATGCTAAATGCTTTCCTGCTTGTGCTGTGAGGAGGCGGCAACGCGCCAGCCGCAGCCAATGAGAAACGAGGGCGGCCGCTGAGCGAGCCCAGAGCTTATAAAGGTGGACGGCGGGCCGGCCCAGTGCCTTCTCTTTCTGCTTTAGGAGATGTCTGTGACAGGAAGGAGCCAGGAAGCCTAGCTTGCTTCGGGGTGAGTGGGTTGTTTTCCTTTTCTATGTCCTAGTCTTCCACGGCACTTTCTCACAGTTACTGGATCAGACCCGTGCATTCACCAGGCCAACGAGGCTTAGTTTGCGCTTCTATTTCTAGTTCCTCGAGGTGTGAAGTTCGGTTGTTATATTGAAGATCTTTCCTTTTTCTTAACCTAGGCTTCTTCTTTTTGCTCAAATAGCAGAATAACGAAATCAAGAGTGGAGGTGGTTCTTATCCACAGGGAGCTTGCAATTACCCACAACCAAAGGCTGCAAAGGGAAAGAGAGAAAAATTTGAGTCAGCGCCCAGCACAGGATGACTTAAGCAACGGGGAAGTTCCGGGATGAGGGGATGAGGAGGAAAGATGACTCAGAGAGGGGCTCCCCTGGTGGTCCAGAGGTTGAGACCCCACCTTCCGGTGCAGGGGCGGGAGTGGGCGGGTTCCATCCTGGTCAGGAGGCTAAGATCCCACGTGCCTTGTGGCCAAAAATCCAAAACATGAAACAGAAGCATTATGGTAACAAACTCAGTAAAGACTTTAAAAATGGTCCACATCCTAAAATCTTAAAAAACAAAAAAAAAAACTCGGAGAAGCAATAGGATGTGAGCATAAGTAGACCAAGACTCAAGCCCCTCCTGATAAAGACTTCATTCTCTCTTCCTCCACATTCTGCTCTTTACACACAATAAATCCGGTGCAAGCCGGCGGAAGAAGGATGTGATGTGGAGAAGATAGGTAGCAGGGAATAATATACATACCTTTTAAAAAATATTTACATTAATTCTTTAATACCATATATTATCAAATCCATATTCAAACTTCCCCAGCTGTCCTAAGAATATCTCCTACAGCTGTCTTCTTTAAACTAGGAGCACAAATTGCATCCGCTTATTACAGCGTTTGAGCTTCCCAGGTGGCACTGGTGTAAAGAGCCTGCCTGCCAATTCAGGAGACATAAGAGACACAGGTTCGATCCCTGGGTTGGGAAGATGCCCCTGGAGAAGGAAATGGCAACCCAGTCCAGTATTCTTGCCTGGAGAATCCCATGGACAGAGGAGCCTGGCGGGCTACAGTCCATGGGGTTGCAAAGAGTCAGACAGGACTGAAACGACTTAGCAAGCATGCATTATGGCTTTTAAAACACTTTTATTTTAGAACTTCCCTCCCCTCCCCACCCTTTTGACATTGGCTTTTTTTTTTATTGTGGTAAAACTGGCACAATATAAAACCTACTATATTAACTGCATTTAACTGTACAGTTCAGCAGCACTAAAAAAATTCCCATTGTCACGCAAGTCTCACCGTCGTCCCTCTCCTGAATGTTTCACCTTCCTAAACGGAGACGTTGATTTCAGGTGCTTTTTATAAACACTCAGTGAGTCTTTAAATTAACCATGGTATAGAAGGAAGCCCTGAGTCACTACTCACTTTGATGTACCAGGCACTGTCTTAAATGTAGCTCTGGGGGTGTCTCTCTGAGAACGTGCCCAGCAGCTATGATAAGATTCCCGCCATCAAAGGTGAGAAGAGAATGAACACCAGAGTGGATTTGAGTCTAAATGCTGAGCCCCAGCACCGGATGGACCCTGGGTCTTTCCACAAGACAGAGAGTTTCCCAGGAAGGGAGGGAAAAAGAAAATCCAGCACGTGACAGGCTTCACCGGTTAGTGTTCGTCACTCGGTCATATAACACCCTTTCGTGACCCCGTGGACTGCAGCCTGCCAGGCTCCTTAGTCCATGGGATTCTCCAGGCAAGGACACTGGAGCGGGTTGCCATTTCCTCCTCCAGGGGCTCTTCCCCGTCCAGGGATGGAACCCAGGTCTCCTGCATTGCAGACGGGTTCTTTAGGTCTGGACCACCAGGGAAGCCGCCAGGCTCCATCAAGGCTAGACTAAATAAACCTCCTCCCCGGGGTGGTATTCTCATGTCTCCGCAGGCTGCCTCTGTCTTCTCTTCCAGCTGGTCCCCTCTGCCCACCAGCGCTGCGATTCCCCACCCTGAGTGACCATGGGCGACGTGAACTTGAGCTCCGCCCCCTCCTCCTGCCCGTCCTCCCCTCTGTCCCCCTCTGGTGTCTCCCCTCCCTCCCTGGAGTCCTCCTCCTCCTCCACCCTCCCCTTCAGAAACGGGGTCATGCTTTTCATGCTTTCTGTAAGCGCGAAGCATCTACAGAGGTTCAAGAAGCTTTTGGTGGAGGGAGAACCCCAGACCCAGCTGCGCCCCACTCACCTGGGACCAGCTGAAGTCAGCCCGCTGCGGGGAGGTGATCCATCTGCTGACCGAGTACTTCCCGGGACTACAAGCCTGGGAGGTGGCTCGTGACATCTTCGCCAAGATGAACCAGACAGAGCTGTGTCTTCAGACGCAGACGGAGCTAAACGGTGAGAGGGGAATCTAGAACAGAGCGGCGTGGTGGGCTTAGGGGCTGGAGAACTCAACATTTTCTCAGCTGCTCCTGTGGGCCAGTTGAACAAGGGCAAGTAGTGGAGTGTACATGTGTGTGTGTGTTTACACACAGACATACACACACATGTACGGGCTTCCCTGGTGACTCAGTGGTAAAGAAGTCGCCTGCAATGTAGAAGACAAGAGTTCGATCCCTGGGTCAGGAAGATGCCCTGGCGAAGGAAATGGCAACCTGCTCCAGTATTCCTACCTGGAGAATCCCATGGACAGAGGAGCCTGGTGGGCTACAGTCCATAGGGTCACAAAGAGTCAGACATGACTGAAGCGACTTCGCACGCACGCATTACAGCTTTTAAAGCACTTTTATTCTAGAACTTCCCTCCCCTCCCCACCCTTTTGACATTGGCTTTACAAAGCGACTAAGCGACTGAATACACACACACAAACACCCTCCCCGGTACCGTCTGCCTCCGCACCGTTCTCACCTCCCAACGTGGTGAAGAAAGCCCAGGTATTTTCCTCTCCCTGCTCCAAGAAGGTGGGAGGATGAGACTCGTGAATGGGGCCTGGCCGCCACTCTCCTTCAAGGCCCTCTTGCCTCTGGGCAGTTCTTTCTGTCCATCTTGTCATGCCTGTGAGACAGCCTCCTTTTTGTTTTGTTCGGTCTGTTCCAGAAATTTTACCTAACTTGGAACCGGTGGACTTGAGCCTGAGAAAGCAGCAGCTGACTTTGGAGGAAGATGAGTCTGGTACGTGCTGGCCCTGCGTAGACCCTGGTGGATGAGAGGCGGTGGGTTGGGATGAGATGCTGGCTTCCTGCGGAGGAGGGCACTGCAAACGGGTGTGCTTGGTGTCCCTTCTGCAAACCAAAACTTCAGATAAAGGAACGCTTGTGGACTCGTCTCGGGAGAAAATCCAGTCACCATCCTTCTCTCTCTCACTCAGTTGGATTTAGTCTTTTTTTTTCCTTAAGATTTATTTTTTTTAATTTACTGTTGGCTGTGCGGGGTCTTAGTTGCGGCATGTGGGGTCTAGTTCCCTGACCAGGGACAGAGCCCGCGCCCCCCGCATTGGGAGCGTGGAGCCTCCGCCCCTGGACCACCACGGCTTTCAGGACAAGTGCCTGATCGGTGCACCTGTGTCCTAGAGCCGGCAGTAGACACGGAGGCTCGTTCTCTGGTTGATCAGTTAGTTCTCACGAACAGCTGATGCTGGACCCTGTGTCTCCCCCGTCTTGTTCCTGCAGATAAAATTCGGGAATACAAGGCACGTGTGGTGAATGAGCACTCAACCCTGTGGGACAGGACATCTTGGCCTGGGAACAACATGGACTTCTTCTACCAAGAGCCCTGCAGTGAAGACATGCTCCTGCAGTGTCTTCTTCTCCCCAGAAAGCCCCAAGGAAGACAGCCCAAGACCGTGGTCCTTCAGGGAGACGCCGGCGTCGGGAAAACCACCATGGCCAAAAAAGTGATGCTGCAGTGGGCAGAGAACAGGTTCTACGCCCACAAGGACTGGTTCGCCTTCTACCTCCACTGCCAGGAGGTGGACCAGCCGGACAAGCAGAGCTTCTCCGAGCTGATCGCCTGCAAGTTGTCCGGGTCTCCGGCTCTCGCGTCTAAGATCCTCTCCCACCCGGAACACCTCCTCCTTCTCCTGGATGGCTTCGAGGAACTAACCTTGACCCTCATAGACAGACCGGAGGACCTGAGTGAAGACTGGAGCCAGAAGATGCCAGGCTCCGTCCTCCTGACCAGTCTGTTGAGCAAAAGGATGCTCCCTGACGCCACGATCGTCATCTTCCTGAGGTTCAGCTTGTGGGAGACCGTGAGCCCCTTTCTGAACAGCCCCTCTCTGATCACCCTGACAGGCTTCAGCGCGCCTGAGAGATCCAGGTACTTCAGGTCGTACTTCAAAAACAGGCGTGATGCCAATGCGGCCTTGCGTTTCGTCACGGGCAACATGGTCCTCTTCTCCATGTGCCGAGTCCCCGTCACCTGCTGGCTGGTCTGCTCTTGTCTGAAGCAGCAGATGGAGAGAGGAAGCAGCCTGCCGCGGGCATTCCCCAACACCACGGCTGTGTTCATCCACTACCTCTCCAGCCTGTTGCCAACCGGGGTTAGGCACGTCATCGGCGAGACCCACCAGGAGCAGTTGAAACGCCTGTGCTCCTTGGCCGTGGAGGGCATGTGGAAGAACCAGTGGGTGTTCAGTGAGACAGACCTCAACCTCGCCAGACTGGACGAAAGGGACGTTGAGGTGTTTCTTGGGGTGAGGATCCTCCGGAGGGTGGTGGCCGGCAGGGACCTCGTCTCCTTCACCCACCCGAGCTTCCAGGAGTTCTTTGCTGCCCTGCTCTTTGTCCTCTACTTCCCACAGAGGCTCAGGAATTTCCAGGTGTTGGACAGCTTCCGCATCTTACAGCTGCTCGCTCATCCCGAGAGAAGGAAAAACCACCTGGCCGGGATGGCGCTCTTCCTGTTTGGGCTGTTGAATGACACGTGCGCCCTCGCCGTGGAGCAGCTGTTTGGGTGCAAGGTGTCCCTGGGGAACAAGAGGAAACTGATGAAGACCACCATCATGCCGCCCGACGGTGACCCCCCGACCCCGCACCACCGGCTCCCCCAGCTGTTCTACTGTCTGCACGAGATCCGGGACGAGGTCTTCGTGGCTCAGATCCTTCACAACCACCGTACGGCTCAGCTGGTCATCAGCAAGACCAGAGACCTGCAGGTCTCCGCTTTCTGCCTCAAGTTCTGCCAACAGCTGCGGGAGTTGGAACTGACCGTCGCCAAAGCCACCAGCCTCTCACCAGCCCCTCCTCCTGCCCCCCGGTAAGTGCTCAAATCTCTCCTTCGGTGGGATTCGAGGTCTTGCTGGGGAATCTTGTCTAGCATCTCCTGGGCATCAAGGGTGACTGCCTGTCACGAGTGGATCCCTTGCGCATGGGAGTTTGTCTTATAAACAGGCCATTCTGGTTTAACAAAAAAAAAAAAAAAATTGGTAGTGGTGGGCTCAATGGTGACTTCATTTTCTGAACCCCAGAGACCATCAGTGAACTAGATAAACTTCGTATTTTTTTTTCTCTCTCATGCAACTTAAGGAAGTGCTGGGTTAAATGTTCTGCAGAGCATGTGTTTAGTCATATTCCGAGTAATTCTGCTTGAAACAATATGGCTTCGTTGAAAACACAAGCAGGAAACAAGTGTTTATGTCTCAGCTGAAGGTTGGCGTGAACGTTCGGTGCAGTTTCACTGACCAGCGTGTCTGAGAGTGTGTGACATTCTAAACCTCCCGTCGTTGTTTACTTGCTAAGTCGTGTCTGAGTCTTTGTGACCCCACGGACTGTAGCCCGCCAGGCTCCTCTGTCCATGGGATTCTCCAGGCGAGAACACTGGAGTGGGTTGCCATGTCCTTCTCCAGGGGGTCTTCCTGACCCAGGGATTGAACCCATGTCTCTTATGTCTCCTGCATTGGCAGGCGGGTTCTTTACAGCTGACCCACCAGGGAAGCCCCAGACTGCGGGTGGAAAAGCATCCAATGGAAGAGAAAGGAACTGCTAAGCTAGGGGGAAGAGAACAGGACAGACAGTATTCCTGGGGTTGCTGAATTCCACTGAAACCGAGAAAATCCTGGAACAAAAAAGCAAGATGCACAGTTCACCTTCCTTCCTGCTATGCTGAGTGCCCCCCAACAACGCACCTGGGGCTCCCTCCCGTCTGTCACCCCCTCATTCCATGGGGCTCCCTCCCGTCTGTCCCCCTCCCTCTGTGGGGCTCCCCCGCCTGTCCCCCTCGCTCTGTGGGGCTCCCCCGCCTGTCACCCACTCTGTGGGGCTCCCCCGCCCGTCCCCCTCGCTCTGTGGGGCTCCCCCGCCCGTCCCCCTCGCTCTGTGGGGCTCCCCCGCCCGTCCCCCTCGCTCTGTGGGGCTGCCCCGCCCGTCCCCCTCGCTCTGTGGGGCTGCCCCGCCCGTCCCCCTCGCTCTGTGGGGCTGCCCCGCCCGTCCCCCTCGCTCTGTGGGGCTGCCCCGCCCGTCCCCCTCGCTCTGTGGGGCTGCCCCGCCCGTCCCCCTCGCTCTGTGGGGCTGCCCCGCCCGTCCCCCTCGCTCTGTGGGGCTGCCCCGCCTGTCCCCCTCGCTCTGTGGGGCTGCCCCGCCTGTCCCCCTCGCTCTGTGGGGCTGCCCCGCCTGTCCCCCTCGCTCTGTGGGGCTGCCCCGCCTGTCCCCCTCGCTCTGTGGGGCTGCCCCGCCTGTCCCCCTCGCTCTGTGGGGCTCCCCCGCCTGTCCCCCTCGCTCTGTGGGGCTGCCCCGCCTGTCCCCCTCATTCTGTACACACTGTAATGTTTTCGGTCTCCAGGCACACGCCGTCCAGTGGGGTCTGTGACGGGGAAGAGTGAAGGCGAAGCCCAGAGCCAAACCACTGAACACGCTGCTGTTGGGAGGGCGTTTAGATTCTGCGCTCACCATGCCCTAATAATAATAATAATACTTTCCCCTTATTCTGTTCATTTACAGATTTTTTTTTCTTCCTTTTTAAAACGTTTTACTTTATGTTGTGGTGGAGCCGATTAACAGTGCTGCGATAGTTTCGGGTGAACAGTGAAGGGAATCAGGCCTACATACACGTGTCCGTGCTCCCCCAAACCCCCCTCCCATCCAGGCTCCCACATGGCCCTGAGCAGAGTTCCCTGTGTCTACAGAAGCTCCTTGTTGGTTCTCCATTTTAATAGCAGTGTGTGCATGTCCATCCCAGACTTCCTAACCATCCCTTTCCCCCATCCTTCCCCCCCTGCTAACTGTAAGATCCCAGAGTCGGACACGGCTAAGCAGTCGAACTGGACCATAAGTTCGTTCTCTAAGTCTGAGTCTCCTTCTGTTTCGTAAGTTCATTTGCATCGTTTCTCTCTAGATCCCACACACGAGGGGTGTCATATGACACGTCTCTGACTTGCTTCGAGGCGTTTCTCCTTAATGACAATCTCATAGGCACACAGTAAGAATACGGTTTCTATCTGGCGACCTAATACCTGCCCGCATATAAATCCCGACTGATTACAGCGCAGCTCTCTCTCCCCGTCAGTCACGTTAAACTGTAAGTGGGGCCACGAGTCTCCCTGGAATAGAATGAGAAGTCTCAGAGCAGTTCTGCTGGGAGACTTTGTTATTTATTTTTTAAGTATGTATTATGCATTTGGCTGCGTGGGGTCTGGGTGGCGGCAGCGGCTCCCTCCTTGCATCGTGTGGGATCTCCCCTCGCAGCGCAGACTTTCCCGCTGTGCCTCTTGGACTCCGTAGCTGTGGCGTGGGGATTTGCTGCTCCACAGGCATGTGGGAGCTGAGTTCCCACCGGGGATCGAACCCACACCCCCTGCTTTGCAAGGCAGATTCCTAATCACTGGGCCACCAGGCAAGTCCCCTGGGCCATTTTCTAAATGAGGGCATCTCAGGAAAGCCCCAAAGGGATCCACGATCATAAGCAAGTCCTGGGTTTGCTGGTAGGTTTTCTCGCGCTTAATCACTAATGATGAGCCATCATTCTGTTTTTTTTTTTTTTTCCCACACAGACCAGAAGGCAGTGACAGGCGTCCTCTCTGGTGGCAAGACGTCTGCTCTGTGTTTAAGACACACGAGAGTTTGGAAGTCCTGACTGTGAAAGACAGTGTGATGTACACAGAGGCCGTGGAGACCCTTGCCGCAGCGCTGAGGCATCCACACTGTAACCTCCGGAAACTGATGTGAGTGCCCGTCAGCCTGACCTCAGTGGCAGCCGCTCAGTCGTGCCCGACTCTTAGCGACCCCATGGACCACAGCACGCCGGGCTTCCTTGTCCTTCACCATCTCCCAGAGCTTGCTCAAATTCATGTCCATCGAGTCAGTGATGCCATCCAGCCATCTCATCCTGTCTCCCCTTTCTCCTCCCACCTTCTCTCTTTCCCAGCATCAGGGTCTTTTCCAAGGAGTCAGCTCTTCACATCAGGGGGCCAAAGTACTGGAGCTTCAGCTTCAGCATCCGTCCTTCCAGAGAGAGTTCAGGGTTGACGGGCTGGTAGGACGCTGTGATAACTGACACCGCTTACTTCTTCAGCTTTAAGCGTGTGGCCTCCCTCGTGGTGAGTGAAGGCATCATCAGAGTTTTGCTGGAAAACCAGTACCTGAGACACTTGGAAATACAAGACACGGAAGTGGGATGCCAAGTGATGGGTGCTCTCTGCAACACCCTGAAACACCGGCGGTGTTTTCTGCAGTTGCTCAGGTGAGGCCCAAGGCGCTGTGGGGAGAGGACGCCGGCACCCAGGGCGCTGGTCGCAGGCTCAGTCTGGCTGACGTCTCACTGTGGTGTAGTCTCTGCTCGTTTCACCCAGCTTTCTTCTTTTATCCAAGTGTCATCGATTTACAGTATCGTGTTAGCTTCATGTGTACAGCAAAGTGATTCCGTTCTGCAGATAGATTTTTTTTTTCAGATTCTTTTCAATTATAGGTTATTGTGAGATATTGAAGATAGTTTCCTGGGCTGTGCTGTGCTGTGCTGAGTTGCTTCAGTCCTGTCCAACTCTGTGCGACCCCATGGACTGTAGCCCACCAGGCTCCTCTGTCCAGGGGGATTCTCTAGGCAAGAATACTGGAGTGAGTTGCCCGGCCCTCCTCCAGATCTTCCCGACCCAGGGACAGACCTGGCGTCTCCTGCATTGGCAGGCGGGTCCTTAACCTGGGAAGCCCTACGGGTCCCTGTGCTGCAGAGGAAACCCTTGTTGCTTCATCTACTTTATTGTTTCATTGGACTATAGTTGCTTTACAACGTTGTCTTTGCTTCTGCTGTACAGCAGCGCGATCGATTCTGGACATAATCTATTCTGAACATATACCCGTTCATCCCGGACCCCTGATCTCTGCCTCTCCCCACCCCTTTCCCCTTTGGTAAGTGTGAGTTTGTCTCCTATGTTTGTGAGCCTGTTTCTCTTCTGTAGATAAATTCTCTCGTGTTATGCTTCAGATTCCACACATAAGTGATACCAGAATGTCTGTGTTTGACTCACTTCACACAGTATGATCATCTCTGGGTCCATCTCTGTTGCTGCAAATGGCGGCCTTTCATTCCTATTTGTGACCACTCACTCAGCTTTTTTTTTTAAGATGATGGTCTCACATATGCACACACTGTGAACCGCTCACCACCGTCAGGCTAATTAACGCCTTGGCCGGCTCACAAGCCGCCGTTTGAACACTTGAGATCCGCTCTGTTAGCCACGTCCGTGCACACGGCCATTGAGTTAACCACCGTCAGCGGACTGGACTAGAGATCTCCAGAGTTCACTCACCTTATCGCTGGGGCGTTGCGCCCTTTAACCGTCATTTCCTCCACCCCACCCCACCCCTGCCTGCAGCCCCCACTCTGTCCGCTGGTTCTTTATCCTGAAGGTGGTTTGGTGGATAAGCGTGGAAAGAAGGTATGCTCAAGGGCAGGTGGAGTCCCTGTCTCAGATTAGAGCCCCACGGTTACCCCACGCCAGTTCGTCATGGCCCCGCACGTGTTGTTTTCTATTGTGCTAGTTAAAGTCGCTCAGTCGTGTCTGATCCTTTGTGACCCCGTGGACTGTCCACGGGATTCTCCAGGCCAGAATCCTGGAGTGGGTAGCCTTTCCCTTCTCCAGCGGATCTTCCCAACCCAGGAATTGAAGCGGGGTCTCCCGCACTGCAGTGGATTCTTTACCAGCTGAGCCAGCAGGGAAGCCCGTTTTCCGTGGGTAATGTGCAGTTCAGATGCTGAATGGATGCGGGTTCACCCGGGGAGGATGGAAGCCCCCTCCCCGCGGCTCTTGGGGAGAGATGAGGGCAGAGGAGGATGCGAGGTCGGGTGGCTGGGGGCACCACGCCCCCAGGGAGCTCAGGGCTGCTGTTGCTGTGACTCCCGCAGGCTGGAAGGTTGCCTGTTCGACCCCACCAAGCTGGCTGACCTCACCAGGAGTCTCAGGAGGAACATCCATCTGAAGACTCTGATGCTGAGACATGCCTCCCTGGAGAAGGGCATGCAGTGTCCCCCCATGGTGATGCCCAAGCTGCAGAGGCTGTCGTGAGTCTTAACCCGGCGCTTTGCTGCGCCTCAGACAGTCGGTAGACGGAGAAAAACAGAAAAGGGGGAGACTGCATCACGGAACAAAGAGAAGTCTTGTGATTGTTAATGGTGTGGGAGGGGCACTGAAGTGTTGACACAGAGACAGACAGACAGAGACTGAGAGACGGACAGACAGACAGAGAGAGACAGAGACACAGAGACAGAGACCCAGAGACAGATGGAGAGACAGACAGAGACAGAAACAGGCAGACAGACAGAGACAGACAGAGACTGAGAGACAGATGGAGAGACAGGGAGACAGACTAGGAGGCAGGGAGAGGGCGAGACAGAGACAGACAGACAGACAACGGGAGAGACGGACAGACAGGGCTCTAGCCCAGCACGTGTCCGCACCTGCTGTCCCGGGAGGTAGAAGGACCGTGATCCTGGTGCATCATCAGCCCCTCTTCACAATGGAACCTCGAGGGCACCATCTTCCCTCCTCACGGGTGGCCCCGGCCCCGGGACCCCCGCCCCGCCCCATCTGGAGATGGGCTCAGGCTCCCTACCTGTGTTTGCCGCGACACGGCCGCACACGGACCCCGACACGGAGCACGGGTCTGCAGGCCCTCGGGCTCCGGAGCGGCCTCATCAGCCGTGTGTGCTTTTCCCAGTCAACTGCCGCCTCCTGTGTTTCCTCATTTCTACAGGCTGTTCCTCTTTGGTGCTGAGTGGTAACATGTGTATGAGTGCGCACAGTTAAGTGTCTGTCTTATCCGCCACTGAGGCCTGAGCTGTTCGCACACACACACACACACACACACGTAGAACTGCCACGTCATGGAGAACGCTCATCTTCAGGATTACCAGGCTCATTTCCAGACCACACGTACCAACTTGCAGCCCCACCTGCGGTGCATGTGAAAATCCCCCCACGCCAAATTCTCATCAGACTCTTGTTACTGCTACAGCTTTGGCCCATCTGTTGAGGAGAAAATGACATGCTGCTGTTTATGTGTAACTCAAGCACTAGATTACTTTTTAACTGAAGTAAAACTGACTCACAACCTCCCGTGAGTTTCTGGTGACCTGGTACTTCCTAACTCACAGAACGGTCGCCACGGTAAGTCCAGTGATCAGCTGTCACCACACCGAGTAATGGCAACATTAGATCCTTCCTTTCCTCCATTTTATTTTTGTAACGTTTATTTTATTTTGCTGAGCCAGTCTCAGTTGCAGCATGTGGGACCGACTTCCCTGACCGGGGATCGAACCTGAGCCCCCGCACTGGGGACGTGCAGGCTTAGCCACTGGCACACCAGAGAAGTCCCAACAGCAGACACTTTCTTACTTACATCTGCCCTCCCTCACTGTGGATGAGAACGCTTTCAGAACCATCCTCTCCACGTTAGCTGGGCTTTGTTTTGTCTGCTTTTGGCTACATGGTGTGTGGGAGGTTAGCTCCCCACCCCAGGATCAAACCCGTGCCCCTGCAGTGGAAGCCCAGGGTCATAACCACCGGACCTCCAAGGAAGCCACCACATCTTAGCTTCTCTAACATGAAGGCCTGCCTTACGTCTTCGGGGCACCTTTCCATCTTTCTATAACTTTCAGACACGTTGTCTCTTCCCAAGTCATCTCCATAAATGTCTTCACTCTTAGAGTGGTTGCTTTCTCACCCTCTTCATCCCTCTCTATAACTGTTTTCTTGATCCACAATTCCTTCTCACATCACAACCCCCAGCCTTCTCCTTTAAACCAGGGAAGCCCTAAGAGGTGGTCACAGAAGTGGGAGGAGACGTCTGCCTTTAGATAGGAAACTAGATGGAAACCATCGAGTCTCAGCAGGAGACCATGGGAAACCCAGTTGAGGGAACAAATTAAACTGCATCCCAACCGTGAGTGTCTCACCCACAGGCTGGAGAATTGTGGCCTCACGCTGCTTTCCTGTGGAAATCTTGCCGATTGTCTCGTGAATAACCTCAGTCTGACCCACCTGAGCCTGGCAGAAAACGCCTTGCAGGATGACGGGGTGAAGCTGCTCTGGAACGTCTTGCGACACTTTCCGTCTCCTCTGCAGAGGCTGGTGTAAGTCCCTAGACACCGCTCTCTGGAACTCCCTGGGGAAGAACAGGGCGGTGGGGAGAGACTGCCATGTGTATGTTGTATGTTCCTTTACGCCACGGATTGATCAAGCACCTACTACATGCGCAGCATCGTGCGGATACTGGAAGAAAGCGTAACAGAGAGGAGGATGGCAGTGGTTTCGGTTTCAGGGGCAAACTTGCTAGGGGCAGAGTTCTCAGATTATGTGCCGGGCGACCCAGCGGGGAATCACAGAGGCACGGCTTTGTGAGATGTCAGAGATGCTGACATCTTTTCATCGCTGCAGGAGCCACTAGCTTGAGGCAGTTCCAACACCAGATCGTGCTAAATTCCTTTCAGCAATGCTGTGCACGTGTGCTAAGTCACTTCAGTCATGTCCAACTCTTTGCAACCCCATCGACTGCAGCATGCCAGGCTTCCCTGTCCTTCACCATCTCCCGGAGCTTGCTCAAACTCATGTCTATTGAGTCAATGATGCCATCCAACCATCTCATCCTCTGTCGCCCTCTTCTCCCACCCTCAGTCTTTCCCAGCATCAGGGTCTTTTACAATGAGTCTTCTCTTCACATCAGGTGGTCGAAATATTGGAGCTTTAGCTTCAGCATCACCAATGAATATTCAGGGTGACTTCCTTTAGGATTGACTGGTTTGATCTTGCTGTCCAGAGGACCCTCAAGAGTCTTCTCCAGCACCACAGTTCGAAAGCATCAATTATTATATTTAGGTAAAGCTGCTATACAAGAAAAATACAAAAGGCAGAAAAGAAGCTTAAAGGCATTTGGTTGGTGTTTCTTTGCAGGCTGAGGAATTGCGCCCTGACCTCCGAGTGCTGTCAAGATATAACATCTACTCTTTATAAAAATAAAACCCTGAGAAGTCTGGACCTTAGCGGTAACAGCCTGAGGGACAGCGGCGTGGCCCTGCTCTGTCAGCCCCTGATGAACCCTGACTGCGGCCTCCAGGTTCTCGAGTAAGCTGTCCCCACTGCTTCCTTTGGGACCCGGGGTCTGTAAAATTCTCAGGGTAGAATGTGGGGACGTGTTTTGCATTGCTGGGATTTGCCATCCATTTGGGTAGAGGACTTAGAAGCTTCAGAGCAGTGGTTCTCAGAGTGTAGTCCTCAAATATTGTTCAATCGCTCGTTCGTGTCTGACTCTGTGACCCTGTGGGCTGTGTGTGTGTGTGTGGTTGGTCACTCAGTAGCATCCGACTTTGCGACCCCATGGACTGTAGCCTGCCAGGTTCCTCTGTCCATGGGATTTTCCAGCAAGAATACTGCAGTGGGTTGCAATTTCCTCTTCCCAGGGATCTTCCTGACCCGGGGATTAAACCTACATCTCCTGTACCAGCAGGTGGATTTTTTTATCACTGAGCCACATGGGAAGTGGCTCAGACTATGAATGTTTTTGTCTGGGAAGTTGTTAGAAAGGCAAATTCTTGCATCATTTGTCTGCATGTGTCTGGTTTATCTCATTGAGCGTTATGCCCTCAAGGTCCACCCAAGTTATCACAAACGGCAGGGTTTCCTTCTGCTTCGTGGCTGTGATGTGTGCTCTTGTGTATACGCACCACAGCTGCTGCTTCACGACTGCGTAGTATCCACTGTGTGTGCATACCACACCTTCTTTATCCATTCATCTGGCGATGGACATCTAGGTTGCTCCGTATCGTGGCTGTTGTAAACAGTGCTGCTGTGAACATGAGGTGCAGATAACTCTGATATTCTCCTTTCTATTTCTTGGGTCCATACCCAGACGTAGGGTTGCTGGATCATGTGGGCCCCGCGCAGCCTGTGTCTCACAAACACCTCCCATGATTCCCAGGAATGCTAGGGCTTAAGGACCATCATTCCAGGAAAAATTCTTCTATTCAGTGAAACATAAAGAAAATGTGTTAGTTTTAGACTAATATCTTTAGCCTTAGATGGAGTCTTTCGAAATCAATGTTTATGCTTAGGGACTCTTTTCTCTGTAATTTTTTCTTCTCTTATAATGTCTCTATGCCAACATCATATTAGTCCGTGACTTAAAAGGATCTATCCTACTTTTGATTGTTATAGTGGCTACTCCAGATATTTGGAAAAGATTTAGAAACATCTCTCCTCCAGTAACAAAGGTTGAAACTTTTTTTAGTTATATTTATTCATTTTAAATTTTGTATTGGAATTAACAATGTTGTGTGAATTTCAGGCATACAGCAAAGTGATTCAGTTATGCAGATACACTTTTTTTTGCCTCTTTCCTACCTGCATTTTCTGTTCACTATTGGTATGATCTGGGTTCTAAGTCTAGATCTTTTTTTCACTCAGATATGTGAGCATTTGTTTTTTTTTTTTATTGAAGTACAGTTGCTTATCACATTACACTAGTTTCAGGCATACGGTACAGTGGTTCTTCAGTATCTGCACAGTGTCTACCCCATTAAACATTATTATAAAATAATGACCACAATTCCCCATGTTGTACAATACATCCTTGTTACTTGCTGCTAAGTCGCTTCAGTCGTGTCCGACTCTGTGCGACCCCATAGACGGAAGCTCACCAGGCTCCCCTGTCCCTGGGATTCTCCAGGCAAGAACACTGGAGTGGGTTGCCATTTCCTTCTCCAATGCATGAAATCGAAAAGTGAAAGTGAAGCTGCTCAGTCGTGTCTGACTCTTAGCAACCCCATGGACTGGAGTCTACCAGGCTCCTCCGTCCATGGGATTTTCCAGGCAAAAGTACTGGGGTGGGGTGCCATTGCCTTTTATACTTAATAGTTTGTATCTCTTAATCCAGTTAATCTGCCCTTTTTTCCATCTCCCCCTTGTTAACCCTACTTTGTTTTCTGTATCTGTGAGATTTCTTATGTTTTGCATATTTACTCACTGGTGTGATTTCTTATATTCCACATATAAGTGACATCACTTAAGTCTAGATCATTTCAATCACTTTATGTTAAACCTTTAATTCCTAGGATTAATCCTGATAATGGATTTCATTTTTGTTGATAATTAACCACTCGAAGGGAATTCACTGGAGGTCACAATTCTTTTACTCCAGAAATTTAGTCTTGGGATTTAAATATTCATTTATCTCCTAGGTTGAGTGAAGTATATTTGCAAGGATGGAATGCATTTCCAGGTGATCATAAGTGAAAAATATATATATATGTATATTTGAATCATTTTGCAGTACAGCAGAAATTTATACAACATTGTAAAACAACTATATTTTTAATAAGTAATCTATTTTTAACTTTTTTATTTTGTATTAAGGTATAGCTGATTAACTGGATTAGTCAATGGCACCCCACTCCAGTACTCTTGCCTGGAAAATCCCATGGACGGGGGAGCCTGGTGGGCTACAGTCCATGGGGTCGCACAGAGTCGGACACAACTGAGAGACTTAGCAGCAGCAGCAGAGCTGTTTGACACTGTTATGATAGTTTCAGGTGAACAGTGAAAGGACTTTGCCACAACATATGTATACATGTATCTATTCTCTCCCCAATTCCCCTCCTAACCAGGCTAACACAGAGCATGGAGCAGAGTCCCCTGTGCTACACAGTAGTTTAATTTAAAAAAGTAAATTACATTAATTAAATTTAAACTGCTACTATATATACAACAGATAACCAGCAACGACCTACTGTGTAGCACAGAAGAACTCTGCTCAATACTCTATAATAACCTAAACGGGAAACAAAATTTTTAAAGATACACATATATGTACAAGGGAATCTCTTTGCTGAACACCTACAACCAACACAACATTGTCAACCAACTATGCTCCAATATAAAATTTTTAAAAGGGAAAATGAAACTTCTGTTGTTGAGTCACTAAGTTGTGTCCAACTCCATGCAACCCCACGGACTGCAACATGCCAGGCTTCCCTGTCCATCACCAACTCCCAGAGTTTGCTCAAACTCATGTGCATTGAGTCGGTGATGACATCCAACCATCTCACCCTCTGTCGTCCCCTTCTTCTCCCGCCTTCAATCTTTCCCAGCATCAGGGTCTTTTCCAATGAGTTGGCTCTCCACCTCCGGTGGCCAAAGCACTAGAGCGTCAGCATCAGTCCTTCCAATTAGTATTTAGGGCTGATTTCCTTTAGGATGGACTGGTTGGATCTCCTTTCTGCCCAGGGGACTCTCAAGACCACAGTGTAAAAGCATCAGACTATTCAGAAGGAAATGACGTATTCCGGCCGCAGTGAGCCTTCCGGGCTGTGAACAGCTCGGCTGGCCGGCGCTCAGCCGCGGCCTCTTTCCCTCCTGCAGGCTGGAGGAGTGCCAGTTCACCTCTGTCTGCTGCCCGGCCCTGATGGCCGTGCTCCTCAACAACTGGACCCTTCGGTACCTGGACCTCAGCCGAAACGACATCGGGCTCCACGGGGCCGGGCTCCTGCAGTATGCCGCCCTCAACAGGGTGCTCCGCCCCGAGGTCTTCCTGTACGTCCCCGCCGCTTCCGGTGCGGCAGCCACGGGCCTGGGAGGGAAGGCGCCTCGTCGAGAGGCCGACCCTGGGCCCGAGATGCTTCTGGCGGAGGCGGCCACATCCTGCACCCCTTTGCTGGGGAATCTACAGTTCCCTCATGTGGCTGCCACACCCCAACTCCTGCTTATCTGTGATGAGAAAGTGGACCCGGCTACTCCCGTTTGCTCTTTTGTGTTTTTTTGCATTTACATTTTTTATTTAATTTTTTTTTACAATAGGTCCGGTAGGTTATCTATTTTATTTTTTAAAATATTTATGTATTTGGCTGCTCAGGGTCTTAGTTGTGACATGTGGGATCTAGTTCCCTGACCAGGAACTGAACCTCGGCCCCCCTGCACGGGGACGGGAGCACGGAGTCCTAGCTGCTAGATACCACCTGGGAAGTCCAGTTATCTGTTTTAAATATAGCAGTGTGTGCATGTTCTCGTCTACCCAGGTGGCTTAGTGGTAAATCCGCCTGCAATGCAGAAGACCTGGGTTTGATCTCTGGGTAGAGAAAATCCCCTGGAGAAGGGAATGGCAACCCACTCCAGTGTTCTTGCCTGGAGAATCTCATGGACAGAGGAGCCTGATGGGCTACAGTCCATGGGTTCAGAAAGAATCAGACGGGACTTAGCACGTGTATGGGAAGTTGGAAGACTCTGGGCTCGCTGCAATCATTCCTTTGATGTGCACCTCAGCTCTCTGGGGCCAGGATCCTGTTTTCACGTCCAGAGTTTCCTCAGGGCTCACTGTGGGGAGAGGGTGCAGTCTGATGGCTGCTGGACAGCAGCTGTTCCTTCCTTCCTACGTTCCCTCAGGGCTCACCAGCTTACCTTTGTCTGTACCTGCAACCACTAATGACTGTGACATCCTTTGTTTATTGATCTGCCAGGCAGTATTCCATTTATCCATCTCCTGGGTGGTAAAGCTCTATTCTAGAGGGTTTATGTATTTTTCCAGGACTACCAAAAAAAAAAAAAAGCATACACTGATTCTTATCTCTCACAGGAAGACGAAACAAAGCAATGGAACGGACATGATAGGAAGACTGGAGGGCCCAGTGGTGAACCAGGATATCCTGAAGATTGTCCAGGACTGGAAAGATGAGTTCTGTGATCAGGCTGCAGGGATGCTTTGATCTCGTGACCCCAGCCCCTTGCCCTGGATATAGTTGTGTGTTTTTTTTTTCCTGATGAAAATCGGGAATCGGTTGCCTTGTCTGTGGGCCATTCTGAGTCTGGGATGGCGCAGTTAGTTCCAGGAGATGCTATGGAGCATGACCTGCAAACAGCCCCCTGGGAGATACTGAAGCTTGTGTGTCCAACAGAGATTAATCATGGAATTGGGGTCACCATGGTAAGGAGCATTCCAGCTCATGTCTACTCCTGGCTTCTGGATGTCTTTGAATATGTCCTGTTAACAGTGTCACAGACTCACCTACTGGGGTATTGCAGGAATTGAACTAAAAATGTGCATGAATGCAATTAGAAAACGTTTCGAGTGTTTATTTATAAATAGACTTGCAAGTCAACTGTTAAAGGAAGACATCTTGCTTTGAAAGCATGCGTCCTACTAGAGTGAAGATCTAGAGAGTGTCCTACTGACTGAAGTCAGTCGGGGAGAGAAGGAGAAATATCGTATGACGTCCCTTGTGTGTGGAACGAAAAGAGATACCAATGGACTGATACCAATGAGCAGAGACTCACAGACTTAGAGAACGGATTTACAGTTGCCCTGGGGGCCGGGTGGGGGGAGGGACATGCACACACTGCTGTATTCAAAATGGATAACCAAGAAGACCCACTGATCGCACTGGGGACTCTGCTCAGTGCTGTGAGGCAGCCTGGTGGGAGGGGAGTTTGGGGGAGAATGGATACATGTATATGTATGGCTGAGTCCTTTTGCTATTCACCTGAAAATATCATAACATTGTTAACTAGATATCCCTCATACAAAATAAAAAGTTTAAAGTTTGGGGGGAGAAAAATCCAAGGAAGATAACATAGCGAGCAAAGGAAAAGGGTAAATTACCTCATGTTTAAGGAACTCTTTTTAAAAGGTGAAAGGTGGACCTCCCAGGTGGCTCGGTGGGTAAAGACTCCACCTGCCGATCAGGAGACAGGGGTTCAATCCCTGGTTCGTTAAAATTCCACGTGTTGTGCAGCAACTAAGCCAGTGAGCTGAAAAAAAAAAAAAAAAATGAAGTGTGACTCAACTTTTTAAAGGAGGTTAGTCCATTAATAGAGTAAAGCAAAGGGAATTTCTCTGTGACTTATACTAGGATGGGCCTGGGCCCAGATGGGGGGTCTAGAGGGTAGTTTCCTCAATTCTGCCTCCCCAGTTGTCATCCTAGGGCCTTGAGAAGTTGTACAGTGTGCAGGTGGCTTCCTGTGCAACCTCCCAGGACAGACTTGGCTCTGGTGTTTTTCAGCCACCCTGCTTGTAGGACCTCAGCTCCCCAAGCAGAGACTGAGCCCCAGGCTCTTGGCAGTGAAAGCGTGGAGTTCTGACCCTGGACCAGCTGGGAGTTCCCCAGACTATGGGCTTTTGGGGTCTAGCCATCTAGCCCAGGACTTCCCTGGTGGCCTAGTGGTAAGGAATCAACCTGCCAGTGCAGGAGACAAGGGTTTAATCCCTGGGTAGGGAAGATCCCCTGGAGAAGGAAATGGCAACCCACTCCAGTATCCTTGCCTGGGGAATCTCATGGACAGAGGAGCCTGGCGAGCGACAGTCCGTGGAGCTGGACACCAGGGAGCGTAGTAAAGCAAACACGGCTGACGAGCATACAACTAGTGAAAAGTTAGAACAGCGTTTAGGACTCAAAGACCTCAAAAGCAGTCATGGAGTCGTTTTCATTTTGTTAGCATGAGTTCATGTGCCCAACGCACAGTGAAGTGAAACAAACTGGAACGTCGCAGCTTGGAGCAGAGGAAGGTTTACTGCAGGGCCAAAGACGAGTGGCTCATGCCCTAAAAAAACCCTGAGGTCCCCAAAGGGTTTCAGCAAACCATTTTTAAAAGCTAGGTGGAAGACGATACTTTAAGTCAGAAAAACATCGTGTACTAACGCATATACCCTGATGCTGGGAAAGGTTGAAGACAGGAGGAGAAGGGGGCGGCAGAGGATGAGAAGGCTGGATGGCATCACCGACTCAGTGGTCATGAGTTTGAGTAAACTCTCAGAGTTGGTGATGGACAGGGAGGCCTGGCGTGCTGCAGCCCACGGGGTCGCAAAGAGTCAGACACGACTGAGTGACTGAAGAACAACAACGCGTACATATGGAATCTAGAAAAATGCTGCTAAGTCGCTTCAGTCATGTCCGACTCTGTGCGACCCCATAGACGGCAGCCCACCAGGCTCCCCCATCCCTGGGATCCTCCAAGCAAGAACACTGGACTGGGTTGCCATTTCCTTCTCCAATGCATGAAGGTGAAGTTGCTCAGTCGTGTCCGACTCCTCGCGACCCCATGGACTGCAGCCCACCAGGCTCCTCTGTCCATGGCATTTTCCAGGCAAGAGTGCTGGAGTGGGGTGCCATTGCCTTCTCCAGAAAAATGGTACAGGTGAGCCTATTTGCAGGGCAGGAATAGATGCAGACAAAGAACAGACTTGTGGACACAGCAGAGGCAGGAGGGGGTGGGAAGAACTGAGAGCTGCATGGAAACGTACACCCTTCACCATGAGCACAATGGAGAACCAGTGGGAAGCTGCAGCGTGACACGGGGTTCAGCCGGGCTGTGACGAAATATAAATGCACATGATTCTGTAACATATATACATGAATAAATAAATGTGGGAGAATAGCCAAGTCTTCCACACAGAATTCCAAATAACTGATGTAAACACTCTGCTGCCAAAAGAAGGGGTCAACTCCCCCGACTCCTTAAGTGTGTGCCATGCCTAGGGACTCCCACCCAAAAAGAATGGAAAGGTAGGGAAAAGCGGGGCAGATTTACAGCGGGGAAACCCAATGGACACGTCAGCCAGCTAACCAAGGTTAATGTCAACGCTGACAAATTGTGCTGTATTGATATTTGTTCTTGATGTGATGTGATTAAAAATGGCACTTTACCCCTCCCCAAATCTCGAAAGTATATCTTAATTATGAAAAACACATCAAGGCAAATATCAATAGAAGGGCATCCTACAAAAACGCCCGTGTGCAAGGACTATAGCCCACCAGGCTCCTCTGTCCATGGGATTCTCCAGGCAAAAATACTGGAGTGGGTTGCCGTGCCCTCCTCCGGGGGATCTTCCCGACCCAGGGATCGAACTCACATCTCCTGCAGTGCAGACAGATTCTTTACCGTCTGAGCCACCAGGGAGACCCTGACAAGTACTCTAAAATCGTCAAGGTCATCAAAGCCAGGTAAAGTCTAAGAACTGTCAGAGCCCGCTTGGTTACATTCTGGAACGGTCATCTTGTTCTACATAAAGCGACCACCAGGTACGACCTGTGTCAGCTTCTCTACACTATAAAGGGACTCTTGCAAAAGTCAGAGCAGTTGGGACCCTCAACCCCCACCCCCAACCCCCACTCAACTCTTACAGGGTCAGACTCTAAAGCGAAAACTGGCTTTAACTTGTTCTCCAATGCCCAGAGTTTGACACGTCACACACAGGTGAGAGGATTCACGGTGAATGAGGAACGGCTGCCCCCAAAATGCCTTCCCTGGGGTCAGCAGGCTGGGAGGTGGACAGCTTAAATCCAGAGAACACCCCCCCCACTGACACACTCCCTAGGAGGACCTCAGAGACCCCCACTTTGCTAAATAAAGCAAAGAGGGACACCGCCTTGAGGTGACCCACCTTTGGGGCACATTGTATTACACGGACTCCTTAAAGATACCGTAGAGGGCTTTCCAAGTGGCTGAGTGGTAAAGAACCCACCTGCCAATGCAGGAGACGTGGGCTCGATTCCTGGGTCAGGAAGATCCCCTGCAGAAGGGAATGGAAACCCACTCCAGTCTTCTTGCCTGGAGAATCTCATGGACAGAGGAGCCTGGCATCCTGCAGTCCATGGGGTCACAAAAGAGTTGGACCCAACCTAGCAACTAAACAACCCAACAGACCAGCCCCATCCTGTCTTAAATGAAATGGGTGTGGCCTGAGGCTCAGGGATTTTAAACGTTCCTCCAAGTGATTCCAACCTGCAGAGAAATTTGGGGATTACTGGGGTAGGACACATCACTACTGTGGTAAACGTTTTGCAATATATGTGCATGAAACGAACATATTATACACCTTAAACCTAGGCAGGGCTGATGATTCTCTTAATAAAGCTGGGGGAAAAAAGAAAGAGATGCTTTGGGAGAGAACCATTCATGTGGAGACTCAAGGCACGAAATAGCTGGTCTTACTATTAACTGAGACAGGCATTTTTTTTAATTTTTATTTTTTGTACAATTTTCAAAGGCCCCACTTCATTTACAGTTATTACAAAACACTGGCTATAAATTCCCGTGTTGTGCACAACATCCCTGTAACCCAACAGCCGATATCTCCCCCAGCCCTAAATTAGCCCTCTGCACCTGCTGCTGGTAACCGGTGCCTTATTCTCTGTGTGTGTCTGCTTCTCTTTTGTTATATTCTGTAGTTTCTTGCCTTTTTAGATTCCAGACATCAGTGGTAAAATCCAGTATTTGTCTTTCTCTGTCTGACTTACTTAACTTTAGCATGTGCGATGCTTAGTTGCTCAGTCGTATCCGACTCTTTGTGACTCAGTGGACTGCCAGCCCATCAGGCTCCTCTGTCCATGGGATTCTCCAGGCAAGAGTATGGAAGGGGGTTGCCATGCCCTCCTCCAGGGGATCTTCCCTACCCAGAGATTGAACCCAGGTCTCCCACATTGCAGGCGGATTCTTTACTGTCTGAGCCACAAGGGAAGCCCAAGAATACCAGAGTGGTAGCCTATCCCTTCTCCAGAGGAACTTCCTGACTTAGGAATTGAACCGGGGTCTCCAGGATTGCAGGCAGATCCTTTACCAGCTGAGCTACCAGGGAAGCCCTCACTTCAGCATACTACCCTCCAATTCTAACCATGTTGCTGCACATGGCAAATTTTGCTCTTTTTTCTGCCTGAGTAATTCTCCATTGTATAAACTCACCACATCTTTATCGACTCGTCTGTTGGTGGACACGGAGGTCGTTTCCATACCTTGGCTATTGCGGATGCTGCCGCTATGACCATAGAGGAGCAGGTAACTTTCCAAATGAGAGCTTCTGTGCTTATCCAGACATATACCCAAGAGTGGACTTGTTGGGTCATATGGTAGTTTTATTTTTATGTACTTGTTCTTTTTTTCTCTCGCTCATTTTTTAAATTATGAACGTATGATAACATATTTACAGGAGACTGGGAAAAAATAGAACAGAGTTACATAGAGTTCCACTATGCATTACAAATATGTTTAAGTAGATACATTAATATTTTTGGAGTTTCAATGTCAAAGGAGTTTTTAGTTTTTTGAGAAACCTCCATAATGCTTGCCACAGTGACTGCACCAGTTTGCACTCAAATTACATCAAATGACATTCGTATACAACAGTGTGTGAGGGTTTCCTTCTGTCCACATCCTGGCCAACACTTCTTCTTTGTGTTCTTTTTGATGATGGCCATTGTGACAGGTGTCGGGTGAGATCTCACTGTGGTTTTGATTTGCATCTCCTTTATTAGCGACGTTGAGCACAGGTGCACTTTAGAACACTGGAAAAGGTTCGTTTGATTACAAACAGGTGCACATACCATGGGGCTCCCCAAGTGGTGCTAGTGGTAAAGAACCTGCCTGCCAATGCAGGAAATGCAGGAGACGTGGGTTTGATCCTTGGGCTGGGAGGAGCCCCTGGGGGAGGGCACGGCAACCCACTCCAGTGTTCTTGCCTGGAGAATCCCATGGACAGAGGAGGCTGGCGGGCCGCCGTCCGTGGGGTCGCAAAGAGTGAGACACGACTCAGGGACAGAGCATGTAAATACTAAGAATTCACAGGAATCCAGATAAGAGGGTGTTGTGGAGAAAGTCAGCTGAACAAGCAACAGCAGCATCCTTAGAGAGCGGTCAGCAAGTGCCCACACACACACACAGACACACACACACACACACCCCCGCTGCTCTGGGCCAGCCAGGTGAGGGCTGTACTGACCCGTCACGGGTCTTCCGCACAGGTGAACTAAAGCCGACAGGCCTGACAGGCGGGAAGGGGCGGGGCACGCAGGTGCAGAGAGCCGCTGCTCACGTCTCCCTGGGTGTGCCCACGCGGAGCGTAGCAGCCAATCGACGGCAAGAACGTCACCGCGCAGATTCCCCCAAAGGCCCGTCACCACTGCTTGCCGGTGGGATCCCGTCCTGGAGGTGAGGAGTCAGGGTGGTGGGCGTTTCCTCCTGCCTTCTCCCTGGAATCTCTCTCCCTGTTTTTCTCCCTTTCTGGTCGGAACCTACTCGCTGAGTCCTCCTGTCTGCTCCCAGTCTCTCCAGTTACATTCTGCAGAGCCCAGGGACCAAAGAAAGCCTCAGAGAGGAGCTGCGTCCCATTGCTCTGCTTTGATGAAAAAGTCCACCCACAAAACACATGTGTTTGGTGTATTTCCTCTTCCCAACCTCTAGGTCTAAAGTTGTTGTTTGGCTGCTGAGTTGTATCTGACTCTTTGCAAACCCCATGGACAGTAGCCCACCAGGCTTCTCTGTCCATGGGATTCTCCAGACAAGACTACTGGAGTGGGCTGCATTTCCTCTTCCAGGGGATCTTCCTGACCCAGAGATCGAACCTGGGTCTCCTGCATTGGCAGGCGGATTCTTTACCCCTGCACCACCTGGCAAGCCCCTTGGTCTAGAGTAGAAGACGAACTTGGAGTGCTCTGACTTGAAGGTCAGGACCAGCCGATGTGTGTCTTAACGGAGTCTGGGGGTGTTACTCACCGTGGCTTACAGTCATCAAAGCGCTTTACGACACCCTACAGTCCTGAGGGCGCTCTGTGTCGCGGGAGGAAACCAAGTTACTGAGTGAAATGCCTTTGCCTGGGGCACCAAGACTCGATATTCAAACGGGGTCTGATTTCAGGCCCTGTAATCCTAACAGCTTCTGTGGGATCACTCAAGACCCCCGTGCAGCAAATGCACTTATCTACGAAATGAACGCATGGACGTAGAAAACAGTTTTCTCCAGTTGCTGCCCGAGGACTCTGAGTGGAAGCTAGTCTCTCACTACAGAGCAGGGGCTCAGGACACTCGAGCGTCAGGAGCTGAGGCTCCCGGGCCCTGGAGCTCTGCCGCACGGGCTCAGCTGCCTTCGGCATGGGGGGACCCTCCTGGGATCAAACCTGTGTCCCCGGCATTGGCGGGAAGACTCTTAGCCACTGTATTCCCAGGGAAGTCCTCAGAATACCTTTATACCAAAAGTCTTCACTGTGTGTGTGTAACTGGAGGTTACGTTTAACAAGCACAACAGAAAACAACTCCTCTGAAAATCCTGTGACTGATTTTCACTCAGTGACGGGAACCTATTGGCCAATTCCGTTGAGCCTAGCCTGTGAGCCAGGATCACTCACTGCCAAGTGTTCTAAATCTTCCTCTCTGACCTCCCCCGGGGCTCAGCAGGTAAAGAATCTGCCTGCGATGCAGGAGACCTGGGTTCGATCTCTGGGTCGGAAAGATGCCCTGGAGGAGGGCATGGCAACCCACTCCAGTGTTCTTGCCTGGAGAATCCCACGCACAGAGGAGCCTGGTGGGCTACAGTCCACGGGGTCACAAAGAGTCAGACACCACTGAGCAACTAACTCTTCACTCTTCTAACAGGTCCCATTGGCTTCACTTACCAAAGACTACTTTTCCATTCCACCTGAGCTCTCAGCCTTGCGTCAAGATGAGAGAAGTCAAAATAGCCCCCTTCTCCAGTTACGGACTGCAGTGGTGTTTCGAGCAGCTGGGCAAAGAGGAGTTCCAGACGTTTAAGGCCCTCCTGAAGGCGCACGCGTCAGAACTGGCAGCGTGCTCCTTCCCACTGGTCCAGGTGGACAGAGCCAGTGTGGAGTCCCTCACCTCCCTTCTGCACGAGCATTGCAGAGCGTCTCTCGCCTGGAAGACATCCATCAACATCTTTGACGAGATGAGCCTGTCGGCACTGTCTGAGATGGCAAGGGACGAGATGAAAAGTGAGTGAGATTGGGGCAGACCTCGGGGGTATGGGAAACAGGGGGTGACCTCAAGTTCCCAGGGGATGGGGAAGGTACTGTTGGGGGTGGGAGGGGTGTCCATCTCTACAGCAGGACTCTGAACTAGGAGAACCCACTCACTCACTGCTCAACCTGCCTCGCTGGAAACCCAAGTCATCTCCAGCCCGTGAAAGAACGAAGGGGAAGACAGGTCTGCCTGGTGGGCTGAAGGTAGCAGACGGGTCGTGGAGTCAGAAGTGCCACGCCAGAGCTCCGGTGCCCCCACATGTGTGACTTCTGGCAAATTCTCTCTTCATCTGGGGAACAGTATTTGCACTGCTTCTACGTTGCGCTGCCAAGGCTCAATAAGAAACTGAATCTTCATCTTGTTTTTCCTCATTCATTTTCTGTCTGGAAGATCTGTCCTTCCGTGTGAGTGGGGTACTAAAGTCCCCCGCTACTATCTTGTTGCTGTCAATGTCCCCTTTAACAGTTGCTAGCATTTGCTTCCTGCACTGAGGTGCTGCTACGTTGGGTGCATATATCTTTGCAATTGTTACATCATCTCGTTGGATAGATCCCTCCGTCACAGTGGCCTTCCTTGTCTCTTGTGAATGTGCTCAGTCGTGTCTGACTCTTTGCAACTCCATAGAGTTGTAGCCTGCCAGGCTCCTCTGTCCATCTTCCTGGAATTTTCCAGACAAGAATGCCAGAATGGGTTGCTGTTTCCTCCTCCAGGGGCTCTTCCTGACACGGGGATCAAACCCAAGTCTCTCATGTCTCCTGCATTGGCAGATGGATTCTTTACCACCAGCGCCACCTGGGAAGTGCCTTATCTTAAAGTCTATCTAATATGAGTATTGCTACTCCTGCTTCTTTTGACTTCCGTTTGCATGGAATATCTTTTCCCAGCCCTTCACTTTCAGTCTGTGTGTGTTCCTAGGTCTGAAGCATTTGGGTTTGTTTGTTTTTAAGAACAGTAACAGCTGTAGAATGGGTGTCTCCCTTATTTCTTGCCTCAGATTTAGAGACTAAGGTTCAAGGAACTTCTCTAAGGATTGCCCTCCCTCAGAATGTTGGTACCCATATTCTAGCAATGTACTTACATCAAGTTCTGTGGTTACCTTAAGGTATTTAGGAGAAAGGTAGTAGAAAAAAAAATAATAGCTCTCCTTTATCAGGAGGAATTCTCTCCTTCAACTGTAGACGAAAAGAGTCCCAAGTGTGAGCAGCCAGATTGGCTCTGAAGACTTACAGGTGGTACACGCCCAGATGTTGCTCATCTGTTGTGTCCGTAAAGGGCTTGAACAGAAGCTCTTCCTTCTGAGAATCAAAAAAAATCCCTGGATGGAAAACATATTAGTATTATTCATAGAAAATTGTGGTTGTTCAGCTGTTCAGTCGTGTCTGACTTGCGACCCCGTGGACTGCAGCACGCCAGGCCTCCCTGTCCATCACCAACTCCTGGGGCTCACTCAAACTCATGTCCACTGAGCCAGTGATGCCATCCAACCTTCTCATCCTCTGTCATCCCCTTCTCCTCCTGCCTTCAATCTTTCCCAGCATCAGGGTCTTTTCCAGTGAGTCAGCTCTTTGCATCAGGTGGCCAAAGTATTGGAGCTTCAGCATCAGTCATTCTAATGACTATTTAGGGTTGATTTGCTTTAGGATGGATTGGTTGGATCTCCTTGCAGTCCAAGGGCCTCTCGAGTGTCTTCTCCAACATCACAGTTCAAAAGAATCAATTCTTCAGCATTCAGCTTTCTTTATAGTCCATATCTCACATCCGTACATGACTACTGGAAAAAAACACAGCTCTGACTGTAAGGACCTTTGCCAGCAAAGTGAAATCTCTGCTTTTTAATACACTGTCTAGGTTTGTCATAGCTTTCCTTCCAAGGAGCAAGGGTCTTTTAATTTCAAGGCTGCAGTCACTGTCTGCAGTGATTTTGGAGCCCAGGATAATAAAATCTGTCACTGTAGGAAATGAGGGTTATAAAATCAAAATAAGAGTGGATGTTTACTGATCAGTACCCCGCAGCCGAGCCACCGTTTTGAGACTGTCACGGGCCCGGCGTCTCCATCTTCCTCGCTGCAGACGAATTGGGGAATAAACTGTGAGATGCTGAAACGAGTGTGGGTTCCCTTCAGTATTTTGGGCTGGAGATGTTTTCATCCCTGATGAGGGTAGCTGCCATGACGTTATTGAGACACTGTCTCACCTGTTCTTGATTGCAGAGTATCTACTGGCTGAAATATCAGAAGATTCTGTACCAACAAAGACTGACCAAGGTCCAAGCATGAAAGAAGTGCCGGGTTAGTTGGGGATCGCGGGGAGGGAAGACGTGGTGGGAACATGAATGTGTGTGAATTATGCTGCTCTTAACTCTTATATACAAGGATGTGATCATGGGAAAAAAATTTTTTTGATATGGACCATTTTTAAAGTCTATATTGAACTTGTTGCAATATTGTTTCTGCTTCATTTTTTTTTTTCTTTTGGCCCTGAGGCATGTGAGATTTTAGGTCCTTGACCAGGGGTTGAACCCACAGCCCCTGAATTAGAAGGTGAAGTCTTAACCACTGCACCACCTTGGAGGTCCTGGTGGTGATACCTAAGATACTAGTGTGGCTTCCCAGGCGGCTCAGTCGTAAAGAATCTACCTGGCAATGCAGGAAACCCTGGTTTGATCCCGGGATCAGGAAGATCCCCTGGAGGAGGAAATGGCAACGGGGACTGTAGCCTGCCAGGCTCCTCAGTCCCTGGGGATTCTCTAGGCAAGAAAACTGGAGTGGGTTGTCATTTCCTCGTCCAGGGGACCTTCCCGACCCAGTGACTGAACCCTCATCTCCCGCATCTTCTGCATTGTAGGCAGATTCTTTACCACAAAGATACAGTAGCAAGCAGCCAAGTCTCTGGCAGCGCCTATGGTGGGGAGACAAACTTGTAATGCGTCGGGTGTGACGTGCAGGAGAGAGGTCCAGTTAATCTCTGGCACCGCCTATGGTGGGGAGACAAACTTGTAACCGTCGGAAAGAGAGGTCCAGTTAAAGGGACACAGACCTATTTCCAAGGACATCGGCCGCTCTGAGGCAGTGATCTTAGGGACAGAGATCCTTATACGCACATTGCTAGGAAGAAATGAAAGTGCCGCAGAGGCAGGCTGGCTGTCTTCGCAGTGACTAAGTCTGTGGTCTTTGTTTTGCGTCTTTGCTTGTTTCTCGCTAAAACCGTGACTCTCTTCACACCCAGTCCCATTCTTCCCCTCTCTTCCGTCCCATGCAGACCCCAGAGAGGACCCACAGGACTCGCGGGACTACAGGATCCACGTGATGACGACATTCTCCACCAGGCTGGACACACCCCAGCGCTTTGAAGAATTTGCCTCCGAGTGTCCGGATGCACATACGCTATCGGGGGCATTTGACCCAGACCCCTCGCAGGGCTTCCGGCCTCTCACGGTGGTTCTGCACGGACCCCCGGGGGTCGGCAAGTCCATGCTGGCCCGGAGGCTCCTGCTGTTCTGGGCGCAAGGCGACCTCTACAAGGGCTTGTTCTCCTATGTCTTCCTTCTCCGCGCCAGAGACCTCCAGGGGTCCAGGGAGACCAGCTTCGCGGAGCTCATCTCCAGGGAGTGGCCGGACGCCCCGGTCCCGGTGGAGAAGGTCCTGTACCAACCCGAAAGGCTCTTGATCGTGGTGGATGGACTCGAGGAGCTGGAGCTCACCTTCAGAGACCAGGACTCCAGCCTCTCGGCCGACTGGGCAGAGAAGCAGCCCGCGGCTGTCCTGGCGCACAGCCTGCTGAACAAAGTCCTGCTCCCCGAGTGCGCCCTCCTGCTCACCGTCCGGGACGCGGGCGTGCAGAGGCTCCAAGCCCTGCTCCGGTCTCCCCGTTACCTATGGGTAGGGGGCCTCTCGGTGGAAAACAGGATGCAGTTGCTCCTTGGCGGCGGGAAGCACGGCCGTCATAAGACATGCGCCTGGCACGCGGGGGCAGACCACCAGGAGGTGCTTGACAAGTGTCAGGTCCCCGTGGTGTGCGCCCTGGTCCGTGAGGCCCTCGAGCTGCAGGGGGAGCCGGGGAAAGGCCTTCCCGTCCCCGGCCACACCCTTACGGGCTTGTACGCCGCCTTCGTGTTCCGGAGGCTGGCTCCCAAAGATGCAGGCCGGCGAGCGCTGAGCCGGGAGGAACGCAGCGCCCTGAGGGGCCTATGCCGGCTGGCCGCGGATGGCGTGTGGCACGCGAAGTTCGTGTTTGACAGCGACGACCTGGGCGTCCACGGGCTGAAGGGGCCCGAGCTCTCCGCCCTGCAGCGGGCGAGCATCCTTCTCCCTGACGGCCACTGCAGAAGGGGCTACGCATTCTCCCACCTCAGCCTCCAGGAGTTCTTTGCGGCCTTGTTCTACGTCCTGCGAGGCGTCGAGGGAGACGGGGAGGGCTACCCGCTGTTCCCCCAGAGCACAAAGAGCCTGACGGAGCTCAGGCACGTCGACCTCAACATCCAGCTGGTCCAGATGAAGAGATTCCTGTTTGGCCTTGTGAGCAAGGAGGCGACACGGGCCCTGGAAACCCTTCTAGGCTGTCCCGTTGCCCCCGTGGCTAAGCAGCGACTTCTGCACTGGATCGGCCTGCTGGGTCAGCACCCTGCTGCCGCCGCCCCCCAGATTTGCTTGAGGCCTTCTACTGCCTTTTTGAGACACAGGACGATGAGTTTGTTCGCTTGGCCTTGAACGGCTTCCAAGAAGTGTGGCTGCAGTTGAACCGGCCGATGGACTTAACGGTGTCGTCCTTCTGTCTCCGGCATTGCCACCATCTACAGAAAGTTCGACTGGATGTCAGAGCGATGCCACAGGATGAGTTTGCTGAGGCGTGGCCCGGGGCTCCCCAAGAGTGAGTGCCCCACCTCTGCCGTTCCCGTTCTTGTGTTTCTTTCCAACACAAGAGAGGTATAACTGAGCAAAACTGCACGTATGTAAGGTGTATGACTTGGTGTTTTGAGGTACCTGAAATAATCACCATCAAGCTAGTCAGCACACCCATTGCCTCATATAGTTACCATTTTCTTTGTGTGTGAAAACACCTAAATACTATCCCCCTGGGTCTGCATCATTGTGTTAACACATTAGAGCTCCAGAATGCACTCATCCTGATAGCTGCCACTTTGTACCCTTTGGCCAACATCTCCCAGCTCCCCACCCCAAGGCCCAGGCAACCACCGCTCCATGCCCGGCTTCCGTGAATTTGACTGCTTTAGAATCTAAGTGAGACCGGGCACGTCTCTCGGTGACTGGCTTGTTTCACTTGGCACAGTGTCCTCTAGCTGACCGCTGTTGTGGCCAATGGCAGTGCTTCCTTCTTTTTCAAGGCTGGGTAATAGTCCAGTGTGTGTGTGTACACCACATTTTCTCTTTTTATGTATTTACTTTTAGTTGGAGGATAATTGCTTCATAGTGTTGTGTTGGTCTCTGCCACACATCCACGGGAATCAGCCACAGGTGTACATGTGTCCCCCGCTCTTGAACCTCCCTCCCCGCTCCACCCCATCCCAGCACTCTAGGTCATCGCAGAGCACCGAGCTGAGCGCCCCGGGTCAAATTCCCATCAGCTGCCTGTTTTACATATGATAATGTGCAGTCTCAAGGCTACTCTCTCGATTGATCCCAGCCTCTCCGCCCCCTGCTGTGTCCACAAGTCTGTTCTCTAGGTCTGTGTCTCTCTTCCTACCCTGCAAGCAGATGCGTCAGTACCATCTTTCTAGATTCCATATATGTGTGTTAATGTGCAAGTTTTATTTTTATCTTTCTGACTTGCTTCACTCTGTATATAAGAGGCTCTACGTTCATCTATGTCATTACAACCCACTCCGTTTCGTTCCTTTTTATGGCTGAGTAATATTCCACTGAGTGTACATGTACCACAGCTTCTGCATCCACTCTGCTGTCGGTGTAGGTTGCGCCCACGTCCTGGCTGTTGTAAACAGCGCGGCAGTGGACACTGCGGCACACACACCACAGGCTCTTTATCCAATGATGGACACAGGTTGTTTCTGTATCTTGACTGTTGTGAATAATGTACACATACCTCTCTGGGACCCTGGTTCCAATTCTCTTGGACACATCCCCCAAAGTGGGATTTCTGGATCATATGGTAGAGGATGAGATGGCTGGATGGCATCATTGACTCAGTGGACACGAACTTGGGCAAACTCTGGGAGATAGTGCAGGACAGGGAAGGCTGGCATGCTCCAGTCCATAGAGTCACAAAGAGTCAGACGTGACTTGGTGACTGAGCAACAACAAACGGCAGTTCTATTTTTAATTTTGGGGGGACGTTCCATCCCATTTTCCATAGTGGCTACACTTTGACATTCAAGAGGGAGCTGGAATTCAAGCACAAATCTTACTTAGAGCTGGCGGTATGCCCTGTGAGTACAGAAGTGTTCTGGAGGCAGTTTGGTTCTGACAACACTCCTCCAGACTGTGAGATCAGATTCACTCAGAGCCTCTGAGACCCTCCCCATCCTAACAGCCTGACTTCTCTCCTTGGGCATGGATCAGGCAGTTGCTCATGTCAGAATCCATCCTGTGTGAACAAATGTTTGTTTCCTTCTCCGCAATAGGCTGAAGATCAAGACCCTTGATGAGCACTGGAAAGACCTCTGCTCCGTGCTCAGCACGCACCCAAACCTACAACAGCTCGACCTGAGGGGCAGTGTCTTGAGCAAGGAGGCCATGAAGACCCTCTGTGTCAAGCTGCGGCAGCCAGCCTGTAAAATACAGAATCTCATGTGAGGCTTCCCAGACCCGTACATCCCGTTTTGTGTGGCTGTGCCATGGCTCTCCTCTCCTACCCACTGATCTATAGAGTGTATTTGCAGGGAATAAGGGCTGTGGAAGGTGTAGGAACCAAGTTCCCAAAAGTACAGGTGGGGAATGACTAAGGATCTTGTGAAGGGATTACTAAGGTGGGTTCATTTACTCAGGGTTTTGAAGGATGAATAGGAGTTGGTTAGTGGGGGGCCGGGAGTGAGGAAGGTTCATTTCAGTACTGTATTCATTGATACCATAAATTTACATTGTCTGTCTGATGAATCATGTGTCACTACCTCATCAATGCTATGATACAAAACACTTTAGATGTCATATGTATAACCTACATATGTGTCTATACATATGTGTAACACTGGACATCAGAAATGAAAATACAGTGTAAAAAAAATCATAAATGTATTTATACATATAATGATTCACACATTGATAATTAATAAGCATCAGTAAGCACAATTGCACTCATCTCACACGCTAGTAAAGTAATGCTCAAAATTCTCCAAGCCAGGCTTCAGCAATATGTGAACCGTGAACTTCCTGATGTTCAAGCTGGATTTAGAAAAGGCAGAGGAACCAGAGATCAAATTGCCAACATCCGCTGGATCATCGAAAAAGCAAGAGAGTTCCAGAAAAACATCTATTTCTGCTTTATTGACTATGCCAAAGCTTTTGACTGTGTAGATCACAACAAACTGTGGAAAATTCTGAGAGAGATGGGAATACCAGACCACCTGATCTGCCTCTTGAGAAATCTGTATGCAGGTCAGGAAGCAACAGTTAGAACTGGTCATGGAACAACAGACTGGTTCCAAATAGGAAAAGGAGTACATCAAGGCTGTATATTGTCACCCTGTTTATTTAACTTATATGCAGAGTACATCATGAGAAATGCTGGACTGGAAGAAACACAAGCTGGAATCAAGATTGCTGGGAGAAATATCAATGACCTCAGATATGCAGATGATACCACCCTTATGGCAGAAAGTGAAGAGGAACTCAAAAGCCTCTTGATGAAAGTGAAAGTGGAGAGTGAAAAGGTTGGCTTAAAGCTCAACATTCAGAAAACGAAGATCATGGCATCTGGTCCCATCACTACATGGGAAATAGATGGAGAAACAGTGGAAACAGTATCAGACTTTATTTTTCTGGGCTCCAAAATCACTGCAGATGGTGACTGCAGCCATGAAATTAAAAGACGCTTGCTCCTTGGAAGGAAAGTTATGACCAACCTAGATAGCATATTCAAAAGCAGAGACATCACTTTGCCAACAAAGGTTCGCCTAGTCAAGGCTATGGTCTTTCCTGTGGTCATGTATGGATGTGAGAGCTGGACTGTGAAGAAGGCTGAGCACCGAAGAATTGATGCTTTTGAAGTGTGGTGTTGGAGAAGACTCTTGAGAGTCCCTTGGGCTGCAAGGAGATCCAACCGGTCCATTCTGAAGGAGATCAGCCCTGGGATTTCTTTGGAAGGAATGATGCTAAAGTTGAAACTCCAGTATTTTGGCCGCCTCATGCGAAGAGTTGACTCATTGGAGAAGACTCTGATGCTGGGAGGGATTGGGGGCAGGAGGAGAAGGGGACGACAGAGGATGAGATGGCTGGATGGCATCACTGACTCGATGGATTTGAGTCTGGGTGACCTCCGGGAGCTGGTGATGGATAGGGAGGCCTGGCGTGCTGCGGTTCATGGGGTCGCAAAGAGTCGGACACGACTGAGCGACTGATCTGATCTGATCTGAAGCATCAGTAAGGTTGCTTTATGGATTCCTGGGTAGGAAAGATCTCCTGGAGAAGGAAATGGCAACCCACTCCAGTATTCTTGCCTGGAAAATCCCATGCACAGAGGAGCCTGGCAGGCTACAGTCCATAGATTCACAAAGAGTCAGACACGACTTTGCAACTAAGCCGAAACAACAATGCGGTAGCCCTGCCTGGACACTGATGAATGAATCATTACAAACTTTTTAGGGCATCCACATTACGGTCATAATCATAATACAATACTGGAAACATTGCTATATTTAAAAAAAACACTTACCTTTAATGATTGGCTGACAGGCTGTTTCTCTGGTTATAAGAGAGAAGAGCATTCTGTTCAGTAATGTGATTCTTTGAGAGCAAGGTTCTAAAATAGTAAGAAAACAAACACATCATTGATTTTATACTGAATACCACTCCCCTCATTCCTGTGTAGGGATAGGAAGTCCACGTCAATACCAGTTTTACATACGATGGTCTACATGGGTGTTTTTATATTTATTGAAAAAACCCCATATACACGAGAACTCATATAGTTTAAACCCATGTTGTTTGAGGAGCAACTGTAATTGCAAATAATGAAAGATCAGAGTCAAAATGGGAACAGAGCGAGAAGGAAAGATGAGGATACAACGAAACCTCTCCCGGGCGTCCTAACTCGTGTTCCCTTTTCTCGTCTCTAGATTTAAAGGGGCCCGGGTTACCCCTGGTCTCTGTCACCTCTGGACGACTCTGATTATCAACCAGAACATCAGGCACCTGGACCTGACAGGCTCCCGCCTGCAAGAGGAGGATGTGCTGACGGCCTGCGAGGCCCTCAGGCACCCACGCTGTGCACTGGAGTCTCTGAGGTGAGTCGTGCGCTGGGGATGCTTTCTGCTTCTTGGATTTCAGGGCATTACTGTTTTTACTTTTTGTTTTGAAATAAGCTTTCGCAGAAAGCTGCTGAGGTCTTACAAAGGTTTGGGAGTCTGGGGCTGGTTGACTGAGATGAGTGCACAACCGTGTGTATATAATAAACACCGCCAAACTGGACACCGAGAAAGGGTGCAGATGGTACTTTGTGTCACGTGTACGTTACAATAAAACATAACTTCCGGGGACTCCCCTGGTGGTGCTGCAGCTGACTCTGTGCTCGCAATGCAGGCGCCCAGGTTTGATCCCAGGCCAGGTAATCAGACCCCACGAGCCGCCACTAAAAACCCCGTGTGCATATAGCACACGAACTCTGCTCAGGGTTCTGTGGTAACCTGGACAGGAGCGGGGTTTGGGGCAGAGTCGGACTGACTGAGCCACGTGCACACACGCGCACACACACACGCATCCCCCATACACCCGCACATCCACACCCATGCACGCCCACACACGCACCCACACACACACACCCATACCCCATTTGGTGACACAGGCGTGTGCAGTTGGTGTAGTCACTCACCATCCCAAGGACCTCTCAGTCGCTGCCAGTTTGTGACTTCCTGGGGGTGTGTTTTGCCAGTTAGATTCGCTGGGACTGAAAACCAGGACTACTCGGTGCTGTGGCTCTATTTTGAGAGATGAACATGAGGTCTGTTCAGCTTTATTGACTGACATACCTCAATCCTGTATTATAAACATCAAAATTGCTGAAAGACTGCATTTTAATGATTCCTACCAAAAAAAAAAAAAGATACTGTGACTTGATACAGATGCTAGCTAATGCTACCTTGGCAGTCATACCTCAGTATATCAATGTATCGTCAGCAGGCTGATACCCTGAACTTACACAATGTTACAGGTCAGATAAACATACAAAACGTCAGCTGGTGATCATTGCTATGAATAAAGTAATACAGGGACGAGAAGACAGGGCAGAGGAGAGAGGGCAGGCATGGTTGGGAAGGTGGTGAGACCGACTTACTCAGACGAGGTGGCATCCCAGAGGGTGAACGGAAAACTGAGCCGCAAAAAGATCTGAGGCTGCAAACAGGCACAGCAAATGATGGGACCCTCAGGCCAGAGCCGAGAACGCCCAGGAGCCAGCCAAAGGGACAGGGCGGCTGATGGGGGCAAGGTGGGCTGCTTCTGGGGACAGGTGAGGACGTGCCCCACGTTGCCTGTCTCTGCAGGTTGGATCACTGTGGATTAACCCCAGCCTCTTGTCAGGCGATCTCCCAGGTGCTTGCTACATCCGTCAGCCTGAAATCCCTCAGCCTCATGGGAAATAAGGTGGCGGACCAGGGCGTGAAGTCTCTCTGTGATGCCTTGAAGGTCACATTCTGCACCCTGCAGAAGCTGATGTGAGCGGTACTCCTGTTCACCAGCCCTGTCTTCCCTTGTGATCATCCATGTCACAGAGGGTGGGGGAAAGGGAGAGGAACTGGCTGATGCATAAGCTGAGGGTTAGAACGGGGAGGGAGGGCCTCCTGCACGGAGCCCTTTGTGGAAATTTATTTCTGTTTAGTCGCTAAGTCCTGTCTGACTCTTTTGTGACCCCATAGACGCTAGCCCGCCAGGCTCCTCTGTCCATGGAATTCTCCAGGGAAGGATACTGGAGGGGGTTGCCGTGCCCTCCTCCAGGATATCCTCCTGACCCAGGGATGGAACCCGAGTCTGCGGTGTCTCCTGCGCTGGCAGGCGGGTTCTTCACCCGCTGAGCCGTCATCTCCTTTCTGGCCTCTCTCCTTGCAGCCTGGGGAGCTGCGGGCTCACAGCCGCCACCTGCCAAGACCTGGCCTCGGCTCTCATCGAGAACCGGAGCCTGACACACCTGTCCCTGTCGGGCGACGACCTGGGGAGCCAGGGGATGAGCCTGCTGTGTCGGGCCGTGAAGCTCCCCAGCTGCGGTCTGCAGAAGCTGGCGTGAGTCCACCCCACGGCCCCAGAGCATCCGTAGCTCTATTACAGCGAGCGCAGAGCAGTGGGGGAATGGTCAGGACACAGGGACCTCGGAAGTGCCGCATCCTGCCCCCTCCTGACAGCTCCCACCCTGGAAAATCCCACCTCTGCCTCTGTGTTTCGAGCCGGAAGTCCTCATTCATCCACATACAGCCGCCTCTCATTACTCCCGGCGGTCCTGTTCTGTAAAGTTGCCGTGAGTACGGGACAGGTGGACGCAGGAGGAGTGACTCTCCTGGGAGAGACTCCCACGGTTCCTGGGTGCCTCTGGTCACAGTATTTTCTTAAAATTTCTTTTATTGACGTTTGGTTGATTTAGCATGTTGTGTTAATTTCTGCTAGTGGCACAGGTGACTCTTTTTCAAAACGCTTTTCCACGGTGGCTCGCCACAGGAAGTTGAACGCGCTTCCTGTGCTACGCAGTAGGACTCTGACCTTTACCCATCCTGTCTGTAAGAGCTCGTGTCTGCGGACCCAGACTCCCCATCCTTCCCCTCGGCCACCACCAGTCTGTGCGTCTGTTTCTGTTTCAGAGAAAAGTTCATCTGTGGCGTTCTTTTCTCCAACCCGTCAACACCTAACCTTGTTTTATGTGTTTCTGTTTACAGACACCTTCTGTAATACATATTATTGAATCATTAACATTGAACTCGGGCTTCCCTGGGGGTTCAGTGGTAAAGAATCCGCCTGCCAGTGCAGGAGATTCCTCCCTGGGAGGGGAAGATCCCCTGGAGGAGGATAGCAACCCACTCCAGTACTCTTGCCTGGAGAATCCCATGGACAGAGGAGCCTGGCGGGCTACGGTCTATGCGGTCGCGAGAGTCGGACACGACTGAGCGACTCAACAACACACGTGGAGCTCGCAGCCAACAGCGCTGTGCCTCGCGCGCCCGCAGGAAGCCTGTGGAACACGCCCGTTTCCTCTAAGGCGCCTTCCAGCCCCCCGTAGCCTCGGGCTGTCCCTGGGGGCCATCTGAAAGGCCGAGGCCCCTCTGAGGAGCACAGCTGAGCTTCCTCTTCTCTGTGTGTGCCCCGCAGACTACACGCGTGCAGCCTGGATGTGGCTGGCTGTGGCTTCCTCGCCTTTGCACTCGTGGGCAACGGGCATCTGACACACCTGAGCCTCAGCATGAACCGCCTGGAAGATCCCGGGGTGAACCTTCTGTGCGAGGCCATGATGGAGCCGTCCTGCCCCCTCCGGGACCTGGAGTAAGTTTCCCCGCTTGTCGGAGATCAAGCCTACCACACGGGGGCTTGAGGTTCTCGCTGGCGGAAAGAGAGGGCACCACGAGTTAGTTCTAGGGTCCGTCTCTGCGTCCCCGTCTCGCTCGCTCTCTCCCCCACCTCCAGCTCTCCCTCGCTCTCCGTCCCCTGCCCCTTCCCGCCTCTCGCAGTTTGGTGAACTGCTGCCTCACTGCCGCGTGCTGCAAGAGTCTGTCCAACGTGATCACGAGGAGTGGGCACCTGAGAAGCCTGGATCTGGCCGCCAACGCCCTGGGTGACGAGGGGATTGCGGCACTGTGCGAGGGACTGAAGCAGAAGAACGCCCTGACGAGACTCGGGTAGGGTCCTGGGACCACCTCCCAGAGGGCTGGGCGCAGGGGGAGGGGAACGCAGACACGACGCCACTCCCACAAAGAGCGGGTTCTGTTCACCATCCCATCGAATGGAGCCCAAGCTGGGCAGAGGAGCAGACTGAGGCATCCAGTCTGACTGGGCACCTGTATATGGATGAAGGAAATAGCAAATGCTGGAGAAGTGGTCCAGAGGTGGTGAGAACTAAGTAGATAAATGTTTGCTGGACACAGTGCCAAATGGTGGAGGTATACAGACCCTGGTATTGCCAGTCTAGTGAGAAGGATGGATCAGAAAGCACATGATGACATGGGTGGGGCTCAAACTCTCCAAAGCACCAGAATCAGCCCAGAGGCGTCTCAGAACACTGTGCCAGTGCATACAGTGGACGCTACGCAGCCCTGGAAGAGGAGGACTAAAGCCATTTGCAGCAACAGGGATGGACCCAGAGATGATCACACTGAGTGAAGGTGGGCAGAGAAGGACAAATATCACATGATATCACTTAAGTGTGGGATCTTAAGAAATGATACAAATGAACTTACCTGTGAAACAGAAACAGACTCACAGACACAGATAGAAAACACACTGATGCTTCCAAAGGGGAAGGGGTGGTGGGAGAGGGATACACTAGGAGGTGGGAACTAACATGCACAGAATGCTGTGCATGAAAACAGTCAACAAGGACCTGCCGTAGCGCACAGGGAACTCTACTCCACATCCTGTAAGAACCCGCCTGGGCAAAGAATCTGAAAAACGGTGGGTTTGTGTCTGGCGTCACCGAATCGCTGCGCTGCACACCTGAAACTAATGCATTATAAATCAGCTACACTCTCACAAAAGGTTTTAACAGAGAAGACCGCTCCACTGGCAACCACGGGTTCCTTCTCAGTATCCGTGACTCTGTTCCGGCTTTCTTCATTCACTCATGTTTTAGACTCCATATTTAAGTAAAAACATACAGTTTGTCTTTCTCTGGCTTCCTTCGCCATGCATAATACCCTCCAGGTCCAGCCATGTTGTTGCAAATGGCAAGGGGTTTGTTCTTTTTTATGGCTGAATAGTATTCCACTGTACTTTTAAAACTGCAGTAGGGCAGTTCCCTCAGGGTCCAGTGGTTCGGACTCTGCACTTCCAATGCAGGGGCCATGGGCTCGATCTCTGGTTGGGGAACTAAGATCCCGCATGCCATGTGGCACAGCCAAACAATGATAACAACAACAAGAGATAGCTCCTTAAAAGAAAATTTTTAAAAATGTTGTACAGGCAAGAATACCGGAGTGGGTTATCATTCCCTTCTCCAGGGGATCTTCGCAACCCAGGGACCAAACTGGGGTCTCCTGCATTAGCAGGCAGGTTCTTTACCATCTGAGCACACCAGAGGAGTCCAAATAATAATAAATAAAAGAGACAGCTATCTAAATAAGACTGTAGGGAAGTCAAATACAGGTTGGAGGGAGGCTCCCAGATGGCCGGGTCTTTCTTGGCTGTGCTGACCCTGCAGGTTGGAGGCGTGTGGACTGACCTCCGAAGGCTGCGAGGCCCTGTCCACCGCCCTCACCTGCAGCCGCCACCTGGCCAGCCTGAACCTGATGCGCAACGACCTCGGCCCCAGAGGAATGGCAACGCTGTGTTCCGCCTTCATGCATCCCACCTCTAATCTACAGACCATTGGGTGAGCCCCCAGAGATGGCTTCTGAAATGCAAACTGACAAATGTTTGTATCTTCCAAAAAGCCACAGGGAGAATTAGTGCAGGGTCCAGCCAAACCACTTGTGGTCTTAGTGGTAGTTTGGTCCCTAAGTCATGTCTGACTCTATTGTGACCCCCTACCAGGCTCCTCTGTCCATGGGGATTCTCTAGGCAAGAACACTGGAGTGGGTTGTTATTTCCTTCTCCAGGGGATCTTCCAGACCCAGGGATGGAACTCAGGTCTCCTGTGTTACACACAGATTCTTTACCATGTGAGCCACCTTGGAAGCCCTAAAAGATACAGAATTTGATTTTTAAAAAGGGTGGGGGGCTGAGTTTTTTTCAAGGGGGAAGGCACTGTCTGTCTGCAACAGCGCAAGAGGTTTCAGACCCTTGGGCGGGGTGTCCAGGAGTGCTGAGGAAGGGAGAGGCATCAGAAGCAAATTCCCAGAGTAAGGAGGCCCCTTTCTGGCCCCCTTCCCAGGCTGTGGAAAGAGCAATACCCGGCCCGAGTAAGAAGGCTGCTGGAGCAGGTGCAGAGACGGAAGCCCCACGTGGTCATCAATGACGCCTGGTACTCGGAGGAGGAGGACGGGCACTGGTGGAGACTCTGAAGCCGGGAGAACCGCCCCCGCCCACCCCCCGCTCTGATGCGGGACCCTACAGGAGATGGAGGAAGATTCCTGACCCTCACAAAGCCTCACAGGTGGTGGCTCCTGAGTATCCACTTCAGCTCAGCTGTCGGCGTCTGCCTCTGACGGAGGTGTGTGCCCTTCACGTCCTGGGACTTCAGTTATCCGTGAAGTGTCTGTCCTACCTGAACACACGGGGAAGACTGAATAAACCCTGAGCATTTGGAAGAAGCATCCAGTGCCTTCTTGATCGATGGGGGTTTGACTCCAGAGCAGACGAGGGAGGCCTTGGGTCTTTAAAAAAGTCACAACTCTGTTGATGTTTTTTTAACAAAAAAATTTTAAGTGCATATCTGAATTTCAAAGGAGGATGTGACTATCACTGAACATCAGAGGTATAAACACAATGTTGAATTTATTGCTTAGTGTAGTAAAGAACTGGTCTGCCAGAGTCTCCTCCTCAAAGCAACCACGAGGTAGGTAATATTTTTCCTGTTTTACAGAGAAGGAAATAAAGGCCGATGGATGTTGACATCGGCCTGGTGTCACAAAAACTCATGTAGTCATCCTGAGAAAACTCTAATTTGAAAAAAAAAACCACACTTGCAGCCCAATATTCATAGGAGCACTATTTACAATAACCAAAGACAATCTAAGTGCCCATGATAGATGAATGGGTAAAGACGATGCGCAAGGGAGTACTGCTCGGCCGTAAAAAGAGCGAACGCTTGCCATTTGCAGCGACGTGGGTGGACCCAGGATGATCACACTCAGTCAGGAAGGGAGAGTAAATGCCATGTGGCTGTCACTCCACGTGGGATCTAAAATGCAACGCACAGTCATGCGCACGCTTACTTCCATATCTGCACCAGGGAAAGGCAGGGCCGGAGGGCGGGGACCCACTCCTGGAGGGGCCCATCCCTACTGCTCAGTCGCTCGGTCGTGTCCAACTCTGCCACCCCGTGGACCTGTAGCTCACCAGGCCCCTCTGTCCATGGGAGTCTCCAGGCAAGAATAAGGAGAGGGGTGCCATTTCCTCTGCCAGGGATTACCACTGAGCAGCAGGGAAGCCCTGGAGGGTGACCCTTGGCAAATCCAGGGGCATTGCCCTGACCGATGGCCATGGGGGGATGCGGACCTGGGGTGGGGGCATCTGTGCTGCGTCCTGCATGACTGTGGGCTCGCCCCTTGTCATTTTCTCCAGGTGGATAAAGTCGGGGGGCTGTGTGTGTGTCTGGTGTGAAGCCATGTCAGCTGGTCCTCTAAGCCACAAGTCCCTGAATGCCTGGCCTGGGGTCGCTGTGTAGAACCTCCCCGTTCACTGGGGAACAAGTCGTTGGGTGGATGAGTCCAGTTCAGTTAATCCCGCGGCCCCAGGAGCAGGCGCCCGGCCCACCTCCCTGCGCTCCCCCTGGTGCCCACGAGGTGGCGGCAGAGCGTCGCCTTTCCCTTTACACTCGCGGGAGCAGGAAGGATGGAGGGGTCCCTGGGGCCAGCGTCTCCCCAGCACCGCCGGCCTCCGGGCAGGATAACCCTTTGGGGGCGGGAGATGTCAGCAGCATCCCTGGCCTTTCCCCTACTAGATGCCAGGTGCACCCACACACCCCTCCTCCTCTGCCCTGGGAATTAGAGATGACCCCAGAGCACAGTCACCTCAGCTGAGAACTGCCATTCACTTGAGACAGAAAACCCACTCCTGGCCTCGCGTCCACGCCCCACGGGACGAAAGTGCCCTCCACACAGGCCCGCGTCCTCCTGACATGTTAGGGGTGGCCACTGCCTGCTCCCCGTGGAGGAGGAGGGCTGTTCCCTAGACCCAAAGGTGCGGCTGCGTGAGTCACAGCCGCCAAAGCTTGGGAGCAGGAGGAGACTGGATAAATAAACTAAATACGTGCCCCTGCTGGCTCCCTGCATGTGTGCTCAGTCATGCCTGACTGTGTGACCCCGTGGACTGCAGCCTACCAGGCTCCTCTGTCCATGGGATTCTCCAGGCAAGAATCCGGGAGTGGGGTGCCAGGCCCTGCTCCAGGGGCTCTTCCTCGCATCTCCTGCGTTGGCAGGTGGATTCTTGACCACTGAGCCACCTCGAGCTCACTGAATGCCACACTGTGACGAGAAGTGAACTGGGGACTGGAGAAGGCGGGCAGAACTGGCAGAGCAGTGTGCCTGGCTCCTAAGTCCTGCACTGGGCTCCTCCCGGGACAGGAATATAGGCCAGTGACCGGAGGAGACCAGGCACTTAGAGACACCCCAGGGGTCCCTTCAAACAGCTGTGAGAGCAAGTTTTTCTTTGCACAGAGGAGGCAGTGGAGGGTCAGGAGGGGTTAGTTCACTTGCCTGGGGTCACACAGCCTCTCTCTGTGGCCCAGAATCTGGCCCAGGTGTCAGGTGCTGCCTCTGCCCGCAGAGGTGGGGACAGGACGACTCACCCCAACGCGTACTCCTCCCCAGGGGATGGGGCACACCCCCCGCCCCCAGCAGGCAGCACTCCCCGCCTCCTCCCCGCCTCCAGAAGCGCCCAAGGTCAGCGCAGGCGGGAGATCGGACTTGTGGGCACTGGGCAACGTCTCCTCAGCCTTTGTTTCCCCGGCCTCGCTGGACTAACAGCAGCTTTCCCCCTCCCTCCCATACAGGGGTCCAAGACCTCAGAAGAAATGGACCCGGGTCCACCGTTTCCAAGCGAGGCCACGGCCACTTGAGAACAAGGTGTTCTAATGAAGCCTCCCGGGCTACACGTCCCTGCCCATGGGTAGCCGGCCGTGACCTTGAGCCGGCCGTGACCTTGGCTTCCGAACCCGAGGCTCCAAGGGGGTGTGGCCTGGGGCCTGCTCAGGGACAGCAGAGGCCAGGGGAGACTCGGGCCTGAGAGGACACACCTCCCAAGCCCTGCTTCTTCCTTCAGCTCCCCCGGCTGGTTGGTCAGCTCCGCGGAGGTCAGAGGAACCCAGAGGAACCGTTTGGCCAGGCTGGAAACACCCCCTAGGGGGACCCTACCTCCCTGGGGTCACCCACTGCAGCCTCCCAAGACCCCATGGTCCCCAGGCCTCCAGCGGAGGGTCCCGGGATGCTAGGGTGGTATCAGGCACCGCCCCCACCCGGGCCGACCTGTAGGTCTGGCACGTGGCCCAGCAGCAGCAGAAAGCCACTGCCCACCCTTGTTTTCCCCCGGGCCCTTCTGGCTCCTGAGAGGCCGGGGTCGGGGCGGGGGTGGGGGGTGGTGGTGGGGTGGGGGGGGGGGGGGGGGGAGGGGGAGGCGATGTGTAGGCAGATACCCGCCCACCCACCAGAGTCCAGCTTCTTCCTAGAGGCAGTAGTTCTGTCGCTGGGAAGTCGAGACAGGCACTCCTCTGCGGTGACCTGTGACGCCGTGGCTGTCCCTTGCTCCCCCAGGGGATCTGAGGACGGGACACAGCTACAAGGTGCAGGACAAGTCTTCCAAGACGCTGGACGCAGGCGGGGTCGCCGGGGCTGGTGGAGACGGGAGCCTGGGGTCCTTGGCAGCGTCGGGGAGAGCTGCCCGCCACCGCGAAGCGAGGCACGGCCTGTTCAGCCCCGCCCCGCCCCTCGGCCGCCCGAGTCTTTTTAAAAGCAGCGGTGGGCGGGCCTCGCTCGGAACATCCGCCCCAGGTCCTCACCCGCCTGCCCGTCCTCCCGGATTGAGGACGCCGCTCACGCGGGGACCCAGAGCCCGCTGCCGGAGCCGGCCGGTCACTCTCCCAAGACAGCCTCTAGGGCGCACCCGGGCACGCGCGCGGCCTGGGCGGACGTCGGGCTCTCTCCTCCCGCCTGGCCGGTGCCCCCCACCCACGCACCCAGCAGCAGCGGCCCGGGTGCGGGGACCTCCGTTTCCCCGGACTCAAGAACCACGCACAGGAGGGACGATCGGATAGTGCCATTTATTGCCCCCGCGCCCTCTTCCCGCCGCGCCCAGGCCTGGGATGAGCCGGGACCCGCTGTCCGCGGGGTCGCCCGGGACGCGGGCGCTTGGCTCCGCACGCCTCCGCGACCCCAGACCCGGCGCGGTGGGGGAGGGTAGGGAGAGGAGAAAGGCTGGGACCGCGAAGGGGAAGAAAATAACAGGCGGGCGGGGGGAGGGGGGAAGGCGGTGTGATTAAAAGAAAATTCTAAAGGGTAAAAGGACCCTCTCTCCCTTCCTGCTGGGGCCCCTCCGAGGGTAAAGGGTGCACGGCTCGCCGTTCTCGCAGCAGCCCGGTCGGCGGGGGAAAGGAAAGAGGGCGAATGGTCTTCCGCTCATGGGTTTCGTCGCGTCTTGGTCTCTCTAGTTCCCACCCAACGTCTCGATTCGGGCTCGGCCGAGAACCGACGGGGCCAAGCCAGGCCGAGCGGCGGGCGCGGGGAGGGGCCGGGCGGCCTGGTGGGTGCTCCGCGCGCCCCGCCCCAGGCCCGCCGCATCCCCGGGGCGCCCCTCTGTCCGTTTCGCCCCAGCCTCTGGGTCCCGCGCCGTCGTTCCCGCCCAGCCCGAGGGGCCCCGCCCCCCCGGGCCGCCGCCCCTACCGGCCCTCCTCGCCGCGGCACTCGCTGCACCGCCCGCCTGCCGCCTCCTCGTCGTCATCCTCGTCGTCGTCGTCCCCGCCCGCCCGGTAGTAGTTCTGTCCGCAGTGGCTGCAGACCGAGGGCGCGCCCACGGCGTGCACCTTCTTGTGCCGGCGCAGCGCCGCGCCCTGCACGAAGCCCTCGCCGCACTCCACGCAGATGTGCGCCGGCTCCTCGCCCCCCGCCGCCCCCAGCCCGTCCCCGTGCTGGGCGCGCTGGTGGGCCAGCAGCCCGGCCCCGTGCCCGAAGCCCTTCCCGCACTCCACGCACACGTACGGCTTGGGGGCCGGGGCGCGCCGCGAGCGGGGTCCCGGCGCCCTGGCCCCCGTGCTCGCCATGGCTGCAGCCGCCGCAGCCCCCTCGCCCGGTGCGCCCACCACGATGATGCCCTCGCCGTCGCCCACCGGGATGGCGATCTCGCCGTCCGCCGCCGCCGCCTCCTCGGGCGCCTTGGCCCGGCGCACGCTGGCCGCTAGAACCTTGGCCGCCACGCCTGGCCCCGACAGCTCGGGGTGCAGCCGCAGGTGGCGCGCCAGGCTCTTGGGCTGGCTGAAGCCGCGGCCACAGCGCGGGCACACGAAGGGCTTGAGGCCGCTGTGCGAGCGCCGGTGCTTGGCCAGGCTCTTGCTCTGCGTGAAGCTGCGGCCGCAATCGGGGCAGGCGTAGGGCTTCTCGCCCGTGTGGATGCGCTGGTGCTGCATGAGGTTGGAGCTCCAGCTGAAGCGCTTGCCGCACTCGGAGCACGCGTAGGGCTTCTCGCCCGTGTGGATGCGCCGGTGCTGCACCAGGTGCGAGCTCTGCGAGAAGGTCTTGCCGCAGTCGGCGCAGGCGTTGGGCCGCTCGCCAGTGTGCGTGCGCTGGTGCCGCGTCAGCTTGGACCAGTGGCTGAAACTCTTGCCGCACTCATTGCAGATGTAGGGCGCGGGCGGCCGCGGCCGTGGCGGAGGGCCGGCGGGGGGCCCCGATGGGGGAGGGGACAGCTTGGTCGGGGGCCAGCTGGGGACGTCGTCGTCATCCATGATGAGGATGTCCACTGCAAGGAAGGGGGAAGAGGGCGTCACCTCGGAGCGCCGAGAACCTGGCCTGCTGCTGCCGGGCCTGCCCCGAGCAGACGTGCTCGCTCAATCCTCAACCCCACACCCCCACACCCCCCAGTTTCCTGCGTTTTGCCAAACACTCCGTAACCATCCCCTAGGGCTTCTCCTTCCTTCACAGCCGTTTCCCCCACACCCAGAACAATGCCCGGGACTTGGTGGGGATTCCAGAAATGTCTGCTAAAGGAATCAACAGAATCGAACGGGGCTGTGCGTGGAGGGCTAGGGAAGGCCTTAGTACAGAATGACCCCTGAGGCAGGAGACCCTCGCACCAGGCGGCTTTCATCTCGGCCCGAGAAAGGACGGTGTCACATTTGGGTTCTGGGAAGACGACCCTAGCTGCGGGGATCGGACTGGTTAATGAGATCACAGCAGGAGAGCCCTGACTACCCCACCACCACCACCACTAACAGGGGATGCAACCCCACACCCCGCAGCCTCTATCACAGAGGTCCTCAGCCTGGGCCCTGGTTCTGTGGGCCCTGTGTGCCCAGTGGAGACAAAAAAGGAGCGCGGGGCCTCGGTCCCGGCGCCTGCGAACCGAGGACACCACCTCGGACACCTCCGCGGGACGACTGCCTGACAAAGCCTTGATACATTTGCACCGCCCCTTGCCCGGGCGGCCTCCCGGGAGAGATGAGCGGCCCCACGAGATTTGGGTGCACCCTCGGCGACATCTGCCTTCCCTGTGCGACTCGGGCCTGAGCTACAGAATGGAGACGGAGTTAGGGGGCTCCAGCTCAGACACCTGCCGGGCCCCGAGCCCGGGCCCAGCCCCGCCCACCAGGTTTTGGCCCAGCCCACAACCCTCCGATTCCACACCCTGGGGGTGGCCTCGCCCCCCACATGGCCCCGCCCACCAGTCTCCGGCTCCACCCCTGGGCACAGCCCCGCCCACACCTGGACCCAGCCTCGCCCCGGCACAGCCCCGCCCACCAGCCTCCGGCCTGGGCCGCGGGCACAGCCACGCCCACCAGGCTTCGGTCCCGCCCCGGGAAATAGCCCCGCCCACCAGCCTACGGCCCCGCCCCCAGGTGCAACGCCAAGGCGTCGCTCAAAGGTGAACCCCACCATAACCTACCTAGCTCTGTTTCCCCGCACCCTCTCACTAGCCTGCAGGCCCACAGGGCCAGCGGTCGGACCGTGTTCCAGCACCCGGCCGGGGACAAAGTGCCCCAACACTGTCCTCGAGATAACGTCCTCGTGCACTCGGTAAGCATCTGTGCGTTAAGACCCGCGAGGTGGGCGCTGGGGACTCGGGCCTTCGCAGCGAGGACACCGAGGGGCCAGCCAGATGAGCCGCCTCCCGCGGCGACACGGCCTGGGGGCGGAGAAGCACCAGGGGCCCGCAGTCCGGATCCCAGGTGGCCGCCCTGAGCTCCGGCAGCGCTGGGGGACGATGCCCCACGCGCCACCCCCAGTGACTGAGCACCGACGCTTTGAGAACCAGGGCTCCACGCGAGGAGTACCGGAACAGGGTCTGAGCTGGGACAGAACATCACTTCGGTAGGAAGCCTGGGCGGGGGGAGGCGCTTCCGAAGAGATGGCCTGGGGCCCACTCCACTTTGACGTCAACATAAATCGGGAACTCCGGGGCGGCTGCCGTTAGGACTCCACTGTCTCGCGGGCCCCAGTCCCACCCTGATCGGGCCCTGCGATCCAGCAAGCCACGCAGCGCGGCCAAGGGAGATAAGAAGGAGAAACAGTCATAAGCACACGACGTCCCGAGGACGTCCCGAGGCGTGGGGAAGGGAGAGGGTGGGAAGTAGGCTTGCTATTGGCGGGAGACCGAAGTACACGCTCTGCTTTCCAAGTTGTCCCTAAAGTTTAACAACAGACACGTGACTCGGCGATGACGCGCATTTGCCATCGCGAGGACCCGGATGTAACACAGCCCACCTGACCCCGTGAGACCCCTGGGACTCAACCGGCAGCCCTGGATGCGGGTGGGGGGCGAGGGGCGGAGCGCCGGTCCAGAAACAGGAGAGAAAGCTCGGGGCGGGGGGGGCTGGGGGGGGGGGGACCGCAGGGCAGGGCTGAGCAGGGGCTGAGCCGGGGGCGGCGCTGCGCCTCCTTCACCACAGGCACTACTTTTCGAGCAGGTGTTAAACGGCCCAGTGGAGGAGTGTCTACTCACTCCGGGAGGCCGGCCTGCCCCTCAACCAGCGGACCCCTGGTCTCCTGCAGTGGGTGGAGGGCCCCGCGCTCTTGTGCACCCCCGAGTCCGACTCTGCACCCCGTCCAGGTCAGGAAGATGGTCAGCGGCTACCCCCGGTCCGCCCTCTCTACCGGAGCCCCTCCATGCCCGGCCCCACGCACCCTCCCCCACCCCAAGCCCAGAGAGCCGTGCAAGAGCCGCCCCCTCGCGTTCCTGCACACCATCACCCAAGTGCACATCCCCAGACATGAGTTCAGTCCCTTTACTTTTGACTTCAGCCAAGTCTTTTAGGTCCTATGTAATACACAGCTTCCCGGGTCTCTTGCTTTTCCTGACAATCTTCTTTTCGAGGAGCCCTGCGGCCCTCTGGACCCTCGCAGGCCGCCAGCTCCTCCTCGTGGGCTGCAGCTGGGGGCCAAGCCCCGCTGGCCCTGTGGTCAGTCATTCTGAAGGTGCAAACCGGTCCTCTCACTAAAGGCATGGATTATCGTCTCTCATGTGATGGCATATCGTTTCTGTGACATCAATGGCCACTGACACGCAGGAACTCGGACATCTACGGAATCATAGAAGGATGCACCGCGGGGCCCCTGCACGCAGCGGGCACAGAGGGGCCCCGCCCCCCGTCGTGACAGGGCATTTGTCCTGCATTGATTGTGGTCAGCTCCACATTCTGTTTAGTAGGTGGAGTAGTTTTTAGAGACTCTCCCTCCCCCGCTGGTTGGGACCCAGTGGTCAATTTCACAGGTTTACGGCGGGATGAACCTCATTTTCCGTCATCTGCTGGGTCTTCCGTTGTCCTCCAGCGTGACCAAGTAACCTTCCCTTTCCTCACTGCACTCTGAGTCCACGGATTTACACACATCTGGTGGGCTGCACTCCTCGCCTGTCGCCCTGCCAGCTGCAGCGAGTGGGAGCCTTGAGGGGGCTCCGAGTCCCCTGGACGGGACCTAGGGGGTCCTTTGACAGCATCTCTGCCACCACAGGCTCACCCACATTTTCTTCCCTAGACCTGCAGCTGGCCAATCTACAAGGGCGCTCTGGTTTCTCTGAGTGGGAAACAATTTCAAGCTCCAAATCTGGAAGAGATCACTGCTTTTTTTTTTTTTTTAAGGTAAAATTCCTGTAAGTTCTGACACTTTCCATACAGATCCAGGCCAGCAGGCTTCTCTGCGGTCTTGCTTAGACACCCGCATCCCCGGTCCTCACAAGGCGAGGAGAGAACCCAGAGGCGCCGTCTGTGCCAGGCTGCTGACACCACAGCACCAGCATCTGGATGGCAGTGCACACACCGGCACAGCCAAGCGCGGTTCCTCAGGACTCAGGTGCCCACCTCACAGCCAGCCTGGGCCCGCTCCCTGCCCGTGAATCCCTGGGCCGCAGATCCCCAGGAAGGGCCCACGCGGAGCTGGTCTGCTTGGCTCTGCGGGTAAGGAGTTCACCTGCGCCCTTCCAACGTGCAGGTCGCCTTTCCTGCAGGCATATGATGTGACTCGGGCCTCCCTTGCCTTCCCCCGACAATCAGCAACAGGACCCCTCCACTTTGCCCTGGCAGAAGGCGCCGCTGACTGGCTGAGCGCAATGCCGTCTCCTCTGCCTGGGCCGTTCACTCTTTCCCCAGGTACCCGGGGGGATCTGCTTCTTCGAGCGCAACTTGAGTCAAAGACCATCCATCCAAGCAGATGTTCTCAGATTTTCGACTTGCTCTTTCGACACCCAACTTTTCCATCTCAGGAATGTTTTCTAGACGCGTAGGGTTCACTGTTCTCTTCCTTGTACAGGATTTCGTCTTCTTGGGGCTTTCTTTAACTAACTTCAGTACCTTTTTTTTTTAAACCCTGCTGTAATCTTTATTTCCTTTTGATTTTACAACGCTCCTCCTTTTCACCTTCAGGTTTTCTCAGGGAACGATGCACTCACTACTTTTACTCGGTCTTGAGTGGCTCCATGTTTGTCTTGAAATGGCTTTATCTGTGTTTCTGGCTCTCTGCTGAGCTCTGCCCCTGGGCCGCGAGGTCCTGGTCTTGTTCTTCCAAGCCCCTCCACACGGTCCCCCCTGTCTGGGAGTGCGCCTCTGACACCACAGCCTCCCCATCTGAGGACACCCTCCTCAGCCCCTTTCTCTTATTCTAGTAGCTCCTGCGGGGTGGGGTCAGCAGAACGGAACTTCAGTTCCTGCCTGCCCATCTCTGGACATCTGCTTCCGTGAATTCACAGGCGGCTACATTCTGGGCAGTGTTTCTGGCTCCTCGGGGATCCTCTGCCACATGTGTGACCTGCTCTCCCAGGGACACCTGCTCTGCCGCCACCCCATTTGGTCAGTACCTTCCCCTCCCCACTGCAGTCCCCACTGGACCCAGGCCCCTCCCTGCCTGGGGCCTCCCTGGTGGGTGCTGTCCCTGGACCCAGTCAGGAAGCCTCGGGCCCAGGCAGCCCGTGCACCCCGCTGCTGCTCTGCATGGAACACCCACTGCAGCTGCTGCCCACAGTGACCTCTGAGGGCGGCCTGGTGACCAGCTCCCCGCCCCCTAACACCACGCGGGCCATCGGCTCATCCTCGTCTCCCTGTGCTCGGAGCTCTGCCAGGGCACGTGGGTCTTGCCTGGGTGAGGTTGCTGTCTTTCACACGGGGTCTGCTGTCGCCCCAGCTCAGGCAGAGCATTTTAGGGGACTCTGTGGGGTGATGCTAGTGGCACTGAGATTGGAGACGCAGGCCTGACCGTGTGAGGCCGGGACCCTGGCCCTGGAGAGTGATCTCCAACCCAGTGGCTGAAGACTCATCCCCGCCTCAGTCAGGCCATCTCTTCACCTACCATCCGTGTTCAGAGGACCTCTCTCTGAGCGCCCATGTGGAAGACCTGGCCAGTTCTCACACCGCACCCCTGCCGGCTCCCCCCCTCCCCCGGGGTCTGCAGGCCTTGGGGGGCGGGGGGGCAGGGCGGTCAGTGTGCCCGTGAGGCAGTCAACACAGACCTGGCTGCAGCCTGCAGACAGTCCAGCCCAGCCCCAGCCCTGGCTCCTGGTGGCCCCGCCGTCCCGTGCCCCGGGCTCACAGCCCTGCCCCCGGGGCCCCTCGGCCCTCCCCACCGCACCAGATGGCACCAGGGGTCTCAGGGCAGGGGTCCCACACTGCCCCTCACGGGAGGAGCCCACAGGGGTGCCCACAAGGGGGAGCAGAGCAGTTGGGAAGCTCACAGGTCCCATGGCTTAGGAGCAGGGGGTCACAGGGTGGGGGCCCAAGCAGACCGCTGGGCAGAACACAGGTGAGAGCCCACCTGCCCTTCAAGGTCTGCCCAGGAGAGCGCCTGAGCAGACAGCGTGGACGGCCAGAACTCCGGGCTCCAAGGTAAACCGCCTTCCGGAGGCGGCTGGGGGCAGAGAACAGTGGGGAAATACTGAGTCCGTCAGCTGAGATGAGCGTTTGCTGCTCTCGGAGAATTTATGGGTGAACCGCTGCGACACCTGGGGATGTTTTTTGAAATCCTCCAGGAAAGGGGCACAGGCATGTAGGACGGCCCAGTGTGGTTCACTGCTGGGGCCAGGCGGCTGGACGTGCGGCCACCACACTGTCGGGCTGGAAGTTTCCAGAAGGAAACCGACTGTAAGGTTAATCTTACTTTAAAACGGAAAAAAAACGGACAGGGGTGCCGCGGTGAAGGGGGGCCTGGGCCCTCCCTGTAGGGCGGGGTCTGTTCCCCCAGGCCTGGAGCCCTCACAGTGAGAGGTCGACGCGGGCCAGGACGCACGAAGACGCATCGACAGCAGCACAGAGCGCTTCACACTTTATTTCACAGGCGCCCTGCACGGAAGCCCGGGGGCCCAGGGAGACGGGGCCGTGGCTCGCCCCGAGGGGCGGGGGCTGGCAAGGATGTAGCCCGGCCTCATCATGCTAAGCCTCATCCCCGGGGGCTCACAGAGGAGGTTACTCAAGCCAGGTAACGCTTTATTAAATAAGGCAGGCTGCCCATGTCTTAAATGAAGATGAAAACCCGGGAGGACCCAGGCCCACCCGGACGCCCTGCATCCTCCTGGCCCCGGCCCCCGGCCCCTTCCCGGGGCTGAGGAGCCCCCACCCGCAGCAGCCGAGGGGGCCACCCCCAAAGGCTCCCAGCTAGGGGGCCATGGAGACCCCACCAGGCCTGGGAGGCAACTGGCTGGGCCCGGGAGGCCGGGCAGGACCCCAAGCCTCCAGGAGGCGGGCAGGGCACAAGGTCAGCCGGGAGAAGCCCAGGGCCCCTCACCTGGGTTCTCGTGACTGGCCATCTGCTGGTCCTCGGAGTCCAGCGGCCCCGGAGACCAGGCCTCTTCCCGCAGCTCCATGTGTGGGCCCTGTCGGAGGGGAGACAAGGAGAGGGTTCACAGGACGCCAGAGCGCACGCGGGGGCCCGAGCTGCACCCTCCGCCCCCCAGCTAGACGGCCACAAGACAGATGCGGGCGGAGCTCAGCCTGAGCCGGGGATCCCAGCCGCCTTCCCAGGGCGACTGCCCCGAGTGGAGGGGCGGGGGCGTGGGGGCCACAGGGTTCCCAGGAAGCTGGTGGTCCCAAGACGCATCACCCCGAGACCCCCGGGCCCACCACAGCCCCAGACACGGCAGGCGCTGCTGACGGTGGGCGACGCCCATGAACGGCCCGAGCAGCGTGGAGGCTCCAGGTCCGGAAGGCAGCCTGCCGAACGCAGACACACGGGCCCCCAGGCTCCTCAACCGCAAACCCCACTGGACAGACGGCCGGAGCCGAGCGGGTACCACCTCACAGTCCGGGCACAGGGAGGTCAGGCATGCCAACCGGGATGGCCGCCATGAGAACAGCCTAGCAGGCCGACCACAGGGGCTCGGCCCACGTGGCCCCAGAATCCCGCTGCGAGGCCGCCTTCACAGCAGCGCCGCGCAGAGGCAGCAAGGGGAGCGGAGCAGGCCATGGAAGATCCGGCTGAGGCCAGGCTGCCAGGCCGGGGGTGGGGGGAGCGAGCACGTGTGAGCACGGGGCTTCTCAGCGTGATGAAATGTTCTGGGACGAGACGGCCACGGTGGCTGCTGACTTCTGTAACACCCAGTGGACTGTCCCTTTCACAAGCGTGGCTTATGTCCCAGTGACTCCGTAAACAGACTGAGACGTGTGTGCAGGCCCTGACTCAAGCACCGTCCACGTCAGAACCGAGTAAAAGAGAAACAGGAGCGGCCGGGGCAGGAGGGGCCGCTCGGCGAGCCTTCCGATCCATACCTATCTGCCGGGCGGCCACGTGTGGGGCTGGAACAACTGCATCCAAGTCAAGCAAGCAGGGCCTTCCCGGGCGTCCACCTCCGCACGCTTCCTGCACTGAGAAGGCGGGGGCCCTCCATCCTGCCCAGGGCATCCACAGGCTCCAGGGGAGGGGACGCAGGACAGGGAGGTGCTGGGCAGCTTGCCCCGAGGCCAGAGGTCCCCACACCCCACAGGGCAGCTCAGGGAGTGAGGGAGACACCACCCGATACCCGGGGCGGGCGGGAACTGCAGGACCCCGCGCCACACCCAGCTCCTGGTGCAAGGAGCTCCTCTGAACCCAGACTCCCCGAGAGGAGGAGGCAAGTCCCCCGCGATAGAGGGTCCCGCACCAGGAGGGAACGACGCCCCAGAGGGCGGGGAATCTGCCGACATGACCTTTCTTTGTCTCCCCCACCGCAGCCCAGGCTACCCCCCAGCACGCAGACCCCTGCTGGCGCCCCGCCCTGTCACTCGGTTTTCCCCGAGCTGGTGCTTAACAGAATCCATCTGCTCTCCTGCTGATCGCCTCAGTCAGTCCAGCTGGAAGCCCCAGGAGGGCAGAGGAGGGCAGGGTAAGGCCCCTCGATAGACAGGAGCAGAGCGGGGGCAGGGGTGCACACACGATGATCCTCCTGGGAGCCGCCGTCCAAAGAAGGGCGCTTTTCAGTGGGTCTAAGTGGGATAGAGGTGTCCACACAGACCCTCAGCAAGGCCGACTAGCGGCAAGTCACAGAGTCTGTGACCCGGAGGCCAGGGCACAGGGTCGCCACGATTCGGGGAAGCACTGGCCACGCGGGCGCCCTGGGAAACGCCTGGAGGAGCCCAAGACGGAGCCCGCAGTGGAGGGGGCGGGGTTGGTCGGACCGGAACTCGGAACCTGGCAGGAAGCCCCGACTACGCTCCACAAGACTACGCTCCACAAACGGCAGCTTCTCTGGCTGACTTCTAGGGTCCACGGGCTGTCCCACCCGGCGCAGGGCACACCCGGGACCCGGGACAGTCTGCTCTGCATTCTGGTTTTGGCCCTGAGCAGAGGGCGGTGACCCCACCCCCGGGAAAGGAAACTTAAAGCCAGCCACCGGGTGAACATCCTGGCATCCACCTGCTGGGCCTCTCGTGGGGGCCGCTCTGGCTCGGGGGGCCGGGCCCTGTGCCCCCACCGCGGCCTCGCACAGCAGGGACCCCAGGAGCCGGGGGTTGGGGGTGGGGAGGAGTCAGAGCCGCCCTGGGAGACTCCCTGGATCCCTGTGAAGGGCCGAGGGCGTGCACTGGAGAGTCACCCTCGGCCACTCGCGTGCTCCTCCACTGTGGCCACTCGGGCTCCTGTGTTGCCCCGAACCCCGGGGCCTGGGGGTCCAACCCCGGGACCTGGGGGGAGGGGGAAGCCGCAGCCCTCCCACCCAGAGCTGGGGGCTGGGGCAGCCCCTGACCCGGGGGCTCCCTGGGGGAAGTGGAGCGATGCCTGCGCCAGCCCGACTGTGGAACCTGATGACTCTGGAGGCTGGAGGTGGTGGGTCCTGCCCTCCCGGCCCCCCAGACGCTCCACGGCCCGGCACACCTGTCAGGCCCTGCCGCCCCACGCTGACCCCCACCCACTCCACAGAGACGAAGGCCCACCCCCGCAGGGCCCTGCAGCGATCCAATTAGCCTGGGAGCCGGCAGGGCCCGCGAGACAAATTATTATTATTATTGTTATTAGACCCACCCACCTGCACTGGATGCCTGCCCACCAATTACCCGCCGGCTCTTTCTTCCGCTGCCAATCTCGCCGCCTCCTCTGGCCGGCCCTGCTCCCGCGCCTGCCCAGGGCTCCCATTGCCGGAGACAGCTGCCCCGGCTGTCCCCTCGCTCTCCGTCCCACCCCCCACCCCACCCCCTGCCCGGTCCCCGCGCCTCTCTGTTCCTGGGCTGCCGTCAGGGCTTAGCTGGGACCCCCAGCTCCTCCCTGGCCATTCTTCCCCAGCCCCCGTCCCAGCCTCGAGGCCACCGACGCCTGGTGGCTACCTCTCGGCCTCCACCCTGGGTGGGCCCTGCACCCACCCTCACTGCCCTCTCCCAACTCCCACCCCCGGGGCCTGCACCCTCCAAGCCCTCTCCAAATCCACTCCCCACACCACAGACTGGTTCATCTTTTCCAGGCACTGCTGCTGCTGCTGCTGCTGGCACTAGGTTCAAACAAATCAGTCGACTGAAAGGGGGCAGAGGATGGGAAGAGACACTTCTCCAAAACGACAGGCAAGGAACTGGCAAGCACACGAAGAGATAGATCCTCAGCGTGGCGTCAAGACCACAAACAGACCCCAGAGCAGGCGCGCCGGGCGGACGCGATGACCACAGAAAGCATGCGCACGCATGCGGAGAAGCGGGGCCTTCCAGCCACGAACCCAAGAGTGAAAACACGTCTGCACGACAGTTTACACACGCATGTTTGCGGAAGCACAAGTCACAAGACCCGAGTGTGGAGACAGCCCAAAGGGCTGTCACCAGTGATGAACGCGCGTGCAGCCCATGGCAGCTGAAGGAACGGGAAGAGGAAGTGCTGGTCTCGGAGGGGAGACCGCGGTGACTCCGCTCACTCAGAAGTCAGGATGGGCAGACCCAGACAGGACAAGGGCCTGTGGTCCCCGGGGGTATGTCTCTGTGCGCGTGGTCACTGTGAGCTGTAAGAGGGTGACCTGTCTGCACGGCAACCACCTCACAGGGGAGCTGCTGTCTTAGTAAGGGTAGCTCAGTCCCACCACCCCCCTACCTGATCCACCCCCAAAACGTGGCCCTTGCACTAGGTCCAAACTCCAGACCCGGGCGGTGTCTGCCAGGTCAGCCCTGCGGACGCACTTCCTCCTGGAAGCCCCGCCCCGCGTCACACCTGCCAGGCACCTTCTGGCCTTCCGGGGTCTGCTCTCCAGTGCCTGGCCACCGCCAGCCTTCCCAGACCTTCCCACACGTCTACCCTTAAATCCTGGTAGATTCGTGAAGATTCCTTAGAACAACAAAATACTCTTCAGGACAGAAAAACACAGCTGCACACGTGGGCCATCGCTGGTTGTCACCCCGTGACCGGGCGATGAGCCAGACTCCGCTCCCTCTGGGGGGCTGGGCTGTCCTGCCTGGTGTCTGCAGGGTACTTCTTTCCTCCTCTACCCGCCCCCACCCCCGTCTGCTCCCTGGAGACGTGCCGCCAGAGCCCAGAGAACACAGCACCTCCCCCAGGAAGCCTTCCCAGACTCCTCCCTTCCCTCAGCTCCACTGTCCATTCTCCCCACACAAGATCAAACACCACCACCAAGGACTGGACACAGCGTGGGCACCGCCTGATCCCCACAGCCACCGAGGGGATGGGAGGCTGCCTTCGCTGGGCTGGTGGGTAGGCGGCCAGGGTGGAGTCAGCCTCACCCCCAGCCACGCCATCCGGGGTGGGTGCTCCACCCTGCGCCTCGTCTTCAAGGGCTTGGCATCCAGATCACAGGAGGAACGGCCGCGCTCCACAAGGAGCTGGGTGCCCAGGGAACGTGGACAGGCCTCTGGAGCCCAGTTCAGACCCGTCCGGGGCTCACCCAACCTCCCAGGGCCTCGGGACACACCCGCGGCCCAGCCTCCAAGGCCCTTCCTCCCCTCGGCCAAAAACACTGGTACCGGTTGCCTTTACTCCCGATTACAGCCAAGCCCACATCCCTGGGAGGCTCTCCCTGACTCCCTCCACCCTGTGTGCCCACACACACCCAAGCAGATGGCAAGCTCCTCCAGCCCAGGGAGTCTGGACGTCCTGGCTGAGCTGACCCTGCGCCTCCAGGCTGGGCCACGTGTGGGTCCCCAGCATCACTCGTGACGAGGCAGCCCGCACAGGACCCCCCATTTGGCAAAGAGAGGCCAGTGTTCTGTGGGCCCAACAGTCAGGCAGGCAGAGCAGGGAGACCCCCCCAAGGTGGACCCCAGGAGCAGCCGGCTCAGCCGGGGGGTAGCGCAGTGGTGAGAGGCGCCCTCTCTGCCCCCCAGACAGGGCTGCTGGCCCCACTGGAGAGACGAGCAACCCCCCGCAACTGGGGCAGGGAGGTCTCCTAACACACGGACCGAGAGTCACACCTGAAAACAGGCACCAGCTCTGAGTCTCCGAGCCAGTCATCGGCCCCACCCCATGGGGCGGTCCCCAAGTCCCCAAACCAACGGACACCCCAGAGACCTCCAGAACAGCCTCCTCTGTCTCCCCAGACCCCAAGCCTGGCCAAAAGAAGCCAGCAGAGGCGGCAGCTCTGGTAAAGGCCAGGCTCTGGACTCCCGCCAACACTGCACCAGTGCGGGGGGCTCAGCCCACTCCCCGAGTGGGGTGACCACCCCCACCCTGGGGCCTCTGGGGTACGAGCCAGGCCCCTGGCTGCAGTTTGCCTCCACCAAGGAGGCCAGGGCCACAGCGGGGTCCCAGGCACAGCCTCAGCCAGCTGGGGGCGCTGCAGGACACATGTCCAGGGTCAGGGCTGGGGGCGTCTGAGCCCAGGAGTGCCCAGAAGGGACCACCCGAGGCCCAGGGCAGCCAGGCAGGGACTGAAGACCGCCGCCACCAGCCTGGGACTCGGGCTCCCCTCAGGTCCCGTGAGACTCAAGACGTCTCCCCTGGGCTCCTCCAGCTCCCAGCTAGCCTGGCAACCCCCAGCCCCTGCCTGGGGCATCCGAGCCACTCCTCGACTGCACCGTCCTGCCCCACCCCCAGCGGAGCACCGCGCCAGGACCACTGTGTCCCAGGCCCCGCACCAGGCGGGGCTGGCAGCAGCGTCGATGGACGAGGCTCACCCAGGGATGGCGGACTGTGCTCTGGGTCATAGGGGCCTGAGAAGGAACTGAGCCTGGGAAAGGGGAAGCAGCAAGTCCAAGGTCACGCAGCTGGAAGAGACGGAGCCCAGGAATGCCGGCCGGCCTGAGGCCTCGCACCCGCTTCATACCCACTTCTGAGAGCTGTGCGCTGGCTCCAAAAGGAGAGCACTGGGAACCTTCCTACCAAGGTCAACGCCATTAGTACTGCCCCTCTTTTTCACTAGTAGAAACTGAGAAATTTCTTGTGCTGTGAGGTCAGAAAGGTGATGAACGTGGAGCTGGGACCTGAAACCAGTCTGTCTGACCCCAGAGCCCGGGGCCAACACGCAGCAGTGCCGCCTGACGCCCGGGGCCACCCTGGGCCGAATCCTTCCAGTTCTCTAGCTCCACCTGCGGGGTTAGACTCCAAGACCTCCAGGAGGAAGGGGCTAAGACGAGAGATAACACAAGAAGGAATCGGATCTGAATGTTCTGGGGCTCAGGCCGGAGGGCCTGCCTGCAGAGGCGGGGTGTGGGGTGGGGGGGGTGAATGCCAGCTGCGTTGAGCCAAAGAGGCTTATGTTCTTAGGAAAGAGATAAGCCACAGTAACCGGGCTTCCCCGGGGGCAAGGGCAGACCCAACCCCCAGCTGGATCCTAACCCTGGATCCCTAAGGCAGGGCCAGGCTCTAGGAACCGCGCGGAGCACACAGACCAAGTCAGTCCCTTCCTACAGTGCCCCTCTGGACTGGCGCTGGGGTGCCCTCCCTGGTCCCCTGGGTGAGGACAGGAGTGTGGAGGTGAGGAGGCGCATGGGCCAGGTCCAGCTCTTCCGCGCACACAGCGAGCCTGCTTCATCTCCCTGTCCTCGTGCCAACCAATGGGCCCGCAAGAGTCTCTGTCCACACTCGCCGTGGCTCACTTTTCCGTCTGATCACACCATCCCCGGCTGGCCTGGGCCCCAGGGGCACCCGTTTCCACGAACTGGGGTGCTCCCCTTTATGGCCGGGCCGCGAACAGGAGCTCAAGGGCGCTGTGCGGCGCCCGGGAGGCCTCGGGTGGCCATCGGGCCCGGCCGCCGGCCTCGCCCTGCCCCGCGGGCCACGCGGTGCCTGACCTTGGCCTAACATTTTCCCTCCAGCGCACGCGCTTCCTGCCCGCCGCCCGCGCCCGGGCGAATGAATGAGCCTCCCGCCGGCCGGAATGCCCGTAATTACCGGCCGGATCAAAGGCCGCACGCAGCGCGCCCGGGGCGGCAACGGGATCTAGCTCCTTTGAAAAGGGGGGAAAGGGGACCGTTTCCGGTCAGGCCAGCTGGGCCCGCGCGCGCCGCCTCCCCCACCGGGGCCTCAACTTCCCCCGGGAGTCGCCACCACTTCCGGCCACGAGCGGCCGGGAAGGCTGGGGTGGGGGTGGGGGCGACACGGCGGCCCCACCGGCGAGCCCCCGGCCGAGCCCGCGCCGCGCGCCCCCGCCTCGGGCGCGCCCCCCGGGCGTGGTGCGCGCTCCCGGCCTCGGCGCGCGCGCGCCCCGCCCCGCGTCAGCGGCCGCGCGCTCACTCACGCCCCCGCCCCCCGCGGCGCGCACGCGCACTCGCCCGCCCAGTCGCGCTCGCCGCCCGCCTCGCCGCCCGCCCCCCCGGCCGCAGCCCGGCGCCCTGAGGCGCGCGCCCACCCGAGCCCGGGCGCACGGCCCCCGCCCCCGCGCCCTCCCCTCACCTCCTCGGTCCCGGGGCCGCCGCGCCGCACTCCTCCTCCTCTCTCCTCCCTCGCGGATGGTGGCAGCGGCGGCAGCGGCGACTCAGACCCTGGGGTCAGGGGGACGGGCGCCCAGGCCGGAAGTGACCTTCCTGGCCGCTTCCGCCCGCGCCGCTCCCCCCTCCCCTCCCTACCCCCCTTCCAGCCTCCACCCCGTCCTCGCCGCTCTAGGAAGGCGAGTCCGGCGACCCCCCCCCGCTGCCGCGGGCCCCCCCCAGCTCTATGGTGCGGAGCGGGCGCGTCTAGGACACGGGTCCTCCGGCCACGCTCTATGGCGCCGCGCGCCGAGGGGCTCGCGCCCCGCCCCCTTCCAGGCCAGGAGGCGCGGGCTCGGCCCGTTAGGCGGAGACTTCCGGGTGCCCAGGGAGGTGCCCCCCGCCCCCGCGCCGGGCTCTCGCGCCTGCGCGGTCGTGCGGTAGGCGTCGTGGAGGGTGGCGGCCAGGGCCGCTCAGCCACCCCGGGTCCGCCGGTCGTCTCTATCGTTGTAACCCGTTCCGTGCCGGCGCCGCCCGCGGCGGCCGGAGCCCGCGCGCCCGGAGGGCTCTCTCGTCTGCCACCCTGGTCCCTTCTTTACTGGACTGATCGCTTCAGGCGCCTCCCAGCGCCCGCTTGAGCCGGTGTCCCCCCTTCTAGAGCGACAGTAACACATTGTGCGCCTGCCTCCAGGGGCTTTAGGTACTTTAAGTAGTTTGTGGATAATCCAGTCCCGTTTTGCAGATAACGAGGAAGAGAGAGGTCACACACCGAGGATGCGGGTCCTGGGCTCGAACTCGTGGAATCCGGCTCCCAATTCCTGCACTGAGCAGTGCCTGTGCAAACTGCCTCCTGTCACTGAAGGTTGATCACAACGTCCAGGGATTCACTTCCTCCTCTCTGGAGAGGAGGGCGCTTTGTGAGCTTACCTGTTTCTGTTAGTAAATACATGCTTTTTAAATTACTTACACCACAGTGTCCTCGCGGGCTGAGTCCCTCTGATCCCTTTCTGGGTCTACAGTTGGCTGGCTGTCACCTGAGCGTAACAGGTGGTGTAACAGAGGAAGGTTTGATCCCTGGGTCAGGAAAATGCCTGGAGAGGGAAATGGCAACCCACTGGTCTTGCCTGGGAAATCCCATGGACAGAGGAGCCTAGATGGACAGAGGAGCCTGGTGGGGAGGAGGAATGGGGAGTTTAATGGGGACAGTTTATTTGCAAGATGAAAGCAGCTTTGGAGCTGGACGGTGGTGATGGTTATACAACAATGTGAATGTTCTTAGTGACATTCAACTGTGCGCTTTAAAATGGTTTAGATGGTAAGTTGTATGTTATGTGTATTTACAATAATTAAAAGTTTAAAGAGAAACAGACTTGTGGTTTACTGTTGTAATCTATGGTGTTATGGTCTGCATGTGTCCCCACAAAATCCCCATGTTGAAACCTAGTCCCTGAGGTGATGCTCTGAGCTTCCTAGAGGAGGGCATGGCACCCCACTCCAGTATTCTTGCCTGGATAATCCCATGGACAGAGGACCCTAGCAGGCTACAGTCCGTGGGGTCACAAAGAGTTGGGCACAACATAGCAAAGACAACAGTGGCTTATGATGCTGGGCATATTTTTGTATGATTTTTACTATCTGTAAATGTGTTTTGGCTGGGTGTCTGTTCAGATCCCTTTCCATTTTTGATGGAGTTGTTTTAGAGGTCTTTCTGTATTTTGAGTCCAAATCCTTTATCAGGTACAAGTTTTACAATGATTTTCCTCTCGGTTTGTGGCTTGTCTTTTGATTTTCTGAACACGGTGTTTCAGAGTAGAAATCTTTAACCCTATAAAGTCCACAATACTACCTTTTTCATTTGTGGACCGACTTTTTGTGTTGTGTGTTAAAATTCAAAGTCCGTGATCTACAGGCCAAACCCAAGATCATGTAGATTTTCTATGTTTTTGTCTATTATTTTGATAGTTTCACATTTTAAATGTCTGTTAATAAATTTGAATGAATTTGGTGTCAAAAAAAGAGACTCCCGAGTTTCCAATCCCTGGTCGGGGAACTAAGCTCCCACATGCCATGCAGTGCGACCAAAAAATATATATAAATAAATAAACAAAATTTAAAAAGGAGACCCAGAGACCTCCCTTAGACCATGTGAGGACACAGCAAGAAACCGGCCGTCTGCTGCCCTGAAGAGGGCTTTCACCAGAACACGACCTTGCCAGTACCTTACTCTTGGACTTCCATTCCATGGAACTTGGACTTCCATGTTCAGCTGTTGAGTCGTGTCCGACTCTTTGTGACCCCACGGACTGTAGCACACCAGGCTTCCCTGTCCATCACCAACTCCCAGAGTTCACCCAAACCTATGTCCATTGAGTCTGTGATGCCATCCAACCACCTCATCCTCTGTCGTCCCTTCTCCTCTTGCCCTCAATCTTTCCCAGCATCAGAGTCTCTTCCAGTGAGTCAGCTCTTCCCATCAGGTGACCAAAATACTGCAGCTTCAGCTTAAGCATCAGTCCTTCCCAAGGAGACACTGTGGGTGCTCCTATAACATCTGTCCACCCTCTGCATCACTGATGTCCCCAGATTGCCACACCTACTCTGTGCGTCCCAGGCGCTGAGGGCCACAGGGGATGGAGGGGACGGTTCACTCCTGACTGTCCTGTCCCCTCTGCTCCAGTCTCGCCTCATTTCAGGCTCAGAAAAAGCTTTCATACACACCCAGATATGCCTGTCTGTCACCCTGATATGACTGTCTAACACCCTGACATGATTGTCTATCACCCTGATATGACTTGTCTGTCACCCTGATACAACTGTATCTAACACCCTGATACGGATGTGTCTGTCACCCTGATACGGCTGTGTCTGTCACTCTGATATGGCTGTGTCTGTTGCTCTTATATGACTGTGTCTAACACCCTGACCGGGGAAGGCAATGGCACCCCACCCCAGTACTCTTGCCTGGAAAATCCCATGGACGGAGGAGCCTGGTAGGCTGCAGTCCATGGGGTCGCTGAGAGTCGGATACGACTGAGCAACTTCACTTTCACTTTTCACTTTCATGCATTGGAGAAGGAAATGGCAACCCACTCCAGTATTCTTGCCTGGAGAATCCCAGGGACAGAGGAGCCGGGTGGGCTGCTGTCTATGGGATCGCACAAGAGTCGGACACGACTGAAGCGACTTAGCAGCAGTAGCAGCAACACCCTGACATGACTGTCTGTCACCATCACCCTGATATGACTGTCTGAAGCCCTCCAGTGGCTCCCCATCACCCTCAGGAGGAAGCCACAGCTGATTGAGCTCCAAGACCTGTCAGTGTGTGGCTCTGCCCCATGGGTCTAGACTCTCAGAGCCGCCCTGGCCCCCAGAGTGACGCTAGACCATGGCCACAGAAGCTACTGGAAATTTTACCGGGCATTTTCTTTCACTGTTCCCTTAAGCTCTGTTGCTCTCTCTCTCATTTTGCCTCAGTAATTCCTACTCATCGTTCCTGACTCAACCAGGTTGGGTACCTCCCCCGTCCTCCACCTCCCTGTACCATTCCTATTAAAATGACAACCCCTTTTTGTCCAGAACCCACAGTGAGCAAGGACAGGGCAGAGATTCGGTCCCACATCTATCGGGCTCTGAAACTCTGGTCACTGCTTGGGGTTTCCTCAAAAGCCCCTTGCGGCCCTAACGCTTTGGAGCTCTATGATCCAAGTGTGTGGCTGCTCCATGCAGATTTCAAAGATTCCAATCCCCAGAAATCTGATCACAAACTAGGACTTTAACAGTTAGGGCTCAGCTTGCATGAAACAGAAGCACAGTTCAAATAGGTTTAAGGCCAAAAACAAAAAAGGGCGGAGGGCAATAACATTGTGTTGGCTTAAATAACATCCAAAAAATTCCATTCGTATAAACACCTTCAGGTGTGATTCGATCCAGGAGCTCAAAGAATGTCACCAAGTACTGGCCTCTTGCCACGTATCTTTGAGCTCTGCTAGCCTCCGTTTTGTTTCATTCTAGGCATGCACATGATGGCAAGATGGCCTCCAGCGGTTTCAAGCTGTGCTTACCTCTCTAAAAATTAGTTGGGAAAGTTGGTGCGTGCCTTTCTCTCACTTGTCCTGGCAAACGGCCAGTTCTATTTGGTTAAATCTGATTGGGTGGCCTGAACCAATCACAGTGGCCTGGGATGGGGGGTGCTGTTCTGATTGGCCAGTCCTGAGTCGCAGGATCACTCCTATGGAGCCAGCTTCCCCAAAACCAGGTAGAAGAGGAGTCGGGAAGAGGTGACCCATTCGGCTCCCCAGGAAAACTGGGTGCAGTTACCGGAGACAAGGGAATGGATACTGGGAGGATTGTGAAGGTTTCAAGTAAGGGTCCAGGCTGGTGACAGGTGGGCGTGCTGGGTGCTTCACAGGCGTTTCCTCACCTTATCTTCACAATTGTGCAAGGAATTAACAACATCAGCTAACGTGTGTCCATGGGGACACTGCTGGGCTCTTCACTTTCCTGATCTCAACTACTCCTCACAATAATCCCATGAAACAAGTCCCCTGCTCCCCTCGTGGCTCAGATAGTAAAGAATCTGCCTGCCAACACAAGACACCTGAGATTGATCGCTCGGTCGGGAAGTCCCCCTGGAGAAGGGATAGGCTACCCACTCCAGTATTCTTCGTTTTCCCTGGCAGTTCAGATGATAAATAATCCACCTGCAATGATGGAGACCTGGGTTTGATCCCTGAGTTGCGAAGATACCGTGGAGAAGGGAACGGCAACCCACTCCAGTATTCTTGCCTGGAGAATTCCATGGACAGAGGAACCTGGCAGGTTATAGTCCCTGGGGTCACAAAGAGTCAGACACAACTGAGCAACTGAGAACACACAGATGTGGAAGATAGAGGAAGATACGGATATACACACATACACATAAATGGATCACTCTTGTTCTACTACATTCAGGCTGCTATCACAGAACATCGCAGACTGGGTGACTTCTCCACAATGGAAATTCATTGTTCGCAGCTCTGGAAGCTAGACGTCCAAGGTCAAGGCTGCAGCACGGTTGCCTTCTGGTGAGGGCCGCCCCCCACCACCACCTTCCTGGCTCACAGACAGCACCTTCTCGATGTGGCCTCACATGGTGTAAGGGTCTAGCGAGCTCTCAGGGTCCCTTTTATAAAAGCGCTAATTCTGGTACCTGAGGGCACCTCCCTCATGACCTAATCACCTCTCAGAGACCTCCCCACACACACACACCAAGGCATCTGGCCATGTTAGGATTTCAACAGAAATGCTGGGGAAACGTGAATATCCAGATCATGGCAACTCCCTTTCTATAGGAAACATGGGGACTTCCCTGATGCTTCAGTGGTTAAGAATCTGCCTTCCAGAGCAGGGGACATGTGGTCGATCCCTGGTCTCAGGGCAACTAAGCCCATGTGCCCCAAGTACTGAGGGCACACGCCACGACCACAGAAGCCCATGTGCCCTGGAACCTGTGCCCCCCAACAGGAGGAGCCGCCTGAATGAGAAGCCCACACCCCACAATAAAGAGCCCTCATGTGGCAAAGATGACCCAGCACAGGCACATAAATAAATAGGTTCTCGAAAAAGAATGAAATGTGTGTCTCCTTAAGCGGCTTTTCTAACTCCATCTGTAAAAGAGTAAGCATCCCGGAGTGAGACTGGTTATTCACTGCCCTTCGTAACACTCTTGATGCCCAAGGGGGAAAAGATGGACCAGAGAAATAAATAAGACACAGCAAAACCCCCAAAGACCTCCTTAACTATAAATCCAACCAGCTTTTAATACATTTCATTACAAAATAAAGTAGGATCCTTATTACTGAAGAAGCAAAGTACATTAAGATCCTCTAGATTTCAGTTCATTTCCAGCGAGACCTGGTTTGGCAATTACAAAAACATCAGGAGAAAGTTAACAAGAGGTGGGGGCAGGGGCAGGCGTTGGTTGGTGTAAACAAACTATAAAACCCATTAAACTTTCCTCTTAGGCTGGAGGGTTGTTTCCAGAGCTATAAAAAGTTCAGCGTAAATTCCGAATGGTTGTGAGGTTTAAAAGGGAATACTCTCTTGTTGCCGGCGCAGTTCATTTAAAAATAAATGTTTATTTATGTCTGGCAGTTTTCCCCGACATTATCACAGGACAGAAGATAAATTTGGGGCTGCTGGCTCTGCATCTGGTCCCACTACCGTCTCCCTGACTCCCCAGACCGCTAGACAGACAGGGGCTGCCTTTGTGAAGGTGAAGGACCCTGGACTCAGACTTGTTCTGGTTCTGCCACTCAGTCATGTCCGATTCCTTTGCCACCCCGAAGACTGTAGCCCACCAGGTTCCTCTGCCCATGGGATTCTCCAGGCAAGAATGCTGGAGTGGGTTGCCATTTCCTTCTGCAGGGGATCTTCTGGACCCAGGGATCCAACCTGCATCTCCTGCATCTGCAGGTGGGTTCTTTATCACTGGGCCACCAGGGATGCCAGGTCACCCAGGTTCGATTCCTAGGCAGGGAACTAAGATCTCCCAGGTGGTCATTCTCAGCGCCTCTCTCCAGGCTGCACTGTGTGTGTGTGTGTGTGTGTGTGTGTGTGTGTGTGTGTGTTGAGGGCTCTGTGGAATGACAATGAACAGCACATGAGGGCCTCAGCGTCCCAGAATAAGTGGTTCTGGGGAATGGCCACTTCCCACAAGGACCCGTATCTCATATTTACAAGAATGTTATTTCTGGGTTTGGCTGGGATTCTCTCTTGACCAATGAAACTAAAAACTATTATTATTTTCTTAAAAAGTAGTCCATCCTGTGGACTCGGGAAGAGGGAAGGGGACTGAGAGAGCAACACTGAGGTACGTACACGACCGTGTGTCAAATAGATAGTCAGCAGGAAGATACTCTGCAGCACAGAGCTTGTGCTGACGACCTAGAAGGGCGGAGGGGAGTCTCAAGAGGGAGGGGACATATGTATATATAGAGCTGATTCACTTTGCTGTTAGCAGAAACTAACTCAACATTGTAAAGCAACTACTCCAGTTAAAAACCAAAAAAAGTAGTCGATCCTCCTTGTATGTGAATTCCATACCTTCGAACTCTTCTACTAAGTAAATGGGTTTATGTTCAACAATTACTCAAAATCAGGACTTGCAAGAAACCAACTCTGACGACGCCTGTCCTGGTCTGTGCGCGGGTTGGAAAAGAATTTCCAGACATGAGGCAGAATGAGAGAAGGATAAAGTTTATTAGAGCGAGTGACACTGTTAGAACAGCGGGCCGGCTCAAGGGAGAGCTAACCTCTCTCACAAGCTAGTGGCCGATGTTTGTAGACTGGAAGGGTGGCATTAGGTGACCGGTTAGGATGCTGCAGGGTGAGTAATAGGGTGGGTATTTTACCTGATGTGGGAAGAGTGGAAGAAAAGCCAGGACAAACGTAGACAACGTATTAAACAGCAGAGATATCACTTTGCCAACAAAGGTCTGTTTAGTCAAAGCTATGGTTTTTCCAGTAGTTATGTATAGATGTGAGAGTTGGACCCTAAAGACGGCTGAGCCCCAAAGAATTGATGTTGTGCTAGAGAAGACTGTTCAGAGGCCCTTGGACAGCAAGGAGATCAAACCAGTCAATCCTAAAGGAAATCAACCCTGAATATTCATTGAAAGGACTGAAGCCGAAGTTGAAGCTCCAATACTTTGTCCACCTGATACAAAGACCCGACTCACTGGAAAGACCCTGATGCTGGGAAAGACTGAGGGCAGGAGGAGAAGGGGACGACAGAGGATGAGATGGTTGGATGGCATCACCGACTCAGTGGACATGAGTTTGATCAAACTCCAGGAGATAGTGGAGGACAGAAGAGCCTGGCAAGCTGCAGTCCATGCTGTCACAAAGAGCTGGAGATGACTTAGCGACTGAACAACCCAGGGTCAGGGAATTGGCCGGTTTAGATCTATAGACTTGGGGCAACAGTTGCTATGGGGCTTGGTCAGTTCCAGGGACCTTGGTACAGGGCTCCACAACACCGTGATCTTGGACTTCCAGCCTCCAGAATGGTGAAAAATTAAACCTCTCTTTGTCTCCCTCCTGCTGTAGGCCCTGCTCACTGTCCCTACACCCACGGAAGGAGGGATGGCGGGGGGGGGGGGCATGTATTCCAGCCAGCGAAGAACCTGCAGCCCACCCTCCACTGCAGTTCCCAAAGCCTGGGTCGAGCCCCACCCCTGCCTCTGTCCCACTGTGTCACTTGAGCCCAGCCTACACACCTCGCAGGGCCTCACTTTTCCCAACTGTAAAATGGGCTCATGCTTTGATCTGCTCTGCCTTCTCCCCTGGGTGAGTGTGCCGGTGAAATAACATAATGGGGGCAGCGTGATCCCATCATTAAGCAATTCATTCCTAATTTCCTTATTTACCCTGAGTGTTTCCTAAGGGGAAGATGACTCACTCTCGAATTCAGCCCCCACTTCCTGCCCCGGAGCCCTCGCGGTGGGGGGCAGGCTGCCCCGTTCATCCCAGGACTTGTCCCCCCCTTGTTCAGGGGCTCGTCTGTCACCTGTTTATCCAGGAACGTTACCTGAGCCTCCCGGCCGCTCAGGGCAGGGCCAGAGACCCAGGGGATAGCTCAACGCCCTCACCGCCCTGCTGGATCTCCTTACTTTAAAGAGCAGACAGAAAGAAAGCGTTAATTATTATTTTGAGTAATAATTATATTGTGCTACAAAGGAGCCGGGGAGCTTTAGTGGGGTACGGCTAGGTTTGCTGCCAAAGGAATTCTCGCCCTTGGGCCTGGGAAGTAGGGTAAGAATTTCTTTCCTCCCCTGCTTATTTACTCTTTTCCAGAGCAGGCCCCAAGGAAGAGCTGGCAACCACTGGGTCTGTGTTGATGAGTTCCTCACCAGAGGGTGGGCGGGGCAGCCACACACCCACAGAGATGGAGAGAGAAGGGACACTGTGGAGGCTCAGATGAGGCCCTTCGTCCAGGTTTATTGCAGTGGGCATGGTCTGGGAGGGCTTCTTGGAGGAGGTGACATGTGACTTGATCACTGATCAGTAGGTACGATAGTACTGGGTGAAGAAACGGAGGGAAGACATCCAGAGAGTCCTTTTATTCTATTCCTCACCCATAACGATGGTACACGTGAGTGCTGGAGAAACGGCCGCCTTGTGTGGGTATTGCGTAATTCATCAAGGTGATGTATATAGCTACTTAATTTGTGGGCCCAGTGAACAGTGACAATGCAGAGCCCCATGTTAAAAAAAAAAAAAAACATTAAGGATTTGAAGATGGGTCTAGCATCTACCAAAGCCAACTTCAAATGCAGATTTTCACAATATTTTCTTATCTCAAAGGGCACCTGAAACATACTTGAAGTGATATTCTTTAATATCACTGTTCATTTTTTTATCATTAAAATACCTCAATTTACACTCCCCCCCCCAAAAAACAGATAATTTGAAGATGGGACTTTCTCTGTGGTCCATTGGTTAAGAATCCACCTTGCAATGTAGGGGACACGGGTTTGATCCCTGGTTGGGGAACTAAGATCCCACGTGCCACGGAGAGCTAAGCCCTACATGGCAACTACAGAACGGTGTGCTCCAGAGCCTGCGTGCAACAGCTAGAGAGCCTGCACACCGCAACCAAAGGCCTTGCATGCCACAGCTAAGACCCAAAGCAGCCAAATAATAATAATGATACGTATGCATACATATAAAGAATTTGAAGGTGGTCTGTGTGCTCAGTCCCTCGGTCCTGACAGACTCTTTACCACCCTATGGTCTGTAGCCCACCAGGCTCCTCTGTCCATGGTATTCTCCAGGCACGAATACTGGGGTGGGTTGCCATTTCCTCCTCCAGGGGGTCTTCCCAACCTGAGGATCGAACCCATGTCTTTTGTGTCTCCTGCGTTGCAAGTAGATTCTTTACCAGCAGCACCACCTGGGAATACATCTGCGTGCTAGGTCACCTGCAATTCAGATGAAAAGGCTGACGTGTTGTAGCTAGGGAGGACGGCACAGGGTGTGTGTGTGTGTGTGTGTGTGTGTGTGTGTGTGTGTGTGTGAGAGACATGGTGCTGGAGGGGATTCTGAACCTTGACACACCCATTATGCAACGCTGAAGCTCCAGATGGACGTGGAATCTGTTTGCCTTGTCCTTCCTACCCAACCCTGCCCGTGTCCTGAGCCTCCCCCAGCCTCTGTCTTTATATTAATAATAACATACAAGTGCCCAGCAGGAATCACACAAGGGATAAGCAGAGGAGATTCTGCGGTGAAACAGGGTATTTCATTACATGGCAGCAGGCTGGGGGTGGGGTGGGGTGAACTTTGCGTCTGGGATGGGCATGCTTTCATTACTGACTCAACCATAGGTAAAGTGAAAATTAGCTAAAGTTTATTTGTGCTGTGCTTAGTCGCTGTCGTGTCAGACTCTTTGCGACCCCATGGACTGTAGCCAGCAAGGCTCCTCTGTCCTTGGGATTCTCCAGGCAAGAATACTGGAGCGGGTTGCCATGCCCTTCTCCAGGGGAGTCTTCCCAACCCAGGGATCAAACCCAGGTCTCCCACACTGTGGGCAGATTCTTTACCGTCTGAGCCACCGAGGAAGCCCACTAGGGAATGAATGTTATCTACCGACTCCTTACTCTGCTAGGCAAGCCCTTGCACTCCTGCTTTGCCCCAAAGCTGGAGGAGTCCTGGGTCTATGAAGGGGTCCTATTTTGTGGGAACTTGCAGGCCAGGGTCAAGGGTTTAAGTTGTTGTTGTTGTTTGCCTTGCCGTGCAGCATGCAGGATCTTAGTTCCCCAGGCAGGGATTGGACTTGCGCCCCCTACAGTGGAACCTCAGAGTCTTAACCACAGGACCACGGAGGAAGTCCAAAAGTTTAAGTTTTAGGAAGAGCCTTCTGAGGAATGGATACACAAAATGTGGTCTATTCATACCATGGAATATTACTCAGCCTTAAAAGAAAAAAGAAAGTGTGACACCTGCCACGACAGGGGTAAACATTATGCTAAGTAAAATATACCAGTCACAGGAGACAAGTACTGTGTGATTCCACTTACACGAAGTGCCTAGAATATTCACATTCTTAGGCAGAAAGTAGAATGGGGGCTGCCAGGGGCTGGGGCAGGGGAACGAGGGAGTCCAGTGTGGCTGGTCTCAGTTTGGCAAGATTAGGAGTGTTTTAGAGTTGGACAGTGTTGATGGTTTGCACAACAATGCCATCCAACTGTTTTTGGGTTTTTTTTTTTGCTGTACCGCGTGGCTTGTGGGATCTTAGTTCCCCCATCGGGGATCGAAACCAGGCCCCTGAAGTGTAAGCGTGGAGTCTTAACCACTGGACCGCTAGGGAAGTCCTTTAGACTCATTTCCTAAGACCGTAGAAAACTGGGACGAAAGCAAGTTTCTTTGCTAGGGGGAAGGGGCAAAACAGTCTCCGCTGTCCCCCTCAAGGTCTGAAATACCTCTTAAAAAAATCCAAGTGGAGACGTCGAGTGCGCAATCGGAAGTGAGTGGGAACAAAGGTCAGCAGGAAAGACTCCGGTGTGGCTGGAAACCAATGGGCAAGAGGGGAGCGTGGGCCAAGGTCCGTGAGGCCACAGTGAGGAGGGTGGTTTTCACCCGCTCTCGGACAGGAGGTTCTGACTCAGCCACTGACCGCTTGTGAAACCAAGGGGAAAGTGTCCGTCTGGTCAACGCCGGTTCCGCGCCCGCCACTGTCTCACCCCGTCTGCTCACCAGCCCCAAAGGCGGAGGTGGGGGCGAGGGGCGTGTCTGCCTCACTCTTCCCAAGGACACGAGGTGTGGCCCCGGGCGATGACTGAGCCCGGGGTCCGTGCGGCTCTGGGGCCGGCCTCGGTCTTGTGCACGTCTGTGCATCTCCTTCCCGGGTCTGAGATGGGGAGACTGCGGCCCGGTCCCCGGAGGCCAGTCGAGACCTTGCAGACAGCCCCCTCCCTGACTCAAAGGCACGGAGGCAAACAGAGTCTAGGACCCGCGCACCAGGCTCACACGGCAGAGCAGGGGGCCCTGGCCGGCCCCCGGATGGCTCCCCCACGGAGGCCCGCCGCCGCGGCCGCGTGGCCAACTCGAACCCCGCTGCGTCCGCACGGGGCGGGGAGGGAGGATGACGCGCAGCCCGTTGTCAAGGAGACGCAGCGCGCAGCTCTGATTGGCGCGGAGCTCCGCTCGGGCCCCTCCTCCCCGCCGACCGACTTCTGGGCTGCAAGGGCCTAGTTTCCGGAAGGGCCGCTCCGGTTTCCACGGCAACGCCGCCCTGGCTCCTCCTCCCTATGCCCCTTCGGTGCGCCTGCGCCTTCCCGGGGTCGGGTGGTGGGGTGCCCGCGGGCGGGCCTGGGCGAAGACCGTGTGTGTGCGTTGTGGGAAATGTAGTGCAAAACCTGGCGGCGCCTTGCTGCATCTTGGGAAATGTAGTTCTGGCGCCTACGGCGCCTTCCAGGGACGGGGCGTGAGGCAAGGGGGGGGTCGCCGAGGCGAGGGCCAATGAGAGGCCGCCTTTCCCGCGGTGCTCCCTGGGAGATGTTGTTCTGGGTGACGGCGGCGGGGTAGTTGCAGGGGGGAAGCGGCCGCAGGGCGTCTGGGAGGGTTGGGGGAAGGGGGATAGGCGCGTTTGGCGCAAAGCCTGCCGGGGCATGGAGTCCTGGTGAGCGCTGTGCGCATGCGCGAGGTGCCGAGGGGGCTTGGGGGCCTCGCCCGGGAGAGTGAGGTGAGCTAGGGGGGCAAGGAGGGAGGCGTCGGAGGGGCCCGGCGGGATGAGCTTCGGGGAGGGGGCCGGCGGGGGCCCGGGGAGGGAGGAACGGCGGAGGTGGAGGAGGGGATGAAAAGGGAGCCGGGGGCTGGGAGCGCGAACGGGGGTGGGGGCGTCGGGGGCGGAGAACGGCGGGGGTGCGGGGAGGGGGAGGGGAAGTAAGAGGGAGGGGGGCGGAGAACGGCGGGGCGGGGGGAGTTGGAGACGGAGGGAGAGGGGGAGGGGAGGGAAGGGGGCGGGGGTGCGGGTCCCGGGGAGTTGGAGACGGAGGGGTGCGGGGAGGAGGAGGGTCGGAAGGGGGAGGGATGGGGGAGGGGGCGGGGAGAGTTGGAGACGGAGGGGGCGCGGCGGGGAGGGGGAGGGGGTTGCGGGTCCCGGGGGCGGAGCCCGCCGGGGGCGATGGGGAGAGTTGGAGACCGAGAGGGGCTGGGTGGGGGGAGGGGCGGAGGGGGAGGGGGGGGAGGGGACTGGCTGGGGCGGGGGCTGGGCCCTGCCTGGGAGTCTGGGGGCGCCGGCGGGGACGGAGCGGGCCGGAGAGGTTTGCGGAAAGGGGCTCCGGAGAGGGGGCGGGCCCTGCGCGGGCGGGGTGCGGTCGGCCCCCCGGCGCGCGGGCCTCTGCAAGCTCGGCGGCACTTCGGCGGAGCTGCGCCTTCCCCGGGCCGGGGTCAGCTGCCCTCTTCCTTTCTCTCCTGCTTGGGGACTCGTGCCCCCCAGCCTCCCCCGGACAGCCTGACTGGTGGGCGCGCCGCGCTGCAGGGCTGTGTTTGCTCTCCTGGCCGTCCGCGGGCGCCCGCCTTCTATTTCCCCTTTCAGCCCCTGCTCCCGCGGGAGCTTGGGTGCAGCGCCGGCGCTTTTGTTGGAAGCGGTGTCCCCGGCACCGCAGAGTGACGGGAGTGGGCAGGGCGGACGCTGGTGGAAGGCTGGCTTGGCGCCCCCGCGCGCGCGCCCCGCAGCATCTTTGTTTTCCGTACGTCTTGACTTCCTGAGACGTCTAGGTTGGTCCGACTTTCCCCATTTTGCAGCCCTGAGGACGGAAGATTCAGAGCGTAAAAGGTGGCGTGCCTTGTCCTAGGACGACTCGCTGGGAAGGTGGCCCTTTGGTCTGAGTAAATATTAGTCCAGTGGGCCGGTGGCTCCCCAGCAGGGCCCACTGTGCCCTTGCCCCCGCCGCCGGGTACTCGTGGAAGTTTCCGGGACACATTTTTGGTTGTCACAATTGGGGAGACACTGCTGGCATCTGGGTGAAGGAGGATGCAAAACGTGGGCCAGGTTAAAAGTGGTAGCCAGACAGGCACGCTCCGTCCAGAGCCTTCTCATTTATTTTTTGTCTTTTTTTTTTTAACATTTATGTTATTGTCTTTTTTTAATATAATTTTTAAAAATTGAAGCGTAATCGCTTTATAATATTGTGTTGGTTTCTGCCGTTCATCAACGTGCATCAGCCATAGGTATGTGTCTGTCCCCTGCCTCTGGAACCTCCCTCACCCTTTTTTGCATTTTTTTTTAAACTTAATTTTTGGAAGTTTAGTTGATTCCCATTTCTGCTGTCTAGCAAAGTGATTCGGTTATACACTGCTGCGGTCTTGTTCCTTACTCTTTTCCATGATGGTTCATCACAGGACTGATGATGAGCCGTATCATGATGGACTGGGATCCTGAGCTGTGCAGTAGAACTTGGCTTACCTGTCCTGTGTACAACAGTTTGTGTCTGCTAATCCCAGTCTCCCACTCTGTGCAGTAGAACCTGGTTTACCTGTCCTATGTATGACAGTTTGAGTCTGCTAATCCCAATCTCCCACTCTGCCCCTCTGCTCGCAGCCACGCTTTAAGGCCAGTGTGAGTTCCGTCCCGGCCACTTATTAGTTGGCTGATCAAACCAGCTTAAGTCTGAGATGATCATCCCTACACAGCAGATGCGCACAGCTGTGTACCAGTAAAACTTTTATTTAAAAACAGGCTGTGGGCCAGTGGTCTCAAAGGCTTTACGCTCAGGACCCCTTTATATCTTAAACAATTTTTGAAGATGCTCCCCAAAGCACTTTTGTTTACATCTCTGAGTCATCTCAGAAAGTAAGGCTGAGAAAATCTCATAATAGTAATTAATGCATTTAGAAATAGCAGTAGTTGACTTTTCCACGTTAACATAAATAGCACTTTTTTCTCTTAATTTTTCTTTTTTTTTTCTTGGAGTGCAGTTGATTTAGGGCTTCCCTGGTGGCCCAGCTGGTAAAGAATCTGCCTGCAATGAGGGAGACCTGGGTTCGATCCCTGGGTTGGGAAGATCCCCTGGAGAAGGGAACGGCTGCCCACTCCAGCATTCTGGCCTGGAGAACCCCATGGACTGTATAGGCCAAGTGGTGGCAAAGAGTCGGACACGACTGAATGACTCACTTCATAGTTGATTTAAGGAGCTTCCCAGGTGGCACTAGTGGTAAAGAACCCGTCTGCCAACGCAGGAGACCTAAGAGATGTGGCTTCAGTCCCTGGGTTGGGGTGCTCCCCAGGAGGAGGAACTAGCAACCCACTCCAGTCTTCTTGCTGCAAAATCCCATGGACAAAGGAGCCTGGTGGGCTATAGTCCACAGGGTCCCCTCGGACACGACTGAAACTTAACATGCACCCACGGATAGTTGATTTACAATAGTGTGTTTCTGCTGTAGAGCAAAGTGTATTAGTTACACATGCACATGTCCACTCTTAGAGATTCTAGTCGTATATAGGTCCCTCCAGAGTATCCAGTAGGGTTCCCCGTGCTGTTTACTAGCTTCGTATCAGTTCTCTGTTCTGTGTGTGCTAGTGTGTGTGTGTTAATCCCAATCTCCCAGTTTTTCCCACGCCCCAAAGCGGTATTTAAATGAAGAATAACCGTGTTTTCCAAACGAAAAGTTGGAAGCATGGCATCACTTTGCACATCTCAGTGTGACCCAAACAGCTGGGTTCCCATGGCTGCCTCTGCTCCCCGCCCAGGCTCCTCATCCGAGCCTACCGCATGCTCGGGAGAGAAGGCAGGGAAAGGGGCTGGTAACTTCTCTGGGTTAGGAAGCCCCAAAGGAACGCCAGGGTCCCTGGACCGTTTGAGGACCGTGGTTCCAGGCGGGGTTTATTTGGGGGCTGCGTCCTTCTTTATCAGGGTGGGCCCGTTCTAGGCCCTGCAGGGTCCCCCCGCAGCGTCCCCGCCTCCGCTGGCTAGATGCCAGCTGTCCTTGTCAGAAGTGTCCCCAGACCGTCCCAGGTTGCCCCGCCCTGGGGCCCTGCTCTGTGTCTTCAGTCCTCAGGACTGAGGCCACTGCCCGTCTGTGTCCCCCCTTTGGGAAGGGGACGAAGTGGGGGGCAGAGGGCTCCCTGGGTGGGAACACTGGAGTGGGTTGCCATTTCCTACTCCAGGGGCGCTTCCCGACCCAGGGATGGAACCCGGGTCTCCTGTGTCTCCTGCATTGGCTGGCAGATTCTTGACCACTGAGCTGCCTGGGAAGACAGCCCAGTGACCCCACTGGGAGGGTGGAGGGTCTTACAGTCAGTCCCCAGCATCTCCTAGCTCCCAGACCGTGACTGGGGAGCCCTGTGAGTGTCGAGGCCTGACCACCGCAGACCAGGCAGCTTCAACCACAGACACTTGCTCCTCGTGGCTGGGGAGGCGAGGATCCGGCCCGAATCTGTGCAAGTGGACGGGGGCCTGGCGAGGGCCTCTGCCCCGCCTGCAAACCCTGCCTTCCCTTCCCGCTGTGTCCCCTCAGGTTGGGGCCAGAGCTGCCCTGTCATGTGAAGACAGCCACACCCTGGGCCCCACCTCGACGACCTCACTGTACCTCCACATCCTCAAAGCCCCGGCCCTGCGTACAGTCATGTTGGGGCCAGAGAGTCCACATGAGCCCCAGGGGTGGAGGGGGACACGCTTGTGTGCACCCTGGTTAGTGAGGGACAGGCGGGGTGGGGAGCGCTTGGGAGCCGGCAGCCTCCGCCTCCAGGGTGCAGTGGCATCAGAGTGCGACCACCAGCAACGGAGGTGCTGATGACAAGGCCTGGGTGCCCGGGCACTGGCGGCCTCCGTGCACGCGGCCTCGCTGGGTCCTCGCGGGGAGGACGCAGGAGTAGGGGAGAGTAGGGACAGGGGCCCACACGCAGTGGGCGAGCCCTTCATCTCGGGGGTTGGGGGGGAAACTGAGGCACGGGATGGGGCGGCCAGCCCTCCCACGTGGGCGCCCCGCCTGAGCGCGCCCTGACTGCAGCCTCTCCCTGCAGGCACCGTGACCCCACCGCCAGCCCCATGGAGGCACTGGGCCTGGGCCCCGTGAAGCAGGAGCGAGGCGTGGCCGAGAGCCTGACCGCCGACTCGCCGTGGCACCGCTTCCGCCACTTCCACCTGGGGGACGCCCCGGGGCCCCGCGAGGCCCTGGGGCTGCTGCGCGCGCTCTGCCGGGCCTGGCTGCGGCCCGAGGTGCGCACCAAGGAGCAGATGCTGGAGCTGCTGGTGCTCGAGCAGTTCCTGAGCGCGCTGCCTACCGAGGTGCAGGCCTGGGTGTGCAGCCGCCGGCCGCAGAGCGGCGAGGAGGCCGTGGCGCTGCTGGAGGAGCTGTGGGTGAGCCCGGGTCCGCCCTCTGCCTGCCCCCGGGTCCCCTTCCTCCCCCACGCTTACCTCCTCCCCCTTCTGCCATGGGTCCCTCCTCCCCTCCCCCGGGGTCCCCCTTCTCTCTCCCCCACACTCACCCCTGTCCCCTCCCTTGTCCATTCCCTCCCTTACCCCCATCCCTCCCCTCCCTCCGCCCTGGGTCCCTCCTCCCTCCTCCCGCCTCCCCTCCCACCCCCGACCTTTCTCTCCCGCCCCCACACCCACCCCCTGTCCCCCTCCACCCTCTGTCCCCCTCCGCCCTGGGTTCCCCCTCCCCCACGCTCACCCCCTCCCCCCTCCGCCCTGGGTCCTTCCTCCCCCTCCCCCAATGCTCACCCTGTCCCTTCCCTCCTTACCCCCATCCCTACCCCCCCACCCCGTCCCTCCTCCTCCTCCCCCATGCTCACCCCCTGCCCCCGGGTCCCCCCGCCCCCACTCCATGCTCGCCCCCTGCCCTCAGCCCCCCAGCTCCCCATGGAGACACCCCCAACAGGCTCCACGAACCCTGAGGTCCATGGTATGGTGGTGGCGGGGGCAAGGGTCAGGCCTGCCTTGGCGGTAAGGGACGGTGGGTGCACAGGCAGTCTTGAGCAAACTTTGGGAGACACTCCAGAACAGAAGAGCCTACCGGGCTGCACGCCAAGGGGTCGCAGAGAGCCAGACACGACTAACACCGCCCCAGACCCACCCTTCTGACGGGCCCACCCTTCTGACGACTCATGCAAGTTCAGGGCCCCTGGACCACCCTGAGGGCTGCCCCTGCCCTGCCCACAGCTGTGGTTGGTCCCGGCCGAAGGACACTGGTTAACTGCTGAGGAGAGGCGGCAAGGAGAGGCCAGGAGGGTCCTCCTGGGACCCAGGGGGCAGCGCCAGCCCCAGGCGACAGCATGTGGCGGGGCACACGGAGGAGCCCCAGCCGGAGTGCTCCCGAGCCTCCCACCCAGAGGTGCGGCGGGGCTTCAGCCGCATGCCCACATGGCCCGGAGCCTCCACTGCCGTGAGTTAGGTCCTCATATCGCCCAGCATGGCCCCGGGACCCAGTCTGGCAGGACCAGCCGGCCCAGGGTTCCCCACCCAGCAGGCGGGGGCAGAGGGCAGGCCTCTGTGGGGCAGCCCGGGTCCTGCTGCGCCCGGAGGGTCAGCCCCGCGGCCTCCGGGCTGTAGTGTGACTGGCCTCCCGCGCACTTTAGAGTTGGCCTGGGACCAGTTTCTCCCTGCGGCGGAGCTGTCCCTGGGATTCTGCAGGCAAAAATACTGCAGTGGGTTGCCATTTCCTACTCCTGAGGATCTTCCAGACCCAGTGATCGAACCCACATATCCTGCATTGGCGGGCAGATTCTTGACCCCTGAACCACCTGGAAAAGGCAGTCAGTCCAGTGCCTTTCCATGGACTCCACCAGGAGGTCCATGAGGCCTTTCCAGGAGAAATGACTCCACGCAGACTCCTCGAGGAGCCGCGACAAGAGCCTAAAGGAGCCAGAAGTTGTGGGTCTGAAGCTGTCTCTCTGGACATGGACTTCTGGCCGGGCCACGCTGTTCAGAGCTGTCCACGGGACAGCTGGGAAAAGATCCTTGAAAGTAGCGTCTGTGTTTTCTTTCTGCGTTTTGTCTTGGAGCTAGCACAGGGCATCAAGGCTAAAAGCAGGGTTAAAGCGGCTCCATCAGTGGTCTGTCTGTCGGGTAACAAACCGCCCGAAGCGCAGTGGCTCAGAGCAGTAAACGGCCATGGTCTCCGCCGGCCCCATCAGTCGGGAGTGAGGGGCGCCCTCCTGGGCCCCTCAGGAGGCTGCCGGGGGCTGGAGGACCCGCTGCCGAGGTGCTCGGCGGGAGGTCTCAGGCCTCGCCATGTGGGCTTGTCCATGGAGGACCCCAGCCCGGCGGCCGCTGCCCTCAGAGCCCGTGGCAGGACCCGGAGGGCAAGCGGCGGGGCTCCAGCTTCTCAGATGGCCACGTGGGGTCTCTGGTTTCAGGGACCAGCGACGAGGGCGCCTCAGGATGCGATCGGAGGCTCTGGGGTCGGCGTGGGAGAGGAAGCCGGTGGGGGCGACGCCCTCAGGTGAGCAGCCCCTCCTTGCGCACCGCGCTCCCCCTCTTGTCCATCACTCATGCGCTCAGTGGACCGACCTCCACGTGCCAGACCCCGCTCTGGAGGGCCCGGCACACGGGGGTGGGAGGCAGACAGGACGGGAGCGCCCGCAGTGCTGACATCCTGTGGCCGCCTCGAGACCCCGGCGTGACCAGCCTTTCCGTGCAGCAGGACCCCCGGCACAGAAGAGACTAACCCACCCGGGATGGGTGTCTGCTGAGCCAGGCTTGCGTCCCGGCAGCCTGACCCCGGCTCTGCACCCTGGTTCTCACCAGGCGCCTCCTTGGCAGCCTCTGTCCACCCCCACCACCCCCCCAGCTTGTCTTTCTCCACCTGCCCGCCCATCCGTCCTTCCCCCAGCCCGCCCCCCATCCATTAACCAGCCCACCCCCATCCTTCCCCCAGCCCACTCCCCACCCATCAACCAGTCCGGCCACCCACCCAGCTTACGCACCCCCAATGCCCACTCATCCTCCTGCCCGTCCATCCTGGCCTTGCCCATGAACTACCCTGCCCCCCATCCCTGCACCTGTTGGTTCACCCCCATCCATGAACCACCCTGTCGTCGGCGTCCATGAGCCAGTCCGTGGCCGTCCTGATTTTGCGCCTTTGCCTGCAGGAGATGCGGCCCCCGGGCCTGAGGAACCGGCGACGGTGGATGCCCAGGCCGCGCGCCCCTACAAGCAGGAGCCGGGCAGCCCCCCGCCGGCGCCGCCAGACCCGCCGGCGCCCGGCCTGCCCGCCTTCCTGGCGGCCCCGGGCACCACGTCCTGCCCCGACTGCGGCAAGGCCTTGCTGAAGCCTGCGCACCTGCTGCGCCACCGGCAGAGCCACTCGGGCGAGAAGCCGCACGCCTGCCCCGAGTGCGGCAAGGCCTTCCGGCGCAAGGAGCACCTGCGACGCCACCGCGGCACGCACCCTGGTGGCCCGGGCCCGGCCCTGCGCCCCCTGCCCGCGCGCGAGAAGCCGCACGCCTGCTGCGAGTGCGGCAAGACCTTCTACTGGCGCGAGCACTTGGTGCGCCACCGCAAGACGCACTCGGGCGCCCGGCCCTTCGCGTGCTGGCAGTGCGGCAAGGGCTTCGGGCGCCGCGAGCACGTGCTCCGCCACCAGCGCACCCACGGGCGCGCGGCCGGTGCGGGCGGGGCGGCCCCGGGCCCCGAGGGCGTTGCGCCCTTCCCTCCCTGGCCCCTGGGGTAGCTCCGGCCGTGCGCCCGGCGCCCCTGCCCTAGTTCCGCACCCCAGTGCCCTAGCCCTGTCGTGTGATGCCCCGAAGCTCACTCTACGGGTCAGCCCCCGCCCTCGTCCTCGCAGCTTCTGCAGTGCGAGGGCGCCTCTGTGGTCCTCCCCACTCCGACCCTCCCGGGCCCGGAGCCTAGACGAGGACCTGGACAGGGGCAGGGCCCTGGGCCGGAGGAGCCTGCAGGGAGGGGACTGGGTCTTGTCCTGCCTGGGGAGCCCACTCCTTGCCCCTCCCAGGACAGGTGGATTGCGTCACAGCTCCGACATGACGGCCCGGGTTCCGGCAGGGGGATCCGAGCTCTGGGGTCCTTGCGCTGCGACTGGCCTGTCAGGCAGGCCCGAGGTGGACAGACGCCGGCTCCCGGGACGTGCGCTGCAGACCGCTGGTGACTAGCGTCTGGAGAGTTGTTAATAAAGCCGCTGATGAGTTGTGCAGACCCCGGCGCCTGCGTTCTGTCCAAGCTGTCGTCCGGGGAGGGGTATGTGGGCCCCACTGGGGACCCTCCTGGCTGGCAGGGCCCTGGGAGTCGGCGGAGCCCAGGGCTTGGTTCCCTACCCTTGAGTCTAGAGACTCGAGCCCTTGAGAGGTGACAGGGTGAGTTGCTCTGGGCTCCCGCGCATCGAGTGCCCGAGTCTGGCCCGGCTTCTGCTGGCGGAACCCCCCTCGGTCACGGCCCTCTCTGCGCTCTGCCAGCCCCTGGACCAGCAAAACTCAGGCCACAGGGCCCTGCCATCTGGCTGTGAGAGAGTCTGGGAAAGCGACTAGCTGGACCCCCCAGGCGTTTACAGTCGGAGTCGGGTCCCACCTTCTGAAACCATTAACAGCCGGTGGAGGCGGGGGCTCCAGGTGGTCTCCAGGGTGCTTCGGGCAAGCGCTCAGGCCTCAGCGTCCACCTTGTGGGACGGGCTGATAACGCTTCCGGAAGGGGCCGGCCCTTCCGGCCTGCAGAGCAGTGACCCTCGCGGGCGGCCTCTGGCAGGGCCTCCTTACACGCCCAGGGTCCGTGTGGCCACGCCTGGCAGAGGAAGTTGGCTTGGAGAGGCCATGTCTGCAGCCAGACCCAGTGAGGGGACCAGAGGAGGAGAGATGGGGGTGTCTCCCCTGGAGCTGGCGTCCGAGGACGGGGCTCTGCCAATAGCGTGTCAAGTGCCAGCCCCCTGGCCCCCCTTTCAAGCACTCAAAGCCACCAAGTGCTTAAATTGTCAGAACCCAAGGAGACAAGCACTGTGGTCACCCCGCTGCACAGGTGGGGGAACCGAGGCATCGGAGGGGTGTGTGGCTGCCCCGCGGTTGGGGTCTGAAGCTGGTGGCTGGGGGTGCAGGCAGGTGGAGGACCCCAAGTTCGCGGTGTGGCAGCAGCATCCGGGGGCTCTCATCCTGCCCTCTAGGGGACCCACGCAGACTGCGGTGTCGGCCCCGCACAGCGGGACCTGTGTAGCGCCATGCCCACGACGGACGGCTTGGGTCGGGGGAGGCGCCTGCACACCGTCCAGGAAAAGTTGTCCAATCCCCCCGAAAGTGATTCCGCTGGGCAGCCTGATAACATCATGCCGCAGTGTTGAAAGACAAGACATCCAACCCCGGGCTCCTCTAACTCCTTGCAAGTGAAACTGAGTCGGGCCAACAGTTGTTACAGAGAGGGGTTGGTTCACCACTCCTGCCAAGTCAGAGGTTAACCTGAGCACAGCTAGTTAGGTGTGGGGCCACGTTTACTCTGGTGGAGGAGGGCACCCAGGTGTGGAGGGCCACCGTCTGGGTGGGGCATGGACCAGCTCTGAGCAGCCATGTTTCTTCAGCTCCCTGCTCCACCAGCCCCACAGCCTTGGTCCTTCCAATCCTTACAACAAGCTCTGCATCCTGGGGGTCTGTGGTAAAGGAGCCCAGAAAATTCTCAACCCAGCACTGAGATCTATTGGTATGAGATTTTTTTGTTTGCTTTGTGTGTGTGTTCTTTCTCTTACATTTTTTTAAGTTATGAAAGTACGATAACACATTTAAAGGTGACTTGGAAAATACAGAACAAAGTTACTTGGAGTTCCACTTGTTCAGTCGCTCAGTCATGTCCAGCTCTTTGTGACCCCATGGACTGCACCACGCCAGGCTCCTCTGCCCTTCACCACCTCCTCAGAGTTTGCTCAAACTCATGTCCATTGAGATGGCGATGCCGTCTCAACTAGCTCATCCTCTGTTGCCCTCTTCTTTTGCTTTCAATCTTTCCCAGCATCAGGGTCTTTTTCAATAAAAAATTCCACTGTATATTACTGTTATTTTTTAACTAGGTAAATAAATATTTTCATATGGAGCTTCAATATCAGACTCTCAAAAATTAATGGAATGAATAGACAAAGAAGTAGGAGGATATAGTAGACCTGAAGAGCACTATGAACCAGTTCAACATAATCAAGATTGAAATAGTTTTCACACAACAGCAGGATACAAATTCTATTCAAATTCCCATAGAGTGTAAACTAGGAAACACTGGAACATATCCAGGGATATAAATCAAGTTGCAAAAGTTTTATGATCTAAAGGTATTGAAATCATAGAGTCCGTTCTCATCACTGTGGACTTATGTTAGAAGTCAATATCAAAAGATGTTCAAGAATCACCCATGTATTTTCAAGTGCAATGGAACATTTACCAAGAGGGATCTTTGACTTATCCGTTGAAAGCCTCAGTGAAGCTAGAGGACTGAAAACACAGAGGCTGATTACAGAGAAGAAAGCATTTAAATATGAGTTGTATGAGATTTTTAAAAATCAGTAGTTACAGCTTTATACTGAATACTACCTGAAGCCAGAGGCAATGAACTAGAGGTACTCACAGAATCACGACTTTCTCTTTAAAACACTATGAGTGGGTGGGGGAAGCCGGCAGCTGGGAGAAAGATAGAAATGTAACCAGATCTACAGTATGACCCCACTCCACTCACAAAATGACACAGCAGATTTTGAAAGAGTCCATAAAAGAACTAAAACAAGCAAACAAAACCCAGGTACAACCAGGCCGTCAGTGAGGAGACGAAGTCTGCAGACCTGCAGAGTTTCCCACAATCGCACAGTCGGCCAGGGAGACACGAGGATGTCTCCAACTGCCTCTCCCTGAGTTAGGGCAACAACAGAATGCTGACCCCCAAGTCCCCTCTTTTCTGGGTGTGAGATGGTGAAAGCGGGAGGGGGAAAGTGGGGAGTGTTGGACCCACACCAGGTGATTTCTGGGCAGGAAAGGGAGAGGGGGTGTTAATCAACCCAGATCCCCAACCCCAACAATCACACACCTGTGTCCTTTAGAGGCTTTATTGTGATCCCTGGATCTTGGGACCGAGGGAGACGCTGGAGTGTTCAGCACAGTGGGCAGAGGTGTTTGCTTGAAGCTGAGCCCCAGGGAAGAAGGCTTCCTGCCGCCCGGCACCCTGGAAGTCTCTCCTCACCTGCCTTCTCAGGCGGAAAGAGAAGGGAAGCTTCAGGGAGACTGTATACCGCACGAGGACCTCCTGTTCACTGCTCCACTGTACGTGTTGTTGCTGTGCAGCCACTTCGTCGTGTCCGACTCTTTGCAATTCCAGGACTGTAGCCCACCAGGCTCCTCTGTCCATGGGATTCTCCAGGCAAGAAGACTGGAATGGGTGGCCATTTCCTTCTCCAGGGGATCTTCCTGACCCAGGGATCAAACCAGGGATTGAACCCACATCCCTACGGCTCCTACATTAACAGGTGGGTTCTTTACCACTAGGGGCCACCTGGGAAGCCCTTTATTGTGTGTCTGTGCAGAGAATTCTCTGATAAGACTGAAAAGACAAACATGGCTCTAAAATTATAAATCTTAGCAGGCTGTTACAAATGCCAAGTCGCTGGACCACACATCACAAGAACATGGGATTTTAGAAACTGCCCAACTCAAAAGAGGGGAAAACATGAAGTGTATAATTTGAAAAGTTACAGGCCCCCTACATTCATAGCAGCAGTATTCACAATAGTCAAGACGTGGAAGCAACCTAAATGTCCACCAACAGAGAAATGGATAAAGAAGATGGCGTCCATATATACGATGGAATACTACTCAGCCATAAAAAAAAGAAGGCAACCATGCCATTTGCAGCAACATGGATGCAACTAGAGGTCATCAAACTGAGTGGATGAAGTCGGGTGAAGAGAAATACCAAATCTATATGATATCACTTATATGTGAAATCTAAAATATGACACAAATGAATCCATCTTTGAAAGAGAAAGAGAATCATGGACAGAGAACAAACTGGTGGTTGCAGGGGAGAGGGGGCTGGGGGAGGGCAAAGTGGGAGGTTGGGATTAGCAGACGTAAGCTTTTATATATAGGATGGATACACAGCAAGGCGCTACTATACAGTCCAGGGAACTATGATAAACCTATGATAAACCATAATGGACGAGAACTTTTAGAGCATCGTGCATATATACACACGAAGAACTGACTCACTGGAAAAGACCCTGATGCTGGGAAGGAGTGAGGGCAGGAGGAGAAGGTGGCGACAGAGGAGGAGACGGTTGGATGGCATCACCAACTCAATGGACATGAGTTTGAGCAAGTTCCAGGAGTTGGTGATGGGCAGGGAGGCCTGAGGTGCGGCAGTTTGTGGGGTCACAAAGAGTCGGACACGACTTGACGACTGAACAGCAACAGTGATGGCAACACATGTAGGAAAAACCGAGTCATTTTGCTGCACAGCCAAAATGAACACAGCATTGTAAGTCAGCTATAGCTCAGCTTAAAAAGGGTGGAAAAAATGTCCACAAAAATGTCCACACCTTCTTGCCCACTCACCCATTAAAGGCTAGACCATGCTGTCCCTTGAACTCTGCGTCCTGGCTGCTGTTGGCTTCTGGACCCCAGGACGCGCCCACCTTTGCAGGCTCCAGGATGGATCAGCACGACACCCCGCCTCTGCCCCCTGCCTGACATCGCTCCACTTGAGGCCCCGGTGTGAAGGCACCGTCAACACCAGTGATGCTTTCTCACAGGCTGCCCTCAACATCCTGACCCCTCCTGGACTCCACCGCATTCTGACTCACCAACTTCTCACAGAAATGTGCTCGGGGGTTAGCTCAGAAATGACGCTTCCTGACCACAGGTTCCTCTCCCGCTGTCTCTTGGACATCTCGCCCTTCTGATAACACGATTGTCAGCCTCAGCCACCCATCCCTGTTTTAAAAATCCACCAATTCTCTCCCTTCCCATTCAAGAATTCAATTAGGTCTTTCTTTGGCACCAGCAATGCTTGCGTCTTTCTCACTAAACTTCTCTCAAAATAGGTGACTGTCCCAGGTGGAGTGGGGACCTTCCTATAGTGCTGGCGGAATGGCAGACTGGTACCCTATTGTTGAAGGTAATTTGGAAATATATACTAAGAACCTCAGAACAGAGACTTCCCTGGTGGTCCAGTGGTTAAGACTTCAAGCTTCCAACACAGAGGGCTCAGGTTTGATTCCTGGTCTGGGAACTGAGATTGAAGTAGGGGATAGAAGGGCCCCTGGCCCAGGCAGCTGATATTTGCCAAATGGAGCAAAACTGAAGTTTATGTCTTCAGCCGGACAAGAACCATGCCTGTTTCCCCTCCTCCACTGATACGGAGGGAATAACTAATGGGGAAATTAGCTGCAGCAAAAACAAAATTAGTGAACAGACTTTGCACACAAGAGGCCTGCGAGAGTTAAACAATCTTGCTTCTTCTTTAACTGTTATTAGCAAATATAGGCTTCCCAGGTGGCTCAGTGGGCAAAGAATCTGCCTGCAATGCAGGAGACCCAGGTTCCATCCCTAGGTCGGGCAGGAAGATCCCCTGCAGAAAAGGATGGCAACCAGCTCCAGTATCCTTGCCAGGAAAATTCCATGGACAGAGGGGCCTGCCGGGCTACAGTCCACGGGGTTGCAAAGAGTCCGACAGGATTGAACAGCTAAACACACGCTCACACACACATTCTCTCTGACCCTGGGTGTCTTTCTCTCTTTCTACGTCTGTTTTTCCCTTCCGTCCATGCATCTGTGCAAATATCTAGCTACGTAGCTACCTAGCCGTATCTCCTATGAGACATAAGAGCTCTATCTCCTTTGAGTACTCCCTAAGCAGCAATCGTTGCTCTTCACTCACTAAGCCATGTCTGACTCTTTGCGACCCAACCCCATGGACTGTAGCCTTGCCAGGCTCCTCTGTCCATGGGATTCTCCAGGCAAGAAGACTGGAGTGGGTTGCCATGCCCTTCTCCAGGGCATCTTCCCAACCTAAGGATCAAACCCACGTCTCCTGAGTCTTGTGCATTGAGGTGGGTCTTTAACCATCTGAGCCATCAGGGAAGCCTCGTCTATTATCTGTCAATTATCTGTCATTTCTTTCAGCTATATATCATCTATCTCCCATCTATCAGCCGTCCACCTACCAACCTACCCACCCCTGTCCACCCCGTCCTCACCTCCCTGTGTTCTCTCAGTATGCTAAAGTAGGAGACGGCAGACAGGAAAGTCAGCAGTTCCTCTCGCTCCCTGCTGCAATTTTCTTTCCTCGGTCTTTCAATTTACATCTTCACCCTAATGTAGAGACTTAAATATAGTATTCGTTGGGAGCAGGCTAAATCCTCCTCTATCACTTCTTCGAGTACTTGATAGAAAGCAAATGGAGTGGCTGAACAAGTGTTCCTTTGGATGTTCAAAGTGTTCCCAGCAGAAGTAAAAGCGTGTGTGCGTGTGTGCACGCGCGCGTGTGTGCGCACACGTGTTTGCACGTGTGTGTTTGTGTGGAGGGTGGGGGGCGGGAAGGAAGTCTCTCTCTGATGTTTTTGTGTTTTTTTTTTTTCCCAGGTGCTTAGGCTCAGAGTGATGGTATCCTCAGGGGGTTGGCATACTCTGCCACCCCCCGGATGAAAGCATTGAGGGCCAGTCGCTGTCGTTAACCTTGGCCTTGTAAGCCCCCTCCCCCTGACTCATGAAAATTTAACTGTGACAGTGTGGGCGGGAGCTGTAATCTCTGAGGAAGCCTTGGTGGAGGTCTGAGTCAGCCAGCCTAACTCAGGGTGTTTCCTGACTTCACCCACCATCTCTTCCTTGACCCCGTGGTGGTTCATGGTGGGCTGGCTCATCGCCACGCGTTTGTGCACTTCCCGGTTTCCCCCCTTGGCTGATTTCTCACTGCATGCCGCACGTGTGTGTGTGTGTGTGTGTGTGTGTGTGTGTGTGTGTGTGTGGTGGGGGAAGGCACTCAGTTATGCTAGATGAGTATGTTCTAGAGGTCTGCTGAACCCCCGACTGGGGTCCTCAAGACTCTTCAAGAGGAGAGATCTCATGCAGAGAGTTCTTTATTTTTGTTAAAATTCATTTTCACTGGAGTAGAGTTGATTTACAGCGTTGTGTTGGTGTGAAGCGTGCAGCAAAGCAAGCCAGTTATATATACACACATTGGTGTTGTTGACTCGCTCAGCCGTGTCCGACTCTCTGCGACCCCGTGGACTGTAGCCCGCCAGGCTCCTCGGTCCAGGGAATTCTCCAGACAAGAAGACTAGAGTGGGTTGCCATTCCCTCCTCCAGGGGATCTTCCCGACCAGGGAGCAAACCTGCGTCTCCTGCATTGGCAGGCGTGTTTTTTACCTCTGAGCCACCCGGGGAAGCCCATGCATATACACATAGCCACTGTTTTTTAGGACTCTTCTCCCATATAGGCCGTGGCAGAGTACTGAGCAGAGTTTCCCGTGCTGTACAGCGGGTCCTTACTGGTTACCTATGTTATATATCGCACTGTGTATATGTCAGGCCCCATCTCCTAACTTATCCCTCCTCCCCTGCCCCCTGCTATCCGTACGTCTGTGTTCTACATCTGTGAGTGTAAGTAGGTCTATTTGTAACATTTTTTTTCTTTTTTTATATTTCGTATTTCATAATGCCAGGTATTCTGAACACACCTACCAAACAGTAACAAAGGGACGCAGGAAACTCTGGGAGGTGCCGGATCGTCCTGGGCTTGGCTCCCCCTCGTGGTGGCAGGGGGGTATAACAACTCCTAGGGGATGTAACAACTCCTAGGACTTGGAGAGGGAAATGGCAACCCACTCCAGTACTCTTGCCTGGAAAACCCCATGGATGGAAGAGCCTAGTAGGCTACAGTCCGTGGCATCGCAAAGAGTTGGACACGAATGAGCAACTTCACTTTAGGGCTTGGGGGCTGTTTAAAGGAAGAGATGGAGAGATACGGGCTTCCCTGGTGGCTCAGCCAGTAAAGAATCCGCCTGCAATGCAGGAGACCTGGGTTCCATCCCTGGGTTTGGAAGATCCCCTGGAGAAGGGAATGGCTGCCCACCCCATTATTCCGGCCTGGAGAACTGCATGGATCCCAGTCTCAGTCAGACACAAATGAGCAACTTTCACTTGGAGAGATGTATGTATATATGCAAATCCATATTCGGAGCCTTATCTGTACAGAGACATGTACAGCTTCCGAAAACTGTCGCAAAAAAGCAAGGAATTCCGTTTAACCTATATGAGAAAAGGCTTCCCAGGTGGCTCGGTGGTAAAGAATTCACCTGCCAATGCAGGAGACCCAAGAGGCATGGGTTAGCTCCCTGGGCCGGGAAGATCCCCTGGAGGAGGGCATGGCAACCCACTTCAGTCTTCTTGCCTGGAGAATCCAATGGACAGAGGAGCCTGGCAGGCTACAGTCCATGGGGTCGGGTTGCAAAGAGTCCAGACACAACTTAGCGACTGAACAACTGCTACTTAGGGAGTACTCAAAGGAGATACAGCTCTTATAGGAGATATGGCTAGGTAGCTGCAATGGCACCCCACCCCAGTACTTTTGCCTGGAAAATCCCATGGACGTAGGATCCTGGTAGGCTCCAGTCCATGGGGTCGCTAAGAGTCGGACACGACTGAGCGACTTCACTTTCACTTTTTTCACTTTCATGCATTGGAGAAGGAAATGGCAACCCACTCCAGTGTTCTTGCCTGGAGAATCCCAGGGACGGGGGAGCCTGGTGAGCTTCCGTCTGTGGGGTCGCACAGAGTCGGACACGACTGAAGCGACGCAGCAGCAGCAGCAGCAGCTACCTAGCTAGATATCTGCACAGATGCATGGATGTCCATACATATACACACATCCACAGACGTCCAACTGTGTCACAGAAATGTAGAGTGACATGTCCCCCACATCATCTGGGTTGTGTTTGTTTGTTTGCGTGAGATGCAGACCCCATAGCTTCACTTTTCACGGCACTGGTCACGCAGAGAAGCGGGTCCGCCCCCGGTCGGTCCTCGCCAGCCTCCCCCCGCTCCCGCTCTTTCCCAGCAGAGCCATTTACACCTCCTTGTCACTTTCTCCCAATCGGAACACCACCCCCTCCCCCCAGATGAGAAGGGAAGGAAGCCGGGAAGAGGGGAGAGGGAGCAACCCGGGGGAGGCGCGCACGAGGTCTCCGGGATGCTGTTTCTCACCCTCTTCGCCGCTGGGGGTCTTGCTTTTAAGGTTGAGGCAGGCGGAAGTGGTCCCCCGGCTAGCTCAGTCGGTAAAGCCTGAGCCTCTTAAAAGCGAGGCAGACGGGCATGGCAGTCCAGAAGGGTCTGTAGTGGGGGTGGTAGGGCTGGGGTAGAGATGAGGACCTGGAGCAAAGACCCCCGAGTCCAGGCTGAACCCGGCTCTTCATCTCAGAGCCAGGACACCGAGTCCCGCGAGGACCAGGACGTCCGAAAGCCCGGGAGCAGAGCCAGCGGGCCGGGCTCTCCTCTGGAAAACTTTGATTCCGGGGTCTTTCTTCTGGAAAATTGCTGCTGTCCTGGGGCCCAGAGGCAGAGAAAGCAACAGACAGATGAACGGAGGAGCGGGAGGGAGACCAAGCGCACACTCACTCACACACACACACACTCTTCATTTGTTCATCCAGCAACATTTGTTCGGTTCTGGGGACCGTTTTAGGGGCTGCCGCAGGGTTTCCCATCCTTGTACTACGGACACTGGAGGTCCAGTGGTTCTTTGCGGGGGGTGGGGGGTGTCTTCTGCCTCGGAGGATGCAGCATCCTTGGCCTCCACCCAGTGGATGAGGAAGCGCCCTCCCGGGTCAGGACGCGCGGAAGGGCCTCCGAGCGCCGCACGTGCTGGCGATTCGGGGGCGAGCAGGACGTGACCGCCCCCATTCCCGGGCCTCGGCACCCTCGGCCCGCAATGAGCTTATTTCCCGGTGTGGGGCGAGGAGAGACGCTCCACAAACACGGAAACAGGTGGCCCGGGTGCCCCGGGCAGGTGGAGAGAAGTCAAGGGTGTGCAGAGAACCCAGAATACCCCGCCTCCCCAAGCCCCGTCCACCGCCCCCTCCCCACCAACGCCGACCCCGGGCGGACGTGGGCTGGGGGTCCTTGGATAAATGCGGAGCAAACACCTCGGGTTGCGGGGGCTGCGGGGGAAACGGGCAGAGAAATCTTCCTTCCGGAAAACATCTTTGTCCTGACCTGGGAAACCCCCTCCTGTGGGCGGGCGCTCCGCTCCGCCTTTCTCTCCCCACGCCCTCTCCCCGTCTAGTCTCCCCCGGCTTCCCTCCGCCCGCCTCTCCTCCTCGGGCATAAAAGCTGGAGTCTCTCGGGAGCTGGGACCTAGACCGGCCGACAGGAGAAAGGTGGCGGGGTCTGCCCACTCCAGCGAGGTGAGGCCGAGGCGGGGAGGCTGGTCCTGGGAGGATGGAGATGCAGGCGGGAAAGGATGCGGAGAAGGGGAGGGGAGGTGGGGAGGGGCACAGGTGAGGCAGAGAGAGGGCTGGGAAGTCCGGGACAGGGGCTGGGGCCGCAGTGAGGAGGCGGCAATCTAGGGCTGCGGGCGGGTCAGAGAGTGGATGGGGGAGGCACGGTGGTGGTCCCTGGGCCCTGGTTTTTATTTGGAGGATGAGTGCTTTCCAAGGTTGTGTTGGTTTCTGCTGTGCGGTGATGGGAGTCAGCTATATGTGTACATAGATCGCCTCCCTCTTGAGCCTTCCTCCCATCCCACCCCCATCCCACCCCTCCAAGAAGAAGATCATCATAGACCACCAAGCTGAGCTTCCCACCAGCTATCTGGGGCTTCTCTGGTGGCTCAGACGGTAAAGAATCCGCCTGCAATGCAGGAGACCTGGGTTCGATCCCTGGATCGGGAAGACCCCTGGAGAATGGAGTGGCTACCCACTTTGGCATTCTTGCGGGGAAAACCCCATGGAGAGTGGAGCCTGGTGGGCTGCAGTCCTTGGGGTCGCAGAGTCTTGAGCCTTCCTCCCACCGCCTCCCCCCTTTCCTTCCCCTCTAAGACATCGCAGAGCCCTGCCTTGAGCCCCCCGTGTTACACAGCAGCTTACACGTGGCGGTGTGTGTCTATGTCAGTCTTATTCTCTCAATTCAGGCCTCTCTGGTTCAGAAACTTGGGTCACTCATGCACTTCGGGGTTTGGAGGGGCACATTCTATGCACTATGTACTATGTATCAGGGCTTCCCTGATAGCTAAGTTGCTAAAGAGTCCCCCTGCAATGCAGGAGACCCCGGTTCGATTCCTGGGTCGGGAAGATCTGCTGGAGAAGGGGATAGGCTACCCACTCCGGTATTCTTGGGCTTCCCTTGTGGCTCAGCTGGTAAACAGTCCGCCTGCAATAAGGAGACCTGGGTTCAATCCCTGGTTGGGAAGATCCCCTGGAGAAGGGAAAGGAGCCCACTCCAGTATTCTGGTAAACAATCCGCCTACAATGCGGGAGACCTGGGTTTGATCCCTGGGTTGGGAAGATCCCCTGGAGAAGGGAAAGACTACCCACTCCAGTATTCTGGCCTGGAGAATCCCATGGATAGAGGAGCCTGGCACGCTACAGTCCATGGGTCACAAAGACTCAGACACAACTGAGCAACTTTTACACTTGCACACACACTTACGTTCTATGTACTGAATATCCTGTTACTTACTTTGGGATTCTCCCTCCACCAACTTTCATTTTACTTAAAGAAATGTGCCCCACATAAACTTAAAAAATTCAGAAGTGTTTGTTTTAATTCTTGATTATATATTTATGACCGAAAATGTAGAGATGAACCTTCAGTTAACAATAGGGTATCCTGCACTTTACAGTATACTAAGAGACAGAGAAAGGTAAGTACTGTATGATTTCACTTACATGTAAAGTGTGTGTTAGCTGCTCAGTTGTGTCCGACTCTTTGCAACCCCAAGGACTGTAGCGTGCCAGGCTCCTCTATCCATGGGATTCTCCAGGCAAGAATACTGGAGTGAGTACCCATTCCCTTCTCCAAGGGATCTTTCCAACCTAAGGATTGAACCCTGGTCTCTCAAATTTCAGGCAGATTCTCTACCATCTGAGCTACCAGGGAAGCCCACTTACATGAAAAGTGAAAGTGAAGTCGCTCAGTTGTGTCTGACTCTTTGCGACCCCACGGGCTCCCCTGTCTATGAGATTTTCCAGGCAAGAGTACTGGAGTGGGTTGCCATTTCCTTCTCCAGGGGATCTGTCTGACCCTGGGATTGAACCTGTGTCTCCCACATTGCAGGCAGATGCTTTAACGTCTGAGCCATCAGAGCCTCAGACCCACTTATGTGTGGCATCTTAAAAAAAAAAAAAACAACAACCCACAGAAGCTCAACCCAGTGCTCTGTGACAACCTAGAGGGGTGGGATGGGAGGGAGGGTCAAAAGGGAGGGGACATGTGCATACCCATGGCTGATTCATGTTGATGTATGGTGGAGACCAACGCAACATTGTAAAGCAATTATCCTCCAATTAAAAATTTAAAAATAAAAGTTTTTTAATTTTTATTTTTTTGAATTATGAAAGTATGATCACACATTTTACAGGGCACTTGGAGAATACTGAACTAGGCTACATATAGTTCTGCTGTAATTGCAATTTTTTTTAAATAGACAAATTAAGACTTTTAGTTGGAGTTTCAATATCAAATTGTCGAAAATTAATAGGATGAATAGACAGAGAAGTAGAAGGCTACAGTAGACTTGAGAAGCACTATGAATCAATTCAACGTAATTAAGATTTATACAGTTTTCACACAACAGCAAGATACGAATGGTATTCAAGTTCCCATAGAGTCTAAACCAGGAGACACTAGAACGTATCCAGGGCATAAAACAAGGTGCAGACATTTCCTGGTGTAAAAGTATTGAAATCACACAGAGTCTGTGCTCCTATCACTGTGGAATTATGCTAGAAATCAGCATCAAAAGATATTTGAAAATAAACCACATATTTTCAAGCGCAATGTGACATTTACCACGAGGGATCTTTGGGGAAAAAAATATCAATTTTGAGGGGGAAAAAACAAACCCACAGAAATTTCTGAAGGTGGTGGATACATCTAAGGCAATGATGGCGTTACCGGTGAAGGGTCATGTCCACACTCACCAAGAGACATTCTTTAAACATGTTTCATGTTTTTCTTTTTTTCGTATCAGTTATACCCCAATCAACCTGCAAAATTAGGAAACAACCGCCCTGCCCTTTCTCTGCAGCCTTCCGCAGCGCCCAGCCCTCCGGCCCTGAGATGCCTCTGTCGGCCCGCCTGCTCCTTCTTGTGGTCCTCCTCAGCCTGGCCGAGACTCCAGCCTCTGCCCCCGTCCATGGGGTGAGACCCGCCTGTCACTGCACACCTGTCACCGCCCTCACTGGAAGGGAGCTCTGACTTTCCTGGCTGGGCAAGAGGGACGTCCCTGGCGGTCCAGTGGTTGAGACTCTGTTTCCAATGCAACCAGCGGTTGCCGGTTTGATCCCTAGTCTGGGAACTAAGATCCCACAGGACTCACGGTGCAGCCAAAAATTTAAAAAAAAAAAAAATTTTTTTCTTAAATAAGAAAAACTGAATTCATCACCCTGGTCCAGGGCGGGGGTCGGGGGCCGGTTAGAACAGATCACAGGTGGAATACAGGGGGCCAGGTCTCAGCTTATCCAAAGCAAAAACATCCTAGTGATTAGCGTTGGCCCAGAGATGCCCAAAGCTGCCTTCCAAGGCAGAGCTTCCCAACAATGTAAACTTTCAGCGCTGTAGCAAGCAGAAGAGTCACCTGGAGGGGCTCTGTAGTTTCATTTTGCACTGGACTCCCTACATCGGTCCTCAGAACCCACGCTGGCATAGAGTAAGCTCACAATAATTTTAGTCATTCAGTCATGTCTGACTCTTTGCGACCCCGTGGACTGTAGCCTGCCAGGCTCCTCTGTCCGTGGGATTCTCCAGACAAGAATCCTGGAGTGGGTTGCCATGCCCTCCTCCAGTGCCCTCACCAGAGGACCTTCCCGACCCAGGGATTGAACCTGTGATCTTCCCAAAGCAGAGATTGAACCTGTGACTCTTAGGTCTCCTGCAGTGCAGGCGGGTTCTCTACGGCTGAGCCACTGGGGAAATACAGATAAAGCCAAATGACTTCACAGAGTGGTGATTGAGCTGCGGGGGCAGTTTGCTGACCCAGGTCCTCCCAGCCATGCAGACTGAGCTTCCCATCTCTCTAAGCCTTGTCTCTCTCATCTCTATCTAGGGGCGAGGAGGCTGGACCCTCAACAGTGCCAGCTACCTCCTGGGTCCCGGTGAGTGACCCTCCAGCCCTGCCTGGCACCTGTGGGCCCTGTGTTCGCAACCCGAAACTCCCAGCCCTACACATCCCCCCTCACCCGCCCCGAAGTCCATGGGCTTGATTTCCAGACAGGTCTTGGGGGTTAGTCTAGGGAAGTGATGTGCGCTGGGATCCCGGAGCCAGAGAGCTGGCTTCAAGTCCCAGCTCTGCCCCCAGGGGCGGGTGTGCAGCCTCCATGCCTCGGCTCCCCAGCGCGTGACAGTGGGCGCAAAGCTGTCCCCACACTGCATGAGCGTCAGACAGACCGGAGCACTTCCTGCCACGATCCCCTGTCCCCTCTACCCGACCCCTCTCCCCGCATCTTCACTGGGCGCTTGCTGTACACCTGGAGACGTGCTCTGGGGACAGTGAAGTCGGTCAGGCACCAGGAAGTGTGGCAGAAACGATGCAGAGGTTTGGCTGCAGACGCAGGCGGGCTCAAGCCCAGTTCTGCCACCTACGGGCTGTTTGTTGTTCAGTCAGTTGTGTCTGACTCTCTGCGATGCCAAGGACTGCAGCACGCCAGGCCTCCCTGTCCAACCAACTCCCGGAGTTTACTCATGTCCATCACGTTGGTGATGCCATCCAACCATCCCATCCTCTGTGTCCCGTTCTCCTCCTGCCTTCAGTCTTTCCCAGCATCAGGGTCTTTTCAAATGAGTCAGTTCTTCGCATCAGGTGGCCAAAGTATCGGAACTTCAGCTTCAGCATCAGTCCTTCCAGTGAATATTCGGGGTTGATCTCCTTTAGGGTGGACTGGTTTGACCTTGCAGGCCAAGGGGCGCTCAGGAGTCTCCCCTGGCACGGGGAGAGGGACTGGGTAACCGGGCAGGTGTCTGTCTCTCAGAGCCGCGCCCCGCGCCCGGTCAGCCCGTGCTCTGTCCGTCCCTCGCCCGCTGAGCGGTGCTCCAGGACCACGGGCTGTGTCTCCTCTCCGCCTGTAACGACCTCCTGGTCTTGCTTCCCCGCCCCTTGCAGTGCTCCCCCCTCCCCCGAGGGCGGACAGAGGCCGGAAGGAGAAGACGACCCTGGGGATCCTAGACTTGTGGAGAGCCATTGGTGAGTAAAGGCAGGAAAAGGAGGGCCCACCCAATCCCCTCACTCTGCCCCACCTGCTGGCTCTGGTTTCGGAAACCACTGTGTGTGGGCTCCCTCCTTTGCTCTGACACTCATGCGTTGGGGGAGCCTGGGAGACTGATTAGGGCTTCCCTGGGAACATACCTGCCCACGCAGGAGACATAAGAGGCACGGAGTTCGATCCCTGGGTCGGGAATATCCCCTGGAAGAGGATATGGCAACCCACTCCAGTGTTCTTGCCTGGAGAATCCCAAGGACAGAGGAGCCTGGCGGGCTACGGTCCAGGGGGTCGCACAGAGCTGGACACGACTGAAGTGCCTGAACATGAGAGAGGAATGCTGTTTGTTTCAAATGCCTAAAACGGTGTTACGAAGCCTCCTCACAATTCTGTAGTGTGGTCAGTGAGACTGCGTGGAAAATTCCTAGCAGAGGGTCTGTTAGATGGTGAGAGCCAGGTGGTTCTCCGGCTCCTTGCAGGGCCCCCCATCCACTTCCTCTGCTCAGCCCTGATCCTGTTTACTTCCTAATCGCGCCGGGCCAGGTACCATCTCTGAGACTCCCCTCTCCCCCTTTGGCCTCTCAAGGGAGAGAACCCTGGGGGCATGTGGCCTTGGGACACATGGGTAGACACAAGAAGGCGCAGGGCGACCTGAAGGGAACTCGCTCTTCATCACCACCTACCAGATGCGGGCACTTAACTGTATCTCGAGCAGAGTTTCTCAGCCTTGGCGCTGTTTACATTTGGGGCTGGACTGCTGTGTGTCAGGGGATGTTTAAGAATGGATGCTTTTCAACTGTGGTGTTGGAAAAGACTCTTGGAGTCCCTTGGGCTGCAGGGAGATCCAACCAGTCCGTCCTAAAGGAAACCAGCCCTGAATATTCATTGGAAGGACTGATGCTGAAGCTGAAGCTCCAATACTTTGGCTGCCTGATGTGAAAAGCTGACTCATTTAAAAAGACCCTGATGTTGGGAAGGACTGAAGGCGGGAGAAGGGAACGACAGAGGATGAGAGGGTTGGATGGCATTGCCCACACGATGGGCACGAGCTTGAGCAAGCTCTGGGAGTTGGTGATGGACAGGGAATCCTGGCGGGCTGCAGTCCACGGGGTCGCAAAGAGCCGGACACGACTGAGTGAACAGCAACAATGGGTCTCCATTCATTAGACGGTGGTGGTTCCTCCAAGTTGTGACAACCAACCATGTGTCTGGAAATTGCCAAATATCCCCCGGCGAAGGGGGTGAGCGGCTGGGGAGGAAGTAGGGGGCATTCGCCCCTGGATGAGAACTGCTAGGTAGTGTATGATTCTAAGGAAATCAAGGAAGTAAAACCAGCGCTGCCCTGGTTCAGAATCTGCCCTCCAACGCAGAGGACACACGTTCTGTCTCCGATCCCGGGGAGACCCCACGAGCCGCGGAGCCACGAAGCCCGAGCTCCGCAACAAGAAGAGCCCCCGCACCGCAAGGAAAAGCGGCCCCCACTCGACACAACCAGAGAAAACCCTCCCAGCAACAAAGACTCAGCACAGCCCCCAAAATAAAGACAGAATTAAAAAAAAAAAAAACCCACAAAGCGCACAGTCCCAAACCAAAAGCCCCAAAGGCTTACTGACGTGGGTCTCTCTTCCTAGACGGCCTACCCTATTCACAGTCTCTGCTGGCCTCCAGGAGTCTGGGGGAAACTGTTGCCAAAGCAGAGACCGGAGGTAAAGCCTGGGGAAATATGAGAGGTGGGGCGGGGGTGGGGGGGTGGAGGGCGCGGGGAGCGGGGCTGGGAGGGTCAGGGAGGCGGGAAGGACCCTGGGCCCACCCACAGGACCCACACCTATAGCCACAGGCCCTAGCCTCAACCTCACGTGCTCAGCTTCCTGTCCCCCTCTAATTTCAAACAGTCCCTGGCATTTCCTGACACTCTGGCCCATTTCCAACTATGACCGCACGCCTGCACCTTGGTCACCCTCCCCCAGTATCACTCTCCAGTTTAGCTCTAGCTGAGATGTGAACTTCAAACCCTCCCTCTGACCTCAGGGTTCACTCCAGCTGGACCTCTTTCCTAAATAAGATCTGGGGACTTCCCTGGTGGCCCAGTCGCTGAGGCTCCAAGCTCCTAATGCAGTGGCCCCTGGTTCAATCCCTGTTCAGGGAACTGGATCCCACGTGCTGCACCTGAGTTTGCATGCCGCAACTAAAAAAAAAAAATCCTGTCCACAGCAGTGAGGGCTTCCCTAATAGCTCAGTTGGTAAAGAATCCACCTGCAATGGGGGAGACCTGGGTTCGATCGCTGGGTTGGGAAGACCCCTGGAGAAGGGAAAGGCTACCCACTCCAGTGCTCTGGTCTGGAGAATAGTCCATGGGGTCACAAAGAGTCAGGCTGAGCGACTTTCCATTTCACACAGCAGTCAAGATCCCACATGCTGCAACTAAGACCCAGCACAGCCAAAAAGATAAATATCTTTTGTAAAGTAAAATAAATAAGATCTTTATTTCCAGCTTTTAAACTCTGAACTCTATGCATCCTCAAAGGCTTCCCAGGTGGTGCGAGTTGTAAAGAATCCACCTGCCAGGGCAGGAGATGTAAGAGACCCAGGTTCGATCCCTGGGTGGGGGAAGATCCCCTGGAGAAGGGCATGGCAACCCACTCCAGTGTTCTCGCCGGGCGAATCCCATGGACAGAAGAGCCTGGTGGGCTACAGTCCATGGGGTCGCAAAGCATCAGACGTGACTGAGCAGGCACACGCACGCTCATAAACGTGATCTGTCCCAGTTGTGGTTTCTGAATTTCTTGAAACACTGGGTCTGTTCACTCTAGGATCTTGGCACCCGGTCTTGCTTCAATCTAGAAAGCTCTGTTCCTTTTTAAAATTTTTGACTGTGCCTTGCCCCTTGTGGGAGGGATCTTAGTTCCCTGAGCAGGGATGGAACCACGGCAGTGAAAGAACCAAGTCCTAACCACTGAGCGTCCAGGGAATTCTCTAGGAAGTTCTGTCTCTAGAGTTTTGCGTGGCTAGATCCTTCATGTCAATCAGAAACCAGCTTAGTCATCACCTCTTCCATATAATGGTCACCTGTCCGTTTGATCTGACATTAATCTATTTCTCTCTGTCCCACCTTGCAGGCAGATCCTTTACCATCTGAGCCATCAGGGAAAACCACTTACTAGCAGCATTTACTACGATATGATTCTCCCTCCTTCATAGTTTTACCTACTTATACTCTGTCTCCTTCCAGGAAAATCTAAGCTTCATGACAGTGGAGAGACCTTCTCTGTCTTGCTTACTGCCTAGCGCAATGGATGGTGCATGGTGGGTGCTCGGTAAATATCTGTGAAATGAATGAACTAAATTAACCCAGTGCAGGCTCACATACCGCTGACCCAGCCAACCGCAGACAAAGTCAACAATCAGGCCCCAGCTTTGCCTGCCGTTCTCAAGTTAGATTTTTTACCTCCATTCCACCTCCTTCCATCCCAACCTTATTTTGGGACGTCCTTTGACAACTGTCTGGTGGAGGACTACCAACCCCAGACAGGGGACACCTTCTGACTCACTGCTTCCCACTGCAAACTCGGCTACACTCTGGCTCTTGAAAACGCTCCCCAGCATCACCATGTACCATCTCCAAATGGGAGTGCAAGAGAAAAGTAGGCAGATAGACAAATAGGAGAGGGCGGAAGAAGCAAGGGCAGAGAGGAGATCCCTGTCCTCGAGAGGGTTGTCGAAACTGAGAAGAACCGAAGAGAGGTTCCTCTCTTGGGTCACCACAACACTCAGAACCTGGCAGGGGTAGCGGTGGGGAATGGAACCATTCAAACTAACCTCTTTCTCTCGCACAGATCCAGGCGTGCTCGGCCAGAAAGTCTTCAAGGAGGACGATGCCTTGGGTTCCTAGATGTCCCCAGACTTCTGCTCCAAACCTTTGCCCTTCTGGCTCCTTCTGAAACTCTGTGTCATCACCCTCTACTGAGACCGAGATTGTGAAATTAAAATCTCAGGAAGAAAAGCTGAAGCACTGGAACAATTGTGTGTTTTTTTTTTTTTCCCCCTAATCTACCATTGGTTGAATCCACGGATATAGAACTTACTAATATAGAGGATAGGCTGCATTTCTTTGTCTTCTCTCTCTTTTTCGATTGAAATACAGAGGAAATATAAATTATATTTATTTTGGGGCTTCTCTGGTGGCTCAGATGGTAAAGAATCTGCCTGCAATGCAGGAGAACTATGTTCGATCCCTGGGTTGGGAAGATCTCCTGGAGAAGGGAATGGCAACCCACTCCAGTATTCTTGCCTGGAGAGTCCCATGGACAGAGGAGCCCTGCAGGCTATGGTGTGTTGGGCTGCAAAGAGTTGGACATGACTGAAGTGACTGGGCACCCACTCGAGCATTTAAAGTAACTGTATTCTTTTGGAATTATGAACTGTTAGGTAATGTAGTATGAATGCCCATTTGAACACTAGATTTTAGGGTGTCTCGGCTTGAAAAGATTCTTCCAGGTAGCACTCTTTCATCCCACCTGGCTCTCCTCCAGCAGAAATGAAGAGAGGGCATTTGGAGCAGAATGGAGATAATAAAGTATTTCTTTTCAAATAATCAGCGTTTTCTTCTATTAATTAGCCGGGAATTTGTTGGGGGCAGCAAACTCGAGGATGATGATGTAATAGATATTGGTGTCTGGCTGCTCGCACTGAAAAGGCAATACAGAGGCCAGGTTGGGGGAAAGGAAAGTTAGCTTTATTCTGGATGCCAGCAACTGTTGAAAGTGAAGTTGCTCAGTCATGTCCAACTCTTGGCACCCCCGTGGACTGTAGCCTCCCAGGCTCCTCCATCCATGGCGTTTTCCAGGCAAGAGTACTGGACTGGGTTGCCATTTCCTTCTCCAACAACTGTGGAGGGCAGGGCAGACGTCTGTCCAATGGCTGACTCCCACCACCTCCCACCCGGGACAATGAATGAGCAACAGCTTTTATAGATGGACGGAGGGGGCGACTGGCAGAAACAGTGCAGTGAGCTCTGACGATCATCTTGAAACTGGTCATCACTGGTCTGATCAGTGTCATCTTGATTGTTGTCAATACAGTTAACCTTCAATTCCAGGGCCCGTTTGTTTTCATTTCTTGGGTCAATTCTCAGCATTGTGGCAGCTTATCTCATGGTTTTCCGGGAGGCTCAGTGGTAAAGAATCCGCCTGCCAATGCAGGAGACGTGGGTTTGTTCCCTCAGTGGGGAAGATCCCCAAGAGAAGGGAATGGCAGCCCACTGCAGTATTCTTGCCTGGACAATCCCATGGATGGAGGAACCTGGTTGGCTACAGTCCATGGGATCACAAAGAGCCTCTTCAGGTTCTTTCACTTTGCAACTCAATGGACTGCAGCATGCCAGGCTTCCCTGTCCTTCACTATCTCCTGAGAGTTTGCTCAAACTTGTGTCCATTGAGTTGGTGATGCCATCCAATCATCCCATCCTCTGTCACCTCCTTCTATCTCAAAGGATGTTAACTTACAGGCCCAAGATGGAGGCAACTAATTCAAAGAAGCAAGATAGAATATAAAGACTGGGTCTCTTCAGAAACAGGGGCATTACAACCATTATCGAAGACTAAACACAAGAAATTAATAGGATGATGTATGAATAAGACTTCAAAACACAGATGCAGTTAAGTACTAGTTAAGAAAAGTGAATAACAGGGCTTCCCCAGGGGCTCGGAGGTAAAGGCTGTGCCTGCCAATGAGAGGACACGAGTTCCATCCCTGACCCGAGAAGGTCCCAGTGCTCAGGAGCAACTAAGGCTGTGGGACACAACCACCGAGCCTGGGAGCTGCCACTACTGAAGCCCAGAGCCCCGAGAGCCCAGGCTCCACACGAGAGAGGTCACTGCAGCGAGAAGCCTGTGCCCCGCGACTGGAGAGGAGCCCTGCACCCCGAGCAGCAACAGAGACCCAGCACAGCCAGAAACAAATGGATTTAAAAAAATAAAATACATCCCGAGGCTGAGAAAGTGCTATTGAGGAAACATGGTGATTGAGTGAGATGCTGGGTGATTAAGCAACAGCCAGGCCTGTCTGTCTCCAGAGAACCACTGCTTGTGTGGAGATCTGAAGATAGCCTGAAGGTGTCGGGGGAGGGCTTTCCAGACAGCAGGGTAAAACCCTACAAACCAGACCGCAAAGCCAGTTGGGCTTGGTGTGGTCTGGTGTGCACGGTGGCTGGGGAGTGGAGGAGAAGGTAGAGAGTGTCAGGAGCGGTGGCCTCCGAGGGTGTGAGAAAGGATTGGATTTGCCAAGGGAAGATTTCATGCAAGGATGGGCACAATAAAGGACAGAAATGGTAGGGACCCAACAGAAGCAGAAGGTATTAAGAAGAGGTGGCAAGAATACACAGAACTATACAAAAAAGATCTTCATGACCCAGATAATCCCGAAGGTGTGATCACTCACCTAGAGCCAGACATCCTGGACTGTGAAGTCAAGTGGGCCTTAGGAAGAATCACTATGAACAAAGCTAGTGGAGGTGATCAATTTCAGTTGAGCTATTTCAAATCCTCAGACTTGGTGCTATGAAAGTGTTACACTCAATATGTCAGCAAATTTGGAAAACTCAGCAGGGGCCACAGGACTGGAAAAGGTCAGTTTTCATTCCAATCCCAAAGAAAGGCAATGCTAAAGATTGATCAAACTACTGCACAATTGCACTCATCTCACACGCTAGCAAAGTAATGCTCAAAATTCTCCAAGCCTTCACATGCAGTCTTCAACAGTATATGAATGATAAACTTTCGGATGTTCAAGCTGGATTTAGAACAGGCAAAGGAACCAGAGATCAAATTGCCAACATCAATTGGATCATTGAAAAAGCAAGAGCATTCCACAGAAACATCTACTTCTGCTTTATTGACTATGCCAAAGCCTTTGACTGTGTGGATCACAAGAAACTGTGGAAAATTCTTAGACAGGAATTCCAGACTTCCTGAGCTGCCTCCTGAGAAATCTGTATGCAGGTCAGGAAGCAACAGTTAGAACTGGACTCAGAACAATGAACTGATTCCAAATCTGAAAAGGAGTACGTCAAGGCTGTATATTGTCACCCTGCTTATTTAACTTATATGCAGAGTACATCATGAGACAAGCTGGGCTGGATGAAACACAAGCTGGAATCAAGATTTGCAGGAGAAATATCGATAGCCTCAGATACACAGATGACACCACCCTTATGGCAGAAAGCAAAGAAGAACCAGAGTCTCTTGATGAAAGTGAACGAGGAGAGTGAAAAACGACTTAAAACTCAATATTCAGAAAACCAAGATCACGGCATCCAGTCCCATCCCTTCATGGCAAATAGATGGGGAGACAGTGGAAACAGTGAGAGAATTTATTTTCCGGGCTGGGGGAGGGGGAGCTCCAAACTCACTGCAGGTGGTGACTGTAGCCATGAAATTAAAAGACTTTTGCTCCTTGGAAGAAAAGTTATGACCAACCTAGACAGTATATTAAAAAACAGAGACATTACTTAGCCAACTTAGTCCAGCTAGTCAAAGCTATGGTTTTTCCAGTAGTCATGTATGTATGTGAGAGTTGGACTTAAAGAAAGCTGAGAGGCAAAAAACTGATGCTTTTGAACCTTGGTGTTGGAGAAGACTCTTGAGTGTCATTTGGACTGCAAGGAGATCCAACCAGTCCATCTTAAAGGAAATCAGTCCTGAATATTCATTGGATCATATTTCAGCTGAAGCTGAAACTCCAATACCTTGGCCACCTGATGCAAAGAACTGACTCATTTGAAAAGCCCCTGATGCTGGCAAAGACTGAAGGCAGGAGAGGAAGGGGACGACAGAGGATGAGATGGTTGGATGGCATCTCTGACTCAATGGACGTGAGTTTGAGTAAACTCCAGGAGCTGCTGATGGACAGTGTGGCCTGACGTGCTGCGTTTCATGGGGTCTCAAAGAGTTGGACACGACTGAGCGACTGAACTGAACTGAACTGAACCCACAGATGCAAGAAGTAGATGAATGGATTGCCAAGGGTAAGGGGCGAGGTGGGCAGAGAATGGGGAGGGACTTTTCATGATGCACATTTTCTTCTTGGGGTGATGAGAAAAGTTGGAAGTAGACAACATTGACAGTTGCACAAAATTGGGAACGAACTTGGTGGAACAAGATTGTACACTTTATAAAAGAGTCAAAATTGTACATTGTGTGTTTCCTGACCATAACAAGTATGTGATCAGGAACTTGATTCTCTTTGGATCCTTTCATGCATCCCTTCCTGGGAGCTAATAAATACCCTGCTGACAGCAAGGAAATGTTTTGGCTGGATAATCTTTGCTTAACATTTTCAATGTCACTATACTACATGGAATTCAGTGTGTAAATAGTCTTCCTCGTATTTTTTTCCCCAGAAGAATCATGACTGAGAGCCTTGCCTGATGGCTTGTCTGGACAGAATAATATAAAAACTGGCATTGCTGTTCATATCCATTTGAGGAGTCTCACACACTTCACATTTCTTGAAACCACAGCAAAAAACAACATAGTCCCAGACTACAGAGTCAAAATCTAGGGAGCCATTCAGACATTTCAACCCTTTTTTCCAGTAAAGGTGGGTGTCAGAAAAATGATGGAAGGACTAATGTCCATTCAATATGAAATATTGTACCAGTGAGGGAATGGTACTGGGTATTGGGGTGAGGAATGTAGAGGAGATGGAAGGGTGGATTAAAATGAAACTAGTCCTGTTCATTTATCTTTTGCCTCCATTCTTCTGAACAGTGAATACATTGCTGATGAAAGGTAGAGAAAATCCCTTTACATAGGGGTGAATTTGTCATGGGCTTCTAGAAGCATGTACTCAACATTTTGCTAGTAAATTCCTCAGTCACTACGGCTAAAGAATGTACATTTTTGGTGGGGTCATGGAATAGTCCCAGACAGCCCCTAATCAGAACCACCAGTGTCTGGGCCACACCAAAGTCTACTTAATGAAAAGCCAGACTGTGACCCCAAAAGTGGCAGGTTCCCTGCACAACATACAGGATTCTGACCTTGTCCAAGATCTTTACATGAGGGATTTTTAAAAAGGGTTTTTTAGTCTCTGAGTTGTGTCCAACTCTGCCATTGCATGGGTCATCAGGTTCTTCTGTCCATCGAATTGTCCAGGCAAGAATACTGGAGTGGGTTGGCCATTTCCTTCTGCGAGAGCTCTTCCCAACCCAGGGAGTGAACCCACGTCTCCTGCATTGGCAGGTAGATTCTTTACCACTGGGCCACCAGGGATGCATAGGCGAACTAAACTGGTTAAAACTTTCAGATACCTATGCTTTGACTCCTTCCAATGCTCCAGGTAAATGAGAAAATTATTTGCTAGACCAGGAAAATCAATCTTACTGCCAAGAAGTTCACGGGCTTCCCTGGTGGAAAAGAATGCCTGCAATGTGGGAGACCTGGGTTCCCTCCCTGGGTTGGGAAGATCCCTTGGAGAAGGGAAGGGCTACCCACTTCAGTCTTCTGGCCTGGAGAGTTCCATGGACTGTATATCCACGGGGTCACAAAGGGTCGGACATGACTGAAAGACTTCCACTTTGCTTCCTTGCCAGCTGAGCCACAAGGGAAGCCCAAGAACACTGGAGTGGGTAGCCTCTGCCTTCTCCAGCAGATCTTCCTGACCAGGAATTACTCCAGCGTCTCCTGCATTGCAGGTGCATTCTTTACTACCTGAGCTATCAGAGAGTCTACCACTAAACCAACATGGAGCCCTCTTTGATAAATTGCTTTCTTTTTCTGGTGGAGTGTCCGTGTGAAACTGGATCTGTGGATAAATTGGATTATCTAAAATGAGGTCACATAAATGGCTTGACCCGCCCTTACACAGTCACTGTGCTGATGGGTAACAAGCAGGGACCCTTGCCATTTCCCCCGGCTCTCTATAAATAGAGATGCTTCAGCCCCAGACACACTCTGATAGCCAGTCACCGAATGAGGAGGCTGACGGCAAGAGGGCTCAAGGAGGTTAGTGATGAGTGAGAACGTCTAAGGAGAAGGTTGGGAAATCAGTACGGAAGGAGGTGGTGGGTTTCGGAAGGCTGGGTTTTCTACTCACCTTGTATCAGCTCAAAGACCTTGTGAAAGCAGCGGATCTCCCTTAACCCCATATTAACTACAGTTGACTGCTGAGCGCTCTGTGAGGGGGGAAGAACGGACTTGAAACATGTAAATGGAACTTTGGAAATATAATGGAACACAGATCCTTCTCTTGCAGAAAAGACATTTTAAATAAGAGGTCTTTCAGGCTCCCCCTCCTGCCTCCATCTGATTTATAGGTTTATAAATCACCCTGATTTAGAGGGTGTGGTCACCCTCCATGCTGTGGTGTGGTGTGGTGCATTTATTCCACAAGGCTTTCTGAATCCTGGCCCCCTGGGATAAGCAGAGATGTTCACCTGTGTTCATTTGTGTTACCCATCCCCCACACAGAGAGAACCTCTCAGATCTGCAGTAGAGAACGATATTGTCCCAATTTCCATTTGAGAAAACTGACCCCCCACTCTTGTCCATTTAGAAATCCGAATCCAAAGATGGGCAGCACGGACGCCTACGGGCAGGTCCAAAAGGGACCCTTGAAGCTGAAAGGAGTCACAGAGCTTGGCGTGACCAAGTGGAAGAAGAAAAAGGACAGAGACCAGGCAAAACTCCTGGAAAGGATGGGAAAAATCCAGAAGAACCCGGAGGAGGAGCTGCAGCTCCACCTCAATAGGCGGACCCCAGCCCAGATGGTCTTTGAGAAGGTGCAGGAGAAGCGACAAATGGAGAGGATCCTGAAGAAAGCATCCAAAACCCACAAGCAGAGAGTGGAGGACTTCAACAGACACCTGGACACGCTCACGGAGCACCATGACATTCCCAAAGTCAGCTGGACCAAGTAGCCACCCCACCCAGGAGATGGAGTATTGTGCAGGGGAAGCAGGAAGCAGAGTTGGGGTCGCCTCTGGAAACAGTCTTTAAACACATCCTGTTGAGCCTTCTGCTGAGCCCGTGCTTATCAAAGTAATGGGCCCTTATTCTGGAACCGCATTAAAGACAGACGGCCCTTTAAATTACAAAGAGAAAAAAGCAACATCCACGTCCAGTGGTTCATGCAGCCTCCGGACCTGTGTGTTCACCAGGAGACCCACGTGGGCGAGAAGCCCTGTGGCTGCGATCTCTGCCCCAAGAAGTTACCCCACGGCTCCACGTTGCACCCTCACCAGAGGACCCACACCCAAGAGAAGCCTTTCTGTTGTGAGCACTGTGAAAAAGATTTCAACCACAGTGGGAACCTCAGTGGTCACACTCTGGGCTTGAGCCCTACATGTGCCCCTAGTGTCACCAGCCTTCGGCTCCCTGGGGTCTCTCAAATCCCACCAGGAAATCCATTCCGAACCACTGGCCCAGGACCCTGCCCTCGGGTCCAAGTCCTTTCTGCCCCAAGAAGGAAATTCACAATGATTTGTCAGTTCTGTAACACAAAGGGTGGATGACATGGAAAGAGCTTCAGAGGATATTGGCTCCAGGGGGTTCCATTTACATGAATGAGGAGGATATTTGAGTGATGGCTTATCTTTCCCTTTGGATTTTGTTTTCTACTTTAATGTAGCCTGTTTCAATAAGCTTTAGCTTTCTTTTGTTATTCTTCTAATGGAAGCATGTCTCATTAGTTATCAGCACTTCATCATGAACCTCAGCCTACTGCTGGCTGCCTTCCTGTTAGGCGGGACTTCACTGTAAAGCTGCATGCTCCTGGCACAGGGGCCAGGCTCTGCAGTGGAATTTAAATTTAAAATAAACACATTTCTGTCAAAGAGTGCTTGTGTATTTTCTAAGACTTTTCTACATGGAATAGGTGATAGCCGTGGCTTTGCCTACATGGCTGTTATTATGCTCAGATAGATTCACTCACTCCATACTTGTTCGGGGATTTCTCCCCGAGGTGTTTAGAAAAAGGAAGGCTTCCGAAAGTGATTGGTATCATTCTTTTTTCCTATTGGTGTACAACTTCTCGTCTTCAAAAAGGCTAGTCAGAAATCGGGTCTTCTCACACCTTAGCTCATCAGCTGATTTTAGAAAAGCTTTTGAAGACTTACCTCACAAGAACAGAAAGACCAGAGGAGTCAAACCGATCTGGCTCCCACCATCGTGTCTCTGACTCCGTCAAACCCTCCAGGCAGTGAGACCAAAAATTCACGAGATCATTAAAACCAATCTCCAAAGTCCAAACTAAATCAAATCCAAAGGAAACCGAGGGATTTCCCTCGCGGGCCAGCGGTTAGACTTAGCGCTACCGCAGGCGGCGTGGTTTCCTTCCGCGGTCTGGGAACTAAGGTCGCACCTGCCTCCCTGCTTGGACAAAAACAGAACAAAAAAAATTACACAGAATCTATCGCTAAACCACTATGGAGGCCTCTTTAGTAAATCGTGGTTTCTCCTGAGCGAGTCGCCATGGGCAATCGAATCCCTGTGGTGGAGTAAAGTGGGATTATCTAGAACGGTTTGCCCCACCCTTAACCGATCCCTGCGCGGATTGGGTAACAGGCTGAGGAGTCCGGCGTTCCTTACCGCGCTGTAGAGAGACGTTTCTCTGCCGGCCGAGTTCGAGAGCAAGTCCCCAGCTGAGGAGGACCGAGGCCAGAGGCTTCAAGGAGGTAACTGACGGGAAATGTCTAAAGAGAACGCTAGAAAGTCCGGGCACGTGGAAGTGGGTTTCAAAGTCCTGGCTTTCTGTTCACCTTGCATTCGCTCAAAGACCGTGTGAAATCCACCCTTCTCCCTCCGGCCACACATGAACTGGTTCATTTGTGGAACTCTTCTGTGAGATGAGATTGTTTCCACACTCCATGGTGTCGTGTGGTGTGGTTTATTTTTTCAACAAGGGCTTTTAAGCACTGCCCTATGGACATTTTTGACCACACAGTTTCTTGTAGTATAAGATGGATGTCGGAGGAATAAGAGATGGATGCTTGTCCCTGGTGTGAAATACTGAGGGGGGAATAATGCCCAGTATTGAGATGAGGGAATGGTAGCTTGGGTGAAAATAAAGCTAATTGGCTGCATTCTTTTTTTTTTTTTCTTTTTTGCTGTCATATTTCTGAATACTGAATCTATTACTGAGGAAAAGCAAGAGGAAATTCCTTTCCATCGGGGTCATTTGGGCACCGAGTCCCAGAAGCATTTGCCCAGAGTCGTCCTGAAAAGCTCTGCAGTCGGTATGGCTGAGAACCACACAAGGGGTTGTGGCCCCGCGGCGGACAGCCCCGGAGCAGAGTCGCCGGCGTCTGCGCCACGCCAAGACACCCGAAGGGAAAACCGTGACTCCGACTGTGAAGAGTTGCGTGTCCGCTTCAGGACGTTTAGCAGCTCAGACGAGTCTGACCCGATCAAGGCTCTGAGGAGGCTCCGTGAACTCTGCGGGCTGTGGCTGAGGCCGGATCTTCACACCAAGGAGCAGATGGTGGACAGGCTGGTGCTGGAGCAGTTCGTCATGTGCATGCCGCTGGAGGTCCAGGACTTAGTCAGAAGTAGTGGGGCCAAGACTTGTAAGGACCTGGAGGAGGTGCTGAGAAAGAAGAAACTGAAAAAATGGGTGAGTAGGACCCTAGTGACCGTGTGAGACAGGGAACGGTGGGATGAGGGGCTGCGAGCTAGCAGATGAAGCAGAAGGACCAGAAGGTTGACTCTAAATCAGTGATTCCCACAGTGGTGAGCACTTGCCTGTGGCATCACTGGAGACGTTTCTGCTGGTCCTCACTCTGAGGGTGCTGCTCTTGCAAATGTCATTCCCACAAGGTGGGCTCTAGGGTGCGATACGCAATCAATACCTTTTTGGGTTTTGTGAAGGAAGACTGATCCCATCTGAATTTTTCCTCACAGGCTATAGTCCGTGTCCAAGGCGAGGATTTTTTGATGCCAGTCTCGGGTGTTGAGATGTTAGGATCTGAGCTCAGTGAGGGGCACAGTGAGGGAGATCGAGCCAGGGAGCCCCCGTCTACAGTCAGTGTCGTCCCTCCAGACGAGGGCCAGCAGGAAAGCCAAGACGGGCAGCATCTGCCAGGAGCCAAGGACCTGTCGAGGGGGCAGGTGAGTGTAATGTCCTGACCTCCAGTCTGGGAGCAGGTAAAGAGGGTCGGGTGGGCGTGGCTGCAGAAGTCATTGGGAGAACTTGGCAAAGGAGAAGAATGGACCCACTGCCTCCACGAATTCCCATGGATGCATTCCATTCCAGCCATTTTAGAGCTAGTGTGAGAATGAAGACAATCCATCTTTCATAGTGCTCCACCATGAACACTTGTGGCCCTAAGCATGAGGGCAGAGGAGCCCTGTTTCCATGCGATGGTGCTGGCTCAGTTCATCAGGGGTAAATGCACTCACAGCTGTTTCACCCATGATGGATTTCATCAGAGGCACTTAATATTGGGGGATATTGTAAACACCTTGCATTGAATGAAAAGTTCCCCGTTGGAGTCATTTTTCCCCTCAGATTTTGGAGTATGTCTGGAGAGAGTGGATTTTTTTGAAATGTGAATCGGGGAGGAGATGCTACTGATTTTTCATGAATAGAGCTATATCTTATAGAATAGTATAGTATTCTATATAGTATAGAATAGAGCTGTATATTATAGAATAGTATAGGATTATATATAGTATAGAATAGAGCTGTATAGTATAGAATAGTATAGTATTCTATATAGTATAGAATGGAGCTATATAGTATAGAATAGTAATTTAGTATAGAATAGTATAGTATTCTATATAGTATAGAACGGAGCTGTATAGTATAGAATAGTATAGTATTCTATATAGTATAGAACGGAGCTGTATAGTATAGAATAGTATAGTATTCTATATAGTATAGAATGGAGCTGTATAGTATAGAATAGTATAGTATTCTATAATATAGTATAGAACAGAGCTATTTAGTATAGAATAGTATAGTATTCTATATAGTATGCTGCTGCTGCTGCTAAATCACTTCAGTCGTGTCCGACTTTGTGCGACCCCAGAGACGGCAGCCCACCAGGCTCCCCCGACCCCGGGATTCTCCATGCAAGAACACTGGAGTGGGTTGCCATTTTCTTCTCCAATGCATAAAAGTGAAAAATGAAAGTGAAGTCGCTCAGTCGTGTCCGACTCTTAGCGACCCCATGGACTGCGGCCCACCAGGGTCCTCCGTCCCCGGGATTTTTCAAGCAAGAATATTGGGGTGGGGTGCAATGGAGAACGGAGCTGTATAGTATAGAATAGTATAGTATTCTATATAGTATAGAATGGAGCTGTATAGTATAGAATAGTATAGTATTCTATATAGTATAGAATGGAGCTGTATAGTATAGAATAGTATAGTATTCTATATAGTATAGATGGAGCTGTATAGTATAGAATAGTATAGTATTCTATATAGTATAGAATGGAGGTATATAGTATAGAATAGTATAGTATTCTATATAGTATAGAACGGAGGTATTTAGTATAGAATAGTGTAGTATTCTATACAGTATAGAACGGACCTGTATAGTATAGAATAGTGTAGTATTCTATATAGTATAGAACGGAGCTGTATAGTATAGAATAGTATAGTATTCTATATAGTATATAATGGAGCTATATAGTATAGAATAGTGAAAAGAAGAGAAGCGAAAAGCAAAGGAGAAAAGGAAAGATATAAACATCTGAATGCAGAGTTCCAAAGAATAGCAAGAAGAGATAAGAAAGCCTTCTTCAACGATCAATGCAAAGAAATAGAGGAAAACAACAGAATGGGAAAGACTAGGGATCTCTTCAAGAAAATCAGAGATACCAAAGGAACATTTCATGCAAAGATGGACTCAATAAAGGACAGAAATGGTATGGACCTAACAGAAGCAGAATCTATTAAGAAGAGGTGGCAAGAATACGCAGAAGAACTGTACAAAAAAGAGCTTCACGACCCAGATAATCATGATGGTGTGATTACTGACCTAGAGCCAGACATCCTGGAATGTGAAGTCAAGTGGGCCTTAGAAAGCATCACTAGGAACAAAGCTAGTGGAGGTGATGGAATTCCAGTGGAGCTGTTCCAAATCCTGAAAGATGATGCTGTGAAAGTGCTGCACTCAATATGCCAGCAAATCTGGAAAACTCAGCAGTGGCCACAAGATTGGAAAAGGTCAGTTTTCATCCCAATCCCAAAGAAAGGCAATGCCAAAGAGTGCTCAAACTACCGAACAATTGCACTCATCTCACACGCTAGTAAAGTAATGCTCAAAATTCTCCAAGCCAGGCTTCAGCAATATGTGAACCGTGAACTTCCTGATGTTCAAGCTGGTTTTAGAAAAGGCAGAGGAACCAGAGATCAAATTGCAAACATCCGCTGGATCATGGAAAAAGCAAGAGAGTTCCAGAAAAACATCTATTTCTGCTGTATTGACTATGCCAAAGCCTTTGACTGTGTAGATCACAATAAACTGTGGAAAATTCTGAAGTAGATGGGAATACCAGACCACCTGATCTGCCTCTTGAGAAATCTGTATGCAGGTCAGGAAGCAACAGTTAGAACTGGACATGGAACAACAGACTGGTTCCAAATAGGAAAAGGAGTACGTCAAGGCTGTATATTGTCACCATGTTTATTTAACTTATATGCAGAGTACATCATGAGAAATGCTGGGCTGGAAGAAACACAAGTTGGAATCAAGATTGCTGGGAGAAATATCGATAACCTCAGATATGCAGATGATACCACCCTTATGGCAGAAAGTGAAGAGAGGCTAAAAAGCCTCTTGATGAGAGTGAAAGTGGAGAGTGAAAAGGTTGGCTTAAAGCTCAACATTCAGAAAACGAAGATCATGGCATCTGGTCCCATCACTACATGGGAAATAGATGGAGAAACAGTGGAAACAGTGTCAGAATTTATTTTTCTGGGCTCCAAAATCACTGCAGATGGTGACTGCAGCCATGAAATTAAAAGACACTTACTCCTTGGAAGGAAAGCTATGACCAACCTAGATAGCATATTCAAAAGCAGAGACATTACTTTGCCAACAAAGGTTCGCCTAGTCAAGGCTATGGTCTTTCCTGTGGTCATGTATGGATGTGAGAGCTGGACTGTGAAGAAGGCTGAGTGCCAAAGAATTGATGCTTTTGAACTGTGGTGTTGGAGAAGACTCTTGAGAGTCCCTTGGACTGCAAGGAGATCCAACTAGTCCATTCTGAAGGAGATCAGCCCTGGGATTTCTTTGGAAGGAATGATGCTAAAGCTGAAACTCCAGTATTTTGGCCACCTCATGCGAAGAGTTGACTCATTGGAGAAGACTTTGATGCTGGGAGGGATTGAGGGCAGGAGGAGAAGGGGACGACAGAGGATATGGCTGGATGGCATCACTGACTCGATGGATGCGAGTCTGAGTGACCTCCGGGAGCTGGTGATGGACAGGGAAGCCTGGGGTGCTGCAATTCATGGGGTCGCAAAGAGTCGGACACGACTGAGCGACTGATATGATCTAATATAGTATGAATAGTATAGTATTCTATATAGTATAGAATGGAGCTGTGTAGTATAGAATAGTGTAGTGTGCTATATAGTATAGAACGGAGCTGTGTAGTATAGAATAGTGTCGTGTGCTATATAGTATAGAACGGAGCTGTGTAGTATAGAATAGTGTCGTGTGCTATATAGTATAGAACGGAGCTGTGTAGTATAGAATAGTGTCGTGTGCTATATAGTATAGAACGGAGCTGTGTAGTATAGAATAGTGTCGTGTGCTATATAGTATAGAACGGAGCTGTGTAGTATAGAATAGTGTCGTGTGCTATATAGTATAGAACGGAGCTGTGTAGTATAGAATAGTGTTCTATATAGTATAGAACGGAGCTGTGTAGTATAGAATAGTATTCTATATAGTATAGAACGGAGCTGTGTAGTATAGAATAGTATAGTATTCTATATAGTATAGAACGGAGCTGTGTAGTATAGAATAGTGTCGTATTCTATATAGTATAGAACGGAGCTGTGTAGTATAGATTAGTGTCATATTCTATATAGTATAGAACGGAGCTGTGTAGTATAGAATAGTGTTCTATATAGTATAGAACGGAGCTGTGTAGTATAGAATAGTATTCTATATAGTATAGAACGGAGCTGTGTAGTATAGAATAGTATAGTATTCTATATAGTATAGAACGGAGCTGGGTAGTATAGAATAGTGTAGTATTCTATATAGTATAGAACGGAGCTATTTAGTATAGAATAGTATAGTATTCTATATAGTATAGAATGGAGCTATATAGTATAACAGCTATACTGCTTATCATCTTATTATGCCCCAGGCCACCCTCCATGATGAAGACAAATCCAGCAAGGTATCAACAAGTGATGAAGTCAGGAGCCCTAGAGCCAGAGTCCTCTGCTTTCAGAGTCAGGGGCAGGAGAATGTGAGATGAGGTGGAGAGATATGTGCAAAGACAATTGGCAGTGCCCGCTGCGAAGTCTGGACTTGATTGCCCGAGATGTTGGGTATAGATCAAGGACAGACATGGGAATCAGGAGAGGATTGCCAATCAGGGTGATGGGAAGAAGTCAGGGCATATCCCCCAAACTGATATTCAGAAAGCTGGAGTGTGAGACCAGGGTAGGAGGGGGTGGGGAAAGAGGAGACAGAGCTTGCCTTGGGCTAAGGCAGTGGGATTGACTGCTTGGTCGCCCCTTGTCGGGGCCAGAAAGCTCTCCCGCCAGAGACCATGCCTAAAACAGGAGAACTGGAGGGTCAGACGCCTTCCAAAGGGAACTTGGAGAAGGACCTGCTGGAAGACACAGGAGTGACAAGAACCCTTCCGTCTCAAGAGCCTGAACTTCGGCAGGATCGTGGTGAGTATTAAAAACCTGGAGACCACAGGAAGTAATGACTGCCTCCACTGATGTCCAGGGAGGGGTACCTAGCACTTCCATCCCTTGATGTTGGGGGTAGGGGTCGGTTCTCCAGGGCCAACCTTGTCCATCGTCAACGTTCCAAGAGTGTTTCATCAGCTAGACTCTTAGGGAGTTTGGCTGATGGGAAGTTTGTAGCCAAGATTAGGGATGGTTCCAAAGAGGCTGGCACCATGGAAAATGCTCCTAGATAAATAGGGTGCTGAATCTCTTCATTCATGAGATTCTGGGAGGGCATAGAGAGAGGGGAGAGTCCCCAGGAAGAAAGGGATACTTCAAATGTGGCTCCTGAACCCTTTCCTCCTGTCTTCCAGATGGAGAGGTCTCCACTATGAGTGGACCCAGACGAGGTCCTCTGAAGAATCGCAGACATGTCCAAAGGAAACGGGACAGCAGTCCCACTTGCCAAGACGTGCGAGGAGAAGCAGCCACGTGTTTGGACCAAGGAGAGTCCTCAGGACAGCTTGGGTCCCATTCCGTTGGTTCATCTGGCACCATGGGACCCACCAGTGTTCCTGAGGGAGCAGAAACCCCGAGACGGGCACCCTCTGAATGCACGGTGTGCAAAAAGAGCTTTCCGTATCAATCTCAGCTTACCCTGCACCAGAGGACACACACAGGAGAGAGGCCCTTTCAGTGCGACATCTGTGCCAGAGGGTTCATACAGCCTTCAGACCTGCGGGTTCACCAGCGGATCCACACTGGAGAGAAGCCCTACAGCTGTGATCTCTGCCTCAAGAAGTTCGCCCACAGCTCCACGCTGCGTACTCACAAGAGGACCCACACCCAGGAGAAGCCTTTCCGCTGTGAGCACTGTGACAGAGCTTTCGGCCACCGAGGGAACCTCAGTGTTCACCAACGCACCCACTCTGGGCTCAAGCCCTATGTGTGCCCCGAGTGTCACAGAGCCTTCCGTCAGCTGGGGACTTTCAAACGCCACTGGAAAATCCATTCCAGATGACTGGCTCAGGACCCTGCCCTCAGGTCCAGGTCTTTTCTGTTTCTTTGAGAAAATTTATAATGATTTGTCACCTGTGTGATGCAAGGGGTGGATGACAGGGGAAGCGGTTGGGAGGATGGTGGATCCCAGTGGGGTTCCGTTTGCGTGAATTAGGATACTTGAGTGGTGACTTATTTTTCCCGTTGGATTTTGTTTTCTACTTTGCTGTAGACTATAGTATTTTTTTTTTCATTTGTATATTTTCAATGGAGGAGAGTTGCCTTACGATGTTAGACTCTGGTTTTCTTACATGTTTGCACTTTGTGTTGTTCTTGTTCTTCCAATGAAGCTGTGTCTCACCAGTTATCAGTACCTCATCATCAGAGTGAGGCTACTGCTGATTGCCTTCTTGCCAGGCGTGATTTCCTTGTAAAATTGGATGCTCCTAGCCAGACGGCTAGATTAAATACAGGATCACCAGTGAAATATAAATTTCAAATAAACAAACACATTTCTATCAAAGATCTGTGTGTTTTCTCTTCTAAGACTTGGCTACAGGTAGGTGATAGCCGAGGTTTTGTGTATGTGGCCTGTATTACTGAGATCTGTTCCCTTTGTACTAGTTTGGCTACTGCTTCCTTAGGTATTTAGAAAAAGAAGGCTTCTTAAATTGATAAGTGTCATTCTTTTCCCCTGCTGCTGCTAACTGCTACTAAGTCACTCCAGTCGTGTTCAACATCGTGCGACCCCATAGACGGCAGCCCACCAGGCTCTCCTGTCCCTGGGATTCTCCAGGCAAGAACACTGGAGTGGGTTGCCATTTCCTTCTCCAGTGCATGAAAGGGAAAAGTGAAAGTGAATTCGGTCAGTCATGTCCGACTCTCAGTGACCCCGTGGACTGTAGCCCACCAGGCTCCTCCATCCATGGGCTTGTTCAGGCAAGAGCACTGGAGTGGGGTGCCACTGCCTTCTCCTCTTTTTCCCTACTGGTGTACAACCTCTGATTTCTGATGCTTCTCTGAAATGGTTTCTTACAGTTGATCTCGTCAGCTGATTTTATACAAAAGTCTTTGATGACTTATTTCATGAGAAAAGAAACAAGATTAGGTAACCCAATTTGATTAAAACCATCGGATTACACTTATTGCACTGCCTCACAGTCTCCAAGCAGAGAGAAAAAATTCATTAGATCAGGAAAATCAATCTGTTTCCCCAGGAAATGCCATCTATGAAGTTTAAAGTAAATAAAATACATTAGAGAAAATTTACTGGCAAACCAATATGGTGGCCTCTTTAATGGTTCTTCCTGTTGGAGTCTCCACAGGACATGGAATCTACCCAGATTATCCAAAGTGGTTCCTTCCATGCCCTTTATCCAATCACTGGGATGATGAGGTTATGGCCAGAAACCCCTGGAGTTTCACCCAAGTCTCTATAAATACAGACATTTTAGCTCCAGACACACTTTGAGAGCCAGTGCCTGACCTGGGGAGGCTGAAGGCCAGAGAGCTGGAAGGGGTAAGCGGTGAGTGGGCACGTCCAAGGAGGACGCCTAGAAATGAGGACACACGGGTGGGCTTCAGAAAGGTCTTGCTTTCTGTTCATCTCACATTAGCTGGGAGACCTTGTGACAGGAGATCTTCCTCTAACCCCACGTTAACAAGGGTTAATGGAACTCTTCTGAAGGGGAGAAGACTGTTTCCCACATGTTTGCTGTGAGGTGGCTGGTTTTCTTCAAGGGTTTCTGAGCAGCGACCCTCTGGCCATTTAAAAACTACATATATGTTTATTATTCATTTTAAATTTCTAATTCATTCATTTTGGCTGGGCTGGGTCTTCTTTGCTGTGAGGGCTTTCTCTAGTCATAGCTAGTGGGGACTACTCTCTAGCTGAGGGGTATGGGCTTCTCAATTTGGTGGCTTCTCCCATGGCAGAGCCGGGAGTCTAAAGCTCAGCTTCAGTACTTGCCCCTCTCAGGTCAAGAGTTGTGGTGCACAGGCTTAGAGGCAGGTGGGGTCTTCCTATATTAGGGATCAAACCCACGTCCCCCTGCATTGGCAGGCAGATTCTTAGCCACTGGACCACCAAGGAAGCCCTATGGTCATTTCTGACCAGACAGTTTTATGAAATATTGAATGAGTTGGGTAGTGGAGTCCGATATTGGGATGTAGGGCAGATGGAAGGGTGGAACAAAATGAAACCCATGTTTTTCTTTTTTTGGTCTCCCTAGACTGCTAACCAGTGACTTTAATGCTGAAGAAGAGCAGAAGAAATCCATTTCCATAGGCATCAGCTGGGCACCCACTTCTAGAAGCATTTGCTCAGAGTCCTACTGGAAATTTCCAACATCAGCATGGCTGAGGACCAGACATTTTTTCAGGGTTGGGGAAACATCACAGAGAGCCCTGGGGCAGAGTCACCGGCGTCCGTGCCATCCCAAGACACTCTCATGGAAAACTCAGACTGTGACCAGGAAACCTGGCACGTCCGGTTCAGAACATTTAGCAGCTCAGACGAGTCTGACCCCGTCGAGGACCTGAGGAGACTCCGTGAACTCTGCCATCTGTGGCTGAGGCCGGATCTTCACACCAAGGAGCAGATGATGGACAGGCTGGTGCTGGAGCAGTTCATGATCTGCATGCCCCTGGAGTGCCAGGTCCTGCTCAAAGAAAGTGGGGTGCGGAGCTGCAAAGCCCTGGAGGACGTGCTGAGAAAGAAGCAGAAACCCAAGAATTGGGTGAGTAGGACCTTAGTGATGGGTGAGGGACGAGGAGACACCCGCAAGCTGCAGGGATCACAAGATAGGACCTGCAGGCTTGGCTCTGTATCAGTGATTCCCAAACAGGTGAGAGAAGTTCACAGTTGGGCAATTTGGGAGATGCTTTTGGCTGTCTAAACTCGAAGGACGTTGATCTTTTACACCAAATGGGAGCTTCTAATGTCAATGCCACTGGATGCCTGAAAGTACATTCCAGGTCTTAGAGAGACTGATCTTGATTGATTTCTCCCCTCACAGAACATAGTCTACATACAAGGGCAGAAATATCTAGTGCACGATCCCAACATTGACATAGTTGAAGCCAAGGCCGGTGACATGGATGCTGAGAGAGACCCGTGCGGGGAACCCCAACCCCCTGCAAGGGTCATACCTACAGAGGATGGCCAGGAGGGAAGCCAAGAGCTGCAGAATCTGCCAGGAGCCATGGACCTGTCTATGGAGCAGGTGAGAGCGTGGAAGCAGGTCGAAGAGAGTCAGGTGGGTGTGGCTGCTGGAGGAATGGGGAGACATGGCAAAGGACAGGAATGGAATCATTGCTTCCAGGAATTCCCATGGATGCAGTCAGTTCCTAGGCATTTTTTCTAGTCAGTGTGAGAATGAAGCTAATCCATCTTTGTCCCTCTGCCATGAAAGCGTCTAGTCTCAGGAGTGGGGAGGAGGCAATCCTGTCTTCCTGACAAGATGCTCGGTTCAATTTGCTGCAGGCAAACGCACTGACACTGATTTACCCACGGCCACTTTGCCCAAGGGCACGTTATATTTCAGAATATGATCATTCCTCGCAACTGAAGGAGTGACTCCAAAATGGACTCATTTTGCCCCCCAGGGGAAGGCAATGGCACCCCACCCAGTACTCTTGCCTGGAAAATCCCATGGAGAGGGGCCCACCAGGGACCTCTGTCCATGGGGTCGCTAAGAGTCGGAGCCGACTGAGCAACTTTACTTTCACTTTTCACTTTCATGCATTGGAGAAGGAAATGGCAACCCACTCCAGTGTTCTTGCCTGGAGAATCCCAGGGACGGGGGAGCCTGGAGGGCTGCCGTCTATGGGGTCGCACAGAGTTGGACACGACTGAAGCGACTTAGCAGCAGCAGCAGCAGACATTGGGCTTCCCTGGTGGCTCAGATGATGAAGAATCTGCCAATAATGCAGGAGACCTGGGTTCGATCCCTGGGTCAGGAAGGTACCCTGGAGAGGGGAATGGCTACCCACTCTAGTGTTCTTGCCTGGAGAATCCCATGAACAGAGGAACCTGGCAGCTATAGTCCATTGCGTTCCAGAGAGTCAGACACGACTGTGCGACAAACACTTTCCCTTTGAGACATTGAAGAATGAATGGAAGACAGTTGATTTGTTCAAATAAGGTTGGGTATGGACTGGTGCTGGTGCTGCTGCTGCTAAGTCACTTCAGTTGTGTCTGACTCTGTGCAACCCCATAGACGGCAGCCCACCAGGCCCCACTGTCCCTGGGATTTTCCAGGAAGAACACTGGAGTGGGTTGCCATCTCCTTCTCCGATGCATGAAAGTGGAAAGTGAAAGTGAAGTTGCTCAGTCGTGTCCGAGTCTTAGTGGGACCACATGGACTGCAGCCCACCAGGCTCCTCTGTCCACGGGATTCTCCAGGCAAGAGTACTGGAGTGGGGTGCCGTTTCCTTCTCCATGGGTATGGGCAGGGGATGCTATTGACTTGCATGGAGTAGAGACCAAGAACACTGGTCATCACCTTCCTATGTACCAGGTAACCACCATCACAAGGATGCATCCAGGCAAATTTCCAACAATGATGGAGTCAAGAGAGCCAGACTTAGAGTTCTTTACTTACAGAGTCAGGGGCAGGCAGAAGTCAGTATGATTTGGAGAGACCTATGAATAGAGAAGTCAGAGTGCCAACTGTCATGTCCTGATTTGATTGCAAGATATGGTCTGTACAGATCCAAGGCCATCTTGAGTATCAGGAGATGATTATCAATCAGGGTGATGGGGTGGACCAGAAGAAGTCAGAGCATATCCCCTAAAATGACATGAAGAAAGTTGGAGTCTTAGATCAAGATACGAGGCAGATGGGGAAACAGGGAACAGTTTTCCACAGACTAAGGTAGATGGCTTATTGACTCTGCTTGTTTGTCCCTTGTCAGGACCAGAGAGCTCTCCCGCCAGAGACTGTTCCTGAAACAGGTGAGCTGGAGGGTCAGACACCCAGGGGGATCATGAAGAAGGACCTGCTGCAAGACAGGGGGGAGACAAAAACCCTTCAATCTCAAGAACCTGAACTTCTGAAGGGTCCTGGTGAGTATTCAAAACCGTGAAATTCAGCAGAGTTAGTGACCCCCTCCTATGGTGGCATGGGGCTGGGTAGCCAGCATCACCATGCTTGGTGGGTGGGGTGGAGATCATTGTCCAGTGCCAGCCTTCTCCATCGTCAACGTTCCAGAGTCCCACAGTCCAAGCTCTTAGCTTGGTTGCCTGATGGGAACTTCTCAACCAACATCAGGGTTCTAGTGAGGCCGGCAGCACAGAAAATGCTCCTTGTACATGAGGTACTGAATCTCTTTCAGCGGATTCTGGGAGCGTAGAGAGACAGAAGCATCCTCAGAAAGGAACTGATATTTAAAATGTGGCTCCTGAACCCTTTCCTCCTGTGTTACAGACGGAGACGTTTCCACCACGACTGGATCCAGACGAGGTCCTCTGAGGAATCGCAGACATGTCAAAAGGAAGCGGGACAGCAGTCCCACTTGCCAAGATGTGCGTCAAGAAGCAGCCACGTGTTTGGACCAAGGAGAGTTCTCAGGACAGCTTGGGTCCCATTCCGTTGGTTCATCTGGCACCGTGGGACCCACCAGTCTTCCTGAGGGAGCAGAAAGCCCGGGACAGGCGCCCTCTGAATGTACGGTGTGCAAAAAGAGCTTTATTTATCAATCTCAGCTTACCCTGCACCAGAGGACACACACAGGAGAGAGGCCCTTTCAGTGCGACATCTGTGCCAAAAGGTTCATACAGCTTTCAGATCTGCGGGTTCACCAGCGGATCCATACTGGCGAGAAGCCCTACAGCTGTGATCTCTGCCTCAAGAAGTTCACACACGACTCCACGCTGCGTGCTCACAAGAGGACCCACACCCAGGAGAAGCCTTTCCGCTGTGAGCACTGTGACAGAGCTTTCGGTCACCGAGGGAACCTCAATGTTCACCAACGCACCCACTCTGGCCTCAAGCCCTACGTCTGCCCCGAGTGTCACAGTGCCTTCCGTCAGCTGGGGACTTTCAAGCGCCACCAGAAAATCCATTCCAGATGACTGGCTCAGACCCTGCCCACAGGTCCAAGTGCCGTCTGCTCCTAGAAGGAAATTCAGGATTATTTGTCACTTATGTGGCACAAAGAAAGTGTGACATGTGAAGAACTTACCATCATACTGGGACCCGATGGGGTTCCATTCACATGAATTTGGCGAATATTTGAGTGATGACTTATCTTCCCTGCAGATTTTGTTTTCTACTTTAGTGTAGCCTGTGTTGGTGACAAGTTTTGGCTTTGTGTTGTTCTTCTTTCAGTGAATGCAGGTCTCCTTAGTTTCAGTACTTCTTCGTGAAAATGACTGAGGTCACTGCTGATGTCCCCCCATTAGGGAAGATTTAATTGTACAATAGGATGGTCCTAGCAGAGTGTCCAGATGAAAAAGAGGATCACCAGTGAAATTTAAATTTCAAATAAACAAAGACATTTCTGTCAAGTAAGTGTCCTGTGTATTTCCCCTTCCAAGATTCTTTTATCTGGAGTAGATGATAGCTGCGGTTTGTTACATGGCCATTATTATGTGGAGATATCGTCCCTCTGTAAGGCTTCCCCAGTGGCTCAGCGGTAAAGAATCCGCCTGCAGCGTGGAAGAGCCAGGTTCGATCCCTTCATCAGGAGGATCCCCTGGAGAAGGGAATGGCAACCCACTCCAGTACTCTTGCCTGGAGAATCCCATGGACAGAGGAGCCTGGCAGGCTGTGGTCTGTTGGGTTGCAACGAGTTGGACACGACTGAAGCGACTGAGCCCCCACTAGAGCCTTTAAAGTAACCATATTCTTTTGGAATTATGAACTGTTTGGTAATGTAGTATTAATGCTTATTTGAACACTGAGGTTCTAGGGTGTCTCAGCTTGAAAAGATTCTTCCAGGTAGCACTCTTTCACCCCACCTGGCTCTCCTCCAGGAGAAATGAAGAGAGGACATTTGGAGCAGAATAGAGATAATAAAGTATTTCTTTTCAAAGAATCAGCATTTTCTTCTATTAATTAGCGGGGAATTTGTTGGGGACAGCAAACTCAAGGATGATGTTGTAATAGATATTGGTGTCTGGCTGCTCGCACTTAAAAGGCAATACAGAGGGCAGGTTGGGGGAAAGGAATGTTAGCTTTATTCTGGATGCCAGCAAGTGTTGAAAGTGAAAATGAAGTCACTCAGTCATGTCCAACTCTTTGCACCCCCGTGGACTGTAGCCTCCCAGGCTCCTCCATCCCTGGTATTTTCCAGGCAAGAGTACTGGACTGGGTTGCCATTTCCTTCTCCAACAACTGTGGAGGTGGAGGCAGATGTCTGTCCAATGGCTGACTCCCCCCACCTCCCACCCTGGGCCTTTAATAAGCAATAGCTTTTATAGATGGAAGGAGGGGGCTACGGGCAGAAACAGTGCAGTGAGCTCTGACGATCATCTTGAAACTGGTCATCACTGGTCTGATCAGTGTCATCTTGATTGTTGTCAACACAGTTAACCTTCAGTTCCAGGGCCCGTTTGTTTTCATTGCTTGGGTCAATTCTGAGCATTGTGGCAGCTTATCCCATGGTTTTCCGGGAGGCTCAGTGGTAAAGAATCCGCCTGCCAATGCAGGAGACGTGGATTTGTTCCCTGGGTCGGGAAGATCCCCAAGAGAAGGGAATTGCAAACCACTGCAGTATTCTTGCCTGGAGAATCCCATGGATGGAGGAACCTGGTTGGCTACAGTCCATGGGATCACAAAGTGTCACTTCACTTACTTTCACTTTGCAACTCCATGGAATGCAGCACGCCAGGTTTTCCTGTCCTTCACTATCTCCAGGGAGTTTGCTCAAACTCTTGTCCATTGATTCAGTGATGCCATCCAACCATCTCATCCTCTTTGGCCTCCTTCTATCTCAAAGGATGTTAACTTACAGGCCCAAGATGGAGGCAACCAATTCAAAGAAGCAACATAGAATATAAAGACTGGGTCTCTTCAGAAACAGGGGTATTAGAACCATTATCGAAGCATCAACAAAAGAAATTAATACAATGAAGTATGAATAAGCCTTCAAAACACAGACGCTGTTAAGTATTAGTGACGAAAAGTGAATAATAGGGTTTTCCCGGGGGCTCAGAGGTAAAGGATGTGCCTGCCAATGAGAGGACACCAGCTCTATCTCTGACCCGAGAAGGTCCCAGTGCTCAGGAGCAACTAAGGCCGTGGGACACAACCACCGAACCTGGGAGCCGCCACTACTGAAGCCCAGAGCCCCGAGAGCCCGGGCTCCGCACAAGAGAGGTCACTGCAGCGAGAAGCCTGTGCCCCGCGACTGGAGAGGAGCCCTGCGCCCCGAGCAGCAACAGAGATCCAGCACAGCCAGAAACAAATGGATTTAAAAAATAAAATACATCCCGAGGCTGAGCAAGTGCTACTGAGGAAATGTGGAGAGGGAGTGAGATGCCGGGTGATTAAGCAACAGCCAGGCCTGTCCGTCTCCAAAGAACCACTGCTTGTGTGGATCCGAAGACACCCTGAGGGTGTCGGGGAGGGCCTTTTCAGACAGCGGGGTGAAACCCTACAAACCAGACCACAAAGCCAGTTGGGCTTGGTGTGGTCTGGTGCACAAGGTGGCTGGGGGGTAGAGGAGAAGATAGAGAGTGTCAGGAGTGGTGGCCTCCGACGGTGTGAGAAAGGATTTGGATTTGCCAAGGGAACATTTCATGCAAGGATGGGCACAATAAAGGACAGAAATGGTAGGGACCCAACAGAAGCAGAAGGTATTAAGAAGAGGTGGCAAGAATATACAGAACTATACAAAAAAGATCTTCATGACCCAGATAATCCCGAAGGTGTGATCACTCACCTAGAGCCAGACATCCTGGACTGTGAAGTCAAGTGGGCCTTAGGAAGAATCACTATGAACAAAGCTAGTGGAGGTGATCAATTTCAGTTGAGCTATTTCAAATCCTCAGACATGGTGCTGTGAAAGTGTTACACTCAATATGTCAGCAAATTTGGAAGACTCAGCAGGGGCCACAGGACTGGAAAAGGTCAGTTTTCATTCCAATCCCAAAGAAAGGCAATGCCAAAGATTGTTCAAACTACTGCACAATTGCACTCATCTCACACGCTAGCAAAGTAATGCTCAAAATTCTCCAAGCCTTCACATGCAGTCTTCAACAGTATATGAATGATAAACTTTCGGATGTTCAAGCTGGATTCAGAACAGGCAAAGGAACCAGAGATCAAAGTGCCAACATCGATTGTATCATTGAAAAAGCAAGAGCATTCCATAGAAACATCTACTTCTGCTTTATTGACTATGCCAAAGCCTTTGACTGTGTGGATCACAAAAAACTGGAAAATTCTTAGACAGGAATTCCAGACTTCCTGAGCTGCCTCCTGAGAAATCTGTATGCAGGTCAGGAAGCAACAGTTAGAACTGGACTCAGAACAATGAACTGATTCCAAATCTGAAAAGGAGTACGTGAAGGCTGTATATTGTCACCCTGCTTATTCAACTTATATGCAGAGTACATCATGAGACAAGCTGGGCTGGATGAAACACAAGCTGGAATCAAGATTTGCAGAAGAAATATCAATAGCCTCTGATACGCAGATGACACCACCCTTATGGCAGAAAGCAAAGTGAAAGAGGAGAGTGAAAAACTTGACTTAAAACTCAATATTCAGAAAACTAAGATCACGGCATCTGGTCCCATCCCTTCATGGCAAATAGATGGGGAGACAGTGGAAACAGTGAGAGAATTTATTTTTGGTGGTCGGGGCTCCAAAATCATTGCAGATGGTGACTGCAGCCATGAAATTAAAAGACTATTGTTCCTTGGAAGAAAAGTTATGACCAACCTAGACAGCATATTAAAAAAGAGACATTACTTAGCCAACAAAGGTCCAGCTAGTCAAAGCTATGGTTTTTCCAGTAGTCATGTATGGATGTGAGAGTTGGACTTAAAGAAAGCTGAGAGGCAAAAAATTGATGCTTTTGAACCTTGGTGTTGGAGAAGACTCTTGAGTGTCCTTTGCACTGCAAGGAGATCCAAGCAGTCCATCTTAAAGGAAATCAGTCCTGAATATTCATTGGATCATATTTTAGCTAAAGCTGAAACTCCAATATTTTGGCCACCTGATCCAAAGAACTGACTCATTTGAAAAGCCCCTGATGCTGGGAAAGCCTGAAGGCAGGAGGAGAAGGGGACGAAAGAGGATGAGATGGTTGGATGGCATCTCTGACTCAATGGACGTGAGTCTGAGTAAACTCCAGGAGCTGTTGATGGACAGGGTGGCCTGACGTGCTGCATTTCATGGAGTCTCAAAGAGTTGGACGACTGAGCGACTGAACTGAACTGAACTGAACCCACAGATGCAAGAAGTAGATGAATGGATTGCCAAGGGTAAGGGGCGAGGTGGGCAGAGAATGGGGAGGGACTTTTCATGATGCACATTTTCTTCTTGGGGTGATGAGAAAAGTTGGAAGTAGACAACATTGACAGTTGCACAAAATTGGGAACGAACTTGGTGGAACAAGACTATACACTTTATAAAAATAGAGTCAAAATTGTACGTGTGGGTTTCATGACCATAACAAGTGTGTGATCAGGAACTTGATTCTCTTTGGATTCTTTTGTGCATCCCTTCCTGGGAGCTATAAATACCCTGCTGACAGCAAGGAAATGTTTTGGCTGGATAATCTTGGCTTAACATTTCCAACGTCACTATACTACAGGGAATTCAGTGTGTAAATAGTCTTCCTTGTATTTTTTTTTCCCCAGAAGAACCATGACTGAGAGCCTTGCCTGGTGGCTTGTCTTGACTGAATAATATAAAACCTGGCATTGCTGTTCATATCCATTTGAGAAGTATCACACATGCCAAATTTCTTCAAAGTACAGCAAAGAACAACATAGTCCCAGACTACAGAGTCAAAATCTAGGGCACCATTCACACATTTCAACCTTTTTATCCAGTAAAGGTGGATGTCAGAAGAATGATGGATGGACTAATGTCCTTTCAGTATGAAATATTGCACCAGTGAGGGAATGGTATTGGGTATTGGGATGAGGAATGTAGAGGAGATGGAAGGGTGGAATAAAGTGAAACTAGTCCTGTTCATTTATCTTTTGTCCCCATTCTTCTGAACAGTGAATATGCTGCTGATGAAAGGTAGAGGAAACCCTTTACATAGGAGTGAATTTGTCATGGGCTTCTGGAAACATGTGCTTCTATATTTTGCTAGTAAATACCTCAGTCACTATGGCTCAAGAATTTTTTGTGGGATCATGGAATAGTCCCAGACCGCCCCTAGTCAGAACCACCAGTGTCTGGGCTGCACCAAAGTGTACTTACTAAAAAGCCAGATTGTGACCCCAAAAGTGGCACGTTCCCTGCAAAACATACAGGACTCTGACCTCGTCCAAGATCTTTACATGGGGAATTTTTAAAAGGGTAGTTTAGCAGCTGAGTTGTGTCCAACTCTGCCATTGCATGCCCACCAGGTTCTTCTGTCCATCGAATTGTCCAGGCAAGAATACTGGAGTGCGTTCGCCATTTTCTTCTGGGAGAGATCTTCCCAACCCAGGGAGTGAACCCACGTCTCCTGCATTGGCAGGTAGATTCTTTACCACTGGGCCACCAGGGATGCATAGGCGAACTTACTGGTTAAAACTCAGATACGTATGCTTTGACTCCTTCCAACTCTCTAGGGAAATGAGAAAAGTATGTGCTAGATCAGGAAAATCAATCTTACTGCCAAAAAGTGCACGGGCTTCCCTAGTGGTAAAGAATCTGCCTGCAATGTGGGAGACCTGGCTTTGCTCCCTGGGTTGGGAAGATCCCTTGGAGAAGAGAACGGCTACCCACTTCAGTCTTCTGGCCTGGAGAATTTAATGGACTGTATATCCACGGGGTCACAAAGGGTCGGACATGACTGAAAGACTTCCACTTTACTTCTTTGCCAGCTGAGCCACAAGGGAAGCCCAAGAGCACTGGAGTGGGTAGCCTCTGCCTTCTCCAGCAGATCTTCCTGACCAGGAATTACTCCAGCGTCTCCTGCATTGCAGGTGCATTCTTTACCACCTGAGCTATCAGAGAGTCTACCACTAAACCAACATGGAGGCCTCTTTGATAAACTGTGTTTTTTTCTGGTGGAATGTCCATGTGAAATTGGATCCGTGGATAAATTGGATTATCTAAATGAGGTCATATAAATGGCTTGACCTGCCCTTACACAGTCACTGTGCTGATGGGGTAACAAGCAGGGACCCTTGCCATTTCCCCCGGCTCTCTATAAATACAGGTGTTTGAGCCCCAGACACACTCTGATAGCCAGTCACCGACTTGAGAAGGCTGAGGGCAAGAGGGCTCAAAGGAAGGTAAGTGATGAGTGAAAACGTCTAAGGAGAAGTTTGGTTATCAATACAGAAGGAGGTGGTGGGTTTCGGAAAGCTGGGTTTTCTACTGACCTTGGATCAGCTCAAAGACCTTGTGAAAGCAATGGATCTCCCTTAAAATCCATATAAACAATGGTTGACTGCTGAGCTCTCTGTGAGGGGGGAAGAACAGACTTGAAACATATAAATGGAACTTTGGAAATATAATAGAACACAGATCCTTCTCTTGCAGAAAAGACATTTTATATAAGAGGTCTTTCAGGTTACCCCCTCCTGCCTCCATCTGATTTATAGGTTTATAAATCACCCTGATTTATAGGCTGTTGCCACCCTCCATGCTGTGGTGTGGTATGCTGCATTTATTCCACAAGGCTTTCTGAACCTTGGCCCCCTGGGCTAAGCAGAGATATTCACCTGTGTTCACTTGTGTTATCCATTCCCCACACAGAGAACCTCTCGGATCTGCAGTAGACAACGATATTGTCTCAATTTCCATTTGAGAAAATGACCCCCCCACTTTTGTCCATTTAGAAATCCGAATCCAAAGATGGGCAGCATGGATGCAGACAGCAGGTCCAAAAGGAACCCCTGAAGCTGAAAGGAGTCACAGAGCTTGGCATGACCAAGCGGAAGAAGAAAAAGGACAGAGACAAGGCAAAACTCCTGGAAAGGATGGGAAAAATCCAGAAGAACCGGGAGGAGGAGCTGAGGCACCACCTCGATCAGAGGACCCCAGTCCAGGTGGCCTTTGAGAAGGGGCAGGAGAAGCGACAAATGGAGAGGATCCTGAAGACAGCATCCAAAACCCACAAGCAGAGAGGGGAGGACTTCGACAGACACCTGGACATGCTCACGGAGCACCATGACATTCCCAAAGTCAGCTGGACCAAGTAGCCGCCCCACCCAGGAGATGGAGTATTGTCTAGGGGAAGCAGGAAGCAGAGTTGGGGTTGTCTTTGGAGCCAAATGCTGGACTGGAAGAAACACAAGTTGGAATCAAGATTGCTGGGAGAAATATCAATAACCTCAGATATGCAGATGACACCACCCTTATGGCAGAAAGTGAAGAGGAACTCAAAAGCCTCTTGATGAAAGTGAAAGTGGAGAGTGAAAAGGTTGGCTTAAAGCTCAACATTCAGAAAACGAAGATCATGGCATCTGGTCCCATCACTACATGGGAAATAGATGGGGAAAAAGTGGAAACAGTGTCTGACTTTATTTTTCTGGACTCCAAAATCACTGCAGATGGTGACTGCAGCCATGAAATTAAAAGACGCTTACTCCTTGGAAGGAAAGTTATGAGCAACCTAGATAGCATATTCAAAAGCAGAGACATTACTTTGCCAACAAAGGTTCGCCTAGTCAAGGCTATGGTCTTTCCTGTGGTCATGTATGGATGTGAGAGCTGGACTGTGAAGAAGGCTGAGCGCCGAAGAATTGATGCTTTTGAAGTGTGGTGTTGGAGAAGATTCTTGAGAGTCCCTTGGACTGCAAGGAGATCCAACCAGTCCATTCTGAAGGAGATCAGCCCTGGGATTTCTTTGGAAGGAATGATGCTAAAGCTGAAAATCCAGTACTTTGGCCACCTCGTGTGAAGAGTTGACTCATTGGAGAAGACTCTGATGCTGGGAGGGATTGCGGGCAGGAGGAGAAGGGGATGACAGAAGATGAGATGGCTGGATGGCATCACTGACTCGATGGACATGAGTCTGAGTGAACTCCGGGAGTTGGTGATGGACAGGGAGGCCTGGCATGCTGCAGTTCATGGGGCCGCAAAGAGTCGGACACGACTGAGCAGCTGATCTGATCTGATCTGATCTGGAGCCTTTGGAAACATTCTTTTACACACATCCTGTTGAGCCTTCTGCTGAGCCCGTGCTTATCAAAGTAATGGGCCTTATTCTGGAACCGCATTAAAGAGAGATGGCCCTTTAAATTACAAAGAGAAAAAAGCAACATCCATGTCCAATGGTTCGTGCAGCCTCCGGAGGGATTCTGACAAATCATTGTGAATTTCCTTCTTGGGGCAGAAAGGACTTGGACCCGAGGTGGAAGGAACTCCGGCCTCCTCGGCCTGTTACCCAATCGGCACAGGGATCGGTTAAGGGCGGGGCAACCATTCTAGATAATCCCACTTTACTCCACCACAGGGATTCGATTGCCCATGGCAACTCTCTCAGGAGAGACCACGATTTCCTAAAGAGGCCTCCGTAGCGATTTAGCGATACATTCTGTGTATTTTTGTGGGTTTTTTTTGTTGTTGTTGTTCTTGTTGTTGTTCTGTTTTTGTCCGAGAAGGGAGGCAGGTGCGATCTTAGTTCCCAGACCGCGGAAGGAAACCAGGCCGCAGGCAGCGGAAGCACTAAGTCTCAACCGCTGGAGCTCTAGGGAAATCCCTCAGTTTCCTTTTGGATTTGATTTAGGTTGGACTTTGGGGATTACGTTTTGGGGTAAACGGACTGGTTTTAAAGACCTCGTGAATTTTTGGTCTCACTGCCTGGAGGGTTTGACGGAGTCAGAGACACGATGGCGGGAGCCAGATCGGTTTGACTCCTCTGGTCTTCCTGTTCTTGTGAGGTAAGTCTTCAAATTACACAGAATCTATCGCTAAACCACTATGGAGGCCTCTTTAGTAAATCGTGGTTTCTCCTGAGCGAGTCGCCATGGGCAATCGAATCCCTGTGGTGGAGTAATGTGGGATTATCTTGAATGGTTGTCCCGCCCTTAACCGATCCCTGCGCCGATTGGGTAACAGGCCGAGGAGCCCTGCATTCCCTCCATCTCTGCACAGACGTTTCTCTGCCGGCCGAGTTCGAGAGCAAGTCCCCAACTGAGGAGACCGAGGCCAGAGGCTTCAAGGAGGTAACTGACGGGAAATGTCTAAAGAGAACGCTAGAAAGTCCGGGCACGTGGAAGTGGGTTTCAGTAAGTCCTGGCTTTCTGTTCATGTTGCATTCGCTCAAAGACCGTGTGAAATCAACCCTTCTCCCTCCGGCCACACATGAACCGGTGCATTTGTGGAACTCTTCTGTGAGATGAGATTGTTTCCACACTCCATGGTGTCGTGTGGTGTGGTTCATTTTTTCAACAAGGGCTTTTAAGCACTGCCCTGTGGACATTCTTGACCACACAGTTTCTTGTAGTATAAGATGGATGTCGGAGGAATAAGAGAATGGATTCTTGTCCCTGGTGTGAAATACTGAGGGGGGAATAATGCCCAGTATTGGGATGAGGGAATGGTAGCGCGGGTGAAAATAAAGCTAATTGGCTGCATTCTTTTTTTTTTTCTTTTTTGCCCTCATATTTCTGAATACTGAATCTATTACTGAGGAAAAGCAAGAGGAAATTCCTTTCCATCGGGGTCAGTTGGGCACCGAGTCCCAGAAGCATTTGCCCAGAGTCCTCCTGAAAAGTTCTGCAGTCGGTATGGCTGAGAACCACACAAGGGGTCGCGGCTCCGTCGCGGACAGCCCCGGAGCAGAGTCGCCAGCGTCTGCGCCACGCCAAGACACCCGAAGGGAAAACCCCGACTCCGACCGTGAAGAGTTGCGCGTCCGCTTCAGAACGTTTAGCAGCTTGGACGAGTCCGACCCGATCAAGGCTCTGAGGAGGCTCCATGAACTCTGCGAGCTGTGGCTGAGGCCGGATCTTCACACCAAGAAGCAGATGGTGGACAGGCTGGTGCTGGAGCAGTTCGTCATGTGCATGCCGCCGGAGGTCCAGGACTTAGTCAGAAGTAGTGGTGCCGAGACTTGTAAGGACGTGGAGGAGGTGCTGAGAAAGAAGAAACTGAAGAAATGGGTGAGTAGGACCCTAGTGACCGTGTGAGACAGGGAACGGTGGGATGAGGGGCTGGGAGCTGGCAGATGAAGCAGAAGGACCAGAAGGTTGACTCTAAATCAGTGATTCCCTCAGTGGTGAGCACTTGCCTGTGGCATCACTGGAGACGTTTCTGCTGGTCCTCACTCTGAGGGTGCTGCTCTTGCAAATGTCATTCCCACAAGGTGGGCTGTAGGGTGGGATACGCAATCAATACCTTTTTGGGTTTTGTGAAGGGAGACTGATCCCATCTGAATTTTTCCTCACAGGCTGTAGTCCGTGTCCAAGGCAAGGATTTTTTGATGCCAGTCTTGGGTGTTGAGATGTTAGGATCTGAGCTCAGTGAGGGGCACAGTGAGGGAGATCGAGCCAGGGAGCCCCCGTCTACAGTCAGTGTCGTCCCTCCAGACGAGGGCCAGCAGGAAAGCCAAGACGGGCAGCATCTGCCAGGAGCCAAGGACCTGTCGAGGGGGCAGGTGAGTGTGATGTCCTGACCTCCAGTCTGGGAGCAGGTAGAAGAGGGTCGGGTGGGCGTGGCTGCAGAAGTCATTGGGGAAACTTGGCAAAGGAGAGGAATGGACCCATTGCCTCCAGGAATTCCCATGGATGCATTCCGTTCCAGCCATTTTAGAGCTAGTGTGAGAATGAAGACAATCCATCTTTCATAGTGCTCCACCATGAACACTTGTGGCCCTAAGCATGAGGGCAGAGGAGCCCTGTTTCCGTGGGATGGTGCTGGCTCAGTTCATCAGGGCTAAATGCACTCAGGGCTGTTTCACCCATGACGGATTTCATCAGAGGCACTTAATATTGGGGGATATTGTAAACACCTTGGATTGAATGAAAAGTTCCCCGTTGGAGTAATTTTTCCCCTCAGAGTTTGGAGTATGTCTGGAGAGAGTGGATTTTTTTGAAATGTGAATCGGGGAGGAGATGCTACTGATTTTTAATGAATAGAGCTATATTGTATAGAATAGTATAGTATTCTATATAGTATAGAATGGAGCTGTATAGTATAGAATAGTGTAGTATTCTACATAGTATATATAGAATAGAGCTGTATAGTATAGAATAGTGTAGTATTCTACATAGTATAGAATGGAGCTGTATAGTATAGAATAGTGTAGTATTCTACATAGTATAGAATGGAGCTGTAGAGTATAGAATAGTATAGTATTCTACATAGTATAGAATGGAGCTGTATAGTATAGAATAGTGTAGTATTCTACATAGTATAGAATGGAGCTGTATAGTATAGAATAGTGTAGTATTCTACATAGTATAGAATGGAGCTGTACAGTATAGAATAGTATAGTATTCTATATAGTATAGAATGGAGCTGTATAGTATAGAATAGTATTCTACATAGTATAGAATGGAGCTGTATAGTATAGAATAGTGTAGTATTCTACATAGTATAGAATGGAGCTATATAGTATAGAATAGTATAGAATTCTACATAGTATAGAATGGAGCTATATAGTATAACAGCTATACTGCTTATCATCTTATTATGCCCCAGGCCACTCTCCATGATGAAGACAAATCCAGGCCAGGTATCAACAAGTGGTGAAGTCAGGAGCGCTAGAGCCAGAGTCCTCTGCTTTCAGAGTCAGGGGCAGGGAGAATGTGAGATGAGGTGGAGAGATATGTGCAAAGACAATTGGCAGTGCCCGCTGCGAAGCCTGGACTTGATTGCCCGAGGTGGTGGGTATAGATCAAGGACAGACATGGGAATCAGGAGAGGATTGCCAGTCAGGGTGATGGGAAGCAGTCAGGCCATATCCCCCAAACTGATATTCAGAAAGCTGGAATGTGAGACCAGGGTAGGAGGTGGTGGGGAAGGAGGAGACAGAGCTTGCCTTGGGCTAAGGCAGTGGGATTGACTCTCTTGGTCGCCCCTTGTCGGGGCCAGAAAAGCTCTCCCGCCAGAGACCATGCCTGAAACAGGTGAACTGGAGGGTCAGACGCCTTTCAAGGGGAACTTGGAGAAGGACCTGCTGGAAGACACAGTGGTGACAAGAATCCTTCCGTCTCAAGAGCCTGAACTTCTGCAGGACCGTGGTGAGTATTAAAAACCTGGAGACCACGGGAGGTAATGACTGCCCCCACTGATGTCCAGGGAGGGGCACCCAGCACTTCCATCCCTTGGTGTTGGGGGTAGGAGTTGGTTCTCCAGGGCCAACCTTGTCCATCGTCAACGTTCCAGAGTGTTTCATCAGCTAGACTCTTAGGGAGTTTGGTTGATGGGAAGTCTGTAGCCAAGATTAGGGATGGTTCCAATGAGGCTGGCACCATGGAAAATGCTCCTAGATAATAGGGTGCTGAATCTCTTTGTTCAGAAGATTCTGGGAGGGCAGAGAGAGGGGAGAGTCCCAGAAGGAAGGGATACTTCATATGAGGCTCCTGAAGCCTTTCCTGCTGTCTTCCAGAGGGAGATGTTTCCACTACGAGTGGATCCAGACGAGGTCCTCTGAGGAATCGCAGACACGTCAAAAGGAAGCGGGACAGCAGTCCCTCTTGCCAAGACGTGCGTCAAGAAGCAGCCACGTGTGTGGACCAAGGAGAGTTCTCAGGACAGCTTGGGTCCCATTCCGTTGGTTCATCTGGCACCGTGGGACCCACCAGTGTTCCTGAGGGAGCAGAAACCCCGAGACGGGCACCCTCTGAATGCACGGTGTGCAAAAAGAGCTTTCCTTATCAATCTCAGCTTACCCTGCACCAGAGGACACACACAGGAGAGAGGCCCTTTCAGTGCAACATCTGTGCCAGAGGGTTCATGCAGCCCTCAGACCTGCGGGTTCACCAGCGTATCCACACTGGAGAGAAGCCCTACAGCTGTGACCTCTGCCTCAAGAAGTTCACCCACCGCTCCACGCTGCGTGGTCACAAGAGGACCCACACCCAGGAGAAGCCTTTCCGCTGTGAGCACTGTGACAGAGCTTTCGGCCACCGAGGGAACCTCAATGACCACCGACGCACCCACTCTAGCCTCAAGCCCTACGTCTGCCCCGAGTGTCACAGAGCCTTCCGTCAGCTGGGGAGTCTCAAACGCCACCGGAAAATCCATTCCAGATGACTGGCTCAGGACCCTGCCCTCAGGTCCAGGTCTCTTCTGTTTCTTTGAGAAAATTTTTAATGATTTGTCACCTGTGTGATGCAAAGGGTGGATGACAGGGGAAGCAGTTCGGAGGATGGTGGATCCCAGTGGGGTTCCGTTTGCGTGAATTAGGATACTTGAGTGGTGACTTATTTTTCCCGTTGGATTTTGTTTTCTACTTTGCTATAGACCGTAGTATTTTTTTTCATTTGTCTATTCTCAATTGGAGGAGAGTTGCCTTACGATGTTAGACTCTGATTTTCTTACATGTTTTGGCTTTGTGTTGTTCTTGTTCTTCCAATGAAGCTGTGTCTCACTGGTTCTCAGTATCTCATCATCAGAGTGAGGCTACTGCTGACTGCCTTCTTGCCAGGCGTGATTTCCTTGTAAAATCGGATGCTCCTAGCCGGACGGTTATATACAGGATCACCAGTGAAATTTAAATTTCAAATAAACAAACACATTTCTATCAAAGGTCTGTGTGTTTTCTCTTTTAAGACTTGGCTACAGGTAGGTGACAGACATGGTTTTGTTTATGTGCTCATTATTATGTTGAGATATGTTCCCTTTGTACTAGTTTGGCTACTGCTTCCTTAGGTATTTAGAAAAGGAAGGCTTCTTAAATTGATAAGTGTCATTCTTTTCCCCTGCTGCTGCTAACTATTGCTAAGTCACTCCAGTCGTGTTCAACATCGTGCGACCCCATAGACGGCAGCCCACCAGGCTCCCCCCATCCCTGGGATTCTCCAGGCAAGAACACTGGAGTGGGTTGCCATTTCCTTCTCCAGTGCATGAAAGGGAAAAGTGAAAGTGAAGTCGGTCAGTCATGTCCGACTCTCAGCGACCCCGTGGACTGTAGCCCACCAGGCTCCTCCATCCATGGGCTTGTTCAGGCAAGAGCACTGGAGTGGGGTGCCACTGCCTTCTCCTCTTTTTCCCTACTGGTGTACAACCTCTGATTTCTGATGCCTGTCTGAAATGGTTTCTTACAGTTGATCTCGTCAGCTGATTTTATACAAAAGTCTTTGATGACTTATTTCATGAGAAAAGTAACAAGATTAGGTAACCCAATTTGATTAAAACCATCGGATTACACTTATTGCACTGCCTCACAGTCTCCAAGCAGAGAGAAAGAATTCATTAGATCAGGAAAATCAATCTGTTTCCCCAGGAAATGCCATCCATGAAGTTTAAAGTAAATAAAATACATTAGAGAAAATTTACTGGCAAACCAATATGGTGGCCTCTTTGATGGTTCTTCCTGTTGGAGTCTCCACAGGACATGGAATCTACCCAGATTATCCAAAGTGGTTCCTTCCATGCCCTTTATCCAATCACTGGGATGATGAGGTTATGGCCAGAAAGCCCTGAGTTTCACCCAAGTCTCTATAAATACAGACATTTTAGCTCCAGACACACTTTGAGAGCCAGTGCCTGACCTGGGGAGGCTGAAGGCCAGAGACCTGGAAGGGGTAAGCGGTGAGTGGGCACGTCCAAGGAGGATGCTTAGAAATGAGGACACACGGGTGGGCTTCAGAAAGGTCTTGCTTTCTGTTCATCTCACATTAGCTGGGAGACCTTGTGACAGGAGATCTTCCAGTAACCACACATTAACAGCAGTTAATCTAAGTCTTCTTGGAGGGGAGAAGAATGTTTCCATACAAGTTGCTGTGAGGTGGCTGGTTTTCTTCAAGGGTTTCTGAGCGGCGACCTTCTGGCCATTTAAAAACTACATATATGTTTATTATTCATTTAAATTTTTTAATTCACTCATTTTGGCTGGGCTGGGTCTTCTTTGCTGTGAGGGCTTTCTCTAGTTGTAGCTAGTGGGGACTACTCTCTAGCTGAGGGGTATGGGCTTCTCAATTTGGTGGCTTCTTCCATGGCAGAGCCGGGAGTCTAGAGCTCAGCTTCATTAGTTGCCCCTCTCAGGTCAAGAGTTGTGGTGCACAGGATTATACGCAGGTGGGATCTTCCTGTATCAAGGATCAAACCCACGTCCCCCTGCATTGGCAAGCAGATTCTTAGCCACTGGTCCACCAAGGAAGCCCTATGGTCATATCTGACCAGACAGTTTTATGAAATATTGAATGAGTAGGGCAATGGTGTCCAATATTGGGATGTAGGGGAGACGGAAGAGTGGAACAAAATGAAACCCATTTTTTTCTTTTTCTTTTTTGTTTCCCAAACTGCTAACCAGTGACTTTAATGCTGAGGAAAAGGAGAGGAAATCCATTTCCATAGGCGTCAGCTGGGCACCCACTTCTAGAAGCATTTGCTCAGAGTCCTACTGGAAATTTCCAACATCAATACGGCTGAGGACCAGACATTTTTTCAGGCTTGTGGACACATCACAGACAGCCCTGGGGCAGAGTCACCGGCGTCCGTGCCATCCCAAGACACTCTCATGGAAAACTCAGACTGTGACCAGGAAACCTGGCACGTCCGGTTCAGAACATTTAGCAGCTCAGACGAGTCTGACCCTGTCGAGGACCTGAGGAGACTCCGTGAACTCTGCCATCTGTGGCTGAGGCCGGATCTTCACACCAAGGAGCAGATGATGGACAGGCTGGTGCTGGAGCAGTTCATGATCTGCATGCCCCTGGAGTGCCAGGTCCTGCTCAAAGAAAGTGGGGTGCGGAGCTGCAAAGCCCTGGAGGACGTGCTGAGAAAGAAGCAGAAACCCAAGACCTGGGTGAGTAGGACCTTAGTGACGGGTGAGGGACGAGGAGACACCCGCAAGCTGCAGGGATCACAAGATAGGACCTGAGGGCTTGGCTCTGTATCAGTGATTCCCAAACAGGTGAGAGAAGTTCGCAGTTGGACAATTTGGCAGATGCTTTTGGCTGTCTCAACTCGAAGGATGTCGATCTTTTACACCAGTTGGGAGCTTCTATTGTCAATGCCACTGGATGCCTCAAAGTACATTCCAGGTCTTAGAGAGACTGATCTTGATTGATTTCTCCCCTCACAGAACATAGTCTGCATACAAGGGCAGAAATATCTAGTGCATGATCCCAACATTGAGATGGTTGAAGCCAAGGCCGGTGACATGGATGCTGAGAGAGACCCGTGTGGGAAACCCCAACCCCCTGCAAGGGTCATACCTACAGAGGATGGCCAGGAGGGAAGCCAAGAGCTGCAGAATCTGCCAGGAGCCATGGACCTGTCTATGGAGCAGGTGAGAGCGTGGAAGCAGGTAGAAGAGAGTCAGGTGGGTGTGGCTGCTGGAGGAATGGGAAGACTTGGCAAAGGACAGGAATGGAATCATTGCTTCCAGGAATTCCCATGGATGCAGTCAGTTCCTAGGCATTTTTTCTAGTCAGTGTGAGAATGAAGCTAATCCATCTTTGTCCCTCTGCCATGAAAGCTTCTAGTCTCAGGAGTGGGGAGGAGGCAATCCTGTCTTCCTGACAAGATGCTAGGATCACTTTGCTGGAGGCAAATGCACTGACACTGATTTACCCACGGCCACTTTGCCCAAGGGCACGTTATATTTCAGAATATGATCATTCCTCGCAACTGAAGGAGTGACTCCAAAATGGACTCATTTTGCCCCCCAGAGGAAGGCAATGGCACCCCACCCAGTACTCTTGCCTGGAAAATCCCATGGAGAGGGGCCCACTAGGGACCTCTGTCCATGGGGTCGCTAAGAGTCGGAGCCGACTGAGTAACTTTACTTTCACTTTTCACTTTCATGCATTGGCGAAGGAAATGGCAAACCACTCCAGTGTTCTTGCCTGGAGAATCCCAGGGATGGGGGAGCCTGGAGGGCTGCCATCTATGGGGTCGCACAGAGTTGGACACGACTGAAGCGACTTAGCAGCAGCAGCAGCAGACATTGGGCTTCCCTGGTGGCTCAGATGATGAAGAATCTGCCAATAATGCAGGAGACCTGGGTTCGATCCCTGGGTCAGGAAGATACCCTGGAGAGGGGAATGGCTACCCACTCTAGTGTTCTTGCCTGGAGAATCCCATGACCAGAGGAACCTGGCATCTATAGTCCATTGCGTTCCAGAGAGTCAGACACGACTGTGCGACTAACACTTTCCCTTTGAGACATTGAAGAATGAATGGAAGACAGTTGATTTGTTCAAATAAGGTTGGGTATGGGCTGGTGCTGGTGCTGCTGCTGCTAAGTCACTTCAGTTGTGTCTGACTCTGTGCAACCCCATAGACGGCAGCCCACCAGGCCCCACTGTCCCTGGGATTTTCCAGGAAGAACACTGGAGTGGGTTGCCATCTCCTTCTCTGATGCATGAAAGTGGAAAGTGGAAGTGAAGTTGCTCAGTCGTGTCCAAGTCAGTGGGACCACATGGACTGCAGCCCACCAGGCTCCTCTGTCCACGGGATTCTCCAGGCAAGAGTACTGGAGTGGGTGCCATTTCCTTCTCCGTGGGTATGGGCAGGGGATGCTACTGACTTGCATGGAGTAGAGACCAAGAACACTGGTCATCATCTTCCTATGTACCAGGTAACCACCATCACAAGGACGCATCCAGGCAAATTTCCAACAATGATGGAGTCAAGAGAGCCAGACCTAGAGGTCTTTACTTCCAGAGTCAGGGGCAGGCAGAAGTCGGTATGATTTGGAGAGACCTATGAATAGAGAAGTCAGAGTGCCAACTGTGATGTCCTGATTTGATTGCAAGATATGGTCTGTACAGATCCAAGGCCATCTTGAATATCAGGAGATGCTTATCAATCAGGGTGATGGAGTGGACCAGAAGAAGTCAGGGCATACACCCTAAAATGACATGAAGAAAGTTGGAGTCTTAGATCAAGATACGAGGCAGATGGGGAAACAGGGAACAGTTTTCCGCGGACTAAGGTAGATGGCTTATTGACTCTGCTTGTTTGTCCCTTGTCAGGACCAGAGAGCTCTCCTGCCAGAGACTGTTCCTGAAACAGGTGAGATGGAGGGTCAGACACCCAGGGGAAGCATGGAGAAGGACCTGCTGCAAGACAGAGGGGAGACAAAAACCCTTCAATCTCAAGAACCTGAACTTCTGAAGGGTCCTGGTGAGTATTGAAAACCGTGAAATTCAGCAGAGTTAGTGACCCCCCTCTATGGTGACATGGGGCTGGGTAGCCAGCATCACCATGCTTGGTGGGTGGGGTGGAGATCATTGTCCAGTGCCAGCCTTCTCCATCGTCAACCTTCCAGAGTCCCACAGTCCAAGCTCTTAGCTTGGTTGCCTGATGGGAACTTCTCAGCCAACATCAGGGTTCCAGTGAGGCCGGCAGCACACAAAATGCTCCTTGTACACGAGGTGCTGAATCTCTTTCAGCGGATTCTGGGAGCGTAGAGAGACAGAAGCATCCTCAGAAAGGAACTGATATTTAAAATGAGGCTCCTGAACCCTTTCCTCCTGTGTTCCAGACAGAGACGTTTCCACCACGACTGGATCCAGACGAGGTCCTCTGAGGAATCGCAGACATGCCAAAAGGAAGCGGGACAGCAGTCCCACTTGCCAAGATGTGCGTCAAGAAGCAGCCACGTGTTTGGACCAAGGAGAGTTCTCAGGACAGCTTGGGTCCCATTCCGTTGGTTCATCTGGCACCGTGGGACCCACCAGTCTTCCTGAGGGAGCAGAAAGCCCGGGACAAGCGCCCTCTGAATGTACGGTGTGCAAAAAGAGCTTTATTTATCAATCTCAGCTTACCCTGCACCAGAGGACACACACAGGAGAGAGGCCCTTTCAGTGCGACATCTGTGCCAAAAGGTTCATACAGCCTTCAGATCTGCGGGTTCACCAGCGGATCCACACTGGCGAGAAGCCCTACAGCTGTGATCTCTGCCTCAAGAAGTTCACACACGACTCCACGCTGCGTGCTCACAAGAGGACCCACACCCAGGAGAAGCCTTTCCGCTGTGAGCACTGTGACAGAGCTTTCGGTCACCGAGGGAACCTCAATGTTCACCAACGCACCCACTCTGGGCTCAAGCCCTACGTCTGCCCCGAGTGTCACAGTGCCTTCCGTCAGCTGGGGACTTTCAAGCGCCACCAGAAAATCCATTCCAGATGACTGGCTCAGACCCTGCCCACAGGTCCAAGTGCCGTCTGCTCCTAGAAGGAAATTCAGGATTATTTGTCACTTATGTGGCACAAAGAAAGGGTGACATGTGAAGAACTTACCATCATACTGGAAACCGATGGGGTTCCATTCACATGAATTAGGCGAATATTTGAGTGATGACTTATATTTCCCTGCAGATTTTGTTTTCTACTTTAGTGTAGCCTGTGTTGGTGACAAGTTTTGGCTTTGTGTTGTTCTTCTTTCACTGAATGCAGGTCTCCTGAGTTTCAGTACTTCTTCGTGAAAATGACTGAGGTCACTGCTGATGTCCCCCCATTAGGGAAGATTTAATTGTACAATAGGATGCTCCTAGTAGAGTGTCCAAATGAAAAAGAGGATCACCAGTGAAATTTAAATTTCAAATAAACAAAGATGTTTCTGTCAAATAAGTGTCCTGTGTATTTCCCCTTCCAAGATTATTTTATATGGAGCATGTGATAGCTGCGGTTTGTTACATGGCCATTATTATGTGGAGATATCGTCCCTCTGTAAGGCTCCCCCGGTGGCTCAGCGGTAGAGAATCCGCCTGCAGCGTGGAAGAGCCAGGTTCGATCCCTTCATCAGGAGGATCCCCTGGAGAAGGGAAGGGCAACCCACTCCAGTACTCTTGCCTGGAGAATCCCATGGACAGAGGAGCCTGGCAGGCTGTGGTCTGTTGGGTTGCAACGAGTTGGACATGACTGAAGCGACTGAGCCCCCACTCGAGCATTTAAAGTAACCATATTCTTTTTGAATTATGAACTGTTTGGTAATGTAGTATTAATGCCTATTTGAACACTGACATTCTAGGGTGTCTCAGCTTGAAAAGATTCTTCCAGGTAGCACTCTTTCATCCCACCTGGCTCTCCTCCAGCAGAAATGAAGAGAGGACATTTGGAGCAGAATGCAGATAATAAAGTATTTCTTTTCAAAGAATCAGCATTTTCTTCTATTAATTAGCCAGGAATTTGTTGGGGGCAGCAAACTTAAGGATGATGTTGTAATAGATATTGGTGTCTGGCTGCTCGCACTGAAAAGCCAATACAGAGGCCAGGTTGGGGGAAAGGAACATTAGCTTTGTTCTGGATGCCAGCAACTGTTGAAAGTGAAAGTGAAGTCACTCAGTTATGTCCAACTCTTTGCGGCCCTGTGGACTGTAGCCTCCCAGGCTCCTCCGTCCATGGCGTTTTCCAGGCAAGGGTACTGGCCTGGGTTGACATTTCCTTCTCCAACAACTGTGGAGGGCGGGGCAGACGTCTGTCCAATGGGTAACTCCCCCCACCTCACACCCGGAACAATGAATGAGCAACAGCTTTTATAGATGGACGGAGGGGGCGACTGGCAGAAACAGTGCAGTGAGCTCTGACGATCATCTTGAAACTGGTCATCACTGGTCTGATCAGTGTCATCTTTATTATTGTAAATACAGTTAACCTTCAATTCCAGGGCCCGTTTGTTTTCATTTCTTGGGTCAATTCTCAGAATTGTGGCAGCTTGTCCCATGGTTTTCCAGGAGGCTCAGTGGCAAAGAATCTGCCTGCCAATGCAGGAGACGAGGATTTGTTTCTTGGTGGGAAAGACCCCCGAGAAAAGGGAATGGCAGCCCACAGCAGTATTCTTGCCTGGACAATCCCATGGACGGAGGAACCTGGGGGGCTGCAGTCCATGGGGTCACAAAGAGCCACTTCACTTTCTTTCACTTTGCAACTCCAGGGACTGCAGCACGCCAGGCTTCCCTGTCCTTCACTATCTCCTGGGAGTTTGCTCAAACTTGTGTCCAGTGAGTCAGTGATGCCATCCAATCATCTCATCCTCTGTCACCTCCTTCTATCTCAAAGGATGTTAAATTACAGGCACAAGATGGAGGCAACTAATTCAAAGAAGCAAGATAGAATGTAAAGATTGGGTCTCTTCAGAAATAAGGGCATTACAACCATTATCGAAGACTAAACACAAGAAATTAATAGGATGATGTATGAATAAGACTTCAAAACACAGATGCAGTTAAGTACTAGTTAAGAAAAGTGAATAACAGGGCTTCCCCAGGGGCTCGGAGGTTAAGGCTGTGCCTGCCAATGAGAGGATACGAGTCCCATCCCTCATCCGAGAAGGTCCCAGTGCTCAGGAGCAATAAGGCCATGGGACACAATCACCGAGCCTGGGAGCCGCCACTACTGAAGCCCAGAGCCCCGAGAGCCCAGGCTCTGCACAAGAGAGGTCACTGCAGCGAGAGACCTGTGCCCCGTGACTGGAGAGGAGCCCTGCGCCCCGAGCAGCAACAGAGACCCAGCACAGCCAGAAACAAATGGATTTAAAAAATAAAATACATCCCGAGGCTGAGAAAGTGCTATTGAGGAAACGTGGTGATGGAGTGAGATGATGGGTGATTAAGCAACAGTCAGGCCTGTCCATCTCCAAAGAACCACTGCTTGTGTGGATCCGAAGATACCCTGAGGGTGTCAGGGGAGGGCTTTTCAGACAGAGGGGTAAAACCCTACAAACCAGACCGCAAAGCCAGTGGGTTGGTGTGGTATGGTGCTCAAGGTGGCTGGGGAGTGGAGGAGAAGGTAGAGAGTGTGAGGAGCGGTGGCCTCCGAGGGTATGAGAAAGGATTTGGATTTGCCAAGGCAACATTTCATGCAAGGATGGGCACAATAAAGGACAGAAATGGTAGGGACCCAACAGAAGCAGAAGATACTAAGAACAGGTGGCAAGAACACACAGAACTATATAAAAAAGATCTTCATGACCCAGATAATCCTGAAGGTGTGATCACTCATCTAGAGCCAGACATCCTGGAATGTGAAGTCAAGTGGGCCTTAGAAAGAATCACTATGAATGAAACTAGTGGAGGTGATGAATTCTAGTTGAGCTATTTCAAATGCTCAGACATGGTGCTGTGAAAGTGTTACCCTCAATATGTCAGCAAATTTGGAAAACTCAGCAGTGGCCACAGGACTGGAAAAGGTCACTTTTCATTCGAATCCCAAAGAAAGGCAGTGTCAAAGAATGTTCAAACTACTGCATGATTGCACTCATCTCACACACTAACAAAGTAATGCTCAAAATTCTCCAAGCCAGTCTTCAACAGAATATGAACCAAGAACTTTCACATGTTCAAGCTGGATTTAGAAAAGGCACAGGAACCAGAGATCAAATTGCCAACATCAGTTGGATCATTGAAAGACCAAGTGTTCCAGAGAAAAATCTACTTCTGCTTTATTGAATATGCCAAAGCCTTTAACTGTGTGGATCACAACAAACTATGGAAAATTCTTAGACAGGAATACCAGACTTCCTGAGCTGCCTCCTGAGAAATCTGTATGCAGGTCAGGAAGCAATAGTTAGAACTGGACTCAACAACGGACTGATTCCAACTCGGGAAAGGAGTAGGTCAAGGCTGTATATTGTCACCCTGCTTATTTACCTTATATGCAGAGTACATCATGAGACAAGCTTGGCTGGATGAAACACAAGCTGGAATCAAGATTTGCAGGAGAAATATCAATAACCTCAGATACGCAGATGACACCACCCTTATGGCAGAAAGCAAAGAAGAACCAAAGAGTCTCTTGATGAAAGTGAAAGAGGAGAGTGAAAAACTTGGCTTAAAACTCAACATTCAGAAAACTAAGATCATGGCATCCAGTCTCATGCCTTCATGGCAAATAGATGGGGAGACAGTGGAAACAGTGAGAGAATTTATTTTCGGTGAGTGGGCGGGGGGGCCTCCAATATCACTGCAGAGGGTGAGTACTGCCATGAAATTAAAAGACTCTCGTTCCTTGGAAGAAAAGTTATGACCAACCTAGACAGCATACTAAAAAAAACAGAGACATTACTTAGCCAACTTAGTCCAGCTAGTCAAAGCTATGGTTTTTCCAGTAGTCATGTATGGATGTGAGAGTTGGACTTAAAGAAAACTGAGAGGCAAACAATTGATGCTTTTGAATATTGGTGTTGGAGAAGACTCGAGTGTTCTTTGGACTGCAAGGATATCCAATTAGTCCATCTTAAAGGAAATCAGTCCTGAATATTCATTGGAAGGACTGACGCTGAAGCTGAAACTCCAATACTTTGGCTACCTGATGCAAAGAACTGACTCATTTGAAAAGACCCTGATGCTGGGAAAGATTGAAGGCAGGAAGGGAAGGGGACGACAGAGGATGAGATGGTTGGATGGCATCTCTGACTCAATGGATGTGATTCTGAGTAAACTCCGGGAGTTGGTGATGGACAGGGTGGCCTGACGTGTTGCGTTTCATGGGGTCTCAAAGAATCGGACATGACTGAGTGACTGAACTGAACTGAACTGAACCCACAGATGCAAGAAGTAGATGAATGGATTGCCATGGGTAAGGGGGGAGGTGGGCAGAGAATGGGGAGGGACTTTTCATGATTCACATTTTATTCTTGGGGTGATGAGAAAAGTTGGAAGTAGACAACATTGACAGTTGCACAAAATTGGGAACGAACTTGGTGGAACAAGATTGTACACTTTATAATAAAGAGTCAAAATGGTACGTTGTATGTTTCGTGATCATAACGAGTATGTGATCAGGAAATTGATTCTCTTTGGATCCTTTCATGCATCCCTTCCAGGGAGCTAATAAATACCCTGGTGACAGAAAGGAAATGTTTTGGGTGGACAATCTTTGCTTAACATTTCCAACATCACTATACTACATGGAATTCAGTGTTTAAATGGTCTTCCTCGTATTTTTTTCCACAGAAGAATCGTGACTGAGAGCCTTGCCTGGTGGCTTGTCTGGACCGAATAATATAAAACCTGGCATTGCTGTTTATATCCATTTGAGGAGTCTCACACACACAAATTTCTTGAAAGTACAGCAAAGAACAACATAGTCCCAGACTACAGTCAAAATCTAGGGCACCATTCAGACATTTCAACCTTTTTTTCCAGTAAAGGTGAGTCAGAAGAATGATGGATGGACTAATGTCCATTCAATATGAAATATTGTACCAGTGAGGGAATGGTACTGGGTATTGGGGTGAGGAATGTAGAGGAGATGCAAGGGTGGATTAAAATGAAACTAATCCTGTTCATTTCTTTTGCCCCCATTCTTCTGAACAGTGAATACTTTGCTGACAAAAGGTAGAGGAAATCCCTTTACATAGGGGTGAATTTGTCCTGGGCATCTAGAAGGATGTGCTCAACATTTTGCTAGTAAATTCCTCAGGCACTATGGCTAAAGAATGTACATTATTTGCGGGGTCATGAAATAGTCCCAGAGAGTCCCTAGTCCTAACCACCAGTGTCTGCACCGCACCAAAGTGTACTTACTGAAAAGCCAGACTGTGACCCCAAAAGTGGCATATTCCCTGCAGAACATACAAGATTCTGACCTTGTCCGAGTTCTTTACATGGGGAATTTTAAAAGGGTTGTTTAGTCGCTGAGTGGTGTCCAACTCTGCCATTCCATGGCCCACCAGGTTCTTCTGTCCATCGAATTTTCCAGGCAAGAATACTGGAGTGCGTTCTCCATTTCCTTCTGCGAGAGCTCTTCCCAACCCAGGGAGTGAACCCACATCTCCTGCATTGGCAGGTAGATTCTTTACCACTGGGCCACCAGGGATGCATAGGCGAACTTACTGGTTAAAACTTTCAGGTACCTATGCTTTGACTCCTTCCAACTCTCTAGGGAAATGAGAAAAGTATGTGCTAGACCAGGAAAATCAATCTTACTGCCAAAAATGCACAGGCTTCCCTGGTGGTAAAGAATCTGCCTGCAATGTGAGAGACTCGGCTTCACTCCCTGGGTTGGGAAGATCCCTTGGAGAAGGGAAGGGCTACCCACTCCAGTCTTCTGGCCTGGAGAGTTCCATGGACTGTATATCCACGGGGTCACAAAGGGTCGGACATGACTGAAAGACTTCCACTTTACTTCTTTGCCAGCTGAGCCACAAGGGAAGCCCAAGAACACTGGAGTGGGTAGCCTCTGCCTTCTCCAGCAGATCTTCCTGACCAGGAATTACTCCAGCGTCTCCTGCATTGCAGGTGCATTCTTTACCACCTGAGCTATCAGAGAGTCTACCACTAAACCAACATGGAGGCCTCTTTGATAAATTGCTTTCTTTTTCTGGTGGAGTGTCCGTGTGAAACTGGATCTGTGGATAAATTGGATTATCTAAAATCAGGTCATATAAATGGCTTGACCCGCCCTTACACAGTCACTGTGCTGATGGGGTAACAAGCAGGGACCCTTGCCATTTCCCCCGGCTCTCTATAAATAGAGATGCTTCAGCCCCAGACACACTCTGATAGCCAGACACCATATGAGGAGGCTGACGGCAAGAGGGGCTCGAGGAGGTAAGTGATGAGTGAGAACGTCTAAGGAGAAGGTTGGGAAATCAGTACGGAAGGAGGTGGTGGGTTTCGGAAAGCTGGGTTTTCTACTCACCTTGCATAGCTCAGAGACCTTGTGAAAGCAGCGGATCTCCCTTAACCCCATATTAACTACAGGTGACTGCTGAGCGCTCTGTGAGGGGGGAAGAACGGACTTGAAACATGTAAATGGAACTTTGGAAATATAATGGAACACAGATCCTTCTCTTGCAGAAAAGACATTTTAAATAAGAGGTCTTTCATGTTCCCCCCTCCTGCCTCCATCTGATTCATAGGTTTATAAATCACCCTGATTTAGAGGGTGTGGTCACCCTCCATGCTGTGGTGTGGTGTGCTGCATTTATTCCACAAGGCTTTCTGAACCTTGGCCCCCTGGGCTAAGCAGAGATGTTCACCTGTGTTCATTTGTGTTACCCATCCCCCACACAGAGAGAACCTCTCGGATCTGCAGTAGACAACGATATTGTCCCAATTTCCATTTGAGAAACCTGACCCCCCTCTTTCGTCCATTTAGAAATCCGAATCCAAAGATGGGCAGCACAGACGCCTACGAGCAGGTCCAAAAGGGACCTCTGAAGCTGAAAGGAGTCACAGAGCTTGGCGTGACCAAGCGGAAGAAGAAAAAGGACAGAGACAAGGCAAAACTTATGGAAACGATTGGAAAAATCCAGAAGAACCAGGAGGAGGAGCTGCAGCTCCACCTCAATAAGCGGACCTCAGCCCAGGTGGCCTTTGAGAAGGTGCAGGAGAAGTGACAAATGGAGAGGATCCTGAAGACAGCATTCAAAACCCACAAGCAGAGAGTGGAGGACTTCAACAGACACCTGGACACGCTCACAGAGCACCATGACATTCCCAGAGTCAGCTGGACCAAGTAGCCGCCCAAGCCAGGAGATGGAGTATTGTCCAGGGAAAGCAGGAAGCAGAGTTGGGGTCGTCTCTGGAGCACTCCAGTACTCTTGCCTAGAAAATCCCATGGATGGAGGAGCCTGGTAGGCTGCAGTCCATGGGGTCGCTACGAGTCGGACGCGACCGAGTGACTTCACTTCCACTTTTCACTTTCACACAATGGAGAAGGCAATTGCAACCCACTCCAGTGTTCTTGCCTGGAGAATCCTAGGGACGGCAGAGCCTGGTGGGCTGCCGTCTATGGGGTTGCACAGAGTCGGACACGACTGATGCGACTTAGCAGCAGCAGCAGCAGCTGGAGCCTTTGGACACATTCTTTTACACACATTCTGTTGAGCCTTCTGCTGAGCCCGTGATTATCAAAGTAATGGGCCCTTATTCTGGAACCGCATTGAAGAGAGACGGCCCTTTAATTTACAAAGAGAAAAAAAAGCAACATCCACGTCCAATGGTTCATGCAGCCTCCGGACTGTGTGTTCACCAGGAGACCCACGTGGGCGAGAAGCCCTGCGGCTGCGATCTCTGCCCCAGTAAGTTCCCCCATGATTCCACCATGCATGCTCACCAGAGGACCCACACCCAAGAGAAGCTTTTCTGCTGTGAGCACTGTGAAAAAGCTTTCAACCACAGTGGGAACCTCAGTGGTCACACTCTGGGCTCGAGCCCTACATGTGCCCCGAGTGTCACTGGGCTTCCGCTCCCTGGGGTCTCTCAAATCCCACCAGGAAACCCATTCCGAACCACTGGCCCAGGACCCTGCCCTCGGGTCCAAGTCCTTTCTGCTCCAAGAAGGAAATTCACAATGATTTGTCAGTTCTGTAACACAAAGGGTGGATGACATGGGAAGAGCCTCAGAAGACATTGGGTCCAGGGGGGTTCCATTTACATGAATGAGGATATTTGAGTGATGTCTTATCGTTCCCGTTGGATTTTGTTTTCCACTTTCTAATTTAGTGTAGCCTGTTTCAATAAGCTTTAGCTTTCTTTTGTTATTCTTCTAATGAAAGCATGTCTCATTAGTTATCAGCACTTCGTCATGAAACTGAGCCTACCGGGCTGCCTTCCTGTTAGGCGGGACTTCTCTGTAAAGCTGTGTGCTCCTGGCACAGGGGCCAGGTTCTGCAGTTCTGCAGTGGAATTTAAATTTCAAATAAACACATTTCTGTCAAAGAGTGTCTGCGTATTTTCTAAGAATTTTCTACATGGAATAGGTGATAGCCGTGGCTTTGCCTACATGGCTTGTTAGTATGCTGAGATAGATTCACTCACTCCATGCTTGTTCGGGTATTTCTCCCCGAGGTGTTTAGAAAAAGGAAAGCTTCCGAAAGTGATTGGTATCATTCTTTTTTCCTATTGGTGTACAACTTCTCGTCTTCAAAAAGGCTACTTAGAAATCGGGTCTTCTCACACCTTAGCTCATCAGCTGATTTTAGAAAAACCTTTGAAGACTTACCTCACAAGAACAGTTAGAGAGGAGTCAAACTGATCTGGCTCCCACCATCGTGTCTCTGACTCTGTCAAACCCTCCAGGCAGTCAGACCAAAAATTCACGAAGTCTTTAAAACAAATCCGTTCGCCCCAATGTGCAATCCCCAATGTCCAAACTAAATCAAATCCAAAAGGAAACCGAGAGATTTCCCTCGCGCTACAGCGGTTGAGACTTCGCGCTACCGCCACAGGCGGCGTGGTTTCCTTCCGCGGTCTGGGAACTAAGATCGCACCTGCCTCCCTGCTTGGCCAAAACCAGAACAACAACAACAACAACAACAACAACAACAAAAAACACACAAAAAAATACACAGAATGTATCGCTAAATCACTATGGAGGCCTCTTGAGTAAGTCGTGGTCTCTCCTGAGCGAGTTTCCATGGGCAATCGAATCCCTGTGGTGGAGTAAAGTGGGATTATCTAGAATGGTTGCCCCGCCCTTAACCGATCCCTGCATTCCTTCCCGCGCTGTAGAGAGACCTGTCTCCGCCGGCTGAGTTCGAGAGCAAGTCCCCAACTGAGGAGGACCGAGGCCAGAGGCTTCAAGGAGGTAACTGACAGGAAATGTCTAAAGAGAACGCTAGAAAGTCCGGGCACGTGGAAGTGGGTTTCAGTAAGTCCTGGCTTTCTCTTCACCTTGCATTCGCTCAAAGACCATGTGAAATCCACCCATCTCCCTCCGGCCACACATGAACCGTGGTGCATTTGTGGAACTCTTCTGTGAGATGAGATCGTTTCCACACTCCATGGTGTCGTGTGGTGTGGTTCGTTTTTTCAACAAGGGTTTCTACACACTGCCCTGTGGACATTATTGACCACACAGTTTCTTGTACTGTATATGGATGTTGGAGGAATAAGAGAATGGATTCTTGTCCTTGGTGTGAAATACTGAGGGGGGAATAATGCCCAGTATTGGGATGAGGGATGGTAGGGTGGATGAAAATAAAGCTAATTGGCTGTATTCTTTTTTTTTTTTTTTTTTTTTTGCTGTCATATTTCTGAATACTGAATCTATTACTGAGGAAAAGCAAGAGGAAATTCCTTTCCATCGGGGTCAGTTGGGCACCGAGTCCCAGAAGCATTTGTCCAGAGTCCTCCTGAAAAGCTCTGCAGTCGGTGTGGCTGAGAACCACACAAGGGGTCGTGGCTCCGCGGCGGACAGCCCCGGAGCAGAGTCGCCAGCATCTGCGCCATGCCAAGACACCCGAAGGGAAAACCCCGACTCCGACCGTGAAGAGTTGCGCGTCCGCTTCAGAACGTTTAGCAGCTTGGATGAGTCCGACCCGATCAAGGCTCTGAGGAGGCTCCGTGAACTCTGCGGGCTGTGGCTGAGGCCGGATCTTCACACCAAGGAGCAGATGGTGGACAGGCTGGTGCTGGAGCAGTTCGTCATGTGCATGCCGCCGGAGGTCCAGGACTTAGTCAGAAGTAGTGGTGCCGAGACTTGTAAGGACGTGGAGGAGGTGCTGAGAAAGAAGAAACTGAAGAAATGGGTGAGTAGGACCCTAGTGACCGTGTGAGACAGGGAACGGTGGGATGAGGGGCTGCGAGCTGGCAGATGAAGCAGAAGGACCAGAAGGTTGGCTCTAAATCAGTGATTCCCTCAGTGGTGAGCACATGCCTGTGGCATCACTGGAGACGTTTCTGCTGGTCCTCACTCTGAGGGTGCTGCTCTTTCAAATGTCATTCCCAGAAAGTGGGCTGTAGGGTGGGATACGCAATCAATACCTTTTTGGGTCTTATGAAAGGAGACTGATCCCATCTGAATTTTTCCTCACAGGCTGTATTCTGTGTCCAAGGTGAGGATTTTTTGATGCCAGTCTTGGGTGTTGAGATGTTAGGATCTGAGCTCAGTGAGGGGCACCCTGAGGGAGATCGAGCCAGGGAGCCCCCGTCTACAGTCAGTGTCGTCCCTCCAGACGAGGGCCAGCAGGAAAGCCAAGACGGGCAGCATCTGCCAGGAGCCAAGGACCTGTCGAGGGGGCAGGTGAGTGTGATGTCCTGACCTCCAGTCTGGGAGCAGGTAGAAGAGGGTTGGGTTGGCGTGGCTGCAGAAGTAATTGGGGGAACTTGGCAAAGGGGAGGAATGGACCCATTGCCTCCAGGAATTCCCATGGATGCATTCCGTTCCAGCCATTTTAGAGCTAGTGTGAGAATGAAGCAATCCATCTTTCATAGTGCTCCACCATGAACACTTGTGGCCCTAAGCATGAGGGCAGAGGAGTGCTGTTTCCATGGGATGGTGCTGGCTCAGTTCATCAGGGGTAAATGCACTCAGGGCTGTTTCACCCATGATGGATTTCATCAGAGGCACTTAATATTGGGGGATATTGTAAACACCTTGGATTGAATGAAAAGTTCCCCGTTGGAGTAATTTTTCCCCTCAGAGTTTGGAGTATGTCTGGAGAGTGTGGATTTTTTTGAAATGTAAATCAGGGGAGGAGATGCTACTGATTTTTCATGAATAGAGCTATATAGTATACAATAATGTAGTATTCTATATAGTATAGAATAGAGCTGTATAGTATAGAATAGTATAGTATTTTACATAGTATAGAATGGAGCTATATAGTATAGAATAGTATAGTATTCTATATAGTATAGAATAGAGCTGTATAGTACAGAATAGTATAGTATTCTATATAGTATAGAATGGAGCTATATAGTATAACAGCTATACTGCTTATTATCTTATTATGCCCCAGGCCACTCTCCATGATGAAGACAAATCCAGGCCACGTATCAACAAGTGGTGAAGTCAGGAGCCGTAGAGCCAGAGTCCTCTGCTTTCAGAGTCAGGGGCAGGGAGAATGTGAGATGAGGTGGAGAGATATGTGCAAAGACAATTGGCAGTGCCCGCTGCGAATTCTGGGCTTGATTGCCCGAGGTGGTGGGTATAGATCAAGGACAGACATGGGAATCAGGAGAGGATTGCCAATCAGGGTGATGGGAAGCAGTCAGGCCATATCCCCCAAACTGATACTCAGAAAGCTGGAGTGTGAGACCAGGGTAGGAGGTGGTGGGGAAGGAGGAGACAGAGCTTGCCTTGGGCTAAGGCAGTGGGATTGACTCTCTTGGTCGCCCCTTGTCGGGGCCAGAAAGCTCTCCCGCCAGAGACCATGCCTGAAACAGGTGAACTGGAGGGTCAGACGCCTTTCAAGGGGAACTTGGAGAAGGACCTGCTGGAAGACACAGTGGTGACAAGAATCCTTCCGTCTCAAGAGCCTGAACTTCTGCAGGACCGTGGTGAGTATTAAAAACCTGGAGACCACGGGAGGTAATGACTGCCCCCACTGATGTCCAGGGAGGGGCACCCAGCACTTCCATCCCTTGGTGTTGGGGGTGGGAGTTGGTTCTCCAACGCCAGCCTTGTCCATCGTCAACGTTCCAGAGTGTTTCATCAGCTAGACTCTTAGGGAGTTTGGTTGATGGGAAGTCTGTAGCCAAGATTAGGGATGGTCCAATGAGGCTGGCACCATGGAAAATGCTCCTAGATAATAGGGTGCTGAACCTCTTTGTTCAGCAGATTCTGGGAGGGCAGAGAGAGGGGAGAGTCCCAGAAGGAAGGGATACTTCATATGAGGCTCCGGAACCCTTTCCTCCTGTGTTCCAGAGGGAGACGTTTCCACTACGAGTGGATCCAGACGAGGTCCTCTGAGGAATCGCAGACATGCCAAAAGGAAGCGGGACAGCAGTCCCTCTTGCCAAGACGTGCGTCAAGAAGCAGCCACGTGTGTGGACCAAGGAGAGTCCTCAGGACAGCTTGGGTCCCACTCCGTTGGTTCATCTGGCACCGTGGGACCCACCAGTGTTCCTGAGGGAGCAGAAACCCCGAGAGACGGGTGCCCTCTGAATGCAGGGTGTGCAAAAAGACCTTTCCGTATCAATCTCAGCTTACCCTGCACCAGAGGACACACACAGGAGAGAGGCCCTTTCAGTGCGACATCTGTGCCAGAGGGTTCATACAGCCCTCAGACCTGCGGGTTCACCAGCGGATCCACACTGGAGAGAAGCCCTACAGCTGTGATCTCTGCCTCAAGAAGTTCACCCACCGCTCCACGCTGCGTGGTCACAAGAGGACCCACACCCAGGAGAAGCCTTTCCGCTGTGAGCACTGTGACAGAGCTTTCGGCCACCGAGGGAACCTCAATGACCACCGACGCATCCACTCTGGCCTCAAGCCCTACATATGCCCCGAGTGTCACAGAGCCTTCCTTCAGCTGGGGACTCTCAAACGCCACCAGAAAATCCATTCCAGAGGACTGGCTCAGGACCCTGCCCTCAGGTCCAGGTCTCTTCTGTTTCTTTGAGAAATTTTTTAATGATTTGTCACCTGTGTGATGCAAAGGGTGGATGACAGGGGAAGCAGTTCGGAGGCTGGTGGATCCCATTGGGGTTCCGTCTGCATGAATTAGGATACTTGAGTGGTGACTTATTTTTCCCGTTGGATTTTGTTTTCTACTTTGCTATAGACTGTAGTATTTTTTTTATTTGTGTATTTTCAATTGGAGGAGAGTTGCCTTACGATGTTAGACTCTGATTTTCTTACATGTTTTGGCTTTGTGTTGTTCTTGTTCTTCCAATGAAGCTGTGTCTCACTGGTTCTCAGTATCTCATCATCAGAGGGAGGCTACTGCTGATTGCCTTCTTGCCAGGAGTGATTTCCTTGTAAAATCGGATGCTCCTAGCCGGACGGCTAGATTAAATACAGGATCACCAGTGAAATTTAAATTTCAAATAAACAAACACATTTCTATCAAAGGTCTGTGTGTTTTCTCTTTTAAGACTTGGCTACAGGTAGGTGACAGCCATGGTTTTGTCTATGTGGTCATTATTATGTTGAGATATGTTCCCTTTGTACTAGTTTGGCTACTGCTTCCTTAGGTATTTAGAAAAAGAAGGCTTCTTAAATTGATAAGTGTCATTCTTTTCCCCTGCTGCTGCTAACTGCTGCTAAGTCACTCCAGTCGTGTTCAACATCGTGCGACCCCATAGACGGCAGCCCACCAGGCTCCCCCATCCCTGGGATTCTCCAGGCAAGAACACTGGAGTGGGTTGCCATTTCCTTCTCCAGTGCATGAAAGGGAAAAGTGAAAGTGAAGTTGGTCAGTCATGTCCGACTCTCAGGACCCCATGGACTGTAGCCCACCAGGCTCCTCCATCCATGGGCTTGTTCAGGCAAGAACACTGGAGTGGGGTGCCACTGCCTTCTCCTCTTTTTCCCTACTGGTGTACAACCTCTGATTTCTGATGCCTGTCTGAAATGGTTTCTTACAGTTGATCTCGTCAGCTGATTTTATACAAAAGTCTTTGATGACTTATTTCATGAGAAAAGTAACAAGATTAGGTAACCCAATTTGATTAAAACCATCGGATTACACTTATTGCACTGCCTCACAGTCTCCAAGCAGAGAGGAAAAAAATTCATTAGATCAGGAAAATCAATCTGTTTCCCCAGGAAATGCCATCCATGAAGTTTAAAGTAAATAAAATACATTAGAGAAAATTTACTGGCAAACCAATATGGTGGCCTCTTTGATGGTTCTTCCTGTTGGAGTCTCCACAGGACATGGAATCTACCCAGATTATCCAAAGTGGTTCCTTCCATGCCCTTTATCCAATCACTGGGATGATGAGGTTATGGCCAGAAACCCCTGGAGTTTCACCCAAGTCTCTATAAATACAGACATTTCAGCTCCAGACACACTTTGAGAGCCAGTGCCTGACCTGAGGAGGCTGAAGGCCAGAGAGCTGGAAGGGGTAAGCGGTGAGTGGGCACATCCAAGGAGGATGCTTAGAAATGAGGACACACGGGTGGGCTTCAGAAAGGTCTTGCTTTCTGTTCATCTCACATTAGCTGGGAGACCTTGTGACAGGAGATCTTCCTCTAATCCCACGTTAACAAGGGTTAATGGAACTCTTCTGAAGGGGAGAAGACTGTTTCCCACATGTTTGCTGTGAGGTGGCTGGTTTTCTTCAAGGGTTTCTGAGCAGCGACCCTCTGGCCATTTAAAAACTACATATATGTTTATTATTCATTTTAAATTTTCTAATTCATTCATTTTGGCTGGGCTGTGTCTTCTTTACTCTGAGGGCTTTCTCTAGTTGTAGCTAGTGGGGACTACTCTCTAGCTGAGGGGTATGGGCTTCTCAATGTGGTGGCTTCTCCCGTGGCAGAGCTGGGAGTCTAGAGCTCGGCTTCAGTACTTGCCCCTCTCAGGTCAAGAGTTGTGGTGCACAGGCTTAGAGGCAGGTGGGGTCTTCCTATATTAGGGATCAAACCCACATCCCCCTGCATTGGCAGGCAGATTCTTAGCCACTGGACCACCAAGGAAGCCCTGTGGTCATTTCTGACCAGACAGTTTTATGAAATATTGAATGAGTTGGGTAGTGGAGTCCGATATTGGGATGTAGGGCAGATGGAAGGGTGGAACAAAATGAAACCCATTTTTTTCTTTTTTTGGTCTCCCTAGACTGCTAACCAGTGACTTTAATGCTGAAGAAGAGCAGAAGAAATCCATTTCCATAGGCATCAGCTGGGCACCCACTTTGAGAAGCATTTGCTCAGAGTCCTACTGGAAATTTCTAACATCAGTATGGCTGAGGATCAGACATTTTTTCAGGGTTGGGGAAACATCACAGAGAGCCCTGGGGCAGAGTCACCGGCGTCCGTGCCACCCCAAGACACTCTCATGGAAAACTCAGACTGTGACCAGGAAACCTGGCATGTCCGGTTCAGAACATTTAGCAGCTCAGAGGAGTCCGACCCCGTCGAGGACCTGAGGAGACTCCGTGAACTCTGCCATCTGTGGCTGAGGCCGGATCTTCACACCAAGGAGCAGATGATGGACAGGCTGGTGCTGGAGCAGTTCATGATCTGCATGCCCCTGGAGTGTCAGGTCCTGCTCAAAGAAAGTGGGGTGCAGAGCTGCAAAGCCCTGGAGGATGTGCTGAGAAAGAAGCAGAAACCCAAGAACTGGGTGAGTAGGACCTTAGTGATGGGTGAGGGACGAGGACACACCCGCAAGCTGCAGGGATCACGAGATAGGACCTGCAGGCTTGGCTCTGTATCAGTGATTCCCAAACAGGTGAGAGAAGTTCACAGTTGGGCAATTTGGGAGATGCCTTTGGGTGTCTCAACTCGAAGGACGTCGATCTTTTACACCAAACGGGAGCTTCTATTGTCAATGCCACTGGATGCCTCAAAGTACGTTCCAGGTCTTATAGAGACTGATCTCGATTGATTTCTCCCCTCACAGAACATAGTCTGCATACAAGGGCAGAAATATCTAGTGCGCGATCCCAACATTGACATGGTTGAAGCCAAGGCCGGTGACATGGATGCTGAGAGAGACCGGTGCGGGGAACCCCAACCCTCCACAACAGTCATACGTACAGAGGAATGCCAGGAGGGAAGCCAAGAGCTGCAGAATCTGCCAGGAGCCATGGACCTGTCTATGGAGCAGGTGAGAGCGTGGAAGCAGGTTGAAGAGAGTCAGGTGGGTGTGGCTGCTGGACGAATGGGGAAATTTGGCAAAGGACAGGAATGGACCCATTGCTTCCAGGAATTCCCGTGGATGCAGTCAGTTCCTAGGCATTTTTTCTAGTCAGTGTGAGAATGAAGCTAATCCATCTTTGTCCCTCTGCCATGAAAGCTTCTAGTCTCAGGAATGGGGAGGAGGCAATCCTGTCTTCCTGACAAGATGCTAGGTTCAATTTGCTGCAGGCAAATGCACTGACAGCTGATTTACCCATGGCCACTGTGCCCAAGGGCACGTTATATTTCAGAATATGATCATTCCTTGCAACTGAAGGAGTGACTCCAAAATGGACTCATTTTGCCCCTCAGTAGACATTGGTCTTCCCTGGTGGCTCAGATGGTGAAGAATCTGCCAATAATGCAGGAGACCTGGGTTCGATCCCTGGGTCAGGAAGATGCCCTGGAGAGGGGAATGGCTACCCACTCTAGTGTTCTTGCCAGGAGAATCCCATGAACAGAGGAACCTGGCAGCTATACTCCATGGTGTTGCAGAGAGTCAGACAAGACTGATCGACTAACACTTTCCCTTTGAGACACTGAAGAATGAATGGAAGACAGTTGATTTGTTCAAGTAAGGTTGGGTATGGGCTGCTGCTGCTGCTGCTAAGTCACTTCAGTCGTGTCTGACTCTCTGCAACCCCATAGATGGCAGCACATCAAGCCCCACTGTCCCTGGGATTCTCCAGGCAAGAACTCTGGAGTGGGTTGCCATTTCCTTCTCCAGTGCATGAAAGTGGAAAGTGAACGTGAAGTCCCTCAGTTGTGTCCGACTCTTAGCGGGACCCCATGGACTGCAGCCTACCAGGCTCCTCTGTCCATGGGATTTTCCAGGCAAGAGTACTGGGGTGGGGTGCCATTGCCTTCTCCGTGGGTATGGGCAGGGGATGCTATTGACTTGCATGGAATAGAGATCAAGAATACTGGTCATCATCTTCCTATGTACTGGGTAACAACCATCACAAAGATGCATCCAGGCAAAGTCTCCAACAATGATGGAGTCAAGAGAGCTGGACATAGAGTTCTTTACTTCCAGAGTCAGGGGCAGGCAGAAGTAGGTATGATTTGGAGAGACCTATGCATAGAGAAAGTGGAGAGTGAAAAAGTTGGCTTAAAGCTCAACATTCAGAATATGAAGATCATGGCATCTGGTCCCATCACTTCATGGGAAATAGATGGGGAAACAGTGGAAACAGTGTCAGACTTTATTTTTCTGGGCTCCAAAATCACTACAGATGGTGACTGCAGCCATGAAATTAAAAGACGCTTACTCCTTGGAAGGAAAGTTATGACCAACCTAGATAGCATATTCAAAAGCAGAGACATTACTTGCCAACAAAGTTTCGCCTAGTCAAGGCTATGGTCTTTCCTGTGGTCATGTATGGATGTGAGAGCTGGACTGTGAAGAAGGCTGAGCGCCAAAGAATTGATGCTTTTGAAGTGTGGTGTTGGAGAAGACTCTTGAGAGTCCCTTGGACTGCAAGGAGATCCAACCAGTCCATTCTGAAGGAGATCAGCCCTGGGATTTCTTTGGAAGGAATGATGCTAAAGCTGAAACTCCAGTACTTTGGCCACGTCATGAGAAGAGTTGACTCATTGGAGAAGACTCTGATGCTGGGAGGGATTGAGGGCAAGAAGAGAAGGGGACGACAGAGGATGAGATGGCTGGATGGCATCACTGACTCGATGGATGTGAGTCTGAGTGACCTCCAGGAGTTGGTGATGGACAGGGAGGCCTGGTGTGCTGCAATTCATGGGTTCACAAAGAGTCGGACCCGACTGAGCAACTGATCTGATCTGATCTGATCTGATGCATAGAGAAGTCAGAGTGCCAACTGTGATATCCTGACTTGATTGCAAGATACAGTCTGTATAGATCCAGGGCCATCTTGAGTATCAGGAGATGATTATCAATCAGGGTGGTGGAGTGGACCAGAAGTCAGGGCATATCCCCTACAATGACATGAAGAAAGTTGGAGTCTTAGATCAAGATACGAGGCAGATGGGGAAACAGGGAACAGTTTTCCACGGACAAAGGTAGATGGGATATTGACTCTGCTTGTTTGTGCCTTGTCAGGACCAGAGAGCTCTCCCACCAGAGACTGTTCCTGAAACAGGTGAGATGGAGGATCAGATGCCCAGGGAGGAGTTGGAGAAGGACCTGCTGGAAGACAGGGGAGAGACAAAAACCCTTCAATCTCAAGAACCTGAACTTCTGAAGGGTCCTGATGAGTATTGAAAACCGTGAAATTCAGCAGAGTTAGTGACCCCCTCCTATGGTGGCATGGGGATAGGTAGCCAGCATCACCAGGCTTGGATGGGTGGGGTGGAGATCGTTGTCCAGTGCCAGCCTTCTCCATCGTCAACCTTCCAGAGTCCCACAGTCCAAGCTCTTAGCTTGGTTGCCTGATGGGAACTTCTCAGCCAACATCAGGGTTCCAGTGAGGCCGGCAGCACAGAAAATGCTCCTTGTACACGAGGTGCTGAATCTCTCTCAGCGGATTCTGGGAGCGTAGAGAGACAGAAGCATCCTCAGAAAGGAACTGATATTTAAAATGAGGCTCCTGAACCCTTTCCTCCTGTGTTCCAGAGGGAGACGTTTCCACTACAGGTGGATCCAGACGAGGTCCTCTGAGGAATCGCAGACATGTCAAAAGGAAGCGGGACAGCAGTCCCACTTGCCAAGACGTGCGAGGAGAAGCAGCCACGTGTTTGGACCAAGGAGAGTTCTCAGGACAGCTTGGGTCCCATTCCGTTGGTTCATCTGGCACCGTGGGACCCACCAGTCTTCCTGAAGGAGCAGAAAGCCCGGGACAGGCGCCCTCTGAATGCAGGGTGTGCAAAAAGAGCTTTATTTATCAATCTCAGCTTACCCTGCACCAGAGGACACACACAGGAGAGAGGCCCTTTCAGTGCAACATCTGTGCCAAAAGGTTCATACAGCTTTCAGATCTGCGGGTTCACCAGCGGATCCACACTGGCGAGAAGCCCTACAGCTGTGATCTCTGCCTCAAGAAGTTCACACACGACTCCACGCTGCGTGCTCACAAGAGGACCCACACCCAGGAGAAGCCTTTCCGCTGTGAGCACTGTGACAGAGCTTTCAGCCACCGAGGGAACTTCAATGTTCACCGACGCACCCACTCTGGGCTCAAGCCCTACGTCTGCCCCGAGTGTCACAGTGCCTTCCGTCAGCTGGGGACTTTCAAACGCCACCAGAAAATCCATTCCAGATGACTGGCTCAGACCCTGCCCACAGGTCCAAGTGACGTGTGCTCCTAGAAGGAAATTCGGGATTATTTGTCACTTATGTCACACAAAGAAAGGGTGACATGTGAAGAACTTACCATCATACTGGGACCCGATGGGGTTCCATTCACATGAATTTGGCGAATATTTGCATGATAGTGTAGCGTGTGTTTGTGACAAGTTTTGGCTTTGTGTTATTCTTCTTTCAGTGAATGCAGGTCTCCTTAGTTTCAGTACTTCTTCGTGAAAATGACTGAGGTCACTGCTGATGTCCCCCCATTAGGGAAGATTTAATTGTACAATAGGATGCTCCTAGTAGAGTGTCCAGATGAAAAAGAGGATCACCAGTGAAATTTAAATTTCAAATAAACAAAGACATTTCTGTCAAAAAAGTGTCCTGTGTATTTCCCCGTCCAAGATTCTTTTATATGGATTAAATGATAGCTGTGGTTTGTTACGTGGCCATTATTATGTGGCGATATCGTCCCTCTGTAAGGTTTCCCCAGTGGCTCAGCGGTAAAGAATCCACCTGCCGCGTGGAAGAGCCAGGTTCGATCCCTTCATCCGGAAGATCCCCTGGAGAAGGGAAGGGCAACCCACTCCAGTACTCTTGCCTGGAGAATCCCATGGACAGAGGAGCCTGGTGGGCTACTGTCCATGGGGTCACAAAGAGTCAGACTTGACTGAAGCAACTAAGCACCCATGTATTCCCTCTGTACTTGTTTGGATATTTCTTCCCTAGTTATATAGAAAAAGGAAGACTTCCAAAACGGATAAGTATCATTCTTCGGCCCTACGGCAGTACAACCTCTGATTTTCTAAATGCTTACTCCAAAATAGATTCTTTTCATACTGTAGCTTTTAAGCTGATTGTAGAAAATTCTTTTGAACTGTATTTACATAAGGAAAAAATAGCTATGTAACCCAACAACTATCATATCTCTATTCTCTTACTCCTGCGAACTCTTCAGGCAAATGAAAAAAAAAAATTGACTAAACCAGGAATACCAATCCATTTCCCCCCCGAAATGCAATCCATAAAAGACTAATGTACAGTAAATGAAATCCTCCACAAAACCAATATGGAGGCCTGTTTAATAAGTCATGGTTCTTCTGGTGTAGCTTCCATGGAAAATGAATCCCCCTGGCTTACCTAAAACAGTTCATTCTACAATATTCACCCAATCACTCCACTTTGGCGGTAACAGGCAAGGACCCCAGAAATTTCCCCCAGCACCATATAAATAGAGACATTTCGTCTCCTGGCCCAGTTTGAGAGCCAGTCCCTGGCTTGGGAACACTTACGGCAAGAGGGTACTTTGGAGAAAATGTCAACTGGGGACATGTGAAGAGACTGCTTCGAGGTCAGGACAGATGGATGTGGGTTTCAGAAGGGTTTGGTTTTCTATGCTACGTTCATTAGTTCAAGACCTTGTGAAACAACTGATCTCCCTGCTGCTGCTGCTGCTGCTGCTGCTGCTAAATCACATCAGTCGTGTCCGACTCTGTGCGATCCCATAGATGGCAGCCCACCAGGCTCCCGCCTTCCTGGGATTCTCCAGGCAAGAACACTGGAGTGGGTTGCCATTTCCTTCTCCAATGCATGAAAGTGAAAAGAGAAAGTGAAGTCGCTCAGTCGTGTCCGACTCCTAGTGACCCCTTGGACTGCAGCCCACCAGGCTCCTCCATCCATGGGATTTTCCAGGCAAGAGTATTGGAGTGGGATCCCCATATTAATTATGGTTGATTGTCAAACTGTTCCATGACATGAGAAGAACTTGTCACCCAGCTGAACTTGAAAACCCAAAAACACTAATTGTAAAATATACACACACCCCAATGTTCATAGCAGCAGTATTTACAACAGCCAAGACATGCGTGCAATGCAAGTGTCCACCAGCAGAGGAATGAAGATGTGGAATGTGTATACAATGGAATATTACTCAGTCATGAAAAAGAACGAAATCTTGCCAGTCGCAGCAACATAGATGGACCTGGGGGCATTATGCATAGTGAAGTAAGTCAGATAAAAGCAAATATTGCATAATATTATTGATACTTCTATGTGTAATCTTAAAAAAAAATGGCTAATACAACAGAGACTTCCCAGTGGCTAGGACTCAGAGCTCCCAATACAGGGGCACCTGGTTAGATTCCTGGTCAGGGAACTAGATTCTGCCTGCCAAAACTAAGACTCAGAGCAGCTGAATAAATAAATACTTTTTAAATTAATTAATTAAAAATACAAAAGCTAGTGAATATACAAGGATGTTGTGTACAACATGGGGAATAGGGCCCGTATGTATTAGATATCGAATATCTAGCCATTGTCATTCATTTAATGTAACAGTAAATGAAGTGAAAAGTGAAAGTCCCTCAGTCGTGTCCGATTCTTTGCAATCCCATGGGAATAGTCCGTGGAATTCTCTAGGTCAGAATACTGGAGTGGGTAGCCTTTTCCTTCTCCGGGGATCTTCCCAACTCAGAGATCGAACCCAGGTCTCCCGCATTGCAGGCAGATTCTTTACCAGCTGAGCCACCAGGGAAGCCCAGGAATCCTGGAGTGGGTAGCCTATCCCTTCTCCAGCACCATCTTCCCAACCCAGGAATCGAACTGGGGTCTCCTACATTGCAAGTGGCTTCTTTACCAACTGAGCTATCAGTAAGTGACAATTAACTCTTCTTTGCAAGCTTGGAACATTTCTCTTGAAATCATCCAGCCAGCAGAGGGCAGGGGTATCATTTCTGTACATTCTTGCCAAACTGGATATTGTACTTTTTGCCTCCAGAGGCACGAATATAAGGCCATCTTTTTTTTTTTTTTTAAGGATTTATTTATTTTGGTTGTGGTGGGTCTTTGTTGCTGCACAGGGGCTCTCTCTGGTTGGTGGACTTCCCTGCTGGCCCAGTGGATGGGAACCCACCTGCCAGCACAGGGGACCCTGGTTTGACCCCTGGTCCAGGAAGATCCCACAAGCCCGGGCGCCACAACCACTGAGCCTGTGTGCCTAGAGCCTATGCTCGCAACAAGAGAAGCCACAGCCAAAAAGAAACAAAAAGTTAATTAATTAAATAATTATCGTAAAAACAGAGAGAGACCAGAGACTGAGGACTCTGGATGCAACAGTAAGACCCGATCCAATGGACAAGTGACCCAGTGGACAAGTGACCCAGTGGACAAGTGAGCTCGGAGTGTGGATATCCTGAGCGCTGCCCTTTAGACAAATACCAAATTACTACTTTGTACATCTGAAACTAATATTATATTGTAAGCCAACTACCCTTCAGTAAAAAATAAAATGAAAAAATAAAAATAACCAGTGCTTCAGATGGGGAAATGTTTTGCTAACCGATGCCGCAAGGAATGAGTATCTGTTTACAATAAATAAATCTTTCTGCTGTTAGTGCAGGCAGGAATCTGATCCTTCGTATGATATGGCACATGATCTGCCATTCTTTTCTTTTACTAGAATGCTATGTTTGAATTTTATCATGAAATATTTTATTATTCTATAAATCATTATTAACCCCAAAGTATTATATAGAGATAAAATTCTGATTACCATAATGACAATCTTTTTTGGGGGGCCACCTCACGACGTGTGTGGGATCTTCGCTCCCTGACCAGGGATTGAACCTGGACCCCTTGCACTGGAAGGCGAAGTGTGAACCACTGGGCTGCCAAGAAGTCCCTGCTGTAGTTTTTTTGTGTGCATGTGCCCTTTCTCTTTGACAGTGAACTTCAGAATCTACTTAGTAAATTCTGCTTTTTAAAAACCCCATTGGGACATGTCTTTGTTTAGTTTGCCTAGTTTCCTTTGCTTGTATTTACTTTTTGTTTACAACCACATGGTCAGCCCAGGACCCAGCCCATGTCATAAGCCCCATACATAGTCACTGAAAGAGGGGCTGTGTAAAGTTATGGTGCATCCGCAGAATAGAGGAGTGTGTGGTAGACAGAGCTTTATCTACTGCACTGGCAAACTGTCTGCGACAAACTGATAGCTGGAAGGAAAAGCAGGTTACCTAGGCGTAGGCAGGACGGGGTTCTGTTTGCGTACTTGGTACAGGTGCAGGCAGGTGTGTACGAGCAGGGCTGCGCACCTGAGCATGCGTGTGAAACCCACACCACACGAAACAGGGTCACCACGAAAAGAATAAAGAAATGAACTGCACACTTCTCTGCAGTCTTCAAGCTGCTATTGTTAGCAGCGGTAAAGACACTTCACTTTAGGTTAAAAAGCTTTTGTTGACTATTTAGTAGTGAAAACCACTGCACAGAGTCATATCTAACCTATGATTCCAACAGTGTCAAACTTGAGCCTAAGTGGGGACAGACACCAGCTGAGGACCTGGGGTGGCGAGCCGGGAAGAGGAATGGCTGATTGGACTGCCGGAGGAAAATTCTGCCCGCAGAGAGTAAGTCATTCAACCGGGAACTCCCAATGCAAGGCAAATGAGTGTTAAACAAAACAAAAAAGGAAAAGAAAGAAGCAGCGTCAGCGCTCACAGGTGGGTGCTGCCTAATTACAGCCCAGAAGTCACTCTCCTCTCGCAATTTCAAAGTTTTAATTCCCTCTAATACGTTCAAATTTGTTTGTCCCCCTCCCTCTCTTGCTCGGAGGATAAAGTTTCTTTTTCCCTTTGGTGTTCTCTCTGTCCCCGTGGCCTCAAAAATGAAGCTGTTTTTCTTAACCCTCCTGGAGATGGGTTGAATAATTGATCATAATTACGCAGCCTGGCAGGAAAGATGAAGAAAACAGCCTCACCTACTTCCAGGGTCCCTCCGAGGGTTGTTAAGGCAATTTTAATGAGTCCCAGAGTGTGATGCTCAACTTCTGCCTGTTGAGATGCTAAAGAGGCATCAAAAAGTTCACTCTGAAGATGTGGAAAGCATGACTTGCCAATTGCAAGCTGCCAGGCTGGGCTACTTGGTTCTATTAAAAAAAAAAAAAGCAAAACTACAATCATTGCCTGTTTCTGATCTTGAAGCATCAATCCTAAAGGAAATCAACCCTGAGTATTCATGGGAAGGACTGATGCTGAAGCTCCCATTCTTTGGCCACCTGATTGGAAGAACCGACTCATTGGAAAAGACCCTGATGCTGGGAGATTGATGACAGGAGAAGGGGACGACAGAGGATGAGATTGTAAAATCGCAACGCTCACTCAACGGACATGAGTTTGAGCAAACTCCAGGACACCAGTGGAGGACAGAGGAGCCTGAGATGCGGCAGTCCATGGGGTCGCACGAGTGTGAAAGTCCAAGAGTCAGACACAACTCAGTCCCTGAACAACAACGACAGCAATATATCATATTTTAGGTTGCACACATTGAGTGATATCGTACGGTGTTTGTCTTTCTTGGTCTGGCTTACTTCACTTCGTGTGATAATCGCTGGGTCCATCCACATTGCTGCAGATGGCATTGTTTTGTGCTTTGCATGGCTGAGTAGTATTCCACTGTGTGTGTGTGTGTGTGTGTGTGTGTGTGTGTGTGTGTGTGTGATCTCACATCTTTATCCATTCATTGAGACAAGCAATCTTAATATTTAGTGTGTCTTTGTGTTTCCTATGTATGCATGTATATATAACATAAATATGCTTATATGCATATACATACATTATATATCTACACAAATACATATATACACAGACACACGCATTACACACGTGTCTTTTTTAAATGCAGGACAATTCGGAGGAGCAGCAAAGGGACTTAAACACAAGAGTGGCATGATCATGATTTCCTTTAAAAAATCCACATAGCAGTTTCTGCGGACAGATGACCCTGGAGGCCTGGACCCGCGGGGAGCCCCCTGCCACGGCCCAGGCTGCCCCTCCTGTGATGATCGTGCCCTGAGTTAGGCAGGGGTGGAGATGAAAGTCTGAGCAGCATTCAAAAGGGTGTCTCGAGGGCCTCTGTTGCAGATGTGATAAAGAAAAGCAAGTCTAGAAAAGAAAAAGAAAAGAAGAATAATTTTTTAAAAAAAAAAAAGCAAGTCAGGGCCCAAGGGGCTTCCCCTGAAGGCAAACTGGATTTGAAGGACAGGTTCGAAGGAGGAACATAAGTGTCCATTTTTATTCTCTTTTTATTTTTATTCTATTACCAGTATTTTCTAATTTTCCTTGTTACGGCTTCTTAGACATACCCCTCATTTAAAAGCGGGCATTTAATTTCCATATACATGGGGTTTTTAAAGTATCTTTGATATTACCTTCTCATTTGGATATGAATTTCTCATTTCAATGCTTTCTCCTCTGCAATTGCCCCCTGTGGTTTTCCAGTCTCCTAACTTTATCCAGGCTTTTAATGGAGAAGTCAAAGATCTCTCTTGGTAAATGTCACAATTTGCTTGAAATAAGTGGGTTTTTTCAAACATCTTGATATTGATTTCGAACATGATTCCACAGTAATAAGAGAAAACGCCATGTCTGACTGCAATATCTTCAGACCATGAAATTTCTGCACCTGCTCCATGTCCCTGGGTGCGACCCTGTGTCTCCTAGTTTACCGTCTATGGGAACTGGAGTAGAACTTCTATCCTCCTGCCGTGTGAAAACTGTATAAATCTTAAATATGTAGAATTGGTTCATAATGCTTTTCAAGTCTACCATAGTCTATCTCTCTGTACGTTCATTCTATTAATTTCTGAGAGTTTGATATTGAAACTCTGACTTAAAAAAAACTTAAGTAATCCACTTAAACAATTGTAACAAATAGTGGAACAAAATATGTAATTTTGTTCTGTATTTTCCAAATCTTGTCTAAATGTATTATCATATTTTCATAATTTTAAAAAGAAAAAATGACAAAAAGCAAAAAAAATTATATAATGGGGCAATATGTGACTTTGTTTTGTATTTCCCAAGTCTCCTGTAAACATGTTATCGTATTTTCATAATTGAAAAAAGAAAAGCAAAGACTGCCCATATTCAGAGGTCAGTGAGCAGGTCGGTGGGACGGACGAGCAGGGAGATACCCCGTGGAGCCCACGGGTAGCTTGGTTTTGGGGTCTGGAGTAGACAGCGGGCTTGACCACTGTCTTCAGGGGGTTCACGAGCCCCAGGTAGTGGAGAGGGGAGGTGGGGAGAGAGCCCCGTATCTGAGTGAGGTCCACAGGAAGGACTAAGCAGGGGAGGGGACCCAGGATACTCAGAAGGCATGGCAGTCAGGACAGGGGTGAAGGAAGGGGGAAGCAATGGAGACATTCATGGGCAGTGAGACGGTGGACTTCCAGCAAGGGGTGACTCATCAGGGCCACCGGGTCAGCTGGGAGTGACCGCCGGGGCTGACCCCCACGTCCTCAAGAGAATTTACGGGGAGGTTACGGAACACTTGTTCCTGGGACATGAGCCTCAGAGTCCCTCCAGTGCCTCCTGATCAAAGGCGTGCAGAAACCAGACGCCCACTGGCCTCAGACGCCTGGAGACCTGGCCATCTTCCACACTGGATCTTCCCGCCCACCATGGCCACATCTTCCTAAGTGTGGGGGACTCTGCGAGCCTCTGGCACGTTTGGAGAACTCTGCCACGCTTAGGGAGTCACGGGGCTGCAGTTTGGGGCAGTCGACCCCTCCTTTTCTATTAAAAGTCATTTCTACTTGAAGTTAAGTAAGCAAATATAAGTGAACAAAAATAAGTGTTCAGAATACCTTTTTCTAGTTTTTTTGTACTTGATTTGTGGTTTTGCAAAAATAAGAAATACTATGAAGACTCTTCCCTGGTGGCTCAGAGGGTAAAGAATTCGCCTGCAATGTGGGAGACCTGGGTTGGGAAGACCCCCTGGAGAAGGGAATGGCTACCCACTCCAGTATTCTTGCCTGGAGAATCCTATGGACACAGGGGCCTGGCGGGCTACAGTCCGTGGGGTTGAAAAGAGCTGGACACAAATGAGCAACTTTCACTTTCATAAAGAATCTTGGGTCTTCGCTGGTGGCTCAGATAGTAAAGAATCTGCCTGCCAATGCAAGAGCGGCAGGTTTGATCCCTGGGTTGGGAAGATCCGCTGGAGAAGGGCAAGGCAACCCACTCCAGTATTCTTGCCTGGAGAATCCCACGGACAGAGGAGCCTGGTGCGCTAAAGTCCATGGGGTCGCAGGGCCAGACACGACTTAGTGACCGACACTTTAGTGTGTATATGTCAGTCCCAATCTCTGAATTTATTCTTCCTCCCTTACTGTCTGGTAACCATAAGTTTGTTTTTTACAACTGTGACTCCATTTCTATTTTGTAGATAAATTCATTTGTATCATTTTTTTTTTAGAGTCCATATGTAAGTGATATTGTATGATATTTGTCTTTCTCTGTCTGAATTACTTCACTCAGGATGACAATTGGAGAAGGCAATGGCACCCTACTCCAGTACTCTTGCCTGGAAAATCCCATGGATGGAGGAGCCTGGTGGGCTGCAGTCCACGGCGTCGCTAAGAGTCGGACACGACTGAGTGACTTCACTTTCACTTTTCACTTTTCTACATTGGAGAAGGAAATGGCAACCCACTCCAGTGTTCTTGCCTGGAGAATCCCAGGGACGGGGGAGCCTGGTGGGCTGCCGTCTATGGGGTCACACAGAGTCGGACACGACTGAAGTGACTTAGCAGCAGCAGCAGCAGGATGACAATCTCCAGCTCCATCCTGAAAGCCCTGTGGCCAAAACACAATTGTTTAAAAACTTATGCTTACAAAGCAGTGGTTGTTAAATAGTTGAAGGCTTGGAGAAATGATCAGTATACTGTGCATGAAAGTAAAGGACTTTGAATACTTCATGCGTGAAATAATCTTTTTTTTTTTTTTTTTTTTTTTTTTTCTGCCGTGCAGCCTGTGAGATCTTAGTTCCTGACCAAGGGTCCAAACCCTGGTCTCTGCAGTGGAAGTGTGGAGTCCTAACCCCTGGACAGCCAGGGAATTCCCAAAAACCACTTCTTAAGAGACGTATGGGTAACATATCATTTATTGTTGTTGCTGTTTAGCAACTAAGTTTTATCTGACTTTTTGAGACTCCACGGACTGTAGCCCGCCAGGCTCCTCTGTCCATGGGATTCTCCAGGCAAGACTAGTGGCGGGGGTTGCCATTTCCTTCTCCAGGGGATCTTCCTGACCCAGGAATCGAACCTGCGTCTCCTGCATTGGCAGACATATTCTTCACCACTGACACCAGGGAAGCCCTCAGAATATTTTTAAAACTCACTTATAGGTCACAGGTCTTACACAAACAGGAGATGGGAGTCATAGGATGACAAAGATCAGGCTCAGCATAAAATTATTCTAAAATGTGGTTTTAGGATAGAGAAGCAGGGACTTCGTTGGTGGTCCAGTGGCTAAGACTCTGAGCTCCCAATGTCGGGGACTCAAGTTCGATCCTTGCTTGGGGAACTAGATCCCACATGCCACAAGTAAGACCCCTGGACAGATAAATCAGTTCAGTTCAGTTGCTCACTCGTGTCCAACTCTTTGTGATCCCCATGGACTGCAGCACGCCAGGCTTCCCTGTCCATCACCAACTCCTGGAGCTTACTAAATAAATAAAAAATTTTGAAAAGTACCCGATGCACTTAACTCTTATCCAGGTACTTTAAAAAAAAAGATAAATAAGCAGACACCAGTGGGAAGAATCAATCTGTGCATCAGCCCCGCGGGCACAGAGCAGACACCTGTCAGCCTCCAGGCAGCTGGAGGGCGTGTGTGGGCAGTTAGCTTCGCCCTGGGAATCTGGGAGAACAGCGAGTGACCAGAGTCCCGTCGGTCCTGGAAGGAGCTCATCCACCCCAACCCCCAAGCCCACTGTCCACAAGTCAGGGCCCTCTCTGAAGATGTTCTTGCTGATTCTGCTTTTCCTGGGGCTGGCAGACGCCTGTATCCCCCGGGAAGGTAAGCCCAGCTCCTCCTGCCCTCTCCCCCTGCTCTGTTTCTTCTTACCACGGGCGAGGGCCTGGTGGCTGGCCTCAGAAAGCTTCCTCGGGTCCAAGTCCAGGCTCCTTCCTGCTCCCTGTTTAGAAATTCTCAATTCCCCTTTCCCTTGGTGGAGATGGAGGGGTGGGCAAGTTCTGGGTATCATGCCTCCTGCCCTTGGAGATACACAGACTTAACACAGGAGATACACAGAGATGACCACAGTCTGAACCCTAGTTAAATCTCTGACTTCTTAGGTGGCGCGGTAGTAAAAAGAATCCACCTGCCAAGGCTGGAGATGCCAGGAACTCGGGTTCAAACCCTGGGTCGAGAAGACTCCCCTGGAGGAGGAAATGGCAACCCACTCCAGTATTCTTGCCAGGGAAATCACGTGGACAGAGGAGCCTGGCGGGCTACAGTGTATGTGGTTGCAACGAGTGGGACATAACTGAGCACTCCCAGCAGTCTGTGACACCCGGGGTGGGAGTGATTGCCCCGCAGAAGTGGTGCTAGCCTGTCCTCGACACGCTTTATCAGAGATGATGTGTTGGCGAGGTGTCTTACTATCCATGATGTTAAGTTTGATCACCAACCAGCTACTATTTTCACCTTTATAATTGGTAGATAATCTGGCTGAGATCACTGGGAGCTTCGCAGATGTTCTGTTCCTCCTCAGACTTCCCCACACAAATTGCAGCATCCATCTGTGGATCTTGTCTGCCAAAATGATCACTGTAGTATTTGCACAATGGTGATTTCCTACTTCTCTTATTTCTGCTACACGTATCCGTTGGAATGCTTCTGTAAGGAAGACTCAATGCTTCTGTTCTTTTTATTTATTCAAGTAATTCTATCAGTACGAATGCACAGATATTTATTTTATCAACAAAAAGTAACAGCTTATCTTTTGATGGGTGGAAGGGTGATGGCCACAAGCTCTCTTTTGGACATGCTAAGTGTGAAGAGCCTGTAAGATGTGCAAGACCTCCATGGGTCACAGGTTCCATGAGAGCAGGGTTTGTGATGTCTTATTTTCTCCTGTACCAGCATCTGGCTCCCTACCAGTGTCACAAATGCCTACAGAGCAGGAATTGAGTCTAATTCACCTGCACTCCCATCATTGAGCACAGACCAGTGGCCAGTATATGTGGCTAGTGAATGTTGGATGGACGGATGATGCAGGATAATGGATGGATGACGGGTGGATGATGGCTAGACGGATAAATGATGGATGGTGAATGGTTGGATGGATGGATGGAAGGATAGGTGGATGATGAATGAATGGAAGGATGGACGGATGACAAATGGATGGTGGTTAAATGGATACATTGAAGGATGGTGAACGGGTGGATGGAAGGATGGATGGATAGTGAGTGGATGATGGTTCGATGGATAAATCAATAGGTGGTGAACAAGGAAATGGATGGATAGATGGACAATGGGTGGCAAGAAGGATGTGTGGACTTAAGTAGCTCTACTCACAGACTGGATGGGTTAGTGCATCTCCAGTGACACTTTCAGCTCTGGGCTCCCTGGGCACTGAAGTGATCTGAGTCTAATGCTGAATTCTCTCCCTGCTCCCTTCTTCCTGTTCCTGCTGGGATCCGGATGGCCTCACGCTTTCGCCTCCAGTTGCAACTGAAGAAAAAAGTAAGAACTGTGGCCATCCCAAGTCTGTATTCCCATAGCCAGTTCCCCTCAGATTCATGTAGATTTTAGGGCCCCTCTGGGGATTCTGGGGAAAAAGTGGGCTTCGTCTTGGGGGCCAAAGCAAGCCATTGACATCTCTGTCTTCTAGTGATGCCTGCTGCCCAAAGGGCTGTTTGTTCATCCTTTTGTCTGGAGAAGACAGGCTCAGGGGGTGAATGGAGAGCTCTTATCAGAAAGAAAGAATAGTTGGAATATTTTTACTAGAGTTATATTCTGACACACACACATATATAAATAAAATCTATCTGTAGGATTCATTTATAAAACTGTAATGTTAAAGAAGTGTTCTCTGAATTTACGGTGGCCAGAAGAATGAGGGGAAAGGATAGTTAGGGAGTTTGGATGGACACACTGGACACACTGATGTATTTAAAATGGAGAACCAACAAGGACCTACTGTACAGCACAGAGAACTCTGCTCAGTGTCGTGCGGCAGCCTGGATGCGAGCGGGGTTTGGGGGAGAATGGACACATGTGTATGTATGCCTGAGTCCCTTCGCCGTTTACCTGAAGCTGTCACAACATTGAGGATTGGCTATCAGATCACATCAGATCAGTCACTCAGTCGTGTCCGACTCTTTGCAACCCCATGAACCGCAGCACACCAGGCCTCCCTGTCCATCACCAACTCCCGGAGGTCACTCAGACTCACATCCATCGAGTCAGTGATGCCATCCAGCCATCTCATCCTCTGTCGTCCCCTTCTCCTCCTGCCCCCAATCCCTCCCAGCATCAGAGTCTTCTCCAATGAGTCAACTCTTCGCATGAGGTGGCCAAAATACTGGAGTTTCACAAAATGAAAAGTTTTTAAAAAAAAAGAAGTAGAGTTCTCAACATCCTTGCCAATAGTGTAACCCAGCTGTTTGATCTTTGTCTAATTGTACATGACGAACTACAAAGAAACAGTCTCTCATGAACTCCCTCTGCCTCTAAGAATAGGCTGGGTTAAATGAAGGAAGACTGAGCGCACACACACAGAGTGGCCCTTAGAACAAGACACAGCTTCTCATTCCGGGGCCCCATCCTATCTCGGGCTTCCCTGGTGGCTCAGCTGGTAAAGAATCCGCCTACAATGCGGGAGACCTGGGTTGGATCCCTGGGTTGGCTAGATCCCCTGGAGAAGGGAAAGGCTACCCACTCCAGTATTCTGGCCTGGAAAAGTCCATGGGGCCGCAAAGAGTCGGACATGACCGAGTGACTTTCACTTTCAGATGAAGGAAGAAAGGCAAGCATGCAGAAATCATCTGAGGTGGACAAATGACTGTTAATTCAAACTTCTCTTGCTTTTTTCTTCCACGCTGATCCCCTGACTCCTGGTCCTGTTGCCCTTTTCCAGTCAAATGTAAGTCTTATCTCCTTCTCCCTGTGTAAGTAGGGAGCCCTTCAACCGGAGGAGGAAGGGGGACAGGGGACAGGGGGGTGGCTGTCTGTCATTTTCAACCTGGGCAGCTCACAGGACGCTCTCAATCTCAGCGTGGCTCCAAACCCAGAGCCTGCAGATCCCTGGGGCCAACCAGATTGACTTTGGGGAGGTCGACCAGCCTCTGTAATCTTGTGCAAAACTGGGTGTGAGAGACAGAATCTCGGTGGTTTTCTGGGAATATGGACGTCATAGTTTCGATCGGATTTTCAGTAGTACTTTGTGCTCTAACACGTACAACCGGACTGGACTGCATTGTGCGGATTCATTGGTGGGCTGTAGATGAGAGAAATAGGGTGCAGACTGGCCAAGGCTCCCTCCTTGCCAAGTATTAACCATCCTGGTCTCTGACTATTGGTTGTTATGGAGACCCTTGTCTGCCACCCTCCGGAGACTCAGGTGTAAGGGGGTGGGTGGTTGGATGCCCCAGACCATGGTATCTCAGGGTTTGTTGACCGCTGGGGTAAATGTGTCTCCAAAGAGGCCTATGGGCTTCCCTGAGGGCTCAGGGATAAAAAAAAGACTTTGGTTTGATCCCTGGGTCGGGAAGATCCCCTGGAGAAGGAAATGACAACCCACTCCCGCCTTCTCGCCTGGGGAATCTCAAGGACAGAGGGGCCTGGCAGGCTACAATCCATGGGGTCACAGAGTCCATGGGGTCGCAGAGTCCACGGGGTCGCAGACACGACTGAGTGACCGAGCAGGACCCACAAAGAGGTCTATGGCTCTAGGAACAAGGCACAGCTTCTCATTCTGGGTCCCCATCCTGTCCTGGGACCTGGGGGATGCAATGAGGTATAAAGGATGAATTAACGCATTTCACCTTCTCTCTGATCCCTGCCGGCCACCTTTGAACCTCTCATTCCTGCTGTTTCTGCCGAGTCAACAGTGCTGAAAGGTGACATTTTTGTTCACTCTCTCTCCCTTTGGGCTCTGATTGCCCTGGGCTGACGGGGTAATTTTTGCCTTCCTTTCAAGGATCTTTTCTTCTTGTGACTGTCCACAGCCCAGCTTCTAATCTAGAGACATAAAAAGTCGAGACTGGATATCTTGATGAAAAGAAAATACTGCATCCCTCTTTCCTTCCCCTGTAAAAACTAGTTGATCAGAAATTGAGCACATTTCTGCGGTCCACTTATGACGAAAGGAAAGCCATTTGGTTGTAGAGCTAAATTCAGGTCTATCTGAGATCTGTGGAGGAGGAAATGGCAACCCACTCCAGTATTCTTGCCTGGAGAATCCCGTGGATAAAGGAGCCTGGTGGGCTACAGTCCATGGAGTCACAAAGAGTTGGACATGACTGAGGTGACTTAGCACACATAATTCTTCCTTCTTCTGTCTCCATGCCCCTCACCATGGACATACATGCCATCATCTCCATGTAAGCTTGTTATTATTAATATTATCAGTATATAGACAAATTAACCCCAACCCTGCGATGGATATTAATACACTTACCTTGTGGGCGAGGAAATAGAACTTTATAGAGGAAGTTGGAGAGATCGACGTTTGAATTTTTTGCGCTTTCACTCATCCACTGTGTGGGGCTTCAAAAATTAATACAATATCTCAGAGCTCAGCTGTTCTCATTGACAACACGAGGACAATTCGCTAACCTGGGAGGGCTGGTGTGAAATCAGTATGAGGAAAGAGTGTTGGGCTTTTTTCTAGAGTCAGTGAAGAATAGTGTCTTTCTCTCTTCCCTACCTGGCTGAAGAAAGAATGACCCATGACTGTGTCTGCCACCCCCACCCCCCACTCACTTAAACCTCCCCGAAATCAAACACAAAGCCACTCTCAGTAACCTCACCTAACCGTTCCCTGCGCCCATGGTGGACTCTATTTCCAAGTCTGTCCCAGCTCCCGGCATCTGATCTTACTTTTGGTTTTCTACTCATGGCTTCCTCTCCGTGGTCCCCGGTCCCACCGTTCTGTACCACGACTGTAATCTCCACCACTGTGCCGACTCTGGATCGACTGCTCTCAGGAATCGTAGGTCAGTACCTCACCCCATTCAAGATGCCCTCGGACTGTGAACTTGGGGGGGAAACTCTGAGCAAGATTTTCTGGGCATTTGACATATGGGTGATGGAAACCCAAAGATGGATCATATATGCTCACTCTTTAGGAACTCAGAGACTGATGGAAAACAGACACACACAAACCCCAGAAATTAGATGAGAGACACTGATGTCTGCTAGTGGTGATGGTGCTGAAAAAGGGGATGATGGGAATAATGAGGAAACCCTAAGTCATGCCCAAGCTCTCATAGCCATACTTTCCAAAGAAGAGAGCTTCTTAAATCCATCGCGCTGGGGAAATCCACTAATTAGGTATATTTCCTTCTGCTGTATTTGCACGTCTTTTGTTGTGTCTTCTTCCCCAGGTATGATGAGCAGGCTGTCAGTGGATGGTAAGTGAGAATTCTGTCTTCTCTGTTGTCTCTCTTCTCTTGTCTATAAGGTAAGGCAGATTTATGGAGTCTTTTGTGTTTTTAGTTATTTATTTAAATTCAGTGTTTTGTTTATGTTTTCTTTAATTATTTCAGAAGAACCGTTCAGACTGTATCTGATCACGTTTTGTCTCTTAGAGTTTTAAGGTGATGGAAATTTTTATTAGCATAGAACGAGAGTGCTAGAATTTTGCATGAGAAATATCATGCGGCAGATTGCTTTAAGTTATATAAGATATATGCTCGTGAGAAAAGTTGTAGGGACATAAAACGAGAGCCCAAATCTTCCTGTCTGTCCTGTTCCCAGTTCTACTGTCTTGAAACAGCCGCCACTACTGGTTGTGTGTTCTTACAGGAAATACGCTTAGATACGTGTGTCTTCAACTTTCTGAGGTCATGACTCAAATGACTGGGCCAAAGAGCAGAGGACTTTTAAATCTGGACAGAGGTTTAACAAATTTACAGTTCCATAAGCCGCCTACAAGCATGCTAATTTACCCACACCTTCAGCAACATGGGATAGCATCTAGCTTTCTGATTTTCCAAAATGGGATGGCTGAAAAAACTGGCCTCCATGTTCACGTAGAGAGGCTGAATGAATCCCAGCAGAAGTTCCTGCTATATCTACTGCTATCCAGTTCAATGCCATCATTTATGTTTTCCAGTAAAGGACTACACTTTAAAAGGACTTCCTTTATTTAAAAGCTTAAATAGATAAACTTGCAAAGAAAGTTTTACATTCCTTTAGTCAGTGAAAACCCAGTTTCATTTGTTTTAAAAGTATGCAATGCAAACAAATAGAGGAAAACAACAGAATGGGAAAGACTAGAGGAGAAGGAAATGGCAGCCCATTCCAGTATTCTTGCCTAGAAAATTCCATGGACAGAGGAACCTGGTGGGCTACACTCCACGGGGTTGCAAGAGTTGGACATTACTTAGCAACTAAGCCACAGAGATCTCTTCAGGAAAATTGAAGATACCAAGGGAACATTTCATGCAAGAATGGGCACAATAAAGGACAGAAGTGTCAAGGACCTAACAGAAGCAGATGAGATTAAGAAGAGGTGGCAAGAATACACAGAACCATACAAAAAAAGTTTTAATGACCCGGATAACCACGATGGTGTGGTCACTCACCTAGAGCCAGACATCCTGGATTGTGAAGTCAAGTGGGCCTTAGGAAGCATTGCTATGAAAAAAGCTAGTGGAGGTGCTGTAATTCCAGCTGAGCTATTTAAAATAATAAAAGATGATGCTGTTAAAGTGTTGCACTCAGTGTGCCAGAAAATTTGAAAAATTCAGCAGTGGCCATAGGACTGGAAAATGTCAGTTTTCATTCCAGTCCCAAAGAAGGGCAATGCCAAAGAATTTTCTAAGAAGATAACTGCAAAAATAGACATAATGAAATGATGGAAATAAAGTATTAATTATAACGATACTGATGACTGCTGAGGGTCTTAGTCTGAAGATGGTTCTCTCTTCAGTGGAAAGGAAGACCAGAGAGCATTACAGAGAGGTTCTGGACAAGTTAGCGTCCTTTTGAGACTTTTGAGAAGAAAGAGAATTGTAAAGTGAATTCGATATTAGGGTACATATTCCCACCATGTGACTCCAAAGGAGTGACAGTGAATCTGTGTCCACCTGAGAGCTTTCCAGCCATCCCCAAGGGCTCTCGTCCCAGTGCACAGGGCACACCTGGATCTGGAGCTCCCGGGAGACGGAGACGGGAACTGGACTTCCGAGGGCAGATATGCCTGGCATTTCAAGCCAGCTCTGTTCTTTACCAGCATATGGGATCCTGGGGCAAGTCTATTCTCTTCTCCCATAGAGTAGAGCTAGTAATTCACACTATAAGGGGTGCTTCTTAATGTTATAATAAACTATAACATTTTATATGTTATAAAAGATATATGATGTTATAATAGGAAAAACTCAGGTACTAGGGAGCTGGTTGAAGTGGGCTCAGCTCCCTGCATCCCGTTTGTCCAGGGCTTCTGGAGTTCATAGCCCTCCTCATTGTTTCTGCTCTTTAAAAGATAACAGTTTCTCACTTCTCTCCCCTTGGGCTGCTGAAGAGCTCTGTGCTTTCTCTGCATTCCCATCAACCTGGAAGCAGAACCCCCTTCACTGGTTCCCATGAGAAATCGGCTGAGACCCACACGTAACGAGTCTCGATGAGACGAGAGCGTGCAGAACAGCCAGAGCCCTGAGCAGACAGATGGTCTTCCCCCATCTCTGCTCACTCTCTCTCTCCTCATCTCCCGTTTTCCTTCTGCCCACACTGCCTGTGGAGTTCCAAGACCTTCTCCTTCTCACAAGCTGAATAACACAGGACTCCCTAACTCCTACCCTCGAAGAATCCTCTCCAATCAGAAATATCAGAGCTTTACGGGCCAAGAGCTCCCTTCTTGGAAAACAGCCAGACTTCATAAATAGCGAAACACACTTCTTAGTCAACATGCGACACGGCTATAAGGCAAAAGTCAATGTCAGATAGACATTATTAGGCAAAATAACCTCAGATCCAGAGTTGAGTGTGGATAAAGCCATATAGTCAGGGTTTCCCTGGTGCCTCAGTGGTAAAGAATCCGTCTGCCAATGCAGGAGACCCAGCTTCAGTCCCTGGGTCGGGAAGATCCCCTGGAGGAGGGCAAGGCAATCCGCTCCAGTATTCTTGCCTGGAGAATCCCACCGACAGAGGAGCCTGGCGGGCTGCAGTCCATGGGGCCGCAAAGAGTTGGACACAACTGAGCAACTAAACAGCAACCACAGAGGCCATAGTCGTGGCTCACAGACCGGAGACCATCTGTAGAGACACGAAAACTGACAGCCAGAGAGAGGCAGAGCTTCCGAGGCAAAGTGGTAACTAACAAAAATGCGGGGCCTCCCTGGTGGTCCAGTGGTTAGTAAGACTTTGCCTTCCAATGCCAGGGGCGTGGGTTCCATCCCTGGTCAGGGACCTAAGGACTCAAATGCCTCGAGGCCCAAAAGCCAAAACATAAAACAATATTGTAACAGATTCCATAGATTTAGAAAATGATCCACATCAAAACAAAATTCTTTAAGAAACTTTCATGGAGCATCTTGGAAAAGCCAGTATGTTTCAGGGCTCTGCTTGGATCAGTTATTTTAAGCCTCCTCACCCCTGTGAGATGGGTGGATCCCATTATAATCCAGAGTGACTCTGTGCGCCCAGGACATGCCTAGTTTGAGCATTAAAACTCTCTCGCCCAGTGAACCCCTTTCAAGTCCTGGACAATCTGTCGTCCCGTTATAATTGCACTTTTATGAGAAAACCAAGCCCTAGAGAGATGGGGTAAGTTGCCCAAGTGCTGGGTCCAAGTCTTTCCCATCGCCCATCATTCTTAGGATGAAGCCTGAGGTCTTTAAAATGACCCACAGGGCCGGGCATTATCTAACTCTGGACGTTCTTGTCCGCTGATCACCTTCGCCTGCCGTGTCCCCTCAGCGGGTCTCTCTCCATCCTTCCGAGGCTCCAGACTCCTTCCCACCAGGACTGTCCCACCGCCGGGAACGCGTCTCTGTCTCTCCCCTCCAGAGGTCTCCACCCGGCTAACCCCTCCTCATCTTTCAGGTGTCAGACTCAGTGACAGTTCCTCCAAGACGCCTTCCCTGGCACCCCCACAAGGTCAGCAGATGCCGCTCTCTAGCAGGTTCTGGCCGCACCCAGAAACCCTAGCCCTGCCCCGCATGGGTTTCTGACTCTCGAGGCCGCCTCTCTGGCCTCCGCTTGCTCACGCTCCCCGAGAGTAAGACCCTTGTCCTCTCGCTTTCCGGGTAGCCCACACACCTTGCACACACGAGAGGCCCCACCGATACTTGTTAGAGAGAGAGAGGCAATGACCGAGCCCCCACCCGCCTCGTGTCCAGTAGCGCTTCTGCCTCTGTCTCCTCTGACCGGTCAGGGAAGCTCGTGTTGCGGTGTCCTTATTTCACGGTGTCTTAACGCTGGTCTCCGTCTTCCCTCTGCACCTCTGTTGGAACCTGGCTGCCTGCACCCTCGCCTCCAGACAGGACAGAGGAAGAAAGTAAGTGGTTTTTCAATCCCGAGTCTGTGTCCTTGAGATGACATTCCCGTAACCCTCTCTGGGATTACAACTTCTTGTTGTTCAGTTGCTCAGTGGTATCTGACTCTTTTGTGACCCGCCCTGTGGACTGCAGCCCACCAGGCTCCTCTGTCTGTGGGATTTCTTCATTAAAAATTCAGGGGAGGGGAATTCCCTCGTGGTCCAGGGGTTAGGACTCTATTAGGTTTCAGCCTTGCTTGGGGAGCTAAGATCCTGCATGTCCCACAGTGCAGCCAAAAACAAAACAAGCTGCAGTGGAAAAAAAACAACGGGGGGGAAGTGTTGGTGCGGGCCTTGGCGTTTAGATGTTGTTTTCGGGTCAAAAGCAAAACTGTTACAAATGGGCTGAATCCGGCTGTGCTTGTAACATTTAACAACCATTTCTGTGGGGAGAGAGTGCAGAGGGGAGCCCTGGTATGCAACCATTGCCAATTTCTGTGGTGTAAATGCTTTAGCTCTGGGCTGATCTGAAGCCACTAATTAGGCTTGGCAGTGGCTTGCGAAAGTTTTGCAGATTTAACAACCATCTCTTGCAAGCCAGCTCCGGCACAGCCCCGGGTCTCAGCAATGTTGCTCTCGTTTGCTGTGTACATTGCTCCCATGAAAAAGGGCCGACCTTCCAGAAGGAAAAGTTTGGTGGTTCTTGGGAGAGAAAGGGGGCCATGCTCGTTAGAGAGCGAGGGAAACATTCTAAGGAAGATAGACGTATGCCCCCCAGGTCAGGTGAGCTGGCGGAGCATCTCTCTCTCCCCATCTCTATTGCGCCTCCAGGGCAGGGTCTTGTCCACCGCTCACACTCGTGACCTAGAAGCTTGTCTATCACACACGGGCTCTACTACTATTCTTGAAGCAAAAGAGAGCGCCCTTCTATGGCTGACGGATGCAATTTTTGCTAATAGGAAGGGGTGGAGGAGAACCAACATTGGGGCATCTACCTCTATGATACCACTGAATCCTCACGATGGCACTCTGTGCCGGACGGAACCCTAGTTTTAAGGCCCCCCAAACTGGGGCTTCCGTGGTGGCTCAGTGGTAAAGAACCTGCCTGCCCGTGCAGGAGATGCGGGTTCAGCCCCTGGGTTGGGAAGACCCCCTGGAGGAGGAAAGGGCAACCCTCTCTGGTACTATTTTTGCAGCATTTTTGTGAGTCTACAATTAGCACACAATAAAAGCTTACAAATAACTTGAAAAGTGTTTAATGAGTGAATAAAGGAATGTGCTGGAGGTGTGTGTATTTGATTCTTCTCTCTTGCTCACTTATTTTCCATGTTGACCCCCTGATTTCTGGTCCTGATGCACCTTCCAGTAAAAAGTGAGTTATTCCTCGTTTTCCGTGGTAATTCGGGTGTTTTCAGCCGCTGAGACAAAAAAGTAAACAAGGAAGAGAAGGGAATCTTTGCATTGTTCTCACCTGGGGATCCAGGTTGAGAGAGACCCTCTGCTAACAGGGTCTCCATCTATCACTCTCGACTCTGAAGGGGTCTCAGACTGACCGGCCAGGGTCCACAGGCCCCCTGAGATGGCACGGATAATCCCCAGGGTTTGTGGGAGGCAGGGGTGGGTCTGAGGCTGTATGTGTGACTGGGTGTGTAAGTGCACGGCCATCAAGGCCTCCAGATTTTAGCAGAAGCCGAGGATCACAACCCCAGAATGTAAGAACGTACTGAGCTGTGTGTATTTGTGGAGAGGACAGTTGAATGAGGAGGAGCTCAAAGCCACGGCTTCCTCTTAGCTCAACCGTCCTCCCTCCTGACCTCTCAGAGAGAAAGGAGATAAAAGGGGGTCGGGGGATCTTCTTCTGAGGACCTTCCTCACCTCTGGGGGACCAATGCTCAAGGAAAATGTGTGTCGGAGCAGTCTGTCCACCTGGATAATCAGGGCTCCAAAGGAGGCAAGTGTAGCAGAAGCAGGCAGAGTCCCCACCCTGGCCCCTGGCCACCCCCTGAGATCTGGGGGCACCCTCATCCCACCGTGATGGGAGGGTCTCTCCAGAGGACCAGCAGGGTGGGATGAGCCGGGAAGAAGCCAGTCACGCCTTCTCATCCTCTTCCTTTTCTGCTGATGCCCAATGGCTCCCGCTGGAATTTCTCCTCCCCACCGCCTGCACCTCGACAGTCCTGAAACGTGAGTTTCTTTTTTCACATTATCCTCACGTCTGTCTTGTTCCCTTTCTTATCTCTGTGATGGGGTCCCTTCCCAGCCACGGCCTCACTGATCAGAGAGAATCTTTCTGTTTTTTTATTAATCTGGGGACTGGAAAAAATGGTCGTATGACTTTCACTTTCTCAAAGGCGGGGTGTCTAGTGAGCCCCTGGTCAAATCAGGGACATGGGCAACGTTCTTATGACGATGGTGATGAAAATAAGGAAAATTAGTTCAGGGTTTCCTGGGCGCTGGGCATGTTTAATATATTTTGTTGCATTTCCCCACCAGGTAGGCATTATTCACCTGACGTGTGTCAGGGGCCCACAACATGGTGATGGCAAACACGTGGAGCAGGCGGGGTGGCTGCCTTTCCAGCCTGACTCTGACCCAGCGCCAGTCCTTCAGGCCACTAGTTGCTGTTGTTCAGTGGCTCGGTCGTGTCCGACTCTTTGCGACCCCATGGACTGTAGCCCGCCAGGCCCCTCTGTCCATGAGATCCTCCAGGCAAGAGCACTGGAGTGGGTTGCCATTCAGTTCCCCAGGGGATCTTCCTGACCCAGGGACAGAACCCGCGTCTCCTGCATTGGCAGGCGGAATCCTGAGACACCAGGGAAGCCCCTTCCGCCCCTAGATTCCCGCTCTAACCCACACGGTGGGGCTTCCCGCCCTCTCCCCCTCACGGCTCAGCACCGCCTGCCTGGGCTCTGCTCTCGTTTGCTCCCAGCCTCCCCACCTTCTGATCTTAGGACTTTGTTTTTCCTTCCACGGTCTCATCTCTCGCGGCCCCTTGGACTCAACACTCGGGACTTTGTCTGCAACCCTGAACGCTGCCCTGCCTCCCGGACCACATTTTCTTCTGGATGGATGACATCAGAGATCCTAGGTAAATAATCTCACTCCGTGCATGCCCCGAGATTTTGGCATGGGAAGTTTGTTTGGGAAAAGAAAATTCTTTTCTTTAAAAAGATTTATTTTTAGCTGTGCTGGGTCTTTGTGGCTCTAGTTGAGGGGAGTGCAGGCTACTCTCTAGAGGTGGTCTCGGGCTTGTCCTTGCGGTGGTCTTCTCCTGTTGCAGAGCAGGAACTCCAGGGCGTGGCTCAGGAGCCGTGGTTTCTGGGCTCCAGAACACAGGCTCAGCAGTGGTGGCGCTTAGTTGCTCCGAGGCATGTGGGATCTTCCTGGACCGGGGATCAAACCTGTGTCTTTCCCGCATTGGCAGGTGGATTCTTTACCACTGAGCCACCAAGGAAGCCCAGGAAGAATATTCTTTTTAACTCTCCGTATGGGATAGGACCACGCAGGGCAGTGGAAAGCCAAAGATGAACCTCACATGCTTGTACCTCTAGATAAACCCCACACAGACCGATGAGGGGCAGGCAGATAGTTTTAAGGCAACGTCCTGAGGGGGAACCAACGAGAGGACGTGAGAGTCAGCTGCACATTGTGGGTCTAAGGGCACGTAGCACGCTGCCTTTGGCAATTCCATGTCTACACTGTCTCCGCAGGTTTGCTGAGCCTCCAGGTGCTGAATGGTAAGTAGTGACCATGCTAATTGGCCCCACCATTTGCTTTTGCTCCTGGACACAAAAATATAGACTTCTCAGCTTTTCTTTTTTAATGTTGGAAGAGTCTTTAAATAGCATCAAACCTTACACGCTTGGGTTTTTTAAAATTTCTTTTTCAATTTTTAATTGAAATCTTACACTCTTTATCATCATCATCTGAACATGATAAGTGTCTTTTTTTTTATTCATCTAACAACAAATGTTAATTGATATTAGCCGCTCTGTGTTCAGTCCTGTTCTAGATGTTAGAGATATAGTAAGGAACAGGTCAGAAATCTGCGTCCAGATAGAACTGATGAGAAGAGAAAGAACACGAATAAATAGAGAAATAGTGGGTTAGAAGTCTGTTGGATGCTAAGCCCTGTGAAGATCGCAGAGGAAGGGAGATGGGGAGGCAGGGCAGGACGGAGGGATACGTTTTTAAAAGGTGATCAGGGAAAGTGACTTTGAGCAAAGACTTGGAAGAGGTAAGGGAGGCAGTCACGAGCACATGTGGGTGAAGGGTGTTGCTGGCAGAGGGAACAGCAGGCGGACAGGCCACGAGGCCACTCAGTGCCTGCCACCAGGGACTGCCGGGGGCTGGGCACATTCTCACCTCCCCTTACCTGGGGCGCCCAGAACTGCTCTTTACAGTTTGGTCTCCATTCATTTTACAATTTGTTGATGATTTCTTTTCTTCCCTTTCCTCCTTCCTCTTTCTTCCCTCCCTTCCTTCTTTGCCTCTTTCTCTTCCTCTTTTCAGAAGAATCAAGTGGCTGCAAGGAAGAAGGTAGGTGCACGGCATCACGCCCATTCCATCGACATGCCTGCGAGTTCCCTCGGTCTGCGTTAAGACAAAGCCTTAAGGAGACACAATTTCAGGTGGCCAAGGTCCAGGCTTCAGAACCCGAGAGAATGTCTTTCTGAGGGGCAGCCAAAGCCTTCAGACCACCCCGCCCTCTCGTACTGCCCCCTGGTACCAAGGAGACCGAGCACATTGAGCTGTGACTGGGAAACGTCTTGGTTTTTCTCAGTCACTTCCTCTGTTGATTGCCGATCGGCTCCGAGAGGTGAAGAAGGACATTGAAATTGATCCCAGCACTGCCAAATAAATAACAAAATTTTTTAAAAAAAAGATTTGCATACATTTCAAAGGGACACCTAAAGATGCTGAATAATTGATGCTTTCATATCGTGCTGGAGAAGATTCTTGAGAGTCCCTGGGACAGCAGGGAGATCAAATGAGTCAATCTTAAAGGAGATCAACCCTGAATATTCATCGGAAAGACTGATGCTGAAGCTGAAGCTCCAGTACTTTGGCCACCTGATATGAAGACTCATTGGAAAAGACCTTGATGCTGGGAAAGATTGAGGGCAGGAGAAGGGGGCGGCAGAGGATGAGATGGTTGGATGGCATCCCTGACTCAATGGACAAGAGTCTGTGCAAACTCTGGGAGATAGTGAAGAACAAGGAGGCCTGGCGTGCTGCGGACCATGGGGTCACAAAGAGTCAGACACAACTTAGCAACTGAACAACAACGATGAAGGGACAGAGAAAGGAACTACATCTATGAAGCAAATTCTCTAAGAAAAGGGGAGGGGGTGTGCCTTCCTGAAATTTCAATTAAGGAGCTTTTTTTTCCCCCCTTTACACTGGTAATGTTCTGGATTTTGACTGGAGGGCCTGTTCAGTGAGGTGAGTTATACATGTCAAAAATGCAGAAATAGCAAAGCTAAAACCACAAGATCAGTAAAATAGTACTAATAGTATTGTGCAAGGAAGAATAGTTCTTAACCTGGGAGCTTTCAAATTCAAAACTGATATGACATGCAGGGGCAGGGTGTTCCTCCCAGGATGGCTTATAACGTGAAATCAAGGAAATTGTTTATATTTTAAAAATGATAGTTATTGCAATGAGGTTTCCTGAGGGCACAATGGTTGGTTGAAAGGGGACTATCTTCAACCATTTTGGGGAAGATGATTTAAGTTCCTCTCATGATTATCAGGGACATTTAAATGAAATGACTTAAATTTTGCTTATGTTCCTGAAAGAAGCTAGATTTAATTTAACATCCATGACTCATGTGGGTTCCTCCACCCTGGGAATTTTCAAGTGCCATCTCCTTTTTTTAAAAAATCTTATTAGTATTAGGTTTTTTTTGTATGTAATATTAAAATGTAATGTAACACTTTCTTTAAAATTTAAACTGTGAAAAGAAGAGGGAAAGAATATTGAGCAAGTAAAACTGGGCTTGTGCCCCAGATGGGGTCTGGAATGAGGAGGTGACGGGGTCAGATCTGGTGTTAGATCCCTGTGGGCCCCAGTGGGAGCTGGTCTGGGAGAGAGGAGTGTGGAGTAGAGGGCTGGTGCAATGGCAATCAGGAGGAGATGTGAGACTGGTGCCTTGCAGACGGAGAGGGGAGATGGGGGCACCCGGTAGCAGTGGACCACATTTCAATCCCAGGAGCAGGTGGATTGAGGGTGTGGGGTTCAGAGGGAGATCTGTGTGGACAGAGTTGCGGGGAAGGCAGGGTGTTCACACAGGGGGTGGCAGGCTTTCACATTGGTCGTGTCCCACTTGGATCTCCCCAGTGAAGTTCCTCCCCACGGCCACCACTCCCAAGAAGCCGCTGAAGAAGAAAAGCGGATGGAACGGGCTGAGATGCGCCTACATGATGGTCACCTTCCTGTTCGTGTCCTACAATAAAGGAGACTGGGTAGGAAGAGCCGGGTTCCTAAAGGTGGAGAGGGAGGAGGAGAGAGTGGGAGCATGGAGGGACGGAGGGAGGAACTGGGTACGTCGTGGGGGGAGGAGATAGTGGGGCCAGCGCAGAGGAAGGGGAGGAGGAGCCGAGCACCCAGGGCATGGGCAGGATGTCGGGGAAGGCAGTGAAGATCGGGAGCGCCTTGCCCACTTGTAGAAGGAGCAGTGCTAAGGGATTTGGGGTGAGAGACGAGGAATATGGAAGGGGCGAGGAGATGAGCCCCAGCCTTGCGCCCTTGCTTAGATGAGTGGTTCTTTGATGGGGGTGACTTTGCCCTCCAGGGGACACGGAGCAGCACCTGGAGACATTTCTGGTTGTCATGTCTGGGGGAGGAGGTGCCGCGGGCATCTGGTGGGCAGAGGCGAGGTGCGTGGCTTCCATAGGGTGGCGCCCACAACTAAGGCTGACCTGGGTCAAAGTGCCAGGGGTGCTGAGGCTGAGAAACCCAGGTTAGAGCATCGTGACATTTACTGGGAAGGAGTGAACTGGCTGGAGGATGGGGCAGTAAGAGGGGAGGCTGAATAGATCAACCAGATCACGGATGTCACCCCCTCCCCCGGGTGCGGGGCAGAAAGGGAGGCAGGCAGGAAAGAAGAAAGGAGGCGTGGGGACGGATAGAGCGAGAGTGGTAGAGGCGTCTCACCAATGCCGTTTCTTTCTGCCTCCCGTTCCCCGCCTTCTTCAACCTCCCAAGTGTTACTGCCATTACTGTAATCCGGAGGTGGACAACAGGTACGTCCCATGGGGAAGAGGGTCTGTCCACTGCTGGGTGGGGGCGGGGGCTTGGTTCGAATTCCCCAGGTGGGTTTGGAAATGCCAACTGTAGAATCAGAGTTGAATGGAAAGCTTCAAGTTCCTCTCCCTAATCTCAAGCCACAGCTTACCAATGATAAGGATGTGGAGAGCAGAAAGAATTCATTTATGAATTCCCTTAAAGGTTATGTGGGATTTTTTTTTTTTTAAGTTGCGGCAGAATACAGATAATATAAGATTTACCGCGAGTGACGTTTCCTACACTCACAATGTTGGGCAACCCTCATGGCAATTTAGCTCCAAAAACTTTTCATCATCCCTAAAGGAACCTCTGCAGCCAAAAGCAGTGTCTCCTCCCAGCCCCTGGCCACCACTAATCATCTCTCTCTCTCTCCATCTCTGGATTTACTACTCTGAACATTTTGTATACATGGCCTCATGTACTATGCGGCTTTTTGTGTCTGGCTTCATTCACTTAGCATAATGTTTTCTAGGGCCATCCAGGCTATAGCATGTGTCAGGACTTCATTATTCTTCATGACTGAATAGTATTCCTTTGCACGGATATGTGCCTGTTTATTGACTCCTCAGTTGAAAGGCATTTGAGCTGTCTCCACCTTTTGGCTATTGCTGCTAAGAACACTGACACCCAAAATTTTTCCTTGAACACCTGTTTTCAGTTCCTTGGGGCTACACACCTAGACGTAGAAAGTCTGGGTCATGTGATAAGTCTATGATTAACTTACTGAGAAATGCAGTCAGTACATTTTAATCAAGTAACTGCACTATGATGAATTCTGGATTCACTAAAAAAAAAAAATGGTTAAATGGTGAATTTTACATCATGTGAATTTTACCTCGATTTTTAAAAACTATATAAAGTAAAAACAGGTGGGAGCTAGAGTCACCCCCTGGGGCTGTAGTTTTCAGACCCTCTGCAGCAGACTGTGAGCCCCTCTGGGAGCAATGAGAGGCTCAGAGCCCGGAGCAAGCCTTATATATTCACCCCCTGCAGCAACCCTAGGTGACCCCAGTGTGCCAGGCTGGGGGTGCAGCGGGGGAGGTCCTTGTGCTCGTGAGGCACACCCCCTAGTGGGAGGGCAGGGAATAAATCACCTGAGCTTCCTTGAAGGTGCTGTGATAGACAAGAACTGGAGAGGGTAGCTTTTTCCACTGAGTGTTCAGAAGAACCTCTCTCTGAAGAGAAGATATTTGCACAGTGAGATGGCGAGGAGCAGCCGGCTGAGGTTTAGGGAAGCGTGTCTGGTGGGTTGGAGGGGCAAGGTGAGCAGGTCCACAGAGCAGAGAGCCGTCCAGGATGTAAACTGATGCTTAAATACATTTCCCTCTTCTTTCTTCCCTTCCTTAGAAACAATCCCTGCTGTGCCTTCTAACCGCCCTTCTCCATCTCAGCTCAACCCTCCTCCCTCTCCCAGCTAGTCAGTCTGGCCTCTGGGGAAACCTCCGTGTTCCCAGACTGCCGATGTGGAGGGTAATGAGTCGAGTCCTTTGAGGGATAGCGCTTCTCTGCCCAGAGGCATGGCCAGAAGGTCTCTGTGAGCAGAAGCACTGAGAGAAGCTGAGTGAGCGTCTGCAGTGGTTCCCTCCACAACGCCTCTTTAGCCTTTTTCAACCCTTCCCCAAAGTTTCTGTAATAAAAGGTACACGTGCTGAATGACTGAACGCCTGGTTCTTTCCATCGAGACTTGGCTGCGTGGGGCGGCAGTGGAAGTCGTTCAGTCGTGTCCGACTCTTTGTGACCCCATGGATTGTAGGCCTCCGGGCTCCTTTGTCCATGGGATTTCCAGGCAAGGATACTGGAGCGGGTTGCCATTTCCTTGCTCCAGGAGATCTTCCTGACCCAGGGATTGAACCCAGGTTTCTGCATTGCAGGCTGATTCTTACCATCTCAGCCACCAGAGAAGCTAAGAACCCTATCTATGACATAATTCTAGCGGCAACCCTTGAAGGAGGTTCTACCGTGCTGCCTGCTTTGTAAGTGAATACAGAAGTCGGCTCCTTTCCATATCGCAGCTCCGCCTTTTACTGGACTGAAGCTCTGCGGAGGTGAATGGTTTTCACTGCCGGCTTTTACCCTATATACAATTGGGATATTAGCAGTGCATAAGACATCTAACCACCTGGATGAGGACCAGTTGTTTCATTCATCAAGAAGTTGGTTAAAACTGGCAATGAAGGGCTCCTCTGGTGCCACAGCGGATGAGAATCTGCCTGCCAATGCTAGGGACACAGGTTCAATATCTGGTCCGGGGAAATCCCACACGCCGGGGGGGTAACTAAGCTGGTGCGTCACAACTCCTGAGCCCGAGCTCTAGAGCCAGCGTCCTGCAACTACTAAGGCCCACTCGCCTTGAATCTGTGTTTGGGAACAAGAAAAGCCATCACAATGAGAGGCCCGTGGACCACAACGAAGAGCAGCCCCTGCATATCACAACTAGAGAAAGCCCTCATGAAGCAGATCCAGCACAACCAGAAAACTTTTTATTTAAAAAAATAAAATGGCCAAGGAAAAATACTTTAAAACCTGTAATTGGCTATACACTCCAGTATTCTGCCCTGGAGAATCCCATGGGCAGAGGAGCCTGGTGGGCTACAGTCCATGGGGTCGCAGAGTCAGACTCGACTGAGCAACTAACACTTTTTTTCTTTAGTTTGGGTCTAAGGACCTATATTTTCCAGTCTGTTCCTTAAATGGGGAGCAAACACTTTTATACAGCAATTTGAGGTAGGTGGAGGCCAGGGAAGGTGCTCTACCCACTACAGTGTACAGGACAGCCTCCAGACAGAAATGCCAATGACGTTGAGGCTGAGAAACACAGGTCCACCTTACGAGACCCCTCGCTCAAAACATCCATTCCCCCTGTTCAATCCCTGCTGTCTCCATGGCAAAGGGCACTTAACAACAGGCATTTAAGTGTCTGGATCCCCTTGCAGTCCAAGGGACTCTCAAGAGTCTTCTCCAACACCACAGTTCAAAAGCATCAATTCTTTGGCGCTCAGCTTTCTTTGTAGTCCAATTCTCCCATGACTACTGGAAAAACCATAGCCTTGACTAGTCGGACCTTTGTTGGTAAAGTAATGTCTCTGTTTTTTAATATGTGTCTAGATTGGTCATAACTTTCCTTCCAAGGAGTAAGTGTCTTTTAATTTCATGGCTGCAATCACCATCTGCAGTGATTTTAGAGCCCAGCAAAATAAAGTCTGCCACCATTTCCACTGTTTCCCCATCTATTTGCCATGAAGTGATGGGACCGGATGCCAGGATGTTAGTTTTCTGAATGTTGAGTTTTAAGCCAAACTTTTCACTCTCCTCTTTCACTTTCATCAAGAGGCTCTTTAGTTCTTCACTTTCTGCCATAAGGGTGGTGTCATCTGCATATCTGAGGTTATTGATATTTCTCCCGGCAATCTTGATTTCAGCTTGTGCTTCATCCAGTCCAGCGTTTCTCGTGATGTACTCTGCATATAAGTTAAATAAGCAGGGTGACAGTATACAGCTTTGACGTACTCCTTTTCCTGTTTGGAACCAGTCTGTTGTTCCATGTCCAGTTCTAACTGTTGCTTTTTGACCTGCATATAGATTTCTCAAGAGGCAGGTCAGGTGGTCTGGTATTCCCATCTCTTAAAGAATTTTCCACAGTTTGTTGTGATCCACATAATCAAAGGCTTTGGCATAGTCAGTAAAGCAGAAATAGATGTTTTTCTGGAACTCTCTTGCTTTTTCCATGATCCGGTGGATGTTGGCAATTTGATCTCTGGTTCCTCTGCCTCTTCTAAAACCAGCTTGAACATCTGGAAGTTCACAGTTCACATATTGCTTAAGCCTGGCTTGGAGAATTTTGAGCATTACTTTACTAGTGTGTGAGATGAGTGCAACTGTGCAGTAGATCTGGACTTACTGTTTTGCATTTGTCAGGAATCACTGGGGACTGGAAAATTCTGTTCACAGTGGCCCAGAGTGAAGCCTTTGATAAAATTTACCAAGAGAAGGTGGCTGGGCTCCCTCAAGCCCTATTCCCATGGGAATGATGCCTCATATTCTTGGATTGGATGTAAATGCTGAATATCCTGATGTTCTTGTGTTTGAGCATGCTCATAGGAAGCAAACTTTTATCCCTATGGTTCAATTACACACTTCATTGAAAATAACCCTGTTCCAAGAATACTATTTCATACTAGGTGGAAGTCATATAAAATTAAAAGTTCAGTGCCAGAAATGAAGTTTTAATGTAATTCATACACACACCCGCCACACACGCATACATGAAAAAGAAAACCATGTTCCTTATCACCTGTAAGCTACTGCTGCTTCAAAAAGTTACATGATATTTCAAACACACAGAATAAGAGAAAAAAAAAACAGTATTTAAAAATTCATGTGAATTCTGATTTGTTAAGAAATAAAAGTAAAAGGCTTCCAGGTGGTCTAGTGGATATGAATGGGCCTGGAACACAGGCTGGATCCTTGATGGGGGAAGATTCCACATGCTCTGGGGCAACAAAGCCGGTGCGCCATACATAGCTACTGAGCCCACACTCTGGAGCTCGGTGAAGCACTTCTAAAGCACTAGTGTGTGTACTTGGAGGGGATCCTGATCATCAGCTTGTGCACAGTTCTCTGATTGGCTGATGGTGACATAGCAGGACCGTATCACATGGGTTAACATTATCAGGCCTTAGGTTGCAGGACTTCCCCGGTGGCTTGGATGGTAAAGTGCCTACAATGCAGGAGACCCGGGTTCGATCCCTGGGTCGGGAAGGTCCTCTGGAGAAGAAAATGGCAATCCACTGCAGTATTCTTGCCTGGAAAATCCCATGGATGGAGGAGCGTGGTAGGCTACAGTCCATGGGGTCCCAAAGAGTCAGACACAACAGAGCGACTTCACTTGGTCAGCTGGTCTTGGTCTTAGGTTGCAGGAGCCCTGGGGCTACACATTCATCCTCATCAAGTATTAATAGTTTGTCCATTTGGTGGGGGAGGGGGTTCACAGCTGCAAAACAACTCAGCAAATGTGCATCAACTACTACCTGGGGACTTCAGAGGGGAGCTGCAGCGGAGGCTGTGGGGGAAGGCCTGCTCCTCCACCATGGGGTCCTGCTGGGTTACACTTCCAGAAACGGCACACACTATCTGTGGGTTCTCCCTGACACACAAACTCACAACCACAATAACTGGGATGTACAGAGTCAAGATTTTAACCTCTGTGGGCCAATGTCTGTGGCCGCCACTCAGCTCTGCATCGTCCAAAAGCTGCCACACACGATGGGTGGAGGTGCACAGGCACACACACTCAAAATTACTTTTCAAAAATAAGTACATAAAAAAGTTTCCACACAGGTGGTTGTTATAGTCACTCGGTCGTGTTCGACTCTGCGACTCCACAGACTGTAGCCTGCAGGCTCCTCTGTCCATGGGATTCTCCAGCAAGAATACTGGAGTGGGTTGCCATACCCCCCTCCGGGGATCTTCCCAACCCAGGGATCCAACCACAGTATCCTGCATTGCCAGGCGGATTCACTGAGCCACCAGGGAAGCAGTACACAACCATCGCAACCCAGCACCCGCACGCCCAGATCACAGGGCCAAGCTCACACCTCCCATCGTCTCAGTCTCGCGGTCCCCTCACGCGCCGCCACAAGAGGGCGCCCGCGTCCCCACCGGGCTCACACGCATCCGCGTCATCACAAGGCGTGGAAACAGGCCGCAGGGGCTCCTGGGAGGTGTAGTCCGAGTCTCGAAAGGCGCCGCGCAAAGGACTGTGGAGTAGTTCGTTCAGCCAAGTCGCAAACGAAATTCCACCCTTATCCTGGAGAACCATCCCTTGGCCCCTCTCCCAGGTCCACTCGACTCTGGAGCAGACAGATCGGAGCCACCGTGAGCCGGGATCCCGCAACCTCAAGTCACGAGGCTTCTGGGAGAAGCTGTCTGAGCTCGCAGTGCGCAGGCGCAAGCGCGCGCGTTCCAGGCCGCGGGTGAGCCCGGCTCTACGGCCCTTTAAGCCCTGGGGGCAGAGGGAAGGGTGTTGGGACCGAAAGCCCCCGGACGAGAGCGTGTAGGTATGGATGCCCAGGAGGGCAGCGAACTGGGGAGACTGGGTCTGGCCGAAGGGATCAAGGCAGGGCCTCGGCAGCTGAATCCGTCTACGTGATCTCCAGAGGACCGCTACAGGTGGGGCCCCCGGGAGCGCAAAGCCCACCCTGCACCTGCGCGCTTGGGTGCAGGGGCGGGGCCACGCGCCGAAGAGCGGCTGGGATTGCGCGAGCGCGCCTGCCGCGGCCGGCGTGTGAGGGGGCGGGGCCGCAGGCCGGAGCCGGTGGGAGCGGTGAGTGAACGCCTGCGCGCCGCGTGGCTTTGTTTAGGGGCGGGGCCTCGCGCGCTCGGGGACGCCCTGGGGGCGGGGCCGCGGCCCGTCGACGTGTCTCGCGCGTGACGGGGCGGGGCCCGGCAGCGAGGGCCGGGGGTCTCGCAGGGGACTGCGCAGGCGTGGGGCGCGAACGGGGAGCCAGGGGCGCGCGAGGTGCGGGCGCAGCTGCCGTGGCCGCCGCCCGGACGCGACTCGGGAGGGCGGGGTGAGTGTGGGTGTGTGTCCGGCTGAGCTTGTGTGTCTGGGCGCCCGACCGCCCGCGGGGCCTTGTCTGGTCGTGTGGTGGCGGAGTGTGCGGTGAAGGGCTCTGTGTGAAGCGTGTGGTGGCGGCGCCGTGCTGTGAGGGGAGGAGGGCGTATGGTGGCGTCTCTGCGGGTCTGTGGCGGGCCGGCCGTGTGGGGACGGGGACGTGCCTCGGGCCCGCGTTCGTGCTTCCCCGCGAGGTCTGTGGTGGTCATGTGAGGAGGAGGCGAGGGCGCCGGGGGCGGCGTGTGGCTGTGCAGCTGGAGCGCGTTCGTGTGGCGCTGTCTGGCTGCGTGGCGTGACCCGCCGGCTGTCCGACGTCCGCGGCTCTGCGGTTGTGCATGGGTGGCGGTGTCGCGGCGCCGTCGTGCTGCGTCTCTCCTTGCGGCCGCGGGAGGAGGGTCCCCGTGGGGAGGAGCGCTGCGCGGCTTCACAGGCGCGCGGGCTTCTGGGTAAAACCGGGTGGTGACAGCACCCGCGTCAGCGCTGGGACAGTTACCCGGGGTCACGTCGTGAAATCCACATACCCAGGACGGAGCGTGGCTCGCAGCCCGGTGCGGGCGCTGCGTGTTTGCTGTCGTGCTGGCGGCCGTGTGTCCCCGCCATGAGGTGGGAGCACAGTGGGGAATGCTAGGGGAATCTTCGTCTCTGAACTTGAGATTGGGCGGTCATCCTGGAAGCTGAACTCTTCCGGCCCAGTTGCTCCTTTGGGTCTGTTATTGCATTAATGCATCTGAAGGGAGGGCAGAGTCAGCCGTGGTTTCCCCGGTGGCACGGGGTAAAGAACCTGCCTGCCAATGCTGGAGACGCAGCTTCTATCCCTGGGTCAGGAGGATCCTCTAGGGGAGGAAATGTCAACCCACTCCAGTGTTCTTGCCTGGAAAATGCCATGGACAGAGGAGCCTGGTGGGCTGCAGTCCATAGAGTCAGAAAAGAGCTGGACAGGACTGAGCGTGCCTGCGCGCACACACACGCATGCAGTCTTCCTTGGTCTCTGGTACCTGTGACTGCGTAGCGTTGTGTGTTTGCTTCCTAACAGTGTACCTTGGGGGACTCTGGGACTTCTGGTTCCATCACTCAGTTGTTGTGTGATTAGGGGAGAGGTCACTTATATTGCCACTACAAAATGGAGATAATAGTACTGATCTTATGCTTGTGGTGAATGTTAAGTACTGGGTTGGCCAAAAAGTTTGTTAGGGTTTTTCTGTAAAATGTTATAGAAAAACTCGAGTGAACCTTTTGATCAACCCAATCGAAAAGTGCCTGACACAAGTAAGCAATATATGAATGATAATTGCTTTATTATTAGTGCAATAACTGCAGAGATTTCACAGAGAATAAAACCCACACAGGAAGAAAAGCAGAAAGTGGAGCCCCAGGGCAAGGGTTTCAGGTTGAGAGGTAAAATAACCGTAAAGTCTAGGTCAAGCTTACATTGAGAATTTTCTGGTCAGGGTCCTGGGAGGGCAGGAGCAGAGGGTCTTCCCGGGTGGAGCTGTCCCGAGGGGGCGCGTGGGGTTGCCATCCAAGATGGGAAGTGGCAGGAACTGGGGAGAAGTATTCCTGGTAACACAGAGATCTGGAGACATCTGTCAGCCTGTCCAGGGCTTCTCAGCTTTGGCACTTTGGATGGTTAGAGTCAGATAGTTTTTCGTTGGAATGGGGTACAAGGGAGGGCTATCCTATATATTGTAGGATATTTAGCATTATCTCTGCCTTCTACCCGCTAGAAGCCAGTAGCACATCCCGCTTCCCCAATTTTGACAAGCAGACATGTCTCTGGACACAGCCTGGCTTCCTGTGGTGGATACAGTCTTCCTAGTCAAGAACTACTAGTGTACAGGAGCACGGTGAGGGCACTCCATGAACATTCTAAGGGCCTGAGGGTGGGCTGGCAGGGGGCTTGACGAGAGGGGGTCACCATGGACATTCTCAGGGCCTGAGGGTCGGCCAGAGGAGGGGGCGCTTGACAAGAGGGGGTCACCATGAACATTCTCAGGGCCTGAGGGTGGGCTGGAGGAGGGTGGGCTCGATGAGAGGGGGTAGAGGGATATTGTTCTGGAGATGAGAAAGAAGGAAAGGGTATCTGTGGCCTGCAGCCTGGGGAGGCTCTGAGAGGCATCCCTCATTCAGCATTCAGATGCCTGCCGTGGGCCAGGCTGACAGACAGACTCAGTTTCTACTCATCTGGTGCTTGCATTTAGTAGAGAGAGGAAGTTAAATTTATAGCAGGTGGCAATAAGTGTCTTAAAAAGTAAAGCAGGGTGAAGGGCCAATACGGTGACAGTGGGTGCATTTTCAGTGTTAACACCAAAGCTTCCTGTGGACGTCTCAGTTAACTCCAAAGCCAGGAATGACTCCTTGGAATTCTTTTTTAAAAAGATTATTGATTTATTTACTTATCTTTGGCTGCACTGGGTCTTCATTGCTGCTCTCAGGCTTTCTCTGGTTGTGGGGAGCAGAAGCTATTCTAGTTGCAGTGCGCCGTCTTCTCACTATGGTGGCTTCTCTGGTTGCAGAGCATCCCAGGCTCTAGAGCACGGGCTCAGTAGTTGTGGCACACGTGGGCTTAGTTGCCTTGAGGCATGTGGTATCTTCCCGGACCAGGGATTGAACCCATGTCTTGTGCATTGGCAGGCACATTCTTAACCACTGGACCAACAGAGAAGTCCCTCCTTGGAATTCTTTGATCAGGGAATATAAGAGTTTGAGCTTATCAAAGACTCTCCTCTCCAGTGCTCAGGTCTGGGCTTCAACAGGGAGATCTCTGGGACTCCAAGACTGGGGCAGTAGTTCTAAACTGTGGCTTTGCATAGAGTAGAAATCTTAGAAGATACAAATAAGACATGCTTGGACTCAGGTCCCAGAGATTGACTTGATTATTCTGGCATCGGGCCCCGCCATCAGTTTTTAATTAAAAAAACTCCCGAGAGATTACTGTGTACAAACAGGGTTGAGAGCTGCAGCTGTGAGAGTTTGTGGGCTTTTCTGGGGTTTCTCAGTATAAGAGAAATTAAGTTGATGGTGGGGAGGGAAGAGGAGATACCAGTGACCAGTGCTTCCAATATCTTGTCAAAGGCAGTCCTGACCGCTGCACTTGCTTGCAGTAGGGACATTCCTAGCCTCATCCCATTGTAAGTGAGAAGTCAAATCTGTTCCCACGCCCAGCAGAGAAAATGGCGGGGCTGACATTCAGATGCAAAGCCTGTGTTTTCTGTTCAGCTGTGCTTGTGTCTTTGGAGAAAGTACCTTCCTGTATCCCTGGTGTCTGGGGCTTCAGGTTCAGGGTGAGAGTGAGCTTAAAATACTAGACAGGTGGTACAGCAGGAACACGCTGGCAGAACAGAGGCAGTGAGACTGTGCCTTTCAGGTGTGTCAGGACCCGTCCCCAGCTCGACACCCAGCAGAGCCCCCGGATCATGGGGGTGCTGTGCCCAGAAGGGAGGCATGAAAAATTCTTTCTTATTTTTGGCCGTGCTCGGTTTTCGTTGCTTTGCGCGGGCTGCCTCTGGTTGCGGTGAGCAGCTGGCTTCTCATTGCCGTGGCTGCTCTTGCGGGCTTCAGTGGTTGCAGCACGTGGGCCCAGTGGTTGTGGCTGAAGGGCTCGCTGATTGTGGCGCACAGGCTCAGTTGCTCCGTGTCACGTGGAACCTTCCTGTACCAGGGATCGAACCTGTGTCCCCTGCACTGGTGGGCAGATTCTTATCCCCTGCACCATCAGGGAAGTCCCACTGTCCAGTAACTTTTGTGTGTGTGTGTTTCAGCAAAACTTTACAAAAATAGTGGCCAGATTTGGCCCACACACTGTATTTTATGGACCTCTGCCCTAGACTATGATTTTTCCATGAGGTGTTGGACAGAATGCTCTGTTGATTCCCCAGGCCATGGCTGGGCCTTGGGGAACCTAGGTGGGGTAGGGAGGACTTCAGAGTTCTCTTTCTTAGGTCCACCGGAGGCCGAAGCACTGGGCCAGGGAGGGGGCTGATGTGGGAGAGAACCGGGGTGGGCAGGAACCATGGGCTGCCATAAGCTCATCTTAGATAATGCTGATTCCAGGGCTTACTCAGGAGCCACCAGCTCCCAATCCGTGGGACATCAGAGTCACCCAGGGCACTTGTTTAAAAACTTGGGGCCCCTGACCCCAGACCTTCCAGGAGGTTCAGTGAATCTGTACTGGAGGTTCATCGAGTCTCTTCTCCCGGGCGGCCAAGATGGCCTGGCTTCCACACGTGGTTCCACCTCTCAGCAGAAGTGGGACTGGTGAGGGACAGAGGGGAGCATGATGACGGTTTAATAGGCCAGTGCTGTCCTTCTGCAGGTGGGGCAACAGTCTATAGAGAGACCTGACTTGTCCAAGGGCACTTGGAGCTGATGTCACTTTTCATCTCGGGTTTCTGGCAAGTACTGGTCGGGGGAGGATTGCAGGTCTCTGAGCAGGAGTCAGATAGATGGTCCAGGGCAGGCTTTTTGAGAGAAGTTCTTCTCTGCCAACTGTGTGTCCAGCCCTGGAAAGATGGTGGCTGGGCTGAGGGCTGAGACGGAAGTCGTCCGCAAGAGGAGGTGGGAGGGCGCTGGGGCCGGTGTCCCCTCATGGGCCCCGGCCCCATGGTGCTGCCCGAGTTCCTGGGGGAGAAAGCTGGAAGCTGGAGGATGCAGCTGTGCCTTCTCAGGAGCCCAGGGAGGGGGTGGCCTGGGAGAGCAAGCCTGGGAGCTGTGGAAGGCTGCCAGGTCCACATTTGTCCACGTACCGGACGTCGTTTCGCGTTTCAGGCATAGGCCTTGAGGACCTGTTGTGCAGGGCCGGACACAGCCGGGGGCTGGCTATGATGAGGGCACTCCTGAGTCCTGGGGACAGATGCCAGCTTCGGGGTCCAGAGGGACAGAATCCGCCCTCCCCACCATTGTCACCTGGCTGGAGGGGAGCTTGTGGTCAGAGCCCAAGCTGGGAAAGGAGAGAGTTCCAGAATGTGCCAAGAGCCTGACCACAGGCCCCAGACACGAGGTCCTGGAGACGCCTGGCTCCAAGTGCCTTTTGAGAGCTGAGGAGGGGCCGGATCCAGAGGGCAGTCTGTGCGTGCGGACCTGGGCCCTGTCCGTCCTGCCAGGGGGGCCGTGTGCCCGCCGGGAGGTGTCCAAGCTGCAGGCGCAGCCGCTTTGTTTCTGCTGCTGTGCCTTATGCAGAGTGCTCAGGGTGGCCTTGGCGGCCTCTCAGATGTCCTCCCCATTCTCCCGAAATGGCAGAACATTCCAGGTAGAGGGCACGCTGGCCCTGCATGCAGGTGCCGGACTCCAGCTGGGCCTGCTGAAGCTTGTGCAGCCACTCCACGTCCTTCCCCAGCTCCAGTGAGCAGCATGGGGACCCCACGCAGAGACGTGTGACCTCAGGGAAGCCCTCCGTGAGGATGTTGCCATAGCTGGTGACATTCTGGCAGGTGGGCACGAGGCAGGTGTTCTGGTGGGACAGGGGCTGCAGCCGTCATAGTCTTCATGCCCAGCAGCGTCATGGGGGTTCCTGGTCACCTCCCTGCTGCCCGTAGTCATGCTGGCCGTGTCCTTGCTGAATGGACGGGGTGTAGTGCTCGGGGAAGGAGCCCTGGCCGTTCACCACCAGCAGCAACGTCTCACCACGGCCCCTGTCGCCCACCACCACGACCTTTGGCTCCTTTCTGCCTGGGCCAAGGGTGGCAGTCAGGGCTGGGCTCCGGCCCTGCGGTACCCAGAGCCCGGAGCCAGCAACACTGGCAGCAGTGTGGGGGTAGAGCTTACCAGTAAGTTCTGAAGCTTGTGCTCACCCAGCTCCTAGCCATCCTCATCTTAGGAGCAAGGCTTTAGTGCTGTGCTAAATTGCACAGCCCTTTTCCATCCTGTGGTCTGGGACTCAGAATGCAGGCCGGGTTTAGATCCCTCCCCTGAGGTGCAGTGGGATCCAGCCTCTTTATTTTGTGCTGTTGTTTCGAAGAGGTGATTGTGCACTTGCCAAAGCGTAGATAGGAAAAAGGGAATTTTGAAACCTAGTGACCCAATTCCATTCTTCAGGGACAGTCATTGCTACCAACTTCTTTATTCTATTTCCAGAACTTGTCTGTGCCTTTTCACTCAAGTATTCATATCCTGTTTTTTTTGTTTTTGTTTTTTCCTAAGCATTTTCCTCTACACCTATTTTCCATCATTATACCATGTCTTGGAAATCGTTTCACACACGACAGGCACAGCAGATCTCTTTGCCTCCATAGAGCTGACAGCACGGGCCTGATTGCTCGTTCTGTGCCCTGGGCACTGTCCTGAAACTTGTAGGATGTTTAGCAGCGTCTCTTGTCTCTGCCCATTAGATGCCTAGAGCACCTCACCCCTCAAGCTGGGACAACTACAAATGTCCCAGACATTGCATCTGCTGGGAGCAAAATTACCCCCAGTAAAGACCCACTGGGGTAGTGCTGCCTTATTCCTTGTAGGGCTACTTGGTGCCCGTATGTGCCTGTAGCGTCCACTCACTCCTTTTCTTACTGATGCTTCTGCTGCTGCTAAGTCACTTCAGTCGTGTCCGACTCTGCGTGACCCCATAGACGTCAGCCCACCAGGCTCTCCTGCCCCTGGGATTCTCCAGGCAAGAAAACTGGAGTGGGTTGCCATTTCCTTCTCCAATGCATGAAAGCGAAAAAGTGAAAGTGAAGTCGCTCAGTTGTGTCTGACTCTTAGCGACCCCATGGACTGCAGCCCACCAGGCTCCTCCATCCATGGGATTTTCCAGGCAAGAGTACTGGAGTGGGATAGGCAGTTGTTTCCAGGCTCTTGAACCTTTGTATTCCATTACAAGTTAATCACTAAAGGGCCATTGCTTGTAAGCTTAAGTTACACATAGTGGCCCATTTCTGGGAACTCTGTCTGCCCGGTAATGAGCATGGAGGTAAAATACCTTTGTTTAGGTCTGTGGAATCGTCCTGACCAGGGCCACCTGTGAATGACTGCAGGCAGGAAGAAATTAACGCATCCCTTTCAGAGGCTGACTGGGACCAGGAAATGTTTGCCTTTACTCCCTCCCCTTTTCTCATAAAAGAAGCCTGAATTCTAACTTAGGCAAGGCGGTTCTTTGGGACATGAGTCCGCCACCTTCTCATCTCCTGGCTTTCCAGATAAAGTCACTGTTCCTTGTTCCAGCAGCTCGTCTCTCAGGTCATTGGTCTGTCATATGCTGAGCACTGTGAGCTCGGACTTGGTGAGATAACGATAATTTAAAAACTAACGCTTGCTTAGCACTGGCGCTCCCCTGAGCTCACTGAGTGTTTTTATTCATTTAATTTTCTCAGCAGCCCTGTGGAGCTGTCCTGCTTATTTTCCTCTTCTGGCTGTTGAGGAGGCTGAGGCCCAGAGAGGACAGGGAGGGTGTCTGAGTCACTCAGGAAGTGGGTGGCGAAGTCGGATGCTAAACCCAGACCGCCTGGCTCCAGATGCATGCCCTCCACCGAAGAACTGCCCTGGCTCCTCCTGCAAACCCTGTCATTTCACACACACGCAGGAATGTCCAAAGGCGTATCAGAAATACCTGGGTCAAACAGTATGTGCACCCTCAGTCTCAGGCGGTGTTGCCAAGTCGCCGGTCTCTCTCTAACCAGCCCTGTGTGAGAATTCTTACCGCAGCCCTCTTGGTGGGTGTCAGGCGTCCTTGGTGATGCTTGGTGTATACCAAATTAAAAAGGAAAAGGAAGGCGAGAAATAACCGTGTGCCTGTTGTTGAGGGTAACTCAGGTAAACTTCTACCAGCTAAGGGCGAGGCAGATTTGTGTTTACCCCATTGTACAGATGAGCAGACTGAGGCTCTATGTGGATCTCCCACAGCCAGTTATCTGCAGAGGCAAACTTTGAATCCAGAATTATCTAATGACAAACTGCTTTTCTTTCCTCCCAGCTGTGCCGAATTCCTCGGAGGAAATTACTTTGTGGACAAGAATCACACACCTTCCAATTCACGGTGTGTGACGAGCACAAGCAGCTATGAGAAACCACAGGATGGACGCCATGCCACTTCCTGGAGCAGTCCACTTGACTTGAGGAATCAGAAAGGAAGAATCTGGTAAGTGATTTTAAACACAGTTTTATATTAACACAGATTTATCATGATGTGGAATGCAAAAGTCATATCGTTGTTGCAGAAAAAAAAAAAAGAAGACATCAGGAGTTTTATGTGGTTGGGCAGCTGCTTTGGGGTGTTCTCAGGCTGCTGAGTTAGACATTAGCCCTCCTTTGCTGTGCAGGGACGTTAGTCAGAAGAGCTTAGAGGCCACGTGGCAGTGGAGTGCTGGAGCTGGCCTGCCCTGGCTCACGTGAGCCCATGGGGCACACGTCTCCCCAGCCTCAGGTTCAGTGGCATCAGTTTGATATCTTGTAGCGCACTCTGATGGCAGTTTCTACACCGTGGAAATGGGCAGACACTGCAGACTACCCAGCATCCATTTTAAATACAGCAGCGTTTACTCGACCTTCCTGCAGCAACCATAAGTTCGTTCTCTGTGAGTCTCTTTCTGTTTTGTTAGTAACTTCTTTTGTGTCATTTTGTTTTAGATTCCACATGTAAGGGATGTCAAACGGTTTTGCTCCTTCTCTGTCTGACTTCACTCAGTAGAACACTCTCTAGGTCCATCCGTGTTGGTGCAGATGGCATTGTCTCATTTGTCTAATGGCCAAGTGTATTCTATTGTATGTGGGTCCACATCTTTGGCCGTTGCTCTGTCAGTGCACATGTAGGTTGCTCACATGTCTTGGCTGTTGTGAGCACTGCTGCAATGCATGTTGGGTGCGTGCATCCTTTCAGGTCATGTTTCTCGCCAGATCCATGCCCAGGCCTGGGGTTGCAGGGCCATATGGTAGCTGTACTTTTAGTTTTTTAAGGAACCTCCACACTGTTCTCCATAGCAGCTGGACCAGTGTACATTCCCACCCATAATGTAGGAGGGTTCTCTTCTCTCCACCCTCTCTTGAGCATTTCTTGTTTATAGATTTTTGATGATGGCCATTCTGACTGGTGGGAAGTGATACCTCATTGTAGTTTTGATTTGCATTTCTCTAATAATTAGCTTTGTTGAACATCTTTTCATGTGCCAGTTGGCCATCTGTGTGTTGTCTTTGGAGAAATGTCTACTTAGGTCTTCTGCCCACTTTTCGAGTGGGTTGTTTGTTTCGATGCCGTTAAGTATCATAGTTCCATTCAGTCCCTCAGTCATGTCTTGACTCTTTGCAACCCCATGAATCGCAGCATGCTAGGCCTCCTTGTCCATTACCAACTCCCAGAGTCCACCCGAAGCCATGTCCATTGAGTCGGTGACGCCATCCAACCATCTCAGCCTCTGTCGTCCCCTTCTCCTCCTGCCCTCAATCTTTCCCAGCATCAGAGTCTTTTCCAGTGAGTCAGCTCTTCATGTCAGATGGCCAAAGGATTGGAGGTTCAGCTTCAACATCAGTCCTTCCAATTAACACTCAGGACTGATCTCCTTTAGGATGGACTGGTTGGATCTCCTTGCAGTCCAAGGGACTCTCAAGAGACTTCTCCAACACCACAGTTCAAAAGCATCAGTTCTTCAGTGCTCAGCTTTCTTTATAGTCCAACTCTCACATCCGTACATGACTACTGGAAAAACCATAGCTTTCACTAGATGGACCTTTGTTGACAAAGTTATGTCTCTGCTTTTTAATATGGTGTCTAGGTTGGTCATAACTTTGCTTCCAAGGAGCAAGTGTCTTTTAATTTCATGGCGGTAGTCACCATCTGCAGTGATTATGGATTCCCCCAAAATAAAGTCTGTCACTGTTTCCACTGTTTCCCCATCTATTTGACATGAAGTGATGGGATCAGATGCCATGATCTTAGTTTTCTGAATGTTAAGTATCATAGCTGTTTGTAAATTTTGGAGACTAATCCCTTACCAGTCACATCGATAGAGAGATTTTCTCCCAATCTGTGGGCTGTCTTTTTGTTTTTTGTTTCCTTTGCTGTGCAAAAGCTTTTGAGTTTGAGTAGGTCCCATTCCCGGAGAAGGCAATGGCAACCCACTCCAGTACTCTTGCCTGGAAAATCCCATGGACGGAGGAGCCTGGTGGGCTGCAGTCCATGGGGTCGCTAAGAGTTGGACACGACTGAGTGACTTCACTTTCCCTTTTCACTTTCATGCATTGGAGAAGGAAATGGCAGCCCACTCCAGTGTTCTTGCCTGGAGAATCCCAGGGACGGGGGAGCCTGGTGGGCTGCCGTCTATGGGGTCGCACAGAGTCAGACATGACTGAAGCAATGCAGCAGCAGGTCACATTCCATTTGTTTTTGTTTGTTTTTATTTCCATTTTTTTGTGAGATGGATTGAAAAGATATTGCTGTGGTTATGTGAGAGTGTTCTGCCTGTGTTTTCCTATACGAGGTTTATAGTATTCAGTCTCACGTTTAGGTCTTTTTTGAGCTTATTTTTATGTATGGAGTTAAAGAATGATCTAGTTTCGTTTTTTTTTTTTTTTTTTACATATGACTGTCTAGTTTTCCAAGCACCTTTGTTGAAGAGACTGTCTTTCCAACATTGTATAGTCTTACTAATAATACATTTTAAAACTCAACACAGCATATCTGACATATTACCTTTTCAACTTGTAATCAATATAAACAATTACCCATGGGATTTTTTACATTCTATTTTTTTTCATACTAGGTCTTTAAAATCAGGTATGTATTTTATGGTTAGAGTGCACCTCAATCCAGATACTTAATTTCTATTGGAGATATTTGATCTATATTTAAATTTTGTAAAATTTATTATTGGAGGGAGGTCCCTGTTGGCCTAGTGGTTAGGATTCTGAGCTTTCATTGCTGTGGCCTGGGTTCCATTCCTGGTTGGGGGGCTGAGATACTCCACAAGCCACATGGCATGGCCCAAAGGAACAAACCCACACTGTTCCAGACACACTTAAAAGTTTTACAGGAACTGAACTAAGGATCAGTTTTTTAATCTTAGATTAGTGATAAATTTTAATTTGATGATTCTAGTAGTTATCATTTTTATAGTTTTAATAATAAATGAATTGAAATAAAATAAAATGGAACAGTTTCTTATTTCCAGAACTCAATGTCCGCCTGTATTCATGTTGGACAAGACAGGTATAGAGTGACGGGGCGATAGAGGGCCTCCCTTGGAGGTGATTCTTGACATCTCACCTCTTACTCTCTCACCGTGGTGCACAGCATTGAGCTTTCTCTTCCAGATTTCTGCGCACCTGTCTAATGAGCCCCTTCTGCAGCTCTTGCTTCCTCCTTCCTACCCCAGCAACACACATTCATAGTATTGGCCACATAGCCACCAAGAAAAATTTTTGTTAAATGTTAAGTCAGTCACATCATTCCTTTGCTCAGCTACCATCCCTCCCCACACCTTATCACACTTAGATCAGTTCCAAACTGCTTGTCACCCCCTTCATGACCCGGCCCCTCCTGACCCCAGTCACCTCAGGCCCACCATTTCCCTGCTCTCTCACACTGCTTACGCCCACCATCCTCTGCCCTCCACACGCCTAGCGTGTGCCTGCCACAGGCCCACCATCTCCCTGCTCTCTCACACTGCTTCCGCCCACCTGCATTCTGTCTGCCCTCCACATGCCCAGCGTGTGCCCACCGCAGGCCCACCATCTCCCCGCTCTCTCACGCTGCTTCCGCCCACCTGCATTCTGTCTGCCCTCCACACACCCAGCGTGTGCCTGCTGCAGGGCTCTTGGCACCTGCTGTACGTCTACCCAGAATGCCTTTCTCCCCGTGCCCAGGCAACTCATGCATGCGCTGCAGTCACACCTCGGCTCCGAGTGGCCTCTTCTGAGAGGCCTCCCCCCCACCTCCCCCTCTTTCCCTGCTCAGGTCCAGTTTCCTTCACAGCAGGGATCGCGGCCCACACTGGGCTCTGTGTGGGCCTGTCCTCCCTGCTGGAACATAAGGGACCAGAAGCGGGTGCCTCTCTGCTTTGACTCTGCTCCCCCGCCAGCCCCTAGGACAGCTCCTGGCACATGGCGGGCACGCCACAGCTACTCGTCAGCTGGAAGAGCAGGAGTCTGCCCATTTCCTTGTCTCCTGACCTGGCGCTTCCTATGATCTCAGGAATAGATGGTGTTGGCTGCAGCTTCTCCCTGGTGCTGAGAAAGGGCAGGAATGTTTCAGACGATGCTCTGACTTCCCCGGTGTGTGTGTGTGTGACCAAGGTGTGGGCCCGGAGGCTGTGACCCTCCTGGTGGCCCAGGCAGTCTCACAGCTTCTCTTCTCCCCCAGGCCCACCTTCTCAGTGCTCTGCCCTCCTCCAGCTGTGAGCCCTAAGACGGAGGAGAGGATGCCTGCTGCTCGGGGAAAGTCCAAGTCCAAGGTAGGTATTACTCTTCCTTCGGGAAAGTTCTTCTGCCTTGTAGGAAACCATTTCTTTCCTTCCAGTCCCATGAAGACATGGTCCCTGGTTTCCTTCCATCACCTCAGAGGGTGGGAGCGTGAGCAGGGGCCCCCTCTCCTTTTTTTTCAGTGTGTGCATGACCTTTCACCTATGCATTCAGCATCTCCAGGGGCTCTGCCTGTCTTCCCTCCCCAGAGAGAAGGCCAGAGACACCGTGATTTCTCAAGATGGACCTGAGTGCCCAGGTGGGACCTGCTGGGGCAGAGGGCTGGATGTTGTCCTCCAGAGTTAATCTCTAATGTTGCCATTGTTTCTACTTCTACAGCCCGTATTTACGAGGAGGAAACTTCTCTAACTTTGAGAGACTTCTGACCCTGTTGGTATTCAGGTAGAGTTAGTTGGACCCAGGCCAGTGAGGCAGCTGCCTGTGATAGGCATGTTTCAAGATTTTAGCAGTCAAGCAGTTTTCTACAGTAAGCCTCCTGAATGCAGTTTCTCATAATAGACACTTTTGCCCTTTAAGTTGTGTGTATTCGTTCCCCAGTGCTGCAAACTTGGCCGTTCAAGACAGCATACATTTATTTTCACAAGTTTGTGGGTTAGGGTTCAGACCCAGCTTGGGTTAGCTGAGTCCTCTGTTTTGGGTCTCACAAGAGTGAAATCAAGGTGTCTGCCAGCTGTGGTCCCATCTGATGCTCAGGGTCCTCTTCTGAACTCAGTGGTTACGGGCAAAATTTCATTCCTTCCCCTCTGCTTCCCAAGTGGCTCCCTTTGTCCCATCTTCAAACCAGCATCAACAGGTCCGGTACCACTCATGCTGCAGATCTCCCCGACTTCCCTTTCTGCTTTCCTCTTCCACCAGCTGGAGAAAATCCTTTGCTCTTGGGGGCTCCTGTGATGACGCCGAGCCAACCTGGATAATCCAGGCTACTTTCTCCTATTTCAAGGTCAACTGATTTAACCTTGATAACATCTGCAAAAATTTTGCCACGTATAATGCACTCACATGTGGTTAGGGACATGAATCAGAAGCAGGACTGCCCAAACTGAACCACAGCTTCTCCATTTACAAGCTGTTAGACCTCCAGTTGCCTCACCTCTCTGGGCCTCAGTTCCCATTCTGTACCATTGCCGTGGTCCTTTCGGCAGTGCCCCGGTTGCTGCCTGACGTGGGGTGGCGCACGCAGGGTACCTGGAAGAGTGCCTTGTCTTTGTCAGTGCCGCGTAAGTCCAAGTGGATACGCTTTTTATGGAGCAAAACCTTTTAACACCAGCTGTATCATATTGCATTGTGTTCTATTTATTACAACTGCCCCTTTTGATCTCAGAACCTCAGTGTTTCCTTAATAGAATCCTGGCATCATGTGTCTTCCATGTTTGGAAGTCCACTGTTTTCTCCAGCCGTGTGGAAGCACAAACCCACAGTGAAAGTCCATCTGCTTTTCCATTTCAGGCACCAGTGACATTTGGGGATTTGGCCATCTACTTCTCCCAGGAGGAGTGGGAATGGCTGAGCCCCATTCAGAAGGATCTGTATGAAGACGTCATGTTGGAAAACTACCAGAATCTGGTTTCTCTTGGTAAGGCTCTCCTGCTCCCATGATCCACAGCTGGACTGTTGAGGGAGATGAATCGATTAGTCAGGGAAATAGAAGCCACTCCAGCTTGGCTTTTTTTTTTTTTAATAGCTTTATTGAGGTATAATTCACCCATGTGAAGTATACAGTTCAGTTGTTTTTAAGTGTATTTACAAACTTGAGCACCTGTCACCATAGTCAGTTTTAGAACATCTTTAGTTCAGTCACTCAGTCATGTCCGACTCTTTGTGACTCCATGAACCACAACACGCCAGGCCTCCCTGTCCATCACCAATTCCCGGAGTTCACCCAAACCTATGTCCATTGAGTTGGTGATGCCATCCAACCATCTCATCCTCTGTCGTCCCCTTCTCCTCCTGCCCTCAATCTTTCCCAGCATCAGGGTCTTTTCAAATGAGTCAGCTCTTCGCATCAGGTGGCCAAAGTATTGGAGTTTCAGCTTCAACATCAATCCTACCGATGAACACCCAGGACTGATCTCCATTAGGATGGACTGGTTGGATCTCCTTGCAGTCCAAGGGACTCTCAAGAGTCTTCTCCAACATCTTCATTATACCCCAAAGAAAGCCTGTAACTATCATCAATCACTTTTTTATTTACCTGTGCCAACTAACGCCCCCAGATTAGGGAAACACTAAACCATTATCTACTTTCTGTCTATGAATTTCCCTATTCTTGGTATTCCATAAAAATTAAATTAAATATGTTCTTTTGTGTCTGACTTCTTTCATTTAAAGTAATATTTTTGAGGTTCATCTGCATTGTAGCATGTATCAGTACCTCATTTCCTCTTCATGGCCAAATAATATTCCACCTTTTCTTTTTCCATTCACCAGTTGATAGCCATTTGGGTTGTTTCCACTGTAGGCTGTTAGGAATCTGCTGCTATGAATGTTCATGTACAAATTTTTTGTGGATGCATATTTTCATCTCTCTTGGGTATATGTCTAGGAGTGGTAGGTACTGGTCATATATCAATAGTAACTATATATATATAACCTTTTGAGGACTTGTTTTTGAGAGAAATAATTTATAAAGAATTGACTTTTAACAGGTACTATTAAGAGGTAAATATTGGATGCTGAGGTAACAGATGGTAACTGCAGGACACATCCTCTATCCTAGGGCTGGGAGGACAGAGGGAAGAGTTTGGAGTTTTTAGGACTTTGGGGATAGGATTCAGACTTCAAAAGCAGAGGGGAGCACTGCCTGTTTTGCTTATCCTGCTGAGGGGGCAACATGAGGCTCGTTCTGGGAGTCACAGGGGAAAAAGGCAAAGCAGAAATGGAAACCACCAGGACTGCTGTTGGCGGATGCTGACAGGGAGCAGCTGGCATGGGAGTGTGGGTTACAGCACACCAGAGGACGCGGGCTCGCACGTGGGAAGACTGTCACCGAATGACCAGCCTCAGGAGTTCTGCTCCAACTCTTCCCCAGAGTAGTTGGTTTTGTAGAGTTAGAGGTGAATAGCTATGCTGTCTATGACTGACCTTTCATCCTTTTTCTCCACCTACCCTTCACATCCTCTGTGCCTCTTTTGCATGAATAAACCCCATTTCTCTTGAGACAAAGCCTGATTCTAATAGCTGTGGTGCCCACATCATGCTCAGTTCCAATGTTTTTCCTGTGTTGTAGGACTTTCCTTTCGGAGACCAAACGTGATCACCTTATTGGAGAAAGGGAAAGCACCCTGGATGGTGGACCCAGTGAAAAGACGCCGGGGCTTGGGTGAGTGCCTTCCATCATAAAAGGGCAACATGTTTAAGATAATAGTTGAGAGCTACTTTCTCCACTCAAAGACCCCAAGGTTGTGCAGAAAACTCAAGTCTCTTCAGTATGTGTCCCCAGAGGGAGAATAATTAATATTCAACAAGCCTCTCACTAGGTATCTGATATTCTTTAAAAAAAAAATTATTTATTTGGCTGCGTCTGGTCTTAGTTGTGTCGTGCTGGATTGCCAAACAGACTCCCTAGTTATGACACACGGGCTCCAGAGTTCACAGGCTTAGTTGCTCCGTGGCATGTGGAATCTTAGTTCCCTGACTGTGGGTTGAACCTGCATATCCTGTGTAACAAGGTGAATTCATAACCACTGGACCACCAGGGAAGTCCTTGATACTCTTTTTTTAAGTACAGGTTCCTCCCAACAGCTCTATAAGGTAGATCCTCTTATTATTCCTATTTTATAGATGAGGAAACTGAGGGCCAAAGAAGTTCAGTGACTTGCCCAAGGTCATCTAGCTGGGAAGTAGCACCAGAGTTGGGATTTGAACCCCAGCTTCTGGTCTCAGAAGCTCAGGTTTTAATAACCTCATCCCCATCCTGCTTTGATTTTCATATTTCCCTTCAGAGAAAGTGTGTGTATTCTGACTTCTCTAGTGATTGTATTTATAAAGATCTGACTTGCATCATTGTCTTCATTCCTTAAAAAAAAAATTAAAAATCTTTCCCATAAGCATTTATTTTGACTGCTTTTCAAGAACTCATTTCCTTCTCTAGTATTAATAGATTCTTCTTTGATTGGTTAAATTATGGGTTTTTAAATTTTGTTGTGTTTTTAGTTCATTTTTACAGCTATGAGTTTAATTTTTTGATTGTAAAAAGCACATAACATTAAATTTACCATCTTAACCATTTAAATTTAGTTTTTGTTTATTTATTTTTTGACTGTGCTGCTTGGCTTGTGGGATCTTAGTTTTCTGAGCAGGAATTGAACCTGTGCCCTCGGGAGTGAGAGCATACAGTCCTAACCACTGGATTGCCAGGGAATTCCCATCTTAACCATTTTTAAATGTACAATTAAGTATATTTGCATTGTTGAACAAGAGGTTTCTAGAACTTTTTAAGTATTGCAATACTGAAACTCCGTACCCACTAAATACTAATTCTTTCCACCTCTCCACTCAGCCCTTGGTATGATTTTGACTACTATGGATACTGCATATGAATGGAATCATGCAGTATTTGACCTTCTGTTACTAGCTTTTTCCCACTTAGCATAATGTCATCAAGGTTCATCTGTGCTGTAGTACATGACAGGATTTTCTTTTAGGTTACATCATATTCCACTGTATGTATATACCACATTTTTTTTATTTATTCATCTGTGAGTGGACATACGGGTTGCTTCCACATCTTAGCTACTGTGATTCATGCTGCAGTGAATATGGGTGTACAGATAAATCTCTTCAGGATCCTGATTTCAATTCCTTTGGATGTATACTCAGTGTTAGTATTGTTGAATCATATGGTAGTTCTGTTTTTAAGTTTCTCAGGAACCACCATACCATTTTCCGCAGTGGCTACACCATTTTTCATTTCCACCAGTGGCACACAAGGGTTCCGGGTTCTGCTCATCCTTACAGCACTTGTTTTCTGTTTGTTTTTTTTTTTAAATATATATATATATAGGCTGTTTTTATGTTTAAGGTGATATTGTGGATTTAATTTACATTTTTCTAATGATTAATGATGTTGAACATCTTTTAATATGTTTATTGGCCACTTGTCTATCTTCCTTGGAGAAATATCTATTCAAATCCTTTGCCCATTTTTTTAATAGGGTAATTTGTCTTTAAGTTGTAGAAGTTCTTTATATATTCTGCATGTTAGTCCTTTATCATATATGTGATCTGCAATATCTATAGGTTGCGTTTTCCCTGTTGTTTTCTCTGAAACACAAAAGTTAAGTTTGATGTAGTCTCATTCTCTTCTTTCATTTTGTTGCCTGTGCTTTTGGTGCCGTATCCAAGAAATTCAGTGCCAAATCCAATGTCCTGAAGCTTTTCCCCTGTGTTTTCTGCCTAGGAGTGTAATAATTTTTAGTCTTACATTTTAGGTCTTTAGTCTATTTTTGACTTAGTTTTTGTATATAGTGTAACTAAGGGGTCCATGTTCATTCTTTTGCAAGTAGGTACCCAGTTTTCCCAACACCATTTGTGGAAGAAACTGTTCTTTCCCCTTTGTGACAGTCTTGGCACCCTTGTTGAAAATCATTTGACCAGATATGTAAGAGTTTATTTCTGGGCTGTCTGTTCTCTTCCATTGGTCTGTATGTACCTTTATGCCACTGCCACACCATCTTAATTATTAGGAAGTCTAAGCATCCTTCATTGCTCTCCTTCAACAGTGTTTTGGTTATTCAGGGTCCCTTGAGATTCTATATGAATTTTAGGACTTTTTTCTACTGCAAAAAATGTTACTGGGATTTTGATAGGGATTGCATTGAATAGTGTAGATAACTTTGAGTGGTATGGACAGTTTTACAATATTAAGTCTTTCAATCCACAAGCACAGGCTGTCTTTCCATTTATTTATAGCTTTGATTTCTTTTAGCAGTGTTTGTAGTTTTCAGTGTCTTTCATCTCTTTGGTTAAACTTACTCCTAAATATTTTATCCTTTTTGATGTTATAGTAAATGGGATTGTTTTCTCAGTTTCCTTTATGGAGTGGTCATTGGTAGTATATAGAAACAAAACTGATTTTTGAGTGTTGATTTTATATCCTGCCACTTTACTGAATTAATTCACTTATTCAAATTAATTAATAAATGTTCAAACTGTTTTTGTTTTGAAATTGAGGTAGTTCCTTCTGTTCCTAGCTCACTGAGAGTTTTTTTAATCATGAAAGAGTGATGAATTTTGTCAAAAGCCTTTTCTGGATCCGTTGAGATAATCATGTGGTTTTGTCCTTTAGTTTGGTGATTATGATATATTACATTTATTTTCCTATGTTGAACTATCCTTGTATTCCAGGTATAAATCCAACTTGCTCATGTGTATGATCCTTTTAATGTACTGTTGAATTTGGCTTGCTAGTATTTTGTTTAGGATTTTTGCATAAGTATTTAACAGGGATATTGGTCTGTTCTTTGCTTTTCTAATGGTGTGTCTTGTTTTGGTGTTAAGGTAATGATGACCTCATACAATGAGGTAGTAAGTATTCCCTCTGCTTTTGTCCTCTGAAAGAGATCATAGAGAATTGGAATGATGTCTTCCTTAAATGTTTTGTATATTTCACTAGCAAACACATATGGGCCTGGTACTTTCTGTTTTGGAAGGTTATTAATTACTGATTCAGTGTTTTAAATAGATATGTGCCTATTCAGATCATCTTTTTCTTATGTTTTGAGTTTTGGCAAATTGTGTCTGTCTATAGTTTACCTTCTGCCTTTCCTGGACATTTCCTACAATAAAACTACATTTATCTATTGAACAGTTTATGGAGTTTAATGTGGTATATGTTGTTGTTGTTCAGTTTCTAAGTCTTATCCAACTCTGTGACCCCATGGACTGCAGCATGCCAGGCTACTCTGTCCTTCACTATTTCCTGGAGTTTGCTCAGGCTCATGTCCATTGAGTCAGTGATGCCATCCAACTATCTTATCCTCTGTCACCCCATTCTCCTCCTGCCTTCAGTCTTTTCCAGCATCAGGGTCTTTTCCAATGAGTCAGCTCTTTGCACCAGATAGCCAAAGTACTGGAGCTTCCACTTCAGCATTTTCTTTAGGGGTTGACTAGTTTGATCTCCTTGTGGTCCATGGGACTCTCGAGAGTCTTCTCCAGCACCACAGTTCAAAAACATCAATTCTTCAGCATTCAGCCTTCTTCATGGTCCAACTCTCACATCTATACATGACTATTGGAAAAACCATAGCTTTGACTATATGAACCTTTGTCAGCAAAGTGATGTCTCTGCTTTTTAATAGACTGTTTAGGATTGTCATAGCTTTTCTTCCAAAGTATATGGTATATATTTATTCAATAATAAAACCTTTATTCATTTCAAATTGCACTTCCGTGAATTTGTTATTAAGTATTTCTATAAAGTCCTTACTATGTTAAAACTATAATAAAACTCTCAGTTATTACTCTAATTATCATCATTGTTATTATTTTGATTGATAATTATTGCAAACAGCTTCATTTTTTTAGCACAGGAAAACAAACTGAATTTCTTGATGTCTTTCAGACTTAGGGTCTAAATGTGAGACCAAGAAGTTACCTCCAAATCAGTGCAACAAATCTGGGCAAAGCATCTATCAGAAACCAGTCTCCACGCCACAAAAAGTTCCCACAGGAAAAAAAGGCTGCAGGAAAAATTCAGTCCTAATAAAACGCAAGAAAGTACACTCAGAGAAGAAATCTTTAAAATGTAACGACTGTGGGAAGTTCTTTAGTCAAAGCTTATCTCTTAAATTCCATCAGAACTCTCATGCTGGGGAGAAGCCTTATGAATGCAGTAGTTGTAGAAAAGCTTTCAGACAGATCTCATCCCTCATTCTTCACCAGAAAATCCACAATGGAAGGAAAAGCTTTGAATGTGATAAATGTGGGGAAAGCTTCATTCAGAGAACATCCCTGCTCCTACATGGGAAAATTCATGGTGAACAGGAAGTCTTTGACTGTGGGAAAGCCTTGAGTCAGTGCTCATCTCTCAGTATACATCAGAAAATCCACTTTGTTGAAAATGTCTACCAGTGCAGAAAATGTAAGAAAGCCTTCATTCGCATGTCATCTTTTTTACTTCATAAGAAAATTCACAGTGGAAAGAAAATATACAAATGCAATAAATGTAGGAGAGTCTTCAGTAAGAAATCAGTCCTTGTTATACATAAAAGAATTCATACTGGAGAGAAAACTTGTGAAAGTGAGAAGGCCTTAAGTCACAGTCTACAGCAGAGAAGTCACCATTTAGAGAATCCTTATAAATGCAGAAAATGTGGGAAATTCTTTAGTAGAATATCATCCATAATGCTTCATCAGAGAATTCATAATTCAGAGAAACCCCACAAATGCAATAAATGTGAGAAAATATTCAGGCGGCTTTCAACCCTTATTCTACATCTAAGAATTCATAATAAAGAGAAACTATACCAATGTAATAAATGTGAGAAGGTCTGCAATCGGCATTCATCCCTTATCCAACACCAGAAAGTCCATACAAAGAAAAAGAAGCTGTTTGAATGTAAAGAGTGTGGGAAGATGTTTTCTGGAACTGCCAACCTTAAAATACATCAGAACATTCATTCTGAAGAGAAACCCTTCAAATGCAATAAGTGTAGTAAAGTTTTTGGCCGCCAGTCATTTCTTATTGAACATCAGAGAATTCATACTGGAGAAAAACCCTATCAGTGTGAGGAGTGTGGAAAAGCCTTCAGTCACCGCATCTCTCTTACAAGACATAAGAGAATTCATAGTGAAGACAGACCCTATGAATGCGATCAGTGTGGGAAGGCCTTCAGTCAGAGTGCACACCTCGCCCAACATGAAAGAATTCACACTGGAGAGAAACCATACACATGCAAAACATGTGGGAAGGCCTTTAGCCAGCGGACATCCCTCATCCTCCATGAAAGAAGTCACACTGGAGAGAAACCCTATGAATGTAATGAATGCGGGAAGGCGTTTAGCAGTGGCTCCGATCTTATTCGACATCAGAGAAGTCATTCCTCGGAGAAACCCTATGAATGTAGTAAATGTGGGAAGGCATACAGTCGGAGCTCATCCTTGATTCGACATCAGAATACACATTCTGAGGAAAAGGCTTAAGATTGTTTTAAATATGTAAAAGCAGAGAGAGAGGCCAGCCAAGTAGCAGAGACAGAGGCGTGGGATAATGCATGTCTGTAACACAAACTGTAAAAATGGGGCAGTTTGATGTTATGTCCCACTTTGAAAGCCAAAGAACAAAAGTCATTGGTGATTTGACCAGAGGATATGAAATCAACTGAAGCAGTGACTTTATCATATATGTTAGTTTCAAAATAACAAGCTCAGATGATTGGGTCAGTCATTTTTAATGAAGAGCATTCTTCATTTGATAAAAATAACTGATACTTTATTTCCATCGTAACTTTAAAGCTATTCCATTGGTCATGTACAACAAAGTAAATTGTAAATCCATTTTTCTGGATGGATCTGTGAGCCTGACTTAAGGTCATGTGAAGAAAGAGTTTGAGTTTGTCCCTTAGAACACAGAAGGGATTTTCTCACAAACCAGGGTGCCATTTTCAGCTAACAGTAACTTGTGGGTGAGAATAAAGAAGACTGAGTAAAGAGATAATAGCACTCACAATTGTGTGGAGCGATAGAATCATTACCATACTGTCTCTGTCGACATGAAGATATGTGATCTTCATGGTGTGAAAAATCTAACAAGCCTGGGACAAGCTGATGGGGAAAAAAACAGGATGTACTGAAAAATGAGGAACTTAAGAATGGGGAGTAATTATTGTTTTGTTTGTATATGAATTTATATTTATATGAATAAACATTGGTATTTTTATGTAAGAACACTGGTGTGCCACAAGTGATTGGTGGAGAATGGGATGTCGTGGCCTGAATTCATGTTAAAAACGTAACCCTCAATGTGACTGTATTTGAAATGAGGCCTTTTGGGATATAGTAACGGTTAGATGAGGTCTTGAGGATGTGGTCCTCATAATAGGAATGGTGTTTTTAAAAGAAGAGACACCAGACATCTCTGCTGTGTGAGGACACAAGAAGACAAACTAGCCCTCACCAGCATCCAGCTGTGTATCATCCTGACCTTAGACTTCCAGCCTCCAAAACTGTGAGAAATGAATTTTATGTCACTCAGTTTATGGTGTTTTGTTATGGCAAACTAAACTAATACATGAGAAAAACCCTGCATTTATGTGCCAGGCTCTTTTCTTGTCCGCTGTTCACCATATATACAATAGTGTTCAGTCCCTCTTTCCAGTTTGTGCAAAATATGTAAGAAATAAAATCAGAGTTCTTTTTTGGAACTGGCTTATATACAGTTGGACTCTTCTGTGTGTTTTCCTATTGCAAAAGCTATTTTTTAAAATACCCATATGTTGTTAAGACAACTATGTGGATTGTTTGATCACATGAGGTAACTCTAACTTTGAACACAGCTGAGAAAATAACAACTGGATTTATGAAGGGAGCATGCATGCAGTATAATAGAACAATTAATTTTCCATTTAAACTTGTCATATCAGTGTGCAAACTCAGCATAAAAGTCAGCACTTCAAGCAAATGGATGAGCAGACGACACAGAGGAGGCTTGTGGAGGGCCATGTCTTTTCTCCCCACCGTTCTGTACACACACCCCTCTACTTTGTTAAGTCCTCTGCCAATCTGCCCTAGGTGTTGGTTCCAAATCAATGGTCACAAACCTAAAACATGTTATGTGTACTAATAAGACACTGTTCTTGCCTGCAGGCACTTGCAGTTTAGGGAATACAGACTATTTAAATATGGAAGCATATAAGGTACACAAGTAATGTCAAAGATAGTGAACTCCATGGTGATCGATCACTTTTGGTGACTGATCGTATTAACGGCAGAATAGGTTTTTACTAAGCACACAAATGTTGGGAGGCTGTTGAAGGCAACAGAGAAAGTACAGATGTACAAACTAATGGCAGAGGGTTGTGAGGCATTAGGGGAGTTACAAGTTCTAGCGTTTAGTACAGTGACTGGTGCAAAGTAAGTAGGAAACAGTAATACTGAATGAATGAAAATAACCTTAGTTTAGCTGGATTTTCTCTTAAGGTAAGGTAAGTCACTTCAGTTGTGTCCGACTCTGTGCGACCCCATAGACGGCAGCCCACCAGGCTCCCCCGTCCCTGGGATTCTCCAGGCAAGAACACTAGAGTGGGTTGCCATTTCCTTTTCCAATGCATGAAAGTGAAAAGTGAAAGTGAAGTCCCTCAGTCGTGTCCAACTCTTCGCGACCCCATGGACTACACAGCCTTCCAGGCTCCTCTGTCCATGGGATTTTCCAGGCAAGAGTACTAGAGTGGGAGATTTTCTCTTAAGACATAGTCAAAAGGGAACACCTAAATTCGAAGGTCACCCAGACATTGAGATAAACCTGTGAAAAACAAGCCCTCACTTTAAGGAATCGCTAGTGAATTTTGAAGGCTGTGATGAACTTAGGGGATCTTAGCAACAAGCAACCTTAAACCTCATCCAGTTTTTAACTATATTAATGATAACATGAAAGGCTTAATAGAAAAAATGGCATGACCATTTCTAAGGATTAAAATCTGTTTACTTCTGTTTCTACTGTCCAACACAAGATACATGGAGTTTGGTCAAAAGTAATTTTTACAAAGCTACAAGAAAAATCAACACCACCACCAAGAGACAAAAGCAATCAAAAAATGGAACCAGACTCTCTGACACAGAATTTTAAATAACTGTGAGTAATACATTAAAGGCTCTAATGAAAAATGTGTAACAGGCAAATTAGATGGATCATTTGATCAGAGAGATGAAACTGTGAGAATCAAATGGAAATAATAAAAAATGAACACGGTAGAGATGAACAAAACCTTCAACAGGCTCATAGGTATACTTGACGCAGCCAAGGAAAGAATAACTGAACTTGAAGGTAAGTTAATAAAAAGTAGCCAAACTGGAACACTAAGGAGGGAAGGAGTGACAGCAAAGAATAGATCACCCAGGAGCTGTGGGGAAAGATCTGTTGTCCCCACACATAACATAATGGAATCCCAGAAGAAGCAGAGAAAATGACTGATAAGAAGTATCTGAATAAATAATGGATAATGACAACAACATAAATCTATAAAGCTTAATACCAGGAAAGATTTTGTTAAGACATTACACAGGAACAAAATGGGGAGGGGAGACTGTCTCTGAAATTTTTCATAAAAATATCTTTCAGAATTGATAGAGAAATGAAGACTTTCTCAAAGAAAAACAGAAAATATATTGACAGAAGACCCTACTCTAAAAGAAATGTTAAATGAGGTTCTTTAAGCAGAAGGGATGTGAAACATAGCATATACTCAGATATGCACAAAGATCTAGAAATGGAATAAATGAAGGTAAGATAATTTTTCTTAACTTTAGGCTTATCCTAACATCTGGAAGATAGCCGTCAACAGCAGTATGCTATAGCAGTGTAAGTGTATATACATGACAGAAACAGAGGATGGGAGAGATTAGGAAACATCGTGTAATACCTTGTTAATGCTACTTAAAGATACATTCTGGTTAATTAGAGATGTAGATTATAACCTTAAGAGTAATGACTAAAACATTTTTTAAAGAGATGTAAGCGATTAATCAAATAAAGTGGAATAATAAATCCTTAGTTAACCCAATAGAAGGCAGAAAAAAAAAAAAAAAAAACCCAAAGAACAGGCAGTTTTTCCTTTCTCAGACTCATATGTAAAAAAATTCAGGCAATCTGAGCAAGAGGTAACATCAGAAATGAGAAAGTCCCCAAATTTACCAACTGATTTTAAATTCAAGAACTTCTGTTATTTAACTTCTTAAAGTGCAGATGCCTCCACTGTTCCTGCATCTCAGTCTCCCCCCAACCTCAGGCCACCCCACCTCGAGGACCAAGCCCACCTTCTCAGCCGCCAACTCCACACGAAGCAGAACTACTTCCTTTGACATTGGCTTGACGATCTTGTGCCAAGTTGACCTCTTGCTGCCCCATTATGTTTGATTCCCAGTACCTCTGCCACATTGCCAAAAAAATGGAATGAATTTTAAATCATTTAGAAGAGAATGAGGAGCTCTTTGGGAAAAGTCAAGGCAGATTGTGCACTCATTTTTAATTGTTTCCTATCCGTTCAGTTCAGTCGCTCAGTCATGTCTGACTCTTTGTCACCCCATGGACTGCAGCACGCCAGGCCTCCCTGTCCATCACCAACTCCCACAGCTTGCTCAAACTCCTGTCCATCGAGTCGGTGATGCCATCCAACCATCTCATCCTCTGTCGTCCCTTCTCCTTCTGCCTTCAGTCTTTCCCAGCATCAGGGTCTTTTCCAGTGAGTCAGCTCTTCCCATCAGGTGACCAAAGTAGTGGAGCTTCAGCATCAGTCCTTTCAATGAATTTCAGGACCGATTTCCTTTAGAATTGACTAGTTTGATCTCCTTTCAGTCTAGTTAGTTAGTTCTAAGGGATTCTCAAATAAGATGAGTCCCATACTTTAAAAACAAATCTATATTTTTATATGATTTTATTTATGACTGTGCTGAGTCTTTGTTGCTGCAGGACTTTCCTCTGATGTGGTGAGTGGGGCCTAGTCTCTAGTTGTGGTGTGTGGGGTTTCTCATTGGGGCGGCTTCTCTTGCTGTGGAGCAAGGGCTCTAGGGCATGAGTTCATAGTTGAGACGCCTGGGCTTTAGAGCACAGGCTTAGGAGTTGTGGCGCACGGGTTTAGTTGTTTGACATCATGTGGGATCATCCTGGATCAGGGACCAAACCTGTGTCTCCTGCATTTGCAGGTGGATTCTTTACTACTGAGCCACCAGGGAAGCCCCCAATCCTATATTTCTTCAAATGTGTTTGCAAGATACCAGGAAGACAAGTTAATTTTGCAAGATAGTTAATTCTTCTGTTGACACTTTTTGACTGTGATTTTAATGATCTTTGCTAATAGACAAAGCTCATCTACCTTGCATGCTTCATTATTTGTAAGATCCTAAAAGGTGAGTTTAACCTTGGATTTATTTCATGAAAGTTATAAAATTTGCTATAGGAAACTGCATCTATTGCTGTGGCAGATATATCAAGAAATCAAACATTTATTCCTTTATAAAAAGCACCTGACAAAGAATGAAACAATAAGTTTAAAGAGGTTGAGTAAGAATGGCAGTTTGAATCTTTCGGGAAAGTTTTTCCATTTTATCTAAGTGGTCACATTTTTTGGTGTAAGGTTCACGGTATTCCCTTATCATCTGCTTAATAACTGTAGTGATGTCATCCCTGTCATTCCAGGTATTTATAACTGGAATATTTTCTTTCATGTTGTCTGAGTGAAGATACATTGTGTTTATTGACCTTTTATATTTGTTTCCTATTGATTTCTATTCTTTATTTCCATTATTATGCTACCTTTGGATTTCATTGCTCTTCGTCTTCTAATCTGATAAAGGTGAGATTGAAGCCATTGAGAGCTTTATTTTGCAATGTAGTGATGTTTCCTTCTAATGTGTCAGCTGCTGTCCATGTATTTTGATATGCTGTTACAAGTTTCAATCCAACATGCTTTCTATTTTGCCTTTTCTTTTAACCTGTGGGTTACTAAAAATTGTGCTGCTGCTAAGTTGCATCAGTCATGTCCGACTCTGTGCGACCCCATAGACGGCAGCTAGTTATATTCAACTCTTTAGGAGTTTTCCAACTATCTTACTGATTTCTGCCTGCCAGAGATGAAACGAGTGAAAGCACAGCTGTGAGCTCCTAATCTGATGGGCCTGAGCACCGAGCCAGCGTACCTGAGGCTGCGACATACATGCTCTACATCTTTCATTTATTGTTGTTGTTAAGTCACTTCAATCGTGTCCGACTCTGTGTGACCCCATAGACGGCAGCTCACCAGGCTCCCCCGTCCCTGGGATTCTCCAGGCGAGAACACTGGAGTGGGTTGCCATTTCCTTTTCCAATGCATGAAAGTGAAAAGTGAAAGGAAAGTCGCTCAGTCGTGTCTGACTCTTCATGACGCCATGGACTGCAGCCTACCAGGCTCCTCTGTCCGTGGGATTTTCCAGGCAAGAGTACTGGAGTGGGGTGCCATCGCCTTCTCCGTGTTTCATTAATCAGATCAGATCAGATAAGTCAGCTTTTTTCTGATTTGAATTGGGTTTCTATCAGAGTCCTGATTACAGTTGCTTTAATTTTATTTGTAAATTTACTAACTTTATATACTCCCCGAGTGTTCATGAAAGGATTTAATTCATCCCACCAAGTGGGTTATAATAGCTCCTCTGATGTGTTTTAACTTCAAATACAACCAACCTACATTTCTTCTATCAACTTTAGACAGATCTCCTGAATCCTCTCCATATACCATGAGCATATTGCCCCTTATCCTTGCTTCAAGCTCTTATTTCCCTGTCAGCCTCCCACCATCCAGTCTATCAGCTCTATTTTGCCTTTATGTTATTAAATAGATACTACACTGTGTGTGTGTGTATATATATATATACACACATACATACACACACATACAGAGACTAGTGATTTGTCTATTTTAAAGCTGGAAATAAGGGGCTTCCCTGTGGCTCAGCTGGTAAAGAATCCACCGCAATGCAGGAGACCTGGGTTTGATCCCTGGGTTGGGAAGATCCCCTGGAGAATGGAAAGGCTACCCACCCCAGTATTCTGGCCTGGAGAATTCCATGTACAATAGTCCATGGGGCCTGTTATACACATACATGCACACACATACAGAGACTTAAGGGATTTGTCTGTTTAAAGGTGGAAATAAAATAGCATTAGATCATTATCACTGTATAAATATTATTCTCGTAAGAGTCAGAGCCAAGCATTGTTGAAAATTACATTTCCTCCTCTACAGGTCCAGTGTTATGATCCCAGTACTCACTTAAATTTTTTTTCCATATTCTGTTTGCAAAGTCATGTCACATTTTATGGGGCTTGCTTTATATTAGGACCATGATATCTGGTATGGCTTCTTCGTTTTTTTCCCCGAGCCAATAATTGTCTTTCCTTCTGACAAATGCTTGTTTTCACCATATTACAGAAATCCTCAAACTCTGTGTTAATTCTATTTAATGTAACCCATCCCTTCCTTTCTCCCTGAAGTTTCTCTTCACTGACTCCCTGGATATCTAGCCTGCCAATAATTTGGTCTGATTTTTACAGTGATCATCCTAATCACCCTCAACACCACTTTACTAGGTTAGATTCTGTTTTTCCCCTTTTCCATCCAGATTTTGCTAAAGCTAATCATTCACTGCCCTATTGAAAGACAAGTGGAAGTAAACTGAAGCAAACTGTATATACAGAGTATCAGTATGTGGCCTAATGTTTTGCTACTGTTCCAGTATAAACCTCTAGATTCAAAGCAGTTTCAAGTCCTAAGTTGGAAGCTGCTGTTCTGTATTCTACAGTCTAATATTGCTCACTGGAGGGAAGGCTTATGCTCTCTCGATCATTATTTATTAGGAGAAATTCATGTTTTTTTTAAAGCTTTTAGGATAGTGTCCTCTTTAGTGTTACAGAATTCCACAAGCATATTTCTGGGTGTCTTTTAAATTTTTTTTTTCTAATATGGTTTTTGCCAGTTCAGCCTGCCCAACATTCAGGTGAGCTATTCCTAGCTGAGAATTCATAACTTTCTTCAGTTTAGAAAGATTCTTAATCATTTGACACATTCCTATTTTATTTTCTCTATTATTATTATTTGTGTGTGTGTATATGTGTGGTGGAACTCATATTAACTAGATGGGCCTTCTACTAGACTTCCAAGTCCCTTTTGTTTCTCATTTTCTTCCAAATTTATGAAATGGAAGAATTTCCCCAACTCTCTTTGAAACCTATTATAACAGTAATTTTTTTTTCTTAGGAGTTGTCTTTTTGGTAGCTTCTCATATTTGCTTTAAAAGTGTAACATCTATTCTAGTCTCAAATGCACATTTTTAGTTTTATTCTCATTCTATAACTTCAGCTGCTCTAGGTAATTTAGTCTGTCTCTTGGTCCTCATCATGCTGATCAGATCAGATCAGATCAGATCAGTCGCTCAGTCGTGTCCGACTCTTTGCGACCCCATGAACCGCAGCACGCCAGGCCTCCCTGTCCATCACCAGCTCCCGGAGGTCACCCAGACTCGCATCCATCGAGTCAGTGATGCCATCCAGCCATCTCATCCTCTGTCGTCCCCTTCTCCTCCTGCCCTCAATTCCTCCCAGCATCAGAGTCTTCTCCAATGAGTCAACTCTTCGCATGAGGTGGCCAAAATACTGGAGTTTCAGCTTTAGCATCATTCCTTCTAAAGAAATTCCAGGATTGATCTCCTTCAGAATGGACTGGTTGGATCTCCTTGCAGTCCAAGGGACTCTCAAGAGTCTTCTCCAACACCACAGTTCAAAAGCATCAATTCTTCGGCGCTCAGCCTTCTTCACAGTCCAGCTCTCACATCCATACATGACCACAGGAAAGACCATAGCCTTGACTAGGCGAACCTTTGTTGGTAAAGTAATGTCTCTGCTTTTGAATATGCTATCTAGGTTGGTCATAACTTTCCTTCCAAGGAGCAAGCGTCTTTTAATTTCATGGCTGCAGTCACCATCTGCAGTGATTTTGGAGCCCAGAAAAACAAAGTCTGACACTGTTTCCACTGTTTCCCCATCTATTTCCCATGCAGTGATGGGACCAGATGCCATGATCTTCGTTTTCTGAATGTTGAGCTTTAAGCCAACCTTTTCACTCTCCACTTTCACTTTCATCAAGAGGCTTTTTAGCCCCTCTTCACTTTCTGCCATAAGAGTGGTGTCATCTGCATATCTGAGGTTATTGATATTTCTCCCGGCAATCTTGATTCCAACTTGTGTTTCTTCCAGTCCAGCATTTCTCATGATGTACTCTGCATATAAGTTAACTCTTCCATTATCTGTAATGATCCTCAGCTGTCTGTTCACATTTGAGAATGATACTGTTTGATTCTCCTAGGTAGACAGTAGGACTTTGGTTATTCTCACTATAGATCTGTTCCGCTGAATGAAGTGATTTACTGGGATTTCAGTATGCCTGGGAAGGGCTGGAGAGATGATGAGGGTCTCCAAATTCCAGGAAAGGTTTCAACTTAAGCTACCAACTCTCATTCTAGTTCTCCGCAAGTTCATTGAATTTTTTCATAGTTTTAATGACATTTTTATTTAAAACATTACAGATAATGATAAATCTACCCTCTTGACCAGAATGTCCAATTCCAGGTCCCTCCGCAAAACACAAATTGGATATGTCTGTTCAGGACTTATTTCTGTGTATTTGCAGTTATAGAAATGTATTAGAAATGTATTTTAAATATATAGTGTCTTATTAATCTGCAAATTTTTAATCAGTGCCTTTTAGTCAAATCCCTATATTACCAGTCAATCCTTTTAAACTAGTGCCAGTATTTCTCTACTGATGGAAATTTAAATAGTTCTCAGTTTCATGTACTAACCATACTGCCCTCTGAAGGGGTTAATGTTTTAACAACTTCATTGCCTCCAAAGCAGTACTGATAAGAGTAGTTATTTCTCTATACAACTGCCAGGTTTCTAAATTACTTAAATTTGCATCTCTTGCTACTAGCAAGGCTAAGCAGGGACTTGGTGTCAGCGGTCTGCATTTCTTCTGACTTGTCCATTATTATCCTTTGTTCATTTTTATTCTCCCTTGGTTGTCCTTTACCTATTTATAGGTATTCTTACATCTTTCCTTTAGTATTTTATTTCGGCTTTTCCTCCATTCTGTTTCTTTTGTCTTTTTAAAAGCATGCTGCACTCCATGGGATTGCAAAGAGTTGGACAAGACTTAGTGACCGAACAACTTTTGATACAATCAAGTTGTTCATTAATCTTTACTTTGTGGCTTTCATTTTTGTCTAGTTTAGGAAGATATATCCAACAGCAAAGTCATAGGCATATCCTATTATGTTTTCTCCCAATACTTTAACATTTAGGATTTTATTCAACTAGAACTAATCTTTCTGAATGGTGTGAAAGAAGGATCCACTTTACTTTACTTACAGACGAGTATAATGGGAAAGCTTTGGTAGGGATACTAACATAACTTTCACATAAAAATTCATATAACCTGTCTTGTCATTGTTACCCCCAGCCTCTACACAAGCTAACTTAGAGCATGAGCTTCTCTAGGGACCTTTGGACAGACTTGATTTCCCATTACTGAAATCCATCAGGCAGACATTTCAGGTCACAGCTGTTTCTGCTACATTTCATGAATGAGCATTTTCCCTTTTGTTTTTAACAAAATTTGATTCTTTTCTGATACCTTTTATCTGTTATAGGATATGGAAGGGTAAACTTGTGTTTAATTGCAAAATAAAGCCTTGAAAATTCTGATATTGACAAGTCACCTTTACATCAGTACACAGAAGTACCTCCTCTCCTATGCTTTTGCAGTGCAAATTGTATCAATCCGATATTGAAAGATGGTAGTTCACTTGTTTAACTTGTATTCTGATCCTTCTGAGAGTTGGTACTTACCATTTTCATCAGTTATCTTTTTATACTCCTCACCTATAAGGGAAGAGGTGTCATTTTCTAAATGATTTGGAGGAGTACTTATATGTTAAGGATATGAATCTCATAGGTTAAACATATTTTACTAATTTTTTCAAATTCTAATGTTTAAAAACCTTTCGTACTATCTTTGACTATATAAAAGCTCATTAACATTTTTATATAGTCAAGAATTCATGTGTGTGGTTTCTGGATCTCATGTTGTATTTAGGGAGATTGTTTTCCATGATTATGTATGGTATCCTCTAATGACTGTTTTGCATTTGGATAAGAGACAGTTGTTTTGTACAGAAATAATTTTGAGCAGAATCTCATATACCAATACTGTTAAGCTACTGACAGTGAACTATCACATTTATTATGTTTCCTTTATGTGTATATCTACTGTGAATGTTTATGTGTGTGTGTTGATCAACACGATGTTTCAAGCCTTGAATTCTTAGGATTCTGTTAGGTACGAAGACTCAATAGATTAATTTGGGGCTTACCAACATCTGTATAATACTGAATCTTCCCCTACAGAAGGATAAAATGTCTGTTCTTCTCAGCCTCCATTAAACTTTACTCATTTTCTTTGTACTTATAGTCACATGAGAATTGGTTCCAGCACTGATTGCACAAAGCCTTCAGGAGTCAGGAAGTAATAAAGTGTAAAACAAGTCAGACGTAAGGCAACAGGTAGTGGTTTGAACTGTGGAAAAGTGGAAAACAAATGCCCATCTAAAGGTACTCATTTTAAATTTCACACAAATGAAACATGTTTATGAGTTCTGACCTATAGTTTTGATTTCTTTTCCCTCTGGTCTTGGAATTACAGCTTAGAAACTAACACCTTTTCTATTTAAATGACATGGATTTAACATAATTCATCTACCTGGAATTAGGAACGGTGAGTAAAATTTTGTTTTCTAATCTTCTTTGGTTATTGATCTTTTAAAGTTTTTTGTCTTTTGAGGACTATATTGCCTTTGTTTAAATGTAAATGACGAATACATCTCAGTAAATTTTACTTATTACAATTGATGTTTAACACCTGGTTTCTTAAAAGTGTTGAATATATAATGGTTAGTTTTTATCAACAAAATCATATTTCCATGTTTGTACTGAAACAGAAGCAACCATCTTAACTCTTATCATCATGAACTCCAACATTAACTCTACTGTGTTGGATGCCCTTTTCACTCAGCTTCAGAACAAGGGCTGCTCTTTCTACTCAAAAGTCTTTAGTCTCCTGGGTCTTGAGCTGTTTTATTATTTCACCGATAATCACTGCTAAGATGATCAGGTCTTCTTTGTATACATAGTTATCTTTTTATTTTAATGTTTACTGATTATGCTAGGCACTGTGCTGAGCAGTTTACATGCATTATCTCATTTAATCCTCCCATTAACTTTTGAGGTAGTACCATTATTATTTCTATAATAGAAATAAAAAGACAAGATGCTTATGAGGGACAAAATGTTCCTCCACAACTAGAGGGCTAGAAAATGGAACAGTAAGAACTGGAACCCCGATCTAGTTGTTGCTGCAATATGAATTCTGAATTTTGGTAGGTAGCCCAGGAATGAGACGGTCACATGAAATGGGACTCTGAAATGTAAAGTGGGACAAGGTATTGGGGGCAGGGGTCTTTTAGGCTATTTTGAGCAATGTGCACCTTGCCCTAAGCCGTATGGGATGCCAGTGAAGGGTTTTAATGAAGGAGAATGATATGGTCAGACTCTTGAAATACAAGTTTGACTGCAATATGGATTACTAACAGGAAATGGTAAATACAGGGGGGTGGGTTAGAAAGCCCTTCCCATCGTCTGTGTCAAATAGATTATTGTGTATTGGACAAACATTGATAGAATGGAAATGGATTAATGGAGTTAGATTCAAGGCATGTTTAGGAGATAAAACCTACAGGTCTTGGCAGCTGACTGGACATAGAGGCTGAGGGGGACGAAAGAGTCAAGAATGACTCCATAGTGTGGATTCTCTCATGATGAGCGAGGTGTGCTCGCTGCCTGAAAGATTTCCTGCAGTCCTTACACTCATAGGGTCTTTCTCCAGTATGAATTCTCTGATGTAGAGTTAGAGACCCACTGTAGCTAAAGGCTTTCCCACAAATGTTACATTCGTAAGGTTTCTCTCCAGTATGAATTCGCTGATGCTGAGCAAGGCCTGCATTCTGGCTAAAAGTTTTCCTACATTCCTTACACATGTAAGGTTTCTCTCCAGTATGACTTCTCTGATGTTGTGCAAGTGACGAACTGTTGCTGAAGGCCTTCCCACATTCAATACATTCATAGGGTTTCTCTCCCGTGTGAACCCTCTGGTGTTGATCAAGGTATGCGATCTGGCTGAAGGCCTTCCTGCACACTTTACATTCATAGGGTTTCTCTCCAGTGTGAACCCTCTGGTGCTGAGCGAGGTGTGCGTACTGGCTGAAGGCCTTCCTGCATTCCTTACATTCGTAGGGTCTCTCTCCTGTATGAATTCTCTGATGTACAATTAGGTATCCACGATGGCTAAAGGCTTTCGCACACACATGACATACATAAGGTTTCTCTCCGGTGTGAATTCTCTGATGCTGAGCAAGAAAGGAACCATTACTAAAGGCCTTTCCACACTCGATACATTCAAAAGGTCTCTCTCCAGTGTGAACTCTCTGGTGTTGAGTCAGGTGTGCAATCTGGCTGAAGGCTTTTTTACACTCTTTACACTGATAAGGTTTCTCTCCAGTGTGAACTCTCTGGTGTTGAGCAAGGTGGGCATTCTGGCTGAAGGCTTTCCTGCATTCCTTACATTCGTAGGGTTTCTCTCCAGTGTGGATTCTCTTATGTTGAGCTAGGTTGGCACTCTGACTGAAAGTTTTCCCACATTCGACACATGCGTACGGCTTCTCTCCAGTATGAATTCTCTGATGAAGAGTGAGAGATGAGCTCTGGTTGAACACCTTCTCACATTCATTGCATTTCAAGAGTTTCTTTTCTACATAGACTTTCTTACGTTTCATTTCGACGGGCTTTTTCCGGTAACTTCTCTTTTGTGACTCATGCTTATTACGTTTCTGCTTTATATCAAAGATTGTATCCTGATGGAAAGTTTGCCAGGACTTAGTATATTCATTACTGTGATCCTCATTTAGGATTTCTCTATGAGTGACGATCAGCTGACTAGCATGTACCTCCTGAGTTCCCAACTGGTTCTTAAACCAGTCCTTACTTTTAGAGTCTTCTCTCCAACTGGAGCAGTTGAGGTTATAACTAAGATGGCTTCTTCCCATCATCATTACTTTGGATGATTCTTCATAAATAACTTGCTTTGATGGAAATTCCTTGTTTTTAAATGTATACTCCCAACCTAAAAGATATCAAGAAAACAAACATCTTTTGTATTTATACATTAGAAAAGAACTTCTAAAACACACACTGGTGAATGAACTACATACATAAGTTCAAGGATGTAATAGCTGTTAAATGCAGTCTAACAATGAGATTATGAAGAATGAAAATGCAGGAAAATTTATTAAGAAAATACCTCATGCATAACTATTAAGGTAACTATCAGAAAATCACAATCATTTTATATATATATATATATATATATATAAATATAAGTCTGCAAACACCCTTCCTCTCTTGCCTCAGGTTAGCCTGCATTCAAGGTAAGTTTGTTAGCTTTAAAAAGAAAACTTCATGTCAACGTGGCTAAAAAAAAAATCTATTAGATCCCCACATCCCAAAACACACCAGGTGTCATGAATTGCCATGAAAGTGTTAGTCACTCAGTTGTGTCTAACTCTTCGCTACCCCATGGACTGTAGGCCACCAGGCTCCTCTGTCCATGAGATTCTCCAGGCAAGAATACTGGAGTGGGTTGCCATTTCCTTTTCCAGGTGATCTTCCCAACCCAGGGACTGAACCTGCGTCTTCTGCATTGCAGGTGGATTCTTTACTGTCTTGAGCCACCAGGGAACCCTATTAATTGCTACAGGCTATATATAAAACTCTATGGTTAAACTTTAGCAGTCTGAAAATAGTCTTCCTGAGTATCATTTTCTGTGTGATATGTTCCACCCAAGTGTAAATTTTCAGCTGATACTCAAGCTAAGATGCCTTCATATTGAAATAAGTTTGTTTCAAATTGTTGGTTTAATTAATCTGCCATAGGCCTTTATTTGCCTTATCTTTTCCACTCCTAAATCAAATCACCTATTACTCTGTTCAAGACTTTCCAATGGTTTCTCACCTTATCTGTAGTAAAACCAGACTTCCTATTATGATTTACAAAAGAAATGTAGCAGAAACATAAATGTAAAATGATACAAAATTATAGCAAATAAAATCCAGGAAAATATGAAAGCATAATCCTGACCAAGTGGAGTTCATCCCACAAATGGAAGGTTGGTTTCATATATGAAAATCAGTATAATTCACCACATTAACAGATTAAAGATGGAAATCATATGGTTGTTTCAATCAGTATAGAAGTATGTCACTAAATTTAACATATTTATTATAAAAATTCTCAGCAAAGTAGGAATAGAAAGGAACTTCCTCAAGCTGATAAAGGGCATCTAAGAAATATCTGTAACAACTTAATGGTGAAAGAGTGAATACATTTCCCCTTAAGACTGAGAACAGTGCAAGTATATTTGCTCTTAACCAATGCTATTCAACAGTACAAGAAATCCTAGCTATTTCAATAAGAAATAAAGTTGTATTTGCAGATAACCTTACTTTTCATGGCTTCCCTGGCTGCTCAGCTGGTAAAGAATCTGCCTGCAATGTAGGAGACCTGGATTCAATCCCTGGGTTGGGAAGATCCCCTGGAGAAATGAACAGCTACCCACTCCAGTATTCTGGCCTGGAGAACTCCATAGTCCATGGGGTCACAAAGAGTCGGACACGACTGATCACACATGCACACATTACTGGAAAAAACTTATATCTAAAAAATTATGTATCTTATATCCATAAAACTGTATCTCTTTCTATATAGATATATAAATATAATACTTATAAGAAGCCACTACACTGGATATGATAAAATACTGCTAATAGAACTAAGACTGTAAAAAATGGCTAAATTTCAGGAATTGGAAAACAATTATATTAGGATGTCAATGATAAAACAATGATATTAGTTCCCTCTAAATTGATACACAGATTCAACACAATCCCAAACAAAACCCCAGCAGGATTTTTAGGTAGAAATGCTCAACTTCATTCTAGAATTTATATGGAAATGCACATGATCTATTAAAATAGTCAAAGTGATTTTAAAAATTCAACTGGTGTCAAAATTTACTATAAAGCTATAGTAATCAGGACAGTCTGGTACTGGTGAAAGGACAGACATATATAGATCAATGGAAAAGAACAGAGTTCAGAACTTAACCCATACATATATGGTCAACTGATTTTCAACAAAGACACCAAAAAGATAATATAATGGGGAAGGGAATGTCTCTTAAAAAAGGGTACTAGAGCAACTGTGTATCTGAAAGACAGCCACAGACTCATGCCGAGAACACACTGTGGTTGCCGAGGGGGAGGGGGGAAGGGAAGGATCCGGAGTTTGGGACTAGGGATGCAAACTGTCATACAGGATGGACAACAAGGCCCCCCTGTAGAGCACAAGGAGCCACATGTGCGTACACCTGAGTCATTCTGCTGTATAGCAGAAATTAACACAGCACTGTAGATCAGCTTTACTTCAATAAAATCATTTTAAATAAAAAAATAATAACCTCAGAAGATATGGTGAGGATATGGAGCACACGAACTCTACTACAAATGCTGAAGGGAATGAAAATACCATCTCCTTGGAGAACTAAAGTGATACATATTCCTGTCATATGACTCAGTTTTTCTACTTTTTTTTTTAAGCTGGTATTAAAACAAATTTTAATTGGCACATAATCCCTTTACCATGTTGTGTTAGCTCCTGCCGTACAGCAAAGTACGACTACATGTATGCGTATAGCCCCTCCCTCTTGAACCTTCCTCCCACAACCCCCACCCCTGTTTCTCCACTTTTAGATATTTACCTAAGAGAAATGAAAATGTATGTCCATACAAAGTCCTGTACGTGACCACTTCATATTGCCCACACTGGAAACAACCCAAAGGTGCATCAGTAGGTGAGTGGCAAAACAAATATGTGGACCATCTGCACAGTAGACTGACACTCAGCAACAAAAAGGGTAAATTACTCACACATGCAACAAGGTGATTTTCAAAATAAATTTTGATGGTGAAGTAAACCAAGTAGTATGATTCCATTTAGTTTAAATGCAAACTAATCTAAAACAACAAAGGTTAGTTTGGAGCCAAGTGGAGAAGAATGGACTGCAAAAAGGCACAAGCTAGCTTCTGGCTGATGGAAACATGCTGTGTCTTCACTGCAGTGACGGTTTCATGGATGTAGACAGCTGTCAGAACTCATCACACTGTAATTTACATAAATGCAATTTACTGTCTATAAAGTTAAGAAAAATTATGGATGGAAACAAAGACTAAGACAGACTTTAGTGACATAAAGTAAAATTCATGTAACAAGCACTTTACACTGAAAATACTCTAACTTGGAACCTATAGAATAATTCAAAAAAAAAGGCTATATATTAGGTCATATAAAATCCTCAACTCGTTAGAAAATAGAATTAGTAGTAACTGCTATCCTGATCAAATATGATAAAACAATTTGATCAAAATACAGTAAAACCAGAAAACTTTCTGTTAAACAACTGTTATGTAAATGGGAGTTAAAAGAAAAGTTGTCTAGGAAATGGAAATAAAACCACTAAATATCAAATACAGCTGAAACTATATTAAGAAGAAATTAAAACTTCTAACAATTTCATTAGTGAATAATAGTTTAAGCTTTTTTCAGTTTTTTAGCATTTTCCAAAAAATGGAAACAAAGTAAATCTAAGGAAACAATTAGTAAAAAGAAAAACAGAAAATCGAGAATTAGAAAAAGGGAGAATGATGAAGCTATATTTTGTATTAACAGATATAGCCCAAAGCTGGAATTTAAAAATAAATAAGCAAAACTGATTAATGAGTAGCAACCTAACAACTAAAAAAATTAGCTATATAAAATAAATTAAAATAGGATATTTTATACTACAGTACAAATCAAAAAGAATTGTAAGCAATTATTATGCTCAGGTTCATGGAAATAAACCTGATAACTATCTAGAAAAATTTATATAATTTAACCCAAGGAGGAAGCTATCGGGAGGCCACTTACCAGAGGACACTGAGAAAGCTATCAAAGGTCTACTTCCCCACAGAGGCCCTGGTAAGAGTTTTTCTTCCAAACTCTGCTGACCTCATTCCTTCACACTAACATCTAATCAGACTTTTCCTGGCCTCCACTTCCCTCCAGTGGTATGCTGCACTTCTTCACTAGGAAATCTTCCCATCAGATAATTCTCTTACTGTCCTAAGTCAAATTCATCTTTTCTTCTACAAACCTGTTCTTCCCTTTGACTTGTTTCTGTTAAATGCTATCACCTTCCAGACTTGAAGAAAATACTACCAGAAGTATTTTTCCTTTGATGGTTTATAAATGTCAGAATAATCCTAAAAATTTAACAATGATTTTCTCAAAGTAGAAACCTGAATCTTGGTAAGAGATTAAGTGAATAAATGAATCAGTCCTTCAGTGTAAAAGGAATGAATGAGTGAAAAGGAAAACAAATGCATCACTGCATCTAGAGGCTTAAACACAGGATTGGAGCACCATGTGTAAAACTGGAAAGCAAAGACAGGGAGATGCTGTGACATCTGGATCCAGAGAACAGGAAGAGGTTATCTGAGAGGACAGTACTGTGTGAGAGAGTGAATCCAAGGGGAGTTCAGTTGGGGAGCTCTGCCAGAGACACCTCTGTCTCTTCCCAGGCCTGGAGCCCTTTGACGCTACCCAGGAAGCATCAGTTAGGAGCTGGACTTGTCAGACTAGCTGAGCTTTTCCTGGCAGGGGCCTCTCCAGCCCTGGGTCTCATTCACTCACCAGGGCACGCTCCCCTCGGCCCCTCCTCCTTCACCATCCAGGGCTCCTTTCCTTGCTCCAGTAATGAGATCACATCCGGCTTAGAAACTGGAACTCCTGCTCACAAGAAATAAAAAGGGGAGTTAGCCAGGCCCATCAGTCAGATCAAGCTGCTTCGTCACTGGGAAGGAGAGGGAGCTGAGGGCGAGGTGACGAGTTCTGGGGGTGGGGAGACGGAGCTGCTTGAACATCCAACCAAGCTGCTGACTCTACAGAGCTACACTCATCTGGGGGAGCAGTAGTGAGGTGCAGCAGAGGCTCCCCAAACGTGGTACTGGAAAGCAGCCTCCGTGCGGATTCCGCCTTACGGGGAGACCTCCTCACCCAGCGATACCAGGCTCCTGTAGTTGTCCAGCATCACGGTCCTGTACAGGCTCCTCTGAGCAGGGTTGAGCCATTCCCACTCTTCTTGCGAGAAATCGACAGCCACGTCCCTAAATGTCACCAGATCCTGAAACGACAGACACGTTCCTGCTCGACTAGTGTTCTCACCCTCACATGAGCATAGTTTAAAAAGTTAAACTGCCTGTGTTCTTAGAAATACTGCATATAGTGAAAGTTCCTGTCAGGATTTTGGGGTCTGTGCAACATGACTTCTCTGTCTTAGTCTTGATACTCTGTCATGGAAAGTACACAATTTCAGAGACTGTACTGATACAGTCTCTTGTATCTTGAAAAGACACAAGTGAAAATTGGCAAGAACACAACACTGTAAACAAATGTGAAATAATTCACTACTGAAACTACATGCTAGAGCATTTCTCAGTGTAGAAAATCAGGACAGACTGGAGCAGTGAAAAAAGGCCTCGAGGAGGAGGCAGAAACATGGGTTAGGCTCAATTTTTATGTGCATTTTCCCAAATTATGCAACTGAATGATCAGTGTTCCAGCTATATCAATTAGGTATATATAAAAATATATTTGATGCTCACTGTATTGGTACTCTAAAATTACACAGAAATGTAATAAAAGCAGTAAAGAAGTTTTATGGTGACTTTGCAAAAATGTGACTTAAATGTATGCCATTACAGAGAACAATCAGGAACAACAAAAGATTACATAACAGCTCTTGATAACATCACTAAGTTTCAAAGACAGTTGTTAATTTATCATACCCCCTAAAAGACAAAGTAATAGTAATTTTAACCACTGTTAAGTTAAATAGGGAACATTTCAAATGTGATAATGCAGTGCATCACAAAACACCTACAGCTCTCACTAGAGAAACACTCCCAGTTGTGCACACCTAGTGAACGAGAGTTTCTGAAATGTTACCACATAGCTCTCAAATACCATGGTTAAATTAAGGATCTTTGTAACATGAAATGAGACCTAGTCTGCTTCCCCAAAATTAAGAAAATACAGATTCTTCCTAATGTGGTAAGTCTGCTCCAGACTTAATTTTTTTTGGCTGTATGATCTGGTATGTGCTTTACAGGTTTGGCCCATCACAGAGCAAAACCTACCCTAGAGCTGAGCTGACACGCAGCTGCCCTCAACGGCACACGCCCAGACAGCCGAGCCGACCTGTCAGATACTGGAATTCTTCCACGCTGGCTGGTGAAAAGCGGCTGCAGGGAGCCTGGAGGGTGGCCATCCTCCCCACAGTCCAGGAGGGAGGGGACCGCCCGCCCTGCATCAGCGTCCAGGACCCCATCGGGGTAAGTTCTGGATGTGTGCTGGCTGGAGGGGTTGTCAAATACGAATGTCACTCCTATTAACGTGCCTCCTGACAGAGCAGTAACACCCTTACTGAAGATGCATTTAAGCCTATCAGTGATGCTGCACAGAAACATTTTTAATGGGAAGAAACAAATGAGTCAGTATATGAGTAGCTGTCTGAGTAATGGACAAAAACGTTAAGGACGCCACCAGTGAAGTGAAAGGACACCAGGAAACATCAGGTGCATTCATCAGCTTCTGTCTTACGTGCGTCCACCTCAAAATCCACTTCTTAACAAAGGGAAATCTGGGCAGTGAGTGAAGGCTTCGAGGAAGGCAACACGGGTTGGGTTTAAAAGATGAAACTTGTGCTAGACAGGGCTGGGCACCATCAATCATAAATTCTATTAAAACTCAACCACTTCAATACACTCTTTAAAACTGTGTGCAGAAAAAAGTGTTCCACACACCATGTTTTCTGTAGTAGAGGCCAGGCAGCTTTTGCCAGGTAAAGTTCTTAACGTTTTTTTTCCTTGCACACACAAACAAATGGATTCTGGGTTTTGATGGTCTGGTTGACATTTTCCTCTTAGCCATTGAGATCTGAATACTTTTCAAATGTCTTTATTTTGATTCTATAAAAAAGGAATCTTATACCATTTTGTCACCTTGCTCAGGAAATAATGTCTGGAGAGAGCCATCAAGATGGCAGAGTAGCAAGACATGAAGCCCACCTTCTCCCACAGATACAAAAGTGAGACAGGACTCTTACAGCAGCAGGAGAAGAACAGAGAGTTCATTACCAGGACACCCCATGCAGCTCTCAGGTGACTTCTCTACAGAAACACTGCAGGACAGGAGGGACTGGAAAGATATGTTCAAAGACTTGAAAGGGAAAAACTTGCAGCCTAGGCTACTCTTATCACAAGATTATTTAGAATAGATGAAAAAAATTTTTTTGAAAGAAGGAAAATAGTACCTGGTATTTCTACCCAGTGTTTTTTCCCCTTTCTAAGTTAAAAACTTGATCTACCTCCCTCCTCTAAGCAGTCAAAATGCACAGTTAGTGTGTATTTGTTCATGTTCCCTTACACAGACGTATCTATGATTACATATTCATTTACTGGTAACATCACTCTTGTTAGATGCATATTATCAATACATAATGTAAATCAACCGTACCTGATTTATTGACCCCTTGATTACTTTCAATTATGTCAGTCTTAATTTTTCACTATGATGTTACAAAGGTCTCTAGTTATTATCTTAAAATATATTCCTAAAAGTTCTTCTCTCCATTAAGACTAGGATTACTCAACTTACTTAACATCAGAAAAAAGTTTAAATTACATTATTCTGCCCTAGTCAGAAAAAGATGTAATGAAAAAAAAAATCAGGTTAGGACTGAAGTTTTGACCTGTAGTCAAAGAAATACTAATAAATTTTTCAGGTAGAAGGAAAATGGAACAAAATGAAAAATAAAAGGAAAATGGAAGTATTGTAGCACAGGAAGAAATTCAGAGGCCCGAAACAATAACTAAATATAACATCTACTACGACTAATGTAGGGGAGTTACCTTGTTGAGAAAGTAGCAAAAGTACCAACTACAGAAGGAAGATTACAGAGGGAAGAAAGATGATCATTACAGTAAGAAGTAATGGATACATATCCTAAAGTGGCCACTAAAAGTAATAGCCTGTCTGTGAGAATAGGGGAAAAAAATAAAACATATACTGTTTTATAAGAGGCTTCCCAGGTGGCCAACACAGGAGACACGAGTTCAATCCCGTGTCGGGAAGATCCCCTGGAGAAGGAAAAGGCAACCCACTCCAGTATTCTTGCCTGGAGAATCTCATGGACAGAGGAGCCTGGTAGGCCACAGCCCACGAGGTTGCAAGAGTCAGATACGACGTAGTGACTGAGCACAACAAGAGACATACTTTAAACATATAATCTTCAGAGGCAGAGGTTCTAAAAAATTGTGCATTAATATCATCAGCCGACTCAGTAAAGAAACAGTTTCCTGGGCCCCATCACAAGAGACTGACGCACCTTGGAGCACGGGGCCGATGGGCTTTGTCCCCATCACATGCCCTGCCGCCTTCCGTCACCAGCGCACGGACAGCGGGAGAGACGCCGCTTGCTGGCTCGTGCTGCCCTGGCCTCGAACATTCATTCTTTTGTTTATTTCTATATCAATTTGGCAAATGTTTAGTGGATGCCTACTACCTACGTTGTTGTAATTCCCTACTACCTATATTGGGAATACAAAGGTGGACAGAATACAGCCCCTCCCCTAGTGGAGTTAAAATTCTGACAAAGGAGAAAGACATTCACTATAAGGTCACACACAGTCAGATAATATTAAATACTACGACAGAAACAAGGTAAGGTAACTTACAGTTACAGGGGCGTCGCAAAGAGTCGGACACGACTGAGCGACTTCATGTTCACGTTCATATAGGTAGAAACGGGCTTCCCTGGTGGCTCAGATGGTAAAGAATCTGCCTGCAGTGCAGGAAACTGCTTCAGTCCCTGGATCAGAAAGACCCCCTGGAGAAGGAAATGGCAACCCACTCCAGTGTTCTTGCCTGGAGAATCCCGTGGACAGAGGAGCCTGGCGGGCTACAGTCCTGCTTCTGCTCAGTCACTTCAGTCGTGTCTGACTGTGTGTGACCCCATAGACGGCAGCCCACCAGCTCCTCTGTCCACGGGATTCTCCAGGCAAGAACACTGGAATGGGTTGCCATTCCCTTCTCCCGGGCTACAGTCCATGGGGTCACAAAGAGCCAGACACGACTGAGTGACTAACTTTCACTTTTATGTAAGATAAAGATAAAATCTTAAAAATGAGCTGACATTTGAACAACAATCTACATAAAGTGGGAGAGCTAGCCAGGCCATCCTCTAGGGGAGGAGAGTTACAGATGAGGAAGGAGCAAATGCAAACGTTCAGAAATAGAGAGGAGCTTGGAATGTTTGAGGGACAGCAAACCGACCAGCGTGACTGGAGCAGACAGCAGTGAAGACGGGAGATGAGGTCTGAGCGCCGGGAGCTGGGCCGTGTGGGACCTGAGAGGCAAGGGAAGGATGCGGGACCTCATTTCGTGGAGAAGTCACGTGCTCCGGGACCCCGAGCGCTCTGCCCGCAGGAGCCCTTCATTGTCCTGCCACCCTTCTCACAGCGTCCGGCGCTGACCCTCAGCAGGACAGCCTGCTGCCTCTGACAGTCACCAACAGTGACGTCTGCACTTCGCTCCTTCCTTGGCCTCTTTTTCCTCATTTGGAAAACAGTGTCTCAGAAAACCAGGTTACTCATAATTTTCTTTCTGGCTTTATCATTTTATGAACCTAGAACTCTGGTGTCTAAATAGACTAGCTCCTAGCCACATGTGGTTATTTAAATCAATTAACATTTAAAAATTCAGTCCTTCAGTCACACTAGTCCATACACGTGGCTCCACAGCCACATGTGGCTAGCTGCCGTGGTGCTGGGCCGTGCAAACAAAGCATCTCTGCCACCAATTGTCACAGTGCTGCTCTGTGATATAAAACAAGAGAAAGATGTAGCAGTTTGTGGTTTTACTTTTTATATTTAATCTACAGAATGTTTTTAGCCTCAAAAGTATGAGGAAGAAAAAAAAATTCAAGTGAACATCCAGCCCTTCTCTGATTTAAAATATCATTACACTATCATATAATAAACTAGTAGACAGTAAATTCCATGAAGACAGTATCTATTTGTTTAACCACAGTGTTGCCAGCACTTAATATACAGTAAGTCTTTAATAACTATATGTTCAGTGAGTGACTAAGTATTTTCCCTTTGTACTTGTAGGTGTTTCTGGACATTATGTGCTGATCTTTTTATTTCTCTGGCTCCCATTCTATATTATTTACTGATTTTGTTATTACAGATGTAAGCAGCCACTTTTTAATGTATATCTAATATTCCCTCCTATCAGTCTCCTTTTTCAAAAAATGTCCTGCAGTTTTCCATACTAACTCTACTAATCTTCATTGAATGAAGCAGAATATTCCATCTGTGGCCTGATGCTAACTCAGGATGTCTCATTACTCTCGTAGAGTCCTACTCGTTAATGCTCACCCAGTGCCTGAAGAAAACTCCTGCCTAGCTGACCCACTCTTTAATACTCAAGACACGGCAAATCCCAGTCCTCAAAACCACCCTGAGCAAGAGACCCTGTCCCGTACCATAGCTAAGACTTCCCCAGCAGTCCCTGTCTACTCTCAAACTCAGGTCTGTGGAAAAGCTCAAAACTGTTGATCACATCTTAACCCCCACTCTGACCTCAATGAATCAAGTCCCTCCAGCGAATATTTTCATATTCCACCACCAAGTGTATTTTGGCCTCTTAAGACCTCCCAACTGAACCCCTCACCCACAGCAAGTGCTAAACTGTTTCTTGAACAGAAGATGAAAATTCTGTCTGAGGGGGAAAAAAAAAGGAAGCTCGCTGCGCTTTGGGGGTGGTGGTGGGGGCGGAAATCTCCTTTTACTAGATTGGAGAACATGAGGACCAGGTCACTGAATGAATGGAACTTCAGTAGAGTGGGGAATTTCAGAAGAAAAGCAAAATGTCCATGTAAAATCTGAAAAAACAAGGCATTAAGAGAAGAAATATTTCCTTACCTCGGACATGGCTTTAAGAAATTATGACAGCTGTTCTGCCCTCCTCCTTCCGGCTCCTCTCTGAGCAGTGTTCAGAGAAAACACAGCTGGAGAGGGAGGAAGACAACGTAAAATGCCAGGCCTGCCCAAAGCTCTCAGCATTGTCAGCCGAGAAAGTCTCCTTTCCTTCTCGCTGCCCTTCTCCCCACCACAGAAGTAAATAAGGCGTCACTCAGTTGGTCTTTGCTATCTAAATTCTTTCACCTACCTGCTTTAAGTACAGTTGATCTATAGTGTTATATTAGTTTCAAGTGTTCAACACAGTGATTCAGTATCTTTAGAGATCATACTCCACTTAAGGGCTTCCCAGGTGGTTCCCGTGGTAAAGAACCCACCTAACAATGCAGGAGACATAGGAGACACTTTGATCCCCTGGGTCAGGAAGATCCCTGGAGAAGGAAATGGCAACCCTCTCCAGTATTCTTGCCTGGAAAATCCCACGGACAGAGGAGCCTGGTGGGCTACAGTCCATGGGCTCCCAAAGAGTCCTACATGACTTAGGCGATTTAACACGCTCACTCCATTTAATCTCCCACGTGCTCTAGATCTCAGTATGCAACATAAACTCTCTGTGCACAAGATAGCTCCTCGTTTATAAGAATAACAGCACCCTTCAGAGTGGCACTGCCAAGTAAGGGGTATGTCCCCCTTCACAAGTAAGGGTATTCATGAGTGAGATTATCCAAGGCTTCATGCTCAGGCAGTTGAGCCCAACTGGGATCCAGATCTGCCTCCTTAGTCTCTTCACTAGAGGATGACATTGAAGGGAAATGTGTCCCCACCCTTTCTACAAAGATGAGATTAAAAAGCTACAAAGTGAATGCCTCAGAGAAAGCACCTTTACACAAGGTAGCGCGCACAGGGGTCGTGTGGTCTGGAGGACTCTGGACCAAAGAGGACTTCCTGCTTCTGGTCCTGGCTTACAAAACACACCGGAAAACCATTCGCTCAACTTTTCTAAGAAATTTCCTCGGGGGGCTGGGGAGGGTGCGCAGGTGCAGGGACATGCAGAAACAGTCACCGAAACTCCCTAAGTTACGAGTTACTGTCCACGAACCCCCCTGCCTTGGCGAGTACAGCGGCAGTGGAAGGACCTTCGGTGCCGGAGGTCAAGGCCGGCGCTCAGGGCTCTGCCCGCCGGGCCCGAGGCCGTCTCCTCCCCAGCTCTTTCCTCCGTGAACTCCGTCTCTCCTCCTCCATCTCGCGTCTGCCCCACTACACAGAGCCCCCAGTCCCGGGGCGCCGGCGCGCACACTCACACACGCCCCACCGCCCCTCGTGCCGGCGGCTCCCCGGGCGCAGCCTGCGGGACGCACGGGCACGGCGGCGGGTGCACGGGCACGATGCTGTCTCCCGCGTCCTCAAACTCTCTTCACACACGGCCGCGCGCACCCCCGCGCGCAAGGTCACGCACACAGGGGCGCTGTCACGGGCTGTCACACACGGCCAGACTCGGTTCACACGCAGAGACACGCTCGCTCTGCCCACACACGGTCACGCACACCCTGCCCCCGGCTCGCACCGGCCCCGACGCCCTCAGCCGCCCGCCCTCGCGCCGCGCAGGACGCCTCACCTCTCCTCGCCCGGCGCCGATCGGCCCGCGGCCGGGGCGGGGACTCGATCTCGCCGCGAGCGGCGGCCTCACAAAGGGGCCGCGGCGCCCGGGCGGGCAGCCGGCGCCGGCCGCGGGGGCCGCCGGGAGCTGGAGTCCGGCGCCGGGCCCGGGGCGCCGCGGAGCATGCCGGGACTGCTGGCCCCGGCGCCGCGGCCGCCGGCGGCCTCTGGCCTCGTCCCCTCGCGTCGTCTCTGCCGCGCTCCCGCAGCCCCGGCCTTCCGACCCAGAGCCGACCCGGCCCAGCCCTCAGGCCGGCGGACCCATCGCCCGGCCGCCGAGTCCGCCTAGACCTGGATGGCCGGCGTGAACTGCGCAGGCGCACCTCGCTCGCATCGCCCAGGCGTCCAGAAACGCCGGCCGCGCGTGGCGGCGGGGCTGTGGGGCGCACGCGCAGTGGCCGCGTCCGTGCGGGCGCCCCAGGTGGGGCTCCGGGCCGGCAGTGGGGGAACGCAGACGGCGGGGCTGGGTGTGCGGGCCACGGAGAGCGCCGGGGCTCGGGCCTCTTCCTGTATCCCCTGTCCTCCCGACCCTTTCATCTGCCACTTACTGAGGGGCTACTGTGTGCCAAGCAGGGCTTCCCACAGGGCTCAGTGGTAAAGAATCCGCCTGCCAATGCGGAAGACCTGGGTTTCATCCCTGGGTCCGGAAGATCTCCTGGAGGAGGACGTGGCAACCCGGTCCAGTGTTGTTCCCTGGAGAATCCCATGGACAGAGGAGCCTGGCGGGCTAGAGTCTGACAGGACTGAGCGACCAAGGACAGCACACTTCGCCGAGCACTGTTGCAGGCGCTGGGGACGCAACTGGGAACGTGCCAAAATCCCCATCCGCGGAGCTGAGTTTCCAGTGTGGGAGAAATTTAATAGGAAAAGAGAGATACTGATAAATACTGGGAATTGATACACGTTATAAAGAAAAGCAGAGCACAAGGCCATTCTTTCAGTACTTCGTTCTTTTACACTCTCTTGTTCCTGTTCAGCGTGTGTCTGAAAATGTTTAATAAACTCCTAGCTCTCATCCTCACATTCATGCCTCACCCTTTCTGAAATCGCTTTATAGGATGTGGGGCTTCAGAGTAACTTCTCATCAAAGGAACCAATGACAAAAAGCTGGAAGTGTTTATATGGAGGAAATGTAAAAAATGCAAATGTTATATTTACAAAGATATTGAAACACTATATAGTAATAACGTTGAATATAAACAACATGGTTAAAAGTAGGGAAATACATTTGTTTGAAATTATACAACTTATAAAACTACTTGTGTGATACTGAAGCAACCTGTATTTCTGGGGTTTTGTTTTTCTTAAAGGGGTAATTAGTCTGTTACAACTACATTAAGATCGCACTATTGGAAAGCTGTTCCTATATATAAAAAAGTAAAAGGAACACAATCCACAAAAACTAGTTGGTTTTGTGTTTTAACGTTGAAATTCCGACTGTTGAAATTGCCTGGCTTTCTGAAACAGTGCACACATGCAAGTTAAGACGTATCAGTAAACGCGCAGGTTTTTGCAGCCTTTCCCACATTTCACAGATGTATGAAGACTCTTGAATGCCCATAAAGATTCTTTACCCTGAAGAAGATAAATGATAACATTTCTTTTGTTTTCAACCATTACCTTTTAAGCTTCTTTTGGCAGAACCCTCTACAAAGCTTGCATCAAAATTTACTGACTTGCATAAAAAACAAATTTATCATTTTCAAATCAATAATCAGCAAACAGATGTCTGCCTAGCATATTAAATTTAATAGAGTAGTCTAAGTACATGATCTTGAGTACTAGAGTATAGAATCCGAGACAGAAGGACCCATTTACTTTGCTCTCATTGTCACAATGAAGATATATTTATTTTTTCGTGGATTAATACTGGAGCAAATTTAAGTCTGTACTCTATTTTGAGTTAAATTTTATAACAGGTGGAGGTCGAAGTTCTTTTGTTGCTGTGGATGTCCAATGGCACCAGCATTATTTGTTGAAAATGCTATTCTTCCTCTAATAAATTGCTTTAGCACCCGAACACAATTTTAAAATGGGCAAAGGATATAGACAGACATCTCTCCAAAGAATATAAACAAAGTCCAAAGCACTTGAAAAGATGCTCAAATCATCAGTCCTTGCTGCTGCTGCTAAGTCACTTCAGTCTTGTCCGACTCTGTGGGACCCCAGAGACGGCAGCCCACCTGGCTTCCCCGTCCCTGGGATTCTCCAGGCAAGAACACTGGAGTGGGTTGCCATTTCCTTCTCCAATGCATGAAAGTGAAAAGTGAAAGGGAAATCGCTCATTCGCGTCCAACCTGCAGCGACCCCATGGACTGCAGCCTACCAGGCTCCTCCATTCATGGGATTTTCCAGGCAAGAGTGTTGGAGTGGGGTGCCATTGCCGTCTCTGCATCAGTCTTTAGGGAAATGTAAATCAAAACCTAATGATTTGCCATTTCACACCCACAAAAATGGCTAGAATCAAAAAGTCAGACAACAAAGTGTTGGTGAGGATGTGGAGACACTGAACCCTCATACATTGCCAGTGGGAATTTAAAATGAAGTAGCTGCCTTGGAGAAACATTCCAGACATTCCTTAAAAAGCTAGAGTTACTCCATGACCCAGCAATTGCAGTCATAGATGTATATATATACCTAAGAGAAATGAAAACACACATCCATGCAGAAACTAGTACACAAATGGTTCATAACAGCCATTAATAACAGTTCATTAATAATAATGATGGTTGGAACATTATTCATGATGGCCAGAGTGGAAACAACCCAAATGCCCTTATTATTGAGTCATCAACTGTAATAAAAGCAATGACGTACTGATATGACGATGAACTTTGAAAACATTACACTATGTGAAAAGCCAGTCACAAAAGACTATGTATTGTATGAGCCCATTTGATATGAAATATCCAGAACAGGCAAAAATTTCAGAGAAAGTAAATCCGTGGTTGTTTGGGCTGAGGGGAGGAAATGAAGAATGAGCATGAACATCAGGCTTCTTTCTAAGTGATGAAAATGTTTCAAGTTTAGATCATGCTGATGGTTACACAACCCTGTGTGTCGGGATCGGCCGCGGAGAGGCACTATACTCGTGACAAAGGTCATGCGGAAGGAGGCTCAACAAAACGCAATTGCGAGATCGAACCTCAGGAGTCACTCCGGATATTCTCGAGCATCTACGCCCCAAAAACCAGAGTCTGCCTGCTTTACTGCTTTGTGCTCTCACCTCTGACTTTACTGGGGGCTGTCCCCCACCACCACCACCATCTCGCTCTCTCTAATAAGGAATTAACTTACAGCTCCAATTAATAAAGTTCCTGGGCATTAGGAGTGTTCAAATTCAAACCCCTCAGATAGCTTTCTAACTCGCCTGATAAGTTTACCCGGACTCCTACAGCTATGCATACCATTGTTTACAGTCTCTCAGCCATGAGAGGCAAGGGAAGCTTAAGATATTCAAATAGCTTAGAGCCTCTCAGAGAGTTAAAAACTGTCAGAATAAAAACTAGTTCATTAATGAGCCAATGCTTTTTGCCAAGTTTTCACATCCCCCGTTTTGTATCCTGGAATGTGTATTAATTAATATAGTTGGTTTGTACAAAAAATAAGTAGTGGCCTTGGTGCTAGTAACTTTAGACCCTTAAGGTAGTAAATTCTTTTCTTTGTTGTAAACCCACTGCGCCTCCCCCCTATAGGAATGCAAGTTTATTTAACACTTCGGATGAACATGGTGTCAAACCTTAAAATAATTACTCTTAGAAAAAATAAGTCTTGCGGTTGACAAACCTTTGTCAAGAGTCATAAAATGTTAATAGGCCTTCTGGCCAGAAGATGATGTAAATCACCTGAACCATTTGTACGCGATAAATTTGCAGGAAAGAAACCCTGGCTTTTGATAAGGATCAAAGACTGCTGGCTTTGCATGATTTCACATCCCCTATTATCCTCTATGTGTAACTTAGGGTATAAAAGCCCCTGTTGAAAATAAACCTACGGGCCTTGCTCACCAAAGCTTGGTCTCCCCGTGTCATTCTTTCTTCCTTTTCCTCCTTTTCTCCTCTGTTCTTCCTTCATGCCAAAATAATTTGGAGCGTGGGGGTCCTCTGCGACCACTTATCTGCCTGGGCTTCTAAGACCCACTCGAGAAGGTGCCTAAGGTGGGGCACCTTCCGCTATTCGAGAGAGCGCCTGTGGCCTCCATGGTCAGAGCAAGTTCGGTGTCATGAACTTTATTGATTTCCCGCGTAAACCAGTTATTATTGAGCATCTAATAAATCTCTCAGCCTTTGCTATCCCTTTATCGCCGACACCGTCATCCTGAGGGAAGCCCTGGACCCAACCAGGGCTGGACCCCAACACCTGTGAATACAGAAGACCTTCCCTGGTGGCTCAGACGCTAAAGAACCTGTCTGCAATGTGGGAGACTTGGGTTCGATCATTGGGTCAGGAAGATCCCCTTGAGAAGGCAATGACGACCCACTCCAGTATTCCTGCCTGGTAAATTCCATGGACAGAGGTTAACACGTTAGCCACTGAAGAACAAAAGAGAGCGAACCCTGAGAGTAGGGCAGAATGTCCTCTGCTCTGGCAGTGCGGCAGTGCCTCTGTTCTCGATTTCCTCCTTTGCTCCTCCCCCTCCTCATTTAAACGCCCAGAACTCCAGCTCAGGGAGTGGAGCACTCCTTCACACACAACATTTAAGGGAGCACCAAAAAACTAAACAGAACCAGAAACCAGAACACATGATACATCGATGAAATGTTTTTTAAAATAAAGATCAATGTAAAAAGTTCGTTATTAACAAAACATCAAAATCTTAGAGACAAGATCTGGCTACTTTATTAAACCAAGAAGTGACTGGGCACAGCAAGACTGAACTTCACACCTTGAGAACCTACGTTCCAGAAGACAGGTGCAGATTCGAAGCATCTGATTAGTGGCGAGCGCTCTAAAGTGACTATTTGTGTTTTTGTAGCCAGTTATCTCGGAGAAGGCAATGGCACCCCACTCCAGTACTTCTGCCTGGAAAATCCCACGGACAGAGGAGCCTGGTGGGCTGCAGTCCATGGGATCGCTGAGGGTTGACTGAGTGACTTCACTTTCACTTTCATGCATTGGAGAAGGAAATGGCAACCCACTCCAGTGTTCTTGCCTGGAGAATCCCAGGAATGGGGGAGCCTGGTGGGCCGCCGTCTATGGGGTCACACAGAGTCGGACACGACTGAAGTGATTTAGCAGCAGCAGCAGCAGCCAGTTATCTGAGGAGATAAATTTGAGACTACAAAGATATCCTGTTCATTATCAGTCTTCAGCAACACCTTTAGAATCAGGATGGCTGAAACATATAGCTCTATCGTTCCTTCTACATTCACTAGTTGAAATTCTCTAAGTTCTTTCTCTTCTCACTCAGTCATCATTTATTTTAGTATGAATATATGAAATATGTTCATTTATACTGTTACTCTGGAGAAGGCAATGGCACCCCACTCCAGCACTCTTGCCTGGAAAATCCCATGGACGGAGGAGCTTGGCGGGCTGCAGTCAATGAGGTCGCAAAGAGCGGACACGACTGAGCGACTTCCCTTTCACTTTTCACTGTCATGTATTGGAGAAGGAAATGGCAACCCACTCCAGTGTTCTTGCCTGGAGAATCCCAGGGACAGGGGAGCCTGGTGGGCTGCTGTCTATGGGGTCGCACAGAGTCAGACACGACTGAAGCGACTTAGCAGCAGCAGCACACTGTTTCTCTAATTATACTGACACTCAGATTGTCCTAGTTATGCCCATAAAAGTCCTCCTCAAACTGAATCCTGGAGAACACGCTTCAATAAATATCTACATCCATGTGATCTCCACCCAATCAAGGTATGCAAGGTTTCCATCATCCCCCAAATTCCCCTTCCATTCCTTTTCCAACGTTCCCTGAACCTGTGGGCCAGAGTAACCACTGATCTTTCTGTCCCTACAGTTTTGCACATTCTAGAATTTCCCTTTAAATAGATACATGCACAGCTTAAGAACTCAGGGAGACTCCTGTGCATATTTCTGGAGCTCTTTCCCCAAGCACCTCCCTCCCATCCTTTCCTTCCTCTTCCACACTCTGCTTAGCAAATCCCAGCTACCTGAGTTTCCCCAGCTCTGCTGTTTGCCTCACTTTAGGAAATCTGGTGCGCTCTGCTTGCGTTCCTCCTTCCTGTACTGTCTGCAATATGCCTCCAGAGAGAAAGCCGTCGCTGCTGTAGGAAGTCATTTATTCTCCCCTCTCTCAGGGACCAAAGTCTCACACTATCAGGTGTCCAGTATCTGAAAAGACTTGTTTCCTACATATTATCTAGTTTTCTATTTGTGTATAAGGTGGGATGGCAAGTTTTGTACTATAACACCACTGCACTTGTGGGCAGGGGATCCTGTGTGATATTTTTTGAGCATCTCCCTACTTTGGGGCATAAGAAGATATTCCATTCTCATTTTGTACTTTCCCTGCCATCATCCTGGAATCAGACATCACCCCAATAAGCTTTGGCTCCTTTTTATTAGAGAATGGTATTTAGACACCAAGGTCTGCTTATTGCTACTGAGGCATCATTGCTTCCACGCTCCTTCACCAAATAGACAAGTAGAAAATTATACAAACATACACTTTAAAAAAAAAAAAGAGTAAGATTAATTAATTCAAGTGAACTTTTATTTTAGAAGTTTTTGATTTACAGAAAAACTGCAAAGATAGTACAGAAGGTTCCCACATACTTGGCACCCAGTTTTGGTTAATTTTTTTTTAACAATTAATGAACCAACATGGATGCATTATTATTAAAGTCCACACTTTATCTCTCCCACTTTTTATCTAATGTCCTTTGGTTTTTCCATTATCTCAGTCAGGATACGTTATTTTTAGTAGTTGTGTCTCAGTAGGCCTCTTTTAGTTGTGATGGTTTCTCAGACTTTCCTTGTTTACAATGACTGTCACTCCTCTTTTGTGGAGTTCAGGGCAGATATTTTGTCGAATGTCCAAGGACTGCCATTTGTCTGCCATGCTGTCATTAAAATGAGGCTCTGTGTTTTGGGAGGAAGATCATAAAGACCAAGTGCCATTTCCACGGCATCTTACCACGAGTACCTGATCTGAGCAAGCCATCACTATGGGTGTTAACACTGATCTCAGTGAGCTGCACAAACATATTTTTAATCATGAGTGCACAACAACTCAACATCATGGGGTGGTTCTTTATCTTCTATTATCCTTTATTTATATCTCTCTTTTCCCACAGTAAAACACTGGCCACCAACAAATCAATGCATTTATTCAGTTGCTCAATTCTAAAGACGCCAACGCTGGGAACGATTGAGGGCAGGAGGAGAAGGGGACGACAGAGGATGAGATGGTTGGATGGCATCACCGACTCAACGGACATGAGTTTGAGCCAACTCTGGGAGACAGCGAAGGACAGGGAAGCCTGGCGTGCTGCAGTCCATGGGGTCGCAGCATCAGGCATGACTTGGCAACTAAGCAACAACAATAATGCACATAAAATAGTTTCCAAATCACGATTCCAAAGCTATTATGAAAAACAATCTACTAAATTGAATTCAGAGGCTGAATTTTTTGGCTTTTGGTTTTTACTTATTAGGAATGTTAGCTCCTTATCTGAGATTCATAAAGTTGTAAAAATTTTGTCATTTGTGTTTCGCCTTTGCTTATGTTTTATTTTGCCTTACATAAGTGCTTTAGTTTTTTGTTTTTTATTTTTTAACTTTACAATATTGTATTGGTTTTGCCATATATCAACATGAATCTGCCACAGGTATACACGTGTTCCCCATCCTGAACCCTCCTCCCTCCCCATACCATTCCTCTGGGTCGTCCCAGTGCTCCAGCTCCAAGCATCCAGTATCGTGCATCGAACCTGGACTGGCGACTCACCTCACACACGATATTATACATGTTTCAATGCCACTCTCAAGTTCTCAAGTGCAGCCGTCTTTTATTACATCTGGATTTTTAAGTCAGAAAGTCTTTCCACACATCCAAGTCATAATGGAATTCACCTCTGTATATGTCTGCTATTTGTATGGTTTAAATTAGAACTCAAGTCCATTTGGAGTTTATTCTTTTGCATTATGTGAGGTATTAATATAATTTTATTTTTTTCCAACTGACTATCCAGTTATTCCACAAGCTTTTTTATTAAACAATCCATTTTTATCCCAATGATTTGCCACATTTATATACAGTAGATTTCCCTCTGCACTTGATATTTCTGGACAGTCTAGTCTCTCCCACCTAACAATTCATGAACTGATACCACGCAGTAGTTACAATTATAGACCCTCTTTAGAATGTTTAATATCTGGTCATGTTAGCATACTTTATAGCTTTCCTTTCTCAGAATATTCTTAGCCGTTTTTGCAAGTTTACTTTTTATTTTGAGCTTTAGTATCAACCTGTCTATTTCCAATGGAGAAATAGTACTGGTATTTTTATTGGGTTTAAATTACATTTTGAAACTAACTTAGAGAAAAGCATTCTTCAGACGTGCAACAACGTGAATATGCACAGATCTCAGAAAAAACGTTTCAAGAAGGCAGATGCAAGAGGACGTGTTCTAGGACAACTCAAGAGGCAAGGGCGCTGGACTGGGTCTGGCTCACGACAAGTGTATCACCCTGGACAGAAATGCTTTCCTCATTCACAGGCCAGGTTTAACAGGGTCTCAGCTGGGGGCAGGAGGAGAAGAGGACGACGGAGGATGAGATGGCTGAATGGCATCACCGACTTGATGGATGTGAGTCTGAGTGAACTCCGGGAGTTGGTGATGGACAGGGAGGCCTGGCGTGCTGCAATTCGCGAAGAGTTGCACACGACTGAGCGACTGAACCGAAGTGAACTGAGCAGATCCACTAGACTTCCCACTATATCAGAACATGCTGTCCCAGGATGGGCAAAGTTCAGGGCTTCTCACGCTTTCACAAACCAAAGTTGAACTACCTGTAGCTAGAGATCTAAGCCGAGAAATATCATCTCATAACAGAAAACTCTGACATCTCCTTCAAAACCTTTTTGCTGAATCTGTATTTTCCTTCATAATCTGCAAGTATATTTCAGCATTTTTTTGAAATAATGTTTTAAAATTGTTTAGTCCCTAAGTCGTGTCGGACTCTGCGACCACATGGAGTATAGCCCACCAAGTTTCTCCATCCATGGGATTCTCCAGGCAAGAATACTTGAGCGGGTTGCCATTTCCTTCTCCAGGGGATCTCCTCGACACAGGGATCGAATCCGCGTCTCCTGTCCGGCAGGCCCATTCTTTACCACTGAGCCACCTGGCCAATACTTTGGCCACCTGATGTGAAGAGCCCATTCACTGGAAAAGACCCGGATGCTGGGAAAGATGGAGGACAGGACAGGCGACGACAGAGGACAGGATGGTTGGATGGCATCACGGACTCGATGGACAGGATTTGAGATAAGTTCGGGAGACAGTGAAGGACAGGGAAGCCTGGAGTGTTTGGGGTCTCAAAGAGTCGGACACGACTGAGCGACAACAAGAACGTTTTAAAATTAGTTACCAAATGAACTCTCGAGCTTTTTCCTCCCTCCAAGCCTCCCAGTAAAATGGCTGTTCCACGCGACGGTGATTTAATAGCGGGATTTTTTTCACATACCAAGTTTACACACACAAACATGTACCCGGCGTTTAACGGTCCCAGTCACACACTCAACGACCGGGTCAGAACCGAACACAGCTCACGCGGGTACGGCCACGCCCACACTCACCTGCATCACGGAGACACCCACGCGAGGAGCGCGCGCCCGATGCCCAGGTACTCACCCGGCGACCCACGAAACCCACACGGCTGCTTCGAATCCCGGACGATTTCCCACGCGCCGACCTACGCACGAGCCCCGCCCACTCGAAGCATCGCGAGACTCATTCTTGCTCCTTGGGGCCTGCCTTGAGGACCGGAGACTACGTTTCCCAGAAGACACTGCGGCGCCTGTCCAACCGCGACGCAGCATCGGCAGTGCTTTGTGCGTCTGCGCCATCTTCCGGCTCCTGAGTCCACTGGTACGGACGAGGAAGCGCACCCGGGTCCGCGGGGGCGCGGCCGAGGGGGCACCTGGACCAGAGGAGCTGGCAGGTGAGGGGCTCCGGAACTTACCAGGAGCCCCGGGGTCTGCGCCCAAGTGGGCGCTGCGGCCGGGCGGGTCACGGGCCTGGAAAGAACGGGAACGTCTCGTTTCTCCGTCGGTCTGCGGCTTTCCGGGCTCCGGACTACACTCCCCATCGGCCCCCGCGGCGCGCCCTGCTGTCGCCCCCTGTTGCCGTCAGGGCTGGTAGCCCGGGTCCATGGACCCCTTAGGTGGGTGTGCCTGTTGGGGTCCCGGCCACCAGAAAGTGCTTGCTTATCGATGTTTTGCATTTTTCTTATGCGTCCTTTTAAAAATTGGGGGTGAAGTCTTGTCTCATGAGACTTTCAGAGTTGGAAGACCCCTGAAAATTTGGAACCTCTAATTTACAAACAGCGACTTGGAAACATTTTAGAGATCTTGTTCAAAATTTGTCCAACCATTGGGGCTTACCTTGTGGCTCAGCTGATAAAGAACCCGCCCGCAATGCGGGAGACCTGGGTTCCATCCCTGTGTTGAGAAGATCCCCGGAGGCGGGAAAGGCAACTCCCTCCAGTATTCTGGCCTGGAGAATTCCATGGACCGCATAGTCCGTGGGGTCCCAAAGAGTTGGACACAACTGAGCGACTTTCACTTCCATGGTGCATTCATGGGACGATGGCTGAGTAAATCACGGGCCACCCCTGTAATGAAATAGTTACAGCGAATATAAATAATGCTTTAAAGAAAGTTGTCGTAAGGAAAACGTCCTTCTACATGATATTAAGGAACAGTGGGCTTCCCCGATAGCTCAGTGGTAAAGAATCCACCTGCAATGCCGGAGACACGGGTTCGATCCTGGTTGGGGAAGATTCCCCTGGAGAAGGAAATGACAACCCACTCCAGTATTCTTGCCTGGAGAATCCCATGGACAGAGGGGCCTGGTGGGCTACAGTCCATGGGTCGCAAGAGTTGAACACTACTTAGCGACTAAACAAAATCATTATTCCGTTTACACATTAAGAATTAAGTATTTGTTAACCTGTTGGGCAGTGTCCTAAGCTCATAAAATACTCAGAAAGTGGTTAAATGGCATCATTCTTAATACTTAGATGTTTTCCATTCCAGTTTAGTTTTTTTTGGTGGGAGGGGGGTGGTGTTAGCCTGCCTGTCAGTAGGTGGGCGGGTTTGACTTCTGCTGCTGAATGTTACCTTGTTCTAGAAGGGATCGAGTTGCAAATATATTTGTCGGTTGATGTTGTCCCACATGACTTTTGATAGTTGCTGGACATCCATCATATGACTCAACCACTCGCCTACTTGTGAACTGTTATGTACTAATCTTGATTCAGTTTTTCAGCAAATGCTGTGCCCAAAGCTTCGCTCACTTACATCTCTGTGCAGAGGCTTATTTATGGTGGAGTACTGGGCCTCCCCCATCTAATTTGCCCACTGCAAACATCTATTGCCTCAAGGCAGGGTCTGCAAAAATACGCCTGCCAGACCTTAGCTAGGGCTGTAGGGTTCTTTATTAATTAGAACGTTAGGTTAAGACCAGGGAGACCTCTGAAGGTGTTACAGTGTGGGCACAAGAGTATTAAAATGGTTTGGTTCTGGGAAGGTTTCACTGAGCAGATCAGGCAGGCTGTGCTCCCTGGCCCGAGGACAGCCTTCCTGGTCCCAGGGAACCGATTCTGTCACTGGACCAGGTCTGTGCATCCCCACCTCAGATCGCATCAGTACCAGGGTGGAGCTGGGAAAGGCTCCCTGTAATTGGGGAGTGGGGAGGAGAGGTGGGCACTGTCACTGCGCACTTTCTGGGAGCTGTGAGGCAAGCCTGGCCTCTCACGTGATTGCTCTTTCCCCCTCAGGTCTGTCATCTCAGGACTCTGCGCTTCCCCAAGAGACAAACCAAGAGGAGGCTGCAGCAGCCCATGAAATCCTGACAGTCATGTCCCTCGTGAGTTTTCAAATCATGTAAATATTTGTTTTCCTTATCCTGAAGTTTCCCACCTGGGTTCCACCCAAGAATCTGCTTCTCAGAGGTCCCCTCCCCCTTGGCCCCGTCCACGCTGGCCAGTGCCCACATGGATTCATCCCATTTGGCATTCTGTGTCTTTTGATGGCTTGGTATTCTGCTGGGAGGCCAGAGGGAGGAGAAATCCATTTCCTTATATAAAATGAGAACATCCCTTACAAGAACTGAGATTTGATGAAATGGAGATGAATACTGATGAGAGATCACGCACACAAAATCAGGGGAGTTGGTATTGGTTGGGCTCAATTTCACTGTGGGGTCACCATCTCCTCTACTGACAGCTGGGTGTGTAACTGAAGCTTATCTGGGCATCTATGAGATTAAATGCCCAAATTAAGATCCAGTTTGAGGCTGAACAGAGCATTTGAATCTCAGTCATTCTCCACCAGCTTCTTCAGCTTAAGAGCAAGCGCAGTGCAGAGCTGGGACTGTAAGACAATTAGTTGCTGCTGCTGCTGCTAAGTCGCTTCAGTCGTGTCCGACTCTGTGCGACCCCATAGACGGCAGCCCACCAGGCTCCCCCGTCCCCCGGGATTCTCCAGGCAAGAATACTGGAGTGGGTTGCCATTTCCTTCTCCAATGCATGAAAGTGAAAAGTGAAAGTGAAGTCGCTCAGTCGTGTCCGACTCCTATCGACCCCATGGACTGCAGCCTACCAGGCTCCTCCGTCCATGGGATTTTCCAGGCAAGAGCACTGGAGTGGGGTGCCATTTAGATGGATGCATTGCTCCGAATCTGGATAGTCATAGTTTTGAAAGAGCAGAAAGACCTTAGAGACCTCTGCATCCAAAGTAAAAGAATGGTTGAATCAGTTATTTCACTTGATAGTAAATTATGCAGCTAATGAAAGGCATCATCATTCAAGATTTTTCCCATAAAGAAAAATCTGTGTGACATGTTTTCATATAACGATGAGCCTGTGTCTTCAAGCAGTTCCTGACAAACGAAAGTTCTGTTTCCTCAGATAAAACACCGGGCTTTCCAGGTGGCTCAGCGGTAAAGAATCCACCTGCCAATGCAGGAGACACGGATTCCATCCCTGGGTCAGGAAGATTCCCCTGGAGGAGGACATGGCAAACCACACCTGAAAAATTCGTGGACAGGGGAGCCTGGGGGGCTACAGTCTATGGGGTCACAAAGAGTCAGACACGACTGAGCATGCACAAGATATTAAGTATTTCTTTTAATAAAATATTTTGAGGAAAGACTACCCCAAAATTGTTGGGTTTTGTTGCTGTTACTCCATAGAAGTACAGATGACAGGTCTCACATGAGAGTTTATCACGTGCCAAGCACAGGGTGGGCAGTATGCTCGACTACGCTGTCCTAACCGGGAAGACTCGATTTGGCTGGATTTAACTTTCCTCCTAGACCCAAGTACACGAGCTTTGGTTTGTAGTAAAAAGGAAAGTTCAAGAATACTTGAACCTCTCTCACCTGTGCTCACCTTTTCCTGTCACCTGTCACATCAGGTGCCCCCAGCCCCAGCCTTCTTTTTCACCAGGACACCCCGTTCCTGCAGAGACCTCCTCCATCGCCTCTCATCCCATGGAAAAATGTTTCCTTGAAATATGCTTACAGCATACCTGCCTGTTGTTCCAGGGGTCAGACTTATTCAGGGATGTGGCCGTAGTCTTCTCCCAAGAAGAATGGGAACAGCTGGCACCCACTCAGAGGGATTTGTACAGAGACGTGATGTTGGAGACCTATAGCAACCTGGTCTCCCTGGGTAAGGTGGTGCGGCCTGTCACTTTGGAGGTTACCCTGGGCCACGTGGGTTCCTTGTCAATGTTGAGGGTCTTTTGAGAGGATAAAGGGCAGCTCCTTGGCCTGAAGCTGCATCTGCCCCAACCCTCATGTGACTCTCCTATTCCCTTGGCCCTTCTTGCCTGTCTTGCTTATTAACCAGGCCCTGGATCTGAATTCTGAGGCCTCACAGCATAACTGGGTGGCATGTTTTTCTCTTACGTCCAGGTCTTGCCATTTCCAAACCTGATGTGATCTCCTTCCTGGAGCAAGGCAAAGAGCCCTGGACGGTGGAGGAAGTGGCGACAGGAGGCCTGTGCCCAGGTGAGTGCGGCATGTGTGGGAAGAGAGTGCAGTCTAGTTGACTGCCCAGCGGGCTGATGACGAGGTAGGCACTTTGAGCTGGAGCTCACCTTCAGTACAAGCAGGAGCAGCCCGGGCTCAGACCTGGGCCTCTGCTGTGTATGTCTGTTTCCCAAGACCTTCTCTGCTGCTGCTGCTAAGTCGCTTCAGTCGTGTCCGACTCTGTGCGACCCCACAGACGGAAGCTCACCAGGCTCCCCTGTCCCTGGGATTCTCCAGGCAAGAACACTGGAGTGGGTTGCCATTTCCTTCTCCAATGCATGAAAGTGAAAAGTGAAACTGAAGTCGCTCAGTCGTGTCCGACTCTTAGCGACCCCATGGACTGGAGCCTACCAGGCTCCTCCGTCCATGGGATTTTCCAGGCAAAAGTACTGGGGTGGGGTGCCATTGCCTTCCCCGAGACCTTCTCTAGGACCACGCAATACACACCGTTCACACCTGTGCTGGCTAAGGAGGAGCCACCGGCCACACGTGGCCATGGAAATTAAATTCACTATAAGTAGATACATTTTTTTTTTTTTTGGCTATGCCTCCAGGCTTGTGGAATCTTCGTGCGCCGATGAAGATATTGCACCCAGGCCCTCGGCAGTAAAAGCATGGGAGTCCTAACCACTGGGCAACCAGGGAATTTCCTACAATTATATCCATTTCAAAATTGTACCGCAGTTGCACTTGACACATTCCAGGTGTTCAGTAGCTGTTTTGTGGGCAGTGGCTACTCTGCTGGACAGTGCAGATACAGAAGCTTTCCATCACGGGTTAAGCTCTGCCTTCAGCTTCAGCTTCTCCCTGAACTCAGTACCTGTACCCTGTCAGCTCCACTTGGATGTCCACCAGACACCTCAAACTGACGTCCCAAAGGGAGTCCTTGGCGGTCGTTCCTGACAGGTGTACCCTCCCCATTTCTTCTGCACATCAGCACTAGGGGACTCTGCCCGACGTGCTTAAGTCAAAAACTGCTGAAGCATCCCTGACTTTTCCGTCTCACACACACATTCAGTCTGTCAGCAGATCCTGTTAGCTCTACCTCAAAATATATCCAGAATTTAACCACTTCTCACCAACAAGCAACACTGCTACCTCCCACATTCCCCCCCTACTTGGAAGTGCAGTGGCCTCCTCCCCCGACTCTGCGTCCACTCTTGTCCACCACAGGGCAGTCTCCACACGGCAGCCAGAGTGTGAGTGCGTGCTGTATGCACATTTCCTGATTTCAAACAGTACTATGTTATACGTGTGTGTGTGTTTGGGGGGGGGGCTCCTCTTTGCGTGTGTGTGTGTATTCGTACATGCTCAGTCATGTCCAACTCTGCAGCCCCATGGACTAGAGCCCGCCAGGCTCCTCTGCTCTGAGATTCTCCAGGCAAGCATACTGGAGTGGGTTGCCATTTCCTACCCCAGGGGCTTTTCCTGACCCAAGGATCGGGCCCACATCTCCTGTGTCTCCTGCACTGGCAGGCGGATTCTTTACCTCTGTGCCACCTGGGAAGCCCTTCTCAGTCTTCAGCGAGGGTGTATTACATCTCTGCTCACAACTTGCCCACGGCTTCCTGTCTCACTCAAGAGACCAGCCCGAATCTATCCCACGGCCTAGAAGGCTCTATGTCTATACTGTAGCCATCAGCTACACGTGGCGTGGCTTTTAACTGAAACTTTAAATTAAACTGAAAAGTAAAATTCCATGTCACAGCTGCCCACACCACACTTCCGATGCTGAGTAGCCGTGAGCAGCCAGGGGCTGCCCTAGTGGGCAGGGCAGAATAGGGCGCTTTCAGTATCCCAGCAGCTTCTGCCGGCCTGAGGTGCTCTCTGTAATCTGTCGCCTGCCTCCGCCCTGATTCCATCTCGCACCACCCCACGCTGCTTGCTGGGTTACAGCCACACCAGCCTGTCTTGCTGTTCCATTCACATAGTTTGGCAGATGTCTTCTTTCAAGGTCCAGACAGGATGTACTTCAGGTTTTGCCAACTCTCTGGTCTGTGTCACAGCTACTCAGCTCTGCTGTCGGGGCACGAGAGCGGACAGTGCGAGTCCACGCATGCCGGCTTCGACGCATCAAGTGTATTCCTGTTTTGAGGCTTTGTCCCCAGCTGTCCTTTTTTGCCTGGGGTGCTCCTGCTCTGGATGGGGGTTTCTCAACCTCAGCGGTGGGATAATTCTTTGTCGGGGAGCTAGTTGAGGCGGGAAGAGAGGATGTCATTCTATGCATGGCAGGATGTTTAGCAACCTCTCTGGCCTCCCCTCGGTTGTAAAGCCAAAAAGTCTCCAGACTTTACCAGATGTTCCCAAGGGGGTGTATGTGTGGATGTGGGTGTGTGTGTACGCATGCGTGTGTGTGCAAAGTCTTCCCTGATGAGACTCCAAGCCACCGTGTGACATGGGACCAAAATCATGTCCATAGTGTGTGTGTGTGTGTATGCATGTGTGTGTGTGTATGCATGCACATGTGCGACAGATCTTCCCTGATGAGACTCAAAGCCACCGTGTGACACGGGAGCAAATTCATGTCCATAAACAGTTTCTGCGACATGCAGTGTACTATAAGAGAATTTCAAATGGGAAGTTAGGAAGCAAGCATGACCCCTGGGCGTGAGTGAGGTCAGGTATGGGGTGAGTATGGGGAGAGGGGGCGTGTGCTGCCCTGTACCCTAACACATTCAAGTTGCGGGAATTAGGACACGGACGTCTCAGGGAGGCTGCTATTCTACCTAGCACACCGAGAATGTCAGAGGACAGATTTTGGCTTTTGTCACCTGAGTTTTGACAGAGCGTTTGAGGGGCTCAGTTTGTTTACTCTTTTGTCCTGTGGGTTTGTCACATTTAAAGAGAACTTCACCCTTTCAGGTTAGGAGTCGCCTATGATTTTTTTCTAGCTTATTTACAATGAAATTTATGATTCATATTGAATTTTTCCCAGTGTAAGATGTGATTTCATGTTACTTTCCAGATTATCCAGTTATTCAAACGGCATTTATCAGTTCATCTCTTCACCACTAACGTATAAAGCCTCCTTTGTCATCTGCTGTATCATCTGCGTACCTGAATCTATTTTTGGACTTTCTGTTTTAGCCATTAATCTCTAACCATGTGTCTGTACCATTACTGTTTTAGTTTATTAAGGGTTTAAATGTTTTATGTATCTGGTATTAGTCCCTCTTCATTCTTGTTTTTGAGAATTTTCCTGGCTGTTCTCATTTACGTTTCTGTCTAAATCTTAGAATATTTGCTTTCAAAAAAAATCATGCATTTTTTTCCTCTACTGTAATCATTGTAAATTTATAGATTAAGAGAAAACTGATTTTATCATGTGGAGTCTCCTACTGAAGAACATGACAGGTTTTTCCCTTTCTTTATGAATACCTGATGAAGATTTTCACATTTTTTTTATAAAGATTGTGTATGTCTTATTACATTTATTCCTAGGTAGTTTATATTTATTGCTGTTGAAATGGCATAATCTATAATATGGATGAATACAGCATTCATCCATATTATACTCCAACTGGTTATTTTCTAATATGACAAAAGCTAGTCACATCTTCAGATGAATTTTGTAGCTGACCCAATTTATTGAATTTTCTCATTATGTTTTTTTATGTAACTCTCTTGAGCTTTCCAAGCATTTGATTATATATATATATCAGATCAGATCAGATCAGTCGCTCAGTCGTGTCTGACTCTTTGCGACCCCATGAACCGCAGCACGCCAGGCCTCCCTGTCCATCACCAGCTCCCGGAGGTCACTCAGACTCGCATCCATCGAGTCAGTGATGCCATCCAGCCATCTCATCCTCTGTTGTCCCCCTTCTCCTCCTGCCCTCAATCCCCCCCAGCATCAGAGTCTTCTCCAATGAGTCAACTCTTCGCATGAGGTGGCCAAAATACTGGAGTTTCAGCTTTAGCATCATTCCTTCTAAAGAAATTCCAGGATTGACCTCCCTCAAAATGGACTGGTTGGATCTTCTTGCAGTCCAAGGGACTCTCAAGAGTCTTCTCCAACACCACAGTTCAAAAGCATCAATTCTTCGGCGCTCAGCCTTCTTCACAGTCCAGCTCTCACATCCATACATGACCACAGGAAAGACCATAGCCTTGACTAGGCGAACCTTTGTTGGTAAAGTAATGTCTCTGCTTTTGAATATATATATCTGCAAATGGTGATGGTTTTACATTTTTTTATCTTACAGGTTTTTTTCTCTTGCCTGACTAGGACACTGATTATGTAGTACCCCCAGGACAGTATTAAGAGGGGTTTTACATACTAATCTTGTTTTTGACCTTAACAGGAATATTTTTAGTAACTTTTATTAAGCATAATATCAGCCATAGGAATGACATAGGGATTTTTCTTTGCTTAAAGAAGCATCTTTTCATATTTTATTAAGTTTTCTTCTTTCAACCCATAAAAATACGGATTACGTGACTAGATTCCCTAACACCAGCTCTGAGTACTGGATGTCATGCCTGTTGGCCATCTGTATGTGTTCTCTGGAGAAACGTCAATTCAAATCCTTTGCCCATTTTAAAATCAGGATATTTTTTTGTTGAGTTTAGTTCTTTATATTGTCTGTATATTAACCCTTTGCCAGATACATGATCTGAGATGCCTTGTCCCACTCTGTAGGTTGCCTTTTCACCCCGTTGATTCTTTCCTCCGACGCACAGAAGGTTTTTTTAGGTTGGAGGCAGCCCACTTGTCGTCTTGCTTCTGGCGCCCGCGCTTTGGTGCCGTATCCGAAAACCCACTGTCAGCTGCAGTGTCAGGAAGCTTTTCCCTCGTTTTCTTCTAGGAGCTTCGTATCTTAGGTTTAGGTCTTTAGTCCATTTTAAGCTATTTTATTTAATGTGAGGTTGGGGTCCTCCTCCTTTCTTTTGCACGTGGATATCCAGTTTCCTCAGCCCTATTTGTTGAAGAGCTTGTGTTTTCCTCAGTGTGTGGTCTTGGCACCCTTGTTAAAGACCATTTGACCATATATATAAGAGTTTATTTCTGCTGTCCCTGTTGTGTTCCACTGGATAAATATCTTCCTTTGTGGCAGTTCCACAGTTTTGATTACTGTAGCTCTTTTAACATGTTTTGAAATCGGAAGTGAGAGAGGCCTCCAACTTTGTTCTTCCTTTTCAAGACTGTATTGGCCATTTGGGATCCTTTAAGGTTCCATATGAGGAAACCAACCAAAACAAAACCTGCTAAGACTATCCATAAGATTTTTAGACATTACCTCATTGGTTGTCAAAAACAACATCTGCTAATGCTAAATTAAAAAACTACCAGATCTTGTCAGGAAAATGTAAAAACAATACAGAGGACCTCACTATTATTTTTGCTATTTTGCAACTTTACAAGGAGAAGAGAAGCTAAAAGTTAGAAAATCAGTACTATCTTTGTAAAGTTATTTCACAATAGATGATTAGAGATGGCTTAATTTAGGTGAGTGCAAAAGTGCTCATGGAATAAACACTGCACTCTGACTGCCATCAGTCCACACAACTAAACTGTGCCGGCTGTGACAGAATACGCAGCAGTTTGGAGAGAGGCGGGCTGGTAACGGCACGTCCTCAGAGACAGCTCTTCGGGTTTTTTTCCCACACTGCCCAAAACACCAATAATGTGTGATCATTTTAATTCCTAAAACCAGACTTCCACGTGGGCATAGTCACGTGATCCCACACTCGTTTTCTTCTGTCCTCCAGGCTGGCTTTAGTGTTCCATGGCCCACTGCAATCTTTTGGTTGCCCTTTATACGACGGCAGCCAGATGCTGCCGACCACTGAGTGGATGGGCCACGGGTGCGCAGGTGGTCATCACAATGGCAGTGTGTAGACTCTGCCTTCCCACAGCTCTTAGACCACAGTACAGAGGCCCATAGGGAGAGCTGCCCTCTTGAACAACAAAACATGCTGTCTGATCTTTGCACATAGTCTTATAATCACAACTTCATGTGTATGCATACACTATGGTTGTGGTACAAATTTTTGAGGCGACAGCAGCATCATTCCCACAAAATTGATCGTTCTTTTACAGACTTTCATCTGTATTGTCAAAGTAATTTTTTATTCCAGTAGTTTTTGCTTAATAATTTCACACAAAAAAACAAATGAATAGCGGTCTCTGATATGCTACCATAAGAAGCAGACATGCCCCCTATGAAGTCCTCTTTCGCCTTCTCATATACTTTATGAACACATTCAAAAGCACCCATTTACTTTCCCCATAGTTCCCTGCATGAAGCAGCAACCAATTCTTTATTAGCTGAATGGGACTGATTTCCATGATTGCAGTAAAACAGGCCACTGCAGTAGAAATCATGTACCAGGTACATGAATCAAGTTCAGCAACACTATTCAGCCCTTCCTTGCAGTTTGAATAACCAGCGAAGACTATGCTCTGGAAGAGGCCACCTCCATTCAATTTGGGCCTAACCTTCCCAACAAGAAACAAAGCTCTCCTTTTTCCCAGGTCACTTTTAGGCAACAGAAAAGTCCAGGAGAGACTGGTCCAGCTGACATTAGCTGTAGCTGTGGTGTTCAGCTAAATGTCAGGGACAGAAAGCACCACAGCAGAAGACCACAGCTGTGTCTTCTACTGGACATGTGAAAACAGCCCTGCTGTACCACCACACCCCCTGTCAAGCAGATGCACCATCTCATTCCTGTGGCCAGAGAAGTATCTAGTCAACCCTCTTTATCGTTTTTAAAAATCCACTTTTTTGAGGTACAGTTTATAGAAAATAAACGCCTGCATTTTAAGCATATTTTAATAACTATAGACAAAGGTATACACTTATATGACCACTACCACAGATAAGATAAATTTTGATCACCCTGAAAAGTTCCTTTGTGCTCCTTCCCACACAAACCCCCTAGCCACAAGCAACAAGTGATTTGCTTTCTGTTTCTCTTATGTTTGTCTTTTCTAGGGTTTCACAGAAGCATTCATTTTTGAAAACCATGGTTGAGCAGTGATTCTGCTCCACGTTAACATTTTAGAACTATTCTTAATGATTTCTCTGATTACCTCATTCACCTCAATTTATGGTGTGTCCTCTTTCTCTGTTTTGTTTGTCCATCTTCTAATTTCTTAATCACATTCAAGACCATACAGATATTATCTCGAGTCTCAGCTTTCCAGTGTTTACTACAGAAGTTCCTTTTTCTGGAAAAGGAAGAAACAAACACACACTTGTTTTGTTCTTTTTCAGTACTGAAGTCCAGGTGTGATACTAAGGTATTCTCTCCAAAGCAGCAGAGTTATGAAGTACAGTCACCCCCGTGGGAGATAATGGAAAGCCTTACTAGTTACAGTCTTGAGTCCTCAAGTTTCCAAGATGACTGGGAATGCAGAAGTCATTCTGACAGGGAAGAGGGAAATCCAGATGGACATCTGAGTCAAATGATAATCGAGAATGAAGAAATATCCACTTTTGACCAGCCAGCACCCCTTACTTTTTATCAGAAAATTCATACCAGAGAAAAACCCTATGGATATAATGAATGTACCAAAGGCTTCTGGCAAGAGGACTTCCTTATTAATCATCAAGGGATTCAGACTAATGAGAAGCCCTATAAATGCAAGGAATGTGGGAAGGCCTTTAAATATGGTTCACGACTAATTCAACATGAGAATATTCATTCTGGCAAGAAACCGTATGAATGTAAGGAATGTGGAAAGGCCTTCAATTCTGGTTCAAATTTCATACAACATCAGCGAGTTCATACTGGTGAGAAACCTTATGAATGTAAGGATTGTGCAAAGGCCTTTAGTCGAAGCTCACAGTTGATAGAACATCAACGAATTCATACTGGTGAGAAACCCTATCAGTGTAAGGAGTGTAGCAAGGCTTTCAATCGGATCTCACATCTTAAAGTGCATTATAGAATTCATACTGGTGAAAAACCCTACGCGTGCAAGGAATGTGGGAAAACCTTCAGTCATCGTTCTCAGCTGATCCAACATCAGACTGTTCACACCGGCAAGAAACTCTATGAATGTAAAGAATGTGGGAAAGCCTTTAATCAAGGCTCAACTCTTATTCGACATCAGAGAATTCATACTGGTGAGAAACCCTATGAATGTAAGGCATGTGGGAAGGCCTTTAGGGTAAGCTCACAACTTAAGCAACATCAGAGAATTCACACAGGAGAGAAACCCTACCAATGTAAGGTATGTGGTAGGGCTTTCAAACGGGTCTCCCATCTTACTGTACATTACAGAATTCATACAGGTGAGAAGCCATATGAATGCAGGGAATGTGGGAAAGCCTTCAGCCACTGCTCACAGCTGATTCAACATCAGGTAATTCATACTGAGGAAAAGCCCTATGAATATAAGGAACATGGGAGGACTTTAAATCATGATTCAGCTACCGTTCAACATCAGAGAATGCATAACATAGAAACACAAGTGAATTTAATAAATGTAGAAAAGCCGTCCATCAGCACTTACCCCTTATTAATCATCAGAGAATTTATGTTAGCAAGCAGTCATATGAATGGAAATAATGGGAAGAGTCCATTAGCTTAGGCTAATCACAACTTACTCTTTAGATCTTGGAGAAAGACTTGAAGGATGTCATGCAAGCGAGAATTCCTTTATTCAGAGCTTTCTTTTATCCTGAGTAATAAAATTCATATTGAATAAAAATTATATGGGTGCAACTTTTTTAGATCATGATTGTCAAAAGACAGAAAGGTTGGAGAAAATTTTGTCTCTAACACATTCCAAAGTTAAATTTTCTCACCACAGTGTAATAATCTTAACAATAGCCAAAAGTGAGTTTTCTTGGAAATTCGAAAACAAAACACACCAAATTACTCCTGGGTTAACAAGAAACTAAATCATGCAGTTACCATTGATGGTAATGAGAACAACGAGGAGGAGTTTTACATGCCAAGAAATGTGGGATGTGGCTGAAGCTACTCAGGAATTTTTTATGCCTTTGCTGCTAAGTCGCTTCAGTCATGTCCGACTCTGTGCGATCCCATGGACTGCAGCCTACCAGGCTTCTCCGTCCATGGGATTCTCCAGGCAAGAACACTGGAGTGGGTTGCCATTTCCTTCTCTAATGCATGAAAGTGGAAAGTGAAAGTGAAGTCACTCAGTCGTGTCCAACTCTTAGCCACCCCATGGACTGCAGCCTACCAGGCTCCTCCGTCCATGGGATTTCCTGGAGTGGGGTGCCATTGCCTACTCCCTTTTATTCCTTTAAGTGCATGTAAACATGAAAACCTGAAAGATAGTACTCAAATATATTAAATGTACTACTTAAGAAGCCAGAAAAGAGAATACCAAACACCCAGATGATAGACAATAGGAAACAAAGGCAGAAAATGATGAAATAGGAAGTAGCTATCCTACATTCTCTCCTAAGGCTTCCTAGGTGGCTCAGTGGTAAAAGAATCCACCTGCCAATGCAGGAGCTGCAGGAGACTCAGGTTCCATCCCTGAGTCGGGACGATCTCCTGGAAGAAGAAATAGCGACTGGCTCCAGTATTCTTGTCGGGATAATCCCATGGGTGGAGGAGCCTGACGTGCTAACAGTCCATAGGGTCACAAAGAGTCGGACATGACTGAGCTGACTAAGCACACATCCTACAATAATCTCATTTTTTATTTCTCTGATCCAGGGGAAATTAGGAGACTGTTTCTCAATTTTCAGGTTGTTTATTTGGATTACTTTTATAACTTGTCACAGACAGAAAAGGTTGGTTGCCTACCTAGCAGCCATACCCAATTCCCATTCTATTGGCAGCATCTGGGTCCTGTCTTAGACTCTGAAGCTGTCAGATGCCAATTTTCAGCCTCCTTTGCAGCTCAAGATGGCCCGTCCGTTCCAGTGTATGGCCAGTATATTCTAGGGATCTACAGGATCTTCAGGGAGATCGTCCTCATTCAGAAGAGACAGATACATTAGGAAGACTCCCTCTTCTTTCATTTCTTGCTTTTAAACATTTTTCTCTGAGAACCTGATGCCTGGAGCTGCTGCAGTCATCTTGGAACCAAGAGCAGAAAAGAGAGGACCTCAAAGAGGCTGACCCAGAACCCTAGCAACACGGAGTTACAGGGCCAATTTGAAACTGTTTGATGCTTCTGTTATATAAGAAAAATAAATCTTTATTGCTCAACTTACTTTTAGTTGAATATTTTGTAAACTTGCAGCTGAAAGCATTCTAAATGATCAACTTCAAATTTTACTTTATTATCATTGGTAAAGGTGGCCTGCAAGTATTTACTTTTTTGAGTAACTTACTAGGAACCCTTGCTTGGTTTTGTCTCAGAGTGATTACTTATGTGAGGAGATGTTCCACTCAGCCCGGGGCTGGATCAGAGCTCTTTGTGGGTGGCGGGGAGGGTATGTGGTCGTTCGGGGTGGGGGCGGGGGGTGGTGGGTGGTTCTGCTGCTGCTAAGTCGCTTCAGTCGTGTCCGACTCTGTGCGACCCCATAGACGGCAGCCCACCAGGCTCCCCCGTCCCTGGGATTCTCCAGGCAAGAACACTGGAGTGGGTTGCCATTTCCTTCTCCAATGCATGAAAGTGAAAAGTGAAAGTGAAGTCGCTCAGTTGTGTCTGACTCTTTGCGACCCCATGTACTGCAGCCTACCAGGTTCCTCCATACATGGGATTTTCTAGGCAAGAGTACTGGAGTGGGGTGCCATCGCCTTCTCCGTTGGGGGAGGTGAGGAATGAGCAAGTCTTAGCTCTTCTGCGTCGGGACTACCTTTCTCAGCAACCATGGCAGCGGGGCCTATGTCCAGCCCCAAACGGATCCCAGCCTTCTTGAAGATTCTTGATGTAGGATCCATAGACCCCAGAAACCACTTATGGCTGTGGGCAATTTTCTTTCTTTTTTTTTTTTTAATTTGCGTTTTCCCTAGGAAGACTGTAATTGTGTGGATTATCCACGGTATTTGAGTCTTCCCCAAAATATTGTCAAAGAAAACCAGAACTGGATAGAATCTAAAGTTTCTCAAGGCAAATCTTACCCAGGAATTATTGCCACAGGGCCAGAGGCCTTTGTCCAAAACTGGGTTCCATTCCAAATGTAACAAGTGGGGATTTATAGTCAAGGAGCAAGGTGGGGAATCACTGGATGTGCGGTTAACAAAGACAAATCATCGAAGATAAGAGGGAGAATCTGGCTAAATGCACTTAATAGGATTCTTGCTGAAGGCTCTCGAGAGTGAAAAGATGTTAAGGATTGGGGTAGGAGTGGGGAGTCTTGATAAACTGACCCAGCATAATTCTTGTAAAACTGGACTCAATGGGTTAGGAACAGAACCTGAGATTGGAGCCTTGAGGGCTTGGAGAAGGCTATCTAGTTAGTTCAAGGATAAAGTCTCTGTGTGTTTAGAGAAAGACTGTTACTGATTGACATGGAGATAAATAGATCTGATAGAGCTATATGTAGATAAAGATATCTCTATTTCTGTATGTATAGATAGCCCCCAACTTCAGTTCAGTTCAGTCGCTCAGTCGTGTCCGACTCTTGCGACCCCATGAATTGCAGCATGCCAGGCCTCCCTGTCCATCACCAACTCCTGGAGTCTACCCAAACCCATGTCCATTGAGTCGATGATGCCATCCAGCCATCTCATCCTCTGTTGTCCCCTTCTCCTCCTGCCCCCAATCCTTCCCAGGATTAAGGTCTTTTCCAGTGAGTCAACTCTTCACATGAGGTGGCCAAAGTATTGGAGTTTCAGCTTCAACGTAAGTCCTTCCAACGAACACCCAGGACCGATCTCCTTTAGGATGGACTGGCTGGATCTCCTTGCAATCCAAGGGACTCTCAAGTCTTCTCCAACAGCACAGTTCAAAAGCATCAATTCTTTGGCGCTTAGCTTTCTTCACCATCCAACTCTCACATCCATACGTGACCACTGGAAAAACCATAGCTTTGACTAGATGGACCTTTGCTGGCAAAGTAATGTCTCTGCTTTTGAATATGCTATCTAGGTTGGTCATAACTTTCCTTCCAAGGAGTAAGCGTCTTTTAATTTCATGGCTGCAATCACCATATGCAGTGATTTTGGAGCCCCCCAAAATAACGTCTGACACTGTTTCCCCATCTATTTCCCATGAAGTGATGGTTCCAACCTAGACAGCATATTAAAAAGCAGAGACATTACTTTGCCAACAAAGGTCCATCGAGTCAAAACTATGATTTTTCCAGTAGTCATGTATGGATGTGAGAGCTTGGCTATAAAAAAAGCTGAGCACCTTATTATTGACGCTTTTGAACTGTGGTGTTGGAGAAGACTCTTGATAGTCCCTTGGACTTCAAGGAAATCCAACCAGTCCATCCTAAAGAAAATCGGTCCTGAATATTCACTGGAAGGACTGATGCTGAAACTCCAATACTTTGGCCACCTGATGCAAACCCAAAGACTCTGATGCTGGGAAAGACTGAAGACAGGAAGAAAAGGGGACAACAGAGGATGAGATGGTTGGATAGCATCACCAACTCGGTGGACGTGAGTTTGAGCAAGCTCTGGGAATTGGTGATGGACAGGGATGCCTGGCGTGCTGCAGTCCATGGTGCCATAGACAGTCAGACTTGACTAAGCAACTGAACTGAACGTGATATTCATTCAGTAGTACCTGTACTCTGAGCTTTTAATTTTGATCTTTTTCTGAGCTAGTGATATGCCGTATGAGGCTCTCATGATGCTGGGCGACAGCAAGAAGCTCCAGCTCCAACAAGTTATCTCAGACAGCCAGGATATCAGAAAGGTAAGCAACAGACACACTTAGAACCATTCTGATTTTCACCTTCAATACAGGAGTCAGTAAGCTACATGAGATATTCTTTAGTATAAAGCAGGCTTTGTGTTAGATGACTGTGCTCAACTGTAGGCTAATGTAAGTGGTCTGTGCACATGTAAGGTAGTTGAAGCTAAGCTATGATGTTCAGTAGGTTAAGTGTATTATTAAATGCTTTTTCAACTAAACATTTTTAACTTACAGTGTGTTTATCAGGCTATAACCCCATAGTAAACCGAGGAAGATGTGTGTGTATAGCACTGTAACATAATAGCTATGTTTTATACATATGGCACTATAACATAATAAGCACTTTTTAACTCAATTAACCCTGAGCAATTGTTTATAGTGCCCTTTCCCTTTATGTAGCAAATTCACCCTTCCCCTCATGGTCATGTGGTCACTCGGCTCTCAAAGTCTAAACACAGCGGTTTTTCCACACCAGGATAGCCCCAAAGATGCAGCCATCAAGTCCACTGGAGCCGAGTATGCATCGGTGGCCGAGTCCCTCCTTCTCCTCCCACACGTATCCACCGGGAGGGATGTATACAAATTGGAGGACAGGCGTCTCAGCTGTTGGTTAAGACCTTACTCTCAGAATTCATTACCTATCATCTAAGCATCATCATAATTCCACCAACTTGACTTTCCAGGGAACCACTGACGAGTTTGACTGGATTTCGGAAGCAACAGTTTGAGCCTTGTAAACCTGGAAACAGGTCTGAGTTACTTCTGAAACATCACCTTCCTGATTTGTCTAGCCATGCTCGTTACCCTCCTCTGTCAATGACCCTCAAGGGACTGGGCATTTGGACAGCAGCTGCATGACTACGTTCCATTTATTTTTCCCATGGAAAGTTTAGCAATTCTAAGTCAAGTGTGATCGATTGTTGCAGAAAAGGGAGTAACTGTTGGTGGTAAAGAGACAGCGGCCTAAGAGGTGAGCCATGGTGGGGGACGGGGGGAAGCTCACTTGGTTGGCTTCCAGTTTTTCCTTCTAAACTTTTTTCTCAAAAGGTTTACAGAGAAAATGAGGTTCCTATCACATATGATTTTAGACTGACTTTGTTTCAGGGCTTAAGCTAAGCTGCTGTTATCAGACTCCAAAATATGCTGGCTCAATTTAAGAACTTATTTCCTGGTCGCTGAGTGTCAGCACCTTGATCTCAGAATTCTTCCCAGTTTCCAGAACTGTGAGAAATTTGTTGTTTATAAGCAACCCAGTCTGTGGCATTAATATTTTGTTTTAGCAGCCCAAACGCACCAAGACACCAGGTGACGTGTTTGGACAAAAAAGACACAAAACATATACACTGGAGATCATCTGAACAAAATTAGGGCTGGTACTCAGGGCAACCAGCTTCAGTATCTGAGCCTTGGAGCTCAAGTTTCCGTAGACTTTTGCCTGTTAATTCTGAGGTTTTTTTTTTTCCCCCAAACCTTTGACAAAGATTTTTTGGTGTAAGTTTTATTTTTAAAACACATTTTTAGTGGAAGGGTTGCTCCTAATAACCTGGTTTATCTTCTCCTGAAATCCTGTTCCCCTCCCCACCCCCCACCTCCAATTTCTTAAGGTCAGTATTAAGATTATATTTAAAGATTCATATATGGGAAATGGGTGCTTATAAAACTGTTAGAAGGGTTATGGGAGCTGGCTCTAAGGCAGGTCTCCAGAAATGCATCCTCTAATGTGGCAACAGCAAGTTGCCAGAAGTGGTGCCCTCTCAGCCACACTAAGGCAGAGACGCGCCTCCAAGTACACACTGCCTCGGCCGTGATCTGGGCTCAGAGACTAAGACGAGGAAACCACCACCACTGCTGCCAGAAATGCCTGGACACCGAATTTCAGAGAAAAGGCCGGCTCGCCGTCACCACCACTGCCTTTTGATAGTAGCCCACCTACTATCCCCATCAATATTTCAGATATGAATCGCGGATTGACTGGATCCTTCCTGCTGAAGCAGGCACTCTGGGGGTTTGGAGAGCAGGAGTTCCTGGATCCCTGTTGGGGAGCGTGCTTTCCTCATAAGCGTTATTTGCAGTGTCAAACTATTTCTACTAAAGAAGCCCTAACTGACCTTGGACTAAAACAAGCATCTCTGCTTTTTCATTATCTTTCAGATCAGGTGTCCAAGTGGGAGAAAACAGAAATTTTACAAAGATCCTGAAAATTCCAGTTTCCAAGATGACTGGGAATGTAAAGGCACATTTGAGATATATCACAGAAATCAGAAAGAAAGTTCCAATCAAGTCATAATCACACAGGAAGAAACACACACTTTGACACAGCAAACACCCCGTAACCTGCTTCATAAAGTTCCACCTGGAAGGAGACCCTATGTGTGTAATGAATGTAGAACAGGTCAGGGCAGAAGAAATCTCTTCTTAGTCATCAGAAAATTCATACTGGTGAGAAATCTTATGAGTGTCAGCAGTGTGGGAAGGCTTCCCATCATGGTCCCAATACTCATCAGAGAACTCATAGTGGGGAAAGATCCTATGAATGTGAGGAATGTGGAAAGGCCTTTGGTTCTGTTTCACTCTTTACCAGACATCAGGGAATTCATATTGGTGAGAAACGCTATGAATCTGAGGATGTGGGAAAACCTCTGTTCAGCTCTCACAACTCAGTGTCCGTCATAGAACTCTTATTGGTGAAAAACACTATCAATGTACTGAATACGGAAAAGCTTTTAGTTACTTATCATTGATTATTAAACATCAGAGTATTCATACTAGAGAAAAGCCCCATGTCTGTAAGGAATGTGGAAAGGCCTGTAGTGGTACCACACAACTTAATGAACACCAAAGAATCCACAATGGTGAGAAGTCATATAAATGTAATGAATATGGAAAGGCCTTTGGCCATCATTCACATCTTTCTCAACATCAGAGGATCCAAACTGGTGAGAAACCCTAAAAATGTAATGAATGTGGGAAGGCCTTTAGGCAGGGCTCACAGCTTAAACTACATCAGATAATTCACACCTGTGAGAAGCCACATTCATAGAATGCAAGGGATGTGGGAAAGCCGTTACTTAGGGCTCACAGCTTACTCAACACAAAATTCATTCCCAGTAAATGAAAGAAATGTGGGAAGGACTTTGGGCACTCATCTTCCCAACTTTAAAGAACTTATGCCATAGAAAATCCCTATAAATAAGAGAAGAAAAGGCTTCTCCTGTCTCATTCTTAACCTTGTCAACTGTGGAAATGCTTTTTGGTTCAACTCATGTTAGATTTATCAGCAGATTCATCACCATCACATTCATCATTAAAGACCCTATTAATATCATAATGTAGAAAAGCTTCTGGACACTACCTATCAATCATTAGTAACTGGAAAATTCGTGCTGGCTAGCAACCAAAGAAGTGGAGAAATCTTGGAAACCCTTTGAAAGTGAAAGTGAAGTCGCTCAGTCGTGTCCGACTCTTTGCGACCCCATGGACCGTAGCCTACCAGGCTCCTCTGTCCATGGGATTTTCCAGGGAAGAATACTGGAGTGGGTTGCCATTTCCTTCTCCAGGGGATCTTCCCCACCCAGGGATTGAAACCGGGTCTCCTGCACTGTAGGCAGACGCTTTACTGTCTGAGCCACCAGGGAAGTCAGTCTAAGCTAATCCTAACTTAAATAAAAGAAAACATAAGAGAAAATAATCCTGTGAATGTTAGGTGTGTGGGAAGTTCTTTAGTTGTAAGTCTCTTTTAATCAGAAAATTCATATTTGAAGAACGTATTGTACATTTAAAATCCCAATTTGTCATTTATTATGCATCAGAAAATGCACACTGAGTAAAACACCAGGCATTTTAAACAACAGTTAAACATTTATCAAGTTGAGGAAGCTATGGAGAAGTTTCAAACAAATCATACAGGGCTGTGGCTCAGATAAGAATATAATAAATTAGACATTCACAAAAGAATATTTTTGTTGCTTAATACCTAGTATTTTCTCCTTCAGTGAAACAACAGAGCACAATGAAGTGAATGAGAGCAGTATAAAGCAAAACCTGTGGAGTGTGGCCATAAACACACTCAGAAAGTCACTACTATAAATGCATTTATAGACAAGAAAACTATAAGTGAACCAGAGGCCTACTGAGAAGCTAGAAAATGAACATAACTTACCAATACACAGAAGGAAACAGTTCACTGAAATTTAAACAGAGGTTTTATTAACCTTGAAGCCTTTTCTTTCAAAGAGAATATAAGCCCTTAAAAATTTTGTAAAAGCATTCCACAGTACCAAAAATGAGGATGTATTAGCACACATAAAAAGCATTCAAAATAAGGTTCAACGCTTCACATTTTTGATAAAAATTTCAAATTTTAGATGAACTTCACTTCCTAAAAAGGAAAAACTAAAGTTTCCAGAGTTGACCAAATGCTTGCAGAGGGCAGATTTTACAGGTTTTACAGATTTTATTTTATAATTTTATAATAAAATTTTACAGATTTTATTCACGTAAGTTTTTTTTATTTTGTTTTACCACACCAATGGGATCTTAGTACCCTGACGAGTGAGTAAACCAAGGTCCTCAGCAGTGACAGCTCAGAGTCCTAACCACTGAAGTTCCTATGAGAGCCAGACATGTTTCTACATGCTAATTGTGAGTTGAAATGTAAAAAGCATACAGTATATGGCCCTGGTGGCTCAGCGGTAAAGAATCCGCCTACAGTGCAGGAGACGGAAGAGACACAGGTTCCACCCCTGGGTTGGAAAGATCCGCTGGAGAAGGACATGGCAACTCCAGTGTTCCTATCTGGGAAATCTCAGAGACAAAGGAGCCTGGCAGGCTACAGTCCCTGGGGTCATAAGAGTTGGACACTTAGCAACCAAGCCGCCGCCACCACCACCACATACACTAGGCAGAAGGTGCCCTGCAACTGGCCTCCGAGAAAATCCAGAGGCACTGGGTCTTAATGTTGTCCAGCGGAAAACATCTCACCAGAGATGAAACTGCACTATTTCAGTGAATGACTTTTCATGATACTCTTTAAACCCGAGTAGTTTTTCATAACTCTTATCTCTTTTAAAGTATTACAAATACACATGTTTAAAAGTATTCATAGTTTTATTCATAATAGCCCCCAAATCCAGAAATATCCCAAATGTTATCAAGAAGAACATGGATAAACTGACTGTACTATATTAACACAACAGAACACTACTCAGGAGAAAATAAATTACTAATAGACATCATCAGTGAGTCTCAAAAAAACATGCTGAATGACTTAAAGCTGGACACACAAAAATGTATGCACTTGGTTCCATTTATATGAAGTCAAATGAAAGAAAAACTTATAAAGCAGGCAAAACAAATCTACTGTCACAAAAACAAAGTGGTTTCTTTCCTCTGAGAGTGAGGGCAGGAAATCAGGCATGAAGGAAGTTTCAGGAGTGACAGAAATCTATCTTGATTTTAGTGGTGGTTATTGGACTGATGCTAAAGCTGAAACTCCAGTACTTTGGCCACCTCATGCGAAGAGTTGACTCATTGGAAAAGATTGATGCTGGGAGGGATTGTGGGCAGGAGGAGAAGGGGACGACAGAGGATGAGATGGCTGGATGGCATCACTGACTCGATGGATATGAGTTTGAGTGAACTCCGGGAGTTGGTGATGGACAGGGAGGCCTGGTGTGCTGCAATTCATGGGGTTGCAAAGAGTCAGACACGACTGAGCGACTGAACTGAACTGATTGGGCTGTAATCAACAGCAAAACTCCATAGTTGATAATCTGTATTTTATTATTTGTAAGTTGTATTTCAATTACAATAATAACATACAAGAATATCAAGAGAGTAAGAGTAGCATAGAATGAATGGAATAAAGTGCTGTGGTCAAAAGAGCCTTAGGCATAAATATTTCATGTGGTTAAAATAAAACACAGAAAAGAAACAATAAAATGGTTAAAATTTTTTTATGTATGGTGTATGTGTGTATGTATGCATGTATATATATCTGTATAAGACTTGAAGTATTTTATACTTTTTATATATACTTTAGCAACTTCATGAATAATATGAGTCATCTTAATAGCACATGTAAAGAAAATACTGCTTTCCCTAAAAAAAAACAACAACAGGAGTTTTCTCTTTGAGAAGAAAAAAGTCTGTTATGCAAAAGAAAAATGACTTGCTATCAACATTCAGAGGGGAAAGAATCAAATCTGCTTGCACCACATAGAAATTCAGACCCATGAAACCACCTTGCATACGGCTCTCCTCCAGGAAAGAGCCTGCTCACCAATCTTCTTTGGAGATTAGTGTTTTGCTCCTCATTTAAAGAAAGCTGATGAGGTATTTCCACAGATGAAGCCTGTCTCCTGCTTAAGCTATCAAAACTCAAAACTGCATCCCATGATCCTACACTTCACCTTTTGCTCGTGCCTTAGTAAATGTCCTTAATGGCACCCCACTCCAGTACTTTTGCCTGGAAAATCCCATGGATAGAGGAGCCTGGTAGGCTGCAGTCCATGGGGTCGCGAAGAGTCAAACACGACTGAGCGACTTCACTTTCACTTTTCACTTTCATGCATTGGAGAAGGAAATGGCAACCCACTCCAGTGTTCTTGCCTGGAGAATCCCAGGGACGCGGGAGCCTGGTGGCTGCCATCTATGGGGTCACACTGAGTTGGACACGACTGAAGTGACTTAGCATAGCATAGCATAGTAAATGTCCTTATCCTTATAAGCTTCCGCTTCTCTTTGGCTCGCTCTGCAGGAAGCCAAGGACCCTCACTTGGCACTCAAGCCTAAGAATTCCTGACGGTCCGAGAATGGGACACTTCCCTCTCCCATAACACCATGAATGCAGAGCTGAGGAGAAAGTATACTTAAAGAGACCATAATCTTGAACCTAATGCCACCCGTATTCGACTATGTGCCAGAAGAAACGCCAGTAAAGATCTCACTGTCAAAACACAACTTTGTGGGAATTTCCTGGCGGTCCAGTGGTTAGGACTCCTGGCTTTCACTGTGGAAGGCACGGGTTCAATCCCTGATTGGAGAACTAAGAAAAAGCATCCCATCCCAAAAGCAGCAGTGCCGGGTGGGCAAAATGAATAAATACAACTTTGTTTAATGAGCAGTGCATGTAACGGGGCTTTTTTTAATGCCTCAATCGCCTATTCAGGGATGGAATTAGTTACAGCTGACTCACTGAAGAAGATCCTGATGCTGGGAAAGATTGAAGGCAGGAGGAGAAGGGGGGCAACAGAGGATGAAATGGTCGGATGGCATCGCCGACTCAATGGACATAAATCTGAACAAACTCCGGGAGATTGTTTAGGACAGGGGAGTCTGGAGTGTTGCAGTCCACGGGGTCGCACAAGACTTAGCGACCGAACAAAAATACAAGTAATGTAACTTGAATAATACAAGCCGGTACGCATGTGTGTATACACACACACACACACGAGTTTCTTTCATAAACACCAATATATTGATAACGCCCGCACTACACTGTCCTCGCCCATTCGGGCGGCAGCCCAAGCCAAAGACCCAGACGCCCGGCCCGCACAGCGCCGAGTGCCCGGGCCACCCTCCCCCGAGCGGCTGCGAACAGCGGCCGCCGCCCCCCCTCGCCAACACGGAACCCTAACACGCAGCACTAGCCCGAGCGGCAAGAGGAAAACGTCCCGAGAACTCAGAAACATCCACGGACGCGAACCAGGTCCCCCAGCCGCCTGCCCGATCGGAAGCGCCCGCCTCACAACAGGCCCGCGCGCTGCGGGGCGCCCGGGAGTTGGCGCAGCCCCAGTGGGCGCGTGCGCGGCCTCACCGACGCGGTCCGGGAGACTAGAGTGCAGTGGGGTCCCGGCCCGCTACGGGTAGGATTTCGGTAGCGACGGCCGAGTGCAGGACTGGGAGTGTCTGCGGGCGTCAACGAGCTGGACTGCTTGCATCCGGCAGGGGGTGCCCTCCTCCTCACAAGGCTGGGCTCCGGGATGGGACGCGGAGGCGCTTTGGACACGGGGCGCGCATGCGTACTGACGCCCAGGGAGGCGGGGCCCGGTACCCGAGAGTAACGGACGCGCTGGTGCGCCGTCGCCCGTGGGGGCGTGGGGTCGTGGCCCCCTCGGGCACGCAGGCGCGTAGCGTCGTGGCCGATTTCTTGGCGGCGGAACCGCTGCGGGTGAGTCGGGGAGGCGTCCTTGGAGGGCGAGTGGGAGGGGCTTTGTGAGAGGCTGGGGCGGCAGTGGTGGCTGGGGATGTGCGTACCTGGGTGTCCGCCTTGGTGTGTCTGGCGTCCTGTCCCCAGCACGGTTGTTCTCCGTGTGGTTATGGGATTTGGCTCACGGTTTCTGTGGGTGTTTGTTGAGGACTCTTCTGAGCTCTAGAAAGGCTGCGTGACTATTCGTTTAAATTTTTATACCAACTAAACAACAATAAGGGGGAAAACCTGAAGAAAACGAATATATAAAAACTAAAGCTGAATCAGTGTTGTACACTTGAAATTAACACAATGGTGTAAGTCAAGTACACTTTCATTTTAAGAAATCAAGATACTGGGAACCCATCTATGGCCTTTTTCTAATTTGACCAGTTTTCCCACTCATGCACTTTCAGGGAGAGACATTTAGACAGGAATGGCTGCTTGAGCCGTGACGGAGTGTGAAGGAAATACATGTAAAGCCCTCAGCACAGTAACTGTGGGTAGTCATTTTCATCAGTGACCATTTTGAGGAACAGATGTGGAGACATCTCGCACTAGAATTTCTCACAACTTAGAGAACCAATAAATCTCAAAAAAGGTGTTGTGATTGGGCACCACTCTGTTTTGATGTTTTACCGTGGGGTAGATAGGAGAGAATGACAAAAATTTGATGCTTTTTTTTTTTTTTTTTTGATAGTTCCTTCCATCTCCTCAGCTCCACATTCACAGGACTCTGTTCTTCAAGAGAGAGGCCTCATGAAGGGGAGCACGGCCACTGGACCTCTGGAAGGCACATCACAGGTGAGTTATGGTTTGTTTTTTCTTACAATGAGACCCTAAAGAATAAAGATTAACCCTAACCCTAGAGAATAAAGTCATCTAGTAAAACAGAAATCCTCATAAATACTGCTGTTATCAAGTGCCCTGAGCTTTAATCCCACATCGAAGGACAAATTTTAAAAGAAGTGAGATTTTCTTTTCCTTACTAGTTGGAGAACAGTTTCCATTTCACACAAACACATATTTAAGCAAATATGTTTTCCAGGATTCTAGTAAATTATGACATGTACTTCAAATATACTTATCAAAAGAGAAATCTATAATCTAGTTTTTTAACTTAAGTATACAGTTTTCACATTTCATTGTACTTACATGTAAATTTCACTATTAAATACTGAGCATAAGTATATGCTGACCTTATATTCAGATTTTTAAAAAAATGTTAAGATAAATGGACAAATGGAAAAAATGGACAAATGACTTTAAGGATGTGATGTATTAGACATTATAGAATATATTAAACAATTAGAGAATCTAGAAGGTGGTAAAATTCCATCTACATATATTTACACATTTAGTAAACTCTATAGGGACAGGAAGACATATGTAAAGCTTTGGGCTACAGTTGGAGAAAAAACCCATTCAGGACTGAACTGAGGTCCTGGGTTGCTGACAATCTTCCCTTGTCTTCAGACTTTAGACCAACTCAGGAGTGTTTGTCAGTCCACAAACACCACCAACTTGTACACAATCCCTATTTGGCAGGAGAAACAGTAAATTAAAGAATTGTTTCCTACCAGGAAGGTTGTGGGGGCCAGTGTGACATGAGCACTGCTGGCTAGAGGCTGGAGATCTTGTTGGATGTTGCAGCTGGAGGCCAGGATCTGATGACTAGAACCACAGGCTACAAACTCAGTGTAGAGGCACAGTGGTTCATGCTGTCCTCAAAAATCCTTGTTTTCCAAATAAGTTCCTGGAATGCTTTCCTCAAACAGGGTCCACGACCAGTTTTAACATTTTGGTTGATAATACAGGATAGTTTTTCTTACCCAAAGAGTTGTTTTTCACTATCTATAATATGTATCTGTATTTGGCAAAAACAACAACAACAAACCCTGGATCCTCCAGTACACACAATGCCTATGCACCACCTGCTATTTTCAGCCAAGACTTCCCTCTCCCTCAGGCCTTGTGGGTAAGAAAGTGTTTGACCTTTCAGCAATCACTGACATTCCAAGATGTGGCCATCGACTTCTCCCAAGAAGAGTGGGGATTCCTGGACCCCACTCAGAGAGAACTATACACAGCTGTGATGTTGGAGACTTATCAGAACCTGGTCTGGCTGGGTAAGTGCACCCAGCCCTTAGTTCACATCTACCTGCCGCTACATCTTCCTTCTCCTACTGGAAATCTCTGAGGACCTACAGTGGCCTTTACTTTTTGTTCCGTGTCCCATAAAGAGCATAGTTAGAAATGGACAACTTCCTCTTTACTGTCCTTCCGAAAACCTTCAAATTTCGTCTGGCCATTCTTTTTTTTTTTTTTTTTCTGGCCATTCTTAAAAGAGCTTTGATCCTGATTCCGTGGAAGGAGATGAATTCTTGGGTAATAACAGCATGACCAACTGCCATTTCTTTCTCTTTCCAAAGGCATATCTGTTGCAGAGCCCAACATAGCCTTCCTACTGGAGCGAGGCCCACAGCCCTGGGTGATGAGGGAGGAGGATGCAGGAGCTCCAGGAGCAGGTGAGTCTGGGACCAAGCTGAGGGAAAGATGTACGTGCAAAAGGCCAACTGCCTTCTGAGATGACCACAGTTTTACGGTGTTTGGGCATCTTCCTTGAGAGGGCCTCTAGTCTGAGGTCCCCAGTGGATCCACCTCTCATCCTCATTCACTATTCTACTCACCCACCTTTTTAAATAACTGACTCCAAATGTAAGTTTGTAATCAGCTCTCCACCTTTACTCTCGAGTGTTTTTCACCACTTTATCCTTCATTCATTTCGTAAGACTGTTTCCTCAGAAAGATATCTCAAAACTTGTGTTTTCTTTATGTATCCAAAAAATTCTCACTGTCACCTCTGATAAATTGAATAAATATATCCATCCAAGAACTGTTCCATTAACAAACATATTCAGTCTCTAGTTCTGGCCAAGAAAGGGGATTTTGTAAGAAACTAGAACTCATCAAGGAATTTACTATTTAACAAGGGAAAGTAAGAGATGTTCTTAGAACAGGCACATGAAAAGCTGCTCAACATTGCTAATTATTAGAGAAATGTAAGTCAAAACTACAATGACCTATTACTTCACACTGGTTAGAATGACCATCATCAAAAAGTCTACAAAACAAATGCTGGAGAGAGTGTGGAGAAGAGGGAACCCTCCTACACTGTTGGTGGGAATGTAAACTGATACAGCCACTATGGAGAACAGTATTGAAATTCCTTAAAAAACTTGAGTTGCTGTATCATCCAGTGATCCTATTCTTGGGCATACAGCTGGAGAGATTTCTAACTTGAAAAGATGCATGCACCTCGGTGCTCACTGCAGCACTGTTTACAATATTGAAGACGCAGAAACAACCTTAATGTCCATGGACAGATGAGTGGCTAAAGATGTGGTACACACATACAGTAGGATATTACTCAGACATAAGAAGGAAACAATGCCATTTGCAGCACATGGATGGTTGAGAGTATCATACTAAGATGATGGTCATACTAAGTGAAGTAAATCAGACAGGGAAAGACGGGTATTGTATGATATCACTTATATGTGGAATCTAAAAAAAAATGATACAAAGAACTTATTTACAAAACAAATGGACTAGCAGAAATAAACTAACATATGGTTACCAAAGGGGAAGGTGGGGGCAGGGATAAATGAGGAGTAAGGAAATCACAGACACAAACAACTATGTATAAAACAGATAAGCAACAAGGATTTACTGCATAGCATGGGGAACTATTATGTATTCAATATCTTATAATAATCTATAATGGATATAAAAGGAAATTTTAAAAGAATATGCTGCTGCTGCTAAGTCACTTCAGTCGTGTCCGACTCTGTGTGACCCCATGGACGGCAGCCCACCAGGCTCCCCTGTCCCTGGGATTCTCCAGGCAAGAATACTGGAGTGGGTTGCCATTTCCTTCTCCAAAGCATGAAAGTGAAAAGTGAAAGTGAAGTCGCTCAGTCGTGTCTGACTCTTAGCGACCCCATGGACTGCAGCCCACCAGGCTCCTCTGTCCATCGGATTTTCCAGGCAAGAGTACTGGAGTGGGGTGCCATTGCCTTGATGTATACATATGTATGTATAATCCAGTCACTTTGCTGTACACCTGAAACTAACACAATATTGTAAATCAACTATGCTCCAGTTTTAAAAAAGAGATGCTCTTAGATACCTTGGCAAAGTAGGAACCAAGATTGGATCATTTCAAACACAGTGGTTCCTGCACACACACCAGAGTGGCCAGAGATAAGCACATCTGTGGGGTTGGTGCAGGGGTCTGGCCACTTGTGTGTGCGGCTCACCTGTAGCGTCTAGACCTTTTCAAGCCAAGTCCTGGGCGCACCTCTTGCATCTCATGGGAGACCGCCGCTGGGAACGCCCCAGCTGAGAACTGGTGGGGTGGACAGTACCCAGCTCTTGTGGGTGGTCTGGGCCATGTCAGCCCTTGATGTCTGTCTCAGTCTGTCTGAGCTGCCATAACAGAAACACCACAGACCAGGTGGCTTAAACTACAGATCTTCGTGTCTCACAGTTCTGGAGACGAAGGTGTCTGCAGATTGAGTGTCTGGCAGGGCCATTTCCTGGTTCACAGATGACCGTCTTCTCACTCTGCCCTCATGTGGTTCAAGGGGTCCCTTTTAGAAGGGCACTAATTCCATTCATGAGAGATTAAATTAAATAATTTAATATTTCAATGGATATTTATTAATCAACTATACTTCAGTTTTTTATATTTAAAACGTAAAATGCATTTCAAATTAAAAATAAGGATAATATACCGTGCTGATGGTTGCACAACATTGGCATGTATTTAATGCCACTGAATTGCACCCTCAAATTTGGTTAAAATGGTTAATTTTATGTTTTGTGTATTTTTCCACAGTAAAAAAATTTTTTTAATTAAAAATAAGAATAAACGGGTATTTGTTTCTAGCTTTTTCTGTTAGAAGAATATGACAATAAATGTCCTTGTACATATATTCTTAAATACTAGAACCTTTTTCTAAGGATAGATTCTTAGCAGTGGGGATATATACATTTATTTATATTAATGTGTTTATATGTTCGTTTTCAGAGAGTGAGTCAACACAGAAGAGCAAGGAATTGTCTTTAAGGAAGAGGATAAAAGGCGAAACATACCATCATAAAAGAGTGATGAAAAAAACGAGCAGCACGGGTAGAGAATGTGAAAAAGCCTCCAGCACCGGGGCATACCTCATCATCCATCAGAAGATGAAGGAGGAAGAGAAATGCTACCAGTGCTTCGAGTGCGGGAAATCCTTCCGTCGTCGATCAACTCTCATCCAGCATCAGAGGATCCACACAGGAGAGAGACCCTATCAGTGCAGCAAGTGCAGCAAAGCCTTCAACCAGAAGGCCCACCTCGCCCAACACCAGCGCACCCACACGGGCGAGAAGCCCTATAGCTGTGGGCAGTGCACACGGGCCTTCAGCCAGGTGACACACCTCACCCAGCACCAGATCATCCACACCGGAGAGAAGTTCCATGGCTGCAGCGAGTGTGGGAAGGCCTTTAGCCGCCCCTCCGCCCTTGCGGACCACCAGAGGATCCACAGTGGAGAAAAACCCTTCAAGTGCAAGGCCTGTGGCAGAGCCTTCACACAGAGCGCCCAGCTCCTCAGACACCAGAAGATCCACTCTGAAGACAAGCCCTACAGATGCAGCAAGTGCACCAAGTCCTTCATCCGCCTCTCCTCCCTGACGGAGCACCAGAGGACTCACACCGGAGAGAAGCCCTATCGGTGTGAGGACTGCCCGAAGGCCTTCTGCCGCCTCGTGCAGCTCACTCAGCACCAGAGGACCCACACGGGTGAGAAGCCCTACACATGTCAGGAATGCGGCCGGGCCTTCACCTGCAGGTCCCATTTCATTGTCCACAGGCGGAGTCACACGGGAGAGAGACCCTATGAATGTCAAGTGTGCCAGAAAACCTTCAACAATCACTCCTCCCTGGTGACGCATGACAGGACTCACAGTGGAGTGAAGCCCTTCAGATGCGATGCGTGTGGGAAGGCCTTCAGCACTTCCTCCTCACTCTGTCAACATAAGAGGATTCATACTGGGGAAAAGCCCTACAGTTGCCACAAATGTGGGAAGTCCTTCAGGTGCCGGTCACACCTTAGTCGACATCAGCAAACGCATACGGGAGAATACTGACCAAAGCCAACCAGACTTGAAAATGTTACTATTCCAGTTACCTCACCATCAGTCAAGATCTTGAAAACAAGCAGCCTCAGTTGACTCTGACTCTTGGAAAAGCAGCTTATTCTCAAGGTCTCAGGAGCTCACTGAAAAATAGATAATGAACCAGAACCTATTGTATAGCACAGGGAACTATATTCAATGTTTTGTAATAAGCTACAAAGGAAATACAGCTATGGTTTTTCCAGTAGTTGTGTACGGATGTGAGACTTGGACCATAAAGATGGCTGCCCATGGAATTCTGTCCTCGGTCTGTAGTCTTCCCCAGGCAAGAATACTGGATTGGGTAGCTATTCCCTTCTCCAGGGGATCTTCCCAACCCAGGGATCAAACCTGGGTTTCCTGCATTGCACACAGATCCTTATGGTCTGAACCAACTGGGGAAGCCTGAGCATTGACGAATTGATGCTTTCTAATTCTGGTGTTGGAGAAGACTCTTGAGAGTCCCTTGGATTGCAAGGAGATCAAACCAGTCAATCCTACAGGAAGTCAACCTCAAATATTCACTGGAAGGACTGATGCTGAAGCTCCAGTACTTTGGCCACCTGATGCAGAAAGCTGATACATTTGAAAAGACCCTGATACCTGGAAAGATTGAGGGCAGGAGGAGAAGGGGGCAGCAGAGGATGAGATGGTTGAATAGTATCACTGACTCAATAGACATTAATTTGAGCAAACTCCTGGAAATAGTGAAGGACAGAGGAGCCTGGTGTGCTGTAGTCCATGGGGTCTCAAAAAATGGAACACAACTTAGTGACTGAACAACAACAATAGGAAATGAATCTGAAAAAGAGTGGATATTTGTGTATGTATAACTGAATCACCTTGCTGTACACCTGAAACCAAAACAATATTGTAAATCATCTGTACTCTAATTAAAACAATTTTTTAAAGAGCTCTTTGGATGCAATAACTAAAGACAGGGAGGAAGCAAAGCAAGTTAAAAGCAGAACATGAAAGCATTATCCTGCGATCTGGAGAACTCTAGCCTCCTTCTCCTACCTGAATCCTACTCTGCTGCCATCACTAATGAACAGCAGCCCTGCACAAATGACTTTACTGGCCCCGAGTCTGTGCACCCTCACATTTAATGCCCTGAAACCAGGTTTACAGTGCAGGTGTCCTGACAGCCAAAGATGAGGCCAAGAGATCACCTCTTGGCTTCTGCTTCTGTCCTGTTGGGAGAGACACATATGCCACCAAGTTCACATCTTTAGCAAGGGGCAGGGTGGGGCTTGAATGTTGCGAAGTGTGAAAAAACAAACAGCCATGACTTAATACTGTACATCTGAAAAATGGTGCCCAGAATTACCCAACCAGTGGGCTTTCCTGAATTTTCTCCCACACTTCCTCCTCCAGCTGCTGTATTTTAACAATCTCATCACTGCACCTGTCACCTCTGAACAAGAATCAAGAGGCTAACACAGAGGAACAGCACTAGGACAGATATAAGGGCTATCATATTAATAGATGTTAGGGGATAATCCTAAACTGAGCACACAGGATTTTTTTTCTTTTTTCTTTTCAGTGCATATATAAAAGCATTTATAAAATGCATGCACCAGTGTAGAGAAGAAAAATACATACCCATTGTTTAGTCTCTTAAGTCATGTCTGATTGTTTTTCAACCCCATGGACTGTAGCCCGCCAGCTTCCTCCTTCCATGGGCGGCAAGAATACTGGAGTGGGTTGCCATTTCCTCCTCCGGGGATCTTCCTAACCCAGGGATCAAACCCATGTCTCTTTAGGCAGGCAGATTCTTTACCACTGAGATTATAACAGTAGATTCCATGTAAGGAGTTACTCCTAAATGAGCCGACGTTGAAATTCAGGATGAAAAGCTGCATGAAGATTAAGGACTTCAGTGCCCTGACTATTCATTTTTCAACAGTAAATATTCTCATTTTCTCTACTCTCTATTCCTCTTCCCTGTTTTCTATTTCTCCACAGCCTTTCTCACCATTCAATACACTATTTTACTTATTCTCTTGTGGTTTGTTTCCATTCACTTGAAAGTAAGATCTTAGAGAGTGGGGAGTTTTGTGGGTTTTTTCTCTGCTGTATCCCCCTGAATGGCTTTTCATTTGTTGTTCAGTCACTTAGTCGTGTCGAAGGCTCTTTTGACCCAATGGACTGCACCACACCAGGCTTCCCTTGTCCTTCACCGTCTCCAGGAGCTTGCTCAAACTCATATCCATTGAGTCAGTGATGACACTCAACCATCTCGTCCTCCGTCATCCCCTGCTCCTCCTGCTGTCAATCTTTCCCAGCATCAGGGCCCTTTCTAATGAGTGGGCTCTTTGCATCAAGTGGCCACAATATTGGAGCTTCAGCATCAGTCCTTCTAATGAATATTGAGAATTGATTTCCTTTAGGCTTTTCCTCTCGGAGAAGGCAATGGCAACCCACTCCAGTGTTCTTGCCTGGAGAATCCCAGAGACCACGGAGCCTGGTGGGCTGCCGCCTGTGGGGTCGCCCAGAGTCGGACACGACTGAAGCGACTTAGCAGCAGCAGCAGCAGTAGCAGCAGCAGCAACAGCTTTTCCTTATTTGCTTCAATTTCCAAGTCAGCTACTAATTTTACTAGTTTCTTAGTATCTCATACCACGGACCATTTCCACTGTGATCAGGGGCAGAATAGGGTTCAACACCATTGCAGGTTCCAAAGAAAATACTTTCTGAAGCGCGATAATAACGACGTTCCCATTCTGTAAGAGAAATGTACTAATTTGGTGTAATAAATCATCCCAGCAGGGGTTCCCTCACTGATCTTACGGTCCCAAAACTTAACACAGAAAATCACGCTCCCTCGGGCAGGCTCAGAGGACCGCACTCGAGCGACACCGCAGTCAAACGGACACAGCGGGACATCACAGGTGCACACCAGAGCTCACAGAGGACTGTCAGTTCCCGTAACTACGGACGCTTCTGGTTTCCAGGAGACGGGAGGGGGGAGTTCTCATTCTCCGTGCCTGCGTACACTCGCGCCCAGCCGCGCCACGCCCCTGAACCTCGGGCCCCGCCCCTCCGGCGTAGTCACGCCTCTGATATGCACGTACGTGCGCAGGCACTCCGGCTCTGACGCTAAGGTCCCGTCTAAACAGCCTAAGAACACGCCCCCTCGGCTAAGCCACGCCCTGTCTCCGCCCCTCGCGCCTGACTGCTCGCCCACCTGGGGAGGTTCGGCGCCTGTGCGCTGGTCTCCCGGGCGTCGGCTGCCGAAGTCCTTCAGGTGAGGGCGGATGGCTTCCGGGGGGAGGCTCGTGGGTTGGTCAGGGTGGTCTAGTGTGAGCCCAAGAGCCAGGCAGGGCCGCCGAGGCGGGCGGCTCTGAGCCCAGCCGTGGAGCCCCGGCCTGGGCGCCGCTGCTCGGTCGCTGCCGGGCGGACTACATTTCCCAGAGGCCCGCCCGGGTGCGCCGAGGCTGCGGCTCCGACCGGGATCGGCGTTTGGGGAGGCTGGATCGGGGTGTGTGAGTGCGAGAGGTAGGACTGGGCTGTGAACGTCCAGAGCGTGCGACCGGGGTGTGCTGGTGTGAGAGGTTAGCCAGCGCGGGGGGCCCCGGGAGAGGCTGAGAGATCGTGGCGGCGGGGGGGTGATGTGTATGTGTGAGAGACCGCGAGCATATTGGTGTGTCCGGCGTGTGAGATTGGGTGACAGTGCCTGTGTGTCCGCGTGTGAGGGAGACCAGTGTGTATTGTGTGTGCGTGTGTTAGAGGTAGCAATTGCAGTGTTTGTGTATCTATGTGCGCGAGAAATCCATGTGTCTCATAAACAGAGACCTTTGAGACTGTGTGTGAGAGAGAGGGAGGAAAACTAATGTGTTGAGACCAAAGTGAGTAGGAGAGAGACTGAACCATGGTTCACCACTCCGAGGTTTGCAAATACAGCCTATGTGAGGTCGTGGAGTGTGCGTGTGTGAGTGAGGCAGAGATGAGGGGCCGTGGGTGTGTGAGGTTGAGATTGGGGTTGTGTGTGTGATGTCTGTGATCACCATGTGCGCTTGTACATGACCTCTCTGCGGCGGTGGTGTAACTGCAGTGATGTGCCTTCCATTGGATGCTCGTGACTGTGTCCTTCCTGTGATCAGGGGTGTGTGAGAGCTTGCATCAGTGTCTGTGTATCACCCTGTGTGCTTGTGACAGCGCCTGTGTGACTGTGGTGTTTTGGGGGAGACTGCTTGGAAGGTTGATAACTTTGGTCGCCTTGTGCATGTTGATTTATGGAATTGTGTATTGCCACGATAAGAATCCTGGGGTAGAATTCCCTGCTCCGAGTCCCAAGAGTTCCACTGAGAAGCAAGAGGTGGGGCACCTGGAGCTCCTGATTGGACCAGGGGACACCCTCAGTTCTGGGTGACAGAAAGGAGGGGAAACCAAGGCAGTGAAGACAGAGATGAGAGGGAAGGTGGTAGAATTGGGTGCTAAAGGATCCATTGTCATGGAGGAAAGCAAACAGGAGGAGGAGGATAACCCCGTCCTCTGTTGGCATTCAGGAGTCAGATTTTCAAACTGTAGACTGTATCAAAGCATGACGTGGAGATGTGGGAAGGAATGAGTCCACCTTTACCTATAAAATAGAGAAAGCAACAATTTCATGGGATTCTTTTTTAAAATAAAGTGAGAGAAGATAACGTGTGCAGAGTAGCACATCTCATTAGTTTTATTCATAATAAGACCAAAGAATGGGAATGCAACTTTTAGAAAAGATCAAATTTAGGACCTCGAGCTTAAGAGAAAGAGTTACAAATTAGACCCCTCAATCACCACTGGTTGCCTGTAATCTCTTGGTTATGTGGGCAGTGAAACCAAAGAAGGCTGGGAGGAGGAAGGGGAAGACAGAATTTTTACGCTGGTGATCCTGGGAGTGCAGAGAGGCCCTCATCTTCTCACTCTCTTTTTCTTCTTCCAGCCTTACCCTCCCAGGACAGTGCTGTTCTCCAAGGGAGAAGCCAGGAAAAGAAGGTGAAATGACAGTGGAACCAGTGAAAGCCATACCCCAGGTTAGTTATTCCATTTCTCTTCCTCGAAAGGCAGTCTTACTGTTTAGGACTTAGTAAAGCTGTTTTCTTTGTGAAAATCCCTTGATTAACAGTCTTTGGAAAAGACCCTGAGGCTGGGAGGAAGGCAAAAGGAGAAGGGGGCAGCAGAGGATGAGATGGTTAGTAGCATCATCTACTCAATGGACATGAGTTGGAGCAAATCTCCAGGAGACAGTGAAGACAGGGAAGCCTGGTGTGCTGCAGTCCATGGAGTGGCAAAGAGTTGGACATGACAGCGACTGAACAAGAACAACAACAGTCTTATCTAAGGGCCTGGTTCCCACCTCTCCCAGAGAGCACTCCCCTTATTTTTTACAAATAAACTTCCTTTTTATAATGGAAAATTTGCAGATAGCAGGGACTACGCATATGCATCACACTCTGCTTCGCCAGTTTCTAATATCTTACATTAGTTTGGTGTGTGCTATGCTTAGTCGCTCAGTCGTGTCCGACTCTTTTTGACTCCATGGACTGTACCCCACCAGGCTCCTCTGTCCATGGGGATTCTCCAGGCAAGGATACTGGAGGGGGTTGCCATGCCCTCCGCCAGGGGATCTTCCCATCCCAGGGATCAAACCCAGGTCTCCCGCATTGCAGGCAGATTCTTTACCAGCTGAGCCACCAGGGAAGCCCAAGAATACTGGAGTGGGTAGCCTATCCTTTCTCCAGGGGAATTTCCTGACCCAGGAATTGAACCAGGATCTCCTGCATTGCAGGCGGATTCTTAACCAGAAGAGCTACCAGGGAAGCCCTTAATGAGCCAACATTGATAGATTATTACTAAGTCCATGCTTTGTTCACATTTCCTTAGTTTTTACTTAATGTCCTTTTTCTGTACCAGGGTCCTGTCTAGGGTACCACATTACATTTAGTAGTTCTGTCTCCTTGTACATGACAGTTTCTCATACTTTCCTTCTTTTTGAAAACCTTGTCAGTTTTGAGAGGCTCTCAGGTTATTTTGCAGAACATCTCTGAAATCTGATGTGTTTTCCTCTGATTCGACTGGACTAATGTATTTTTAGAAGGAAGATCACAGAGTTCCATTTTCCTCATGTATCATACATCAAGGGTTTATACTGTCAATGTGACTTACTACTATACTTTGAGTGCCTAGTTGAGGTGGTATTACCAGGTTTCTGCACTGTGAGTTACTCCTTTGTGTTTCACTTTTCCGTGCTGTACTCCCCTCTCCATTGGCAACTACCAGTTCTAGCTCTGTATCTATCCAAAGTCAGTTTCTGTTTTGTTTTTTAGATTGTGCAATTAGGTGAGATCATGTAGCGTTTGTTTGTCTGTCTTTGTATGACTTATCTCACTAGATAATGCCCTCTAGTTCCATCCATGTTGTGGTAAATGACAACACTGAGCATTACAAAGATTTCTAGTAAGATTTCATTGGGAATAAATGTGAAGATGAAAACGCCCATAACACTTTCCCAAAATTTCTCACAACTCTCACAGATATAGAAATCAAAGTAGTGGTTACTAGGGGGAAGGAGGAGACAAGATAGGGGTAGGGAATTGAGAGCTATAAACTATTATGTATAAAATAAGCTACAAGGATATATTGTAGAACACAGGTAAATATCAGATCAGATCAGTCGCTCGGTCGTGTCCGACTCTTCGCGACCCCATGAATTGCAGCACACCAGTCCTCCCTGTCCATCACCATCTCCCGGAGTTCACCCAAACTCACATCCATCGAGTCAGTGATGCCATCCAGCAATCTCATCCTCTGTCGTCCCCTTCTCCTCTTGCCCACAATCCCTCCCGGCATCAGAGTCTTCTCCAATGAGTCAACTCTTTGCATGAGGTGGCCAAAGTACTGGAGTTTCAGCTTTAGCATCATTCCTTCCAAAGAAATCCCAGGGCTGATCTCCTTCAGAATGGACTGGTTGGATCTTCTTGCAGTCCAAGGGACTCTCAAGAGTCTTCTCCAACACCACAGTTCAAAGGCATCAATTCTTCGGCGCTCAGCCTTCTTCACAGTCCAGCTCTCACATCCATACATGACCACAGGAAAGACCATAGCCTTGACTAGACGAACCTTTGTTGGCAAAGTAATGTCCCTGCTTTTGACTATGCTATCTAGGTTGGTCATAACTTTCCTTCCAAGGAGTAAGCGTCTTTTAATTTCATGGCTGCAGTCACCATCTGCAGTGATTTTGGAGCCCAGAAAAAATAGTCTGACACTGTTTCCACTGTTTCCCCATCTATTTCCCATGCAGTGATGGGACCAGATGCCATGATCTTCGTTTTCTGAATGTTGAGCTTTAACCCCACTTTTTCACTCTCCACTTTCACTTTCATCAAGAGGCTTTTTAGTTCCTCTTCACGTTCTGCCATAAGGGTGGTGTCATCTGCATATCTGAGGTTATTGATATTTCTCCTGGCAATCTTGATTCCAGCTTGTGTTTCTTCCACTCCAGCATTTCTCATGATGTACTCTGCATATAAGTTAAATAAACAGGGTGACAATATACAGCCTTGATGTACTCCTTTTCCTATTTGGAACCAGTCTGTTGTTCCATGTCCAGTTCTAACTGTTGTTTCTTGACCTGTATACAAATTTCTCAAGAGGCAGATCAGGTGGTCTGGTATTCCCATCTCTTTCAGAATTTTCCACAGTTTATCGTGATCCACACAGTCAAAGGCTTTGGCATAGTCAATACAGCAGAAATAGATGTTTTTCTGGAACTCTCTTGCTTTTTCCATGATCCAGCGGATGTTGGCAATTTGATCTCTGGTTCCTCTGCCTTTTCTAAAACCAGCTTGAACATCAGGAAGTTCACGGTTCACATATTGCTGAAGCCTGGCTTGGAGAATTTTGAGCATTACTTTACTAGCGTGTGAGATGAGTGCAATTGTGCGGTAGTTGGAGCATTCTTTGGCATTGCCTTTGGGATTGGAATGAAAACTGCCCTTTTCCAGTCCTGTGGCCACTGCTGAGTTTTCCAAATTTGCTGGCATATTGAGTGCAGCACTTTCACAGCATCATCTTTCAGGATTTGAAATAGCTCAACTGGAATTCCATCACCTCCACTAGCTTTGTTCGTAGTGATGCTTTCTAAAGCCCACTTGACTTCACATTCCAGGATGTCTGGCTCTAGATAAGTGATCAAACCGTGATTATCTGGGTCGTGAAGATCTTTTTTGTACAGTTCTTCTGTGTATTCTTGCCACCTCTCTTTAATATCTTCTGCTTCTGTTAGGTCCATACCATTTCTGTCCTTTATTGAGCCCATTTTTGCATGAAATGTTCCTTTGGTATCTCTGATTTTCTTGAAGAGATCCCTAGTCTTTCCCATTCTGTTGTTTTCCTCTATTTCTTTGCATTGATCGCTGAAGAAGGCTTTCTTATCTCTTCTTGCTATTCTTTGGAACTCTGCATTCAGATGTTTATATCTTTCCTTTTCTCCTTTGCTTTTCGCTTCTCTTCTTTTCACAGCTATTTGTAAGGCCTCCCCAGACAGCCATTTTGCTTTTTTGCATTTCTTTTCCATGGGGATGGTCTTGATCCCTGTCTCCTGTACAATGTCAGGAACCTCATTCCATAGTTCATCAGGCACTCTATCAGATCTAGGCCCTTAAATCTATCTCTCACTTCCACGGTATAATCATAAGGGATTTGATTTACGTCATACCTGAATGGTCTAGTGGTTTTCCCTACTTTCTTCAATTTCAGTCTAAATTTGGCAATAAGGAGTTCATGGTCTGAGCCACAGTCAGCTCCTGGTCTTGTTTTTGCTGACTGTATAGAGCTTCTCCATCTTTGGCTGCAAAGAATATACTTGATCTGATTTCGGTGTTGACCATCTGGTGATGTCCATGTATAGAGTCTTGTCTTGTGTTGTTGGAAGAGGGTGTTTGTTATGACTAGTGCATTGTCTTGGCAAAACTCTATTAGTCTTTGCCCTGCTTCATTCCGTATTCCAAGGCCAAATTTGCCTGTTACTCCAGGTGTTTCTTGACTTCCTACTTTTGCATTCCAGTCCCCTATAATGAAAAGGACATCTTTTTTGGGTGTTAGTTCTAAAAGGTCTTGTAGGTCTTCATAGAACCGTTCTACTTCAGCTTCTTCAGCGTTACTGGTTGGGGCATAGACTTGGATTACTGTGACACTGAATGGTTTGCCTTGGAAACGAACAGAGATCATTCTGTCGTTTTTGAGATTGCATCCAAGTACTGCATGTTGGACTCTTTTGTTGACCATGATGGCCACTCCATTTCTTCTGAGGGATTCCTGCCCTCAGTAGTAGATATAATGGTCATCTGAGTTAAATTCACCCATTTCAGTCCATTTCAGTTCGCTGATTCCTAGAATGTCAACGTTCACTCTGGCCATCTCTTGTTTGACCACTTCCAATTTGCCTTGATTCATGGACCTGACATTCCAGGATCCTATGCAGTATTGCTCTTTACAGCATTGGACCTTGCTTCTATCACCAGTCACATCCACAGTTGGGTATTCTTTTTGCTTTGGCTCCATCCCTTCATTCTTTCTGGAGTTATTTCTCCACTGATCTCCAGTAGCATATTGGGCCCCTACTGACCTGGGGAGTTTCTCTTTCAGTATCCTATCATTTTGCCTTTTCATACTGTTCATGGGGTTCTCAAGGCAAGAATACTGAAGTGGTTTGCCATTCCCTTCTCCAGCGCACCACACCCTGTCAGATCTCTCCACCTTGACCTGCCCATCCTGGGTTGCCCCACGGGCATGGCTTAGTTTCATTGAGTTAGACAAGGCTGTGGTCCTAGTGTGATTAGATTGACTAGTTTTCTGTGAGTATGGTTTCAGTGTGTTTGCCCTCTGATGCCCTCATGCAACACCTACCGTCTTACTTGGGTTTCTCTTACCTTGGGCGTGGGGTATCTCTTCACGGCTGCTCCAGCAAAGGACAGCCATTGCTCCTTACCTTGGACGAGGGGTCTCTCCTCACTGCCGCCAGTATTTTATAATAACTATAAATGGAGTATAACCTTTAAAAATTGTGAACACTATATTGTATATCTGAAACTTATATAAGATTGTCAACTATATCTCAATTAAAAAAAAAATAAAACCTGTGAACCTCTCAAAAATTGACCAAAAAAAAGAAAATTGTCTTAATCAGCCGGTGAACATAACTGGGCATTGTCTTTAAGAAACTGAAAATAACTATTTTTGGTTTCATTTTGATATTGTCTAAATATATACTGGCTGTTCTCCTCAAATTTAGTATACAAGTTGGATGTGTTGCAGTCCCGCACTGGGTGCTTTCTCGTATTGCTATTCAGGTCACTGAGGTGTGGCACGACATGCTAATTAATTCTTAATGGTACAGCATTAAAAATCAGTTGCATTCTAGGGGAGTTCCCTGGCATTCCAGTGGTTAGGACTCTGTGCTTTCATTGCCGGGACGGGGTTCAGTCCCTGGTTAGGAAACTAAGATCCCACAGGCCATGAGGCTCGGCAAGCCCCCCACCCTGCCAAAAAAAAAAAAAAACAACCCTGCACTCTAAATATATTTTTTATTGTGTCAACCATAAAAACCCCAGCCATGTCAGTTCAATGCCTCTTCTCCTTAAAGCACTAGGATCCCATAGGGTACCATTTCCACTAATATCAACTTAAATATTCTTTTTTGTTGTTTTTGAAGGTTCAACCATAGATACACATCCTTCCTTGAAGCCCTTGTTTACTGCCCTGTGGCCATCTGTCCGTATTTCCCCAGGCTTGAAAACTCCCATGGCCAGAGGAGCCTGGTGGGCTATAGTCCATGGAGTGGCAAAGAGTCAGACACAGCTGAGCACACACACTCACACACACCAGAGAAATGGATTAGCCCCATTGTATACAATACAGTTTAGCAACTTCAGTAAGAACTATTTAATATTATATGTTTAAGGTTTTTTTCCTCAAAGGGCTATTTCTCACATAATGTAGGGCCAACTTAATGCTTAAGCTTGAAGTCACGTATGGACATGAGCATTGCTTGATCCAGAAGGTCTTTGTGTTATTTCAGGACCTGGTGACATTCAAGGATGTGGCAATAGACTTCTCCCAGGAAGAATGGGAATGGCTGAGCCCTGCTCAGAGAAGTTTGTACAGGAGTATGATGTTGGAGAACTATCAGAGCCTGGTATCACTGGGTGAGGATGTTTTCCCCCTCTGTATAATTCAGAATTACCCTTAGGGACTCTTTTTTTTTTTTTTTATTTATTGTGTGTCGATCAGAATTGAATCTGGAAAATGAAGAGGATGTTCAGGAATTGGTGACCATTTCAGGTTGAGTCGGTGATTTTGGTGTGTATCAGCTATTTCGTGAGCATGCCCTGTAGTCAGTTGGGAACACAGGGCGTGCTGCGACTGGCGCTGGTCTCCTGTGCTGGCTTGTTTCCTCTGTCCTATAGAGTGTTACCAGCGTAACAGAGTTCACCAAGAATATAGCCGGATCGTTATGAATTCAGAATGTTGCTTTAAAATCTGTATATTTTTATTAACTTGCAGAAAGTGAACTAGTGAGGCACAAGCTGAAAATCGCTTTAGATGTTCTTAGGGAAACTAACACCCTTTTCAGCCCTAGGGCCACCTCACTGGCTAGTTTAGCTTTCCCTTGTCTAGAGGCCCCTTTTATCCTTCTTGCTTGTGGTTCACTAAACGTTGTGAAACTAAATATATGTCTTTCACCAAATTTGAGAAATGTTTGATCATTATTTAATTTTTTTCTACTCTCTCTTCTCCTGGGATCCCAGTTGCACACATGTTAGAACCTTGGATATTGTGCCTTAGGTAACTAAGGATGTGTTCCCTTTTAAAAATCCTTTTTCTCTGTCAGCTTAGATAATTTCTGTTGGTTCATTTTCAAGTTCACTGCCACTTTCTTTGTCCTCTTCAATGTCTTGTTAAGCCCATCTAGTGAATTTTTAAATTTCAGATACTGCATTTTTCAGTTCTAGACTTTTTACTTGGTTCTTTTTTATAATTTCTATTTTGCTGCCAAGAGTATTACACACATATTTTCCTTTATATTCTTGAATATAGATATAATAGCTGTTTTAAAATCCTAGTCTACTGATTCCAGCATCTGTCTTGTCACAGGTTGGGTCTCCACTAATGTCTTTTTTTCTGAGTATGATTCACTTTTTCCACTTTTTAGGGAGTAATTGGATTTTTTCTTGAACACTATAAATAATACAGGATTATTATAAATAATTGAGGATTCTATTACGTTCCTCTGAAGAATGTTGATTTTGTTTTTTAATCAGACAGTTAACTCAAACTCCAAACTGTCTCTCAGTTCAGTTCAGTTGCTCAGTCGTTTCCGACTCTTTGCAACCCCATGAATCACAGCACGCCAGGCCTCGCTGTCCCTCACCAACTCCTGGAGTCTACCCAAACCCTGTCCATCAAGTCGGTGATGCCATCCAGCCATCTCCAAACTGTCTCTAGGGGTCCTTTATATTACCTCACTTTCTGCTGTCCAGTGATCTTCTAAAAATGCTGGGCTGAATTTCTGCCTCCAGTCTCTTAGAAAACGATTCCACTTTTATAGGATTGACTGTTGGCAGCCCCACTAAACTATGCCAGAAGCTTTATATAGTCTGTCACTCCTTGGACTATTCATTTCTATCTTGTCATTCCATCAGAATTAAGGGACCAGCTGAAATGTCCAAAACATGACCAATTTTCATATCTTTTTCTGTATGCAGGACTTTGTATCTCTAAGCCATATGTCGTCTCCTTATTGGAGCAAGGGAAAGAGCCCTGGATGATGATGGACAACGAGATGAGAAGCCCGTCCCCAGGTGAGTGTGGGAGAACCAGAGAGGGGAATCCTTTCTAGGCAATGCCATTTGCACAGGTGATCTTTCCTCCTTTCTTATGCTTCTTAGAAATTCTTCTCAAAGAAGGGCACTCAAAGCTGGTGCTCTGGGACAACCCAGAGGGCTAGGGTGGGGAGGGAAGTGGGAGGGGGGTACAGAATGAGGGGGGCACATGTATACCTATGGCCAGTTCATGTTGATGTATGGCAAAAAACCATCACAATATTGTAAAGTAATTATCCTTCAATTAAATTAATTAAAAGGAAAAAAAGAAACTCTTCTCAAGCTTTCCAAACCTGGGAGAAAACTAAAAGTTGACTTCTTAGCGTGAGCTCCCCAAATATCTCCTCTTCTACTTGTTTTTCAGTTGCTCAGTCTTTTCTGACTCTGACCGCGGGACTGTAGCACGCCAGGCTCCCCTGTCCTTCACTGTCTCCTAGAGTTGGCTCCATTCACGTCCATTGAGTTGGTGATATTAGCGAACCATCTCATCCTCTGCTGCCCCCTTCTCCTTTTGCCTTCAGTCTTTCCCAGCATCAGGGTCTTTTCCAGTGAGTTGGCTCTCTGCATCAGGTGGCCAAAGTATTGGAGCTTCAGCTTCAGCATCAATCCTTCCATTGAATATTCAGGATTGATTTCATTTAGGATTGAATAATTTGATCTCCTTGCAGTCCAAGGGACTCTGACATCTTCTCCAGAACAGTTCAAAAGCATCAATTCTTTGGCGCTCAGCTTTCTTTATGGTCCAGCTCTCATATCCAAACATGACTACTGGAAAAACAATAGCTTGGACTATGTAGACCTTTATCAGCAAAGTGATGTCTCGCCTTTTAATATGCTGTCTAGGGTTAGCATAGCTTTCCTTCCCAGTAGCAAGTGTCTTTTAATTTCATGGTTGCAGTCACAGTCTGCAGTGATTTTGGAGTCCAAGAAAATAAAATCTGTCACTGTTTCCACTTTTCCCCCTTCTATTTGCCATGAAATGATGGGACTAGATGGCATGATCTTAAGTTTTTTGAAAGTTGAGTTTCAAGCCAGCTTTTTCACTCTCCTCTTTCACCCTCATCAAGAGGCTCTTTTGTTTCTTTTCACTTTCTGCCATTACAGTGGTATCACTGGCATATCTGAAATTGTTATTTCTCCCGGCAATCTTGACTCTTCTAAAAACTCATTTTGCAAACATCTTTATCCAGCTCCTTCCCATCGCCTCTTTCCTTTTGACATACTGACTTAACATAAACTTCTCTGTTTTTTAAATCTTAACTCCAAAATTAGATGCTGCATTCAAATCATAACATACCCTGCTACTTTAAATCATTTTTTGCTTTCCTGTTGCAAATAGGAAAAATCCAGATCCTACCAGCTCCTTCTTAATTTTCCAGCCTTATCTTCCATTATGTTTTAGCTTTTTTCACTGTACTTTAGCCCAGAGTCTTCATGAGGCAAGTTATCAAGGTATGTTCCATATGTGTTACAGGTATTCCCACATCCTGAGTCTCTAAGCCGTGAGAGACCAGATGAGATTAGAGGCAGTCTGAGTTCCAAGTCTGGGTATTACAAAGATCCAGATTATATGATCCAGATTCCCTCTGGATCATAGGCAGTGTCTTTTTCAACAAGGGCCTGATGTACAGTTGAAAAGCACTGCTTTAGCCCATAGGTCGCCTTTTCTGAACTCGCAAGCTCTTTCTCACTCAGGCTTCTGTTTTTCCTGTTTTCTCTGCCTAGAGTGCTCTTCTCTTGGCTTTCTGTCTATGTCTGGCTCTCAGGCCAGAGCTTAAAAATCATCTCATTGGAGACCTTCCTAACCACCTCATATAATGAATATTTCCCTATTCCAACCCAAGTATGATCTATGAAGCCACTGTTTCTTTGTAACACTCAGGAGAGCCCGTAATGGTGTGTGCTTATTTTTTTGCCTCCCCCGCTGAACCTAAATTTCACAAAGACAAGGGAATGTTGGGATCACACATGATAATTATGCCTTTATGAAATTCTCCTTTCACTTCTGTAACAGTGTTTGATCTTTACATTTGGGGATGATGTGGACCCTATACTTCAAGGATCCTCCAAATATTAGGAGGGAAATAAGCTCGGTTTAGACACGCTTTATAGTTTGGTTATGTAGGAAGCTACTATCAGCCTTAAAGAGGAAAACAGAAAGAGAACTTTCCTGATAAGAGGTAATAACTGTCCATTTTAGAACAGATACAGGAAGAGGGAAAGGAGATAAAGAAGCCTGTTATAAATCTGATGGGACATTGAGTGACAGTATGGCTTTAAGTATTATTCAGTGATTAAGATAGCTCAGCATCCATGTTGAGAAAAGCCAAAAAGGTAAGGGACAAGCACGGCCCTCCATGGGAGGCTGGAAATGAAGACAACCTTCACACGACAAGAAAGTAAATTTGAGGGAGGAGCAGATGACGCTGTCATCTTTCTGCTTTTCTCTTCCTAGGATTGCTCCCCTCAGTCCATCTACATAAGAAAAACCATGGGGAATTGGTTTCTTGAGTTCTCATGGACCCAGTTCTAGAACTGTTGAAGTCTGGGTGTTCCTGATGCCATGAATGACCTGGGGAGGAAGCCTGTTAATAGCTCAGTGTCTCTTAATTGCGTTGGTAGATTTGACCCCTCCCATCTCTGAATTTTTATACTAGTTTTACCTTTTTACCACATGGATTCATTTTTGATATATTTTCTTCTCAAATTACTTGCTTTATTGGTCTTATTGTCTTCCTCATGACTTTCTGTACTTCTCTGGAACCACTGTCTTTAATTCCTTTAGTGTTCCCCATGCTTGACATGTAGTAGAAAACTATTTAGGGAGCATTGGATTAGTCAATAATTTATTATATTTCTTGATATCACCTCTTCCCTAAAGTTTTCTCTTAGTGTCACCTCTTCTATACACATTTCTTCTTTATAGATTTATCAAGAATTTTTTACTTATGCCTGAGTTCCTGTGATATACGTTAAGTGACTTAGTGGTAGTATATAAGGCTCATTTATTTCTTCCTGAAAGCTTATATTCTATCTCACAAGGTAAGAAAGGTAGTGATGTGGTAGTAAATAAGCATTTAATTAATAACAGTGATACCAACCCACATATCTCTGTAAGACTAGTTCCTACAAAAAGACACATGCTGCAGCTGCTACTGCTAAGTCGTGTCAGTCGTGTCCGACTCTGTGCGACCCCATAGACGGCAGCCCACCAGGCTCCCCCGTCCCTGGGGTTCTCCAGGCAAGAACACTGGAGTGGGTTGCCATTTCCTTCTCCAATGCATAAAAGTGAAAAGTGAAAGGGAAGTCGCTCAGCCGTGTCCGACTCTAGTGACCCCATGGACCGCAGCCTACCAGGCTCCTCTGTCCATGGGATTTCCAGGCAAGAGTACTGCAGTGGGGTGCCATTGCCTTCTCCCCAAAAAGACACATGGCAGAACCCTATTAAGATGTGATAGTTTTCCTAGGCTGGTGAAAGAAAGATGAAGAGTGGGAAAATCCCTTAATATGCACTCTGAAGTTCAGGGATCTATGAGAAATGAAGAGCATTTACTTTATTAAAATACATGGAAATGGCTTATGGGAATGCTATTTTCTCATTATGAAGAGATGACTCTAGGATTTTGCCTAAACTCCAAGAGAAATCACAAAACATAAGGTATTTGTGGTTTCAGGGAATCTACAGAGATTTTTGAGTGGCATAGTTATATGGTAGTATTGGTTTTTTAAGAAAGTTAGCCTGGCTATATATGCAAGTCTCCTAGAAGAGGGAGAGAATAGAGGAAGAGAATTTCATGTATAGTCTGTTATGTTAATACAGGCATAAAATACTACTACCGTTGCAACCTACACCTTCAGGACTCTGTTATCCTACATTTAATTTTCTAAATTACCATTTCTATGTTCTTCTATGAGCTCCCATTCTCTGGGGTCTGCTTACATATTTTTTTCAGTTGAAATGCCTGTGCATAATATATTTTGTGGAGTTTATTATTTTCAAATCACCTTTTCCGTGTTAAATGTTTCCTTTGTTATAGCCCATGATAAAGGAAACATTTGGTTTTTTGAATCTTTCAGATTGGGAATTTATACATAAGACACAAGAATTACCTCTGAAGCAGTTTGTATGTGATGATATGTTAATGGAGAGAATTGCAAGCTATGAACGGGAGTGTCCTACTTTTGGAGAAAATTGGAAATGTCAAGATCTTTTTGAGAGGAAGTTGTTAAGCCAAGAGATATTTATCAGGCAAGAAAGAAGCACTCCTATAGAAAACCTCACTGTGGAAATAGACCACAGATATAACAAACCTGAGAAATGTGTTCCTCTACACAGTATAGAAGAGAATATTTATAATAATCACTTGTCAGATAAAAAAAACTTTACCAAAAATTCCATGGTATTAAAACACAAGAAAGTCTATGCAGGAAAGAAACTTTTTAAATGTAATGAATGTGAGAAAACCTTCACCCAGAGCTCATCTCTTACTGTTCATCAGAGAATTCATACTGGAGAGAAACCATATGAGTGTAAGGACTGTGGGAAGGCCTTTAACCAGAGTCAACACCTTGTCCAGCACCACAGAATACACACTGGAGAAAAACTCTTTGAATGTAAGGAATGTAGGAAAGCCTTCAGCCAAAATGTACATCTTATTCAACATCAAAGAATTCATACTGGAGAAAAACCATATAAATGTAAGGAGTGTAGAAAAGCCTTCAGCCAGCCTGCACACCTTGCTCAGCATCAGAGAATTCATACTGGGGAGAAGCCTTATAAATGTAAGGAGTGTGGCAAGGCCTTCAGTGATGGCTCGTCCTTTGCCCGACATCAGAGGTGTCACACCGGCAAAAGACCCTATGAATGTATTGAATGTGGGAAAGCTTTCAGGCAGAACACATCGCTTATCCGTCACTGGAGATATTATCACACTGGGGAGAAACCCTTTGACTGCATCGACTGTGGCAAGGCCTTCAGCGATCACATAGGACTTATTCAGCACAGGAGAATTCATACTGGAGAGAAACCCTACAAATGTAATGTGTGTGCGAAAACCTTCAGCTACGGCTCATCCCTGACCGTCCATCAGAGAATTCACACAGGAGAGAAACCATATGAATGTGACATCTGTGGGAAAGCCTTCAGCCATCATGCCTCACTCACCCAGCACCAAAGAGTGCATTCTGGAGAGAAGCCTTACCAATGCAGGGAATGTGGAAAAGCCTTCAGGCAGAGCATACACCTTGCTAGCCATCTGAGGATCCATACTGGAGAAAAACCGTATGAATGTAAGGAATGTGGAAAAGCTTTTAGCATCAGTTCACAGCTGGCTACTCATCAGAGAATTCATACTGGAGAGAAACCTTATGAATGTAAGGAATGCAGGAAAGCCTTCAACCAGAGGGCACACCTCGCACAGCACCATAAAATTCATACTGGAGAGAAACCTTATGATTGTACTGAATGTGGTAAAGCCTTCAGCCAGGCTACCCGCCTTATCCAACATCAGAGAGTTCACACAGGAGAGAAACCCTATGAATGTACTGAATGTGGGAAGGCTTTTAGTGACAGCTCATCCCGTGCTCAGCATCTGAGACTTCACACAGGCCAAAAGCCCTATGCATGTGTTGAATGTGAGAAGGCATTCAGAACAAAATCATCACTTACTTGCCATCAAAGATGTCATACAGGGGAGAAACCTTACAAATGTAGTGCATGCGGTAAAGCCTTTAGCCATCGACAGTCACTTACTGTTCATCAGAGAATTCATTCTGGAGAAAAACCATATCAGTGTAAGGAATGTAGGAAAACCTTCAGCCAGATCGGACACCTTAATCTACATAGAAGAATCCACACTGGAGAGAGATCTTACGAATGTAAAGAATGCAAAGAAGTCTTCAGACAAAGTGCACACCTTGCTCATCATCATAAAATTCATGCTACAGAGTCATCTCAAGCCCTCAGCTCTTCCCCACCCCCTGCATCACCAAGTCCTGGGGATATGCCTGCTGAGTATTTCTGGAATTCATCCACGTCTTTCCATCCTCATTGCCCTAATCCAAAACATAGTCATCTCATCTGGACTATTCCAGTTGTCTAAACACTGGTCTCTCTGCATCCTCTTTTGTCTCCTCCAAGTTCATTCTTCACACTACTCCCACAGTGGCCTGTTCAAATGTAAATGTAATTATATGACTCTCTTAAAACCCTTGGTGTGAAAATTTAAACTACTTGATGCATACCAAGTGCTTAGCATAGTGCCTGACCCAGACTAAATGCTCTATAATGATAGTTTAGTATCCTTCAGAGTCTGCTTGAAAGCTATTTTTAAGCAGTGAACTCTGGAAGACAGTATATGTACTTGGAGATCCTAACAGTTTTTAAAACTGAAACTTAATGTGAATGATGAGGATTAGCTTTAAACATTAACACATTTAAAGCTTTATAACACCACATATATGACTGTGTTCCTTTGTTGGTGAGAAAATTCAACATGACCTAATACATAGAGTATGTTTTAGGAAGTATCTAGAACTCTGGATAAGACTGGAACGAAAGAATAGAAAATAACTGGGAATAATGCAAGACTGTATTTAGTAAAGGCAAAAAGTAAAAATTCCTAATATTTAAAATGGAAGAGACAGAGAACTTGAATAGTCTAGCCCTTTTTTAAGACACCTGGTTTCACAGATTAATGCTGAACCTTCAAGGAATCATAAGCTGTTCTAGAGTACAGAAAAAAATAATTGAAATGGATTATTTTGGAGTACTTCTAACCTCTGTTAAGGAGAACAGAGGTTATGAATAAATGGAGATCCATGTTTCTAGAAGGAACTTTTAGTACTGTAAACATATCTGTACATTCAGTCAATTCCAGTCACAATTCTTTTAGGATAATTTTCCACTGACAATTTTGTTCTGAAAATCTATGTAGAATGGTAAATAGGAAAACATCACAAGGAAATTTTTGAAAAATATATCCCCATGAATTTAGTTACTTGCAAAAGTAATTATTTTTCATGTGTCATTGGGGGAGATAGATTACATAAATGGTGCTTGACAAATATCCAGCTGGAAATAAAGTCAGATCCACATTTCACCCCTTACAGAGAAGTTCATTTCATATAGATTAAAGATAGACTAGGAAACACAATATTAAATTTCTTAGAAGAGAATGTAGAATATGTCTATCCCCTTGAGTTCAGGTAGGCTTTAGTAAGCAGGACAGAGTCCAGAAGTTATGAAGAGGGACAGTGTTAGTAGGACCATGTAAAAAATTTAAACTAAGACACTGTATGCAAAGTGAGACACATATAGTCCTTATAAAAAGTGCTGTTGCTTTATGTTGCAGCCTGGATGGGAGGGGAGTTCAGGGGAGAAAGGATACACGTATATGTATGGCTGAGTCCCTCTGCTGTCCACCTGAAACTATCAGATTGTTAATTGGCTATACCCCAATACAAAACAAAAAGTTAAAAAGAAATGCTGTTGTAAAGCAGCAAGGAAGAGACACAGTCTGACAAAGTCAGATAAAATACACAATATGACAGCAACTCTAAATGAAGAAAACAGTCAAGGAAAATCTTAATTGCACTCATGATCAGATAAATGGAAATTTTAAAAGTTCTTACCACCAGCACAAACCAGCACACATATTATGGATAATATCCAGTACTGCTACAGATGTGACATATTTTTATACGTTGGGAGGGTAAATAGGTAGAAAGCCATTTTAGAAGGCAATATGGGAATGGCTACCCACTCCGGTATTCTTGTCTGGAGAATCCCATGGACAGAGGAGCCTGGGGGCTACAGTCTGTGGGGTCACAAAGCAGCAGACACGACTGAGTGACTAGCACACTAACACTAACATGGTATTGTATATCAGTATATAAAGTGTAATTAATTAATCACTGCTGCAATTCTAGGGATTTATCTTCTCAAAAGCAGAAGCACAAAAATATAGCTGTACATTTACCACAGAATTTTTAAAATCTTGGAACAGCTTAAGTATCCAGCAGTAGTAAATTGATTAGTTAATTTTGGAAAATCAGTTCAGTAGATTATTATGCAGTAACTGAAAAGAATGAGGAGGATCTCTATACTCACAAAACTATGCCTTGTAGTTTATTGAGAATGTAATTTTCATAACTATGTAATATGGCATAGTTACAAGTACATAAACTCTGTAAAGTTAACATGAACTGTGTTGTTTTTGTATGTAATGCAAATAGAAACCATGCATGCACAGACTCCTTCCCTGTTGGTTGGGCTGCTATGATGTCATTCCCTGACGTTTTCTTTGCATCACCAGCTTATACACAGTTCACATTAGTCCAGTCAGACACTCTCTCCTTGGGACTTAGGCGGGAGCTGAATGTGAATCATCTCTTGGCCACAGCTTTTGAGATGCTTCCCGAGTTCCCGCTGCTCTGCTTCCTAGAGCTAAAATGTTCCATGTTCTTTCCAGGTTGTTCCCCCACCAGCATTTTGTTCTCATTTTAAAATAAGATTAAGTTCTTTTGCTGTCTATCAGGGAAAACTGACCAGTATAGAAATTGGTTAGCACTGAGTGGGTTTCAGGCCAAAGATTCTTAGAGAGTGTGGAATTATAATTAAAGTGTGGTTATTGGGTGAAATGGAGCAAAGCAGTATAAGGCACCTAATCCTATTTTGTGCCATAAAAGTAACAGGCCTTCACAGCAACAGAAAGACAGCTCATCAGCTGAGGTCTGGATGGCTCTTTGCTTGGACGCATTAAGAGGACAGAAGGTGCCCGTCCATGGAGTGTGTACAATGCCTGTTCAGAGCGGAACTGGGTAACAGAAATCAAGAGGGTAAAAGGACTTATTTCTTAATGAACTCTTTTGCTTTAAGGCATGGAGTAGAATACAGGTCATTCGTGTAACATAATTGAAAGACTTCTTGTAGCTTTTATTGTCCAGTCGCTAAGTCGGGTCTGACTCTGTGACCCCATGGACTGCAACAGCCCAGGGGGAAAAAAAGAAAAAGCAGGGAGCAGGACAGGATGTGTGTGCCCCTGGGAGGGAGGTGTGAAGAGGAAAGGTGCTCACACCTCGGGGAGCGCCGGCCCTGATCAGTGGGAGAGCGAGGGGGCTTCAGCAGCTGGGAGGTGGGGCGCAGCTGCAGGCAGAACCGAGAGTGGTCCGCACGGGTCAGCACTGTCACTGCACTCCCAGCGCCAGAGGCCACCCAGGCTGTGTGGGGAGAAGCCTGAGCACATGGGGACAGAGGGCCATTCAGGGCCCGTGAAGGGAGAAGGGAGGTAAGTCACAGCACCTTACTCTTGGCATACTCCGGCGGGGGCAGCGCCACTCAGACCCCACTGTAACACGTGAAGGGCTCAGCTATGCTCCCATGGTCAGCTGTGGGCTGGTGCTCCAGAAGGGTTCAGCCGACTCACGTCTTGCTCGGTGAGCCCTCAAGGCGGGAGCCAGGACTTAGAGTAGGGAGACGTGGGCATAGCACCAAGCTTGCTTCTGGTTCCACTGGTCAAAGCAGGCCCCACAGCCAAGCCCGGAGTGGTGTGGGAAGGGCTGACTTGATGGTGTGGCTACAGGGAAGGATGAAACATGCCAATCACGAGTGCAGACCACCTGCATTACCAGGAATCACAGAGGACTACAAGGTCTAGTTTAGGAGACCAGGGTTTGATTCCTGGGTTGGGAAGATCCCCTGGAGAAGAGAATGGCAAGCCGCCCCAATATTCTTGCCTGCAGAATTCCGTGGACCGAGGATCCTGGCAGGCTACAGCCTATGGGGTTGCAAAGAGTCAGACACAACTGAGACACACACACACACAAGGTCTAATCAGACAGCAAGATCTCCGCAAGATTATTCTAAGTAATTCATACAGTCTGTAATTTATAAGGGCTTCCCTGCTGGCTCTTTTCCCTGGTAAAGAATCCACCTGCCTCTGCAGGAGACGCAGGAGACTCGGATCCCATTCCTTGGACAGGAAGATCCCCTGGAGGATGAAATGGCAACCCACTCCATTGTTCTTGTTTGGAGAATCCCATGGACATGGGCCTGGAGGGCTACAGTCCATGGAGTTACAGTCAGATGCAACCGAGTGCACACGCACACACATAATTTATAAAGAAGAAAAGTAATCATTTTACCTCTATATTCTCCTTCCCACCAATCAGCAAGCTCCTCTCCCTCAAGGCAACCACTCTGAGCAGTTGCCTCATATCTTTCCAGAATATTCTATGCATGTATAAGCAAATTTTTATGTGGATATTAGTTTATATGCATAAATATTCTAAAAAGTTACATAATGCTCCTTTCTACGCACATGGTACCGCATGGAATGGTTTTCCAGCTTGCTTTCATTCATTGTCATCTGAGACCCTCTGTCTGCTTACACAAGGCAGGTGGATGTTACCATTTCACATAGTTTGGGCATAAGCTATTTTTTATCTTTTTTATTCTCTAAATCGTTTTTTTTTTAATATTTATTTATTTAGGGGGCATAAGATTTATTATAAAGAATCCCTTATGATTATTTAAACCTCATTGTGATTTGTTTAGCTCCAGAAAAAAAAAATTGCCGAAAAATATTTCTCAGTTGTCCTGCTGCTGCTGCTGCTGCTGCTAAGTCGCTTCAGTCGTGTCCGACTCTGCGACCCCATAGACGGCAGCCCACCAGGCTCCCCCGTCCCTGGGATTCTCCAGGCAAGAACACTGGAGTGGGTTGCCATTTCCTTCTCCAGTGCATGAAAGTGAAACGTGAAAGCGAAGCCTCTCAGTCGTGTCCGACTCGCAGCGACCCCATGGACCGCAGCCTACCAGGCTCCTCCGTCCATGGGATTGTCCAGGCGAGAGTACTGGAGTTGGGTGCCATTGCCTTGTCCATCTCAGTTGTGAGTGAAGCCTTTCTTCCAAATTTGACCTGTGTTGTAGGGCAACTAGGACCTCTCTACATAAAAGAGAACGTCCACATTAAAAAAAAATTGCTATGACATTTTCAATCATATAGAAAGGTATAAAGTATAGTACATGCCCATATTCAATATTTTTTAAAAACAACTTTGGTAATAAGAAAATATAATACCTGTACTTTTAAAATAAGGAAATGCACCATATTTTATAAAATATATTTGCTTTAAAAATAGGTTGTGAAAATCTATCTATATGTCTATTTTCCAGGTCAATTTTAAAGTAAATTACAGACATGCTCTCACTTCCTCAGCTTGCATCTCTAAGTAAAAAACCATTTGTGCTCACTTCAGCAGAACATATACTAAACAGAAGAGAAAATAAAGTGTCTTTTATACAAGCACAATACCATTATCACACAATGAAATGAGTAATTTCTTAATATCACTGACCAGTCCATATTCATATTTCCTTGCTTCTCCCACCAAGACAGGTTGAAAAAGTGATTTAATTTTATCAGAAACTAATGTGTCAAGCCAAAATCACTGCAGATGGTGACTGCAGCCATGAAATTAAAAGATGCTTGCTCCTTGGAAGAAAAGCTATTGACCAACCTAGACAGCACATTAAAAAGCAGAGATATTACTTTGCCAACAAAGGTCCGTCTAGTCAAGGCTATGGTTTTTCCAGTGGTCATGTATGGATGTGAGAGTTGGACTGTGAAGGCTGAGGGCCGAAGAATTGATGCTTTTGAACTGTGGTGTTGGAGAAGACTCTGGAGAGTCCCTTGGACAGCAAGGAGATCCAACCAGTCCATCCTAAAGGAGATCAGTCCTGAGTGTTCACTGGAAGGACTGATGTTGAAGCTGAAACTCCAATCCTTTGGCCACCTGATGCGAAGAGCTGACTCACTGGAAAAGACCGTGATGCTGGGAAAGATTGCAGGCAGGGGGAGAAGGGAATGACAGAGTATGAGATGGTTGGATGGCATCACCAACGCAATGGGCATGAGTTTGAGCAAGCTCTGGAACTTAGTGATGGACAGGGAAGCCTGGCGTGCTGCAGTCCTTGGGGTCGCAAAGAGTCAGACACGACTGAGCGACTGAACTGAACTGAACTGTGCCTTGTCTGTGAGCTGGGCATATTAGCTTGTGGAGAGGAGCAAATGATCAACACATGGAGACACATCTACCTCCCTGCCCACCTGCCCTCTCAGTTCTCAGCCCTATGGAGGAGACCAGGGAGGGCCTGGGGGGAGAGAATCTGTCTGCATTTTTTTTTTTCTGTCCCGTCATTTTCTGCACAGGCCTTGGCACACAAGAGGTCGTGAAGAAATGCCAGGTGAATGAATGAATAAGAGAAAAACCTTCCCTGCTGGTCCAGTGGTAAAGGATCTGCCTTTCTAATACCGGAGACACGGGTTCGATCCCTAGTCTGGGAAGAGCCCATGGAGCAACTCAGCCCGTGCGCCACAACTGAGCCTGTGCGTGGAGCCCACGAGCCCGACCACTCAGCCCACGAGCTGCGACCACTCAGCGCACGAGCCCGACCACTCAGCCCACGAGCCCGATCACTCAGCCCACGAGCTCGACCACTCATGAGGCCCACGAGCTGCGACCACTCAGCCCACGAGCCTGACCACTCAGCCCACGAGCTGCGACTACTTAAGCCGAGTCGCCTCTTGTGTGCTGCACAAGAGAAGCCCCCGCAATGAGAAGTCTGAGCATAACTGGAGAGGAGCCCCTGCTCACAGCAGGTGGAGAAAGCCATACCGTCAAAAAGACCCAGCACCACCGAGATGGAAAATAAACGCACAGAGAGAACCGCCCTCTGCCGGCAGGGTCAGGAACTGCAGTGTCTGAGTCTTGCTGTATTCAGGGCATCACCCAGGCCACAGCACAGTAGGTCCTGATGAAAGGCTTACCTGAAGGCCCAAGGGAGCCACGGGGGCGGCTGCGGGGAAGAACACTGCAGGCAGATGTCGGCTCCAGAGCCAGCGCCGATGTCCTGAGTCAGGGGCGTGACGGGCTTGTCGGAACAGCCGCAGGTCAGTGCGGCTGGAGCAGGGAAGGGAACAAAAGGGAGGCATGGCGGGGTGGGGAAGGGCACAGGCACGTCCGCATGGGGCTGGATGGCCAGGGGGAGGACTTGGCCTTTGACTTCCTGAAGTGGGTGGACTACGAACGGTCTTAATTACATTTAATGGGATCCGCCTGGCTCTTGGGTGAACAGAGCATCGGGGTGCCGGTGGGGCCCTCCATCGTCCATGAAATGAGCGTTCTGGCACGTGACAGAGCTGAAATAAATAACCACTGTTCTATGGTTTATCCCAGGTGGCTCCGTGGTAAAGAATCCGCCCACAATGCAGGAGATGCCGGTTCCATCCCTGGGTCGGGAAGATCCCCCAGAGGAGGAAATGGCAACCACTCCAGTATTCTTACCTGGGAAATATCATGGACAGAGAAGCCTGGTGGGCCACAGTCCATGGGGTTGCACAGAGTTGGACACGACTTAGTAACTAAAACAACAGCAAACCAGCTCTAAATGTTTTTCTTTGTAATAAAATCCATTTTTGACCTGGACAAGTCTCTCCTTTCAACTCGTCGCTTCTGTTCGAGGAATACTCGCTTGTGCATGCTAAGTCATATCTGACTCTTGACCACCCCAGGGACTGCAGCCCGCCAGGCGCCTCTGTCCACAGGATTCTCCAGGCAAGAACACTATATCGGGTTGCCGTTTCCTTCTCCAGGGGATCTGCCCAACCTAAGGATGAAACCTGCGTCTCCTGTATTGGCAGGCGGATTCTTTACCACTGTACCACTTGATCCGTTTTTCCAGGAATACTTAACACATTAAAAAAAAAAAAGTTAGATGTACTACCTCCCTGCATATTTCTAGTAATTATGTTTCAAGACCCAGGAATCTTTTCCTAACATCTCCAAGAATACAATTGTTGAAAAAGAGATATTTCATTTTATTTTCTGCACTAGTCAACACCTTTTACAAATAACATGTTTAATACAGCTTGTATATCCTCACTTACATTTTCAGTCACGACAGTTCGTTTCAACTCTAAATGAAGCCAGTTTCATCCTGAACGTTGGTGAAAGTGAATCTATAATGAGTCTCTTAGCTTGCTGCATGTGCTAAGTCGCTTCAGTCATGTCCGACTCTTTGCAACCCATAGACTGTAGCCCGCCAGGCTCCTCCGTCTGTGGAATTCTCCAGGCTAGAATACTGGAGTGGGTTAACCATTTCCTTCTCCAGGGGATCTTCCCAACCCAAGAATCGAACCCCGGTCCCCTGCATTGCAGGCAGATTCTTTACTCACTGACCTACGAAGGAAGCCCTTCTTGGGTTGAGTTCATATGAAATGAGACTCTCCCATCTGCAACCAATAAAATCCTAAAGAATGGAACAGCGGAGGCATGTGTTTCTTTTAAGGGCCAGTTGTGGCTTGTTGGACACAATCAGCCAGAGACAGGAATGGGGACAGGGAGAAGCCAACACTTTACCTGCCCTAATGTCTCTGACAAACTCAAAGGAGGCCACTCAAAGTCCTCTTAAAACAAAATGACTCAAAGAGTCTAAATACACATACACAGGAAGTTCAAACAGCAGGATGGTAATATCGACCACTATTAGACAAGGTAAAATTTAAGGCAAGGGATTACATTAGTTAAAGACAATCATTTCCTATTGGGCAAAGGACTAAGAATCAGATTTTAGCCAACATTTATTGTGTGCCTGCTCTATACTTGGCACTGTGCTGGGTGTTTTACATGTATTACTTAGTTGACAAAGACATAACAATGCTGTATATATTATATGCACCAAATTACACAGCTGCTAAATACACAAAGTATATATTAATAAAAATAGATTGACAAATGTAATCAATACTAACAGATTTTTACATAGCCTTATTGGTTTTTGACACGTAGGTTTGGACAAAACTAAATAGCATGTGATTCTGAACAACGTAATTGATAAGATGAAGTTAATTAACTGACATGTAGTTTTGAATTCTACAGACAGAATATATATATTCATCTTAAATGTCCATGAAGCATACACACACACTGGATATGTTCTAGGCCAGGATAAAAGCTTCTTAAAAGGTTTTGAAAGCAGACATGTGATGGCCCACATTCTCCGCTCACAGTGCAGTGAATCAGGAAGAAACCTCTTTTTAAATAGACCTTATCACTGAGTTTAAAATCACTCTTTAGAAACCCTGCAATAAAATACTTAGGCAACAACAAGATAAACAAGAACACGAATTATCCAACTTTGAGATGTGGCCAAGGCTATAACCAGAAGTACATTTATATTATTAAATGCACTATTACAGCAAATAGTTTTATAAAAAGAATATAAATAAATTAATAGGTCAACTTAAAAATCGAGAGAAGGAATAGAAACAACAAAATAAACCCAATACATGTTAAAGGAAAAAAAAATTATAAACTCGAGAAATAATGGACATAAATAAATCCTAATGCTGGTTCTTCAGAAAAATAATAAACTAGATAAAACTTTGACAAATCAAAGGCAGAATGGGGACAGAATAAAGAGTAGATTTTGTTTAATTATATTGGGGCTGACCAAAAAATTCATTCAAGTTTCTCTCTACCATCTTACAGAAGAACCCAAATGAACTTTTTGGCCAAGCCAAAAAATACTATTTATAATTAAGCTAATCATCTGGAGGAAAATATTCAGTGGAATGAAGAATAGTCTAAGGGACAAAAGAATACTATAAATCATCAAAATTAATGGAGTTAAAAAGTATTAACGAGCTGAATACAGGAGAAGAAACGGAAAAGCCATCTAAGAACACACGGAAAGCTCCCTTCCGTAGCTCTAGGACCTGATCCCTTTCCTGAGTTCTTTACGCACGTCAAGGAACTGATACTTCTTACACCACAAGAAAGGGCTTCCCTGGTGACTCAATGGTAGAGAATCTGCCTGCCGACGCAGGAGATGCGGGTTCAGTCCCTGGGTTGGGAAGATCCCCTGGAGGAAGAAAGGGCAACCCACTCCAGTAATCTTGCCTGGGAAATCCCATGGACAGAGGAGCCTGGTGGGCTATAGTCCATGGGGGTCACAAAGAGTCAGACAGGACTGAGCACAGCCTAAACTACAGAAAGTATTCGAAAGCACAGCCAAAGGTCAAACGTTACTCAAGTCCTTCTACGATGCAAGCTTAGCCACAATACCAAAACGAAACAAAGACAGCACCAATCTTAGGTAAGAAGATAGAGGCAAGAATTCTACATAAAATATTAAGGAACAGAATTCAGTATCTGAAAAGCCAGGTGTGCCACCATCCTAAGAATGCAAAGGTGATTTGTAATTGAGAAATTGACTCAATTTCATTGCCCGTATGTTGCACACGTGTTCACCTTCTCTGAAGTCACGCTGCATCGTCCACTTGGTGACGTCTTACATTTAAGTAGCATTCTGTTTCTCAGGAGTACACAAAATAATATGCATTTACAATCGAAGATGTCTTAAGTTCAGTGAAATACAGTAATGCAGAAACGGCACATGAAAAGGTGAAACACAAAATAAAAGTCATCTCGATGGATGTGTAAAAGGCATTTGATAATATTCCAGACCTATTCCTGATTGTTTAAACCAGGGCTCTTCCTGAACATGACACAAGGCATCTATTTCGAAACAAGAGCCACCTTTATAGTTAAATGTAAAACATCATGGGCATCCCAGTTAAAACTAGGAACAGAAAGATCACACACACCACCAAGACTAGGGTCGTTTGCTGTGGAACTTTCCACCACTCCAAAAAGCCCTGAAACGGAAACAAAGAAAGAGGGTAAATGTCAGCGGGGGAGGGGGCCGCCATTGTCACCTGAAGGAAAGCGGATTACAGAACTGGGAATGAAATGGTCTATCAGGGGTTTCCCTGGTGGTCCAGTGGTTAAAACTCCGTGCTCCCGATGACGGCGGCTGAGGTTTGACCCCTGGCCAGGGAACTGGATCCCACAGGCCACAACTAAGAAGCGACCAGGAGTTCACACAGGCAACTAACGACCCCACACACCTCAACTGAGACCCAGTGCAGCCAAGTAAATAGACAGAAATTTAAAAAAGAAATAGCCTGTCGCGACCAAGAATTCACACAGGAAACTAACGACCCCACCCACCTCAACTGAGACCCAGTGCAGCCAAGTAAATAGACAAAATTTAAAAAAGAAATAGCCTGTCAGCTGTGGAGCTGTTTTAATTAGAAACTCTGCGAGCGCCTGGATGGGAGGGGCGCTCGGGGGAGAATGGATCCACGTACATGTAGGGTTGAGTCCCTTTGCTGTTCACCTGAAACCACCACAACAATGTTGATCAGCTATACTTTAGTACAAAATAAAAAGCTTAAAGCTTGAAAAAAAGATAAAACCAAACAGAAATAAAATACAATCATAGGTGTGGTGTCTCTCCTCTCTCGGATATTCAAGAATAAACCTTCTGGGACTTCACTGGTGTCGTGGCTAAGATTCTGAGCTCCCAATGCTGGGGGCCCCGGTTCAACCCCTGGTCAAGGAACTAGATCCCACACGCCGCAACTAAGACCTGGCATGACTAACTAACTATTTTTAAGAAAGGATAAACCTCCTGGCTCACAGAATTACTTTCTTCTTCCCTCGAGCCATCCCACTGGGAGCCAGCACTTACTTCTACACTACCAAAGTCGGTTGTCCAGCTTGCCTCCTCCCACCTTGGGTCAACAAAGCCTTTTTCTGGCTTGAGCCAGTCCAAGTTGGATTTCTGATATCTGATTGGCAGATGAGACCCTCACATGTTGCCAAGTGATTATATGCTTTCTAATACATAAAATAAATATGTTAATAAAAGAACAGCTGTTACTATTTCACATATTGATGATGCCTTATGCCCCCACAAAGAAAACATTAGGTCTTCCAATGAAAGGAACATGCTCGATCATTCTTTTTGGTTTTACTCAGAGTACTTGGATTAAAACGCAGTAGTTAGTGGATGGAGGGATGGATGGATGAGTAGGCAAAGGGGTGGATGAAAGAAGGCATATCCTTCCAACAGTCAACAAGTAGTAGATGGATGAATGGGTGAGTAGACAGATGTGTGGATAGAAGGATGGGTGAGTGGGTGGGTTGAATGGATGGAGTGATTGCATATGGATGATGAGGATGAGTGGGCACACAGATAACTGCATTTATGGACTGACGGAATTCCGGGAGCCGGCGAGTGGCACTCCGCCCATGGCAAAGGTCATGAGGAAGGAGGCTCGACATACGCCAAGGTGGGATCAAGCCTCAGGAGTCCCCCTGGGAATCCTCAAGCATCTACCCCCATAACCAGAGCCTGCCTACTTTACTACTTTGTGCTCTCCCCTACACCTCTGACTTTATGGGGGGCTGTCCTCCACTACCTCTCTCTGAAAAAAGAGTTAACTTACAGCTCCAGTTAATATAATTCCTGGGCGTGACAGGAGTGTTTTAACCTACAAACTCCTCTGAAGGTTCTCTAGCCCGCCTGACAGGCTTGTCCGGCCACATGTGATTGCTCACAGCCTCCCAACCGTGAGAGGCATGAGATGCTTTAAATCTTCTAAAAACAGGTTCTTTAGAAAACTATTAGTGTAAGTATAGTGGGCTGATTAGAAATTGTATTGGTGAAGGGTTTTCCATTTGTTGAGCCAATGTTTGCTGCTCTATCTCCACATCGCCTGCCCTTACACTCATTAATGAATATATAGAAGAAATTAAGTATTAACCTTTGATATTAATCACGTTAGACCTTAGGCTAAGTAAATTCTTTCCTTAATTAAAACCCACTACACCCTCACCCTATAGGAATGTAACTTTATCTGGTACCTTCGGAAGGTGGAGTCTGTTTTAAGAATAATCACCCCTGGAGAAATAAGTGCACTGTCACAAGGAGAGGGTCATAAATTGTCAGCAGGCCCCATGGCCAGAAGATGATGTAATACCCCTAAGACCTCTGTATACGTTTGTATGAAGCACCTGACTTTGATAAAAGTCAGGACTGCTGACCCCACGTGACTTTTGTATAACATCTCAGTGTATAAAAGTAGACCATGGAAAATAAAGAATTGGGATCAGTTCCTCGAAAGACTGGTCTCCCCATGTCACTCTCTCAAATTCTGGTTGAGTCTCCATCTGGAGCGTGGAACTCACCAAGCTTGCTAATTATGCCTGGGTTTCTAAGATCCGACCGGGGAGGCCTCAGTGTCTCCTCTCCTTCGGGAGAATGGAAGGATGCCTGTGGCCTACGTAAGTGGTCCAAACTTCTTGTCTTGAAGTTTTATTGGTCTCCCGCGTAAACCAAGCTACTCAGCCTCTTTTCTCCACTGAATTTTCCTACTGAGCTATCCTCATTCTATTACTCTTTATATCTTTAATTAATACTTAATTAAGCAATTGTTTCCTGACCCTCACTGACGCCGTCCCCGCTTCGAACTCCCTGGATCAGCCGGGGCTGGACCTCAGCAATGGAACGTGTGTGTGAATGAGCAGGCTGGGTGGATGAATCAGAGGACAGATGAATGGAGGCTAGGTGTTCAATGGGTAGATGGATGAATGGATTGGTAGAAGGGTGAGTGGATGGGAGAGTTGATGGATGGATACAGAAGTGGATGGATGACCTCAGATGCATGCATGGGTGGATGATGGATGGATGGATGGATAATGGATGGATGGCTGGAGGGATGAATGGATGATGGATGGGTAGATGATGATGGCTGGATGGATAATGGATGGATGGATGAATGAATGGGTGATGGATGGGTGGATAATGGATGGATGGATGAATGGATAGGTGATGGATGGATGGGTGGAATGGGTATATGGATGAGTAGGTAGATGAAAGCTTGGGTGAATAAGTGAGAGGACAGACGAATGAATGGTTAATTCATGAAGCATTTATGAGTGAAGGGTTGGAGGGTATACATGGATGGAGTTACACCCACCACCTGATACCCTCCACTCCACGTCTGACGACTATGGAACATGTCCTGTTTCCCACCAGAGACCTCGTGGGGCCGGGAAATTCCAGGCTGAGGAAGGGAGTGTGACAGTCCACCGAGAACTGCAGAGAGGGGTCGTGTCAAAAGAGGAAGGAATCCCCAGCTCACCTGGGAGTCCTCGCACTCGTCGTCTTCCTGCACCGAGCTCCACTCCTGGGGAACCACAGCCTCGGGAGAAGGCAGGTCTGGGCAAGGGTGGGAATGGAGGAGAAAGGAGTCATGAGTGAGCAAGCAGGCCAGCTGGATGGGTGCTGCTTTCTTCCCACCCACCGCACCTTTCCTGCTGATATCCTCACACATGGACACACACACACAGACACACACACACACAGACACACAGACAGACACAGACACACAGACACACACACACCACATACACACAGACACACACACACCACATACACCACACACACACACACACACACACACACACGTGCATGTACATGGTTCAGGTGGGGTGGAGAGAAGAACAGACCTGAGTTCTGATCCCATTTCTGCCACTAACTACACAGGAGACTTAAATGGAGTCACCTGATGTGACGCACCACCCGGGCCTCTATTCCACGCCTGGTAAATGGGTACAATAATTCCTTTTCTACAGCCCTCTGGCAAAAACTGAGTGAGGGAGCAGAAGAAAAAGCCACAGAGTTAAGCCAGGAGGATGGAGGCTTCCCCAGCTTCCAGCCACCAGTGAAGGAATCTCCCTATATTCAAATCTCAGCATTCTTGTCACCACTCAACTGGAGAGAACCAGAGGTGGAACCACAGATGGGTATTTCCCACTCTTTTGCACCCAGGTCCTGCCAGGAGCCCCAAACCTCCCCCTTGCTGCTGGAAGTGATGTTTCTGTTCCCCACATCTTGGTTGCAGGCCTGCTTATCTCCCGGGGAAGAAGGAAGAACCCTTTCCTGGTAGAAGGTTCAGCCATCATTTGCTATGGGGGTGCCGTACAGGTTATCCCCATCTCAGCAAATGACACCACTCTCTGCACACCCAAGAGCTGCTAGGTTGCCAGGAGAGGCTGAAAAAGTGCCTGTGACCTGGGGTCTTCCATATCTTGTTTGTCCTAAGAACCCTTCAATCATCCCAATGAGAAATAGCCTGAACAAGCCTGCTGGAGACACATGGCTGTAAGTTAGCACCATCCAACCATCCAGACACCCCAGTAAGGCCATCTCACATGAACCAGCTGCCTCTCAATCCACTGCAGCTGCACAGCAGGAGCAAACACAGGCAAAGGCAGCAGGACTATCCCCTGAGGCCACATGCATTGCCAACCCGCAGAATCATTGACAGATAACTGGCTTTAAGCCACTCGGTTTTGGGCTGACTTGTTACACAGCAGAAAGCTGACTGACACAAGGCTCCATTTAGAAATGTGCTGAACAGAGCAGCAGGATGAAGTCCCCTTTCCCCAGGCTCTGCCATGGCCTCCACTGCCCCTGCCTCCCACGGGACCCCAGCCCTCACCTCTCTCTTCGCTGCCGCAGCTGGAGGCCCCAACCTCCACAGCCACCCAGTCCTTGGCGAAGGCGGCATGCTTCTCCCAGGCCTTGTTCTCCCAAGGCAGCAGCGTCTTCACCCTCTCGGGCTCCAGCAGCCCCCGGATCTGCTCAGGTTTGAGACTCTGCATCTCTACAGAATGTGGAACTTGAAAGACAGGCTACTTCTCCTCCCCCAGCTCCAGGGTCCTGCTGAGCTCCCCAGGGAACAGGAGTTGGGACCTGAGGACTGACAGACATTCAGTCACTCAACAAATATTTACAGAGTGCCAGCCCTGTGCCACGACAATTCCTGGGTGCCAGAGAAACAGGATGAGAAGATTAGATAGCATCAGCGGCTAGTGGACATGAATCTCAGCAAACTCCGGAAGATAGTGAAGGACAGGGGAGACTGCTGGGCTGCAGTCCATGGGGTCGCAAAGAGTCAGACATGACTGAGCGACCGAACAGCAACCACAGAGACACAGCGCTGAGTGGAACAGAGTTCCCTTCTTGGGACTCGCTCTCTAGTGGCAGGAAGTGGGACAGACAGACAATATGTCCAATGATGATAAATGCTCTGCTGCTGCTGCTGCTGCTAAGTCGCTTCAGTCGTGTCCAACTCTGTGCGACCCCATAGACGGCAGCCCATTAGGCTCCCCCATCCCTGGGATTCTCCAAGAACACTGGAGCGGGTTGCCATTTCCTTCTCCAATGCATGAAGGTGAAAAGTGAAAGTGAAGTCACTCAGTTGTGTCCAACTCTTCGTGACCTCATGGACTGCAGCCTACCAGGCTCCTCCGTCCATGGGATTTTCCAGGCAAGAGTACCGGAGTGGGGTGCCATTGCCTTCTCTGATAAATGCTCTAGAGATTAATAAAACAAGAAAGGGAATAAGGAGTTTAGAGAGGATGCCCAGAGGGTGGTTCAGGCAGGTGTGCACACAAGCACACACAAACAGTCCACACACACACTCCACAACCAAAGCACAGACCCAGAAGCTTTTAGGAAAAGAGAGTACCCCACCCCCTGTAACCCCTCTGGCTGCAAAACAAAGGACCCCAGTCTTCCCTCGAGCCCCCTGCAGCCTTGACTTTCTCCTCTGTGATCATTAAGAAGGAGGAGTATCTGACAGACAAGGATTTAAAAAACCTAATTTAGAGACTTCTGTGGTGGTCCAGTGGCTAAGATTCCAAGGATCCAACACAGGGGACCTGGGTTCCATCCCTGGTCAGGGAACTGACCCACACGCCACAACTAAAGATCCCACAAGCCACAAACCCTGAGTGCTGTAACTGAGGCCCGGCATAGCCAAAAATAAATAAGTAAATACTATAAAACGATATGTTCTTTAATAGTCTCATTTTATATCTTGTCAACTTGACAAGTGACAGCCTCCTGAACTTTAAGTTGGCAAGATATAAAATGAGAGTGTGAAAGAATATTTCATTTTAAACTAGATTTTTTTTCTTGTCTCCTCCATCCCCCGCCCCTTCACCTTCATTCTCTCCACTTCTCATGCCTTCTCACCCTTCAGTTAAAACACACGGTTAATTACAGCTCATATTAAAGCCAAAATACAGTGTCAGCAAGGACCTACTGAGCAGCACAGGGGACTCGACTCAGTGTTCGGCAATAACCTCAATGGGAAGAGAGCAGACGCAAGTGCAAGTGTGAATGGCTCACGTCCCTGACGACCTGAAACGAACACGACACTGCGAACCAGCTGCACCCCAATATGAAATAGAAACTAAACGGCCCAAAGCAATAGACGCTACTCCCTATTGGGGCTGTCTCACTACTTTCCCGCCAAGGCTAGTTTTTGCTTTTGTTTTCTTGGGAAGTGTTGTCTGTGCTCACAGCCTCTTCTCCACACCCCGTCCACACTCCCCAGCCCACAACATAGTTGCAAACGGGCAGCCCCAGGGTCTAACCTGGCCCCACCACCTGTGCGGTTGGCTTATACAATGTCTTCCTTTCAAGGGTTTGAAATAACTATTGGCATTTTAAAATGCGGATGATGTCAACTGAAAATACAGATTTCCTGTGTTTCCTCAAGAAATCAAAAGCTGGGGGCCACTGGGCCTGCATCCTCACAGGTAAACAGTGGCTGGGAGGAAGGGGCGGCCTGTCCACACAGAGCCCTGCTGCGCACCTTTGCCGCAAATCCACCACTCCATTCCTCTCGCCACACACTCCTCCGTTGAGACCTCTTCATGTTTTCCTTACAACGGAGAATTTCTTGCATCTGTATTTCATTTCACTTTCAGAAGAGTCAAAGTAAAAGACAGAAAGAGGAAGGGGGCTCTCGATTTATTTTTTTACACTCAGCCTGTTTGTATTACCTGCTGAACTGCATGTGGGATCTTAGTTCCTCCATCAGGGGTCGCACTTGTGCCCTCTGTATTGGGAACATGGAGTCTTTTTTTTTTTTTTTTTTTTTTTTTACAATATTGTATTGGTTTTGCCACATATCAAAATGAATCTGCCACAGGTATACATGTGTTCCCCATCCCGAACTCTCCTCCCTCCTCCCTCCCCATACCATCCCTTTGGGTTGTCCCAGTGCACCAGCCCCAAGCATTCAGTATTGTGCATTGAACCTGGACTGGTGACTCGTTTCATATATGATGTTATACATGTTTCAATGCCATTCTCTCAAATCATCCCACCCTCTCCCTCTCCCAGAGTCCAAAAGACTGTTCTATACATCAATGTCTCTTTTGCTGTCTCATATACAGGGTTATTGTTACCATCTTTCTAAATCCCATATATATGCATTAGTATACTGTATTGGTGTTTTTCTTTTTGGCTTACTTCACTCTGTACAATAGGCTCCAGTTTCATCCACCTCATTAGAACTGATTCAAATGCATTCTTTTTAATGGCTGAGTAATACTCCATTGTGTATATGTACCACAGCTTTCTTATCCATTCATCTGCTGATGGACATCTAGGTTGCTTCCATGTCCTGGCTATTATAAACAGTGCTGCTGTGAACACTGGGGTACATGTGTCTCTTTCAATTCTGGTTTCCTCAATGTGTATGCCCAGCAGTGGGACTGCTGGATCACAAACCTCAAATAGCCAAAGCTATCTTGAGAAAGAAGAATGGAACTGGAGGAATCAACCTGCCTGACTTCAGGTTCTACTACAAAGCCACAGTCATCAAGACAGTATGGTACTGGAACAAAGACAGAAATATAGATCAATGGAACAAAATAGAAAGCCCAGAGATAAATCCACGCACATATGGACACCTTTTCTTTGGCAAAGGAGGCAGGAATATACACTGGATTAAAGACAATCTCTGTTGTGCTGGGAAAACTGGTCAACCACTTGCAAAAGAATGAAACTAGAACACTTTCTAACACCATACACAAAAATAAACTCAAAATGGATTAAAGATCTAAACGTTAGACCAGAAACTATAAAACTCCTAGTGGAGAACATACGCAAAACACTCTCTGACATACATCACAGCAGGATCCTCTATGACCCACCTCCCAGAATATTGGAAATAAAGCAAAAATAAACAAATGGGACCTAATTAAACTTAAAAGCTTCTGCACAACAAAGGAAACTATAAGCAAGGTGAAAAGACAGCCTTCAGAATGGGAGAAAATAATAGCAAATGAAGGGAACATGGAGTCTTAAGCACTGAATCACCAGGAAGTCCCTGTACTCTTTTTCTAAATGCTTATTCAGGAGTATACTCGGTGGGTTACATTATGCAAGGTGGTTAATACATGCAACGTCCTAGAACAAGAACATAAAACCGGCTTTAGCCTCTCGAGGTAAATCATCACCCATCAAGCAGTTAACCGTGTGTTTTAGCTGAGGGGTAAGAAGGCGTGGGAAGTGGAGAGAATGCAGGTGAGGGGGCGGGGGATGGAGGAGACAAGAGTCCCCCGACCCAAGTCAGAAGATGCAGAACCCGATTCATGGAGGAGGGAGGAGGGGCACAGGACAGACAGAAATCTGCGGGTGTGATAGGGGTGTGTGTGTGTGAGTTCACACCTAAGAGCCTCAACTATTATTGTATCATATTATCATAGTAACGGGTCATCCTCTGAGAAGGACGGACCATGACACCATTGCAACCAAACTGGCTCTACCATTGGCTGCGGTGGGCGTATAAGACAATAGATTGTCATCTTTATTGCTGTAATGTGTTAAGCATTATATACTAGGTAGCATCTAGTTTGTTTCAGGTGGAAAGTATTGAGTTTCCATTTTGAATGTGTTTGAACTAAACAAACAATAAACTGTCTGAAAAAGGGAGGAGGAGGACGGAGACGCAGTAACCACCACCTCCACCACAGTAAAGTAACCCTGCAACCGCCGCTTCCCAGCGCACCCCGGGTCAGGCACTGCGGAGAACTCCGCATCTTCCTGTAACCTAATCCTCACCGCCGGCCACTCTCCGCGGCAGCTACTGTCACAAGGCTGTTGCGTTACCGACAGGGAAGGCCCTTGAACAAAGGCACGCAGCTAACGGGAGCCAGGCCGGGACCCTAAACCCCCGACCGACTCCAGCGCGCGCGCTCCTCGCCCGTGCAGGTGGTACACACGAGCCCAGGCAGACACACGGCGCACAAGTGCTCGGGGGCGCACGCGCGGGCACACAGGTACGACGCGGTTAACACGCGGCTCCCGCGAGCTCAGACACCTGACCCCCGCCAGACCGGAGCACCCGCGCACGCAGCTGACGCGCCAGGCAGGCAGGGCGGTTCCCGGTTCCTCGCACAGAGGCTAAAAACCCCGTGCGACCCGCAGGAGGCGGGCAGACAGGGCGAGACGGAGAAACCCGGCGAACCGCAGCCCCAGCCCAGGCCACTGCCACTCGCGGGACCGGGACACTCCCCCCACAGACCCACATCCCCTGGGGCGCCTTTTCTTCCTCACCCCGTGCGCATTCCCACCCGCACGCATCCACGCTCACACGCGCGCGTCCCCGGCCCGCCGTCCGAGCCCCCAGCCCCTTTTCCCTGCCCCGCTCCTGCCCGCAGGGTCCCTCGGAGGACTCACCCTCCCCAGATACACCCTGTCCAGCGCCGCAGAGATGGCGCCGCAGGGACCGCGGCTGCGCAGACGCGGAGGCTTCTTGTGGGAGGTGGGGAAGTTGGAGAGGGCGAGCGGCCTTCTCCCCTCCGGCCCCCACCTCCCGGGGAGCCAGCGCCTGCAGGGACGGGGGAAGAGAGCGGAGGGGCGACGGTGACCACGTGTCAGCAGTGTGGCTGTGGGGCTGCGCACGCGGTGAGCCGGGGCCAGAGTGGAACGAGCCTTGCAGCTCCGACCGGATGGGCACGTCCCCGGCTGCGGACGCCCACGGAGACCAGTAACTCCCCAGGCCTCTTGGTGGTTCCTAGTCGACAACCAGCACCTGGGGTCGGGGGAAGCGGGAGGAGATGGATTGTGACAGGGGTGTAACAGTGCGGGGACCCTGAGGCCAGACCGTCTCCCGTCAGAGACTGCCTTTGCCACTAGCTTGTCCTTGGGTGTGTCACTTGTCACTTTTGTGCCTCAGTTTCCCATTCTGTTAAGTGGGAAGAATTACGCTTACCACCTGCCAGCACTGCTCTGAAGGTAAAAAGTAAAGAATGTATATACTCTGCTTAACAGCTATTAGCTGTGGTTGCTAAGTTGCTCAGTCGTGTCTGACTCCTTGTGACCCCATGGACTGTGGCCCACCCGGCTTCTCTGTCCATGGGGTTTCCCAGGGAGGAATACTGGAGTGGGTTACCGTTTCTTTCGTCAGGGGATCTTCCCAACTCAGGGATCGAGCCCTAGTTTCCTGCATTGGCAAGCGGATTCTTTACCACTGTGCCACCAGGGAAGCCCCTATTAGCTGTTAGCTGCTATTATTATCAATAATACAATACAATGAACTCTGCCAAATCGCTCTCCTGGAGGCTATATCAAAACTTAAAATTTTTGACAAAGTCATAGTAGAAGGGTAGAAATAGTCTTCCTTTACAGTCTTATTTTCTTTTTTTTTTTTTAAATTGTTTACTTATTTGGCTGCACCAGGTCTTAGTTGTGGCCTACAAACTCTTGGAGTAGCCCCTGCTTGCCACGAGAGAAAACCCGTGCAGGAGCGAAGACCCAGCACAGCCAAACCAATTAAAAACAAAACCAAAAAAAAAAAACTTGGGCCAGCACATATGACCACCGTTCTGGCAGAAGTCGAGTGCTGTTGACATCTCCTCAAGGCTCCATGACTATCTGAGAATTCATTCATTCGACAAATAATTATGAAACAGCTGCTATGTGCTACATGCTTGTTTTGGGTGACCAGGCCAGTCAAGATATATGGCTTAATAAAGTTTACATGCTAGTAATGATGTTAGACAAAAGGCAAATAAATAAAAAAATACAAAATATAGTTTGTGCTAATTCTATGAAGTATGAGATGTAATCAATGTGATAGTAATGGTGAGGCCACTTTAGATGGGAGTTGCTCTTTTGGCCACTCTTCAAGAAACGAGGATCTTAGCTTTCTGACCAGGGATCAAAGTGGCGCCCCCTGCAGTGGACGTGTGGAACCGTAACCACTGGATCACTAGAGAAGCCCCGGAGGTGATCTTTTTTAGGCAGCGGCGGCATTTTGAGCTTAATACTGAAAGGTGGCAAGGAGCCAGTTATGCAAGAATTTGTGGCAGGGAGAATAGCATGCACAAAGGTCCAGAGGGACAAGAGGGAGGTCAGCGTGACCAGAGTGGTCAGGCAAGGAAGAGAGTGATGGGGGATAATGTCAGAGAGGCATCCTGGGTTTTGAAAGCCACAGTAACATCTTTGAATGTTATTGAAGGTGTGCTGGGAATCCATGGAAGGGTGTGATATAATATGATTTAAAATGTCAAGGATCACTAAAACTATTACACAAGAAATGATATAGAGGGGGATATAAGTTTGGTGACTTCCCAAGGTGGCGCAGTGGTAAGGAACCCAGCTGCCAATAAGAGATGGGGTTCCATCCCTGGGTAGGGAAGATCCCCTGGAGGAGGAAATGACAACCCACTCCAGTATTCTTGCCTGGAGAATCCCATAGACAGAGGAGCCTGGCGGGCTACAGTCCATGGGGGCACGAAGAGTCGGACACGACTGAGCACTCACTGGTCAGCCAGGTGAGAAACGATGGAGTGAGGTGGTGACAGTGTATGTGGAAAACAGTGGACAGATTCAACGGAGAGTTTAGAGTTGAAACTGAGAGTCCTCAAGCATGGGTGGGATGAGAGAAGAAAGACTTTTGAGCTTTGAACCTGGCCACTTGAGTGCCTTGTGGTGCACTAAGTAGGATCATGTTTTTGTGTGTGTGTGGAGAAAATCCAAAATTCCGTTTGGCGCATGTTAAGTGTTCAATGCCTGAGTTTCTGAGATCAGCACCAGGAGAGACTGGATTACTCAGATATCAGCATTCAAGGACCCTGCGGGGGAGGGTTGGGCGCGGGCTCAAAACTCTGCTCAAAAAGGACATGCATCCAGCAGGTGGTGCTGGTTCAGTCGCTAAATCATCTCTGATTCTGCAACCCCATAGACTGCAGCCCACCAGGCTCGTCTGTCCATGGAATTCTCCAGGCAAGAACACTGGAGTAGGTTGCCATTTCCTTCTCCAGGGGATCTTCCCGACCCAGGGATCGAACCCTGGTCTCTTGCAATGCAGGAGGATTCTTTAGGGCTGAACCACCAGGAAGTTCTGCATTGCAGAGGCCAATGGGGAAAGTAGGTTTCCTGCTCTGTCCGTGGTGCTGAAACCCTTCAGGTGGATCTGTCCGTGGTGCTGAACCCGCTGAGCGTCCGCTGTCCGCAGTACTGAACCTCTAGGCACATGAGCTGGAGCTTCTCTCCTCCTCCTCCTCCCTCCCTCTCTGTCACTTTTCAAAGTACCCATCCTCCTGACCCTGCTGGTGCCTGGAAACAAAGCTCTCTGGGCTCTGGGGAGTGTGGAGTGAATGCAAAAGAGCGAAAAACAAACGAAGAAAATGCAGAGTCATTTTGGTTCTTAGGACGGCAGGACCTACTACTTACTGGAATTATTAACACAAAATTTCCAAAGCATCTGTGAGAGAGAAATGTACAAATGTATAAATAGGAAAACAAGGGAAAGATGTGTCAGGACTCAGGTTGTTGGTTACGTTGGATTGGGGGCAGCAGGGATATGAGATGGGTAATGCTCGATGAGTTTATGTGTGTGTGCGTGTGTGTGTGCGCGCGCATGAGCGTGCACTCAGTTGCTAAGTCGTGTCTGATTCTTTGTGACCCCATGGATCGTAGCCCGTCAAGCTCCTCTGTTCATGGGATTTCCCAGACAAGAATACTGGAGTAGGTTACCATTTCCTTCTCCAGGGGATCTTCCAGACCCAGGGATCGAAACCGTATCTTCTACACTGCAGGTGGATTCTTTACTACTGAGCCATCAGGAAAGCCCCTCTATATGTAACTTACTGATGAGGCTTCGTTTTGATCTTGTGAGGTGGGAACTGCAAGAAGGATATTATTGTAATTTATATAAATACATCAGGGTTATATTTTATGCTAATCGGGACCTTTTTAGTGGCACTTTTTGAAATGACAAGAAGTCTTTTGCAATTAAAAAAAAACTCAAAAATCCATACTTGCAAATGATTGTGTAAACTGTGTTATTCTTGTATCATTTTAGTTGGTGAATAAACGTGCCAACCATCTTTCATTAGGATTAGACTCAAATTATGTGGGATTTGAATTGGATAAGATTTAAAAAAAATTTTTTTTTGCCCATGCCACAGGGCATGTGGGATCTTAGTTCCCTGACCTTGGATCAAACCCATGCCCCCTGCATTGCAAGCATGGAGTCTTAACCACTGGACCATTACGGAAGACCCGAAAACCTACTAATTTTGTTAAAACGATTAACAAAGTCAAAAAGTTCATGACAGATCATCAAATCTCTCTCTCTCCTTTTTTGACGGTGATGTCTTAGTTCCCCAGCCAGGGAGTGAGTCTTTGCCAACTGCAGTGGACGCATGGAACCCTAACCACTGGACCACCGGGGAAGCCCCAGATCCTCAAGTCTCAGCACGGCAAAACACGGCAAAAAAGTTGGTTCTGCTTGAATTCCAGGTTTACAGGAAGCGTCTTCTTGTTTGGGGATCAGGAGTAAGGGTGCAAACTAACTTTTCTTCCTGACTATGGCATACCGTGACAGGGTCTGGGCAGGGCTGGTTTCTCTGGAGGCCTCTCTCCTTGGCTTGCAGATGGTGGTTCTCTTGCGGCCTCTTCACGTGTCTGTCGCTCTGCCTACATGTGGCCTCATGTTTCTCTTTCAGAAGGACACAAGTCCTTGTTTTAGCACCCAGCCATATGACCTCATGCTGCTGCTGCTAAGTCGCTTCAGTCGTGTCCAACTCTGTGCAACCCCATAGACAGCAGCCCACCAGGCTCTACCGTCCCTGGGATTCTCCAGGCAAGAACACTGGAGTGGGTTGCCATTTCCTTCTCCAATGCAGGAAAGTGAAAAGTGAAAGTGAAGTCGCTCAGTCGTGTCTGACTCTTAGCGACCCTATGGACTGCAGCCTACCAGGCTCCTCCGTCCATGGGATTTTCCAGGCAAGAGTGCTGGAGTGGGGTGCCATTGCCTTCTCCAATATGACCTCATAGAGTCCTATTTATCTTCAATGCAGTCACGTTCTGAAGTCACTGGGTGTTAAGGTCTCAGCATTCGAATTTCAGAGGAACATGTGCAATCTACAACATCCCTAAATGGCTAGAAACTGAGCCTTTTATAACTGTGGCTGCTGTGTCCCTGGTACTGGCGAGCATGAGCACTCGCTTTGCATTTTGGGGTGCAAGGGAGACAGCAACCCCTCCTCCCCTCATCCCCACTTCACTTTCCTTCCTTCTTCCTGCTGAGTCAGTCCTGCCAGAGATCGCATTTCCCACTTGCAACCAGGAAGGGGTGTGAACCCCTCCAGTGGGAGGTGCTGAGACTGCTGTATCCAGGAAAGCCTGGGCCTTGACCAGCTGCCCTTCCCTCAGCCACTGCCTGTAATGCCGACCCCCAGGGCGTCTCCAGAAGCCGGGGGCTGGAGGTGAGTGGTGGGGGGGACTGACTACACAATCTGCCTGCCATCAAATGCAGCCAGAGGGATGGTCATCACCACTTCGGCATGGACGTGCCCCTGAACAACATTTCCCAGCCGCCACGTAGGTCTGAGGGGAGTCAGCTGTGAACTGCAAGGCACCTGAGGGGACACACTGGGGTGCTTCTCCTCCCGGTGCTGAGATGTGGATCAGACTCACCTCCTCCAGGCTGGAATGCTCGTGGGCTGGCAGCCGGCTCTGACCAGCCCTGCGTCCCCAGGGATGGAGGTCCCAAATGACCACAAGAAGTGGGACTGCGTGGGTGTTTTGGTCTGAAACAGAGGTGAGGGAGCAGAAGAGAGACAGAGTGCGAGGGGAGGGGCTCTGCTGTCTGCAGCTCTGTGTTGCGGGGACCTGCCACTTAGCTGCACCCGACTGCCCTATTATCGACTCCGGAGACACCCACTCATTGAGTCCCTCAGTTACGTCCTATTCCTCTGCGACCCCACAGACCGTAGCCCACCAGGCTCCTCTGTCCAAGGGGTTCTCCAGGCAAGAATACTGGAGTGGGGTATTTACTTCCTCCAGGGGATCTTCCCGACCCAGCGATTGAACCTGTGTCTCCTAAATTGGCAGGAAGGTTCTTTAGCACTGAGCCAGCTGGGAAACCCAGAGACACCCACTACCCCCATTTTAAAGTACAGTGAACCGTGGCACAGAGGGCTACAAGGAGCCTGTTGAGTCACGGCTGGTGCTCACCCACCTGTGTCCACCCAGGGCTCACCCACCTGTGTCTACCCAGGGCTCACACTTGCCCTGGGGGTCAGGTCACTCTCCTGGCCACACACCACCCCCCGCCCCGAGCAGGAAACCTGGTCACGTGACATCTGGTCTTGCCAATGGAGACCAAAGTCAGAGCAAAGAGATGTGACCTGGAGCCTCTTGGGCTCCACCCCCATCCCGGGGTCAAGAGAGCCCAGAGGACAGACAGGACTGAGGGCCCTCCCGGTGATCACAGCAGCGAGAGGGCTTCCCAAATAAAATGTCAGAACAGACATTTGTTGTGCAGCAGAACCCCACGGTCATGATAAAAGTCAGAGGGGCCATCCGACTTTAAATGTTAGCCTCCAGGAGCATGATGACCTTGGGGCTGGCTTCCGCAAGTCACCTGCTTCTCCCTGACTGGGACCTGGGTGGAACCGATTCCGGTGGTTTCAGGCCGATCTGGGCAGTCACTCCTACTCATTCCCCTTCCCCAGCTACTATTTCTGGGATGAGGGCGAGACCCAGATCTAAGCCAAGCAGCACATGGCATTCCTCTCCTCAGAATAATTATTCCCGGTGAGTACAACTGGAAGAAACTTAAGTGTTGGTGTTGGTGTTGTTTTGCCAATGACTGGAAGAGGCCTGTTTCCAACTGGATGTTTCTGAGGAAATGTGTCAAGAGGAGCTGTTGGAAACCACATGAAGCCATGAGGGAAGCCAGTCTGAGGACAAGGCCAGTGGGTGAAGGGAGTCAGAGCCGTGGCTCTGATGCACGGCGCCTGGATCAAGCCCACCCTGATGCCCACACCCTGCCAGACATTCAGAAACTATTCATGTTTATACATGGCTGAGTGGCTGCTCTTTTGACCTGCAACACGAAGTGCACTTACTGATATGTAAAAAGTGAAAGTGAAAGTTCCTCAGTCGTGTCCAACTCTTTGGGACCCCATGGACATACAGTCCATGGAATTCTCTAAGCTAGAATACCAGAGTGGGTAGCCTTTCCCCTCTCCAGGGGATCTTCCCAACCCAGGGATCGAACCCAGGTCTCCTGCATTGCAGGCAGATTCTTTACCAGCTGAGCCACAAGGGAAGCCCAAGAATACTGGAGTGGGTAGCCTATCCCTTCTCCAGTGGATCTAAGTAGTTGCTTAGAATGAATTATTTATTCTTCATGAACACTGGCATCAGGAAGTGTGGGACATTCAGACACACCAGAACATTTGTGACCAGTAGCACTGAACATTAAAATAACAAAAGTGGTGGAAAAGGCCCTGGTGTTCCCTGGAGAGCTAGTGGTTGGGGCTCTGGGTTTTCACTGCCCTAACCTGGGTTCAGTCTTTGCTTGGGGATCTGAGATCCTACAAGCCTGCAGCAAAACCAACCAACCAACCAAACAACCCCAAACCAACCAAACAAACAAAAAAGGCCCCAGAAAGAGGAGACTCGGGGAACTCTATGTGTACACAAAGCTTCAGGTCAAGCTGAGGACATTCCTTGAAGTTTAACTGCAAAAACAACTATGAAAAGAGACTCCAGGGCGCAGGCTTATTGACTCCAGTAAGCATTTAACCCTGAATATTAGGCTGCTCCTGCTCGCTCCCCCGCCTTCTCCCACAAGCACTGAAACCGACTTTGACCGAACACACGGTCCCTGTTTCTTTCTCATCTGATGGCTGTTTAAAATGACGTTTGACTTCCTTTGTGCAAAGTTTTATTAAAAAAAATTTGAACAGACCACCATGAGAAACTTTGCCATCTGAAGCAGTTACTGTTATTGCTACCTCGAAAAAAAAATTTTCCCCCCTCACGAATAACTTGTCAACTTCTACCGCTTATTAGCCTGGGGTGGGGTGAGGTCTTCCAGAACGGTTGAGCGAGAGTGCAGCGGGGCTGGGATGTGGAAGGATGAAGAGTCCCCCTCTAGATCTTAGGGAGCTCACAGACAGTGACCACCTTGTTAGGACTAGACCGCGGGCGTGTGTGCCAAGAGGAGAAATGTCCCCACGCTCTTATCCAGACACCTCCTCCACGCTCCTCCCCACAGTACTATCGGAACGGAGACCTGAGGCTGGACACGCTCCAGCCCGACGCTTATTTACTGAGAGCTCGGATCGGAACTCTGGCGCCCTGGGTTCCTGGTGCTCCCCCAGGTTTCCAGCCACATTCAACTTCGCAGCGTTCCCAGTACACTAGGCACGGAGGAGCTTGCCTTCTGGTCAGTAGGTGAGGACGCCGGGCCAAGAAGGAGCGCGCGTAAACCGGAAGCCGGTCCTGGATCCCCGCATTCTAAGACTGTGTGGGGCTGCGCCACCCTAGGCCCCCAAGTCATAGTCATACCTCTTACTGCCGAGGTAAGGGCCCGCCCACCTGGTGGAGGTTCAAGCTAAGGACCCCACCCACCTGGCGGAGACTCCGAGGTTAGGTCCACGCCCACCTGGTGGAGGCTCCGCGCAGAGGACCCTGCCCATCTGGGGGGAGACTCCGAGCCTAGGACCCCGTTCACCTGGTGCAGACTGTGGGGCGCCCAGCCTCCCTAGACGTGGACCCTCAGGTGCCGCGTGAGGTTGGTGTTCCGACTGAAGGACTTCCCGCACTCGCCGCACGCGTAGGGCTTCTCCCCGGTGTGGATCCTCTGGTGCACTGTGAGCGAGGAGTTCTTGATGAAGGCCTTGCCGCACTGCGCGCATCGGTAGGGCTTTTCGCCCGTGTGGATGCGCTGGTGCTCGATGAGGTAGGCGCTCTGGCCGAAGGCCTTCCCGCACTCGCCGCAGGCGTAGGGCTTCTCTCCGGTGTGGCCCACCTGGTGCACCACCAGCGACGAGCGGCCCGTGAAGTGCTTTTTGCAGACGGGGCAGGCGTAGGGCTTCTCGCCGGTGTGCAGGCGCTGGTGCTGCGTCAGGGCCGAGTTCTTGCTGAAGGCCTTGCCGCAGCGGCCGCACTCGAAGGGCTTCACGCCGGTGTGCAGGCGCCGGTGCTGGATCAGGTAGGAGCTCTGGCTGAAGGTCTTGCCGCACTCGCCGCACGCGTACGGTTTCTCGCCCGTGTGGTTGCGCCGGTGCAGCGTCAGCGACGAGCTCTTGTTGAAGGCGCGGCCGCAGTCCCCGCAGGCGTAGGGCTTCTCGCCCGTGTGCGTGCGCCGGTGCTCCGTCAGGTGCATGCGCTGGCTGAAGGCGCGCCCGCACTCCCCGCACGCGTATGGCTTCTCGCCCGTGTGCGTGCGCCGGTGCACCACCAAGTGCATGCTCTGGCTGAAGGCCTTGCCGCAGTCCCCGCACGCGAACGGCTTCTCGCCCGTGTGGACCCGCTCGTGCTGGGCGAGGGACGAGGTCTTCCGGAAGGCCTTGCCGCACGCGCCGCACGCGTACGGCTTCTCGCCGGTGTGCGTGCGCTGGTGCACCGTCAGGTTCATGCGCTGGCTGAAGGCCTTGCCGCAGTCCCCGCAGGCGTACGGCTTCTCGCCCGTGTGCACGCGCCGGTGGATGGTCAGTGACGAGCGCTCCAGGAACTGCTTCCCGCACGCGTCGCACTGGAAGGGCTTCTCGCCAGTGTGGATGCGCTGGTGCTTCGTTAGCGACGAGCTGCGGCCGAAAGCCTTGCCGCACTCGCTGCAGCCGTAGGCGCTCTTCTCCGTGTCCGGCCTGGAGGGATTCCCGAGGTCCGAGTGACCTGCGAGGCCCTTTCCCCGCATGGCCGACCTGGGGGGCGCCGGGGGGCACTCGGGGGCCGACTCCCGGGAGGTTCCCCGCCGTCCCTGACGGGTCCGAGCCCTCTCCCGCGGCGTGTCCACGAGGTCACCCTGCATGCGCGCTCCGCCCAGGGCGGTAACCCGGCCCCGTGCCTGGCGGGCCCTTCTGCGGATGGTCCGTCTTCCGAAATCTCCTCCTTCGGGCCGCTTCTTTCACTGGGGGCCGAGTGTCCACGTCTGGAGGGGGAGGAGGAAGAGAGGAGGAAATGCGCGGGGTTAGTACTGGAAGGAAGGGATTTCCCAAGCCCAGGGATAGATAAACCGCGGGGCACAGACGGAGACTCTAAAAGCCGAGCAATGCGCTGGCGGCACACGCGGCTCGAGCGGGCAGAACCGACCGAGGAGGGGAACTGACAAGTGGTGTCCCTTTGGGAGCTCGGGGGAGGGCAAGGGGCAGGCCAGGAGGCTCGCAAAGCCGAATAAGGGGTTACTGCAGGGTCCATCCTGGACATCCGCTACCGGTTAGGCTTTTGGAGTATCAGCTTTTATTAGAAAGGATACCAGTACAGCTGCGGTTGGTGGCGTGTGAAGGTTACCCCGTCTTCCAGCTCCATCCCTCCCCACCCCGCCCGGCGGGGGGCCTCACTCCCATCCTCAGATGCCCAGTTCTGGGGCGCAGGTACCCCCGTGGGCTGGCTCCAGACCTCTTCTTTTCACACATCCATCCCTCCTTGCGAATCACGGCCAAGGGGTCTCCAACCCCCTCCTACAGGAATCCTGTTCATTTCTATTTCCAGTCTGAGTTCCGTTAGTGGGAACTCTGTATCCTAGACCTAATAGCTCCATTCCTGACATTTAAAAACTGAGACCTTATACAACGTCATGAAAAGTGTGAGGATACAGTCACTAAAAGCCTTTATTTCTATGAGGCAATAAAAAGCATATAAATCCCCACCTGGCCTCACCAGCACCGGAATCTGAGAACCGTTCGGCTAAGTGATGCCAGACCTTCATGGTCTGGACTTAGGTAGCTTCTTCTTTTTAAAAATGTCCTTATTTTTAACTGGAGGATAACTGCTTTACAATATTGTGTTGGTTCAGTATCTTCTGTATGCTGATGCCTCTCAAGCCTATGTGCCACCCTTCCCCCCCAAACTCTTTAGAGTCCCTTGGACTTCAAGGAGATTAAACCAGTCAATCCTAATGGGAATCAACCGTGAATATTCAATGGAAGGACTGATGGTGAAACTGAAGCTCTAATACTTTGGCCACCTGATGCGAAAAGCCAAATCAATGGAAAAGACCTTGATGCTGGTAAAGACTGGGGGCAGGAGGAGAAGGAGATGACAGAGGATGAGATGGTTGGATGGTATCACCAACTCGATGGACATGAGTTTGAGCAAACTCCGAGAGACAGTGAAGGACAGGGAAGCCTGGTGTCCTGTGGTCCATGGGGTTGCAGAGAGTCAAATACAAGTAGCAACTAAACAACAGCAAGGGACACTGTTTCACGTCAGTGCCTACGATGAGTGCTCATCTTTGAAGAATGTGGTTTCTATCATATGGCCACACCTTGATACATTAGTCAGTCTTGTATAGGTGGGCATTTAGGTCGTTTCTTTTTCCCCCCTATGGAAAACTTTGTACACTTAGAGAAAGATTTCTTAAAGGATAGATCTCTAAAAATGGAATAGTCGAAAATTTGGCTGATAATGCCAAGCTGTCGTCCAAAAGAGTTGTCCCAACATTATACCCCAAAAAGGACAGAGTCCCTTTCTGATAACTTCATAATTCAGGCTATTGTCCTTTACCATCTCTGTGCACCTCATGAGCAAAAACTATTTCTTTGGCTCAGTTTATATTAATAGTTCTTTGACTGCCAGTAAGGTTTCAAGGGGCTTCCCGATGGCTCAGCAGATAAACAACCCACCTGCAGTGCAGGAGACAGGAGACAGGGGTGTGACAACTGGGTGGGGAAGATCCCCTGGAGAAGGAAATGGCAACCACTCCAGTATTCTTGTCTGAAAAATTCCATGGACAGAGGAGCCTGGTGGGCTGCAGTCCATGGAATCAGAGAGTCAGACATGATGAGCAACTAAGCTGCTGCTGCTGCTAAGTCACTTCAGTCGTGTCCGACTCTGTGCGACCCCACAGACGGAAGCTCACCAGGCTCCCCTGTCCCTGGGATTCTCCAGGCAAGAACACTGGAGTGGGTTGCCATTTCCTTCTCCAATGCATGAAAGTGAAAAGTGAAAGTGAAGCCGCTCAGTCGTGTCCGACTCTTCGCGACCCCATGGACTGGAGCCTACCAGGCTCCTCCGTCCATGGGATTTTCCAGGCAAAAGTACTGGGGTGGGGTGCCATTGCCTTCCCCGGAGCAACTAAGCACAAGGTTTCAAATCTTTTATAAAGTGTGATCCCATGTATTTCTACATCTATGAATTGCATTCAGCCTTTTTCTTACTTATTCTTAGGAGCTCTTTATATAGTTATAATCCTCTCAAGGTTAGGGTTTCTCTGGTGACTCAGACAGTAAAGAATCTCCTAGCAATATGTGAGACCCAGGTTCGATCCCTGGGTCGAGAAGAACCCCTGGAGAAGGGAATGGAAACCCACTCCAGTATTCTTGCCTGGAGAATTACATGGACAGAGGAACCTGGTGGGCTCCAAAGTCAGACACGATTGAGCTACTATCACCTTCACTTTGAGCTTCCCTGGTGGCTCAGATGATAAAGAATCCGCCTGCGATGTGGGAAGACCTGGGTTCAATCCCTGGGTTGGGAATATCCCCTGGAGAAGGGATAGGCAACCCACTCCAGTATCTTTGCCTGGAGAATCCCATAGACAGAGGAGCCTGGTAGGGGACAGTCCATGGGGTCACAAAGAGTCGGACATGACTGAGTGAAACGCTTTCACTTTCAATCCTCTGACTGCTATCCATGTGGTAAATATTATTCCCCATTTCGTCATCTGTCAACTTGAGTTTTAGCTTTGAGTAGAGTGATTTCTACGTCATCACATCTGCCCATCTTTTATCTCTTTGTAGTCCTCATGTGACAGGCTGATGGCAAGTAACTCAGCGAAGCGGCCCCTCACCCAGCGAGACCAGGTTCTGGATGTTCTCCAGCATCATGTCCCTTCTGGGCAGGCTCCAGCTGGTGCCACTCTTCCTGGGTGAAGTCCACAGTCACATCCCTGAATGTCACTGACTCATGCAAGAGGAAACCCACAACCACTTGCCACAGGGCCCTCCTTACAGAGGTCTAGAGGAATGGATGGAAAAGCCGGGAGGGTTTAGGAAAGGCACACGGGATGTATCTGAAGTCATTTCAATAAGGACCTGCCCCTCGGTTTTCTCCATGCCTCATTATTTGGGGATGGCCCTCTGACAGGCAAATAAAACAAAGGTGAGGCTGTTTAGAGCAGAGAGTCACAGACTTGAGTGACAGAGAAGGAATCAAAGGCAAAATGATCAAAGTCCAGTGAATCAACATATTCATTGTTGTGTGTGTTACTCGGTCGGTCCTGACTCTTTGCGACCCCAAGGGCTGTAGCCTGCCAGGCTCCTCTGTCCATGGAATTCTCCAGGCAAGAATACTGGAGTGGGTAGCCATTCCCTTCTCCCAGAGATCTTCCCAACCCAGGGATCGAACCCAGGTCTCCAGGATTGCAGGCAGAGTCTTTACCATCTGAGTCACCAGGGAAGCCCCAGCAAAGGCAGAAAGCTAGATGGAATCCAGTCATTCACCAAGGATGCCTGAGCCTCTGCCAAGCTGTAGGCACTGAGCGAGGTGCTGGGAGACAGACATGGGAGGTTTAAGAACTAGTTCCTCACAGGAGCGGCAGGTGAGAACACCCGTGGGTGACCCACAATCTGGTCAATACTGTCATGAAGGTACAAACAAAATTCTCCAAGTTTCTGAGCAATGGTGGCTTTAGGGGGCATCTGGGAGGACTTTGGAAAGGTGGCAGTGGGTGTAGTCTGTGGGGGAGGTTCAGTGGTCAGGGCCTTGGGGGAGATTCTGGAGGGAGGAAGAGCTTGAGCCGGGACCTGAGGCTTAAAAGGCAGATCAGACCATTGAGGAATGGTGAGAAGTTCATGAGGTGGAAACCTAAGTGCCTTTATGACTGAGCTGACAGCCCTGGGGATGAAATGAATGTGGCTGAGCAGAGCAGATGATGACGATGATGCTGGTGATGACGATGATGGTTATGGTAATAACGATGGTAGTGATGATGATGGTGACATCAATCGTAGGTCAACACATCACACCTATCACTTCATAGGCAGTTGCTATGTGCCAGGTACTATTCTTCCCACCCCTTCCCTGTACGCACCAGGTGCTGTTCTAAGTGTCTGTTATCAGGTGAATTGTGCTCCCTCCCCTCCAAATCCATGTGTTGAAGTCTACCCCCAGCACCTGAGAATGGGACTCTCCTTGCAAACAGGGCCACTGGCTAAGATGAGGTCCTCCTGGAGTAGGTGGGCCCTAATCTGACTGGTGCCTTACCAAAAGGGGAAATGTGGCAGACACACCCACATGGAGAACACGGTGTGAAAACTGGAACTGTGGTGCCACAGCCCAGGAACTACTGGAAGGTGGGAGAAAGGCCTGAAACTGAGTCTCCTCTAGAGCCTTCTGCAGGCGCGTGGCCCCACCAACACCTTAATTTCATTCCATTCTCGTCCGTGCATTTGGCTGCACCGGGTCTTCGCTGCAGCACGTGGGCTCTTCCTCGTGCTGTGTGAGTGTCTCTAGTTGTGGTGCCTGGGCTTAGTAGACCTGAGGCGTGTGGGATCTTAGTTCCCCAACCAGGGATCACACCTGCATCCCCTGCATTGGGAGGTGGACTCTTAACTACTGGACCACCAGGAAAGTCCCCCAACACCTTGATTTTGGACTTCCAGCCTCTAGAACTGTGAGAAAACATTTGTTGTTTAAGCCTCCCTCTCCATGGTACTTTGCTATGGCAGCCATAGCAAACCAATACATCTGTCCTGCTCATTACTATTTCCCCAGTGGTTGGTACAATGCCTGGCATATAGTAGGCACTCAATTAATAGTTCTTTAAAAAAACAATCCCTATTTCTTTATGTGGCTGCGTGGGGTCTTAGCTGTGGCACACTGGATCTTCAGTCTTTGTTGTTGTACGTTAGATCTTTAGTTATGGCATGCAGACTCAGCTGAGGCATGTAGGCGCTAGTTCCCTGACCAGGGAATGGACCCAGGCCCCCTGCCTTGGGAATGCAGAGTCTTAGCCAGTGGGCCACCAGGGAAGTCCCTCAATGAATAGTTCTTGAATGGATCTATGGGTAAGGAGGCCATGAGGATTAAATGAGTTAATCCATGTTTGATGCCCAGCATATAGGAGGTGCTTAATTTCCATCAGCTACTGTTACTGCCACCCACTCCACAGGTCCTTGGCTCTCCTGAGTGCTCTCAGCCCCCCACCCCGTGGACCCTGAGCTGACTTAACCTCCTGAGAGGAGGCCTCACCTCCTGGCCAGTCCTGTCATGGATTCATGCGCCCGCCCAGGGACTCTGGGCTCATACGGGGCCCCTCTGCCGCGTGGGTCACTCCTACTGGATAAAGAAGTGGTACCAGGCAGTGGCTGAGAGTGTGGGCTCAGGAGCCTGAAAGCCTGCAATGAAATCCTGGCTCTACGCCTCAATAGCAGTGTTTCCTTGGACAACTGCCTTAACCTCTCCGAGCTTCATTTGCTCAATGGGCTTCATAATAACTGTGTCCGCCTCTGTAGTTGTCATGGAGTGGAAAGGGGGAATGCATACATGGTTCCAGCACAGTGTCTGGTGTGGCTGGAGTAAGTTCTCAGTGAATGTCAACTATTAGATTTTATTAATTTTGACATTTGATTTGTATATTTTATATATGTATTAGTAGTCATAGTTATTATTATTATATGGTATTATTATTTGATTCTTTGGCCCATATGTCCTTTGGCCAGTCCTGGTAATAATTCTTTTTAAAAAAACACTTTATGAGGTATGATTGACATAGAAAATCTGTACTTATTTAGTTAATATAACTTGATAAGTTTTGAAAGTGTACACCCATGGAACATCACCACAATTGAGGCCATAAGCTTATCCATCACCTCCAAAAATTTCCTCCTGCCCCCTTTGGTTTTTAATTTACTTTAATTTTTAAAATACAGTAAGGTCTTCAGAGAGTCTTCTCTTAGCACGCCCCATCCCAGTGAACTTGCTCACTACGTAATGTATTTGCTGAGCAGCCTCCATGCTGTGTGTGGGCTGTGGTGTGGGGGTGGAGGTGTCCACTGAATACACGATGGACAGTCCTGGAAGTCTCGGAGCCAACACCGTACAGCAAAGGATGCTGCGGGGCAGACAGCAGGGACCACTTTCCTCTGGACGGCTGAGGAGACTTCCCTGGAAGTAAAGGGTAGCCCCAAAGGCATCACACCTGAGTTTTTTGCATGTGCACGTCCAAGGCCACTCATTCTAGTGCTTCATCTGTTTTGGTTTCCTGTCTAACAGCACAAACCAATTCACCACAAGGAAAACCTCCCCAAGTTCCAGAGGTGAAGACAGGCTCTATTTTAAAAAAAATCATAATTACACTAGATGTGATTAAGGAAAAAAAAAACACTTTAAGAAAAAACCCCCCTATACTGAAACAAAAACAGTGGACAAGTCCTTCTAAATTATGTAGGTAAAAGAAGAAATCAAGACAATAATCACAGACAAGTGAAAAATGAAGACATCATGGTGCAGTTGCTTTGGAAAATACTCTGATAGCTCCTTAGACGGTCAAACAGAGTTACATTACAACCCAGCAATTCCACTCCTAAACATACACCCAAGAGAACTGAGAACATGTGTTCAAACTAATGTCTGAACTGCAGCATTCCTAATAACCAAAAAGTGGAAACAACCCAAATGCCTATCGACCAATGAATGGATAAATCATATGTGGTCCAGCCACACAGTGGAATATTATCCGGCCACTAAAAGGGATGAAGCACTGACATATATTAAAATATGGATGAACTTCAGAGCAAATCCAGAGACAAAAAGTAAATGACTGGTTGCCAGGGGCTGGTCACTGGAGGGAATGCGAGTGAGTGCCAATGGGGACACATTTCCATTTGGGATGATGAAAATGTTCTAAAATTGATGGTGGTGATGGTTGTACAACTCTGTGAATATACAATAAACCAATGAATTGTACTTTTTGTGGTATGTGGGGTGTATATTGATACAGGTATATTAAGGCCCAACACATCAGAACTTATAGGTAAGTGAACTGACACATTTAGACATTGAAATAAATTCCAGGTGGATTCAGAAGTTCACTGTTAACATCGAAATGAGAAACAGGAAAAAAAGAAACAAAATACAAGTGGTGTGTGACCTGTATTGGATGGAGAAACGCTTTCACAGCTTAAAAACAATGGGAGGCACCAGAGGAGGAGAGAGACTCAATTCTGAAAATAAGAAATGCTTTTGGGCACAACAAGCATAAAATAAGAAACAAAAAGCAAAGCTGGGAAGTATATTTGCCACAAATATTTTCACACACACTTCTTTAAAATCTTCAAGGATACTAGGATTCCTGGAGACTGGGAAAGCACAGGATAGATCATTTAACCCCCAAGAGAAATGGCTAATAAACATTTTTTAAAATGTTTATTTGCCAAACCTCACTACAATACACATGTTACTCAGAAAAGATCTTGTGGCACCATTTCTCATTTATCGTGCTCAAAGCTTACATCGTTTGTCACTTAAATCCATTTACCCATACATCCACTTATCACTTATATCCAACTTGCAGTGGCTCTGTGCCTGCCAGTGCAGAAAATGAGGGTTCAGTCTCTGGGTGGGCAGATCCCCTGGAGAAGGCAATGGCAACACACTCCAGTATTCTTGCCTGGAGAATTCCATGAATAGATGAGCCTGGTGGGCTGCAGTCCATGGGGTTGCAGAATCAGAAATGGCTGAGTACGCACACACATGCACAATACCCAACAGCCATTAAAAACTGGAGACAAATAAACATCCGGCAGTGGGGGAACGATTAAGTAAGCCAGGTACAGCTCCAAGATAAAATTTCTATGGCGTCATTAAAACAGACTTTAGTAAAGACTTTTTAACAATGTAGAGAAACATTCAGGAAGAAATCTTCGATGAAAAAGCAGGAAAAAAAAAATTGCTCAGCTGGGGTGATTCGTATTTTTGCAAAACAATATGTTTCCAGAGAGAGAAAGACACAACTTTCGAGGGTGGTTACCTCCTGGGATGAAATCCAGGGTAATTCTGATCCTGTCTACTATACTCTTCTGGATTTTCTAAGTTTTTTTTTTTGGCTCCACAACATGGCATGCAGGATCTTCCCCAACCAGGGATAGAACTCATGTGGCCTGCACTGGGAGCACAGAATTTTAACCACTGGACCACCAGGGAAGTCCTGGATTGTCTAAGCTTTTTATGATGATCAAGTATTTCCTAACCTTTGGGGAATTTTCTTTTATGATACATTATTTACAGCATTGAAAAATGATTTTTAAGAAGTCAAATCCACCAATACCAGATGGACCTGAGATGCACTGATTATGCACCCAAACAAGTGATATTTGTAAAGTTTTCAAAAGCTGGGGAAATCATTACTGATTAAAGTGGGATGAAAAAAACCCAAAACTCCAAGATAAAAACAACGGAGCCAATTCTGGGTCAATTTTAAAAACTAATCATCAGAGAAGACAATAAATGATACACAAATAATCCACGTAGTTATCTCTGGGTTCAGGCACCATGGTGAATATACTGTCTCCCCTACAGGTTACTGGATTTTCCCTATTTTCTATAAAGGTTATTTATATATTTTTATATTGAGATATTTCTGGAATAAAAGCAAGTTTAGTGAAAAGTTCAATATACAGCCATATATGTACCACCCGTTAAAATATCAGGAAACTTTATACTGAGAGTGGGGACGCCCACCTGTGCGTGGCACCCAGGGTGTCCTCCCTTCCCGGGGGGTGACTGCTGGCTGAAAGGTGTGGGTCTTGTTCCAGCGAGCCTTGTACACATTTAAACCTTCCCTTTCCAGGTGCCCTCCTGCATGTCCTGAGGGCCCCCAGGGCAGAACCGGTCACTCCTCAGCTGTCCTGACCTCCTTGGTTGACCAAAGCCAGTGTCAGGGGCAGGCAAAAGGCTTTGGGGTTTGAAGGGGGCAGAGTGGACGGAAGCATCACCCCCAAGCACCAGGTGGGCAGAGCCCCCAGGAGGTGGGGACATAGGCCCTGGGCAGGCTCGGGGGTCAGAGGGTCATCCCTGGGCAGAAGCCCAAACCTGTGGGCTGAGCCTCTGGAAAGGAGAGGCAGGCAGCAGGACTCACCAGGGCGTCATCAGTCAGCAGCTGGGTGGCCACCCCTCCACTGCCCACAGTGACTGAATGGCAGGCTGTGGTCTGGGGAGAGAAAGGGAGGCAGGGTGAGAGGCCAGGCCTAGGTCCGCCTCACAGTGCAGACAGGACAAACACACCTGTGCCCCCAGAGAGGCAGGAGGGACACACACACACAAGCACACACGTTAATAGCAAACATTCAGGTGCTTGGCACCTGCTGACCACTGGACCAACATCTCTCACTTAATCCTGCTACTATCCCTGAAATGTGGGCACTATTTCCACCCACCCCATTTCACCATATGAGATCTGTATGTGGAATCTAGAATACGACAGAAATGCACATATCGACGAAACAGACTCACAGAGCAGACTTGCGGTTGTAAGGAGAAGCAGGGGCTTCAGGGAAGGGTGGGCTGGGAGTCTGGGGTTAGCAGATGCAAACTATTATATAGAATGGCGAAACAGCGAGGTCCCACTGGACAGCACAGGGAATTACATTCAATATCCTGTGACAAACCATAATGGAAAAGGATAGGAAAAAGCATATAAACGCGTAACTAAATTGCTTTGCTGTACAGCAGAAATTAACACAACATTGTAAATCCACTGTACTTCAATAAAAAAGAGAACATTATAAATTTAAATGTTGGTCCCCATAAATTTTAAACAGTGAAATTTCAAACAAAAAAGCAATATAATTATTTTTAAAAAAGAAGCCCCACTGTACATCACCAAGGATCATAAACACGCAGGCTGGTGTCTTCCACAAACCTCAGCACACCATGCCTTGCACACACAAATGCCTGAGCAAGCCCTCAGCAAAAACGTCCTCTAGCTTAAAATTCTTCTATGGCTTCCCATAGGCATTAGAAATCAGGAGTCTTCACCACTGCCCACGTGGCCCTTATGGTCTGCCCTGAGGACAGTCCCTCTCCCACTCTACTCCCCTCTCAAACACTTTGCCTCAGGTGCACTGGCCTTCGCAGCTGCTGTTCCCTCTGTCAGAAATGCTCTTCCCTTGGCTGGCTCCTTCTCACCGTCTATTCAAATGTCACCTCCGTGGAGAAGTTTCCGATTCCCAGAGCCCCAAGCTCAAGCATGAATAGCAACCACGCCTCACCCTCTGTCATCTTCTTATAGCCTGCATCATTGCTAACAACTGTCTCTTTAAAAAGTGATTTTCAAATCACTTTGGGGAGTCTGTCTTCCCTCCCCAAGAATGAAAGCCCCGGGGACGCAGAAATGACCATATGTGGATTGTGATTCTGGCATCCAGCTTGTTGTTGTTTAGTCGCTAAGTCCCGTCTGACTCTTTGCAACCCCTTGGAAAAGTGACAGATGAGATAGGTGGACACCTGGATGACACTCTCACAAAGACACCATGGATAGAAATAAAGGCAGACACACAACTAAGGATGTGGACACGGGTGGTCACCCAGGGCTGTCCCCCAACAGGGACAGGCAAAGACTCGACAAAGGGGACACCTACACAGACCAAGACAGGCGCGCACACACACATGCACACACACTCACACGCAGACAGGGATTCGCCTCCTTCCCCATCCCATCAGATTAGGTTGGTAACGGCTTCCTGACTCCAGGCTTCTTTCCCGCCTCTCGCGGAGCCCTCACGCCTTCCCCTCAGTCCGTCCGCCCTCACTCCCTCAGCCCGCAGTTCCCACCTGGGCCCTCCCGCCCCTTCCTGGACCCCCACGCCCGTCCCCTCCGCGCTCCCCTTCAGCCGTCAATTCCCACCGGCACCCTCACGCCCCTCCCCTCGGCCCTCTCCGCCGGCACACCCTCCCCTCAGGCCTCCATTCCCACGGGGACCCCGGCGCCCCTCCCCTCACGCCCCTCCCTCCCAGTCCGCACACCTCTTCCCGGGACCGACCCCGCCCACTGCCCCTCTCCTACCGCCCAGGCCACCGCCAGACTAACCCACGCAGCTCGGTCTGGACAATGATCACCGCGATAGGCGCTCCAGGCCGCGCTGCGCTTGCGCGGTCGGCCCGACCACACTTCCCAGAAGCCCGCGCGCGGAGCGGAACCCACCCGAGACCCGCCCGCGCCCCTCCACTCCCAGAGGCCCGCGCGGCACCGCAGCCGCGGCCAAAGGAAGTTGGACAGGAAGAGAGAAGGAAAACGGAGAGTGGAGGAAGAGAGATGGGGGAGGGAAGGGCAGAAGAGTGGAGAGGGGAAGAAGGGGGAAGGAGAGAAAATTCCAGAAAAGGAGGGGTGCCAGGTCCACCCATCTCCTGGGCTGGACTGAGGGCTGGTTCTGGGCAGCTTACTCAGCGTGATGTTATACAAAATAGCTGAATTGTAGAAAATTTGTGAAACATACAGAGATGCAAAGTAACAAATGATAATAAGAAAAACACAGTATTCACCCTTTTTATGATGGCTTCCCTGATAGCTCAGTTGGTAAAGAATCCACCTGAAATGCAGGAGACACCCCAGGTTCGATTCCTGGAAGATCCGCTGGAGAAGGGGATAGGCTACCCACACCAGTATTCTTGGTCTTCCCTTATGACTCAGCTGGTAAGGAATCTGTCTGCAATGCGGGAGACCTGGGTTCGATCCCTGGTTGGCAAGATCCCCTGGAGAAGGGAAAAGCTATTCTGGCCTGGAGAACTCCATGAACTGTATACGTATAGTCCATGGAGTCACAGAGAGTCAGATATGACTGAGCAACTTAATGTACATGCCAGCTTCTGTTGTTGGCGTTTTTATGACTGAAGAACGTGTTTAATCCTCACAACCAAGCTTCCAGGTGAGACAGTGGTAAAGAGAGGCGGCACAGGAGGACCATGGCGGGGCCGGGGTGGGAACCAGGCCTCCCGGCTGGGCCTCTTACACCATAAATCACAAAGCCAAGCACAAAAGCATTTGCTGATGTTTGGGTGGCCACAGAAATATGAAGAGTCAGCTAGTCTTGCTGCTGCTGCTAAGTCGCTTCAGTCGTGTCCAACTCTGTGCGACCCCAGCGACGGCAGCCCACCAGGCTCCCCTGTCCCTGGGATTCTCCAGGCAAGAACGCTGGAGTGGGCTGCCATTTCCTTCAATGCATGAAAGTGAAAGTGAAGTCGCTCAGTCGTGTCCGACTCTAGCGACCCCATGGACAGCAGCCTACCAGGCTCCTCCGTCCATGGGATTTTCCAGGCCAAGAGTGTTGGAGTGGGGTGCCATTGCCTTCTCCCAGCTAGTCTTAGGTAGTCATTAATGACTTCCATTAAATAGTTTGACAAATGTAGATATACACATGCAGCTGTAAAAAATGTAAGTAACAGAAATCATAGAGATCCAGTGTACCGTTTATCTGGTTCCTGTAAGGATGACATCTGTTGTTACCTAACCAGGTTCACTTGCCCAAGGCACAGCAAGAAAGACAAGGTTTGCAACAAGGAAAAGGTTTATTCCTAGGCAGCCAAGCAAGGAGGTGGTAGAACATCTCATCTGCCTCCCTGAGGGGAGGGGCTGGAGATATTTTGGGTTAAAGAAGCAGAATGGTCTTAGGCATGGGGAAAGGTAGTGGAGGTGGGGGAAAGTGAGACAGTCTGTGTTCTGTGCAGAACTGCCTAAGTTACACGCTTCCTCATGTACTCAACTGTAACACAGGGTATGGCCAGCTACTCAGAGGAAAAGGAGATTACAGTCAAAAGGAGGAGGCAAGGAAAACTGGGCAGAGCAAAACAGAAAAACATGTATTTAGGGGTTTATTTTTGATATTATGAGTTCACACTAGATCACAGGTCTGAAAAAATGCTTTTCATTTAATATAGCACAACTATCTTTTATGGCTATATACACATTTTTTTCAACAGTTGCATATAATTCTACTGAATGAATTCAGCGTAATTAACTTACCCCTTTGCCCATGACCATAAATTGCTAAGAGTTTATCATTAAAAATTTTTCCCATTATGCATTTACCTACCTTTGTACACTTTGGTTTCTGAGGAATACAGATTCAAATGGTCTATATCTATATAGCAATTTATATAATGGGAAATGGATTTGCCTTGTTTTTCACACATTCACCAAAACTGGTTTATTATCACTCTTCTGTAGTTTAAATCAATCTATTGGGGAAAAAAAGTAGATTATCACTTTATTTTGCATTGCCTTAATTACTAATGATAGTGGGTAATTTTCTTTTGCCGTCTTTATTTCATTTTCTTTAAAGTGGCCATTGTTGTTGTTTAGTTGCTAAGTCACGTCCGACTCTGCTACCCCATGGTCTGTGGCCTGCCAGGCTCTTGTCCATGGGATTTCCCGGCAGGAATACTGGTGTGAGTTGCTGTTAGCACTGTCCATTTTTCTGAGTTGCCGGTGTTACTATTACTGATTTGTAACAGTACTTTTAGTATCAGGGAGTATTGTCCTTTGTCATATTTGTTGCAAATATTTTTTTTCAGTCTTTCATTTATCTCTTAACTGATGGTTTCACACAGAAGTGTTACTCAGTTTAATGTCACCTCCTGCGTTATACGTACTGCTTAAGAAAGTGTGCCTCAAGCCAAGGTTACAGAAATGTTCTGTTTTTCTTGTACTTTAGTATTGTACATTTAGCGCTCTAATCTGTCAGAACTTCATCAGGGGAAAAGCATACATCTATGTCTTTCCAGAGGGCCAACTGTCCAAAGGCCATCTGATCAATCTGCCTTCGCCCCACTGAAATGAAAAATCCCTTTTATCATATATAAGGGCAATCAAAAATCTCCACATGCTCTTGATAAGACCACCTATCTCCGAGCCTCTATGCCAAAGCAAAGAGGAAGCCCCAAAGGCCATTTTCCAGTGGTTGTGTCCTCCGGATACGAACTCCCCTCACATGGCCTTAGGCAGCAGCCAAGAGGAAACCGGAGAGCTCTGCGTGCTCCAGGTGCCTCTGGGTGTAGGAAGTGCTCCAGGCGTGAGTTTTCTCCACCAGGAGTGAGAGTACCTATTGAAGGGCAGGGGATCTCTTTTTAGGTGATGAAAATATTCTAAAATTAATTGTGGTGATGGTTACACAACCCTGAACATACTAAAAGTCACTGAATTATATATATATATATGGCTTCCTAAGTGGTTCAGTAGTAAAGAATCTTCCTGCTAACACAGGAGACACAAGAGACTCGGTTTTCATCCCTGGGTCAGGAAGGAACATTAAAGGAGGAAATGGGACCCACTCCAGTATTCTTGCCTGGAATATTCCATGGAAAGAGGAGCCTGACGGGCTACAGTCCAGGGCATCACAGAGTCAGACACCACTGAGCGCGCGCGCGCGCGCGCACACACACACACACACACACACACACACACACACACACACACACCTACCTCTCAGCAGTGAAAGTGCTGAGTCCTAACACACACACACACACACACACACCCTCTCAGCAGTGAAAGTGCTGAGTCCTAACACACACACACACACACACACACACACACACACACACACACCCTCTCAGCAGTGAAAGTGCTGAGTCCTAACCAGGGCATCACAGAGTCAGACACCACTGAGCGCGCGCGCGGCGCGCGCACACACACACACACACACACACACGCACACACACACCTCTCAGCAGTGAAAGTGCTGAGTCCTAACACACACACACACACACACACACACACACGCACACACACACCTCTCAGCAGTGAAAGTGCTGAGTCCTAACCACTGGACTGCCAGGGAATTCCTTGAATCCTATACTTTAGATGGGCAAGTTATAGCTCAGTAAGACTGCTGCCAAAACAAAATGAAAACATTTGATCTTGGTCAGGGAACTAGATCCCTTATGCTGCAGCTAAGGATTCTGCATGCTGTAACTAAGACCCAGCAGAGCCAAATATATATAAAGGAAAAAAAAAAAAATCTCTAACAGCCTCTAAATCACAATTCACAAAGGGTGAAACTCTCATGAACCTTGTTAAACCATCAGTTCTCCCTGAAACACTCAAAGCATCATAATTATCCCCTTTGAGACTATCACAATTACTCTCATTATGTCCTTTTTGGCTGACAGTTTTCTCTAGTTCTTCCCTCACCCCTTGGCTCTAATGCCCGTATGTTCTGGGGGTGTAAGGCATCTCCTGCCAGCACCCTGAATCCCCCTGAATCCCTCTTTAGATAGTTTCACATCATGGTACATGTCACATACTGACTATATAGTATTGCATTTCAAATTTTAGTTTGTCTTTTCCCACTAGATCTGCAAGATCAAACTTTTTTCAGTACATTTCACACCTTGCTGCATCCCCAGTACCTAAGACAGTGCCTGGAACATTAGTAAATGCTCAACTAATCTTAATTTAATGAATATTACAGTATTATACTCCTTGTTATATCATAATACCATACAGATGCTCAAAATGAGCTTGCCAACTTACACACTGGGACTTCTACTGGAGTAACAGTGGATTCACGTATTTAACTTGGGAAGAAATGTCTTTGCCAGACTGAGTATGTCTATACAGAGACATGTCTAGCTTTTCATTTCCTCTGCTTTTTTTAAAAAAAATATTTGTTTTAACATCTACATTCAAAAGCCAATTGCAATATGTATGTTTTCCTGTTTTGGTATTTGTCTTGTCCATCTCACAGAACAAGATGGGAAGCTTTACTGTATTTATTTTATATGCTAGAACAATTCAGTATCACAGGAATTGTCTGTGGTACTTTTCCACAGTTGAAAGTATTGAACTATCTTTTGTAGTTTATTTAATGGCTATTAACCTACTCAAGTTTTCTAGCTGGTTCATTTTAGTTTATTTTTAATACTCTCCCCTGGCAAGTCCCACATTCTACCAAATGTTTTTGTTCTAACTGGCCTAGCCTCACTTCTAAGTGCCAGGTGAGGTGAGATTTCCTCATCAGTGACACTAGATGTCTCCTTTTTTAAAAGCCTTATTCTGCTAAACCTTGTTGTTGTTTAGTCACTGTGTAGTGTCTGATTCTTTTGAGACCGCATGGACTGTATCCCACCAGGCTCCTCTGTCCATGGAATTTCTCAGGCAAGAATATGGATTGGGTTGCCATTTCCTCCTCCAGTAGATGTCTTTTATTCATACAGAGGGAAGAGCAAGCCACCACGTTACCCTGGATATCACAGAATCTTTCAATTCTGAATGTGTTCATCTTTCCGACCTACAAGGAGAGTAAAGAGTTCTCTGTCTATTCTAAAATTTTAGGCTTCTTAGTCTTGACCTACTGGCTCATTATACTTGTAGCTTAACATCACTGTAAGGAAGATTCTACCTTAATGGCACTAATTATAAGTCTATGATAGCATGCTAAATGCTCTAAGTGGATTACCTAACATATTTTTCAAAATACGTGTTTTAAATGGAAAAGTAACATGAATAAACTCTTTATTTTTAAAAGATTCAGTTGGCTACAGTGTTAAAAATACACTTGAGGGGAGCAAGAGGAAATATGGTTGTAACGCTATGCAGAAATCCAAATGAGATGGCTGCATCTTGGACTGGGATAATGACACACTGAGCTAGAAAAAAAGTGATAGATTCTAGAAATGTTTAGAAGATTGAAACTAGAGGACATGGTGCTAGGAAGAGGAGGGCATCACCGAGGATGACTCTCCAGGATGGATTCGCTGATGGTGAGCAAGATGTACAGTCTGCCTAAATGCTTTTCCACATGCTTTACACTCACACGGGCTTTCTCCAGGATGAATTCTCCTGTATGGTGTCAGATGGGCAATCTGGCTGAAGGCCTTGTTGCATTCCTTATACTCGTAAGGTTTCTCTCCTGTGTGGATTCTCTGATGCAGAGTAAGGGATTTATGATGACTAAAGGCTTTTCCACAGATGTTGCATTTGTAAGTTTTCTCGCCCGTGTAACACCTTTGGTGACAGATCAGGGATGCCCTGTCTGAACGCCCTCCCACATTTGAAACACGCGTAGGGTCTTTTGCCAGTGTGAAGTCTCTGATGTTGAGCAAGATAGGAGCCATCATTGAAGGCCTTCCCACACTGAAAACATCCATAAGGCTTCTCACCAGTGTGTGAACTCTCTGGTGCTGAATAAGGTGAGCAATCTGACTGAAGGCCTTACCACATTCCTTGCATTCATATGGTTTCTCTCCAGTGTGTATCTTCTGATGCTGTGCAAGAGGAGCATTCTGGCTGAAGGTTTTGCTGCATTCCTTACATTAGTAAGGTTTCTCCCCAGTATGAATTCTCTGATGGTGGGCGAGGTGCGTGCTCTGCCGAAAAGCTTTCCCACATTCCTTACATACATAGGGTTTCTCTCCAGTATGGACTCTCTGATGAAGAGTGAGCGAGCCACGATGGCTAAAGGCTTTCTCACAGATACTACATTCATAGGGTTTCTCTCCTGTATGAATTCTCTGATGGACAGTCAGGGAGGAGCCATGGCTAAAAGCCTTTCCACACACATTACATTTATAGGGTCTCTCTCCAGTATGAATTCTCTTATGCTGAATAAGTCCTATGTGATCGGTAAAGGCTTTCCCACAGTCAATACAATCAAAGGGCTTTTCTCCAGTGTGACAATACCTTCGATGACGTATAAGAGAAGCATTCTGCTGGAAGGCTTTCCTACAGTCAATACATTTGTAGGGTCTCTTTCCAGTGTGAATCCTTCGATGATGAGCCAGGGATGAACAATAACTAAAGGCCTTCCCACATTCGATACATTCATAGGGTTTCTCTCCAGTGTGAACTCTCTGGTGTTGGACAAGATATGCAAGCTGGCTGAAGGCTTTGTTACACTGTTTACACTGATAAGGTTTTTCTCCAGTATGAACTCTCTGATGTTGAATGAGATGAGCATTCTGGCTGAATGCTTTTCCACACTCAGTACATTTGAAGGGTTTTTCTCCTGTGTGGATTCTCTGATGTTGAGCAAGGTGGGAACTCTGGCTAAAGGATTTTCTGCATTCGAGACATTCATAGGGTTTCTCTCCAGTATGAATTCTCTGATGAAGAGTAAGAGTTGAGATTTTGCTGAAAGTTTTCTCACAGTTGTTACATTTCAAAGGTTTCTTTTCTCCATAGATCTGCTTGTCTTTTTTCACAAAGGAATGTGTCTTTAAGCTTTTCTTATCTGTGTCAAAATTATATATTCTCTTTTTGATGGGAAATACCTGTTTTATATACCATAATGTATTCAGATGAAAAACTGTCCCAGATTTGTTAAAGTGGTCTCCTTTCTCAATAAGGGTATCTATGTGATTGACTGTCTCTTGCCTAAAATGTGTCTTTGGACTTACCAGCTCCCTCTCAAACAGGTCTTCATACTTCCAGTTTTCCCCTAATGTGGAACATTCAAGGTCATAGCTTGTAAGTCTTTCCATTATCATTGCCTGAGATAATTTTTCCTCATAGATGTCCTGGTTTAGAGATAATTCGTTTTTCATCCACACATACTCCAAGTCTGAAAGATATTAGAAAGCATATGTCTCCTTTATTTAATGCTGGAAGAACAGACACTTACAAAACAAAACCATGTGAATCACAACAGTTGCTGAAGCCTGTAAAGGCACATGTTTTTGACAGTTCTTCAAGTTAGGTGATGTGACCATCTTTGCATTTCTAGAATAAATCCTCCTTGGCTATGGTATATTATTTCAACATGACTTTTTATTTAAGATATTGTACCAATATTTATTATTGCATTAATAATTCCCTTTTTGGGGATGCTATTTTGGTATCAAATGTTACACTATCTTCACAATAACATTTTAAAATAGTTCTCCTTTTTATTCTCTGTCAAGGAAAACTTCAAACAATGATTTTTTTCTTTATAAGCTTTATATAATTACTGTGTGAAACTATTTGGGGTTAATTGCTTCTTTTTTGGGAGGAAGCAGTTCTTAAATGACTTACTACATATTTTCAGTGGTACGTGGTCTGTTCAAATTTTCTATCTCTGGTGTCAGTTCTGGTAATTATAGTCTCATACAGTATCATCCCTTTCATTAAGATTTTCAAATTGTTTACAAATAGTTGAGTTTCAAAAATGGATTCGTATCATTCTTTTAAGTACTTAGGCATCATTTACCATTATTTCTTTCCTTGTGTCCTCTCTCATTTGTCCTGACAGTTTATATACTTTTATCTCTAGCAATATAAATCACTATGTGTAACTTATTTCAGTTTTCCTGAGATTGTTCTTTCTAATATCTTGAATTGAGTGCTTATTTTATTTAAAAATTATTTATTGTTTATTAACATACAGTTTTAGGGACCTACCAACATCCACTTCTTGAAACTTTGAGAACTGAAAGCAGGAAAAGGCCACACAACAAGCCTCAGAACAAACTAACCTCCTCACTTGAAGCTCATTTCCCTGCAATATATGTCCACAGGCTCTCATCTATTGCTCTAAACCAGAAAAAAGCTTTTAAGCAGGACAGAGTAAAAAAACTAAGAAACTGAAGAAAGTGCAGAAGCTTTTAAGTTTAATTAGGTCCCAGTTGTTTATTTTTGATTTTATTTCCAATATTCTGGGAGGTGGGTCATAGAGGATCCTGCTGTGATGTATGTCAGAGAGTGTTTTGCCTATGTTTTCCTCTAGGAGTTTTATGGTTTCTGGTCTTACATTTAGATCTTTAATCCATTTTGAGTTTATTTTTGTGTATGGTGTTAGAAAGTGCTCTAGTTTCATTCTTTTACAAGTGTTTGGCCAGTTTTCCCAGCACCACTTGTTAAAGAGATTGTCTTTAATCCATTGTATATTCTTCCCTCCTTTATAAGGTGAAAAGACAGCCTTCAGAATGGGAGAAAATAATAGCAAATGAAGCAACAGACAAACAACTAATCTCAAAAATATACAAGCATCACCTACAGCTCAATTCCAGAAAAATAAATGACCCAATCAAAAAATGGGCCAAAGAACTAAATAGACATTTCTCCAAAGAAGACATACAGATGGCTAACAAACACATGAAAAGATGTTCAACATCACTCATTATCAGAGAAATGCAAATCAAAACCACTATGAGGTACCATTTCATGCCAGTCAGAATGGCTGCGATCCAAAAGTCCACAAGCAATAAATGCTGGAGAGGGTGGAGAAAAGGGAACCCTCTTACATTGTTGGTGGGAATGCAAACTAGTACAGCCACTATGGAGAACAGTATGGAGATTCCTCAAAAAACTGGGAATAGAACTGCCTTATGATCCAGCAATCCCACTGCTGGGCATACACACTGAGAAAACCAGAACTGAAAGAGACATGTGTACCCCAATGTTCATAGCAGCACTGTTTACAATAGCCAGGACTTGGAAGCAACCTAGATGTCCATCCACAGATGAATGGATAAGCAAGCTGTGGTACATATACACAATGGAGTATTACTCAGCCATTAAAAAGAATACATTTGAATCAGTTCTAATGAGGTGGATGGAACTGGAGCCTATTATACAGAGTGAAGTAAGCCAGAAAGAAAAACACAAATACAAGATGGTAACAATTACCCTGTTTACGAGACAGCAAAAGAGACACTGATGTATAGAACAGTCTTTTGGACTCTAGGAGAGGGAGAGGGTGGGATGATTTGGGAGAATAGCATTGAAATATGTATAATATCATATTTGAAACGAGTCGCCAGTCCAGGTACGATGCCTGATAACGGATGCCTGGGGCTGGTGCACTGGGATGACCCAGAGGGATGGTATGGGGAGGGAGGAGGGAGGAGGGTTCAGGATGGGGAACACATGTATACTTGTGGTGGATTAATTTTGATGTATGGCAAAAGCAATACAATATTGTAAAGTTAAGCAAAATAAAATTAAAAAAAAAAAAAAAAAAGAAACTGAAGAAAGTAACCTAAGCCAAAAAATCCTAGTAAGCACAATAAAAGGGAGAAGACAGACAAAGAAGAAGGAAATAGGTAACATTAGTGAGTTAATTTCTTCATCTTTCACATGGGTATCAAAAGATGTTATTTCGAATCTCAAGTGGATGAGTTTTAAAATGCAAATAAAAAAATACATGAAGTCATAAAGTTAACAACTTTTACAAATAAACTTTTTCAATTCAAGGGGTGGGATGGTGTGAAGGGGGAGTAAATAAAAAGCATAGACAACAAAACAAAAAGAAATAACAACAATAAAAAAGAAACAACAAAGAGAAAAATGATTAAAAGTGAGAGAAAAACATAGCTATATAGTGGTTAACTTGATAAGTCACATTTTAAAGAAAGGAAACATTTAAACAAGTTTGAAAAATTAGACACAAACCTGCCTAAAGAATTAAAAAATGGCTCAAAATCAGTAATTATAACAATATAGTACTTGAGCAGAACTAGGTAAACATCAATGGAACACAACAGAGTTCAGAAACAGACTGGTATTGGTAGAAAGTCAGTGAAGGTGGAATGTTGTACCAGTGGGGAAGGGAAGAAAAGACCCACTTAAAAAATACTGGTAGAGGATTTCCCCGGTAGTCCAGTGGTTTACAACTGGCCTGCCAATGCAGGGGACATGGGTCTGATCCCTGGTCTGGGAAAATCCCAGACGCTGCAGGGCAGCTAAGCCTGTACACCACAACCACTATGCCCACGTCCCGTGACTACTAGAGCCCGCTCACCCAGAGCCCGTGCTCTGCACCGAGAGAAGCCACCCCAGTGGGAAGCCCGTGCGCTGCAATGAAGGGTGGCCCCCGCTCACCGCAACTAGAGAAAGTCTGTGGCGCAGCAGCAAAGACCCAGGACAGCCGAAAATAAATAAGTAAAAGGTTGTGTATATATATGTGTTGAAGGCAATGGCACCCCACTCCAGTACTCTTGCCTGGAAAATCCCATGGATGGAGGAGCCTGGTAGGCTGCAGTCCATGGGGTCACTAAGAGTCGGACACAACTGAGTGACTTCACTTTCACGCATTGGAGAGGGAAATGGCAACCCACTCCCGTGTTCTTGCCTGGAGAATCCCAGGGACGGGGGAGCCTGGTCCGCTGCAGTCCATGGGGTCGCTAAGAGTCGGACACGACTGAGCAACTTCACTTTCACTTTTCACTGTCATGCACTGGAGAAGGAAATGGCAACCCACTCCAGTGTTCTTGCCTGCAGAATCCCAGGGACGGGGGAGCCTGGTGGGCTGCCATCTGTGGGGTCGCACAGAGTCGGACACGACTGAAGTGACTTAGCAGCAGCAGCAGTTGCTCAGTTGTAGCCCAACAGGCTCCTCTGTCCATAAAATTTAAAATGGTACAAAAAAAAAAAAAAAAAAGCCAGTTGTAGAACAAAAGGTTTCAATTTGGGAAGGACTTTGAGAGGTATTTTCCAAAAAGTATCAGAGGGCAGAAACACCTTTAGAATTGTTTTCCTAGCTGTAGTCATCCTGCATTTACCTGGGCACAGGCCTCTTGTCAACTCTCCTTTCATCATCCAGGGCTCTTTATCTTGCTCCAGTAAAGAGATCACATCTGGTTTAGAAATGCAAAGACCTGTATGTAAAAGAAAACAAGAAAATTACCTATGCTGTGGATATTCCAGAGCTAAATGGTACTGAGAAAGAGAAACACTGTAGGAAAATGTTGATAAAGACATGACAGACTACTGAGGGGAAAGACTCCTAAGGGGAGACAGAAGGCGGCACGTGCTCTCACCCAGTGAAGCCAGGTTGCCATAGTTCTCTAACATCACTTTCTTGTACAAAGTCCTCTGAGCAAGAGTCAGCCATTCCCACTCATCTTGGGAGAAGTCGACGGCTACATCCGTGAAAGTCACTGCATCCTGAAATGACACAAATGTCCTCTTGCACAATTAGTGTTCACCCCTGACTTAGCTGGCTCTAGGGTTATAAGTTAGGAAAAAAAAATGGGTGAGTAATTGCAGTGGGGTGTCTAAATGATAGAGATCAAGTAGTTAGTTGAACTGAACAACTTTTCTGTCTAGTTACACTTTACATATTAGGAAAAAGAAAAATACAGAGATGCTCTCTGCTCTTAAAGCATTTTATGGTGTGAGGAGATATTCTCACATGAAAATATGTTGACTACATTCAAAACAGAATGTCATCAGAATTATGGTTACCTGATGCAAAGAGCCAACTCATTGGAAAAGACTTTAATGCTGGCAAAGGTTGACGGCAGAAGAGAAGGGGGCGGCAGAGGATGGGACGGTTAGAAAGCATCACCCACTCAATTCACATGAATTTGAGCAAACTCTGGGAGATAGTGAAGGACAAGGAAGCCTGGTGTGCTGCAGTCCATGGGGCCACAAAGAGCAGGGCACAACTTAGTGACTGAAAAACAGCAACAATAATCATGGGAATTTCCCTGGCAGTCCAGTAAGACTCCATGCTCCCTCCCTCTGCAGGGGACATGGGTTCAGTCCATAAGATCCTGCATGCCTTGCAGTGCAACCAAAACCACAACACAACAAACAAAACCCCTGGATTATTACAAAGCAGTAAATTATTTTATATGTTAGGGGTTAGCTCACTTTTCTACATGGAGAAACTAAAGAGCTCTGGGACTGCAATATAAAGTTTCCAGGAATGAGGCTGACCTGATTAGCATGACTTCAAGCTCCACAATATATTCTAAGAAATCTTAGTGTTCTTGAGATACTGAGGTATGCCTGAAAAATGAAAGAAAAACTGCCTAGCAGTACTGTTCTCTTTCAAATACAAATATATTTGGATTAGGAGAGAACTTATTTGGCAAACTGTTTTTTGATAATCTGCTGAGAAGTATCAGGAGAGATCATACGAGATAAGTACATGACAAGCAACCTGTGTCTTGTTACATGAACTGAATTTATAACCAACCATGAAGTGAGGCTGGTTCTAGGGTTGATGGGAGAGTTTTCGTTCCTCTTTTTGTGATTTCATTTATATTAATATCTAAGAATCATTTCCATAAATATCTAAGAATGAGTTTTGAATATACAGCAGTCTTGGGTAAGACCAGAGGAAAAGGTCAGATTATTCCAAAGAGTTCAGACTCTAGCACTGGCTAGCTGGGTGATCTTTGCCAAGTCAAATAACTCCTTTGGGCTTCAAGATTTCCCTCCTAAAACAATGAGAATAACTTCAGTACCTACCTTAGAGCAGCACTGTGAGAATGAAATGAAGCAACAGGCACAGTGCAGGCTAAGTGCTCAAGAACTGTCATCTATGATAACGACGAAGGGAAGACGGGAATAAAAGAAGACAAGCCCAGAACGAGTGAAACATCTGGTTTCATATTTCAATAAAAGCTTTACTTGTATTTTACTAATTTCAGTGTGTTATGTAGTTAAGAACATGGCTGTGGTGGTGTCACACAAATAATTCTCATAAACACACAGGATTATGAGAGACAGCACAGGGAGAGCTCGCGGAAGAGCAACTCCCTGAGGACGCTGCTGAGAGCATGTTTCTTAGAAGCTCATCTGACAGAGCTCAGAGGAGTGTGACAAAAACCAGAAATCAAGCACAAAGGCAAACATACGAGAGAACTGGAATGAGCATGTACACTACTTCTTTGAGGTCAGTGAAGGATCACGTGGGATTCCTAAGGAGTTGTTCTGTGTGCAGAACAGTATCTGCAGTGGGCTGATATGTCAGCCAGAATATCTGTCTTATGGGCATGAGAAAGGTTACACAAGAACAGCACAGCTACAAGACAGCAGAGCTTATATGAAGACTAGAAAGTACATTCTCCCACACATGGTCTCTGAAGCCAGAACACCTATGTTCAAGTCCTGTTCTGCTCAGCAAACCTAAGCTATTAGTTTTGTTTTCAACCACTTAAGATATTTTAAATTCAAAAGAATAGTCGATTGAATTACACAGAAATATCACTGACTAGATGGACATTGAGTCTGAGCAAGCTCGGGGAGTTGGTGATGGACAAGGAAGCCTGGCGTGCTGCAGTCCATGGGGTCGCAAAGAGTCGGACATGACTGAGCAACTGAACTGATCTACCATTTCTGCTGCACTTCCTTAAATCCCAATGTTTCAATTTTCAGAAGGAAACAAACTTGCCAAAATCCTGGAAAACAAGTTAGTACTTTAGGAGAAAAAAGGGAATACTAACCAGGGACATGGCTTTAAGAAGTTCAATTCCCATCACCTCTTCTTCCTGGCGCCTCATGTGGAGAAGGGCTTTACCCCGAGAGGGCAGAGCTGGGAGGAGGAGAAAGGAACAATGCGAAACTGAGTAGCTCTGATAGTCACAGCCCAGAAACACTTCCCTTCAGCTCTGGCTCTTCTCTACGCCATGCTCCTATTCCTATTGCACCCTCCTCTTAGTTTACAGCTGGGGTTCTGCTCTGCTCTGGATTTTCAGGCTGAGCACAATCTCTCCCTCGCCCAAATCCAGCCTTTCATTAACAGCAGAGATGTATGAGGCATGCTGCATATATTAAAACTCTGATTTGACCTTCAGAATCTTTAACAAAAATGGGGAATCTTGTCAAAGTTTCACATATGAAAGCTCTGGGAAGTAAAGTCTTTTGCACAAGTCACAAGCTTGTAAACAGTGGAGCCTAGTCACCAACGTAGATTTGCCTGACTCTTCCACCCAAGTTATTTACTCAAGCAGAAAATATATAACAGAAAAAAATCCCCCATGTGCAACTAACTACTAAGGATTTGCAAAGAGTCTATGAGACTTGAAAAAAGCCATCTTCCCGAGAAAGAAGTATTATCACCTTGGTTACAACAGAGTCCACGTGGCTTGCAGATAGCTGGGCCAAAAACCTGTCAAGAGACTCAGGTCCCATTATGCTTTGTGACAAACTATTTAGTTCTGAAGAAGTCCCCTGTCCTCTGAGCCAAGTTTCTTCAATCAGGAAGGGGATAAACTGACTTGATTCTGGTTTCTTTCTTCTAAACTCCAGTGCTTTTTCAAAGCATTATAATGATGATTAAAAGAATGAACACTTATTAAGCACTGGTTATTATGTGGTAGGGACTACACCATGTACTTCACAGGTATGAGCTCACTTAATCCTTATAACAGTCTTATGATGTATATAACATCATCCTCATTTTACATACCAAAAGCTGGGTCTGAAAGTTTAAAGGAAAAAACTCCTGCAGTGGAGGCCTTGGGATCTGAACTAGTTATTTAACCCTCTCAGGGTCCGTTTCTTGACTGTCAAAGGTGGTTAAGAACGTCACCCCAAGCAGACGTTGAAGGGCTTACATGAGACCCAGTATGAGGGGCACTCTAGACTCAGCCTGTCTTGGATGTGAATCCTGGCTCCTCTACTTACTAGTGATTACTTGTCCTTTCTATGCCTCAGTCATCTGTAAAAAGGAGATAATACAGCTTCCAGTTCACACTGTTTGAGGTTTGGTGTTAATATCCCCCAAAGGTCTTAGAACCATGTCTGGCCTAGAGGAAGCACTCAGTAAACATTAGCTACCATCACTGCACACAGAAAAACAAGTGAAGGACAATAAGGCTCCGGGCAGTGTCTCCCCCTGCCCTTTACTCACTCTGTTGTGAAGGGGTGTGCCTGGAGACAGAGAAGTGTGAGGTAGCAATGGGGGAGTATTTCTGTTCACCTACTAAAAGGTGACTAAGCCATGGAAAGGCTGGGATCTCTCAGCACTTCCAAATGAAGCTGTGAATCTTGCCTTCCTCCCACGTCTCATCCCAGTGATAAATGGGACAGGACTCTAACAGATTTTTAAATTCATTAATTTTTAATTGGAGGATTACTGCTTTACAATGTTGTATTGGTTTCTAACATATCGACATGAATCAGCCACAGGTACACATACACATGTCCCCTCTATCTTGAACCTCCCTCCTACCCCTCTAGGTCATTAGAGTGTCAGGTTTGAGCACCCTGCATCATACCGCAAATTCCCACTGGATATCTGTTTTACACATGGCAATATATATGTTTCCATGGTACTCTCTCAACTCCCCAGCCTCTCCTTCCCCAGCTGTGTCCACAAATCTGTCCTCTAGGTCTGCATCTCTACTGTTAGCAGGCAAACAGAATCATCAGTATCATTTTTCTAGATTCCATACGTATGTGTTAATATACAAGATGTGTTTTTCTTTCTGACTCACTTCATTCCATACAACAGGGCCCAGGTTCATCCACCTCATTAGAACTGACTCAACGAGTTCCTTTTTATGCTGCTGCTGCTAAGTCGCTTCAGTTGTGTCTGAATCTGTGTGACTCTATAGACGGCAGCCCACCAGGCTCCTCTGTCCCTGGGATTCTCCAGGCAAGAACATTGGAGTGGGTTGCCATTCCCTTCTCCGTTCTTTTTTTATGGCTGAGTATCAAATCCCTTACGATTATGCAGTGAAAGTGACAAACAGATTCAGGGGATTAGATCTGACAGACAGAGTGCCTGAAGGATTATGGATGGAGGTTTGTGACTTTCTACAGGAGGCAGTGATCAAGACCATCCCCAAGAAAAAGAAATGCAAAAAAGCAAAATGGCTGTCTGAGGAGGCCTTACAAATAGCTGTGAAAAGAAGAGAAGCGAAAAGCAAAGGAGAAATGGAAAGATATACCCATTTGAATGCAGAGTTCCAAAGAATAGCAAGGAGAGACAAGAAAGCCTTTGTCAGCGATCAATGCAAAGAAATAGAGGAAAACAATAAAATGGGAAAGACTAGAGATCTCTTCAAGAAAACTAGAGATACCAAGGAAATATTTTGTGCAAAGATGAGCACAATAATGGACAGAAATGGTATGGACTTAACAGAAACAAAAGATATTAAGGAGAGGTGGCAAGAATACACAGAACTATACAAAAAAGATCTTCATGACCCAGATAGCCACAAAGATGTGATCACTTACCTAGAGCCAGACAGCCTGGAATGTAGGCCATAGGAAGCATCACTATAAACAAAGCTAGTGGAGGTAATGGAATTCCAATTGAGCTATTTCAAATCCTGAAAGATGATGCTGTGAAAGTGCTGCACTCAATATGCCAGCAAATCTGGAAAACTCAGCAGTAGCCACAGGACTGGAAAAGGTCAGTTTTCATTCCAATCCCAAAGAAAGGCAATGCCAAAGAATGCTCAAACTTCTGTACAACTGTGCTCATCTCACACACTAGCAAAATAATGCTCAAAATTCCCCAAGCCAGGCTTCAACAATATGTGAACCGTGAACTTTCAGATGTTCAAGCTGGATTTAGAAAAGGCAGAGGAACCAGAGATCAAATTGCCAACATCTGTTGGATCATCAAAAAAGCAAGAGAGTTCCAAAAAAACATCTACTTTTGCTTTAATGACTATGCCAAAGTCTTTGACGCATGGATCACAACAAACTGTGGATAATTCTTCAAGAGATGGGAATATCAGACCACCTGCCCTGCCTCCTGAGAAATCTGTATGCAGGTCAAGAAGCAACAGTTAGAAATGGACATGGAACAACAGACGTTCCAAATTGGGAAAGGAGTATATCAAGGCTGTATATTGTCACCCTGCTTGTTTAACTTATATGCAGAGGACATCATGAGAAATGCTGAGCTGGATGAAGCACAAGCTGGAATCAAGATTTGTTGGGAGCCGCCGCTTAGAGGCACTCTACTCGTGACAAAGGTCATGAGGAAGGAGGCTTGGCAAACGCAATGGCTAGATCAAGCCTTGGAGTCCTCCCGGATATTCTCGAGCATCTACCCCCCAAAAACCAGAGTCTGCCTACTTTACTCCTTTGTGCTCTCACCTCTGACTTTGCTGGGGGCTGTCCCCCACCACCATCTCCCTCTCTCTAATAACGAATTAACTTACAGCTCCAATTAATAAAGTTCCTGGGCATTAGGAGTGTTCAAATCCAAACCCCTCAGATAGCTCTCTAACTGGCTTGACAAGTTTACCCGGACTCCTATAGCTATGCATACGATTGTTTACAGTCTCATCCCTGAGAGGCAGGGGAAGCTTAAGATATTCAAATAGCTTAGAGCCTCTCAAAGAGTTAAAAACTGTCAGAATAAAGACTAGTTCATTAATGAGCCAATGCTTTTTGCCAAGTTTCCACATCCCCCGTTTTGTATCCTGGAATGTGTATAGTTGATTTGTAGAAAAAATAAGTAGTGGCCTTGGTGCTAGTAACTTTAGACCCTTAAGGTAATAAATTCTTTTCTTTGTTGTAAACCCACTGCGCCTCCCCTCTATAGGAACGCAAGTTTATCTAACACCTGCAGATAGAGATGGCGCCAAACCTTATAATAATTACTCTTAGAGAAAATAAGTCTTGCGGTTGACAAAACTTTGTCAAGAGTCATAAAGTGTTAATAGGCCTTCTGGCCAGAAGATGATGTAAATCACCTGAACCATTTGTACGCGATAAATTTGCAGGAAAGAAACCCTGGTTTTTGATAAGGATCAAAGACTGCTGACTTTGCATCCCCTATTATCCTCTATGTGTAACTTAGGGTATAAAAGCCCCTGTTAAAAACAAAGCTACGGGCCTTGCTCACCAGAGCTTGGTCTCCCCATGTCATTCTTTCTCCCAATTTCCATTTCCGGCTGAAGTTTCCATCTGGAGCGTGGATATCCTCTGCGACCACTTATTTGCCTGGGCTTCTAAGACCCACTCGAGAAAGTGCCTAAGGTGGGGCACTTTCTGCTATTCGAGCAGGCGCCTGTGGGCTCCGTGGTCAGAGCTAACCTGGTGTCACAGGTTATATTGATTTTCCACACAAACCAAGCTACTCAGCCTCTTTCCTCCTCTATATATTCTGAGCTCTACTGAGCTATCCTTTAATTACTCTTAATGTCTCTAATTAATACGTAAATGAGTCGCCAACGCCGTCCACCCTCCGAAGACCCTGGATCAGCCGGGGCTGGACCTCAGCAAAGATTGCCGGGAGAAATATCAATAACCTCAGATATGGAGATGACACCACCCTTATGGCAGAAAGTGAAGAGGAACTAAAAAGCCTCTTGATGAAAGTGAAAGAGGAGAGTGAAAAAGCTGGCTTAAAACTCAACATTCAGAAAACTAAGATCATGGCATCCGGTCCCATCACTTCATGGGACATAGATGGGGAAACAATGGAAACAGTGAAATTTTGGGGTGACTGCAGATGGTGACTGCAGCCATGAAATTAAAAGATGTTTACTCCTTGGAAGAAAACCTATGACCAACCTAGAGAGCATATTAAAAAGCAGAGACGTTATTTTACCAACAAAGGTCCATGTAGTCAAAGCTATGGTTTTTCCAGTAGTCATGTATGGATGTGAGAGCTGGACTATTAAGAAAGCTGAGTGTGAAAGAATTGATGCTTTTGAACTGTGGTGTTGGAGAAGACTCTTGAGAGTCCCTGGACTGCAAGGAGATCCAACCAGTCCATCCTAAATATTCAACCCTGAATATTCATTGGAAGGACTCATGCTGAAGCTGAAACTCTAATACTTTGGCCACCTGATGCAAAGAACTGACTCACTGGAAAAAACCCTGATGCTGGGAAAGATGGAAGGTGGGAGGAGAAGGGGACCACAGAGGATGAGATGGTTGAATGGCATCACCAACGCGATGGACATGAGTTTGGGTAAATTCTGGGAGTTGGTGATGGACAAGGAAGCCTGGTGTGCTGCAGTTCATGGGGTAGCAGAGAGTCGGACACGACTGAGTAACTGAACTGAACTGAATATTCTAACACTAACAGATTAAAAAAAAAAATTAAATACTGAGGTCTTCCTTGAACAGCAGCAGAGCACTCAGAGGTAATGTTCTAATCCTGAATGCTCTCTCCCCTGGGTCCTTGGAGACACCCACACAGACCTGTAAGGAGAGGGCAAGTCAAGTCCCGTCCCTGAATTCAGCTCCGTACTCTGGTCCTAGGTGACCGTTTAAATCTTTCAACTTCTGCGTCCACCAGAGTCTGAGGCCAGAGCCATCATCCCCCAGTCCCTGGGTCCACGAGCAGTACCCTCAACCCCAATTTCCACTCTTACCTCCATACTCAGCCCCGTGGACATGTATGGTGTCCCGACTTCCACATCCTCCGGCAAGAAAGGCTTTAGCCGCCCCACCCCGACCGGGCACCTTCCCAAGATTCCAAGGCTTTGGGCCCCACCGAACTTTCGGTGGCGAAGTCGGGGGTGCTGGACTGGACTGGGGTGGTCTCCTCCGGGGGTGTTTCCAGCTCTCAGCCACGTAAAGTCCTTCATTCGTTCCAATACACGCTGCTGGGACGGGCAAAGTGCACAAGAGATACGCGCAGAAACACGAGCCCCAGTCACACACCAGCCTCCTCCGCGGCCCGCTAGTCACATGTCACACCTGCACACACACACCCTCCATTCACAGACGTACCCGCCTCCTCTTCCCGGTCACACCCTCCACGTACTGTCGGTCACGGTCGTCAAGCCACGCGCGCACGATCACGACTCCCGCCCTCCCGCGCGCAGACCGAAACGCCGACCCTACGGCGCCTCCCTGGGCCCGGCTCAGCAGCGGTCGCCACCCGGACCGGACTCTCTCCTCAGAAGCGGCCAGACTCGGTCCGGGCTTCAAGTCCTTGCCAGAAGTGGGCGAGTCCTCACAGCGCAAGGGCCCCTGGGCATCGTAGTCCCAACAGGGACGCCGGCTTTTTGAAGTCGGGCGACTAGGCTGCTAGGTCAGGGTTCCTCTCCCGTGCCTGGTGACCGCTGCCCTCTGTAACCTCTTGGTGCCTCCTCTTCCGGAATGGGGCGGCCTAGAAGCCTTACAGCTCCGACTCTGGGTCCTAGAAGTACTGGCTACCTCCCGGGGGCTTCTGGGAGCCGTCTCCGGGCTCGCAGTGCGCAGGCGCAGCTGTCAGGCTCAGCGAGCTGAGACCTGGGTACCTGCGGCCGATAGTGGGCGGAGTCACAGGGTGGAGCGCGCAGGCGCATGGAGCCTAAGGATGGTCTACAAAGTGGGCGGAGCCTCCAGGATAGACGGAGGTTGGAGATTTCAGTTGTACATATGTGGTGGCTGGGACGGGGGAAAGGGGAGGCAGGTAATTTCCCAAAGTCTGCAGATTGAAGAGGGCTTCCCAAGGGGCGCTAGTGGTAAAGAACCCGCCTACCAATGTAGGAGACTGAAGATACACCGGTTGGATCCTTGGAATGGGAAGATCCCCTGGGGCAACCCACTCCAGTATTCTTGCCTGGAGAATTCCACGGACACAGGAGCCTGGCAGGCCACAGTCCATAGGGTCGCACATACTCGGACACTACGGAAGCGACTTAGCCCGCAGAGGTCGAAGAACTGACGTTTCACTTTAATTATCTAATTCACTTGTAAAAGAGCATCACATTTACCCTTGAAGCCACCATTTCTCATCGCCGTTAGTTTTTGCTAAGAGCTCTCCAGCCCCTGTGCGCAGTGGGCTTGTGATCCTGCTGTATCATGAGAATTCCTTACTAATAAAACATGTGATTTCGTTTCTCTTTTGATCTCTTTCAACCAGTCCTTAATACACAGCTTCTCTGTAGTTCTGAGAATCACCCTCTAGAATCACCAATTTCCAAATGAGAATAAAAGATGACTTTAACTTCGAAGATACAGAAGGATATCAGGGGCCTTGAAGATTTAAAGAACTTAACAAAACTAGGATGTGGGGAAGCAGGAATCATTTTAATGCATCATATAGGCAGAGATGCAGAAATATTTAGGTTGCTTCCAAAGGCTGACTCAGTCCCACCTATTTGCAGTCCAGGAGTGATATTCCACATCCTTAACAGCTAGTACAAGGAGGGGCAGAGCCAACCAAAATGAAGAGTGAACTAAAAGCAAACATCCCTTATGGCCTGTGAAAGTGAAAGTCAGTCATGTCCCGACTCTTTGCGACCTCGTGGACTATACAGTCCGTGGAATTCTCCAGGCCAGAATACTGGAGTGGGCAGCTCTTCCCTTCTCCAGGGGATCTTCCCAACCCAGGGATTGAACCCAAGTCTCCCACATTGCAGGCAGATTCTTTACCAGTTGAGCCACAAGGGAAACCCATATATGAAGCCTAATATTGGCCCTGAGTTTCCAAACAAAATACAAAGAATGAAAAATCTGACTGGCTTGTTGTACTGTCCAACAGAACAATAAAAAAATGAAGAAAAAGTGCCAACAAAGAGCTAACTTGTGTTAAAGACAAAAACAGATTTCAATATATATATTGAAAAATTACACATATTGGGTTGGTCAAAACCTTAATTTGGGTTTTAACACAGAAAACCTGAATCAACTTTTTAGCCAACTCATATATAGACACACATGCACACACACATATATTAAATATTTTGACTCTATATGACTACAAGATCATTTTACACATAAGGTTCTGCAAATCACATATTTAATATATTGTGTACGACAATACTCCATAGGAGCAAACATAGAATTTCATCTTTATACTAACTGGACAATACTGTATTGAATAATCACAATGTCATCAATCTGTGTCATAATTAAAACTTTGCAATAAACATTATTTATACTTATGTATTTATTCCAGTGGGATGAAACTCCTAGATCTAGAGTTACTGTTTCAAAAGGAATGCATGTTTATAAAGCAGACAGGTCATGCCACGTTGCCACCCCAAACCAGAGCAGGCACAATGACAAGGGTAATGATGACCAGCCTCCTGTTTTCCACACGGACACAGGTACAGCATGTTAACCAGGTTAGGTTTTAACCCATCTGAGAGTCAAGATTTGTACTCAATTTGTAACTTTCTGACCAATGGGCTTAAGAACCTAACACGTGCTCTTCACTCGAGTTCTTGGAGCGTGACGCATCTGTTGGCGTGCACCACCTATTCCCCTGCTTTGTATGTGTCACAGCGCTCTGTTCTTGAATGATGCATTTATTCGTATGGCTTGTTATTTTCTGCCAGTTTTCTATTACATCTTTTTGGCACCTTCTGCCATGCCAAAGTTGATTTAAATCTTTGTACGGGCTGGCTTACTGCCTTCATGTCTTCCAGAGCTCCATACCCTACTCAGTATGATTGTGGTTTAGTCGCTAAGTTGTGTCCGACGCTTGAGACCCCCAGGGACTGTAGCCCGCCAGGCTCCTCTGTCCATGGGATTCTCCAGGCAAGAATACTGGAGTGGACCGCCTGCCATTTATGTCGTAATTAGAGCTGCTAAATACAATTGTCTCATATTTCTTTGTAAGGTCTAGGTATGTTGTTTTGGAGAGCGGATAACTGATTGTTAAAACACCATTTCCCCAATGATGAAAACCTAGTCTTAACTATAGGCTGTTGTTTACCTGCTAACCTGCATCTGACTTTTTGGGACCCCGTGGACTGCAGCAGCCAGGCTCCGCTGTCAGTGGGATTCTCCAGGCAAGGATACTGGAGTGGGCTGCCATTTCCTTCTCCTGGGGATCTTTCCCACTCAGGGTTTGAGCCTGCATCTCCTACACTGGCAGGTGGATTCTTTACAACCAGGGAAGCCAATCTGATTATAAACCAAAACGTTTTTTAAATGTCCTGCTATGTTTGACAAATCATCCTTCCGTGTTTTCCACTAAAACTGTCAGAGCAAACATATCCTACTGGGACCCTGTTGTGAACGGCAATTTATAAACATTTTAATGGTAGTACTTCATCTAGAAAAATATTGTTAGTTCTCCTGTTGTGGACATTATTTCCTCATATTTCCTATTGTTTGATGCTTTAATAATGTCCTTTCACCTCTATTCAAAAATTGCTTTAGAGTTTTTCTTATTTTTGATGGGAGAGTTGTATTATTCTCAAATAATGAGAACCTCTTGTATATTTTTTTTCTCTCTGCAGGGGGCTGTGAGTTGGCAAGCTGGTAGTAAATGCTGAGGTTTTGCGGATGACGGTGTCTCTGCTGCAGCTTCTCAGCTCTGCTGTTGTGCTGACAGCTGCCCCAGGCAGCATGTAACCATGCTGTGAGCCATGGCTGTGAGCCAATCAGGCTTTACTTATGGACTCTGGAATTTAAATTTCATGTAACTGTCATGTTGTCATAAACTATTATTCTTTTCACTTGTTTCTCCATTAAAATGGTTTTTAAAAATTAGGCCATGGGCTGTTTGAACACAGTCAGTGAAACTTGGGCCGTGAGTCACACAGTCCAGATCAATTTGCCTGAAGGTTAGTGGTTCCTTAAGTTTAATGGAATTTACTCATAAGCCCTGGTGACTTTAAATGATCAAGTCTTGCTGAATGTTAAGTAATTCTCTTACCAACAAGGTCACAGCACCTCACACAGGCAGATAAATGAAAAGCCCCAATACTAACTCAGTATTATGGAATTGAGTTTTAAACCAAAACCAGAAAAGCCTCACTATCTTGAATGGTCCATTCCTGATCTAAAATCCTTAGCTTCTTTCTGTGCATCGTTTTTCGTCAGTTGCCAATGGTAACTTTTCCGTGTCCAAAACTAATGTTCTATAAAGAGCTAACATCACTCACCCCTTAGTATGGACCACTGGTCCTACTACATACATCTTACACATTCACCGAGCTGAAGGATCGCATCACGGATTTTTACGTGAGGAGTAAAAGAATTCCGCCTTCAGTTTAACTGGCAATCTGAAGAGGAACAGGACAAGAGCAGGACAGTCCTCAAGGAAGAGGGGGCGGGGTTTGAAGCGTCTCTGTCTCATCGTCTCAGGACCGCAGGGAGGGCAGCGAGGGCGGGCTCCAGAGGAACGCGGGTAAGAGGTCCGCGGGGCGCGCCGTGGGAGCGGGCTGCGCCGGCGCCTCTCCCGGATGCGTCCGCGCGTGTGCAAAGTGCGAGCCCTGCCGGAAGGCTCTGCGGCTCCTCCTGGGGCCTTGCGGCCTCTCCCCCGAGTGCACCCTCTTGTGCTGGTTGAGGTGGCCGATCTGGATGAAGGTCTTCCGGCACTCCTTGCACTCGTAGGGCTTCTTCCCAGAGTGGATCCTCTGGTGGACGCTCAGGGACTGCCGGTGGCTGAAGGCCTTGCCACAGGCGCTGCACTCGTAGGGCTTCTCGCCGGTGTGGCTCCTGCGGTGGCAGATGAGGGACGACTTGGTCTTGAAGGCCTTCCCGCACTCTGTGCAGCCGTAGGGCCGCTGGCCCGTGTGAAGCCTCTGGTGCTGGGTGCAAGACGAGTTGTCGCCGAAGGCCTTCCCGCACTGCAGGCACTTGTAGGGCTTCTCCCCGGTGTGCACGCGCTGGTGCTGGACCAGGTGCGTGGTCTGGCTGAAGGCCTTCCCGCACTCCTTGCACTCGTAGGGCTTCTCCCCCGTGTGGGTCTTCTGATGCTGGGCCAGGTGGGCCTTCTGCGTGAAGGCCTTGCTGCACACTTTGCAGGCGTAGGGCTTCTCCCCGGTGTGGATCCGCTGGTGGGTGGCCAGCTGCGAGCTGATGCTGAAGGCCTTGCCGCAGTCCGCGCACTCGAAGGGCTTCTCCCCGGTGTGGATCCGCAGGTGGCTGGCCAGGTGGATGTTCTGCCGGAAGGCCTTCCCGCACTCCTTGCACTGGAAGGGCTTCTCCCCCGAGTGCACGCGCTGGTGCTGGGTGAGGGAGGCGTGGTGGCTGAAGGCCTTGCGACACACCTCGCACGCGTAGGGCTTCTCCCCGGTGTGGATGCGCTGGTGCACGGTGAGTGACGAGCCGTAGCGGAAGGACTTGCCGCAGGCCTCGCACTTGTAGGGCTTCTCGCCTGTGTGGATCCGCCGGTGCTGGTTCAGCCCGATGTGGTCGCTGAAGGCTTTCCCGCAGTCCAGGCAGTCGAAGGGCTTCTCCCCGGTGTGGTAGTACCTCCAGTGGCGGACGAGCGACGTGTTCTGGATGAAGGCCTTCCCGCAGTCCAGGCACTCGTAGGGCTTCTTGCCCGTGTGGCACCGCTGGTGGCGGGCGAAGGAAGAGCCGTCGCTGAAGGCCTTGCCGCACTCCTTACACTTGTAGGGCTTCTCGCCCGTGTGGATCCTCTGGTGGACGGTGAGGGACGAGCTCTGGGTGAAGGTTTTCTTGCATTCGTGACATCTGAAGAGTTTTTTCCCTGTATAGATTCCCGCATGTTTTATCAGCACTGAGTTTGGGGGCAAAGCTTTCTTAACCGTGTCAGGGCGGTGGACTCCCTCTTCTGAGACGTCCAGGTGGAACCACCTACCTGGTCTGTTATACGGACACACTCTCTCTTCAGAGAGGGTGCTGTGAGTGACTGCCTCCTGCCCGAGTTGTGTTTCCTGACTTGCCAGCTTCCTTTCAAACAGACGTTCAGCATCCCAGCTTTCTCTGAGCGAGGAACGATCTACGTTAGTGTCTGAAGTTCTGTCTGTCACCACTTCAGCAAAGGAACTCTGCTTTGAAAGGAACTCCTGAGTTTCCTCTAAACACTGCTGGCCTGAAAGATAAAAGGGAGATAAATAAGAAACAAACACTCCCTTTATCCTACACTGGAGAAAAGAGGAATCTGCCAAAACGGAAACTGAAGAAACTCACTGGTGAATGAAACCTGAATGAAATTACTAAACGCCTCACCTCAGACAAACCGAAAACTGAACTCACTGGTGAATGAAACCCTGATGAAACCAGTAAACTGTGCAACTTTAAAACAGGGAAAGTGAACTCACTGGTGATTGACACCCTAAAGAAACCACTAAACTGTGCACCTCTGAAACATGGAAAAGTGATCTCACTGCTGAATGAAACCGGCATGAAACCACCAAAACATGCACCTCTGAAACACGGGAAAGTGATCTCACTGCTGACAGAAACTAAAGAAACGATTAAGCCATGTACCTGCAACACATGGGAAAGTGAACTCACTGCTGAATGAAACCCTGATGAAATCACTAAACTGTGTACGTCTGGAACACAGGAAAGTGAACTCACTGGTGAAGAAACCCTAAAGAAAGCTGTAAACCACGCACCTCTGAAAGACGGGAAAGGACACTCACCGGTGAATGATACCATGATGACGCTGCAAAACCACGCGCCTCAGAAACATGGAAAAGTGAATTCCCTGGTGAGTGAAACCCTAATGAAACCAGTAAACCATGCACCTCTGACAGATGGGAAAGGGAACTCACTGGTGAATGAAACCATAAAGAAATTACTAAATTGTGTACCTCTGACACATGGGAAAGTGTACTCACTGGAGATAAAATCCTGAGGAAAGCAGTAAATGGTGCACCTCTGAAAGACAGGAAAGCACACTCACTGGTGAATGAAACCCTGATGAAACCACTAAATAGTGTACGTCTGGAACACGGGAAAGTGAACTTACGGGGGAAGGAAACCCTAGAGAAACCAGTAAACCATGCACCTCTGATGGACGGGAAAGGACACTCACTGGTGAATGAAACCAGGATGAGGCCGCAAAACCACGCACCTCTGACACGTGGAAAAGTGAATTCCCTGGTGAATGAAACCTGAAAGAAATCAGTGAACCATGCAGCTCCGACAGACGGGAAAGTACACTCACTGGAGATGAAACCTGAGGAAACCACTAAACCATGCACCTGTGACACAGGGAAAAGTGACCTCAGTGGTGAATGAAACCTAAAGAAACCAGTAAAACATCCACCTCTGATGCATGGAAAAGCGAACTCACTGGTGTATGAAATCTGATCAAACCACTAAACCATGCACCTCTGAAACACGGAAAAGTGAATTCCCTGGTGAATGAAACCCTAAGAAACCAGTACACCATGCACCTCTGACAGACGGGAAAGTACACTCACTGGTGAACGAAACCCTAAGAAATTACGAACACGTGTATCTCCAACACATGGGAAAGTGTACTCACTGGAGATGAAACCCAGAAAAAAACGAGTAAATGGTAAAACTGTGAAACACACGAAAGTGAACTCACTGGTGAATGAAATGCTAAAGAAACCACTAAACCACGCACCTCTGACACAAGGGAAAGTGAACTCACTGCTCAATAAAACCCTCATGAAACCGGTAACTGTGCACCTCTGAGACAGGTGAACATGAACTCACTGGTGAAAGTAACTGTAAAGAGACCATTAAGCCATGCAGCTCTGACACACGGGAAAGTGAACTCACTGCTGAATGAAACTGTCATGAAACCACTAAATTGTCAACTACTGACACACTGGAAAGTGTACTCATGGGAGATGAAACCCAGAGGAAAGCAGTAAATGGTGCACCTCTGAAAGACAGGAAAAGCACACTCACTGGTAAATGAAACCCTGAAGAAAAAACTAAACCATGCACCTCTGACACAGGGGAAACTGAACTCACTGGTGAATGAAACTCTGAGGAAACCAATAAAATATGCAGCTCTGAAACACGGAAAAGTGAATTTCCTGGTGAATGAAACCCTAAAGAAATTACTAACATGTGTACCTCCAACACATGGAAAAGTGTACTCACTGGAGATGAAACCCAGAGGAAACCAGTAAATGGTGCACCTCTGAAAGACAGGAAAGACACTCACTGGTGAATGAAACCCTGATGAAACCACTAAATTGTGTACGTCTGGAACACGGGAAAGTGAACTCACGGGTGAAGGAAACCCTAGACAAACCAGTAAACCATGCACCTCTGACAGATGGAAAAGTGAACTCATTGCTGAATAAAACTCTGATGACATCAGTAAACCATGCACCACTGAAACACGGGGAAGTGAAATGACTGGTGAATGAAATCTTCCTGAAACCAGTATATTGTGCTTCTCTGAAACCCAGGAAAGTGAACTCACTGGTGAAAGAGACTGTAAAGAGACCATTAAGCCATGCACCTCTGACACACGAGAAAGGGAACTCTCTGTCGATTGAAACCCTCATGAAACCAGTAAACTGTGCACGTCTGAAACACGTGAAAGTGAATTCACTAGTGAAAGAGACTGTAAAGAGAGCACTAAGCCATGTACCTCTGACACACGGGAAAGTGAACTCACTGCTGAATGAAACCCTAATGAAACCACTAAACAATGCACCTCTAACTCACGTGACAGTGAACTCACTGGTGAATGAAACAGTAAAAAACCAATAAACCACGCATCTCTGACACATGAAAAGTGAAATGCCTGGTGAATGAAACCATTATAGAAACCAGGAAACCAAGCATCTCTGAAACAAGGGAAAGTGAACTCACTGGTGAAGGAAACCACTAACCATGCATCGCTGACACAGTGAGGTGAACTCACTGGTGAATGAAACCCTGATGAAACCAGTAAACCACGCACCTCTGACACACGGGAAAGTGAACTCACTGCTGAATGAAACCCTAAAGAAAGCACTAAACGGTGCACCTCTGGAACACAGAAAGGACACTCACTGGTGAAACAAATTGTAAAGAAACCATTAAGCCATGCACCTCTGACACACGGGAAAGTGAACTCACTGGTGAAGAAACCCTAAAGAAATTGCTAAAACGTGTATCTCTGACACATGGGAAAGTGTACTCACTGGAGATGAAACCCTGAGGAAAGCAGTAACGGTGCACCTCTGAAAGACGAGAAAGCACACTCACTGGTGAATGAAACCCTGATGAAACCAGTAAATTGTGTATGTCTGAAACACGGGAAAGTGAACTCACGGGTGAAGCAAACCCTGAAGAAACCAGTAAACCATGCACCTTTGACAGACAGGAAAGTGAACTCACTGGTGAAGAAACCCTAAAGAAATTGCTAAAACGTGTACCTCTGACACATGGGAAAGTGTACTCACTGGAGATGAAACCCTGAGGAAAGCAGTAACAGTGCACCTCTGAAAGACGGGAAAGCACACTCACTGGTGAATGAAACCCTGATGAAACCAGTAAATTGTGTACGTCTGGAACACGGGAAAGTGAACTCACGGGTGAAGGAAACCGTAAGAAGCCAGTAAAGCCTGCACCTCTGAAAGACGGGAAAGTGAACTCACTGGTGAATGAAACCACAATGAAGCCGCAAAACCACACACCTCTGACATGCGGAAAAGTGAATTCCATAGTGAATGAAACCCAAAAGAAACCAGTAAAACATGCACTTCTGACAGACGGCAAACTGAACTCACTGGTGGATGAAACCACTAAACCGTGCACCTCTGACACAGGGGAAACTGAACTCACTGGGGAATGAAACTCTGAGGAAACCAATAAAATGTGCATCTCCGAAACACGGAAAAGTGAATTCCCTAGTGAATGAAACCCTAAAGAAATTACTAACGTGTACCTCCAACACATGGAAAAGTGTACTCACTGGAGAGGAAAGCCAGAGGAAACCAGTAAATGGTGCACCTCTGAAAGACAGGAAAGACACTCACTGGTGAATGAAACCCTGAAGAAACCACTAAACCATGCACCTCTGACACACGGGAAAGTGAACTCACTGCTGAATGAAACCTGATGAAACCACTAAATTGTGTGCGTGGGGAAAACGGGAAAGTGAACTCACGCGTGAAGGAAAGCCTACAGAAACCAGTAAACCATGCACCTCTGACAGACAGGAAAGTGAACTCACTGGTGAATGAAAGCCTAAAGAAATTATTAAAACGTGTATCCCTGACACATGGGAAAGTGTCCTCACTGGAGATGAAACTCTGACGACAGCAGTAATGCTGTAGCTCTGAAAGACAGGAAAGCACACTCACTGGTGAACAAAGCCCTGCAGAAACCACTAAACCATGCACCTCTGACACACGGGAAAGTGAACTCACTGCTCAATGAAACCCTCATGAAACCAGTAAACTGTGCGCCTCTGAAACAGGTGAACATCAACTCACTGGTGAAAGAAACTGTAAACAGAGCATTAAGCCACGCACCTCTGACAGACGGGAAAGTACACTCACTGCTGAATGAAACCCTGATGAAACCACTAAATTGTGTACGTCTGGAACACGGGAAAGTGAACTCACTGGTGAAGGAAACCCTAGAGAAACCAGTAAACCATGCACCTCTGACAGAGAGGAAAGTGAACTCACTGGTGAATGAAACCATAAAGAAATTACTAGCCCGTGTACCTCCAACACATGAGAAAGTGTACAATGGAGATGAAACCCTGAGGAAGTCACAACACAGTGCACCTCTAAAAGACGGAAAAGCACACTCACAGGAGAATGAAACCATGATGAGGCCGCAAAACCACGCACCTCTGACACGCGGAAAAGTGAATTCCCTGGTGAATGAAACCCTAAAGAAACCAGTGAACCATGGAGGATTGATAGACGGGAAAGCACACTCACTGGTGAATAAAACCACAAAGAAATTACTAACACGTGTACATCCAACATATGGGAAGGTGTACACACTGGAGATGAACCCCTGGGGAAGCCAGTACACAGTGCACCTCTGAAACATGGAAAGGACACTCACTGGTGAAGAAACCCTGATGAAGCCAGTAAACTGTGCACCTCTGAAACAGGTGAAAGAGAACTCACTGGTGAACAAAACTGTAAAGGAACTGTTAAGCCATGCACCTCTGAGCACAGGAAAGTGAACTCACTGGTGATGAAACCCTAAAGAAATTATTAAAACGTGTACATCTGACACATGGGAAAGTGTACTCACTGGAGATGAAACCCTGAGGAAAGCAGTAAATGGTGCACCTCTGACACACAGGAAATGAACTCACTGCTGAAGGAAACCCTGATGAAAAGTATAAACCATGTACCTCTGAAACATGAAAAGTGAACTCACAAGTGAATGAAACCCTAAAGAAACTACTAAAACGTGTACCTCTGCCACATGGGAAAGTGTGCTCACTGGAGATGAAACCCTGAGGAAAGCAGTAAATGGTGCACCTCTGAAAGATGGGAAAGCACACTCACTGGTGAATGAAACCCTGATGAAACCACTAAATTGTGTACGTCTGGAACACGGGAAAGTGAACTCACGGGTGAAGGAAACCCTAAAGAAATCAGTAAACCATACACCTCTGACAAACGGGAAAGTGAACTCAATGGTGATGATACCCTAAAGAAATTACTGAAACGTGTAAATCCAACACATGGGACAGTGTACACACTGGAGATGATACCATGAAAGCCAGTGAACAGTGCACCTCTGAAACACGGAGAGGACACTCACTGGTTAGTGAAACCCTGATGAAACCAGTAAACTGTGCACCTCTGAGACACGTGAAAGTGAACTCACTGGTGAAAAAAAACTGTAAAGTAACCATAAAGCCATGCATCTGACACACGGGAAAGTGAAGTCACTGGTGAATGAAACCCTAAAGAAATTATTAAAACGGGTACCTCTGACACATGGGAAAGTGTACACGCTGGAGATGAAACCCTGAGGAAGCCAGTACACAGTGCACCTCTGAAAGACGGGAAAGCACACTCACAGGTGAATGAAACCCTGATCAAACCACTAAACCATGCACCTGTGATACATGGAAAAGTCACCTTCTGCTGAATGAATCCCTAAAGAAATCAGTAAAACATGCACTTCTGACAGACAGCAAAGTGAACTCACTGGTGGATGAAACCCTAAGGAAACCACTAAAATGTGCATTTCTGAAACACGGAAAAGTGAATTCCATGGTGAATGAAACCCTAAAGAAACCAGTAAACCATGCACCTCTGCAACAGTAAAGTGAACTCATGCTGAGCGACGAAGAATTGATGCTTTTGAACTGTGGTGTTGGAGAAGACTCTTGAGAGTCCCTTGGACTGCAAGGAGATCCAACCGGTCCATTCTGAAGGAGATCAGCCCTGGGATTTCTTTGGAAGGAATGATGCTAAAGCTGAAACTCCAGTATTTTGGCCACCTCATGCGAAGAGTTGACTCATTGGAGAAGACTCTGATGCTGGGAGGGATTGAGGGCAGGAGGAGAAGGGGACGACAGAGGATGAGATGGCTGGATGGCATCACTGACTCGATGGATGTGAGTCTGAGTGACCTCCGAGAGCTGGTGATGGATAGGGAGGCCTGGCATGCTGCAGTTCATGGGGTCGCAAAGAGTCGGACACGACTGAGCGACTGATCTGATCTGATCTGATGCTGAATGAAACCCTAAAGAAAGCACTAAACAGTGCACCTCTGGAACACAGAAAGGACACTCACTGGTGAAAAAAACTGTAAACGAACGATTAAGCCATGCAGCTCTGACACATGGGAAAGTGAACTCACTGGTGAATGAAACCCTAAAGAAATTATTAAAACGGGTACCTCTGACACATGGGAAAGTGTACACGCTGGAGATGAAACCCTGAGGAAGCCAGTACACAGTGCACCTCTGAAACAGGTGAAAGAGAACTCACTGCTGAACAAAACTGTAAAGGAACCGTTAAGCCATGCACCTCTGTGCATGGGAAAGTGAACTCACTGGTGATGAAACCCTAAAGAAATTATTAAAACGTGTACATCTGACACATGGGAAAGTGTACTCACTGGAGATGAAACCCTGAAGAAAGCAGTAAATGATGTATCTCTGAAAGACAGGAAAGCACACTCACTGGAGAATGAAACCCTGAGGAAACCACTAAACCATGCACCTCTGACACACGGGAAAGTGAACTCACTGCTCAATGAAACCAAATGAAACCATAAACTGTGCACCTCTGAAACAAGTGAACATCAACTCACTGGTGAAAGAAACTGTAAAGAGACCATTAAGCCATGCAGCTATGACACACGGGAAAGTGAACTCACTGGTGAATGAAACCCTCATGAAACCACTAAAATGTGCACCTCTGACACATGGGAAAGTGTACTCACTGGTGAAGAAACCCTAAAGAAATTGCTAAAACGTGTACCTCTGACACATGGGAAAGTGTACTCACTGGAGATGAAACCCTGAGGAAAGCAGTAAACGGTGCACCTCTGAAAGACAGGAAAGCACACTCACTGGTGAATGAAACCTGATGAAACCACTAAATTGTGTACGTCTGGAACACAGGAAAGTGAACTCACGGGTGAATGAAAGCCTCATGAAACCAGTAAATCGTGCACCTCTGAAACACGTAAAAGTGATCTCACTGGTTACAGAACCAAAAGAAACCATTAAGCCATGTACCTGTGACACACAGGAAAGTGAACTCACTGCTGTACGAAACCCTGATGAAATCACTAAACTGTGTACGTCTGGAACATGGGAAAGTGAACTCACGGGTGAATGAAACCCTAACTCACTGGTGGATGAAACCACTAAACTGTGCCCCGATGACACAGGGATAACTGAGCTCGCTGGTGAATGAAACCCTGATGAAACCAGTCAACTGTGCACGTCTGGAACACGGGAAAGTGAACTCACGGGTGAAGGAAACCCTAAAGAAACAACTAAACCATGCACCTCTGACACTCGGGAAAGTGAACTCACTGCTCAGTGAAACCCTGAAGAAACCACTAATTTGTGTATGTCTGGACAAGGGAAAGTGAACTCACGGGAGAAGGAAACCCTAAGAAAACCACTGAACCCTACACCTCTGACAGAAGGGAAACTGAACTCACTGGTGAATGAAACCCTAAAGAAAGCTGTAAAGCATGCACCTCTGAAAGACGGGAAAGGACACTCACGGGTCAATGAAACCCTAAAGAAATTACTAAAATGTGCACCTCCAACACATGGGAAAGTGTACTCACTGGAGATGAAACCCTGAGGAAACTACTAAACCACGCACCTCTGACACACGGAAAAGTAACCTCACTGGTGAAGGAAACCTGATCAAAAGTATAAACCATGCACCTCTGAAACATGAAAGTGAACTCACGGGTGAATGAAACCCTAACTCACTGGTGGATGAAATCACTAAACTGTGCCCCGATGACACAGAGATAACTGAACTCGCTGGTGAATGAAACCCTGATGAAACCAGTCAACTGTGCACGTCTGGAACACGGGAAAGTGAACTCACAGGTGAAGGAAACCCTAAAGAAACAACTAAACCATGCACCTCTGACACTCGGGAAAGTGAACTCACTGCTCAATGAAATCCTGAAGAAACCACTAATTTGTGTATGTCTGGACAAGGGAAAGTGAACTCACGGGTGAAGGAAACCCTAAAGAAACCACTAAACTATGCACCTCTGACACTCGGGAAAGTGAACTCACTGCTCAGTGAAACCCTGAAGAAACCACTAATTTGTGTATGTCTGGACAAGGGAAAGTGAACTCACGGGTGAAGGAAACCCTAAAGAAACCACTAAACTATGCACCTCTGACACTCGGGAAAGTGAACTCACTGCTCAATGAAACCCTCATTAAACCGGTAACTGTGCACCTCTGAAACAGGTGAACATGAACTCACTGGTAAAAGTAACTGTAAAGAGACGATTAAGCCATGCACCTCTGACACAGAGGAAAGTGAACTCACTGCTGAATAAAACTGTCATGAAACGACTAAAATGTGCACCTCTAACACATGGGATAGTGTACTCACTGGAGATTAAACCCAGAGGAAAGCAGGAAATGGTGCACCTTGGAAAGACAAAGCATACTCACTGGTGAATGAAACCTTGAGGAACCCACTAAACCATGCACCTCTGACACACGGGAAAGTGAACTCACTGCTGAATGAAACCCGCATGACACCACTAAAATGTGCACCTCTAGCACATGGGATAGTGTACTCACTGGAGATGAAACCCAGAGGAAAGCAGGAAATGGTGCACCTCTGAAGGACAGGAGAGCACACTCACTGGTGAAGGAAACCTGATGAACCCACTAAATTGTGTACGTGTGGAACACGGAAAGTGAACTCATGGGTGAATGAAACCATAAAGAAACCAGTAAACCATGCACCTCTGAAAGACAGGAAAGCACACTCATTGGTGAACGAAACCCTGAGGAAACCACTAAATTGTGTACGTCTGGAAAACGGAAAGTGAACTCACGGGTGAATGAAACCCTAAAGAAACCAGTAAAGCATGCACCTCTGACAGACGGGAAACTGAACTCACTGGTGAATGAAACCTAAAGAAATTACTAACATGTCTACCTCCGAAACATGGGAAAGTGTACTCACTGGAGATGAAACGCTGAGGAAACCGTTAAACCATGCACCTCTGACACAGGGAAAAGGGACCTCAGTGGTGAATGAAACCCTAAAGAAACCAGTACACCATCCACCTCTGACAGACGGGAAAGTGAACTCAGTGCTGAATAAAACTCTGATGACATCAGTAAACCATGCACCACTGAAACACGGGGAAGTGAAATGACTGGTGAATGAAATCCTCCTGAAACCAGTATATTGTGCTTTTCTGAAACCCAGGAAAGTGAACTCACTGGTGAAAGAGACTGTAAAGAGACCATTAAGCCATGCACCTCTGACACATAAGAAAGGGAACTCAATGCCGATTGAAACCCTCATGAAACCAGGAAACTGTGCACGTCTGAAACACATGAAAGTGAACTCACTGGTGAAAGAGACTGTAAAGAGAGCACTAAGCCATGCACCTCTGACACACGGGAGAGTGAACTCACTGCTGAATGAAACCCTCATGACACCACTAAACAATGCACCTCTAACTCACGTGACAGTGAACTCACTGGTGAATGAAACAGTAAAAAACCAATAAACCACGCATCTCTGACACATGAAAAGTGAAATGCCTGGTGAATGAAACCATTATAGAAACCAGGAAACCAAGCATCTCTGAAACAAGGGAAAGTGAACTCACTGGTGAAGGAAACCACTAACCATGCATCGCTGACACAGTGAGGTGAACTCACTGGTGAATGAAACCCTGATGAAACCAGTAAACCACGCACCTCTGACACACGGGAAAGTGAACTCACTGGTGAAGAAACCCTAAAGAAATTGCTAAAACGTGTACCTCTGACACATGGGAAAGTGTACTCACTGGAGATGAAACTCTGAGGAAAGCAGTAACGGTGCACCTCTGAAAGACGGGAAAGCACACTCACTGGTGAATGAAACCCTGATGAAACCAGTAAATTGTGTATGTCTGGAACACGGGAAAGTGAACTCACGGGGGAAGGAAACCCTGAAGAAACCAGTAAATTGTGTATGTCTGGAACACGGGAAAGTGAACTCACGGGTGAAGGAAACCCTGAAGAAACCAGTAAATTGTGTACGTCTGGAACACGGGAAAGTGAACTCACGGGTGAAGGAAACCCTGAAGAAACCAGTAAACCATGCACCTCTGACAGACAGGAAAGTGAACTCACTGGTGAATGAAACCAGGATGAGGCCGCAAAACCACGAACCTCTGACACGCGGAAAAGTGAATTCCATAGTGAATGAAACCCAAAAGAAACCAGTAAAACATGCACTTCTGACAGACGGCAAACTGAACTCACTGGTGGATGAAACCACTAAACCGTGCACCTCTGACACAGGGGAACCTGAACTCACTGGTGAATGAAACTCTGAGGAAACCAATAAAATGTGCAGCTCTGAAACACGGAAAAGGGAATTCCCTGGTGAATGAAACCCTAAAGAAACCACTAAACCATGCACCTCTGACAGACGGGAAAGTACACTCACCGGTGAATGAAACCCTAAAGAAATTACTAGCACGTGTACCTCCAACACATGAGAAAGTGTACACACTGGAGATGAAACCCTGAGGAAGCCAGTACGCAGTGCACCTCTGAAAGACGGAAAAGCACACTCACAGGAGAATGAAACCATGATGAAGCCGCAAAACCACGCACCTCTGACACTCAGAAAAGCGAATTCCCTGGTGAATGAAACCTGAAAGAAACCAGTGAACCATGCACCTGTGAAACACGGGAAAGTACGGTCACTGGTGAATGAAATCCTGATGAAACCACTAACCTGATTAAACCCGTGAACCACGCACGTCTGACACATGATAAAGTGAATTCCCTGGTGAAAGAAACCCTAAAGAAACCAGTAAACGATGCACTTCTGAAACACGGGAAAGTAAACTCACTGGTGAATGAATCCCTGATAAAACCACTAAACCATGCACCTCTGACACACGGGAAACTGAACTCACTGGAGATGAAACCCTGAGGAAAGCTGTAAACCACGCACCTCTGAAACACGGGAAAGGACACTCACAGCAGAATGAAACCATGATGAGGCCGCAAAACCACGCACCTCTGACACGCGGAAAAGTGAATTCCCTGGTGAATGAAACCCTAAAGAAACCAGTGAACCATGGAGGATTGACAGACGGGAAAGCACACTCACTGGTGAATAAAATCACAAAGAAATTACTAACACGTGTACCTCCGACATATGGGAAGGTGTACACACGGGAGATGAACCCCTGGGGAAGCCAGTACACAGTGCACCTCTGAAACATGGAAAGGACACTCACTGGTGAAGAAACCCTGATGAAGCCAGTAAACTGTGCACCTCTGAAACAGGTGAAAGAGAACTCACTGGTGAACAAAACTGTAAAGGAACTGTTAAGCCACGCACCTCTGAGCACGGGAAAGTGAACTCACTGGTGATGAAACCCTAAAGAAATTATTAAAATGTGTACATCTGACACATGGGAAAGTGTACTCACTGGAGATGAAACCCTGAGGAAAGCAGTAAATGTTGTATCTCTGAAAGACAGGAAAGTACACTCACTAGTGAATGAAACCCTGAGGAAACCACTAAACCATGCACCTCTGACACACGGGAAAGTGAACTCACTGCTCAATGAAACCAAATGAAACCAGTAAACTGTGCACCTCTGAAACAGGTGAACATGAACTCACTGGTGAAAGAAACTGTAAAGAGACCATTAAGCCATGCAGCTCTGACACACGGGAAAGTGAACTCACTGGTGAATGAAACCCTGATAAAACCACTAAATTGTGTACATCTGGAACACAGGAAAGTGAACTCATTGGTGAAGGAAACCCTCATGAAACCACTAAAATGTGCACCTCTGACACATGGGAAAGTGTACTCACTGGAGATGAAACCCTGAGGAAAGCAGTAAACGGTGCACCTCTGAAAGACAGGAAAGCACACTCACTGGTGAATGAAACCCTGATGAAACCACTAAATTGTGTACGTCTGGAACACGGGAAAGTGAATTCACAGGTGAAGGAAACCCTAAAGAAATGAGTAAACCATGCACCTCTGACAGATGGGAAAGTGAACTCACTGGTGAATGAAACCCTAAAGAAATTACTAGCACGTGTACCTCCAACACATGAGAAAGTGTACACACTGGAGATGAAACCCTGAGGAAGCCAGTTCACAGTGCACCTCTAAAAGACGGAAAAGCACACTCACAGGAGAATGAAACCATGATGAAGCCGCAAAACCACGCACCTCTGACACACGGAAAAGCGAATTCTCTGGTGAATGAAACCGGAAAGAAACCAGTGAACCATGCACCTGTGAAACACGGGCAAGTACGGTCACTGGTGAATGAAACCCTGATCAAACCATTAACCTGATTAAACCCTTGAACCACGCACCTCCGACACACGAAAAAGTTAATTCCCTGTTGAATGAAACCCTGATAAAACCACTAAACCGTGCACCTCTGAAACACAGGAAAGTAAACTCACTGGAGAATGAAACCCTAAAGATATCACTAAAACGTGTACCTGACACACGCAAACTGTACACACTGGAAATGAAACCCTGAGGAAAGCAGTAAATGGTGCACCTCTGAAAGATAGCAAAGCGCACTTACTGGTGAATTAAACCCTGATGAAAGCACTAAACCACGCACCTCTGACACACAGGAAATGAACTCACTGCTGAAGAAAACTCTGATGAAAAGTATAAACCATGCACCTCTGAAACATGAAAAGTGAACTCACAAGTGAATGAAATCCTAAAGAAATTACTAAAACGTGTACCTCTGACACATGGGAAAGTGTGCTCACTGGACATGAAACCCTGAGGAAGCCAGTACACAGTGCACCTCTGAAAGACAGGAAAGTACACTCACAGGAGAATGAAACCATGATGAAGCCGCAAAACCACACACCTCTGACACTCAAACACGGGAAAGCACGGTCACTGGTGAATGAAACCCTGATCAAACCATTAACCTGGTTAAACCCGTGAACCACGCACGTCTGACACACGAAAAAGTTAATTCCCTGGTGAATGAAACCCTAAAGAAACCAGTAAACGATGCACCTCTGACACATGGGAAACTGAAGTCCCTGGAGATGAAACCCTGGGGAAAGCTGTAAACAATGCACCTCTGAAACACGGGAAAGGACACTCACGGCTGAATGAAACCATGATGAGGCCGCAAAACCACGCACCTCTGACACGCGGAAAAGTGAATTCCCTGGTGAATGAAACCCTAAAGAAACCAGTGAACCATGGAGGATTGACAGACAGGAAAGCACACTCACTGGTGAATGAAACCATAAAGAAATTACTAACACATGTACCTCCAACGTATGGGAATGTATACACACTGGAGATGAAACCCTGAGGAAGCCAGTACACAGTGCACCTCTGAAACATGGAAAGGACACTCACTGGTGAAGAAACCCTGATGAAGCCAGTAAACTGTGTACCTCTGAAACAGGTGAAAGAGAACTCACTGGTGAACAAAACTGTAAAGGAACCATTAAGCCACGCACCTCTGAGCACGGGAAAGTGAACTCACTGGTGAATGAAACCCTAAAGAAATTATTAAAACATGTACATCTGACACATGGGAAAGTGTACTCACTGGAGATGAAACCCTGAGGAAAGCAGTAAATGATGTATCTCTGAAAGACAGGAAAGTACACTCACTGGTGAATGAAACCCTGAAGAAACCACTAAACCATGCACCTCTGACACACGGGAAAGTGAACTCACTGCTCAATGAAACCAAATGAAACCAGTAAACTGTGCACCTCTGAAACAGGTGAACATCAACTCACTGGTGAAAGAAACTATGTGCTAAGTTGCTTCAGTCGTGTCCGACTCTGTGCGACCCCATAGACAGAAGCTCACCAGGCTCCCCCGTCCCTGGGATTCTCCAGGCAAGAACACTGGAGTGGGTTGCCATTTCCTTCTCCAGTGCATGAAAGTGAAAGGTGAAAGTGAAGTCGCTCAGTCGTGTCCAACTCTGAGTGACCCCATGGACTGGAGTCTACCAGGATCCTCCGTCCATGGGATTTTCCAGGCAAAAGTACTGGGGTGGGGTGCCAGTGCCTTCCCCAGAAATAAAGAGACCATTAAGCCATGCAGCTCTGACACATGGGAAAGTGAACTCACTGGTGAATGAAACCCTGATGAAAGCACTAAACCACCCACCTCTGACACACAGGAAATGAACTCACTGCTGAATGAAACCCTGATGAAACCACTAAATTGTGTACATCTGGAACACGGGAAAGTGAACTCATTGGTGACGGAAACCCTCATGAAACCACTAAAATGTACACCTCTAACATATGGGATAGTGTACTCACTGGAGATGAAACCCAGAGGAAAGCAGGAAATGGTGTACCTCTGAAGGACAGGAGAGCACACTCACTGGTGAATGAAACCTGATGAAATCACCAAACTGTGTACGTCTGGAACATGGGAAAGTGAACTCACGGGTGAATGAAACCCTAACTCACTGGTGGATGAAACCACTAAACTGTGCCCTGATGACACAGGGATAACTGAACTCGCTGGTGAATGAAACCAGTCAACTGTGCACGTCTGGAACACGGAAAAGTGAACTCACGGGTGAAGGAAACCCTAAAGAAACAACTAAACCATGCACCTCTCACACTTGGGAAAGTGAACTCACTGCTCAGTGAAACCCTGAAGAAACCACTAATTTGTGTATGTCTGGAACAAGGGAAAGTGAACTCACGGGTGAAGGAAACCCTAAGAAAACCACTGAACCCTACACCTCTGACAGAAGGGAAACTGAACTCACTGGTGAATGAAACCCTAAAGAAAGCTGTAAAGCATGCACCTCTGAAAGACGGGAAAGGACACTCATGGGTCAATGAAACCCTAAAGAAATTACTAGCACATGTACTTCCAACACATGGGAAAGTGTACTCACTGGAGATGAAACCCTGAGGAAAGCAGTAAACGGTGCACCTCTGAAAGACGGGAAAGCACACTCACAGGAGAATGAAACCATGATGAAGCCGCAAAACCACGCACCTCTGACACACGGAAAAGCAAATTCCCTGGTGAATGAAACCCTAAAGAAACCAGTGAACCATGCACCTGTGAAACACGGGAAAGTACGGTCACTGGTGAATGAAACCCTAAAGAAATTACTAAAACATGAACCTCCAACACATGGGAAAGTGTACTCACTGGAGATGAAACACTGAGGAAGCCACTACACAGTCCACCTCTGAAACACGGAAAGGACACTCACTCGTGAATGAAACCCTGATGAAACCAGTGAACTGTGCTACTTTAAACACGGGAAAGTGAACTCACTGGTGATTGAAACCCTAAAGAAACCAGTAAACCATCCACCTCTGACAGATGGGAAAGTGAACACACGGGTGAATGAAATCATGATGAAGCCACTAAACCGTGCACCTCTGAAACAGGGGAAACTGACTCACAGGTCAGTGAAACCCTGATGACATTACTAAAACATGGGCCTCCGACACATGTAAAAGTGTGCTCACTGGAGATGAAACACTGAGGAAGCCAGTATACAGTGCCCCTGTGAAACACGTGAACTCACTGGTGAAAAAAACTGTAAAGGAACCATTAAGCCACGAAACTCTGACAGACAGGAAAGTGAACTCACTGGTGAATGAAACCGTAAAAAACCACTAAACCATGCATCTCTGACACATGAAAAGTGAAATCCCTGAAGAATAAATCCTATAGAAACCAGTTAACCAAGCACCTCTGAAACACAGGAAAGAGAACTCACTGGTGAATGAACCTGATGAAACCACTAAACCGTGCACCTCTGACACACGAGAAAGTGAACTCATTGTTGAATGAAACCCTGATCAAACCACTAAACCGTGCACCTTTCATACACGGAAAAGTGACCTCACTGGTGAAAGAATCCCTAAAGAAATCAGTAAAACATGCACATCTGACAGACGGCAAAGTGAAGTCACTGGTGGATGAAACCACTAAACCGTGTACCTCTGACACAGTGAAAAGGGACCTCAGTGGTGAATGAAACCCTAAAGAAACCAGTAACCCATCCACCTCTGATAGATGGGAAAGTGAACTCACTGCTGAATGACACTCTGATGACATCAGTAAACCATGCACCACTGAAGCACGGGGAAGTGAAATGACTGGTGAACGAAATCCTCCTGAAACCAGTATATTGTGCTCCTCTCAAACACAGGAAAGTGAACCTACCGGTGAAAGAAAGTGTAAAGAGACGATTAAGTCATGCACCTCTGACACACGGGAAAGTGAACTCACTGCTGAATGAAACCCTCATGAAATCAGTAAACGGTGCACGTCTGGAACACGGCAAAGTGAACTCACGGGTGAAGGAAACCCTAAAGAAACAACTAAACCATGCACCTCTGACACTCGGGAAAGTGAACTCACTGCTCAGTGAAACCCTGAAGAAACCACTGATTTGTGTATGTCTGGACAAGGGAAAGTGAACTCACAGGTGAAGGAAACCCTAAGAAAACCACTGAACCCTACACCTCTGACAGAAGGGAAACTGAACTCACTGGTGAATGAAACCCTAAAGAAAGCTGTAAAGCATGCACCTCTGAAAGACGGGAAAGGACACTCACGGGTCAATGAAACCCTAAAGAAATTACTAAAATGTGCACCTCCAACACATGGGAAAGTGTACTCACTGGAGATGAAACCCTGAGGAAAGCAGTAAATGGTGCACCTCTGAAAGACAGGAAAGCACACTCCCTGGTGAATGAAACCCTGATTAAACCACTAAATTGTGTACATCTGGAACACGGAAAGTGAACTCACGGGTGAAGGAAACCATAAGAAACCAGTAAACCAAGCACCTCTGAAAGACGGGAAAGGACACTCACGGCTGAATGAAACCATGATGAGGCTGCTAAACCACGCACCTCGGACATGCGGAAAAGTGAATTCCCTGGTGAATGAAACCCTAAAGAACTCAGTAAACCATGCAGCTCTGACAGACGGGAAAGTACACTCACTGGAGAATGAAACCCTAAAGAAATTACTAAAACGTGTACGCCCAACACATGGGAAGGTGTACACACTGGAAACGCAACCCTGAGGAAACCAGTACACAGTGCACCTCTGAAACATGGAAAGGACACTCACTGGTGAATGAAACCCTGATGAATCCAGTAAACTGTGCACCTCTGAAACAGGTGAGAGAGAACTCACTGGTTAAGCCACGCACCTCTGACGCGCGGGAAAGTGAACTCACTGCTGAATGAAACCCTCATGACACCACTAAAATGTGCACCTCTAGCACATGGGATAGTGTACTCACTGGAGATGAAACCCAGAGGAAAGCAGGAAAAGGTACACCTCTGAAGGACAGGAGAGCACACTCACTGGTGAAGGAAACCTGATGAACCCACTAAATTGTGTACGTCTGGAACACGGGAAACTGAACTCACGGGTGAAGGAAACCCTAAAGAAACCAGTAAACCATGCACCTCTGACAGACAGGAAAGTGAACTCACTGGTGAATGAAACCATAAAGAAATTACTAACACGTGTACCACCAACACATGGGAAGGTGTACACACTGGAGATGAAACCCTGAGGAAGCCAGTACACAGTGCACCTCTGAAACATGGAAAGGACACTCACTGGAGAATGAAACCCTGATCAAACCACTAAACCATGCATCTCTGATACATGGAAAAGTCACCTTCTGGTGAATGAATCCCTAAGGAAATCAGTAAAACATGCACTTCTGACAGACGGCAAAGTGAACTCACTGCTGAATGAAACTCTAAAGAAAGCAGTGAACGAGGCACCTCTGACACACGGCAAGGTACACTCACTGGTAAATGAAACCCTGATGAAACCACTAAAATGTGTATCTGTGAAACACGGAAAAGTGAATTCCTTGGTGAATGAAAGGCTAAGAAACCAATAAACCAAACCCCTCTGACAGACAGGAAAGGACACTCACTGATGAATGAAACCCTAAAGAAATTACTAAAACGTGTACCTCCAACACATGGGAAAGTGTACTCACTGGAGATGAAACTCTGAGGAAACCACTAAACCGTGCACCTCTGACACAGGGAAAAGGGACCTCAGTGGTGAAGGAAACCCTAAAGAAACCAGTAAACCATGCACCTCTAACAGACAGGAAAGTGAACTCAAGGTGAGTGAAAGCCTAAAGAAAGCTTTAAACCATGCACCTCTGAGAGATGGGAAAGAACACTCACTGGTGAATGAAACCATGCTGAGGCCACAAAAGCGCACACCTCTGAAACATGGAAAAGTGAATATCCTGGTGAGTGAAACCCTAAAGAAACCAGTAAACCATGCACATCTGAAACAAAGTAAAGTGAACTCACTGCTGAATGAAACCCTAAAGAAAACACTAAACTGTGCACCCGTGGAACACGGGAAAGTACACTCACTGGTGAATGAAACCCTCATGAAACCAGTAAACTGTGCACCTCTGAAACACGTGAACTCACTGGTGAAAAAAACTGTAAAGGAACCATTAAGCCACGAAACTCTGACAGACGGGAAAGTGAACTAAAAAGCACTAAACCACACATCTCTGACACACGAAAAGTGAAATCCCTGGTGAATGAAACCCTGTAGAAACCAGGAAACCAAGCACCTCTGAAACACGGGAAAGAGAACTCACTGGTGAAGGAAACCCTAAAGAAACCACTAAACAGTACCCCTCTGTCACACGATAAGTGAACTCACTGCTGAAGGAGACCCTGATGAAATAACTACACTGTGCATGTCTGGAACACGGGAAAGTGAACTCACTGGTGAACGAAACCCTGATGAAATCAGTAAAACATGTATCTCTGTAACACAGGAAAGTAAACACACTAGTGAATGAAACCTTGATGAAATCATTAAACTGTGTACGTGTGGAACATGGGAAAGTGAACTCACGGGTGAATGAAACCCTAAAGAAATTGCTAAATCGTTTACCTCTGACACATGGGAAATTGTACTCACTGGACATGAAATGCTGAGGAAAGCAGGAAATGGTGCATCTTTAAGACAGGAAAGCACATTCACTGGTCAATGAAACCCTGATGAAATGACTAAATTGTGTACGTCTGGAACACGGTAAAGTGAACTCACGAGTGAAGGCAACCGTAAAGGAACCAGAAACCATGCACCTCTACAGATGGGAAACCGAACTCACTGGTGAATGAAACCATGATGAGGCCGCAAAACCACGCACCTCTGAAACATGGAAAAGTGAACTCCCTGGTGAGTGAAATCCTAAGGAAACCAGTAAACCACACACCTCTGAAACACAGGAACGTGAACTCACTGCTGAATGAAACCCTCATGAAACCACTAAAATGTGCACCTCTAACACACGTCAAAGTGATGTCACTGGTGATCGAAACTAAAGAAACCATTAACCCATACACCTCTGACACACGGAAAAGTGAAGTCACTGCTGAATGAAACCCTCAAGAAAGCACTAAACGGTGCACCTCTGGAACAAGGGAAAGTACACTCCTGGTGAATGAAACTCACATGAAACCAGTAAACTGTGCATCTCTGAAACACATGAAAGTGAACTCACTGGTGAAAAAAACTGTAAAGGAACCACTATGCCATGAAACTCTGACAGACGAGAAAGTGAACTCACTGGTGAATGAAACTCTGATGAAACCACTAAGCCATGTACCTCTGACACACGAGAAAGTAAACTCACTGTTGAATGAAACCCTCATGAAACCACTAAAATGTGCACCTCTGACACATGTCAAAGTGATCTCACTGGTGATTGAAACTAAAGAAACCTTTAAGCCATGCACCTCTGACCAGGGGAAACTGAACTCACAGCTGAATGAAACCCGGATGAAACCAGTAAAGCACGTACCTCTGAAACGCAGGAAAGTGAACTCTCTGGTGCATGAAACCCTAAAGAAAGCTGTAAACCATGCACCTCTGAAAGACGGGAAAGGACACTCACTGGTAAATGAAACCCTGATCAAACCACTAAACCACGCACCTCTGATACACAGAAAAGTGACCTCACTGTTGAATGAATCCCTAGAGAAATCAGTAAAACATGCACATCCGACAGACGGCAAAGTGAACTCACTGGTGGATAAAACCACTAAACCGTGCACCTGACGCAGGGGAAACTGAACTCTGTGGTGAATGAAACCCTGAGGAAACCACTAAAATGTGCATCTGTGAAATGCGGAAAAGTGAATTCCCTGGTGAATGAAACCCCAAAGAAACCAGTAAACCATGCACCTCTGACAGATGGGAAAGTACACTCACTGGTGAATGAAACCCTAAAGAAATTACTGACACGTGTATACATGGGAAAGTGTACTCACTTGAGATGAAACCGTAAGGAAACCACTAAACCGTGCACCTCTGACACAGGGAAAAGTGACCTCACTGGTGAATGAAACCCCAAAGAAACCAGTAAACCATGCACCTCTGACAGACGGGAAAGTACACTCACTGGTGAATGAAACCCTAAAGAAATTACTAAAACGTGTACCTCCAACACATGGGAAAGTGTACTCACTGGAGATGATTCTCTGAGGAAACCACTAAACCGTGCACCTCTGAAACACGAAAAGTGACCTCAGTGGTGAATGAAACCCTAAAGAAACCAGTAACCCATCCACCTCTGAAAGATGGGAAAGTGAACTCACTGCTGAATGAAACCGTAAAAAAGCACTAAACCACGCACCTCTCACACATGAAAAGTGAAATCCCTGGTGAATGAAATTCTATAGAAACCAGTAAACCAAGCACCTCTGACAGACGGGAAAGTGAACTCACTGGTGGATGAGACCACTAAACTGTGCATCGCTGACACAAAGGAAACTGAACTCACCGGTGAATGAAACCCTGATGAAACCACTGAATTGTGTACATCTGCAACACTGTAAAGTGAACTCACAGGTGAAGGAAACCCTAGAGAAGCCACTACACTGTGCACCTCTGAAAGACAGGAAAGCATTCACTGGTGAATGAAACCCTGATGAAACTACTAAACCACGCACCTCTGACACACGGGAAAGTGACCTCACTGCTGAATGAAACCCTAAAGACAGCTTTAAACCATGCACCTCTGAAAGACGGGAAAGGACACTCACTGGTGAATGAAACCATGATGAGGCCGCAAAAGCACACACTTATGTCATGCAGAAAAGTGAATTCCCTGGTGAATGAAACCCTAAAGAAACTAGTAAACCACGCACCTCTGACAGAAGGGAAAGTACACTCACTGGTGAATGAAACCCTAAAGAAATTACTAAAACGTGTACCTCCAACACATGGGAAAGTGTACTCACTGGAGATGAAACCCTGAGGAAACCAGTAAATGGGGCACCTCTGAAAGACAGGAAAGTACACTCAAAGGGGAATGAAACCATGATGAAGCCCCAAAAGCACACACCTCTGACATGGAATAGCGAATTTCCCGGTGAATGAAACCCTAAAGAAACCAGTGAACCATGCACCTGTGAAACACGGGAAAGTACACTCACTGGTGAATGAAACCCTGAAGAAACCACTAACCTGATTAAATCAGTGAACCACACACCTCTGACACACGGAAAAGTGAATTCCCTGGTGAATGAAACCCTGATGAAACCAGTAAACAGGCACCTCTGAAAGACGGGCAAGTGCTCTCAATGGTGAATGAAACCCTGATAAAACCAGTAAACTGTGCACCTCTGACACATGGGAAAGTGCAGTCTCAAATATGCAAGATGACTCCAGACCAGATTCATACAGGAACCCAGGAGAAGTGAAGAGAAAAAGTTTAAATAAATTCAACATCTGTGGAACCAGTTACATGTCAGAAGCATGAGCTGGAAAACTGTTCTGCAGTCACACCACCTAAAACGCAGGCTGTGACGCTCGTTCCCTCACCCCTGGTCGTGCAGCATCGACGCTGGGGCAGTCCTTGCGTCACAGACGCTGGTCCAAGGAGCAGGCCAAGCACAGAAGGCAGCCTCTTCTGTAACATTCGTTGCTGTGGTACAGTCACCCAGTTGTGTCAGGCTCTTTGCGACCCCATGGACTGGGGCTCGCCAGGCTCCTCTCTCCATGGGATTCTCCACAGTTACTGGAATGGGCTGCCATTCCCTACTCCAGGGGATCTTCCCAACTCAGGGATCAAATCCTGTCTCCTGGATTGCAGGTGGATTCTTTACCACTGAGTATCCATTAGGAGGCCTGAAACCCTGGCAGCCCCTGCACAACCAGCAATGTTGTTTCCGTCAACTGTGTCTCATCTGATTAACTGCAGCAGAGTCCGTTGACTGCGGGAGCCCGGCACTCAGGTAGAAACCACTTTACATCGACCTGTCTGCTGCCCCAGCCAGACAGAACCCGCCATTCCTCTCTGGCCCTTTATTAACAGAGAGGGCCTTGCGATGTAATTTGTCATTCTGGAGAGACTGCTTTTATAAAAACAGTGAGTGCTGACATTATACCTCAGTACCTCTAACATACCTCAGATATTCTTAAGTACATAAGATGTTCTTAAGTTCATAAGTACAAGTCTTATCTCAGACTATAAACTTGCAGGAAGGAGTGACTATACCTGAAATCCTTTTGCTAAATCACTTAGCAAAAACCAAAAATTGTGCAAGCAATTATACTGCAATAAATATATGGAGATAAAAGTTGTGTTGGGGAGAGAGATGATGTGGAGAGTCAGCTGTCTGGGAAAAGATGATCTTAAAAAAGGGAAAATAAAAGCTCTTATTAAAAATGCCACATAAACACTGAAGACTTTCCTTCTTAGGTCAGTGACAAGATAAGGATGCCTGGGAAGTTCCAGCCAGAGCGAGAAGACACAGAAATAAAAGGCATCCAAGTTAGAAAGGAAGAGATACAACTATTTGCAGACGATATGATCTCATATATAGAAAGCCCTACACGATCCATAAGAAGAGTATGAGGGCTAATGTATCAAGTCACCAAAACTGCAGAATATAGGATCAACACACAAAAATCAGCTGCATTTCCATACACTAAGAATGAACAGTCTGAAAAGGAACTATGAAAATAATTCCATGAAATATAGCACGGAAACAATAAATTATTTAGGAATAAAATTACCTAAAAAGCTGCTAGACTGTAAAGTGAAAACTACCAATGTTGATGAGTAAGATGAAGACCTAGATAAATGGAGAAACATCTTGTGTTCTTGAATAGAAGACTTAATCTTGGTGATTAAGTGATCATGGATGGAAACAAGGCCTATCAAACAAGCCACAGAAGCACGGGCCCCTGCCCTGCAGGGGCATCTCCACCCAGCCGCCGGGCTCACCTGAGGAAGGGGCTCTGACCAGCTCTCCATCCACTGTCCAGGGCGCCTTCCTGCGCTCCAGCAAAGAGACCAGGTCTGTCTCAGATGCACAGCATCCTGCACATAGGAAAAGACACGAGTCTGTCACACCCTGGGCGTTCTTGGACAGAAAACCAGCTCCCTGGCTTTAATGGAAGAGTGTTTTACTACAGCAAGGCCCAGGAAGAAAAGTGCAGAGTGTCTATGATGAAGCAAGTTGTCCCACTTTCTTGTCTACAGACTTTCAACTTTCAACTCTGCAAACGTCACACTCTTACGAAGCAGGAGTAAGAATTCAACCCACACTTTAGAAGGCAGCTCCCCCTGCTCGGCGCCCCTAACACACACAATTTACAACCAAGGAACGAGCACGGGACTCCTAAAGAGTCAGGTCTGGGAGAGGAAGGGCCTTACCTCCTGTCCCTGGATGGCGGTCCGCCCACATCACGCTCCTACAGAAACTCTGCCCAGCGGGGTCTGGTCGCTGCAAGACATCTGTGGCCACGTCTGTGACGGCCACCAAGCCCTACAATGGCAGACATGTGTTTCCATCGAGCCACGTTCGTGACCTGGCTCTGGGGTGGCCACGTCCACAGGCCATGAGGCACTGGATACCAGGAATTCTCACTAGTTCTGTGTGATCCCCGTCATGTAACAACGGAGCTGGTTATGTCATTTAAGTTTGCGGGGAGGTGGTGGCGGGGGGGAGGATTGAAAAATCGGGGAAACTGTTTCTTCCATGGAGAACTTGCAACATGGTGGAGGAGAGTGAATGTCCATAGCGTGTGGACTTTCTAGAGCTCACCGGAGGCATCCTCACACCTGACACACGGGGTTCACTTAATCCTGTAGAGCATTTTCCTCTGGTATGAAATCTCTGATGACAAGCAAGGGTTGAGATCCTGCTCAAAGCTCTCTCACACCCACGACATGTGGAACGATCCTGATTTAAACACTTCTCTATGACTCACTGGGACCCAGTGTCCCCCTTCGTGTTTGTCTGACTGCAGCTGCTCTCTCTTGCGGGGGAACACTGTGTAAGAAGTCCTGGATTCAAATGGAAATCCGCCCACACATGCTGTAGACAAGATCGCTCTCTGAAGGTGCCTTTCTTTGTGAGGGAGACTGTGTCTCCCACCTGCCCTGTCCTGCTGAAGCAGGGAAGCCTCTGGAACCCTGCAAACTGTGCTTCCTGCCAGTTTTCTGCTTGTGCCCAACTCACCGGCTGCCCCTCACACACAGCGGCATAAGCCCAGCCTTCCCCGAGGATGGCACGCTCCGGGGGTTTCTCTGTGCGCAGCTCCTGGGACAACGCCTCTTCACTGAAGTTCTTCTCTGAAGGCAACTCCTGGGTCTTCAACTCCAGAGTCTGCGAGTCTAAAGGATAGTTTTAAGAAGGTATCTCTTTTACTACATGTTAGTATGAAGACATTTTCCCAAATGGAACCAGATGGAAAAAGATTCTCAGAAAATACATATCGTTTGAAAGCTTTCTACACAATTCGCTGGCCTTCTGATCCCAAACTTGTGTGGCTTTAATACTACCACACACAATGTGAATTTTCACACCTAGATGTTGAGCGAGTGATGCATGTTATATTTTTGGCAGGAGACTAGAGAAAGAGATCCAAGTGCAGGAGGTGAGAGAGTTCAGAGATTTAAATCTAAGATGAAATGCGGCCGGAACAAAGAGCGGGCAGAGGCCACAGATGAAAACGCTTATTAAGTCTCTCTTTGAATCTTTCTCCATTTTATTTAGCAAAGGTGTCTTCGCTTGCTCCTCTTGTTTACATTACATTTATAATATAAACACTTAAAAAAATTATTATGATGCTAACTAACCAATGTTCAGATCCTGGCTGTATGTGCCAAGTCTTCAACATCAACTAGAATCTCAGCTAGAGATTCTACCTGAGAGAGAGAGAGAAAGCATCAACAGAAGGGGAAATAACCAGTTCTGTCTCAGGAAACCAGCTCAGAGAAAGCCACTGAGTTTGACGATAAGAGGAAAACTTTGCCCTGAAACGCTATTCCAGTTCTCCTGGGTGTACGATGACCCTGGGAGTATGACGACCCATGGGAGCTGATGCAGTTGATAACTGTTCTATGGATATAAACTTTCCTCCGAAGTATGGTTTGAACAAAGGGGTCTTACGAGATTCTCGACTCTTTAGGGATGGTAGTCATTTCCTATTACAGGACCCACCATGAGGAATCGGTACTTCTGAGTCCTTGTGATTAACCTGACGTCCCGGAAATAATGCTGTGACTGAAATGTCTGCACGCCTCGTGGTTTAAACACCAGCACAACATCCGCAAGCACGTCCCGTCGGATCAGGATCAGCGTCCTCTCCCGAGAGCCCGTCGCCTGCCCGCGCGGCCGGTCTGCACACAGACGGCCCCCCGGATCACAGACCAATCACGGCCCGGCCGACTGCCTGCAGACCTACCGACCTGTCCCCTCCTCCTCACCTTTCTCCTCGAGGCTCTATGCTCCTGCCTTGCTCCCCTGGCGTGAAACTGAGGATGAAACCTTTTCTTCCTCGAGTCCCTATTTACACTTGTCACACGTGAGACAGCCCTTTCTATTGCACCTCTGTGCACAGAGATGTGTGGTCTCGCCCCCGGGAGGGTGACTTCTCTAAGGGCTCACCCTCGACTTCCCAGCCAGCACCTGCGGCCCCACTCAAAGCTGATACAGTGAAAATTAGTCAGAGGAAGACCCTGAGTGCAAGTCATTTCATCAAAGGGCAGTAAGACAGAACTACACCAGCATCAGCCTTGTGAAGAGCAGAGATGACTGCCTGAGTGATGGGCAGTCAGAGGAGCTGGAGACAGAGGAGGTGCAGAGAGCGGACCAGGGTGGTGTGTGGAGGGAGGGGAGCGCAGGTGGAGCGGAGAGGCGGGGAAAAGGAAACGTGCAAAGCCCAGGCCTCAATTCCTCGATTTTCCCTCGGGGGCGGGGCGGTTCAGCAGTCTGGTGGTGGTCCCAGGCGTCCCCGCCCCCACCATGCTCACCTGGGCGCCTGCCTCTGGTCGACTTTCTCTTTACAGCCCAGGGTTCCTTCCTCTGTTCCAACGACGAGATCATCTCGGGCTTAGACAGGCAAAGCCCTAAATGCGTAAGAAGACAGGGCAAGCGGTCACGCACAGGTCGGTCCTTGCGGCGGGTGGGCGGGTCGGGGCGGCTGGCGGCCCTTACCCAGGGAGGCCAGGTTCCTGTAGTTCTCCAGCATCACGCTCCGGTGCAGGCTCCTCTGGGCCGAGTCCAGCCAGGCCCACTCCTCCCCGGAGAACTCCACCGCCACGTCGCCGAATGTCAGCGGGCTCTGGGGTGACACGACCGTGTGCGTGCTGGACCGGAGCTTACGCCCCCGGTGCAGAACACCACCCCGCCCCAGCCCCCATACCCTGAATGTGGTTGGACTTCAGAGAGGTGATCGGGAGCTGCGTGGAGTCGCACGGACCCGTGCTCTCCTAAGAGGAGGAAGAAACCACGGGTGGTGGGCGCAGAGGGAGACCTCGGGGGAAAGCACCTCTGCTGACCCCTCGGTCTCGGACTTCTGGCCCCCAGAACTGTGAAAAATCACTGTGTCCCTGAAGCTGCCCACCCTGTGGAGTTCTGTTATGGCAGCCCTCACAGACTAACATAGTGGCTAAGAATTAATTCCTCTCCATTTTAGGTAGGAGATTTTATGTGTACAGAGTACTGTCTGAGAATGTGGAAATCCAGTTAATGATTGGGCCTCATTCAGTCATAAACTTCAGAGAAAGAGTGCCGCTACCCTTGGCGAAGTGGCAATTTTGTGCAGGTGATGGCGGTACACAAGTAAAATACAGGAGGACGTCAATTCCAACAATAAACAAGGGAGGCTGAGCTGTCCCACGCACAACCGGTACCAGAGCCTTTTCTACTGTGAGGACAGTCAAGTGGTCTGGATCAGCACAAGAATGGGGACACAGAGACACGCTCTGGGAAAAATGCCCAGTGTTCCCAACTTCCTGCAGGTAATAACAAGTCCTTCTTCCTCTCCAGGGGAAAAAAAAAAGAGAAAAAGGAATGGGGAAATAAACCCATGTGACCCACGTCATGAGCAAGACACTCAGAATGTGAGGTGTTTCATAAACACTGGTGACGCTGACCAAGGCCCCACCTTTCCACCTGAAGACTGATACCGTTTCACTGGGAACAAAAAGCCCCTTGGAGGTTCGGTATCTGCTGAACGATGCACAATCACATGTTCCTTAACTCGCACAAACTTTGAAGACATCTTTAACCAAACTGTGTAAAGACGGGTCACAAGGGTTCTGTGGATGTATATTTATCCTCATATTCATTGAGTCGTACATATTAAAAATGTGCAGCTCTGTGTCAATCCTGCCTCAATAAAGTGGTTTAGAAACAAATTAATAAAACATTTCAATGCAGATATTTTTTGGCAGATATTTTCAACTGCATTCAAAGGCACAGGTGCTCAGACAGGGGCTACTTTTTTGCTTCTTTTCTGACCCAGTTCTAAAAGACGGGTTTTTGCAGATTCCAATCTTCCATTCTAAGTCTTCCTGCTCCTTGGCTGGCAAGCCTTATGCTTTTTTCCCCCTCCCCAATATTCAAACAGCTTTCAGATATTTCTTACTAAATGAAGCAAAACATATACAGTATATGTAGGGTATCAGTTGTATATAAATTACTCTATCTTTATATAGCATATGCTGTATACACTACAGATGTATATACTACAGCACCTTTACAGTAACTTTTAAAGCTGGAGCCAGAGAAAATGTTGCCTGTTTTTCTAGCATCTGTCACTACTTTGTCTTTGGTAAAACGAACTTGAGGAGCCCTTAAGGAGAAGAAGGCAAGTTCAAATATTTTCTTGTACTTGGCAACTGGGTTTTTCTGGCTTCGTTTTTTTCCTCGATAAGAAACGTCCCTTCCCCACCTGTCTAACCCCATATTCCAGAGGGGCCCCATGTCAGAGTGAGTACACATTCTCTGAAGCTGTTTTCCCCATTTCTACAGACGGCTCCTCGTACACAGAACTAATGACTTTGGTTAGTTCTGTCTGAATGTTTCTGTCCCCCTACCCATCACATGCTGAGATCCCAACACCCCATGTGATGGTATTATTTGGAGACAGGGTGTGTGGGAAACCACCCACCCCCTGCCCATGAATGGGATGGGTGTCCTTATATAAGAGGCCCCAGAGAGCTCCCCAGCCCCTTCCTCCGTGTGAGCACACAGCGAGAACGTGCAGGTTCTGTTCTCATTCCTCTTGCATCATATAGATGCGTACATTTTCAAGTCACACTACACTCTGAGAAAAGCCACAACTGTAGAATCTGTACCTCATATAAGAATGTGATCGCGTGTCTTGGCACTGTCATAATAAAGATGAGATGGACTTCAAAAACAAAGAGATAAAAACCACAGAGCAAGCTTACCCTCACAGAAAAATACTGTGCTAATATTTTACAGGAAAAGATGAATAGAAAGTAATATAGAAAAAAGTATATTAAAGAGGGGTTTTTTTGTTGTTGTTGAATTCAATTCAGGTAATTTTTCAAGTGCACAAATGAAAAGTTTGTAATAAATTATTTTGTTGACATTTACTTTTTTTAGTAAAAAAGTAAAAACTAGAATTCTAGCTCTTGAGGCCATACTGCTATTCCACCCACATATAATTTTCAAAGTATTTTGCTTTCATGTAAGTTTGGTGAACTTTAATCCACAAGGTAAGAAAAACTTCTGGGACTATACTCACAGGAAATAACCAGAGACAATGCACATTCTAAGCATAAGAATTATTATTTTGACACTATATTAAATAGTGAAACATTGGCTTCCAAGAGCACTTTAAAAAGACTACGTTCACACATTCACCCACCATGTATTTGCTGCATCAGGCCCTGGGGCAAAACTACCGAAAACTCCCGCCTGTGTCAAATGTACTTTGTGGTAAGAGAATCAGACAAGAGAAAAGAACGTGAATTAAGCATATGGAATGCTGAAAAGTGGTAAGAGTCTTTAACAAGTAAAGCAGGGAAGAGGGATGTGAGGAATTCAGGTGGGAGGCTCTGAAGCTTTAGACAGCGCAATCGGGAAACGGAGAAGGCAACTTGTGGAAGACAGAGTGAGTGGCAGGGGCGTGCGGTCCATGTCAGAGGCGGCGCCAGGTGGCGGGGGGCCCTTCAGCCCGTCTGAGCAGGCCTCGACAGCACAAACCTCTCTGGCTGCGGCGCTGGGCAGGGACCATGGGCGGCATGAGCTGAAGCGGCCGACAGTAGGATAATGAGGACCGCGGCGGTGGTGCAGGGGCAGTGACAGCTGTCAGACTGTGGCCACAACGTGAAAACAGCGCTGACAGGATCTGCCAAAGCGCTAAACACGGGAGGAGAGGCCAGCAGAGGAGAAAAGGAATGAGGCCGGCTCTGGCCTGACGAACTGGGGTATGAAGCTGCCGCAGACGGACAGAGACAAGCTGCGGGCAGGGGCTGGTTTATGGGAGGACCCCAGGAGCCTGGGGCTGGATGTGTCCGCTGTGAGCTCCCTACTGGACACATGACTGGACACGGAGGCCTGGAGCTCAGAGAGAGGACTGGGCTGGAAAGGTGGACCAGGACAAGCCGGCGCGTGGCTAGTCTGTACAGGAGAGAACAGGGGAAGGCGGGCAGACAGACAAGAACAGAGAGCCTAGTACGGGGCCTGGAGGCCCAGCGAGAGCTGCAGCTCAGGATGAGGAGGAGCCACAGCAGCGGAGAAGTCAGGAAGGGGGCAGGCCCGGTGAGCTCTTTCAGGGGTGACCCTTACCCGTTTCTGTCAATCAAGTTTCACTGGAACACAGCCCCGCCCAATCATTTAGTATGCTCTGTGGCTGCTTCTGGAAGGCAGAGGGGAGCAGTTGCAGCAGAGACCTCACAGCCTGCAGAGCCCCAAATATTTACTACCTGGCCCTTTACAGTGGCAGCCTGCCAACCCTGAACGACCTCAGATGCCAGCAACAGTCAAGAAAGACCAAGACCTGAGCGCCACCTGTGGTAATGTGGATGGAGCTCACTGGGCGACTGAACCTGGCTCATACATGGATGAGCTGGCGATGACACGTAGGAGACACAGTGGACGGAGACAGTTTATCAGTGTTCTAAGAAGCAACACAACCAAGCGGGGAAAAGACAGCCTTACACACCGCACCAGGGCTGCCCCTCCCTCTTCTGTCTGCCACACCTCTTCTTTCTGCAAAACGTGAGGCCTGGGACTTCCCCGGTGATCCAGTGCTTAAGAATCCGCCTAGCAATGCAGGAGACGAAGGTTCGATCCCCGGTCGGGGAACAAAGATCCTCCATGCCGCAGGGCAGATAAGCAACTAGAGAGCCCGCGTGCCACCACGAGAAGCCTTGCAGTGTAACTACACAAAGTCCGTACGCTGCAATGAAGACCCAAGCACAGCCAAAGAAAAATACTGAAAAAGGAAACATGGGGCTCAGAGATCACCTCCCTACCCTTCCCCGACAGGTGCCGAGACGCCAAGAGTTCCTCCAGCCCACTCTCACCATGCTAGAACTCACGTTCAGAACCCTGTATGCTTCCACGACTTTCCACTAGCAGGCTGTGAGCTCCCAGGGAGCAGGGGCCAGGGCCCAGCCATCTGTCTCTCCAGGGGCTGGCGCAAAGAGAACATCAGACAAACCAGGTTCAGCACGAGGGGCTGTCCTGTCTGCTGAGGAGCACCTTTCTGCTCTAGGGAGGGGCTGACTCAATCCTTCAGTGACCGACAAACAGAGAAAGACATGGAGAGGAAGCAGGGAGGGAGGCCCTGGGCTGCCCCTGTAGCCCACCACTCACCAGAATGTGGGCAAATGGGAACCAGCTCCCCCGACAGGTCTCTTACACTGAAAACTTCTAAAAGAAAATAAACGTCATTAAGCCCTGAAAAGCAAGCTTGCCTTTTAGAGAGGAGAAGAGGGAACGCCCCCTCACCTGGGACGTGGCTTGCCGTTCAATTCCTGTCCCGGCCGCCTCCTGCTTGGGCCCCCTCTCCCGGAGGGCGGCCGTGTCCCTGGAAGGCAGAGCTGGGGGAAGAGAAAGAAGCAGCTAGAGGGCAGGTCTCCACCTGTCCCTTCCTGCTGCGTCTTAAACGACGGCTACAAATACGAAACGGATTCAACAGGTGGAGAATCCAATGCTCCAGCATTGAGCGGCCAGGGACCAATTTTTTAGGGGCAGCCGGAATAAGGTCACTAGCCTACGAGGAGCAACCACGGTGCGGAGGCGGGTTTCTGGGAGCACTGAAACAGAGGGGTGTCCGGTGAGGGTGACTCTGACCGACGCTCTCAGGCTGTTTCCAAGCTTTGGATTCCCGCCCCCTCCCACCCCCCACAGCCCAGGGACGCCATTCACCAGCACCTGGGCCCCGGGAAGCCTTCTGCCCCAGACCCCACGCTCCCCTCAGCCTGACAGGACGGGTTCGTCCCGTCCGCTCGCCACCCCCACCTCTGTCCTCAGGTCCCGTGGTCGCCGCTCCTCGCCGGCCCTTAGACGTGGGGCCACTCCTTGAGCGCGGCCTTCCCCGGGCCGGACGGGCGAAGGCGACCGGGGTCCCCGCGCTCCGGCCTCGGCCCGCCCTGGGCTTGGCGCGGGGGGCGCCTCGCCGCGGGGACGACCCCAACCCGTGGGCCCCCGCGCTCACCGCCCCCCGCATGTCGGCGCCGAGCGCGCCCCGCCGCCGGCCCGCCCCGCCCCGCGCGCGCCCGGCAGCCGAGCCCACCGCCCCGCCGGGCCCGCCGGGAGCCGGGACGCGCGCCGCCGCCGGAAGGGGGCGTGCCCACCGCCGCGGCGCCCTCTGGGAAACGGAGTCCCGGCCGGCGTCGCGGAGGCGCCAAGGGTAGCTCGGGCGGCGGCGAGGCCAGGGCCCGTCAGCCCCGCCCCAGGTCAGCCGCTCCCAGCCCTTCCAGCCCGCGGCTGCCCCCGCAGGCAGCGGGTCTGGCTGGGCGTACAGGCTGCCTCACGAGACAGAAGTGTACCCCGAAGGCTTCTGGGAGTCGTGCCGGCCTTGGAGCGCGCAGGCGCAGTTGCAGAGGGGGTGGAGCCTGCGGCGAGGGGCGGAGCCATGGGGATCGAAAAATGATATGATGGGCTGGGCAGGGCAGGTAGCGTGGTCCTTGCAGGGTGTCACCCATCAGAATTGGGGGACGCGCAAACATACAGGAATACTGGGCCTGGGCAGGGTCAAGACGTGATTGTGATGGGGTGTCTGAGGAGCAGCGTGCCGTGGGTGTCCGGTCTGCATTCCCCCTTGACCTCAGGTGGGTCCCCTCTCCTGTTACAAGGAGTCTCCCTCATCTGTCAGCCCCATCCTCCAAATGCCAGACCTCAGCGACCGGCGGGTCCAAGCAGTCTTTCCCCACACTTCTCTCTGGGTTGGCTCCTTTCTTTCATTCGCTTGTCATCCCCCGGGAGTGATCTGCCCAGCCTCGTAAATACCACCAATTCCCTGTCAATGAAAATCAATGAATACTGTATAATAAAAATAGAAAACAGTTTTATTTGAGTCAAACTGAGGACTACAGCCCAGAAGACAGCCTCCCAGATCATTCTGAGAAATTGCTCCAGAGAAGCATGGTTTTCAAGTTTTACGTATTGCCAGAACAAAACGTTTAACAGGTCAGGGATATGTTTCTTCAAGTTTTCAAAACAAATGGACCGCTGTGCATACACGATGCCTGGGCAGTTGGCCTTGGCACCTGGGAAGGAAGTATTGTTGATAGAGTTGCCAGCACTGGCATCCCAGGAAGGGAGGCAGCACAGGCTTTACTTCTGGCCCATGTGCCCTTTTCTTTTCTAATTAAAGCAGATGTACCATGCGTGTTTGATAGGCCACAAACAAGCTATTTTAGTTCAGTTCAGTCGCTCAGTCGTGTCAGACTCTTTGTGAACCCATGCCCACCAGGCCAGATTTCCCTGCCCATCACCAACTCCCAGAGCTTGCTCAAACTCATGTCCATTGAGTCATGATACCATCCAACCATCTCATCCTCTGTCCTCCCCTTCTCCTCCAGCCTTCAATCTTTCCCAGCATCAGGGTCTTTTCCAATGAGTCAGTTCTTCACATCAGGTGGCCAAAGTACTGGAGGATTTTAGTTAGCGTAAAATTAAAATTAACTCACATATAAGGCAGAATGACTTTCCCATATTTTTAAAAATCCTGTCTATAACATTTATCATTATCTGAATTAGCTGACCTTTTTATGGGCTTCCCTGGTGGCTCAGTTGTAAGGCATCCGCCTGCAATGCAGGAGTCAGGGGTTTGGTCCCTGGGTTGTCGGGAAGATCCCCTGGAGGAGGAAATGGTAACCTACTCCAGTGTTCTTGCCTGAAGACTCCCATGGACACTGCAGCCTCGCAGGCTCCACTGCCCATGGGGTTGCAAACAGTCGGACACAACTGAGTGACCACACACAAATTCTCTCTTTATGATTTTGAACCAAGGAGACTGGCAGATGTGAGCCTGATCCTGGCACTGTGATGTCTGCTTCGAGTGAAGAGAGCCTCTCAGAGCCTCGGTGTCCTCAAGGGCATCACGGGGGTGGTGGTGTGTCTCCTGGCCAGCACCAAGAGCCTGAGCATGAGGTAGCGAAGGTTCAGTGAGCCCCCACCTATGGGATGTCCCCGTAGACTTCAGCCTTAATGCTTGGGCGGGTCCACCATGGTTATGTGTTGTACCATGTACAGAGGATGAGGATCACATGGTTAGACAGCATCACCGACAATGGACATGAGTTTGCGACCTCCGGGAGATAACTGAAGGACAGGAGAGCCTGGCATGCTGCAGTCCACGGGGTCGCCAAGAGTTGGACGCGTCTGAGAGGCTGAACAGCTGCCACCACCAGCACCGAAGTTTCTGCAGGCTCCCCGCTATCACGTCAGCAGGCTCCTCCTCCCGCTGGGAGCTCGGGCGTGGATGGAGCGGCGGCTGTGGGGCCGAGTGGTGCCCCCGCCTTCTTGCCCGCGGTGTGCGTCTTCTGGTGCCGGATGAGCGCCGAGGAGAAGCTGAAGGCCTTGCCGCAGCCGCCGCACTCGTAGGGCTTCTCGCCCGTGTGCACGATGTGGTGCTGGACCAGGTAGGCGCGGTTGCTGAAGGCCTTGCCGCACTCGGGGCAGGCATAGGGCCGCTCGCCCGTGTGCGTCCGCCGGTGCAGCGTCAGCGACGAGCCGTGGCTGAAGGCGCGGCCGCAGTCGCCGCAGCGGAAGGGCTTCTCGCCCGTGTGCACCTTCTGGTGCTCGAGCAGGGAGGACACGTGGCCGAAGGCGGCGCCGCACTCCGGGCACTTGTAGGGCCGCGCGCCCGTGTGCGCCAGGTGGTGCTGCACCAAGTGTGAGCGGTTGCTGAAGGCGCGGCCGCAGGCCCCGCACGCGTAGGGCCGCTCGCCGGTGTGCGTGCGCCGGTGGCGGCTCAGGTGCGACACCTGCGTGAAGGCCTTGCCGCACTGCGCGCAGGAGAAGGGCTTCTCGCCCGTGTGGATGCGCCGGTGCTCGGTGAGCGAGGCGCTCTGGCTGAAGCGCGCGCCGCACTCAGTGCAGGCGAAGGGCTTCTCACCCGTGTGCACGCCGCGGTGCTGCGCCAAGTGCGCGGCCTGCGTGAAGGCCTTGGCGCACTGGCTGCACGTGTAGGGCCTCTGGGCCGTGTGCGTGCGCTGGTGGCGGAGCAGCGCCGAGGAGAAGCGGAAGGCCTTGTCGCAGCGCGCGCAGGCGAAGGGCTTCTCACCGGTGTGGATGCGCTGGTGCTCCCGCAGTGACGAGCGGCTGCGGAAGGCCTTGGCGCACTGGCCGCAGGCGAAGGGCCGCTCACCCGTGTGTACACGCCGGTGCTGCGCCAGATGCGTGGGGCGCGCGAAGGCCTTGCCACAGTCGGCGCAGCGGTGGGGCCTCTCGCCCGTGTGCACGCGCCCGTGCGCCGCCAGATAGGAGCCCTGGCTGAAGGCCTTGCCGCACTCGGCGCAGGCGTAGGGCCGCTCCCCAGTGTGCACGCGCCGGTGCTGTGCCAGGTGTGCGCTCTGGCTGAAGGCGCGGCCACAGTCTGCGCAGGGGAACGGCTTCTCCCCGGTGTGCGTCCTCTGGTGCAGCGTGAAGGCTGAGCAGTAGCTGAAGGCCTTGCCGCAGTCCCCACACTTCCACGGCTTGCTGGGGCCACCGCCCCCTCGCTCCGCCACCTCCTCCGGCTCTGGCTCCGTGCTGGCGGCTGCCTTCTTCAGGGTCCTGCTCTTTCTTGGAGCACCACGCCTCTGGGGCCGGTGGTTGGCCTGGGGAGTCGGGGGGCTGCAGCTGGTCTCAGGGGTTCCAGCGGCTAGCTCATCCTGCTTGGCCACCCGGTCCCCGGTGGGGTCATCCTTGCGGGCCTCCTGCTTCAAACAGGTTTCCGCCTTCTCTGGCCTGTCCTTGAACCCACCCTCGGGTTTGGGGGTTTCTCCCAACTTGGAGCTCTGGGGAGCGGTGCCTTCCAGGAGTGCTTCCATCCCGGCTTTCCGAGCTGCTGCCTCGATTTCACATCTTTGTTATGGGAAAAATAGGGGAGGAGAAGCGGGAGAGAGAAAGAAAGAAAACAATGGAGAACCAAACTGGTCTGTCACCGGTCTCAGGCTGGGAAAGGGTCAGCGCGGGGGCTGTCTACCGGCCGTCTGGGTCAGACCGGTGTCCTGACAGGATCCCGGGACTCAACTCTCCGATGCCAGGAGCACCCCCATACCCGCCAGGTGCAGCAACCAAGTGTCTCTAAACCCTGCTGCTAGGGATTCAACTGTGTCCACGCAAAATGTATACTGAAGCCCTCACTCCTGGTGTGTGCAAACGTGCTCATGTGTGTATGGCGGTCAGTATCTGCCACCAGGGGCAGCCCCCTGGGGTGGGCGGGCGAGTGGGGGGCCATCCTGGGGGTGATGGCATCACCCCCTGAACACACCCTTCCCTGAAAGACAGTGGAGCCAGACAGTCGTGTGTCTGCCCCCTGGGCCTGAGCCTCCCTGGAAACTGTCTTCCATGAAACTGGTCCCTGGTGCCAAAAAGGCTGGGGCCTGCTGCTTTAAGCTCTTACCACATATTAGCTCTTTATTCCACAGTGAGGCTCCTGGAAGCTGCGATGCCAGGGCTCCAGAGCTTTTCCCCCTTCCTCTCTCCCCTCCACTTAAAGTCACCAATGGCTCCATGAAAGCCTCACTCCTCTCCATGGCCCGCACAGCAGCCGCCCAACTTCAGCCTCTGCCCCACCCTCCCCTGCTCTGAGCTTGCCCTTCTCCAGCCAAAGGCCTCCTCCCTGTTCCACAAACGACTCTGCATGCTCCTGCCACAGGGCCTTTGCACCAGCTCTTCCAGCTGCCTGGAAGGCTCGTCCTCCAGTGCAGGCCTCACTGAGGAAGTGATGGCGTGAGCATTCTGCCCTGTGAGGACCACCAAGTGCAAAGGCCTAAGGTGGGACCACAACCAGGGTGTCAGAGGACAAGTAAAGGCATGGGGCGAGGGCTGGAAAAGTGTGACCCGGGCAGAGAGCAGGGAGACTCGGTACGATGCGGTGAGGGCAGGTGACATAGGGTCTTTGTGCAAGGTGAGAGTTCTGCTGGCAGGACCCAGGCTGGGCCGGTCCTAGTGTGGGGTCACCCCTCCGGCAGCCCTCAGGCTTGAGCAGGGTGTGGCTGGGTCCCCAGAGCAGACAGTGGTACCCACCTCTTGGGTTTGGGAGCACCGGGTCCTGTCCACGTCTCTCGGGCTGTGGCGCCTGTCCAGGCTGCATATGTGTCCCGCGTGGGTCCAGCTGATGTCTGTGCAAGAAAGCAGCAGGGATGTGAAGGCAGATGCCTGGGCAGACGCCGGACACAGGGTGTCCCCTCCGTGTGTGTGTGGGTACGGTAGGTGGAGTCAGGGCGGGGTGGACCTGGGCAGGGCAGGTACACAAACAGGCAACCGAAGGGGAGACACAGACATGCTCAGAGGCAGTCACATCACCCACAGACACACGCTGGGGTGGCACGCGACCATACTGGGGGAGGGGGCGGTTAACAGCATCCCTCCTTTGGCACTCGGATGCCCTTACACTCCTGTGTGCTGTGGGTGACAAGGAGGCCAGCCGTCACACACATGTGCACAACTCCGAGTCCACCTGCGGTCACACTTGCTAACACACACACGGCTACACACACGGTAAGTCACACGTGGCGGCTGCTCAACAGGCAGGCCTGGCCTGGGACACCACCCGCAGTGGCACACCCATCACATGCAGTCACGCGGTGGGCAGAGCTTCATACAGGCCCAGAGTCACAGGTGTGCAGCGTCTCCCCCACGCACGCACACACACACACACACACACAACTCCATGCTCCTGAGGTCTCTCATAAACACCACACTCGGGCAGCTCAGGCATACACAGAGCATCCGGCTCCAGGCTGGCAGACACACCTGCGGAGCCTTCCTGCACGGGTGCACACCCAGGAACTGTGGAATTATATACCTCACACCTACCCAGGAGAACACATTCCACACATGCTCCAAGTCACACAAAGACAGACGTCCCCAAGTGCTCGAATTTTCGGGCAAAGGCTGCGAGGGTCAGGCACGTGCCAACCGATGGTGACCCTTGGGGACGGACTCACGAAGTCACACGCAGAGGTGCACGGGCACAAAGTTCTGGTGTGACAGGCGGGCTCACACGCACGGTGACACATGTAGATACACGTCTGCACCGGAACAAACTTCTGGAGTGGCACGCGGGGCGGGTGAGGACGTACCGGGGACAGACGGACACACACAGGGACACGCGCACAACACTCGCGCATGCGCACACCACACCTCGGCGCCCTCGCCTCGGGACCAGCTTCGAGGGCCTCGGGCGGCTCCCCGCCAAGCGTGGCGGGTTCGAGTCAGTTTCTCCACCGTCTCTGGCCCTACCTGGTCCACGCGGACCCCCTGAGGCCCCTCGTCCCGCGGTGGCGCGGACATGCAGGCCTCACGAAGCAAGGCAGCAGCCTCCACTGTCGGGCCCAAGCGCCGGGCTAACCCGCTGTGTGCACACGCGCCGGGAAAGCTGCGGCCCGTTTGCGGCTCCCAAGAACTACAACTCCCAGAAGGCGCCGCGCTGCGCCCACACAGCGACTGAGGCCCCCCACGTGCCGACGTCACCGAAACTACAACTCCCAGAAGGCCCTGCGTCGGTACCTGTGGAAAGAAGACTCCGCCTCTCCAGAAGTCCGAGAAGGGCGGGGCCGGCAAATGGGGGCGGGACTCCGCTTCCTCAAGGAGGGGGCGGAGTCTGCAGAGCCTCCAAAGACTGAGGATCAGAGAGGCTAAGTCAGTCACGCCAGGTCACACAGCACTGTGGTTTGCACGCCACAGTTCACCATTAAGCAATGGAAGTCATTTGTCTTAGACGATTGCTGTAGTTCCAGCTGAGAGCAGAGAAAGTGAAAAACTCATTGACGTTGACAGATGATTATAGCAGAGAACTTGAAATAGGAGTTATCATTGACTTGCCATTACTGAAAAGTGCTTCTCCATAGAATTAGACTTCCTGAATTATTCTCTTCATAGGGTGAGCCTTCGCAAGTTATTCACTTGGCTATTAGAGAAATGGGCACAAGCTTGGTTTTAGATAGTTGGGAAGGCAGAGAAACGTGTGAACGTACAATCATGTATGATGTGATGAATGTATGTCACCAGAATCGCAAAGCCCTGCGAGACACCATATTACTTTATGTTCTCCCAAGGCTGCCCATTAAACTGTAACACCTGCTTTTATTATTAAACTGAAGTATAGTCGCTGTAGAATATTATATGTTTCAGGTATACAGCATAGCGGTTCACAATTGTTAAAGGTTACACTCCATTTATAGTTAGTATAAAATATTAGCATATTTTTTATTTAGCACAATATGTGCTTGTAGCTTATTTTATACATAGTAATTTGTGTTTCTTAAGCCCATACTCCTATTTTACACCTTCCACCTTCCCTGTCTCTGCTGGACATGCTCTCTTTACCCTTCAATTTCTTATTTCATATGTAGACCTCCACAGGCATTGTGGGTTTCCCCTGTCCTTCTGGAAGCTTCCAGCTCTGTATGGTAAGAATATGCCCAGTGACCCTCAAGGAGCAGAACTTCCCTCCAGCCTACAGACCCGGGAGCATGAGATTAAAGGATTGTTCTCTTAAGCCACCAAGTCTTTTTTTTTTTTTTTTTTTGGTTTAATTTTATATTTGAAGATTTAAAAAAATACCTCTTACACATTCAAACCATACAGGTTTATGGGAGGGAGCTCAGAAGACAAGCATTTTTTTTCTAATCGCCAAAAAGCTTCCCCCTCCCCCCGTTAAAAAAAAAAAACTGGGAATTAATCCACTAGAAGAAAGGACCTTTCTATTCAAGTACATGGTGTGGAAGTATCATGAAGAAAAACATTTTCTTATGCTCATTATTCCGTGCTTGTCAGAGAAATCAGCCTACCAGTAGAGTGGGGCAGGCCACGAAGGGAGGGCAGCCTCTCCGCCCCCGTGGACACGTGGAGGGGGCGCGTGTGAAGGGCTGGGGCGATTGGGGCTGCCTCAGTTGGCCCAGACGTCTGGGGCCTGGCTCTTCTCCACATAATGGCTCTTGGGACTGGTCTGACACCTCCATGTGGCCCGCTTGGGCCTCCTCACAGCGTGCTGGACTCAGAACAGTAGCGTTTCTTATATGGTGTGATTTAGGGCTTCAGTAGGAATTGAATAAACCAGGAGCAAGCCACTGACGGGAAGAACTGATTCACTGGAAAAGACCCCGATGCTGGGGAAGATTGAAGGCAGGAGGAGAAGGGGACGACAGAGGACGAGATAGTGGGATGGCATCACCGACTCGATGGACATGAGTCTGAGCAAACCTGGGAGATGGTGAAGGACAGAGAAACCTGGCGTGCTGCAGTTCACAGGGTCACAAAGGGTCAGACCTGACTGACCATTACTATACACAGCAGTTTATTGGCAATAAGCTGACTGAGACAGAGGCAGGGCCCAGAGACCAAGCCGAAGGGGTAGGCCAGATAATTCAGGGTGCTGCTGGCCTGAAGAACTTTCCCCGAGGGGCTTCCCTGGAGGGCCAGTGGTTAAGGCTCTGCACTTCCCCTGCAGAGGGGCACAGATTCCAACCCTGGTGGTGGAACTAAGATCCCACAAGCTGTGTAGAATAGTGGGGGGAGGAAAAGCAGACTGACGTTAGCTGTTAACCACATCTACAGAATAACTTCACAGAAACATCTGAGTTGGATCCAATCGCTGGGTGCCAGAGCCTGGCCAAGGTGACTACATGAAACTAACCATCACGGGAATTCTCCCGGGGAAAGTGGGTGGGGAGACAGTGTGCAGAGAACTAACGGAGAAAGAGAGATGAGATCAAAGTCAGCCCTCAGGATAGTTAGAGAAGTAACCAATAAGCCTTAAAAGAAAAAAAAAAAAATCAGCCAACCGTAAGCCAGGGTAGATACAGTTTGTCCTCAAGCCCTTGCGGAGACACTACCGAGACACACCCACACGCGTTTCTCAAACGAGGTGGCGCCGAGCCCTAGTGAACACGTGAGGGCGCTGTGGCTCCACAGAAAGAAGACTAAATCCGCTCAAGCTAAACCGTTTTCTTTTCCCCCAGAATTACGAAGGATAAAAGGAGACTTCCGTGGAAGGCTCTGAGGTCAAGGGCTAGGGTAGGAGAGGCAAAGAAGTCGCTCTAAGCTGGATCGGGGTCCTCTGCCCCTTAGGCCAAGAGATGCGATGTTAGCAACTCCCCCTCCCCGGGAATAATCCTTGCAAAGGGGGCTCCTGGAAGAGCAAGGAATACACTTGAAATGGGCACGTTTTCCCCTAACGCAAACTTGTAAGAAAAGGGATACGATCTTCAAAAAGCACCACGTTGCTGTCCCCGCTCCTCCCCAGGGCCTGGGTTCAAGCGTGTGGGGTGGGAGAAGAGATAAAGGTTGTCATGACGACGGCGGGACTGGTACTGACGCGATGCTGTCTCTAACCCTCGCGGGGCGGGGTTGACTGAGTGATGATGAAGCTGCCGCCGCGCCTGGTGGTTAGGAGTCCACGCACTTGCCTTGGGCGCGACCCGGGTTCAAATCCTGATTCCACTGCCTCCTAGCTGAACGTCCTGTGCCTACTATCACACATGGTGACCGCAGCCATGAAATTAAAAGACGCTTTCTCCTTGGGAGGCAGAAAGTGAAGAGGAACGAAAAAGCCTCTTGGTGAAAGTGAAAGAGGAGAGTGAAAAAGTTGACTTCAAGCTCAACATTTAGAAAACTAAGATCATGGCATCTGGTCCCATCGCTTCATGGCAAATAGATGGGGAAACAGTGGAAACACTGACAAACTTTATTTTGGGGGCTCCAAAATCACTGCAGATGGTGACTGCAGCCATGAAATTAAAAGACGCTTGCTCCTTGGAAGGAAAGCTATGACCAACCTAGACAGCATATTAAAAAGCATAGACTACTTTGCCAACAAAGGTCTGTCTAGTCAAAGCTATGGTTTTTCCTGTGGTCATGTATGGATGTGAGAGTTGGACTATAAAGAAAGCTGAGCGCTGAAGAACGGCTGCTTTTGAACTGTGGTGTTGGAGAAGACTCAAGAGTCCCTTGGACTGCAAGGAGATCCAACCAGTCCGTCCTAAAAGAAATCAGCCCTGACTATTCATTGGAAGGACCGACGCTGAAGCTGAAACTCCAGTACTTTGGCCACCTGAAACTAAGAACTGGCTCATTGGACCAGAACCTGATGCTGGGAAAGACTGACGGCAGGAGGAGAAGAGGGCAACAGAGGATGAGATGGCTGGGTGGCGTCAGTGACTCAAAGGACGTGAGTTTGAGCAAGCTCTGCGAGTTGGTGATGGACAGGGAAGCTTGGAGTGCTGCAGGCCCTGGGGTCACAAGGAGTCGGACACGACTGAGCGACTGAACCGAGCTGAACTGTGCCTTGTCTGTGAAATGGGCAAATTAGCTTGTGGAGAGGAGCAAATGAATTAAATTTGTGACGTCTTCCGGAGAAAAAGCTGGATGTCTTAAGTACTTACTCCTCCTAAGATATTCATGTAACAGAAAATTGACGATGTTAATTTACCAGGTTATTGTTGGTTAGTCCCTAAGTCTGACTCTTTGTGACCCCATACATGGACTGTAGCCCGCCAGGTTCCTCTGTCCATGGGATTCTCCAGGCAAGAATACTGGGGTGGGTTGCCATTTCCTCCTCCAAGGCATCTTCCCAAGCCAGGGGTCGAACCTGCCGCTCTTGCATCTCATGCATTGTCAGGCATATTCTTTACCACTGTGCCACTTGGGAAGCCCATATATATTTATATCACATTATGAACTCTGGGAGTTGGTGATGGACAGGGAGGCCTGGCGTGCTGCGATTCATGGGGTCGCAAAGAGTCGGACACGACTGAGCGACTGAACTGAACTGATAAACACATTTATAATTATAGAAAATACAGAACAGAAACTGGGGTTTCTTCTTCATCCCAAACCTTTCCTAGGCTTTTTTATTTTAAAACTTTTCATTTTGTATCAGGGTATAGTTGCTTAACAAACCGTGTTGTGATCGTTTCAAGTGAACATGCTGTTGTACAGCAGAGATTAACCCAGAATTGTAAAGCAATTGTACTTCAATAAAACTCTCTTCAACAGTGGAAGGACCAATGCAGCCAGGGCACCAGTGGGGTCAAAGGTCTGGGGGGTCAAGTTGTGGAGAGAAGGGCTCGTCAAGGTCTAGGAGGTGACCTGAGGACAAACAGCCGAGGTCCTTTGCAGGACCAGATCGCTGTGGGGAGATGAGGCCCTCCAAAGGTCAGGGAGATTTCCTTCATCCTGCAACCATGATAGTTACTTAGAAATGGGCGGTGTGTGCGTGTTGGGCACTGCACAAGTTCTCAGACCTGGGAGTCAGACTGAACTGTCTCCCCACCCCCACATTTCCTACTCCAAGGTGATTTTTACAGGCCACTTGCTTCTTTACAGCAATTACTGACAACTCAGCCTCACAAAGATCTTCTGTCAGAGAAAGGAATGCAGAGAGAGCGAATGTTGAAAATGTGATCCGCTGGAACCGGTAGCTCCTGGGGTGTCAGACAGATGTTGAACATTACTGTGTGTCTCTCAGATTTAAAATATCCGGGTGAAAAATGACAAAGATAATCCTATTGGCAAAGCAGAAATGGAAACACAAGCATAGAGAATGGATACCAAGGAGGGAAGGCGGGGTGGGATGAACTGGGAGATTGGAATTGACGTACACGCACCATGTGTACAAAACCGGTAACTAATGAGGACTTACTGTCCAGCCCTCTGCTTAATGCGCTGTGGCGATCTAAATGGGAAGGAAGTCCAAGAGAGAGACGATGCACCTCTATGTGTGTGTATGGCCGGTTCACTTTGCTGTATCGCGGAAATGACCACGACACCGTAAAGCAACTATACTCCAATAAAAATTAATTACAAAATACCATGAAATATCCAGGTGCCTCGGTGCACAGTTTGGGAACCATTGGTATAGTCCCCTCACAAACATGTATTCTCAGCAGGTAAAGAGATGATACGGAGAAGGGAATGGCAACCCACTCCAGTATTCTTCCCTGGGAAATCCCATGGACAGAGGAGCGTGGCGGGTACAGTCCATGGTGTTGTGAAGAGTCAGACACAAATGAAGTGACTTAGCATGCATGCAAAGAGATTGTATGGAGTATAAGGCTTGGTAATCATGCTTTTCATCCTTTTAACAACACATAGTAAGAACTATTTTTTCTTGTCATTAAGACATTTGTTTTTCCTGCAATGTATTTAAATGGCTGCCGGTTTTGGGGCCAGCACGTTCTAAAAATGTTGACTTTATTCACTGTTACTGCATTTAACACCCACATAGGTTCATTCAATACCAGCATCACCACCACAATCAAGATGCAGAATGTTTCCACTACCCTCAAACCCTCCTCTGTTTCTCGCTTTTATAATCACTTCCTGCCTCGTCCCCCAGCCCCTGACAACAACCAATCTGGTTGCCGTCTCTATAATTGCGCCTTTCCGAGGCTATCAGACAAGTGGATCAGAGACATCTTTAAGAGGATGGGATGTCCTGGTTGCCATGGTAACCTGCAGCAGAAGTGCCACTCAATCAGAGAAAAGAATTCAGAAATCAAGAGAAAGCATGTACACAGTGATTTATTTTTTGGTGGTGGGGGGTGGGTAGTTAGATCAGTCCCCTCTCCTGGAGCTCACGTCATGCTATGTCGCTTCAGGCGTGTCCAACTCTCTGCGACCTTATGGACTGTAGCCCACCAGGCTCCTCTGTCCATGGGATTCTCCAGGCAAGAAAGAATACTGGAGAGGATTTCCATGTCCTTCTCCAGGGGATCTTCCCGACCCAGGGATCGAACCTGCATCTCTTGCGTCTCCTGCAGTGCCAGGCAGGTTCTTTACCACCAGGGCCACCTGGGAAGCCCTCGGGTCAGGGATTCCTAACCCTCCTCTGTAGCTGGGGTGAGTTTCGAGGTGAAATTCCCTACAGGCATCTCCCCAGGGCCCCCTCCTCACTGATTCCCGGGGTGGCCGCTGCTGCCCGAGCCTCCACAGAACAAGCTCTGGTTACGTTAGACGTACTTTCCACGCACAGGCGTCTTGTGGTTTTCTACTGTCAGCTATCAGTACAGATCAGCACTTGCCATGGGCGCTCGCCACCCACGTCCGCAAGGATTGAATCAGGTGCTGCTACAGCTGCCGACGTTCAGCACCCCCTGAAAGGAGTGCAGGGTGGGAGCAGAAACGAGGCGCTCTGCGCTCTGGGAAAAACTGGCCGGACAGGCCTTCAGATAGATACACCCAGGGGCTGAGTTTATGAGCTCAATTCCTGTATCTCCTCATATCTAGAGAAGCACTAACCTCCTTCATGGTGATGACTGCTTCTCGTAACTAGCAGAAAGCCTCATCAGACTAGCAGAAGCCTTCGGGAAAACGTCTGCTTGATTGCATGTATTCTGCCTTCACCAAAACCACATCTATCCTGACCCCTCCCCCACCTCTGAGCAGTCTCTCAGGGCTACCTGAGGTGCTGTCTCCTGGGTTGCAGTCCTCATTTTAACCCAAATACAAATTAACTCGAGACTTTCATGCTGTGCATTTTTTTTTAACTGGACAATACTCAGTAACAAAAATATCTCACTTCAGATCAGATCATATCAGTCACTCAGTCGTGTCCGGCTCTTTGTGACCCCATGAATCGCAACACACCAGGCCTCCCTGTCCATCACCAACTCCCGGAGGTCACTGAGACTCACGTCCATCAAGTCAGTGATGCCATCCAGCCATCTCATCCTCTGTCGTCCCCTTCTCCTCCTGCCCCCAATCCCTCCCAGCATCAGGGTCTTTTCCAATGAGTCAACTCTTCGCATGAGGTGGCCAAAGTACTGGAGTTTCAGCTTTAGCATCAATCCTTCCAAAGAAATCCCAGGGCTGATCTTCAGAATGGACTGGTTGGACCTCCTTGCAGTCCAAGGGACTCTCAAGAGTCTTCTTCAACACCACAGTTCAAAAGCATCAATTCTTTGGCGCTCAGCCTTCTTCACAGTCCAACTCTCACATCCATACATGACCACAGGAAAGACTATAGCCTTGACTAGATGGACCTTTGTTGGCAAAGTGATGTCTCTGCTTTTGAATATGCTATCTAGGTTGGTCATAACTTTCCTTCCAAGGAGTAAGCATCTTTTAATTTCATGGCTGCAGTCACCATCTGCAGTGATTTTGGAGCCCAGAAAAATAAAGTCTGACACTGTTTCCACTGTTTCTCCATCTATTTCCCATGAAGTGATGGGACCAGATGCCATGATCTTCGTTTTCTGAATGTTGAGCTTTAAGCCAACTTTTTCTCTCTCCAGTTTCACTTTCATCAAGAGGCTTTTTAGTTCCTCTTCACTTTCTGCCATAAGGGTGGTGTCACCTGCATATCTGAGGTTATTGATATTTCTCCCGGCAATCTTGATTCCAGCTTGTGTTTCTTCCAGTCCAGCGTATCACATGATGTACTCTGCATATAAGTTAAATAAACAGGGTGACAATATACAGCCTTGACGAACTCCTTTTCCTATTTGGAACCAGTCTGCATGTAATTTAATTTGTGTTTCTATTTAAGGGAATGCCTCTGAGTTCATGAAGGCTGGGACGGTGGCTCAGACGGTAAAGAATTTGCCTGCGATGCAGGAGACCCGGGTTCAGTCCCTGGGTTGGGAAGATCCCCTGGAGGAGGAAATGGCAGCCCACTCCTGTATCCTGGCCTGGAGAATTCATGGACAGAGGAGCCTGGCTGCCGTCCATGGGGTCGCAAAGAGGCGGACATGACTGAGCAACCCACGCACAGAGTTCATAAAGTACCTCTGTGACCACTAGATGGCGCCCTTGAACCATGAAAAAGTTAGGTCTTTTTTTTCATGAAAAACAATTTTTCCCCCTATTGTGAAACATAACGCATGTAGAACAGTACACAGGCCACGATTTTCCAATGCAGTAAAATTCAACAGTAATCACAGATAACCATGCCCCCTTCTTAGTAAAACCAAAACTTTTGTTATTCCCAAAGATTTTTTTTTCTTATTGCCTTTCCCGACTACCCTCTGGCCCCCCTCTAGACAGGAGTGTTGATACAGTCCTGGTGTCTGACAGTATCATTTTGTTTTGGCTGTGGTTGGACTTTACATATGTTAATTCATGTGCCACATGGTCCTGGAAATCACGTTCAAAGGGACTTCCCGTGTGGTGCTTCCCAGTGGTAAAGAACCCACCTGCTAATACAGGAGATGTAACAGACATGGGCCCCAGCCCCGGGGTCAGGAAGATCCCCTGGAGGAGGGCACAGTAACCCGCTCCAGTGCTCTTGCCTGGAGAATCCCATGGACAGATGAGCCTGGTGGGCTATAGTCCATGGGGTCCCAAAGAGGCAGATGCGACTGAAGGGATTTAGCACACATGGATGCATCTTGTTTAACACATTGGTGAGACTGAACTATGTAGGCGTCATTTTAGAAAGTATTTCTTTCTTTATTTGGCTGCACAGGATCTTAAGTTGTGGCATGTGGGATCTAAGTCCCTGACTGGGGATTGAACTGGCACCCCCCTGCATTGGGAGCTCAGTCTTAGCCGCTGGATCACCAGGGAAGTTCGCATTTGGTCATTTTAATAGATTTTTTTTTTTTTTTGTAATTTAGGTCCATTTTGTTTACAGTGAAATTTTATCTCCAGAATGTTATATTTTTCTTTTTTGATTTTTTTTTTGGGGGGGGGGGGTTAAGTTTTCCTTATATTTTGATGTTAACGGGCATTCGTGTGGTTTCTGGTTTGACACTGCTAGAGATTCTTATACATGTCTGGGTGCTCAGGGCATCACCATCAAATACGCATGCAAGAGTGGGACTGCCTTGTCATAACTTTGTGTGTGTGCCACTGTAGTAGATTCTGCACGGTTTATTGTGAGGGCCTTGGCCACAGTGGATGAGTTCTCCCATGTGGCGTCCATTGTAGAGATTGAACTGGCGCCCCTACTTTGGGAGCGATAGTGGACGCGCATGTGTTTGGAGAAGGCGATGGCAGCCCACTCCGGTGTTCTTGCCTGGAGAATCCCAGGGACGGGGGAGCCTGGTGGGCTGCTGTCTACGGGGTCACACAGAGTCGGACACGACTGAAGTGACTTAGCATGACTTAGCATTTCCATGTGTCTTCCACTGTAAAGCTTGGCAGTGAGCTCTGTCTGCTGCCGGCCGTATATGAGGGTTTGCAGTCCTAGCTCACCGTGTTTCTCTTTTGCATTTTCCCGATTGCTAACCAGTTGGTGGATTCTTTTTCATCTACTGAATGGCAGTTCAATATTCTTCTTTCTGATGGGCTAGTTTAAGTTTCTTCCCCAATGTTTTCTTCTGAAGTTTTTTCCTCTTCTTTCAGCTTTATAGAAATTATTTCCATGTTTAAGACATGAACGTATGTTCAAAGATAGGTGTTGCAGGTAATTTCCCACGTTATAGCTTGATTTTTCATTCCTTTCCCTGTGTGTGTGCTTGATTAACAAGGTGCTTAGTTTTAATGTAGTCAAAACAATTGCTCTGGTTTAGCAGTCTAAACAGACCTCAAAGCAGTGTGTCTCCTCCTATCTTCTATGAGTTTTGTTGGTTTTGAATTTATTTTTCTTTCTTACTTTTTGTCTTTTACCTTTTACATTTTCTTGGCATATGGTTGATTTACTATGTCGTGTTAGTTTAGGTTTTGTTTATATATAGAGGGAACATAATTTTAAGAATTATCTGGGCTTGAGAAAATTTCACATTCTCTCCTAATCATGGAGAATCGGTCTAAGGCCATTTATTGAATTGTCTTTACTTTCTTCACTTCCCTGCAATGCTGTTCAGATCAGATCAGTCGCTCAGTCGTGTCCGACTCTTTGCGACCCCGTGAATCGCAGCACGCCAGGCCTCCCTGTCCATCTGTTTTTTCCTATAAATTAAATAAACATTTGTGTGTTGGCTCAGTTCTTTGCTATCTCTGCTAGCTCATCGGCCAGATTTCCTTAATTTTAGTTTAATTGACATTTTAATTTTCATTGAAGTCTTCATTTAATTAACAGTTTAATTTTAAGTTTTAATTTAATTGAAATTAAAATGTTTAATTGACACTTTAATTTAATTTCTGTAGCTTCGGGATAAGCATTGCTTTCCACTAGAGCAGGTACTTTATCTTCCGACATAACTTTTGGATTTGGCTTGTCTAGTTGCACACACACACACACACACACACACACACCCCCCTCTTGGGATTTTCACTGGGATGGCACAAAGCATAGATGAACATGACTGCAGCCGTGAAATTAACAGACGCTTGCTCCTTGGGAGAAAAGCTATGACAAACTTTGTTGTTTTTCAGTCGCTCGGTCGTGTCCGACTCTTTGGGACCCCATGGACTGCAGCACGGCAGGCCTCCCTGTCCATCACCAACTCTCGGAGCTTGCTCAAACTCATGTCCATTGGGTAAAGGATGCCATCCAACCATCTCGTCCTCTGTCATCCCCTTCTCCTCCCATCTTCAATCTTTGCCAGCATCGGGGTCTTTTCAAATGAGTCAGCTCTTTGCATCAGGTGGCCAAAGTATTGAAGTTTCAGCATCAGTCCTTCCAATGAACATTCAGGACTGATTTCCTTTAGGATGGACTGGTTGGATCTCCTTGCAGTCCAGGGGACTCTCAAGAGTCTTCAAGACCACAATTCATAAGAATCAATTCTTCAGCACTCAGCTTTCTTTATAGTCCAACTCTCACATCCATATATGAGTTCTGGAAAAATCATAGCTTTGACTAGACAGGTCTTTGTCTAGTGATGTCTCTACTTTTTAATATGCTGTCTAGGTTGGTCATAGCTTTCCTTTCAAGGAGTAAGTGTCTTTTAATTTTGTGGCTGCAATCACCACCTGCAGTGATTTTGGAGCCCAAAAAATAAAGTCTGTCGCTGTTTCCATTTCCCCTCATCTATTATATTAAGCAACATTTAGCAATGCAGGGGTACAGGAATAGTAATCTGAGCAGCGGGGCCAAGGAACCCCTAGAGCTGGTGCCTTGAAAGAGTCAAACCGTATTTATGGGAAGCTGTCAGTGTCTGAATGACTCACCAAGATGACCCGCACTTTCCCACCCACCCGGGGTTTCAGAAGGAGCTCGGACATCCAGAACACGATGGACGAGGTCCTCTTCGGCCTGCTCAGGCTGTCCCTGTCCCCCTGGGCCCAGGAGGGCGCAGACCGTCTCCTGCTGCCTGCTCCTCTGGACCTGCGTGGTCACCCTCCTTGGTGACAGCCTCGTCCTATGCTGGTCGGCTACCATTCTCATCCACACTCCGTGTGCTTCTTCCTCAGCAACCCGTCCTTCCTGGACACGTGTGCCTCCACGTCCAGAGTGCCCCGGGTCTGGCCAGGCGCTGGGTGGCCGTCCCCATCACCTCTCCAGGACAGCATTTGGCCAGATGGCTGTGGCGTGTCTCCCGCTGGCTGCCGTGGTCAGTGACTGTGCTGTGGCCATGGGTGTCGCCCCGCTGGCTGGGACCTCGTCGACCACAGCCCTCCTGTGGACCGTGGTCCTCATGACGACCCCGCCCTTGGAGTCGTCACCTGACTTCTCACGTGAGCTCCCAGCCCTGCCCAAGCCTGCCTGCTCTGACTGACTGGTCGCCTGTGCTGGGAGCTGGTACCTGACGCTGTGGGCTCCTTCTGCCTGTCACGGCCTCCTCCGGGATGGTCCCCGTGGCCGTGCTGCAGACGCGGTCCATGGAGGCCTGCGGCAAGGCGTTCCCCACGGGTGGGTCACACCTCACGGTGGTGGCCCTGCTCCCTGGCATGGCCATCTCCATGGACGTGATGCCCCAAGCCAAGACCATCCACGACTGAGACCAAGTCATCTCCGTGGCCCATGGCGTCCTCATCCCCACGGTGAGGCCCGTCATCTGCAGCCTGTGCAACAAGGACATGAAGGGGCCTTCAGGACAGTCTGGGGGAAAGGCCTGACCTCTGAGATGCGGCGTCGAAAGGAGAAGAAATAAATTAATACTATGGATTGTTTAATCGAGGCTGTGGACTCTGTCTTGCAATAATTCTATGGATGATGTGTTACACACACACACACACAGACATACACACAAACTCAAGCACACCAAACTTATATTTAAAAAGCAATCATATACTATTTCCTCTGAGGAAGTGAAGCAGGAGGCAATTGTTTAGTCCTTAAGTCATTTCCGACTCTGCGACCCTGTGGACTGCAGCCCGCCAGGATCCTCTGTCCGTGGGATTCTCCAGGCAGGAACACTGGCATGGGTTGCCGTGCCCTCCTCCAGGGGATCTTCCCGACTCACCCACCCGTGGGTGCAACCCGAGCCTCCTGCACTGGCAGACAGATTGTTTCCCACTGAGTTACCAGGGAACTCAAGACCCAGTTAAGCAGTACAAAGGCTGGAGCCTAGGTTCTGTGTGTGTGTGTGCGTGTGTGTGTGTGTGTGTGCGTGTGTGTGTGTGTGGTGTGGATGAGAAAGCGACTGTCTCAGAAATTCTAAGCGGCTGGAGTGGGGAGGGATGAACAGGTGGTCTCATCCCGTGCTGACCTACCCCCACGGCTGGTTTCAGGGCCCAGCGGCCCGCCCCCAGCAAGACCGACCCCAGCCCCATCTGCCGCCTCAGCGCCTCTCGCCAGAAGCTGAAAGCGACGTGTGTATTTCAGAGGCACTGGGGTTGCCGCCCTTGTGGTCCCTGCCCGCTTGTACAGCCTGGACACTGTCTCTGTCAAGAACAGTGTGGGAAGGGCAGGGATAAATCAGGAACGTGGGGTTCACATACACACACCACTGTATATGAGACAGATGACCAGCAGGGACCTACCACAGAGCACAGGGCCCTCTACCAACATGCTGTGATAACCTACATGAGAAAAGAGCCTGAAAACGAATGAAAGTATGTGTATGAAAAACTGAACCACTTCGCTGTACACCTGAAACTATCACAACATTTTAAATCAACTATATGCCAATAAATTTTTTTTAAAAAAAGGAAGTGTGAAAGATTTGGATTTTACCTACTTACAAACTAGTCTATTGAATGGATGCTGGAAAACAAACATGAGGTGGGACTTCTCAGGGGTCCAGGGGCGGTTGAGACCCCATGCTTCCAATGCAGGCGGCAGGGGTTCGATCCCTGGTCTGGGGAACAGAGTTCCCACATGCGGTGCGGCAGGGCCTCCCCCTCAAAAGACATTAGGTTCTGAGTCAGAGACAAAGGACTCTATTACTCACGGCTGAAGCAGACCCAAACGCTCCGTGTTTGTTTGCCTCGGTTATCCACGCCCTGAGTGTCAGAGAGACGGCTCATTAGGGAAACCTGCGCCGGCGGTGGGTTGTAAAACAGGAGAGGAACGCTGAGCTGCAAGATGTGCTGCTTTTCTGGTCGACGGAAGGAAGTTTGCTCCGTGTGTAGGAGACGTTCTTCTGCTTCTGCCAGCTTTCTCTTTGCACACACATCCCTGAGAAGTGACCCGGGGAGGGAGAAGTCAGCTCGCTGTCCTGGCCTACCCAGTAAGAATGGGCACCAACAGCCAGGACCCAGCGGAGATTTTCCCAGCTCCATCCCCTTCCTCTCCGGTACTCGCTCTTGTGGCCCCGTTTAGTAAAAGTGGAAATTTGACAGCGACTAGCCCCGAGACCCAAGACCCGAGACCCAAGACCCGAGACCGGCGCTAAGTACTGGGTGCCGGCGAGATGCAGAGCAGCACCCCTGATGTGACCCCCTGCAGCAACAGCATGGCTGCGCGATGCAAGGAAAGGCGGGGCGGCCAGTCGCCGCTGGCTGTGGTCTCCTTCTACCCTGACCTGGCTGATTCGTCCCCTAGGCTGCAGGTGTGATTTCCCCATTTTGTAAAGGACTGTGAAGTTCAAAATCATAGCTGGCATAGCTAACTACTGTTGTGTCTCTAAGTCTCCAAGTTACTCTGGTTTGTTTCTTTATCCGTAAGTTATAAACTCTGTAGTAAAGATTAAAACATTACACCCGTAACGCACGCAAATATTTCTCTGGTCAAATCTCTTCCTGTTATCTGCCCAGCCCCGCCATTGACTAAAATCCGTCCCTGGTGCAGAAATGACATTGAGATTGTGGATTCCATGACGGCTAAGGGAGGCGGGCGATGCTAACCAACTTGTGCCAAGGTGACCTTGAAACATATTTATGGAATAAAGTGAAGTCAGGACCCATTGTTTTTATAAAAAAAGAGAAAAGGGCCCAACTGGGGACATGCTGTGACTTCAGCCACTCGTGAAGTCCGCTTGTGGCCTTACTCCAGCCTCACCAGTCGCTAAGCACAGGCCACATGACAGGACCGGAGCTGGTTCTGGAGCAACAGAGCAGAGATTAGGCAGCTACGATGCCTCGTTTCCTCCCCAAACCCAACATCTGTGATTCCTGAATTCACAATGCGTTATGGTGTGTTTAGGGTGTGTCTGTGGGTACGACGGTGACTTTTTACAACACTCACATGCTTGTCTCCCCAATTTAGAACAGTTCCTGGATGCAAAGCATGCCTACAAAATTGGCTTTGGCAACCCTGAGAAAATATATTATTTTGAAGGCTGGGAAAAGGAAAAAAGAGGACGACATGGGAGAAAGAAGATACGGTGGGCCAGCACGTACAGAAGGGAGATTCTAGGAGAGAAAGGAACAGGCACGCAGAGGTTGCTGGAGAGAGCCGGGGGTAGAAGACACCCACAGGGATGCAGGTATTGACCACGTGCGTCAGAGAGACGACGAGAAATGAAACAGAGGGAAAGACAGGAAGGAAGTGGCCGGGAGACTGTACAGACTTTGCAGAGACGGCAACAGAGAAAGATGAAGTGAGAAAGGCAGAGATATAGAAGACAGAGGAGGGTGAGAATCTGAACTGATCAGGGCCCGGGGGTAGGGCGAAGGGGACGTCCGCAGAAACGGCCTGAGAGGTATTCAGAGAGCTGAGCAAGGAGGGAGTGGATTACAAAAGACAAAGAAATCAGCACAGCTCCTCCGCACCCCAGTTTGCCTTCCATTCTCACCTCCAGGGAGGGCAGGCGGGGTTCCCGCAGAGCCCAGGGAAGCCGGTGCTCCTGTGCCGAGGTCTCCCCCGGAAGCGTCCGGAGCAATAGCCCAGAACTGAGGGGGCCTAGGGGGTCAAGGGCGCTGCCTGGAGCCCTGCCAGGCGGCTGGGCGTGGCGAGTCTGTGCTTCCCCCGGTCCCAGGCGACCAGGTTCTCTGAGGAGCCAGTCAGCACACTTTAATTCTTCCGAGAGGAGGCCGGTCTGGACGTCTGGCCACCTTCCTCAGCATCTGAGCTCAGGCACCAGGAACTCAGACATGGGCCATCCTTGGTCCTGGGAACTGGAAGCCTGCCCTGCAGTGGGGACTTGCAGCCTCAATGCTGCCTCAGGAGGAAGGAGGTGGGTGTGTGGGAGGCTGCGGATTTTGGGGGGACTCACAGGTAGGCAGCATGGGGTTTTGTGCTCCAGAGACCCCGATACACAAAACTGTGTGAGTGTGTGTGGGAGGGCAGCGTTGGCGTGCACAGTGTCCCCTCTTTGAAGACTTTCATGACACCCAAGGCGCACACGCCGGCACGCACCTCTCCTGCCATGACTCACCGCACCCACAGCTTCAGCAGGTCTTCAGATGTGAGGGTGTCTGATCATCTCGAACCTCAGTCTCCACTAATCAACTTTCCCAAACTCCAGAATCAGGTATACGACTGCCTGTTTGAGACAGTCTTTTTTTTTTTTTGGACTCCCAGACCCCTAAAAACACAGTAAGTCTAAAATATCAAGTTCCCTTCCAAAATTTGGGACTGCTTGGAGAACGGGGTTCTTTTTTTCTTTTTTTGAATTGGAGTATAATGGCTTTGGGCTTCCCTGGTGGCTCAGATGGTAAAGATCCCCTGGAGGAGGAAATGGCAACCCACTCCAGTGTTCTTGCCTGGAGAATCCCAGGGATGGCGGAGCCTGGTGGGCTGCCGTCCATGGAGTCGCACAGGGTCAGACATGACTGAAGCGACTTGGAAGCAGCAGCAGCAGTGCATATATTGGACGTCCCTGGTGGCTAAGTTGGTAGAGAATCTTCCTGCCATGCAGGAGACCCAGGTTCTGTCCCTGGGCAGGGAAGACCCCCTGGAGAAGGGAATGGCAACCTACTCCAGTACTCTTGCCTGGAAAATCCCATGGACAGAGGAGCCTGGCGGGCTACAGTCCACGGGGTTGCAAAGACCACACATGACTGAGTGCACACACACACTGCACATACGTCAGTGCTACTCTTTCCGTTCGTCCCACCCTCTCCTTCCCCCACTGTGTCCAAACGTCTGGAGAACAAGCACTCTTAATTTCAGGTTCATTACAGTGGCCCAGCTGTAAGCACAGCTGAGCACGCAGTGCAGTGCATAAGACCCATTCTCACTGCAAGCCTAGAACACGCGCCTCTTCTCCAGCTGCCTTAGGTTTTGCAGATTGGTCTTGTGCGCTCTGGTCGCCTCTGTGCATGGTCTGCTCATCACTACGGGGCCCACCTTCCATCTAGATTCACGTCACCCTTCCCTCTACTGACAACACTCAGCCACCAGTATCCTGTCTGTTCCGCCCATCGCCCACCACGAGCGCATTCCTGCCTTGGGAGCTTTGCAGTAGCTGTGTTCTCTGCCTCCAACGCTCAGTGCCCAGATTGTTAGGGCAAGGATCCTTCTCCTCTGCAGGGAGTGAGTTGCAGACGTCCTGCAGGAGAGACGGGCCAGGTGTCTCTTCTGCTCACTATCCACCCCGGCTCGACCATTCCCTGCCCTGGTGCTGGGGGAGGAGGAACAGAGTCCCGGGTTGTCCCGACCGTGGCGGGACCTCAGCTGCTCCTACAGAGGAGGGCGGAGCCAGAGGAAAAATCTGGAAGGATGATGAGAGAGGAAGGGGAGAGAAACCCAGGAAGACGGAGGGGAAGGAATGAGGGGGTGCAGGAAGAGCCCAAGAGACGGAGAGGCCCACAGGGAGAGAAGGAAGTCGAGAAGTGCGGCGACTGTGAGTGGGGAGAGAAAGGGGGCAAGGGGTGACACGTGTGTATCACCTTCTTAAACGTGCGCATCAACCCTGATTCTTAAAAGGCTTGCGCAGAAGGAGAGGCAGGGAGATGAATAAAGCCAGGGAACCGGAAGACAAGGGAGGGGAGAGAAACGGAGAGAAATCAAGGCGGGAAGGAAGAGAGAGCGAGAGGGGAAGTCAGCGATTCGGGAGAGGACCCGAAGCAGATGCGGTGGGGAGACAGCGCCAAAAAGAGCAGGGGAGCGGACGGGGCGGGAGAGGAGTGCGGCGGGGCAAAGAGGCCCTGGGAAAGGCCCGGCGCCCAGCACCTCAGGCCCTCCGGGGCCGCGGGGGAGCCTCACGGTCCCGGCTCTCCCCCGGGATGGGCCCGGCCGCCGGGAACCAGGCGGGGGCCTCGGACTTCCTGCCGCGGCGCTTGCTGCGGACGGCACTCCTGGCGGCCCGTCTGGCCTCGGCGCTGGGCGACGGCGCCCTGCTGGGGCTCATCGCCCCGGACCAGCGGCCGCACCGGCCCGTGTACCGCCCGCCCGCCGCCGGCGGCGGCCTGGGTGAGCGCCCCGCTCCCGCAGGCTCCGGCGCACGTGCGGGCCGGCCGGGCCGCCCTGTCTCCGCGCTCGGCGGGGCGCAGCTCCGCGTGGGCCTCTACCCGGGCCACTGCGAGGCCCTCCTCGGCCGGGATGGCGCTTCTGCCCCGGGCGGCCCCCGTGGACCGCTTCTTCTGCGAGCTGCGCGCCGCGCCGAGGACCGCGGGCGCCGACACCGCGGCCGACCGCACTATGGTCTCCGGCCTGCACGCGCCTGTCCTCGCGGGCCCTTTGGCCTCCGTCCTCGCCTCCTACGCCTCGATCCCGGCGGCCGTGGGCCGCCTGCCCTCCGTCTAGAGCCGCCTCCAGGCGTTGTCCCCCTGCGGTTCCCACCTGGCCGCGCGCGGGGACCGCCCTGGCCCCGCGCCCCAGGGCTCCCGCGCGCCCCGCCGAGCGCCCCGAGCGGGTGACTGTTCTCTGCCTCGTCGTCACGCCCGTCCTGAACCAGCTCATCGACAGCCTTCGGAGCCGCGAGGTCCACGCTGTGGCCCGCTCTGCCCTGGCCGGGCTCCGGGGGCCAGGCACTGCGCGGGGCTGACCCCGGGGACACGCGGACACTGAGCCGGGAGCCCTCTCCTGGCTCCGACGCGAGGCTCTGTGATCTTGCGCGCCGCCACTCCGTCCCTCCTAATCTCTGCGCATTTTGGTGCGTTCAGCCTCGAGGGACCCGCTGGGCACAGGTCAGGGGCCCACCAACATTTCTATAGAGAGCCAGAGAGGAAATATTCTCAGCCTTGCCAGCTATCTGCTCTCTGTTGCTACTGCTCAGCTCTGCCATCACTGCCTGGAAGCCGCAGACGATCTACGGATGAATAGGACTGTGTTCGCCAAAAACTCCGCTGTTACTCGGTCGCCAGGTCGGCCAACTCTTTGCGACCCCATGGACTGCAGCACCAGGCTTCCGTGTTCGTCACCATCTCCCAGAGTTTGCTCAAACTCATGTCCATCGAGTCAGTGATGCCATCCAACCATCTCATCTGCTGCTGCCCCTTAAAAGCTCTTTAGGGATGTCGAAATTTGAATTTTATATACATTTTATATGAATTTTATATAAATGCTCACCGTTCACATACTATTACTCTTCTTCTAATTTGGTTTCCAATCATTTAATAATGTGAAGATCTTTTTTTTTTTTTTTTGGCTTGAGGATCATAGACAATGGGCAAAGGGCCACAGTTCGCTGACCCTTGATACAGGATAAAAGACTGACCCAGGGACTTCCACGGCCACCCAGTGGTTAGGACTCCCAGCTTCTGCACAGGTTCGATCCCTGGTTGGGGAGCTAAGATCTTGCATGGCTGTGCAGCACGGAAAACAAAACCAAGTAAAAACAAACAACCCAGAAGGGGAGCAGTGCCTCAGACGGAGGGAAGAGCGAGTGCAAAGGCCCTGAGGTGGGCAGGAAAGGCACGTTCCTGGGTCATGAAGCCTCTGAAGCTGGCCTTAGAGACCAAGACCAGAGGGAGGTGGTGCTGGAGAGGCGGCTGTGAATGGTCCACAAGGACCCTGTAAAAGGGAGGCAGTGGTGCAAACACCAGGGGTGCTCACGGTAGGAACCCCTCTGCCAGTGCAGGAGAGGAGGGAGGTGGGTTCTGTCCTTGGGCCGGAAGATCTCCTGGAGGAGGGCGCGGCAACCCACTCCAGTAGTCTTGCCTGGAGACGCCCATGGACAGAGGAGCCTGGCCAGCTACAGCCCATGGGGTCGCAGAGTTGCACACGACTGAAAAGACTCAGCATGAATGCACGGTGCACACAGCAGGGGAAGGGTGTTTCACTGGCAGGACAGCAGTGCGAAGGCCCTGAAGCCCGACCAGGCACTGAGGGCGGAGCTCAGGAGTGCAGAGTCCGAGAGGTGTGGACCCAGGCCAGCCAGGGCCGCCGGCCTTGGTAAGGCCCTTGGGTCTCACCCCACATTCACCGAGCCTGCAAGGCAGGTCCTGCTTGTGGGAGTGCGAGCATCCAATTTACCAATCTGACCTCTTTGAAGTCGCAGAATGCTTTGAAATTCTAACAACACCCAGAATGTCAGCTCATAGAGAATAATAAAATTTACTGTCACCTTAAATAAAAAATTTGTTTGGTTCAAACGTACAATTTAGAAGTTTGATCCATTATATTATCTTTAAAAAGCTAATATAAAAGAGGTAGGAGTCTGTTATTAAAACAAAAGGATTAAATCTCAAACAATAACAACAAAAAAACCAACCCTGTTTTGTCTACCCACCTGTCTAGTTAGATTTCCCCTTTAGTAAGACCCTCTCCCTGGGTTTCCCAGTTGGCACTGGTGGTAAAGAACCCACCTGCCAATGCAGGAGACATAAGAGATGCAGGTTCGATCCCTGGGTGGGGGAAGATCCCCTGGAGGTGGAAATGGTGACCCACTCCAGTATTCTTGCCTGGAGGATCCCATGGACAGAGGAGCCTGGCAGGCTACAGTCCACTGGGTCGCAGAGAGTCGGACACGACTGAAGTGGCTACAGTGTTTCCCCACCTCTTCCCGCCCCCCAGGCCCCTTCATTCCCCTGGGTCCATGCCGGCGGCCTGGGCTCCCCCTCCCCCACCCCCACCCCACGAACACCCTGCCAACCAGGGCTATGCCAGCGACATCACCCTGCCAGGCTCAGTTCGCGTGCCCATGCTGGCCCCGCTGCTAGCCGCGCTCTCCCCACCTGCGTCCCTGCTCACACCGCTGGGCACCTGTGCTCCCCACCCTGCGGGCACCGCGGTCCTTCTTGCTGCGCCAGCTGGCCCTGCTGGAGACCTGCCTCTGCTGGACACGACTCCCCAGCTGCTGCCGGCCCTGCTGCGGCCCGGGGCGGTGTGTCCCCGTGGCGGTGCCTGCAGCCACTCTGGTGCTCTCCTGTGTCTTGGGCGAGGGCCTCCTGATCCCTGTGGCCTGGGGGTGCTGCGCAGCTGTCTGCAGGCACCTGCACGCTGGGGCCATTGCAAGCCCACGGCTCTGCCTGTTGGCTGGCTGGAGTCCCTGCATCGCTGGTCCTCACCATGCGGCTGTCAGCTTCCCCTTCAGCAAGCCCACAGTGTCCACTACTTCTGTGACATTGCACGTCTGCTGAGCCTGGTGTGTGCAGACACCACAGTCTTCCAGGACGATGCACTGGTGGCCACAGTGCTGGTCATTACAGTTCCCCTCTTTCTGATAGACACGTCCTACACCAAGATTCTGGCCACTGTGCTCCAAGGCCAGCGGCCCTGTCCACATGTGCCTCCCACCTCGTTGCAGTAGTTCTGTTTTATGGCACAACAGGGGTCATCCATCCACGACCCAGGGCCAGCTGCTCCCCAGAGAGCAAGCAAGTGGTGTCCCGTTCCTCCACCCTGGTGACCTCATTTCCTCATCTACAGCCTTCGGAACAAGGAGGTGAAGGCAGCCCTGGAACGAGTGTGCTGTCCTTACCAGGGGTCTGGATTCCAGGAGTGACCTTTTCAGGACCACGTTTCAGAGTCAGGAATTCTCCATGTCCGATTTTTCTGATGATCTGTGTACAGATATGTCTTGCACTCTGATTTTTTTTTCTGGGAAGTGTGACTTTTCCTCAAAGTCATAACGGTGCTAATTTCACCTTTCTGTCCAAGAAAAGGCACATGACCGAGTGCTCTCGATGTTTGGCAGTGGTGGGCAGTGGTGGGCAAATGAAACAAATTTGGGTCAACTAGAGTGTATCAGTCAGTGACTGGCACAAAACTGCTGTGTAACAAACCACCCTAAAAATGTAGTGTCTTAAAACAGTCATTTGTCCTCAAGAGTCTTCAGTCAGCTGGGGGGTAGCTGATGTCTCGTGGGGTCATTTGCATGGTTCTTCTGGTCTTGGTTAGGGGTGCTTGTACAAATGAATGAGTGCTGACTGATGTGGGTGTGGCTCGTTAGAGACACTGCTTTACACTTTCCATCCGTATTCTAGGACCAGAGGACTAGCTCAAGCATGAGTTTGCTCATTTCAGTAGCTGGGTGAGAAGGTCCCAACTGGGGGATGGAATTTCAAAGCTCTGGTAAGGTCACATTGTTGTTCAGTTGCTAAGTTGTGTCTTACTCTTTGTGACCCCATGGACCGTAGCACGCCAGGCTCCTCTGTCCTCCACTGTCTCCCAGGATTTGCTCATTTTCGTGTCCATTGAGTTGGTGATGCCATCCAAGCATCTCGTCCTCTGTCAGCCTCTTCTCCCCCTGCCTTCAGTCTTTCCCAGCATCAGGGTCTTTTCCAATGAGTAGGTTCCTCGCATCAAGTGGCCAAAGTATTGGAGCTTCAGCTTCAGCATCAGTCCTTCCAATGAATATTCAGGACTGATTTCCTTTAGGATTGACTGGTGTGATCTCCTTGCAGGTCCCATGGCCAAAGTCAGATTCATGGGGTAAGGAAGTACATACTATCTGGGGGAGGAACAGTGAAGTTACTTGACAAATAACTTCGATATAGGGAAGAGGAAGTTCACGGTTCACATATTGCTGAAGCCTGGCTTGGAGAATTTTGAGCATTACTTTACTAGCATGTGAGATGAGTGCAGTTGTGCGGTAGTTTGAGCATTCTTTGGCATTGCCTTTCTTTGGGATTGGAATGAAAACTGACTTTTCCAGTCTTGTGGCCACTGCCGAGTTTTCCAAATTTGCTGGCATACTGAGTGCAGCACTTTCAAAGCATCATCTTTTAGGATTTGGAATAGCTCCACTGGAATTCCATCACCTCCACTAGCTTTTTTCATAGTGATGCTTTCTAAGGCCCACTTGACTTCACATTCCAGGATGTCTGGCTCTAGGTGAGTGATCACACCATCGTGATTATGTGGGTCGTGAAGATCTTTTTTGTACACTTCTTCTGTGTATTCTTGCCACCTCTTCTTAATATCTTCTGCTTCTGTTAGGTCCATACCATTTCTGTCCTTTATTGAGCCCATCTTTGCATGGAATGTTCCCTTGGTATCTCTGATTTTCTTGAAGAGGTCTCTAGTCTTTCCCATTCTGTTGTTTTCCTCTATTTCTTTTCACTGATCACTGAGGAAGGATCTTTTCTTTTCTCCTTTGCTTTGTGCTTCACTTCTTATATACTTTCATTATATTCTTTGCAGCCAAAGATGGAGAAGCTCTATACAGTCAGCAAAAACAAGACTGGGACCTGACTGTGTCTCAGATGGTGAACTCTTTATTGCCAAATTCAGACTTAAATTGAAGAAAGTAGGGAAAACTACTAGACCATTCAGGTATGACCTAAATCAAATCTTTTATGATTATACAGTGGAAGTGAGAAATAGATTTAAGGGACTAGATCTGATAGACAGAGTGCCTGATGAACTCTGGATGGAGGTTCATGGCTTTGTACAAGAGAGCCCAACACTGAGACTTTTATTGAAACTTCTTTTTACTCAGAGACTTGGAGGGTGAAGATGTAAGTTTGTATAACTAATAGGTTCCTTCCCACTGTGGAGCACAGGGAACTGTACTCAATACTCTAGTGGCCTAGATGGGACAAGAATCTATGAAAGAGTGGATCTATGTATATGTACAATTGATTCACTTGGCTGTACACCTGAAACTAACACTGAATCACCAACACAGTACATCAGCTCTACCCCAGGAAGGAGTCCACTTGCCAATGCAAGAGATGGGGATTCAATGCCTGGGGCAGGAAGAGCCCCTGGAGAAGGAAATGGCAGCCCACCCCAGTATTCTTGCCTGGAGAATCCGTGGCTACAGGAGCCTGGCGGGCTACAGTCCATGGGGTCGAATTATGACAGAGAGTTGGACGTGACTGAGCACACACTTCTGCCTGTGTGCTAAGTGGCTTTAATCGCGTCCAACTGTTTGAAACCCTATGGACTGTATCCCGCCAGGTGGCTCTGTCCATAAGATTCTCCAGGTAAGAACACTGGACTGGGTTGCCATGCCCTCCTCCAGGGGATCTTCCTGACCCAGGCATTGAATGCAAGTCTCCTACGTCTCCTGCATTGGCAGGTGAATTCTTTATCACCAGCACCACATGGGAAGCCCCCCACACACACACACACATCAATAATTTTTCTTTTTTTAAGAATTACTGATGATCCTACCTGCAGGGCAGCAAAGGAGACACGGACATAAAGATCAGACTTTCGGACACAGCAGGAGAAGGAGAGGGTGGGATGATTCAAGAGAATAGCATTGAAACATACACATGACTACATGTAAAATAGACAGCCGGGGAGTTTGATGTATGATGCAGCGAACCAAGAGCCAGTGCTCTGTGACCGGCTGGAGAGATGGGACAGGGAGGGCGGTGGGAGGGGGCTCAGGAGCAAGGGGACACATGCATGCCCATGGCCGACCCATGTGGATGTGTGGCGAACACCGTCAGAATATTGCCAAGTAATCATCCTCCAATTAAAAGAAATTAATTTTTAAAAAGTATTAAATATATCAATAAAACATTTTCAAAAAGATGTAAGCTTGAAGATGTGAGCAACTACCTACTCTTTAATGGGCGAGTGCCTGCTTGATGATGAACTCAATGCAAAGAAAGTCAGAGGCAGTGGCAGGGAGGAGAAAGACGTGGAGCTGATGACTTTGGTGAGTTTCGGGGTCCAGGCATGCCTGGAGGCTGTTCCACCCTTGGGAATTCCTCTTAGGTGAACCAATAAATTCTCTTTGCACTGAACCCACTTTGGGTTGATGTTCAGTCTCTTTTATTTACTGATTTCATTTCCAATAACTAACGTGGCATGTAAGTTACTTTATTTCTTCTCTCAAGCTCATTAAGAATTTTATTAAAATATGGGGAACTTGCTGGAGGTCCAGTGGTTAGGACTCCTTGCTCCCACCACCCGGGGCCGGGATCTGATCTCTGGTCTGGGAACTAAGATGCCTCATGCTTCTCAGTGTGGCCAAAATAAATAAAAACTAAAGTATCAGTTAATAAGGGATTTTTAAAAATACAAATAGACGTATCAGAGAAGTTTTCAGCTCATAGATGACCACTGATGGGCTCTAGTTTTATAGAAGGAAGAGTTTCTCGCTCGTTTCTGTGCTCCAGGATCTAAGCAAAGAGCCTGTGATCTGGGAAGACGTCAGCCTGCGCCCAACGGCCTGGACTAAGGGAGGCTCTGAGGCTGATTCTCCTTTGCTCCTCCTCCCTTCAAGCCTCTCAGAGCGTCTGTAAAAAGCGTTCTCCACTGTGTCTCCTCCAAATCCACAGAGACCGTGGAAGGTCTCTGTGGTCCGGAGCTCCAGGTTAAGCCTGCCCCCCTCTCACCGTGCCAGCAGCTCAGAGCAGCCAGACCTGCCAAGACAAGCAAGGGCGGAAGTGGTGGGCGCCTTGCTTAGGAACAGGTCCTCCCGTGATGGCCTGAGCAGCACTTCCTCCAGTCCTCAAGGTCTCCTCCTCTGGGCAGGAGCCCGGTTCAGCAGGAACCAGAGCCTCCTCCAGGTTCAACATCAGCCAGAAGGAATCTGGACCTCTTTATCCTTCAGCCATCAAATGAAGGGACCCCATGCGGTCCTTTGGGGGTGAGGAGAAGAGACCCCAGAAAGAAACTTTCTCTTACAGAACACCCAAGCTGTACCAGGTACTGACTTGAGATACTTTAGATGTGTTAACTGATCTAACCCTCGCTCAGGGGTTACCTCCATATCGCATACTAATTCGCAAGGCACAGATGGGTCCGCTGGCTTATTGAAGACGAGACCATTAGTATAGAGAGATGTCTTGGGTTTCTCGCCCTCTTTTTGGCCATGCTGGGTCTCCACTGCTTCGAGGGCTTTTTCCTCGGGCTGTGGCGAGCGGGGGCCATCCTCTAGTCACGGCGCCTGGGCGCTGAGCACAGGCTCAGTAGCTGTGGCTCATGGGCTTAGCTGCCCCACGCCACGTGGGGGCCTCCTGGACCAGGGATCGAACCCCTGTCTCCTGCACTGACAGGAGGATTCTTTACCACTGAGCCACCAGGAGAGACCAAGAGATATCTTGTTACTCCTGTTGGTCTGACTTCAAAGTCCTTGCTCCGGACCACCGTGTCCTACCATCCCCAGAGGTCTCGCATGTGGTGTCTATTAGTATATAGAATTTATTCATGATGAGGGAAAGACCATAGCTCCCAAAGTACAGAGGCGGTGTTAATGGATTAAGTAACATTTCTAGAGTTACACGATGGAAACTTCTCGAACACTTTGAGGCTAAAACCCAGGTTTGTTCATGTCCTTACATCTACCACACGTGCTGCCCTGCTTCTTTGCACAAAGCCCTTACTTAAAGCCCTTACTCTGGACACTGTCACTACGTAGTGCTTCCCTGAAAATAGGCGTGCAAGTATCGTTTAAAATGATGATTTTCCTGGATCTAAGGCAAGGAGTGGGCTGGTTGGACCGCTAGTGACTCTGTATTTAGTGTTTCTGGTCGGTGGTCAGAGAGAGGTGAAACCTCGTTATAATTTTGATTTGCATTTCTCTAAGATTTCTGGAGGTGAAATTTTTCCACTAATTTTTTTTTAAGCAGTGTGAGTAAAACTGACCTCTCCAGCGTGGCCTTTTACCGTCTGCCCAGTTTTGACTCTTTCTCCAGGACCTACCGAGGATCTTTGTTGAGGACGACTGTTCTCTCCCTCTGCCCTCCTGGCTGGTGAATATGAAGAGCCCGGTTAAGAGAGGTTTTCAGTTCTTGTGCCACGTGGTTGTTTTTCTTTTTTTTTTTTTAGTAATTTAGTTTTTTTTTCCCCTCTTTGGAGTAAACTTCATTTCTGTTGTTCTGTTTGGTTTGGGCTTACAGGAACTTGATTCAGTTCTCACAGACGTATATCTCCTCTGTTCTTTTTAAGGGTCTTTTCCCACATAGGTCCTCTCAGTGTGTTCAGCAGACTTCCTCGTGCTAGTCAGTAGGTCCTTTTGGATTATCTTTGATAATAGATAGTGTGTATGTGTTAATCCCAACCTGTTAATGTCTCCCTTCCCCTTCCTTTTATTTTAATTATCATAAGTGGGTTTTCTAAGTCTGTTTGTAGATAGACCGGTTACTCTTCATTTTTCCATTGATGGACATTTTGGTTGGTGCTTCTATTAACTATTGTCAACAGTGCTGCCTTGAAAACAGAGTTGCAAATATCATTTTACATTATGATTTTCTCTGGATCTAAGGCAAGGGGTGGGCTTGTCAGATCGTGTGGTGGCTCTACATTTGCTGTTTCAAGAAATCGCCACACTGTTTTCCTCCCTGGCTGCACCCACCCATTGCCCTCGGCGCCCACACTGTAGGCGGATTCCCTGTTCCCCTCACCCTTGGCAGCCCTGAATCTTTGCGGATCTTTTGGAGGATGGCCATTCTGAACAGGGTAAGTTGGAACGTTGCTGCAGTTTTGATTGCCATTTCTCTAACAGTGACACTGAGCATCTTTCATGGGCTTTTTGGCCATTTGGGTGCCTTTTTAAGACAAAGGTCTATTTAGATCTCCGGCCTGTTTTCCTGTTGAGTTGATTGTTTTATGATACTAAGCTGAATGAACTATTTGTTTGTTTCGAGATGAATAAATTGTTCTTAAATTTTATCATAACCATTTTCCCCCATTTGATGGTTGTCTTTTTCTTTCATTTAGAATTTCCCTTGCTATGGAAAAGCTTTTCAGGTTACTTTTATTGAGTTTTGTTAGTTTTCATTTTTCTAAGAGTGAAACCAAGAAGTTGCTGTGATTGATTTTAAAACCTGTTCTGCCCATATTTTCCTCAAGAAGTTTAGAGTATCCACTCCTCCATTTAGCTCTTTAATATATTTGGAGTTTCTTTTCTGTATAAGGTTAGGGAGAAACATAATTTTATTCACTTTTCCCTTGTTTAAGAAATCTCCATGCTGTCCTCTGTTCTGGCTGTTAATTTACATTGCCAGCATCAATATAGGAGAATTCATTTTTCCCCAAAACCTCTCCACCATTTACTGTTGGTAGAGTTTTTTTTTTTTAAGGTGGAAAGAGTATTTTATTTTATTTTTTAAATTGATTTATTTATTTTAATTGGAGGCTAATTACTTTACAATACTGTAGTGGTTTTTGCCATCTGTTGACATGAATTGGCCGTGGGTGTACATGTGTTCCCCATCCTGAACCCCTGTCCCACCTCCCTCCCCATCCCATCCCTCAGGGTCATCCCAGTGCACCAGCCCTGAGCACCCTGCCTCATGCATCGAACCTGGACTGGCGATCTGTTTCATATATGATAATATACATGTTTCAATGCTACTCTCTCAGATCATCCCACCCTCACCTTCTCCCACAGAGTCCAAAAGTCTGTTCTTTACATCTGTGTCTCTTTTGCTATCTTGCATATAGGGTCATCATTACCATCTTTCTAAATTCCATATATATGTGTTAATATACTGTATTAGTATTTTTCTTTCTGACTTATTTCACTCTGTATAATAGGTTCCAGTCTCAACCACCTGATTAGAACTGATTCAAATGCGTTCTTTTTAATAGCTGAGTAATACTCCATTGTGTATATGTACTACAGCTTTCTTATCCATTCATCTGCTGATGGACATCTAGGTTGCTTCCATGTCCTGGCTATTGTAAACAGTGCTGCGATGAACACTGGGGTACACGTGTCTCTTTTAATTCTGCTTTACTTGCTGTGTATGCCCAGCAGTGGGATTGCTGGGTCATATGGCAGTTCTATTTCCAGTTTTTAAAGGAATCTCCACACTGTTCTCCATAGTGGCCGTATTAGTTTGCATTCCCACCAACAGTGTAAGAGGGTTCCCTTTTCTCCACACCCTCTCCAGCATTTATTGCTTGTAGACTCTTTGATAGCAGCCATTCTGACTGACATGAAATGGTACCTCATTGTGGGTTTGATTCACATTTCTCTGATAATGAGTGATGTTGAACATCTTTTCATGTATTTGTTAGCAATCTGTATGTCTTCTTTGGAGAAATGTCTGTTTAGTTCTTTGGCCCATTTTTTGATTGGGTCATTGATTTTTCTGGTATTGAACTGCGAGCTGCTTGTATACTTTTGAGATTAATTCTTTGTCAGTTGCTTTGTTTGCTATTATTTTCTCCCATTCTGAAGGCTGTCTTTTCACCTTGGTTATAGTTTCCTTTGTTGTGCAAAAGCTCTTAAGTTTAATTAGGTCCCATTTGTTTATTTTTGCTTTTATTTCCATTAGTCTGGGAGGTGGGCTTAGAGGATCCTGCTGTGATTTATGTTGGAGAGTGTTTTGCCTATGTTTTCCTCTAGGAGTTTTATAGTTTCTGGTCCTACATTTAGATCTTTAATCCATTTTGAGTTTATTTTTGTATATGGTGTTAGAAAGTGTTCTAGTTTCATTCTTTCACAAGTGGTTGACCACTTTTCCCAGCACCACTTGTTAAAGAGATTGTCTTTTCTCCATTGTATATCCTTGCCTCCTTTGTCAAAGATAAGGTGTCCATAGGTACATGGATTTATCTCTGGGCTTTCTATTTTGTTCCATTGATCTATATTTCTGTCTTTGTGCCAGTACCATACTGTCTTAATGGCTGTAGCTTTGTAGTATAGTCTGAAGTCAGGCAGGTTGATTCCTCCAGTTCCATTCTTCTTTCTCAAGATTGCTTTGGCTATTTGAGGTTTTTTTGTATTTCCAAACAAATTGTGAAATTATTTGTTCTAGTTCTGTGAAAAATACCATTGGTAACTTGATAGGGATTGCATTGAATCTGGGATTGCTTGGGGTAGTACGCTCATTTTCACTATATTTATTCTTCCAATCCATGAACATGGTATATTCCTCCATCATTTGTGTCATCTTTGATTTCTTTCATCGGTGTTTTATAGTTTTCTATATATAGGTCTTTTGTTTCTTTCAGATCAGATCAGATCAGATCAGTCACTCAGTCGTGTCCGACTCTTTGCGACCCCATGAACTGCAGCACGCCAGGCCTCCCTGTCCATCACCAGCTCTCGGAGGTCACTCAGACTCACATCCATCGAGTCAGTGATGCCGTCCAGCCATCTCATCCTCTGTCGTCCCCTTCTCCTCCTGCCCCCAATCCCTCCCAGCATCAGAGTCTTCTCCAATGAGTCAACTCTTCGCATGAGGTGGCCAAAATACTGGAGTTTCAGCTTTAGCATCATTCCTTGCAAAGAAATCCCAGGGCTGATCTCCTTCCAGAATGGACTGGTTGGATCTCCTTGCAGTCCAAGGGACTCTCAAGAGTCTTCTCCAACACCACAGTTCTTTAGGTACATTTATTCCTAAGTATTTTATTCTTTTTGTAGCAATGGTGAATGGAATTATGTCCTTAATTTCTCTTTCTGTTTTCTCACTGTTAGTGTATAGGGAATGCAAGGGATTTCTGTGTATTAATTTTATATCCTGCAAGTTTACTATATTCATTGATTAGCTCCAGTAATTTTCTGGTGGTGTCTTTAGGGTTTTCTATGCAGAGGATCTTGGAAGGAAAGTTATGACCAACCTAGATAGCATATTCAAAAGCAGAGACATTACTTTACCAACAAAGGTTCGCCTAGTCAAGGCTATGGTCTTTCCTGTGGTCATGTATGGATGTGAGAGCTGGACTGTGAAGAAGGCTGAGCGCCGAAGAATTGATGCTTTTGAACTGTGGTGTTGGAGAAGACTCTTGAGAGTCCCTTGGACTGCAAGAAGATCCAATCAGTCCATTCTGAAGGAGATCAATCCTGGAATTTCTTTAGAAGGAATGATGCTAAAGCTGAAACTCCAGTATTTTGGCCACCTCATGCGAAGAGTTGACTCATTGGAGAAGACTCTGATGCTGGGAGGGATTGAGGGCAGGAGGAGAAGGGGACGACAGAGGATGAGATGGCTGGATGGCATCACTGACTCGATGGATGCGAGTCTGAGTGACCTCCGGGAGCTGGTGATGGACAGGGAGGCCTGGCGTGCTGCGGTTCATGGGGTCACAAAGAGTCGGACACGACTGAGCGACTGATCTGATCTGATCTGATCTGATGCAGAGGATCACGTCATCTGCAAACAGTGAGTTTTACTTCTTCTTTTACAATCTGGATTCCTTTTATTTCTTTTTCTTCTCTGATTGCTGTGGCTAAAATTTCCAAAACTATGTTGAATAGTAGTGGTGAGAATGGGCACCCTTGTGTTGTTCCGGACTTTAAGGGAAATGCTTTCAGTTTTTCACCATTGAGGATAATGTTTGCTGTGGATTTATCATATACAGCTTTTATTATGTTGAGGTATGTTCCTTCTATGCCTGCTTTCTGGCTCACAAATCTACAGCATCTCTCTTCATAACAACCCATTTCCAAGAGAATTTGGGTTTGCCAGTGTCTGAATTCCCAATACACTGTGAACATATTCCCAATATTGGGTACTACGTGTCTTTGCAGGAATCAGAATGTCCATAAACTTTGTCTCTCCACAGATGGAGATATCCCTGGAGTTGGGCAACGTGACGAGGGTCCAGGAATTCGTCTTGCTGGGCTTGTCCACGAGCCCAGAAACAAGGGAAGTCCTGTTTGCTGTCTTCCTGACCCTCTACCTGCTGACCCTCCTGGAGAACGCCCTCATCGTCTTCCTCGTCTGCAGCCACACTGAGCTCCACAAGCCCATGTACTTCTTCCTGGGCAACCTGAGCTGCCTGGAGATGTGCTACGTGTCCGTGACCATGCCCAGCCTGCTCGCGGGGCTGTGGACGGGCCCCTACCACGTGCCCTTCCCAGCCTGCATGACCCAACTCTTCTTCTTCATTGCCCTCATCTGCACAGAGTGTACCCTCCTGGCCTCCATGGCCTATGACCGCTACGTGGCCATCTGTCGCCCACTGCACTACCCGCTGCTTATGCGGCCCGGGGTCTGCCTGGGCTTGGCTGGGACTTCGTGGCTTGGTGGGCTGCTGGTCTCAGTGGTCAAGACAGCGTGCATTGCCAGCCTGTCCTACTGCGGCCCCAATGTCCTCAACCATTTCTTCTGTGATGTCTCCCCACTGCTCAACCTGTCCTGCACCCACGTGGCCCTGACCGAGCTGGTGGACTTCCTCTCGGCCATGGTCATCTTCTGCGGGACACTGCTGGTTGCCCTGGCCTCCTACTCGGCCATCGGGGTGGTGGTGCTCGGCATGCCTTCGGCCACTGCCCGGCGCAAAGCCTTCTCCACCTGCGCCTCCCACCTGGTGATGGTGGGCATCTTCTACTCAGCAGCCCTCTTCATCTACTGCCACCCCAGCCGTGTCAGATCCATGGACCTCAACAAGGTGCTGTCGGTCATCTACACGGTGGCCACACCCGTGTGCAACCCGGTCATCTACTGCCTGCGGAACAGGGAGGTCCACGCAGCCCTGCTCAGAACTCTCTGCTGGACTTGATGCTGATCTTGGGAAGTTAGATGTCCTCCTCATGTCCTGAATGAAGGCAACTTTTTCACTCTCCTCTATCACCCTCATCAAGAAGCTCTTTAGTTCCTCCTCACTTTCTGCCCTTAGAGTGGTATCACCTGAGAGCCCCTTGGACTGCAAGGAGATCCAACCAGTCCATCCTAAAGGAAATCAATCCTGAATATTCATTGGAAGGACTGATGCTGAAGCCGAAGCTCCAATACTTTGGCCCTCTGATGCGAAGTGTGGACTCACTGGAAAAGACCCTGATGCTGGGAAAGATTGCAGGCAAAAGGAGAAGGGGGCTCCAGAGGATGAGATGGATAGCTAGCATCACCCACTCCATGGACATGAATTTGAGCAAGCTCTGGAAGATAGTGGAGGATAGAGGAACCTGGGGTGCTATAGTCCATGGGGTCTCAGAGAGTCCAACCAATTTAGGGACTGAACAACAACATGTTTTAATTTAAATGTTTCATGAGTCCAAATGCCATAATACCGAAGGCAAGTAAAATGCTGGAGAAACAGATTTCCCACCTAGTAGACATGAGCAATCAATATATACTTTTCAATATATACTGATCATTATTGATTGATTATTGTAGCAATCAATAGCAAACTCTGAATTACCCTTGTGAAAAATGAGCAATGTCCACAAGAAAGCAGGTCATCAAAGATGAGCTGTAACTGACTGGCAACTCACGTGACTAGATGCTCAAATTTACTAGTAAAGGGAGAAATGCGGGTTTAACAACCCCATCAGTTTATTCCTGGAAAACTGACAAGTATTTCCCCAATCTTCCTGTATGTTCTGACATGTAGAAATAGATAATACATACAATGATATTCTTTACATCTTTGTAATAAAAAAAACAGGAACAACCTAAGTGTCCATCAAAAGTGAATGGATGAAGTACATTATACCACATTCATCTGAAGTGAACACTGGGCTATACAATGAATAGAAACAGATTTTTAATATTCTCTCAAAAAAAGTTTTTTGACCACACTCTGCAGTAGGTGGGACCTTAGTCCCCTCACCAGGGATCCAACCTGCGGCCACTGCATTGGAAGACAGAGTCTTAACCTCTGGACCACCAGGGAGTCCCAAGAGATATATTTTTATGTTTGATGTGCAAATATGGTTGAGAGATATATGCTAAATAAAAATCATGACAAACAACTATGGGTTTCGTTAGTTTCATTTTTTGTTTGTTGACCATTATTTTGATATAATTTCAGACTTAGAGAAAAGTTGCAAGGGTGCTTAACCCTCTATTTGATGTGGTGCTGTCACAAATTGTATATTCCTCCATTTGCTTGCCTCCTTCTTCTCCTCGTCACCTCCATTTATTTCTTTCAAAATGATTTGAACGTGGCTTAGAGACATTGTGCCTTTTTACTCATATACACTTTAGTGTTTATTTCCTAAGAACGAGGACATTATTTTGCAGTTTGGAGCAGAGGAATTAACTGACTTCTAACCCGTACCTCTTTGAAAATCAACTCTATTAACTATTGCTTAATATTTGTTTTCAGCTGTCTGTATATAAAATTCATGTACAGTGATATGCACAAATATTAAATGTTCAAGTCAATATTTTTTTTGACAAATGTGTATATCACCACCTCCATCAACATAAAGGGCATTTTTTTGCCCCCAAAGTTCCCTTGTGCCCCTTTTCTGTTAGTTCTGTCAGAGGTAATCACTTTGGCCTTTTTTAAAAAAAACATCGATTAGTTCTTAACTGTGCTAGAATTTCGTATAAATGGAGTCCAGACATGGAAGCAACCTAAGTGTCCATTGGCGGACGAATGGATGAGAAAGCTGTGGTACATATACACAATGGAATATTACTCAGCTATTAAAAAGAATGCATTTGAATCAGTTCTAATGAGGTAGATGAAACTGGAGCCTATTATACAGAGTGAAGTAAGTCAGAAAGAAAAACACCAATACAGTATATGAACGCATATATATGGAATTTAGAAAGATGGTAACAGTGACCCTATATACGAGACAGTAGAAGAGACACAGATGTAAAGAACAGACTTTTAGACTCTGTGGGAGAAGGCGAGGGTGGGATGATCTGAGAGAATAGCATTGAAACATGTATATTACCGTATGTGAAATATGCAGGTTCGATGCATGAGACAGGGTGCTCAGGGCTGGTGCACTGGGATGACCCTGAGGGATGGGATGAGGAGGAGGTGGGAGAGGGGTTCAGGATGGGGGACACATGTATACCCATGGCTGATTCATGTCAATGCATGGCAAAAACCACTACAATATTGTAAAGTAATTAGCCTCCAATTAAAATAAATAAATAAAATTTAAAAACCTTGGTAAATTCAAAAAAGTTGAAATCACTTGAAGCATCTTTTCTGATCACAGTGTGGTAAGATTAGATGTCCAGTTACAGGAAAAAGATTATTAAAAATACAAACATATGGTGGATAAACAACATGCTACTGAATAACCAACAAATCACAGAAGAAATAAAAAATGAAACAAAAATATGCATAGAAAGAAATGAAAATGAAAACAAAACAACCCAAAACCTATGGGATTCAGTAGAAGCAGTGCTAAGGGGAAGGTTTATAGCAATACAAGCTTACCTCAATAAATAAGAGAAAAATAAAATAAATAACCTAACTTTACACCTAAAGCAACTACAAAAAGAAGAAACGAAGAACCCCAGGGTTAGTAGAAGGAAAGAAATCATAAAAATTAGGGCAGAAATAAATGAAAAAGAAACAAAGGAAACTACAGCAAAAAGCAACAAAACTAAAAGCTGGTTCTTTGAGAAGATAAATAAAATAGACAAACCATTAGGCAGACTCATCAAGAAAAAAAGGAGAAGAATCAAATCAACAAAATTAGAAATGAAAATGGAGAAATCACAACAGACAACACAGAAATGCAAAGGATCATGAGACTACTATCAGCAACTATATGCCAATAAAATGGACAACTTGAAAGAAATGGACGAATTCCTACAAAAGTATAACCTTCCAAAACTGAACCAGGAAGAAATAGAAAATCTTAACAGACCCATCATGAGCATGGAAATTGAAACTGTAATCAAAAATCTTCCAACAAATAAAAGCCCAGGACCAGATGGCTTCACAGGTGAATTCTATCAAAAATTTAGAGAAGAGCTAACACCTATCCTACTCAAACTCTTCCAGAAAATTGCAGAGGAAGGTAAACTTCCAAACTCATTCTATGAGGCCACCAACACCCTAATACCAAAACCAGACAAAGATGCCACAAAAAAGGAAAACTATAGGCCAATATCACTGATGAACATAGATGCAAAAATCCTTAACAAAATTGTAGCAAACAGAATCCAACAATATTAAAAAGATCACACATCATGACCAAGTGGGCTTTATCCCAGGGATGCAAGAATTCTTCAAAATTCACAAATCAATCAATGTGATACACATTAACAAATTGAAAGATAAAAACCATATGATTATCTCAATATATGCAGAGACAGCCTTTGACAAAATTCAACATCTATTTATGATAAAAAAAAAAAAACCTCCAGAAAGCAGGCATAGAAGGAACATACCTCAACATAATAAAAGCCATATATGATAAACCCACAGCAAACATTATCCTCAATAGTGAAAAACTGAAAGCATTTCCCCTAAAGTCAGGAACAACACAAGGGTGCCCACTCTCACCACAACTATTCAACATAGTTTTGTTAAGTTTTACCCACAGCAATCAGCAAAGAAAAAGAAATAAAAGGAATCTAGATTGGAAAAGAAGAAGTAAAATTCTCATTGTTTGCAGATGACATGATCCTCTGCATAGAAAACCCTAAAGACACCACCAGAAAATTACTGGAGCTAATCAATGAATATAGTAAACTTGCAGGATATAAAATTAATACACAGAAATCCCTCATATTCCTATACACTAACAATGAGAAAACAGAGAAATTAAGGAAACAATTCCATTCACCATTGTGACAAAAAGTATAAAATACTTAGGAATAAATCTACCTGAAAAAACAAAAGACCTATATATAGAAAACTATAAAACACTGGTGAAAGAAATCAAAGATGACAGAAATAGATGGAGAAATACACCATGTTCATGGATCAGAAGACTCAATATAGTGAAAATGAGTATACTACCCAAAGCAATCTGTAGATTCAAGGCAATCCCTATCAAGCTACCATGAGGTGGCCAAAATACTGGAGTTTCAGCTTTAGCATTATGCCTTCCAAAGAAATCCCAGGGCTGATCTCCTTCAGAATGGACTGGTTGGATCTCCTTGCAGTCCAAGGGACTCTCAAGAGTCTTCTCCAACACCACAGTTTAAAAGCATCAATTCTTCGGCGCTCAGCCTTCTTCACAGTCCAGCTCTCACATCCATACATGACCACAGGAAAGACCATAGCCTTGACTAGGCAGGACTCTGATGCTGGGAGGGATTGGGGGCAGGAGGAGAAGGGGACAACAGAGGATGAGATGGCTGGATGGCATCACTGACTCGATGGATGTGAGTCTGAGTGACCTCCGGGAGTTGGTGATGGACCGGGAGGCCTGGCGTGCTGCGATTCATGGGGTCGCAAAGAGTCGGACATGACTGAGCGACTGATCTGATCTGATCAAGCTACCAACAGTATTTTTCAGAGAATTATAACAAATAATTTCACAATTTGTGTGGAAATACAAAAAACCTCGAATAGCCAAAGCAATCTTGAGAAAGAAGAATGGAATTGGAGGAATCAACCTGCCTGACTTCAGACTATACTACAAAGCTATAGTCATTAAGACAGTATGGTACTGGGACAAAGACAGAAATATAGATCAATGGAACAAAATAGAAAGCCCAGAGATAAATCCATGTACCTATGGACACCTTATCTTTGACAAAGGAGGCAAGGATATACAATGGAGAAAAGACAATCTCTTTAACAAGTGGTGCTGGGAAAAGTGGTCAACCACTTGTGAAAGAATGAAACTAGAAGTCTTTCTAACCCCATACACAAAAATAAACTCAAAATGGATTAAAGATCTAAATGTAAGGCCAGAAACTGTAAAACTCCTAGAGAAAAACACAGGCAAAACACTCTCTGACATAAATCACAGCAGGATCCTCTATGCCCACCTCCCAGACTAATGGAAATAAAAGCAAAAATAAACAAATGGGACCTACTTAAACTTAAAAAGCTTTTGCACAACAAAGGAAACTATAAGCAAGGTGAAAAGACAGCCTTCAGAATGGGAGAAAATAATAGCAAACAAAGCAACTGACAAAGAATTAATCTCAAAAATATATAAGCAGCTCATGCAGCTCAATTCCAGAAAAATAAATGACCCAATCAAAAAATGGGCCAAAGAACTAAACAGACATTTCTCCAAAGAAGACATACAGATGGCTAACAAACACATGAAAAGATGCTCAACATCACTCATTATCAGAGAAATACAAATTAAAACCACAATGAGGTACCATGTCACGCTGGTCAGAATGGCTGCTATCAAAGAGTCTACAAACAATAAATGCTGGAGAGGGTGTGGAGAAAAGGGAACCCTCTTACACTGTTGGTGGGAATGCAAACTAGTATGGCCACTATGGAGAACAGTGTGGAGATTCCTTAAAAAACTGGAACTAGAACTGCCTTATGATCCAGCAATCCCACTGCTGGGCATACACACGGAGGAAACCAGAATTGAAAGAGACACGTGTACCCCAATGTTCATCGCAGCACTGTTTATAAGAGCCAGGACATGGAAGCAACCTAGGTGTCCATCACCAGATGAATGGATAAGACAGCTGTGGTACATATACACAATGGAGTATTACTCAGCCATTAAAAAGGATGCATTTGAATCAGTTTTAATGAGGTGGATGAAACTGGAGCCTATTATACAGAGTGAAGTAAGTCAGAAAGAAAAACACCAATACAGTATATTAACACATATATATAGAATTTAGAAAGATGGCACTGATGACCCTATATGTGAGACAGCAAAAGAGACATAGATGTAAAGAACAGACTTTTGGACTCTAGGAGACAGCGAGGGTGGGATGATTTGAGAGAACAGCATTGAAACATGTATATTACCATATTTGAAATAGATCACCAAGTTCGATGCATGAGACAGGGTGCTCAGGGCTGGTGCACTGGGATGACCCTGAGGGATGAGATAGGGAGGGAGGCGGAGGGGGGTTCAGGATGAGGGACACATGTACACCCATGGCTGGTTCGTGTCAATGTATGGCAAAAACCACTAGAATATTGTAAGTAATTAGCCTCCAATTAAAATAAATAATTTTTTAAGTAAATAAAATTGAGTCCAAAGTATACACTTGTTTGTGTATGACTTCTTCAGACCACAGTGTTTGTACCAGCAGCAACTTGAAACTATACAAATATTTAAAGATTTTTTTAATGTGATCATTTTAAAGTGTTTATTGAATCTGATGCAATATTGCTTCTGTTTTATGTTTTGGGTTTTCTCGGCTGCAATGCATGTTAGTTCCCCAACTGGGGAACAAACCCCTGCCCCCTTTGTTGGAAGCTTGGAGTCTTAGTCACTGGACCAGGGAAGTCCTGTCAAAAATATTTCTTTGGCAGTATAGAGGCTTAAGAGGGAGAGGATATATATATACAAAATTGTGACTGATTCTAAGTTATGTCCTGCAACACCACTGCAACACTGTAAAGCAATTATCTTCTAATAAAAGCAATTCTTGCTTATCAACTGCAGCATACTGTGGACTGACGGTCTTACTACTCATGAAAAAATGCTCTGCTAGAATTATGAACACAGTACTTCTGAGTCTATTTTATTTGATTGCACAAAAGGGGAAAATAAAAATAATAAAAAAACAACAAATTGATAGTACTTCCTCCAAATATGCACCCTTCATTCCAGGGTGGATAGTAGACCTACTTGGCAGGGAGTCAAAGGCATAGAGGCTTCCGGGTGGCTCAGAGATAAAGAATCTGCCTGCCAGTGCAGGAGACGTGGGTTGGATCCCAGGGTTGGGAAGATCCCCTGGAGAAAGCAATGGCAGCCCACTTCAGCATCCTTGCCTAGGAAGTCCCATGGACCAAGGAGCCTGGGGGACACAGTCCAGGGGGTCACAGAGAGTGGGACGCGACCTCGTGACTGAACACAGTAACATCAGCAACGACAGTGCCAAGTTGTGTCCCACTCTATGAGATCCCACGGAGGGCAGCCTGCTACCAGAAAAAGAGAGTCTTTCCCCTTAGTGAGATTTCTTTGGGGTGCAAGACACTGGCGGGGTGCAAGACACTGGCCGGGTGCCTCGGAGACTTAATCCTCACGGCAACCTGAAGGGGTCAGGGTTATTATCCAGTACTGAAGATAAAGACGTGCGGCTCAGACCACTGGAGCTTTTCTCAGATAGAGCTTAAGTCAGAGAGAGCCCGGGCTACACCCAGATTCTACTTCCAAAGCCCTTCTGTTAACCTGAACAGCAGCAGCATATTTACTGAGGCTCATAAGGTAAGTGTCTTAGATTGACACTCGCAATAAAAATCACAGGGCACAGAGCACAAGAGAAAAGCTTTAGAGGGCTCAGAGTAAGGGTGAGTGTTTGGTTACATTTCCCTCCCTTTCTCTCTGTCTATGTTTGTGATTTTGACTTGAGTTGCACAATGTGAAACGTATTTCTTGTCGTGGGCCAGGGTAAAAACACTAGATTATGCTGCACCTACATTCCTTCGTGCAGAGATAGGTAATAAATGAAAGCTGTCATCATGCAGCATCTTTTTTATTCCTGATGCAAATATTATTATCCTAAATAATAGGTAAGTTTGGGGCTTCCCAGGTGGCTCAGTGGTAAAGAATCCACCTGCAATGCAGGAGACCTGGGTTCAGTTCCTGGGTCGGGAAGCTCCCCTGGAGAAGGGAATGGCAACCCACTCCAGTATTCTTGTTTGAGAAATCCATGGACAGAGCAGCCTGGCGGGCTACAGTCCACGGGGTCAAAAGAGTCGGACACGACTGAGCAGCTGAACAGCAGTAGCAATAGGTAAATCAGGCTTGGAGACATTAAGAACCTTACAGTTAGTCAAAATTAGAAAGACAAATATCGTATATTAAGGCATATATATATGGAATCTAGAAAGATGGCTGATGAACCTATCTGCAGGCAGCACTGGAGACGCAGACAGAGAGAGCAGACTGTGGACACAGCGGGGCAAGGAGAGGGTGGGAAGAAGAGAGAGGAGCCCTGAAGGTGCTGTAAAATAGGCAGCTGGCGGCAGTCGCTGTGTAACAGGGAGGCGGGTGGGACGGGGTGGGGGAGGCAGGCTCAGGAGGGAGGGATACGTGTACACTTACCACTGATTCACTGCTGCACAGCAGAAACTAACACGGCATTGTAAAGCCATTATGCTCCAATAAAAATTAACATACATAAAACTGCTATTTTGCTGTATAGTTACATGAATTTTAACACATGTAGAAGGTCTTTTTTATGCATGACTTTCGTATAAATAGTGAGTAGATGCAAAAGAAAATATGCAGCCCAGGAGTACAGTATAAAAATAACAAAGCAGCGAGTCCCTTGTGCTCACTGAATCAGAACCACATCTAACATCACGCTCCCTTATAGGGGTTCCCAGGTGACACTAGTGGTAAAGGACCTGCCTGCCAGTGCAAGAGGCATAAAGGGATACGGGTCCGAGCCCTGGGCCGGAAGATCCCCTGGAGGAGGGCATGGCAACCCACTCCAGTGTCCTTGCCTGGAAAATCCCATGGACAGAGGAGCCTGGCAGGATGCAGTCCATGGGGTTGCAGAGAGTCGGACACGACTCCTGGGCCGGGAAGACCTCCTGGAGGAGGGCATGGCAACCCATTCCAGTGTCCTTGCCTGGAAAATCCCATGGACAGAGGAGCCTGGCAGGATGCAGTCCACGGGGTCGCAGAGAGTCGGACACGACTCCTGGGCCGGGAAGACCTCCTGGAGGAGGGCATGGCAACCCATTCCAGTGTCCTTGCCTGGAAAATCCCATGGACAGAGGAGCCTAGCAGGATGCAGTCCACGGGGTTGCAGAGAGTCGGACACGACTCAAGTGACTTAGCACGTGTGCACTCCTTTATAGAAAGAGATCACAATTCACTTTTCAATTCTATTATTGGATACTTGGAATGTTTACATTCTCTTTTTTGCTAGTAAAATTGTGCTGCTATTGGAAATATATATATGCTTGGAAACAGAATTTCTGGGGCATAGTCATGTCTTAATATTTACTTGATAATGAAAAATTGTTTTCTGAAGTTGTCAAACCAAGTCAGACTCCCAGAGGCAGTGTATGAAAGTTTTCATTGTTAATCTTAACCTTTTCAGAAGTTTATAGTTTTCCCAATTCCACAGGTATGAAGTGGTACCTAGTTTTGGTTTTAATTTCTGTTTCTTTGGTTCCTAATCAGGTGAGCATATTTTTATGTTTTGAGTGACTAATATTTTTTGGTTAAGTGGGGGAAGGCAATGGCACCCCACCCCAGTACTCTTGCCTGGAAAATCCCATGGATGGAGGAGCCTGGTAGGCTCCAGTCCATGGGGTCGCTAAGAGTCGGACACGACTGAGCGACTTCACTTTGACTTTTCACTTTCATGCATTGGAGAAGGAAATGGCAACCCACTCCAGTATTCTTGCCTGGAGAATCCCAGGGACAAAGGAGCCTAGTGGGCTGCTGTCTATGGGATCGCACAGAGTCGGACATGACTGAAGTGACTTAGCAGCAGGTATACATTCAGAACTTTTGCCCAATTTTCTGCTAAATTTTTTCTGCATATTAACTGACCGATTTCTCTGTATATTCTACACAAGGATCCCTCCTAACTTATACATGAAGGTGAAGGTAACAGTCACTCAGTTGTGTCCAACTCTTCGCAACCCATGGACTGTATCCCACCAGGCTCCTCTGTCCATGGGATTCTCCAGGCAAGAACACTGGAGTGAGCTGGCATTTCCTTCTCACTTATGTATACTGCAAGTATGTTTTTTCCAGCATGTGAATTTTCCTCTAATAATCTGTGGTGTTCAGAGTTTTTTAATGCTGCGAATTTTTAAAAATTTTAAAGTGTGAGGTTTTTTCCTGTCTTCGTATTGTAGTCTAAACTCCAGTGTCATAAAAGAGATCTCCCTGTAACTCAAACGGTAAAGACTCTACCTGTGATGCAGGAGACCAGGGTTCGATCCCTGGGTCGGGAAGATGCCCTGGAGAAGGGAATGGCAACCCACTCCAGTACTCTTGCCTGGAGAACCCCACGGACAGAGGAGCCTGGTGGGTTACAGTCCGTGGGGTCGCAGAGAGCTGGACACGCCTGAGTGACTAACGTACAATGTCATAAAGGCAAGCTTCTGCATTGTCTTCTAAGATCTCAGAGGCTCGCACTTCACATGTGTGCTTTTTAGCTCACCTGAAGCTGGTTTTCTACGTGTGTTGTGTGATGCAGGGTTCCCATCTCTTTTTCTTCTTTTAAAAACATGTATTTGTTTTCATTTAATGTGAACTGCTTACAGTGCTGTGTTGGATTCTACTGCTCACCAGCACCAATCAGCCATGGGTACACGTTTGCCCCCTTCCTCCCGAGCCTTCCTCCCAGCCCGTCCCAGCCCTCTAGGCTGTCACACAGCGCCAGTCGAGTTTCCATGGGTACACTAAATGTTTGAGAGCCATTTCTGGCCAAGTGCATCCTTTTCCTCACTTATCTTCAATAAAGTTACGTCATCAACCAAGTTTATATGTATGCGTGGTGTGTTTCTGGGTTTTATTCCAGTCTACTATTCTGATGACCTCAGAAACAATTTTCACTGGGAATTTTTTAAAGGTTTTTTTTTTTTTTTTTTTTTTTTTTGATGGGGACCATTTTAAAGCCTTTATGGAATGTGTTACAATACTGCTTCTGTTTCAGGTTTTGGGTTTTTGGCTGTGCGGTGTGTTACCTCCCCGGCCAGTGATCGAACCCAGGCCCCTTGCACTGGAAGGAGACGCCTTAACCACAGGACCACCACGGAAATTCCTCACTGGAGCGTTTAACACAGACATGGGAACTCTACGAGTCGCTTGGAAAGCGTTGGGGAGAGATGAAGCTACAGAGGAGCAGGTTTTGCTCATATAGATGGAAGAAGTCTGATTTCTTTCCCTTCCTCTTACTTCTCTATCTTTCAGCTATACTGGCTTTTTTTCTTTTCCCTTGAAGATGCTAAACTCCTTCCTGACTTAGGTTTTGGCAATTGCTGCTTCTCGTTCCACTTAGAATCCTCTTCTGCCAGCTCAGTGTGCGCTCCTCCTTTCCCATTAGTCAAAAACAAGCTCAAACGTCTCAACTCAAACATCTCTCAAAGACGTTTTCTCCGACTGCCTGTCCTAAAATAACCTCCTTCAGACCTTGCGGACTGTCCTGCTTTGCTTTCTTCTTAGCACTGACCTGCTGAAATTCTGTATTTGTCTTCTGTAGGTCTCCTCTATTCCCCACTACCTAGATTGAGAATTTGAACACACTCGCTGGTTGATTTCACGCACCTCATGTATAGTCTACACTTAATAAATATTTGCTCCTGAATACATTGAATAGGGCTTCCCTGGTGGCTTCGATGGTAAAGAATCTGCCTGCAATGTAGGAGACCTGGGTTCGATTCCTGGGAAAATCCCCAGGCAGAGGGAATGGCACCCATTCCAGTACTCTTGCCTGGGAAATCCCATGGACAGAGGAGGCTGGTGGGCGGTGGTCCACACAGCAGCAAAGAGCCAGACACAACTGAGCGACTAACACTTCCATACTTTTTTCAAACATACGATAAGTGATAAGTCAGAAATAAGTCCAAATAACACCGTCTCTACATCTCAGTCACCTAAAACTCCAAGTGAATTCCTAATATTAATGGTAGAGGCAAAGATCCCTTATTTCTGTAACTCCATCCTCTTGTGCAAGTTACTTACTGCCTATGAGTTTCAGTTATGCACATGACTTGGTAGAATAATGCCTGTTTTGAAGGGTCATGAAAGTCCATTGATCTCCATGTGTTCTTACACTGTTCTTACACAATGTAAGAGTGCCTAAGCGATTCTCAGCATGCGCATTTAGTTTCTTTCCTTAGAAAAAAAGACACTGTCTTTCTGGAAGGGATCATCTTTAGAAGTATTCAGGGGGAAAAAACTTATCATTGGTCTTTTTTTTTTTAATTCACTTGTGGCTGCTCTGAGTCTCTGTTGCTCTGCGGGCTTGTCTCTCGTTGGGCGAGCTGCGCTCTAGTTGCAGGGCACGGGCTTCTCCTTGCCGTGGCTTCTCGTGTTGCAGCGCACACGCTCTAGGGCGCGCAGGCTTCAGCCATTGCAGCTCGTGGGCTTAGGTGCCTGGGGGCATGTGGACTCTTCCCAGACCAGGGATCAAATCCGCCTGCATCGGCAGGCGTATTCAACCACTCGCCCACCAGGGAAGTCCATCTCATGGGTCCTTTTTTAAAAAAAGAAACCATTACTGCTGGACCTTCTCTCTACTAAACAGTGGCAAATTTCCTCTAGAAATCCAGCCCAGTTTAGAGAAGCAAGTGTCTCACATTAAGGAATTGTGAGTCTTCCTTTACTGAAAACAGTGCAGACAACTTCTGGGGTCCCGGGACATTTTTCAAAACAAAAAGAAAGAAATCCAATCCAGAACACACCACTTAAGGTCATCAAATGTAAAGGAATAATTGTGCCCTGCTTTAAAAAGCACTTTCTCATCTATTTCCTTGTTTAATATCCATAAGGACCACAGATTTTGTGGGTCCCATAGCTTTGACCTCCACTTTACAGATGACATAATACAGGCTCATTCAGGATGAGTGTCTTCTCTATGATTACAGATGTAGCAAGTACAGTGTTAAGCTTCCTGTTTCCAGTTTGCAATTTCGCAATTGCTCCTTGCTGTGCTCCTGACAACGGTCAGGCTACAGCAAAGCAGCTTTGTCTCAACAGCCCCTAACTGCATATGCTCTTCCTTGCTGGCCAATTTATTTCTGACGGATTATGGCCTCTAAGAGCCTGTTTCTTCCTTACTTAGATGGAGAGGGCTCTGAACTTGGGCAATGTGTCTGGAGTGCAAGAGTTTATCCTGCTGGGTCTGTCTGCCAGGCAAGGCGTGAGAGTCGTGGTGTTTGCCGTCTTCCTGACCCTCTACCTGCTGACCCTCCTGGAGAACGCCCTCGTTGTCTTCCTCGTCTGCAGCCACACCGAGCTCCACAAGCCCATGTACTTCTTCCTGGGCAACCTGAGCTGCCTCGAGATGTGCTACGTGTCGGTGACCATGCCCAGCCTGCTCGCGGGGCTGTGGACGGGCCCCTACCACGTGCCCTTCCCAGCCTGCCTGATTCAGCTGTTTTTATTTGTCTCCCTCATTAGCACCAAGTGTACCCTCCTGGCCTCCATGGCCTGTGACCGCTACGTGGCCACCCGCCGCCCACTGCACTACCCGCTGCTCATGCGGCCCCGGGTCTGCCTGGGCTTGGCCGGGACTTCGTGGCTTGGTGGGCTGCTGGTCTCAGTGGTCAAGACAGCGTGCATTGCCAGCCTGTCCTACTGCGGCCCCAACGTCCTCAATCATTTCTTCTGTGACGTCTCTCCGCTGCTCAACCTGTCCTGCACCCACGTGGCCCTGACGGAGCTGGTGGACTTCCTCTTGGCCATCGTCATCTTCTGCGGGACGCTGCTGGTCGCCCTGGCCTCCTACTCGGCTATCGGGGTGGCAGTGCTCCGCATGCCTTCGGCCACCGCCCGGCGCAAAGCCTTTTCCACCTGCGCCTCCCACCTGGTAGTGGTGGGCATCTTCTACTCGGTGGCCCTCTTCATGTATTCCTGCCCCAGCCGCGCCGAGCCCACTGACCTCCACAAGCTGCTGTCGGTCATCTACACGGTGGTCACACCCGCCTGCAGCCTGGCGGTCTACTGCCTGCGGAGCAGGGAGGTCCACGCAGCCCTGCGGAGAACCCTCCACCCCTGCAAGGTCTCCTCAGCGAGAACTGACATCTCCCGGTCCTGATTTTAAAACTTTCACGGCCAAAAGAGACACTCACACACGCAACTTCCAAAGCCAAATAGAAACCCAGAGGGAAGTATTTGCAATATAGCATACCAAGGATTCTTTAAATAAAGGAGAAACATATGAAGACTCGAGAGAAAAACAAAATGAAAGTCGTCATGAACAAGCAGATTCTTGAAGGAAACACGTCGGTGGCTGATAACCTACCCCCCAAATGTGTGTCCTCTCCAGTAATCCAAGAAATGGAAATTTACTCCTTGCCAACTGAAAAAAGATTGTGTAATATTTAAACTTAAGTACAAGTTTGTATTGTTACGTTGTGAAATTTGGAATAAACATTATTTTATTGAAAAATTTTGCAACTAATGCAAATGCCCACCAACATGAAACTATTTAAATGTTATGTTATATGCTGTGCTGGGCCCCGTTTAGTTGCTCATTCATGTCCAGCTCTTTGCGACCCCGTGGACTGCAGCCTGCCAGGCTCCTCTGTCCATGGGGCTTCTTCAGACAGTGATACTGGAGCGGGTTGCCATGTCTCCAGGGGATCTTCCCAATCTAGGGATTGAACCCAGGTCTCCCACAGTACAGGTGGATTCTTTACCATTTGAGCCCCCAGGAAAGCCCGTGAATACTGGAGTGGGTAGCCTATCCCTTCTCCAGGGGATTTTCCTGACCCAGGAATCGAATCGGGGTCTTCTGCATTGCAGGCAAATTCTTTACCAGCTGAGCTACCATGGAAGCCCATTATGTTATATATACAGTGTGAAATCACATGCATTCATTAAAGAGATTAAACCAGATACTGTCATGGGGAGATGGTATGTTGTTGAGTTAAATATGTAAGAAGCAATACAAAAGTATGCCAAAGATTTGTAAAACAATAGTAAATAGACTAATTGTAGTAGTAATTTAAGTTAATATTTGCCTAGAAAGTTGGACCATAAAGAAGGCCTGAGTGCCAAAGAATTGATGCTTTTGAACTGTGGTGTTGGAGAAGACTCTTGAGAGTTCCTTGGACTGCAAGGAGATCCAACCAGTCCATCCTAAAGGACATCAGTCTTGAATATTCATTGGAAGAACTGATGCTGAAGCTGAAGCTCCAATACTTTGGCCACCTAATACAAAGTGTGGACTCACTGGAAAAGACCCTGATGTGAGGAAAGAGTGAAGGCAGGAGGAGAAGGGGGTGGCAGAGGGTGAGATGGCTGAATGGCATCAATGACTCAGTGGACATGAGTTTGAGCAAACTCTGAGACATGGTGAAGCACAGGGAAGCCTGGTGTGCTGCAGTCCCTGGGGTCACAGAGTCAGATACAACTTAGCAGCTGAACAAAACAATAATGCCTAGAAAAAGGGCTTTCCAAGTGCCTCAGTGGTAAAGAACCTGCCTACCAATGCAGAAGGCACAGGAGACGGGGGTTCAATCCCTGGATTGGGAAGATCCCTTGCAGAAGGAACTGGAAACCCACTCCAGTTTTCTTGCCTGGGAAATCCCATGGACAGAGGAGCCTGGTGGGCTACAGTCCATGGAGTTTCAAAAGAGTCAGACACAACTGAATACACACACAGGGGCTTAGAGGATATCTAGAAAGGGACCCGAAAAGGTGTATATCAGTTATTAGCTGTGTTTTTAGGTGAGAGGCCTCAGAGGACTTGTATTTTCTATTTTATACATTTGAATATTTTGCAATTTTCTAGGATTACCTAAAATAAGCATAAGAGAAAACAGAAATTCCAAGGATGAACTTCTGTAGAATGACCTACTCATCATGTTAGCATATTTTTATTTTAAGTAATAAAAATTCATGCTGACAGAGCCTCAAGAGAACTGACCATGTTCCTGTGTGGTTCATGAGAGTTAATGTCGGTGCGTTTTAGAAGGGCAGTTTACTAATAAAGAGCAAAAAGTCTTGAGAGTCTGCATGGCCTTGCATTCATTAATTCTACTTTGGGAATTTATCCTGGAGAAGAAAGGGAAAGACATGGGTGAAACTGACCTATTACAGGGCCTTCTCTGGCGGTCTAGTGGATAAGACTCAATGCTTCCAATGTAGGCGGCTCGTGGGTTCAAACCTTGGTCAGGGAACTAGATCCCACATGCTGCAGCCAAGACTTGGTGCAGCCATTAAAGAAAACATTTTTGAAAAGTTGACGTACACTGTCACCCATTCTAGACTGTTTGTGCACAAATAACCCAATGCTGCTGCTGCTAAGTCGCTTCAGTCGTGTCCGACCCTGTGCAACCCTATAGACGGCAGCCCACCAGGCTCCCCCGTCCCTGGGATTCTCCAGGCAAGAACACTGGAGTGTTCTTTCTCCATTTCCATTTCCTTCTCCAGTGCATGAAAGTGAAGTCGCTCAGTTGTGTCCGACTCTTAGCGACCCCATGGATTGCAGCCTACTTACCCAATAGTTCATCCCCCAAAAGGCAACAGAAATGGCCAATAAACTATGGAATAATGTTCCAGCTCCACCTCTACTAAAGAAATGAAACCCAATGTAGTGGAATGAAAGCTGGTAGCGAAACATCTTTTAATATGCTCACAGCACATTAAAAGGAAATCCTCTGAGAAAACGCAGTGTTGGTTGGACGTAGGGGCAAGTTACCCTCCTAGACAGCTGTGGGCATGTAGATTGAGGCCTTGTTTCTGGAAAGCAATTTGCTAATATTTATCAAATTTTGAATTCATGTGCACTTTGACATGGCTGTTACCGTTTTTATCTTCACGCTCTAGATTTTGAATAGCCTTGGATTCTGTTTGCCAAAATTTCCAGCCCTCTGTCCTCCAGGCTCTTTCTGCCTGGGTGGGATGATGTGAGTGGCCAGTCCTAGACCAAATCACTTAATCCCTGGCACGTTAATCTGGAATGCTACCGGCATCATTCTCATACGTGTGTTTTTATAGGTCAGTGTTTTAATCTTCCTGTGAGAAATCTGCAGAAGTGGAGATTCTGCGTCAAAGTGTCAAAGGCAAAATTCAAATACCAGTTTGTTCTCCAAGAGGGTTTCAGCAAATTTATGCCTCCACCAGCAGTTTATGAGGGAATTAGTGCCTTTCAAAGCCACCTCAGCTGTTAGTTGCTCAGTCGTGTCTGACTCTGCGAGCCCCCATGGATCCCAGGCTCCTCTGGAATCCCATGGAATTCTCCAAGTTAGAATACTGGATTGGGTTGTCATTCCCTTCTCCAGGGGATTTTTCCAACCCAGAGATCGAACCTTTGTACTGCAGGGAGATCCTTTACCGTCTGAGCCACCAGGGACACCCCAACCTCAGCTCAGCTTTAGGTCTTAACAGTCTCTTGAGTCTTTCCTGATCTGATACAGTGATGGTAAAACATCATAACTAGCATGTTTGCTGAGTATTAAGGAGATTTATTAGATTCATTGGTCATTTGCATGATCTTATCTATAAATTGCCATTTATAATGACATACATATATTTTGAAAGTAGAACATTGGTCACTTTTAAAGAGCTTGACAGTTCTTTAAAAAGTTAAATATAGCCTTAGCATGTGTGTTGTGTGCTAAGTCGGTTCATTTGTGTCTGAATCTCTGTGATCCTATAGACTGTAGCCCACCAGGCTCCTCTGTCCATGGGATTTCCCAGGCAAGAATGCTGGAGTGGGTTGCCATTTCCTTCTCTAGGAGATCTTCCTGACCCAGGGATCGAACCCACGTCTCTTACGTTTCCTGCATTGGCAAGCAGGTTCTTTGCCATTTGCACCACCGGGGAAACCCCTGGCATTAGTATATAACCCAGCATTCCACTCCTAGGCATATACCCAAGAGAAAAGAAAATGTGTTTCCACAGAAAGCGTGGTATAAAAATGTTTACAGCAGCACCATCCTTAACAGCTAAAAAGTGAAAACAACTCAAGTGTCTTTCATGAGGAATGGCCATGCTAAATATAATGGAATATTATGCAACCATAAAAAGGAATAAAGTACTGAAGCATGCTGCCATACGCACAAACCTTGAAAATATTATGCTAAATGGACGAAGCCACAGTTAAAAGTCCACATATTGTCTGATTTCAATTATGCAAAATGTCTAATCAGGCAAATCCATACAGAGAGAAAGATGAATGGTTTCTTGGGGCTGGGGGGTGGAACAGGGGGTTGGGAATGACCTCTGGTGTGTACAGATTTCTTGTTTAAAAAATTGGAATATAATCGCTTTACAATGCTGTGTTAGTTTCCGCTGTACAGCAGCGTGAATCAGCCATATGTATACATACATCCCCGCCCCCCGAAGCTCTCACCTCGCCTCCCCCTCCACCAGGTCACCCCAGAGCACTGAGCTGAGCGGCCTGCGCCACGCAGCACCTCCCCGCCGGCCGCCCGTCCTACTCGGGATGCTGTGTCTACGTCAGTGCTACTCCCTCCATTCATCCCGCCCTCCCCTTTGCCCCTCTGCGCCCACAAGTCCATCCTCCACGTCTGCATCTCTATTCCTCCTCTGGAAATAGGTTCATCGGCACTGCTTGTCTAGATTCCATGTGTACGCATTAAGGTACAACATTTGTTTTTCTGACTTACTTCACTCTGTACGACAGACTCTCGGTTCACCCAGATCACGACAAATGACCTGATTTCATTCCTCTTCGTGGCTGAGTAATATTCCACTGTACATCTGTACCACGTCCTCTTTATCCGTTCATCTTGGTGGTGATGAAAATGTCCTGGAATCAGATAACGGTATTGGCTGCACAACGTTGTGAATGTGCTAAATAGCCACTGAATCATACATGTTCAAAGGAAGACGTGCATGCTGTGTGAATATCAAGTATTGACAACTTGAGTTCTCCGCCATGCCCTTAGCTGGTCAGCCTCAGGACCCATGTAGGGTTCTACGGAAAGCTGCCTGGACCTCCTTGTTCCTCAGGCAGTAGATGACCGGATTGCACATGGGCGTGACCACCGTGTAGATGACCGACAGCAGCTTGTTGACGTCCATGGCCTCTATGCGGCTGGGGCGAGCGTAGATGAAGAGAGTGGCCGCGTAGAAGATGCCCACCACCACCAGGTGGGAGGCGCAGGTGGAGAAGGCCTTGTACTGGGCAGCTGCTGACGGCATGTGGAGCACAGCCCTGCCAATGGCCACATAGGAGGCTATGGCCACCAGGAGGGAGCCCCAGAGGATGACGATGGCAGAGAGGAAGTCCACCAGCTCTGTCAGGGCCACGTGGGTGCAGGACAGATTGAGCAGCGGGGAGACATCACAGAAGAAGTGGTTGAGGACGTTGGGGCCGCAGTAGGACAGGCTGGCGATGCACGCTGTCTTGACCACTGAGACCAGCAGCCCACCAAGCCATGAAGTCCTGGCCAAGCCCAGGCAGACCCGGGGCCGCATGAGCAGCGGGTAGTGCAGTGGGCGGCAGATGGCCACGTAGCGGTCATAGGCCATGGAGGCCAGGAGGGTACACTCTGTGCAGATGAGGGTGATGAAGAAGAAGAGTTGGGTCATGCAGGCTGGGAAGGGCATGTGGTAGGGGCCCATCCACAGCCCTGCGAGCAGGCTGGGCATGGTCACCGACACGTAGCACATCTCGAGGCAGCTCAGGTTGCCCAGGAAGAAGTACATGGGCTTGTGGAGCTCGGTGTGGCTGCAGACGAGGAAGACGATGAGGGCGTTCTCCAGGAGGGTCAGCAGGTAGAGGGTCAGGAAGACGGCAAACAGGACTTCCCTTGTTTCTGGGCTCGTGGACAAGCCCAGCAAGACAAATTCCTGGACCCTCGTCACGTTGCCCAATTCCAGGGACCTCTCCATCTAAGCACAAAACACACTGCAAAGTAGTTCACAAAGCTGTCTCTGTACACCTTGCCTCACCCAGATCCAAGCCATCACGTGGCTTGGGTAAATGAGGCACCCTCTTCTCTGGCCTCCCTGATTCCAGTCTTGCTGCTACAATCCTCCAAGAAGTAGCTAATGGAGCCTTTGCAAAGCACAGTCCTCTAGGGTCACTCCTCTGCTTAAAGCTTTTAATCTCTCCCCCATTATTCTTAGAATAAACCTCATGTTCCACCTCAAACTTTGCCAGTTGCTTCAGGTCTTTTGGGGGGGGGTGGTGGAGAGAGCTTTTTCAAAATTAATTTTTTCTTGGAGTAGACTCGCCTTAGAGTGCTGTGTCAGTTTCTACCATACAACAAAGTGAATCAGCCACGCGTGCACAGATACTCCCTGCCACTTGGACGTGCTTCCCAGTCAGGTCTCCTCAGAGCACTGAGTCGGGTTCCCCACGCTATACGGTGGGTTCTCATCACTTATCTATTTTACGCAAAGTATCAATAGTGGATATGTGTCAACCCCAGTCTCCCAGTTCCTCCTACCCCACCACTCTGCGTGCCCCTTTGGTATCCACACGCTTGTTCTCTATGTCTGTCTCTACTTCTGCTTTGCAAATAAGCTCATCTGTCCCATTTCCCTATATTCCACATACATGTGTTAATATACGATATTTGTTCTCTTTCTGGGTTGCTTTACCCTGTGTAACAGTCTCTGGGTTCAGCCCCATCTCTACAAATGACCCTATTTCATCCCTTTTTATGACCGAGTTCTATTCCCTCTGTGCACACCACCCCTGTATCCGCTCCTCTGTCCACAGACACGTGCGCTGCTTCGTGTAGGCGCCTGTTGCTACAGTGAACATCGGGGGGTGCACGTGTGTTTTGAGTTATGTTTTTCTCTGGGTATACGCTCAGGAGTGGGATTGCTGGGTCATATGGTAGCTCTATTTTTAGTCTTTTAAGGAGCCGCCATACTGTTTTCCCAGTGGCTGTATCAGTTTTAACTCATGTTATGGTTCCTCTTCTTCCATCTATCAAAGCCCTACAGAGACGCTTCCATTTCCTCAAATGTTGCGAGGTCCCGCCAGCCTTAAAGAATTCCCACACGTAGTCCGTTTTTTCTGGAATGCTTTCTCCCTCTTCCTGCTTTTCCCATTTCTGGGAATCCTAGACATCTTTGGCATAATTTTTCAATGTCTTGTCTTCAGATAAGCCTTCCTTAAAAACTTCTCTATCAAACCGTGTGTCTTTATTTTCTATCAGCGTGTTACAAACCAACTGTTATCATTTTGAATTACTTGTGTGTTTGTTCAGTTATTCAGTGTCTCTCCAACTGGGTTGTAAGCCTAGGGGAAGGAGCTAGGTCTATCTCACTCAGAACTCTACCCTGGAGGCCCGGCAAAAGAGCACGTTGCCCAGTACGTTATAAGTACTCAGTACATGTTTAATTAAAGTGTGATGGATCAAGGGTGGATTTAAGGGCACCACATCTTCTAGGAGGTGTAGAACCCCAGGATCGGGGTGTTGGCTGGGTGCACCTGATCTTGGCCTTGTTGATGTGTCTTCAGGTTCTGGTGGTTGTTGATTTGGAAGGGAGTTAACACAGTGTGGGCGGAAGAATATACACCTGGAGGCAGGATTCCTGCCTTGTCTGCTCATGTCATCTCAGAAACATTTCGGGAGCATCGACATGTACTCTGCCTAGTACAGAGTGGGTGTGAAGACAAACAGACGCAGCCTGTCTAGTAGGAGTTCTCTCTGCGCATGAGTGTGTACGTGTGTTTAGAGTTCTCTCTGCGCATGCATGTGTTAGAGTTCTCTCTGCGCATGCATGTGTTAGAGTTCTCTCTGCGCATGCGTGTGTGCCTGTGTTAGAGTTCTCTCTGCGCATGCGTGTGTGTTAGAGTTCTCTCTGCGCATGCGTGTGTGCGTGTGTTAGTTCTCTCTGCGCATGCGTGTGTGCGTGTGTTAGAGTTCTCTCTGCGCATGCGTGTGTGCGTGTGTTAGCGTTCTCTCTGCGTGTGTTAGTCACTCAGTAATGTCCAGCTCTTTGTGATCCCATGGACTGTACCCGCCAGGCTCCTGTGTCCATGGGATTTCCCAGAATGCTGGAGTGGATTGCCCTTTTCCTTCTGCAGGGGATCTTCCCAACCCAGGGTTCGAACCCAGGTCTCCCACACTGCAGGCAGATTCTTTCCCACTAAGCCACCAGGGAAGCCCAGCTTTCTATCTAAGTATCCCTTATTGGCTAGACTTGGGCAAGTTACCTAACCTGTCCTACCCTCAATAGACTTTCAAGGGAAAAAGAGAAGATAACATGTAATTAGCTTCATCTTAGATGATCTAATATCTGCATCATTAAACAAAGTCAGATAGACCTGAATCTCAACATTCAATCTTCCACAAGATAGCTGTGTCCATGGGGTTGCAAAGAGTTGGACACGACTTAGCAACCGAACAACAATGACTGACTAGCCGTGAGATTTAGACAAGCTACAGGTTCTTGTAAAACCTCATAGCAAGTTGGGGATAATTCTAGTACTTACAGAGTACTCATAGGGTTGCCGTGTATCAGGTTTCTGACACAGGGCACACAACCACTGCTGTCTGCTAATATTAAACAGTGTGCCAGGGCTTTCTTGGTGGTCCAGTGCTTATGGCTCCATGCACGCTTCCACTGCAAGGGGGTGTGGCTTTGATCCCTGGTCAGGGAACTAAAATACCGCATACAGTGTGGCCCCCCAAAAAATTAAAACTGAATAACTAGTATGCCATCCAAATATAGGTATCATCTCTCATTAATTATTACTAATGAATAATAATTAACAATTTCAATAGATATATGTTATTTCATCAACACAGGTTGTGACCCTTCTGTGAGTGAAGTGTTACGCGCTGTTTTGCAGATAAGGAACTAAAGCTTGGAGAGGTGAAGAGACTTGCTCAGGGTCACACCTGGGGCTCTCTAGTCCTGAAGCCAGAGATCATTCCTCTGGACTCTGCCGATTCTCCGTGTGAAATGACTTGCATGTGCTTGAACCTGTACCATGAAGTTGTCCTTTGCTCTGACCTCCAAACTGGATTTCAGTCCTGGCTTATTCATGTAACCCATTCTCACAGAGGAAGCACTCATGCACACAGCAAGACAGGGCATAAATTTGATGAAGGGGTATCTATTTGCACAAGGAAGGACTAGGGGAAACCACTGACATTTTAACTGAGCCTTGAAGGGTTCTGAAAGTTAGAATTCTGAAAGTTAGAAAAAAGATACAGTGATGGGCAACCCAGGGAGAAGGAACAGCTCCAGCAGAGGCGTAAAGCTGTGACCACACGTGGACCCAAGTCACTCAGTTTTGTGGGAATGTCAGCCCTGATTCTCAGCTCCCAGCCCAGCTGTTCCTTTTCCAGCATGCCTGAGTGACATCTTGGTACAATGGAAAGAATTCAGGCTTCAGAATCACGTGGACCTGAGGTCTAATTCCAAATTCTCTACACTTACTGGGATCACATCAAGCATTTTCACTTACTGAACTTCAGTTTCTCTGTTCATAAAACAGGACCCATATTTATTATAAGTTTGTTGTTGTTGTTCAGTTGCTAAGTTATGTCTGCCTCTTTGCAACCTCATGGACTGTAGCACTCCAGGCTTCTCTGTCCTTCACTATCTCCCAGAGCTTGCTCAAACTCATGTCCATTGAGTTGGTGATGTCATCCAACCACCTCATCCTCTGTCACCCCCTTTCTCCTTTTGCCTTCAATCTTCCCCAGCATCAGAGTCTTTTCAAATGAGCTGGCTCTTCACAGCATGTGGCCGAAGTACTGGAGATTCAGCTTCAGCATCAGTCCTTACAATGAATATTCAGGACTGATCTTCTTTAGGATGGACTGATTTGATCTCTTTGCAATCCAAGGGACTCTCAGGGGACTTCTCCAACACCACAGTTCAAAAGCATCAATTTTTTGGCGCTCAGTAGCTCAGATGATAAAGCTCTGCCAGCAATGCAGGAAACTCAGTTTCAATTCCTGGGTCAGGAAGATTCCTCTGGAGGAGGAAAGGGATACCCACTCTAGTATTCTTGCCTGGAAAATCCCATGGACAGGGAAGCCTGGTGGGCTACAGCCCATTGGGTCACAAAGAGTTGGACATGACTGAATGACTAACACACACAGCCTTCTTTATGGTCCAACTTTCACATCCATACATGACCACTGGAAAAACCATTGCCTTGACTAGACGGACCTTTATTGGAAAAGTAATGTCTCTGCTTTTTAATATGCTGTCTAGGTTGGTATAGCTTTCCTTCAAAGGAGCAAGCACCTTTTAATTTCATGGCTACAGTCACCATCTGCAGTGATTTTGGAGCCCAAGAAAATAGTCTGTCACCGTTTCCACTTTTCCCCCTATCCTTGCAATGAAGTGATGGGACCAGATGCCATGATCTTAGTTTTTCAAATGTTGAGTTTTAAGCCAGCTTTTTCACTCTCCTCTTTCACCCTCACCAAGAGCCTCTTTATTCTTCTTTATAAGTATATCATAGGATTATTTAGAGAATTTATGGAGATAATTCAGGGGAGCCACTCAGCAAAGCACCTGACACAGAGTAGTTGTCTGTATGTACCATTTCCTGTCTTACTTTCTCTACATTTCCTTCACTTTGCTCCCCAGCAAATGAAATACCCAGTATCCTTACCTGAAAATCTCGAGTAAGATGAGTCTATCAGAATGGATACAGTTAAGTCTCCTTCCTTCCTTGATGTCTCTGCCTCAGTGACGAGATGGCCAGAGCATCCACTTGGGGACAGAATTTTCAGGAAGGGGCCAGAGGGTTCAGCAATCGGAAGACAAGGGCATCTCCTTGAATTCATGCCAACGTGAGGGGAGCTGACCTTGGTCCTGAGCGGGAGTTCCCAGCAGACCCACCGCACACCATAACCCACCACATCCTCCAAACTGCATGTGTCTGGACACTGCCAGGGTGCCTTTGTCCTCCCTGCCAACCAGCAGGGAAAACATCTTAAACCAAAGCTGAGACTCTCTGACACCTCCCTTCCCTGATCTCTGTGGAATTACAGAACCGATGGGAAAGTTTTTTTTTTTCTCTAAATTTCAATTGGACTTGAGATAAGTAGGCAAAAGCACCCCTAATTTGCAATCCGTCTTTAGGCCATATCAGTAAGCATTCATTGATAGCCTACTGTGTGCTAGAATGTGATCTGGATGCTAGGAACACAAAAACTAACAGATTTCACTTCTGTCGAAGGTCTGTAGTAGAGGTGGACATGGATCTAGATGAGGACCAGAAATTGGCAAAGTGGAGAGGAAGGAGACTCAGCTAGTTATGGGGACTTATAGGAGAATTCTGGCTTCCTTGGTGACTCAGAAGGTAAAGAATCTGCCTGCCAATGCAGGAGAACCAGGTTCAATTCTTGGGTCGGGAGGATCTCCTGGAGAAGGAAATGGCAACCCACTCCGGTATTTTTGTCTGGAGAATTCCATGGACAGATGAGCCTGGTGGGCTACAGTCTTTGGCGTCACAAAGAGTCAGACATGACTGAGAGACTAACACTTAAAAAAACACTATAGCAGATTTTGTAAAAATGTAGTAACTGAATTAAAGGTTGAGAAAGACTTCTAAGATTGCCTTCACTCAGCACAAGTCAAGAGACACTTTGTATGTAAGGCAGGCACACAGTAGGTCACATGTAAGATTCTTTTAAGCACTCTCCTTTTTGTCTTCTGTATGAACTTGGAATTTCTCAGCATGATATTTTAGCTTCCATTACATGCACTCAAGCTATGACCCTGCATAAGTCCCCATCACTAGGTAAGTCTCTTCCATAGTCTCGGACGCCTCCCCGGGCCTGGAACACCTAGTTTCCTTTCATAATTGTCGTCTTGGCTTATTCTGATCCATTTACTTGGAATGCTCTCCCTTGTTTCCTTTCCTCCTGCAGAAATATGAGTCTTCTCTTTCTGGTTTGTTCATTTTGCTTTGGACTGGCCACACTACGTGGCATGCAGGAGCTTAGCTTCCCAACTAGGGGTTGAACCGGCACCCCCTGCAATGAAAGCGTGGGTTCTCAACCACTGGAGCACCAGGGATGTCCTCTGAGTCAACTTTGGAGGCTGAATTATTTGGGAAAGCTACCACTAGCCTCCTTTATCACTGACCCCAATCATCCCTCCTCTTTTCTTCATGAAATTTCAATTGGCAAAGTATGCCTAACAAAATTTACCATTTGAGCCAGGTTATAAGCATACACTTCAGTGACATTGGTGGTGGTAGTGGTTTATTCATTAAGTCATGTCTGACTCTCATGTCTGATTCTTACAACTCCATGGACTGTAGCCCACCAGGCTCCTCTGTCCATGGGATTCTCCCCGCGAGAATACTGGAGTGGGTTTCCCTCCTCTAGGGGGTCTTCTCGACCCAGGGACCAAACCCAAGTCTCCTATATCCGCTGCCCTGGCAGGTGGGTCCTTTACCACTGGCACCACCCGGGAAGACCCAGGTGATATCCGTGCACTTTAACAGTTGAGGGCTTGGGATGAATTTTCTACCAACATAAAAAGGTTGCAGAAGTACCAAAAATACTTGAAGCTTTTAATTCTTCCAATTACGAAGCAATTTGGGGAGAGGGGCGGGGGCTGTGCCCACAGCTTATAAAATCCTAGCTCTCTGACCAGGGATTGAACCCAGGCCCAAGGCAATGAGAGTGCCAAGTCCTAACCACTGGACTGCCAGAGAGTTTCCAATATTTTCTTTTTATAAGAAGTTTGAATCTTATGAAACCATATGGCAGAAAGTGAAGAACTAAAGAGCCTCTTAACGAAAGTGAAAGCAGAGTGGAAAAGTTGGCTTCAAGCTCAACATTCAGAAAACTAAGATCATGGCATCTGGTCCCATCACTTCATGGCAAATAGATGGGGAAACTGTGGAAACAGTGGCTGACTTTATGTTTTTGGGCTCCAGGATCACTGCAGATGGTGATTGCAGCCATGAAATTAAAAGATGCTTAATCCTTGGAAGGAAAGTTATGACCAATCTAGACAGCATATTAAAAAGCAGAGACATTACTTTGCCAACAAAGGTCCATCTAATCAAGGCTATGGTTTTTCCAGTAGCCATGTATGGATGTGGTGGAGCATCCAAGGAGCGGTGGCTGCACGGGTGCAGGAGGGCTGAGAGGAGTTACTCCACGTTCAAGGTCAGGAGGGGCGGCGGTGAAGAGATACCCCTCATCCAAGGTAAGGAGCAGCGGCTGAGCTTTGCTGGAGCAGCTGGGAAGAGATACCCCACGTTCAAGGTAAGAGAAACCCAAGTAAGATGGTAGGTGTTGCAAGAGGGCATGAGAGGGCAGACACACTGAAACCATAATCACAGAAAACTAGTCAATCTAATCACACTAGGACCACAGCCTTGTCTAACTCAATGAAACTAAGCCATGCCCGTGGGGCAACCCAAGACGGGGGGTCGTGATGGAGCAGTCTGACAGAATGTGGTCCATTGTAGAAGGGAATGGCAAACCACTTCAGTATTCTTGCCTTGAGAATCCCATGAACAGTATGAAAAGACAAAATGATAGGATACTGAAAGAGGAACTCCCCAGGTCGGTAGGTGCCCAATATGCTACTGGAGATCAGTGGAGAAATAACTCCAGAAAGAATAAAGGGATGGAGCCAAAGCAAAAACAATACCCAGCTGTGGATGTGACTGGTGATAGAAGCAAGGTCCGATGCTGTAAAGAGCAATAATGCATAGGAACCTGGAACGTTAGGTCCATGAATCAAGGCAAATTGGAAGTGGTCAAACAGGAGATGGCAAGAGGGAACGTCAACATTCTAGGAATCAGCGAACTCAGATGACCATTATATCTACTACTACAGGCAGGAATCCCCCAGAAGAAATGGAGTAGCCATCATGGTCAACAAAAGAGTCCAAAATGCAGTACTTGGATGCAATCTCAAAAACGACAGAATGATCTCTGTTCGTTTCCAAGGCAAACCATTCAATGTCACAGTAATCCAAGTCTATGCCCCAACCAGTAACACTGAAGAAGCTGAAGTTGAACAGTTCTATGAAGACCTACAAGACCTTTTAGAACTAACACCCAAAAAAGATGTCCTTTTCATTATAGGGGACTGGAATGCAAAAGTAGGAAGTCAAGAAACACCTGGAGTAACAGGCAAATTTGGCCTTGGAATATGGAATGAAGCAGGGCAAAGGCTAATAGAGTTTTGCCAAGAGAACACACTGGTCATAGCAAAAACCCTCTTCCAACAACACAAGAGAAGACTCTGCACATGGACATCACCAGATGGTCAACACTGAAATCAGATCGATTATATTCTTTACAGCCAAAGATGAAGAAGCTCTATACAGTCAGCAAAAACAAGACCAGGAGCTGACTGTGGCTCAGACCATGAACTCCTTCTTGCCAAATTCAGACATAAATTGAGAAAGTGGGGAAAACCATTAGACCATTCAGGTATGACCTAAATCAAATTCCTTATGATTATACAGTGGAAGTGAGAAATAGATTTAAGGGACTAGATCTGATAAATAGAGTGCCTGATGAACTATGGAATGAGGTTCGTGACATTGTACAGGAGACAGGGATCAAGACCATCCCCATGGAAAAGAAATGCAAAAAAGCAAAATGGCTGTCTGGGGAGGCCTTACAAATAGCTGTGAAAAGAAGAGAAGCGAAAAGCAAAGGAGAAAAGGAAAGATATAAACATCTGAATGCAGAGTTCCAAAGAATAGCAAGAAGAGATAAGAAACCCTTCCTCAGCAATCAATGCAAAGAAATAGAGGAAAACAACAGAATGGGAAAGACTAGAGATCTCTTCAAGAAAATTAGAGTTACCAAGGGAACATTTCATGCAAAGATGGGCTCGATAAAGGACAGAAATTGTATGGACCTAACAGAAGCAGAAGATATTAAGAAGTGGTGGCAAGAATACACAGAAGAACTGTACAAAATAGATCTTCATGACCAAGATAATCACGATGGTGTGATCACTCACCTAGAGCCAGATAGCCTAGAAGGTGAAGTCAAGTGGGCCTTAGAAAGCATCACTATGAACAAAGCTAGTGGAGGTGATGGAATTCCAGTGGAGCTATTTCAAATCCTGAAAGATGATGCTGTGAAAGTGCTGCACTCAATATGCCAGCAAATTTGGAAAACTCAGCAGTGGCCACAAGATTGGAAAAGGTCAGTTTTGATCCCAATCCCAAAGAAAGGCAATGCCAAGGAGTGCTCAAACTACTGCACAATTGCACTCATCTCACACGCTAGTAAAGTAATGCTCAAAATTCTCCAAGCCAGGCTTCAGTAATATGTGAACCGTGAACTTCCAGATATTTGAGCTGGCTTTAGAAAAGGCAGAGGAACCACAGATCAAATTGCCAACATCCACTGGATCATGGAAAAAGCAAGAGAGTTCCAGAAAAACATCTATTTCTGCTTTATTGACTATGCCAAAGCCTTTGACTGTGTGGATCACAAGAAACTGTGGAAAATTCTTCAAGAGATGGGAATACCAGACCACCTGACCTGCCTCTTGAGAAACCTATATGCAAGTCAGGAAGCAACAGTTAGAACTGGACATGGAACAACAGACTGGTTCCAAATAGGAAAAGGAGTACGTCAAGGCTGTATATTGTCACCCTGCTTTTTTAACTTATATGCAGAGTACATCATGAGAAACACTGGGCTGGAAGAAGCACAAGCTGGAATCAAGACCTCAGATATGAAGATGACACCACCCTTATGGCAGAAAGTGAAGAGGAACTAAAAAGCCTCTTGATGAAAGTGAAAGAGGAGAGTGAAAAAGTTGGCTTAAAGCTCAACATTCAGAAAACTAAGATCATGGCATCTGGTCCCATCACCAAATGGGAAATAGATGGGGAAACAGTGGAAACAGTGTCAGACTTTATTTTTGGGGGCTCCAAAATCACTGCAGATGGTGATTGCAGCCATGAAATTAAAAGACGCTTACTCCTTGGAAGGAAAGTTATGACCAACCTAGACAGCATATTCAAAAGCAGAGACAATACTTTGCCAACAAAGGTCCGTCTAGTCAAGGCTATGGTTTTTCCAGTAGTCATGTATGGATGTGAGAGTTGGACTGTGAAGAAAGCTGAGCGCCAAAGAATTGATGCTTTTGAACTGTGGTGTTGGAGAAGACTCTTGAGAGTCCCTTGGACTGCAAGGAGATCCAACCAGTCCATTCTAAAAGAGATCAGTCCTGGGTGTCCTTTGGAAGGAATGATGCTAAAGCTGAAACTCCAGTACTTTGGCCACCTCATGCAAAGAGTTGACTGATTGGAGAAGACTCTGATGCTGGGAGGGATTGGGGGCAAGAGGAGAAGGGGACGACAGAGGATGAGATGGCTGGATGGCATCACCGACTCAATGGACATGAGTTTGGGTAAACTCCAGGAGTTGGTGATGGACGGGGAGGCCTGGTGTGCTGCAGGCAATGGTGTTGCAAAGAATTGGACACGACTGAGTGACTGAACTGAACTGAAAAAATAAAAACTCTACCTTCCCTGACAGTGAAGTGAAAGTGTTAGTCCCTCATTTGTCTCCGACTCTCCACGACCCCGTGGACTGTAGCCCGCCAGGCTCCTCTGTCCGTAGGATTCTCCAGGCAAGAAGACTGGAGTGGGTTGCCATGTCCTCCTCCAGGGAATCTTCCCAACCCAGGGATGGAACCCGAGTCTCCTGTATTGCAGGCATATCCTTTACCACTGCATGACCTGGGATGCCAGTAGGTGCCCTGTAAGCTGCAGGGGACTTCTTAGTGTCTAGCTGCCCCTACAGGCTGGGAGTTTTCTAAGAATTGGTCTGTGTCTAATTTTTCTCTGTGTTCTCAGTGTCTATCAGAACCTGGCACAGCATAGGGTGTGTGTGTGTGTGTGTGTGTGAGTTAGAAGTCTTTGATTGTAAGCAACAGAAATCAACTCTATCAGGAGCAAAGGAAGCCCAGGCCTCCACACTTCAATTGGCAGAAGTCTGGAGGGGCCCCTGAACTCTACATACTCCTTCCAAGTCCTCCCCCTTTTCTTCTCACTCCAACACTCTCAACCTTACCATTGCTTTCTGTGTGGAAACTATCAGGACTCAACTTCTTGGGTCCTTTGCCACTCAGCATATAAAGTCAGGTCCCTTGAGTCATCCTGCATTCTTTGGACTCTAAACCCTTCACCAACCTGTGGTTCTTGTTGCTGTTCAGTCGCTCAGTCGTGTCTGACTCTGCGACCCCATGGACGGCAACATGCCAGGCTCCCCCTCCTTCACTGTTTCCTGGAACTTGCTCAACCTCATGTCCATTGAGTCGGTGATGCCATCCAGCCATCTTATCCTCTGCTGCCGCTTCTCCTCCTGCCCTCAATCTTTCCCAGCATCAGGGTCTTTTCCAATGAGATGGTTCTTTGCATCAGGTGGCTAAAACATTGGAGCTTCAGCTTCAGCATCAGTTCTTCCAATGAATATTCAGGACTGATCTCCTTTAGGATGGACTGGTTGGATCTCCTTGCAGTCCAAGAGACTCTCAAGAGTCTTCTCAAACACCATAGTTCAAAAGCATCGATTCTTTGGTGCTCAGCTTTCTTTATGGTCTCGTTCTCACATCTGTACATGACTACCGGAAACATCATTGCTTTGACTATCAGACCTTTGTTGGCAAAGTGATATCTTTGCTTTTGAATACACTGTCTAGGTTTGTCGTAGCTTTTCTTCCAAGGAGCAAGCATCTTTTAATTTCATGGCTAATAGAGAGGCAAAACACCCAGGCATTCCCTATCCTCTTGCCAGGTTTTAGAGTCTAGTATTATTGAAGCTGCTGGATTCAGCTATGCCTGAAGCTAACAACGTCTTCCATTGCACTGAACACAATTGAACATGCCATGTACTTCATGAGACTTGCTTATTGTCTGACATTTCCCACTATAGTGTAATAAGCTCCATGAGGACAGGGCTTTGGTTTATGTCGTTCACTACTGTATTCCCAATGCCTAGAACAGTGCCTAGCACATAGTTCAGTTCAGTCGCTCAGTCGTGTCCAACTCTTTGCAACCCCATGAATCGCAGCACGCCAAGCCTCCCTGTCCATCACCAACTCCCAGAGTTCACTCAGACTCATGGCCATCGAGTCAGTGATGCCATCCAGCCATCTCATCCTCTGTCGTCCCCTTCTCTTCCTGCCCCCAATCCCTCCCAGCATCAGAGTCTTTTCCAATGAGTCAGCTCTTCGCATGAGGTGGCCAAAGTACTGGAGTTTCAGCTTTAGCATCATTCCTTCCAAAGGACACCCAGGACTGATCTCTTTTAGAATGGACTGGTTGGATCTCCTTGCAGTCCAAGGGACTCTCAAGAGTCTTCTCCAACACCACAGTTCAAAAGCATCAATTCTTTGGCGCTCAGCTTTCTTTATAGTCCAACTCTCACATCCATACATGACTACTGGAAAAATCATAGCCTTGACTAGACGGACCTTTGTTGGCAAAGTAATGTCTCTGCTTTTAAATATGCTATCCAGGTTGGTCATAACTTTCCTTCCAAGGAGTAAGCGTCTTTTAATTTCATGGCTGCAGTCACCATCTGCAGTGATTTTGGAGCCCCCAAAAATAAAGTCTGACACTGTTTCCACTGTTTCCCCATCTATTTGCCATGAAGTGATGGGACCAGATGCCATGATCTTAGTTTTCTGAATGTTGAGCTTTAAGCCAACTTTTTCACTCTCCTCTTTCACTTTCATCAAGAGGCTTTTTAGTTCCTCTTCACTTTCTGCTATAAGGGTGATGTCATCTGCATATCTGAGGTTATTGATATTTCTCCCGGCAGTCTTGATTCCAGCTTGTGCTTCTTACAGCCCAGTGTTTCTCATGATGTACTCTGCATATAAGTTAAATAAGCAGGGTGACAATATACAGCCTTGACGTACTCCTTTTCCTATTTGGAACCAGTCTGTTGTTCCATGTCCAGTTCTAACTGTTGCTTCCTGACTTGCATATAGGTTTCTCAAGAGGCAGGTCAGGTGGTCTGGTATTCCCATCTCTTGAAGAATTTTCCACAGTTTCTTGTGATCCACACAGTCAAAGGCTTTGGCATAGTCAATAAAGCAGAAATAGATGTTTTTCTGGAACTCTCTTGCTTTTTCCATGATCCAGTGGATGTTGGCAATTTGATCTCTGGTTCCTCTGCCTTTTCTAAAGCCAGCTCAAACATCTGGAAGTTCACGGTTCATATATTATTGAACCCTGGCTTGGAGAATTTTGAGCATTACTTTACTAGCGTGTGAGATGAGTGCAATTGTGCAGTAGTTTGAGCATTCTTTGGCATTGCCTTTCTTTGGGATTGGAATGAAAACTGCCCTTTTCCAGTCCTGTGGCCACTGCTGACTTTCCCAAATTTGCTGGCATATTGAGTGCAGCACTTTCACAGCATCATCTTTCAGGATTTGAAATAGCTCCACTGGAATTCCATCACCTCCACTAGCTTTGTTCATAGTGATGCTTTCTAAGGCCCACTTGACTTCACCTTCTAGGCTATCTGGCTCTAGGTGAGTGATCACACCATCGTGATTATCTTGGTCATGAAGATCTATTTTGTACAGTTCTTCTGTGTATTCTTGCCACCACTTCTTAATATCTTCTGCTTCTGTTAGATCCATACCAACATGCTTAGAATGGTGCCTAGCACATAGTAGGCACTAGATAAAGAATTGTTGATGGAGTTAGTAAATTGCTTAATCTAACTTCAGCAAAAGTATTGAATCTACTGGAAGGTGCCTGGTCGAATCTATGGAAAAGCCAAATCATTATATCTGAGACAACACAGAATGGCGGCAACTCCAAGGACCCCAAGACTGAATGACTCTCTTCAGGAATGTTTCCGATGACTTGGATTCAGACATTTTGCAGCCTTGAGGCAGCAGAAGGAACAAGGAATTGGCCACCCCTTGGCCAAAGGAGGCCAGGGTGCCAAGGCTGGATATCTCGCCTACACAGAGCACTTCCTTGTCTCTGTAAGAATGCATTCAGCCAGAAGAAGTCAGATGTCTTTTAAAAGTGGTACAAGTTGGGGACTTCCCTGGTGGTCCAGTGGCTGTGACTACTCACTCGCAATGCAGGGGCCGGGTTTGATTCCTGGTCAGAGAACTAAAGATCTTGAATGCTTCAAGTAAGACCTATCACAGCCAAATAAATAATTTTTTTAAGTGGCCTGAGTCATAGAATAAGAAAAGTCACAGACTGAAAGGGAATACCTCAAAAGACACCACTGATACTGGCTGCTATCCAAAATACACAAAAAATGCTTCATACTCAACCATAAGGAAAACAATCACCCAATTTTAAAACTAGGCAAAAGAAGTTAATATCAGATCAGATCAGTCGCTCAGTCATGTCCGACTCTTTGCGACCCCATGAACTGCAGCATGCCAGGCCTCCCTGTCCATCACCAACTCCCGGAGGTCACTCAGACTCACATCCATCTCACCAAAGACATACAGATGCCAAATAAGCATATGAAAATATCCTCCACATCATGTGTCTTAAGGAAATACATATTAAAACAACAAGATACATACCTGTTAGAATGACAAAAGTTCAGAACGGCAGCAACAGTAGGTGAATGGATAAACTGTGATAATCACAACTTAAACGGTTTGTATGTGGGCACACTTTACAGGCCACGCCTGCGTCTTTGCCATGTCGCTTCAGTCGTGTCTGACTCTTTGTGACCCTGTGGACCATAGCCCACGAGGCACCCCTGTCCATGGGATTCTCCAGGCAGGAGTACTAGAGTAGGGGACTTCCGTGGGGGCCCAGTGGTTGGGGGTGCACCTTGCACTGCAGGGGACGCTGGCTCTGTCCCTGGTCCAGGAGGGTCCCAAGTGCTGCAGAGCGGCTGTGCCCTTTGTGCCATGGCCACAGAGCCTGTCCTCTGGGGCCCTTCAGCCACACCTGCTGAACCCATGTGCCTGGAGTCTGTGCCCCACAGCTGAGCAGGCTGCCGCAGCGAGGGGCCTGCACACTGCAGCTGGAGAGAATTCCCCACACAGCAGCAAAGACTCAAAATAGCCCAGAAAAGTTGTATATCTTCTCAGTAAAAAAAAAATACTGGAGTGGGTTGCCATGCCCTCCTGCAGGGGATCCTCCTGACCCAGGGATCGAACCCACGTCTCTTATGTCTCCTGCGTTGGCAGGCAGGTTCTTTGCTGCTAGTGCCACCTGGGAAGCCCTTTATATGCCATAAGTATGCCAACATACTTCTTGTAATGACCACCTGTGAAAGCCAGAAAATGTAGGGTCACTGGTTTTGTTCCCCAAGCCTGAGACCTAAAAGACAAGAGACAACTCTCAGCCCTTGGGGAAGGTGAAACACTTGGTAGAAATTCAGTTCCTTGTGGGCAGGCAAACTGAGGACCCCAGGGTTTTTTCTGCCAGAACTTTGTGTTGTTGTTGTTACATAGTCGCTAAGTTGTGTCTGACTCTGCGACCCCATGGACTGCAGCACGCCAGGCTTCCCTGTCCTTCACTGTCTCAGAGTCCGCTCACACTCTTATGCACCGAGTCAATGATGCCATCCAACCACCTCATCCTCTGTCACCCCCTTCAGAACAGAGTCACAAACAGCAGAAGAGAAATCTGTATGCAGAGCCCCCCAGGAGGGGAAGACGAGCCATCTACTGTATACCGTGAATCACATGGTACAGGGAGGGGTGGAGTGGGGGCCTCGAGAAGATTTCATTAATGATTCATCTTGAGAAACTTGCGTATTGTCCTCCAGAGGATATCTCAGTTGGATTGGGTTTTATTTATTTATTATTCTTTTTTTAAATATAAATTTATTTAAATTGGAGGCTAATTACTTTACAATATTGTATTGGTTTTGCCATACATCAGCATGAATCCACCACGGGTGTACACGTGTTCCCCATCCTGAACTCCCCTCCCACCTCCCTCCCCATCCATCCCTCTGGGTCGTCCCAGTGCACCAGCCCCAAGCACCCTGTCTCATGCATCGAACCTGGACTGGTGATCCGTTTCATATATGATATTATTCATGCTTAAATGCCATTCTCCCAAATCATCCCACCCTCTCCCTCTCCCACAGAGTCTAAAAGACTGTTCTATACATCTGTGTCTCTCTTGCTGTCTCACATACAGGGTTATCGTTACCATCTTTCTAAATTCCATATATATGTGTTAGTATACTGTATTGGTGTTTTTCTTTCTGGCTTACTTCACTCTGTATAATAGGTTCCAGTTTCATCCACCTCATTAGAACTAATTCAAATGTGTTCTTTTTAATGGCTGAGTAATATTCCATTGTGTATATGCACCACAGCTGTCTTATCCATTCATCTGCTGATGGACATCTAGGTTGCTCCCATGTCCTGGCTATTATAAACAGTGCTGCGATGAACATTGGGGTACATGTGTCTCTTTCAATTCTGGTTTCCTCAGTGTGTATGCCCAGTAGTGGGATTGCTGGGTCATAAGGGATTGGGTTTTAAATGACAATTTTCCAGAGAGGAGCAGAACAGTTTCAGGAAGGAAGATAGGGCTGAAGCGGGTGATAAATAGGACCCAGCAATGAGGGCCTGGGAGGCCTGAGTCCAAGCTTAAATGTCATCCCTAAGGCAGAGGAGAGTGGAAGTGTGTCATGATCAAATGGCAGTATTGTAGTAAAAATTTGCCTCAGAGTGGTAACCAATATCAGGGACTGACACTCAGTTAAGACTTCTTTTAACCAATGCTTTAACTATTTAAAAATTTTGAACTTGCAAAAACATCGCAAGAATTGTTCAACAAACACCTGTCCACCTCGCACCAGTTTGCCAGTTGTTAACACTTTTCTGCATTTTCTTTATCTTCTTTCATAGCACTGGTCCTCAGTTGACTCCGGACTGCAGCAACGTCTCTCTGATTCTGATTGGCTGAGGTTGATCCATATGGTGTCCCCTCCACCGTGTAGGAGAACATTTGACAACTTTAAGAAACAGTTTTTATCTTCACAAGTTGGGGAGTGTGTGACCTGCTTCTAGTGGGTGGAGGCCAGGGATACAGCCTGACATCCTACGATGCACAGACACTCCCTGCGACAAGAATCATCCCGGTCCAAACGTCAGAAGGGCCGTGATTGAGAAAATCCACTTTCATGAACAGTCCCCTTTTGGTAAACCAACTGAAAATGTGTGGCAGGTATCATGACTCTTCACTCCTAAATACTTCAGCGGGCATCTCCCGAGAACAAGCGCATTCTCTTAGATAACTTGTCTCTTAGATAACACTTGTCTTTCTTAACATTTACACAGTTCAACCATCTAATGTGGTATTATTTTAATCAGATCAGATCAGATCAGTCGCTCAGTCATGTCCGACTCTTCGCGACCCCATGAATCGCAGCACACCAGGCCTCCCCGTCCATCACCAACTCCCGGAGGTCACTCAGACTCACATCCATCGAGTCAGTGATGCCATCCAGCCATCTCATCCTTTGTCGTCCCCTTCTCCTCCTGCCCCCAATCCCTCCCACCATCAGAATCTTCTCCAATGAGTCAACTCTTCGCATGAGGTGGCCAAAATACTGGAGTTTCAGCTTTAGCATTATTCCTTCCAAAGAAATCCCAGGGCTGATCTCCTTCAGAATGGACTGGTTGGATCTCCTTGCAGTCCAAGGGACTCTCAAGAGTCTTCTGCAACACCACAGTTCAAAAGCATCAATTCTTTGGCGCTCAGCCTTCTTCACAGTCCAGCTCTCACATCCATACATGACCACAGGAAAGACCATAGTCTTGACTAGACGGATCTTTGTTGGCAAAGTAATGTCTCTGCTTTTGAATATGCTATCTAGGTTGGTCACAACTTTCCTTCCAAGGAGTAAGCGTCTTTTAATTTCATGGCTGCAGTCACCATCTGCAGTGATTTTGGAGCCCAGAAAAATAAAGTCTGACACTGTTTCCACTGTTTCTCCATCTATTTCCCATGAAGTGATGGGACCAGATGCCATGATCTTCGTTTTCTGAATGTTGAGCTTTAAGCCAACCTTTCACTCTCCACTTTCACTTTCATCAGGAGGCTTTTTAGCCCCTCTTCACTCTCTGCCATAAGTGTGATGTCAGCTGCATAATTTCTTTGGTTGTTCCCATGTTTTTGTACCTGTTTTTTAAAATGAAATACCCAGAATAGGACCAAGGATCCATGTCGCATTCAACTGTCATGTTAATTTGGTTTCTTTTAATCTAGGAAGGCTTTTGTTTTGTAATTTTTTTAAGTTACGAGGTAGTTTTATATATTGCTGGTTGAGTGAATACGGAAATAATGTTTTTTTAATATATATTTTTTCAAACTTTAAACTTTTTATTTTGTATGGGGGAATAGGTGATTAACAGTGTTGTGATAGTTTAGGATGAACAGCGCAGGGACTCAGCCATACATATACATGTGCCCGTTCTCCCCCAGACTCCCCCCCCCAATCCAGGCTGGCACATAACATTAGAATTTATTTTTAAGTGAAGGGTAATTGCTTTATAATGTTGTGTTGGTCTCTGCTGTACAACAACATGATTGCAATATTTAGTTTTTAAAGAATTTAGTCTATTTTTTGAAGAATTTCATCAATTTTGTCAGATTCGGGTTATATATTTTTGGCAATAATACTGCACACTTGGTACATCATGCCTGGAGACACAGGATGTGGTCTTTGTCTCCAGTCCCACTTCTCTGAAAGGAGATATGCCACGTTACAAACAAGAGTTCGTGTGTGGTGGATGGGGGTCAGGTCTTTCCCGCTAGAAAGCGGACTTCTCAGGGGCAGGGGCCATGGGGAGCTCATGAGATGCCCAGTGCATTGCCAGGGCCGGCTTTGAGTAAATGCTCAGTGAACGTCTGAAAGGCGGAGAAGCAAGGGTGAGACCATGAAGCAGGTGGGTAGAGGTTATTATCACTCATTCCATTCAGTACATGGCTCATCTGCTATCTCAGACGAGGTTCTACTTGCTGGAGCTGCATCAGCGAACAAGTCAGCCAAAAATCCTGGACCTCCCTCTCTGATGGAGGGAGGTAGCTGTAGACAAGCAAGCAGGAGTTTCTCAGCTGCAGCGCTAGTGCAGTCCTCAGTGGGGTCGCTTTTTGTTGCAGTGGGGCTGTCCTCTGCATTGCAGGATGCTCAGCAGCCGCCCTGGTCTCTGCCCGTTAGAGGTCAGGAGCAACCCCACCTCCAGCTGTGGTGACAAAGAACATCTCTACACATTGCCAAGCTCTCTGGGGAGCAGAGGCACCCCTCACTCAGAACTGCTGCAGCAAAGGAACAAGTAAGACCATTCCAGAAACTTAACTACAAACAGAAGCAGACTCACAGACTTAGAGAACAAACTTACAGTTCCCAGGGGAGAAGGATGGGGGGAAGGGATAGTCAGGGAGCTTGGGATGGACGTGTACACATGGCTATATTCAGAATGCTACCTGACAAGGACCCACTGTGGAGCACAGGGGGCTCTGCTCAGTGTTATGTAGGAGCCTGGATGGGAGGGGAGTTTGGGGGAGAATGGACACGTGTATATGTACAGCTGAGGCCCTTCGCTGTCCACCTGAAACTGTTGCAGCATTGTTCATCAGCTGTACTCCAATATAAAATAAAAAGTTAAAAAAATTATACATAAAGGCTCTACATCGAACCAATAATATAGATAATTGTAATAATGTAATTTGTCATGAAATACTAAAAACTGTATCTATGCAGATATTACCAAATATTTCTAGGGTATTATAGAAATAAATGAGTTTGTACCGTAAAAAAAGTTAAAAGAAATAAGTTCTGCATTTCAGGCACTGTCATTCAACAAGTTTTCATCGGGTGTGTGGCGAAAGATGCAAACAGGGAACCAGACCGTCAAGGCTCCATCTTCACCCGTGGGTCCATTTAACAAAGGAAATTACTTCTTGTAAAGACTAAATATCTCTGATTAAAAAGCCGCAGCACTGGGCCATGTAGGGGGAAATCTCTTCCTGTCTATGAACTCTGAGATGTGTTTTCTCACACAAAGACAGAGCTGCTGCCCCTGGGGAAGAAGTGCCTGCCAAGTCCTCGGCTTCTCTGCTAACAAGCTCAACAAATCAAAAAGTTTCTTCACAACTCCCAGCCCGTTCTCTGCTCGCCTGTTCCTAACGAGCTCAGAGGCCCTGGTCCTCAGCGGCCATCAGAGGTGAAATGGAGGCCAATTACACCAGTCCCATCTGGCTCTTCCTGCTGTAGACACAGTCCTGCATGGCTGCTGGATGGAGGGATCTCTCCCAGCGCTGGGCTTGTAAGCAGAGTTCTCATCCTTGGGGAGCCACCGGTTTAAACTGTGTGAGGCTTTTCTTAGCAGTAAAATGATAGGTGGTTATGATGAGCTAAATTGACTTGGGGGCGGATGGAATTTACAACTCGTGTTAGCAAATGAGCGCAGTCTCACTGGACACCAGGATGTGCAGAGGAGGGTTGGTTGAGGTCCATTGGAATCAGCCTCTATCGTGTGTTCTTACCTGAGTGACATCACCTCTCTGTAGACACTGAACTTAGTATCAGCTCAAACAGCAGTGCTGAAGGTGTGCACTCTCTAATAGAGATGGATTCCCGAGTGAGAACACCCAGACCTGTGGCTTTAATTGACATTCAGATGTTGACACCTCCCCAGAATATATACCTCAAGCCAGGGCCTCCCCTCTCACTCCCAGTGCCACGTAGCCCTCTCTGACTCAGGTTTTCCACTTGCATGTCTAACAGATGTCATAAGATCACCTCTATCTAATTTAATATTTTTTAAATTTTTACTTGGAGGATAATTGCTTTACAGTGTTGTGTTGGTTTCTGCCATACATTAACACGAATCAAATATATGTACACACACACACACATATCCCCTGCCCCTTGAACCTCCCTGTGTCCCACCACATCCCACCCCTCTAGGTCGTCACGGAGCACTGGGTTGAGCTCCCTGCTTCATACAGCTAATTCTCACTGGTTATCTACTTTACTTATCTAGTGTACGAGTTTCAGTGCTCCGCTCCCAAATTGTCCCACCCTCTCCTTTCCCCACTGTTCACTATGTCTGTGTCTCCTCTGTTGCCCTGCAAATAGGTTCCTCAGTACCATCTTTCTAGACTCTCTCTCTCTATATATATATATATATATATAGAAATATGACTAAACATGCCCCCGCCTCAGGAGGTGAGCCAGTGTGAGTCGCTCAGTTGTGTTTGACTCTTTGTGACACCATGGACTGTAGCCCACCAGGTTCCTCAGTCCATGGGATTTTCCAGGCAAGAATACTGGAGTGGGTTGCCATTCTCTTTCTCCAGGGGATCTTCCCCACCCAGGGATTGAACCCGGGTCTCCTGCATTACTGGCAGGCTCTACCGTCTGAACCAGGTAAGCCTGACCCATATATATATATACATACACACGTTAATATACAATACTTGTTTTTCTCTTTCTGACTTACTTCACTCTGTATAATAGGCTCTAGGTTCATTTACCTCATTATAACTGATTCAAATGTGTTCTTTTTTATAGCTGAGTAATTTAATACATAGAGGAGGAAATGGCAACCCACTCCAGTGTTCTTGCCTGGAGAATCCCAGGGACGGCGGAGCCTGATGGGCTGCCGTCTATGGGATCGCACAGAGTCAGACACAACTGAAGCGACTTGGCAGCAGCAGCAGCAGGGGGAGTTAAATATGTTTTTTAAAGCTAAGAAAGCTGGTTTTCAAAAGAGAAACATCCCACTGTCCACTGGTCCATGAGAATGTGTGAGTGAACAGTTGTGCTTCACAGGCACTTTGTTACCAAAGATTCTGTTGCAGGACACAGGCTGAAATCAGAGACATTTGTTTTAGGGTGACACTGCATCACTGAGCCTTGGACAAAGGGGACAAAGTTGTTCTGTTGTAATGGAGCTTCCCACAAACTTCCAAGAAAGGCAATGCCAAAGAATGCGCAAACTACCGCACAACTGCACTCATCTCACACGCTAGTAAAGTAATGCTCAAAATTCTCCAAGCCAGGCTTCAGCAATATGTGAACCGTGAACTTCCTGATGTTCAAGCTGGTTTTAGAAAAGGCAGAGGAACCAGAGATCAAATTGCCAACATCCGCTGGATCATGGAAAAAGCAAGAGAGTTCCAGAAAAACATCTATTTCTGCTTTATTGACTATGCCAAAGCCTTTGACTGTGTAGATCACAATAAACTGTGGAAAATTCTGAGAGAGATGGGAATACCAGACCACCTGATCTGCCTCTTGAGAAATCTGTATGCAGGTCAGGAAGCAACAGTTAGAACTGGTCATGGAACAACAGACTGGTTCCAAATAGGAAAAGGAGTATGTCAAGGCTGTATATTGTCACCATGTTTATTTAACTTATATGCAGAGTACATCATGAGAAATGCTGGACTCGAAGAAACACAAGTTGGAATCAAGATGGCTGGGAGAAATATCAATAACCTCAGATATGCAGATGACACCACCCTTATGGCAGAAAGTGAAGAGGAACTCAAAAGCCTCTTGATGAAAGTGAAAGTGGAGAGTGAAAAGGTTGGCTTAAAGCTCAACATTCAGAAAACGAAGATCATGGCATCTGGTCCCATCACTACATGGGAAATAGATGGAGAAACAGTGGAAACAGTGTCAGACTTTATTTTGTGGGGCTCCAAACTCACTGCAGATGGTGACTGCAGCCATGAAATTAAAAGACGCTTACTCCTTGGAAAGAAAGTTATGAGCAACCTAGATAGCATATTCAAAAGCAGAGACATTACTTTGCCAACAAAGGTCCATCTAGTCAAGGCTATGGTCTTTCCTGTGATCATGTATGGATGTGAGAGCTGGACTGTGAAGAAGGCTGAGCGCCAAAGAATTGATGCTTTTGAACTGTGGTGTTGCAGAAGACTCTTGAGAGTCCCTTGGACTGCAAGGAGATCCAACCAGTCCATTCTGAAGGAGATCAGCCCTGGGATTTCTTTGGAAGGAATGATGCTAAAGCTGAAACTCCAGTACTTTGACCACCTCATGCGAAGAGTTGACTCATTGGAGAAGACTCTGATGGTGGGAGGGATTGGGGGCAGGAGGAGAAGGGGACGACAGAGGATGAGATGGCTGGATGGCATCACTGACTCGATGGATGTGAGTCTGAGTGACCTCCGGGAGTTGGTGATGGACGGGGAGGCCTGGTGTGCTGCAGTTCATGGGGTCGCAAAGAGTCGGACACGACTGAGCGACTGATCTGATCTGATAGACATATGTCTAGACACTGCAAGATAATTGACATATAACATGATGTAAAGATACACAATATAGGAATTTGGTACACATATGTGCATACGTGATATAGGTGTGTCAGGTATATACATACATATTACAAAGTGATGATAAGGTCAGTTAACACTTCCATCATCTCTCACAATTATATTTTTGTGTGTTTGGTGAGAACTTAGAAACCTTCATGAAGAAAATTACTTTAAAAGATTTAATATGACCCTGCAATCCCACTCCTGGGCATATATCTGGAGAAAAACATGGTCCAAAAGGACACGTGCACCCCAGTGTTCACTGCAGCGATTTTTACAGTAGCCAAGACATGGAAGCAACCTGAATGTTCACTGACAGAGGAATGGATCAGAAAGAGGTGGCACACATACAATGGGGTATTACTCAGCCACTGAAAAGAATGAACTAGTGCCGTCTGCAGCTGCACGGTTGGACCTAGAGATGGTCACACTGAGCGAAGTAAGTCAAACAGAGATCTCTTATGATATCCCTTATATGTGGAATCTAAAAAGAAATTACACAGATGAAGTTATTTGCAAAACAGAAAGGGACTCACAGACTTAGAGAACGAACTTACGGTTACTGAGTGTGGGGGGAGGGACAGATCGAGAGTTTGGGCTGGACACGTACACACAGTTATGTCTAAAGTGAATAACCAGCAAGGACCTACGGTATAGCGCAGGGAACTCTGCTCAGTGTTGTGTGTCAGCCTGAATGGGTGTGGGGCTCTGGAGGAGAATGGATACACATACACATTCATCACGGAGTCCCTTTGCGGTTCGCCTAAAACTGTCACAACCTTGTCATTTGACTATATGCCAATGTAAAATGAAAAGGTTTTAAAATTTAAAAAAAAGATTTTCTGAAAAACATAAGATGTCTTAGAGAAGTACAAGAATGCTAACAGCAGTATTGTTCATCTTGGAAAAACAAAAGTGTTGAAAACAACCTAAAAGCCCACCGACACAGGGGTGACTGCACTGACGTCTCATTCACAGCATGGGGTGCTATGCCGCAGTCAAGAGGAAAGATGAGTTTGTGTGTGATCCACGTTTATTCAATGAGAGTATCTCCAAAGCATGATAAACAAAAAAAAAAAAAAAAAAAACCACACATTGCAGAAAAATTAGTCTTGATAATAACCAGTATTAATAATGTTCAGTAACATTAACTATCATGGCTTTTGATATTACCAGAACATTCGAGAAAGGTTTGTAACCAGAAGGCATGACTGATGCCCTACTTGTCAAAGAGCCTCATTCTCATCCACTGTGGGGCAGAAAGTCCCCAGAGGTGGCACTGGATGAATTCCCAAGACAAACGGGAAATAGGCAACAGGAGGTGCTGTGTCGCAGAGCACAAGCCCACAGATGTCCGCAACACTGGCCCACCCCCTGCTTTCTGTGCCTGCTGCTCATAACGCAGGCTCCACCCCAGGGCCAGGATGCGTCTTGCCTCCCTATCACCTCATACCCTTGGAAGAACTGGCCTCCCACCAGCCCAGCTCCACACCGGGAAGAGGCTTGGCCTCACCTGATGCCCAGGAGGGAGCCGTCAGGACACACAGCTAGGTAGGTCAGGCTGCTCCAAGTTTCTGAGTGGCTTGCATCTCACACCTGGGGTGACTGGAGGAAGCAGAATGAGTAGAACCTGTGGTTATAAGGAATAGTCAGCTGGTTAGAACCCCACCACTGCCACTTACTATCTACACTGTTGTTCGGTTGCTAAGTCGTGTCCAGCTCTGTGTGACCCCATGGACTGCAGCACACCAGGCCTCTCTGTCCATCACCAACTCCCTGAGCTTGCTCAAACTCATGTCTAGTGAGTCAGTGATGCCATCCAACCATCTCATCCTCTGTGATTCCCTTCTCCTCCTGCCCTCAATCCTTCCCAGGATCAGGACTTTTCCAATGAGTCAGTTCTTCGCATCAGGTGACCAAAGTATTGGAGCTTCAGCTTCAGCATCACTCCTCCCAATGAATATTCAAGATTGATTTCCTTTAGGATTGACTGGTTTGGTCTCCTTGCTGTCTAGGGGACTCTCAGGAGTCTTCTTCGGCACCATCTAAAAGACCTCAGCAAGCTGTTTAACCTCTGTGCCTCAGTTTTTCTATCTGTGAAAGGGGGATGATAAAATAGCACCCGCCTCCTGGGATGGATGGGAGAAGTAAGTGTGTCGCATGCAAAAGCACTCACTTGGGTTGGTATCTGTCTCTCAGGAAGCAATATTCATTTATTTTTAAAGATTTGCCTATACATAGAAAACCCTAAAGACTCCACCAGAAAATTACTAGAGCTAATCAATGAATATAGTAAAGTTGCAGGATATAAAATCAACACACAGAAATCCCTTGCATTCCTATACACGAACAATGAGAAAACAAAAAGAGAAATTAAGGAAACAGTTCCATTCACCATTGCAATGAAAAGAATAAAATACTTAGGAATATATCTACCTAAAGAAACAAAAGACCTACATACAGAAAACTATAAAACACTGGTGAAAGAAATCAAAGATGACAGAAATAGATGGAGAAATATACCGTGTTCATGGATCAGAAGATAGTGAAAATGAGCGTACTACCCAAAGCAATCTATAGATTCAATGCAATCCCTATCAAGCTACCAACGGTATTTTGCATAGACTAGAACAAATAATTTTACAATTTGTGTGGAAATACAAAAAACCTCGAATAGCCAAAGCAATCTGGAGAAAGAAGAATGGAACTGGAGGAATCAACCTGCCTGACTTCAGGCTCTACTACAAAGCCACAGTCATTAAGACAGTATGGTACTGGCACAAAGACAGAAATATAGATCAATGGAACAAAATAGAAAGCCCAGAGATAAATCCATGCACCTATGGACACCTTATCTTTGACAAAGGAGGCAAGAATATACAATGGAGAAAAGAATCTCTTTAAGAAGTGGTGCTTGGAAAACTGGTCAACCACTTGTAAAAGAATGAAACCAGAACACTTTCTAACACCATACACAAAAATAAACTCAAAATGGATTAAAGATCTAAACATAAGACCAGAAACTAAAAACTCCTAGAGGAAAACATAGGCAAAACACTCTCCGACATAAATCACAGCAGGATCCTCTATGACCCACCTCCCAGAATATTGGAAATAAAAGCAAAAATAAACAAATGGGACCTAATGAAACTTAAAAGCTTTTGCACAACAAGGGAAACTATAATCAAGATGAAAAGACAGCCTTCAGAATGGGAGAAAATAATAGCAAACAAAGCAACTGACAAGGAATTAATCTCAGAAATATACAAGCAACTCCTGCAGCTCAATTCCAGAAAAATAAACCCAATAAAAAAACGGGCCAAATATGTAAACAGACATTTCTCCAAAGAAGACACACAGATGGCTAACAAACACATGAAAAGATGCTCAACATCACTCATTATCAGAGAAATGCAAATCAAAACCACAATGAGGAACCATTTCACACCAGTCAGAATGGCTGCTATCCAAAAGTCTACAAGCAATAAATGCTGGAGACGGTGCAGAGAAAAGGGAACCCTCTTATACTGTTGGTGGGAAAGCAAACTAGTATAGCCACTATGGAGAACAGTGGGAGATTCCTTAAAAAACTGGAAATAGAACTGCTATACGACCCAGCAATCCCACTGCTGGGCATTTACACCAAGGAAACCAGAATTGAAAGAGACACGTGTACCCCAGTGTTCACAGCAGCACTGTTTATAATAGCTAGGACATGGAAGCAACCTAGATGTCCATCAGCAGATGAATGGATAAGAAAGCTGTGGTACATATACACAATGGAGTATTACTCAGCCATTAAAAAGAATACATTTGAATCAGTCTAATGAGGTGGATGAAACTGGAGCCTATTATACAGAATGAAGTAAGTCAAAAAGAAAAACACCAATACAGTATACTAACGCATATATATGGAATTTAGAAAAATGTTAACAATAACCCTGTATGCAAGACAGCAAAAGAGACACAGATGTATAGAACAGTCTTTTGGACTCTGTGGGAGAGGAAGAGGGTGGGATGGTTTGGGAGAATGGCATTGAAACATGTATAATATCATATATGAAATGAGTTGCCAGTCCACATTCGATGCATGAGACAGGGTGCTCAGGGCTGGTGCACTGGGACGACCCTGAGGGATGGATGGGGAGGGAGGTGGGAGGGGGGTTCAGGATGGGGGACACATGTACACCTGTGGCAGATTCAGTCATTGTATGGCAAAACCAATACAATATTGTAAAGTAATTAGCCTCCAATTAAAATAAATAAATTTATATTAAAAAAACTTTAAAAATATGGACCATTTTTTAAGTTTTTGTTGAATTTTTTTACAATATTGGTTCTGTTTTATGGGGTTCTTTTGGCCACAAGGCATGTGGGATTTTATCTCCCCAGCCAGGGATCAAACCTGCAGCCCCTGCATTGGAAGGGAAAGTCTTAGGAAACGACAGATAGATCCCAGTTATCATGCTGCTGACGTAGTATCAGGGACTCAAGACCGAGTAGTCAGAGTGGCAAGCGTGGTCCAGCCGCTGCTGCTAGGGCGCCAGGCCCGTCTTTGCTGCGGTGGTGGTTCTGTGCCTTGCAGGGTGTTGACCAACATCCCGTCTCCACTCAAAAATGTCCCCAAATGGTGCCACAGATCCCTTTTTGGAGGGAACACGATCATCCCTTGTCTGAGAACCGCTGCTCTAAGTGAGATCACCGTAAATGGAGGCATGTAAGCCAGAGCTATGAGCTGGTGGGGTGAAAATACTGTGGGCAGCACTCGTGGAGAGGCAGTTCCTAAAATCTCATCCTACCCCTGAAGCGATGCTTCCGCACCACTCAGCAGCCATGCTGATGTCTCACATTGGCCAATGACTCAAATCCAGGGTGTCTGCTCCCCTCCACTGCTTCAGATTATGACGTTTCTTAAGTTATTTATTTACTTTTGGCTGCATTGGGTCTCAGAGAAGGTAATGGCAACCCACTCTAGTGTTCTTGCCTGGAGAATCCCATGGACGGAGGGGCCTGGTGGGCTGCAGTCCATGGGGTCGCTAGGAGTCGGACATGACTGAGCGACTTCACTTTCACTTTTCACGTTCATTGCATTGGAGAAGGAAATGGCAACCCACTCCAGTGTTCTTGCCTGGAGAATCCCAGGGACGGCGGAGCCTGGTGGGCTGCCGTCTCTGGGGTCGCACAGAGTAGGACACGACTGAAGCGACTTAGCAGCAGCAGCACTGGGTCTTTGTTGCTGTACACAGGCCTTCTCTAGTTGCAGCGAATGGGGGCTAGTCCAGGGTTGCAATACGTGGCGTTCTCATGGCGGTAGCTTCTCTTGTTGCAGTGGAGAAGGAAATGGCAACCCACTCCAGTACTCTTGCCTAGAAAATCCCATGGACGGACGAGTGTGGTAGACTACAGTCCATGGGGTCATAAAGAGTCGGACACAACTGAGTGACTTCACTCCACTCAACTCACCCTTGTTGCAGAGCATGGGCTGAAGGGCACACAGGCTTCAGTTTACAGCGCATGGGCTCAGTAGTCGTGGTGCACAGGCTCAGCTGCCCCGCAGCATGTGGAATCTTCCCAGACCAGGGATCGAACCCGGGTCCCCTGCATTGGCAGGCGGATTCTTAAGCACTGGACCCCCAAGGAAGTCCCCCATTATGATGTTTGTGATATTGTTATTTATATCCATGCAGAGGCCTTACCACACAGTTCTGAGAAACACAGATGCACCCATTTGGAGAAAACAAGAGACACAGTGTTTCACATACCAGGCACTTCCCACAGTTACACCTGTACTAACTTTACTTAATCCTCATGGTGAGTCTATGGTGAGTGAGGGGACATTGCTATTCCTACGTTTCAGATAAAGAAACCAAAGCACAGAGAGGTCAAGCAATTCGCCTAACATCACACAGGCGGCGCGTGGCTGGGCTAGGTTTGAACCTTGGAGGGGGGCATGTGACGTGCACAGTGCCACTTTCGTTTCTTCTTCCCTCTGGTTGGTTAGGGTCTTCCCACCCCGGGGATTGAACCCAAGTCTCTCTTGTCTTCCTGCATTGGCAGGCAGGTTCTTTACCACTAGCACCAGCTGAGAAGCCCTTTATATTTGAATTAATCGCCAAGTCAAGAAATTGAAACCACCACCACCTGGAATTCGGGTTCTCTTTAAAAGTATCAGGGAATCTGGCAATGGTTGGTCCACCACCACCAGCTGGCAGGAGCTTGGAGCAGCCGCCTCATTCCAACAGATCCCGTTTCTCCAGAGCCCCCATCATTCCCTATTCTATCAATTGGCTGGCTCACTAATTCACTAAATAATTCACTGGGTGTGTTTGCCCAGCCTCTGCAGATATTAGACTTTCAGACCTCCAGGGAGGACAAATCATGTGTGTGTGGTTTTGTCTGTCTGTCTGTCTTTGTTTGGCTGTTAGGAGCCTAGCCATAGCAATCTGTAATTCAGTCCTGTCTACGTTACAGAGGATGGTTGATTTCCATTTCCTTCCTGTGTGTGAGGGCATGCTCTGACTTTTTGAGACCTCCTGGACTGTAGTCACCAGGCTCCTCTGTCCATGGGATTCTCCAGGCAAGAAGACTGGAATGGGTTGCTATTTCCTCCTCCAGGATTCTTCCCAACCCAGGGATCAAACCTGCATCTCCTGCACTGGCAGGCAGATTGTTTACCACTGGGACAGGGTAAACAGGGTAAACAGAAGCCCCAGGACAGGGGAGGGATCCAGAGACTCAGCCTCACAGGCCCCACATTTTCCTTCTGGCTGTTGAAAAAAAGAAGTTGTCATGTATTGAGACATAGGGAAACCCATGTATGTGTAACCCATACATGGGTTAACCTGAATTCCATGCTAACTAAAATAGCATCTTTTTGGCCTAACATATATGCATTGTACATCTGCTTCAATTATTTAGGAAAAGGGCACCTTGACCAGAAATAATGTCCATGTTAAAAATAAAGGTTAAAGACCCTCATTCTGGGTCGCCGGGGCTTGTCCTTCTTTGATAGTAAGACTCCCTTCCCAGGTGCCAAGTCCACACTGACTTGATAATGTATGTGCTGGTCTCCCTTTTAACACTGAAGAAATATAATGCCCCTGGCTTAACGTTTTTGTTCTGTTGTTTTTCAGCGGCTAAGCTATGTCTGACTCGTTGTGACATCATGGACTGCAGCACGGTAGGCTCCCCTGTCCACTGTCTCCCTGAGTTTGCCTAAACTCATGTCCATCGCGTTGGTGATGCCATCCAACCATCTCATCGTCTCTCGTCCCCTTCTCCTCCTGCCCTCAATCTTTCCCAGCATCAGGGTCTTTTCCAGAGACTCTGTTCTTCACATCAGGTGGCCAAACTATTGTAGCTTCAGCATCAGTCCTTCCAATGAATATTGAGGGTTGATTTCCTTAGGATGGAAATGTGATTAAAACTGGAAATTTAATTTTTGATTTGCATTTTATAATAGAACGAAACTAAAAGAAAGCAAGAGACAGTGCTTCCCAGTCAGGCACCACCCTCTGGAGCTCTGGCTGGCTCCTCCAATTGATAGGGAGAACTAAGATCCCGTAGGTCATGTGGTATGGCCAATCCTGCCCCACGCCACAAGAAAAACCAAAGCCCAAGAAAACAAACGACGAAAACTATGGTCAACTAATCCAAATCAGGCTTTTATCTGAGAGGCTGAAGTGGGCCAGGTATCATGGCAATGGGTTCTGTGTTTCTTCACTCTTTCAGGGTCCCCCCTGGAGGAGACCTGATAATCAGATGGCCTGGGTCCCAGCCCTGGACCCAGAGAGGAGATTCAAAACTGAGGCTGGGGGTGGGGTATGGGGGTGGGATTTATAAGTTATGTGTGTGTGTACGTGTGCTCACATACTTAATGCTATGCTTTTTCTGCATTTTCCTTCGGATAATCTGTGGCTCCCACCTGCTTCTGGAAGCACAGGCTTTGGCTAGCTTGAGTGCATGCACTGGGGCAACACTAGGCATAGCAACCCCATTCCTAGGATGCTGGCTTTCGGGGGAATTATAATAAACAAGAAAAAGCCTACACAATGAAGCCTACAACTGCAGTAGTATGTGGGAATAACTAAGGAAAACTTATGAGAAAAACAAAAACCCACAAAGCTTTACCAGTTGATAAGAGTGCTTGAATATGTAAAAGAACATCATATTCCTGGATGCTAATAAATGTAACAAGGTCTATTCTTCCTGATTTGTAAGTTCGCTTCAATAATCATCAAACAGCTGTTTTTAACTGGTAAACAAATTTTTTATTCAGAACAGTTAACAATCATATCTTACTCATATAAATAAACAGAAACATTAATGTACTTTTTAAAGGCACGATGACAGAAAACTCATAAGGCTATATGCAAGTTGAAAATATAGATCTAGGATATGTAAAGGGTGACAAAACAACCAGTTTGGATGATACAGATATAGAACTGTATTATAAAATAAGATATTATGACTTGATGTGTCATTTACTAAAATTGATGTCGGGGCAGTTAATGGGAGACCATTTTTATTTTCACATAATACATTCAAAGTAAATTCAGTAATAGTTAAAGTATATTTTATATAATAAAAACTGCAGAATAAAACATTAGTCTTTAGAGAAGGTTAGATTTTTAGGTTTAGAAAAGATATCAGAAGAATTGAGCTTTATAAACTGAAACCTTGTCAAAAAAAATTATCCAAAGAAACAGGAAAATGTTTATGGCCAAAATGAAGACAGATAATATCCTTTAATAAAGAGACTGCTCAAACTGACTGGAAGATATTAAAGCCACACAGACAATGAATGCAAAGAGAAGAAATATAATTGCTTAAGAAGCTCAGAGGAAAATATTCAGTGTCCTTAAAAACTAAATAAATACAATTAAAATTAAATGTCCTTTCCCTTGTTAAATTAGCAAAGGTGAAAAGTACTCTTAATACATAATGCTAGCGAGAATGTGTGGAAAACACAGTCATGAGTTAATGGTGGCAGTGCAAATTGGTATGTTTTCAAAAGAAAACTTAGATGTGTATCAGGAACCTTAAACGAGTACTCCCCTTCCAATACAATCATTCCCCTTCCGATACAGGAACTCCTCTTTGGCAAAATCTTAAAGAATCCTAAGTTTAGAAAAATATTTTAAGGCCCAAAATGTTCATCACAGTATTCTTTACAATTGTGAAAAACCAGAACTAAGTTAAATACTCAAACAGAGGGAGGGCCACACACATAAATCTCTGGGCATACTGTGCAGCTGTGAACAAGGGGAAAACGGCTGACCAGGGTGGCAGAGCAGTGTGTGAGGTGTACAATTACGGGGAAAAAACAGGCCATGCACATATGGGATGATCACAGCTAAATGAAAACTATGAACATCTTAAAATAGGTAATATGGCCACATGTGTGAGTAGGCGAGACAGAACAGAAGTACCAAGGAAACCAGAGTCCCTCCCCACTACTCCCTAGAGGCAAGCACCTCCGTAGTCTGGTAATTATTTTTAAATTATAAGAAAACAGAGGACTGCCCTGGCGGTCCAGTGGTTAAGACCCTGTGCTTCCCAACACAGGGGGCTCAGGTTCAATCCGTTTGGGAAACTAGGATCCCGCGTGCAGTATATGCAGCCAAAAAAAAAAATTATGAGAAAACAAACCAAAATGACCAAAATGTTAATGGTGTTTATGGTGCACTAGAGTGTGCAGGCTGGGACGGCAAGGCAGAGAGAGAGATCTACCTTTTCATAAAATTGAAATTGTTTTTAATGAGTCAAGTACTGCTCTCAAACGAACAGCAGGAATCCTTCAGAAATGCATACTTGAAAAAAAGGAAAACCAGTTCTTGCAAATCAGTTAAAAAAAAAAAAAAAAAAAGCACAAAGACACAATAGTAAAATGGGCAAAAGGCCTAGATTATACACAGAGAAGTTTAAAAGCATACACAGGCGGGAGGGAATTCATGAGTGAGCAAGAATCACTTTTGGCTTATCAAACAAGCAAACATTTTATTGGTTTAAGTAACAAATATCCAATGCTGGCAAAGTTGTTCAAAGACTTATTTATACCAGGCGTGGCAAAGACACTTCTTTGCAAATATGAACTGCTCAGTCTGTCTGATCTGGAGTGTTATGCTGAGAAAGGTGTGGGCCAGTCTTCAGGTTCAGGGCCAGTGTGACTGATTAGCTACGCACATCCCTGCCCACCTTCCTCCCGCCCTGCCCTTAGCTGGTGGCTCTGAGTGCTGCCCCTCGGGAAACAAATTCTGCACTATCTTTTGAGAACCACAGAAATGCTTTTCACGTCTCATCTGGTAATACCACTTTTTGGAAATCTATCTTAGGCAAGCAACTACAAATACAATGCTCTATGATCTGTTAATCGAACCTTTACATCACTGTCATTTTAAAATTGTCATTACAAATTAGTGAGAAAAAGAGAATTTTAAATCTGTAATATGAAAAATGTTTACTCAAAGAAAAAAATTTTTTTAAGTACAGTGAATACTAAAATATGCTAAGATGTGGCTGTGTCTGATGTATGGCTGTGGTTTATCAGCAATCACTAAGAGAACTTTCAGCACCCCGAGTGCCTACTATGTATCAGGCACTGTTAGGCTCTGTTGCAGATGAGCACGAGGGCTTTCAAGAGCTCCAACAGGAGTCACCGCATTTCCTAAGAAAGCGAGGTTAATCAGCTTCTGAGCGGGGGGCTGGCTCTGGCTTCAGGTCTGCCTGGTTCCAAAGCCCACGCTCTCCCTGCCCTGCCAAGGGGCTCCTCAGCCAGTGAACAGAGGCACGGTCCTGGGTGTGTGCTCTGATGAGAGCACCCCGGGGTAGTTTATTAGCCTGCTGTGCTTCTCAAATTGTATTTAATATGCTTAATACTATTTAATGAGGAAAGTAAACCTAACATAACTGGTTAAATGAGGGTCTGAACAAACTACTTCATCTGTGGATCTTTCTAGGCCTGACATCAGGCCTCTTATTCCCTAAGGGGGGTTAAGAGTGCAAATTCTTCATGGAGAAAGTGAGTATAGGGGAGAGTTAAGTAGTTCAGTTGCTCCCAAGAGGGAAAAAAAAAAAAATCTAAAAATCTTTTAGACCTTGAGGAGAGAAGGCCAGGAATGCTTCCAAAGCCTTCAAGTGCTCCCAAAGACTTCTAAAGCCTTGCTGGGAACTTCTCCTTGGGGAACACAACCACATGCAAAGATATCACAGCAAGTTGCTGATGGAGATTCCAAGATTGAGGAGGTAATGGGGAAGCAATGCACACGTAAGAGATAAGTTTCGGGTGTACAACACAGGGAGTGAGTATTCTTGTACATCACCAAACAAGCACCACAATGAGCCCAGTTACCATCTGCCACCACAAAGCTGTCACAATGCTACTGACTATATTCCCTATTTGTACATTACACTCCTGTGACTTCTTTTATAGCTGGAAGTTTGTACTTCTTAATCCCCTGCACCTTTCCGGTCTATCCCCCCATCCTCATATAATACAGTATGTTAATTATAACTAAATAAAAAAAATTTTTTTAAAGGTTCACAATGGAATAAAAAAAAAGAGATAAAGAACAGTATCCCCAGTTTCCAACCCTAGAAGTCTAGTGAAATAAACTAGGCCACATCTATGCAATCAAGTATCAGGCAGTCCTGAAAGATGAAACTGGGGATATATTTAGGAATGTAGGAAGATGTTCAGGATATATTAGAAGAAAAATTGCAACTTTAAAAATAGTATGTATTTTATTTAAAAATCTACATAAACCTATACACAGGAAAAAATGTCTGAACAGTGTATACCTCTTTCAGCAGCAAGTATATCTAAGACAGGAAAATACAAATATTAAAAAACAAAAATCCAAAACCTCAAAGATGATAGTATTTTCCAATTGTCTTCAATGGATATGTATTACTTGCATAATCAAAGAAAGCTTAAAACATGAGTGTTTCTAAATTTAAAAAATATTAACCTGAGTATAAGAGCAGTGCCCAAACTGTCTGATGTATTAGGAATTGGTTGGGAAAAGCCAGGAAGAATAGCATTATCTTGGGGGCCCACTAGAACAGCAGGAAGAAAAGCAGCAAGGTGAGAGAGAACAGGCTGAGGTACCTGCCACCACAGGCAGCTCGAGTTCAGCTTGTAAAGTATGGAGGCAGTGGCCTGTGCATATTCCAGGGATGACCGGCAGAGTTAACTATCCATGCTGTCACCGCTGCCGTCTGTGGTATGAAAGAAGCATCGGAACAGAGTCAAGTCTGATGTTCCCTGGCTTTCTAGAGTTAAGGCCTGTTAAGAAGCCTGGGCCCACGGCCCTCGACCAATGGCCCACAGCAGACCTCCTCAAGGAGTCTCCATCACCTCTTAATCCAAATATCTAAAGACCAGGATGGAGTAATGGAGGGAAGCACATAAAGAAAAGTCTAGAAGAGGTGATAAAGAAGGAATATGCAGATGGATCATGAAGAGTCCACAGACGGTAAAAACTCTAAAATCTTCCTGCCTATGAATGGTGCAGTGGCTTGGAGAATGACTTCAAGATCCCAGACCTTAGGGAAGGGCAAAAAGCTTGATGGGATATGATATCAAGTACACAAAACCACCTATGAGGTATTCTTGCCAAAGCAGCTGAAGATGAATCAAATTAAATTCTCCAGAGTTTAGCGTTAACTTCCAGTTAGAGAAAATACAGAGAGGGACAAATTAAGGATACCACAGGAAGCAAATGGACACATTTAGAAGGGGGGACAGTCCACAGGACAACTGACCTTGTTTCTGCCAATACTACTTGCATAATCACACAAAGCTTAAAAAAAAAATGAGAGCTAGAATGATGGTTGCCATGGCTGGAGGGAGGGGGAAATGGGGAGTTATTGTTTAATGGATATAGAATTTGACTTTTTAAAGATGAAAAAGTCCTGAATATCCACTGCACAACAATGTGACTCAAATGAGTGCTTCTAAATTTAAAAAGTTAAACCTTAATATAAAGAATATAAAAACTGTTAGCTATATTAGGAATTGGGTGGAGAGAGGGGGTAAATATATTTCTACATTATTCTTGGGCTCACATAAGGCATTAAGAAAAAGTGAGAGGAGATTGCTTTAGATTAAGAGAAACTTGAAATCACACAACCAAATGCAATCAATGGAGCACATTTGGATCCAGATTCAAACAAGTCAGCTATAAAAGGACATCTTGGAAATGACTAGGAAAATCTGATTACAGTCTGGGTAAGACACTTTGAGTTGATCCAAAATTTTCCTTTATATATATACTGTGTATGTGTATATATATATATATATATATATATATAGCTTAAGTTTAAAAAAACAGAGATGACACAATAGAAAGAAAGTGTGTTAAACAAATAATAACTGAGGTAGTATTTAGATTTAGCAAAAATGGTGAAAGAAATGAAACGGCAGACTGACAAGGGCGTGAGTAAAGCTATGATCCCGGGGAAAGAAGCAGATTTCACAAGGTAGTGGTGAGGTAAAAGTTATCATAAATACATGACAGGGTTTTCCTGGAGTTGAATGGAGAGATTAAGGAAAAATTACAACTGTTCAGAAAAGGATGGGGTCTGGTTGAAAAGGCATAGGAGCCAACTATGCCTTGAAAGGACTCCCAGTGGCCAGAGCTGGAACAGTTCTAAAATAACTAACGGTCATGTTGAATTACAGCCCATGCCACAAATCCATCCTGATAAAATAAATTACTGAATAAAAATACAGGGAAGCAACTTTTCCTCACAGAATTCTAACTACTAAATGTAGCAGGGATGAGGAAAATTTAAAAATCACCATTATAGTATGACAGAGTAAAAATGGCTGTAGGTAAAATCCACTTGCTAGATGCGAGAATTCAGTAGGTAAAAGTTTCAGGAGAAATCGGAAGCTCTCCTCAAAGTTTCTCCTGAGAGATATTTATAAATTACAAAGAGAAACAAATAAAGGTTAATTAACAACATCAATAATAAGCCACACTGACACTATGTTCCTTTGAGGTGGTGGTGGCAGGATCAGAAACAAATATACAGTGGGTGGGAGGGTGGTCCCTGGGAGGAAACAGGGCCAGTCAGTGAGGGCTGTCTCATCAGGGACTTGGGAAATGAGGAAAAGGGGCTGTGAGTGAGCGCTCATGTGGAGCAAGTGCTCATTTGGCTGGTGCAGGTCCTAATGAGTCATGTTTGTTTTTCATTTCATGACTCTGGAGCCACACATCATAGATCAGAAATGGCAGGATGAGAAAAAGCAAGGCAGTGAATAACGATAGACACAACCCACCCTGCCAGGCAAGGAGTCGGATTCTGAGACACCAGTTCCACCTGGTTCCCGTGTCTTTGCATCTGACCATCATTCAAGTCGGTGATGCAAAACCTTTACATTAGAACAGTATGGTATGAAAGGGATTTTTAGTGTAATCTGTGGCTCATACTTTTGAGTGAAGTATGCCCAGCGTAGAAATAGGACTTTATGTGAAGCTGGCTGTGCTGACGATGCCAGAATCCAAGAACAGAAACAGCTTTCAAATACTCCTTCCTTCTTCAAAAATACAAAACTCCAAACTCTCAAATATAAAATTACAAAAAATTCTATTTGATCAGAAGCAGATTTACGATCTACAAGACCAATTATAAGAAAGTGTTTAGCAAAAATATACTTCACTGATCAGTGTCCCCAAAATTCACCTAATCCTAAATTGTAAGAGAAATGGCTATCAGAACTTCACTTTAAAAATCTTTTTGATCCCCTAATACTACAAGTGTCCCCATCTGATTTAACATGAAATAACACTGAAATTACTAGAAAGGAAGGTGGCTTCAGTCAGTACAGCTGTTATTTTTCCTCAGAGAGGATGTGGCAGGAATAAAACAAACCTGGGTTGAGCATCAAGATTTAAAATAAGTATCTCATCGACTCTCAAAAACCAAATAATTGAACCAAACCAAGCTGGGGTTCAGTTCTTGCCCCATCACTTAAAACCCAGGTCAAATCAAATGACAACTTGGAGTTTCAAGTTTGCGCTATCTGTAAATATGTAACAAATATCATCAAACTAGGTACAGTGCAGCATTTCTTAAAAGATCAAATAATACATATGGCAATGTTTTCAAAATTATGAAGTACTATGTAAACACATTACCCATTACTTCAGCTTTGTGGACTGATCACTATAGGTACACCTCAAAAACCTTTTTATGATGCCCTCTGCTGACACATCCCATGTGGTAAAGATATTGTATGTGAACACTCCTGTAAAAATTCAGGCAACAGAGTTCCTGTCTGGAGCCCACCTGCCGGTCACAAATTTTTTGGCAGGATGTCAAAATCAAGGTTCTCCATTCTGTGGACACCACCAGAGAAGGGCAAAATCTATCGGCTTCTTTCCCATGCAACAAAAATACTCTGTAAGGTTTTCTGCTTCAGTGACTGACACACGTGCTGTCCGTCTGCAAAAAGATTGTCCTATCCCCTTGAAACCTCTTGCTGTGTTCTGACTAGACCGTGACACATTTTCAAGTTGTTAACAAGGTGGGTGGGAGCACTCGAGGGGTCTCTCTCCAGGAGAAAGCCTAAGATGCTGAGAAATGTTCTGATGGGAGGGTTTTCAACAGTGACGGCACTCAAGGGGCTTCTCTTGGGAATGGAGCTGGTAATGTTGAGTGAGGTAGGATGGTTGGCTGAAACACTTCCCACACAGCTGGCACTGGTAAGGCCTCTCCTGAGCGTGAATCCTGTAGTGCTGGACGAGGTATGAACTCTGACGGAACCTTCTGCCGCAGTTGCAACACTGATAGGCTCTTTCTCCAACGTAGTCATGCTGTCGCTTATATCGAATCAAATACATCTTGTTTCGGGGCAGCTCAAGCGGCAGGGCCATTGCTGCTTCGTGGGCTTTGAGATGCTGGAAAAGATGCGCAGCCTGGATAAAAGCTTTGCCGCATTGGAAACACTCGTGCCAGTCCTGACTCTGAATTCTCACACGGCCGTAGACATCTGCATGCTGGGTCAAGGACTTCCCATCTGAGTGAGTCTTCTGATGTCTGGTGAGGTGTGGCATGAGATAGAAGGCTTCCCCCACACTGTTTACATACAAAGGGCTTCTTTCCCGTATGGATCTGCTGGTGTTTCTCCCGGCCTGCTCGGGTACTAAAATTTCTTTCGCAAAATTCACATCTGTAGTGTTTGTTCTCTTGGAGGAAAAACAAGTTGTGGGCCAGCTGAGACCTGGTGGAGACTCCAGAAGTAGTGCGCTCCTGGGGATCCTTTCCAGGAAGACTCTCCGATGGTTTGTTAAGTTCCGAGCTTTTCTCTAGTTGATCACCCTCGTGGCTTCCTTCCTGAGCAAGGGTCTTGGGGTCACTCATTTCTGTGGGACTCAAAACTTCCGCTGGCTTGACTTGTTGCAACTCCAGGGGATCATCAGAAGACTCTCCTGGGTGGGTATACCAGGAGTCATCTGCCTCCAAATCCTCTATTCCTGCCCCCGAGGATGATATTTCTACAGGCAGGCTTTGCTCTGGAGTTAGATCTTTGGTTTCTAATTGTTCCTCCCAATCTAAAAGAAATGTAAAAGGTCCTCTACTATTTTTACTCAGAGAGAAACATCATTATAGTAGAAACAGAAGAAACCAAAAATTACAGAATAGTTAGTACAGAGGTTTGAGTTTTCTGGGAACCTAAGGAGAGAGTGGGAGAAGGATGGAGAAGAGAGTGAGCAAGGACAGGTGAGGATGAGGCGGAAGAGACCACCTAGGAGGCCTGAGCACTGACGAAGATGCCAGAGACACCGACAGGAAAATGAGAAGGAAACCAGAGAAGGAGGTGGGGCTGGGGCTCGGCTGTAACTTCCAGACTGTGTTTGGCACACCACTGCTGTGTGGAGGAACGGATGTAACTGTGGCCATAAAGGGATTCTATTGTCAGGTCAACCTGGGCAATGCCGTATGATGCAAGTCAGCTTTCATTCCTGTAGGACTCTTCAGATCCTTTAACCAGCGTCTCAGATCTCAAAGAGGGGAGATCTAAGAGGTAGCATTTCTCTAACTAATTTTGTTAGGGAACACTTTTTTTTTTTAAAGAACCCCTATTATCATAATCCTGTAGGACTATTGAAGAAACAGTGGAGTACACCAGTCAACAATCTCTCACTCAGAATAAAGCAAGAGAATTCCAACTCTTTTCTTGGTTCTCAATCTCTCTTTTTACCCATTCAACTTAACATTTATTAAATGTCGATTCTGAGCAAAATGTTATCCAACTGGATGTTCATAAGTCTGTATAAAGACTCTAATCAGGCTATAAATGTACAAAAGGAGAGTTTGGGGAGTTAATTTCTTTTGGGAACAGAAAAAATCAGGGAGGGGAAGGCACTAGGGCTCAGCAGGCAGTTAAGTGGGTGGCAAGCGTATTCTGAGCAAACACTGAACTATGAAAAGTAGAGTCCTGGGGAGCAGTAATACAGGGTTCTATTAGGAGTATCTATGAGAGATGAAGCTGGATGTGACTTTTAGGCCAGACTGGGACGGATTTAAATGTTTTGCTAGAAGTCTGGATTTTCTTTTGAGAGTGGTTAAGAACCTGATCAAAAGTTTGTGCTTTATTAAGTCAACTCCCTGAGTGGGGCTGGAAAGAACAGTGGCATCACACCAAGGTTTTCGCTTGTCTCAGTGAGAGAGCAAAGACCTCTGATTTCTAGCTGTCAGGGGAAAGGCACAAATGAATGTAGGGGCTTGAACACAAGAGGATAGGGAAACTGGCCTCCCTGGAGCTGAGCAGGAGAGAAGAGATGAGCTGTGGAGAGGAGATAAAAGAAGTACTAAGTGAGAATGATGCAGTGAGGCCACATGAGCCCCTCATGTGAAAGCACCTACCAGCCTTCTCTCTAAGCTGAGTGGGCTTTGAGGACCAGCTCCCAGCCCCTGCTCACTGAGCAGGGTTGTCTCCCCAAGATTCCGGTCTCACTGCTCACCTTGACATGTCACTGTACTCCCGTCTTCCTCCCTAGCATGTGATTCCTCCTCTTCCAGCTGTGAGATAATGTCAGGTTTAGGGAACTGGTACCCTGTTGAAGAAGGAAACTTAGTAACTTGGGGGTTCTGTCCTGTACCCTCAGGAACTCCACTCCCATCCTGGTTTCTAAAGACTCTGAGATAATAGGGAAAGTGCAAATTTACACACAAGAAAAATAAAGCCTGTTTCCCCACTAGGGACAAATACCAATGTCCGGAAACAATTCTGGACATCACAGCTTACCGACAGAGACCAGGTTCCTGTAATTTTCCAGCATCACCTCCCGGTAGAGGTTCCTCTGAGAAGCACTGAGGTAGGGTAATTCCTCTGGACTGAAGTCCACAGCCACATCCTCGAAAGTCACCAACTCCTGAAATGCCAGACATACTCCTAAATGATTGAAATCCGGAATTATCCCAAAGAGGGGAAAAGTGCCTGATAAGAGGGGACTGACCATGAAGCAGACATTCAGACAAGCAGAAAGACTCTAATCCAAAGGTTTCAGGGACTTAGAAGTGTATTTTTCCTTTAAGTCTTTCTCATTAAAATGCTTTCTTCTCTGCAATCATCCTCTGTTTTGTTTTTTTTTTTTTTTTCAGTCTTCTAACTTTATAGAGGCTTTCAATGGCTAAGTCAAAGATCTCTCTTGGGAAATGTCACACTGCACTTGAAATTATGTGGGTTATTTTCCAATATCTTTTGGTATTAATTTCTAACATAATTCCACAGTGATAAGAGAACAGACTGTATATGATTTCAATACCTTCAGACCATGAAATTTTTGCACTTTGTTTTATGTCCCTGGGTATGTTCTAGTGTCTCCTAGTTTATAGTCTATGGGAACTTGAATAGAATTTGGATTCTCTTGCTGTGTGAAAACTACATAAATCTGAATTCTGTTGAACTGGTTCACAGTGCTTTTCAGATCTATTATATCCTTCTTTTATTCATTCTATTAATTTTGAGTTTGATATTGAAAGTCCAACTAAAAATCTTAATTCATCACTTAAAAACAATTGTAATTTATGGTAGAACTTCCCTCATAGCTCAGTTGGTAAAGAATCTGCCTGCAATGCAGGCGACTTGGGTTTGATTTCTAGGTCGAGAAGACCCCTGGAGAAGGAAATGGCAACCTACTTCAGCATTCTTGCCTGGAAAATCCCTGGCAGGCCATGTGTCCATGCGGTCACAAGAATTGGACATGACTTAGTGACTAAACCAACCACCACATAGTGGAACTATATGTTACTTTGCTCTGGACTCTCCAAGACTCCTGTAAATGTGTCATCATACTTTCATAATTTAAAACATAAAAAAGAAAGAGAAAAAAAGAAGTATATCTTTATTTGGTCTTGAAGCCTGAGAGAAGTGGGAGCATTTCTGAGATAGCTCCTGCTGCTAATTTTTAGAGATTTGTGTTGGAAGAGAAAGATCCTTTTAAGTTCCTTTATAAAGAGAAAAATGCAAATAAAAGCTGAGCAGTATACCTCAATTTCAGGAAAAAGAGACAATTGGGTTTAAGTTCTGGTTCTCTCTTATAAGTTCTCTAAGTGTGGATAGGTTAAGCCTCAGTGACTCATTCACAAAACACAAACAGCTCATAAATATGAAGAGATAGCCAATCTTACTATAACAAGAAAATGCATTTCAAAATGACAAAGTATGATTTTATACCCATTCAACTGACAAAAATTAAGAAGTCTGACAACATCAAATATTGTCTAGAATGTGGACTCTTGGTGGTAGTGGTGTAGCTGCTCAGTCATGTCTGACTCTTTGAGACCCATCCACTGTAGGCAAGCTCTTTTGTCCATGGGATTTCCAAGGCAAGAATACTAGAGAGCGGGTTCCCATTTCTTTTCCAGGGGATCTTTCTGACCAAGGATTGAACCTCCAACTCCTGCACTGCAGGCAGATTCTTTACTGATCGAGCCACCAAGGAAAATCTTAGAATGTGGACTGACTTTTGAGACCTCTTAAAAGATGCTAAAAGTGAAGCTGCTCAGTTGTGTACGACTCTTTGCGATCCCGTGGACTGTAGCCTACCAGGCTCCTCCATCCATGGAATTTTCCAGACAAGAGTACTGGAGAGGGTTCCCATTTCGCTCTCCAGGGGATCTTCTCAATTCAAGGATTGAACCCAGTTCTCCCACATTGCAGGCAGATGCTTTATGTCTCAGCCACCGGGGAAATGTAAATTGGTAAACCACTTTGGGTCCAGAAATATACCTATTCCTAGATATATCTGCTCATGTGTACTGCCTTATAACCTCCAAAATCTAAGAAAGACCCAAACATTCATTTATGGTAGAAGAGATAAATGTATTATGATACTGGGGCTCCCCAGTGGCTCAGATGGTAAAGAATCTGCCTGAAATGCAGGAGACCCGGGTTCAATCCCTGAGTCGAGAAGATCCCCTGGAGAAAGGAATGGCAACCCACTCTAGTATTCTTGCCTGGAGAATTCCATGGACAGAGGAGACTGGCAGGCTACAGTCCCTGCAGTTGCAGAGTCAGACACAACTGAGCGTTCAGTTCAGACACCCAGTCATGTCTGACTCTTTGTAACCCCATGAACCACAGCATGCCAGGCCTCCCTGTCCATCACCAGCTCCTGGAGTTTACCCAAACCCAGCAGATGGTGATTTGGCCAGATTTTCCTTAGAGAAGGAACAATAGTGAGGGATGTTTTTGCAGTCAGTTGAACAACAGGTAAACAGGGTGGGCTGGTGAAAACCCTATTTCTTTTTTTAAATTTATTTATTTGGCTTTTCTTCCAAGGAGTAAGTGTCTTTTAATTTCATGGCTGCAGTCACCATCTGCAGTGATTTTGGAGCCCCCCAAAATAAAGTCAGCCACTGTTTCCCCATCTATTTGCCTTGAAGTGATGGGACCAGATACCATCATCACTGAGAGACTAACGCACATATAATCACACCACGGAATAATAATAATCATCCAGTAATACAAACTAATTAGTTACAATTACATGCAACATTCTTGGTAACAGAAGGGTGAATGTAAAAAGCAGGTATTGGAACGCTACATAAGACTACGATACCCATTTCACTAATATACATCTTTTGTGTTTTCATGGAAACATTATGCAGATCAATGAACTAGAGACCATGTACTGACTGCCCAGCTTCTATAGAGGGGTTTATCTGGCTCACATGTATTTTTTATTCTTTCTTCAAAATTTGCCAACACCAAAATATTGGTGTAATTCATATTAGTTGGATTTTTTGACTTCTCTTTAAAAAATCAGAAGCTCTAAGGATCTGGGTTCACATTCTCACCTGGCACCATTAGCTGAAGCTGAGTCACAGCTGCCCCTTAGATGGGGTAGGTGCCCCCCAGTTTGTCATAATCCACCCACTTACAAACTCTTTTATATTACCTCAGCAGTCTCTGTGGGCATCTTCACTTGGCATCCTTGACATGAAAACTATAAGGACAGAGGGCTATTCTCAGGAACAGATCATCTAGAACATTTCTCAATCCTTTTCCTCTTATCTCTCCCTCAAGGAGCATTTTTAAACACTTGTTTTCCTAATTGTCAAACGCCTTCCCCCACCCATGAATTTTTTTCTAAAGGAAGCACAACATGTTAGCTTCTTCTAGGTTTCAAAACATGATTTAACAAGAACATTAAGGAGCAAATTTTTAAAAATTCACAACAGTTATTTCATATATAAAAAAGAGCATAATAATAGTACAAATCACACGAGAGTTGCTTTGATTAAGTCAAAAGTGGAGATAAAATGGAATAATAAACAATGAAAAATTAATTCCCGAGATAAGAAAAGAGAGAAAACATTAAAGATATGGTACGTAGGGGTGGCAATAAGGGTGAGAAAAAGCAGGAAAGCAAATACAAAGAGTCAGAAGAAAATTCTGATACAGATACCAGGGAAAGGCTCAGTTAGGTAAAGTTTATATAAAGACTTTAAGGAAATGAGGAAGTTTAATTAGATAGGGGAGGTCTAGAAATCAGAAAGGGGAGCTCCTCATACTGGAGAACTAAGTCAGAAGAAAACCTGACTCACCTGAGATGTAACAAATGGTTTACTGTCAGACATCTCTGTGTCCTCCTCTTGGTGTTCATTGGTGTTTCTCTTTTCTGCAAGAACAGAGTTCTGAGCAGAGAAACCTAGAAGGGAAAGGAATGACCATAGCAATGAGTCCAGTCTGGCAGCACCCACACAGAGAGTAGCCTGCCAACCCCTCACCTCCCATGGGCGGAAGCAGCACTGCCTATGACAAGACAAAGACCTAAAAAACATTTCTCAGCTCAGTGTGGCAATTCCAGAGAAGAGGTTTGGTTATCTCCCACCTCTAAACACTTTCATTGATTTTCAGTGCCTTCCAAATAAAGCAGAAGTTCCCTCTTTATTTGTATCAATGGTCCTAGCTTCGCCATCCATTTAGTCACCAGGGAACCTCATTTTCTCAATTCTAATATGAAAATTATGATAATATCTCTAATTCTATGGGCTCCTGTAAGGATTAAGCATTACATATGTGAAGCACAAAGCAGGCATTAAAAAAAACCAACAACACGACAAATCTTTTATTACATCTTTTTCACTCAGGGATCTAGAAGACGACCACCACCTTCCCTTACGAAACCTGAAGTCCCTTCTTGCTTGTGGTCTCTTTCCAAGAGTACCTTTCACTATTCTATAGTTTCTTTCTCATACCCTAGCAAGCTCTTTCCCTTCCCTTGAATTCCAGCTCCATCAAAGGTGGTGCCTTTGACCAAGTTTAAAAATTCTGTGGCACAATATGCCCTATATCCTCTGGAGGCAGTATAAGAGCCATGATTAATAAGAGGACAGACTGGAGCCAGCCACAGGTCTGAATCCTGACTGCCAATTACTATTAGTAATTGTGGACCACAAGCAAGTTGGGCTTCCCTGGTGGCTCAGACGTAATGCCTTGGAGAAAGAAATGACAACCCACTCGTCTTTTTGCATGGAGAATCGTCTTTTTGCATGGAGAATCGTCTTTTTGCATGGAGAATTCCATTGGCGAGGAGCCTGGCAGGCTATAGGGTCAAAAAGTCAGACACAAATGAACGACTAACACTTTCACAGGTAAGTTATTCAACCTCCCTGTGCCTGTCTTCTCATTTGTGGAAGGAGGTAATACCTATTTCAAGAACTACTAAGAGAAGTAAAGCACTATTATAAAATATTTAGAATGTAGTACATTTTAAGTGTCCATTATGTTTACTATTAGCATCTTCACAATTCTTTTAATGAATGCAGGTGCACACAATTGGCCTAATCATAATCCTTGATACATCAGCATTCAGCCATACATGACCCTCATGTTTATTTCAAATTTACTTGTTTATATTTTTCAATGTAATTAACCCATCCCTCTGGTCCACATCCCAGTCTTGTTCCCTTGCCTTTCTCTCCTTGTCTATATATATATATATATATAAAAACAATGCTTTGTTTTTAGTATCAATTTCATCAGCTTTGTTTTTAGTATCAATCTCATTCAAAGAGCTATTAGGAGTGAATGGCTTTCTTCTATCATCATTGAAATGTCCTTAGTTCCAGTCTAGTAACTCTGAGTTTCTAAGAAACCAGTCAAATTTTGAAAGAATTTAAATTTCATATCTCCCACATTGCATGCCCTCTTTTTTTTTTTTTTTTGACTGTGTATTGTTTTGTGTTGACACTAAAGTTTAGGGTCAAAATGAAATGTGGAAGAGCGGGGGAACAAAGCAGAGAGAAGGCATACTCTCAGAAAATAGCATTAAAAGCAAAAACCAAACTTCAAGTTTCTTTCATTTCACATAAGATTAGGCAGATTAGACTGGAGATTATAAAATTCATTCATTCATTCATTCATTTAACAAGTTTTTATTTAGCTCCCTCTTACATGCCAGGCATACAGCAAATGTTCAAAAAGTCCCTCCTCTCACCTTCCTCCTCACATGCTTGGATCAAGTCTGCCACCAGGTCTCCTGCTTCCATGTTCAAAAAGTCCCTCCTCTCACCTTCCTCCTCACATGCTTGGATCAAGTCTGCCACCAGGTCTCCTGCTTCCTTGCTGCTCTTGGGCTGTTTTGACCTCACCCATATCTGAGCTTTCTCTGGCAAGATGTTCAGAAACTGCTCCAGCACCAGCTGCTCCATAATCTGCTCCTTGGTGTGGCTCTCTGGCTGCAGCCACTGCCAGCAGAGCTCCTTGATTTGGCTCACAGCTTGGTGAGGCTCTGTCACTGACAGGGATTGAAAATACCTAAAGTTCTGATGAGAAATTCTCAGAGCCTCTGGGTTTCTTATGGGGGTGGTTTCTGGATTTTCTTCTTGATCACGTAGATGAACGAGCTGGGGGTTCCTTGAGATATCATCCAAGACCTCTTTCATGTGCAGCATTTTTACAGCTTGACCCTTCAAAGGATGGAGATACTCTAAAAGGCAGGCTGCTTCAAAGCACACTGTTGTGGAAGACGGTGGGCTGGAAGATGTGGAAGATGAAGAAAAGAGTCAGAAACCTTAGGATCTGCAGAAATTACACAGAGACTCACAAATGGTTTGCACAGTTTAACTGGACAGTAGAGGTTATGTGAATCAAAGGAAGTTACCTCATTTCACACAAACGCCTAAATGAATATTCACAGATTTGTACATCTACAGATAGGTTGTTGCCTCAGTCACAATATCAGGTCTAGAAGATCCACAGACATGGGCTAGAAAAATCTCAGAAATGGCACTGAAGAGAAGAGACCTGAACTCCAAACCACAATGAACTGAACTAACTGATGAACCATGTAAGAATATCATTTTAAAAATGAGTTAATACAAAATGAGGAAAGATCGTTACATTCATCCTACAAAGGACTGGATTCCTATGCAAAACATATAAAGAAGTCATACAAATCTGTAAGAAAAAGGCAGCGATCAGTTAAATATTGAAATATATTTTCTTATTTCTTTATTTACACATTTTAATTCTTTAGCTAGAATTTAGTCTGGGATAACATATGACAGGACTGTAATTTTTTCTAAATACTTTTCTGCCTACCATCAATTTTAAATTTGTTATTACTTCCTTTTTTTGGATGTATGATACCCCCACTGAACTGAGTTTCTATCTCTACAGGCTGCAGCATAAAATTCTGAGAAAGGAGTAGCAGAAATGACTGTGAAATCCTGGCAGCCTGCCTCCCTAGGCTAGCCAGGTCCCAAGCTAGAGCAAGAGTCACAATCCTTTCTCCTCGCCCAGAGAGAGAAAAGCAGGGATAAAAGCAGCTGTTAAATACTTGAAAAAAAAAAAAAAAAAAAGCCAGAGAGTCCCTAAAAAACATATGAGTGGTGGTAGGTTCCTTGATTTCAGAGTAAGGAAGAAATTCCAGAGAAAAGGGGACAAGTGTTAGGAGAAGGGAGTGAAGACCAAGAGATTCCAGGTGGGCAGAGGCTGTGGCAGGAGGAAGCAGGGACTGAAGGGAGCCACCAAAAGAGAAGTGCTGAGGTATGGAGAAAGGAGTAAAGCAAGGCCAGGCAGAATGCAGAGCTGGAGCAGAGGAGGAGGAGGGGGGCAAGGTAAAGAGGAAGAACCAATCTGGGCTGGGAGAGGTGTCCAGGGAGTAGGCACCCAGAGAGAAGGGGTGGGGCTGAGGTAAAGGAGGAGCAGAAAGGAGAGGCAGAACTAAGGAGAGGAAGGGGGCCAGGACTGAGAGAAAGAATATAGGGAGGAGAGGTGCAAGAGGTGGAGGAGGAGGGCTGAGCAGGAAGGACAGACCAGGGCCAAGGCAGAAGCAGGGGACAGCAGGAAGGCTGAGAGGAGGCAAGGGCTGGGAGAGCAGAGGTGGGCCAGAGCCAGGGGGAAAACACAGATGAAGGTGGGGCAGGAGGTAAAGGGGGAGCTGAATGAAGGAGAGCCTCTGAGGTAGATAAAGGGGAGCCTGGAGAGAGGCAGGAGCAGGACAGAGGGGAGGGAGAAAGGCAGGGCCAAGGCTGAGGGCACTATCTTGAGGGGAGAGGTGGGGGCCTAAGGAAAAGGGGGGTTCTGAATGTGGGGGAGGCTGGGGGAAAGGGACAGGGGGGTTGGAGAGGATGGGGGTCTTCAAAGGGGAACACGGGTGGTTCTGGTCGGGGAGAGCGAGATTGGGGTCCTAGAGAGAGGGCTGAGGGGCGTCCTCGAAGCGGAGGGTGGAGGTCCTCAAGGGAGAAGGAGGGTGTCCTGAGGGGAAGGCAGGGGGTCTCTGAGAGGGGAAACTGGGGGGATCTTCGAAACGGGGGCGTGACGCGGGAAGGGAAGGGAGGGTCCTCAAGGGGGGAGGAGGGTTTTCTAGGGCAGGAGTCCTTGAGGAGGCCAACAGGTGTCCCCGAAGCGGAAGGCCCGTGGGGTCCTCGGGGAGGGCAGGGATCCGAGAGGAGGAGGGGGAGGGTCCTCGAGGACCGAGGAGCGCGTTCTCGGAGGGGAAAGCGGAGGGGCCCTCAAAACGGAGGGTCTGCGGGGTCCTGGGTGTGGGGACGAAGGTGTTCGAAGCGGGAGGACGAGGACGGACGTACCCTTCCTTCCGGAAGGCCTTCAGGCCGAGGAAGCATTGGAGAGAGGGCGTGAGGAGCAAGGGAGGCCGCCGCGTGCGCCTCAGAACCGCCTTCGCCCGCGCGGCCTCCCCGCACCCCTTCCCCTCGGGGCCGCTACTTCGCGCCTCCCTTCCCAGCGACGTCCCCGCGAAGGGGCGCGTCTGCCCCGGCGTCCTCCCAGGGACGCCCGCGCCTCCCTGCCCGCGAGCCGGCCCCTCGCCCCCAGGTCCCCTCCTTCGCGTCCGGGCCCGGGTCGCCGCGCGCTCACCTCGCAGACGGACACCCTCGCCTGACTGAACCTCGCCACCTCAGGTTTGCCGCGCAAACCCGTGACGCATGCGCAACGCGGTCTGCGCGCGGTGGGGCGCCAGAGCGCCGCTCAGAAAACGCCGGCCGCTTCCGGCGGGCTCCGCTGGGGCGCGCACGAGGACCACGCTGCGCGGACAGGGCTGGGAGGGGCCGGGGAACTACTTCGTTTAGGCGCTTTACTCATTTTTCAGCAGTTAGCACGTGGTTTAAAAAAATTTTTTTAAATAGTATGCAGTGAAAAGCCTTCTCACTGTGGGTGTGCTGCTGCTGTTGCTGCTAAGTCGCTTCAGTTGTGTCGGACTCTGTGCGACCCCATAGATGGCAGCCCACCAGGCTCCCCCCGTCCCTGGGATTCTCCAGGCAAGAACACTGGAGTGGGTCGCCATTTCCTTCTCCAGTGCATGAAAGTGAAAAGTGAAAGTGTGCCACCGACCAAATTTTTATGCTATAAACCACGTAACACTCAGGTGACCGGTGTAATTATTTGAATATTTATGAATAATTATATTGAATAATCATGAAAGCTTGAACATGTTTTCAGTGTATTTCCACAGTGTCTTTGTGTATATGTAAATGGAGATATCGGGGAAGGCAAGAGTACTGAGGTGGGGTGCCATTGCCTTCCCGATATCTCTGTTTACATATGTAGGCTCCAGTCCATGGGGTCGCTAAGAGTCGGACACGACTGAGCGACTTCACTTTCACTTTTCACTTTCATGCATTGGAGAAGGAAATGGCAACCCACTCCAATGTTCTTGCCTGGAGAATCCCAGGGACGGGGAGCCTGGTGGGCTGCCGTCTATGGGATCACACAGAGTCGGACACGACTAAAGCGACTTAGCAGCAGCAGCAGCAAATGGAGATATATGTATATACATATGTGCATTACACACATACATGTGATTATTACTGATATAAATATACTATAAATTCGGCACATATATCCGTAATAGATATAAATATTTTAAAATATAAAATATATTTTCTAAATAAGAAATGTGACGATATAACACAATCTATAATGTGACACAATGTGGTATATACTGTAGCTTAGAATGTATACTTAAGTCATATAAGTACTTCCTTGACAGTAATATAAGGCTTCCCTGGAAGCTCAGTTGGTAAAGAATCCGCCTGCAATGCAGGAAACGCTGGTTCGATTCCTGGGTCAGGAAGATCCGCTGGAGAAGGGATAGGCTACCCTCTCCAGTATTCTTGGGCGTCCCTTGCAGCTCAGCTGATAAAGAATCTGCCCGCAGTAAGGGAGCCCTGGATTCGATCCCTGGTTGGGAAGATCCCCTGGAAAAGGGAACGGCTACCCACTTACTATTCAGTATTGGCTAATGGCTACCCAGTATTCTTGCCTGGAGAATGTCATGGACTGTAGAGTCCATGGGGTCTCAAAGAGTCAGACAGGACTGACCGACCATAATACATATATCATGATGACACAGAGATTCATATTATATATAATTATATATTTGTACAAATACAATACATATATTTTTATGTTTGCAAAAATACTTATAGTCTCATTTCCTACCTTTTTTATACAAAAGGTGGCAGACTGTACACGTTGTTCTATGCCTTAATTTTTTCCTTATCTCTGAGAGCTTTTTCTATCAGTACAAAGAGAATTTGCCTACTGTTTTTGAACAGCTGTTTGAATTCTGTTGTACTGTTGTTGTGACTTGATTTATTTAACCCGTTCCTGACTACTGGGTGGTTGAGTTGTTTCCATCCCTTTGCTACCAGTATTCTGTGGAAAACTATGAGCTTCAGCAGTTCTGCTGGTGTGTAAACCTTCTGGGAGGAGTAAATCCCCTGGAGTGGAATTGCTGAGCCACGGTGCACATGTGTGTGTCATTTTGATAGAGACCTCTAAGCTGCCTTCCATAGACCCTTGCATCTCAGACCCCCACCAGCCTGCGTGAGCAAACCTGCATTCTCAGTGTTAAAGGATGCTTTTTCAGTTTTTCCAAAACTAAAGTTGAGAAATTTTTCATGAGCAAGGTAAAATGTTTTTCTATGTTGAGGAGCCATTTGTATTTAACTAAAGAACATTTATCAGGACCTCAAGATATGTAGGGAAAGTATAGTGAAACGTGCAGTAATTATTTTATGCATTGTGATGTTGATTGTGATGATGATGACATAATGGTTAATATTCTTATCACTGACCTTATACCTGTGACAAAAATTAACTCAAAATGGATCACACACCCAAATGTAAAACCAAACTAGAAAACTCCAGGAAGAGAACATAAGAGAAAACCTATAACCTGAGATTTGGTGATGACTTTTTAGATATACACATGCAGCTCACAAACCCCTGGTGTGGGGATTCCCCAGAAGGGCTCTCCTATGTATTTTATCTGAAAACCTACAATTTGGAGGTCATTTAAGCTCTCTGAGCCTCATTTTGTCCTTCTAAAATAAAAGGACAGCAAGTAAATGTAAGGATTAAAATTCGTAGAGGTGGAAAATCTTTTCTTTCATCTGCTGAGGGTCGCTGGGTGGGTCTGAAAATTAACCAACAAAGACAGATTAACAGGAAAAAGCTTACAACTTATTTTGATATGTTTTAACTGACACAGGAGCCTTCCTAAGGAAATGAAGACCTAAAGAAACAGACTTGAGTATTTCAAACTAGGTTTGATGCTATGCTATGCTAAGTCACTTCAGTCGTGTCTGACTCTGTGTGACCCCATAGACGGCAGCCCAGCAGGCCTCTCCATCCCTGGGATTCTCCAGGCAAGAACACTGGAGTGGGTTGCCATTTCCTTCTCCAATGCATGAAAGTGAAAAGAGAAAGTGAAGTCGCTCAGTCATGTCCAACTCTTAGTGACCCCATGGACTGCAGCCTACCAGGCTCCTCTGTCCGTGGGATTTTCCAGGTGAGAGTACTGGAATGTGTTGCCATTGCCTTCTCCGAGGTTTGATGAGGCATGGACAGTTGTGGAAGAATATGATAGATTAAGGAATAAGAGGTAAGTGTAATAAGCTGGCAGAAACTTAGCAAGGCCCCGTGTGTTAGTCTTCTTCTTGCAAGTGTCCCTCAGCCTTTAGAGATAAGAACGCTCCTTTCCTCCTGGTGTGGGGAGGGTACCTCTCCCATAAGGGAATTGTGACTTGTTTTACGGAAGAAGGGGGAAAGGGAAGTGAGAGTGAACTTCCTGCTTCTGCTGTTTTCTCAAACTGCTTCACCTTCAATATGCCAGGTGCCATATTTTGGGGTGATGTATCCTGAACCCCATCACATGTCAAATTATTAAAGTCGTGTCTGAGATCTATTCAGGCAGTTTATATGTTGGCTACAATTTTATTAGAAGACTCTTGAGAGTCCCTTAGACTGAAAGATCAAACCAGTCAATCCTAAAGGAAATCAACTCTGAATATTCATCGGAGGGACTGAGATTGAAGCTGAAGCTCCGATACTTTGGCCACCTGATGCGCAGAGTCGACTCCTTGGGAAAGACCGTGATGCTGGGAAAGACTGAAGGCAGGAGGAGAAGGGGATGACAGAGGATGAGACGGTTGGATGGCATCACCGACTCAATAGGCATGAGTTTGAGCAAACTTTGGGAGATGGTGAAGGAGAGGGAAGCCCAGCGTGCTGCAGTCCATGGGGTCGCAAAGAATCAGACATGACTTAGTGATGGAACAACAACAGCAACACAAAAAGTAAGAAATAACAGTGGTTGAGGAAGGAAGGGAGATAAGGGGGCAGCAAGATGGGCATTTCTAACAGGGATCGCTGATTCCTAATTAGAAATCATCGAGGAGTTAACACAGCTTGGGGTCCAGAGGAAAAACAGGTCAACAACCCAGCTTGGAATGTCCCCAGGAGTCATGCACTAAATGCCAGACCTGATGCAAAGCCCTCTGTTGTGTACATTTTCATCTAATTAAAGAAGCAGACATTTTTCTCAGAATCCACTTGAAACCAGAGAAGGCAGTGGCAACACATTCCAGTACTCTCACCTGGAAAATCCCATAGACGGAGGAGCCTGGTAGGCTGCAGTCCATGGGGTCGCTGAGAGTTGGACACGACTGAGCGACTTCACTTTCACGTTTCACTTTCATGCATTGGAGAAGGAAATGGCACCCCACTCCAGTGTTTTTGCCTGGAGAATCCCAGGGACGGGGGAGCCTGGTGGGCTGCCATCTATGGGATCGCACAGAGTTGGACACGACTGAAGTGACTTAGCAGCAGCAGCAGCCACATGAAACATCCAGAGGTCAGGAGACTCCCACCTCTAAGTCATACATGTGTCTTAAGTGCAGGTCAACTTCCTGGAAGTTCGTATCTTGTTCTGGATCTTGTTTTTCTCACTTTTTCTTATTTTCTAGGCTGAAGGTAAGTCACGAACATTTTCTTATGCGTAGGGGTCTTGTCCAGGGTGCCTGCCAGGGGCACGACACAGAATCAGCGTTAAAAAGCTGTATGTTCAACTTACGGTTGCTGAGGGGAAGGATGGGGGGAAGGGATGGTTAGAGAGTTTGGGACAGACATGTGCACACTGCTGTATTTAAAATGGTGAATGAACAAGGACCTACTATAAGCATGAGGAACTCTGCTCAGTGTTAAGTGGCAGCCTGGATGCGAGGGGAGTTTGGGGGAGAACGGAAAAATGTGTATCTATCGCTGAGTCCCTTTGCTGTCCACCTGAAACTATCTCAGCATTGTTGATTGGCTATACTCCAATATAAAATAAAAAGTTAGACCCCTACATACCTTGTCTACAAGAGATAACCAAAAAATTAAAACGGGTTGAACAGATACAAAAACTAGACCCCTATATATGTTGTCTACAAGAGAACCACCTTAAAACAGGGGATATATACTGACTGAAAATGAACGGCTGGAAAAAGATTTTCTATGCAAATACGGACCAAAAGAAAACAGGAGTAGCAATACTCATATCAGATAAAATTGACTTTAAAGGTCCTGAAAAGGAGACAATGAAGGTTACACATAACGACTTAAAGGAACAATCCAAAAAGAAGTTATAACAATTATAAATATATATGCAGCCAACATTGGAGCATTGATATATCTAAGACAAACACTAATTAGTATGATAGAAGAAATATACAACAACACAATAATAGTGGGAGACTTTAATACCACACTCATACAATCTGGCTGTAATAGACGAAGTAAAGAGGAAAACGTATTCACTTATGAGCCTCAAAAAATTCAGTTCACTCAGGAGAGTTTTAAAAAAATTTAAAAAAAAAGACTTATTTGTTCATCCTGTAAATGTTTATTGACTATTTTATGGGTCTGGTACCACTTTGGGTATTAGGGAGGAAGAAGTGACAAATGTGATCCTGTCCTAAATAATATATTGTTGTAAAGATAGACCTATCAATACAAAATACCAAGATGTGCCTAAGATGAGGACACCCAAACTGGACTTTTAGTTTCCTGAACTTTTCATTTCCAGATCAAACTTCCTAATATAAGATGAATTTAATATGATTTTTTTAATGTTCTTTGTGATTAAAAACAGAAAGCCATTAGTTAAGAAATTACATATACTCCTCCCCACCATCACTCCCCTTTTTCCTTCCCATTTCCCTCCCACCCTCATTGATCCTCTCCTTTGTCCATTTTCCCCTGCAAAAAAAAAAAAAAAAATCCTATGCTAAGAATGCAACTCAGTCTAATTAAATCATAATCTATGTTGAGAAAAAAATAAAAAATAAAAAGTTAAAAACTTCGTGTTCGATATATTAGCAGCACCTCTTAAAAGATCATAACTAGGAGGTTGCTGCTGCTAAGTCGCTTCAGTCGTGTCCGACTCTGTGCGACCCCACAGACGGCAGCCCACCAGGCTCCACCATCCATGGGATTCTCTAGGCAAGAACACCGGAGTGGGTTGCCATTTCCTTCTCCAATGCATGAAAGTGAAAGGTGAAAGTGAAGTTGTTCAGTCGTGTCCAACTCTTAGCGACCCCATGGACTACAGCCTGCCAGGCACCTCCATCCATGGGATTTTCCAAGCAACAGTACTGGAGTGGGATGCCATTGCCTTCTCCTAACTAGGAGGTTACATTGTCTTAAATGGTTTTCTAACTCCTAATGTTAAAATCAGAGCAGCAAGAGTAGATAAAGGGATATGTGTTCATATATATTTAAGATGTCACAATATGGAATCACCTAAAAACAATGTATGCACATTTTACTCTTGATTTTTATTTGCTGAAAGAAAATATTATTAAGACAAAAAGGAAAATCATCCCCCCTGAACATGATATTATCCCTGTGGTTCTTTCTTCAGTGCAAATACTTTACTTAGTCATCGTATCTTTATACAACTTAAAAAAAAAAAAAAAACTTTTTGTTTTGTATTGAGGTATAACCAGTTAACAATGTTGTGATAGTTTCAGGTAAACAGTGAAGGGACTCAGCCATATATATATATATATAATAAATATATAATATATATAATATATATTATATTATATAATTATAATGTATATTAATTATAATATATTAAATATATAAAAATATATATTTATCCATTCTCCCTCAAATTCACCTCCCATCCAGGCTGCCATGTAACATTGAGCAAAGTTTCCTGTGCTATACAGTAGGACTTTGTTGGTTATCCATAAGTTTAACCATAAGAATAAACCGTAAGTTTGTTCTCTGAGAGTCTTTCTGTGATGTAACTTCATTTACATTATTTCATTTTAGGTCCCGTATATGAGGGATGCCATATATCTCTCCTTCTCTGTCTGATCTACTTCGCTCAGTATGACGATCTCTAGGTCCATCCATGTTGCTTCGTATTGCATCATTTCATTCTTTTTAATGGCTAACATTCCATTGTACTGTGTACAACTCTTATTGTATGTATATATTTTACACTCTACATAACTTATTATGTTGTCTCTTTAAAATTACTATCCCTAAGATTTAATAAGAGTACATCATGAGAAATGCCGGGCTGGATGAAGCACAAGCTGGAATCAAGATTGCTGGGAGAAATATCAATAACCTCAGATGACACCACCCTTATGGCAGAAAGTGAAGAAGAACTAAAGAGCCTCTTGATGAAAGTGAAAGAGGAGAGTAAAAAGCTGGCTTAAAGCTCAACATTCAGAAAACAAAGATCATGGCATCCGGTCCCATCACTTCATGGCAAATAGATGGAGAAACAGTGGAAACAGTGGCTGACTTTATTTTGGGGGCTCCAAAATCACTGCAGATGGTGACTGCAGCCATGGAATTAAAAGATGCCTACTCTTTGGAAGAAAAGTTACACCCAACCTAGACAGCATATTAAAAAGCAGAGACATTAATTTGCCAACAAATGTCCGTCTAGTCAAGGCTATGGTTTTTCCAGTGGTCATGTATGGATGTGAGAGTTGGACTATAAAGAAAGGTGGGGGCCGAAGAATTGATGCTTTTGAACTGTGGTGTTGGAGAAGACTCTTGAGAGTCCCCTGGACTGCAAGGAGGTCCAACCAGTCCATCCTAAAGGAAATCAGTCCTGGGTGTTCATTGGAAGGACTGATGAAGCTGAAACTCCAATACTTTGGCCACCTGATGTGAAGAGCTGACTCATTTGAAAAGATCCTGATGCTGGGAAAGACTGAAGGCAGGAGGAGAAGGGGACGACAGAGGATGAGATGGTTGGATGCATCACCGACTCAATGGACATGGGTTTGGGTAAACTCTGGGAGTTGGTGATGGACAGGGAGGCCTGGCGTACTGCGGTTCATGAGGTCACAAAGAGTCAGACATGACTGAGCAACTGAACTGAACTGAAGATCTAATAAATACCCACATCCATAAAAAATCTGAATGTTCAAGTGAATTTTGTAACATTCAGCCTAGTTCAGGGCTCCTTAATCTCAAAGCATTTCTCACTGGTGCCTGGATGACTGGGGGCCATCCTGTGCATCACAGGCTGTTGGAAGCAGCGTCTTCCGCCTCTACCCACTAATCCCCTGTCCTCAAACTGTGATAAAATGCTTCCAGACACCCTCTGGGGACAGGCAACCACTCCCAGATGAGAAACAGTGGCCAGAGCGATGTGAAGAATGTGTTTTTGTACAGTGTGATCTATCTCCTGCATATCTTTGAACATTTATGAGCCCGAGCACAGACGCAAACACACACCACATCTGAAGGGCCATGAGCCAAGTGATGGAGAATGTTGAGCGGCCGATAAACATCACCCTGACCTCCGGAGAGGAGAAGGAGGCACAGGAGATGGAATTCAATCATGTGGCAAATGATGAAATCAACCCAGCCTGCATGATGGAACACTGACAAAGACCCGGGACCCCCATGATGGAACACTGACAAAGACCCGGGACCCCCGTGATGGAACACTGACAAAGACCTGGGACCCCCGTGATGGAACACTAACAAAGATCTGGGACCCTCAGTGCTTGAATGAGCCTCCCTGGGGACACTCCTAGATGTGCAGGAAGGGGAGGCGCCCCGAGGACCCCAAAGCCCAGTGCATCTCTGCATTTGAGCATCGCAGTGACTTCCCTGGTGGTCCCAGGGCTGGGCCTCCCCGCTCCCAGTGCAGGGGGCCCGGGTTCCATCCCTGGTCAGGGAACTAGATCCCACATAGTGCACCTAAGAGTTTGCCTGCTGCAACTTAGGCCAGGCACAGCTAAATGAATGAAAATAGCTATTAATGTATCAGATCAGATCAGATCAGTCGCTCAGTCGTGTCTGACTCTTTGCGACCCCATGAATTGCAGCACGCCAGGCCTCCCTGTCCATCACCAACTCCCAGAGGTCACTGAGACTCACATCCATCGAGTCAGTGATGCCATCCACCCATCTCATCCTCTGTCGTCCCCTTCTCCTCCTGCCCTCAATCCCTCCCAGCATCAGAGTCTTCTCCAATGAGTCAACTCTTCGCATGAGGTGGCCAAAGTACTGGAGTTTCAGCTTTAGCATCATTCCTTCCAAAGAAATCCCAGGGCTGATCTCCTTCAGAATGGACTGGTTGGATCTCCTTGCAGTCCAAGGGACTCTCAAGAGTCTTCTCCAACACCACAGTTCAAAAGCATCAATTCTTCGACGCTCACAGTCCAGCTCTCACATCCATACATGACCACAGGAAAGACCATAGCCTTGACTAGGCGAACCTTTGTTGGCAAAGTGATGTCTCTGCTTTTGAATAGGCTATCTAGGTTGGTCATAACTTTCCTTCCAAGGAGTAAGCGTCTTTTAATTTCATGGCTGCAGTCACCATCTGCAGTGATTTTGGAGCCCAGAAAAATAAAGTCTGACACTGTTTCCACTGTTTCCCCATCTATTTCCCATGAAGTGATGGGACCAGATGCCATGATCTTTGTTTTCTGAATGTTGAGCTTTAAGCCCACCTTTTCACTCTCCACTTTCACTTTCATCAAGAGGCTTTCATCACACTGCGAGCCCCTCTAGTGAATAACAGAACTGGAGGGAACTGAGGAATCCCAAATTTGCAGCCAATTGATCAGAAGTGTGGGCAGCCTGGGAACCCGAAGAACACTTGTCTGGTGTCTAAAGAGAGGGCAGTCTTGTGTACCCCCCACCAAGTTAGGTATATAGACCCCAAATTGTGTGGAAGAAACGGGGCCAAGGCAGGTGAATGAGAGCAAAACCCACAAAGACTTCTTAGCATGTGTCTTGTCGAGTGTGAGACACATGGAAGCACCCGGAGATGAGTGACTCAAAGAGGCGTCAGAATTTGCAGTTTACGTACGTAACTTGTGGGCTTCCCTGGTGGCTGAGACATTAAAGCACCTCTCCCGCTGGCTGGGGAGGCTGGAGACTGTTGCGCAGGTCTGTGCTGCGTATCTGTTTCAGGTGGACAGCGAAGGGACTCAGTCAGACAGATACACGAATCCGTTCTCAGAAAGGCCGTTTTGATACCTGGCGAAAAGGTGGCAAACATGAGTTCATTTTTCCCTCACGGGAACACACCAAACACAGGTTCCCAGGGGGCTGGTGAAAGGAGTCACTTCCCGGCCCCCCGGGGGAGAGGAGCCGGGCAGGTCCGGCAGGATGGAGACCTTCGAGCACGTGACCCCCAGGCGCTCATCTCCCCTTCTCGCCTCATTACTCCCGAAAGCAGAGCGACATCATTTCCAAACGCCCTCGAGGATTTCCCCAGTCGTGACTTTACATTCATCTCAGGAGGCTGTGCCTCTAGGTGACTTTAAACCCTGGACTGAGTACCCCTGTGAAGCGGATGGCATTTCTGAAACCAGAAGTCCACGTTTATTGTTTTAAAAATACGCACTTGGCAGCTGACGCCTGGTGGAGGTTTTGCACCCTTCCCCTCCCCCACCCTGCTCTCTGCCCCTCAGGGGGTTCAGCTCAAGGATTCAGGGTCTCGCTTTGGGTGACTGCAACTGCAAAATCTCCAGCAGGAGTTAGAAGCCAGCCTCAGTTTCTTCCCCTTCTATCCCTTTCCCGCCCCCTCCCGGCTTGGGAACAGAAACAGCGGGGAGTTGCACACACACACCTGCGCCTCTCCCCCACCCCCCGCTGCAACCCCCCGGAGGCATGTCAGAGCGGCCTCTGCTTCTTTTATACATACTTGCAAAAGTGAAAAATTCTTACTGAGTACGTGTCACCCGGGCTTCGCCTGTGGCGCAGGAGTAAAGAATATGCTCGCTAATGCAGGAGACGCGGGTTCGATCCCCGGGTGGGGAAGATCTCCTGCAGGCGGGCGTGGCAACTCGCCTGGAGAATCCCACGGACAGAGGAGCCTGGCGGGCTACAGTCCACGGGGTCGCACAGAGTGGGACACGACTGAGCGACTAAACGACAATTTTATTGTTCTTGCGGGTGAGGGTCAGAAGACCTCTCCCGCCACCCGCTGTCCGGGGGGGGGGGGTCTCAGATCCCCCCTGCTGTGGGCCGTGAGCCCCGTGCTGCCCGCCGGCCGGGAAGACGCATCCGCGAGGGCCCTCAGCGCCGGCCCGCTAGGTGGCAGCAGGCCTCCACGGAGCCCAGGCCGCCCGTGCGCCCGGCCGGGCCGAGAACCGCGGGCCTTCCCGGGAGACCACCCCGCGCGCGCGCCCAGCCGGTCGGGCCCTCCCAGATTGCCGGGCAGCGCCCCCTCGAGACGCCCCCGCACCCGCACACCAGCTCCCAGGGCGCCCCCTCGCCTTCCCTCTGCAGCGCCACCCCCTGCAGTCCCGGCCCCCTGCGCCCCCCAGCCGTGAGCACGCCCCCAACCCTGCAGAGTCGCAGCGGGGGGCTGACCCCGCCCCCCAACCCGGCTGTGACCTGGCGCTGGTGCCCAGGGGCACGGAGTCGGGAGGGGGGGGGCGGTTGGTGCAGTGCTGGTCCTGGCGTCCTGCGCGGGGCGGGGGTCCTAAAAACGTGCCTGGGGACCACCAGAACAAAAGCGTGGAAGGAGCGGCTCACGACCCCCGCCCCCCACCCCGGTCCACACGAGTACTCGGTTAAAACAGTGTCTGAAACAAATTTGTTGTTCTCAGGGTTGGAGGACTGGAAATTCTGGCCTCACGCCTGCTCCCGGCATCACTGTTTCCCTGGCAGGGTTTCCACCTGGGCCCCGCCAACGCCCTTTCCCTACCTGGTCCCCACCCGGGCCCAGGTCTTCCAGGAGATGGCAGACGGGGTTCACAGGGAAGAACCGTGTTATATTGCAGAGCCACGAAGACCCAGGGGCCTGGATGCCCCGGCCCGGGGTGGCACTGGGGTCTGGGGGCCCACCCTGCACAATCTTCAGATACACAGAGACCCCCAGGCACGCGGTGACCCCTCTCCCAAATACCCACACACTCACTGCTGCTCACAATGGCCTACTCTCAAACCGCCAAGATGGTGGCAACTGAGACGCTCTTGGGATAGGCACACACTTGTCGAAACACACCCTGCCTGGCCTGTCTGTTAAGCATGGTCCTTACCCTTAAGGATGGTCTCTGGTCAGACCTTAATCAAATGGACTTCCAGCACAAAAGATGAGAAATGATGTAAGCATTTCGGTAGCTGGCACTTTGGGACTATTATGAATGGGCCTGTTATGAACATTCTTTATACATATGCATGTATACATGTAAAGTTTATATATACATACATATATGTATATATATGATTCATTGGAAACACTGATGCTGAAGCTGAAAGTCCAATACTTTGGCCACCTGATATGAAGAACTGATTCATTTGAAAAGACTCTGATGCTGGGAAAGATTGAAGGCAGGAGGAGAAGGGGATGACAGAGGATGAGATGGTTGGATGGACTGAATCGATGGACATGAGTTTGAGTAAATTCTGGGAGTTGGTGGTGGACAGGGAGGCCTGGTGGGGGGAGGTTAGGAGGCCTAACCTATATTTTTGCAGGCAAATTCTTTACTGTCTGAGACACGAGGGAAGCCTATATATACTGGCAGGCTGCAGTCCATAGGGTCGCAAAGAGCAGACACTGCTGAAGCAGCAGCGCACATATATATGGGTTAATTTTTGGTTTTGTTTTATAGAAGTATAGTGGATTTATGATGTATTAGTTTCTGGTGCACAGCAAAGTGATTCGGATAGAAATATATATGATTTTTCAGATTGTTTTTCATTACAGGATATCAGATAGGGCTCCCCGGGCTATGCCACAGGACCCTATGTATTTTTGTATATAGCAGTTTGTATCTCCTAATCCAAAATGCTTAATTTATCCCTTCCCCAAGCCCTTTCCCTTCTGGTAATTATAAGTTTGTTTTCTATGTCTGTGAGTCTGTTTCCTAAGTTCATTTGTATGAGATTCCATCTATAAGTTATACCATAAGGTATTTGTCCTTCTCTGACTTGACTCAATATGATCATCTCCAGGTCCATCCATGTAGCTGCAAATGGCATAATTTCATTCTTTTTGATGGCTGAGTAATATTCCGTTGTATATATGCACTGCATCTTCTTCAGCCATTCATCTGCTGGTGGGCACGTCAGTTGCTTCCACGTCTTGCTATTGTAAACAGTGCTGCTCTGAACACAGGGGGGCATGTATCTTTTCCAAGTAGCGTTTTCTTCAGATATGTGCCTGGGGGTGGGATTGCTGGATCATATGATAGCTTTATTTTTAGTTTGTAAGGAACCTCCACACTGTTCTCTAGAGTGGCTGCACCAGTTTATATTCCCACCAACAGTGTAGGAGGTGCCATGAAACATTTTTGTACAGACCCTCTGTTAGCTTAATATGCATTTCTATTGGGAATATACCCAAGAACGGGGTTGTTGGGGTTGGACATGCATATGTGCAGTCATGCCGGCCACCAGTTTTCTCTTCTAAACAGCAGCACCAATCTACACTTCCACAGCAATGTGTGAGGATTCTAGGAGTTTCACAGCCTCACCAATCCTCATGTTTTTCCTATAGTCAGTCTGGGGGATATGTGCTTGTACCCCTGGAATCTGGTTTTTGAAAGCAAAACTTTTGAAAGAAATTTCTCAGGCTGAATAGATTATAAATATCAGCAAAATTAAAACTTTAAAAAATAGAAGGTAGAGAGAGAGGGAGACTTTTTTTGTTTTAATGAATCCACCTTGTTACAACTTGGGATTCTTGTGAAATGCATGTATTATCTTACAGAGAAAACTCACTCTATAGTCTTCTAAATTGTTGAGGTGCTGAAGCTCATGGGTGACCATTTTACTTCTCAGAAATGAGTGAGTGCTTTCCTAAGTAACAGAGGGCTGGAAACTGGTCATAATCTTAAAACCAGCCAGCACCAAAGAACTGTCATAAATATCTCATAAGCCGTAAAGTCACCAATACCTGCATAGAAGGAGGAACTGGAAAAGATGCCGATTGAGTCAACAACAGAAAAACCCTGGGAGAAGCACACTGCAGGGGGAAGAAACAGCCAGTGCAAAGGCCCGGAGTCAGGGTTTTTGTTGCTTGCCATGGAAGGAGTCTGATACAAAGGATTGTTGTTGTTTAGCTGTTGAGTCCTGTTGGCACAGACTCTGACGTCAGCCTCCCTGGATTTGAATCCTGGCTTGGCTCCTTATGATCTGTGTGACCTGAAGCCAGTGACAGGAACTCTGTGCCTCTGTTCTCTTATCTCAGAAAGAGACAGAACAGAACTGGCCACATGGTCGTGAGCATTAAGGGGATCAAAATGTGTAAAGACACTGGCTTGCTGCCTACCGCATGGTCAATGCCCAAGAAAAGTTCCTCATTCTAATTATCTGTATAAAAAGGGAGGAGATTCTGGTCAATGGGGAAGAGATAGAGAATTGAATAATACATTTATTCACTTGGGTGTTCATCACAACACGTGCTGGGGATAAATTAACATAACACACCCAGTCAGAGGTGAACACATTATCCATTCTCCTTTGCTGTAGTGATAGAAGCTATTGGATGACACAGGCTTGCCCGGCTAGGGACTACAGTTCCCAGCATCCCTTGCAACTAGATGTCACCATGTGACCATCTCTGGCCAATGAGCTGTGAGGGAAAGTGATCTGGGCTTCTTGTAGAAGTCACCCTTTGAAGGACTGAAGCGTATCTTCCCCTCTCCTCATCCCCTCCACTTGCCCCGAACCAGAATGTGGACTGGGTGTGGGGGTGAGCCCTCTCCAGCCACGTGGCACAGAGCACCGAGGTCAAAGGACCCTGGCTGCCCAACTCCACGGAGCTGCACCGCCCCGGTCCTGGGAGTTTCACACACAGACACACAGCCTTGCGAGCGAAAGCAAGTTGGGTTTATTGAAGCCGCTGTATTGGGGGATTTTGCACCACGGTAGCCCAGCATGCATGATTCGGGGGCACGTGGTCTGGAGCGGGAAGCGGAGGGCCCTCAGGCTTTAGGAAGCGGTGACGAAGCTGAGGCAGCACAGGGGGCACTCGCACACCTTGACCTCGCGGAACTCCAGCACAGGCAGAGGGACGAGGGTGCAATTCGGGTCCGATTTCGCACCGTCAGGTGCCGCCTGGGGCTCGGGCTCGGGCTCCGGCTCGGGCTCGGGCTCCGGCTCAGCGTCATCCGGTTCCAGGTAGTAGCTGAAGCAGACACTTGGCTGGAAGGAAAGAACAGAGAAACAAGAGGGGAATGTCAGTGTAACATTAGTGACATTTGGGGGTCATGCCATTCCTTGCAGAGTGTGTGTGTGGGGGGGCATCCTGTGCTTTGCAGAATCTTGAGTACCATCAATATTATATCTAAATATATATTTTAAAAACATGCAAATAGAATATGTGGCAACACTCGGTGAATTTTGATAATCTTTGTACTATTTTTTATAAAATCTTGGATTCTCACATTAATTCCTAATAAGAAAACTTCCTTTAGAGTAGTACTAGTCGCACTAGTAGGTAAGACATTCTCGCAGGCATCTGACCCAGGGCCTCCCCTGACCTCTCCCCAAGGGGCTCCTGGTTCTCACCAGGGTCGCTCCAGCCTCCCCCTCCTGCCTGTTAAGAAGCCCAGAGACAGAGCCGACGCCTCATTGGCCAAGGGTGAGTCACGTGCCCAGCCCAGGACCAATCACCAGGAATCTTGGCACTTCCGGCTCTGATTGGTCAGGGGCGTTCCTGGAGCTGGTCGGGGATGGGATCAGATCTATCCAAAGTGCATGGGGACAGGGGCGCCCCCCAGAAAAGTCAAGGGGGTTAGTAGGAGAAGGAGGACTGCTACCCAGGTAGACAAGGCCATGCTTGCCTCCACAGGAAGGACCTAATTCATTTCTTCATTTAATCAGCCCGAGTGTATACAGTGGCTGACACTGGTTACATCTGATCTAGATAGGGGATATGTCACCGAACAACTTCTCTAGGAGGGGAGACAGATGATGAACACACAGATTCAAGGTATGTTCTTAGGTAGCAATAATTATCTGATGAAAATTCAGCATGGCAGGGGGTTAGAGAGAAATGGTCCAAAAGTGAGCAAGGGAGGCTTCGTGGAGGAGGTGGCATTGGAGCCGAGATTGGAATTCAGGAAACAGAAGGATGGCGGGAAAGAGGGCAACACCCCCCAGAGGATGGTGGCCATATCCTGGGGTGGGGGGGGCATGGACAAGGGGCACCCAGCCACCCAAGGGTCTCTGCTGCGCAGAGGAAGTGGTAGATGTGCCTGACCTCTCATAACCTAGGGGATCTCAGGTCAAAGAAAGGAAACAAGCAGGCTTACTATGGGACAAAATGGCAGGACCTTGAAAGACAGTCTTCCCTTCATTCCTCTGGGCTTCTTCTTAGGCTCATCAGGGTTCTCAGAAAGCAGGGCTGCGTGGAGGGGAGGAAAGAGGTGTGAGACCTTCTTGCCTGCTGGGACTTGAGAAACTCAGTATCTTCACCATGAAACCAGTGACAAAAACTAACACGTACTGAGAACTTGCCATGTCCAGGCACTCATGTACTTTACATGGATTAGCTTAACTGATTGTTCACGATGACTCTCTGAGATGGATACTATCATTGTCCCGCTTTAGAGATGAGGAAACTGAGGCAGAGCCGCAGTCTGAGCCGCAGGCTGCAGACTCTGAGCAGAAGAGTGACAGACACCCTGACACGAGGTGATGTCAGTGACTTCCTCCTGTGTGTCCTCAGGGTCCCCTCCCCAGGAGGAGCCACGAGGAGATGCCTGGGTGGGACTGGGCCAGTCTCCAGGGTCAACCCCTCCTCATCGCCTTGCCCTAGACCCTCCCACTCCCACCTGCCTATACTTTCCACCCCACGTGGGTCTCACCTCCTTTCTCCGGAGGCTTGGTCTGCACCTCCTCGGCTTCCTTGTCCTCAATGCTGCTTAGAGGCAGCATCATGACACGGCAGGCCTTCCCTAGAGACAGGACACAGAGCAGTTAATGCCTGGGCAGTGGAGCCAGGGGGCCCAGGTGTGGCTCTCAGAGCTCAGGTGGACTCAGACAGCTCCATCCCCTCCCACGTCTCCAGGTCCCCAGCATCCAAGGGGACATGCTGGCAACGCCTCCTGCTGGTTTCCTTCAAGGCCCAGGGTGTGATCTGGGGAGAGCGGTTGTCATGGCGCCTGGCAAGGACAAGGGCAGGGCTCGCGGTACCTGGGGCTCACCCCCTTTTAAAATCAGAACAACTGTGACACAGAGTGCTGGGACCAGGAAGCTGCAGCTGGGCTAACTGGGTATCAGAAGGGCCTCTGGAGACTGGCATACAGCAGGCACTCAGTAAGTGCACTAGTGGGGCAGTCCCAGGGCTGTCTTTCAGCTCCATCCCAGGGCTACCAGGCAGCCTGCCCAAGGGATTCACACAGGCCCTCCCCTACTGTCCTGGGCCCCTCCAGGTACAGGAGGCATCAGTCTCACCCTCAGGACCATGGTGAGGGGAGGGGAGGGGCCAGGCCCTAGACCCCCCAGCACAGCTCTGGGGCGGGGCCAGCCCTGCAGGGAGGGGGCTCAGCACAGGCTCAGTTTTGGGACCCCACCTCTGCCCCAGCATCACCCTGGGCAGGACGTGGGCCATGTGTCTGAGGAGTGGACTTGGGGGAATTTCAGCCTGCTAGTCACTAACTGGGGATCTCAAGGATCAAGTTCGCCAGATTTAACAACTACATTACAACAAATACACAGCAAACTGAGATGTGAATTTCATATACACAGATCATATTGTACTATAACAAGTCCCAAACACTGCATGGTAAGTATCTACCTAAAAATCATTTATTTAATATACTAACCTATGTTTATGTATATATCCCTGGAAATACTTGGGACATACTTATGTCCAAAGGTAATTCATTATTTGTCTGAAATTCAAATGTAAGTAACCCTCCTACATTTTGGATGGCAAGGAGATCAAACCAATCAATCCTAAAGGAAGTCAATCCTGAATATTCATTGGAAGGATTGATGCTGAAGCTGAAGCTCCAATGTTTGGCCACCTGATGAAAAGAACTGACTCATTAGAAAAGACCCTGATGCTGGGAAAGACAAAGTAGGAGAGGAAGGGGATGACAGAGGATGAGATGGTTGGATGGCATCACCCACTGGATGGACATGAGTTTTGAGCAAGCTCCAGGAGTTGGTGATGGACAGGGAGGCCTGGCGTGCTGCAGTCCATGGGGTCGCAAAGAGTTGGACACGACCAAGCGGCGGAACTAAACTGATCCTGCATTTTAACTGATAAGCTCTGATTCAGGGGTTATTAACTCTTGTTATGTCAAATCTCCCTTCCAGAAAAAATGAATAAAATTAATTATTAAACATGAAGCTTAAATATGGTTAAATTGACACATATTCAGAACACATTAGCTGGAAACAAAATCAACACCTCTGCCTTCTTTAAACCTTCTTTAAACATTTTAAAGAAACCTAAGATGCAATCAGAGACCCTCACGTATAATCCCGCAAAGAAAAGATGCATCAGTTTGGGGGAACTCCCTCTGGCGGACTCCCAGGCCCACCCTCAGCCTCGCCGGGGCCCCTCCCCCAGAGGCTGACCCTCAAAACTTCTCGCCCCTAACGTGCTCCCAGCCCCCACCCGCAGCCACACAGGCGCTCAGAACCACTGAAGGCGCAAAAGCTGTTTTCCACGCGCCCTTCTCATCAGCGAACTTCTCATGCGTCCTCGGTGAACCCCCAGACACATCCACAGGGCCTCCTGCAAACTGCCCTCTGGACTACCCACAAAGTCGTTAGCCTATGTTTCATTCCGCACTCGCTAGCTGACCCCTGACACCCCGCTGGCTTCCTAGATTGGGAGCAGCCCCCGGACCTCCGCCTCCCCCATCAAACGGCAAAGTCCCCGGGTCCGCCCCTCCCGCCCCCAAAATCTGGGAACCAGGACCCGGGCCCCCCTCCGCCTGTCCTGGAGGGGGTCCCCGCCATCCCCGCCTCCGGACACCCCACTCCGCGGGGCACCAACTCCTCTGTCCCCTCTAGGATTCGCTCCCCACAGTGGCCCCAGAAATCCTCGGAAGGGTCCGAGGCCGCCCGCCGCCCTCGGGGAGCCCCCACCGCGTCCTTCCCGCGGAGATCCCCCTCCGCCCTCCCACCACCCCGCCTCCTCCCGCCCCGAACTGCTCCAACCTTGATGGCCAGAGCCTTCGGAGTTGCGGCCGCGGCCGCGGCCGCGGGAGCGACGTCCGGCCCCGGGCTCGGTCTCCAGGTCTGGGCTGGGGCGCGCCGGCTTGCTCATCGCTTGTCCCGGGGGCGCGGGCAGGGCTGGCTCCGAAGAAGTCCAGGGCACCTGCGGGTGACCTCGCAGAAATGAAGAGCGCTGAGCGGCCCCGCATCACTCACGACGCCCTACCTCCACCCCGCAACACAAGCGGGTGGTTAACAGCGTGCCTGCCACCAGGACAGGTGTGTTGGCTTCACTTTTATTATTATTGGTAGAGGGGCCCGGGCCTCCTCCTCCTCACCGCTTAGAGAAACTGATACAGAGGCGGCCTTGGGCGGCTTTTAGGTGGAGGAGACTCAGTTGTGCAGGTAGCAAGGTAAGCAGTGGTCCTTAAACTTGTTACTCAGATAGGAAGAAACACAGGCCCCACAAGTAGAAACACACGTATGTCTCATGTGTGCTGGACCCAAACAGCAAGTATCTCCCACCCTGTGCATCAGTCACAAGAGTTTAAGACCTTCCCTCCTTTTTCTAAGCATTCTCACACCTTCGCCTGAACTGATGCCAGCCCGCATCTACTCGAAGCACTGTCGTTCACCGCTGTCGTGGAAAGTGTCATGGCAAATTGCGTAGCCTTTCTGGATCATCCAGTCTGCGTCTGAGCTACTGGATTTTACATTACACCCCCGACTCTACCTAAGGTTGGGGGTGGATGTGCCAAGAAGCCCTTATTCACACAAACAAGCTGTGGACTGAATGATCGTAGTCTGCCCACCATTGACTAAGGGAAATTTTTGTGCTAGATCCTGCTGGAAAGACAAGGGTGTTGTAGAAAGAGGACTGGTGGCCAGGTGGACAAGGCCACAGCTGCCTTCACTGGAGGGACTGTTCCCTGACTTATTCCCTCATTTAATCAACCTGAGAGAATGTGTGCCTGGCGCTGGTTACATCTGTGCTAGGCAGAGGGGATATGTCTTTGAACAACAGAAGAGGCTCTTGACCCCACAAAACTACTCTAGTAGGGGAGAGAGATGGTTAAAATATAGGTACAAGGTATGCTGTCAATAATTACTCTGAAGAAAATTCAGGAAGGCAAGGGGCTGGAGAGAAACAGGGTGAAAGGGAGCAAGGGAGGCCTCATGGAGGAGGTGACATTGGAGCAGAAGTTGGAATTAGCAAGGAGGAGGCAGGAAAGAGGGCAGCACCCTCAAGGAAAACCATCCCGCCCCACAGGCTGGGGCCACATCCAGGACGAGACAGGCGCAAGGGGCACCTGGACACCCAAGGGTCTCTGGTGGGCAGAGAGGGTGGCCAATCCGTGTGATCACTCAGCCCAGGGGCCTCTGGTGAAAAGGGAGGGAGCAAGCAGACTTACCGCCGGGCAGAACGGCAGGACTCTGAAGGACACCGTTCCCTTCATCTTCTTGGACTTCTTGGGCAGAACAGGGGGCTTCTTCTTAGAAAAGAAGCCTGAGGGAGGAGGAAAGAGTCATGAGACCATCTGACCCTCTGAGGCTTGAGAAACTCGGTAATAATAGTCTTGATCATGAAACCAGTAACAGGAGCTAATACGTGTGGAGTGTGTTCCAAACGTGCTTTTAAGTATTGTACACGCGTTCGTTTATGTGGTTCTTCATAACTCTGAGATGGGTATCATCATCAACCCACTTTAGAGATGAGCGAACCAGGGACAGAGAGGTAGGGACACTTGCTGGAGGTCACCCAGGAGTGAGTGAGACCTGCATTCAATTGTATCCCAAAGGCCCCCAGGGAACAGACAGGACGTGTCAGGGAGGGGAGGGTCTGGGGTAAGAAAACAGAGGTGTCCAGGCCACAAAAACGGGCCCAAACGGGCTCAGCTCCCAGGAGCTCCCAGCAGGCCGTGACGGAACCCGCTGACGGGAGGTGATGTCAGGGAGGCCACATCCTGGGTGTCCCTGCCCGGAAGAGCCAGTGGGGACATTTGGTGACGGGGCCAGTCTTCAGGATCATTGCTTTGCCCTGGAGACCTCCCCACTCCCGCCTGCCCAAAGTTTTCTGGGTCTCACCTCCTTTCTTCGGCGGCTTGGTCTGCACCTCCTCGGGCTCCTGGCTCTCGATGGTGCTCAGAGGCAGCATGGTGACTCCACAGGTGCTCCCTACGGACCAGAGACAGAGCAGTTAGTGCCTGGGCAGTGGAGCTGGGGGGCCCGGGTGTGGCTCTCAGAGGTCGGGTGGACTCAGACAGCTCCATCCCCTTCCCAAGTCCTCAGGTCCCCAACAGCTGAATGGACATGTTGGCAATGCCACCCGAATAGAGTTGCTTCAAGGTCCAGTGTGTGATTTGGGGAGCGTGTGGCATGGTGTCTGGCAAGGAAAAGGGCAGGGTCTGTGGATTTATGATCCTTTAAGAAACACAAGAAATATGACACAAATGCCAACACCCTGGATGTGCAGCCCAGCAAACTAGTACAGAAAGGGCCTCTGGAGGCTGGCATACAGCAGGCACTCAGTAAGCGCACTTGTGGAGCAGTCCCAGGGCTGTCTTTCAGCTCCATCCCAGGGCTACCAGGCAGCCTGCCCAAGGGGTTCAGACAGGCCCTCCCCTCCTGGTCTCGACCCCTCCAGGTACAGGAGGCTTCAGTCCTGCCCTCAGGACCGTGGTGAGGGGAGAGGCCGGGCCGCAGACCCCCCAGCACAGCCCTAGGGTGGGGCCAGCCCTGCAGGGAGAGGGCTCCGCACAGGCTCGGTGTGGGCTCCTCACCTCTGCCCCAGCATCACCCTGGGCAGGACGTGGACCAGTGTGTCTTGGGTGAGAACTGGGGGATTCCAGCCTGCCAGTCACTAGCTGGGGATCTCAATGATCAAGTTGGCCACGTTTAACAACAGCAGTGTTATAATAAATACACAGTAAATGGAGATTTGAATTTCAGATACACGAATCAAGTTTTAGTTTAAGCAGTCTTTAAACACTGTGTGGGTCATATCTACATTAAAAAATTATTAAACATTTATTAGATTATCTTTACAGATGGGCTCCCAGGAAATATTTGTGACACATTTATACTAAAATGTAATTCAGTATCTGTCTGAAGTTTGAATTTAAGAAAGCAGCCTGCATTTTACCTGGCAGGCCCTGATTCCGGGTTTTTTAACCTCTTGGGCTATCAGCTTTCCCCTCCATGAAAATTAAGACTATAAGTGATTAAACATGAGGATTAAATATGCTTCATACTCAGCACACATTATCTGGTAACCTAGAGTCAAACCTCTTCCTCTAAGCCTTTTTTGAAGAGGCATGAGACCCATCGCAGACCCTCACACATAATCCTGCAAATACAGGGTGCGTCAAAGAGCGCGGGAACCGCAGGCCAGATACACACACACTCACACACACACAATCATTGGAAACACACGTTTTCAGATGCAGACTGCGGGAACCAGGGCCTAACGACACAAACACACCTGCAGACAAGCCCAGGGAAATTCAGAGACCCCACAACGCAGGCGGGCAGGCCTGCTCACACACACACACACACACACACACACACACACCCTCCAGACAGGCACAGAGGCAGACCCACAGACTGGAATGACCTCCCACCCTCCCCAGCACACTTTCCCTCTGGGGGACACCCAGGCCCACCCTCAGCATCCCCCAGCCCCTCCCCCAGAGGCTGCCCCTCAAAACCTCGCACCCCAAACTTGCTCCCAGCCCCCACCCGCAGCCACGCAGGCGCACAGAACCACTGGAGGCGCAAAAGCTGTTTTCCACGCGCACTCCTCATCTGCGAACCTCGCTCTGCGCCCTTAGTGAACCCCAAACTCACCCAGAGGGTCTCCCCGGCTCCCCACCCATCACACAGCCCTCTGGATCCCCCCAGAATCATGTTCCCTTCTTCTGTGTGGCCAATTCCTTACCTGAGCCCGATACCGACTGACCTTTCTGGTGTGCAGAGCAAACCTGTGCCTCCCGCCTCCTCCAGCAAACTGCGAAGTCCCAGGTCCGCCCCTCCCGCGCCCCAAAACCTGGGGACCAGGACCCGGGCTCCCCACCGCCTGCCCTGGAGGGGACCCCCGCCATCCCCAGTCTCCTCTGTCGCCTTCAGTTTTCGCTTCTCCCAGTGACCAGTGAAATCTTTAGACCTGGAGTCTCCCCAAGGTGGAAGGGGTCCGAGGGTCTCCATCGCCTCCAGGGGAAAACTAGGATTTCTCCAGGGCCCCCACCGCCCGCGCCCTGGGGTCTCCCCCAGGCGGCAGCCCCCTCTCCCGCACCTCCTCCCGGGGCGTCCCCGCCCTCCTCGCGGAGACCCCCGGCCCGCGCCCCCGCCCCTGCGGGCGCAGACCCCGCGGAGCGGCGGCCGCGGGACTGACCTCGGGACCCTCTTCGGTCTGGGCGGCTGGGCAGGGCAGGCGGGCTGGCTCCGCGCGCGTCCTTGGTGCCTGAGCAGAGCTGGCTCCGGAGACGCTCGGGGAACGCGGTGGACAAACGCGCGCTTATATGCACAGGCTGAGCCGCTCGGCGACTCGCGCAACCCCCAAGCCCGCCCCCAAGGCCGAGTCAGGTGGTTCAAACCGCCTCTGACACCACCACAGGCGTCAGAAGGTTCGCGGCAACTTGTTTATTAGGGGGGAGGGTCGGGGGCCTCTTATCTTCGTTGCTTCGAGAAACCGATATAGGAGGTCATCATGGGCAGATGTTAATGGGACGAGAATGACCTTGTGCAGGTCACAAGTCAGTGGTTCTAAACTTGTGCTTAGAGTAAGAAGAGATGCCACACGGGTCAAAACACACGTATGTGTCCTGGACTCAAACACAAAATATCTTTTAACGTTCGGCATCACGGTCAGGGAAAGTTCAAGAGTTTCCCTCCTTTTTCTGATCATTCTCACACCTTCACCCGTGTTGATTGCCGTTTGCGTCTGTTCAGTTACGAGTCAGGCACCTTTCTTGGCCAGGGTGTGTGGGAGGTACTTTAGACTCCTGAGCTGTCAGGTCTGTGTCCAGCTGCTCCTCTTTGCATGAACCCATCCTAGACAGTCCTAAGGATGGATCGGAGTTATGTGAATATGCCCTTATTTACACAGTCTGTGGGGCTGGAGGGTCATCATCTGCCCATCCTTGTCCTAAAGAATTTTTTTGTGCCGGCTCCTGGAGTAGATAAACCAAAAAGCTGCTGTGAAAAGTGCAGTTTGGACAGAAAGGTGAACAGATATGTGTTTTTAATATATATATATATATATAGTTTATGGAAATTTAAATCCTGTAAAGTATACTATGAAAATAGTAATATAGTCTTGGTATATGTGCAAAATTTGAAACAACCACCTTTAAAAATAGCTCTGGTGAGCCTGGGTGGACTTCCCTATAAGTTGGGGATCATTTTAGTTCCTATTTCATAGGATTCTGGTAAAGGTTACATGAGCTCATCTGTGGAAAGTGCTCAGCACCAGACCTGACAGATGGAAAGTGCCCGCGACGTGTTCGGGTTTATCTAACACTATCAGTAACCAGTTGGTTAATCTCTCCCAGGGGAGGGGGTGCCCTTTGGGCCAGGCACTGGCCACTCTGAGACTCAAAGTGCCCAGAAGACCGTGAAGGAGCCAAGAGTCCCCAGGATGCGCTGATAAGGTTTTTTCAGGAGACTGTGCTCCTTCACGTTCTCGTAGCTGCAAGCCCACAGCCTCCCTTTCTGGGGGCCATGGTATGTTATAGCCTAAGGTATCTAAATCAGTCCTGACGGAGACCCTTCAGTGACCACGGAAACGTTGTGTATCTGCAGCGTCCAGGGCGATAGCCTCTGGCCACATTTGGCCGCTAAATCCTGCCCTGAACTGCCAAGAAACTCTGTTTTGAATTTTACTTAAGACTGATTTGTTTACATCGATTAGCTTCATGTGGTTACTTAGTGATTACTGTGTTGGAGAGCCAGAAAATTGTGCCTAATTCCTTCTCAAATGCATCCCCCAGAGTGTCACTGACATTTGCGACCTGACCATTCTTTGTGCAGGGGGTCTTCCTGGTGTTTATCATGGTCTGTATCCATTAGAGTCTCGTGTGTTAGTTGCTCAGTCATTTCTGACTCCTTGCGACCCCATGGACTGTAGCCGGCCAGGCTCCTCTGTCCATGGGATTCTCCAGGCGAGAATACTGCAGTGGGTTGCCATTTGCTTCTTCATCAGAGCCTAGTAGCGGGGCACCAATTTGGGAACCTGAAATAGTGCCAACATTGCAGAGAAGTTCCAAGAGGGGGCGCTGAAGTATCACCCCACATGAGAACTTCTGGTCTACCCAAAGATGTTGGTGGTGAAACGAAGGAAATCTCTATTCACAGAGGCTCTCCATGGTTTTCATGTACGTTTCAGTTATAGGTTTTTTCCACACTCAGAAAGTTTACTGTCTTTTCCAGCTTGAACTCTCTGGTGGAGCAGCAGGGAGGAGATCTTCCTGAAGCCCCCCCGCCCCCACACCCCCTCGGTGCATTGTCACAACTTCCCGGAGGTGTGAGTTTTGCCGTGAAGAGTAAGGAGTGAGCCCTCTGCGAAAGCTTCCCCACACTCAGGACCCCTGTGGGCTTCTCTGTGGCATGCAGGCTCTGAGGCCTCTGGCCATTTGACTTACTCAGAAAGTCTTTCCTCCTCATCCCTCACACTTATAACTGCATCCTCCCAGAGGCTCTTCTGATGCTTGAGAAGGGTCACCTGGCTGCTGAAGGCTCTCCCCCATTCCTGGCTTCCCTCCCAGGTGCCAGGCTGGGGAACCCTCTTGTGTTGTGACAGGTGGAAGCCCATGGAAGTTGGGGATGTCGTCACAACTCTGCATTGAAGTAGATTGCAGACATGGTCTGTGTTCCTTAAGTGTGCAATGCCCCCTTGTTCTGATTTGCATTTGGCCATGGAACGTGCTCTCGGCAGAGGAGGCTGGCAAAATATGATCCAGCAGAAGGTTGAAAAGTGCTTGTGAGACGACATTTGTTTCTCCCCTGCACCTCTACCAGTGCCGTGAGGATGAACCTGCCCAAGCCAGCCTGTTGGAAGAGAAAAGACATTGAGAGCAGGGCCAGGTCTCCCCAGTCCCCCAGGAGAAGCCAGCCTAGGAGAGCTGAGGACCACTTCCACCAGGCGCCAGGAGGAGCTCAGAAATGGCAGCAGAGCGTCCTCCCTGACCTCATATGTCTTTCATTCCTGAGGTTTGCCAACTAAAGGATGTTCCCACCATGCACCACAACCTACAGTTCACCCTGAAAGGAATTCAGAGTGAAGATCTGGGTGAGGCACTTATGTTCTGGGAGAAGTGGCAGAAAGAATCCTCTGAAAGCAAGTCCTTTGTCCGTTTCCTGTCTGCGCAATTATGTCCCCCCTCTAAAATAAACTAATCATAGGAATGAGATCACTAAGTAATTGAAATTAATTCCTGACTTATGAAGAATTGACGCTTTTGAACTTGGTGTTGGAGAAGACTCTTGAGAGCCCCTTGGACTGCAAGGAGATCAAACCAGTCCATCCTAAAGGAAATCAATTCTGAATATTCATTGGAAGGACTGATGCTGAAGCTGAAACTCCAACACTTTGGCCACCTGATGTGAAGAACAAACTCATTGGAAAAGACCCTGATGCTGGGAAAGATTGAAGGCAGGAGGAAAAGGGGACGACAGAAGATGAGATGGTTGGATGGCATCACCAACTCAATGGCCATGAGTTTGAGTAAGCTCCGGGAGTTGGTGATGGACAGGGAAGCTTGGTGTGCTGCAGTCCATGGGGTCGCATGGAGTCCGACACGACTGAGCGACTGAACTGAACTAATATGCTCTCCTGAATGCCTTGTCTAACTTGTTGATACTTTTCCTGGATAAATAGAAGCATGACTAGCTCTTTTCCCCCAAAGTGCCCCTAAGCATCCAGAGGGCAGATTGAATGGGCAAAGTAATATCTGAAGAGACCTCAGCCAGTTCTGCATACAATGGAGAATGGTGTAGAACCCAACCTCCTGCCTTGACGATTCACAGAGATTCCTCCATTTTCCCAAAGGTCCATATAATCAAAGCTATGGTTTTTCCAGTAATCACATACAAATGTGAGAGTTGGACTATAAAGAAGGCTGAGCACCAAAGAATTGATGCTTTCAAACTGCAGTGCTATAGGAGACTCTTTAGAGTCCCTTGGACAGCAAGGAGATCAAACCAGTCAAGCTTAAAGGAAATAATCCCTGAATATTCATTGGAAGGACTGATGTTGAAGCTGAAGCTCCAATACTCTGGGCACCTGATGCGAAGAACTGACTCAGTTGAAAAGACCCTGATGCTGGCAAAGATTGAGGGCAGGGTGAGAAAGGGATGACAGAGGATGAGATGGTTGGATGGCATCACCAACTCGATGGGCATGAGTTTGAGCAAACTCTGGGAGATAGTGAATAAGGAATAAGGAAGTCTGGTGTGCTGCAGTCCAGGGGGTCACAGAGTTGGACACCACTTAGCAACTGAACAAACAAAAGGCTGAGAAGAATCTCTTGACTTGGTCCCTGGACCTAAGTCCAGCATCCCCCCAGGTGTCATCTTTTCTGATTAAAGCACCTTTCCTATCTGCTGACACCTGCCTCTGGAATGATTGACTTATGAGTCCCAGGTGGCCAGACTTGGGCTCACTTACACCTCAGATGCTAGATATGTTCAGGAGAAAATAATAGGACCCAAGAGCGTAAGATTCTTCCTTACTTAGAAAAGCACTAATCACATTAACTGAGATGTCCACGTGTCATGACCAACACGAACCGTGTGCTGAGGTATGTACTTGACTGCATGGACCCCCTTTCCAAAATCACAGGCAAACTGACCTCTCACCTACCTGTTTGGAGCAGCTCCTCACAGCTCTCTGAGAGGCTGTCTCTTGGGCTATAATCCCCACTAAATCCACAGATAGCACAGAAACTCCCACATTGTGCATTTTCACCTCAGTGAACACCTTCCATGGATTCTGTGGTGGTGGTTGTTAACGGGCACTACTGTGGCTACAGATACGTGCTACACACATATTCCAAGTATTTCTGCAGCATCTGAAGACTTATGTGAAGGGAACTGGAAGGCCTGAGTGTTGAAAGAGGCTCTTTGACTCACAATTGTGTGGCCATCTGGGAATCTCCCCGTGTCCACCTCTGTGAGGCGGATACTATGATGGTTAAGGGCGTAGACGCTGGAGCCAGCCTGCCTGGGTTTGAATGTTGGCTTGGCTCCTTCTGATCTGTGTGACCTGAAGCAAGTGACGTGGACTCTCTGTGCCTTGTTCTCTTATCTCAGAAAGAGGGGTAAGAGTAGAACCTGCCACAGGTTGTGAGAATTAAGTGGCTCAAAATGTGTAAAGACATTAGCTCAGTGCCTAACGCAGGGTCAGTGCTCAAAAACGTGTATCCTGCTGAAAATGGAGGGGATCCTAATCAATGGGAGAGAGATACAGAATGGAAGAATACATTTATTCACTCATGTGTTCATCATAACATGTGCTGGGGATACATTAACATAATAGACCTGATCCGAGGTGGACACATTATCCATCCTCCTTTGCTCTAATAACAGAAGGTATTAGATGACACGGGATTGTCCAGCTAAAGACTACAGTTCCCAGCATCCCTTTGCAACTAGATGTCACCATGTGACCATCTCTGGCCAATGAGCTGTGAGGAAAAGTGATCTGGGCTTCTTGTGGGAGTCACCCTTTGAAGGACTGAAGCGTGTCTTCCCCTCTCCTCATCCCCGGACTTGCTCCGAACCAGAATGTGGACTGGGTGTCGGGATGAGCCCTCTCCAGCCACGTGGCACAGAGCACCGAGGTCAAAGGACCCCTGGGAGTTTCACACACAGACACACAGCCTTGTGAGCGATAGCAAGTTGGGTTTATTGAAGCCGCTGTATTGGGGGGTTTTACATCACGGTAGCCCAGCATGCATGATTTGGGGGCACGTGGTCAGGAGCGGGAAGCGGAGGGCCCTCAGGCTTTAGGAAGCGGTGACAAAGCTGAGGCAGCACAGGGGGCACTCGCACACCTTGACCTCGCGGAACTCCAGCACAGGCAGAGGGACGAAGGTGCAATTCGGGTCCGATTTCGCACCGTCAGGAGCCGCCTGGGGCTCGGGCTCAGGGTCCTCGGGCTCCACGTAATAGGTGAAGCAGACACTCGGCTGGAAGGAAAGAGAACAGAGACGCAGGGCAAGAATGGTGGTATCGCACTCTCAGGCCACTCTGTGCAGTACGTGTGTTTGGGGGGCATCTTGTGCATTGCAGGCTGTTAAACACCATCACTGCCCTCTACCCACCAGGTGCTAGTAGCTTGCTTCCTTTACTTGTGACAAAGAAGAAATGTATCCCGACACTGAAGATGTCCCCTGGGGGATGAATTGCCTCTGGTTAAGGATCACTGCTCCGTCCCATCCTCACAGCGGTTAGGAAAGGCAAGGACCGTCTGCCCCATACACACCCATGGATACAAGATGTAGGGTTCTCATCTCATAATCTGACGGTTGGTTCCATGCTGGGCACAGGACCCAAAATGAACTGGTCAGAAAGCTCTCTCTTTCTAGACTATTTGGCTCATCTACAAGCATCTCCCCACTGATTTCTTATTAGTTAGTTGCATAGAGAAAAGAAAAATCAATAAGTATTCAGTGGAGAAATGTGATAAACATCTTGACTGCGTGGATTGAAATTCAAGTGCATTTAGGACATGGCATCACTTAGGTGGTGCTCCAAAGATCATAGCTTACCCTGAATCTCATTAGGGGGATAGCATAAAAACCAAACAAGTGTAGAAGTGAAACAAAACAGAAAAAGCAATCAATATTGTGCGAGGTGTGACTCGGATATTCAAAATCGTCTGTTGTAAGAGGCAAAGGAAGACTGAGGAGATTGTCTAGCTCAAAGAGAACTAAAGATATATTGTGTGCATGCTCAGTTGCTTCAGTTCTGTCTGCCTCTTTGCGACCCCATGGGCCATAGCCCTGCAGGCTCCTCTGTCCATGTCATTCTCCAGGCAAGAAGACTGGAGTGGGTTGCTGTTTCCTCCTCCAGGAATCTTCCCAGCCCAGGAACTGAACCCCTGTCTCTTGCATCTCCTGCACTGGCAGGTGGGTTCTTTACAACTAATGCCACTTGGGGATCCCAGAGACACATTACCAAGTGCAATCGCTGGCCCCGGTTTCCCCCAGGCAGGAGGGAAAAGAACACCAGACTGCATGTAGTGAGTGAAAAAACCAAGAACATGGACAGCAGGTGAGATGAAAGTGCATATCAGGGTTGGGACCTCAAAGGTCACAACAGGCCCACAGTTACATAAGAGAGTATTCTTCTTCTAAAGTGAAACACACGGAGAGATAGGAGCATATATACTTATATACATAGTACACATATGAGAAAACATGCAAATAGAAAAAAATGACAACAACTGGCGAATTTGGATCATCTTTGTACTGTTTTTGTAAAATCTTTGATTACATTATTTCGTAACAAAATTTTCTAAAGAGTCCTCCCCAGGACTGCTGCAGGCACTAATAGGAAAGACGTTCTCACAGGCATCTGACCCTCTGCCTCCCCTGATCCCTCCCCACGGGCCCCCTGCTTCTCACCAGGGTCCCTCCAGCCTCCCGCTTTGCGGGTCAAGAAGCCCAGAGACAGAGCAGACACCTCACTGGCAAAGTGTGAGTCACGTGCCAGCCCAGGACCAATCACCAGGAACGTTGGCACTGCCAGCTCTGATTGGTCAGGGGCGTACCTGGATGGATTGGATCCGTCCAAAGTGCGTGGAGACAGGTGGTCCCCCCAGAAGAGTCAAGGGGGTTAGTAGGAGAAGGAGGACTGGTACCCAAGTGGACAAGGCCACAGCTGCCTTTGCAGGAGGGACCGTTCCCTAATTCATTCCTTCCTTTAATCAGCCCGAGAGTATACAGTGCCAGACACGGGTTACATCTAATCTAGACAGGGGATATGTCATTGCACAATAGAGGAGGCTCTCACAGAACTACTCTAGTAGGGGAGACAAATGATTAAAAAGATAGCTGCAAGATATGCTCTCAGGTAGCAATAACAACGCTGAAGAAAATTCAGGAAGACAAGAGGTCCGAGGGAAATGGGGAAAAAGTGAGCAAGGGAGGCTTCATGGAGGAGGTGATGCTGGAAGTTGGAATTAGGAAAGAGAGGAGGCAGGAAAGAGGGCAGCACCCCCAGGAGGATGGGGGCACATCCTGGGGTGGGGGACAAGGGACATCCAGCCACCCAAGGGTCTCTCCTGGCCAGGGAGGGTGGTGGAGGTGCCTGACCTCTCCTAACCTAGGGGATCTCTGGTCAAAGGGAAGAAACAAGCAGGCTTACCATGGGACAGAACGGCAGGACATTGAAAGACAGCCTTCCCTTCACTCCTCTAGGCTTCTTTCGAGGCTCTTCAGGGTTCTCAGAAAGCAGGGCTGGGGAAGGAGGAGAGAGGCATGAGGCAATCGTGCCCTCTGAGGCTTGAGAAACTCAGTAATAATAAGATCTCCATCATGAAACCAGGGACAAAAACTAACACGTGTTGAGTGCTTGCCCTGAGCCAGGCACTCTTGCATACGTTATACTGTAATACCTAATTTGGTTATTATCTTCATCCAACTTTACGGATGAAGAAACTGAGGCCCAGAGAGGTTAGGACACTTGCAGGAGGTTGCACAGCAATGCCTGCAATCATGCATTAAGTTACATCCTGAAGGTCCCCAGGGAGCAGACGGAATGTCAGCGACCAAAGGGGCTGGAGTCAGACAACAGGGGGCGGTGGAGATAGTGACACCCTGGGGTGCCCGTGTCCAGGAGGAGGGCACAGCTGATACACAGGTGCCCCTGTGGCATATCTCTCCAGAGAATACTTAGGTTTCCCCAGAGAAGGCTTCCCCAAGGAAGGCAATACTTTGGCAACCTCATGAGAACTGACTCGTTGGAAAAGACCCTGATGCTGGGGGAGGTTGAAGGCAGGAGGAGAAGGGGACGACAGAGGATGAGATGGTTGGATGGCATCACCAATCCGATGGACATGAGTTTGACCAAGCTCTGGGAGTTGGTGATGGACAGGGAAGCTTGGCGTGCTGCAGTCCATGGGGTCGCAAAGAGTCGGACACGACTGAGCCACTTAGCGCGCACAGCACAGACAGAGCGCACAATGCCAGGCAGCTGGAACACAAACCGGGCATCTCGTGGGGGAGGGTCCTCGAGATGGACAGGGGACACAGTGCTTAAGGTCGAAGACCCCCAGGCAAGATGGGTTCAGATCCCACCGGGAGCTGATTGTTTGCACTTGTCACCTTTCAGATTTCCCATCTGCAACATGAGGTCATTGGTGTCGCTATCTCACAGGGCTGTTGTGGAGTGTGGGTGACTGGATGCAGGGGAAACACTGGGACTGTGCCTGGCACTATGTGCCAGATGAGAATTAAGTGAAATCAGACAAACTAGGAAATGGAAGTGAGATACATAGTACACACCACATATCAGACATAAGTACACAGTGCCAGATACACACACATCCTTGTCTGTATGAGTGAGCACAGAACATTCTGGAAGACTGGACGAGAAGCTGGGAAGCAGCCACCTCTGGCAAGAAAGTAGGCAGCTAAGGAGGGGCTTGCATCTTATTTTGTATGATGGTTACATGCAGCTACAGATGTGTGCAAATAGAAGCAAAAACACACACGGGGCTGTGCCAGGATCAGCGGGCCAGTGTTCATGCTGGACTATCACCCAATAAGATCAGATGACTGGGGGGAAATGGGATAAAGGGTCCCTGGAATTTCGATGAATTATGATGGCAACGTCTTGTGAATATAAAATTATTGCAAAGTAAAAGTTTTCAAAAAAGGGAGTGTCACAGCAAACCCAAGAGCCCTCCCTCATGAGGCCAGACCACCAACAGGACCAGCAAGGAGCTGTGCTCAGTCACTAAGTTGTGTCCGACTCTTCGGGGACTCCAGGGACTGTAGCCCGCCAGGGTCCTCTGTCCATGGGATTCTCCAGGCAAGAACACTGGAGCGGGCTGCCATTTCCTTCTGCAGGGGATCTTCCCCACCCAGGGAAACGTGTGACTCCTGCATTGGCAGCTGGGTTCTTTACCACGAGCGCCACCTGGGAAGCCCCCACCACACTTCTTCCCATTGCTAAATCCTTGGTTCAGGCCTCCAGCGTGTCTCAGATGAATGACCCTACAGCCCCTTGACCTGGAAACTGAACAGAGGGTCAGCTGGCCCATGCAGGTGGCCACATGACACAAAGGAGCCCAGACTGATTCCAGCTCCCAGGACACAGCCCTGCAGGCTCTGAGCAGGGGAATGACGGACTCGGACACGGGATGATGTCGGGGAGGTTCCATTCCGGGCACCCCTCAGGGCCCTCCCTCCTTAAGAGGAGCCAGCGGCAGACACTTGAGGTTGGGGCCAGTCTTCAGGGTCCATGCTCCCCCATCAGCCTGGAGACCTCCCCACTCCCGCCTGCCCACAATGTCCACCCCACGTGGGTCTCACCTCCTTTCTCCGGAGGCCTGGTCTGCACCTCCTCAGTCTCCTGGCCCTCGATGGTGCTCAGAGGCAGCATCATGGCACCACAGGTGCTCCCTGCGGACAGGACACAGAGCAGTTAGTGCCTGGGCAGTGGAGCCAGAGGGCCCGGGTGTGGCTCTCAGAGCTCAGGTGGACTCAGACAGCTCCATCCCCTCCCACGTCTCCAGGTCCCCAGCATCCAAGGGGACGTGCTGGCAACGCCTCCTGCTGGTTTCCTCCAAGGCCCAGGGTGTGATCTGGGGAGAGCGGTTGTCATGGCGCCTGGCAAGGACAAGGGCAGGGCTTGTGGTACCTGGGGCTCACCCCTCTTTAAAACTAGAACTGTGACACAGAGTGCTGGGACCAGGAAGCTGCAGCTCGGCTAACTGGGTATCAAAAGGGCCTCTGGAGGCTGGCATACAGCGGGCACTCAGTAAGTGCACCTCAAGGTCAGCATTACCATCACCATGTTCAGCTCCGTCCCAGGGCTCCCAGACAGCCTGCCCAAGGGGTTCAGACAGGCCCTTCCCTCCTGTCCTGGGCCCTTCCAGGTACAGGAGGCATCAGTCCCGCCCTCAGGAGTGGGGTGAGGGGAGGGGCTGGGCCCCAGACCCCCCAGCACAGCCCTGGGGTGGGGCCAGCCCTGCAGGGAGGGTGCTGGGCACAGGCTGACCCTAGCCCTTCCTGGGGCAGAGCCCTGGTCAGTGTGTCTGGGGACTGTGGACTGGGTGGATTCCAGCCTGCCAGTCACTAGAAGGGAGATCTCAAGGATCAAGTTTGCCAGATTTCCCAAAATGATATCACAACAAATTCATAGCAAACCGAGACTTGAATTTCAGACACACAAATCAGTTTTTGCTATAAGTCATATTGAAACACCATATGGGGCAGGTCTACATAAAAACTTATTTTAAAATTTATTTTGCTAAATGATGTTTAAGTATAGGCAAGTCCCATGAAATATTTGGAACATACTTATACTAAAAGGGAATTCACTACTTGTCTTAAATTCAAATTGAAGTAAGCATCCTGTATTTTACCTGGCAAGCCCCGATTCAGGGGTTTTTTAACCTCTTGTGCTGTCAGCTTTCCCGTCCATGAAAATGAGGAAAATAAATGATTAAACATGAGGATTAAATATGATTAAATACACACACTCAGAACATACTATCTGGTAACTTAGAGTCAAATCTCTTCTTCGAAGCCTTTGTAAGACGCTTAAGAGATCCTGACACGTAATCGTGCAAATACAAGTGCGTCAAATAGCGGGAACCCGCAGCCAGATACACAAACACACACAGTTGTTAGAGACGCACGTTTTCTGATGATCACTGGTGGAAACCAGGGCTTACCCACACAAACACACCTGCAGACACACTGCAAGGAAACCCAGAGACCGCCACGACTCAGGTGGGCAGGCCTGCTTCTCAGAACTGAAGGACGGGCCTCACAGGCAGTCCTGGTCATGCACACACCCACACCCCCCACCACCCCCTCCACACACACACACTCAGCACACAACTGCAGACGCATCAGCCGAAATTATCAATACACCGCACCCTCCCCAGTACACTTTCCCTCTGGGGGACACCCAGGCCCACCCTCAGCCTCCCCTGGCCCACCCTCAGCCTCCCCTGGCCCCTCCCCCAGAGGGTGCCCCTCAAAACCACTCGCCCCAAACGTGCTCCCAGCCCCCACCCGCAGCCACGCAGGCGCACAGAACCACTGGAGGCGCAAAAGCTGTTTTCCACGCGCACTCTTCATCTGTGAACCTTGCTCTGCGTCCTTAGTGAACCCCAGACACACCCAGAGGGTCTCCTCGGCTCCCCACTCATCACACCGCCCTCTGGACTTCCCCAGAGTCATGTTCCCATCTTCTGTGTGGCCAGTTCCTTACCTGAGCCCGATACCGACTGCCTTCTCTGGTGTGCAGAGCAAACCTGTGCCTCCCGCCCCCTCCAGCAAACTGCCAAGTCCCGGGTTCGCCCCTCCCGCGCCCCAAAACCTGGGGACCAGGACGCGGGCTCCCCCTGCCTTCCCTGGAGGGGACCCCCCGCCTCCGGACACCCCAGCCTCCTGTGTCCTCTCCAGGCTCCCCCTCCTCCCAGTGGCCAGAGAAACCCTCGGACTGGAGTCGCCCCGCGGCTCACGAGGGTCTGAGGACGCCCCCCGCCCTCAGGGGAGCCGGGGGTTCCTGCAGGGCCCGCACCGCGTGCGCCCTGGGGTCTCGGGGGCCCCCAGGCAGTAGCCCAGAGCGCGCCGCACCTCCTCCCGGGGCGCCCCGCCCTCCCCGCGGGGACCCCGCAGCGCCCTCCCGCACCCCCCGCCCTGCTGGCGCAGAGCCCTCTGAGCTGCGGCTGCGGGACTGACCTCCGGACCCGGCCTCGGTCTGGGCGTCTGGGCTGGAGCGCGCCGGCTTGCTCACCGCTTGTCCTGGGGGCGCAGGCAGGGCTGGCTCCGAAGAAGTCCAGGGGACCTGCGGGGGAACTCGCAGGATTGAAGAGCGCTGAGCGGCTCAGTGATAGGCACAATCCTGCACGTCCAGCGTTGGTCCCCCCAACACGAGCAGGTGGTTAACAGAGTGCCTGCCGCCAGTACGGGCTGCTCGCTTCACTTTTATTATTGGGGGGAGGGGTCCAGGCCTCCTCCTCCTCACCGCTTAGAGAAACTGATAAAGAGGCAGCCTTGGGAGGCTTTTAGGTGGAGGAGACTCAGTGGTGCAGGCAGCAAGGGTAAGGAGTGGTTCTAAACGCCTTTCTCGAATATGAGGAAATCAACCACCCCACACCCCTAGAGGCACATGTGTGTAGCATGTACACTGGACCCAAACACAAAATATCTTTTACACACGGCTTCACACTCACAGTTGTTCAAGACTGCCCTCCCTTTTCTAACCATTTGCACACCTTCACCGGTATTAATTTCAGTTTGCATCTCTTCCGAGCAAGATCGGTCACTTTGGTGGTCAAAGGTGTCATGGCAAATCGCTTAGTCTTCCTGAACCATCCACTCTGTGTCAGAGCTGCTGGACTCGGCATGGAAGCACCACAGACTCTCCCTAAGACGTGGCTGCAGTGTGTCAACAAGCTCTTATTTACTCAACAGGCTATGGACTGGGTGGCCGTAATCGGCTCCCCCTTGACCTAGAGAATCTTCCGTGCCAGTTCCTGGAGGAGACAACGCCAAGGTGCTCCCTGGTGAACGGGCAGTTAGGGCAGCAGTGGGAAAGGGCACCCTTTGTGGATTTTCTTTAAAAATAAGAAATGCTTCATGAAGATACGAATCCTGAGAATTGAAAGAGTCTAATATGAAAGGAGCCGTTGGGTCTTCACTATGTACAAAACTTGAAATAACCTTTAAAAATAGCACTGATGGCCCCCAGGTGTCTCTCCTGTGTTAGGGATCATACTAATTCGTGTTTCATAGGACTCGGTATGCTTACATGAGCTCATCTATGTAAAGTGCTCACACCACACCTGACAGGTCGAAGTTGCCCAGGAAATACTTTGTAAACCCGTGACTCTCGTGTTCTTTTCTAATAAGATTTTCTAATGCATCCTCCGCAGGACTGCTCAGGCACGAACAGGAAAGACATTCTCGAAGGCATCTGACCCAGGGCCTCCCCTGACCTCTCCCCACGGCCCCCATGATTCTCACCAGGGTCCCTCCAGCCTCCCCTCCTGCCTGTTAAGAAGCCCAGAGACAGAGCAGACGCCTCACTGGCCAAGTTCGAGTCATGTGCCAGACCAGGACCAATCACAGGGAACCTCAGCACTCTGGCTCTAATTGGCCAGGGGCCCAATCCTCAGCTGGTCTGAGGATGGGATCAGAGCCATCCAAAGTGCCTGGAGACAGGTGGTCCCCCCAGAAAAGTCAAAAGGGTTAGTAGGAGAAGGAGGACTGGTACCCAGGTGGACAAGGCCACAGCTGTCTTTGCAGGACGGACCGTTCCCTAATTCATTCCTTCATTTAATCAGCTGTATACAGTGCCGGACACGGGTTATATCTCTTCTAGGCACAGAATGAGTCATCGAAAAACAGAGGAGGGCCCTGTCCTCACAGAACTACTCTGGTAGGGGAGACAGATGATGAACACGCAGACAGAAGGTATGCTCTTAAGTAGCAATAACTACTCTGAAAAAAAGTTCAGTGAGGCAGTGGATTGGCGAGAAATGGAATGAACGTGAGCAAGGAAGGTGAAGGGACTCTTCACCTTCATGGAGGAGGTGACACAGGAACAGAGGTTGGAATTAGCAAAGAGAAGGAGGCAGAAAGGTGGGCAAAATCTTCAAGGAAGACCAGCCCCCACAGGATGGGGCCACATCTGGGACAAGGCAGGGGCAAGGGGCACCCGGGTACCCAGGGGTCTCTGGTGGGCAGAGAGGGTGGCCAAACCACGTGATCGCCCAGCCCAGAGGCCTCCGGTGAAAAGGGAGGGAGCAAGCAGGCTTACCACGGGGCAGAACGGCAGGACTCTGAAGGACACCGTTCCCTTCATTCTCTTGGACTTCTTTCGCGGAACATCAGCCTTCACAGAAAGCAAGACTGGGGGAGGAGGAAAGAGTCATGAGACCATTTGACTGTGAGACTTGAGAAACTCGGTAATAATACAGTCTTCATCACAAAACCGGTAACAGAAGCTAATACGTTGAAGTATGTTCCAGACATGCTTTTAAGTATTGTACACGCATTCACTTATGTGGTTCTTCATAATAACTCTCTCTTCATAATAACTCTCAAGAATACTGAAGTGGGTTGCCATTTCCTTCTCCGGGGGATCTTCCCGACCCAGGGATCAAACCCTGGTCTGCCAAGTTGAGGCGGACTCTTTACTGACTGAGCCACCAGGGAAGCCAATAACTCTCTGAGATGGGTATCATCATCAACCCACTTTAGAGATGAGCGAACTGAGGTATAGAGAGGTAGGGACACTTGCTGGAGGTCACCCAGGAGTGGGTGAGACCGGCATTCAATTGTATCCCAAAGGCCCCCAGGGAACAGACAGGACGTGTCAGGGAGGGGAGGGTCTGGGCTAAGAAAATAGGGGTGTCAAGGCCACAAAAAGGGGCCCAAATGGGCTCAGCTCCAAGGAGCTCCCTGCAGGCTCTGAGCGGGGCCGTGATGGGATCCGCTGACAGGTGGTGAGGTCAGGGAGGCCGCATCCTAGGTGTCCCTGCCCAGAAGAGCCAGTGGAGACATCTGGTGATGGGGCCATCTTCAGGGTCCATGCTTCCGCATCGCCTGTGCCCCGGAGACCTCCCCCTCCCGCCTGCCCACAGTTTCTGCCCCACATGGGTCTCACCTCCTTTCTCTGGAGGCCTGGTCTGCACCTCCTCGGTCTCCTGGCCCTCGATGGTGCTCAGAGGCAGCATCATGGCACCACAGGTGCTCCCTGTGGACAGGAGACAATTAGTGCCTGGGCGGTGGAGCCAGGGGGCCCGGGTGTGGCTCTCAGAGCTCGGGTGGACTCAGACAGCCCCATCCGCTCCCACGTCTCCAGGTCCCCAGCATCCAAGAGGACGTGCTGGCAGTGCCTTCTGCTGGTTTCCTCCAAGGCCCAGGGTGTGATCTGGGGAGAGCGGTTGTCATGGCGCCTGGCAAGGACAAGGGCAGGGCTCGTGGCACCTGGGGCTCACCCCTCTTTAAAACTAGAACTGTGACACAGAGTGCTGGGACCAGGAAGCTGCAGCTGGGCTAACTGGGTATCAGAAGGGCCTCTGGAGGCTGGCATACAGCAGGCACTCAGTAAGTGCACTCGTGGGGCAGTCCCAGTGCTGTGTTTCAGCTCTGTCCCAGGGTTACCAGGCAGCCTGCCCAAGGGGTTCACACAGGCCCTCCCCTACTGTCCTCGCCCTTCTGGGTACAGGAGGCATCAGTCCTGCCCTCAGGACCAGGGTGAGGGGAGGGGCCGGGCCCCAGACCCCCCAGCACAGCCCTGGGGCGGGGCCAGCCCTGCAGGGAGGGGGCTCCTCACCGGCCCCAGCATCACCCTGGGCAAGACGTGGGCCAGTGTGTCTGGGGGTGAGAACTGGGGGTGAGAACTGGGGGATTCCACTCTTACAGTCACTAGCTGGGGGACTCTCAAGATTTAATAAGAGCAGCAATAAAGACACAGCACCCTGAGATTTGCGTTTCAGACTCACAGATCATTTTTTTTTTTTAGTATAAGCCATATCCAAACACTATATGCATCGTGTCTACTAAAAACTAGGTTTTTATTTATTTGGCTAAATCATGTTTAAGTATATGCAAGTCCCACGGTATATTTGGAGTGTACTTATACCAAAAGATAATTCATTATTTATCTGACATTCACGTTTAAACATGTGCACTGCATTCTACCCGCAGCTCCTGATTCAGGGGTTATTTAACCTCTTGGGCTGTCAGCGTTCCCCTCATGAAAATGAGGACTATAAATGATTAAACATGAAAACTAAATATAATTAAATACACACACATACTCAGAACACTCTGGTAACTTAGAGTCAAACCTCTTCCTTTAACCCTTTGTAAGAATCCCTTGACCCACCGCAGACCCTCACACATTAATTGTGCAAAAACAAGGTGCGTCAAACAGTGGGAACACTGGACCAGTTACACAAACACAGGATTGTTAGTAACGCACACCTTGAGATGCAGACTGCGGAAACCAGGGCTCAAAGACACAAAACACCTGCAGACAAGCCCAGGGGAATTCAGAGACCACCCCACCCCCCCGCCCCCACCACCACGCAGGCGGGCAGGCCTGCTGCTCAGTGCTGAGCACACTCCTCACAGGCAGTCCTGCTCACACACTCACACACACATACACACACACACACCCTCCAGACAGGCACAGAGGCAGATCCACAGGCTGGAACGACCCCCGACCCTCCCCAGTACACTTTCCCTCTGGGGGACACCCAGGCTCCTGCTCAGCCTCGCCCGGCCCCTCCCCCAGAGGCTGCCCCTCAAAACCGCGCGCCCCAAACGTGCTCCCAGCCCCCACCCGCAGCCACGCAGGCGCACAGAACCACTGGAGGCGCAAAAGCTGTTTTCCACGCGCACTCCTCATCTGTGAGCCTCTGATGCGTCTCAGCGCACCTGCGAACACGTCCAGAGGGTCTCCCCTGCTCCCTACCCCTCAAAGTAACCCCCGGACTCCCCAGAACAGCCCCATGGCATCACTTCCCGTGTTCTACTTGGCCCATTTGCTCGCTGACCCCTAACACCCCGCTGGCTTCCCAGGTTGGGAGCAGCCCCCGGACCTCCGCCTCCCCCATCAAACCGCAAAGTCCTCGGATCTGCCACTCCCGCCCCCAAAACCTGGGGACCCTGCCCCGACCCCCCCCCCCAAGCCTGTCCTGGAGGGGGTCCGCGCCATCCCCGCCTCCGGACACCCCACACCGGGGGGGGGGGGGCACTCCTCTGTCCCCTCCACGATTCGCTCCTCCCAGTAGCCTCAGAAATCCTGGGGCCCGTGGTTGCCCAGCGGCTCAGAGGATTCGAGGGTCTCGATCGCCCTCAGGGGAGACTCGGGCTCCTGCAGGGCCCCGACCGCCCGCGCCCTGGGGTCTCGGGGCCCCCAGGCGGCAGCCCCCGCGCCCGCACCTCCTCCCGGGGCGCCCCCGCCCTCCTCGCGGGGACCCCGCGCCCCCGCCCTGCGGGCGCAGACCCCGCGGAACGCGGGACTGACCTCGGGACCCGCTTCGGTCTGGGCGGCTGGGCAGGGCAGGCGGGCTGGCTCCGCGCGCGTCCTTGGCGCCTGAGCAGAGCCGGCTCCGGAGACGCTCGGGGACGCGGTGGACAAACGCGCGCGAATGAACAGCGCTGAGCGGCTCGGCGTCACGCACAAGCCCCAAGCCCGCCCCCAAGGCCGAGTCAGGTGGTTCAAACCGCCTCTGACACCACCACAGGCGTCAGAAGGTTCGCGGCAACTTGGTTATTAGGGGGGAGGGTGGGGGCTTCTGTGTCTCTGTTCGTTAGTGAAACCGATATAGGAGGTCGTGATGGGCAGGTCTTAAGGGGACGAGAATGACCTTGTGCAGGTCATAAGAGTAAGTCAGTCAGTCAGTTAAGTCACTCAGTCATCTCCAACGCTTTGAGACCCCGTGCACTGCAGCGCGCCAGGCCCCCCGCCCCGTCCATCACCAACTCCTGGAACTTGCTCAAACCCATGTCCATCAAGTCGGTGATGCCATCCAACCAGCTCATCCTCTGTCTCTCCCTTCTCCTCCTGCCTTCAGTCTTTCCCAGCATCTTCCCAATGAGCCGGCTCATTGCATCAGGTGGCCACAATATTGGAGCTTCAGCTTCAACATCTGTCCTTTCAATGAATATTCAGGGCTGATCTCCTTTAGGATGAACTAGTTGGACTCCTTGCAGTCCAAGGGACTCTCAAGAGTCTTCTCTAACACCACAGTTCAAAAGCATCAATTCTTCGGCACTCAGCTTTCTTTATAGTCCAACCCTCACATCCATACATGACCACTGGAAAAACCATAGCTTTGACTAGATGGACCTTTGTCGGCAAAGTAATATCTCTGCTTTAATATGCTGTCTATGTTGGTCATAGCTTTTCATTCAAGGAGCAAGCATCCTTAAATTTCATGGCTGCAGTCACCATCTGCAGTGATTTTAGAGCCCAAGAAAGCAAAGTCTGTCACTGTTTTCCCATTTATTTGCCATGAAGTGATCGGACTGGATGCCATGATCTTAGTTTTCGAATGTTGAGTTTTAAGCCAACTTTTTCACTCTCCTCTTCCATTTTCATCAAGAGGCTCTGTACTTCCTCTTCGCTTTCTGCCATAAGGATGGTATTATCCACGTATTTGAGGTTACTGATATTTCTCCCGGCAATCTTGATTTCAGCTTGTGCTTCATCCAGCCTGGCATTTCACATGATATACTCTGCATATAAGTTAATGAAACAGAGTGGCAATATACAGCCTTGACGTACTTCTTTTCCAGTTTTGAACCAGTTCGTTTTCCCATATCTGATTCTAACTATTGCTTCTTGACCTGCATACAGATTTCTCAGGAGGCATGCCAGGTGGTCTAGTATTCCCATCTCTTGAAGAATTTTCCACAGTTTGTTGTGATCCACACAGTCAAAGGCTTTAGCATAGTCAGTGAAGCAGAAGTTGATATTTTTCTGGAATTCTCTTGCTTTTTTTATGATCCAACAGATGTCAGCAATTTGGTCTCTGGTTTCTCTGCCTTTTCTGAATCCAGCTTGAACATCTGGACGTTTTCGGTTCGTGTACTGTTGAAGCCTAGCTTGGAGAATTTTGAGCATTACTTTGCTAGTGTGTGAGTTGAGTGCAATTGTGTGGTAGTTTGAACATTCCTTGACTTTGGCTTCCTTTGGGATTGGAATGGAAACTGACCTTTTGCAGTCCTGTGGCCACTGCTGAGTTTCCCAAATCTGCTGTCATATTGACTGCAGCACTTTCACAGCATCATCTTTTAGGATTTGTAACAGCTCAGTAAGAGTAAGTAGTGGTTCTAAACTTGTGCTTGGAGTAGGAAGAGATGCCACACAGGTAGAAACACGTGTATGTGTTAATAGCATGTATATTGGGCTCAAACAGAATATCTCTCACAGTGTGCATCACATTCACGGTAGTTCAGGGTTTCCCTCCTTTTCTAACCATTCTCACACCCTCACCCATACTGATTTCAGTTTGGCCTCATCAGTTCTGGGTCAGTCACCTTTCTTGGCCAGAGGGTGTGTGGCAGGTATTTTAGAATCCTGGGCCATCAGGTCTGTGTCTCAGCTGCTTCTCTTTTGCATGAAAGCATCCCAGACAGTACCTAAGGATGGCTATGGCTGTGTCAGCACGCCCTGATGTACACAAACAGGCTCGGGGCTGGATGGCCACAGTCTGCCCACCTCTGACCTGGAGAATTTTCTGTACCAGCTCCTGCAGTACATAAAGCCAAGCTGCTCTCTCACAAAAGGGCAGTTTGCGAAGAAAAGTGAACAGATAAACTGCTTTAAAGAAAGAAATATTTTATGAAAATTTGAATGTCTAGTCAAGGCTATGGTTTTTCCAGTGGTCATGTATGGATGTGAGAGTTGGACTGTGAAGAAGGCTGAGCGCCAAAGAATTGATGCTTTTGAACTGTGGTGTTGGAGAAGACTCTTGAGAGTCCCTTGGACTGCAAGGAGATCCAACCAGTCCATTCTGAAGGAGATCAGCCCTGGGATTTCTTTGGAGGGAATGATGCTTAAGCTGAAACTCCAGTACTTTGGCCACCTCATGCGATGAGTTGACTCATTGGAAAAGACCCTGATGCTGGGAGGGATTGTGGGCAGGAGTAAAAGGGGACAATAAAGGATGAGATGGCTAAATGGCATCACCGACTCGATGGACATGAGTCTGAGTGAACTCCAGGAGTTGGTGATGGACAGGGAGGCCTGGCGTGCTGCAATTCATGGGGTTGCAAAGAGTCGGACATGACTGAGCGACTGAACTGAACTGAACATACAAATAGGCACATAGTGTGGAATTTGGCAGAAAACTTAAAATGGTGGTGTTTTTAAAAAGCTCCTCTGAGCCATGCTTTTCTCTCCAATAAATTGGGGATCATATTAGCTCATATTTCCTACGGCTCTGGTGACAGTTACGTGAGCTCATCTACGTAAAGTGCTCAGCACCATGAGTGACAGGTGGAAGCGCCTGGGAAATGTCACCATTTATCTAACATCTGCAGTAACCAGTCGGTTAATCTGGCCCAGGCAGGGGAGGAGTCCTGTGGACAGGGCACTGGGCACCCTGAGATTCAAAGTGCCCAGAGGACCCTGCGTGGAGCCAAGAGTCCCCAAGATCCACCGATGAGATTGCTCCATGAGACCATGCTCCTTCAGGCTCTCATAGCAGCGAGCCCACAGCCTCACTTCTGAAGGCTACAGTGTATGATCATTCTGATAATCTAAGAGATGTAAAGCTTTTCCCTGGTGGCTCATTAGTGAAGAATCTGCCTGCAGTGCAGGAGATGCAGGAGTTGTGGGTTCAATCCCTGGATCAGGAAGATCCTCTGGGGAAGGGAATGGCAACCCACTCCAGTATTCTTGCCTGGAAAATTCCATGGACAGAGGAGCCTGGTGGGCTACAGTCTATAGGGTGGCAAAGAGTTGGACACGGCAGCACTCAGCACAGCACAAGAGGTCTAAGCCAGTCCTGACACAGGTCCTTTGGTGACTGTGGAAAGGGTCTGTATCTGTGGGGTCCAGTGCAGTATCCACTGGCCATGCTGGGCCCCTGAAATGTCCTGGACCCCTTTACATTGAAGGACCCACATGAAGTTATTGTGCTGGAGGCAAGAAAATTAAGCCTGGATCCCTCTCAAATGCAATTCCATGGTCACTGAAGTGTCTGTCATGACTGGTTTCCTGGGCAATTTCCATCTGTCAGGTGTGGTACTGAGCACTTTACATAGACGCGCTCAAGTAACCTTCACCAGAGTCCTATAAAATAGGAACGAAAATGACCCCTAATTTATAGGAAAGATACCCAGGCTCGTGAAAGCTGTTTTTAAAGGTGGTTGTTTCAAATTTTGCCCAGGCTCATGAAAGCTGTTTTTAAAGGTGGTTGTTTCAAATTTTGCACATATATCAAGAATATATTACTATTTTTATATTTTACTTCACAGGATTTAAATTTTCATAAACTATATTTTAAAAAAAAGCATATCTGTTCATATTTCTGCCCAACCTGCACCTTTTACTAAGAAAAGAACTACCGTCTTTAATTCTTTAATGGAGATGTCCATGCGTCATAACCAGCATGAACCTGTAATGAGGGGTGCACGTGATTGCGTGGACCCCTTTTCCAAAAATCCCATGGAAACTGACCTCTCACCTGCCTGCTTGGAGCAGCTCCTCACAGCTCTCTGAGAGGCTGTCTCCTGGGCTATGATCCCCACTAAATCCCCCAGATAAAATGAAAACTCACAGCTCTCACGTTGCTTGTTTTCACCTCAGTGAACACCTTCCATGGATTCTGTGGTGGTGATTGTTAACGGGCACTATTGTGGCTATAGATACATGCTACACACATATTCCAAGTATTTCTGCAGCATCTGAGGAGTTATGTGAAGGGAATGTTGGAAGGTCTGAGTATTGAAAGAGGCTCTTGGACTCACAGTGGTATGGCCGTCTGGGAATCTCCCCAGGTCCGCCTCTGTGAGGTGGATACCATGATGGCTAAGGACGTAGACGCTGGAGCCAGCCTGCCTGGCTTTGAATGTTGGCTTGGCTCCTTCTGATCTGTGTGACCTGAAGCAAGTGACGTGGACTCTCTGTTCTCTTACCTCAGGAAGAGGGATAATAATAGAACGCAATTAAGGGAATCAAAATGTGTAAAGACATTAGCTCAGTGCCTCCCACATGGACGGTGCTCTAAAATGTTCATCTTTCTAAATATTTGTGTAAAAAAGGAGGAGAGCCTAGTCAGTGGGAGAGAGATACAGAACTGAAGAATAAGTTTATTCACTCGTGTAATCACCACCGCCTGCTGCTGGGGATAAATGAACACAACAGATCTCGTCAGTGGTGGAAACAATACTCATTCTCCTTTGCTATAAAAGGGCTTCCCTGATGGCTCAGTGGGTAAAGGATCGGCCCGCAATGCAGGAGACACAGGAGATGCAGGTCCAATCCCTGGGTCGGGAAGATCTCCTGGAGAAGGGAATGGCAACCCGCTCCACTATTGTTGCCTGGAAAAACCCATGGACAGAGGAGCGTGGCGGGCTACAGTCCACGGGGTCGCGGAGTTGCTTTAAGTACACACACAACTTTGCTCTAATGATGGCAGCTATTACGTGACACAGGCTTGCCCGGCTAGGGACTACATTTCCCAGCATCCCTTGCAACTAGATGTCACCATGTGACCTGCTCTGGCCAATGAGCTGTGAGGAAAAGTGATCTGGGCTTCTTGTAGACGTCACCCTTTGAAGGACTGAAGGGTGTCTTCCCCTCTCCTCATCCCCTCCACTTGCCCCGAACCAGAATGTGGACTGGGTGTGCGGGTGAGCCCTCTCCAGCCACGTGGCACAGAGCACCGAGGTCAAAGGACCCTGGCTGCCCAACTCCACGAAGCTGCACCGCCCCGGTCCTGGGACTTTCACACACAGACACACAGCCTTGCGAGAGACAGCAAGTTGGGTTTATTGAAGCCGCCATATTGGGGGTTTCACATCACAGAAGCCCAGCATGCATGTTTGGGGGGCGCGGGTGGCCTGGAGCCGGAGGCCGGGGGGGGAACCTCAGGATTCAGGAGATGTAGAAGACGCTGAGGCAGCACACGGGACACTCCCAGGCCTTGATCTCCTGATACTTTGCACGAGGCTTCGAAGAGGAGGTGTACTTCGAGCCAGCTCTCGAACTTCCAGGAGAAGGTTGCGAATCAAACTCGGAGTCGTTCGAATCCACGTAGAAAGTGAAGCAAAAACTCGGCTGGAAGGAAAGAACAGAGAGGAGAGAGGAGAACTTTAGTGCCCTGGGGTCGGGGGGCGGGCCCTCGCCCTTAGTTTGAGGGGCTGAGCACGGATTTCAGAGGCGACCCACCTGGGGTTGAATTCCTTCTTCACCCAGTACAGCTGGGGATCCTGAGGCAGATAACCTGCCCTTCCCTGGCCTCAGTTTACATTTCTGTATAATGGACTATAAGTAACTGCTCCCTCACAGAGGCGAGTAAGGACCGAACAAGGTAATCCAAAAAAAGGATCATTAAATGTAACAATGTTTGCCGCTTTGTGAGAGCTGGAAACCCGTCAGCTGTGACAATGTTTGCTTTGCTGGTTTTCTTAAAACCATCTGCTTTCCTAAAAAATTAAACACTTCTTCCCAATAGAAAGCATCACCCACGGTGCTGGCAGTATTGGAGCTGTAGTGATTTCTGGGAGGACTACTATTTCTATCCAATGGTTTTTGAGCATTTAGGACGCTTAAGCCTGAATGACATATCAGGTCCCATTTAATCCTCACGAGGTGGCCTCTGATCTTATTTCTCCATCCTGCAGATGAGGAAATGGGGGTAGGGAGGCACTGGTAAGCTTTCCCACTCTGGCATTTGATCAGACGTATAGGTGATGCAGCACTCAGGATTAGAAGTGAGTACATAACCTTCTTGATTCTCCAGGCAAGAACACCGGAGTGGGTTGCCATGCCCTCCTCCTTCAGGGGATCTTCCCAACCCAGGGATCAAACCTGTGTCTCCTGTACTGACAGGTGAGTTCTTTACCACTAGCACCACCTGGGAAGCCCATTTTCCCAGGTAAGCGCAGCACAGATGTGAACCCACTTCATCCTCCTAGTAACCAACCCCATGTGCGGTTCCTACCGCTCTGTTTCACAGATGAGGAAACAGCCACAGAGGCGTTCAAGAACTGGTCCCGGGTCCCACAGCTGGTAGTGGCTGACGCCGGGTTTGAACCCAGCGCTGAGACTCTGGAGTTGGGGCCCTTAGCCTCAGAGGGCTGGGATGCCAGCTGGGAAGCTTGGGGTGGGCAGGACGGTGTTCCCTCCACACGGTGCCCTCACCTCTGCAGAACCGTCCTTCTATTCCCAGGTTACCAGCCCTTCCCACGTGTGACATTTGGGGTCCAGATCCTTCTTGTGGTGGGTGGGGCAGGGGCATCCTGAGTATTGCAGAAATGCTAAGCAGCATTCCTGGCCACCCGATGCCATTAGCACAACCCCTTCAATTGCGACAGACACTGAAGGCGTCCCCTGAGGAACAAACCACCTCTGGCTGAGAATCACCGCCTCATCCCTTCCTTGTGTTTTCCAGGTATGGGGAAAGGGAGGGATCAGCTTCCCTTCGCATTCCCATGGTCAAGTGACCCGGCCTGGGGCCGTTAGGGTCCTGCATCACCTTAGCTGATGATTGGTTCCGTGAAGGACACAGGACCTGGAGAGACCAATCAGAATGGCCTCTGCTTCTAGGTTAGCTGATGATTGGTTCCATGGTGGGCAAAGGACCTGGAAGGACCAATCAGAATGCTCTCTGCTTCTGGGTTAGCTGATGATTGCTTCAGTGGAGGACACAGGACCTGGAAGGGCCAATCAAAAGGCTCTCTGCTTCTAGGTTAGCTGATGATTGGTTCAGTGGTGAGCTGCCTGTTAAGAAGCCCAGAGACAGAGCCGACGCCTCATTGGCCAAGGGTGAGTCACGTGCCAGCCCAGAGCCAATCACCAGGAACCTTGGTACTGCCGCCTCTGATTGGTCAGGGGCATACCTGGAGCTGGTCAGGGGATGGGATCAGATCTACCCAAAGTGCGTGGAGACAGGTGGTCCCCCAGAAAAGTCAAGGGGTTTAGCAGAAGAAGAAGGACTGGTACCCAGGTGGACAAGGCCACAGCTGCCTCCGCAGGAAGGACCATTCCCTGATTCATTCCTTCATTTAATCAGCCCGAGTGTATACAGTGCCGGACACCGGTTACATCTGATCCAGACAGGGGATATGTCACTGAACAACACAGGAGCTTCCTGCTGCCATCCTCCCCCTGAACTACTCTCGTAAGGGGGACAGATTAGGAACAAATAGATAAATGGTATAATCTCAAGTATCAATAATAATGCTGAAGAAATTCAGCAAGGCAAGGGGTTGGGGAGGCCGTGTCAAGGGAGGCTTCATGAAGGAGGTGACACTGGAGCAGAGGTTGGAATTAGCAAAGAGAAGGAGGCAGGAAAGAGGGCAGCACCCTCAAGGAAAACCGTCCCCTTCATAGGAAGGGGCCACATCTGGGACGAGGGAGGGGCAAGGGGCACCTAGGCACCCAAGGGTCTCTGCTGGGTGGAGAGGGTGGCCAACAAGCCTGACCTCGCAGGCTCAGGGTTCTCTGGTCAAAGGGGAAAACAGGCAGACTCACCATTGGACATATCGGCACCTGTTTGGCTGACACTCTTGCATTCTTTTTGGCGGGCTCCCTTCGCTGACCGGCAGTGCTCTCAAAAGGCAGGGCTGAGTGAGGAAGAAAGAGGCATGAGGCCCTCTCGCCTGCTGAGGCTTGTGAAACTCGATAATAATAAAATGTTCATCATGAAACCAGTGACGATGGCTAATATGTGTGGAGGATCTGCTGTGTGTCAGGCACGCTTTTAAGTATTTTGCAGGTGTTAGCTTGTTTGTTTGTTCATGATAACTCTCTGAGATGGGCACTGTATTCATCCAACTTTAGAGATAAGGAAACAGAGAGGTTAGGACACTTGTGGGAGGTTGCACAGCAGTGCCTGCAGAGATGCGTGAAGTTGCATCCTGAACGTCCACAGGGAACAGACAGGGAATGTCAGTGAGTGGAGAGGCTGGAGTTAGACAACAGGGGCTCTGGAGATAGTGACGCCCCAGAGCACCCGTGCCCAGGAGGAACGCACAGCTGATACGCAGGTGCCAGTGGGCACATCTCTCCAGAAAACACTTGGGATTCCCTGAAGAAGACAGACATGTCGATTTGGAGTGAAAGTCCTGCTATTTCAAAACTGCCCACAAATCCATCTATCTGCTTACAGACTCCTCCACTCCCGGGAATGGAAGCCGGCCTCTGTGGAGGACCATCCAGGCCACCTGTGCAAACGTCCCCTCGGACGCTGCCATCTCCCTTTTGAAACATGCAGTCCTGGATCCACCCCCCTGTGTGCACTGTGACCCAAGTATAGTCCTATTTCCACCTGCATTTATTGTCATCGTCAAAGACTGGGAATAACCCAAATGGCCACCTGCAGAAACCTGGTTAAGCTTCCCTGAAGGCTCAGTGGTAAAAAATCCGCCTGCCAGTGCAGGAGACACAGGAGACCTGGGTTCAGTCCCTGAGTCGGGAAGATCCCCTGGAGAAGGAAATGGCAACCCACTCCAGTGTTCTGGCCTGGAAAATTCCATGGACAGAGGAGCCAGGCGGGGTTACAATCTGTAGAGTCGCAAAGAGTCAGACACGACTGAAGCAGCTTAGCACACATATAGCACAGAGAGACGTGGAGCCCAGGCGGCTGGAACACAAACCGGGCATCTTGTGGGGGAGGGTCCTTGAGATGGACAGGGGACACAGTGCTTACGGTCAAAGACCCGCGGGCCAGAGGGGCTCAGATCCCACCGTGAGCTGTTTATTCACACTTTTCACCCTTCAGATTTCCCATCTGGAAAACGAGGTAATTCCTGACCCTCCCTCATTGTGAAGCATGCATGACTGGATGTGTGGAAAGCCTTGGGACTGTGACTGGAAGATTCTCAGCGCCAGAGCAGAAATAAATGAAATCAAACACTGTAGGAAGCTGCATGTACAGTACACACCCGTGTATCAGACAGAAATACACAGGAACAGATACATGCACACCCTTGTCTCCATGAGTGAGCACAGAACATTCTGGAAGACTGGACAAGGAGCCGGGAAGTAGCTGTGTCTGGGGGAAGGAACTACAAAGCTGAGCGATGGAGAGGCATGTCTGTGTTTTGTGTGATGGTTACAGGCTGCTACAGATTTGATAAAGTACGTGGGGGAAGACACAGTAGATTGGGCCAGTATCTGTCGTACCATCATCATGTCAGCTACAACGGCTGGGTGCCCCTCAGGACCCTCTCCTTCAGAGACCAACAGCAGACACTCAGGGTTGGGGCCAGTCTTCGGGTCATTGCTTCCCCATCGCCTGTGCCCTGGAGACCTCCCCACTCCCACCTGACCATAGATCCCGCCCCACGTGGGTCTCACCTCTTCTCTGCGGAGGTCTGGTCTGCACCTCCTGCCTTCCCTGGCCCCCGATGGTGCTCAGAGGCAGCATCACGGTACCACAGGTGCTCCCTGCAGACAGGAGACAGAGCAGTTAGTGCCTGGGCGGGGGAGCCGGGCGGCCCGGGTGTGGCTCTCAGAGCTCGGGTGGACTCAGACAGCTCCATCCCCTCCCACGTCTCCAGGTCCCCAGCATCCAAGGGGACATGCTGACAATGCACCCATTTGGGTTTCCTGCTGGTTTCCTCCAAGGCCCAGGGTGTGATCTGAGGAGGGCGGTTGTCATGGCGCCTGGCAAGGACAAGGGCAGGGCTCTTGGTACCTGGGGCTCACCCCCTTTAAAACCAGAACAACTGTGGCACAAAGTGCTGGGACCAGGAAGCTGCAGCTGGGCTAACTGGGTATCAGAAGGGCCTCTGGAGGCTGGCATACAGCAGGCACTCAGTAAGCGCACTCGTGGAGCAGTCCCAGTGCTGTGTTTCAGCTCCGTCCCAAGGCTACCAGGCAGCCTGCCCAAGGGGTTCACACAGGCCCTCCCCGGTCCAGGTACAGGAAGCTTCAGTCCAGCCCTCAGGACCGGGGTGAGGGGAGGGGCACGGCCCTAGCCCTGGGGCGGGGCCAGCCCTGCCGGGAAGGGGCTCAGCCCAGGCTCGGTGTGGGCTCCTCACCTCCGCCCCAGCATCACTTCCGCCCCAGAATCACCCAGGCAGGACGTGGGCAGTGTGTCTGGGGTGAGAACTGGGGGATTCCAGCCTGCCAGTCACCAGCTGGGAATCTCAAGATTTAACAACAGCAGCAAGAAAGACACAGCACCCTGAGATTTGCGTTTCAGACTCACAGATCACTTTTTAGCCTAAGTATCTCCAAACACTGCATGGGTCACGTCTCCAAATGGCATAAAAATTCATTTTGTATTTATTCTTCAAAATTGTGTTTTAGTATTGGCAAGTCCCATGTAATATTTGGGACGTACTTATACTAAAACGTGGAGAAGGAAATGGCAATCCACTCCAGTACTATGGGCAGAGGAGCCTGGTAGGCTACAGTCCACGGGGTCGCAAAGAGTCGGACATGACTGAGCGACTTCACTCACTTACTGTACTAAAAAGTAATTCATTATTTATCTGAAATTTCAATTTAAGTATTTATCTTGTATTTAACCTGGAAAGCCCCAGTTTGGGAGTATTTAACTTCTGTGCTGTGAGCTTTCCCCTCCACAAAATGAGCAGAATGATGAAACGTGAGGATTAAATAGGATTCAATGCATGTCAAGTGTTGAGGACACAGTCTGACCCAAACTCAGGCAGTCCTGTGTCGGCTCCAACTCTATCGCTGTTGGGGGAGGGGGTCAGGGGTCCTCCCCCCACCAGCTCCCACCCAGCTTCCCTGAATCACTGTCTCTGATGCTGGGACCCTCCAGCCTGACCTCTGACCTCCCCAGCACTCCTTCCCACCAGTCCAGGGCCTCCTTCTGGGCCAGGTCGTCCCGGGGAGAGGAACCCTGTGAGAAGGAGAAGCCCCCCGGGTCACCGAGCCACTGAGGCACAGGGACAAGGGGCGGGTCACCAGGTCAGGTGGGCTTCAGAACTGGGCCGGCCCTCCAGGGCCCTCAGAGCTGGGACGACCCCCCAGGAACGCGGTGACCCTCGGGGCCTCTCCCGCGCTCTGGCTCTCCAGGATGCTCTCCAGGCGTCTGGGGCACCAGGGGCGCCCAGAGGTTTATTCGAAAGAACCGAGAGCCGCCTGCGGACACACCGCCCTGCTGCCCCAGAGTGAAGACACAAGCTGCTGTGCACCCGCCGTCCCCACCGGCTGCCCCGGGCGCTCTGAGAGACGCTCCCCGCAGCACCTCCCTGGAGGCCACCCCTCTGGGAGGCGTCCCCCCACAACCAGACATGACCCCCCAGAATCCCTGGAGGTCGACAAGCCCGTTTCCAAGGCCTTGTTCAGCAGCGCAGAGGAGCAGAGGACCTCCTCCTCTGTTTGGAGGAGCAGAGGACCTCCAAACGCCTTCAGCAGTTCCCCTGCCCCAGACTCCCCTCTGGACTGCCCCCCAGAAATAATTTCTGGGTGTTCTCTTTGATCAGGGCTGTGCCTGGACCACGATCCCCGCCTCACCTCTCCTGGGTCCTGCAGTGCCCCCTCCCAAAGTCCCGCCTCCTCCCACAAACTCAGAACTCCACAGGCCTGCCCCTGTGCTCCCTAAAATGAGCTGTGGGGTTGGAGGAGACTCTTGAGAGGCCCTTGGACTGCAAGGAGATCCAACCAGTCCATCCTAAAGGAGATCCGTCCTGAGTATTCATTGGAAGGACTGATGTTGAAGCTGAAACTCCAATACTATGGCCACCTGATGAGAAGAGCTGACTCATTGGAAAAGACCTTGATGCTGGGAAAGATTGAGGGCAGGAGGAGAAGGGGTTGACAGAGGATGAGATGGTTGGATGGCATCACCGACTCAATGGACGTGGGTTTGGGTGGACTCTGGGAGTTGGTGATGGACAGGGAGGCCTGGTGTGCTGCAGTCCATGGGGTCGCAAAGAGTTGGACACGACTGAGCGACTGAACTGAAAACCTGGGGACCAGGAGGGGGTCCCCGCCACACCCTCTGGCAGACACCCCAGCCTCCCCTGCCCGCTGCAGTCTTTGTTCCTCCCGGTGACCCCAGAAACCCTCAGACTTGGGATGGGTCGGGAAGGTCAGAAGGTGAGGCTGCCCTCAGGGGGACTTGGTTCCTCAAAGGGCCCCACCGCCCGCCCCATTGGGTCTCTGTGGCCCCCAGCCCACACCCCTAGGCCCCACCACCCAGGAGGCCCCCTGCACATCCTCCCTGGGTGCCCCCCTGTGCTCCCCGAGGAGACCCCTGCAGGGCCATCCTGCCCAAAAGGCAGAGACCCTTCAGGACTGCGGCCGCGGAACTGACCTCGAGGCTGACATCGCGTCCCGGGTCTCTCTTCAATCCTGGGCACGAGCGGGATGGGGGGCCTGGTGCTTTTCCTTGACGCCCGGACAGGGCTGGCTCTGGGGATGCCCACAGAGCCTGTGGACAAACCCAAGGGAATGAACGCAGCTCGGTTGCTCGGAGACACAAGCCCCCCCCCCAAACCCCAAACGGCAAGTCAGGTGGTTAACACTGTCTCTGACACCCGCACCCGCGTCGGAATGTTCACGGCAGTTTCATTATTCGTCGGGGGGGGGGGGTCCCTGGCCTTTCCCTCCAGGAAGACCCCCAGCCTGCCAGCATCACTGTCCCTCTTCTGAGGTGTCCCTACTGAACCCCAGCGCACAGCCCCTCCCTCAGTGCCCCTCCCCCACTGTCCAGGCCAGGCCTTCCTGGGAAAGGCACAGAGGCTCAGGCTTCAGAGACCCAGGGGTGGGGGGCGCTGGGGACCCCTCAGGGGTGGGGGGAGGGGTGGGTCCTGCAGGATCACAGATACACAGTGACTCCCTCCCCGGAGCTGACCCCCTGCCCTGGACTCACAGGAGGACACTCTCAACAACTCCCAGACACACCCCTGGCCCCAGAACCTCACGCGTGCAAATGAATACGCACTTGTATATCCTGAAACACACGCAGATGGGCAGTAACAACCTGAGGTTCAGGGAAGCTCAGGCACACGCACACACACACACACACACACACACACACACACACACAACGTGCAGATACAGCTTCAAATACTGGGCACTTCCAGGCACACACACGGAGGACACACACCTTTGCACACTTAGATCTCAAAGGACACCCTTTGGGACACCCAGACCACCTCTGTCTGACACCCCAGGGTTCACCCTCAGTCTCACCTGGGGACCCACCCCCAGAGGCTTCCCCCTCTCAGACCCCTGTCACCCCCTTTACACTCTCTCCAGATGGTTTTCTTTAAACCTCAGAATCACTCCTTTGGGAGTATAGGCTTGGAAAAAATTGAAGCCTACGAGGAAATCAAATCAGACAGATATGCAGAGAGACACCCTGGCGTGTCTCTCTCAGACACCCTCAGAGACACCCAGGCGTGCACACAGACACACACATATCCACACCCACACTGCAGTCACAGACATTCCTGGAAAATCAAAGACACCCTCTCAGCTCGCGGGCCTTTTGGAAACGCTAAGACCCGCTCACAAATCCACACGCACAAATGTGCAGATTCAGGTTCTTGAAAGAGCAGACAATCCAGACAGTCACACCCAGACACATGCACTACGAACTTGGAGAAACACCTATTTCCAAACAGATACTTTGGACACGGGGGCATGAGGACACAGACGCCTGGGCAGACACGTTTGCAAAGCCGGAATCGGCCTCCACACACAGGATCCCCTCGGGCTGGCCCCGGGGGCAGCCCCTCGGTCTCCCCCAGAGGCCGCCCCCCTCAGAGGCGCGCTCCGGCGCGCTCCCGGCCCCGCAGGCGCGGGCGCGCAGACACCCCAGGCTCCAGGACTCTTCGGCAGGCGCGCTTCTCGCCCGCTTGCTCCGGTGCCCCCGAAAGGCTCCGGAGGGGCTCCCTAGCCCCCCGCACCCCCCAGGCTCCCCTCGAGGCTCCCCCAAGCCAGCCTGCTGGGCTCCCCCGGCCGCTTCGGTAGGAGCCCCGGCCCCGCCGCCTCCCCGGAGCGCCCGTCCGCCATGGGAGCCGCGCGGCGCGCAGACCGGCCCTCGTACCTCCGGGCGGCTCCGGGCCGGGCGACTGCTCCTCCTGCACCTGCCCGGGCAGGAGGCCCAGCCAGGCCCTCACCCGCACGGCCCAGTCCTCCTCGCTGCCCTCCAGCCTGCTGGCTTGCCGGCGGTCCGAGGAGCCCTCGGACCACGACTTGCCCGCCTGGCGCCTCCGAAGGGTCTGAGGACTGCGGCCGCCCTCGGGGAGCCGCGGGCTCCTCGGGGTCTCCCGGCGCGCGCGCCCGCGCCCCGCCGCCCGGAACGCACCCGCACGGCCGCGGGGCGCCTCCGCCCTCCCCGCGGCGACCCCGCAGCGCCCGCCCGCCGCCCGCCGCCCCCCGCCCCGCACTGCGCACTCGCCCGGATGGCGCAGACCCTCGGCGGCGCGGCGGCGGGACGGCCCCCCCGAGGCCGGCGGCGGCTCGGCCCCGGCTGCCCGGGGCTCAGAGTGGGGGCGGCGGGCTGCGTCCCGCGGCGGGGCTGCCCTGCACACGCGCCCGGGGACCCCCGGGACAAAAGCGGGAAGGAGCGGCCCGGCCCACGGGGACTCAGATCGGGTGGTTACAGCAGCGCCCGAAACAAAGTGCGCCAAGCGCTCGTGCTGGCTCCGCTTTTGTTGTTCCCAGGGTTGGAGGACTGGAAATTCTGGCCTCACACCCCCTATGTGAGCCAGCTCCCAGCATCACTGTCTCCCTGGCGGGGGTTCCACCTGGGCCCCCCCAGCGCCCCTCCCCCACCCGGGCCCCGCCCGGGGCCCAGGTCTTCCAGGAGACGCGTGGGGTTCACAGGGAAGAACCGTGTTACACTGCCGGGCCACGGAGACCCAAGGGCCTGGATGTCCGGGGCGGGGGTGGCACTGGGGTCCGGGGGCCCACCCTGCACACTCTTCAGATACAGTGACCCCCAGGCACGCGGTGACCCCTCTCCCAAATACCCACACAGTCACTGCTGCTCACAATGGCCTACTCTCAACTCCCCCAAGATGTCCCCTCAGCCTCTCAGGCCTGCTGGTGACAATTGAGACCCACCTGTGGATGGGCACACACGTGGGGAAACACACCTCGCCTGAGCTGTCTGTTAAGGATGGTCCCTGAGTGCACACTCACTCATGTCCAACTCTTGCGACCCCATGGACTATAGCCCACCAGGCTCCTCTGTCCATGGGATTCTCCAGGCAAGCATACTGGACTGGGTGGCCATTTCCTCCTCCAGTGGATCTTGCCCACCCAGGGGAACCCACGTCTCCTTCACTGGCAGGCAAATTCTTCACCACTGAGTCACTGGGAAGCCCAGGGATGCTCACTGGCCAGACCTTAATCAAATGGACTCCCGGGACAAGAAGTGAGAAATGCTGACTTCCCTTCAGGGAGCAGGATTCCAGCTGAGATTCAGGGCTTTCATGTCCTGGAAGAAAGGGGGAATGGATCGAAGGGGAGACTTGGTTTCAGCAAGAGTGGTGAAACCTTCCAACAAGATAAAATATTATACAGAAAGGAGTACATCTCCTTCCCCCCCAGCTCTCCCGGCCATGTTTCCTTAGCCAATTTTCTATCCATGCTATCAGAGATAAATATGTATTCATTTATTTGTATGCTTAATTATCACTCACCTAGAGCCAGACATCCTGGAATGTGAAGTCACGTGGGCCTTAGATAGCATCACTATGAACAAAGCTAGTGGAGGTGATGGAATTCTAGTTGAGCTATTTCAAATCCTGAAAGATGATGCTGTGAAAGTGCTGCACTCAATATGCCAGCAAATTTGGAAAACTGAGCAGTGGCCACAGGACTGGAAAAGGTCAGTTTTCATTCCAATCCCAAAGAAAGGCAATGCCAAAGAATGCTCAAACTACCGCACAATTGCACTCATCTCACACGCTAGTAAAGTCATGCTCAAAATTCTCCAAGCCAGGCTTCAGTAATATGTGAACTGTGAACTTCCAGATGTTTGAGCTGGCTTTAGAAAAGGCAGAGGAACCAGGTATCAAATTGCCAACATCTGCTGGATCATGGAAAAGCAAGAGTTCCAGAAAAACATCTATTTCTGCTTTATTGACTATGCCAAAGCCTTTGACTGTGTGGATCACCATGAACTGTGGAAAATTCTTCAAGAGATGGGAATACCAGACCACTGGACCTGACTCTTGAGAAACCTATATGCAGGTCAGGAAGCAACAGTTAGAACTGGACATGGAACAACAGACTGGTTCCAAATAGGAAAAGGAGGACGTCAAGGCTATATATTGTCACCTTGTTTAATTTAACTTATATGCAGAGTACATCATGAGAAACACTGGGCTGGAAGAAGCACAAGCTGGAATCAAGATTGCCAGGTGAAATATCAATAACCTCAGATATGCAGATGACACCACCCTTATGGCAGAAAGTGAAGAGGAACTCAAAAGCCTCTTGATGGAAGTGAGAGAGGAGAGTGAAAAAGTTAGCTTAAAACTCAACATTCAGAAAATGAAAATCATGGCATCTGGTCCCATCACTTCATGGGAAATAGATGGAGAAACAATGGAAAGAGGGTCAGACTTTATTTCATTGGCCTCCAAAACCACTGCAGATGGCGACTGCAGCCATGAAATTAAAAGTTGCTTACTCCTTGGAAGGAAAGTTATGACCAACCTAGATAGCATATTCAAAAGCAGAGACATTACTTTGCCAACAAAGGTTCGCCTAGTCAAGGCTATGGTTTTTCCTGTGGTCACGAATTGATGTGAGAGCTGGACTGTGAAGAAGGCTGAGCGCTGAAGAGTTGATGCTTTTGAACTGTGGTGTTGGAGAAGAGTCTGAGAGTCCCTTGGACTGCAAGGAGATCCAACCAGTCCATTCTGAAGATCAGCCCTGAGTGTTCTTTGGTAGGACTGATGTTGAAGCAGAAACTCCAATATTTTGGCCACCTGATGAGAAGAGCTGACTCATTGGAAAAGACCCTGATGCTGGGAGGGATTGAGGGCAGGAGGAGAAGGGGACGACAGAGGATGAGATGTCTGCATGGCATCACCGACTCGATGGACGTGGGTTTGGGTGAACTCCAGGAGTTGGTGATGGACAGGGAGGCCTGGCATGCTGCGATTCATGGGGTCACAAAGAGTCGGACACGACTGAGCGACTGTGATGCATGTATATGCTTGTGTGTATTTAAATAAACAGAAATACGTTTCATCTGCCCCATCCCTCTGTTTCTTTCTTTAACGTGAATGATATCCTACCATACACACTCTTGCTTTTGTGTTTTTTTTTAGCTAACGAATATATTTTAGAAAGTTTGTCATATCAGTCCATACAGTACTGCCTCATTCTTCTTAATAGCAGTAGACTATTCCACTGAGTGACTTTACCATGATTTGTATAACCAGTGTCCAAAGGCTAGACATTTAGGTGGCTTCTGGTCTTTTCTTACTACCAACATGACTGGAATAACCTTCTCTGAAATTGTGTCATTGCACACAATTGGAAGCTTATCAGCACAGGTTTTAGAACAGAAGGTACTGCATCAGAGTATATGTATATTTCAAATTTGGGAGCAGCTGTTTCCAAACCGTCCTTCACAAAGAGGACCAGAGGAGACTCTGACTAACTGTGCATGTGGACAGGCGAAGTCCGTATATAGGAACACACTTTAAAATCTTTACTGAAAGCCGGGTCAAAACACAATTAGAAACAGTTTCATTTCTTCACTGTTAATTACTGTTTCCTCTGTCCCCACTTCTGATTGGGTGGTTGGTCTTTGTCTTATCTATTTATAAGAGTTCTTTACATATTAAGGATATTGATCTCATCTATGTAATGTGTACTGAAATTACCTTTGATGAGTTTCTTATTCATACATTGACTTTCTTTATGGTGTCGGTAAAATATTTTTGAATACATGAATGAATAACTTAATCGACCATCAAGTTCTGATCTGCAAATCAGAAATCATGGGCAGTGCTACATTCCTGGACACGAGGTAATGGGTGTACATGAAGGCAGCTTGAAAAAATATTTGCAGATTTAAACACGCACTCCTTGCACTTGCTAAGGCTTACTTGGCTCTAATTCAATTTAACACATCCTAAATTAAATGAAGCCCTATAGCCCCACTGGTGTGTCTCCCAAATCATTCCCACCTTGGAACCTAGCACCTCCAGTGGCTCAAGCCAGAATCCATGAAGTCATCCAAGATGCTCACCTCCCCCGTGGTCTTCCACATCCAATCCCTAGGGCACCCTTTGGCCAATCTTTTATCTTTGAATCCTGAAGCTATATAGAAGCAGCGATCAGTCACCTTTCTTTTCAAGGATCTCATGGCAAGATTTTTAGTCTTTCTGGGCCAATAAGTCTCTGTAGCAGCTAAAGGAATTTGTATTAAAGCAGTCCAGACTCATATAAGAAATAGATGTGACTGTGCCCAAAAGTCCTTGTTTGCACAAACAGGCTGTGGGCTGGACGGCTGTAGCCTGCCCACCGCCAACCTAGAGTTTTCTCTGCCAGCTCCTGCAGTAGACAAAGCCAAGCTGCTCTCTGGTGAAAGGGCAGTTTGGGCAGAAATATAAACCGCTATATTTTATTTCTTTAAAGATATATTTTGTGAAAATTTGAATTCCATGAGGCTGCAAAAGTGTAATGTAAAGAGTAGCCAGAGAGTCCTGATTTACATTCAGAAACTGAAATAATAATCTTTAAAAACAGCTCTCACAAGCCTCGGGTTTCTCCCCAATAAACTGGGGTCATATTAGCTCCTATTTCCTAGGGATTTGCTGACGGTTTCATGAGCTCGTCTACGTAAAGTGCTCAGCACCACGACTGATAGGCGGAAGTGCCCGGGAAATGTCACCATTTACCGAGCGTCAGCAGGAACAGACTGGTTAACCTGGCCCAAGCGGAGGAGGTGTCCTGCGGGCCGGGCACCAGCCAAGCTGAGACTCGAAGTGCCCAGAGGGCCCGCGTGGAGCCAAGAGTCCCCAAGACCCACTGATAAGACGCTCTGTAAGACCGTGCTCTTTCGGGATCTCACAGCACTCAGCCCAAATCCTCGTTTTCTGGGGCCTATAGTGAAAGTGAAAGTCGCTCAGTTGTGTCCAGCTCTTTGCAACCCCATGGACCATACAGTCCATGGAATTCTCTAGGCCAGAATGCTGGAGTGGCTAGCCTCTTCCTTCTCCAGGGGATCTGCCCAACCCAGGGGTCAAACCCAGGTCTCCCGCATTGTAGGTGGATTCTTTACCAGCTGAGCCACCAGGGAAGCCCAAGAACAGTGGAGTGGGTGGCCTATCCCTTTCTCCAGGGGATCTTCCCGATCCAGGAATTGAACTGGGATCTCCTGCACTGCACGTGGATTCTTTTCCAACTGAGCTATCAGGGAAGCCCTAGGGGCTGTAGTGTGATAATTCTGAAAACCTAGGTGATCTAAGCCAGTCCTGACATAGACCCTCCAGTGACCATGGAAATGTTCTGTATCTGAAATGTGTTCAGTGTGGTAGCCACTGGCCACATCTGGCCACTGAAATGTAGCTGGAGGGGCTGAGAAACTGTTTTGAACTCAATGTTTAATTCATTTACATCGAAATGTCTTTTTTTTCGACAGTCACAGGTTTCTTGTAACCTCCAGCTCATACCACTGCACTGAGTAAGGAATTGAAGAATCCTAATGGAGAAGCTGATAGCTTCATAAACTGCCAACAGAAGTTTAAGATCAACAAGGATTCATTACACAGGACCGAGTGAAGGGTTGAAGATACCTGCCATTTTTACGGCTTTTTGTCTGAAATGTTGGCCTTTAATCTTTGTTTTTCTAGACATAAGGAAAATTTTCGCTGTCATTTAATTACGACAGCAATCTGGCAAATTATACGTTTGTCAGCTGAAGTGAAACGTTTATATTGTCTCTCTACCTGATCCTTCCAGAATTTGGAAACTCTTTGCAAGTATTCTTATTTTATGGCAATGTAGTTACCTGCATAAATTCAATAAGAATCTTTTCTTTTAATGGGGTATAAATGGAAACATCGTTGAGAATATGCACAGACTATAACCAGACAGCTTTAAAGAGCCCAGGTGAACTTTCAGGAGCCACAAAGCTCCTGGGAAAAATAGCCTGGTACCTTGCTTCAGAGTTCCTAGCAGAACTCCCGGGTAAACAAGGAAGGACAGCTCCTGGCAGATGCAGGAATCTCACCTTACATTAAGGCCTTCCTTGAGAAGACAGGAAACTCCCCAAATCTGTAGATTCTGCTATGAAATCTGACTCATCTATGGAGAGGACCGCTGGCCTCCAATCTTCTCACACCCATGCTCAAGTGCAGGAGAGATTATTCTCAGACCAGGAAAAAGGAGATGGCATCAGAAGTAGACAGCTATCCCAAGAGGCCAGACCTGACTGACCCATGTGAGCTGAAAATGTTAGTCACTCAGTCGTGTCTGACTCTTTGCAACCCCATGGACTGTAGCTCGCCAGGCTCCTCTGTCCAATACTGGAGTGGGTTGCCATTTCCTCCTCCAGGGGAGTTTTCCCCATCACAGAATTCAAACCTGGGTCTCTTGCATCAGAGACAGATTCTTTACCATTTGAGCCACCAGGGAAGCCCAGACCTGACCCATATGATTCTTTATCATTTTTTTTTTTTATTGTGAAGACTTTTGCATGTGAATGAAATGTTTTTCTATCATAAGCAGAATCGTATGCAGAGTTTAGAAACTATTCCAACTGTTGGACTTATGGTCAGTTCCCTACGTGGAGGACTACTGGCTTACTTTGGTGGATTTCTCTTCACCAATGCTCTCACTGGATGCTCCTTAAGAAACTTATTCTAGAAGAAAGAAATATTCTTCTGCTGGGGCTGTTTTTTAAACTGAAGTATAGTTGGTTTATATTAGTTTTGGGTGAACAGCACAGTGATTTAATATTTTTATAGATTATTTTATATTTTATTATTTATAGTAGATTATTTATATGATTTAAAGTTATTAAAGGCATTGCAAAATAATGGCTATATTTCCCTGTGCTGTATAATAGATGCTTGTTGCGTATTTGTTTTATACATAGCAGTTTGTGCCTCTTAATCAGATACCCATCTCTTGGCCCTCCTCCCGTCCCGAGTAACCACTGGTTTATTCTCTACATCCGTGAGTGTGTGTTCATCGAACAGTTACTTCCAACTGTTTGTGTCCCTATGGGCTGTAGCACACCAGGCTCCTCTGTCCATGGGATCCTCCAGGCAAGAATACTGGAGTGGGTTGCCATTCCCTTCTCCAGGGGATCTTCCTGACCGAGGGATTGATCGTTCAATCCGAGGGATTCTTTATCATCTGAGCCACCAGGGAAGCCTTCAGTCTGTTTCCATTTTGTTATATTCATTTGTCTGTTTTATTGTTTAGATGCCACATGTAAGTAATAATATATAGAGTATTTATCTTTCTCTGTCTGACTTATTTCACTAAGCCTAATACCTTCCATGTCCATCCACATTGTTGCAAATGGCAGAATTCATTCTTTTTTTTTTTTTTTTTTACGACCGAGTAGTATTTCAGCGTGTGTGTGTAAGATGTTATATGTGTAGGGATCCAGCCCCCAGCTCCTGTATTAGAATTTCGGAGTTTTAACCACTGGAAGAAGTCCCAAGAAATGTTCATTATTGTAAATGTTTGCTTAAAGGCAGGAGATCCTCATCGATGGGAGAGAGATACAGAATTGAAGAGTAAATTGTTTTCACTCATGTGTTCATCACAGGCTAGTGCTGGGGGTAAATGAACACACCAGACCCGGTCAGCAGTGGACACAATGGCCATTCTCCTTTGCTATAACAACAGGAGCTATTAGCTGACACAAGATTGCTCAGCTTCTCTTGCAGCTACTTATGGTCATGTGAGTACGCTCCGGCCAATGAGATTTAAGGAAAAGTGGTCTGGGCATCTTGGAGGAGTTTCCCTTTGAGGGTCTAAAGTGTGTCTTCCCTTCCCTCATCGTCCCCCTTCCCCCTGAGCCAGAACGTGGGCTTGGTGTGGGGGTGAGCCCTCTCCAGCCACAGAGCCCCCAGGTCAAAGGACCCTGGCCGCCCAGCTCCACAGAGTGGCCACACCTTGGCCCCTGAGAGGTTAACACACAAACCACCCACACGAGAGAGACGGCAAGCTGGGTTTATTGAAGCTGCTGTATCCGTGGTCTCACATCACAGTAGTTCAGCACGTGGTTCTGGGGAGAGCACAGGTATTCTGGAACGGGGGTGGGGTGGGGGGTGTAGGGGGTGCGGGGGGTGTAGGGGTGCAGGGGGGAGGAGGGGGTGCGGGAGGTGGGGGATGTAGGGGTGCGGGGGGTGGGGGATGTAGGGGTGCGGGGGGTGGGGGATGTAGGGGTGCGGGGGGAGGGGGTGTAGGGGTGCGGGGGGAGGGAGGGGTGCGGGAGGTGGGCGATGTAGGGGTGTGGGGGGTGGGGGATGTAGGGGTGCGGGGGGAGGGGGATGTAGGGGTGCGGGGGAGGGGGTGTAGGGGTGTGGGGGGAGGGGGGTAGGGGTGCGGGGGGAGGGGTGTAGGGGTGCAGTGGGGGAGGGGTGCAGGGGTGCGGTGGGGGGTGGTGCCCTCGGGATCTAGGAGAGGCAGAGGATGCTGAGACAGCATAGGGGACACTCCCACGCCTGGATCTCCTCGTGGTCCATGCCAGGCTTGGAGGGGGAGGTGCAGCTCGAGCCGGGTTTCGAGGTGTCAGGGTCAGACTGGGAATCAGCGTCAGAGTCATCTGTTTCCAGGTAGTAAGCGAAGCAGACACTCGGCTGGAAGGAGAGAGAACAGAGAAGCAAGAGGGGAATGTTACGCCCGGGGCGTCCACTCACCCTTAGTGTGGGAGCTGAGCCCTGGCACCCAAGGGCGATCACTGAGGGCTGGATTCCGAGTTGCTTACAAACAGCTGGGGGCTCCGGGACAAATGATCTGACCTTCCCCCACTTCCATTTACAATTCTATTTAATAAATTAAAGTAACTGCTCCCTCAGGGCCGGGTGAGGACTGAACAGGATAATCCAAGAAAAGAATCGCTAATGTGTGATGCTTAGTGAGAGAGGGTTTTGCACCTACTCAGTGCCCTCATCTTGGCAAAACCATCCTGCCTCTCTTCCCGGGAGTCTCAGCCTCCACACTATGGATATTCTGGGTCCAGATCATCCTTTGCAGTGGGGGTCAGGGGGCCATGCTGGGCATTGCAGAGTGTTGAGAGATATCTCTGCCCTCTCCCCGTAGGGTTCCCTGGTGGCTCGGTGATAAAGAGTCCACCTGCAATGCAGGAGACCCAGGTTCGATCCCTGGGTTGCATCCCTGGGTCAGGAAGATCCCCTGGAGAAGGGAATGCCTACCCACTCCACTATTCTTGCCTAGAGAATCCCATTGGCAGAGGAGCCTGGCAGGCTACAGTCCATGGGGTTGCAGAGTCGGACACAACTGAGCGACTAACATTTTCACACTTTCACACGAAGATACGTTACTAAGCACAATACCTGGCCCAGAATGGACCCTGTGATCTGGGGGAAAGAATGAAAACAAGGCAGCATGAAGCTGATTCACGAAACAGGAATATGGACAGAGATTAGATGAAGGTGTGTCTCACGGTGAAAAGCCAGAATGTTACAACAGCCCACACTTATGTAAGAGTATATTCTATATCTAAGGTCATAAAGACTGAGGAACGCATGTATAAATATATTTATTAGATAGAACAACCAAATAAAATATTAACAGTTGGTGAATTTGGATGAACTTTATACCATTTTTGCAAAACCTGTGACTCTCACGTTCTTTTCTAATAAGATTTCTAACGGGTCCTTCCCGAGACTGTTGCAGGCACTAACATGAAAGACGTTCTTGCAGACATCTGACCCTCTGCCTCCCCTGACCCCCTCATCAGGGTCCCTCCAGGATCCTCTCCTGCCTGTTAAGAAGCCCAGAGACAGAGCAGACGCCTCATTGGCCAAGTGTGAGTCACGTGCCAGCCCAGGGCCAATCACCGGGAACCTTAGCATTGCCGGCTCTGATTCGTTGGGGGCGTACCTGGAACTGGTCTGAGGATGGGATCATATCCATTCAAAGTGCATGGAGACAGGTGGTCTCCCCAGAAAAGTCAAGGGGGTTAGTAGGAGGAGGACTGGTACCCAGGTGGATAAGGCCGCAGGAGGGAGCGTTCCCTAATTCATTCCTTCATTTAATCAGCCCGAGTGTATAGAGTGCCGGACACGGGTTACATTCAGGCTAGGCCGAGGGGGATATGTCGCTAAACAATGGAGGAGGGTCCTGCCCCCACAGAACTACTCTAGGAGGGAAGACAGATGATGAACACACAGATGCAAGGTATGTTCTCAGGTAGCAATAATAAGGCTGATGAAAATTCAGTAGGGCAGAGGGTTAGAGCCAGATCGGGAGGAAGTGTGTAAGGGAGGCTTCATGAAGGAGGTGACATTGGAGCAGAAGTTGGAATTAGGAAAGAGAGGAGGCAGGAAAGAGAGCAGCATCTCCAAGAAAACCACTTGCCAGAGGATGGGGCCACATCCTCAAGGGTATACAAGGGGTGCCTAGCCACCCACAGGTTCTCCTGGGCAGAGAGAGTGATGTATGCGCCTTCTTCTCAGAACCAAGGGGGCTCCGGTAAAAGTGACGAAAGAAGCAGGCTTACCAAGGGACAGATGGGCAGGAACTTGGCTGACATCTTCCCCTCCTCTTTGTTTAGCAGATCATCAGGGTTCTCAGAAGGCAGCGCTGAGCGGGGAAGAAAGAGGTGTGAGGCCATTGTGCCCTCTGAGGCTTGAGAAACTCAGTAACAAGGTCTTTATCATGAAACCAGAGATGAAACTCATCCATGTCGAGTACTTGTCATGTGCCAGGCACGCTTTTCAGCATTCTACAAGCAGGGGAATCACGGGACCTACTACATGAGGTAGTGTCTGGCGGTTCCTCCCGGGCCCTCCCTCCTTTAGAGGAGCCAGGGCAGATATTTGGGGCTGGAGACCCACGGACTGGACACCTCCCCACTCCCACCTGCCACAGGTTCCGCCCCACACGGGTCTCACCTCCTTTCTCTGGAGGCCTGGTCTGCACCTCCTCGGTCTCCTGGCCCTCGATGGTGCTCAGAGGCAGCATCATGGCACCACAGGTGCTCCCTGCGGACAGGACACAGAGCAGTTAGTGCCTGGGCAGTGGAGCCAGAGGGCCCGGGTGTGGCTCTCAGAGCTCAGGTGGACTCAGACAGCTCCATCCCCTCCCACGTCTCCAGGTCCCCAGCATCCAAGGGGACGTGCTGGCAACGCCTCCTGCTGGTTTCCTCCAAGGCCCAGGGTGTGATCTGGGGAGAGCGGTTGTCATGGCGCCTGGCAAGGACAAGGGCAGGGCTCGCGGTACCTGGGGCTCACCCCCTTTTAAAATCAGAACAACTGTGACACAGAGTGCTGGGACCAGGAAGCTGCAGCTGGGCTAACTGGGTATCAGAAGGGCCTCTGGAGGCTGGCATACAGCGGGCACTCAGTAAGTGCACCTCAAGGTCAGCATTACCATCACCATGTTTCAGCTCCGTCCCAGGGCTCCCAGACAGCCTGCCCAAGGGGTTCAGACAGGCCCTCCCTTCCTGTCCTGGGCCCCTCCAGGTACAGGAGGCATCAGTCCTGCCCTCAGGAGTGGGGTGAGGGGAGGGGCGGGGCCCCAGATCCCCCAGCACAGCCCTGGGGCGGGGCCAGCCTTGCAGAGAGGGTGCTGGGCACAGGTTCAGTGTGGGCTCCTCACCTCAGCCCCAGCATCACCGTGGGCAGGACGTAGCCAGCGTGTCTTGCGACTGTGAGCTGGGGGGATTCAAGCCTCCCAGTCACTAGCTGGGAGATCTCAAGGATCAAGTTCGCCAGCTTTAACATTATAACAAATATGCAGCAAATGACATTTGACTTTCAGATACATAAATCAATTTTTAGTATAAATATCTCCAGACACTGCATGGGACATGTCTACATTTTAAAACTTCATTTTAAAAAATGTATTTCAGTATATTACTTTTAAGTATAGGCAAATCCCATGAAATATTGGGATGTACTTATACTAAAAGGTGATTTATTATTTGTTGAAAATCAAATGGAAGTATTCGATTAAATACCCCCACTTTGGGAGTATTTAACCTCTGTGCTGTCAGCTTTCCCCTCCACAAAATGAGCAGAATGATGAAACGTGAAGATTAAATAGGATTCAATGCATGTCAAGTGTTGAGGACACAGTCTGACCCAGACCGAGGCAGTCCTGTGTCGGCTCCAACTCTATGGCTGTTGGGGCGGTCAGGGGGCCTTCCCCCACCAGCTCCCACCCAGCTTCCCTGAATCACTGTCTCTGATGCTGGGACCCTCCAGCCTGACCTCTGATTCCCCAGCGCCCCTCCCCACCAGTCCAGGGCCTCCTTCTGGGCCAGGTCATCCCGGGGAGAGGAACCCTGTGAGAAGGAGAAGCCCCCCGGGTCACCGAGCCGCTGAGGCACAGGGACAAGGGGCGGGTCACCAGGTCAGGTGGGCTTCAGAACTGGGCCGGCCCTCCAGGGCCCTCAGAGCTGGGACGACCCCCCAGGAACGCGGTGACCCTCGGGGCCTCTCCCGCGCTCTGGCTCTCCAGGATGCTCTCCAGGCGTCTGGGGCACCAGGGGCGCCCAGAGGTTTATTCGAAAGAACCGAGAGCCGCCTGCGGACACGCCGCCCTGCTGCCCCAGAAGTGAAGACACACCCCGCCGGGCCCGGGCGCTCTGAGAGGCGCTCCCCGCGCGCGGCAGGTGCAGGTGCGCGCGCAGGGCCCGCAGGGAGGCGGGAAGCGGGCGGAAGCGCCCCGGCGCGCCCCAGCCCCGCCCGCCCCGCGCGCTCCCCGCGGCCCGCGCTGACCCCGCTCTCTGAGGCCCCCTGACCGCCTGGCTCTCACAGCATCCTCCGCGCATCCCTCCCGCCTCCTCCAGCAAACAGCAGAGCCCCGGGTCCGCGCCCCCCGACCCCCAGAACCTCAGGGGGCACGACCCGGGCTCCCCTCCGCCTGCCCTGGAGGGGACTCCCGCCTCCGGACACTCCAGCCTCCTGTGTCCCCTCCAGGCTCCCCTCCTCCCAGTGGCCAGAGAAACCCTCGGACTCCTCGCGGCTCACGAGGGTCTGAGGACGCCTCCCGCCCTCAGAGGAGCCGGGGTTCCTGCAGGGCCAGGGGCCCAGAGCGCGCCCGCACCTCCTCCCGGGGCGCTCCCGCTCTCTCAGCGGGGACCCCCTCGCCCCGCGCCGCGTCTCCTCCCCGATGGCGCAGATCCCTCGGAGCTTCGGCCTCGGGACTGACCTCCGGACCCAGGGGACCCAGACTCTGTCCCGGCCGCTGGGCAGGGGCGGGAGGGCTTGCTCAGCGCCTGTCCTTGGCGCTGGAGCCACGCTGGCTCTGGAGATGCGAAGGGATGCTGTGGACAAACTCGCGTGAATGAAGGCGGCTGAGTCGCTTACTGACACGCATAAACCCCCACCCCCGCCCCTAAACACAACTCAGGTGGTTAGCACAGTCTCTGACACTCGCACAGCCATCGGATTGTTCACCGCAATTTCATTATTCGTGGGGAGGGTCCCAGGCCTCTTCCTCCAGGAAGACCCCCAGCCTGCCAGCATCACTGTCCCTCTTCTGAGGTGTCCCTACTGGACCTCAGCGCACGGCCCCTCCCCCCAGTGCCCCTCCCCCACTGTCCAGGCCAGGCCTTCCTGGGAAAGGCACAGAGGCTTCAGAGACCCAGGGGTGGGGGGGCGCTGGGGACCCCTCGGGGGTGGGGATGGGTCCTGCAGGATCACAGACACACAGTGACTCCCTCTCGGGAGCTGACCCCCTGCCCGGGACTCACAGGAGGACACTCTCAACAACTCCCAGACACACCCCTGGCCCCAGAGCCTCACGTGTGCAAATGAAGATGCACTTGTAGATCCTGAAACACATGCAGATGGGCAGTAACATTCTGAGGTTCAGGGAAGCTCAGGCACACGCACACACACACACAGATGCGCTTCAAATACTGGGCACTTCCAGGCACACACACGGAGGACACACACCTTTGCACACTTAGATCTCAAAGGACACCCTTTGGGACACCCAGACCACCTCTGTCTGACACCCCAGGGTCCACCCTCAGTCTCACCTGGGGACCCACCCCCAGAGGCTTCCCCCTCTCAGACCCCTGTCACTCCCCTTTACACTCTCTCCAGATGGTTTTCTTTAAACCTCAGAATCACTCCTTTGGGAGTACAGACTTGGAAAAAATTGAAACCTACGAGGAATCAAATCAGACAGATATGCAGAAATCCATCCACAGAAATCCAGGCCTGCAGACTCACACATACCTGGAAAATCAGTCACCCTCTCAGCCTCCAGGCCTTTCAAAAACAGTAAAAGTCACTCGCTCCCCCACATACAAATATGTAGATTCAGATTCATACAACTTTAATCTGTAGGTAACCCACATGGACACGTACACACACACTTGTAGAAACACACACATTTTGCAGATAAACACCTCAGACACCGGGGAATGAAGACTTAGCACCCAGGGCTGCCCCCTCTCAACATGTGCACCAGCCATGCTCCCAGCCCCCACCCTCAGCCCAGCACTCCTGCTCATACCTACTGCAAGCTCAAAAACCCTTCTAAAACCCCAAACTTCACACCCACTCTGGGGAACACTCAGATGCCTCCTGAGGGTCTCTCTGCAGCCCCAACGCCCCCCACAAACTGCCTCAGGTGTTCCCTGAAAGTCGTTTATACTTGCCCCATCCGGCCAGCCTCATCACTGGCCCTCTTAACTCTCAATGGACCCCTCCAGCGTCGAGAGGCCCCCGAATACCGCCTGCCACCGCCACCAGATTAGCACGCCCTTCACAGAGTGAGCTGCCCGAATTCAGACACACAGTCAGACTCTGTTCCACGCGCACGCCCACACCCCCTAGGTGCCCTCAGACTGCACCTGTCAGGGCAGGTGCAGACTCTCACAGACACCTGGCAAAGTCAGAATCCTTGCAGTGTGGAATCCCACGAAGTCTCCCGTCCTGGGACGTGAAGACAAGGCTACACACTCCGAGTCAGTCCCATGCACCCCGGGCATCCACACGGCCCCCTCCCGCCCTGACAGGCTCACCTCGCACCCTGACACGCTCACTGACTCACACCCACCACCCCAGACCCTTCACCCTCGGAGATACAACAGGTCAGGGAGGGGTGGCCCAGGACCCAGCCGCTGTCACCCCCCCCCAGAGCGCGCAGCTGAGCCACCCCGCTTCCTCCGACCCTCTCCCCACGCTCCACGGACAGAGACAAAGCACCCCAAAACACGCACTCTCTCTCCCTTTGCCCTCCCCCTGCACCAGCCCACCTCCCATCCTCTCCTGCCGCAAACTCACTGCTCGCTCACACTGTCGGCCTCCTCTCTGAGCCGAATGCGGGTGGGCGGAATTCAAACCTGGACCTAAGTGTGCCCAGCGCCGCCCACCGAACTACAAGTCCCAGAAGGCACCGCGCCGCGCCGCCGCCAGCCTCCCTGTGTCTGCTAAGGAGCCCGAGGTAGGGTGGCGCGCGAGGACCGCTGGGAAATGTAGTCCTGAAATCGAAGGCGTGGTGGAGGTGGTGAGGAGGGGGACCACGTGGTTTGCCTCCTTTCACCCTAGGCCTGGGTTCCTGCAGCTGGAGAGAGCTTTACCTTCATCTGTAGGTATGAAGGGCGAGTTGGGGGGAGAGGGGGCGGGAATTTCATGCTCAGCACCTCATCCTCTTACCAGAGGGTAAAGTAGCATCACGGACTCAATGGACATGAGTTTGAACAGAATCCGTGAGATGGTGAAGGACAGGCAAGCTTGGCATGCTACAGTCCACGGGACTGCAAAGAGTCAGACACGACTGAGCGACTGAACAACAATGACAAAAGTAGCTTAGAGGTCCCTAGAGACCCTGCCTCAAAACTTCCAGCACTCCTGAGCAGCCTTGCACCGCCAAGAGCAGTGTGTACTCAAGAAAAAGCAAAAAACTGCATTCAACAATATCACAAGTTTATGCAGATTTTGCATGAGAGTAATTTAAAAATAGATTTCAAACAGTACCTTAAAAATAGATGGTCTATCTAAAAATAGATGGTGTGATGCAGACATTGGAACACTGGCTATCTGGCAATATTAAGAAATTATTTTAAGTGTAATAGTGGTATTGGGAATAGTTTTTGTAAAAGAGTTGTCTGGTGAATATGTACTGGGATTCTAGGATGGTTTAACACATGCAAATCAATAAATTATACAACATTAAGAGACAAAGATAAAGATCATATTATCATCTCAGTAGATGAAGAAAAAGCACGGGACAAAATTTAATATCCTCTCATGATAAAAAAGTCCCAATACACTGGGTATAGAAGGAGTGAACCTTAACTTAATAAAGCCCATTTATAACAAGCCAACAGCTAACATCACATAAGTGGTGAATGGCTGAAAGTTTTTCCTGTAAGATCTGAAATAAGACATGAATGCTTATTCTTAGAAGGCAATGGCACCCCACTCCAGTACTCCTGCCTGGAAAATCCCAAGGATGGAGGAGCCTGGTAGGCTGTAGTCCATGGGGTCGCTAAGAGTCGGATACAACTGAATGTCTTCATTTTCATTTTCACTTTCATGCATTGGAGAAGGCAGTGGCAACCCACTCCAGTGTTCTTGCCTGGAGAATCCCAGGGACGGGGGAGCCTGGTGGGCTGCCGTCTATGGGGTCACACAGAGTCCGACACAACTGAAGCGACTTAGCAGCAGCAGCAGCTTATTCTTACCAATCCTATTCTACATAATAGTAGAAGCACTAGCCAGAGTAATTAGGCAAGAAAAAAGAAACAAAAGGCATTCAAATCAGAAAGGAAGAAATAAAATAGATATTTAAAAGAAAATCCTAAATACTCCACCAAAAATCTGTTAGAACTAACACACAAATTCAATAAAGTTGCAGGGTACAAACATCAACACTCAAAAATCAGTAGCACTTCCATATACTAAAAACAAACTATCTGAAAAAGAAATTAAGAAATAATCCTTATTTCTAAAACCATCAAAAAGAGAAAATACTTAAGAATAAATTTAACCAAAGAGGTGAAAGCTCTGTGCACTGGAAATTATAAAACACTGCAGAAAGGAATCAAGTGAGTAAGTGAGTGAAGTCACTCAGTTGTGTCCGACTCTTTGCTCCTCTCTCCATGGAATTTTCCAGGCAAAAGTACTGGAGTGGGGTGCCATTTCCTAGACAGACATAAATGGGACAATACCTCATGTTCATTGATTGGAAGAATTAATACTGTTTAAATTTCTATTCTATGCAAAGCAATCTTAAATTCAATGCAATCCCTATCAAAATTCCATAGCATTTTATCAGAAATAGAAAAGAAATCCTGAAATTCAGATGAAACTACAAAAGACCTGACTAGCCCATACGATCTTGAGCAAGAAAAGACAATTTTGGAACTATCACATTTCTTGATGAAAAAAGAAAATAACCTTGTAAATCTACAGCAGTAACACTGGTATGGAACCAGCATTGAAACAGACATAGAGCAATGGAACAGGATAGTCAGAAATAAGGGCATTCATCTTCAGATCTTCAATAAAGTTGCTAAGAACACACAGCAGGGCACAAAGTTCAGTTCAGTCGCTCAGTCGTGTCCGACTCTTTGCGACCCCATGAATCGCAGCACTTCAGGCCTCCCTGTCCATCACCAACTCCCGGAGTCCACCCAAACCCATGTCCATTGAGTCAGTGATGCCATCCAACTATCTTATCTTCTGTCGTCCCCTTCTCCTCCTGCCCTCAATCTTTCCCAGCATCAGGGTCTTTTCAAATGAGTCAGCTCTTCGCATCAGGTGGCCAAAGTATTGGAGTTTCAGCTTCAACATCAGTCCTCCCAATGAACACCCAGGACTGATCTCCCTTGGGATGGACTGGTTGGACCTCCTTGCAGTCCAAGGGACTCTCAAGAGTCTTCTCCAGCACCATAGTTCAAAAGCATCAATTCTTGGCACTCAGCTTTCTTTATAGTCCAACTCTCACATCCATACATGACCACTGGAAAAACCATATCCTTGATTAGACGGACCTTTGTTGACAAAGTAATGTCTCTGCTTTTTAATATGCTGTCTAGGTTGGTCATAACTTTCCTTCCAAGGAGTAAGCAACTTTTAATTTCATGGCTGCAGTCACCATCTGCAGTGACTTTGGAGCCCCCCAAAATAAAGTCAGCCACTGTTTCCACTGTTTCTCCATCTATTTGCCATAAGTGATGGGACCAGATGCCATGATCTTCGTTTTCTGAATGTTGAGCTTTAAGTCAGCTTTTTCACTCTCCTCTTTCACTTTCCTCAAGAGGCTCTTTAGTTCTTCACTTTCTGCCATAAGGGTGGTCTGCATATCTGAGGTTATTGATATTTCTCCTGGCAATCTTGATTCCAGCCTGTGCTTCCTCCAGCCCAGTGTTTCTCATGATGTAGTCTGCATATAAGTTAAATAAGCAGGGTGACAATATCCAGCCTTGACGTACTCCTTTTCCTCTTTGGAACCAGTCTGTTCCATGTTCAGTTCTAACTGTTGCTTCCTGACCTGCATGCAGGTTTCTTAAGAGGCAGGCAGGTGGTCTAGTATTCCCATCTCTTGAAGAATTTTCCACAGTTTATTGTGATCCACACAGTCAAAGGCTTTGGCATAGTCAATAAAGCAGAAATAGATGTTTTTCTGTAACTCTCTTGCTTTTTCAATGATCCAGCGGATGTTGGCAATTTGATGTCTGGTTCCTCTGCCTTTGGAGAAGGCGATGGCACCCCACTCCAGTACTCCTGCCTGGAAAATCCCACGGACGGAGGAGCCTGGTGGGCTGCAGTCCATGGGGTCGCTGAGGGTCGGACACGACTGAGTGACTTCACTTTCACTTTTCTCTTTCATGCATTGGAGAAGGCAATGGCAACCCACTCCAGTGTTCTTGTCTGGAGAATCCCAGGGACGGGGGAGCCTGGTGGGCTGCCGTCTATGGGGTCACACAGAGTTGGACACGACTGAAGTGACTTAGCCTAGCCTAGCCTCCTCTGCCTTTTCTAAATCCAGCTTAAACATCTGGAAGTTCACAGTTCATGTACTGTTGAAGCCTGGCTTGGAGAATTTTGAGCATTACTTTATTAGCATGTGAGATGAGTGCAATTGTGCAGTAGTTTGAACACTCTTTGGCATTGCTTTTCTTTGGGATTGGAATGAAAACTGACCTTTTCCAGTCCTGTGGCCATTGCTGAGTTTTCCAAAAATGCTGACATATTGAGTGCAGTGCGTTCACAGCATCATCTTTTAGGGTTTGAAATAGTTCAACTGGAATCCCATCACCTCCATTAGCTTTGTTTGTAGTGATGCTGTCTAAGGCCCACTTGACTTTGCATTCCAGGATGTCTGGCTCTAGGTGAGTGATCACACCATTGTGATTATCTGGGTCATGAAGATCTTTTTTGTACAGTTCTTCTGTGTATTCTTGCCACCTCTTCTTCGTATCTTCTGCTTCTGTTAGGTCCATACCTTTTCTGTCCTTTATTGTGTCCATCTTTGTGTGGAAAGTTCCCTTGGTGTCTCTAGTTTTCTTGAAGAGATCTCTAGTCTTTCCCATTCTGTTGTTTTCCTCTATTTCTTTGCACTGATCACCGAGGAAGGTTTTCTTATCTGTCCTTGCTAGTCTTTGGAATGCTGCATTCAAATGGGTATATGTTTCCTTCTCCTTTGCCTTTAGCTTCTCTTCTTTTCTCAGCTCTTTGTAAGGCCTCATCAGACAAACATTTTGCTTTTTTTGCATTTCTTTTTCTTGGGGATGGTCTTCATCACTGCCTCCTGTACAATGTCACGAACCTCCGTCCATAGTTCTTCAAGCACTCTAACAGATCTAATCCCTTGAATCTGTTTCTCTCTTCCACTGTATAATCACAAGGGATTTGATTTAGTCATACCTGAATGGTCTAGTGGTTTTCCCTACTCTCTTCAATTTAAGTCTGTATTTGAGGGAAATGCAAATTAAAACAATAAGAGGGCCTTTCCTGGCAGTCCAGTGGTTAAAGACTCTGAGCTTCCTGTGAGAAGCTAAAATCCCACCTGCCTAGTGGCCAAACACACACACGAGAGATAGCACCGCATACCTGTTAGGATGGCTATTATCCAAAAAGACGAAAGATAACTAATGTTAAGGATGTGGAGAAAAGAGAACTCGCATACTTTTGGAGGAAATACAAGTTGATACAGCTACTATGGAAAACAGTGTGGGATAAATACTGCATGATCTCACTTATATGTGGAATTTAAGACAGTCAAGCTCTTAGAATAGTTGTTGCCAGTGTCTGGGAAGTGCGGTAAATGAAGGGGTGTTGCCCAAAAGGTATAAAGTTTTAGTTCTGCTGGATGAATAAGTTCCAGAGTTCTAATGTACAGCTTGGTGACTTTAGTTAATACTACTGTATTATATACTTGAAATTTGCTAAAAGAGTAGATCTCTCTTCTTGCTGCCCGCCAAAAGATAACCATGTGAGGTGATTGGATATGTTACTTATTTTGATTGCGATAATTATTATACAATATATATGGAATCAAAACATTACATTGTAAACCTTAAATAGATAAAGTTTTCTAATATTAAAGGTGAACACCAGACTACTGGTATATTTTAAATTAATTCATTTTTTGGCTGCACTGGGTTTTTGCTGCGGCTCAGGCGTTCTCTAGTTGTGGAGAGCAGGGACAGCCCTCTAGCTGTGGCTCAGGAGTCTCTCACTGCAGTGGGTCCTTTGAGGGGCCGCCACATCCATAAAGCTGTCAGAACTCCCTGCGCCCACTCCAGTATCTGACTAACCAGCCATACTTCTTTTTTTTTTTAACTTATTTTGTATTGGGGTGTAGCTGTGATAGTTTTAGGTGAACAGCAAAGGGACTCAGCCATATATATACACATGTACCCATTTCCCCCCAAACTCCTCTCCCATCCAGGCTGCCGCTTAACCCTGAGCAGAGTTCCCTGTGCTCTAATAGGTCCCTGTTGGTTCTGCATTTTGAATCTAGCCGTGTGTACACATGTCCATCCCAAGCTCCCTAACCATCCCCCTCCATCTTTTCCCCTTGCAACGATAAGCTTGTTCTCTGAGTCTGTGTATGCTTCCTCCGTTTCAATACACGGGTTCAGCCCATCCCAGAGGACATCAGAGAGCATTTCCACAGCTGCCGCTCCCACGGGCAGCGCCCCCCGCTTCCTGTCGTGCGAGAGGGAGGTGGTGGATAACGAGTGTTTTCAAGGGCTTGGAGCTTCAGAGGGGTCCCAAGTCTCCCAGACACCAACTTTCTGGTTGCCAAGATTCCACTTCTCCCGGGGCTGCCTAAGCTTTTGTCGCTGGAAACAGGGCAGGGCTATGGACGTGGCCGAGCACAGTCAGAGAGGACCTGCAACATCCTGTTTCACGCATTAAAGCCACCTGTGGCTTTCACCTGGACATCCTTCGCAGTCTCGGGGTTTGTGACAGTTGCTGTCAAGCCCTCCTCTATCCCCGCCCCCCTCCCCAAGCAGAAGAGCCAGAGGACTGACGTCAGGGTGGTATGTAGGGATCTTACTGCCACGTGCCTCAACTGAGGTCTTCACGGTCCCCATCCCCGTCCTGATCCTGATCCTGAGTTTTTAAGAGTATCCGTTTCCCTCAGGGTTTATTATGTCCAGCCCACTCTCTGTTTCCCTTAGGGCTCTTTGGGGCTACAAATGACCAACTTTGGCCAAGTAGAGACCTGCTGGGACAGCGTGCTCAGAGAATGAATGGGGGGCACTGATGTGTGGTCAACGCCGACCTTGCGATGGGGAGGGGCCGGGAATTGATCCTTCTCAGCAGACTTGCCAGTTCCCAGGGAGGGGGAAAAGGACTCGGGGCTGGGGAAAACACCAAGAACTGCACCGGTGACAAAGTCAGCTCACGGGAGAGGCGTTCTTAGGGAGCCCACAGGTGGCAGTGCCACCAGGAGCCCCAGGCGCTGGGCGCCCAGTCTCCCTGGCACACCGGCCTGTGTGAGCGCCCGGCCAGCCCCTGGTTTGGGTCTGAATGGACTGCAGGGACCCAGGAGCATAGTCAGCCGAGGCCAGGGAGGGGTCTGGCTCGGGGAATAAGCGTGTGGCAGGGGCACCGGGGAGCTGTCCGAGAGGGCAAGCGCTGGCCAGGCAAGCCCCAGCGACCCTCACCTTTTCCCTTCCTACAGGTTGTCCGTTAGTGACGAACTCTGCAGAAGTCAGCCTTAAAAGAGAACTGACCCCTTCCCGTGACGATCTTGGACACCCCTGAAAGGATTATTGAAGCTGTGACTCGAGAGCTGGTCAGGCACCTCCAGACAGATCCATTCAGTTTCAGGGGAGTTAGGGACACACACTTTATGTAATAGGTCTTCTGGGGGCTCAGATGGTAAAGAATCTGCCTACAATGCAGGAGACGGGTTGGGAAGATCCCCTGGAGGAGGAAATGTCAACCCACCCCAATATTCTTGCCTGAAGAACTCCATGGACACAGGAGCCAGGTGAGTTACAGACCCTGGCGTCACAGTCAGACACGACTGAATACAAAGGGATTCCAAATTACAGCATTAACATTCTTTTTATGTTTCAGGGATCATTCTTGTTTGTGTTTGAGGGAGTATTGTATTTAGATGAGATTAAAATTTTAAATGCAGACTCAAAGTAAGTGAAACTTATCTAACGCTTAGTGTCAAGTTTAAAAACACTATTGAGATGTATCTTTTAATTTTATTAGTGCAGTTACAAATGTGGCTTTGTGTAATGCTGAGAGATCCCTTAGAAGTGAGCTGTTGAAATACACAATAATTTAAAAAGGGAGGAGATTTGTAGGGCCTAAGGGGACACTAAGTGCTCAGATTTTTTAAACGCCGCAAACACTTCAAATGGACAAAAGAAGAGGCTGAAAGCTATCTTATTTTCAACTTTATTTTTATTGGTGACACGATTACAGATAGAACGACCACAACCATACTAACAAACCAAAAACCTGTGCACAGAGACAAGATGAAGAAAACGTGTCCAGATGTTAACCGTGGTCTTTGGGGGATGGTGACAGGGGCACGCCTCTCTCCCACACTTCTGTAAGTGCCGGGTTTCTACAGTGAGCAGACACTGCGGTTACAATGGAGGCACTCGTGATCAAAGGTCGGTGACCGGAACACAACGAGACAGGCCTCCCAGGAAAGCGAACCCCACAGCCTTAACGCCGGCAAAGACCACACGACCGTTCCTTCACTGCTTTCCACGTTTCTTCTCTTCGACCCTCTGCATTCTCACCATAGACACCCCAGTCCTGACTGTGCACAGATCAAGGTTTAACAGCAATGATTGCTGGGTGTCGGGAATATGCGTGAATTTCTTTTGCTTTACTAAATCTCCCCCAAAGTATGCCATGAGTATGTATTAAGAGTTTTAATGGAAAAACATACATAAGATTTAATACTCAAAACACCAAAGATCATTCAAGAAATTTGAGACAAGATAGTTAACCATAATCCCACAATGACAACACTACTTTAATTATTTTCTGTGATTTTTTTTTCATTTTAGACTTTATGCACACATATTCACCACGGCCATAAATCACAAGCTTGTGCACTGATACGAGATGGAGGAAGCAAGATGTTAACAGTAGTTGTTGGGTGTTGGGAATATGGGCGGCTTTTTTTGTTCTTTTCTAATTTATTTGTATTTTCCAATTATTCCTCTGGGTGTGTACTACGCTTGCTAATTGAAGCAAGCATAATAAACTTTGTTATCAGGAAACTATTTTAAGGGCCATCTGAAAACATTAAGATGAAAGCATTTAACCATAATTCCACAAAGGTAACACCTAATCTGAGTACACGTTTGGGACACAGTTGTAAGCCTGTGCACAGAAAGAAGAATAAACAATATAGTGAGGAGTATATCTGTCATCTTTGGATGGTGGGTATATGGATTTTTTTTTCCCTCCACTTTTCTGTATTCTCTGAGTGCCTGAATAATGAGCTCAAATTATGTTCACAATGGAGACGTGATTATAAACTTTTGAGTAACACTACCATAAAGAACATTCAAGGAATTTAAGAAAATAATGCTCAACTATAAGCCTACAACAGCACCACCACCACAGCTTTTGACTATAAGCATACATTTTTAAACAGCTATAATCGTAGTATAAATATAATTCTGTGTCCTGCTTTTTCCACTTGGTATTCCGTAAATATATCTCCACGTCACTACATAACTCTCCATGATTATCATTTCTAGACAGCTGCATTCTGAGTGCACGGACGCACTCCCTTCACCTTGCTCCTGTTTTTGGCATTTGTCAGTTGTTCCTGATCGCTCACTGCCCAAAGGACGGTTGGAACGGACACTGGGCAGGCGGCTCTCTGAAAACACCCTGCCAGTTGGTGCCCCGACAGCAATGAGCGCCAGGTTCACCCCCACGCCGTGCAGGCTGGCTCCCAGCTCACGGCCCCTCGGGGCTCTGGGGCGTCCGTTCCAACGTTGGGTCTCGTGATGCAGCTGTCCTCATTAACACCAGGCCACCAAGCGGCCCCTTCTCCTAACTGCCAGGACACCCTGCTCATTCATTCAACCTCCCCCATTGGGGCCTTCCAGTCTCTGCTTCTGATGTTCCTTCTGTCAGACCCCACCCTCCCAGGTCTGGTGAGGCGTCAGGACCCCCTTCTTTGGCTCTCCCTGACTTTGGCGTTCCCTCCAGCTCTGACACACTTTCCCCAGCCCTCATGGCAGGGACCTAGGAGAGGGGGGTCCAGACGCAGTTCCCGAGCAGGTCTCACTCTGCTCTCCCAAACAATCTGCTCTTAGCTTCTGCTCACTGCATCTACAAGATCCTCTTTTTTTTTTTAAGTTTTAAAAAAAAAATTTTAAAATTTTTTTGCCAGCCAACTCAAAGTCAAGAAATTTCTTAATAGTCATTATGCAAAGAAGGGGTGGGGAAGCAAAGGGAGGGCACAGGGCAGGACGCAGGAGACCCCAGAGCGGCGAGGTCAGCTTGGGACGGCAGCGCGGGAGACCGGGGTGGGGGGACAGGGGCCGCTCTGAGGGCAGCGGGGGTGCTTGTCAGGAAGGCGCGACCTGAGAGGGGGACAGATGGCAACGAAGCAAATTAAGGCTGCCGGGGAACCTGAGTCCATGTCGAGCTCGAGTTGGCTGTAAAGAAAGCTTTTTTCTATTTTTTTTTTTTAAATGCAAGTTAGACATGGGGTTGGTTGAGGGTCAGACAGGTGGAGAGAAAGATTAAGTCTCAGGCTGGAAAGCTCTAAGGATACTAGCTCCTGGGCACCCAGGGTGCAAACTTGCCATGTGGCGGCACGGAGGGGCCAAGCCACGTTGCTACTTGTCACTTAAGGCAGGAAGCGCGCAAAGGGAAGTAATGAAATCGTAGGCCCTCAACCGTATTTACAACAGGAGAGCCCCCCTCCCCCGTGGTTCTCAACCTTCATTAGGCACACGTGATCTAGTGATGGTTACAACCCACTCTTTAAAGGCAAGGATGTAAGACTCACAGGGAAAAGCTTCAGCTTTTGTAAAATTCACTATCGAAGAGACATCAAGGTGGGTTAAAAAAATAAAAGTAACAAAAACTTGTGTTTTTTGCATGAGACCCACTGCAAGGTTACGAGGTGGCAACCAACCCACGAGGTCACAAAAGGCCAATCCACATACAGTAAAGGTTACACAGCACGCGGTTTCCGAAGCGTCGGTGCAGACGAGGCGCCTGAAAGGGGAGCCCAGAGGACTTCCCTTCACACAGCGAAGCGGGCAAGACGCTCTGCCTTTCACGCCTACACCGTGAGGGGGTTATGTAGAGAGTAAGGAACCACACAGTCAGTTAGTCAAAAAGATACGGATAAGGTTCAAACAGCTCACAATAAATCTTTCTAAAGCTCTAAGATGCTTACAAATATATTGTAATTTGTTGCTCTCTTCCTCCTCCAAAAAAAAGAAAAAAGCAAAACCAGAGTACCAGGTGAGGTGCGTCTGCAGGTGAACGGCCAGTGAGTGTCCACTCAGTCCAGTTCACTGTGCTGGGCTGTCCTGTGCACACCCCGGGGGGCAGTACGCGGGGGTCCCGGGCTGTCACAGGCGGGTGCTCTCTGCGGCCGCGAAGGCCCCGGGAGGGCGGCCAAGGGCCCTGCTGTCCCGCAGGTACCTGCTGTGCTGGACACGGGAGCTGTAGGCGGCTGCACCTTGGGGCCCAGAGTCTGAATCCAGGCCGCTGGGTGCAGTGCAGGCCAGCTTGGTGGGTCCGGTTGTGTGTTGGTGAGCCTGCGCTGGCGTGGGGCTGTGTCCGGGCTGGGTGTCTGAAGTCCAGGTCGGGTGGGTGCAGTCCAGGCGGTTGCAGTGGGTCCGGTGAGTGTGGGTGAGGAGGGTCGGGTCCCGGGGGCCCCCGGGGCCTCAGCCGGTGTGGGTGTTCTGGTGCCTGGCCAGGGACAGGCGGTCGCTGAAGAGCTGGCCGCACACGTCGCACTTGAAGAGCTCGTCGTCGGGCCGGCCGCCCTCGGGGCCGCCGGCGCCCTCGCCGTAGAGGTCGGCGGGCTCCAGGATGACGAGGCTGGCGTGCGCCGTCAGGTGCTCGGCGTAGGCGGCGCCCGAGGGGAAGGTCTCGCCGCACTCGCCGCAGTCGTAGTAGGGCTCCTCCACCTGGATCTCCTGCTCCTCGCCCTCCTCCTCGGGGTCTTCGATGCCCACGCCGTCTGGCTCGTCGTCGTCGTCGTCGTCATCGCCCTCGGATTCTTCGGCGCGCTCCTCCGGGTCCTCGATGCCCACGCCATCTGGCTCGTCGGCGTCCATGTCAGGCTGCTCGGCCTCGGCATGGGGCTGCTCCGCCTCGCCGCTCGGTTCTGCGGCCTCCCACTCCGGGCCCTCGGCCTCCCCGAGGGGCTCGGCCGCCTCCACCTCGGGCTCGGCCGCCTCCACCTCAGGCTCGGCCGCCTCCACCTCGGGCTCGGCCGCCTCAACGTTGGAGCCCTGGATGCGCAGGACTTCCCGGGGGACGAGGACGTTGGCCTCTGCTTCCTGGGTCGGGGCGGCGGCTGCGGCGGCCGCGCCCTCCTCCTGCAGGTGCAGCTTCTGGTGCTTGGTGAGGATGGTGCTGTGGATGAAGGACTTGCCGCAGTCCTTGCACTCGTAGAAGGGCCAGTCCCTCTTGGGCGGCTCCGTGAGGAAGGACGTGTGCACGAAGGCGGCCCCATAGTCGTAGGGCTCGCCCTTCTCGTGCACACGCATGTGCTCCTGGAGGTCGGCCTGGCTGGGGAAGGACTCGCCGCAGGTCTCACACTCGTAGCGCTGCTCCTCGCCTGGGTCTTGCTGCGGTTCTGTGGGCGCCGGGCCGGGCCCAGCCGCGCCCGCACCCCCCTGGCCCTGATCCGGCAGCCCCTCGCCAGCATGGCCCCGGGCGTGCTCGCTGAGGACCGAGGCGTGGATGAACTCCTGCCCGCACACCTGGCACTGCGGGCCCACCCCGGCGGGGGCGCTCTTCTGCGGGGCCTGTGGCCGCCGCGGGCTGACAATCAGGGGCTGCATGAAGGGCTCGTACCGCCTGTGGCCGTAGAACTGGTCCTGCTCGTGGATCTTCTGGTGCTCAAAGAGGAACGAGCTGTGCACGAACGACTCCCCGCAGGCCGGGCACTCGTAGAGCTGCTCTCCCAGGCAATCTTTCTCGTACTCGCTGACAGGCGGCATGTGCACCACGGGGTGCGTGTACTCACGGCTGTCCACCAGGTACTCCCGGCCGTGGACCTTCTGGTGGTCCCGGAGGTCCGCGCGGTCCGCGAAGCCCAGCCCACAGTCCCTACAGCCATAGATGGAGTCTTCGGGGTCCTCCTGCTCTTCCAGCTCTTCCTCCGGAGACCCATCCAGGCCCAGGTCCTGCATCACAGGCTCTCCAAACAGCTTCCCATCATGGAATTTCTCTTGGGCATAGATTTTCTGATGTCTGCCAAGGTCTTCAACGGTGGCAAAGCATTCCCCACACTCCTTACATTCACTGAGGACTGGCTGCTCGCAGTAACTAGTCTCACATGTTAGCTCAGCATAGCTGGTCTGAGCTAGTGGTTCAGAGTAACTGGTCTGAGCTGCTAGCTCAGCATAACTAGTCTGATCTGCTGGTTCAGAGTAACTGATCTGAGCAGCTAGCTCAGCATAACTAGTCTCAGCTGGTGGTTCATCATAGCTGATCTGAGCTGCTAGGTCAGCATAGCTTGTCTCAGCTGCTAGTTCGGCATAACTGATCTCAGCTGCTAGATCAGCATAACTAGCCTCAGCTGGTGGTTCATCAAAACTGACCTGAGCTGCTGGTTCAGCATAATTGGTCTCAGCTGGTTCAGTATAACTAGTCTGAGATGGTGGTTCAAAGTAACTGGTCTCAGCTGCTAGTTCAGCATAACTAGTCGGAGCTACTAGTTCAGCATAACTAATCTGAGCTACTAGTTCAGCGTAACTAGTCTCAGCTGGGGGTTCCTCAGCATATCTGGTCTGAGCTGGTTCCTCAGCATATCTGGTCTGAGCTGGTTCCTCAGTGTATCTGGTCTGAGCTGGTTCCCCAGAATAACTGGTCTGGGCTGGTTCCTCGGCATATCTGGTCTGAGCTGGCTCCTCAGAATAACTGGTCTGGGCTGGTTCCTCGGCATATCTGGTCTGGGCTGGTTCCTCAGCGTAACTGGTCTGAGCTGGTTCCTCGGCATATCTGGTCTGAGCTGGTTCCTCCGCATATCTGGTCTGAGCTGGTTCCCCGGCATATCTGGTCTGAGACGATTCCTCGGCGTAACTGGTCTGAGCTGGTTCCTCGGCGTAACTGGTCTGAGCTGGTTCCTCCGCGTAACTGGTCTGAGGTGGTGCCTCAGTGTAACTGGTCTGAGCTGGTTCTTCGGTGTAACTGGTCTGAGCTGGTTCCTTGGCGTAACTGGTCTGAGCTGGTTCCTCACTATAACTGGTCTGAGCTGGTTCCTCACTATAACTGGTCTGGGCTGGTTCCTCGGTATAACTGGTCTGAGCTGGTTCCTCGGTATAACTGGTCTGAGCTGGTTCCTCGGTATAACTGGTCTGAGCTGGTTCCTCGGTATAACTGGTCTGAGCTGGTTCCTCGGTATAACTGGTCTGAGCTGGTTCCTCGGTATAATTGGTCTGAGCTGGTTCTTGGGTATAACTGGTCTGAGCTGGTTCTTCGGTGTAACTGGTATCAGCTGGTGCCTCAGTGTAACTGGTCTGAGCTGGTTCTTCAATACAACTGGTCTGAGCTGGTTCTTCAATACAACTGGTCTGAGCTGGTTCTTCAATACAACTGGTCTGAGCTGGTTCCTCAATACAACTGATCTGAGCTGGTTCCTCAGTGTAACTGGCTTCAGCTGATTCCTCGGTGTAAGTGGTCTGAGCTGGTTCTTTGGTGTAACTGGTCTCAGCTGCTGGGTCAGTGTAACTTGTCTGAGCCAGTTCCTCAATACAACTGGTCTGAGCTGGTTCCTCAATACAACTGGTCTGAGCTGGTTCCTCAGTATAACTGGCCTCAGCTGATTCCTTGGTGTAATTGGTCTGAGCTGGTTCCTCAATACAACTGGTCTGAGCTGGTTCCTCAATACAACTGGTCTGAGCTGGTTCCTCAGTATAACTGGCCTCAGCTGATTCCTTGGTGTAATTGGTCTGAGTTGGTTCCTCAATACAACTGGTCTGAGCTGGTTCCTCAGTATAACTGGCCTCAGCTGGCTCCTTGGTATAATTGGTCTGAGCTGGTTCTTCGGTGTAACTGGTCTCAGCTGCTGGGTCAATGTAACTGGTCTGAGCTGGCTCTTCAGTACAGCTGGTCTGAGATGGTTCCTCAGTATAACTGGCCTCAGCTGATACCTCAGTGTAATTGGTCTGAGCTGGTTCTTCAGTGTAACTGGTCTCAACTGCTGGGTCAGTGTAACTGGTCTGAGCTGGTTCTTCAATGCAACTGGTCTGAGCTGGTTCTTCAATGCAACTGGTCTGAGCTGGTTCTTCAATACAACTGGTTTGAGCTGGTTCTTCAATACAACTGGCCTCAGCTGGTTCCTCAGTGTAATTGGTCTGAGCTGGTTCTTCAGTGTAACCTGTCTCAGCTGCTGGGTCAGTATAACTGGTCTGAGCTGGTTCCTCAATACAACTGGTCTGAACTGGTTCCTCAGTATAACTAGCCTCAGCTGGTGCCTCAGTGTAACTGGTCTGAGCTGGTTCTTCGGTGTAACTGGTCTCAGCTGCTGGGTTGGTGTAACTGGTCTGAGCTGGTTCCTCAATACAACTGGTCTGAGCTGGTCCCTCAGTACAACTAGCCTCAGCTGGTGCCTCAGTGTAACTGGTCTGAGCTGGTTCTTCGGCATAACTGGTCTGAGCTGGTTCTTCGGCGTAACTGGTCTGAGCTGGTTCTTCGGCGTAACTGGTCTGAGCTGGTTCTTCGGTGTAACTGGTCTGAGCTGCTAGTTCAGCGAAACTGGTCTGAGCTGCTAGTTCAGCATAGCTGGTCTGAGCTGCTAGTTCAGCATAACTGGTCTGAGCTGCTTCCTGGGGATAACTCATCTGCACTGACTGGCCTTGGTAGCTGGTCTGAGGGTCAGTAGAGGACAGGCTGCGAAGGACAGACCGTAGGTAGTTTTTACTTCCGGAGAGCTTCTTCCTGTTGTGGATCTTCTGGTGTTCAGCCAGCTCATAGCTACGGACAAAGAACTCTCCACATTCTGGACATTCGTAAAATCTCTCTCTTGGGCGAAATGTTTGAGGCTCACCAAAATGCAAGGTGTGCATCATGGAGGCGTCGTAATTCTTGCGCTCGATGTTCTTCTTCTTGGCACGCGCCTTCTGGTGCTGGCGGCCGTCTGAGCTGGGGCCGGAGGCTTCGCCGTCTCTCTGCCACCCGCTGGGGCCTTCCCCAGCAAGGTGGTCCAGAGGGGCAGGGCGCGATGCGCGGTAGAAGACTGAGCTCCTGAAAAAGCTGTGCCTGCCTCCAGCGTAAGGGCTCTCCCAGGCGGGGGTCTTCTGCGGCGGGTCACGAAGACCTGTGGAGGGCTCCCCGTCCTCCCTGAGGCCACGGGGAGGCCGGAAGGAGGCCAGGCTGTGGAGGATGGCCCTCTCATAGGTGCTCCTTTCGTAGGCCCGGGCCTCCTGGCCGTCTTCGGGGCTGCTACTGGCAGTGAACGCCTTCTCTTCGTCCTCGTCCTCAGGCGGCCTGGTGATCGTGTGACTCTTCTGGGAGCCGGGCATGGACTTGCTGTGGAGCAGTGGCTTCTCATACCCCCGGCTGTTGAAGTAGCTCTTCCGAGAATGAATTTTCTGGTGCTCCATGAAGTCTGAGCTCCGCCCAAAGGCATCCCCGCCCTCTCTAAAGTCGTAGAGCTTCTCTCTGGAGTAGGTTTTCTGGCGCCTCTTCAGGGACTGGCCAGGAATGAAGGTCTCCTCGAAGGCCCTGGCCCTGCCGTCGGACGGGCCCCCCCGGCTGTGGGTTTGCTGGTGCTCCCGCAGGGCTGCGCTGTGGTGGAAGGTCTCCCCACAGACCTTGCACTCGTAGCGTTTCTCCTTCCCGTAGGCCCTCTGCAGCTCGCCGAGCATGGGGGTGCGCCTCACGGCGCCCGTGCTACGCTCCTTCTCCCTGTCCTCTCGGCTGTGGATCTTCTGGTGTTCAATCAGGGCTGAGCTGTGCAAGAAGGTCTCCTTGCACACCTTGCACTCGTAGAACTTGTCCTTGCCGTACATCTTCTGAAGCTCACTGAAGGTGGGGCTGGGCAGGAAGGGCTCGTCCTGCTCCTCGTCCCCACTGCCTCCAAGGTGCTCTTGGGCCTGGCGCCCCCGGTGCCCGGCCAGGCTGGCGGCCTGCGCACCCTCTGAGCGCCTGGCACCCTCGGGCCTGCTCTGGGCCTCACTGACGGCTGCACTGTGGATGAAGGACTCCCCATACTCATACAGGCTCTCCCGGGTGTGCACTATCTGGTGCTCCACAAACTCAGAGATGACCGCAAAGGACCTCCCACACTCATCACACACGTAGGGCATGGACCCGAAGTCCAGTGGCTGCGACAGGGCCATGGGCGGAGCGCTCAGGCTGCTGGCGCCGGCCGGCTTGGCAGCCCTGCGGGCCTCGCCTCCACACTCAAAGGGCCGTTTCCTTGCCCCGCCCCTGGGATCATGCACTGGGCCCTGCCCTTCCGCGTCGAAGTGGTACCGCCTTTTTCTCTCCAGAGCACGCTTTTTGGAAACCAGGTCTGAGCTACAGCTGGAGCCTGCTCCCCCAAAGGCGCCCCCTTCTGGGCCCCTCTCTGAGGCTCCCGCCTCCCTCCTGCTGAATGATGCTTCCTTCCAGTCGCCGCCCGCCCTCCGGGAGGGCCGGTGCGACCGCTCACTCGGCTCCCGCGCCCGCCCGGACCTGGAGCTGCGGGCCACGTCCTTGATGAACTTCTCCATGATCACCCCATGGGAGGACTCGGCCTCGCAGATGCCCCGCCGGTGGGCTGACTTCTTGGTCTCGGGCGCCGCCTTCAGACCTAGAAGAAGCCCTGTGTGAGCACTCCCTGGGGCCCTGGGATGAACGTCTGTACCCTGTGCCCTGACCACGTGCCCCCAAGTGTCACTGCACGCCGCCTCGTATCCATGTGCACGCCATGCGTGACTGTGTGTGCTGCCGCGTGTGTGCACATGCCACCCTATCAGTGCATGCTGCCGCATGTCAGTGTGTACACCACCGTGTCTGTGCACACCCCCCACCGCGTGTCAGTGTGTGTATACCATGTCTGTGCACATCCGCCCCATGGCATGTCTGCGCATGCGCCCAATGCCCGCTCCTGCAGCAGGGCCTCGAGCTCACCTCTGCTGGTGCTCGGGTAGGTACTTCTCTTTGACCTTGACGAGTGGCCCTGGGTCATGTGTGAGTGGCCATCGTCCTCGGCAAGCTGAACCCCTGTCCGCAGGAAGAACACAGCATGAGACGTGTCACCACGGACGATGGGCTCTCTCTTGGGTGCTGAGTGTGCCCTGGACGGCCTGTGTCTCGCTCTCCTCTCCTCACTGTCCATTCCTTGGCCCCTTGCCTAGTTTGTATTGGTTAATTCTCTGGACTCTGCTGACAAGCTTGCGCAGAGGCCTCGAGCACCCCTAAATCCAGGGCATCCTTGCTGGCTCTCAGGCTCTGCCCATTTCCCCACCTGTCACCGCCCACACGACCCCTCGCAGGGCGACTGCCACCTCAAACCCAACCACATGTCCCCTGGGGAAGCTACCCGGGACCCCGGACCTGCCTCAGAGCAGACTGGAGTAGCAGGGTGGCACTCTGGGGTGAGAGCCACGTGGGCGCGGCCCCGCCTGAGCGGGCGCAGGACCACTCCCCCTCCCCCCCCCTTCCCACCAGGAGCCGTCCTGACCCCGCCTCGCGCACTCACCCAGTGAGAGCAGCTTCCGGTAGTTCTCCATGTTGTCCTGGATCGGGTTCTGCGGCTTGTGGTCCTCAGTGAGGGCCACCATGTCCTGGTACAACACCGCCTCCTGCAACAGCAGACGTGCCCTCAGCGGGGTCTGCCCGGCGACCACGGCCAGGACCGCGCCACTGGCGCGGGAGCCATACGCACACGCGCACACAGTGTGCGGCAAGTGCTCACAGCGCCGGGGGTTCCGAGTGATCTGGTCAGGCTCTACTAGGGACCTACGTCGTACCTACCTTGGCGCTACACTCTGAGGAAGCTCCCAAAGACGGAGGGCACATATTCCTTGCCCTCATGCAGCTTATCATTTGGTTGGAGAGAAACAATCAGAGAACAGTAAACAACAAAGTGGGGTGCAGAGAGTCGGCGCTAAGCAGGCGTGGCGGGGGGCAGCTCAGGGTGGGCTGGGGGGTGTGAGCAAGACCCGCAGGTGTGGGTGGGGCCTCGAGCGCTGCTGAGGCCCCAGGAGGGGCACGGAGCCTGAGGGGCCCCCAGCGGCACAGCCAGAGGAACTTCAGGGTCAGAGGAGCTCAAGCACCTTCACGACCGAGCAAGCTGGGAACGGAAGTCCTCCCAAACCTCAGCGTCCTCATTTGTGAAATGGAGAGGAGGGTGTCCACCTGCCCCCCCAGGCTGTGGGAGTCCTGTCACCTGGGCCGCTGACTTGGGTGAAATACGGAGGACTAACACTACGTGTGTGTGTCCTGCCACGTGGTCTGCTGCACGTGGGGCTAAGTGTGGAGGAAGGCTGGGTGGGACTCCCCTGGCGGGCCAGCAGTTAAGAACCCGGGCTTCCACTGCAGGGCACGTGGGTTCAGTCCCTGGTCAGGGAACTGAGACCCCACACGCCATGTGGCCCGGCCAAAAAATAAAAAAAGAAAAATTATGTAAATAAAACATAAGTTGTTGTCACTACTGAACTATTATGTAAAGATATTTTGATATTAAATTTGCTTTAGTTCTGGGAAGTGGTATACGACATGACAACCATGTGGAAGTATAGCAAAGAAAACAAAAACGATGTGGGCACAATTAGGTGCAGCTTCTACTGAGAAAAATAAACAGGCACAGGCATTGGGGTTTAAGAGAAAGAAAACCTCCTTTATACAGTTGCCACTGTTTAGCAATTAGAAACAAAACCCCTGGCAAAATGAAGCAGAGCTTCAGAAATGAACCCCTTGCCAGGCCAGGGCTGTGGAGTCCAGGACGAGAAGCTGCAGAAGCAGGAGGCACCACCGGCCTGCTGGTGCTGACTGCTCAGAGCTAGACGCTCCCTTTCTAGGGTAGGGAGCTCCCTCCATGGTGGGCAGCTCCTCGGAGCAGGCACTGCGCGGCACTCAGGGCTGATAACGCCACCTCCTAAGGCCTTCCCGGGTTATCACAGTGCAGGTGAAGCCTCGGGGGTGGGGAGCACAGGTGTGTCTACGGTGGGACAGGAGGAAACCAGGGCTCCTAGCTCAGGGCTGGGAGAGAACAGATGAGATCAAGAATTCGGGGGGCTGAGGGTGCCACAGGGTACCACCCCTGGTGCTAACAGACCCCAACAGGCAACGGCAAAAGGAAAGGGACACTTTTCACACCTTCCTTTTGGTCGAATCTGAGTGACATAAACGTGCATTACGTTCTGGACTACACTGTCCCCAGGAAAGAGAACGCTGCTCTGACTTGAGCTGACCCAACGAGTGGGCAGCCCTGAACTGCGTCTGCTATCTCTCAGACGCTGCCTTCTCACACGGCTGCATAGGTGCCCTCCTCTACGCTGCCACATCACGCGCAACCCTCTTGCCCTAACCCCTCCTTGCCCATGCCCCTGTCCTTAGTGCACAGGGACTGGCAGTGACAGTGTGCCCACTGCGTGCCAGGCTACACATTGCACACTGCATATCTGTGTGTGACTCATGCATCCCTCACAACAGCCCTGGTGAGGCTGTCATCACACCCATTTCACAGATGAGGAAACTGAGGCTTGGTGCAGCTAGTGGGCTGGCAGGTGGCAGAGCCAGGCTGCAGACTCAGCTCTTCTCGGCTCCAGGACCTGAGCCCTCTCCCTCCGCTCTGTGCGCGGGGCAGGCGACCGCCAGGGGACACGAGTGCCGACCCCACTGACGAGCCAGAAAGCAGGCGGCAGTCACTGCGGCCACTGGTCACTCCTGGGCTCTCTCCCCAACCCTGGTGGGCTTCTAGGTGGCAGATAACTCAGCCTCCCGAGAAAGAAAGGCACCTCCAGCACGGAGTGAAGACGGCCCTCCCAGAACGAGAGGAAACCTGGGCGCACCTCGGATCTGGCATCCAAATCCAGCAGGGAGTCCCTGCGTCTGTGCTCTCTTTCCTTGGCTCTCTCCGCCAGAGGAAGGGCGAGATCCCGCTGGTGAAACCCTGGGAAGGGAGAGGCAGCGTGAACGGATGCGGCGCAGTCGGCCGCAGGTGAGTGGGGGGTGGGGGGGCCGCGGGACACGTACTGCTTCTGGGGCTCCGGACGGATGGCCAGCGGTCCCGTGACTCCATGTCCCGGCTCGGCCGCGGCGGCGCTCCCGCTCTCGAGCCCGGCCTCGCTCCCGCTCTCGCTCCCAGTCCTGGTCCCAGTCCCGGTCTCGGTCCCGGTCACCTGCGGACAGACGTGTGGAGCTGACCGGGTGCTCTGCACACCCCTCCACACACGAACACTACGCCTGCTCTCCTCTGGGAGCTGGGTCCCATATCGAGGGGAAGATGCCCCGTACACCGGGGCCTGGAACCGCTGCCGGGGCCTGGGCCCACTTCCGCGGCCTCCCGCAGGCTGGCCTGGCCTTGGTCGGGCCGCCACCCTCAAGGGGCCTGTTCCTGCTTCAGGCTCTCCCGGTGTCCCAGCTCCTGTGGTCTCTGCCTTCAGCAGAGCCATCTGCCAACCCTCCACAGCCTGGCCAACCCTGGCTTGTCGTAATGTGCTCCCGACTTGACTAGAGAGAGACAAAGCACCGTCCCCAGAGCACTGCTGCTCCAGAAAGTTCTCTGGAGAACCTTAAACAAATTAGCAGCTGTGCAGGCAAAGTGGTGATGAACTTTACCCCCCAGAGGTGGTGGGCACAGCCTGAAACAACCTTTGGCAAATTCCAAATAGCTTCAAAATTTTAAATGTTTTCCCTCATCACTGAATAATAAAAAGCTGTATTTCACTCCACGGCTGTCTCTGCTTTGATGAAGACGTCTCATCCCGCCGTCCCGGAGCCCCGCCCCAGACTCCCGAGCAGCAGCAGCAGGGCCCCAGGGAAGGGTTGGCGCAGCCCCAGCGGGCGTGGGCGGTACTCACTGCAGCAGGGGGGCGGCGGGGGCGCGGCGGTGGGGACTCCGCGGCCCTCCGGCTCATGCCGCCTTCACTGTGGGTGTCGCTGCTGTTGTCGTCTGAGGGGACACCAGACACGTCTCAGGGGCTCAGCCACACCCGCCCGTCAGCTTAGCTCCCGAGGGCGCCCGCCACGCCCCTCTCCACCGCCCCGGCCCCCAGTTAGACCGTCAAAGCTGGGGCGGGAAGGGCTCCGGCTCCTTGCTGGCAGAAAGGCCGGGGCTGCCACCTACACGGCACCCCCCGCCCGCCCCAGCCCCCCAGAACGGTCCTGCTGGAGCAGCGGGGGTGCCGCCTTCCCCTTGGCTCACCTTCCGGATCGTACATCGCCTCGTAATCTTCCAGCAGAGCAACGAGCTTCTCGCAGGTCTCCGGCTTTCTTGCGTACACCCAAGGCTTGATCTTTTCCGGAAGGATGTTCAGGTACTGCTCCAGGACCAAGACCTCGATAATCTCCTCCTTGGTGCGAATCTCCGGCTGCAACCAATCGAGGCAGAGGTTTCGGAGTTTGAGAAGGGTCTTCCGAGGCCCAATGAAGTCCACGTAGAGGAAGTTCCGAAACCTCTGATGAAAGAACTCAGAGTCAGTGGGGCCTTCTGCTGGGATGGCGTCCGGCTCAGACAAGTCACTGTCTAGCTCATACAGGTTTGGGGCCCACTTCTTGGGTTTGGTGGCGGGCAAGGACTTGGGAGGCAGCATGTCTCTAAGGAAAAGTTTCACTGGAGGAACCCAACATGCGCCAACAGGGCAGACGCAGCAGCGGGGGCAGTCAGTGCTCAGGGACCTGCGGATCGTAAGGAGACACATATGTCCCGGGGGTTGAGGACCACCCGGCAGGAGGACAGGCCCAGGGGGGGCGCCGCACCACACCCCCGACACACAGACACATGCGAGGAGTCGCAAGCAGCACGCCTGCCGCGGGAGGACTGCGCTCTGCTCCTGATGGCCTCTGTGACCCTGGCCCCCGGAGCCCACGTCCTGCAGTCCGCCCTTCTCGGCAGACCTGGGGCCACGGGCCCGCGTGCCTTCCGCAGCCGTGCCTTCAGGTGCACAGCACAGGAAGGCCACACACACACGTGATGGCACGGGTCCTGGGCTTCAAGTGCTCTGGGCCACTTCTCTGCGCCTGTGCTCTGCATGTGCAACATGTGCTGACCAAGCTAACAGCCCCTGAAACCAGCAGCTCAGCTCCTCTGCACACTAGCCACGTCCCCACCACACCGGCCGGGTGGCTGCCTTGTGTCTGCGTCTGCAGGCAGCAGGCATGCCTTCTCCACGGCGTGCACCCTGAGGGCAGCCCTGGGCTCCTGTTTGCACCAGTGCCTCTGGTGCCTGAACAGAGGTCAATCTACTGGTGTTCCGGGCACCTCTCAAATTTAGTCTTAAATATCTGAGCTAACTGGCCTGGGCCCCACTGTGAAGGTATCAGAGACAGATGCTTCCCTCACTGGGAAGGTCAGGGGTCAACATCAGCTCTGCCGGCGTTCCGTGGAGCTTGGATGCTGGCACCCAGCTCAGTGAGCCGGCAGAAGGTCAGATGGAGTGCCGCGGAGTCCGCAGGAACCCCACATCTAGTACTCACATCAGTGGTAATGATATGCCCAAGCGATCAGCAGGCTTCTGCACGCCCCGCATCTCCTCCTGCTCTGGCCAGCCTCGTCGGAGATCCAGGGGTCTCCAGAGAAACCAGCATGCCACTCCCTTCACCCTCCCATCACTGCGTCTCTATTCTAGGGTCTGCCCTCACCCTGCTAAGAGAACTTCTCAGGCTGAGTGTAAAAGCTGACTCCCCATCTTCCTCTCGCTCTGGTGTCATCAGCTAAGGCTCCTCGCCCCCCTTCACCTGAGCCACTCAGCGGCCCACAAGCTCTCCGGCCCTGCCCTGTCCTCAGTGGTCAGCCACGCTGGAGCAGAAAGCAGGCGGCACAGCAAAGAAGTCCAGGTCAGGGTGCAGTAACTTACCTGACAGTTTTGTACTTCTGACTTTACTTCCAGAGAAGGACAAAACCACATGCAGCAAAAATTCTTTTTTGTTTTAAAAGGAAAACCAGTAAGTTTAAAAAAAATTGTTTTTAATGTCTAAAGAGAAAACAAAAGGGGTTTCAATTATTTCGTCTCACAGCAGCCTTCCTGCCCCGGGGCCTGAGCGCCTCTCTGCGGTGCGCTCCGCTCTGCCCCGAGCACACACCCCCACTCTCTTTGCAGTGTCCTGCCCAGCAGCTGGGCAGACCCTTGCCTCCACCACTCCCACTCTGCCTGCCCTGCCCTCCTCTCCTCCACAGCAGACAGGGCACCAGGTGACAGCCTGCTGGGCAAGCCCCCGGCTCTGCAGAGCCGCTGTGAGCTGACCCAGAGCCCGGCTAAGAGCGACTGCCTGGCCAGAGCGGGGCCCTCAGAGCCCGCGCGGGACAGGGCAGCAAGCCCCAATCTCTCCATGGCCTCTGATTCAATCAGAGAACTTGCTCCCCTAGATGGCCAGGGCCCCGCCTCTCAAGAGGCCACAGGACACCCCTGGGTATGTAAATCACCTGGTGGGAACAGGGTCCCTTCCGGAACTTCTGAACAAGTAGCTATCCGCAGGAACAGTCAAAATGCCAGGGACCTGCAGACATTTTAAAGAAAGAAACACATGGGCAAATCAACACAGAAGAAGTGTCAAGAGTGTCAGAGAATTCATTCTCCATGTGGCTGTGGACTGAGACGGCGCTGTGGGCAAGGCCTTAGGTATCGTCTTCAAGAAAAGGCCCACTCCCACATCTTATAAACCAACCAGAGACAGGAGGTAGAAAGCGTTTGAGTTTCTGCTATGAAATCTGAATGATTTAAGAAATCTAAGACAGAGAGCTCGGAACTGCAGACCAAACTCACTTCTGAAGCAGACACACACTACTAGGACTGCTGAGCCACAGCCCCTGACACTGCAAGCCACACCCCCGAGACTGCAAGCCACACCCCCCTGAGACTACAAGCCACACTCTTCGACCCCATTTGTTCCTACACTAAACCTTTTATAGTCTCTATACATATTACATCGTTTCTAACAAAATGAGATCATACCAGGGGCTCTCTGTGTGTATTTATCTTTAAACGCAGTAATTTTTGATAGACATCTTTCCAATCAGTACATATAGATTTACATCAGTTTCTAAAGGCCACAAAGTCTTCCTTTCTATGGATTCAGTCAATTCACACTTGATGGAAATGACTAATATAAAAACTGTTTAAAGCATTAAATGAAATACTAGGGTATGAAATGGTATATAGCATATGTGGCATTCTTACTGCAAACATAGTCATTTATATGTACACAGAAAATGATGAGGATGTCCCCACAGGGAATAAAATGCAGTTTTAGAACGCAAAGCTATAGATGGAGGTGTGTTTATACTGAAATTCTTATGGCCATTGCTAAAGAGCTGCACAAAGTCATGTCTACACACAGAAACACACCCACATAAACGTGATGGATACAAGCTCCCAGCTTTCACATCACACCCCCCGACAACCAAATGTTGCCTAACATCCCACTTACGCTTCACTCTGGTGGTCTGAGTTTGAAGCCGTAATGAATTGGGCATAGTCTTACTAAAATAAAAAAATCTACATAGATACTTAAATGTGTGGAAGTGTGTACAAACCAAGGTAGACTCTGTGCTCTTAGTGAAGGGGGCACAGGTTGGACCCCAGGTTGGGGAACAGATCCTGCTTGCCACACAGTGGGCCAAACAATGCATAAATAAAACCTGTGTAAGGACCGTTAGTAAAGTGAGGTAAACCGAAAAAGGAAATGATTGATAAAAGACACTTTATTATACATTCCAATTTAGAATGTTATTTGAAGTTCACAATCAGAAAAAAAACTGAATCTAAATTTGAAGTAAGCTCAGCAGCTGTGGGGCTTTCTCTCCTTTCTGTTGAACAGTGCCCATCAGTAGCCCCTCCTCCTGTGGCTCCCTCCCTCTCCCACTGGCAGTGCTCCCACGGAGCACCCCCCCAACACACACATATCCTTCAGGGCAGAACAGCACTGCTGGGGCTCCACGCCTAGACCCGGATGTCACCACCTGCCGTCCCCTCTGCCTCACTGAACTCCGGCCCCGAGGGAAGCCATCAGTGTGGTTTCCTGGCCTGGAGGTGGGCTCTCAGGTACCCTAGTTAGCAGGCCCCCACCTCCCCCTCTGCACTCGCTTTCGAGCAGGAATCCCAGGGTGAGTCAAGCAGTGTGGTCAAGGGTAGGACTTTAAAAGCCAAGGTCTGACCACATTCAGAGGATGAGGGCGAGGGTGGGGGCACACAGAGTCAGGACACAGCCCAACTCTGGTCATAGGGCCAAGGAGGGGCATCAGCTCTGCTGGTGGGGAGGACAGGAGACGAACGAGGGCAGCCGGTCAGGACGAGGTATCACCAGCTAACCAGGCAGAGGGTTAACTCAGCTGTCCTCAAACACTCTGGACAATGAGCGCACAGTGGGTGCGCCACGAGCACTGTGCGCAGATGGAGCTCAGCGCTGAGCTGGGCTGTCCCACCGCAGCACAGCGGGGCTGCCCCTATGGTCCATGTAGGGTATTTGTGTCACTCTTTGAGCATCTTACAGTCTTTTACTTCTACTTCATAAAAATGCATAGAAAACGAAAGCATGGCCTCACAATTAATGTACCTGAAACAAAGCTGGAACTCACCAGGTGTTCCTGCCGCAAGTCAGGGGTGGGGGTGGAGGTCTTTGGCCTCAATCAAAGATCAATGGGTCAACTGTTCAACTGCATGGGGAGGAACTCAACTATTGGGGGCTGGACCGGTGGCTGGGCCGTGGGAGGAGAAGTAAGAAAGTCCGTGGCCCCCATGGGACCCCAGGCTCCCCACATCCCACCAGGAGTGACAGCAGCTTGGGGGTGTGGTCTCCAGGCCTGGTCCCGTTTGCTCACTTTGGGGCCTTGTCACAGAGCTCTGAGACCCAACCCCGCCTCCTGCTCCCTACCTTATCAGAGGGGCTGGAACTGAGAAGTTACTGCCTTAGTTTCAGGGGCAGCAGGTGGCCCGCTCTCTTCTCCTGCCTGTCTCTGCACACAGCCTTAATTTTTTTCAATGGCTTTCATTACCCAAAAGACTATGAGCTCGAAGGAATCACTTCCTTTCCCACTCAGGGTCATGACTGATAGAAGACTCAATGAATTTCTCATGCTTCCTTAACCACCCAATAAGAAAGAAAGGGGAGGCCTGAAGGAGTAGCTCAATGTTGGGAAAAGACCAACAAAGGATGGTTGTTGGACACCACAAAGGATGGCATGAGACCAAGGAGAATCCGGCGAACACACGGTCCACTGGAAGAGTCTGCACATTCTCAGCGAGCACGAACCGTGCTCATAGTCAGATGGAACACGTGTGCAGCAGGGAAGTGCCAGGTTCAGGAAGCACGTGCTCACCCCAAGGATGGTGTGGTACTGTGAAAGGGACTTCAGCTCACCTGGACAGACACCTGGCGTTTGGACCTAGTCCCTCCTCCTCCTGCCGATCACCTCGGAGAAGAGAAGAGCAAAGCTGGGGAAGGAAAAGAAAACGTGAGACCTCAAATTTATTTTCCAAATACTGGAATTCCCAGGCTGGAAATGACCCCGCACAGCTTCATCTTTACCTCCCACAGGGTGGACAGCTCATCAGTCTCCCCCCTGGGGTGTACGTTGTACTATGGGCTGTAATCACAGCCTTCCCTCAGTGAGCTCATGTCAACGGGTGTGCAACCAACTCTAAGTGCGTGTCTCAGAACCTTCTCTAGTAAGCAGAGCATAATAGTAAAAACACAGGACTTGGGGCTGAGAAATTCAAGACCCAAATTTCCCACTTATTAAGCTCTGTTGCACCAGCCACCCTTCTAAAGCCAAGGTACACACATTGCAGATAGAAACTGGAGGGAGAAAGAAAAGAGTAATGGCTAAGAAAATAGCACTATTTATTGCTAATTATGTGCCTCCTACAGTGCTTGGCAGCTTACTTTCAGCATCTCTGTTAATTCTTACATTATTAATTTTCTACATATTTTAGAAAAATGAAGCAGAGAACTCAACCTCAGAGTTCATGGCAATTACAGATCAACTAATGTCATTTTGGAAAACAGTACATCTACAGATATTTTCTATGGAAACACTGTGGAACAATGATATAGACACCACTTAGAAAGATGAGCTGAAATTCTAGTTTTGCCATGTGATAACCAGTGATGCAATGCCAGAAGTTTTACTGGGCTGCACACCACAGCATGAAGAGACTAGATTATATTAGGACCTTAAAAATAGTCATCATTATTACTATGAGGTAACGGCATCATTACTTAACCTTACACACATATAGAGGTTATCAACAAGATCCCTGTGGACGACACCACACGTTTCAAGTCCCACTGTGACTCAGAGCATGTGTTCAATCAGTGGCCTGTAGAAGCTCCTTCAGGACTGTGCCGCAGGCTTTTATTAACGCTATCAGTTGTCAGCAGATTTATAATTAGGTTCCGCCCACCACACACTTGGCAACGCCCCCCTCACACCACCCCTCCCGGCTGGGGCCACCCCCCCGCCCCGCCCCCAGTCCCGCCCACCTGCCAGCAGCGCCTCCGTCCCACCAGGCCCCACACCACGCCTCCCTCATAGCCTTCCGCCACTGCACATGCTCCAGGCCATCTACGAGCTTTTTCCTTCAAGTCACCTCCTACCACCCTCAAGAGCCTCCCACCCTCAAATCTCATGTGCACAGCCTCCTCCACCCTCTCACTTAGGTACCCACCCTCCCCGAAATCTATTAAGATTCTGTTTCCCACATGACCCCCAGATGTGCACATTTTGAACCCTGTCCCACAGCCCCCACCCCCCCAGGGAACATGGCGCCATCGCGCGGCCACTGAGACGTGGTGCAGAGGCAAGCAGCGGTCCACCTGGTGCCTGCACAGCGGAGAACGCGAGGCGGGCTCGGTCTCCCTGGACACCAAAGGCGGTGGCCCACTAATCCATCCCCGCTGGCACTCACGAAGGTGCATGCGCAGCAAGCAAAGCCCACCCCCTGCCATTCAAGATGGCGCCTGCGCAGTAAGCCTCACCGCCACCTGTCGGTCGGCGGAGCTCTGCAGCCCCTCCCCCCGGCCCGCCCCCTGAAGCCAGCCGCACGGTCATTCGGGATGGCGCCTGCGCAGTAAGCCTCGGCGCCCCCTGTCGGCCACCGGAGCACAAGTGGGTAGGGCTCTGCAGCCCCTCCTTCGGGCTGCCCCTGCAGAACCACCGTCATTCAAGATGGCGCCTGCGCAGTAAGCCTCGGCCGCCACCTGTCAGTCAACAAACAGGGCTGCAGAGGGCAGGGCTCTGCAGCCCCGCCTTCGGCCCGCCCCTGCAATCAGCCCCGCTGCTATTCAAGATGGCGCCTGCGCAATAAGTCTCGGCGCTACCTGTCAGTCAACAGTGCTAGAGTGGGCAGGGCTATGCAGCCCCGCCTTCGACCCGCCCCCTGAGACCAGCTCCGCTGTCATTCAAGATGGCGCCTGCGCAGTAAGCCTCAGCCGCCACCTGTCAGTCAACAAACAGCGCTGGAGAGGGCAGGGCTCTGCAGCCCCTCCCTCAGCCCGCCCACTGCTGCCAGCCCCGCTGTCATTCAAGATGGCGCCTGCGCAGTAAGACTTGGCGCCACCTGTCAGTCAACAAACAGCGCTCAAGTAGGCAGGTTGCTCTGCCCGCCCTGAGACCCGCCTCACTGTTATTTAAGGCAGCGCCTGCACACTAAGCCTCAGCCTGTCCGTCAACAAACTGCAGTGGGGAGGGCACGGCTCCGCAGCCCCTCCCTCGGCCCGACCCCTGCAGCTCTGCTGTCATTCACAATGGTCCCTGCGCAATGCGCCTCGGCGCCACCTGTTGGCCACCACACACAGTGTCACAGCGGGCAGGGCTTCACAGCACTCTGCAGCGCTCAGTCCCCCCAGACGGCCCGCGGTCCCACGCCCTCGGCGCAGCCAACAGGGCACTTGTGAAACGCAGCTAGGCTGCACCCGCCGCCCAGTCCCCAAGGCGCCAACCAAAACATGGAGCCAGAAACATCCCAGGATAAAAGCAGTCCAAAAGGAGTCACGCTCTGCAACCCCAGAGCAGCTAAGGAGAGGCAGCCCGTGACCCTGTCCCTCAGGACAAACAGCTCCTTAGTAACAACAGTGTGGCCCCTGCTGATGAAAAAGAAGCCCCCCTCCGGTCACCAGACCGCACGCCCCCTCAGGTGTGACGCATCGCGGCAAGCCTCTGCGGCAAGCGTCCGCGGCAAGTGTTCACGGCCGACTCGAGACCAGCAAAAAAGAGGTGAGGCAGAGGACCCCCCAGCTTTCAATCATAGCACAGACTCCAGCACAGACCCGCGGCCCCGCCCCCGCAGCGGGCCAGCCAGACCGCGCCAGCCAAGCCTCTGCCGCCCCCATCAAAGATGGCGCCGTGGCGGCGGGTGTGACTGGACGGCCTCTTCACAGCCCTCAGCCCCTCCCCAGCCAATCAGAACAGCGTCCTCGCAGCCCATCACCGCCGCCGCTACAAAGACAGCGCCAGGGTGGGTGGGCCGCAGCTCGTCACCGCCCTGAGAACACACCCCGCAGGCACTGCCACCCTCGGCCCCGCCTATAGCTCCTCCTGCCGCCACTGCGGCAAGCAAGCCCCGCCCCAGACACCGGCAAGGATGCAGGGGTGGCCGGAGGGGACCTGGGTAGTCTAGGACCCCGGGGAATGGGGGTGCCCTTTGTAGCCCCCAGACCGAGCCGAGGAAGACGGGGGCACCCTGAGACCTCCCATGCTCACCAGGGACCGCCGCCACTGCTCCGGCACCCACCCCAGCGGACTGCGGAGCCTGGAGCCTGTGGCCGTCCCACCCCCTGCCCAGGAGGATCAGCCGTCCCTGTACCCGCTACGCCCAGGATAGGTGGCACGGGAGCCCCGACCCCAGACTCCAGCTGGCCGCGCAACATGGTGCGGCTGTGGCAAGCGCGGCAGCTCTCGCCCACTGACCAGGGTCCCGGCTCTGCGGCATCCATCCCGGCGCACCATCCAGATGCGGTGGTGCGGACCTGGGCAGCCGGACTCACCTCACCGGACCTCAAGGCACCGCCCTGCCTGGGCTGGCAGCTCGATCACTGCGCAGCCTGTGCAAGCTCTAGTGCCCCCACACGGCCCCAGGCGCTCAGCAGCGCCAGCAGCCAAGGGTGGACATGTCCGATCCTCTGCTCCAACCTCTTTCTCCCGCAGCTCACGGCGTCTGCACCGAGCCCCGGCCCCGCGGCTCCTTGTCTGCTTCTCCGCAGAGGCGGGGCCGGGCACTGGCCAATCAACGGCTGCCCTCTGCGCCCGGGGCCCCTCGCCACACCCTCGGCCCTGCCCATCGGGCCGCGGTTGCCGTGGCGACTGGTTGGCGCGAAGGCAGGAGGTTGACGTCAACGGAGCCAACGCGAGGGGCCCTGAGGAAGGGTCTAGAAGGGGGGGGGGGTGTTTGACCCCCAAACAAAGAAGGGGGGGTCACACGGAGAAAGCCTTACCAACGACTCCCAAATGCAAATCCTCTGAAGAGACCAAACAAACAAACAAACAACCCCGTACATTTGTCTAAGAAAGTGAAAAGCTGGCGGGCAAAAATATATATATGTTGAAGTTAAAGACAAACGAGAAAGTGGGAGACGAGACTTTTCTGCCTGGGACACACGAAAGACCCGGGGCTAACTTCCCTAATAAACGAAGAAGTCTTGGAAACCGATACCGTAGAGACCAAATCGCGCCTGAAAAACGGGCAAAAAGGGAGGACACTGGCAATTCACAGAAAAGCACAAATGGCTGACAGACCTGCGGGACAGAACTCATGACCCGACTTTCAAAGACCGAAAAACCGAGCGCGCGACTCGCGCGGTTCGGCGGCCGCGCGCCGCCGCCGGGCCGGTCCACCGCCGTCCAGCCGGCTGACGTGCGGGGCGCACCGCCGCCCGAGGACCGTGCGGCGGGAAACGCGGCGGCGCCACGCGGCACGGACGACCCCCGAGGACTCGGCCGTCAGTCACACCGTCGGTCGGGCCGAAGCGTGCAGCCACGATGCGGTAAGCAGTCCTACTTGTTCGTTTGTTCGGGGTGCACACACGCGGTTAAACCTCTGGGGAAGCATGCAGGGAACTGTCAGCCGGCCACCTCAGGGGCCACGGGAGAGCGGGGACGAAGGCGGAGGCGGGCTCCTGCCCGTCCCCAGTCCATTCTGCTGGACTCCCTTGCAGAAACGCGCGTTCGGCCGCGCGGCAGGCGCGGGGGCTCTCAGCGAGGCCCGACGCGCGGGCGACCCGGCCGCCCCGCTCCGGGAACACAGCCGAGAGGCGCGAGCGAGCCCTTGCAGGCGTGCTTGGCGAGCGTCACTTTTTGTCAGAAACGGGCACTCGGTGGACGCACCAAACTGTACCCGGGCAAAGCCATACCATGCCATACCCTGCGATGTTATGTGGCCGGTTAAAACGTAAGACTTGAATTTTAAAGGAAAAGATTCATGAGATGTAATTAATTACAGAATGTACGTTATCCAAGAGCATAAAGAATAGGATATCCAAAATGAATTTTCACATTTACACTTCGTAAGTATAAATCTTTATAAATCAGTGGTTCCTGGGGATACTGGGAAGCTGCTGACCTGGGGCGGGGAGCGAGGGGGGCGGTATTTGAAACCCTCCAAGCCTTAAACAGTCTCCGGTCAGCCAGCAGTGCCACATAAAGAGAAAATCTGAATGAAAACGCCTTTGCTCTGCACCCCTGAATACTCCCCATGAGCATCCACAGAAATTCTAGAGGGACCACTGGGAGGGAACGCGGTCCTAAGCGTAGCGCAGAGGTGTCCGAATCCGGCCACACACGTCACGACCGCTGGGGGAGCTGTTGGACGCTGCAGGTGCCCGGCGTCCCACAGAGGCGTTTTTTCCGGACCCCGGAGGGGAATTTAAAGTCGGGCTAGGGTCTGGAAGGTGATTTAACACATTCAAGGGACCCCTCCATCCCCAACACAGGTTTTTCTCTGGATCCCGCAACATTGATTCCCATCAGACAGCACATGCTCTCAGAGGGTCTCCCCTTTCTCCGCACTCCCTTCTGGCACTAGCCAATAAAGCCTTCTTGATGGAGTGGTCTCTGTCACGGACTCAACAGCTTTACCGCACATTCTCTCCCCTTACCATGCCACACTGGGGGCTTCCCCCTTTCCACACTCCTGAAACCACTTGGCAATTTCAGCAGTTCTCTATGTGGCTAAGAAACTTGTTCTTAATCTCCCTTGATCTTTCAGTAACATTCAACATCCTCATTAAAACAATGATAATAAAAACTCACACCATCTTATTTTCAGGGACACTACACTGCCCTGGTTTCCCCTTCTGTTCTCTTAGCTGGCTTTTGTTCCGTTCAAGCTCCCAATGCTCAGAACTCGGTCACTAGCCTTCTCCCTCAACATCTACTCCCTAGGCAGCAGTCTAACATAGCCGGATGGTTTAAATGCCACCTGCATGCCAACAGCTCCCTCTGGCACAAAAGTCTCTACAGAAGCCCAGTCTCATATACTCAACTAGCTGCTTAACAGCTGAGTGCTCTACCAGGATGTCTAATGGGCAACTCAAAACACTGAAAACAAACAGTAATTTCCCTTTTCCCTGTTTCTATAAACAGCACCAGTTGCAGTAGCCAAAAATCTTGCAATTGTTCTGGATTGTTCCTTTACCACCAACTTTCAATTCATCAGCACGTCCTGCTGGCTCTACATCCAAGATACACTCCAAGTTTGTCCCCTTTTTGCTCTGCATGATAGTCCTAATTATTATCCCCTAGGTATTAGCCTACTCACTTGACTACCTGCTTTGACTTCAAACCCTTCCCTCTAGTATTTTCTATATAGCCTCTTCTTTAACCGTAAATAAGACATCATGTTGCAGCTTGAATTACCTCCTATTCTTGACCCCAATCACACTTCAATATGTCTAAAATCCATACCATGAACAAGGTTAAAAGAAAAGGCATCAATATCTTTTGTCACAGAAGAATGTTAAATATTTGTGCTGTAAAATTTAATAATCTTTTCCTTCAGATTTCTGCTTTTTTATGCCTTAAGAAATCCCTCTCCATGCTGAAATCATAAAGATACAATACCCCTTAAGTTTTAGTTTTTTCAGGTTTAGTTTTATATATGTTCTGTGGTATGGATCTATTTTTTTTTTTTCCTGACATATATGTTTCTGTATGAGTGGACCTGTTCCTGAACTCTAGTCTGTCCCACAGGTCCATCTGTTTGTCTGCGTGGATTAATTATTGGAGCTCTACAATATCTCGATATCTTAAAGGACAGTTGCCCTACCTTGTTTTTCAAAAGTGTCTTTAGCCTTCAACAATTTACTGAATCCACAAAAAAATTTAAAGAGAACCCAAAACATTTTATCACGACATCTCATCTTTGCCTATGATCTGTGCTACCTGTTTATTCATGTCTTCTGCAGCCAACAACAGCATGTTGTAATTTTTTCCATAAAGATCTTGGTTGACTTTCGGAGGTCTGTTTTTCCTATTACTTACCTAACAGGTTATTTTTGAGTTAAAACAGTGATAAAGCTTTTAAAAAATTATTTCATATTTACAGAAAAGTTGCAAAGATAATGTAAACATTCCTTACTCAGTCTCCCCTGATGTTAACATCTTACCTAACTTTGGTACGTGGTCAAATAAAAAAATTACCACTAGTACAAAGCTAGTAATTATACTACCGATTTGCCATAAATGTTTTCCTTCTGTCCCAGGATCCCATCCCAGAACACCACATTACATTTAGTTATGTATCCTTAGACAACTCTCGGAGAAGGCAATGGCACCCCACTCTAGTACTCTTGCCTGGAAAATCCCATGGACGGAGGGGCCTGGTGGGCTGCAGTCCATGGGGTCGCTAGGAGTCGGACACGACTGAGCAACTTCACTTTATTTTTTCACTTTCATGCACTGGAGAAGTAAATGGCAACCTACTCCAGTGTTCTTGCCTGGAGAATCCCAGGGACGGGGGAGCCTGATGGGCTGCCGTCTATGGGGTCACACAGAGTCGGACACGACTGAAGCGACTTCAGTCGGAACGACAGCAGCAGCAGCAGACAACTCTAGGCTGTGACAGATCCTCAGTATCTCCTTGTTTTTCATGACTTTAGCAGTTTTGAGGAATAGTGGTCAAGTATTTTGTAGAAAGTCTCAATTTGAGTTTGTCATGATTTGTCTTGGATTATGGTTTTTGAGAATTATCTGCTATTGCTTTTTATATGTTGATTTTTTTTTAATCCAGTGAATTTGCTGACCTGTCCTTGTTAGTTTCTCTCATTTCTAACATTTTCTCTTTGAAAATGTTAACCAGCTTATGACAATTTTTAGATTTTTATTGACAATTATATCTCATTTCTATCATAATGCATCCTCTAGAACCTCTGGGGAAATATGGAATAAATCTTGTTCTAGACCTGAAAGGGGATACGTATCTTTTACTATCAAGTAAAAATGTCCACAGTGTTTGTTTGCAAAGCCTCTTTGTTGGGGATTAAGGAAATTCCCTTTAGTTCTAGTTTTCTAAAAATTTTTTCATGAATACATTTAATTTTTATGTAATGACTTTTCTGTTATCTATTGGGAAGCTTATGTTATATAATCTGTTAATGTGGAGAATTAAGGCAAATTTTCTGATGTTGAAACATGTGGCATTTGTAACCCCTACTTGATCATGATAATGAGGGTCTGATTTGTATACACATGCAGCAGGATACTACTGAGTTATATTTTACTTTTGGTTTTTGCACCTAAGTTCTTATTCTACTATATTTGTTTCATTTTGGTATCATGGTTATACTAGACTTATAAAATTATTTAGATTTTCTTCCTGCTTATATTCTCTATAACAGATCATAAAAAATAGTTTCTCATTTTTGAAAGTTTAACATAACTCACTATAAAATTAAATCTGAGGTCTTTTTGCATGAAATATTTTTTACTTGGTTTCCTTAGTTTTGTAGTATATTTCTGCTTTATCTTAAGTCAATTTAGGTCATTTATATTTTCTAACAAAATTGTCCTCTTAGTCTTCTTTTACATTTAATTTCTGTTCTTTGTTTTATTATTTCCTTTTTTTCTCTTTATTTGAGTTTCTTTTCCTAGCATCTTGAGTTGCACATTTAACTCATTTACCTTTAATCTTTCTTAATTTTTAACAGGTACATTTAAGGCTATTGCATTCCTTTCAAGTACCACTTGAACCGCATTCCATACATTTCACTGTTGTTTGGTACTATATTCCATTGCTGCAAATAGATTTCCTCTTAGTCACACTAAGAAATGTATTTAGGTTTTCAAGTTCTTTAAAAGTCTTTTGATTATAGATTTCCAATTTAACTATATTATAGCCAAATGATATGGTCCATATGTTATTATTTGATATTTGTTAAAATTTCTTTTGTGATCTTAGGATGTAATCAATTTTTAATTGTTCAGTGTATTAGAAAAGAATAAGCATTCTGTAATTATCAGGTACCAATTTCTATTTATAGCCATAGGATCAAGTTCTGTGTTTACATTTTCAGTATTCTTATTAATTTTCTGTCTGCTTGATATATCAATTCTAAATAATTATTTTTTTAAAAAAATCTCCCATTAGCCTATGGCTTCATTCACTGCTCCTGGTAATTCTTTTTAGTTTTTGCTTTATGTATTTCAAGGCCATGTTTTTAGGTAGGAACAAGCTTATGATTCCTGTAAATCAGATATCAAAGAAATTAATCTTGAAGTCTGCCTTCAATAGGGAAGTTAATCTGTTCACATTTTATATTTATGATATACTTGCTTGTTAAATGCGCCTTTTCTTTTGCTCCTTATTTTCTCCTTTCCTGCCTTCTACTGACTTGATCAAGTTTACTTTTTTTTTCTCTTTGCTAATTTGAAAGCTTTCAATTAAATTTGTTATTTTATTGTCTATCTTTAAATTCCTAATTATATACAAGTACTTATTTTTTTAAACAGAGTGTAAAATAATAAAGGAACCTGGCATACCTTAGCAAATCATTGAATTTCTTATTCCCACTTTCCTGGTTATTGTCTAGAATTTTAGCTACATATTTTTAAAACAAACCCAAAGCACAATTTTGCAGTCAGTGATTAATGACGTTTACTGATAATTTATTCTCGTTTCTTGAATTTTACTCCTCTTTAGGTTCTTTTCTCCCCCTCATTGTAATAATTCCTTGAATAAGCCTTTTAGTGTAGGGGGCAATCTCTGTATTTGTGTTTCTAAAAATGGCTTTAAGATATTTTTTGGATGACAGTTTACTTAGGTATGGAATTGTAAAGTGACCCTTCTCTTCTGAAGATACTATTCTATTGTCTTCAACATCTAACATTGCTGATGAGGTTTGCTATGATATAAATGTTCCTAATAGCATTGGTTTTTTCCTCTGTGGCTTTTCAAAAGGTGTTATATATGGATTTATTTTTGTTTCTCCTGCTCAGGACTGTGTGACCAATGACGGTCTTTCTGCCATTCTGCAGAATTCTTGGCCAGTCTATCTTGGCCAATATAGCTTTTCTGCCATTTCAACTTGATTCTCTTCTCAACCTATTAGAGTATATTTGGCCTTCTTAGTCTGTCCTTTGTTTACATTCTCTATTTTTCATATACTTTTCTGGGTTGCTTTCTGAGTAACTCCTTTTCTGAACTGCATCCAATATAGTGTTTACCTTGACGTGTTTTACAGTGGCATTTTTTTTTTTTATGTGTAAGATTTTTAATCAGTATTTTTTTATATCTACCGTTCTTAAATGGATAAACATTGTATGAATACTGTTCTTTATCTTTCAAGAATCTTACAGTTACACTGAAATTATTAGAATTGCATTTTATCAGGAATGAATTTATCCTGACAGCTGATTTTGTTCTCTTGCTTATTGTTAAGTTTTTCTATGTTTAACTCGGTGCTTTGTAATTTTAATTTCTAAGTGTTCCTTAGAACACTTAGCTATCACCTCTGACCCCACCTATCCCTTCCCTCCATATCTAGCTTTTTTCCTTTTTTTGGTTGTGTCTTCTTTGCTGTGAGAAAGTTAGTCCTGAGACAAGTTAAATGGGGGCTCTGTGCCATGTGATAAAGGGGTATGTTAGTCACTGAGCAAAATTTAAGCTCAGGCTGGGTGCGCTCATGTATACGTGGCCATGTTTTCACTCCTGCCACTGCTCTTAATGTAAGTTGAAGCCCTGAGTAACTATTACTGGCTTTTTTTCAGTCTCATTTCATGTCAGGAGAATCTCACCCCAGCCCGTCTGACACAATAAGCCTGGGACCTCAATATGCATGGAGTGCTTCTGGACCTTGTTACTCCACAGCAGTCAAATTGTTAACCACCTCTATTTAAAGATCAGAAGTCCAACAGGTTCAGCTCTTCAACCCCACAGATCCTTGTTTTTCTGTTCAGTTTTTTATCCATACACTTCTAGATCACTGCAAGTTATATTAAAAAGAGGTTGAAGTGTGAATGCAGCACTCACAGCACCATCTCAATCAAAAATATTATCCTTTTTTTAGTTGGGGGCGGGCACACTGCCTGGCAGGTGGGATCTTAGTTCCCCAACCAGAGATTGAACCCACACCCTTTGCATTGGAAACGCAAAGTCTTAACCACTGAACTGCCAGGGAAATCTCCAAAATCAGATCAGATCAGTCGCTCAGTCGTGTCCGACTCTTTGTGACCCCATGAACCGCAGCACGCCAGGCCTCCCTGTCCATCACCAGCTCCCGGAGGTCACTCAGACTCGCATCCATCGAGTCAGTGATGCCATCCAGCCATCTCATCCTCTGGCGTCCCCTTCTCCTCCTGCCCTCAATCCCTCCCAGCATCAGAGTCTTCTCCAATGAGTCAACTCTTCGCATGAGGTGGCCAAAATACTGGAGTTTCAGCTTTAGCATCATTCCTTCCAAAGAAATTCCAGGATTGATCTCCTTCAGAATGGACTGGTTGGATCTTCTTGCAGTCCAAGGGACTCTCAAGAGTCCTCTCCAACACCACAGTTCAAAAGCATCAATTCTTCGGCGCTCAGCCTTCTTCACAGTCCAGCTCTCACATCCATACATGACCACAGGAAAGACCATAGCCTTGACTAGGCGAATTTGCTAAATTATCTACAGCAGTTCTCACTTCTTTCCCAAGTGTACAATGGGGTTTTCCTGAGGCTGTATGACATGTGGTATCTCGACAGAGTGAATGCTGAAGCAGTTGAGAATCTAGCTGTTTTCATTCAAGCCAGTTGTTAAAGAGATTTGTAAAGATGTAAAACAATGCCACTCTTCTCAGTAGTCTTTTGCTTTGGGAATTATTAACATTAAATTTAAACAAAGGTTGCTTATATTAACATGTAATAAACTTACTACCTATTTTAAGTTAATTAATATACATTAAAATTTTTAATTTCTACAACTATATATATTGATAGGTATAATCCACATAAACAAAAATTCTTTAGAGTCGTTAATCATTTTCAAGAGTGCACATGGGTCTTGAGAAAAAAAAAGTTTGACAACCCTTGGTCTACAATAAATCTTTAACAGATTGGGTGATCTGGGTATTATGATCCCATGAATTTGCATAGAGTTTAGTACATGGTTAAGTCTCTCAATGAATGCTTACTCATCCATTCTTTAACAAATATTTGAGTGCCATAGGACCAGTGGTAGGCCAGGTTCTGGCTCACTGCAATTAAATTCAAAATAGCCCCTGCCCTAAGTCATTTATTTGATAAGTATGTCTTTAAGCTTCAGTCTAGCTGGCAAGATACATAAAGTTGAAAAAATAAACCTTTAAAAATTGCAGTGAGGAGTCTGAAGAAAAAAACAGGCAGCTGCAATGAGGTGGAGAGGCGGGTAGGTGTTTGTATGGCGGTTAAATAGAGCAGTCAGGGAAGGCTTCTCTATGGAAGTGAAGCTAAAACTAAACTGTGAGAAAGAGCTAGCCCTGGGAAGAGCAAGGAGGGAATATTCTAGACAGATAAAATAGCAATATACAAAGACTAAAAAGGAAAAAAAATAGAACAGACATCAGAATGCCTGGAGGATAGCAGGAATGGAGTAGAGGGGAGTAGAATGAGGTTTTACAGGTGTGCAAAAGCCAGTTCTTTAGGAGCTGGAGGCCAAGATAAAGATCTTGAATTTGATCCAAAAGGTGATATGGAGTCATTAAAGATGTTTAAATAAGGTCTGACATAATCCACTGAAAGACGATTCATGTTGCTGTGTGGAGAACTAGGGGACTAGAGGTTGAAAAGAGAGGAGACCCGTAGACCAGTTAGGAGGCCGCTGTCTAGGCAGGATGACAGTGCTCTGAACCAGCAGGACGGCAGTGGACATAAGGAGAAGTGGACAAATACAACAGGTGCTTTAGAGACAAAATAGACAAACCCTGCTGATAGTTTATGTATTTGTGGCAAAGGAAAAAAGCATCACAAATGATTCCCATATTTTTGGTTTGAGTGGCTGGGTAGATGAAAGTATTATTTAATGAGTCCTTGAGTCACAGGTGTGGGGAGGGGAAGAACAGAAAATCCAGAGCTCTCTTTTTCATGTGTTACATTTGAAATGCTTACCCTCAAGCAAGTGGAGATGCTGAGTTAGGTACTTTGGAGAGGTCTGCTAGAGCTCTGACTCTGGAAGTTTTCCACACAGAGCTGTGACATGAACACTGTACTCTACAAAAATAAATTCATAATGTGTTCTTCAGTATTTAGTACTCTTGCATATATGTATATATTTAGTACTCTTGCATATTCAGAGCTGGATAGGTAATTATCTTAGTATACAAATTTGTGTACAGTTCCTCAGTAATGCAAATCTAACCAATTTTCTTGGAGAGTGAACTTAATTTTTTAACTCCCTCTAGGAATTTCAAGACAACACAAAACCAAATATTCACATAAAGGCAACCAACTCTATCACAAAAACTGCTTCTAAATTCAAATATTAAACAGCTAACTACACATAAGATTAAAGACAGGCAAAGGAGAACCTTGTCACAAATCTGATGTTAACAGAGAAAAAGTCAGTGTCAAATCTGGCTGATGGTTCAGAACTATAAGAGTTTCTGTAGGCCAGGAAGGATCTCCTACCCACAGTTCTGCTCACACTCCCCTGTCCAAGAGGGTACCAGGAGCCTTCTCTCACAGGAAGCAGAAGCACTCAGAGTCAAGTTATCACATGCCAAACAAAATACTTATTTAAAAAATACAAGGTTATTCACATACTTTTTTCTCATATTGGTTTGCCAGGCAGAAAGCTCTAATCCTGAACTGGCAAAATGGTAGACACTCATTTATTCAACCATTCAATAAACAGATATTATCAAACACATCCAGACACTAGGAGATGCAGTGTCTGTTTTCACTCGGGTTTATGGTTCACAGATGACACCAAACAATTATAAACAGCCGCATAAATAAGATGAATGGCAAGCAGTAAATGTGATGACAATACACTGCTCTAAGCATGTGTATGAGGGAGTCCGAGGTGCTGAGGAAGAACACGGCATGTCTAATCAACAGCATGTACAAGGTTAGGAGGCAGACAGGAGTACGGAGAACCACGCAGCTAGAATACAGACTGGCTTAGGACAGAGGAGGGCAGGAGCAGTCGGACCCTGCAAGGCCTTGGAGGCCACTTGAGGACTGGAGATCCATGACGACCACAATCTCTAGCTTACCACAAAAAGTCCCCCCAGGGTGACCAGCCAGCACTCGGATCTCACTCAGGTCTCCCAAAAAGTGGCATGATTTCCACTCACACTCACATGTCAACACCTCAGGATGTGATGAGAATGGAGAGGTGATCTGGCTTCCACAATGCAGATTGTCAGGCCAGGAGAGCACACACACTCTTATCTGGTCCATTTTGCCAAAGGCCCACCAAAATAAATCTGAAGAGAACAGGAAAAAGACCATCACTGACATAAAAGTAAAACGTGAATCAGAAAGCAGGAAAACATCTGGAGATTAGAGAAACATTTTATAAATTCTATGTATTTCACATAGTAGAAACTTCCATAGCCATTAAAAAAAAGGATGAGAAATACCTTATGGAATGATCTCCAAGATACACTGTTAAGTAAAAGTCAAGGTGTTGAACACTGAATACAGTATGCTTCATTTGTTAAACAAAGAGGCAAACTATATATATATAAATATATATATTTGCTTCAATATACATGAAATAACTCTGGAAAGAAAATACACAAAACTAGTGACGCTGGTTATCTACAGGGAGGGAAACTGGTGCTGAGAGAAGGGATGTGGAAAGGAAATTTTAACTGTATACCCTTTTTCCTTTTTGAATTTTGAGCCACACAAATAAACTACATATTAAAAGTTAAAGCAAACATGTTAACCATTAACCAAGGTTTTAGACAAATGATATGAAAATTTTAATGAAAATTAACACTGTCAAGGAAAATGCTGCTGCTGCTGCTGCTAAGTCGCTTCAGTTGTGTCTAATTGTGTGCGGCCCCATAGACAACAGCCCACCATGCTCCTCTGTCCACGGGAGTCTCTAGGCAAGAATACTGGAGTGGGTTGCCATTTTCCTTCTCCAATGCATGCATTCATGCTAAGTCACTTCAGTAGTGTCCAACTGTGCGACCCTATGGACAGCAGCCCACCAGGCTCCTCTGTCCACGGGATTCTCTAGGCAAGAATACTGGAGTGGTTTGCCATTTCCTTCTCTAGTCAAGGAAAATAAGAATTACTAGAACTGACTACAAAAGGAATAGGAAAAAAATTAGGAGAAATCTTCTTACAAAGAATTCCTATGTGCTAAAACTCTACTTCATAATCTCTATGCAAAGAGCTGACTCATTGGAAAAGACCCTGATGCTGGGAAAGACTGAAGGCAAAACGAGAAGGGGTGGCAGAGGATGAGATGGTTAGATGGCATCACCAACACAATGGACATGAATCTGAGCAAACTCTGGGAGATAGTGAAGGACAGGGAAGCATGGTGTGGTGTATAATCCGGGGGGTCCGAAAGAGTCGGACATGACTGAGCGACTGAACAAGATTCTCTACGACATTTTAATAGCCTAGCACAATGATTTTCAACCTCACAGTCTCTATGAGATTAAAAACTAATATTTATTTAGCACTTCCTGTATGCAGGATACAGCATAAAACATTATATGTATTTGCAGCTCCTCCGTATTGAGATATAGGTGACCTCATAACCTGTTTTACATGTGAGCAAAGTGAAGGTCATGGCTTCTTACTCCAACTTCCAAAGCCAGCAAATGACTGCAGAGTCAGACTTCAACCACTGTGCTCATATAATTTTATGCTAACAAACTGGAAAACCTTAAAGGAATGCATCACTTTCTAGGGAAGCAGAAATTATCTGAAATCTCCGTTTGACTGGACCTGTCCTTCCAATGCTCAAGGAGCAAATTATTCTTAGTTTGTACACATTGTTCCAGAGCATTTAAAAAGACAGAAGGCTTGTCAGTTTATTCAACTAAATTAGAAGGGTGGCCTCTAAGAACAAATGTTTTATGATAAAATGGCTATCTTGTATGAGGCATTTGCTCTATGTCAAGTTTTAGGAGTCAAGTTCTTTAAATATGATCTGGGTGCTGCTTGGAAAACAGTCTGGCAGTTCCTTAAACGGTCAAACAGTTACCATAAGACCCAGAAATTCCTTTTCTGGGTGAAATGAAAACATATATTCACATAAAAACTTGTACATGAATGTTCACAGCAGCAGTATCACAAGAGTGATACTGAAGTTTCCACTTCAAAAAGTGGAAATAACTGCCCATCATTTGATGGACCCACTGTTTGATAAATAAAAAGTGGTATATCCATACAACAGAGTATTTGGCAATAAACAATGAAGTACTGATACACGCTACAGCACTGATGAACTCTGAAAACATTATGCTAAAGGAGAGAGTCATAAAGGCCCACAATACCGTAGGATTCCACTTACATGAAATGACCAGAACAGGCACAGACAGACAGAAAGTAGATTAACAGTTGCCTAGGGCTAGGGCAGAGGGGAGTGAAGAGTGACGGTTTCTTTTCAGGGTAATGAAAATGTTTTAAAATTGATTTTGATTATGGTTGCACAGTTCTGAATGTACTAACCACCAGTGAAGTGGGTGAACTTTATGGTAGTGAATTAATTACATCTAGATGAAACTGTTATTTAAAAATATGCATCTGGGTGAGTGCTCCCAATAATCTTAATGAAACTAGAACTAATATACTTGTTTTATAGACGGGAAATCTGCAGCTCAGAGAGGATGACATTTACTCAAGTTCATAATCTGGTTGAGAGAGTCAAGACTCAATCTTAGGTCTTTCTGTCTACAGTGCTTTCTACTTCCCAACACAATTCTATGCAAATAAAGTGAGAATCTTCAAGAAATGGCCCCCTTGTTGAGAAACATAAACTCATGGCTAACAGGTTCACAAGGGCAATCTTCTAAGAACAAAAAATTCCTACAATATTATTAAACATTCCAAACCTAGAGTGAGAGAGAAGGCTGCCCATTAAAAAACCTAGCAAGTGGTTTTCCATCTCAAATAGGTCTGACTTTAATAAGAGTGCCCTGGAGGACAACAAAAGTAATAGCTGTCATTTATTAAACTTTTACAACAGGCAAGGCCTGGCACCAAGCACTTTATATGCATCAGTATGTTTAATCTTTACAGCAAGTCTGTGAAATAGATACCATTATTATCCAAGTTTCATAGATCAGAAGTGAGCTGCAGGAGGTGGGTAGCTTGTCCCAGGTCACATGCTAGTAGATAGAAGTCAGGAATCAAATCCAGATCTTTGAGATACCCAAGCTCTCACCACCGAATACACTTCTGTGCTATGAAATTTGAAAGCTATAATGAAATGGATCATTCTTGAGAGGAAGACAGATAATAAAAACTTGGCAAATATCAAGGGAGTGCTTTCTTCAGAAAGTGCCCTAAGCCCTTGCCATTTACCAGCAACTTTCTTCTCACTTCCAAGGAACAAATCCTATGTTTTATAAATTGTACCATTTCAGGGGAAAGAGGCAAGTCTTTCATTTTAACAACACAGCACAGGAGTTTTTAACCCCAAGTATATTGTGAAATAGTAACAGCTAATATTGAGAATTTTTAACCCCAAATATATTGTGAAATAGTAACAGCTAATTGAGAATTTCTATGTGTCAGAAATTTCTCTAAGTGTTTCATTTAGTGTTAGCTTACTAAATATTCAAGACAATTGTCTGAAGTGGGTACTATTATAATCCCTATCTTAGGGATTAGTTAAGAGAGGCACAGAGGCTGGGTGACAAGTGCAAAGTCACTGGATTGAACAGCCAGGATTGAAACCCAGGTCTTCTAGCTCCACCCTCTAGTACATATTCCATTTGACGGATTCTCAGAAAATAGAGCTGATAGAGCTAGTATGTGATTCGTTAGATGCCCAGCATTATGCATAACACAGCATGTATTGCATCAGCCTAACAACTTGAAGAGGCACATATGTTGGCAGAATACCTATCTGCAAGACGAGGAACACGAGGCTCAGAGTGCTGGTTAGCTTGCCCAAGTACATCCGGTTAATACAAATCAGGACCAAGTCTTTCTTACTCCGTATCGTACCGCTATTCATTACGTCAGGCCAAATTTGGACACAAAATAGTTGAAGTAGTTAATTGATTGGAAAAAATCAAAATACTACTTTGTGACACATGAAAATGGCATGCAATCCAAATTTCAGTGTTCATGAAGTTTTATTGGACACAGTCACATCACGTTGACACAGTCTCCGTGGCTGCTGTCACACTGCGGTGGCTCAGCTAAGTGATCCTGAAAGATACCATATATCCCACAAAGCCTGGGATATTCACTGTTCGGCCCTGAACAGAAAAGATTTATGGACCCTCATTCTTTTTGTATTAAAACTCTTAGTGAAAAATGGAGGGGGAGTATATAAAAAGTACTCCCTCAAAGGAAGAAAAAGCATGCCTTTAAAGGGTGACTGGAGGAGGAATGAAAACTTCCTTCCAAACTTTCAAGGAACAAATTTCTATGTTCCATAACGCGTTCCAAGGCCTCAAAAACAGTGGAGGACGTCCCAGTTCCTTTTAATGACTGGTTCATAAAGGTTTCCAATCCCTAAGCTGTTTTAATTGGAAAGAACTCTGCATAATTAAAATAACAACAGCTGACAGTTACAGAACTTTCCCTACGATTCCAGGTGCTTTGCTAAATACAAGATTTCCATGTAATCCTCAACCAGGGAGAGCAGGGTACCATTGTTTTCCAATTCTGTGGATGAATTGGGAGACTCAGGAGGTTAAGCACATCGCCCAAGGTGCTAAAGTTGATAAGAGCTCAGGCCTCTAACCCTTGCTTCTGTCTTCAGAGACTACACTCTTAACAGGACACCATTTAATTTTAACCTGGTCTGCAAATATTGAGGAAATGCACACTTTCCTGAGAAAATAAAAAGTACCAAAACTACGAAAATAACCTTGGTTGGGAGGAGAGTATACAGAAGCTTCCTATAGACTCCCAGGGCTTCCTGTTGACCTGTATGGTAAAGAATCTGCCTGCAATGCAGGAGACCAGGGTTCGATCCCTGGGTGGGGAAGATCCCCTGGAGAAGGGCATGGCAATCCACTTCAGCATTCTTGCCTGGAGAATTCCATGGACAGAAGAGCCTGGCAGGCTACAATCTATGGGGGTACAGAGTCAGCCACAACTGAGCGACTTTCACTACCACTACTGACTCCCAGGGAACAAATAATTATGTGCCACAAATTGATTTGAGGGTGTGGAGACAAGGGAGCCCTCCTACACTGTTGGTAGGAATGTAAATTGGTGCAACCACTAAGGAGAACAGCATAGAGGTTTCTTATATGATCCTACAATCACACTCCTCGGCCTATATCTGGAAAAAACACATGGTCCAAAAGGATACACACACCCCCAGCACCCACAACGTTCACTGCAGCACTGTTTACAACAGCTAAGACACGGAAGCAACCTAAATGTCCACCCAGAAATGAACAGATGAAGAAAATGTGGTGCATATATACAATGGAGTATCACTCAGCCATTAAAAAAATAAAATAATGTCATTTGCAATAAATGGATGGACCTAGAGATTGTCATACTGAGGGAAGTAACTCATACAGAGAAGAAGTATCATCTATCACTTGTATGTGGAATCTAAAAAATAAAATTACAAACAAACTTAACAAAACAGACACAGAGAAGGAACTTATGGTTACCAGCAGGGAAGTGTGGGGGGTCAGGGACAGTTAGGGAGTTTGGGATTAACATTTACACATTACTATATTTAAAATGGATAATCAACAAGGACCTACTGCATAGCATAGGGAACTCTGCTTAATATCATGGAAAAACCTAAATGGGAAGACTTTGAAAAAGAACAGGTACACGTGTCTGTATAACTGAATCACTCTGCTATACACCTAAAACTAACACAACATTGTTAATCAACTATAATCCAATAGAAAATAAAAAGTTAAAGAAAAGGCTTCTCAACCAATGTTATACCCTAGCCAAGCAGGTTGCAATAGCACCCATCTGTTGACTCACCACCCTCTCTCCCCTCGAAAGGAATCCCTGTAAGATAAGGAGAGTTAACATTTTCAGCTGGACTGTGTGTCAGGGCACTCACTATTCTAAGACTTTCTATGCAGTAATTCATCTAACCTAGGAAAGATTGTTTCCTGCAAACTGAGAACCACAGAGACTAAATGGCTGTTCAAAGTCTCACAACTAACAAGTTAGAAGAGCTGGCCCCAAAGCCAAGTCAGGCAGCAAACAGTCAGCACCCTCAACAGATTCCCTACCATTCCATGGTAATAAATCTCAAAATCCTAATCAAACATGTTCGACCCAGGGAAAACAGAAATTGGACAAACTGAGCCAAACTTATGGCAGGGGTTGTGGGGGCAACGGCATTCCTATAGTGCCCAGTCAGCTGTCCTCACAAATTATCTAAACTCCCAGCAGAGCAGTTCTGAACCAAAACCATCTGACTTCCCAACTCTTGATAAAGAGACTTCAGACGCCTTAGGGTAAGTTTAAGACGCCAGCCGCAAAATACCACATACTGTACCATTTCACTTTTATGAAACTTCCAGAAAAGGGAACTCTAAAGAGACAAACTAAACTCATGGTTCCTCAGTGGTAGGAGCCACCACTGACTGCAAATGGGCGGGACCGAATTTTGAGGAGTGATGGAAATGTTCTAAAGCTTGCAGCGGGGCCTGCACACCTCCTTGGAGAAGTGAAAGTCGCTCAGTTGTGTCCAACTCTTTGCCACCCCATGAATTATACAGTCCATGGAATTCTCCAGGCCAGAATACTGGAGGGGAGCCTTTCCCTTCTCCAGGGGATCTTCCCAACACAGCGATTGCAGGCGGATTCTTTACCAACTGAGCCACCAGGGAAGCCCGGCACAACTCCTTAACTGTGCTTTAAAATAAAAGAAAAAAAAGTTGAGTTGAACACTTACAGTGGGTAAGTTTTAAGGTACGTAAATTTATGTCTCAAAAAAGCTGTTTAAAAGACAAGAGGCTGGCTGTTCCGACGACCGATTCCTAACCGAAGGCAGTTTCCTAGACTCAAAAGCTTCCTCTATTCCAGTCAATGGTAGTCACGGGAAAGCGCAAATTCAGAGAAAACACGGGGTGGAACAGAGGTAGGGAGCGGGCCCCGGACTTCAGGAGCTCTTCCTGGAAGGTTTCTCGCTGTTTTAAGAAACCTGGTGGCGAGGCTGGAGGTCTTCGGTGGGCCCGGCCAAGAAGCAGCCCCGCAGCGCGGAGAGGCAAAGGGAACTGAGTTTGTCCGGGAACCGAGGAATGTCTCATTCCCGACGGCCTGAGTGCAGCGCGAGGCCTGACGAGGACGCCCAGAGAGTCTCCGCAAGGGAGGGAAAACCGACGTCCCGACGGGCTCCACGACCCGAGCCCACCGACCTCGTAGCCCCGAACGGCCAGGATGGGGATGGATCGCCTCCCGCGACGGCTCAAGATGGTGCCCGGACCCTGAGGGCCCGCGCGCCTGCGCCCTGGACTGGCTTTGCCATTGGGCCCACGCCGGGGCGTCGGACTTTCGGCTGTTCTCCCTCAGGTGTGGCCTAGTCGCCCGACCCCTCGGTAGAGAACGGACAGAAGAATCACGCTCTCCATTTACTGCGGCTTTAGAGTCGCAGGTCTCTAAGCCTAGCCCGTGTCCCTGAGGAGAACCGGCAAGCGGCCCGGGAGCAGGCGTTGCCCTGGTCAACGAGTCGGTACTTAGTGCGCAGGCGCGCCGTGCGGGCTCAGCGCGGTGGCGCCTGGGAAACCGCCCGGAAAGCGAGCCGGGCCTTGCCCTCAAGGAGCTCTCACAGGAACCAGGAGCAGAAAGAAAGCGACAGGCGAGTGTAGGTATCCGTTAGCTCTACCCAAACCGTCCGTTGTAGACATGGGGAAATGTGTGTTCAGACACAGTAGTTTTATATCATGATCTAGACAATGAGTTCATCTTTTGCCAGTGAATTTCAGTTTTAGAATTCTATGAGGTTATATTTTGAATATTCACTATGTTCTGGGGAAGAGATTCCGTGACCAGAATGAAAACGCTGAGAGGGCAGGCACTTGTCAATACAAGTACCCACTGCACCTTAAGGGTACCTGGCACAGAATGAATGCTCAGTGAATAGTCTTCAGATCGCTGAAGTCTGTAAAAGAGCGTTTTTGTTGTGTTAGTCACTAAGTCGTGTCTGACTCTTGCGACCCCGTGGACTGTAGCCTGCCAGGCTCCTCTGTCCATGAGATTTCCCAGGCAAGCATACTGGAGTGGGGTGCCATTTCCTTCTCCAGGGCATCTTCCCTCCCCAGGGATTGAACACGCGACTCCTGCATTGGCAGACTGAGCCACATGGGAAGCTCTTAAAAGGGCATGCTGCACCAGAAGTTAAGAGTTCCTGGTAAGTGAACCATCCACTAACTTGGCTGATAAAACCAGATATTCATTTGTTAAAAAGTAGTCTAGTGTGCGAAGTAGGGTTGCATGATATAGCAAGTAAAATTACAGGATAACCTAGTTAAATTTGAGTTTTAAATAAATTACAGTTTTTTAGCGTTAGTATTGTCCCATACTGGATTTTCTATATTTTATCTGGCGCCCTAGTGAGAAGGCGAGAAGGCAGTGTGTTAAGGTGGAGAGGGAAGATGATTTCATTCCTCCTAGAAAGAGAACTGGAGAAGAAAAAAAAAGACACCTGGAATTTATAAATAAATGCCTCCAATTATGAAGCAGACCTAAGACTGTGCTTGAGAAACTTTGATTTAAAGTCCACCTAGCCCTGTGCTAAGGATTGTATTTACATTATCATAATTGAAATGTCCTCTGCAGTAGGATAATTATTATTTTTATTTTACAAATGAAGAAAGAGGCTCAGAGATAGGAGGTGGCTTGCCCAAGTTGCCATATTTTCATTCAGTCACCCCAAAAATAGTTACTGAGAATATTTTTGTGTGCTGTTCTGGTATTTTTATTCCACACACAGGCTGCCTCCTGAACTTGAAAATTTCAGTCTCTGCTGACTGCTTAGGCACCTTCTCCTTACCCACCCCAGCTGTTGTTTCCATGGTAACCGACCCTACTCTGCCTCTATTGCTAACTAGAGCTAAGAGCTCTTGAAGGGGAACAAGAGGAACCAGTGACGTCAGTGTAACCCGCCTAAGGAATGGGAGGAGTGCCTGGAGCCCTAAAGCTGCTTCTTTCAGTGGTTTGTGCTAGATGCCTATATGTGTTAAAATCTGTCTTTGGACTGGATGTCTGCAAAAGAATGAAAACCTGACTGCATGAACCTCTGTAGACTCCATGGAGTCACAGACTGTCAGTTCATAAGCTGCTGCGAGCACCAGTGATATTAACATTTTGCATGCTTAATACTTATTAATTCATTTAGTCTATCACTCAATCAGTAATGATCTGAAGAGAGCTGACTTCCTATGTGTGCTGAATGCTAAAGGTACTACTGCTATTAATACACTTATAGTCTCTACTGCTGGAGAACGCAATGGCACCCCACTCCAGTACTCTTGCCTAGAGAATCCCATGGATGGAGGAGCCTGGTGGGCTGTAGTCCATGGGGTCGTGGAGAGCTGGACACAACTGAGTGACTTCACTTTTCACCTTCATGCACTGGGGAAGGAAATGGCAACCCACTCCAGTGTTCTTGCCTGGAGAATCCCAGGGACAGCAGAGCCTGGTGGGCTGCTGTCTATGGGGTCGCACAGAATCGGACTCGACTGAAGCGACTTAGCAGCAGTAGCAGCAGCAGTCTCTACTGCCCTGTTCCTTAGAGTCCAGCAGGAGAGATACTTATTTGTTTATTTTTTATGATTTTTTAATTGACACATCTTTGATATACAGTATTATGTTACAAGTATATGATCTAGTTATTCAAATTTTTAAAAGTTATACTCCATTTATAGTTATTATAAAACATTGACTATATTCACTGTGTTACACAGTATATCCTTGTAGGTTAGTTTAGGCGTAATAGTCTTAATCCCCTGTACCTCTTAATCCCCTACCCCTGTTTTTCCCTTCTCTGCTTCCCTCTCTCCTTTGGTAACCACTAATTCTTTCTCTACAAGTCTGGTTATTTGTTGTATTCACTAGTTTGTTAAATTTTGTAGATTCCACATATAAGCAATATTATAGAATATTAGTCTTTCTCTGTCTGACATTTCACTTAGCATAGTCCCTTCCAAGTCCATCCATGTTTTTGCACATGGCAAAATTTCATTCTTTCTTATGGCTCAGTAGAGTTCCATTGTATATATGTAGCACATCTTCTTTATCCATTCCTCTGCTGATGGACACTTAGGTTGTTTCCATATCTTGGCTATTATAAATACTGCTGCTGTGAACATTGAGGTACATGAACCTTTTCAAATTAGTGTTTTCATTTTTTTTTCAGATATGTACCCAGGAGTGGAGTTGCTTAGTCAGATCGTAGTTCTGTTTTTAGTTTTTTATGAGAAACCTCTGTACTGTTTTCTGTAGTACCTGTACCAATTTACATTCCCACCAACAGTGTACAGTTCCCTTTTTCCCATATCCTTGCCAACATTTGTTTGTGTTGTTATTTATTTGTTCCTTTTGTTATTTTGTTATTATTTATTTGTTCATCACTATATTCTGAGAACCCATTATGTGTGAGACATATTAGAGTCTGGGAGAAGCAGAGTGAGTTTAAAAAGACAAAATGTTGTGCTGCATGGAAATGAGCCTGATAGGTTTGAGGTCAGGTATTAAACAGATAATCACAAGCGTGGCAAATATTTACTAAGTACCTACTGTGGTGCCGGGCACTATTTCAGACAAAGGGACTGCAGCAATGAACAAAATAGACTTTGTATCTGTTCTCATGGAGTTTACATTATGGTGCAAAGAGAAGAAATGTATGTAAATGAATCATTTAGTGTCTTTCATTTACAGCATTAGAGAAGGAAAATGGCAGCCCAGCCCTGTATTCTTGCCTGGAGAGTTCCAGGGACAGAGGACCCTGGCAGGCTATAGTCCATGGAGTTACAAAGAGTTGGATGTGACTTAGTGACTAAACAGCAGCAACAAGAACAACAGTTACAACATACAAAATATTCAACTCAAATTGACTTAAATAAAAAGGAGAATTTATTGGCCTAACTAATTGAAAATGCCAGAGATATAGATGGTCTCCTCTATTTAGAAACATAATTTCTATTATTCTTGCAAATCTCTGTGGTTTTTCTGCCCAGTATTCCCTCCCCCTGTTTCTTGCCACAGAAGCCTTCATTTTCTATGGAGAACTGGTGAGGGTTTGATCCAAGCCTTGTCAGACACTCTGTTCTGTTGCTGTGCCCACCGTGATTGGTTCAGGAATGAGCCTGTGACTCCAGGTGAGGCATTCGGAGGTACTCCTGGAATGATAGCTCTTTGCTAGGAAGCTAAACTGGTCCTGTCTGCCTGTTAGGAACAAAAGCAAGAGTCAGAGCCTCCCACTGCCGCTTCTGATATGTAGAGGGGATAAGGTATGTAATGGACTTAGCACAAAGTGGGCTCGCAGCAACCGTCAGCTAGCGTTGAGGGTGAGTTACAAAGGGACAGTGAGAAGAAAGTCTTTGAAGGGACCGGAAGCTCATGAGTTTGTAGACCACTTCAAAATAAATCAGGAGGTTTCTTGGAGTGCCTGTTGTTGTTTAGTCTCTAAGTCATGTCCAACTCTGTGACCCCATGGACTGCAGCACACAATACTTCCCTGTCCTTCACTATCTCCCAGAGTTTGCTCAGACTCATGTCCGTTGAGTCAGTGATTCCATTTAACCATCTCATCCTTCTCTTCCTGCCCTCAGTCATTCCCAGCATCAGGGTCTTTTCCAGTGAGTCAGCTCTTCACATCAGGTGGCCAAAGTATTGGAGCTTCAGCATCAGTCCTGCCAATGAATATTCATGATTGATTTCCTTTAAGGTAAACTGGTTTGATCTCCTTGCTGTTCAAGGGACTCTCAACCATCTTCTCTAGCACCAGAGTTCAAGAGCATGAATTCTTTGGTGCTTAGCCTTCTTGATGGTCCAATTTTCACACTCATATATGACTGCTGGAAAAACCATAGCTCTGACTATGTGCACCTTTGCTGGCAAAGTGATGTCTCTGCTTTTTAATACACTGCCTAGGTTTATCATAGCTTTTCTTCCAAGAAGGAAGCATCTCTTAATTTCATGGCTGCAGTCACCGTCAGCAGTGATTTTGGAGCCCAGGAAAATAAAATCTGCCACTGTTGCCATTTTTACCCTCCATGTATAAGTGCTATCATGTAATACTTGTCTTTCTCTGACTTATTTTGCTTGATATGACTGATCATCTCTAGGGCCATCCATGTTGCTACAAATGGCATTATTTCTTCTTTTTAATGGCAGAGTAATATTCCATTGTATATTTGTACCACACCTTTACCCATTCATCTGTCAGTGGACACTTAGATTGCTTCCATATCTTGGCTGTTATGAGTAGTGCTGCTGTGAACATTGGGGTGCATGGATCTTTTCAAATTAGTTTTTGTCTTTTCCAGGTATACGCCCAGGGGTAGGATTGCTGGATCAAATGGTAGCTGTTTTTAGTTTTTTGAGGGATGGCCACATTGTTCTCAATCATGGCTGCACCAAATTACATTCCCACCAACAGTTTAGGAGGGTTCCTTTCTCTCCACAACCCCTCCAGCATTTATTGTTTGTGGACTTCTTGATTATGGCCAGTCTGACCTGTGTGAGGTGGTACTGCATTGTCTTTTGATTTGCATTTCTCTAATAACTAGTGTTATTGAATGTCTCTCCATGTGCCTGTTGGCCATATAGATCTCCTTTGGGGAAAATGTCTAGGTCTTCTGTCCATTTTTTGATTTGTTTGTTGTTGTTGTTTGATGATTGAGTTGTAAGCTGTTTGTATACTTTGAAAAGTAAGCCTGTATCAGTTGCATTATTTGTAAGTACCTTCTCCCATTCTGTAGGTTGTCTTTTTGTTCTGTTTATGGTTTCCTTTGCTGTGCAAAAGCTTTTAAGTTTGATTAGGGCCTATTTGTTTATTTTTGCTTCTATTTCTTTCACCTTGGGAGACTGATCTAAGAAAATACTGCTACAGTTTATGTGAATGACTGTTTTGCCTGCATTTTCCATTAAAATTAAAATCTGACTGTGTTTTCCTCTACCTAAAATCCTCAAAAAGAGTCCTACAGCGTTTTAGCCAAAGACCCAGCTTCTCATCAAGGCTTGCATGGAGTGGAGACTCCAAGTTCTTTTTGGAAGGTCCATGGGGTGGCATTTGGCTTAAAAATAGGTGAACGCAGGATGTGCCTGAATATGTCTGGAAGCTTCCCTTGCATCACTTTATGAATGACTACGTCATATTACTATTCAAAAAACCAGTGTTCCTCAATATATGCTTATGTTTTGGAGGGTATGTGCATGTGCCAGTGTGTGCGTGTGAGTATAGACGTAGTGAGGTGACAAACAATAACACTGAAACGAGGGCTTCCCTGGTGGCTCAGTGGCAGAGAACTCGCTTGCCAATGCAGGCATCAGCAGTTCAGTCCCTGATCTGGGAAGCTCCCCCACACTGCAGCACGCCAGGCTTCCCTGTCCTTCAGTGTCTCTTGGCGCTTGCTCAGATTCATTTCCCTTGAGTTGGTGATGCCATCCAAGCATCTCATCCTCTGTCGTCCCCTTCTCCTGCTCTCAGTCTTTCCTAGCATCAGAGCCTTTTCCAATGACTCGGTTCTTCACAGCAGGTAGTCAAAGTACTGGAGCTTCAGCATCAGTGCTTCCAGTGAATATTCAGGGTTGATTGCCTTTAGGATTGACTGATTTGATCTCCCTACAGTCCAAGGGACTCTCAAGAGTCTTCTCCAACACCACAGTTCAAAAGCATCAGTTCTTTGGTGCTCAGCCCCCTTTATGAGCAATTCAGATCATCTTCCTGTTCTTATGGAGCCGACAGTCTTGGGGACCACCACCATTCTGCAAGTGGAGTGTTGGAGAGTTCCCACAAGCTTCAGAAAAGACAGCCAGAGAAGCAGGCCGCCAACCAGCATCCCTTAGAAACCCGTTCAGCCGCTCCACAGTGGCTCACCTCAGTGAACGTGCTTTTGCAAGCCAGACAATCCGTGTCAGCGCTCTACCCTTCAAACTGAGCCAGTGAAAGACCCCATCAAGGGTGGACTCACTCTGATAAACATGCCTCCGGGTGCCAGCCAGTTAGCAGGGATCTCACTTGAGAGACCACAGTCCTACAGATGGCATCAAGCTATTGATGCCTCCAAAGGTCTGCCACCGTCCCAGTGCCAAACCCTGCATGAGATCAGTTCATCCAGGACAGAGAGACTGCCTGACTAGCAGAGCTCTCCCTCCTTAGGGGAAAAAATAAATCTGGCACTGTCCTTTTATTTATTTTTTTTACCTTTTTGTTTTGTATTGGAGTGTAGCTGCTTAACAATGTTGTGATAATTTCAAGTGGATAGCAAAGGGACTCAGCCATATATATGCATGGACCCACTCTCCCCCAGACTGCCCTGCCATCCAGGCTGCCGCGTCACCCCAAGCAGAGTTCTCTGTGCTGTAGACCAGGTCCTTGTTGCTTATCTGTTTGAAATATAGCCATGTGTACATATCCATCCCAAACTCCCTAACTGTCCCTTCCCCTTGCAAGTGTAAGTTCATTCTCAAAATCTGTGAGTCTCTTTCTGTTTTGTAGTAAGTCTATTTGCATCATTTCTTTTTGAGTCCCACATATAAGGGGTGTCATGTGATATTTCTCCTTCTCTGTCTGACTTCCTTCACTCAGTATGGCACTCTCTAGGTCCATCCATGTTGCTGCATTATTTCCTTCTTTTTAACGGCTGGGCAATACTCCACTGTACATATGTGCCGCACCTTCTTTATCTGTCCTCCGTCGATGGACATTTAGATTGCTTCCATGTCTCAGCCTTTGTAAGTAGTGCTGCAGTGAACGTTGCGGAGGCTCTGTGCTTTTATTTGGGGAGTTAAGTTGTGTGAGTCTTCGAGCACTGCTGTAACAGGGCAGCACAGGCCAGGGGGGCTGAGACAAGAGCACTGTGTCGTCTCCCCACCCTGAAGACCAGAAATCTGGGATGAGGGTGTTGGGGGTGCGGGTCTCTCCCGCGGCCCCTCTCTGTGGCGTCAGACGGCCACCTTCTCCCAGTAACCTCGCACGGTCTTCACCACACGTGTCCAGACTCTGTCCTCTTATGAGGGTGCTGATGGTTGGATTAGGGCCTGCCCTAGTGACCGCACCTTACTTTAACTCTCTGAAGACTGAAAAGCCTATATCCAAGCTCAGGCACAATCTGAGCCCCTGGGGAGCCGCGAGGGATCAGGACTTCAGTGAATGAATTTAGAGGACATAGAGTTCAGCTCATAACAGCGTAGTAGTCTCGCTTGGCTGTTTTTGTTTTGTATTATTTCTTTTTAAAGATTTTTTGATGTGAACCATTGGTCTTCCCTGATGGCTCAGTGGTAAAGAATCTGCCTGCAGTGCAGGAGACGTTGAGTTCAATCCTTGGATCAGGAAGATTGCCTGAAGAGAGGAATAGCAGCCCACTCCAGTATTCTGGCCTCGGAAATGCTGTGGGCAGAGGAGCCTGGCCGGCTGCAGTCCATGGGGTTGCAACAGCCCGAAACAACCCAGAGATTCAACCACCACTGTTAAAATCTTTATTGAGTTTGTTACAATTTTGCTTCTGTTTTCTGTTTTGGGTTTTGGGGCCATGAGTCATGTGGGATCTCAGTTTTCCACGCTGGAATCAAACTCTCACTCCCTGCATCATAATGTGAGGTCTTAACCACTGGACCGCCAAGGGAGTCCCCGCACTCTGTGTGTGTGTGTGTTTCTTTATTTCTTTAAATATTTCTTTTGTACTAGGGTAGAGCCAATCAACAAACAGTGTTGTGATAGTCTCAGGTTAGCAGCGAAGGGGCTCAGCCACCCGTGTCCACGTATCTGCTCTCCCACCGAGTCCCACGCCCATCCAGGCCTCCCCGTGTTTTGACAGAGGCCGTGCACAGCCACATGCATGGGAACAGGTGGCTTCTGCCTTCCCAAGCACTCTGTGCTCTCCCAGGCGCGTCTCTTTCTTCCGCTGGGACACACGAAGCCGTTCTTGGCCCCGGGTTTTGGACACAGGCCATGAGTTCTCCGAGTGCGCACAAGTTCTCTCCCTCCTGGAATGCCCCCTCCCCCACCCCCACCCCGCCCACCCGGTCTGCCTCGCTCAGGGAATCCAGAGTTCCACTCCACTGGAGACACTCGGCCACACTCCAGCCTCTGTCTCTGGGCGTTAATTAGTGCTGGGAAGCTGGGGTCATTTCTCACCACACATCCCGTGCTCCCAGTTGGAAAGGAACGGCCCACGTGGCGAATCTCACAGGACTGGAACCAGCAAGCACCCAGCACATCTCATGCATTTAGGGGCCCAGGTTGGGGTGAGGGACTCTCCCAAAGTCTAGGGAGGCAGTAGAAAACTTAGTCATCAAGATGTGTAATGTTTTTCCTTTATTTTTTAAAAAAATATTTTTAAGAACGTGGACCATTCCTAAAGTCTTCATTGAATTTGAATTTGTTACAATATTGCGTCTGTTTATGTTTTGGGGTGTTCGGGCCTCAAGGCACGTGGGGGGTCTTAGCTCCTCGACCAGGGATCAAACCCTCGCCCCCTGCATTGGATGGCGAGGTCCTCACCTCAGGACTGCCAGTGCGTGCCTGCTAAGTCACTCCAGTCATGTCCCACTATTTGTGGCCCCGTGGACTGTAGCCCACCAGGCTCCTCTATCCGTGGAATCCTCCAGGCACGAATACTGGAGTGGGTGGCCATGCCCTCCTCTGGGGGATCTTCCTAGCCCAGAGATGGAACCCACGTCTCTTAGGTCTCCCGCACTGGCAGGCAGGTTCTTTACCACTGGCACCATGCAGAAGTCCTAAATGTGTCATGTTTTTTAAAAGATTGACTTGTGGCCATGCTATCTCTGCCACAGTGCGGGCTTTCTCACTGCAGTGAGCAGGGCTGCCCTGCAGTCGCAGCGCTCGGCCTTCTCACTGCAGGGGCTCCTCTTGCTGCGGAGAACAGGCTCGATGGTGCACGGGCTGAGTGCTGTGGTGCACAGACTTGGTTGCCCTGAGGCATGTGGGGTCTTCCCGGAGCAGGGATCGAACCTGTGACCCATGCATTGGCAGGTGGATTTTCAACCACTAGACCACCAGGGAAGCCCCCACATATATAATATTTTAACAGTGCTTTTTTAAAAAAAAACCACAATGAATGCAAAGAGTCAGCGATGAAGGACTCCTGTTGGGATTCGCAGCGTCTGAGGCCTGCTTTAGGACAGCTGCAGGTGACACAGCAAACGAGGCCTGCTGGAGGGATCTGCTCCGGCCCATCTCCAATCTTGGGCCAAATCTGCCTCCAGGGCCCCCAGTCCTTTCTCAGGAGGGCAGCTGGGGGAGGAGAGGAGCAAAACGCCTCTGAGCCGCTCCCAGGCTGGTTCCAGCCGGGCTGGCGACCCTTTCTTGGAAGGAGTTGACCTCTCATTCTGAGGGAGCAAGGCCTTGGCTGGTCATTAACCTGCAAAGTATCTGGGAGCCCAGGCCGCCCAGACCCTTCTCTTTGGGGGGTGGAAGTGCCTCTCACGGTCATGAGGCAGAAGCACGAGCCTCTCCCTTGGACAGTCTCCAGACAGCACAGGCCGCAGGGTCTGCGGGTCACGCCCCCTCCACCTGCGGCCCTCCTCCCAGTCCCCTCCTTGGCTGCCCCACCCTCATCTTCCCCCCTGGCTTACGCCCCTGGTCTCCTGAGGGCACCTGCACTTCCATTCCTGCCCTCCCACCCTCCGGTCAATCCCCCACATAATTGAGATTTTACCATTCCGGGTACTTCCCCGGTGACCCAGTGGTTAGGACTTTGCCTTGCGATGCAGGGGTGCAGGTCTCATCCCTGGTCAGGGAGTCAGATCCCACAGGCCTCTTGGGCAAAAAAGCCAAAACGTGAAACAGAAGCAATTTTGTAACATTCAATAAAGGTTTTAAAAATAGTCCACATTAAAAGAAAAAAAAAAAAGATATTACCATCCCTTACATCACTCATTGCTAGTAGGGGAAAAAAAAAAAAATTTACGCTCCTATTTTAATTTTATTTTTTTCAAGAGACAAAAATTAATATATGTACATACATATTTTATATATAAAAGGCAGCATCACACCCTGTAGGGCATTTACTCATATACTTGCAGTTATGTTTGCAACACTTTTAAGTCTACAAAACAGAGAAAAATGAACAAATATATTCAGCACTTATAAAACATAATATGATAAAGAATATAAAGTACTGTTTTCCTTTCAACACTTCAAAAGATGTGTATATGCTCTTTGTTTTTTTAACAAGTAACATCACAGATGTAAACTCTTAAGCCCCTTTTTAAAAAAGGAATTAGGAGGATTTCCCTGTTGGTCCAGCAGGTAAGAGTCTGCCTTGCAGCGCAAGGGATGCAGGTCCGATCCCTGGTCGGGAAACTGAGATCCCTCCTGCCACAGGGCTGCTGAGCCCGCATGTTGCAAGAAAGACCTGGAAAAGCTAAATAAATAAACATTTAAAGTTATTAAAACTTATTAAAGTTATTAAAAATAAATAAATGCAGGCTTATAAACAGTGGAAGCTTCAGAATCTCCACCATGGAGGGCCGAGGAGAACAATTCACTTACCTGGAGTGGAGTGACAGGAGGCAGTTTGACTTTGCCTGAAGCTGCAGCTGCGTTTGTACAGGTTTCTAAACATGGTAGTCACTATTTGTAAATATATTACAAAACTCATTGTATGTTGTTCAGTCCCTAAGTTGTGTCTGACTCTGCAACTCCATGGACTGCGGCCTGCCAGGCCTCCTTGTCCTTCATCATCTCCCGGAGTTTGCGGAAACTCGTGTCCATTGAGTTGGTGATGCCATCCAACCATCTCCTCTGTCGTCCCCTTCTCCTCCTGCCTTCAGTCTTTCCCAGCATCAGGTTCTTTGCAAAGGAGTCAGTTCTTTGCATCAGGTGGCCGAAGTATTGGAGCTTCAGCTTCAGCATCAGTCCTTACAATGAATCCTCAGGACTGATTTCCTTTAGGATGGACTGGTTGGATCTCCTTGCAGTCCAAGGGACTCTCAGGAATCTTCTCCAACACCACAGTTCAAAAGCATCAATTCTTCGGTGCTCAGTCTTCTTTATGGTCCAACTCACATCTCTACATGACTACTGGAAAAACCATAAGCTTTGACTACATGGACCTTTGTCTGCAAAGTGATATCTCTGCTCTTTAATACGCTGTCTAGATTTGTTATAGCTTTCCTTCGAAGGAGCAAGTGTCTTTTACTTTCATGGCTGCAATCACCATCTGCAGTGATTTTGGAGCCCAAGAAAAAAAAAACCTGTCACTGTGTCTACTGTTTCCCCATCTCTTTGCCATGAAGTGATGGGACTGGATGCCATGATCTTAGTTTTCTGAATGTTGAGTGTTAAGCTTTTTCACGCTCCTCTCAAGGCTCTTAGACCCTCTTCACTTTCTGCCATTAGAGTGGTGTCGTCTGCGCATCTGTGGACTCTGGAGTTGTAAATTCCTTGAGATGGAAAGTGCAGTGGTGGTTTGCAGGGTCTCAGAGAGGGAGAGTGGGGAGTTGGTGTTTAATGGGGACAGAGTTTCATTTTCGCAAGATGAAAAGAATTGTGGAGATGGATGGTAGTGACAGTTGTACCACATTATGAGTGTATTAAACACTGCTGAACTGTACACTTACAAATGGTTAAAATAGGGACTTCCGCAGTGGTCCAAGGGTTGAGAGTTCGTCTTCCACTACAAGTGGCCCAGATTTGATCCCTGCTCAGGGAACTAAAATCCCACATGCCGTCTTATGTGGCCAAAAACAAAAACGTTTAGATGGTTAATTTAATGTTATATGTATTTTAGCAGGTTTTTTTTTTTTTTAAAGCAAAAACAAAGATGTCCGGTTGTTTCCAGTCATCCAAAGGCTTGACTAGTGGGGACATCCACCTCTGGGGTGGAGAATGGCCACCACAACTAGTAAAACCCAGTAATAGTGAAGGAAGAACATGGCAGTGGGTTCTTTCCCGAAGCCTCCGCGGGGCACGCAGCCCAGCCCCACCTTGACTTCAGCCTTGTGAGACCCAGTGGAGGCTGCCTGGACTTCTGACCTATACAACAACTGTCAGGTGATCTGTGGACATTGTTTCCAGACTCCAAGTTTGCAGTAATTTGTTCCAGAGCGATGAACACTAACAGTTATTGTCAGAATGGACCGTGGAATTTAAATTAGATCAGGAGGAGCTGTGGTCAGGTGCTGTGAACTGAATATGCCAATAAGTCACAGAATTGTATGAGGGGCGGGGGGCGGGAAGACCTAAGGAGACCAGGGCCAGCGCTGAGAGCAACAGCGATCTGATACGTGATTTCAGGCACAGTGCGGTTTCTGATGATGACAGTCAGAGTAGGTAGGTAGACAGACAGACAGATAAGTATGCATAAAAAACAATAATGGAATAAATATCCCCAAACCTTAAGAGTCATTATCTCTATGTTGCCTGATGACGGATAATTTTTAAAATTAATCACATTCGATCTTTTTATTTTCATTTGTAAATTTTTTTCTAAACTTTTTATTTTGTGTTGGGGTATAGCTGATTAACAGAGTTTGATAGTTTCAGGCGAACAGCACAGGGACTCAGCCGTATATATACATGGATCCATTCTCTCCCCGCGCCCCCCACCACCTGTTTATTTTGTTTATTTTTGGCTGCACTGGGTCTCCCTTGCTGCTCATGGGCTTTCTCTAGTGGTGGTGACCGAGGCTGCTCCCTGGGTGCAGTGCCAAGGCCTCTCATTGCGGCAGCTTCTGTTGTTGGCGAGCACAGGCTCTAGGTACGTGGGTTTTGGGAGTGGTGGCCTCCTGACGTAGTTGCTGTGCCACTAAGGGCCTTCCTGGACCAGAGATCAAACTCGTGTCCTCTGCACTGGAAGGCAAGTTCTTAACCAGGGAAGCCGCCCAGAAGTTTTTAAGTTCATTTTTATGGGAGTGTAGTTGCTTTAGGATGTTGTGTTAGTTTCTGCTGTAAGGCAAAATGCATCCGCCAGCCGTGTGCGTGTGTGCCCTCTTCTGTGGACGTCCTTCCCGCTCGGGTCGCGCGGAGCGTGGGGTGGAGCTCCCTGTGCTCTGCAGCAGGTTCTCGTCGGCCACCTCTTCTGCGCCTAGTGTCACTAGTAGGTGTGTGTCAACCCTGGTCTCCCCACTCCTCCCACCCCCGGCTCTCCCCTCTGGTGTCCATACGTTTGCGTCTGCTTCTGTTTTGCAAAGGTTTTTAACTTAGCTGCAGTCCTGCTTTGTCTCCTTTCGCCTTTGTTGCCTGTGGTTTTGGCGTCCTGTCCATGAAGCTGTCCTCTCGGGTGGTAAAGAATCCGCCTGCAGCACAGCAGGGCCAGGTTCAGTCCCTGGGTGGGGAGATCCCCTGGAGGAGGGCGTGACAGTCCACTCCAGTGTTCTTGCCTGGAGAGTTCCATGGACAGAGGACCCTGGCGGGCTGCAGTCCTTGGGTCACAAAGAGTCGGACACGATGGAGCGACCCACACTTGCGCTCACTTTTCAGACCCATAGTTGCCTCCCCCCATTCACTTAAAGAATGATGTTGCCTTGGTCAGAGTCCCCACTCCTTCCTCCAGCCCCACCCCAGGGGGAAAGGAACACGTCTGCCCGGGCTCCCGAGACCCGCCAGGATTCGGCTCAGTGCCCAGGGCCAAGGCAGGTCGGGTCTTTGTTGGAGGCCTGCGTGCTCCCTTGTTGATGTCTGCTAGAATGTCATTTATAGTTCACACCTGGCTGTCTCGGGTGGGGTCTCTGAATCCCTCCGGTGAGCAGCACGGAGGGAGAGCGGGGCTTCCGGGGGCCCCCGCCCATCTCTGTCCTAATACGTGACGTCTAAAGGGGGCCTCAGAGGGCTCTGTGCCAGGGCTGGAACCCGGGGGCCTTCTTGCCCTCTGATTTGCAGGGCGAGCCAGGTGAGACACTCCTGACCCAGCCAGCTCGCTGCCCCCTTCCCCAGTCCGCAGGAGGCCAATGGAAGCTGAGGCTGCCTGTGGCGGGAAGGCAGGGAGGCTGAGGGAAGCGCCCATTCCCACCTGATCCTTCTCATGACCTCTGGTCAAGTGCAAAGAGTGAAAGTGTGAGTTGCTCAGTCGTGTCCCACTCTACAGCCCCATGGACTGTAGCCCGCCGGACTCCTGTCTGTGGGATTCTCCAGGCAAAGATACTGCAGCGGGTGGCCATTCCCTCCTCCGGGGGAATCTTCCCAACCCAGGGATCAAACCCGGGTCTCCTTCACTGGCAGGCAGATTCTTTACGTCTGAGCCACCAGGGAGGCCCCAGTGGCCCGGGGGACAAACTTTTCTGGGTCTTGGGCCCCAGAAGGGGACGGGAGCAGAGGCAGAGGCTCTGTCTACCTTTCCTGGACGGGGAAACGCTTCACAGGCCTTGTGCTCATTCCTTCCTGAGTGAGGAAGCATTCCTAGGGTCAGGGATCCCCCACTCCTGGACGTGGAGAGAGTGACACTGTCTTTCCCCCCTCACCAGGCTACACCTCCCAGACCCTCACTGGTATAGACATTCTGTCCTTTTTTATGGCTGAGTAATACTCCATTGTATATACACATTTGCAGAGCTGTGGGTAGGCCTAGAGACCGTTATACAGAGTGAAGTAAGTCAGAAAGAGAAAAATCACACATATATGTTGACTCTAGAAAAATGGCACAGAAGAACCTATTTGCTAAGCAGAAATAGAGACACAGAGGAAGTGAAGAAATGTTCTGACACCAAGGGGGAAGCGGGAGTGGGATGAGCTGGGATTGACACATGTCCACTATTGATACGTGTGTAAAATAGCTGATGAGAACCGACTGTAGAGCTCAGGGAACCCTACTCAGTGCTCTGCGGTGACCTGGGTGGGAAGGAAATCCAAGAGAGGGGAGATACGTGTACATATGGCTGGTTCACTCTGCTGTACAGTGGAAACTAACACAACATTGTAAAGCAACTTGTTGTTCAGTTGATAAATCCTCTCCGACTCCATGGACCCCCATGGACTGCAGCACACCAGGCCTTCCTGTCCATCACCAACTCCCGGAGCCTGCTCAAACTCATGTCCATCGAGTCAGTGATGCCATCCAACCATCTCATCCTCTGTCGCCCCTTCCTCCTCTTGCCCTCACTCTTTCCAAGCGTCAGAGTCTTTTCCAATGAGTCAGCTCTTTGCATCAGGTAGCCAAAGTATTGGAGCTTCGGCTTGAGCATCAGTCCTTCCAATGAATATTCATGACTGATTCCCTTTAGAGTTGACTGGCTTGATCTCCTTGCAGTCCAAGGGACTCTCAAGAGTCTTCTCCAGCACCACACTTCGTAAGCACCTTTGTTGGCAAAGTGGTGTCTAGGTTTATCAAAGCTTTTCTTCCAAGGAGCAAGCGTTTTTAACGTCATGGCTGCAGTCCTCATCTGCAGTGACTTTGGAGCCCAAGAAAAGAAGAACTGTCACTGCTTCCACTTCTCCCCCATCTATTTGCCATGAAGTGATGCCATGAGCTTAGTTTTCTGAATGTTGAGTTTTAAGCCAGCTTTTCCACTCTCCTCTTTCACCCTCATCCAGAGAGTCTTTAGTTCCTCTTTACTTTGTGCCATTAGAGGGGTATCATCTGCATATCTGAGGTTCTTGATGTCTCTGTGGTGACCTAAATGGGAAGGAAATCCAAAAAAGAGTGGACACATGTATACGTATAACTGATTCACTTTGCTGCACAGCAGAGACTAACACAACGTAGTAAAGCAACTATAAAAATTGTTTAAAAAGTTGAAACCCCGAAGAAAGCAGAGAAGTCATGCCCTGGGATGTCAGTGCTGGGGCAATGCCCCTCGGTGGGGACTGGGCGGCGCGGGGCGGAACAGGTCCTCCTCCGGCCCCTCCACGGGCCTCCATCCCCAGCTGGAGGATTAAGGAGAGCAGGCTCCTGGCGCCCCGCAGTCTGCGGCCGCCGCCGGGGAGTGTCCCGAGAGAGCAGAGGGGCCAGAGGGCTGGAGGCTCCCAGAGGAACCGGAGACCCGAAGGTCAGCAGAGCCCTGGCCTTCCAATTAGGTTCCTTGTGACCCCGGAGGCGTGCACACCCTCCACGCGGGGGAGAAAGGCTGAAGAGAGGTGAACTGCTGGAGATAGGCCATTCCCTAGAGAGGCGCCCGGGGTTCCCATTTCACTGTGACCCTCCGACCACTTTGCAATTAAACAGCACAGCTCTCCCCATTCCCATCCTACTCTCACCAAGGCACATCCTCCTGGGGTTAGGCAAGCCCTTGGCAGGGGCGGGAGTCCCCACACTGAGAGACCATTCAAAATACTGTTTAAGGCAGCAGGAAGTGGAAAATGCCAGAATTAGGCCTAATGTGTCAAGTTAAATGGATTTATTGGGCTTCCCTGGTTCCTCAGTGGTAAAGAATCCGCCTGCAATGCAGGAGATTCCGGGTTCCGTCCCTGGGTGGGGCAAATCTCCTGGAGAAGGGCATGACAACTCACTCCAGTGTTCTTGCCTGGAGAACTCCATGGACAGAGGAGCCTGGCAGACTGCAGTCCTTGGGGGCGCAGAGAGTCAGATACGGTTTAGCACAGATGCACACAAAGGAATGCTGGGAATAATGCAGGGTCTTCCTTTACCCTGGACAGTCACCCAGGCACACAGGAGACGAGCTTCCACTAGCTTTGGCTGGAAGATGTTGACATGCTGCAGCCCCAGATTCCAGACTCCAAATAAATCTTCAGTTGCCTGATAATCGTCTCCCCGCCAGCTTCTTCCCACCAAGTGCTGTTCCACGGGGTCAGCTGAAATGCAGATTCTACAGGAAGGATGATGGGCGATCAATGGTGAGATTATTCTGTGTTCTTAGCATGGATGATTACATAGCTGTATGCTCAGGCCTTGTTCACATATAATAATATATATGGTTGTTACATTTAGCACTCTATTCTTTTCTGATATTTGTTTATTTCTTTGGCTGCACTGGATCTCAGTTGCAGCATGTGGGGTGGCATATGAACTCTCAATTGCAGTGTGAGGGATATAGTTCCTCGATCAGGGATCGAACCCCAGCCCCATGCCCTGGCAGTGCAGAGTCCTAGCCACTGCTTGTTGTTCAGTTGCTAAGCTGTGTGACTCTTTTGCAACCCCGTGGACTGTAGCCTGCTAGCTCCCCTGTCCATGGGATTCTCCAGGTAAGAATACTCTCAGTTCAGTTCAGTCGCCCAGTCGTGTCCAACTTTTTGTGACCCCATGAATCGCAGCGCGCTAGGCCTCCCTGTCCATCACCATCTCCCGGAGTTCACTCAAACTCATGTCCATCGAGTCGGTGATGCCATCCAGCCATCTCATCCTCTGTCATCCCCTTCTCCTCCTGCCCCCAATCCCTCCCAGCATCAGAGTCTTTTCCAGTGAGTCACCTCTTCGCATGAGGTGCCCAAAGTACTGGAGGTTCAGCTTAGCATCATTCCTTCCAATGAACACCCAGGACTGATCTCCTTTAGAATGGACTGGTTGAATCTCCTTGCAGTCCAAGGGACTCTCAAGAGTCTTCTCCAACACCACAGTTCAAAAGCATCAATTCTTTGGCTCTCAGCTTTCTTCACAGTCCAACTCACATCCATACACGACCACTGGAAAACCCATAACCTTGACTAGACAGACCTTTGTTAGCAAAATAATGTCTCTGCTTTTAATATGCTATCTAGGTTGGTCATAACTTTCCTTCCAAGGAGTAAGTGTCTTTTAATTTCATGGCTGCAGTCACCATCTGCAGTGATTTTGGAGCCCCCAAAAATAAAGTCTGACACCATTTCTATTGTTTCCCCATCTGTTTCCCTGGGTTGTTATTCCCTTCTCCAGGGGATCTTTCTGACCCAGGGGATCGAACCTGAGCCTTCTGCATTGGCAGGCGGGTTCTTTACCACTGAGCTGCCTGGTAAGCCTTAGCCACGGGACCTCCAGGTAAGTCCCAGCATTCTATTCTGTATTTAATTATATGTTTTCCTGTTGTTGTTGTTGTTGTTGGACGGCAGCACGCCAGGCTCCTCTGTCCTCCACTGTCTCCTAGAGTTTCCTCAAACTCATGTCCATTGAGTCGGTGATGCCATCCAACCATCTCATCCTCTGTCACCCCCTTCTCCTCTTGCCCTCAGTCTTTCCCAGCGTCAGGGCCTTTTCCATTGAGGCAGTTCTTCACATCAGTTGGCATAACATTGATCTCCATTATCTTGTAGTTACTTTGGTCTATAATCTATAGAATTTTGAATTACTTTGCTGCACTCCTGAAGCTAGTGTAATCTTGTATATCAGCTGTGCTTCAATAAAACAGTAAAGGATTGTGTGAAGTGGAAGCAATGGTGTGTAAAAACTAAAGATGGGTTTGTTAAGTATAAATGAAAGGGTTTCCCTGGTGGCTCAGTAGTAAAGTATCTGTCTGCAATGCAGGAGACTGGGGTTTGGTCCCTGGGTCGGGAAGAACCGCTGGAGAAGAAAACAGCAACCCACTCCAGTATTCTTGCCTGGGGAATCTCATGGACAGAGGAGCCTGGTGGGCTACGGTCCGTGGGATTGCAAAAAGGCGGACACAACTGAGCAACCAAACAATGGTGTGTTGCTCTGAAGGTAGCTCCTTCAGGGTGGTCCCGCAGGACACCCCTGGTTGCAGGAGAAAGACGCCTGCTTCTGTTCACCTTGAGCCCTCCCCCCAGATGAGGTTTTTAGTCAGCACCCATGGGGGCTCTGTAGACAGGCAGGGCACAGCTGGTCTGGGAGGGCTTGGGAGACAAAAACAACTCAGGCATGTTCAGTCCAAGAGGGGGAGTTTCCTGGCTCCCGTAAGCAGAGCAAAGAATTGATGCTTCTGAACTGTGGTGTTGGAGAAGACTCTTGAGAGTCCCTTGGACTGCAACGAGATCCAGCCTAAAGATCAGTCCTGGGTGTTCACTGAAAGGACTGATGCTGAAGCCGAAGCTCCAATCCTTTGGCTTCTACCCGGTCAGTTGAAACCACTGTAACTGTCTCCAGGATGGACACGTGACTCCAACTGGGAAAGGAGGCCCAGCCCTGGGATGTTTGTGGAAGAGATTGGGGATGACTGCTGCTGGGGAAGGAGGCCAGAGATGGGAGAGACGGATCGCTGGGACCTGGGTGCACCCGTGCCTGAAGCCAGAGACCCCTGTGCTCTTCAGTCCTGAGTCAGCAGCTGTGTGAAAAGTTAATTTTTATCAAGCTCTAGTTGCTTTACCATGTTGTGTTAGTCTCTGCTGCGCAGCAAAGTGAATCAGCCACACATGTACACATGTCCCTTTTTGGACTTGCTTCCCATTTGGGTCAGCACAGAGCACCGAGCAGAGGCCCCTGAGCTCTACAGTTGGTTCTCATTAGTTACCTGCCTTATACGCGGTGTCAGTAGCCGACACGTGTCAGTCCGGCCTCCCAGCTCATCCCACCCCTGCTTCTCCTTGGTGTCCGGATGTTTCTTCACTTCCTCTGTGTCTCTGTTTCTGCCTTGCAAATAGGATCACCGGTATCATTTTTCTAGATTCCCTGCATTTACACATGAATATACGAGAATACTTCTGTTTTTGTTCATTCTTTTGTCTTAGCGTTGGCAGTTAGAGTCTCTGCCTCTCATCACTGAAGAAACGTTTCTAAGACCGAGCACGGCTGAGTCAGATGTGCATTTCAGGAGGATGTCCTTGAGATCGGAGGTGGGGTAGATGGCGAGAACTAAGGGTGGGTGGACTTGTGTTCTGTCACACAGGTGGTGTATCAGCGGGAGAGACGGAAAATGCGTGTGAAAGAATGGCAAGTGTGAGAGAGATGGGAGCCATAGTTAGGCGTACGAGACAAGACAGCTCTGAGTATGGCGGATGGAGGAGAGGGAGGAGTTGGGGTGGTTTGAGTTTGTAAATTATGTTTGTTTTATTTCGGCTGTGCAGGCTCTTCACTGCTGCACCAGGGCTTTCCCTGGCTTCGGAGAGCGGGGCTGCTCTCCAGCTGTGGTGCGGGGTCTTCTCATTGCGGGCGCTTGGGCGCTTCTGCTGCTGAGCATGGGATCCCGGGCGCTCAGGCTTCAGCAGCTGTGGCTGCCAGGCTCTGGTGCACAGGCTTAGTGGTCGTAACGCACGGGCTCAGTTGCTCCGCGGCCTGTGGGATCTTCCCAGACCAGGGATCAAACCCATGTCTCCTGCATTGACAGGCGGATTTTTTTTTTTTAACCACTGAGCTGTCAGGGAAGCCCTTAACCGCTATTTTATTTTTTTGATTGGAGTAAAATTGCTTCACACTGTTGTGTTAGTTTCTTCTGTGTACACTGTGGGGGATGGTCTGGAGCCAGGGAGGGCCAAATGAGGAGTCTGGGCCAGCAGGGACACACTACCAGGTGGCGACTTCCCAGGGGGTCGGTGCTAAGCGACCTGCCTGAGACACAGGCGCCGCGGGTCCGATCCCTGGTGGGGAAGGTCCCCTGGAGAAGGGCATGGCCACCCACTCCAGGATTCTTGCCTGGAGAATCCCACGGACAGAGGAGCCTGGTGGGCTACAGCCCCTGGGGTCGGAAAGAGTCTGATAGGACTGAGCGACTGAACAGCAACAGTGTGTCCTCGCCTCCCAATTTATCCCTCCCTTCCTCCCCTCTGGTAGCCATCGGTTTGATTTTTACATCTCTGACTGTGCTTGTGTTTTGTAAATAAGTTCATTTGTACGTTTTTTTTACATCCCACCTATATGTGATGCCGTATGATGGTTCTCTTTGTCTGACTTATTTCACTCAGTATGACAGTCTCTAGGTCCAATATTAATATTTTATACATCTACATCCATCTATCCAACATTATACACATGTGTATCTCTGTCAGACATTATATATATACACACACACAGATGGATGTATGTGTATGTATGCATATACAATACGTAAAGCTTAGTATGTAATAATTTATATATTTATTATAAATTGCTTATTTATTATGTGTTTATCATATATAAATTCTTATATATATCATTGATGTGTGTGTGTAAAGACAGATTCATATATAAATTGCTAAAATTACTTATATAAGGGTAGTATGATTACAATAGTTTCTTCAAGTTGTTTTTTAAGATTTTTAAAATTAAAAATATAATATGCAATTGTTGATAAACCTCCAACTATATCAGAAATGTAGAAAGAAAAGCTGTAATAATCCTTTCCACTTCCACTGGGTCAATAGCTTCTGACATTTTCTTGTTTTTTCCCTCTCAAGATTTTCTGTACAACTCAGAGAATGAACTTAGTTGCCAAGGGAGAAGGATGGGGGAATGGGAGAGTTAGAGAGTGTGGGATATGGAAAACCAGCAAGGACCTACTGTAGAGCACGGGAACTCTGTTGAGTGTTATGTGGCAGCCTGGACGGGAGGGGAGTTTGTGGGAGAATGGATCTGTGTGTATGTAGGGCTGAGTCCCTTCGCTGTTCACCTGAAACTACCACAACGTTGTTCATCAGCTCTCCTCCAGTAGAAAATAAGAAGGTTAAAAAAGAAAGATGGCTGTCAGGGCTGACTGTGCTGTATCCGCATGTAGCCCCTCCCTCCACCTCTGCACTCCTGAAACTCCCCCTTTTTGCTCCATGATCATCAGTGGAGGAGTCAGCATTTGGACACGAATTCACCTTCTCCAAAACTATGGTTTTTCCAGTGGTCATGTATGGATGTGAGAGTTGGACTGTAAAGAAAGCTGAGCACCGAAGAATTGATGCTTTTGAACTATGGTGTTGGAGAGGACTCTTGAGAGTCCCTTGGACAGCAAGGAAATTCAAACCAGTCAACCCTAAAGGAAATCAACCCTCAATATTCATTGGAAGGACTGATGCTGAAGCTGAAGCTCCAATACTTTGGCCACCTGATGCGAAGAGCCAGCTCATTGGAAAAGACCCTGATTCTGGGAAAGATTGAAGGCAGGAGGAGAAGGGGGCCACAGAGGATGCATCAGTGACTCAGTGGACATGAGTTTGCGCAGACGCCAGGGGATGGTGAAGGACAGGAGCCTGCTCGCAAAGAGTCGGACACAACCGAGGACCGAACAACAACAGCAGTAACAACCACCGTCTGCCCCGGCCGCCAGTGCCTGAAATGTAGTGGGCTTTTCTCTCCACCAAAAAAAAATAATGTTAGGGGTTTTGACCACGTGTTCACTATTTTACCCCCCAGTCCTCAGAACAGCATCTGGCACGTAACCCGAATGCAAATACTGTGACAATTCCATCTCAGCGCCGCTTCCTCTTCTCCAAGGCCCACAGAACCGGCCAGTCGTTTTATACTAAGAACAACCAAAATCTGCCAAAAGCCATGTGCACACACGTGTAATCCAGGCAGCTGTGTCCAAGGTCATGATTAACTGCTAAGCCCCCCTGGATCTGTGCGTTCACTCGGTCAGCACATTCTCTTCCCGGGAAAGCGGCTGGAGGCCCAGTGGTGTGATGTAACTCTCACCACACCCCATGAGAAACATGTCTTGTAATCATTTCAGTTTAGAGATGCGGGATTTGAGGCTCAGAGCTGCGAAGGGCAGATCAAAGTGGCCTGTGAGGCCGACCCTGTTTTATGGGGTGATTGGATGGTAACCAGGACCCCGAATAGGGATCACGAGCAGAAGTCTGTTTGTGGGCAGAGAGAAACAGGCGGTGACCTGAGCGCAAGAGGTCTGGGAGCCTCAGGCAGCGGCATTTGGGAACTGGGTCTGGGGATTGAGATTGGGGCCCAAGTTGGAACACACTGGTGGTGGCTGGACTGTGACCTGAGCTGACTTTTCTGGGGAGGAAAGTTAGTGAGGAAGGCGGATGAAGGCCCTCCACATCCTCTGTGCTTGAGTTCTGTTGGGAGCAATGTCGATTTAGTCATGTCTCAATTGCACACATGAGAAAAACCTACCACGGTTTTTCCTACCTAAGTAAGTAAGGGCTTGATTTTTTCTTCTCTAACTCATGATGGACTCTTATGGCTCAGTAACTTCACCAAAGCCCTGAGTTCCTTTGTTCTTTCTTCTTTCATAGTGTAAGGCTGTCTTCCTCATGGCCACAAGATGGCTGTTGCACTTCCAGACATCACACCCATGTTCAAGGCAGGAAGTAGAAGGGAAGGCCAAGTGCCTCCTCCTAACGAAGCTCTGCTTTTTATTCAAGAAGGAATGCCAAGATGATTTTTGCCCTTGTCTCGTTGGCCAGAACTGGCTTGCCTGCTCCATTCATGCAGCTGCAGGGGAGTTCTGGGGTGGAGGGTACTTATAACTGAACCCATTGCCATCTGGAACAAAATCAGGGTTTGTTGTTTATTTATTTATTAAAGAGCAGAATGGATATAGAGTGAAGAGGTGACTCGTTGGAAAAGACCCTGATGCTGGGAAAGATTGAGGACAGGAGGAGAAGAGGACAGCAGAAGATGAGATGATTCATGTCAATGGACATGAGTTTGAGCAACTCTGGGAGTTAGTGGAGGACAGGGAAGCCTGGCGTGCTGCAGCCAGTGGTGTCGCAGAGGTCAGACACGACTTAGTGAGTGAACAACAACAAGCAACCTGAGTGCTTGGCGTAGTCCTTGATGAAGTGGGGAGGGAATTTAGAAAAGAACGGGGTGTGAGCAGGGTCGTAGAAGCCAAAGGTGTCTCCAGGAGGAGGGCTGAAGACTTCCCCTTCTTAGGAGTCAGGTCTGTAGGAGAGAGGAAAAGGGAATCACTCACAACACCTTTCCTCTTTATCCAGTGCTTGTTACAGGTCAGATACTTGCCCCAAAGCCTTTTCCTAACAGCTCTTCTTAGAGCCTTCCCAACACCCAGTGAGTTTGTACATCTTGGTTTATTTCACTGTGTTGGGTCTTAGTTGCAGCACGTGGCATCTGCAACTTCATTTGCGGCCCGTGAACTCTTAGTTGTGGGGTCCAGTTCCATGACGAGGGACCCCCCTGCCTCGGGAGCCCAGGGTCTTAACCCCAGGACCACCAGGGAAGTCCCCACCCGATGATGTTGACATTGTCACCCTCTTTTTACCTATAGCAAAAGGATGTCTTATGTCTTACACAGGTTAGCCAAGTCTCATCACTGGTGCAATTTCTTGAAAGTTTTCATTAATTTTTGTGGATACATAATAAACATACTTGTTACAAAGATCCCCAAAGTAGCAAAGACTAGCTCAAGAGTGAATTCTCCCTTCCATCCCTGTGTCTCACTCACCTAGTCTTCTTTCCTGGAGACAACCCGTGTTAACACTCACAGCCCTTCTGTGTTATTTGCAAATTCTGTGTTTAGATTCGTCTACTCCCTAAAATGTGTAATAACCCCCAAATCAACATTCACTGAGTTTTCCTAGATGTGTGCAGAGTGGTGAAAACTTTGTCATCCTGCGGGAAGTTCTGCCTTCTCGTTTCAGGTTTTGTGCTGTAAGGGGGTGTTTTTTGAGCAGGCTGTTTAGAGCCGCTTATGACAAGGCTTGCTTCCCTTGTGGCTCAGCTGGTAAAGAATCCACCTGCAGTGTGGCAGACCTGGTTTGATCCCTGAGTTGGGAAGATCCCCTGCAGAAGGAAACGGCTACCTGCTCCAGTATTCTGGCCTGGAAAATTCCATGGACTGTATAGCCCGTGGGCTCACAAAGAGTCGGACACAACTGAGCAACTTTCACTCACCCACTCATGACAGTGATCGGGGCTTGCCCGGTGCCTCAGTGGGAAGGAGATTTAGGTTCAGTCCCTGGGTGGTGAAGATCCCCTGGAGAAAGGAATGGCAACCCACTCCAGTATTCTTGCCTGGAAAATCCCATGGCTGGCGAGCTGGGGTCGCAAAGAGTCGGACGCGACTGAGCATCTGAGCGGCTGGCTTCCCCACACTTTGGGCAACACAGTATGGGATCAAGTTTTTCTTCCGCCAAACTGGCGAGCGACAGGTGGTATGTGGAGGTGTTATTCTGGGTCTCTTGTACCATGGCTGAAGCCACAGTCTTTTTATGCATAGAAGGGATATTCGTGTTTCTTTTTTGTGGGTAGTGGCTAAATCCTGCGACCCCATGGACTGCAGCACACCAGGCTTCTTTGTCCTTCACTGTCTCCCAGAGCTTGCTCAAACTCATGCCCATCGAGTCGGTGATGCCATCCAACCATCTCATCCTCTGGCGTCCCCTTCTCCTCCCGCCTTCAATCTTTCCCAGCATCAGGGTCTTTTCAAATGAGTCAGTTCTTCACATCAGGTGGCCAAACTATTGGAGTTTCAGCTTCAATATCAATCTTTCCAATGAATATTCAGGACTGATTTCCTTTAGGATGGACTGGTTGGATCTCCTTGCAGTCCAAGGGACTGGACACTTAGTTTGCTTGAACGAGTGGTTGCTTGCCATCCATCTCGACACTGGGGATTAGATTCCAGGAGAACAGCAGGGCCACGGCTGGTGCTGACTGCCCGTGGCCCCTGGCCCAGAGCTAGTGGTCATGGGAAGAGCTCACAGCTGACACGTTGTGGGGCTGAGGATGGGGCTCAGGCTGCTTGACGGCCCCCCACCCCCGAGATGGCCGCCTTTGATGCTGCAAGCCCGCTGCCAGGCACAGGGTCCCTGCTGGTTTATATCAAACCTCCCGTTGGTCTCTCGCTGCGTTTGCCTGAGTCCTTCCCCCTTCCCCAACGGCCACAGCTCTGAGAACACCCAGGAGAGCCGACCTCACGGGTCACAGGACTCCTGAGCAGAGGAGAGGGGACTTGAGCTGAGGACGATGGATTCGAAAGGTGGTGCAAACACTGAGGCAGCGCGGTTTGATTTGTAACACATGGCCCAGTTTCCAGAGGCAAGTTCAGCTCATCAGCCTACCATGGGATTTTCCTCCAGGCTGGAACGCCAGGTTGGATTCCAAGAAATACATACATTGCAGTGTAATTAAGCAAGGAAGCCGTGTTCTTGGAGCCTGGGTGCCGTGTGATCGGCATTTGGGCCACATCGACTTCCTGGCAGTAAACAGACTTAAGTGCACCATCTGTTTCGCAGTTATTCCCCTGGACCTGTTTTTAGTCAGTTTCTCTCCTTTGCAGGTTCTGACAACCTTGTTTTCTTTTTCTCTCCTTTTTCTTTTTTTTTTCCTAACTGATGTAAACCAGTATTTGCTTTTTTCCCCCCCATGTGCCAGATTAGATTCTTTTCGTTTACATACCATCATTTGTTCCATAAAAGTAAAAAGCAAGCCATCTTTCTGGTCTGTTTTGTCAATATTCACAATGATTAAGAATTTACAGAATTAGTATTCAGCTTTGTCCTCAAACTGAGAGAAGGTAGTTTTTTTTAAAAAAAATTTTTAACATGTCAATTTAATATCACTTTATTACCTTTTAAAATTAAAATAATAAGCTCTCTTCTTGAAAACTGAAAATTACCCATTCCCAATAATATGTGTGTGTGTGATCAGTCATGCCCAACTCTTTGTGACCTCATGAACTGTAACCTGCCAGGCTCCTCTGTCCATGGGATTTCGCAGGCAAGAATATGGGAATGGGTTGCCATTTCCTCCTCCAGGAGATCTTCCCAACTCAGGGATCGAACCTGTGTCTCTTGCATCTCCTATGTTAGCCTGTGACTGTGCCACTGGGAAGCCCAATAGTGTGTTCCACAGACTAAAAGGCAAATATCCAATTAAGGTAATTTTTTTTTTTTTTTGATAGATAGGCATGAGAAATAAAATTGATGGGAGATGAGTGAAAATAGGATCATGTGGTCTTAAATGTCTGTTAACTTCGGGACTTCCCTGGCAGTCAAGTGGTTAAGACACTGCACGTCCCATGCAGGGTAGAAGGATTTGACCCCTAATCAGGGAACTAAGATCCCATAGCTTCCTGGCTTGGCCGAAAGAAAACAATTACGTTGCCTCTTAGGACATCAGAAAGTGCCTTTGGGCAAATTCTTGTCGGGGAAGAGGGGCATTTATGGTGGTTTCTGTTGTTGCAGGTTCTGTCCCCGCTCTGGGGCAGAGAGTCTCGGCTGCTGAAGCCTCTCCTTGTCGGCACTGTGACCTCTCTGGTGTGTGCTCACAAATCCCCTCTGAGGATGGAATAAATTAGCTCGGTCTTGGGATGCTGTTCACAGCAGCTTTCTAAAACTCAGAAAGTGGGTGTTTTTAAAAGTATCTCTTTTCTTGTTTTTATTTTTGATTATAGAAGTATTAGGTAAACAACGAAGACCTACTATATAGCACAGGGAACTGTATTCAGTATCCTGTGAAAAACCATCCTGGGAAAGAATATAAAAAAGAGTGCATACGTATGTTTAACTGGGTCACTCTGCTGTACAGCAGAAATTAACACAGCAGTGTAAATCAATTATACATCAAAAGTACTATATGTTTTTTGTGCAAAGAAAAGGAATTCCCTTTTAATGTTCTGAGGCAACGTTAAGAGGCTTCCTGTGTGTTTTTCTCCATCTCTCTCTCTGTCTCTGCAGCTGCCTCCTGGCCCAGTGTGGTTTTCCTAATTATTTACTTAACACTACTCCACGTCCTCTCTGTTTCACACACCCCTTGCAGGTCCCTACCTGGTGCTAGGAGCCTGCATCATTTCACAGGCAGCCATAAGCAGGTTTCTGTCAACCCTCTTCATTTAGACTATCAGACAATCTGTTTTTTTTTTTAATCCATTTAATTTTCTGAAATCTATTTTATTGAAGTGTAGTTGATTTACAGTGTCATGTTAACTTCTGCTGTCCAAGAACAGAATAACACCATCTGCAGTAACACGGACGGAGAGTGAAGTGGGTTGCACACTTCCTAGTACGTGCCTCCTGTGCTGTAGGCCAGTGCTTCCCAAGTTTCTGGGCGACTACACTCCCCCAGCCTTGTCAGTCCTGACTTGCTAAATGCACTTCGTCCTCATTCAGCCACTCGGAAGTGTCCACAGGGCAGACGGGATTGCAACTCACATCAGCATCTGATGTCTATTATAACTCAGCACCCCAGCCAAAACTCTTCTCGAAACGCTTCTTTGGGGGAAAGCAGTGCCTCCCAAAATTAACTTAGTTATGACATAGCATAATAAAACATAACATAAGATAGCATAGCAACACAGTACAACATAATACATTATATAACAGCATAAAATAACATAGTATGTTGTTGGCATTGTTCAGTCACTAAATTGTGGCCGCCTTTCAATGCAAGAGATGAAGGTTCCATCCCTGGCTCGGGAAGATCCCATGGAGAAGGGAATCGCAGCCTACCCAGTACTCTTGCCTGGAGGATCCCATGGACAGAGGAGCCTGGCAGGCTACAGTCCACGGGGTCACAGAGTCAAATACGACTGAGGTACTGAGCTCTGCACACATAAAATAGGTAACTAGTGAGCACCTACTGTATAGCTCAGGGAACTTTACTAAGTGGTCTGTGGTGACCTAAGTGGGGAGGAAATCCAGAAAGACGGGGTGTATGTATACATGGAGCTGGTTCACTTTGCTGTATAGCAGAAACTAACACAGCAGTATAAAGCAACTCCAATCCAATAAAAGTTATTAAAAAAATTAAAAGTTTAAAAAATTTTAAATATTGTATTTGATACTGTTAAAATATTTTAAATGTACAATAGGAAGGTCTAAAATAGATCATTTAAAATATTTTTTTGCATATACTTTCGGGCAAATAGGAGAGTCTATCCTGACCTGTAGAGTCTCCAAAATTAAATGAATCCCTAAATTAAATTGTTAAGAAAGAAAGAAAGGAGTCAAGTTTGTGAGTGTATTCATTTCCTGGGGTTGTTGTAAGAGGCTACCACAAACCTGTTGGCTTTGAAACAACAGGAATTCATTTTCTGGTGGTTCTAAGGCCAGAGCCCCAAGTTGCGGTGTGGGCAGGGGCCCCTGTGGACGCCTGCCTCCTGGCCTCTGGTGTTTGCCCCGGTCCTTCCACCCACCTGAGCCCCCGCCGCAGCCGTCACACACTCCTCATCTCCGTATGTCCCAGCGTCCTCCCCGTTTCTACAGGGACACTCATTACTGGAGCTGGGGGCTCCCCCAACTCCAGGACATGAACATCTGCAGAGACCCTGTTTGCAGATAAGGTCACGTGCTGAGGTTTGGGTCGGAGTTGAACCTGGGTTGGGATGAGGGGGACGCTACTGAGCCAGTGCAGAGAGTCGTGGGTGCAGGCTTAACGCTGGACGTGCCTGGACTGCAGAGACCACGTGGACTGCAAGGGGAGTTGGTTTTTTCTTTCCTTTGCTGTTTCGGTTTCCCTTGGGCTGAAACGCATTTCAGTTTTGCCCTAGTTTTTGTTTCATTTGGGCAGGCTTGTCTTGATTGCAGACCGAGCTCTACACCCATCACATGCGGGTATGATCCTCACTTGAGGCATGAAGCTCCTCTCCGATGTTTAAAACACGGCAGAAAGTTACATGACGTGCCGTTCAAACATCTGTGCACTCAGAATTTCAAGGAGCAAAGAGAGTCACAAAAACAGGTTGGGTGCTGGAATCCTATTCTCTCATTTACAACACCCTTAACATCCCAGACCCACGGAATACTCTTGTTTGAACCACCCAAAGGTTCTTCATTTTAAGAGATTAAAAGTCCTCAGAGTGCCCTAAATTCCAGTTTGGTCGTGACAGGACAGCTGTTAGCCAGCATAAATCTGAACTCGCACTCCGCTCCCGTAGAAATGAAACTAAAACCTCAAATCACTCAAAAGCTCTCTTCCAGATGGGGTTGCTGTCACCATCCGAAAGAGCTCAAGGAACACACTTTTACTTGCTGCTGTTGCGTAGATAAAGTTGATACATGTGTCCACTTCAGGGGAATTAGCCATGCAGCCAAAGCCGTCATTGGAACAACTGATTCTCAGCGAATCTGAAAGCTGAGATCTGGCAGTCGGAAAACACGGCCCGGCCCGTAGCTGGGCTTGGGTTTCACAAATGTCTTTATGAAAGTTCCAGTTGCATCTCCTCATGCATTCTTCGCTACGTGTGACATATTTCACAGAGAGATAAGGGGAGACATTCCCACGGGCCAGAAGGAACAGAAACAGGATTTTATTCAACTTGTTTGGGATTAAACTGGTAGCCATCGAAACAAAGCAATTGAGAGTTAAATAATAATAATTTTTTAAAATGGTCTCACCACCAGACGCCGTCTGCAGCTGTGGAATCCTGCCCCAGCCCACAAGCACGCTTCCATTCCAAGCAACGCACACGGTGTGGTGGGAGCTGGACCCAGGGGTGAGGTTCCTGCACCCCAGGCCTGCAGAACAGACTTAAACACCGTCCCTCTGCCCACACCAGCTGTGCCACCTTTTTCCCTTTAACTTTTTCTTTTTTACTTTTTCATATTCAGAATACCTTTTCTTTTCTTCTTTTTTTTTTAAAACCCAGAAACTTGTATTTGTTTTAGTTGACTCTCGAGCAAACTTAAGGGGTTCTCAAGTTAACTCGTAGACCCTTGTGTGTTCCTAAAAGGAAAAGCATTGCATTTCGTTTCTTCCAGTCTCGGTCACAGAGGTTAAGAGCTTTCTAGACAGGATTTCACTTTATTCTTTCACAGGGAGGTGTTTTGTCTGGACCCCTGGGGGGAAAAAAAAGGCAGCTCATACACAAGAGCTGGTAGAATGTGATTATTGATTCTTAAAATCTGATAAATGGAAAATCACTGGATACTCAGTCTTATATGTGTATTTCCTTGGGACTTTCCCAGTGGTCCAGTGGTTAAGACTCTACTCTTCCAATGCAAATGCTATGGGTTTGGTCAGGGAACTAAGATCTCGCATGTCATGCAACATGGCCAAGAAAATATTCTTTAAAAATTTAAATATATATGTGTGTGTGCATGTGTGTGTGTGTATGTGTATCTTCTTGATTTTTGGCTTTCAGCTATTTGGGGACTTACTCTTTTTGTCTGAAAATAGGAAGAACTTTCTCCCTTGTTTGTGCCATGGGGCCCCCAGGAATCGCACTAGCAGATCCCAAATGAAGTTGTGGGGAGAACACCAGAAGAAAATAGCTTGGCCTTTTTTGTTCAAAGGCAGCCTTGGCTCTGTGTGTTGTTGTTCAGTCACTGAGTCGTGTCCAGTTCTTTGCGACCCCATGGAGCGCAGCACGGCAGGCTCCTCTGTCCTGCACTGTCTCCACGAAGTTTACTCAGATTTGTGTCCATTGAGTCGGTGATGCCATCCAGCCACCTCATCCTCTGTCGTCCCCTTCTCCTGCCTTCAGTCTTTCCCAGCATCAGGGTCTTTTCCAACTAGTTGACTCTTCACATCAGGTGGACAAAGTATTAGAACTTTAGCATCAATCCTTCCAGTAAATAATCAGGGTTTGATTTCCTTTAGGATTGACTGGTTTGATCTCCTTGCAATCCAATCAACTTTCAAAAGTCTCTGTGTGCAAATACATTTATTCTAGACTTTTGTGCTTCCTCTTTTCATTCAGAATAAACTCGAGCTTGTTGTAACAGAACAGCGAGATAGAGATCTCTGAAAACCAACAGAGTATCCCTGACTCCTCCACCGCCACCCCACAGTGTAACAGTATGAAAATTGTCTTGCATTTGCTTCTTCTCCCCATAGATTAGTACACCAGCCCAATTTTATGATCACCTTTATTCTAATCCTCGGCTTTCATCGCCGACACCTAATCTTATATAAGTGTGGTAGTCGCTCGATTGTGTCTGACTCTTTGCAGCCCCATGGTCTGTCCATGGAATTCTCCAGGCAAGAGTACTAAAGTGGGTAGTCATTCCCTTCTCCAGAGGATCTTCCCGATTGAACCCTGGGTCGCCTGCGTTGCAGGCAGATTCTTTACCATCTGAGCCAGCAGGGAAGGTCATCTTATGTGGGTCAAAACTGGTAAGAATTTTCCTTTTTAATAAATAATCGCTGTCGGTCCAGCATGAAAGTTTCCCGTGTTCAGTGCTCCTTTACCATTTTTCATTTGTGTCCTCTCACAGAGAGAGTAGCTGCTGAGATTTACCAAGTGACTATTGAAAACCAGGCACTGTGCAGAGCGCTAACAGGCATTTTTAAATTTATTCTTCAGAAAAAATGATATCCTGGAGGTAGATTGTCTCTCCTTCCATAGATGAGGAAACTGAGATTCTGAGACATGAAATGACTCACCCAGTCACACAGCTAATGTACAGCAGGGCGGGGACTCCAACCCTGGTTTGCCTAAATGGACACACAGCTGAGTGTTTTGCTGTGTTGTTTCAGTTTGTTTTGATTTTTATTTTATGAATACCTCATAAGCTTGTTTCTGCTCTAAATACTTGGTTAGTTTCTTCATTTAAAAAGTATTGATTGGGAGCTTCCTGGAGCTCCAGTAGTTAGGACTCCCTGCTTTCACTGCCGAGGGTTCAATCCCTGGTCAGGGAATTAAGAGCTCACAAGTGATGTGATTGGCCAAAAAAAAAAAACCAAGTACTGATTACAGGACCGCAGTCTGCTAGGTATGGTATCTAACCAACACAATGCCTATGTGGCTTTCTTGGCACAAACATGCTTTCTTGGCATGTGGATTATTTTGAGTCTCCAACCATTGAGAACTTTAAGACACAGGTGAAGCTCTAAAATCAGGGCCGCGGCTTCCCTGTCTCCCTCTGAATAGCTCATATTAAGGTGTCTGTCTCTCTCTTTTTTAATTGTTTTATTTCGTATCCGCCCTTCGTTCCTGTGCATCACTCTCTATCCATCCACCCATCTGTTTTTGGCTGCACTGGGCCTTCACGGCTTTGTGCGGGCTTCCTCTGGCTGCAGCGATCAGGAGCTGCTCTCCGCTGCGAGGCAGGGTCTTCTCTGACTGCAGAGCATGGTCTCTCGAGCGCGGGGTCAGTAGCTGTGGCGCTCAGCTTAGTTGCCCCGCGGTGTGTGGAGTCTTCCCGGACCAGGGGTTGGACCTGTGTCCCCTGCATTGGCAGGTGGATTCCCAACCACTGAGCCCCCAGGGAAGTCCTTTATCTGCATCTTTGACCAAGCTATTCCTCTGACTGAAAGCTGTCAGTGGCTTTCATCACTCTGGAGATAAAAAACAACCTCCGCAGGAGCCCAGGGCCTCTCAACGCTGTGACTTCTGATGGTCTCTGTAGTCTCACCTCTGCCCTCTGCTTGCCTGGACTGGTCCAGCCCGCGGGCGGCCATGAGCCCCTGAACCTGCCCTCCACCTGTGCCCAGCCCCACTGCGTGCATGTCTGACAGAACTGGCCCTCTGTCATCCTTCCGGCTTTGGCTCCACTGAAATCAGTGCCTCTCCATTGTCCCATAATCATCCACGTGAAAAAAGATCCCCACTCTGCTTATCTGCTGGGTCTGCCTTCTCAGCCCTTAGCACCTGCGTACTAAGTCCTGCTTTAGTTGTGCCCGACTCTTGGCGACCCCATGGACTGTAGCCCACCAGGCTCCTCTGTCCATGGGATTCTCCAGCAAGAATACTGGAGTGGCTTGCCATTTCCTTCTGCAGGAGATCTTCCCCACCCAGGAATGGAACCCGGGTCTCCTGGATTCTTTACCACTGAGCCACATGGGGATCCCCTGCATAAAGGCTTATATCCTGCTTTTTCTCCCATTAAATATTTTATGAGGGATTTCCCTGATAGCTGAGTTGGTAAAGAATCCGCCTGAAATGCAGGAGATGCCTGTTCGATTCCTGGGTCACGAAGATCCACTGGAGGAAGGATAGGCTATCCACTCCAGTATTCTTGGGCTTCCCCAGTGGCTCCACAGTAAAGAATCTGCCTGCAATGCGGGACACCTGGGTTCAATCCCTGGGTTGGGAGATCCCCTGGGAAGGGAAAGGCCACCCACTCCAGTATTCTGGCCTGGAGAATGCCACGGGGTCGCAAAGAGTCGACTGAGCAACTTCCACTTCACTTCCATCTCACTTCAGATATAACATGACACTAAATGTCCTTCAAAAACAAATTTTTATACATTTATTTAGTTTTAATTGGAGGTTAATTGCTCTACAGTGTTGTGTTAAGTCTCTGCCCCCCATCAGTAGGAATCAGCCGTAGGTATGCACGTGTCCTTTCCGCTTGAACCTCCCTCCCGGCCCGGTCACCCCACCTCTCTAGGTCAGCACGGAGCACCAGGCTGAGCTCCCGGCATCAGACAGCAGCTTCCCACCAGCTGTTTCACATGCTGTTTCTGGGCTGTGCACTCACGTGCCCCAGCCTCTCCTTCCCCGCTGTGCCCACAAGTCTGTTCTGTAGGTCTGCATCGTCGCTGCTGCCCTGCATGTGCACTACCATCTTTTTAGACTCCATATATATGTGTTAATACATGACGCTTGTTTTTCTCTTTCTGCCTGATTCTTAAAGGAAGGCATTTGCTTTTCCTGACAGCAAAACGCTGCCTCATCGTCACACCTGATGTTCTTGAGGAGGCGTCGTATTTTCTCCGCCCTGCCCCCGGTTCCCTTGACCTCATGTTGCGATGATGCCCTGTGGGCATGTCGCGCTGTGAAGATCCTCACAGTCCAGAGTGGGCTTGCATGTGTTGAGCTGTGTCTGTCCTTTACTCTGAGACCTGTTTCCTGTGTTCTCCACAAAGACTGTGCCAACCACATGCAGTTAGCTTAGGGCTTTACCCCTTTCTCCACATCTTTGACAGCCCTGGGTTTTATTGCTTTTTTTCATCTTTCTCAGGTTTTTTTTTTAATAGTAGTATATTTATACAACTTAGGAAGCAAGGAGAAGAATATTTAATAAGCATGTAGCATGCATCAGTGACATTAGAATGATTACAGGGACTTCCCTGGTGGTCCTGTAGCTGAGACTCCGTGTTCCCAATGCACGGGGCCCAGGTTCAAGCCCTCGTCAGGGAGCTAGATCCCGCATGATGGAACAGCTCACATGCCGCAGCTGAGGATCTCCAGTGCTGCTCCACCACCGGGCACAGCCAAGTAAACAGATGTACTTAGAAGGTTATTACAAATGGCTTTCAGTGTCTTGAGAAGACAGCACGTCTCAGATGTAACTTGTCAGTCTCATGGGAGGAAGCAGCCTCTCATTTTGGTTTCCATGTCCCGTTTTTGGGTCCCAAGTAAGGTGACGGTTTTCAACATTTGACGCCCCCCGCAACCCCTGCCAATATCCTATGCCTACATTTTTATCTTGAGGTTTTCCCCTCTCTTTTACCTCTTCACGGTCTGGGCTCCTGTGCCCGTGTAGACACACTTTGCATATACGTTTTGTGACGTTTTCACTCAGTTGTTCATTAAGGCTAATTCATGACGGGGTCTCCCTGTCTCTCATTTTTCCAGTTTGTGGAGGCAGACTTATCCATGTTTTCCTTTATATTCACTGACTCTGTTGCTTCGTTCCCTGGGCCCTTGCCCCATCCCACGACTATGAAAGTGCATCTTCACCTACACTGTCTCCTGGTGAGGTGAGCGAAGGAGCATCCTGCCTGCTCCAGACACTTCCCCCCAGCCCCGCGCAGACGCACACTCAGCGTCCTTTAGCAGTCAGGCACCAGCGCAAGACCTGGACCAAACACGGGCACAAGCCAGGGTCCCGCTGAAGGCAGTTGTTTCTCAGCTGCCTCTGAAAACTAACCGTGAGGATGGCAGCTCGGACCCAGCTGCCAAAGCAAACGCCCGGGCAGACACCCACCGTGGAATTTCCCCTGATTAATGGCCTACAGAGGCCAGGCTCAGGTCCAAGCTCCGTATGCATCGACAGCCGGCTCAGGAAGGGAACGGCTTTCCCAGAAAAGGCACAAATGCCCAGTATTCTGGCCACGTCCACTTCTAAACCATAAAGAGGTTTAACATCAGCTGCCTGTTTACAGATTGGACCCCTGAGCCGCGCACACAGCTGGGTTTTCTCTGGATTTCTGGGGTAAGAGGTCTCGTGTCCTCGCTTGGAGATGAGTTGAATGTGTGTTCCGTGTGTGCCGAGTCCACTGTTTGCCTCACATACGAAGGTTTTAAATGTCGACGCACAACGGCCGTCTCCTTCCAGGTGTGTTTGTTGAGCTAAGTCGCATAAACATGGGGATAATAACTCGACAGTGAGTCCCTTTCTGCTCCCGTTCCTCCATCCCTGACTTTATAAATCCCTAAATACATGCATTCAAGGGGTTGTTTGCTTTCTTTCCAGTGGGCTGTCTCATGTAACAGCGACCACTATGCTGCAAACACTTCTACCAGGCACATCCCTGAATCCCCCAACCTCCAAGCCTGCCCCCCTCGACGCCCTTCTGTGTGGAAATTCCAGAGTTCCCTCTGCTTGTAGCTCCTCATTAAGAGCTGGGTGTGCATTCAAAGAGCAGTGCCAACTCCTGATGTGTTCTCAGCTCAGCCGTGACCCTATCTTCCCTTGACACATCTCCTCTTGGTTTTCTTGACATTTGACCCTCCAGTTTTATTATTATTACTTAATGCTACAACTTCATCTTGTTGAAGACAAAAGGCGAAGGGGGCGACGGAGGATGAGATGGTTAGATGGCATCACTGACTCAATGGCCATGACTTTGAGCAAACTCTGGGAGACTGTGAAAGACAGGGGAGCCTGGTGGGCAAAATCGGACACAACTGAGTGACTAATGCTTTTACTTTTCATTTTTCTCACGGCTGCTTTCATGCCCCAAAGGCAGAACTGAGTGGTAGTTGAGTCACAGACCACATCACCTCCGAAGCCTATTTACTCTGGGACACCTTATGGGAAGACCTCAGCTCAGCCCGTGTGTCTAGTGGTTTAGAACTTCACGTGGACCCAGCTTTAAGGAAGATTCAAACGGAACCCCTTGCAGCGTAGCTCACGCCCCCACATTCCTCTGAAGAGGAGGTCTGGGGCCCCTAGAGCTTGTGGCCCGCTCTGTTGTTCCGTGGCTCACTCGCGTCCGACTCTTTGTGACCCCGGGGACTGCAGCTTCCGTGTCCAAGGGATTTCCCAGGCGAGAACACTGGAGCGGCTTGCTCCACAGGATCTTCCCAACCCACGGATTGAACCTGGATCTCCTGCCTTGGCAGGTGGATCCGTTACTGCTAAGCCACCTGGGAAACCCCTGTGGACTGTTTTGAAGAGGGTGGAATTTATCCTAAGAACAAGAATTGGCTGAAAGGCCCAGCAGATGGTGGTTTGGCCAGATTTTCCTTAGAGAAGGAACAGTAGTGAGGGTGATTTTTGCAGTCAGTTGAACAACAGGTAGACAGGGTGGGCTGGTGAAAACCCTATTTATTTTTTTAAAATTTATTTATTTGGCTGTGCCAGGTTTTAGCTGCAGCACGTGGGGGCTAGTTCCCGGACCAGGGATCAGATCTGTGCCCCCTGCATGGGGAGCCTTAGCCACCAGACCACCAGGGAGGCCGCCAAACCCTCCTTCAGAGGCAGAACCCGCAAGGTCTAGGGAGCCGTCGGCCACAGGGCTGTGAAAACAGGGAGCGAGCATTGCTGTTCTGGCTTTTCTGTTTCCAGGTATGGTGAGTGAAATAAAATACATGACTAGCACTCGTTTTAGCTTTCTTTGTTTTCCCTTTTGAAGTCATGGCCACTAGAAAATGTTAACGTACTTACATGGCTTGGATTGTATTTCCGTTGGACGGCAGTGGTCTAGGGAGAGCCATGCTCTGACTTTCTGATCATCGAGGTTTCTTGTAAACAATGCCCCCAGGTTTGAAATGTGTGGAATTTGAAGTTTTGCTTTATAGGTTTATGGAGGTGGAATTCCCATGCCATAAAATTAACTATTTTCAAGAGAACCATATAAAATAGATAACTAATGAGCACTTACTATATAGCACAGGGAACCCCATTCAGTGCTGGGTGCTGACCTAGATGAAACGGAGACCCAGAAAAGAGAAGATACATGAAATGTGCAGCTGATTAACTGTGCTGTACAGCAGAAACTAATGCAACATTATAAATTATACTCCAGGAAAAATTAGCAGTAAAAACTTTTTAATTGAAAAATTAAAGAATTTTTATTTTTAATGAAAAATTTTTTTTCAAACTTTAAGCTTTTTATTTTGTTTTGGGGTGTGACATTAACAATGTTGTGATAGTTTCAGGTGAACAACAGGGACTCAGCCACACATCTACATGTATCCACTCTCCCCCAAACCCCCTCCCATGCAGGCTGCCACAGAACACTGAACACAGTTCCCTGTGCTCCACAGTGGGTCCTTGTTGGTTCTTCATTTTAAATACCCCAGTGTGTACATGACCGTCCCATACTCCCTAACTGTCCCTTCTACCCTGCAAACATAAGTTCATTTTCGAAGTCTGTGAGTCTCTTTCTGTTTTCTAAGTTCATTTGTATGATTCCTTTTTAGTTTCCACATATAAGGGTGTCTTTTGATACTGCTCCTTGATTTATTTTTAATTGAAGGGTAATTGCTTCCAGTGTCGTGTTGGTCTCTGCCGTAGCGCAGTGTGAATCGCAATGAGTACACTGTATGCCCTCCCTCTAGAACTCCCCTCCCACCCCTCACCCCATCCCACCGCTGCGGGTCCTCACAGAGCACAGGGTTGAGTCCCCAAGTCATGGAGCAACTTCCCAGTTGATATCTATATAAAAAAATTAGGATTTTTTTAAAATTTATTAATTTTTAATTGAAGAATTGCTTTACAATATTGTGTTGGTTTCTGCCATCCATCACCTTAATCAGCCACAGTCAGTCAGTTCAGTCGCTCAGTCGTGTCCGACTCTGTGACCCCATGAACCGCAGCATGCCAGGCCTCCCTGTCCATCACCAGCTCCCGGAGTTTACTCAAACCCATGTCCATCAAGTCGGTGATGCCATCCAGCCATCTCATCCTCTGTCGTCCCCTTCTCCTCCTGCCCCCAATCCCTCCCAGCATCAGGGTCTTTTCAAATGAGTCAGCTCTTTGCATCATGTGGCCTAAGTATTGGACCTTCAGCTTCAGCATCAGTCCTTTCAATGAATATTCAGGAGTGATCTCCTTTAGGATGGACTGGTTGGATCTCCTTGCAGTCCAAGGGACTCTCAACAGTCTTCTCCAACACCACAGTTCAAAAGTATCAATTTTTCAGCGCTCAGCTTTCTTCACAGTCCAACTCTCACATCCAACATGACCACTGGAAAAACCATAGCCTTGACTAGATGGACCTTTGTTGGCAAAGTAATGTCTCTGCTTTTTAATATGCTGTCTAGGTTGGCCATAACTTCCCTTCCAAAGAGTGTCTTTTAATTTCATGGCTGCAGTCACCATCTGTAGTGATTTTGGAGCTCCCCAAAATAAAGCCAGCCACATGTCTCCTCCAAAGAGAGCCATGCAGTAGCATCTGGTGCGTCCACAACGGTGTACAACCACCACCTGTATCTAGAAGCAAAACACTTCCCCCAAAGGAAACCCTGACTCCACTAAGCAGCCCTTCCCCCATCCGCTCCCCTCCCCCCACCCCCCACCCCCCACTTCCGCCCAGCCCCTGGCCATCTGGGTGGGCTAGGGGCTTCGCAGGAGAGGAACTGGGGGGTCGGTAGGCGGATGTGGGCCCAACCGGGAGGACATCCCGGGGCTCAGCGCGGACACAGTGCAGAGAACTCCACTCAGGTCTTTCCCTTATACTGCGGAAGAACGCGGAAGTATCAGCCATCCCAGTGGGTGCTCGTCAGCAGTGCAGCCCCGCGAGGTCTTGAGCTCCGGGGAGCCTCAGACACCCTGGCGCGCCCATTAACATCCAAGGAGGCGCCCCCAAAGTTCTCAGGTGCTGCCGCCGCGGGTCCCGGGGTTGCCCCTCAACTGTGCGGACACCGGCCAGTCGGCCACACGTCCCTCATCCTCTTCATGGACCCCTCCAGCCTTCCCATCCTCCCGTCGCCCCACAGAACTCCCATTCTCCAAATTAAGCTTCTCTAGGAGTTTTCAGTGGAAGAGAAACTGCTCTTAAATTAAAAAAAAGAAAGAAATGATAATTGTGTGCTGTGATAGAGGTGTTAGCCGAGGGGACAGTGGTGAGCCTGTTGTGACTCATCAGGGTACCAGCTCAAGACGCTGCCTGCCTTAAACCTATACAAGGGTATAGCTCGGTTCTATCTCAATGGAAAGAAGTTTTCAAGTCCAAAGATAAAAAACAGAAGGTTTTCTGGAATGCAGAAATGTGGTCCCGCATGCACTCGCTTGTGCAACGGATGGGTGGGGGGCGCGGATGGCGGCCTCGGCCGGGCTGGCCCCATCCCCCGCCAGGCAATGTCATTATCGCGGCTCCGCTTTGTTCTCTGCGGTACCAGCGGCGGCTGCGGGCAGGCTTATCGGTCGCCATGGAAACTGCCGCCTGGCGTGGGAGGGGCGGGAGCCGGTGGAAGCGGTGGAGAGGGAGCCTCCAAGGCTGGAATTTTCCAGGCTCGGGAGGTAAACATGCTCGGGTTTGAGAAACACGGGCCCGCACGTCGCTGTCACGTCTCTGTGCTTCTTGACAGAGGAGGCGGTCGGCCTGTCTAATTGCTGGAGAATCCCAAGAGTATTAGATTCCTCCTGGGAGGGTCGGCAGTCCCGCGAGTGGGCATCTGTTGCAGCAGACAGTCGACTCCCTGAACCGCCCTTTTTAATTGAATTATGGCTGATAGGAGGCAAAACAGTAAGGAGAGCTGTAAACACGCAGAGAAAGAAGATGGATGGGTGTGACTGGAGAGGATTGCACTGAGGAAGCCAGCCAGGCAGAGCAAGACAAATACCCCGAGGCACAGCCTAGAGGGGGGGTCTTTGAAAAGCGATAGGGATGAGCTTGTTTACAAAACAGAAATAGACCCACAGACACAGAAAGCAAGCCTACAGGGTTACCAAAGGGGAGAGGGGGCCGGAAGGCGAAATTAGGAGTCTGGGATTAACATAAACACACAAAATAGATAACCACAAGTAATAACCTAGAAGGAAAAGTAATCTGAAATAGGATATAGCCGTTCTGTATTTTTTTAAAACAGAAGAGAAGATGTAAAGCTTTTATATAGTTGTTCAGTTGCTCAGTGGTGTCTGACTCCCCCAGGCTCTTCTGTCCTTGGGATTCTCCAGGCAAGAATACTGGAGTGGGTTGCCATTTCCTCCTCCAGGCGATCTCTCCTGAGCGGATCGAACCCGAGTCTCCTGTGTCCCTGCACTGAGGGGCAGGTTGTGTACCACAGAGCCACCAGGGAAGCCCCCAAGCTTTTCTTACGTAGAATGAATAAACAAGTTTCTTTTTGCAGAGCACAGAGAACTATATTCGGTATCCTGTGATAAACCATAATAGAAAAGAATATATACAAGAGAATTTGTATATAACTGAATATATATGATATATAGAGAGAACTGAATCACTTTGCTGTACACCTGAAACTAACACAGCCTCGTAAGTCAGCTGTGGGCTTCCCTGGTGATCAGATGGTGAAGAATCCCCCTGTAATGCAGGAGATGCATTCAAGTATACTCCAATTCAACTATACTATACTCATTCTACTCCAATTAAAAAAAAAAAAGAAAAGGAAAGAAAAAGAAGATGGTTTGAAGCAAGTGCACTGGAAAAGTGCTATTATTGGGGAGGTGATTGACAGCTTCCATCCGTGATGGCATGTGTTGGGACTTCAGCTCCTGATGCAGTAATTATGTTGCCCAAATGTGTTTGTGTGCAAGCTCGGTGCTTCGGTTCATTCATTCACATGGCTGTGCAGTGTGTGAATACGCTCTGTTTTGTTTAACATATCCATTCTCTCCGTGGTAGCATTAGACTCCCACACCCCCCGCCAGGTTTTTGCGAGTACTGAAGAAGTTGACACGAGTCTGCGTCAGATAAATTAACTGTTGCAGTGTTCATTCTGGTATTTTTTTCCTTCCTCTATGTGGAGAGTCTCTCCAGGGTGTTTGTCCAGTGAGGGAATTAGTGGCTGATGTTGGAGCTCATCGTTTCAGCCTGTCTGTACATTGTGACATGACTGTCCCGATGGGGAGTTTGTTTTCTGTTTCCCCTACTAAAGGGAAGCCCCCAGAGGGCACAGACATTTTCTGTCTTCCCTCTCCATCATGTCAGAACACCAGGCACACTGTCAATACCCAGTACAATTTGTAGACGAATAATGAAAGTGCAAATTATTTTTTTTGCCCAAAATTGGGATCGTGGCACATATGTGAATTTTAATTTTTTTTCATATAACATTCTCTTATGATATTAAGTATTTTGTTAAAAGTTGTTTTCACCTTTTAAAAGCTTCTTTTCAGCTGGAGGATAATTCCTTTACAGTGTTATGCTGGTTTCTGCCATACATCAACAGGAATCAGCCATAGGTATACATATGTCCTTTGACTGTGTGGATCACAATAAACTGTGGAAAATTCTGACAGAGATGGGAATGCCAGACCACCTGACCTACCTCTTGAGAAACCTATATGCAGGTCAGGAAGCAACAGTTAGAACTGGACAAGGAACAACAGACTGGTTCCAAATAGGAAAAGGAGTACGTCAGGGCTGGATATTGTCACCCTGCTTATTTAACTTCTATGCAGAGTACATCATGAGACACCCTGGACTGGAAGAAACAAGCTGGAATCAAGATTGCCGGGAGAAATATCAATAAATTCAGATATGCAGATGATACCACCCTTATGGCAGAAAGTGAAGAGGAACTAAAAAGCCTCTTGATGAAAGTGAAAGTGGAGAGTGAAAAGTTTGGCTTAAAGCTCAACATTCAGAAAACGAAGATCATGGCATGTGGTCCCATCACTTCATGGGAAATAGATGGGGAAACAGTGTCAGACTTTATTTTTCTGGGCTCCAAAATCACTGTAGATGGTGACTGCAGCCATGAAATTAAAAGACGCTTACTTCTTGGAAGGAAAGTTATGACCAACCTAGATAGCATATTCAAAAGCAGAGACATTACTTTGCCAACAAAGGTCCGTCTAGTCAAGGCTTTGGTTTTTCCAGTGGTCATGTATGGATGTGAGAGTTGGACTGTGAAGAAAGCTGAGCACCGAAGAATTGATACTTTTGAACTGTGGTGTTGGAGAAGACTCTTGAGAGTCCCTTGGACTGCAGGGAGATCCAACCAGTCCATTCTGAAGGAGATCAGCCCTGGGATTTCTTTGGAAGGAGTGCTGCTAAAGCTGAAACTCCAGTACTTTGGCCACCTCATGCGAAGAGTTGACTCATTGGAGAAGACTCTGATGCTGGGAGGGATTGGGGGCAGGAGGAGAAGGGGACAACAGAGGATGAGATGGCTGGATGGCATCACTGACTCAATGGATGTGAGTTGAGTGAACTCCTGGAGTTGGTGATGGACAGGGAGGCCTGGCATACTGCGATTCATGGGGCTGCAAAGAGTCAGACACGACTGGGCAACTGAACTGAACTGATACATATGTCCCCTGCCTCTGGAAGTTCCCTGCCACCTCCCACCCCGTCCCCTGGCTCCAGGCTGATGGAGCTCCCTGAGCTGGGCTCCCCGTGTCACGCGTCAGCCCCGCGTTGGTGATCTGTTTTATACATGGTGGTGCATATGTGTCCATGCTACTCTCTCAATTTGAATTTGAAAGCAAAAAAGCAGCACCTCTCTTTCAGAAACACAGATGAATCCGTGGATCTGTAGGAATGTGTCTTATGCCACTCATTCCCTTGATCTTGACAGAGAAAGAGGCGCCTGTGCAGGGTCTGGGGTTGCTGACTGTCTCCATGTGTTGCAAAAACAGTTACGTCTTTTCTATCTGGGGCGCTCATCTCATTTTTACCATTTTTTAAGTGGTGGAAAAATGCACATCCCATGACTTTTACCTTTGAAACCAGTTTTTATGTACAGTTGTGCACCGCCAGGTACGCTCATGTTGTTGTGCGGCCGAGGTTCTCATCTTGCCAGACTGAAAGCCTGTGCCCAGCAGACTCCTCACCGTCCACCCCCTGGGCACCACCGTTCTCCCTCTGAATCTGGCTCTGGGGGCCTCATAGAAGTGGGGACATACAGCTGTTGTCTAATCACTCTGGAGCAAAATTATTTTCATAAGAAGAGGCGACGCAGCCAAAACCAACAAGCAAACGTGCACAACACACAGGAGGCGCATTCCAGAGGTGCACCAGGCCGTCAGTTAATAAAATACTGCGTGTCACTTATGTGACACTTTTTGTTACTTGAGTTATACGGTGGTATTTGGGGGGTGATTCCATGCTGCCTCGTACAGTCATCCTGAGCACGTTTTCATTTGTGTATCCCGTTTTCCTGTTTGTTGTTTTGCGTTCTCTTCTTCAGAGAGGCTCCCCACCTGCCCCCCACCCCAATTGCACAACTTCAAAGCCTACTAAGCCCGGATCTCCTCTGGGTCAAGTGCTCGATAACTTCTCTCTTATGTTTCAAAACCCAGACTTTGAAACCAAACTGAGACGTCATTTCCCGCCTTATCAGGCAGATAAAGATGAAAGAATTGATACCACCCAAGGTTGACAGGGGACTGGAGGAAGGGGTGTTGGAGAGGGATGGCTGGTTCATCCTTCCTAGCAAACATTCTGGCAGGGATTATAGAGTTTAGAAGGCACATTACCCTTTGATCCAATAATTCCACTTCTGGGACTCTGTCCCTGCCTGTCTGCATTCACACAAGAGCACCCACCCACACAGGGCTGAGGCGAGACCTTGACTCTGAGGGTCAGGAAAGCAAAAACAAGGCCGTGTAACACAGCCCCAAACGTGTCAGAGAAAGCGCCTCAACAACAACTTGTACCCTCTGCAAGGCGAGACTCACGGGCGCGGTGGGCATGAGCTGAGAGAGGAGCACCGACACACACATACCACCGCGTGTAAAGCAGATCCTAACAGGAGCTGGTGCCCAATGCAGGGAGCTCAGCTCAGCACTGAGGAGCCATCGAGCACGTGACCCAGAGGAGACCCGGGCCTAGTGGGCTTTGAAGTCTGGCAGTTTGGTGGGGGGTGGGTGCGGAGCCTCTCTGAGGAAGACAATGTGGCTGGTGCCAAGTCACTTCAGTCGTGTCTGACTCTGTGTGACCCCATGGACAGCAGCCCACCAGGCTCCTCTGTCCACAGGATTCTCTAGACAAGAAGGTTGGAGCGGGTTGCCATGTCCTTCTCCCGAGAAAGGGAACACAAAACAACAAACAGGAAAACGGGATACACAAATGAAAACGTGCTCAGGATGACTGTACGAGGCAGCATGGAATCACCCCCCAAATACCACCGTATAACTCAAGTAACAAAAAGTGTCACATAAGTGACACGCAGTATTTTATTAACTGACGGCCTGGCGCACCTCTGGAATGCGCCTCCTGTGTGTTGTGCACGTTTGCTTGTTGGTTTTGGCTGCGTCGCCTCTTCTTATGAAAATAATTTTGCTCCAGAGTGATTAGACAACAGCTGTATGTCCCCACTTCTATGAGGCCCCCAGAGCCAGATTCAGAGGGAGAACGGTGGTGCCCAGGGGGTGGACGGTGAGGAGTCTGCTGGGCACAGGCTTTCAGTCTGGCAAGATGAGAACCTCGGCCGCACAACAACATGAGCGTACCTGGCGGTGCACAACTGTACATAAAAACTGGTTTCAAAGGTAAAAGTCATGGGATGTGCATTTTTCCACCACTTAAAAAATGGTAAAAATGAGATGAGCGCCCCAGATAGAAAAGACGTAACTGTTTTTGCAACACATGGAGACAGTCAGCAACCCCAGACCCTGCACAGGCGCCTCTTTCTCTGTCAAGATCAAGGGAATGAGTGGCATAAGACACATTCCTACAGATCCATGGATTTATCAGTGTTTTTGAAACAGAGTGGCTGCTTTTTTGCTTTCAAATTCCCAAACAGCTGCAAGAATGTTGTCCGCGGTGGATGACAGCCGCCCAGAACTTGTTTTCCTCTCTTGAGTAAGCTCTCCGAGAGAGAGTGTGGTGCAGGCACAAAGCTCCCAGGCACACTGTTTCACAGAGTGCCCCAGGGTGATAAGCCCAAGGTGGGCCACGTCTGGACAGTCCCCGCGGCGTCCAGGGCAGAATCGTAGACTCAGCGTCCCACTTGGCGCCTGGCATGGACATGGAGAGTCTGATTTGCCACTTGGTTTAGTAAACACTTCCCCTGTTATTTAAATTAATTCTTTATATACAGTTCTGTTTAAATAAGGCACATTTGTTTTCTCACTTTGATTTTTTTTTACCTCCTCCTAAGTGCCCAAGATGAGTATGATGACAACTCCCATGAAATTTATTTAAAGAGTTATTCAAAGAGTAAATATTCCTTATTGTCTGGTCTAGTGCATTTGTGTTTGAATAATGTATCATCTGAGTCAACACGGCCTTCTGTGCTCTGCATCAAGTCTTTGCAGTTGTTGCATAGCTCGAGGTATATTTTCTTCCTTTGAAAACCTGTTTGATGCAAGGAATGCTGTTCTGGTTGAAAACTGTATACAAACAAAACAGTGAGGTGCAAACATTAGTGTTTGAAATAATGAGGCTCTATCTCAAGTAAGCTATGTATTGTCATGGCATAGTCAGGGGATTCTTTGTAAATATTATTGAGATCACACTTTGAGGGGAAGAAAACCGTGTTCAGTGGAAGATGGCTCATTATAACAGTTCATGATGAAAGCTCAAAGTCCTTACTAAAATCAGCAATTTTTTTCCTAACTTTATTTTTTTTAGGTTTTATTAAGAAATGACTGACATACATCACTGTCTAAGGGGGACAGCGTGATGGTTTGCTTTGCATCTATTGTGAAATGATTATCACAGGAGGTCAGCTGACAACTGCCTTCTTATAGAGATATGAGAAAGAGAAAAGGAGAAAAGAATAAAGGAGAAACATTCACCTTATGTTTAGAATTCTTAGGATTTCTCTCTTAAGAACTTTCCTACATATCATACAATACTGTGAGCTATGGGCTTCCCCAGTAAAAATTCAGCCAGTAAAAGTTCTGCCTGCAATGCAGGAGACCCCGGTTTGATTCCTGGGTTGGGAAGATCCCCTGGAGAAGGGGTAGGCTGCCCACTCCAGTATTCTTGGGCTTCCCTGGTGGCTCAGATGGTGAAGACTCCGCCTGCAGTGTGGGAGACCTGGGTTCTGTCCCTGGGTTGGAAAGACCCCCTGGAGGAGGGCCTGGCAACCCACTCCAGTAGTCATCCTGTGTATCATGTCCCTTCCACACACTGTTGCTGTTCAGTCGCTAAGTCGTGTCTGACTCTTTGTGACCCTCTGGACTGCAGCACACCAGGCTCCTCTGTGTTCCACTGTACCCTGGAGTTTGCTCAGGTTCCTGTCCGTTGAATCATGTCCCTTCCACATAGCTATGACTGGAGGTCCGTACCTTTTGACCCCCTGCCTCTAATTCCTCCTCCTTCCCATTCTGCTTCTGGTAGTCACAAGTCTATTTCTTCCGGGGTCAGTCTTCGTAAATTGTATGTTTCTGAGAATTCTCCCATCCCTTCTGGGTGTATGGTTTGTTGGTGTATAACTGTTCACACAACCTCTTAGGATCCTCCGGGTGTTTGTGGTGTTAGTTATTGTAATCATATCTCCTATAAAATCAGCATAAGTGTATGGAAACGAAGCTCTTGCTGACCTCCTGGCCCATTTTTTGGTGACCCAGAAACTGTGGTTTGTATTTGCTCTCATGTCCATGTTTCCTTCTGCTTTTAATTTCCTGTTTGGAAGAGTTCCGGGTTCTTGTAATGAGGGGAAAAAAAAAAACATCTTCTGCAGTTGTTTTCATGACTTCTATCTTTTTGGCTGTCATAGCTCTGTTTCTTTTCATTATGACTTTTGTCTAACAGCATTTACAGTTATCTTCAAATTTGGAAGGCCCTGCCAGACTTTCTTTCTCTCAGACTGAAACTTGGCTTCCATGGGCATGTTTCAATCTCTGGCATATTTGGATTCTGATGTGATTGATAATTCTGAAAAAAAAAATGTAAATCTGATCTGAAACTAAATTGTACCCGAGGGCAGTTGAAATGCTTTTTTCAAATTGTCATCATGTTGTACAGGAGGGGGCTGAAAAACGGTGCTGTCAGATCACTGTTTTACTAGCACGATTGACGGACGGACTGATGAAGGAGGGCTTCCCTGTGGCTCAGACAGTAAAGATTCTGCCTGCAATGGGGGAGACCCTGGTTTGATCCCTTGGCCGGGAAGATCCCCTGGAGAAGGGAATGGCAACTCACTCCAGTATTCTGGCCTGGAGAATCCCATGGTTGGAGGAGCCTGGTGGGCTACACTCCACGGGGTCTCAAAGAGTCAGACGTGACTGAGGGACTAACACTCACTTTCTGATGAATGAGCACATACAAGAACTACGTCACTGAAGCACGTCCTTCTTCAGTTGTCATCTCTGTGTCAGAGGGACTTGTATGTGACACTTAGACTGGAGCCACCAGACCTCGTTGGGACCACATGCGTCAGACATCCATCTGTACATCTTCACAAACAGTCTTACTTGCTGTTTGTCCATCAAGTCTGACCCAAGCAAAGCAGAGATTCTGCTAAAAATCTATTCCACAGTTTACCAAAATGGTACCATCACAGACACTGCCCTGCAGAGGGGTGAACGGCTGGCAGGGAGCGACTGGTATGTGGTCAAGCATCTGTGATAATCGAACCTTCGCTTGCAGGCTTCACATTTCTCCTGTTTAGAAGAGTTTCCCATGAACTAGCTTCCACTTTGTGCCTCTCAAACCTCATTTCTTCTCACGTTTCTGGTGCCCTGAACAAAGCAACAGGTTCACAGAGGACTGAAGCTGAGGCTCCAATACTCGGCCCACCTGATGCAAGGAGCTGACTCTCTGGAAAAGACCCTGGTGCTGGGAGAGACTGAGGGCAGGAGGAGAAGGGGGCGGCAGAGGATGAGATGCTTGGACCTAATGCAAGGAGCTGTCTCTCTGGAAAAGACCCTGGTGCTGGGAGAGACAGCAGGCAGGAGGAGAAGGGGGCGGCAGAGGGTGAGATGCTTGGATGGCATCGCCGACTGGATGGACACGAGTTTGAGCAGACAGTGAAGGACAGGGAAGCCTGCCGTGCTCCAGTCCACGGGGTGGTAGAGAGTCAAACATGACAGAGTGGCTGAACAGCAACAGTCAACAGTCATGTGTCATGCCAGCCTTAGGAAACCAAGAGAGTGACCCCTCCTTACTCCTCTGTGACTGAAACGCACACAGCTAGTGACTGGGGCAGGGGATCCGACGGTCAGACGTGCTGGGGGCAGGTTTACCCAGCGCGCCATTGAAATTCTTCTCATGGTGAGGTGGGGGTTTCCTCAGGTTGCCGTGCAAAGTGCTGCAGACCAGGCGTCTGAAGCATCAGAAGCATTTTATCTCTGGCTCCAGAGGCTGCCAGGCTGAGATGGAGGTGTCGGCCAGGCGGGCTCCTTCTGAAGTCATGTGGGAAGGTGGCCGCGGGGCTCTCCCCTCCCTCTGACCGGCAGCTTTCATCTCCGTGTCTGTTTCCGTGGCCCTTTCTCTACACCTGTCTATCTGCAGATCTCCGCTGCAGATTCCTCGGGGCTTTTGCCCTCAGCGGGGCAAGGATTCTGTGTACGTGCTAAGTCACCTCAGACTCTTTGTGACCCCATGAACTGTAGCCCACCAGGCTCCTCTGTCCATGGGATTTCTCAGTCAAGAACACTGGAGCGGGTTGCCATTTCCTTCTCCAAGGGATCTTCCCAGCCCAGGGATCGAACCCGCGTCTCCTATGGCTACCTACATTGGCAGACGAGTTCTTTACCACTAGTGGCACCTGGGAAGCCCTCTGCCGTCCCCATCTGTCCCCAAATCTCTTCTTATAAGGACTTCAATCATACTGGACTGGAGTCCACCCTATGGCCTCATTTTAACTGGATTACCTCTGCAAACACCCCCTCTCCAAATAGGGTCACATTTTGAGGTCCTGCGGGTGAATACCTCAACAACTGAATTGGCGGTCAGGACAGTGGATATGGTCCCAGTGGCAAAGAACCCACTTACCTACCAGTGCAGGAGACACAGGAGACTCGGGTCCCATCCCTGGGTGGGGAAGAGCCCCTGGAGAAGGCAACCCACCCCCGTATTCTGGCCTGGAGAATCCCATGGACAGAGGAGCCTGGCAGGCTACAGTCCATGGGGTCTCAAAGAGTCGGACCCAACTGAGCGTGCGCGTGCACACACACACACATATATTTCCTGATTTTTTCCATTGTAGGTTATAAGACATTGCATAGGGTTCTCTGTGCTATGCAGTAGGTCTTTGTAGTTTACATACTTTTGTTTTTTAACTTTTGGCTGCATGTGGTCTTCCTTGCCGCACACAGGCTCTCTGTTGCACATGTGGGTGTCTCTAGGTGTGACCTGCGGGCTCAGTAGCCGTGGCACGTGGGCTTGGCTGCCCTGTGGCCTCTGGGGACTTAGTTCCCCACCAACAATGGAACCTGTGCCCCTTACATTGGAAGGCATATTCTCGGCCACTGGACCACTGAGGAAGACCCTCTGTCTTTATATATATATAAATTCATATATATAGGAATGTGAGTATGCTAGTCCCTATCCCCTAAGTTTGTTATACTTTAAAAAATATATAGACACATATTTAATATAGTCAGATTCCTCTCTTTGCCCTTGGCTGGGCAGGGGTCTCCCTGCTCTGCTGAAGTGGCTCCGGGGTGGCAGATGGCGCTCTGCTGGCAGGCTCCCTGTCTGGGTGGGTTGATTCTCAGGGCCAGCAGTGGCTGATGGTGCTGACGGCTGTGCCCGCCCCAGGATAGTTTGATGGTCGCTTGTACAGCTACAGAACCTCTCTGCTGCCACATTTCCAAATGTAGGTTTTATCACTCTTTATATATGGTAAAGCAGATAGATTCCTCCTGTCTTCTCCAAAAGGCAGGCAGGAGAGATTAGCAGTTATGAGGGGTTTTTTCCTGTGGTTCAGTCACTCAGTCATGTCTGACTCTTTGTGACCCAGTGGACTGCAGCACGCCAGGCTCCCCTGTCCTTCACTATCTCCCAGAGTTTGCTCAAACTCATGTCCACTGGGTCAGTGATGCCATGCAACCATCTTATCCCCTGCCCCCCTTCTCCTCCTGCCTTCAGTCTTTCCCAGCATCAGGGTCTTTTCCAGTGAGTCAGCTCTTCGTATCAGGTGGCCAAAGTACTGGCGCTTCAGAGGGTTTACCATGTACTGATCATCTTGTGTGTCTAAATTACTTCAGTTAAGCCTCAACATCACCCTAACAAGTGAGGTACTCGAGAAGAAAGGTGTGACACGTGAGTCACCAACCCAGAGCCAGCGTACAGTGGGTGTAGCATTAATATGAACCATATGGCCGAAAGAAACCCCAAAACAAAGCAATATACATTGTCTTCAAGTACAGAGGGCCAGTGTCCAGGACTGGCTACCTACTAGGGCGTGAAACAAGCCTCAACAAATTTAAGAGGGTAGAAGTTACATCTCAAGCATCTTTCGTGGCCACAATGCCATGAAATGAATTAACGCCAGAAAAAGAAATGAGAAAAAAATCTGAGAAAGTAGCATTGGCATGTACGCACTGCTGTGTGAGACAGACGGCTAGCGGGGAGCTGCTGTGCCACACAGAGAGCCCAGCCCGGTGCTCTGTGATGACCCAGAGGGGTGGGTGGGGAGGGGAGGGCAACTCAAGAGGGAGGGGACACACGTGTAATGATGACCGGTGCACGTTGCCCTATGGCAGAAACCAGCACAGTTTTGTGAAGCAATTATCCTCCAGTTAAAAAATTTTAAAAAATGGTTACTTGGCAGCTAAACAGCATTCCACAAAAAGTAACCAACAGAGTCAACGATGAAATCAGAGAGCACATCTTAAAAAAGCTGAATCCTGTGGACACTCCGAGCTTCCCAGGCGGCTCAGCGGTAAAGAGTCCACCTGCAATGCAGGAGGCACAGGAGACATGGGCTGATCCTTGGGTCGGGAAGATCCCCCGGAGGAGGAAATGGCAATCCACTCCAGTGTTCTTGCCACGGACAGAGGAGCCTGGCGGGCTACAGTCCGTGGGGTCGCAGAGACCCGGCCCCAGCTGAGGCCCACAGAAACCCGAGAGCAAGCGCGGCTGCTCAGTGACTTCCCGCTTGGTTCATAGATGCCAGCGCGGGCGCCCCGAGTTCAGGCCCTGCCAGCCTCAGCTCACCCTGCTCCCGCCCGCTCCCCCGGGCGCCCGCTCCCGCCTCGGGGCCTCTGCAGCACTGAGTGCTGTGCCCTCTGCGGGGAGGCGCCTCCTCTTGTTTGCCCCGCTTTGTGCCCCTGGGGAGGGCCCCCAGACCTCCTTGTCTAAGCCCTGCCCCCGTGTTTCGCTGTCTATGCAAGGACCCTGAGCTCGTCCTCATCTTAGGACTCCTCACCCCACCGTCACGTCACATACGTGTTCGCAGCCCACCTCCTAGACTAGAATACGAATTCCCAGTAACCCAAGGCCTCTCCCACTGCTTTCAGAGAATCCCTGGTCTACGGCAAGTGAGAACTTGTGTAAGAAAGAGTGAATGAAACAACAATGTCTGAATGAGGTAGTGTCGCCCGTGGCCGAGACTCCTAGCCCTAGGTGTGGCAAACAGGAAGGTCCCAGCCCGATTTCACCACGTGGACAAATGCAAGAATGTGTAAACGGTGAAGCAGACAGTGTTGGCTACCCCTGGGGCTTGCGGGGGATCGCTGGGGGGTTGTGTGCTGAGACCCTGGAGAAACCGGTTTTGTCACCTTCTGCAGAGACCCTCCCTGATGCTACTGTTGTGTTTTCACGCTGTTTCCCAGGCACAGAGGCGGTGCCTGAGATGTGTCTGGGGGGCGGGGGTGCCCGCTGGACCCTTCCCCTGGCCGGGCTGCATTGGTTTAGCTGCTTTGCTCTGTTCATCCCTCCAGAGCTTTCTCGCTGCAGCTGTTGCCATGGAAACTGGAGCCAGGGCCGTGGCAGAGGCGCAGGGCTGTGGAGATGGAGAAAGACCTGCAGAATCTGGAATTTTTCAGCCTGTAAAGGTGAACACAGGTGGCTTCAAAGGTGTCTCAACACAGCCAAGGTGTGGGGCATCAAACATGGTAGCCACTGGCCACCCTCAGCTCATGGAGAGCTTGGAATATACCTGGTCTCAAATATATGAGATTCATTATATGTGGACTGTAAAATAATATGGTGCAGGCGAATTTAGTTACAAAACAGAAATAGAGACACAGGCGTAGAAAACAGACTTCGGGTTACCAGGGCACAAGGGTGGGGAAGGGCAAATCGGGACTTTGGGACTGACATGTGCACACCGCTCTATATAAAATAGGAGGCTGATAAGGACCTGCTGTGGAGAAGGCGATGGCACCCCACTCCAGTGCTCTTGCCTGGAAAATCCCATGGACGGAGGAGCCTGGTGGGCTGCAGTCCATGGGGTCGCTAAGAGTCAGACATGACTGACCAACTTCACTTTCTCTTTTCACTTTCACGCATTGGAGAAGGAAATGGCAACCCACTCCAGTGTTCTTGCCTGGAGAATCCCAGGGACGGGGGAGCCTGGTGGGCTGCCGTCCATGGGTCGCTAAGAGTCAGACACGACTGAAGCGACTTAGCAGCAGCAGCAACAAGGACCTGCTGTGGAACACAGGGAAGGCACTCAGTACTCCGTAATGACCTAAGTAGGAGAAGAATCTAAAAAAGAATGGATATATGTGTACACGTAACTGGTTCACTTTGGTATACACCTGAAACTAAGACAACACTGTAAATCAACTCCAAGTCAAAATTTTTAAAAAAGAGAATTTTGTTCAATTTGAGATGGACTCTCATTGCAAAACACTCAATAGATTTCAAAAAGTTAGTGCAAAAGATTTTTAATTCCTTGTTCAATATTTTGTATTCTTAATTTCACATATCTTTTTTTTTCTTGTATGAAAGCAGTCCCTAGAAGACGTAGTTTCATATGTGGCTTGAATTTGTTGCTGTTGTGTTTCTATTGCACAGAGCCCTTCAAGAGTATATGCAAGTGAATGAATGAACGAAAGATGATTGGTCAGAACTGGAATTGTCATGTACTAAATGCTGGACTGGAGGAAACACAAGCTGGAATCAAGATTGCCGGGAGAAATATCAATAACCTCAGATATGCAGATGATACCACCCTTATGGCAGAAAGTGAAGAGGAACTAAAAAGCCTCTTGATGAAAGTGAAAGTGGAGAGTGTAAAGGTTGGCTTAAAGGTCAACATTCAGAAAACTAAGATCATGGCATACGGTCCCATCACTTCATGGGAAATAGATGGGGAAACTGTGGAAACAGTGTCAGACCTTATTTTTCTGGGCTCCAAAATCACTGCAGATGGTGACTGCAGCCATGAAATTAAAAGACGCTTACTCCTTGGAAGGAAAGTTATGACCAACCTAGATAGCATATTCAAAAGCAGAGACGTCACTTTGCCAACAAAGATTCACCTAGTCAAAGCTATGGTCTTTCCTGTGGTCATGTATGGATGTGAGAGCTGGACTGTGAAGAAGGCTGAGCGCCGAAGAATTGATGCTTTTGAACTGTGGTGTTGGAGAAGACTCTTGAGAGTCCCTTGGACTGCAAGGAGATCCAACCAGTCCATTCTGAAGGAGATCAGCCCTGGGATTTCTTTGGAAGGAATGATGCTAAAGCTGAAACTCCAGTACTTTGGCCACCTCATGCGAAGAGTTGACTCATTGGAGAAGACTCTGATGCTGGGAGGGATTGAGGGCAGGAGGAGAAGGGGACGACAGAGGATGAGATGGCTGGATGGCATCACTGACTGGATAAATGTGAGTCTGAGTGACCTCCGAGAGCTGGTGATGGATAGGGAGGCCTGGCGTGCTGCGGTTCATGGGGTCGCAAAGAGTCGGACACGACTGAGCGACTGATCTGATCTGATGTCCTATCCTGCTTTCTTCCTCAAGCAGTTTATTGCTTCAGTAGGTAATTAAATATCTTAGTTGAAGAGTTTAGAGATAACAGTTTTCAGTAGTGAATTAAAGTGGGAGTTAATTACAATTTTCCAACCCCGGCATTAAAATGCCACGTATATGTTTAAAAAAGGAGGCTCCTGCTCCTGACTGTAAGACGCTCTACGGTCATGGCAGTCGACGACTCGTGGGTTCGTTCCACGCACCGGCTTCTGCAGCCTCACTGTCCCGTACAGTGTCAGCGTGGCCGCCGAGCAGACAGGCAGACCTTCCCGATTTTCAGGTTGACCAGGTTCCCAGAAGCAGGGTGCCAAGCCCAAGGGCTCCCCTGGACACCTGATGCTTTGAGACTTGTTGCTGAGATGCTTCTGTAAGGCTGCACCCACCTGTACCTGTACCCGTTCCCACTGGCCTGGTTTAAAGGGTCCATTTACCCTCCCTACTCCTGCCAGCGCTGACTGTCATTGTTCATCTCTGTCAGAGCAATGATGTTTCATTTGGGTTTTGGTGTCCTAAGTCTCCTTTTCCCCCCACTTTTTATGTCTTCCAGCTTTACTGAAATATAGCACGTATGGGTGGAGCATAGTGATTTGACTAATGCATTATTAAATGATGATCATAATAAGTTTAGTGAGCATCCACCATCCAATATAGATGCAAAATTGAAGCAGTGGAAATATATATATTTTTCCCTTGTGATGAGAACTCTCAGTATTTACTCTCTTAGCGATTTCATATACAGCATGCTGTTGGCGTTCTGTTGCTAAGTCATGTCTCACTCTTTGCAACCCCAGGAACATCAGTACAGCAGGATTCCCCTGTCCTCACTATCTCCTGGACTTTGCTCAAATTCTTATCTATTTAACCATGCTATCCAACCATCTCATCCTCTGTTGCCCCCTTCTCCTTTTGCCTTCAACGTTTCCCAACATCAGGGTCTTTTCCAGTGAGTCAGCTCTTCGTATCAGGTGGCCAAAGTATTGGAGATTTGGTTTCAGCACCAGTCCTTCCAACGAATCTTCAGGGTTGATCTCCTTTAGGATGGACTGTGGACCTCCTTGCAGTCCAAGGGACTCTCAAGCATCTTCTCCAGCACCGCAGTTCGAAAGCATCACTTCTTCGGCCCTCGGCCTTCTTTACGGTCCAACCGTCTTGCTAGACTGTTGTGGTGCAGGTTCCCTCTTGCTGCTCCTTCCTGTGTCTGGAGTTACGATCTATCACAATCCTTGATCTTACAGAGCTGTATATCTGGTACTTTGTTTTAAGTCACCTAGTCATCATTCACTTTATGGGGGCCTCAGTCACACGTTTGGTAACTGAAGGAACAGTCACCTCATAAAGAAGGCAGAATACAAGTAACATATGTCATAACACTAGCAGGGTCATGAGCAAATGTTGAATTAAGGTCTTCTATTAGGTGCAGCTCAAATTCTCCCCAGGTCATCTGACCAGTCAGTTCTGTACCAATCTTTAAGGGGAAAAGACTTATTATACTTGCCCATAAAACTGAGGGCCGAACAATTGATACTTTCCATCTGTGGTGCTGGAGAAGTCTTGAGAGTAGCTTGGACAGCAAGGAGATCAAACCTAATGGAAATCAACCCCAAATATTCATTGGAAGGACTGACTTTGGCCACCTGGTATGAAGAGCCGACCTACTGGAAAAGACCCTGATGCTGGGAAAGACTGAGGGCAGGAGGAGTAGGGGATGGCAGAGGGTGAGATGGTTGGTTGGCATCACTGACTTAATGGACGTGAGTTTGAGCAAACTGGGAGATGGTGAAGGACAGAGGAGCCTGGCGTGCTGCGGTCCGTGGGGTCACAAAAAGTCGGACACAACTGAGTGACTGAACAACAATAAAGTTCCCCAAAGATGCCTGCACGTACACGACAAGCCGTGGCTCATCTTGACCCCTTCCAGGACTAAGGAAGGAATGTTATCTTCTGAGGAGCCGCACCGCTGGCTCCAGAAGGAAGAAGGTTGATGTTGATGGTGGAGCAAGTATTTCTGCCTCTGGGGAGAGGAGGTCAACGCAAAGTGCCAAGGCGCAGCAGGCCAGTGGGGAGGGAGGAGGGCAGAGGGCAGAGGACAGGCGCTCCGTCTGCATCTCTCTCGTCTCACCTTCCTGAAAGTGTGAGCGCTCATTTCATCAGTCGTTAAAGCTTACCTGTGACGGGGGTTTTCATGTTCCTGCCTTAGTGTTCATGGATGGGATCGGGTGAAGCACTCTCTTTCTGTTTATTGATGTTTGGATTGCCTGGGTTTTTTTTTTTTTTTTTTTTTTTCAGTTCAGTTCAGTTCAGTTACTCGGTCGTGTCCGACTCTTTGCAACCCCATGGACTGCAGCATACCAGGACTCTCTATCACCAACTCCTGAAGTTTACTAAAATTCATGTCCATTGAGTCAGTGATGCCATCCAGCCATCTCATCCTATCGTCCCCTTCTCCTCCTGCCCTCAATCTTTCTCAGCATCAAGGTCTTTTCCAATGAGTCAGTTCTATGCGTCAGGTGGCCAAAATATTGAAGTTTCAGCTTCAGCATCAGTCAGGACTGATCTCCTTTAGGATGGACTGTTTGGATCTCCTTGATGTCCAAGGGACTCTCGAGAGTCTTCTCCAACACCACAGTTCAAAAGCATCAATTCTTCAGTGCTCAGCTTTCTTTATAGTCCAACTCTCACATCCATACATGACCACTGAAAAAACCATAGCCTTGACTAGACGGACCTTTGTTGGCAAAGTAATGTCTCTGTTTTTGAATATGCTATCTAGGTTGGTCATAACCTTCCTTCCAAGGAGTAAGCGTCTTCCAATTTCATGGCTGCAGTCACCATCTGCAGTGATTTTGGAGCCCAGAAAAATAAAGTCTGACACTGTTTCTACTGTTTCCCCATCTATTTGCCATGAAGTGATGGGACCAGATGCCATGATCTTAGTTTTCTGAATGTTGAGCTTTAAGCCAACTTTTTCATTCTCCTCTTTGACTTTCATCAAGAGGCTCTTTAGTTCCTCTTTGCTTTTTGCCATAAGGGTGGTGTCATCTGCACATCTGAGGTTATTGTTATTTCTCCCGGCAATCTTGATTCCAACTTGTGCTTTTTTCAGATTTATTTATTTATTTTTGAAGGGATAGACTAACACGCTCAAGGATTCTTGGGCTTCCCTTGTGGCTTAGCTAGTGAAGAATCTGCCTGCAGTGCTGGAGACCTGGGTTTGATCCCTGGGTTGGGAATATCCCCTGGAAAAGGGAGCAGCTACCCACTCTGGTATTCTGGCTTGGAGAATCCCATGGACAGTATGGTCCACGGGGTCGCAAAGAGTTGGACACTACGGAGCCACTTTCTCTCTCACTTCCCGTTCCTTTCTGCCTGTGCTGGGTCTCTGTTGCTGCGCCTGGGCTCTCTCCAGGCGTGGAGCGTGGCCTCTGCTCCTGGCTGCGGAGCGTGGGCTCCTCCGTGCAGTGGCCTCTCCTGTTGCAGAGCGCAGGCTCAGCAGCCGCCCTGATGGGCGTCTTCCTGGCTGTCCCCTGCGTTAGCAGGCGGATTCTTAACCACTACACCTCCAGGGAAGCCCTGGATTGTCTTCAACAAAGCATTTCTCCCCCCACCCCGCAGTCAGAAACATATTCTCCTGTGGTCTGTGTGTGTGTGTGTTTGGCCGCACCTTCCCCAGTCAGGGATGGGACCCCCGCTCCTGCAGTCAAAGTGCAGAGCCTTGACCACTGGGCCACGGGGAAGTCCCTCTCCTGCACTGTATTGAGTTGGACTCAGAAAAGAGCCCTGCCCCTGTTGAGTCCCTTTTCCTCCTTCCTGCACCCAGAAACTCTAGTCCTTACCAGGGCTCCCAGATCTCAGTGTTACAGAAGGCATTGGCCACGTCTGCACTCAGCTGGGAGTTGTCCTTATTTAGTCGTTCAGTCGTGTCCGACTCTCTGTGACCCCGTGGACTGCAGCCCGCCAGGCTCCTCTGTCCATGGGATTCCCCAGGCAGGAATACTGGAGAGGGTTGCCTTTCCTTGCTCCAGGGGATCTTCCCCACCCAGGGATCGAACCCACGTCTCCTGCACTCGCAGGCTGATTCTTTACCGTCTGAGCCACCAGGGAAGCCCCTCAGTCAGGAGACAAACGTCTAATTGGTAACTGGTGGTCCTGGAAAGGAACGAGCTTGGATGTCACTTCCTGGCCCAATCATCATTATATTTTAGTTTAGAGACGCACCATGGCTCACCAGCTCAGCCAAACAACACATACTCTGCCTCCCTCGCAGGAAGTAATTGAACTTCTTGGAAATGACTCAACGTTGACCTCTGTTCCAAAGACATGAGTTTTCAAATCATGAATATATTTCACACCAGCCATCTCCCTTCCAGACCCCACTCTTTCACGTTCTTCTTCCTCAGCTGTCCTCTTAGCTTTCTGGGGCGAAATCCCTGCCTCCTCTTTTTCTTCCTGATGGAATGGGGGCCTGCTTGGGTCCTGGTGGCAACCAAACGGCTTGTGTGCACACAGGGCAGGTTTTTATACACAAAAGCCATCTGGTTCTGGATATGCTTGGTTAAACCGAATTACACAATGCACGGCCATCATGGCTGGGTCAGCGAGAAGAATTTCACTTCAGTTCCTTTGTGTTCACACACGCATCAGCGTATGCACATATATTCAAAGGAAGCATCTGCATTGTTTCTAAAGGCAGCCAATGAGAGTCAAAACATCATGCAAATGAATCTTAGCTGCGGGAAGCCCTGCCGGATTCTCCAGCCCCGCCTGGGTAGAATTTCTGGAGGAGCGCCCACCAACCGCTGGCATTGCTTCCAGAGCAAAGGGAATCCACTGAAGTGAACTAAGCTGAGATACAGTCCTGCTTTCCTCAGGGACCTGTTGTGTTTCTGGGTGGGAAAGGGGCGTTAAACAGTTGTATCTGTGTGTGTGTGTGTGTGTGTGTGTGTGTGTGTGTTCTCCAAAAATTGTTCACAGAGAATGAATATATTCAGGGCTCTGGATGTCAGTGACCACATTTTCCTCCATAATCAGACTGTCCAGTGAAAAACATCCGTTATATCTAGCTGCAGTTTTTTCCAATATTTTTCTCTGTGCACATCTCCACATGGAGTTTTACAGAAAAATTGACATTTATTGGTTCAGTCGCTAAGTCATGTCCGGCTCTTTGGGACTCCATGACTGCACCTTGCCAGGCTCCCCTGTATTTCACTATCTCCTGCTCAGTCAAATTTCCTGTCCATTGAGTCAGTGATGGTGACTGCAGCCATGAAACTGAAAGACGCTTGCTCCTGGGAAGAAAAGCTATGACCAACCTAGACAGCATATTCAAAAGCAGAGATATTACTTTACCAACAAAGGTCCATCTAGTTAAAGCTATGGTTTTTCCAGTGATCATGTATGGATGTGAGAGTTGGACCATAAAAAAAGCTGAGTGCCAAAGAACTGATGCTTTTGAACTGTGGTGTTGGAGAAGACTCTTGAGAGTCCCCTTGGACTGCAAGGGGATCCAACCAGTACCTCCTAAAGGAGATCAGTCCTGAATATTCATTGGAAGGACTGATGCTGAAGCTCAAATTCCAATACTTTGGCCACCTGATGTGAAGAGCTGGCTCATTTGAAAAGACCCTGATGCTGGGAAAGATTGAGGGCAGGAGGAAAAGGGGACGACAGAGGATGAGATGGCTGGATGGCATCACTGACTCAATGGACATGGGTTTGGGTGGACTCCGGGAGTTGGTAATGGACACGGAGGCCTGGTGTGCTGCAGTCCATGGGGTTGCAAAGAGTCGGACTGAACTGAACTCAACTGAACTGAGGTGGGGAGTGGAGAGGGACGACTGGATGAAGGGGGTCAAAAAGTACAGACAAACTTCTGATTGTAAAATCAATGAGTACTAGGGGTGTAATGTACAGCGTGATCAGTATTGCTGTTGCTGCTCTGTGTTCCATGTGAACGCTAAGAGGAGTGAATCCTGGGAGCTCCTGACGATCCGGTGGCTGCGATTCTGTGTCTTCAGTGCCAAGGATGTGGGTTCAATCCCTGGTCGGGGAACTAAGTTCCCACAGGCCAGGCGGCATGGCCAAACAGATAAACAGATAGAACTCACTTTAAAAAAGAAACGTAAATCCTAAATGTTCTCATCACAAGAAAAAAACGTGTTTTTTTTCTTTTTTCTATCCTGCAGCTAATGAGATGATGGAAATTCTGTGATCATCACTTCATGGTGTGTGTGAGTCAAACCATGACGCTGTATGCCTTACACCTACATGCTGGATGTCAGATATCTCAGGGAAACTGGAAGAAAAAAAATGAAAGAGTCTCCATGCCATAAGTGGAGACACAGTCTAGAGAGAAGACTCCTTTCGTTGTCCACAAAGACCTGGGTTTTAACACCTGTAGAGGTGGAATTCTGTCCAGTCACACGTATGGTGTGAACGAGCAAGGTCTGGGCTGGGTTGGAGACGTGGCGACTGCTGGGGAGAGGATGACGTGGTGTGGGGAAAGGAGAGAGAGGGGAATAAAATAAACATTCATTAAAATTTTTTAAATGAAAAAAAAAAAAACTTATTAGTAATCACCTCCTTCAACACATGAATTTTGGAGGATGCAACTCCATCCATAATGGAAGGTCTGGGGTAGGGGCCTGAGATCCTGCATTTCTACAAAGCCCCCCAGAGGATGCCCGTGCTGCTGGTCTGTGGACCACAGCGAGCAGTGAGGCCCGTAGAGGTGAGCTAGGCGGGGCTGCTCAGTTGTGTCCGACTCTTGGTGACCCTGTGGACAGCAGCCCGCCAGGCTTCTCTGTCCATGGGATTTCCCAAGCAAGAACACTCGAGTGCGCTGTTATTTCCTCCTCCAGGGAGAAGTTGCTTTCTCTCCAAATCTTTTGTGACCCCATGGGCTGAAGCTCAACAGATACCTCTGTCCATGGATTTCTTCAGGCAAGAATACTAGAGTGGGTTGCCATTCCCTCCTCCAGGGGAATCTTCCTGACCCAGGGATCGAACCCAGGTCTCCTGTATTGCAGGCAGAATCTTTACCGCTGAGCCACCGGGTTAAGGCCAGTCACCCTGGAAACATCACCTGTGTCCTGAGGGAGCAAGTTAGAAATACAGGTTCGCGGGCCCCACCCAGACTTAACGGCGTGGAAACCCCAGGGCATTCACGCACAGTTCAGCTGTGTGTCGCATCCCCACCGCTCACTTCCCACCCTAACCTTAGCGATGTCAGATTCCCCAGGTCACCATAGTCTCCACGTGGATGGCGCCTCCAGCCATCGAGAAGCTGGAAACGGGGATGCGGAGACTGGGTTTGCTGTGAAGTCGATTCCGAACGTGGGACGGTGGCACGCACTCCGGTTGGGGTTCAGTGGGCTGCAGCCCATCCCAGAAGGCCTCAGCTCTCCCCACTGGGGTGTTTCACGGTCTGCCCGCAGCAGGTGAGAGACTCAGGCTCAGGCTGTTGCTGTGGGGACAGCTCCAAGGTCGGGGTGGGGGCGCTGAGAAAGACGCTTCCGAGACTGGGGTTTTCCAAGCCCTGCAAAAACGAACACCTGCAGGTTTAAAGCCACATCTGGGCCAATTGTGGGGCATCACCTACACGCTTTTGAAGAATGAGCCACCCAGCCCACCCCCCACCATGGGCCCGTCCTTTCTGTCTACATGTCACAGAGAATTCTTCCGGGGAAGACAAGCACTGGAGTCTCGGGAACGGCTCGTTTAGTTCTCCCGGTTATTACAGCTCATTTGCGGGTGACAGAGAAACGGGAAGGGGGAAGGGAGGGTGGCACGCTCGGATGATGGTGCCCGCTCAGTCCCTTCAGGCATGTCCGACTCTCTGCGACCCCAGGGACTGTAGCCCCCAGGCTGCTCTGTCTGTGGGATTCTCCCGGCAAGAACACTGGGGTGGATTGCCATTTCCTCCTCCAGGGGATCTTCCCAGCCCAGGGATCGAACCCCGTCTCTTACGTCTGCTGCTTTGGCAAGCGGGTTCTTTACCACTACGGCCCCTGGAAAGCCCCAGATGATGGTAGAGCAGTGAAGAAAATTAAACCAAGCCGTAACATAATGGTGACCACCTGTGGGTGTCACACCCGTGGAGTCCTGGGGGTGATAAGACGGGACACAACAGTGACCACCTGTGGGTGTCACACCCGTGGGGTCCTGGGGGTGACGTCTGTGACCTCTCCTCAGCCCACAGCTTGCTGCCTTTGGTTGGCATCCTACTCTTGAGACTTGTCCCTGTCGTCTAGGGTGGCGCTGGCTGTATGTGGTAATCACCGAGTGATGACATCATCATTCACTTATTCCTTCTCCTCGTGGTGGGCATTGGGCTGCTCCCCATCCTGATTTAAACCTTTTTACCCTTGGTATCACGGTCACTCCGAATATCTCGCACCCTGCCCAGTGCAGGGATTTACTGAATGAACGGAGGTTGCAGGCAACGTTCTGTGGTTGCGTTATCCACGTGCGGAGAATTTCCCCAGCTCAGATAGGCTCAGAGGGAAACACTGTGTTTAGATGGTGCCGGATTTCGCTCTGAGGCTGTGCTCTCTTCATTTTCTTTTGGCAGCAGCTCCACACGCAGGGACCTGCCTTGTGTTCGTCCTTCAAAACGTCCCCAGCATCTGGTGCAAAGTGTCACAGAGCCTGGGTTTGCGTATCTCCGATATGGGTGAGTACATGAATGGATGGATTTTCTTTTTTTCCTCAAAGTTGGCATTGAGGCGTCTACTCATACACTTATCCTGCCTTTTCATTGAACATATTATGACATCTGATGTTCCTCAAGAGACAAGATCTTTTAGGCAGAAAGAGTTCATTTCACGCAGTGATCACGTGCATGCGTTGTACACACTTGTCGCCAACTTCTTGCCGTCTCAAAGAGCTGATAACTGCTCTGTAGATTTCTGAATATTGTGGATGTTCATAGACTACAGATTCCCAGAAATGGACTTGCTAGATCAAAGCACACACACTTGCGTACTTATAAATGCATTTTTAATGGAAGGATAATTGCTTTGGTATTGTGTTGGTCTCTGCCATACGTCAGCATGAATCAGCCATAGGTTTACTTATGTCCCCTCCCTCCCACCGCCTCCCACCCCATCCCGCCGCTCTGGGTCGCCCCAGAGCACAGGGTTTGAGCGCCCTGTGTCACACAGCAGATGTCCACTGGCTGGCTAACCTTACACATGGTAGTGTCCATGTTTCGGCACTGCTCTCAGTGCCTCCCGCCAGCTCCTTCCCCAGCCGCTGTGTCCACAGTCCGCTCTCTACGTCTGTTTCTCCACTGCCGCCTTGCAGATAGGTTCGCTGGTCCCGTCTTTCTGGACTCCATATATAGCGCTAATGTGTCATATTCGTCTCTCTCTCTCTCTCTGACTTGCTTCACTCTGTATAACAGGCTCTGGGCTCACCCACCTCGTCAGAACTGAGTCAGAAGCATCCGTCTTGATGGCTGAGTGATATTCCATTGTGTGTATGCACCGCAGCTTCTTTACCCACTCATCTGTCATTGGACATCTAGGTTGCGTCCATGTCCTAGCTGCTGTAAATACAAGGTACACACACGTTTTAGGCTGTGGTGCCTATGACCAAATGTGTGCTTGGCCACCAGCATTTGAGAACGTCCGTTTCCTTGGAACCTTCTTGCCTTTTTCCCCCCACTTTGGCACTTGGACACGTCACCTTCCCCGAGCCCTTCTGCGCCGGGCGTCTGTTTTGGTATCGGAACTCTGATGCCGGGTCTGTGTTGTGTTTATCACATATGTGAACATCCTCCTGTAAATAGTCTATCCACATCCTTTGCCCACTTTTCTACTTTCGGTGTTCAGCTTTCTCTCTGACGCGGCTCTTCACGTACTGGTGAAATAAAGCCTCTACCATTGGCTCTGTTTGTGCGTATTTGCCCTGGGTTGGCCATTTGAGTCTTAGGTCCCGTGGACGTTCCCCTCGTACATACGTTTTTCAGTTCTTGTGGCGTCGGCTTTACAGGTTTGTTACTTATTTTGTGCTCATTGACTTTTTGCCGTGTTTAGTAAACCTTCCTCCATCCTGTTGCTTCACAAATATTCTCTTCAGTTTTCTTCCCATGACTATGAATCAAAAGCCAGGAGTCCTGTCTTCCACTCCAAACACTGCTTTCCCTGCTCAGACAGAGCTCTCGGGCCAGACTGCTCAGGAGACCAGCCCCTGGGCACCTGTAGCTGCTAAGCATTTCAGACATGGCTGGGCTGGGTTAAGATGTGCCACACGGTGGGTTCCCCTTGGTACGAATGTGCGTGTTCAGTCGTGTCTGACTCTGTGCCACCCCACAGACTGCAGCACACCGGGCTCCTCTGTCCATGGAATTCTCCAGACAACAATCCTGGAGTGGGTTGCCATTGCCTTCTCCACTTGGTATGAATGCAAGGATGTAAAATATCTCATCAACAACTTTTACCGTCAATAATGTCTTGAAACAGTAGAATTTCTGATATATTGGGCTACACGCAATGTACTAGTGAAATCAACCCCACCTCATTTTTTTTTAACTTTAGGTGAATTAGGTTTTATTTGTGTGGATTGGGAGAAACAGGTCTGACTCTAGTGTTGCTTTTCAGTCACTCACTTGTCTCTGACTCTTTGCGACCCCATGCACTGCAGCGCACCAGCCTTCCCTGTCCTTCACCATCTCCCAGAGTTCACTCAAACTTACGTCCATTGAGTCGGTGATGCCATCCACCCATCTCATCCTCTGTCACCCCCTCCTCTTGCCCTCAAATCTTTCCCAGCATCAGGGTCTTTTCCAATGACTTATCTCTTCAGCTCAGGTGGCCAAAGTATTGGAGCTTCAGCTTCTGCATCAGTCCTTCCAATACCCAAAATAATAAAGTCTGGCTTGTGATAAAAGTCCTCAGCATGCTACACTCCACAGAGAGAGGATCTTGCTAAAGCTGTCAAATATGAACTAGAAAGGCAGATTTAGACAATGTTTTATATCAACTGAGACCTCTTTTATATTTCTGAAGGCTGTGCTAAGTCCTTAATCCTTTTTTAAAAGTTAATTTTTATTGAACTCTAGTTGCTTTACGATGTTGTGTTAGTCTCTGCTGTGCAACAAAGTGCATCAGCCACACGTGTACACATGTCCCCTCTTTTTTTGGACTCGCTTCCCGTTTGGGTCACCACAGAGCACTGTGTAGAGGCCCCTGAGCTCTACCGTCGGTTCTCATTAGTTACCTGTTTTATACGCGGTGTCATAGTGGACATGTGTCAGTCCAGTATCCCAGCTCATCCCACGCCCACTTGCCCACCCTGCTGTCTGCGCATTTGTTCTCTACGTCTGGGACTCTTATTTCTGCTCTACAGATGAGTTCGTCTGTACCCCTTTTCTCGATTCCACGTGTAGGCAATATCATATGACGTTTGTTTGTCCTCAGTCTGCCCTACTCCACACTGTATGACAGCTGCTCGGTCCGTCCGTGTCTCTTCAGATGGCAGTGTTGCGTTCCCTTTTATGACTGAGTGACCTCACCTCTTTTAAGACAGGTAATAGAAAACAAAGGTGGTGCCCCGCCTCGGCTAGGAGAACACTCAGGTTCAAGGTGGTGCCCGTCGCGATCTGGCAGCATCCCTCTAGGGCCCTCAAGACCGCGTCAGCCCCATATGCGAGACAGCAAAGGAGATGTGAATGCACAGGCAGACTTTTGGACTCTGGGAGAAGGCGAGGGTGGGACGTTTTGAGAGAATGGCATTAAAACATGGATATTACCGAATGTGAACTAGATGACCAGAGCGAGTTAGATGTGTGAAGCAGGGCACTCAGAGCGGGTGCTCTGGGACATCTCAGAGGGATGGGGTGGGGAGGGAGTAGGGGGAGAGGGTTGAGGATGGGGGGCGGATGGGTACCCACAGCCAATGCATGTTGACATGTGGCAAAGCCCGCCACGGTATTGTAAAGTAATTAGCCTCCAATTAAAATAAGTAAAATAATTTTTTAAAAAAAGACAACATTTGTAGCCACAGGAAGGATCTGGGCCCAACTGAAACAAATTGAAGAGGTTCAGATGGCAGAAGCTGTTCTCACTGGAGACTCTCAGTCCACCAGAAGTCGTCTGAATGTCAACATCAGGCCCCGTTGCCAGATAAAACCCCAGTTCAACGACCCACCACAGAATTTTTTCCCTGATTAATGAGCTGGATGCCGGACTGGAATCCGAGCAATATATACAGTGCCATCCAACCCAGGGAGGGACCGACTTTCTCAGAAAGAGCACAACCCAGCCAGTGTTCTGGAAACCTCTTTCCAGACCATAAAAAGATGAAATGCCAGCCATCCGTTTTGTGGGGTGCGCCCCTAATTTTCACCCTTCACTGATTTCCTTCTCCCCACCCTCTTCATTTTCTGGGGGTGACTGTCCTGCCCTCTCGGGTCCCACTTCCCATCTCGAGGGTCTCTTGGGGGTCCCAGTGTGCAGATAACAGTTGTGTGTGGATATCTCACCTTGTGGTGCTTCATGCCAGCCTATGCCCAGCTGAAGGGAACGCTGTCGTGCATCCAGAGCAAAGCTGGACACATAGGAATTCACCTTTGTTTGTTTCCATAACAGCTTTACTGAGATGTCCTTCACAGACTCTCCAGTTCATCCAGAATATTCAGAGTCACATAGTCACCACCACAATGCATGTTACTGTATTTAATTACTTTTAATTTGTTTACCTGGCTGTGCAGGGGCTTAGTTGGGGCACGTGGGGACTTCAGTTGCTGCGCTGGGATCTAGTTACCCGACCAGGGGTCATACCCAGGCCTTCTGCATCGCACTACCGGGGAGTCCCGTCACAGTGACTTTTAGGACGTCCTCTCCGGAAAGAAACCCTGGGCTCCGTGGTGGTCACGGTCCCTTTCTTTCCGCTCCCCTGGGCCCGAGGCAGCACACTGATCTGCCTTCTGTCTCTGTAGATGTCCTGTCCCGAATCACATACAGCCTTTGGTGGTCAGCTTCTTTTACTTATCTTAATTTTCCAAGTTCATCTATGTTGTAACATGTTATCACATGTACCATGGGATTTTCCAGGCAAGAATACTGCAGTGGGTTGCCATTTCTTTCTCCAGGGGATCTTTCCGACCCAGGGATCAAACCTGCGTCTCCCACATTGCAGGTGGATTCTTATCCACTGAGCCACAGGGAAGCCCCTATTCTAATATGTCTCAGCCTTAGTTTCTCTTTATGGATAAATATGTTTCACTGTGTAGATAGACCATGCTTTATTTACCTGCTCATAAGTAGATGGGCATTTCAGGTTTTTCACTTTCTGACTATTATGGACAATGCTGCTATGAACATTTAAGTACAAGTTTTTGTAAAAGGTTAGGTTTCATTTCTCTAGGAGTGGAAAACCTGGATCAAACAGTAATCCCATCCATAAACTTTCAAGGGGCTGCCTCTGTTGGCCAAATCGCCTGCACTATTTTAAATGCCCACCAGTATTTTACCAGGATTCCAGTTTCTCTACATCCTTACCAATACCTGTTTAAAGCCGTCTTTTCTCGCCACAGAGCACAGCTTGCAGGACCTTAGTTCCCCCAGGGGTGGAGCCTGTGCCCCTGCCTTGGGAGCAGAGATTCCTAACCCCTGGACCACCAAGGAGCTCCCTCAGTCAGTGCAGTCGCTCAGTCGTGTCCGACTCTCTGCTACCCCATGAACCACAGCATGCCAGGCCTCCCTGTCCATCACCAACTCCTGAAGTCCACCCAAACCCATGTCCATTGAGTCCGTGATGCCATCCAACCATCTCATCCTCTGTTGCCCCGTCCTCCTCCTCCAGTCTTTCCCAGCATCAGGGTCTTTTCAAGTGAGTCAGCTCTTTGCATCAGGTGGCCAAAGTCTTGGAGCTTCAGCTTCAGCATCAGTCCTTCCAATGAATACTCAGGACTGATGTCCTTTAGGATGGACTGGCTGGATCTCCTTGCAGTCCAAGGGACCCTCAAGAGTCTTCTCCAACACCACAGTTCAAAAGCATCAATTCTTCTGCACTCAGCTTTCCTTATGGTCCAACTCTCACATCCATACATAACTACTGGAAAAACCATGGCTTAGGGAGTTCCTTCGGAGAAGGCAATGGCAACCCACTCCAGTACTCTTGCCTGGAAAATCCCATGGACAGAGGAGCCTGGTAGGCTGCAGTCCATGGGATCGCTAAGAGTTGGATACGACTGAGTGTCGCCACTTACACTTTTCACTTTCATGTGTTGGAGAAGGAAATGGCAACACACTCCAGTGTTCTTGCCTGGAGAATCCCAGAGATGGGGGAGCCTGGTGGGCTGCCTTCTATGGGGTTGCACAGAGTCGGAGACGACTGAAGCAACTTAGCAGCAGCAGTAGCAACAGCAGGGAGTTTCTTAAATCTGTCTTTTTTATTATAGCCACCCCAATAGGTATGTAGCAAGTATCTCACTGTGGTTTTGATTTGAATTTCCTTGATGGCTAATGATAGCAAACATCTTTTCATGAGCTAATTGGCCATTTGTCCATCTTCTTGGCACAAACATCTGTTGAGAACCTTTGTTCACTGACCCCCTTACATCCATCCAGTTTGGGAGCAGTTGGTCTACCCGTGACAGGTTAAAATTTGAATTTCTGTGTACAGTGTAATCAGGGAAAACAGAAAGGTTATAAGAGCAATTTAGACAGTAACCAGAGAGATCGTTGAGAGACAACCTTGACTGGATCTGCTGATGGAAAAGCTTTGTTGAACAGGATGAGATCAATTTTGAACTTTGTGAAGGTTCAAGTCCCCAAACCCACCCAGCTCAGAAAAGCTCCTGGTTAAAGCTACAAGGTTGAAAGATCACTCTGGCTTCAGGGAAGGAGGGGCAGGAGGAAAAGAAGGGGACAGAGAGATACCAGGGGAGCTGGCTGGAAATAAAAGATAGAGTTAATTCTTCTCATGGACCTTTATGAATTTATTTATAAATGGTATTCACATAAAAATGTTATATGCAGAGTAAAACTTAGGAAACTTCCAGTGTATGTGTGTGTGTGTGTAGCTCAGTCGTGTTGTTCAACTCTTTGGACTGTAGCCCACCAGGCTCCTCTGTCCATTGGGTTCTCCAAGCAAGAATACAGGAGTGGGTTGCCATTTCCTTATCCAAGGGATCTTCCCGACCCAGAGATCGAACCCGCATCTCTTGCACCTCCTGCCCTGGCTGACCACATTTGAGACCACAGGTCTAAAATACCACACTGTGGAGGGAGGCCAGGGTGACGGCAGAGTTTTAAGAGAGGATGGAAGGACTGGGGAGTTATTTAGGGTGCATGGAATGGCTGAAGGTATTAATACATTGCAGGGGGGCGGTGTGTGACTGTATCTGACGTACCAGTGGACTTGGTCTCTCATTTCTCATGATACCCATTGTGAACGTCTCTAGATGGAAATGTCAGACCTCTTCTGATTTGGAGTTTATCTGCAATTCCAAAGGGGTTTCTGGGCTGTGGGGTCACTGGGCGGGGAACTGTGGAGAAACAAGCTGATAAGTGTAACCAAGGGAGAGGAGGAGATGGTAGCAGGGAGGAAGAACCAACCCAAGAGCCACACCAAGTCCTGAAAACTCCACCTGAAGACACACTTCTGGGTCTGTAGCCTCCTTCGAGAGTCTGGGATCTGCCCAAGGTCCTCTCAGTAACTCCCTTTGCTGTGGAAGCTGGACACAGCTCTTCCTGTTGTGAAAGAAATTCTTACTCAGACAAGAAGCAGTGGCTCCCATACCCCACGGCCTACTCCTCCCTAAAGAACTCACTGAGAATGTATTTTAAGGTAGGGAAAACCATGCCGTGAGCACTGAAGGCTTGGGTCCCCTCCCCATCTGTCTTGTGAGCTCAGATCTGCTGAGATCAGCATATTCACCCGCCAGCCATTCATGGAAACCAAGGCTGCAGAGACGACACTTGTGAGCACTCCGGAGGCAGCGGTGTGTGGGTTCAAGGGTCCAGCCTCACATACAGCAGGCGGTTAATCAGTGTTTGCAGAGGGAATCTCTATGTCCCCCACCCCCATGACACCCCCAGCATTCTGTTCACTAAGAACCATCTTCTCATCATGAAACAAATATTTGTGAGGCTGAAATTTTAAAAACCCTTCTGGTCTTTGAGGTGTGAGTTACATATGCTGCAGTTTGTCCTTCTTTAGTGTGCAGCTTGCTGCTCAGTCACGCAGCAGCTACTGCAGTCAAGATGCTGTTCTTGTTCAGTCGCTAAGTTGTGTCCAACTCTTTGCGACCCCCATGGACTGCCGCACACCAGGCTTCCCTGTCCATCACCAACTCCCGGAGTTTGCTCGGACTCATGCCCATTGAATGGGTGATGCCGTCCAACCATCTCATCCTGTGTCACCCGCTTCTCCTCTGCCTTCAATCTCTCCCAGCATCAGGGTCTTTTCTAAAGAGTCAACTCTTCCAGTCAGGCCAAAGTATTGCAGCTTCAGTTTCAGAATCAGTCCTTCCAGTGAATATTCAAGACTGATTTCCTTTAGGATGGGCTGGTTTCATCTCCTTTCTGTCCAAGGGACTCTCCAGAGTCTTCTCCAGCATTTAAGGGACTTCCTTGGTGGTCCTTTGGCTAAGACTCTGCTCTTCCACTTCAGGGGGCACGACTTTGGTCTCTGGTTAGGGAACTAAGGGGCTTCCCAGACGGCACCAGTGGTAAAGAAGTCACCTGCCAACGCAGGAGTTGTAAGAGACTCAGGCTCCATCCCTGGGAAGATCCCCTGGAGGAGGGCATGGCCACCCACTGCAGGATTCTTGCCTGGAGAATTCCACAGACAGGGGAGCCTGGCAGACTGCAGTCCACAGGGTGACAAAGAGTTGGACATGACTCAGCGACTGAACAGCAATGATTTTTAATTGGAGGATAATTGCTTTAGTGTGTTGGTCTCTGCCACACATCAGCATGAATCAGCCACAGGCATACATGTGTCCCGTCCCTCCTGCACTTCCCTCCGACCTCCCACCCTGTCCCACCGCTCTAGGTCGTCACAGAGCACCGAGCCGAGCTCCCTGCATCATACAGCCAGTTCCCACTGGCTGGCTGTTTTACACATGGGAATGTACATGTGTATCAGGAGGGAAATTGGGTCTTTTCTCTTGCTCATTACAGTGCTAAGTTCTCATCTGATAGGCCATTCTTTTTTTAAAAAATTGTCTGTTATTATTTTGGTGTGCTGAGTGGCATGGAGGATCTGAGTTCCCCAAGCAGGGCCCAAACCCATGCTGCCTTCTGGGTCAGCACAGAGTGCTAACCGCCAGGGCAGTCGCTGACACGCCACCCTTGTGTGTTATGGTTTGTTTCCAATTATCTCACCAGCATGGTGTGACTGTCCCCTCTGTCCACATCTTTGTGTACTTGGGTTGCAGTAACGAGGGATCAATGCTTCCAATCGGATTAGCGGGGAGACCAAAGCAGACGTGTCATGACCTTGGTGCACACAGTACTGACGAAGTGTCCGTCAGAAAGGTCGCTGTCTGCCTGATGGACGGAGGAGGGGTGGGGGCGGTGGGGAGACAAGGATGAGGTTGCACCATTTGCTGAGGGGGCGGGCGGGGACAGGAGGGGCTGAGGCCGCCCCCAGGGGTCTGGCCTTGGCCGCTGGACCAGCCGGGGCCGCAAACAGGACAGCAGAGGGGGCCGGCACTGAGAGTGCGAATTGTGGCCGGGGGCGGGGGGGTGGGGGTGGGGGGGGCTTTTACAGCATCCAGGAGACAGAACCTCACACAGAAGCCTAGGGAGGGCTCCTGTTCCATGTGGTTTATGAGGTTGGTTACTGGCCGCAGCGCTGTGTATACACACATATGTATATATGTTGCTGTCCAGTCACTCAGTCGTGTCCGACTCTTTGTGACCCCATGGACTACAGCGCACCAGGCCTCCCTGTCCTTCAGCATCTCCCAGAGCTTGCCCAAACTCACCTCCATTGAGTCAGTGATGCCATCCAGACATCTCATCCTCTGTTGCCCCTTCCTCCTCCTGCCCTCACTCTTTCCCAGCATCAGGGTCTTTTCAAATGAGTCAGATCTTCACATCAGATGGCCAAAGTATTGGAGCTTCAGCTTCAACATCAGTCCTTCCAATGAACATTCAGGACTGATTTCCTTTAGGATGAATCTCCTTGCAGTCCAAGGGACTCTCAAGAGTCTTCTCCAACACCACAATTTGAAAGCATCAGTTCTTCAGTGCTCAGCCTTCTTTACAGTCCAACGCTTACATCCATACATGGCTACTGGAAAAATCATAGCTGTGACTAGATGGACCTTTGTCAGCAAAGTGATGATGTCTCTGCTTTTCAATACACTGTCTAGGTTTGCCATAACTTTCCTTCCAATGAGCAAACATCTTTTAATTTCATGGCTGCAGTCACAGTCCACAGTAATTTTGGAACCCAAGAAAGTAAAATCTGTCACTGCTTCTACTTATACACATTCACACATGTGTATTTCCATTTCTGTGTTTGGGGTTTTTTGTTGTTCTGTTTTTTGGCTGTGTCATGAGGTGTGGGAACTGGAGACCGGGGCCTCTGCATTGGAAGCACAGGATCTTAAGCAATTGGCCACCAGGGAAGAGATAGCTCTGTATAAACATATATATCTTGGTAATTTAATAGCTCAGTCGTGTCCCACTCTTTGTGACCTCGTGCACCACCAGGCTCCTCTGTGCCTGGAATTCTCCAGGCAAGAATACTGGAGTTGGTCGCCATTTCCTTCTCCAAGGATCTTCCCCACCCAGGGATCAAACCTGGGTTTCTTGCACTGTAGGTGGATTCTTTACCAACTGAGCCAGCAGGGAAAGCCCAAACATATATATCTTACGCACATATATTTCTACGTAAACACATATACCTTACACATAAAAAATATATCAACATACATGTGACATGTATTTTTTTCTCCTCTGTATAAAGAAGGAGAGAATTTAGTTCCCCGAAGAAGCACATTTTAGGTGATACTTCTAAAGCATGCTTATATTTTTCTTTTATGATCACTTCCCTTGTAACCATGCCAAAGTTTTAACCACAGAGAAAAGGAAAGACCCCTGCCCTGAAAAGTAACACATCTACCATGGGTTCAGTAACCGCTTCCCTTGTGATGTCCATCGACCTGCCTGTTTATCTCTCCTTTGTGGGTGGAGACACTGACCCATTTGCAAGTAGATTTCAGACCTCCGGGCCCTTTACCCCCGGATGGGTCACCATCGCCCTCCGTTAGCAGAAGCAGTCTCTTGTATAAACACAATGCCATTAGCTGCACTGAGCAAAATTAACAGCACCCCTGTGTGCAAACAGCGGTTACACATCAACCAGCGCTTCTGGAGATAACAGGATGAAGCCCTGTGTTTACCGAGTTATTCTCAGTTTGTAGGGCAGGCTGATGACCCTGCAGGGCACGTCCGGGTGTTTGAGTATCTTATCCTGAGGGGCCATCACAGATCCGGCACACAGTTAATGTTCAATGGGTGCTCGCCACCTGGGTTGTGCAAGGCGTCCCGAGCTCGCTCAGGCGACGTGACACCTGTGCATCTGCTGGTCTCTGCCCTCACACAGTGAGCCTGTCAGCCACACTCGTCTGCACACCTCCACACTCACGCGGGTTTGTGGGCACGGCCGCACCTGCCAGCTTCAGGGTCTCTTTTAATGACTTCGATTGGCGTACAGTTGTTTGCAAGGCTGTGCTTGTGGCTGCTCTGCAGCAGTGAATCGGCCGTACGTATGCATGCACATACACACGTACGTGCCCTCTGCTTTGGATTTCCCTGCCATTCAGGTCCCCACAGAGCACTGAGCAGAGCCTCCTGTGCTCTGCAGTCTGTGCTCAGCAGTCGCCTGTGTTACCCGCCGTATCAGTAGTGTGTGTATGTCAACTCCGACCCCCAGTTCCTCCCACTCCCCACCTCCCATCTTGGTATCCATACATTTCTTCTCTGCATCTGTGTCTCCGTTTTTGCTTTGCAAATGTGATCATCTGTACCATATTTTTCTAGATTCCACATGTATGTGTTAATAGATGATAATTTTTTTCTTTCTGACTGACTTCACCGTGTGTGACACTCTACGTTCATCCACACCTCTACAAATGACCCAGTTTCTTTCCTTTGTATGACTGAGGCGCATTCCATTGTATATCTATCCTATGTCTTCTTTATCCATTCTTCTGTTGATGGACACTTAGGCTGCCTCCATGTCCTGGTGATTGTGCTAATAAATAGTGCTGCAGTGAATATTGGGGTGCATGTGTCTTTTGGAAGGATGGTTTTGTCTCAGGTGTAGGCCCAGGAAGGGACTTGCTGGATCATATGATAATTCTGTGTTTAGTTTTTTAAGGAACTTCCACACTGTTCTCCATAGTGCCTGAGGTTTAGAATGCCTAGTCGGACACGACTGAAGTGACTTAGCATAGCATAGCATATATATATATATAGTATTTATTTGGTGGCACCAGCTCTTAGTTGCAGCCGGTGGGATTTAGTTCCCTGACCAGGGGTTGAACCTGGCCCTGTGCCTTGGGAGTGCAGCGTCTTAGCCACTGGACCACCAAGGAAGCCCCTAGAACGCTTTTCAAACTAGCCGGCCAGAGCCGGCCCCTCCTCCAGGAAGATGCTGCCGCTCCCGTGCTGCGGGCCTCGGTGTGGGGAGGGGAGTCAACTTAAAAGCGGTGACGGCCGATTTAACCGGGGGAAGGAGGCAGGGCCACAGAGAGGTCGTTGCCAGAGATGAGAGAGATGGTCAGTCAGCAGGGAAGCCTGGAGCATTCTGGAGCAGAGGCGGCAGGACCACAATCCCAGGCCCCGAGTCGGGGAAGGCCGCCTCCGAGGCCTTTGGCTCTCGGGAGAGACAGCCGGGTGGAGGAGGTGTCTGTGGTCCACCGCCCGGCCTGTGAGAGGAGAATCAGACGTGCAGTAAACAGAGGGCCAGGGGACCAGCCTGCACCCCAGACACCCCCTCCCGCCCGCCCTCAGCAGCGCCCCCGGCCTCCCGAGTGGACAGGAGCCCCGCCCTCACCCTCTCCCGTCCCACCCCCTCCTCACAGCCACTCAGTCAAATCCGACTCTGTGACCACATGCACTGTGGCCCACCAGGGCCCCGGGCCTTGGGGTTTCCCAGGCAAGAACACTGCAGCGGGTTGCCAGTTCCTTCTCCGGGGGATCTTCCCTACCCAGGGATGGAACCTGAGTCAGCTGCACTGGCGGGCGGGTTCCTTACCACCGAGGCACCGGGGAAGCCCTGTCTAGCTTTGTCCTCGTTGTTCAGTCGCTCAGTCGCGTCTGACTCTGCGACCCCATGGACTGCAGCATTCCAGGTCTCCCTGCCCATCAGCATCTCCCAGAGCTTGCTCAAAGTCATGTCCATGGAGTCGGTGACGCCATCCGACCATCTCATCCTCTGCTGCCCCCTTCTCCTCCTGCCCTCAGTCTTTCCCAGCATCAGGGTCTTTTCTAGTGAGTCGGCTCTTCACATCAGGTGGCCAGAGGGTGGGAGCTTCTGAGCTTAGGCTGATCTTTATAGAGTACAGTTCTGGCCAAGAGCCTCCTGGGCACTCCTGTGTCCTGCCTGGCTCAGCAGTCACCCAGTGCCTGAACACACAGACGTTATTCTTATTCCGGTGCAGCTGGGCCAACACATCAGCAGATGACTGCCGTGAAAAAGATAACGAAGGACTTTCCCGGCGGTCCAGGGGTTAGGACCCTGAGATTCCACTTGGGTTCCATCCCTGGTCGGTCAACTAAGATTCCACAAGTGGCGCAGCGCGGCCAAAGTAAATAAATAAACAAGCACTAGAAACAATAAAAAGCGCTTGGCCTGCCCAGTTGGCAGGGTTCTCGGTCTTGGCAGCGATCCCAGGGAACCCGCCAGCCCTGGCAGAGCAGGGTGCTCGGTCAGCACGCGGGTGATGCCAGAGGCGCCGGGCGCGTGTCTGAGCGGCAGAGCCCTCGCTGGACCTGCTGCTTCACCGACAGCCGCTCAGACTCGGAGGGGGGCCGTGTCGCCCACTGAGCTCCCAGTCCGCTTCGCTCTGGGCTGACTTCCTCCCCGTGGGCACTGCCTCTCGGCGTCCTGAAGTGTGGACAAACTTGGGTTTCATCCCGCTGGACAGTGCTCGTCCGTGCAGGCCCATCTTGGTGTGACCTGTCTCGGGGTCAGGCCTCCCCATCTATAAAGGTGTAGACGCATTTGCTGTTTTCCAGCTGCCCCAGAGGCTCCTCCTCGCCCTGCGTCCTGTCCACACCCTGTACAACAGCTAACTGTTAACCGCCTGAACCCTCTTTTCCACTCACGTTGAGCCCCAAACTCATCCTCGGCCACCAGAACCAGGAGCTGTCTGCTCTGGGTCTTCATTGAACCGACCGAGTATCCATCTGCAGGGTCTACTCCAGCAGAACAAAGCCAGGCAGGCCCCTTGTGCCAGAGAATCTCAGTGAAGTGGGGGAGCAGACAGAAGGAAGTACAGGAGGGTGACAGTGGTTTATCTGAAAAGGCTGGAGATGCGGATTCTCTGTAGCCAGTGGTTCTTGGCTGCGGTGGGGTGAGAGGGGTGCGCCTTGCGTCTTCCACCTGCAGGAACATTCTGCAAGGCTTAGAGACCCTCGATTATCACAGCTGGGGTGTGGGGAGGGATGCTGTGGTATCTAGAGATTAGAGACCAGGGATGCTACTGAACATCCCACAACGCACAGGACAGCCACCCCCAGCCCCCAAAAGTCTCTCAGTCGTGTCCGACTCTCTATGACCCCAGGGACTGTAGCCCACCAGGCTCCTGTGTCCATGGGATTCTCCAGGCAAGGATACTGGAGTGGGTTGCCATGCCCTCCTCCAGGGGATCTTCCTGACCCAGGGATGGAACCTGGGTCTCCTGTGTCTCCTGCACGGGCAGGCAGATTCTTGACCCACTGAGCCAAGAGTAACTGGCCCAGAATGTCAGCTGTGTTGGGGGTGAGGAAGCTGCTCTGTAGCCCAGCCCTTCTGCTTGTGGATAAACACCCCAGGGATAGGAGGAGCACACCCCGTCCCTGTCTCGTCAGGTGCAAGGGTGCCTACTGCTGTATTTGTTCTAGGCTCTCCGTGTGCCAGGCACCACCCTGCGGATGTGGGCTGTGCATATTCCTTGTAGTGAAAATTATGTCTACCAATAGGAAAGCAGATTGTGCTTCATTCCTTTAGCGGAATACAGTGTAGCAGGTTTAAAAATGAGTATGTCCATATAGATGTGTGTGTGTGCGCTCAAGTCGTGTCTGACTCGTCGTGACCCGTGGACTGCAGCCCGCCAGGCTTCTCTGTCCATGAGGCTCTCCAGCCAGAATACTGGAGTGGGTTGCCATTTCCTTCTCCAGGGGTATCTTCCCAACCCAGGGATTGAGCTTACATCTGCTGCAGTGGCAGGCAGATGCTTTCCTGCTTAGCCACCTGGAAAGCCCCCTCCGTAGAGACACAGGAGAGCAGGCTGCCTGCTAGGCCTCCAGCCTCTGAGCGGGACCCAGAGGCCCCAGGCCCTGCCGTCCCTGGGGTCGCAGCCTGGGAAGCCCCCTCCGTAGAGACACAGGAGAGCAGGCTGCCTGCTAGGCCTCCAGCCTCTGAACGGGACCCAGAGGCCCCAGGCCCTGCCGTCCCTGGGGTCGCAGCCTGGGAAGCCCCCTCCGTAGAGACACAGGAGAGCAGGCTGCCTGCTAGGCCTCCAGCCTCTGAGCGGGACGCACAGAGGCCCCAGGCCCTGCCGTCCCTGGGGTCGCAGCTCCCAGTTGGCACGTGGGGCTCCTGTGAGTCAGCGCCCCTTGAACAAGAAGACGCGCAGGTCTCTGCCCTGCAGAGAGGAAACTTTGGCTCCTGCAGAAGGATGTTTATTATGCACCTGAGGTATGCTCCCTGGCATCCTGAACCTCCCCACCATCCCCATCACCACACACAGCTGACGTCAGAGCCTGGAAAATTCCAGCCTCACTGGTGCAGTCCCCGACCCCCTCCCTCCCCTGCTCCTGGCTGCAGTTTCCATGGCAACAGCTGGAGCCTGCCTCCTTCTCCAGCAGGTAATTGCTCCTCAAGGGCAGGGGCAGCGCGAGGTGGGGGGGGTGTGTGGGGAGATGGGACAACCCAGCCCCCAGGCCTCTTGCGGCAGCCACTGTCCTGCCCCTTAAAACACACTCAAACAGGAGCTTGGCAGAAGGTCATGAATTTGTCTGCCTGGACTTGCACGGAGACACACGCATCTTTTAAGCACCAGTGACACCTGCTATGGTCTCTTCTTTGCTCACTTATCTATTCATTTATTCAACAAACATGGGTCCACTGTTCCCGGAGCTGGTGGTACGAGAAAAAAACAAACACCGGAAAAGGCTCTTCTGTCCGAGAGCCGAGCTGTCGGTGACATTTATTCCTTCAAACAGGATTGTCTTAGATTCATTTAGCAAAAGGTTATGGAAGGACCACTGCGCACTGCGTGCCAAGGGTCACGCAAGGTGTAGAGAATATGTCGTAGAGAATGAACGTCAGATCCCTGCCCAGAATGCCTGGTCATACCTTCGAACGTTTTTAGAAAGACAATACGTGGACAAAGGAGTGGAGTCTGTTCGGCTCAAAATTAGGATTCTGTGCCTTTATTCATTTGACATCACGGACTAGCATGCAGTCTGGGGCCCTCCCAATGGTTCAAGCGGTAAAGAATCCACCTATAATACAGGAGATGTAAGAGAAGAGGGTTCGATCCCTGGGTTGGGAAGACCCCCTGCAGAAGGGCACGGCAGCCCACTCCAGTGTTCTTGCCTGGTGGGGCGCGGTCCGCAGGGTGTCAGGCACGACTGAGCATGCAGAAAGCACAATGTTTATTTTCTGGAATGGACAGGCAGTTAGTGGGATGCTGAACACCCTGGAATTTGTCTGAGACCCAGACGTAGAGAACAAACGTATGGACACCGAGAGCGGAAGAGGAGGTGGGAGGAAATGGGAGATGGGGATTGACACATACACAGTATCGATGTGTGTATGAAACGGGTAACTAATGGAGCCTCCTGTACAGCTCAGGGAACTCTGCTCTGTGAAGACCCAAGTGAGAAGGGAATCCAAAAAGAGGGTGTATATGTGCACACGTAGCTGATTCACTTTGCTGCACGGTAGAAACTAACACAGCCTTGGAACACAACTCTGCTCCAATGGGGGGAAAAAAAAAGCATTTGTTTTTAACATTGAGTGCTTTCATCAAACAAAATAAATTAAAAGGAATTTGAGTAGGAGGAGAGAGGGCAGCATTTGGGCGGAGAGAGAGCTGATGGTTTTCAATGTTCTGTTCCCCATCTGAAAGCCAGCCGGGGTGAGTATTTGTATAATTTGCATGGAGAAAGGGCTCGATGAGCCACTCAACTCCCATTCCAACCTCTTTGTACTCCCTCACCGAGAGTGGCTCGGTAAGCCACTCTCTAGTTTACAGCCACCGAGAGGAAAAGGTAAACCAGCCTGGCCCCCAAAGAGCTGAGACAGTAGGTGGAGAAGAGATCAAAACCAACATCAGACAAAGTCACCAAGTGCGTAAGGCCACTTGCAAGCCAATGAGAACCAAAGAAACGATATGTTTTATATGTCCATTTGGTTTAAAAAGAAATGAATTGAGAATATGGGAGAAGGAATTCCCGGGTTTCCCAGTGGTTAGAACACCACAATCTCATAGCCAGGGCCCCGGGTTCCTTCCCTGGTCAGGGAACTAAGACCCCGCAGGCTGCAGAGTACAGCCAAAAATTTTTTTAAAATAATATATATATATACACACACACACACACACACACACACACACACACACACACATATATGGGTGAAAATAGTATTTCAGAATGGACAGAAAGTCTTTATAGGAAAAATTGAAATGTTAAAAAAATTACAAAATAACCTTCCAACCTCTTTGTACACCAAAAAAAAAAAAAAAAAAAAAAAAAGACATGAAAACCAAACTGGCAAGTCATTTTTCCAGTTGTCAAGTGAACAAAAATGGGAATATAGACAAAGAGAGTTGGTGATTGTGTGAAAAAGAAAAAACCGATGCCTTCACAGGCTAGTGGGGAGAAGCAATTTGTTACAACCTTCCTGGCAAGTTCTTTGGGCAGAAGGCATCCAGATTTATATGCACATGCTCTTTGACCTGCAAACGCACCCCTGGAAATATGCCCCCTGTAGACTCTCACAGAGGTACACACACCACAGGGTGCTCAAGTCAGAGGTGGCGGGGAAGCGACCAGGGGAACAGTCCTCGTCTGTGTGGGGCCTGGAAAGTGCTGTCCCAGCCGGATCTTAGAGCCCAAAGACATAAATGCTTGCGTGATGAGGAAACTGTGTTCTGAAGGCAGTTTGATGTTATGATTCCATGTCACAGACAAGGACTGGATTAAACTCCTGTATACACATCACTGGGGCTTCCCGGGTGGCACTGGTGGTAAAAAACCTGCCTGTCAGCACGGGAGACTTTAGAGACCCGGGTTTCATCACTGGGTCAGGAAGATCCCCTGGAGGAGGGCATGGCAACCCACTCCAGTATTCTTGCCTGGAGAACCCCATGAACAGTGGAGCCTGGGCGGCTACAGCCCGTGGGGTCACAAAGAGTCAGACACAACTGAGCAACTCAGCACGCATAAGGCCAACTTGCAGAGCAGCTGGACAGGGTCTAGAAGAGCTGGTGATGGGCATTCCCCAACCACTCTGTGCCCAGCACAGACTCTCACCGTGTGCAAGGAGACTGGTTCATCGTGACCCTCGCTCATCTGACAAATGTTTGTTGAGCAGAATCCGTGTACCAGGCACTGTCACAGGCGCTGGAGACATCCAGGGTTGCTCGTCATAGCAAGGGAAAAAAACAAAAAACACATCTTAAAGGTCCACCCGTGGGAGAACAGGCAGATTAACTGATGTCTGTTGATCCATGGAGTGTGATGAGCAGCTGAAAAGCAAGAGAGAGGGGCTTCCCTGGCGGTCCAGTAGCTAAGGCTCCAGTGTTCCCAGTGCAGGAGGCCTGGGGTCCATCCCTGGTCAGGGGACTAGATCCCACTTGCTGCAGGTAAGAGTTCAAGGGCCACAGCGAAGACCCGGCTCAGCCAAATAAATAAAAATAGATACTGAAAAAACACTGGCACGTATACACCACGACGTGTGAAATAGATAGCTGGTCGGAAGCTGCCGTATAGCCCGGGAGCTCGGCTTGGTGCTCTGTGATGACCTAGGGGGTGAGGCGGGGTGGGAGGGGGAGGGAGGCTCAGAGGGAGGGGCCCCGTGTATACCTGTGGCTGGTTAGAGACCAGCACACCATTATAAAGTGATGATCCTCCAGGTAAAAACTGCTGCTGTTCAGTTGCTCAGTCATGTCCAACTCTTTGTGACCCCATGGACTGCAGCACGCCAGGCCTCCCTGTCCATCACCAACTCCCGGAGTTTACCCAGACTCATGTCCATTGAGTCCGTGATGCCATCCAACCATCTCATCCTCTGTCATCCCCTTCTCCTCCTGCCCTCAATCTTTCCCAGCATCAGGGTCTTTTCCAGTGAGCCAGCTGTTTGTATCAGGTGGCCAAAGTATTGGAGCTTCAGCTTCAGCATCAGTCCTTCCAATGAATATTCAGGGCTGGTTTCCTTTAGAATTAAAAATAAATTAATTTTTTTTTAAAAAAAAAAGAAAAGCAAGGATGAGGAAATGTGTCCAAGTGGCTGGATGATTAGCAAGCCTCCTCCCACCCCATGTCTCTCCGTCTCTGCTCCAAGTTCTCCAAGATGTTGCCCTCACATCTTCCTGAAATGTTTTCTCTCCTCTCCGTTCACTGGCATCGTTTGGAATCTGGGGACAGGTTCCCCTTGGAAGGTGGGCCGCTGGTGTGTGATCATGCTCGAAACATGGGGCCACAAGGGGCGGATCTTCCTGCTCGACACAGACTTGGGGAGGAGGGCGGAGCCCCCCATGGCCAGAACAGACTTGAAGGAATATGACACACACACAAGCATGGCACACCGCATTATCTGCCTACTCCATATACTACATAAGATACTGTCTGTTTTATACTGTGTGAACACTGCATATTATACACTATACAAAACAGGCAGCTAGTCAGGGCCCACTGTAGAGCACAGGGGGCTCTCAATGCTGTAATGGCCTAGACGGGAAGAGTCAGAAAAACGGTGACCAACCTAGACAGCATATTCAAAAGCAGAGACGTTACTTTGCCAACAAAGGTCCGTCTAGTCAAGGCTATGGTTATTCCAGTGGTCATGTATGGATGTGAGAGTTGGACTGTGAAGAAGGCTGAGCGCCGAAGAATTGATGCTTCTGAACTGTGGTTTTGGAGGACTCTTGAGAGTCCCTTGGACTGCAAGGAGATCCAACCAGTCCATTCTAAAGGAGATCAACCCTGGGTGTTCTTTGGAAGGAATGATGCTAAAGCTGAAACTCCAGTACTTTGGCCCCCTCATGCGAAGAGTTGACTCATTGGAGAAGACTCTGATGCTGGGAGCGATTGGGGGCAAGAGGAGAAGGGGACGACAGAGGATGAGATGGCTGGATGGCATCACTGACTCGATGAATATGAGTCTGGGTGACCTCCGAGAGCTGGTGATGGATAGGGAGGCCTGGCGTGCTGCAGTTCATGGAGTCACAAAGAGTCGGACACGACTGAGCGACTGATTTGATCTGATCTGGAATGCTTCCTGTGATGTGTGTGTGTGTGTGTGTGTGTGTGTGTGTGTGTGTGCCTGTGCACACATGTGCATGCACTCAGTCATTCAGCCCTGTCCAACTCTTTGACACCTCATGGACTGCAGCCCACCAGGCCCCTCTGTCCATGGGATTCTCCAGACAAGAATACTGGATGGGTTGCCATTTCCTTCTCCAGGGGGATCTTCCCGAGTCAGGGACTGAACCCGGGTCTCCTGCACTGGCAAGCATATATATTCTTTACTACTGACCCACCTGGGAAGCATGATTAGTAAGTTTACCTAACTCTGGAGCTTGGTATTTAGAAGCTCACTTGCCCCCATATATACCTCTTCCAACTCTAAAGATGTAATAAAGATATTGTGGTCTTCAAAAAATATATGTGTATATAAACTGATTATGTGTATGGATATATGTGTATATATAACTTAGTCACCTTGCCGTTTACCTCAAAAAATGACACAACATTGTAAATTATTTACTTACAAAGCAGAGACTCACAGACTTAGAATGAACTTATGGTTGCTGTGGGGAAAGGATGGGGAGAAGTGAGAGTTAGGGAGTGTGGGATGGACATGCACCCACTGCTGGATTCAAAGTGGAGTACCAGCAAGGTCCTACTGTAAGCACAGGGAACTCTGCTGGTGTTGAGTGGGAGCCTGAATGGGAGGGGAGTTTGGGGGAGAATGGACACGTGTATATACAGGGCTGAGGCCCTTCGCTGTCCACCTGAAACCATCGCAGCATTGTTAATCGGCTGTAACCGCCAATACAAAATAAAAAGTTTAGAAAAGAGGAAGAAGCACCTGCTTCGTGATAGCCAGGCTTGTGGACCCCGATGCCATCTGACTTCAGAACTGGAAATCTCCGGCTCGCAGCGGCCCCCTTGCTCTCATCTCCGTGGTCTGATCAGGCAGCGGTTGCTATGGCAACGGCCGGCCTTGCAGCGCATCAGGTGCCGGCTCTTGCGGGAACACGGATGACAAAGCGCGAAGCCGGGGTCCGGGTGAGGGGGCGGGGGCCGGGGCCAGGCGGGTCCACACCTGCCGCCCCTCTGCTCCGGCTCCGTCACCGGGTCAGGGCGGCCTTTGTGCACATTCCGGCGCGGCATTAGACAGGGGTCACTGCAGAAGAAAAGGGAAGCGGGCCGCCCGGGTCCCCGCAGGCCTTGGAGAGCTCCCAGGCCTCCTGCCAGAGCCGGGGGCATTGTTGCCCGCCTTTCAACGCCCAGCGATCGGGTTCATTCAGCATATGATCGAGGCCCGCTGGGGCCGCGCTGTCCCTGCAGCCAGAGATGCAGTGTTAGGGAAACATGGGTGTGAGCCCAAGACCCTCACGTCTGAGGTTTCTCTCACAACGTATGCATTGATTCACTCAGCAAGCAGCCTCGAGGGCTCGCTGGGTGCCGGGTACCCACGGAGGAGGTGTGCGGATGAAACAGACACAAAGAGCTCTTCCTTGGGCTTGACATCCACACACTGCTGCGTGTAACACATAACCAATAAGGGCCTGCTGCGTAGCACACGGAGCTCTACTCGGTGCCCTGTAACGGCCTGCATGGGAGAAGAAGCTAAATGAGAACGACGGACACGTGTGTATGCATAACTGAGTCCCTTTGCTGGACGTCTGAAACTAAACCAGCATTGCAGGTCACCTATTGTTGTTTAGTCGTTCATTTGAGTTCGACTGTTTATGACCCCGTGGACTGTAGCCCGCCAGGCTCCTCCATCCACGGGATTCTCCAGACAAGAATACTGGAGTGAGTTGCCGTTTCCTCCTCCAGAGGATCTTCCCCACCCAGGAACTGAACCTGGCTCTCCTGCACTGCAGGCGGATCCTTTACTGCCTGGGCCGCCAGGGAAGCCCTGAGAGGATGCGGTGCCTACCCCCACTGGCTGACCACACTCCACTAGGCGCCTGCTGTGTGCCTTCCCTTCAGCCCTCATGACAACCCCGAAAGCTGAGGGGAGCTCTCCCCTGCACCCCGCCAGTTCATGAGGCCCCCAAGGCTCACAGAGGAAGACGGGCAGTCTTCTGGCATCTGGTCAGATGTGGGGACGTGGACTCAGGCGGGCCTCATCCTCATCCATCACGCCTTTCCTCTGTCGTTGCCAGAGCCTCAGTTTCCTCCTCTGATCAAGAGGGCCCATGAGGTCATGGGTAGCCCTGTGGACTTTATTAATTAGCCACTGCAAGTATTAGTATTGGCTTCCTTGGTGACTCACTGGTGAAGAATCCGCCTGCCAATGCAGGAGACCTGGGTTCCATCCCTGGGCTGGGAAGATCCCCTGGAGGAGGGCATGGCAGCCTGCTCCAGTATTCTTGCCTGGAGGACCCCATGGACAGAGGATCCTGGCCCGCTATGGGGTCAGTCAAGGGGTCGCAAAGAGTTGGACACGACTGACCGAGTGACTAAACAAGTGTTAGTGGAAATGGTATCCTTTATCTGTATGAGCAGACTTGTAAGAGAAATGGCGGGGACAGGACCTCTCGACAAATTCCACATGTGGGTTTATGTCTCACATACAGGACGCTCTCAGTGCTCGTTAGCTTGGTGTTTGCAGCAGAAGTAGGAAGCTCTTCCTTGTCTTGGTAAAGGCTGGAGTGGTCACAGGGCTGCAGTGTATGGTTGGGCAGGCTGTTCACTGCACAAGGGTGCAAGTGAGAGACGTGGAATCCAACCCCCCCGAGCCACCCTGCTGTGCCTCATGGTGTGAGGCTGTGCCCTCCCAGAGAGGTGGCATCTTTGGCTCCTTCACGCGGAGGTGAAGGCCTGGGTGAGTCGTGGTCCTGCAGGCCATGACTCCTCGGGAACTTGGGACACCAGGTCCATGAGAGGCCCGTGTCTAAGAGCCAGCATTCTTGGCAGTGAGCCGTCGAAACCACGGGGGCTGACTACAGCTGCTCAGAGAGACGTGGGGGGGATAGCGGGCAGATCTGAGGGAAGCCAGGCAGGCTTTAGGTTCCCAGGTGAGGTTCTGGAGCCAGACTTGGCAGAGACGGACTGGCCTCAGGACTGGCCCGGGCAGAATGCGGGGGCCGAAGATCCTGGGCTCGGGGAACTCGCCGCCGCCTCTGCCGTCTCTGGCCATGAGCACTCACGCTGCAGAAGGCATGTGAGCTGGGCCACTGATGGGCGTGCATTGAGGGGAAAAAAAGGAGAATCCTTACCTACAGCGAGAGAATCAGGAGGAAGAGAGAAAGTGGAAAGCGCGGGAGAAGAGAGGAAGAAAGAAAGAACAGGGAGAAGGGGAAAGAGAAAGAAAAGGAGAGAGAGAAAGAACGGATCCACTTCACCGTGTTTCTGTACATGAATGTACAGACATGCACAGAAGGCACAGTGACAAGATCAGCAAGGTTTTCCTCATTTATTATGTGTCAAGAGATCCGCCTCTGTGTCTTAGTTATTGTCCCTGTTCTTGTTGCTCTTTTACTGTAAGTCGACATCATACCAGATTCTGGAAGTGGGCTGCAAACACCCGAGGCCCTCAAGGTCCCAATAAAGTCGCTCGGCTCAGGGAGCGAAAGCGTCAGAATATCAGAGTCAAGATTTTGTTTCAGCCCAGAAAAGTTGAGAGAAACTGGTTGGTAAGCGGCTCCAGGCATGTAACCTACAGGACAGACAACTAGTCTTCTATATGTTTACGGTTTGGGGGGTGCGTGTCTCCCAGAATACTGGCTGTGTTTCACTGTTTCCGAGAAGGCCGTTCCCTTTCTGAGTGAGAAGGCAAATACAGGGAGAGCTTGGGCTCCGGTCTGGCCTTTCGCTCATTAATCAGGGAAAATCCTGAGGTAGATTGATGTCTCTGGCACACAGGCTCAATGGGGACGTTCTGAGAGCTCCGTCCAAAGGGCCATGGGTTTCCGGGAGAAACTTCTCCCCCGTATGAACCGTCTTTTCAGTAGGATGCTGGCTCGGCTTACTCCGTGAGCAACCGCAGCCAGGACGGCGGTGAAGAACAGAGTTTCCTCTGTGTGGGCAGCAGTGGTCTCCTGTCTGCAGCTCCACACGAGGCTCGGTGCAAATGTTCTTATCGTCATGGACAGGCAAGGAGCTGTTTCAGCAGGTCGTGAAGCGTGCAAGCGTGAAAGAAGAGGACATAACCACGTAGAAACCACGAGATGCCGCCTCACACCCGTCAGGAGGATAACGATTTCTTTAAAAAAAAAAACAAAAACAGAAAATATGGCTGGCCCTCCATATCCGCAGGTTCGTCAACTGTAGATTTAACCAACTGCACATGGATTCAGTCCCGGCTTGGCTGAACCCGTGCATCCTGGAGAGCCACGCCTGAGGGACTTGGGCAGCCTCGGAGTTCCGATCCGCAGAGGTCCCAGAACCAGTGGGGGAGCGTGACGAGTCCTGGAGAGGAGGTGGAGAAATTGGAAGCCTTGCCCACTGTTGTGGAAATGTAAAATGGTGCAGCCAGTATGGAAACCAGTTTGGAGGTGTGGCTCCAACAGTAAGGAATCTGCCTGCAATGCAGGAGATGCGGGTTCCATCCCTGGGTCAGGAAGAGCCCCTGGAAATGGGAATGGCAACCCACTCCAGTCTCTTGCCTGGAGAATCCCATGGACAGAGGAGCCTGGCGGGCTACAGTCCATGGTGTGGCAAAGAGTCGGACACGGCTAAACACCCAGCACTTGGACTTTCAGAAAAACTCCCGACAGACTTGCCGTGTGGGGAATTCCCTGGTGGCCCAGTGGTTAGAATTCCGTGTTTCCACTGCAGGAGACGGAAGTTCAGTTCCTGGGAGGGGAGTTAATGTTGCAGGGCCAAAAAAGAAAGAATTGCCATATGATCCTAGAATTCCATCCCTGGGTATACACCCAAAAGAATTGAGAGCAGCATCCTGAGGAGATGTTTGCACACCCGTGTTCACAGCAGCAGTTTTCACAGTGGCCAAAAGGTAAAAACCGCCGAGTGTCCCTCAGTGGGTGAACAGAGTCACATTCAGCGGAATATGACTCATCCTTGAAAAGCAAGGAAACTCTGACACGGGCTACGGCATGGACGAACCTTGAGGATGTCGTCCTCGCTGTTCAGTCACTAAGTCGTGTGTGGCTGTTTGCAGCCCCATGAACTGCACGCCAGGCCTCCCTGTCCATCACCAACTCCCGGAGTTCACCCAAACCCATGTCCATTGAGTCGGTGATGCCATCCAACCATCTCATCCTCTGGCGTCCCCTTCTCCTCCTGCCCTCAATCTTTCCCAGCATCAGGGTCTTTTCCAATGTGTCAGCTCTTCATATCAGGTGACCAAAGTATTGGAGCTTCAGCTTCAACGTCAGTCCTTCCAATGAATATTCAGGACTGATTTCCTTTAGGATTGACTTGTTTAATCCCCTTGCAGTCTGAGAGATTCTCAGGAGTCTTCTCTGGTCTTCTGAGGATTTTACGTTATGAAATAAGCCTGTGGAAAAAAGACAAATCCTGCATGATTCTGCTTGTATGGGGCACCTAGAACAGATTCATAAAGACAGAAAATAGCGTGGTGATTTTGAGGGGCTGGGGAGGGAGAGAGTGGGGCGTTCATGCTTAATGGGGACGGAGTTTCAGTTTTGCAAGACGAAGAGGGTTCTAGAGATAGACAGGCTGATGGTCACACAATAGTGAGAATAGACTTAATGCCACTGAACCGTGTGTGAAAAACTGGTCAAGATGGTAAGGTCTATGTGATCTGTACTTTGTCACAACTTTAAAAAAAAAGTTAAATAGTGCATGGGGCTATGTAAAGGGGAAAACTGCAGTTAACAGAGCTAGCAAGGAAAAACGGCAACAGGTTAAATTCACTCCTGCAGACGTGGTAGTCAAGGGAATTGATATCACGAGGAAGAACTGATGCTTTTGAACTGCGGTGCTGGAGAAGCCTCTCAAGAGTCCCCTGGGCTGCCAGGAGATCAAGCTCCTGTCTACCTGCGGCGGTGGACACATCCACCCCGGTGAGCTTTTCTAGCAGTGTGTTAAAGCCTAAAACGGGCTCATTTTTTTTTTTTTAATTTTATTCATAATTGAAGTATGGTTTTTTACAGTGTGGCGCCAGTCTCTGCTGCTCAGCAGAGGGTCACATGTGCGTCCAGGCAGTCTCTCTTTCGTGGTCTCTTCCACTATGGTTTATCGTGGAACACTGAATACAGTTCCCTGTGCTCTGCAGTTGGGCCTTGATGTCCACCCTTCTGCGTGTAACAGTTTGCCTCCGCTAATCCCAAACTCTGGCCCATCCCTCCCACGTGCCCGCCCCCAGACTGTTCTCTACGTCGGTGAGCCTGTTCCTGTTCTGTAGATAAGTTCATTTCTGCCATATTTTGCATTCCACATATCAGTGACGCTGCGTGGTATTTGTTTTTCTCTGTCTGACTTACTTCACCCAGCGTGACAGTCTCCAGGTCCATCCGTGTTGGCGCAAACGGCATTATTTCACTCCTTCTTTCCTACAGCTGAATAACATTCACTGTGTGCACGTGCCATATCTTCTGCATCCATTCTTCTGCTGACGGACATTTAAATTGCTTGCATGTCTTAGCTCTTGTGACGGCTGATGCACTGAACACTGGGCTGCATGTATCTCTTCAAATCAGAGTTTTCCAGATATACGCCCGAGAGTGGGATCGCTGAGTCGTATGGTGGTTCCGGTTTTAGTTTTCTGAGGAGCCTCCATGTTCTCCTCCACAGTGGCTGCACCAGTTTACACGCCCATCAGCAATGGAGGAGGGCTCCCTTTGTTCCACACCCTCTCCAGCGTTCATTATTTGTAACGGACTGGTTCCAAATAGGAGAAGGGGTACTTCAAGGCTGTATGTTGTCACCCTGCTTATTTAACTTATATGCAGAGTACATCATGAGAAATGCTGGGCTGGAGGAAGCACAAGCTGGAATCAATATTGTGGGAGAAATATCAATAACCTCAGATATGCAGATGACACTACCCTTATGGCAGAAAGTGAAGAAGAACTAAAGAGCCTCTGGATGCAAGTGAAAGAGGAGAGTGAAAAAGTTGGCTTAAAGCTCAACATTCAGAAAACTAAGATCATGGAATCTGGTCCCATCACTTCATGGTAAATAGATGGGGAAACAGTGGCTGACTTTATTTTCGGGGACTCCAAAGTCACTGCACATGGTGACTGGAGCCATGAAATTAAAAGACACTTACTCCTTGGAAGGAAAGTTATGACCAACCTATGGCAACCCACTCCAGTGTTCTTGCCTGGAGAATCCCAGGGACAGGGGACCCTGGTGAGCTGCTGTCTATGGGGTCGCACAGAGTCGCACAGAGTCGGACACGACTGAAGCAACCTAGCAGCAGCAGCAGACAGCATATTAAAAAGCAGAGACATTACTTTGTCAACAAAGGTCCGTCTAGTCAAGTCTATGGTTTTTCCAGTGGTCATGTATGGATGTGAGTTGGACTATAAAGAAAGCTGAGTGCCGAAGAATTGATGCTTTTGAACTGCGGTGTTGGAGAGGAGTCTTGAGAGTCCCTTGGATGCAAGGAGATCCAACCAGTCCATCCTAAAGGAGATCAGTCCTGGGTGTTCATTGGAAGGACTGATGTTGAAACTGAAACTCCAGTACTTAGGCCACCTTATGCAAAGAGCTGACTCATTTGAAAAGACCCTGATGCTGGGAGGGATTGGGGGCAGGAGGAGAAGGAGATGACAGAAGATGAGATGGTTGGATGGCATCACCAACTTAATGGACATGAGTTTGGGTAAACTCCGGGAGTTGGTGATGGACAGGGAGGCCTGGCGTGCTGTAGTTCATGGGGTTGCAAAGAGGCGGACACGACTGAGCGACTGAACTGAACTGAACGGGATCTTTTTAATGATGGCCATTCTGAGTTGTGTGAGGTTGATACTCCATTGTGATTTTGATTTGCATTTCTCTGATAACTAGTGACGTTGAGCGTCTTTTTACGTGTCTTCTGGCCATCTGTATGTCTTCTTTGGAGAAATGTCCATTAAGGTCTTCTGCCCATAAAACAGGTCTGCCCTTCCATGGAGCAGTTTCACTTGTGGGACTCACCAGAGCACTCCTGCCTACCTTGTGGCCACTGCAGACACATTTATGAGGCAATTAAGTAAAATAAGTGAAGTGCAAAGTGAGTGATGTATAATCTGTACCCTCGCATCGTAAGAAGCTGCAAGTTATAAAAGCTTTCAGTGAAAAATGAAATCCGTGCTGCAGGTGCCTGCAGGCTGCAGAAGCAGCCTGGGCCCATATGGCACCTGTGTCTGTGGAGAGCCTCAGTGCGGGGCGTGTGGTCATCCCAGGACCACCCCACATTGCATGGTTCACTGCAAGGACTCAGCGTTCAGCTGTGCTCCCAAGCTGGTCCTCAACGGTCACACCCCGTCCTATTTTCATCCTCCTACCGGGGAGCTGACATTCGTCCCTTTCTCCATTAGATATCCGTCTTTTGAGTAACGCTCCCCCAAAAAACTCCATTTGTGAGCAGTTACTAAGAGGGCAGGCCTTCCCCAGAATCCAACACAGATTGCCTTGTAAGGAGGAAACGTTCCTCAAGGCGCCGAGCGAGTGGGTGCCGGAGTCAAGCGCGGTTTGTTCTCTCTGCACCCTCCTGTCACCTCGCGAAGGTGCTGAGATGTTCCCGAGCCCACACGCCCCTCCCTGGAGGCCCACACGCCCCTCCCTGGAGCCCCGCGCGCCCCGGCAACGCGCCGTCTCCCGCCCCTCCCGCCTGTGCCGTTCCCATGGCAACAAGCCTCGGCCTCAGGGTCAGAGGCCTGCAGGGAGAACAGCCCACAGCAGTGGACAGCAGAACCAACCGGTCTGCGGAGGACTCAGGCCCGAGGAACGTCCCCACAGGCCTGGGTGTGTGTGTGTGTGTTGTGTTGTGGTTAAAAAGTCACATCATATAAAACCGGCTGTTTTAACCGTATGTAACTGTGCAGTCCAGCACAGCAGCCCCTTCACCTTGATGGGCGGCCCTCACCATCATCTCTGGAACGTTTCGGCTTCCTAAAGGGAAACTCTGTCCGCATCAAACACCACGTCCCCCTTCCTAGCTGCACCCCTGGCCCTGGCGCCTACCAGGGTACTGAAGGAAGACCCTGTGAATCTGACTGTTCTAGGTACCTCCTATGAGTGCAGTCAGACGCTACTTGTCTGCACCTCATGTGTATTGGAATGCACTTTTAAGATTAATATATGTCCTCTGGGTTTCCCAGGTGGCTCAGTGGTAAAGAACACATCTGCCAACGCAAGAGCCATGGGTTCAGTACCTGGGTGGGGAAGATCCCCTGGAGAAGGAAACGGCAACCCACCCCAGTAGTCTTGCCTGGAGAATCCCATGGACAGAGGAGCCTCGGGGTCGCAGAGAGTCGGACACGACTGAGGGACTGACAGTACGTGTGCTAACAAGCAGATGGCACCTTCTTTGTTTTCCCCTGTGCTACACAGCAGGCCGTCAGCAGCCTGGCTGGACCTGTGCTCTGCTGCAGTTGGCCTGCACCCCTGGATGCGTGTAGAGTTACGTATCACAGGTCTCCCGTGAGCCCCTGAGGCATTGTTTCCTTAAGTCATTCACTCACTCATCCATCCACCTATCCAACCGTTGCATTTTACCCCGACAGTCATGTCTGACCCTCTTCCAGGAGGTGAGGCTCCAGCAGTGATTTTCAACCAGGAGTGGGGGAGATTTTGCTTCTCCAGGAGCCTTTGGAAATATTCTGGTTACTGCAACCTCCCGACCCAGGGATCAAACTCGTATCTACCTGTATTGGCAGACAGATTCTTCACCGCTGAGCCATCAGGGATGCCCTTAAGGAGGATGAGTTAGCATCTGGTGCACAGAGGCCTGAAGGTGCTTCGAAAACAAACACCCTGTGATGTACAGGACACAACAACACACACACTCACATCAAAGGAGTATGAATCTCTAGTCAGGGCTGCACGGTGCCAAAATAATAATAAAAGAAAGTCTTATTGATCAGTTTGCTTCTATTAGAGCCAGGAAAGCAGAATTATAATAGTTATTTTTTTCTCTTTTGTATAATTAAAATATTTAAACGTAAGATACTGTTGTCAGTTTTAACTTGCCTACTTCTCAATATTCAGGAAATATTAGTCATTAAAAAACTTACATAGAAACACATTTAGAGGGGCTCTCATTTTCCCTTTACCTCAAGCTTCAGTATGGTTCAGCACACACTGGACTTTAAATTTTTGATATTTTGATCTTCTTCTTTTTTGGTATTCATTTTGGTTTTTTAAAATACAGTGTTAAAATAATATTTATCTTGGTGGTGAGGTTTTGGGCTTTTTTAAAATTATTTCCCCCCACCATGGGTGGATTTTTTCAATTTTTGCTCTTTCTTTGGCTGCATGGCCTGCAGGATCTTAGTTCCCCAGCCAGGGATTGAATTTATGCCCCCTGCATTGGAAGCACAGGTCTTAACCACTGGGCTGCCAGGGAAGTCCCCAGTGATGAGGTTTTCGCTGCCCCTTTGAGCCAACCTCATTCTGCTCCCAGCTCTGCCTTTGAGAATGTCATCTTTGAGCTGAGATGTGAAGATTGAGAAAGAATCAGTCACGGGGATTACGAGGAAAGACAAAAATCCAGTTTGAGGGCAGAGGAAGTTCTGAGGGGACGACAGGGAGCAGAGTGGGAAGGGTCAGGAGCTGGGGAACGCAGGCTCTGCGGTGGCAGGCAGACGGGGCTGGGATGCCAGCGAGCCTGTGGGCACCTCTCAGCCTCTGAGTCGCGGGGCCGCTGAACAAGGCTGAGTTGGGGCGCGGGCTGACATGGTGGGACGTGTCTGCAGACGGTCTGGGGCTTGCTTCAAGGAGGACAGACTGTCTGAGGAGCTGGAAAGACCTCAGCCCTCAGGATGTCATGGTATGCCAGGGGGAGACGGTGGCCCCCGCACCAAGGTGGAGGCAAACAGAGAGAATCCTGTCGTGGTTTGAAGGCTGAGCTGAAGCTCGACGGTTGGTGTTGGCGGAGACACGTGCGCGTGGTGTGGACAGGATGAGAAGAATGGAGGATGGCTTTGTTTTCATGGAAGTATGGTTGATTTACAGTGTTGTCCCAGTCTCTGCTGTACAGCGTAGGGAGCCCTCCTATACTGCGCTGGGAATGTAAATTCAGGCAACCACTACACAGAACAGTATGGGGGTTCCTCAGAAAACCAAAGACAGAATCACTGAGGACCCAGCAGTCCCGCCACTGGGCACATATGTGGGCTGAACTATGATTCAATGAGCTCCATGCACCCCAGTGTTCAAAGCACTGTTCACAATAACCAAAACATGGGGGCAGCCGTGTCCATCAACAGACGGATGGATGAAGAGGATGTCATGTGTGCGTACACACACACGGAACACTAATCAGACGTTTAGAAAGGAAATGGTGTCTTCTGCAGCAACACGGATGGACTGTGAGATGATCATACTACTAAGTGAAGTAGGTCCACAAGAGAAAAACAAATACCACGGGATATCACTGATACGTGGAATCTAAAATATGGCACAGATGAACGTATCTACAAAGCAGAAGCCAACTCACAAACACAGAGACCAGGCCTGTGGTTTCCAAGGAGCAGGTTTGGGAAGGATGGAGGGAGAGGTTGGGGTTAGCAGGTGCAAACTGTTACACACAGGAGGGACAAGGAACGGGGCCTACTGTGGCACCGGGAGCTGCATCCAGTCTCCTGGGATAAACAACGGTGGAAAATAATGTTTAACAAAGAAGGAAAGGAATGGCTTCCATTTCGAGTCTTTCTGTTTTGAGTTTGGGCTTTTGTGTGAAGTCTGGTGCTGTGCACGGGCTTCCCTGGTGGCTCAGATGGTAAAGAATCCACCTGCAATGCAGGAGACTCAGGTTCGATCCCTGGGCTGGGAAGATCCCCTGGAGAAGGGCACGGCAACCCACTCCAGTATTCTTGCCTGGAGAACCCTATGGACAGAGGAGCCTGCGGGCTACAGTCCATGGGGTCACAAAGAGTCAGACACGACTGAGTAACTGACACTTTCCCTTTTCTGGAGCCGTGACTAGAGGACAAGAAAGCTGGGGGTGAGGAGCAGATTTAGAAGGAGACTGAGGTTTTGTCCGGGGACACGTTAGCTTAGGACGTACATCAGTTTGTCTACACAGCAGAGAGGAGGCCAGGATTCAGGTGGAAGATCCAGGCTGGAGACACAGGTTAGCGTGGAGGCGGTTTTGGTTTTAGTAAACTGGGCTCTGGGTGAGCGGGTGGCCGGGAGTGGAAGCCGGCCCCGAGGCAGCCCCAGCCTCTTGGTCCTCAGGCCCCTGCGTGGTCCCCGTGCAGGACGAGCAGGCTGAGCTGAGCAGCCCGCAGATCACAGCAGGGCTGTGCGGTCTCCCAGGCTGGGTGTCAGAGGCATCGCTCTTCCTTCCGGCTCTGTCTCGGCATCCGCGTGAACCCGGCGCCCTGGCACGCGAGCCCTCGGGGAGCGCTCTGCAAGGAGGGAGATGAAGTACCTTTAAGGGAGTAAAACATGAAGGATGTGTCTGTTCATTGAGATTTTTTTTTTTCAAATGTGGGACCTGCAAGTTGTTTTTTTGATGGAAGTATCAGTTGATTTACAAAGTCACGCTGGTTGTAGGTGTGCAGCAAAGCGATCGTATGTTCGGTATGCATATCCTTTTTTCAGATTCTTTTCCATTATGGTTTATTACAGGATATTGACTATAATTCCCTGTGCCATACAGTAGGTCCCTGTCGTTTCCCTGTTTGACGCAGAGTCGTTTGTATCTGCTCGCCCCAGAGTCCTCATTCATCCCTCCTCACTTCCCTTTGATCACCACGGTTGCTTTCGCGTCTGGGAGTCTGTTTCTGTTTTGTAAACATGTTCATCTGTGTTGTAGTGTAGATTCCACATGCAGGTGGTGTCATGTATCTGGTCTTTCTCTGTCTGGCTGACTTCACTTAGGATGATAATCTCTGGATCCAGTCACGTTGCCGCAAATGGCATTATCTCATTCTTTTCGTGGCTGAATAGTATTCCATTGTATATGACTATTCATTGGAAGGACTGTAGCTGAAGCTGAAGCTCCAGTACTTTGGCCACTTGATGTGAAGAGCTGACTCACTGGGAGAGACCCTGATGCTGGGAAAGATGGAGGGCAGGAGGAGAAGGGGACGACAGAGGACGAGATAGTTGGATGGCATCACCAACTCGATGGACATGAGTTTGAGTGAACTCCAGGAGACAGTGGAGGACAGAGGAGACTGGCGTGCTGCAGTCCACGGGGTCACAAGGAGCCCGACGCGACTGAGTGACTGAACAAGAACCAACCACGTCTTCTTCGTCCGTTCATCTGCCAAGGGACGTTCAGATTGTTTCCATGTCTTGGTTATTGTTAACAGCAATAAAGCATTAAATTTAAAACTTAGGATGCACAGTTATTACAAATCCTAATACATAGTGACCAACAGTGCAAAACCGCAGAAGGCCTGCTCTCTTGCTGGTGTTTCCAGGCTGGAGGTCTGAGAGATTTCACTCTCTGTCTAAGCCAGGTTGAACTGCATTTCTCGTCTCTTGGAACCAGGTGCATCCTGACAGTTTTGTTTCTGTTTTTAAGTCTCCATCTTACTTACTTATGGAACCAGGGCCTGCTGTTCAGTTATTCTTTGGCGCCGTCTCCCCAGGGTCTGATCCTGCTAAGGAGATGCCGTGTTTGCTGCTGCTATGGTGGTGTTAAGTTGCTCAGTCTTTGCGACCCCATGGACCGCAGCACGCCGGGCTTCCCTGTCTTCCACCATCTCTGGGAGCTTGCCCAAACTCATGTCCATTGAGTCGGTGATGCCATCCAACCATCTCATCCTCTGTTGTCCCCTTCTCCTCCTGCCCTCAATCTTTCCCAGCATCAGGCTATTTTCTAATGAGTCGGCTCTTAGCATCAGGTGACCGAAGTATCAGATATGATTATTATATACAACACTGTATTATTTTAAATTTTTTTTGGGCGGGGGCTGGCCAGGTCTTAGTCGTGGCATCGGAGATCTAGTTCCCTGACCAGGGATCCAACCCCGCCCCCCTGCATCGGGAGTGAGAGCCTTAACCATTGACAGTTCTTGTTTAGTTGCTAAGTCTTGTTGGGCTCATTTTGACCCCATGGACTGCAGTACACCAGGCTCCCCTGTCCTTCACTTCGTCCTTGAGTCTTTTTCAAACTCAGGTTTGACTTCATTGAGTCGGTGATGCCATCCAACCATCTCATCCTCTGTCGTCCCCTTCTCCTGCCCTCCGTCTCTCCCAGCATCAGGGTCTTTTCCCATGAGTTGGCTCTTTGCATCAGGTGGCCAAAGTATTGGCGCCTCAGCTTCAGCACCAGTCCTTCCAATGAATATTCAGAACTGATTCCCTTTGGGGTTGACTGGATTCATCTCCTCGCATGGTTTGTGTAATTAACGTCTAACCCACAATACACACTTGAATCACCTTGAGACATGGTGTGGTTTGCTCACCAGCAAATCCTCTGACCCTCAGCAAAGTGCCAGACGCAGAGTGGACCCTTGGGAGGGACTGAATTAGTGTATTCTGAGCTCCGTGAAAGTGGAGGCTGGGTCTTTTTTTCCCTCTCATCATTTTACTCCCAGTGCCTAGCAGACTGTAGACACTTGGTAAATACTGGGAGGGGATGAGTGTATAAACAAATGAGCAAATGAATGAATTATAGATGGTGGGAGGCAGATGATATGTATGCCGCCGGCTCCTGCAGCCACTACTGGGCTGAAAACCGAGAGTCTGCAGAAGCTCCGAGGCCATGTTTCTGCCCATCCGCAAAGGCTCGGGAAGCCTTCCAAGGGCATCAGAGATGCCTCAAGACAACTTTTGACAGGCACGCACAGCGGTGCGGGTGTTGTGGAAAACAGTATGGAGGGTCCTCAAAAAAATACCAATCACAGAAGTACCATGTGATCAAGCCATTCCACTTCAGAATTGAAAGCAGGATCTCACCTGTGTTCATAGCAGGATGATTCACAATAGCCAAGACGTGGGAGCAACCCACACGGCCATTGACAGATGAATGGATAAGCAAGACACAGTGTATAAAATGGAGAACCAACAAGCATTGACTGGGGGGAACAGGGAACTCTGCCCCGGGTCCTGAGGCAGCCTGGGAGGGAGGGCAGCTTGGGGGGAGGGTGGACGCGTGTGTGTGTGGCTGAGTCCCTTAACTGCTCGCCTGAGACTGTCACGATGTTGTTCGTGGGCTATACCCCAGCATGACATTGTCAAAACATTTAATTTAAAATTTTTAATTAAAGTTTTAAAAATCACAGTGTAACATATGATGAAACGTTGTTGTTGTTCAGTTGCTCAGCTGTGTCCAAATTTAACTCAGATGTCCATTATATCTACTGCTGTGGGCGAGAATCCCTTAGAAGAAATGGAGTAGCCTCTCATGATCAACAAAGGAGTCCGAAATTCAGTACTTGGGTGCAACACAAAAACGACAGAATGATCTCACGTTGTTTCCAAGGCAAACCATTCAACATCACGGTAACCCAAGTCTATGCCCCAGCTACCGATGCCAAAGAAGATGAACTGAAACCGCTCTATGAAGACCTACAAGACCTTCTAGAACACCAAAAAAAAAAAAAAAAGATGTCCTTTTCATCATAGGGGACTGGAATGCAAAAGTAGGAAGTCAAACGATGGAATATTATTCAACCTTAAGAAGGAAGGGAATCTGAGGTGTCTTACAAACATTGAGGACTTAGCTAAGTGAAATAAGGCGGTCACAGAAGGACAAATCTCATATAATCCCAAGCATACGAAGAACCTAGATGAGTCAATTCACAGAGACCCAATGCAGGGTGTCGGGGGTAGGCAGATAGGCCCAGAATTCCTGTTTGGGAAGACGGAAAAATCCTGGGGATGGATGGTGGTGTTCTTTTCAAAACAGTCTGAATGTACTCAGTCATACACGGCCATGCACCTAAAAAATGGTTACACTGGTAAGTTTTCTATGTTTGAAAGTGTTAGTCACTCAGTCATGTCTGACTCTCTGTGACCCCGTGGACTATAGCCCACAGGCTCCTCTGTCCATGGGATCCTCCAGGCAAGACTACTGGAATGGGTTCTCATTCCCTGCTCCAGGGCATCTTCCCCACCCAGGGATTGAACCCGGGTTTCCTGCACTGCAGGCAGATTCTTTATCATCCTAGCCACCAGGGATATATGTAGATACCACAATAAAATATTTTTTCTTTTAAATGTGCTTGAACTGCTGGCACGACATCTGCAACTTTAAGAGTCTTCTCCTCGCACCATCCTGGTGGGCTTGGCATCAGCAGCTGCGTTTCCCCTCTGGAGCTTTTACAGGGCTTTTGCATCAGAAGTGGGGACTTGCGCTGTTGCCATGGAAACTGCAGCCAGCATGGAGAAGGGGAGGGGGCTGTAAAGGAGCAGAAAGAGCCTTGGAGGCGGGGACTCTCCAAGCTCTGGACTCACACTGTCTGCTTTGTAGTAAATGAATTGATGAAAATGCGGCTCTTTGTCCCCAGTAAAACAGTCGCCCTTCCTTCCCCAGAGAGAGGCACTGGAACAGGGATGCACTCGCAGTGTTCCGCCCAGGGCTGGATGCTGGACGAGGTGGTCCTCTCCATGGTCCTCCTCAGAGTGCCACTTGCCTGTGGAAAAGGGTCTCTCAGGCGTGTCTGACTCTTTGCGACTTTTGCTACAGGGACTGTAGCCCGCAGGCTCCTCGGTCCATGGGGTTTTCCAGGCAAGAATACTGGAGTGGGTTGCCATGCCCTCCTCCAGGGCATCTTTCCAACCCAGGAACAGAACCCGTGTCTTCTGCACTGCAGGCAGATTCTTCACCGTCTGGGCCACCAGGAGCTTGTGATGAAATCGATTCTCATGTAAGACAGAGTTTCTGGGGACTTTCCAGAGAATCACTCTCTGGCTCAGTGTTTAAGAATCCCCTCTGCAAGGCAGATGGGCTTCCCTGGTGGCTCAGCTGGTGAAGAATCCGCCTGCAATGCGGGAGACCTGGGTTCGATCCCTGGGTTGGGAAGATCCCCTGGAGAAGGAAGAGGCTACCCACTCCAGTATACTGGCCTGGAGGATTCCACGGAATCGCAAAGAGTGGGACACGACAGAGCAACTTTCACTTTCCCTTTGCGAGGCTGGGGATGCAGGTTCGATCCCTGGTCGGGAAACTGAGGTCCCACATGTCCTGAGCGTAAGCCCAGCTGCCAGAACTAAGGAACCCGCAAGCTCCAGCTAAAGGTTCTTCGTGCTGCAACTAACACCTGAGGCGGCCAGATGCATAATAAGCTACAAGGACATACGTGCTTCTTTAAAAAGGACAGCATCTCTCTGGGGTTAGTTTTCTTTCAGTCTTTTGAGTAAAATCTTTGGAAGAGGAATGCAATCACGACAACTCTCCTTCTCAGCACGGTGGTTTAGTCACTCAGTCGTGTCTGACTCTTTGCGACCCGTAGACTGTAGCCCACCAGGCTCCTCTGTCCGTGGGACTCTCCAGGAAAGAATACTGGAGCAGGTTGCTGTTTCCTTCTCCAGGGGATCTTCCTGACCCAGGGATCAAACCCACATTGCCTGTGCCTCCTGCATCGGCAGTTGGATTTGTTACCTCTGAACCTCCAGGGAAGCCCTCTCCTTAGCTTATTGGCTTCTAAAACTAGATTTTTTTGCCACTGGTATTCGAATCAACTGCAGTTGTCAGCAAATTGTTTCACTTCTTTCATCTTACCTGACCCTAACTGTGGACCAAAGAAATGCCTCTTTTTTAAGGAACTGTTCATCTGCTCAGTCAGTTGGTGTATTGGTTATCTTTTGCTGTGTAACAAATGATCACAAACTCAGGGACTTGCAACTACACTGGTGCCTCAGTTACAACTGAGAGTGAGCATCTCGGTTATCACACTGTATTTCAGTGGGCCTCACACGCTGCAGTGGAGGGATCAGCTGGTCAGCTTCCACCTCCAAAGGTTCTCCTAATTCAAGACTTAAATGCCTGAGCTCCACATACTTTGCCATGGATCAAGAGGATTTAATGGTTTTCTTGAAAGCAGCTCAACACAACTAATGACTTGGAGACACCCATTTCCAATAGAGAAAATGGTGTCAAGTTAACGGTCTTTTTGGTAATAGTAAACTCTGGAACAGACTTAAACAAATGTCCTTCTAGTTTTCGGGCACCCAGTCTCATTTCTCTGATTGTTTAAGGCACTGGCCCATGGTGGTGAATAGCTATCGCTGTGCCTGGCACACAGGAAGTGCTCAGTTAATGTTCGTTGAGCTGAACCCCTGAGCTGCGTCCCACATGTCACTGTACAGCAGCCAGAAGAACTTGAGCTGGGTTACCGTTCAGCTGACTTTGTGCGTATGTGCAGACACGTTCGTAGGTATCACTCACCATCTGTAAAAGGTCGGGCTGCCTGTGGCCCTTTGCTGCCCTGCGCATAGGATCATTGGCACCAACTTTCTAGGTTCCGTGTGTATGTGTTAACACACAGTATGTGTCTATCTCTTTCTGGCTTCCTTCATTCGGTATAATGCTCTAGGTTCATCCACCTCCTTAGAACTGACTCAAATGTGTCCCTTTTATAGCCGAGTAATATTCCGCTGTGTTTATGTACTACAACCTCCTTATCCATTTGTCAGGGGAAGGAGAGGGTGGGACAGTTTGGGAAAGGAGCATTGAGACATACACATGACCATATGTAAAAGAGAGTGAGTGGGAATTTGCTGTAAGATGCAGGGAACCCAAAGCCGGTGCTCTGTGACAATCTAGGGGTGGGGTGGGGGTGGGGACGGGGTTCAGGAAGGAGGGGGCTCATGTATACCTGTGGGCGATTCATGTGGATGTCTGGCAGAAACCCACACAGCATTGCAAAGTAACTATCCTGTAATTTTAAAACAGTTTTTTTAAAGCAGGATTGCATCATCACCATGAAAGCAACGCCGCTGCATCCTAAGGATGTGGCCCCCAGGACGTCCCTGGTGTCTCCACGTCCCCAGGGCAGGGGGCCCGCTTTCAGTCTCCGGTCGGGGTACTAGATCTCACATGCCGCAACTAAGAGATCCTGAGTGATGCAACCGAGACCCAGTGCAGCCAAATAAATAAGTACAAATAGCTTTTAAAAGGATGTGGGCCATATGTCCCGTCTCTCCGGTGTTGTCCCTGAATTCCTTCCACACTGACAGGCAGAGCCACCACTGCCTGAAGGATGTGGTGTGGCGTGGTCCTTCCCTGTGACCAGAGCGAATCCATGGGTGTTTTTTTTTTTTTTCAAGGAGCAAAACAGGCAAATTTTCCTTTGAAAACATGTAAGGAGGGTGGGAGGCCAACAGAGAAGGTGGAAAGATGGACAGTGTGATCTCATTTAGGAAACATAGTGTAGGAAGAAAGTGACTTTGTTGTGTTTGGAGGGGTGTGAAGGAGAAAAAAGCAGCATTGGACGTGTGCATGCTCAGCTGTGTTGGACTCTGCGACCCCAAGGACTGCAGCCCACCAGGCTTCTCTGACCTCCACTGTCTGCCAAAGTTTGCTCAAGTTCATGTCCATTGAGTGGGTGATGCCATCCAACTATCTCATCCTCTGTCGTCCCCTTCTCCTGCCTTCAATCTTTCCCAGCATCAGGGTCTTTTCCAGTGAGTCGGCTCTTCGCAGCAGGTGGCCAAAGTACTGGAGTTTCAGTTTCAGCTTCAGCATCAGTCCTTCCTGTGAATATTCAGGGTTGATTTCCTTTAAGTTTGACTGATTGGATCTCCTTGCAGTCCAAGGGACTCTCAAGAGTCTTCTCCAACACCATGGTTCAAAAACATCAATTCTTCAGCGCTCAGCCTTCTTTATGGCCCAACTCTCACATCCATGTATGACTACTGGAAAAACCATAGCTTTGACTATATGGACTTTTGTAGACAATATGATGTTTCTGCTTTGTAATACACTGTCTAGGTTTGCCATAGCTTTCCTTCCAAGGAGCAAGCATCTTTTAATTTCATTTCAGCAACATGTAGACTGTATTTATTAACGTCTCTATCAACATGTTACTAAGTGTGTATTAGGTGTGGACATAAAACATGAGGGAGATACACTGATAACAGATGACAAGCTCCTGCATTCAAAGAAACCCTAAGTAAATAAGTAATTGTCATGAAAACAGTTTCATAAGGAGCCTGTTCCTATTTCCCTTTCCAGTCCCTATGCCAGGAAGAGTGCCTGGCACATAGTGGGACTCGGGAGGTGTTTTTTGACTGAGTCTGTGAGCGAGTGATGAGGATGTTCATACCGCCAGGGCTTGCGGTAGGTCAGAGGCTCCTTTAAAAAGAGCTGAAGAGCCAGCGCGGCCATCCCTTCCCGTCTCCCCCACCTCCTTCTGCTACACTCTTTCCCATTTTAACGCGCATAAAGGACTTAAGGGAACCAGTGCTGTCCAGCCAGCAGCCTGGAGAGTTTACCATGATTCCTCTGGCCCCGGAACCGGGCTGGAAGTCCCATCAGGCAACTTGGGCTCCTCCGACGCTGATTGGCCGAGGCTGTTGCCATGGAAACTGCAGCTGGAGCTGGGGAGACTGGAAGGTTCCATGATTTGGCTACAGGTGTGGTGTGGTTTCATCAGCATGGTGGTCCAGCATACACTAGGAACTTAATATTTGTGACTGGAGGGATCACCGTGTCTCAGGGGTCACCCTCTGGGTGGGGGACGGAAGGGCGCCACATACCTCGTTTCCCCTTGAACTTGGAGAGCGTTCTCCTTGGGAGGTGGACATCTATATAGTCAGCGTTTGAATCCATCTGTCATCCCTGGACGGAGCCTCCTGCCCGTCTGTGTTACCTGTTGTTTTCTGTCTCTTGAGAGCTTTGCCCTTCCTGGGGGAGGGCTTGCTCACAGACTGCCCCACCAAGGGCTTCCTGCGGGGAGGGGCTTGCTCACAGACCGCCCACCAAGGGCTTCCTGCGGGGAGGGCTTGCTCACAGACCGCCCATCAAGGGCTTCCTGCGTCTGACAGTAACTGTGTGTGTGCCCAGTCGCTCAGTCCTGTCCAACTAGGCTCCTCTGTCCTTGGGATTCCCCAGGCAAGAATTCTGGAGGGGGTTGGCATTTCCTTCTCCAGGGGGTCTTCCCCACCCAGGGATTGAGCCCTCCTCTCCTGAGCCTCCTGCGTTTCAGGCAGGTTCTTTCCCCGCTGAGCCCTTGGGGAAGCCCAAACCGCTCACCTACAAGCATCTCTGAGCCTCCCAGGTCAGCCCTCCTGTGCCAAGCCCCTTCTTCAGCTGCCCTGGGTCATCCCAGGGCCAGGTTCCAGGCGCTAGAGCCCAAAGCCTGGGAAGTTACTCAAAGCAGCCAGCGCTGAACCGGTCATCCTCCCCCGTGGAGACCCCAGTGAAGGACCCGCTACACTTGCCCCTCCCTCCGGAGCCCTGGAACCCCCGCCCCCACCAGTGGCCCTGCACGACTTGCCCCTTCCTGGCGGAAAGGCGGGTGACAAAAATCTCTCAATGGCACTAGCCTCTCTGAGCCCCTCAGTGACCCACATATATTAGCCCCCTTCAGGACCAATGAGCACCCCCCCAGGACCCACCCCCTCACCTGCTGGGACCCTCCCTCCAGTCCCCCAGGGGTGTGCCCATGACCCGTCCTCCTTCACGCAGGTCTGTGCTCCAGCATCACCATCTCTGGCCACCAGGTCTAACCAGAGCGGCCCCCTCCTTTCCACTCTCCATTCTTTGTTACCCCAAAGCCGTGCCTCCCCTGGCAGCTCATCCGGAAACCCCCTCGCTGCGGCCATAGCTGTCTGCTCCTGCTGGGGGCCCGTGGACCTTCCTCTCCTGACGACAGTGCTTACGTCCGCCGCTCTTTCCAACAAGTGGGCCTTCTTTCAGAGTCCACAGATACCCAAGTGGTGAAATTTTTGACACTGCTCCAAAATGCATTTATTTTTTAACTTTGTTTTTTGGCCTTGCCAGTGGCATGTGGGATCTCAGTTCCCCAATCAGAGATCGTTTCCCTGCAGTGGAAGCACAGAGTCTTAACCACTGGACCACCAGGGAAGTCCTCCAAAAATTTATTGTAAAAAAAGACAACGTACTGACATATTTACATTCAGTAAAATGCAGCCGTTGCCAGGGTACAACGAATGGGTTCTGGCAAATGTACGTAAGTGTGTAATCAACTCCACAGTCAAGATGTGGGACATTCCAGGCAGTCTTTTTGTGTGTGTGTATTCTTTCTCTTTATTTTTTTAATTATGAAAGTATGATAACATCTTTACAGGAGACTTGGAAAATACAGGACAAAGTTACATAGAGTTCCATTATAACAATTTTTAACTAGATAAATTAAGATCTTGAGTTGAAGTTTCAATATGAAGCACTCAAAAATTAAGAGTGAATAGACAGAAAACTAGAAGGATAGTAGGAAAGCACTTTGAACCAATTCAGCATAATTAAGATGCATACCATTTTCACAGAAGAGCAGGATACAAATTCTATTCGAGTTCCCATAGACTGTAAACTAGGAGACACTGGGTCATATCCAGGGACATAAAGCAACGTGTGAAATTTCACGGTCTAAAGGCATTGGAATCATACAGAGTCTATTCTCGTATCACTGTGGAACTGTGTTAGAAATCACTATCAAAAGGTATTTGAGAATAACCCACATATGTTAAAGCACAGCGTGACATTTACCAAGAGAGATCTTTGACAGCCAGGAAAAGCCTCAGTAATGTTCAGTTCAGTTCAGTTGCTCAGTCGTGTCTGACTCTTTGCGATCCCATGGACCCCAGCACGCCAGGCCTCCCTGTCCATCACCAACTCCTGGAGCTCACTCAAACTGATGTCCATCGAGTTGGTGATGCTATCCAGCCATCTCATCCTCTGTCATCCCCTTCTCCTCCTGCCCCCAATCCCTCCCACCATCAGGGTCTTTTCCAATGAGTCAACTCTTCCCATGAGGTGGCCAAAGTATTGGAGTTTCAGCTTTAGCATCAGTCCCTCCAATGAACACCCAGGGCTGATCTCCTTTAGAATGAACTGGTTGGATCTCCTTGCAGTCCAAGGGACTCTCAAGACTCTTCTCCAACACCACAGTTCAAAAGCAGCAATTCTTCGGCGCCTCAGCTTTCTTCACAGTCCAACTCTCACATCCATACATGACCACTGGAAAAACCATAGCTTGACTAGACAGACCTTTGTTGGCAAGGTAATGTCTCTGCTTTTGAATATGCTATCTAGGTTGATCATAACTTTCCTTCCAAAGAGTAAGCATCTTTTAATTTCATGGCTGCAATCACCATCTGCAGTGACTTTGGAGCCCCCCAAATAAAGTCTGACACTCTTTCCACTGTTTCCCCATCTATTTGCCATGAAGTGATGGGACCGGATGCCATGATCTTAGTTTTCTGAATGTTGAGCTTTAAGCCAACTTTTTCACTCTCCTCTTTCACTTTCATCAAGAGGCTTTTGAGTTCCTCTTCACTTTCTGCCATAAGGGTGGTGTCATCTGCATATCTGAGGTTATTGATATTTCTCCCGGCAGTCTTGATTCCAGCTTGTGCTTCTTCCAGCCCAGCGTTTCTCATGATGTACTCTGCATATAAGTTAAATAAGCAGGGTGACAATATCCAGCCTTGGCGTATTCCTTTTCCTATTTGGAACCAGTCTGTTGTTCCATGACCAGTTCTAACTGTTGCTTCCTGACCTGCATATAGATTTCTCAAGAGGCGGGTCAGGTGGTCTGATATTCCCATCTCTTTCAGAATTTTTCACAGTTTATTGTGATCCACACTGTCAAAGGCTTTGGCACAGTCAATAAAGCAGAAATAGATGTTTTTCTGGAACTCTCTTGCTTTTTCGATGATCCAGCGGATGTTGAAAATTTGATCTCTGGTTCCTCTGCCTTTTCTAAAACCAGCTTGAACATCAGGAAGTTCATGGTTCACATACTGCCGAAGCCTGGCTTGGAGAATTTTGAGCATTACTTTACTAGCATGTGAGATGAGTGCAATTGTGCAGTAGTTTGAGCATTCTTTGGCATTCTCTTTCTTTGGGATTGGAATGAAAACTGACCTTTTCCAGTCTTGTGGCCACTGCTGAGTTTTCCAAATTTGCTGGCATATTGAGTGCAGTGCGTTCACAGCATCATCTTTCAGGATTTGAAAGAGCTCAACTGGAATTCCATTGCCTCCACTAGGTTTGTTCGTTGTGATGCTTTCTAAGGCCCACTTGGCTTCACATTCCAGGAGGTCTGGCTCTAGGTAACGTTAGAAGACTGGAAAAAAAAAAAAAAAAAAACCACACAGAGGATGATTGCAGAGAAGAAAGCATTAAAATGAGAAATTAGTATCAGAATGAGAGACAAGGGTGCATTTCTAGGAAGAGTAGAGAGTCCATGTGTCACCGGTGAGACACGGTTGTTGGATGGGGGTTGACCGCCTCCCCCTCACCGCACCCCAGCCGTTTCATAGGAAGGACTTTCTCTCTTTCTCCTCACACAGAGTCCTGCGCAGGGTGGACCCACAGTGCATATTTATTTATAGATACTTATAGGATAAATTATCCGACGGAAGCGTCTCCAGGCAGACCCTAATCTCTACAGGAAAAAACATAGTAGAGGAGGAAAAAATAATTTTCTCTCTGCCCTCTGAGTTCTTGGTGGAGACCCCTGTAATAAAAGATTAATGACAGAGAAAACAGAAGTTTATTACCATGGGAGAGAATCAGGGGGAAATGAATGGCTCCCTGAGGGGGCCTAGAATTTAGGTTTAAATACCATCTTGATAGGGGACGTGGGGCTGGAGGATGTGAGTGACCTTCAGGAACGATGAACAATCCCTCAGAAGAATGTTGTTGTTGAGTTGTTCAGCCGTGTCCGACTCTTTTTTCGACCCCGTGGACTGTAGCCCGCCAGGCTCCTCTGTCCATGGGATTCTCCAGGCAACAGTGCTGGAGTGGGTTGCCTTCTCCTCCTCCAGGGCATCTTCCCAACCCAGGGATCGAAGTCGATGCTCTTGTGTCTCCTGCATTGACAGGCGGGTTCTTTACTGCTGAGCCCCAAGGGCAGCCCCCTAAGAAGAACAGACAAGCAATACAAACAGACAGATGCTGATGAAGTTCGCCGGGTTGTGGTGGCTGCTTTGAGTCTCCCCTCTGTGAGTTAGAAGCAGTCTTTCCTGGCTGGTGAAACTCCCTGGAGGGGACTTGTGGCGAGTGGGTTCCCTTTAGGAAGATCCGTCTTTCGGCCAAGTCCGGGGAAGGCCTGTCCCTGCGTTTGTTATTTTCAAGTGCCTGCAGCTCGATGAGCAAAGTGACAAAGTCAGGGTAGCCCGTCCTGAATGCCTCACGGTCACACGTCGGGGGGTGGCCCATCCTGCTGACCCTGTCTTGTGCTTTGGCTCACCCAAGCAGACACCCAAGGTATGTTTGTTGAATGAATAAGTGAAAGAACAGACGAAAATGCAAGGAGGCCACTCAGTGCGTATGTCACGGGGTCCACGTGAGAACGTGGGCTTTGTAGACTCTGGGGGGCTCGGGGCCGCGTCCTTGCCCTTGCCTAGAGTGTCAGAGGGTGAGCACACAGAGTGGGGACGGGGGCACAGCCCTGGAGGGGGTGCCTCCAGGCTAAGAGCCTCCCCGGCCTCCCCACCCCTCACTCGACTGGCTGCTCAGCCCTCACATCAGCCTGCTTCCTCCTCCGGGCTCTTGGGTACCTTAGCAACCCAGGCAAGCTCAATGTGTTGCCACGGAAACAACTGCCAAGAGGAGGAGGGGGACGTAGCTGAGAATCAGCAGAGTGGGCCTCGGAGGGTAGAATATTCTGGAATCTTGTATCAGACTGAGGATATGTTTAAAATCCCAGCTGAGAATCCTCTGGTTTCACGTTCGTTGTCTGTGAATAACTAGAAATGCGTGTTCTCTGGAGCGCTTCCGAGGGGAGTGCAGAATGGTGCAGCTGCTGCGGAAAACCACATGGAGGCACCTCAGAAAACGAAGCACGGAACGACCGTGTGCGGATGCGTGCTCAGCCGTGTCCGACTCTTTGCGACCCCACGGACTGTAGCCCACCAGGCTCCTCTGTCCATGGGGTTCTCCAGGCAAGAATCCTGGAGGGGGTTGCCATTTCCTTCTCCAGGGGATCTTCCCGACCCAGGGATCGAACCCTGGTCTACTGTGTCTCTTGCATGGCAGGCAAATTCTTTCCCCTCTGGGCCATTGGAGAAGCCCCAGAGCAGCAGGGAATTCCATCTCTGAGCATGTAAACCCCAAAGGATTGAAAGCAGGGACTCAGATGTTTGTGCACCCATGTTAATAGAAGAATTATTCACAGTATCCAGAGGCGTAGGCAAGCCAAGTGTCCATCTGCAGCCGGATGGACACTGTGGTGTATACACGTAACGGAATATTTATCCCACCCCCAAAGAAAGGACATTCTGACAGAACGCTGCGGCATAGGGGAGCTTGAGGACATCATGCCCAGTGAAGTCAGTCAGTCACAGAAGGACAGATACTGCATGACTGCTCTTACATGAGGTCCCTAGACTGCAGTAGAGACAGAAAGCGGGGTGGTGGGGGCCGGCACTGGGAGGGAGGGGGCTTGACTGTGTGGAGGGGACAGGGTGTCAGCTGGGGAGGACGAAAAGAGTTCTGTGGACGGATGGTGGTGAGGGCTGCACAGTGTGAATGGACTGGGTGCCACGGAGCGGCGCGCTTATAAAGCGGTTGCAGTGGTAAACTTTACATTATATGCATTTTCCTTTCTTAATGTGGCTCTGTGTGTATGTGTGTGCGCACGCATGTGTTTGTGTGTGCGTGCGTGTGGGTGTGCTTGTGCGTGTGTGCACACGCATGTGTGGGGTGTGTGCGTGTGTGTGCGGCTGTGTGTACGCATGTGTCTGTGTGCACATGTGTGTGCATGTGCATTGCGTATGGCTGTGTGTGTGCACGCACACGTGTGTGGGTGTGTGTGCGTGCGTGTGCGTGTGGCTGTGTGTGTGTGCACGCTCACGTGTGCATGCGCGTGTTATTATTTACCTGGCTGCGTAGGGTTTAGTTGCAGTCCTCGGGGATGCAAAGAGTCTGGCGCGACTGACCGCCTGGACCACCAGCAGCACCATTCACTCGCTGCTCCGGAGCCACGGAGCCTCCCTCTGCCGGGGAGAAGGCCACCCCGCCCCCACCTCAAAGCGTGTCCACTGCGTCTGCTCCCACCGCCCCGATCATCATCCATGCCCGTCTCATGTATCTGGGGACACCACCCAGCCGAGGCGGAGACCACAAGCAGAGAAAAGGTGCTGAATGCATATATGATGTTGTGAAAGGCGTTTATCTTTTGATGATTGGATTAATATGCCTAATCTCCTAATAACCATGAGCTCCACGACTGCAGGGAGCTTGTCTGTCTGGGGGCCTGACTCATAGCAGAAACTCATCAGGATCCATGCTAGTCATTTATTAAGAAAGCCCAGTGAGACTTCCCTGGAGTCCAGCGGCTAAGACTCTGCTCTCCCAGTGCAGGGGCCCAGGCTCAGTCCCCAGTCGGGGAACTAGATCCCACACGCCACTGCTGAGACCTGGCTCGGCCAAATACGTGTTTTTTAGGAAAGAAAATAAAGGGCGCCCAGGATCTTGTGAGGCTTTGCCTGAGCTGGCTGCCGAGCGGACGTCACCTCCTAACCTCTGCGTCCGTCGCTGACTGCCATGCCGTTTCCGGCAGGTGTCTCGAGGTTCCTGCCTCAGGGCCTTTGCGCTTGCCGTGCCCTCTGCCTAGATCTCTCTACTCACTTTCAAAGAGCTCCATGTTTCCTTCCCCCTCGTTCAGCTTCCTGCTCAGATGTTACCACTTCCTTGTTGTTCAGTCGCTCAGTCGTGTCTGACTCTTTGGGACCCCACGCACTGCAGCACGCCAGACTTCCCTGTCCTTCACCATCTCCCGGAGCTTGCTCAAACTCACACCCATTGAGTCAGTGATGCCATCCAACCATCTCATCCTCTGTCACCCCCTTCTCCTCCCACCTTCAATCTTTCCCAGCATCAGGGTCTTTTCCAGTGAGTCACTTCTTCACATCAGGTGGCCAAAGTATTGGGGTTTCAGCTTCAGCATCAGTTCTTCCAGTGAATATTCAGAGTTGATTTCCTTTTGGATTGACTGGTTTGATCTTGCAGTCCAAGAGACTCTCTAGAGTCTTCTCCAGCACCTTAGCATGTATCTGAAACAGTTCTTCCTGTCAGAGAGCTTGTTAACCTTTTGTAAAATTTGTATTGGAGTAGAGTTAATTTACAACGTAGAATTAATTTCATGTGTATGACAAAGTGAATCAGTTAAACATGTAACCAGGTGGCTTCCCTGATGGCTCAGATGGTAAAGAATCTGCCTGCAGTACAGGAGACCTGAGTTTAATCCGTGGATCAAGAAGATCCCCTGGAGAAGGGAATGGCAACTCGTTCCAGTATTCTTGCAAAGTGTTGGACATGCCTGAGTGACTAGCATTGTCACTTTTTCATACATACGTCCACTCTTTTTAAAATCTTTTCTCCTATAAACCTTTACAGAGTGTTGAATAGAGTTCTCTGTGCTATACTGCTACTGCTAAGTCACTTCAGTCGTGTCCGACTCTGTGCGACCCCACAGACGGCAGCCCACCAGGCTCCCCCATCCCTGGGATTCTCCAGGCAAGAACACTGGAGTGGGTTGCCATTTCCTCCTCCAATGCATGAAAGTGAAAAGTGAAAGGGAAGTCACTCGGTCTTGTCCGACTCTTAGCGACCCCATGGACTGCAGCCTACCAGGCTCCTCCGTCCATGGGATTTTCCAGGCAAGGGTACTGGAGTGGGGTGCCATTGCCTTCTCCGCTGTGCTCTACAGTAGGTCCTTATTAGTTATCTGTCTTACGTATAGTAGTGTGTATATTTCAGTCCCAGTCTCCCAATTTATCCCTCTGCTCCTTCCTCCCTGGTAGCCATAAGTTTGTTTTCTGCCTCTGTGACTCTACTTCTGTTTTGTAAATAAGTTCATTTGGATGCTTTTTTTTTTTTTTTAGATTCCACATATAAATCATAGCATGTATTTTGTCCTTCTGTGTTTGACTCACTTCACTCAGTGTGACAGTCTCTAGGTCCATCCACGTGGCTGCAAGTGGCACTATTTTATTCTTGTCTATGGCTGCATAGTATCCCATTGTGCAAATGGACCACATCTTCTTGATCCATTCCTCTGTCTGTGGACATCTAGGTTGTTCCCATGTCCTGGCTATTGTGAACAGTGATGCTATGAACATCGGGGTCTGTGTATCTTTTCCAGTGATGGTTTTCTCCAGGGACATGCCCAGGAGTGGGGTTGCTGGGTCACATGGTAGCTCTCCTCCATCGCTGGCGTTGTACTAATCCTTCTGCTCGTCCTCCAGCTCCCCTGCACCAGGGCAGGCTCACAGGCTCAGTGACAGATTTCCCCAAGACTAGTTGGCTACCTATCCCCTGGAAGATACTCGTCCCCTGTGACCTTGTTCAGTAAAGAGCCTGACGCTGGGGATGAACGCACATTTCTCCCACTGGGACAAAGCACAGGGTAGAAACCTGTGTGACTGACATTTATTCTCTGCTCAGAGACGGGCTCTGGCATGCCGAAGAGCCCAGTCGATATATACCGAGCACCCTAATGCATTCTGAGGGCAGAGGACGCTGTTATCGCTGGGGGCTGCGGGAGCCGCCTAATTTTAACAGACTCTGCAGAGTCCGGCGCATGCGTGTTTGTCTTCTGCAACCGCATTGCAAGGCACCCCAAGGTGGCTGCAGCCTGGAGCGTCTTCTCCCTCCCCCCGACACCCACTGCCGTCTTTCGATGAGATTAATCAACCTGTGTGCCCGTTCCCTGTCCCCAGATTGCCATCTGCCCTTAGCAACAGAGATAGGAACCGACCATCGCCATGGAAACTGCAGCCACCGTGGGGAAGGGGCGGGGCCGCGGAAGGGGCGCGGGGAGCCCAGCCTGCGAACCAGGATTTGGCAGTCTGTGGAGCCTGTGTCGAACCCTGACCTGGCACACGGTGTGCCTTCCTTAAATATTTGCTGAAATAATGAAGGCCTGAGCCTCAGGGCAGGCTAGTGGGGAGCCCCCACGGTCCCACTGCCCATTTTTCCCTCTGCAGAGAGTGTAAGGTCCTTGGTGGTGAACTGAAAGTTGGAAACCCGGAGCTTTTGTGTCTATTGTCTTTTCTTGGTTCAGTTTCCATCTCAGTGAAACTCAAAGCTCATCTGGGTGGCCTGGGCTTGCGTGTCTTGAAGCAGGGCTTGGATTCCCAGCAGAGGTTGGGCTGGGTCACCACAGTAAAAGCACCAGACCAGTGGTCAGTGACAAGGCCCTGGCCCTTTGGCTTTGGAGAAAGGAATTGTCACAAAGACAGAAAGTGGGGAAACAAGGACTGATGCTAAAGCTGAAGCCACCTGATGCGAAGAGCCAACTCATTGGAAAAGCCCCTGATGCTGGGAAAGATTGAGGGCAGGAAGAGAAGGGGACGCCAGAGGATGAGACAGTTGGATGGCATCACTGACTCAGTAGGCATGAGTTTGAGCGAGCTCCAGGAGTTGGTGATGGACAGGGAGGCCTGGCGTGGTGCAGTCCATGGGGTCACAAAGAGTCAGACACGACCGAGTGACTGAACAACAGCACAGAGGCACAGAGAGATGGTTTTTCTCTCCATCACTTGAGGACACGGTGGGTGGGTCGGGGGGCACTAAAACAGGTTTCCCAGTGGTGCTGGTCCTCTCTCCAGCCTTCCCAGCGTCCAGAACTGTGAGAAGCTGCTGTCCGGGGTATTTTGTGATGACAGCTCACACTTGGCTCTGCAGACCGTCAACGCGCCACTTTCTCAGGCAGTCCCCCTGCCCCCCAGCCCCTCCACAAGGCCCCCAAAGCCAAGTGGAATTCCCTACGGTACCCTGTGACCCCGGAAGAGAAGAGTTGCCATGAACGCAGCAGGGGTGGTCAGCGTCCCGGAGACCCATCCCTGTGGCCACCGCGGGCTGTTGTGCAGGGAGTTTCCTGGATTGAGCCTCTCACCAGTGTCTCTGCAGCTTGCTTCTCTGTCCTTATTTCCTCGGAGAGGACTCCCTCTCCTCACCCGCAGTAAGAGCTGGCCTCGCTGTGTAGTCTTTATCTTTGCCGCCTTTTACCTTGAAAGAAAAGATCCGATCTAAAATGTCCTGGCTTTCCTCCTCCTCACAGTAAGGTATCAGTTGAGTGAATCAGACGTTTAAAGATCCCATTCATTTGTTGTTTTTAACTAGTTATTTGTCAAACTTTCTGTTTTGTACTGGGGTAGAGCCGATTAGCAATGTTGGGACAGTTTCAGGTAAACAGCAAAGGGACTCAGCCATCCATATACAGGCATCCAGTCTTCCTCAAACACCACTCCCATCCAGGCCGCCACAGAACATTTCATTTTATTTTTCACACTGTGCTATGGGTTTTAAGGTGCAAATTATCACAGGCAGCACTGTAAAAGAAAGATGCTGTCTGCTGAATTATGGCAAAAATGTGGGGGAAAAAATCTGAAAAAAAAGTTAGAATAAATGAAGCCTCCTTGTCTTCCTCCCCTTTTTCTCTTCCTCCTCCTTTCTATTTTCTGCCCACTTTGTACTGCCGCTTTCTTGCGCAGGCATCACTGTGTGATTTTCGGTCTCTGCGGTCAAAGCTTGCAGCACCGCCTGACGCCTACGAGGACATCAACAGATAATGGCTAGGTGACCAGATAAATGAAGGAACATGTTTTGCTTCTGAATGGAGTTTACAGTTTTTATATTGTTTGGCTTCCTGTCTCTCTCTTTCTTTCTTTTTTAGACTTTAATTATAATATAAATGTATCTCAGATCATTAGGTAACCTGGAACTCAGTAAGCATTAAACAAACATTTGTGGTTATTTTTATCACGACCGTGGTTGTTATACAGTTGCCAGATTTAGCAAATGAAAATACAGGATTCTAATTAAACTTGAGTGTCAGATAAACAACAAATACTTCCTGAGATCACATACTTGATTACATCGTAATGAACATGCACACGAGGCAGAACTTTGTAGAAACAAAACTTACACAAGAATTTTGTCCAAAGATCAGTGCTCAAAATCACAGTGATGTTCTTTCATTTACTCCAAAACATATTTGTTTCAGATGTCAACATCATTGCCATAATTTAGTAGACAGTAGTTTTCTTCTATCAATTCAGTTTGGTTCATTTCTTTTATAATGCGGCCTAAAATAATTTACCACTGAAAATCCACAGTCTCAAAACAAACAGACAACAGATGAAATCTGGTTCTATAATCTCTGCAGCAGGTACAAAATGTATTTTAAATATCTTCCGAGTATAGATGAGAGCATTACTGCAAGAGACATAAATACATCAGGCAGTCTCCTTTTATGGAGTAACACACTAAAAATATGTGTCAGTTTCCAAAAGATTGGCCCAACTGGTAATCTAATTATGATAATTAGGTAATTCCGTGGTAAACTCATTCATAAATATTTTCTGAAAACTGATGGATTTTAAGTGTAAAGAAATTTCTTTACATTATTCCACCAATGACAATGAATAGTTTAATGAACAATGAAGTCTTTAATGAGCCCATTAAGAGAAACCAAAATTTCCTAAGAATATATGGTATGAATCAAACCTGAGTAATTCAGGAGAAAAATAAAAACAAAACCCTGAAAACTTGTACTATATTTTTAACTTTTTTTAAAATACTTTTTTGGAATGTGGACCATTTTTAAAGTCTTTATTGAATTTGTCACCACAACACTTCTGTTTGATGTTTGGGTGTCTTGGCCATGAGGCGTGTGGAATCTTAGCTCCCTGACCAGGGGCGGAACCCGCACCTCCTGCTTTGGAAGGCGAGGTCTTTGACCAGTAGACTGCCAGGGAAGTCCCTATATTTATATCTTCTATGATGTTAAATTGTAGTGGAAACCTTCCTGTATTCTGTTGCTGGGATCTATCGCCTTCACTCAAGAAACTCTCTCTGCATTTGAATAAACACAAAATACCCATCGCAGGACACTTCCAAATCAGAGACTGATATTCTGTTACCCCAAATAGGAAACACCCCCAAACAAAGCCAGCACAGACCCTCTTTCAGATCCCAAACCATCTGAAGGAGAGCTTTCGGCCTCCGAAGGATGACTGAGGTAGTCTGTTTCAGAAAGCATCAGAAAAGCGGCAGGAGGCAATAGCGACCTCCGTTTTTTTCTTCGTAAACTCCACACAGTGTTTTGGGGTTGACACTGTCAGGTTTAAGGTTTATTAACTCTAATTGCCCATCTGGAAACTGAACTGTGGACACTGACATGGTGCAGCTGGAAACACTTAGGGGAAATGAGTCTGTTGGCTTGTTTTTAGTTGGGAGCGTAAAGGTGAACAGGAATGGGTGCATCGGACCAGTCTGCAGGCCAATACACCCCCAAGATGTGTCTCTAGCAGCAAGTCTTCAAGATTCAAAACAAACTGCTTTTCTTTTTAAGAAACGAGGTCCTTACTGTAGCACAGGGAACTCTACCCAATAATCATGTAGCAGCCGGGACGGGAGAGGAGTTGGGGGAGAATGGGTACATGTATATGTAGCACTGAGTCCCTGTGGCGTCCACATGAAACCATCACAGCATTGTTTGTTAATCGGCTATACCCCAGCACAAAATAAAAAGTTTTACAAGGCAATAAATAAAAGAAAGTCACACTTTGAAAAAAAAAAAACAAACAAAATACACTCGTGGACCCAGGGGGCAGGGCTGCAGGTCGGGAGACGCGATGGGGACTTGGTGTTTAATGGGGACAGAGCTTCCATTTAGGAAGGGGAAGCTTTCTGGAGACGGACGATGGTGAGGTTTGCACGACAGTGAGTGTCCTTATTACCGCTGAACTGCACAGTTAAATTCGGTTAAAATGGTGGGCTTTTTGTGATGTGACTTTGACCTCAATTAAAAAAAATGTTTTAATAATACATTTGCCAAAAAGAAAAAAAAAAAAAAAATCCCTGATTTCATGGGTTTTATATCCTAGCAGACAAGAAGCCTATCAACACAGGAGCAAATACACGAAAGAGGAATTTCTAATAGCAGCCCATGTCATGGAGAACATAAGGCAAGCTGATGCGCTGTTTTTTAATCTGTTCTGGAGCAGAGTTGACTTATAATGTTGTTAGTTTCTGCTGTATAGCAAAGTGAGCCAGATGTACGTATATATATATGTTGTTGTTTAGCCACTAAGTCGTGTCCAACTCTTTGTGACCCCATGGAGCATAGCCCACCAGGCTCCTCTGTCCATGGGATTCTCCAGGCAAGAACACTGGAGTGGGCTGCCATTTCCTTCTCCAGGAGATCTCCCTGACTCAGGGATGGAACCACACCTCCTGCATTGGGGCTTTACCGTCCGAGCCACCAGGAAAGCCCCACGTGTACAGATACCCCCCTGTTTGGGGTTTCCTCCCCATTCAGGTCACCACAGAGCACTGAGTGTGTGCCAGAGCAGGTTGTCATCAGTCACCTGTTTCACACGTAGCGTCAATAGTGTGTCCATGTCCATCCGAAGGTGGTGTCGCACTGACAAGATTCTGGAAGACTCGGGCTGCGGGAGACTCCAGAGAGGGCAAGGGAAGGGTCGAAGCAGGGAGAGCAAAGGCCCAGAGAGGCAGGAGGGGCTCTGCTCGTCTGTAGAGCAGCTGCACATGGACAGGGCCTCATGGGGGCTGGAGAGCTCGGCTGGGCCGCAGGCGTGCTGGGTGCTTAGTGGGTGCACGAGCGAAAACAGAAACACACTGTGTTTGTAGGAAGAAAGCTGCCACGCGTGCATGCGTACTCAGTCGTGTCCAACTCTTTGCAGCCCCGTGGGCTGCGGCCCGCCAGGCTCCCCTGTCCATGGGATCTCCCAGGCCAGAGCGCTGGAATGGGTTGGCCATTTCCTCCCCTGGGGGATCTTCCCGACCCAGGAATTGAACCCAGGTCTCCTGCATTGGCAGGGGGATTCTTTACCACTAGTGCCACCTGGGACGCCCACATGACCCAGCAGTCCCACTACTGGGCATATACCCTGAGGAAGCCATAACTGAGAAAGACACAGGTACCCCAATGCGCACTGCAGCTTTATTTATAACAGCTAGGACATGGAAGCAAGCTAGATGTCCACTGACAGATGAATGGACAGAGAAGGTGTGGTATATATATATATTTAGTGGAGTATTCAGTTCAGTTCAGTTCAGTCGCAACCCCATGAACCACAGCACGCCAGGCCTGCCTGTCCATCACCAACTCCCAGAGTCCACCCAAACCCATGTCCATCAAGTCAGTGATGCCATCCAACCATCTCATTCTCTGTCGTCCCCTTCTCCTCCTGCCCTCAATCTTTCCCAGCATCAGGGTCTTTTCAAATGAGTCAGCTCTTTGCATAAAGTGGCTTAAATATTGAACCTTCAGCTTCAACATCAGTCCTTCCAATGAACACCCAGGACTGATCTCCCTTAGGATGGACTGCTTGGATCTCCTTGCAGTCCAAGGGACTCTCAAGAGTCTTCTCCAACACCACGGTTCAAAAGCATCAATTCTTCAATGCTCTGCTTTCTTTATAGTCCAACTCTCATATCCATACATGACCACTGGAAAAACCATAGCCTTGACTAGATGGACCTTTGTTGGCAAAGTAATGTCTCTGCTTTTTAATATGCTGTCTAGGTTGGTCATAACTTTCCTTCCAAGGAGTAAGTGTCTTCCAATTTCATGACTGCAGTCACCATCTGCAGTGATTTTGGAGCCCAGAAAAATAAAGTCTGACACTGTTGCCACTGTTTCCCCATCTATTTCCCATGCAGTGATGGGACCAGATGCCATGGTCTTTGTTTTCTGAATGTTGAGCTTCAAGCCAACCTTTTCACTCTCCACTTTCACTTTCATCAAGAGGCTTTTAGCCCCTCTTCACTTTCTGCCATAAGAGTGGTGTCATCTGCATATCTGAGGTTATTGATATTTCTCCTGGCAATCTTGATTCCAGCTTGTGCTTCTTCCAGCCCATCATTTCTCATGATGTACTCTGCATAGAAGTTTAATAATCAGGGTGACAATATACAGCCTTGACGAACTCCTTTTCCTATTTGGAACCAGTCTGTTGTTCCATGTCCAGTTCTAACTGTTGCTTCCTGACCTGCACACACATTTCTCAAGAGGCAGGTCAGGTGGTCTGGAATATTACTGAGCCATAAAAAAGAACACATCTAAGTCAGTTCTAGTGAGGTGGGTGAACCTAGAGCCTGTTATACAGACTGAAATGAGTCAGAAAGAGAAAAACAAATATATGTTAATGCATATATAGGGAATCTAGGAAGACGGTACTGATGATCCCCTCTGCAGGGCAGGGTTAGAGTCGCAGACATAGAGAACAGGCTTGTGGACACAGCGGGGCAAGGAGAGGGTGGGAAGAACCGAGAGAGGAGCCTTGAAAAAATGCACCGCCACGGGTAAAAAAGATAGCGGGTGGGAAGTCGCAGTGCAACACAGGGACCTCAGCCCCGTGCTCCGGACGACCCAGAGGTGTGGGATGGGGTGAGAGGGAGGTGGGGGAGGGCACGTGTATACCTGTGGCTGATTAATGTGGCTGTATGGCAGAAACCAAAACAACACTCTGAAGCAATTATCCTCCAATTAAAAATACATTTTTAAAAAGAAAATTAAAAAAAAAAAAAAGAAACATTTTAAAGAACGCTCTCTCCCATAAGACAGGAGCGCTGTGTTAGTTTCCAGGGCTTCCATAAAAAATTGCCCAGATGGCATAGCTTAAACTGCAGAAATCCACTCTCTCGCGGTTCTGCAGGCGGACCTTCCTGCGTCCTGAGTTGGCAGGCTTGGCTCCCCCGAGGCCTCTCTGCTGGGCTGGTCCCTCTCGTCCGCCCTCTGTGCTTGTCTGTGCCCTGATCGCCTCTCAGTCTTTTTCTGAAATTTATTTGTTTGGGGCTGCGCTGTGTTTCCATTGCTGGGAGGACATTTCTTTAGCTGTGCCGAGCAGGCGCTCCTCCCCAGTCGCGGTGACTGCTGTTGCGGAGCCAGGCTCCAGGGCCTCGGACTGCAGCAGGCTCGGCTCGGCTCTAGGGCTCCAGCTCAGTAGCTGTGACTCAGGAGTTCAGCTGCTCCTCAGCATGTGACCTCCTCCCGGATCAGGGATTGAACTCACGTCTCCTGCGTTGGCCGGGTGATTCTTCGCACTGAGCCTCCACGGAAGCCTCCTCCTCTTATCTTTATAATGAGGGGCACCCATTGAATCAGGGCCCACCCATCGTACCTTGTTCTAAGTAAATCACCTCGTTAAAACCCTGTCCCTGGGCCGACGCATTGGAAAACACCCTGATGCTGGGGAAGACTGAAGGCAGGAGAAGAGGGTGGCAGAGGATGAGATGGTTAGATGGCATCACAGACTTGATGGACAGGTGTTTGAGGAAACTCTGGGAGATGGTGATAGACAGGGAGGCCTGGCATGCTGCGGTCCCTGGGGTCGTGAAGAGTCGGACACGACTGAGCGACTGAACAAGTCCTAATACAGCTTCCTTCTGAAGCGCCGTATGGGGTGTAGACGTGTGGATGCGGGGCGGAGGAGGGTAGAGGCGCCCCTAACCAGTACAGAGTGGCCTTGCCTTCTGTGATCACTGCTGTTCACATCTCCGCCTCTCCCTGGCACAACTGCCGGGGACTCGAGGGGCCCGCGGAGCGAGCGGGTGAGTGATGAGAACAGGCAGCGCTGGTGTGGGGGCGCCGGCAGGAGTGTGAGTTCTGAGCACGTGTAGGCGCCCGCACAGGCCCGCCGATGCCCCCTGAAGGTGTGGGTCCAACGAGCGTTCCCGCGTACTGCCTGCTCGGCGGCAGTGTCTGCCCTGTGCTCCCCCATCCCACCCAGTGGGGACCTTGGAGGCGCGGGGGCTGTTGCCATGGAGCCTGCAGAAGGAGGAGGCGGGTCCCATGGGGAGCCCAGGCCTGGAATTTTTGGAAATATGAGGTTCCCACTGTCAGCGCCCCCAGCACACACAGGGTCCCTGAGATGCGCTTGTTCTGAGGAGAAACGGGCTCCTCGTGTCAAGCCAGGCAGCACGGAGTGGGTATTAGCTGCGCCCAGATGCCAAGCCGGGCCAAGGATCGGACACTGTTCTCATGTCTTCTCATCTGCAGGAATGTGTTGGCCCAACTAGGACTTGAAAATCTCAGAGCAGAGCGGTCTGAGACTTGACCGGGTGCCAGGCAGCTGTTGAAGCCCCCGTGCCTGCGTCCCGCCCGTTCCCACAGCAGCAGGGCTGTGTCCTGCACAGCTGCGGTCGAAGCTTCCAGACACGCTAAGCAGGGCGCCCGGGACACATGGGCAAGCAGCCCCGGAGGTCCGCCCTCCCACACCAAGCCCGCGCCGAGCCTGCACCGTGCCCGCGCCCTGCCCACCGCCCACAGCCCTGCTGGGCTCCTTCACACCTGCCCAGGCGGCAGCGTTCCCGCCAAGTGCTCTGCACACACAGATAACCAGACTGATAAAGACAGGAGGGACGCTGGGGCGGTGGAGTGGCCGCGTTGCTGACCTGGGCTTCGTGGCCATGCTGGGTTTGGCTGCTGTGCAGCCAAGTGCTTGGTCCTGTCCGACTCTCTGCGACTCCAGGGACAGCAGCCTGCCAGGCTCCTCTGTCCATGGGATGCTCCAGGCAGGAATACTGTGGTGGGTTGCCATGCCCTCCTCCAGGGGATCTTCCCGACCCAGGGATGGAACCCTGGTCCCCTGAATTGCAGGCAGATTCTTTACCATCTGAGACACCAGGGAAGTCCCTCATGGCCTTATAAAACTTATTCCCAAACTCACTGAGTCATGTGCATTAAATAAGTCCTGCTCTTCACATGTTGGAAGAAAGAGATCGCAGGTGACAGAGGCAGGCCCGTCTCCTAGGTCAGGGCCCCACCTGCCGCCTCCTCCCCAGCACCCTCACCTCTCCAAGCATCGCCACCTCGGATGCAGACAACGATGCCGAGCGGCCCGGCTCACCCAGTTTTGGGAAAGAGGCAACAAATTCACACGCGTTGGCAGACACTCATGGTCGTGCAGACTCCTCCATCTTATTGTGGCCCAACTTCACCCATGTTCCCACGTGCTTTTTCAGAAAAGCCGCCCAAACCTGGAGACCACCCCCTCCCCTCTGTCCCTCCGGGCCCTTCCTGTGAACTGTCCAGCCCTCCCGCACTGAGAGTGATTCAGGCCAGACATTCCAAGGCACAAAGACCCCCGCTTCCTCCCAAGGCGGCCTCGTCAGCTGCCGCCACCTGGCCCAGAGCAGAGAGGCAGATCCAAGGCCCCCACGGGGGGCCCAGAGCAGAAGGGCGATGAATTCCACCCTGTGCAGACTGAGCTGCTTGTGACCAAACAGCTTTCTCTAACACCCGGGATCCCGGGATGGGGTTTGGGCGGACGGCTTCCCACACTGGGCCTATCCGCAGGACTCCGCCGGGAGGGGCTCTGTGGAATGTCAGCCGAGCCCTGGGCCCACTCTGAGAGGAGCAGGGGAGCAGGGGTCTGTCCTCGGCGCTTTGATATCCTCAGCGGCCTTGGTTCAAGCTCTGCCACGGAGTCAGTGTCACTGAACAGTGTCTGAAGGAGAGGATGGGTGAGGAAGATGTGTGGAAAGCTGACTCTGCGGACAGTCTCACAGCCCCTGGGGGCAAAGGGGGAGGCTCTTTTATCTTTTCTGTGGGTCATGATTTTATTCCCCACACCCGAGCACAGGCCAGTCCTGGCAGGGGGCGGTCGGTTGATGTTTCTGACCGATCAATATTCACCAAGTGTAAACCGCTGGCGCACTGCAGAGAAGACACTCAGGGTTTCCAGCCACGTCCGCAGAGGCTCCTGACGTTGGTCCTCCCCTCGGCAGACGCGCTGCGGAGGGTGACTCACAGCTGTGCCCGCAAAATGAGCATTGACCCCCGGAGGCGAAGGCCCTGTCATCGAACGGCCCAGGCCCCCTCCCCCGGCCCTCCATGCCGGGCTCATCTGGCATCGGCCCCCTCCTCGCTGGGGCACCCACCTGCCCCTGAAGGATGCCCAGCTCGGGCTGTTGCTATGGAAACCGCAGCTGGGCGTCAGGGAGGCGGGGGGGCCTGGGGACTGCGCCCCGGGAGCCCCAGAGCGGAATTTTCCAGGCTCTGCGGCGAGTGTGGCTTCAGTCCTCCGGCCTCGTCCGACCTGAAGCCTCACCCTGGGCCCATCACAGCCTTCCCTTTCCCTTCGGCTGTCCGGCGTGCTGGATCCGTCTGTGCTCGTCCCCCCACCCACCTTCCATCACACCTCTTTCCTACTCCGTAGGCAAAACACCAGCCTGGACCACCCCACCTCCCAGCCCCCTAGCCCCCTCGAGTCTTCCCCCGCCCCCCCGTCTGCAGAGTACTCTCGCCCTCCTAAGGACACATCTTTGATTGGGGTGTGATTGCTGCACAGTGCTGCGTGGTTTCTGCCACGTCTTTGATTGGGGTGTGATTGCTGCACAGTGCTGCGTGGTTTCTGCCGCGCCCCCGCATCCCACCAGGCCTGGACCACCCCACCTCCCAGCCCCCCAGCCCCCTCGCGTCTTCCCCGGTCTGCAGAGTACTCTCGCCGTCCTGAGGACACGTCTTTGATTGGGGTGTGATTGCTGCACAGTGCTGCGTGGTTTCTGCCCCGCCCCCGCATCCCGCCCTCTCCTCATCCAGGAGCCAAGCGCAGCTCCCTGGGCCACACAGCGGCTTCCCCGCCCTCTGTCTCACCGACGCTGGGGAACATGCTCAGTACCACTCTGTCAAGTCCCCCTCTTCCCTAACTCCCGTGTCCACACGTCTGTGCTTTTATTTTTATGGATTTAACGTGTGTGTGTGCTTAGTTGCTCAGTCGTGTCTGACTCTGCGACCCCCTGGACTGTAGCCCACCCGGCTTCTCTGTCCATGGGATTCTTCAGGCGAGAACACTGGAGTCGGTTGCCATGCTCTTCTCCAGGGGATCTTCCCAACCCAGGGATCAAACCTGCGTCTCTTACATCTCTGCACTGGCAGGTGGGTTCTTTACCAGCAGCGCCAACAGAAGCCCCATATCAGATCAGATCAGATCAGATCAGTCGCTCAGTCATGTCTGACTCTTGGCGACCCCATGAACTGCAGCACGCCAGGCCTCCCTGTCCATCACCAACTCCCGGAGGTCACTCAGACTCACATCCATCGAGTCAGTGATGCCATCCAGCCATCTCATCCTCTGTCGTCCCCTTCTCCTCCTGTCCCCAATCCCTCCCAGCATCAGAGTCCTTTCCAATGAGTCAACACTTTGCATGAGGTGGCCAAAGTACTGGAGTTTCAGCTTTAGCATCATTCCTTTCAAGAAATCCCATGGCTGATCTCCTTCAGAATGGACTGGTTGGATCTCCTTGCAGTCCAAGGGACTCCCAAGAGTCTTCTCCAACACCACAGTTCAAAAGCATCAATTCTTCGGCACTCAGCCTTCTTCACAGTTTAGCTCTCACATCCATACATGACCACAGGAAAGACCATAGCCTTGACTAGGCGAACCTTTGTTGGAAAAATAATGTCTCTGCTTTTGAATATGCTATCTAGGCTGGTCATAACCTTCCTTCCAAGGAGTAGGCGTCTTTTAATTTCATGGCTGCAGTCACCACCTGCAGTGATTTTGGAGCCCAGAAAAATAAGGTCTGACACTGTTTCCACAGTTTCCCCATCTATTTCCCATGAAGTGATGGGACCGGATGCCATGATCTTAGTTTTCTGAATGTTGAGCTTTAAGCCAACCTTTTCACTCTCCACTTTCACTTTCATCAAGAGGCTTTTTAGTTCCTCTTCACTTTCTGCCATAAGGGTGGTGTCATCTGCATATCTGAGGTTATTGATATTTCTCCCAGCAATCTTGATTCCAACTTGTGTTTCTTCCAGTCCAGCGTTTCTCTTGATGTACTCTGCATATAAGTTAAATAAACAGGGTGACAATATCCAGCCTTGACGTACTCCTTTTCCTATTTGGAACCAGTCTGTTGTTCCATGACCAGTTCTAACTGTTGCTTCCTGACGTGCATACAGATTTCTCAAGAGGCAGATCAGGTGGTCTGGTATTCCCATCTCTTTCAGAATTTTCCATAGTTTATTGTGATCCACACAGTCAAAGGCTTTGGCATAGTCAATAAAGCAGAAATAGATGTTTTTCTGGAACTCTCTTGCTTTTTCGATGATCCAGCGGATGTTGGCAATTTGATCTCTGGTTCCTCTACCTTTTCTAAAACCAGCTTGAACATCAGGAAGTTCATGGTTCACATATTGCTGAAGCCTGGCTTGGAGAATTTTGAGCATTACTTTACTAGCGTGTGAGATGAGTCCCTTAAATATATTTTTGAAGATAAATGTTATAAAACTGAACCCATAGCATTAGAGTTACCAACTCAGGGAAGTCCCCTTAGCTAGTTTAAATCGTGGCTGTCATATACCTCAAAGAAATCTTAATCTTATTTAATTCTGCTGTTTGCACCGTAGCTGCATGATTCGCTCGTCCGTTCTTTATGTCTGATCTCTGTTCCTGCCCTGGAAATAGTTTCATCCACACCACTTTCCTAGATCCCACATGCACATGTTAATGTACGATGTTTATTTCCCCCTTTCTGACTTCCTTCACTCTGTATGACAGACGCTAGGTCAATCCACGTCTCTGCAAATGTCCCAGCTTCGTTCCTTTCGCTCTTTGACATAAATCACAGCAGTGTCTTTTTGGACTCGCCTCCTAGACTAATGAAAATAAAAACAAAAATAAATGAGAGCTAATTAAACTAAGGGCATTGTTAGGGGTCCAGTCGAGTGGTGGTGAATACATTCACACTGCTATGTGGGCCTGCTGCCCGTGTTCAGAGCTCTTCATCTTGTAAACCTGAAACTCTGCCGCTTAAACACCAACTCCGCACCAGGAGCACCGCCCTGCTTTCTACCTCTCTGCGTTTGACATCGTAAGGACTTCATGGAAGTGGCATCAAATGATAGTCATCAGTCTCTCAACGGGGTCGTCTCGCTTACCCTAATGCCCTCGAGGTTCAGCCATGTGGTTGCAGGTGTCAGAATTCCCTTCGCTTCTAAGATTGAGTCATATTCCATCGTATGGACGCACCACATTGTGTTTATCCACTCATTCATCAGCAGACGGTAGAGTTGCTTCTGCCTTTCAGCTGCTGTGATTAGAGCTACTATGAATGTGGGTGTAAAGGTATTGTTTGGAGACCCTCCTTTTAATTCCTCTGGGTATATATTCTGAAGCTCCAATACTTTGGCCACCTGCTGTGAAGGGCCAACTCGCTGGCAAAGACCCTGATGCTGGGAAAGACTGAGGGCTGGAGGAGAAGGGGACGACAGAGGATGAGATGGCTGGATGGCATCACCGACTCGATGGACGGATGGCATCACCGACTCGATGGACGTGAGTTTGAGCAAGCTCTAGGAGTTAGTGATGGACAGGGAGGCCTGGTGTGCTGCAGTGCATGGGGTCGCAAAGAGCTGGACACGACTGAGCGACTGAACAACAGATATACCCAGAAGTGGAATTGCTAGATCAAATGGTGAGTCTGTTTTTAATCTTTTGAGGCATGACTATACTGTTTTCCCTGGTGGCTGTCCTCCCCACCTCCTCAGTTTTAACCACAATAACCAACTTGACTAAGATGAGTTTCCAGCTCGGCCGTTTATTGTAGGAGGATTAATGCTTTTGGTGACTCTTGAGGGAAACTTTCCTGCCAGCCTGGCCCTGTTCCCAACATTTCCTAATGTTGAAACCACTCAATAGTCATAGAAATTATGTGTTATGTTTGGTTTAATAAGCAACACAATAGCACTCATGCTATGCCATTCAGTCCTCTGAATTCTTTTTTTAAAAAAATTTATTTATTTTTGGCTGCTCTGGGTCTTTGAGCTGCATGTGGACGCTCTCTAGCTGTGGGGATCAGGGGCTCCTCTCTGGTCGGGGTGCCGGGTTTCTCCCTGCGGTGGCCTCTCTCATTGCAGAGCACAGGCCCTGGGTGTGGTCAGTAGTGGCACACGAGCTTAGTTGGCCTGTGGCGTGCGGAGTCTTCGTGAACCAGGGATCGAAACCATGTCCCCTGCATTGGCAGGCAGATTCTTAACCACTGAGCCACCAGGGAAGTCCTCTCTGCATTCGTCCTGGGTCTTTCCTGTCTGAGCCACTGCAGAAGCACCTGGTCGTCACAGGTGAGTGGTGTAGACTGAGAGTAAGGGAGACTTCTAGAATTCAGAACTGACCCTTGGAGAAGGGAAAAGTTGTCTGTTTTACTTGTGGCATCCACCCAGTCCATCATTCATTTATCTAAATATCCATCCATCCGTCTACCCATCCATCCATCCATCCAACACTCAATAGTCCCTACACTCAGATCCGATCAGATCAGTCGCTCAGTCGTGTCCGACTCTTTGCGACCCCATGAATTGCAGCACGCCAGGCCTCCCTGTCCATCACCAACTCCCGGAGGTCACTGAGACTCACATCCAATGAGTCGGTGATGCCATCCAGCCATCTCATCCTCTGTCGTCCGCTTCTCCTCTTGCACCCAATCCCTCACAGCATCAGTCTTTTCCAGTGAGTCAACTCTTCGCATGAGGTGGCCAAAGTACTGGAGTTTTAGCTTCAGCATCATTCCTTCCAAAGAAATCCCAGGGCTGATCTCCTTCAGAATGGACTGGTTGGATCTCCTTGCAGTCCAAGGGACTCTCAAGAGTCTTCTCCAACACCACAGTTCAAAAGCATCAATTCTTCAGCGCTCAACCTTCTTCACAGTCCAACTCTCATATCCATACATACATGACCACAAGAAAAACCATGGCCTTGACTAGATGGACCTTTGTTGGCAAAGTAACGTCTCTGCTTTTGAATATGCTATCTAGGTTGGTCATAACCTTCCTTCCAAGGAGTAAGCATCTTTTAATTTCATGGCTGCAGTCAACATCTGCAGTGATTTCAGAGCCCAGAAAAATAAAGTCTGACACTGTTTCCACTGTTTCCCCATCTATTTCCCATGAAGTGATGGGACTGGATGCCATGATCTTCTTTTTCTGAATGTTGAGCTTTAAGCCAACTTTTTCACTCTCCACTTTCACTTTCATCAAGAGGCTTTTGAGTTCCTCTTCACTTTCTGCCATAAGGGTGGTGTCATCTGCATATCTGAGGTTATTGATATTTCTCCCAGCAATCTTGATTCCAACTTGTGTTTCTTCCAGTCCAGCGTTTCTCTTGATGTACTCTGCATATAAGTTAAATAAACAGGGTGACAATATCCAGCCTTGACGTACTCCTTTTCCTATTTGGAACCAGTCTGTTGTTCCATGTCCAGTTATAACTGTTGCTTCCTGACCTGCATACAGATTTCTCAAGAGGCAGATCAGGTGGTCTGGTATTCCCATCTCTTTCAGAATTTTCCACAGTTTATTGTGATCTACACAGTCAAAGGCTTTGGCATAGTCAATAAAGCAGAAATAGATGTTTTTCTGGAACTCTCTTGCTTTTTCGATGATCCAGCGGATGTTGGCAATTTGATCTCTGGTTCCTCTGCCTTTTCTAAAACCAGCTTGAACATCAGGAAGTTGACGGTTCACATATTGCTGAAGCCTGGCTTGGAGAATTTTGAGCATGACTTTACTAGCATGTGAGATGAGTGCAATTGTGCGGTAGTTTGAGCATTCTTTGGCATTGCCATTCTTTGGCATTGCCTTTCTTTGGGATTGGAATGAAAACTGACCTTTTCCAGTCCTGTGGCCACTGCCGAGTTTTCCAAACTTGCTGGCATATTGAGTGCAGCACTTTCACAGCATCATCTTTCAGGATTTGGAATAGCTCAACTACCCACCCATTAATCCTTCCATCATTCTATACAGTCATTTATTTATGTATTATTCTAGCAATCATCCATCTATCCATTAGTCTAACCATCCATCTCTTCAACAGTTCATTCATTTAAATATCCACTCAGCCATCCATCCATCCAACCATCATTCAACCATCCATCCACCCACCTAACCATCATCCATCCATCTAGCCATCATCTATCCATTCAACAATGGAAATACATCTCAAAGAAACAAAAATGTGAACACCTTAATGATATATTTGCCTATGTGTTTTTCATTAAATGTGAACCAGATTGCACTGTGTGATTCTTCACATCTCCCCATCTGATTCCACCTCCTTCCACCTTCTTTCTCACTCACTCCATCACACGCCTTGGCCTTCCTGCTCTTCTTCAAGCCCGACAAACTTTCCAGGTGCCCTTCTCTATGCACAGAGGGGTTGTTTCCCTAACAACTTGAAGGCTTGTACCCTCCCTTGATTCACCTCTGCTCAGATACCTCCACCTCCAGGAAGACTTCCTTGATCAGCTCAAAGATCCCCCTCCTTCACTCTCCATCCCCTCACCCTTGCATTTTACAGAACTTACCACCGTCTGGTATTTAGGTTAGATTTATGGGCTGATGCTCTCCCATAAAATGAAAGATTCAGGAGAGGGGAATCTGTCTACATTTCTACTTTAAACACCACATTTAACTTGGTGCTGACCGATCTCAGGAAATATTTTCAGAGTAAACACGCAGTTTGGGGGAGGTGAAGAAAGGAATGAATGGGCGTTCGGTGGTCACACACTGGGCCTTCTGTCTCGCCCTTTCATTTCCTAGATCTAGAATAAAGCATAGAAAACAGGCAGGCGCTCCATGAATACACACGGGTGCGTGTATCTCATTAACTTGGTTCGCATGCCGTATGACTATATACTAAATAAATGCAGGGTGAAAGCATGAACTCATCAACTGCTGTGTAATTTCTTCAAGATTCGTAATTTCTCTCAGAGCTAGTGGAGGCTCCGGCAGCCGCTTTTTTTTTCTCTCTCTCTTTCTGCAAAGATGGTACCACTGACGCATTCCAAAGTGTGCAGATGCGCGCACGGGCGTCTGCCCGCTCCCCCACCCTCCACCCGGTGGGGCGAGGCTGACGCGCGCCCCTCCCTCCACTCGCAGCGCTGGGGGGCCCCCACGTCGGCAGTGACGCAGGTGGGCTCAGGCTGTTGCCATGGAAACCGGAGCTGCAGTGAGGAGGGGGGAAGAGGGCGCAGGGACCCCGGATGCTTCAACCTCTGCAGGCAGTCTGTGCGCGTGCGATCCAGACCCCCCGCCGGGCACACAGTAGGCCCTCAAGGCAGGTCTCGTAGGCCGAGGGCTGAGCCCCCAGAAACCCGAGGGCTCCAGCCACCGCCCTGGCTCGCTTTCTGACAACCTTCTGTCCCAAGTGTGTGGACGTGAGGGTGCTGGGAGTCATCCGGTCCTTTCCCTCGTGAGTTCTCCTCCAGGAACTGAGACAGGGTCCACCCCTAGACACCAGGGAAGAGCACTAACCGCCCTGGCCGCCCCGCGCTGTGGGCACATCACCTCCTCGCAGGCCCTCCGCCGCGCGGCGGGGACAAAGGGCTCTTACCCACCTCTCCGGGTGGCTGAGGACGGACCCCCGCCCAGGGAGTTGGGCCCAGGTAGCTGGGCTCCGCCACAGTGGGGGACCCGGTCAGCGAGGACCCCGGCTGAGGCTGTTCCAGGCAGAGGGAACAGCCAGTGCGGAGAAGAGCAGCCCCTCCCCACACCCTGCCTCTGTAAGATCAGAGAGAGGCCAGGGTGTCGGGGGACGGGTGGGCGGAGGCTGAAGACCGCGCAACCGGCCGGCCTTAGGGGTCCCTGTGCTGGAGGGTTAATGCTCTGAGGACACCATTCTGAAATTCTTTTTGTTTTTTAATTATGAAAGTATGATAACACATTTAGAGGAGACTTGGAAAAATACAGCACAAAGTTACGTAGAGTGCCACTATATATTGCAATTATCTTTCTATGTAGATAGATGAAGATTTTTAGTTGGAGTTTCAATATCAAATTCTCAATAGAGTGAAGAGACCTGGAAAGCACTGTGGACCAATCCAACTTAATTAAGCTTCACACAATCTTCACACAGCAGCAGGGTCCAAATTCTGTTAAGTCCCCATAGATTGTAAACCAGGAGACGCTGGAACATATCCAGGGGCGTTAAACAAGGGGCAAAGATTTCAACCATCGTGCAGGCCTTAATATTAGCTCTGAAGTGGTGTTTGGAAGTGAGGTCCAACAGGGCGGGGAGCTGTGCATCCACACTTAGTCCTGCCTCCCTGGGCTGGTGCAGTCGCTAAGTCGTGTCTGACTCTTCGTGACCCCGTGGACTGTAGCCCGCCAGGCTGCTCTGTGCGTGGGATTTCTCAGGCAAGCATACTGGAGTGGGTTGCCAGTTCCTTCTCCAGGGGACCTTACTGACCCAGGGATCAACCCCAGATCTCCGACTCTGCAGGCAGACTCTGTAGAAGCCTTGGGGCCGGTTTGGGGCAGTTCAGAACCTCCCTCCCCCCAGGAGCCATGCTGCTCTCTGCGCGATGGGCACAGGCCTGGGGAGGATTAATGTCCGATGGGCCCCTGCACCTCTGAGGGTCCACACTCACCCACCAGTGACCCCACACACACGCACACAAGCCCGAGGGAGCCTAACACTGAATAGTTAGGCTCGATCTGTGAGTGGTCGAGGGTGAGACTGTGGAAGAAAGCAGAGAGACTCTTCCGGCTTTTTTGCACCAAGAGGCCTGCGTTTTCCTTTTGTACTTCACCCTGCAAATTGTTCAGCCAGTCCTGGCTGGATGGGTCAGCCCCGAGGCCAGATGGCTGGGACCCATGGGGGCCGTGCATGGGGAGAGTGTTTAATTGCTGGAATCCTCACGGTCACAGGGGGCTGCTGCTGTTTAAAATATATTTGCTGTCAAGAGGACAGGGGGCATTGGGGGAGGGAGGAATAGACAGATAGGAGGAGGTGGAGACTGGGGGAGGGGACAGGGGGTGGAGAGGAGGGCAAGCCGTGGACTCCAAGACAGTCAGGGAGGAAACGGTCCAGCAGGGACAGAGGGGGCTGGCCTGGCTGCATCTCCCGCTGCCTGAAGGAAAGCAGATGTGAAGCCTGACCTTGACCCTGTGACCTCCTGAGGCCCCCGCCCCAGGTAGCAAGCAACTGTCCCCCCCAGGCAGCAAGCAACTGTCCCCCCCAGGGTGAACCCCTCTGACCAGGGAAGTGGGTGGGTCTTGCTGCAACCACCGCTGTGGTCAGAGAGCTGGAGAGGCCCACCTCCTAACTGTGGTTATGTTTGAAGCACCCACTGTCTGTGAGGCTGTGGGCTCACTCTTGAGAGTATGCCGTCTGTGGGTTTGGACAAATGGATTAATACAATGACATGTGTCCATCCTATGGGCTTCCCAGGTGGCTTAGTTGATAAAGAATCCGCCTGTGATGTAGGAGACAGGTTAAATCCCTGGGTCTGGAAAATTCACTGGAGGAGGGTATGGCAACCCCCTCCAGTGTCCTTGCCTGGAGAATCCCATGGACAGATGAGCCTGGTGGGTATAGTCCATGGGGTTGCAAAGAGTCGGACACGCCTGAGCGACTTAGGACACAGTCAGAAACTCCCACCGTGCACGTGTGGACACCTCTCATTTCTGCTCAGGTTTCTCGCCCTCCTCCCCATGCTCATCCCTGGTGATGGACAGTCACTCCCGGCTTCAGCAGGAACTGGGAGACTCCGGTCAGAGCACGCAACCCTCCAGCTAGATGAGCAAGTTCTGGGGTCTAAGGTACAGCATGGTGGCTGGAGGTAACAGTATCATCTTGTATACTTGAAAGAGATTGTAGTTATTGTCGTCCAGTCGCTCCGTCGTGTCCGACTCCCTGTGGCCCCAGGGGCTGCAGCATGCCAGGCCTCCATGTCCTCCACTCTCCCAGAGTTTGCTCAAGCTCATCTCTATTGAGTCTGTAATGCCGTCCAACCATCTTCTCCTCTGACCTTGAAAAATATTACATCTTTTTTCCCAAAAAAGTTTAAATGCTGCATAAAAGGCTCTTAATATAAAATATTTAATATTATAGCCAAGTTACAAGTTGTCAGAGTTTTTCATTTTTGAAAACATTTATCAAAGAACGAGCGGCTGACACCTCCCAGGGTGGCGGTGGGGTGCAGCTCCCCGCTGTTACTGTTCCCAAGCCGGGAGGGGGGCGGGAAAGAGATTGAAGGGGAAGGAACTGAGGCTGGCTTCTAACTCCTGCTGGAGATTTTCCGGTTGCAGTCACCCAAAGCGAGACCCTGAATCCTTGAGCTGAACCCCCTGAGGGGCAGAGAGCAGGGTGGGGGAGGGGAAGGGTGCAAAACCTCCACCACGCGTCAGCTGCCAAGTGCGTATTTTTAGAATAATAAACGTGGACTTCTGGTTTCAGAAATGCCATCCGGTTCACAGGGGCACTCGGTCCAGGGTTTAAAGTCACCTAGAGGCACAGCCTCCTGAGATGAATGTAAAGTCACGACTGGGGAAATCCTCGAGGGCGTTTGGAAATGATGTCGCTCTGCTTTCGGGAGTAATGAGGCGAGAAGGGGAGATGAGCGCCTGGGGGTCACGTGCTCGAAGGTCTCCATCCTGCCGGACCTGCCCGGCTCCTCTCCCCCGGGGGGCCGGGAAGTGACTCCTTTCACCAGCCCCCTGGGAACCTGTGTTTGCTGTGTCCCCGTGAGGGAAAAATGAACTCATGTTTGCCACCTTTTCGCCAGGTATCAAAACGGCCTTTCTGAGACCAGAAGAGACTGGATTGTAAATGTTCTTGACACCAAAAAGAAATGAGCAGAGTTCCTCATCAATAGTGTGTAGCAACCCAAATGGGAAAAGCATTTGAAAGAGAATAGATATATGCATATGAATATACGTACTTCCCAGACTGCTCAGGGGTAAAGAACTCGCCTACCGATGCAAGAGATGCAGGAGACATGGGTTCGATCCCTGGGTGGAGAAGATCTCCTGGAGAAGGAAATGGCAACCCACTCCAGTATTATTGCCTGGAGAATCCCCTGGACAGAGGAGCCTGGCAGGCTGCAGTCCGTGGGGCCGCAAAGAGTCGGACACGACTGAAGCAAGTGAGTGTCCATGCGTGTACCTAACTTAGTGCAGGACGGCGTGAGCTCTCTGGTAGGAAAGCTGATGACTCTGGGAAGATACATGGACCCTCGCTTTGGGGAATGGGTGGGAGGCAGGGTGAGGTGTCTGGGCGTCTCTCTGGGGTGGTTTCAACTCCATGTCTCCCAGGACAGGGAGTTGCTCCCGGGAGGGGATTAATGACACTGGAGGCTCTGCTTTGGGGCAGATAAGGGATTCCAAGAACTCAGATGCCCTCAGCTTGGGACAATTCACGTGCCAAAGTGCCGTCTTTGTGGAGACATTTCCCAGCCCTCGTCAACAAGCATGTGACTGAGCACCTTCCGTGCGCCAGGCACAGTGCTGTGCGCTGAGTTACTCCAGGAACAGGGTCTCTGCCTCCGGTGCCCCTGGGTTGTTGGAACAGACAGGAGGGCGTTCCTCAGGAGCTCACACGAGCATCTGTTTCAAGAAGGAAAATGTATTTATCCAGTGCCCCCTCCCCACCTGCAGTGAGACGCGCCCCCCTGGGTGGGAGTCCGCAAAGTGATGTAGGCATGGGTGAGCCGTGGACTGAGGGATGAACGCAGAGACGGAGAGTGGGAGACCTGGGGTCCTGCTCTAGACAGGGGGGCGGGCGGCGGTGTTTCTGAGAGGAGGGCGTGCGTTTTGGTTGTGACTGAGCCCAGCCTTGCGGGTCTCAGCTTCTGTGAGACCGGGGAGGGGTAGGGTTGCCGGGGCCGCTCAGTTCCCCTGCGGGCTGGGGAGCCGTGCAGGGCTGTGCTGAGCACCAGGAGTCCACACACACCGCAGAGGTGGGGGGCACAGCTGCCCTCTCTTTACACACCAGCCAAGTATTCTGGGGGTTCCCAGGCCAACCAACTGGGAACCCCAGGCTGACCCAGTGGCTGCAAATTCGGGACTCCTCAATTCCTATCATCAACCCCTCGAGTTCTGTCATTCACTAGACGGGCTCACAGAATTCAGCAAAGCGCCGTGCTCATAGTGTGATGTTATATATATGGATACATACATTAATAGCTATTTTCATTCATTTGGCTGCGCGCAGTCTAAGTGGCAGCATGTGGGATCTAGTTCTCTGACCAGGGATGGAACCCGGTCCCCCTGCGCTGGGAGTGGGAAGGCCCAGCCCTGGGACCACCAGGGAAGTCGCTGCAATGCTCAAATGCAGAGAGGCACCATGCTTCAGGGTCACAGAGGCTCCTCCACTTCCTGCACACCTAGGAGAGTCCCCAGGGGGCTCATTCGAGCATTGAGGGTCCCGGGTCTTTGTCAGTGTTCCATCACGGGGGTCCCGGGTCTTTGTTAGTGTTCCATCATGCAGGCTGGGTTGATTTCATCATTTGCCACATGATTGAATTCCATCTCCTGTGCCTCCTTCTCCTCCCCGGAGGTCAGGGTGATGTTTATCGGCCGCTCAACATTCTCCATCACTAGGCTCACGGCCCTTCAGATGTGGTGTGTGTTTGCGTCTGTGCTCGGGCTCATAAATGTTCAAAGATATGCAGGAGATAGATCACACTGTACAAAAACACATTCTTCACATCGCTCTGGCCACTGTTTCTCAGCTGGGAGTGGTTGTCTGTCCCCAGACGGTGCCTGGCAGCATTTTATCACAGTTTGAGGACAGGGGATTAGTGGGTAGAGGCGGAAGATGCTGCTTCCAACAGCCTGTGATGCACAGGATGGCGGCCCAGTCATCCAGGCCCCAGCGAGCAACGCTCTGAGCTTACAGAGCCCTGAACTAGGCTGAGGGGGATATGTTATAAAATTCACTCGAACATTCAGCTTTTCTATGGAGTTGGGTATTTATTAGATCTTAGGGATACTAATTTTAAAGAAACAACATAGTAAATTATATAAAGTGTGAAATATCATATACAATAAAAGTTGTACACAGTACAGTGCAGTATTAGGCATTAAAAAGAATGAAATAATGCTATTTTCAGCAACATGGATGGACCTAGAGGCTGTCAATACTGAGAGATGTTAAGTCAGAAAGAGAAGGAGAAATAGTTATAGCATCCCTCATATGTAGCATCTAAAAAGAAATGACAGAAAGGAACTCACAAAACAGAAAGAGACTCACAGACTTAAGAGAACGGATTTACGGTTGCCAGGGGGGAAGGGATCGTCAGGGAGCCTGGGATGGACATGCAAACACGGCTGTATTTAAAATAGCAACCAACAAGGACCTACTGTAAGCGCAGGGAACTCTGCTCAGGGTTATGCGGCAGCCCAGATGGAGGGGAGTGTGCATGTATGCGTATGACTGACCCTCTTCGTTCTCCACCTGAAACTATTACCACCATTGTTAATCAGCTTTACCCCAATCCAAAATTTTTATTGAAAAAATCTTTTTAGTTAAAAAAAAAGTTGTATAAAGATATGATGACTAAAGTAAAATATTTGCACGAGAGCAAGAACCACGAGGGTAATATCATTTTCAGAGGATGTTTTTCCTTTTTTGTTTCAATACTGTCTTTCAGCAAATAAAAATCAAGAGTAAAACATCTATAAGTTGTTTTTAGATGATTACATATTGTGACATCCCCTTTATCTCCTCTTGCTGCTCTGATTTTAATATAAGGAGGTAGAAAACCATTTAAGACAATGTAACCTCCTAGGTATTACGTCTCCTGAGGAGCTGCTGATAAATTGGACGTAAAGCTTTTTTTTCAGTTTTTCATTTTGCATGGGGTATGGCTGATTAATAACGTTGTGATAGTCTCAAGTGGACAGCAGAGGGATTCAGCCGTAGATATACACGTATCCGTTCTCCCGCCAAACCCCCTCCCACCCAGGCTGCCACATGACACTGAGCAGAGTGCCCTGTGCTCTACCGTGGGCCTTTGTTGGTTCTCCATTTTAAATACAGCAGTGTGCACGTGTCCATCCCGCACTCCCCTAACCACCCCTTCTCCCCATCCTTCCCCTCGACGAACACAAGCGGAACGTGCAGCTTTTTAACACGGACTCTGTGTCCTCCTGCCCTTGGCAGTTACCCCAGTCAAGACCCCCATACCTAAGAAAATATACTTGAGTTACTTTCAGCCTAGAAAATAAGAAAAAGGGTGGGAGGGGGGAAACAAGATCCAGAACAAGATATGAGCTTCCAAGACGTTGACGTGCACTTGAGACATGTGTGTGACTTAGCGCTGGGAGTCTCCTGACCTCTGGATGTTTCATGTGGATTCTGAGAAAAATGTCTACTTCTTTAATTAGATGGAAATGTACACAACAGAGAGCTTTGCATCAAGTCTGGCATTTAGTGCATGACCCCCGGGGACATTCCAAGCTGGGTTGTTGACCTGTCTTCCTCTGGACCCCAAGCCTTGTGTTAACTCCTCAGTGACTTCTCATCAGGAACCCGGCGATCCCTGTTGGAAATGCCCGTCTTGCTGCCCCCTTACCTCCCTTCCTCCCTCAACTACTCTCATTTCTCATGTTTGGGTTGTTGTTGTTCAGTCGATAAGTCGTGTCCGACTCCTTGAGACTCTGTGGACCACAGCACGCCAGGCTCCTCTGTCCTTCACCATGTCCCCGAACTTGCACAGAGTCAAGTGCATCGAGTTGGTGATGCCATCCAACCATCTCGTCCTCTGTCGTCCCCTTCTCCTCCTGCCCTCACTCTTTCCCAACATCAGGGTCTTTTCAAGTGAGTCAGCTCTTCACATGAGGTGGCCAAAGTACTGGAGCTTCAGCTTCAGCATCAGTCCTTCCAATGAACACTCAGGACTGATGTCCTTTAGGAAGGACTGGTTGGATCTCCTTGCAGTCCAGGGGACTCTCAAAGAGTCTTCTCCAACATCACAGTTCAAAAGCATCGATTCTTCCACGCTCAGCCTTCTTTACAGTCCACCTCACGTGCATATGTGACTAGCGTTGACCCTAACGAAAAATTGGAAACAGGCATTAACCTGAAAAACGGGGCATGAAAATCAAACTACTCTGAGATACCAGTTCGCACCCACTGGGGAGGGCATGTTTTGCTTTTTTATTTTTGAAAGAAAAATGTCAAGTGTTGATAAGAACAAAGAGGACCTGGAACCCTCAATTACTGCTGGAAAGAATGTATTATGGTGCGGGCTCTGTGGAAAATGCTTCAGTGATTCCTCAGAAAGTTACACGTAGATCCACCGTGTGTACCCAGCACTCGCGCTCCTGCGTGCGTGTTCATCCACGTTCAGAGCAGCATCTCCCACAGTAGCTGAAGGTGGGAAAACCCGAGAGTCCAGCGGCACGCGCAGGCATAAGCAAAACAGGGCCCGTCCACGCAGTGGGCTGCAGAGGTGGCTCCAGCCCGGGTGGGGAGGACCCCTGGAGGAGGGCACAGCAGCCCGCTCCAGTGTCCCTGCCTGGAGAATCCCTCAGACGGAGGAGCCTGGGGGCTGCGGTCCACGAGGTCACAGAGGCCCAGACATGACCAAGCACCCCGCGCTGGCTGACTGGCTGGAGCCGGGCACACAGGACTCTGCTCTTGTCGGGTCTCCAGACCTGGTGGACTTGTAGGGACGAAATGTGGAATGGTGGCTCCCAGGAGGAGGGATGGGGGAACGGGAGGCTCTGCTTCTGGGTGGGACGAAGGAGAATTGGAAACTGGGTCACAGCACAGGCTGAGCAATAGGCAGAGTGTACTGATGCTCTGCCTGTGCACTCAGAAGTGGTTCAGATTGCCTGCTGTGTGCGTATTTTACAACAGGAAAACGTGTAACGTTAGAAAACAGCATACACTACGTCATTCGTAGCCTTAGATATTGAATAGATACTGAAACAATGGCATTTTTAATATTTATATTATTAAATAATAGTAGTTATTTAAGATAAATATTTACTCTTAACAACTTTTGTATATTTAGTTAATTTTTATTGGAGTAGTCGATTACAACATTGTGTCAGTTTGTGCTTGCGGCAAAGTGCGTCAGCTGTGTGTGTGTGTGCCCCGTCGCTCAGCCGGGTCCGACTCTGCGACCGCATGGACTATAGCCCACCAGTCTCCTCTGTCCATGGGGTTCTCCACGCAAGGATACTGGAGTGGGTTGCCAGGCCCTTCTCCAGAAGATCTTCTTGACCCAGGGACTGAACCCGGTCTCCTGCATTACAGGCGGATTCTTTACCATTTGAGCCAGCAAGCAAGCCCACAAATTAGCTCTACATATACACATAACTCCTGTGCTTTGGTTTCCTTCCCATCTGGGTCACCACAGAGGACTGAGTCGAGTTCCCTGTGCTGCTCAGCAGGTTCCCATCAGTTACTGATTTTATAAAAGTCTCTGTGTGAATATTCACAGCAGCCCGATTTGTAATAGCCCCAAACTGGAAACAATACAAATGCCCTTTCAACAGTCTGATGAGTCAATGAACTCTAGGGCACCGACGCGGGGGAATACTACTTGGCGGTAGAAAGGAGCAGACTGTTGGGATAAGTCAACAGTTGGAACCATTTCCAGGGCGTTACGGTGAGTGGAAGGAGCCAGACTCAGGGCGCTACCCACTGTCTGATCCTATTTACACAACATTCTTGAAAAAGCAAAGCCACAGGGCTGGGGAACAGACCGGAGGGGTGTAGGAGCCCTGAAACTAAAAGGGAGCCCAAAGGGGGTTCAAATGGGCTTCCCAGGTGGCTAGAGGTCAAGAGCCGGCCTGCCGACGCAGGAGACAGAAGAGACACAGGTTCCACCCCTGGGCCGGGAAGAGCCCCAGAGGAGGGCACCGCAACCCACTCCAGGATTCTTGCCTGGAGAAGCCCACGGACAGAGCGGCCTGCGGTCTGCAGCGCATGGGGTCGCAGAGAGTCGGGCATGACTGAAGCAAGTCGGCACAGAAGGGCCTTCAGGGACGAGAAAGGACAGTTACTTCTGTGTCCCGTCTCTGCTGGGGATGGCTTGAGCCCGCCGCTGGGTTAAAACTCGGAGGACCCAACACCAAAACAAGTCAGTCGTCTTCTCGTTTGACGGGAGCAGAGCTTGTTTACTGCGCTGCATTAGTTCCGGGTGTACAGCGCAGTGACTCAGTGGTACGTTCCCGTACATTCTTCTGAGCATTCTTTTCAGAGTGTTCCCTCCTGGACCAGCCCTCCCCACCCCGTGTCCCCGCCGACCGTCTCCCTGCGGCCCCCGCAGAGCTCAGCCGTTGGCGCCCGACCCCCTGAGGGCAGGGACCCTCCTCGCTTATCAGGATGAGATTAGAAGCCAGTAAAAGTGAAATGTGCGTCACTGCTCCTTTCATGTACAGTCACCCGGTTCCCAGCCGCGGGGTGGGGCGGGGGGATGTTTTTCCCCAGGGGGCGCCGGGCAGAGTCTGGAGACTTTACTTGTCACAGCAGGAGGATGGTGTGCTATCACCTCCAGGCGTCCGAGGCTTTGAGGGAGACTGGACCACATCTGAGTGCCCTGGACGCTTCCAGGCGTCCGTGTGCCCCACTTGAGCAAACCCACGCTCTGGCGAGGACTGTCCTTCCACAGGACACAGCTTTGCATCCCGGCCTCGAAATGTGAGATCTGACCCCAGGAGAGCCGGCTGTGCCTGGGGGTGCAGGGAGTGGGGGGAGGCGGCCCTTGGAGACCCACCCGCGAGCCTGCATCTGCTGTGTCGACCACCGACCACTGTGAAGGAGAGAGGCGGCCCGCCCCAGGAAGTCAGGACATGCCAGCCATCAAAAGCATCTAGGGACAGTCCAGTTCAGTTCAGTCACTCAGTCGTGTCCAACTCTTTGCGACCCCATGGACTGCAGCACGCCAGGCCTCCCTGTCCATCACCAACTCTCGGAGCTTACTCAAACTCATGTCCGTTGAGTCGGTGATGCCGTCCAACCATCTTGTCCTCTGTCGCCCCGTCTCCTCCCGCATCTAGGGACACACTCGGCAGACAGCTGCGGCCTCAGTGTCTGCATGGCCTGAAGGCAGACAGGCCCGGCCACGTCGGGGGGGTCCCGGGAAGCCTCTTCCTCCCGGGGCCTTGCCCCTCAGGCTGGGGGAGATTCCATGCTGAGTGGTCAGCTTCAGCTTTTACCTGGTGATGGGACTTTTTTTTTTTCCCCCTTTTCAATTGAAGTATAGTTGATTTTCAATGTTGGGTTAGTTTCATGTGAATAGCAAAGAGATTCAGTTAGAGACACACACACACATATATATTTTTTTCCATTATCAGATCAGATCAGATCAGTCGCTCAGTCGTGTCCGCGACCCCATGAACTGCAGCACGCCAGGCCTCCCTATCCATCACCAACTCCCGTAGGTCACTCAGACTCACATCCATCGAGTCAGTGATGCCATCCAGCCATCTCATCCTCTGTCGTCCCCTTCTCCTCCTTCCCTCAATCCCTCCCAGCATCAGAGTCTTCTCCAATGAGTCAACTCTTCGCATGAGGTGGCCAAAATACTGGAGTTTCAGCTTTAGCATCATTCCTTCCAAAGAAATCCCAGGGTTGATCTCCTTCAGAATGGACTGGTTGGATCTCCTTGCAGTCCAAGGGACTCCCAAGAGTCTTCTCCAACACCACAGTTCAAAAGCATCAATTCTTTGGCACTCAGCCTTCTTCACAGTCCAGCTCTCACATCCATACATGACCACAGGAAAGACCATAGCCTTGACTAGACGGACCTTTGTTGGCAAAGTGATGTCTCTGCTTTTGACTATGCTATCTAGGTTGGTCCATTATAGGTTGGTCCAACCTATAATGGTTTTCCATTATAGGTTATGACAATATGTTGAATACAGTTTCCTATTCTATACAGTAGGTCCTTGTTGGTTATCTAGTTCATATATTGCTGTTCACTTGTGTCTGACTCTTTTCGACCCCATGGACTGTGGGATGCCAGGCTTCCCTATTCTTCCCTATCTCCCAGAGTTTGCTCAAACTCACGTCCATGGAGTCAGTGGTGCCATCCAACCGTCTCATGCTTTGATACCCCTTCTCCTCCTGCCCTCAATCTGGCAGTGTGTATATATTAATCCCAAACTCCTAGTTCATCCCTCTCCCCCGAGTCCCTTTCCCCTTTGGTGACCACGGGTTTGTTTTCTATGTCTGAGAGTCTGTTTCCATGTTGTAGATAAGTTCATTCCTGTCACTGTTTAGATTCCATATGTAAGTGATATCGAATGGTATTTGTCTTTCTCTGTCTGACTTAACAGCTCTTAGTGTGATCCTCTCCGGGTCCATCCGTCTTGCTGCACGTGGCATTATTTTATTATTTTTCACGGCTGAGTAATACTCCGTTGTACACATGCACCGCATCTTCTTTATCCACTCGTCTGCCGGTGCACACCTAGGTTCTTCCTTGTCTTGACTAGCGTGGATACTGCTGCTGTGAACACAGGGCTGCCTGTGTACTCCCAATTTATAGTTTTGTCCACATATATACCCAGGAGTGGGATTGCGGGATCATACGGTAGCTCCAGTTTTAGCTTTTTAAGGAACATCCATGCTGTTCTCCATTCCGACTGCACCAATTTCCATTCCCACCAACAGTGTAAGAGGGTCCCTTTTCTCTACACCCTCCCCAGCATTTTTTATTTGTAGACTTTTTGATGATGGCCCTTCTGAGTGGTGTGAGGTGAAACCTCATTGTAGTTTTGATTTGCATTTCCCTAGTAACTAGCAGGGAGAAGGCAACAGTACCCCACGCCAGTACTCTTGCCTGGAAAATCCCATGGACGGAGGAGCCTGGTGGGCTGCAATCCATGGAATCACTAGGAGTCGGACACGACTGAGCGACTTCACTTTTACTTTCCACTTTCATGCATTGGAGAAGGAAATGGCAACCCACTCCAGTGTTCTTGCCTGGAGAATCGCAGGGACGGGGGAGCCTGGTGGGCTGCCGTCTGTGGGGTCGCACAGAGTTGGACACGACTGACGTGACTTAGCAGCAGCAGCAGCAGCAACGAGCAGGGCTTCCCAGGTAGCACTGGTGGTGAAGAACCCGCCTGCCAGTGCAGGAGACACAGGAGATGAAGGTTCAGTCCCTGGGTCGGGAAGATCCCCTGGAGGGGGGCCTGGCAACCCACTGCAGTGTTCTGGCCTAGAGAATCCCATGGACAGAAGAGCCTGGTGGGCGACAGTCCGTGGGGTCTCAGAGAGCCGGACACGACTGAATCAGCTTTGTACACACATGCACACAGACTAATTACTGGCAGTGAGCATTTTTCACGTGCCTGTTGGTGATCTGCATGTCTTCTTTGGAGAGATGTCTGTTTAGGGCTTACTTCTCAGTTGTCTGTTTCAGTATTCAGCGTGCATGGACTGTTGGGCAACATGACATTCGAGCTTCATCCCCTTGGGCCCTGCGGGCTGGCGTCAGAATGTCTCTTCCCTCTGAGTCTTCTTTCCCGTTTGGCACTGGATAAAGCCCCTGGTCCCCAGACTTAGGTGCTGTGTGGATAACAGGGTTTAGTGGGAGAGAGGGCCCTGGCTTCCTTTCCTAAATTGTTTCTAGGGACCCCCGGGGTCCCCGCCTCCTGATGTGCACACCCTCCCCAGTGAGAGTCACTGGGACTTAGGTCTTGGCCGTGGCCCGTGGAACACGGCCAAGACCTTGCGATGCCACTTCCATGATTGTGTCTCGTCCCCTAAGCTTCTGTCCTGCCGGCAGACTGGCTCTGGTTTCTCTCCATCTCTCATAAACTGGCCGTGTCGGCGAAACGCAAATGGCTTAGGAGCCACGGGTGGCCCCCGGTCAACAGCCAGCAAGAAGCTGGCCCTCCATCCTATGGAAGTGAGAGTGTTAGTTGTTCAGTCATGTCTGACTCTCTGGACCCCACGGACTGTAGCCCACCAGGCTCCTCTGTCCATGGGATTCTCCAGGCAAAAATACTGGAGTGGGTTGCCATTCCCTCCTCCAGGGATTTTCCCCACCCAGGGATTGAATCCGGGTCTCCCACATTGTGGGCAGACGCTTTGCTGTCTGAGCCACCAGGGAAACCCTCCTCAGTCCTGTAGTTCCGAGGAGACAGGTTCTGCCGACCCCCCGAGCGAGCTTGGAATCACGTCCGCCCCCATCGGAGCCTCCAGTGGAAAACAGCCCTGCTGTCACCTGGATCACGCCCTGCTGAGACTGAACAGAAGGCCCAGCTCAGCCACGCCTGCATTCCTGACCCACAGAAATGGTCATTTTTCAGCCACTAAGCTTGTGCTTATTGCAACACAACAATGGAAAACTAATGCACTCACCACCACCCACCCCCCCAAGAGAAAACAAACAGTATTATTACTATATGTTGTTGTTCAGTCACCAAGTCGTGTCCAACTCTTTAAGACCCCATGGGCTGCTATACGTATGCATGTGTATTTCTACATGAAGTTGCAAAGTAAGAAAAATGAGATTCCTCCCGTGTGTTCCCCCCAGGAACACAGGGTGTCTTTATAATCAGAGTGCAATAGACCTTGTTAAACATGAGCCCAAACCATCAGCATAAAGATGTAAATTCATGAATATGCCACAGACAGTTTGAAAATGTAAGTACCTGGCAAGGCCAGGGCAGAGAGGAACCCGCTGTAAACAAGGTGGGTGATGAGTCTCTCGAGGGCCACCCAATGGTGACAGGATCCAGCCCACAGCCCTAGGTGATCTGAAGTTTGCAGGGCAAAGGGGGACATGCTGTCTTATGGGCAGTGAGGGCCACAGAATTTCCTCTTCAGGGGGGACTTGGAGGAGGCAGTGTTTTGCGAGAGGTGGGAGGTTAGGAGTATATCTTGAAACTTCATGTGCTTTACCTTCTTGACTCTAATGCCTGGTTCTCGTGAGAGAAGGAAACAGAGACTTCCCTGGTGGTCTGATGGCTAAGGCTTCACCTTCCAATGCAGGGGGTGTGGGTTGGATCCCTGCTTGGGGACCCAAGATCCCACATGCCTCATGGCCAAAAAAACCAAATCATGAAACAGAAGCCATGTTGTAACAAATTCAATAAAGACTTTAAGAATGGGCCACACCAAGAAAAAAAAATTTTTTTAATAAAGATATTTTAAGTAAAATGTATTTTATTCGAATATTTAAAGATACTTAAATATTTAAAAAGGACGTAAACAGAAGGACATCCCTGGTGGCCTAGTAGTTAAGACTCAGCACCTTCACTGCTGAGGCCCAGGTTCAATCCCTGGTCGGGGAACAAAGGTCCCAGAAGGCCTGCTGCATGGCCAAAAAAAAGAAAAAGAAGACCTAATACTATTACTGTGTGTATATATATTTCTACATGAAATGTCAATGTAAGAAAAAGTAGACTCCCCCCTCCCCCATTGTTTTATACTTTTCATTTAACTCGGGGATATTTTTCCGGAAATCAGAGTGGAGGGCATTTATGGATCACTAATTATGTGCCAGGCATTGCCATCTCCATCGGGTACTCAAAGCCATTACATTAGAAAATGAAAGAACAGATTCTCAGCCTTTGAAAAATCCGGGAATAATTACAGCCGGTGGTCTCCATGGAAACAATCAGCAAAACAAGCTTAATGGCCTCGAACACCTTTTTTTTTCCAGCACCATTTTGAAAAGGGCATCTCTTGAATAATGAGCATACTGTGTTGTTTCTGAGAGACCCATCTCCTTTTGCTATTCATTAAATGGCAAGTTGCATACATACACACGGACTGGGCGCCCGACTGGGCCTTCATCATGAATTTGGGGAGTTTTTAATGTCACAGCTTGGCCCCAGGTCCCTTGTATACACACCTGGTGTGGCCTCTATTCAGGGGAGGAATTTCAACCCCACTCCGGCCAAAGTCGCATCTTATTTGGGGCGTCTTATCCGCTCAGAGCATCCCTAACTTGTTGACAGCATGTCAGCAGTGGAGGCGCTCTGTCTCCATGGCAACCCCCATTAGCCTCAGGTGCCCGTCTGCCCTCGGCTGCCAGGTGCCCGCAGCATCTCCCTCCTCGGACCCCTGGCGCGGCCCGCCCTCTCCCGTGAACCCGGCCGCCTTTTCACCATCCCTGCCTGCTCGCCCTCCTGGAAACTCTGCCCTCGCCTGGCGTGTTCAGCTAAGGACAGCGGCGTCACCAGATGACTCAGAAACACACGGTTTTCTCTACCCGCAGTTTGCCTCTGATAGAATCGATCCCCTTAGGAGATAAGCACCTTTGAGGGACAGTGGGATTCTTGCTTCAGCTGTGTCGTAACCTCAGCATGATGTTTTTCTGTTAAAAATAACTTCCCTCCACCCTGACCCCCTGCCCCGAACTTTCCACAGTATTTGCGCAAGTTTGAGCTTTAAATCAATCAGTGTACAACCTGTCAGGTTCTTGCCGCTTCTGGGTTCAGAAAGCTATTGATCTTCTTCCCTGGTTTGCGAAATTGATCTTACATCTTGGTTGTTCTATGGAGTGTTTTGTCTCTCGAGACCGTCCCTGTCCTGAAATTGGGGCTTTCCTTCCGTCTTTACCTTAATGATCCGCACCTGTAGATAGCCATCTCATCCCCTTTTAATTCTTCCCTTTAATTTTCATCGCAAAATGAACTCACAGACGCTGTTTGCTCTTTTGAATCAAATAACATTGATCTGTGTGTCTGTGAAACAAACAACGGGAAACGGAAAAATCTTTCATCATGGCAGAGGAGCAACCAAATATTTGAAAGACTGTTTTCAAACACAGATGGACCCAGAGATTGTCACGCCCAGTGAAGTTAGTCAAACAGAGAAAGAAAGACAAATACGTGATATTGCTTATATGTGAAATTTTTTAATGGCACAAATGAATCTACTTACAGAATATAAACAGAGTCACAGATGTAGAAAACAAACTTATGATTATCTAAGGGGAAAGTTGTGGTTATTGCGGGGCTGGAGTGGGGGGGCAGAATAAACCAGGAGTTAGGCATTGACATACACACACTGCTATAAATAGAATAGATAACTAATAAGGAGCTACTGTATAGCACAGGAAACTCTCCTCTGTAATGACCTTTATGGGAAAAGAATCTTAAAAAGAGTGGATTTATGTTTATGTATAATTGATTCATTTTGCTGTACAGAAGACGGGAACACAGCACTGTAAATCAAGTATACTCCCATAAAAATTTGAAGGGGGGAAAAAAAAGATGATTTTCAGTCATTTTCCTGGAGACCACCCGCATCCAGAGCTGGTTCCAAATGCAGGACACCCTGGGAAGCAGGGTCTCGGTCTCAAGCAGCCTTCCGCGCCTCCCCGCTTCGGTTTGCCGTATTCTGTTGTTTGCTTGTCGCAGCCATCAGTGACTGAACGCATCTGGTCTGTTCCTTTGCTCGCTGGTTTATTGTCAGTGACCTGGGGACAGAATCGGGCCCCCCACCCCCGAGTCCTGAAACGCTTGCCTATCTGATTCACCTCTGCGTTCCCAGGACCCGAAAGACGCCAGATTTTTGCTGTGCTCGGCATACATGTTTTGAGTGAATATAGGATGTGTCAAAGGTTATCTGAAATATGCACGTGTCCTTTGGCCCAACAAACTGACTTGTAGACTATATCCTGCAGGCGAACCTGAACCTCCGCCAAATACAACAGAGACACGTTGCTTTTCTGTGGCTTTGCGGGAGCCGGGGAAAAGAACTGCAACAGCCCGCCGGCCCGTGGGTGGAGGAACGCTGAAATCAGTCCCGGTGTCTGCACACCAGCAAGGATTCTGCCGCGCGTCAAAGCAAGCAGAGAAGCGCTTAGTCCCGACAGGGAACCATGCCCACCACGGGCTGTCACACGGAGGACATGTGTCAGAGAGAGTCTATACTGTCATGTTGTATGATGTGCAGATAAACGTACTCGTAGCCACACGCGAGGGTGTTATTGTGCAGTTACGTATGCATAATGCTCTAAGGAATGTGGATGTGAAGCTCAGCGCTGGGTAACACGGGAGAAGCTGGTGTTCTGGAAGCTGCCGCCACCCAGGCAAGGGAGAGGGGGAAGAAGCAGTGAGGGCGGGAGACAGATTTCTTTTTGTTCTGTCTGATGAGTGCTTTTGTGCTCTGCAAAATGAATCATTCAAGGAGCGAGCCTAACGGGAGACAGCGATTTGCATGATGTTAGCTGAAAGCTCCATCTTGCGAGGTGGGCGAGAGGCTAAGGTTTCTGTGATGTGTGCCGAGACTTTCCAAACTGTTGTCGCAGAGGCCAGAGAGAAAGAAAAGATGAATGCACAGGATAAAACTTAAAGTTTTAAGCCGTGAGGAAAAGGTACATGGGATTTAGAAGGCGATCAAGGAACAGTTGGAAGAGGAAAATGTTAAAGTAAGGAGCATGTTAAGATCCAAAAATATGCAATGACTAGTGTAAATCTCACAGAACGTACAGAAGATGGTCTAAGAGATCACAAAACATTGCTGCTTCTGCTGCTGCTAAGTCACTTCAGTCACGTCCGACCCTGAGGTTAGATAAGACCCACATAAATGGAGAGATACATGAGGCTCAGATATTAGAACTCCTTTTGTAAATTTCAGAATATATATATTTTTTACGGCAGCATAGTTGACTTACAAAGTTCCAGGTGCTCAGCAAGGTGATTCAGTTATACATATATCATTTTTCAGATGATTTTCCATTATAGGTTATTACAAGATACTGACTACAGTTCCCTGTGCTATCAGTACATCTTTGTTGCCTCTTGCATATCTGTTTTTTTTTAAATTTGAAATATATTACTATTCATACTAAGTCAAACAAGTGGGGTCAAAATGTCATAATTTTTTTTAGTTAGGCAAAAATTTATGAGTTTTCTAAGATATATATTATATATGCTATTTATGTAATATGTGTACAAAAGCTTTTCTACTATGCTTGATAAAGGTTTGAGAAAGAGCATCAAAAAGAAAGATGAAGAAATTGGAAAATGAACTAAATGAAATGAGAGCACTGAACATGCACTAGAAAAAGTGAAACAAACTAAGCAAAAGATCTAGAACTATCAGCAACGTTAGGATGACGTTTCCTCGAGGCTAGTCTAACAATCCCAGTGCCTTTTTTTTTGGATCAACACATTGATTCTAAAGTTTATCTGAAATTATGGGAGGTAGGAATAAAGTAAGAACTTGAGATTAATAGATATACACTACCATATAGAAAATAGATTAAAAAACCCCAAAGTACCTACCATATAGCACAGGGAACTATTGACATATTCTATGTACTGCAATAGCTATAATGGAAAAAGATCTGAAAATATATATACATTTATATATGCATACACAAATGCATTTGTATGTAAATCTGAATCACTTTGCTATACACCTGAAGCTAACACAACATTGTAAATCAGCTATTTGTTGTTGTTGCTTAGTCACTAAGTTATGTCTGACTCTTTGGACTCCAGGGACTGCAGCTCACCAGGCTCCTCTGTCCTTGGGATTTCCCAGGCAAGAATACTGGAGTGGGTTGCCATTTCCTTCTCCAGGAGATCTTCCCCACCCACGGCTTGAACCCAAGTCTCCTATACTTCAACTAAAAATAAATCAATAAATTTTATATGGACTTACAAAGGATTTAGAATTGGAAAAAATAAAATCTTAAGAAAAACAAAACAAAACGGGGATTTAAGTTATCTGATTTCAAGTCTTTGTTAAATACATTCGCAAAATGGATAACACAAATAATGTAGAAGGATAATTATTGCAAAATTCCCTCATATCCTCCATCCACCAACTACTGAATTCTCCTCTTGTGAGGCAACCAAGGTAATCAGATTTTTGCTGTATGCCCACAGATTCTGGGCTTCCCTACAGGCTCAGCTGGTAAAGAATCCGCCTGTAATGCAGGAGACTTGGGTTCGATCCCTGGGTTGGAAAAGTCCCCTGGAGAAAGAAATGGCAACCCACTCCGGCATTCTGGCCTGGAAAATCCCATGGACAGAGGAGCCTGGCGGCTACAGTCCACGGGGTTGCAAAGAGTCGGGCATGATTGAGCAACGAACACTTTCACTTGCACAAAGATACTACTTATGCAGAACAAGTGTGTTTTCTATTTTTCCCACATTAACACAAGGCTTGATGCTCAGTCAAGTTTTGTATTTTACTTTTTTTTTTTTTTTTTGCACAGTTTTTTTTGTATTTTACTTTTTTTTTTTGCACATGTGTCTTAATGATTGGTCCATAACAGTTGCACAGAGAGGCACTTCGTCCCTTTTCGTGGCTGTATAGTATTCCACGGCTGATCTGCGTAAGTGTGAGTGGACATTTAGAGTGTGTCCGTTCTCTTATTACAAATTCTGCTGACATGAATAACTTGTTGGGGACGGTCTGGGGCTGAGAAATGCTAGGCACCCAGTCTCCATGTACCTGGACAGTGCCAGCCCCACCCCCACCCCCACTCTGTGCGTTTGCCAGCCTCCACCCGGGTCATGTCAGAACTTCCTGAATGCTTCTGGATCATTGCTTCCTGCTTACCGCTCATCTCCATACACTTAATAATAACAATGATATGACCCATATCACCTTGATTCTGAACTGTTTTCAAAAATAAACTTTAAAAACTTTTAAAAATGAGCTAGAAGCAACCTAAATGTCCATTTATGAATGAATAAAGAAGATCGTGCATATATATATATATATATATATATATAGTGGAATATTACTCAGCCATGAAAAGGAACCAAATAATGCCACTTGAGCAACGTGGATGGACTTGGAGACGATCGTACTAAGTGAAGCCAGACAAAGATAAATACCATATGGTATCACTTATACGTAGAATCTAAAAAAAAATGATACAAATGAATTTATTTACAAAAGAGAAACAGACTCACAGACTTTGAAAACAAACGTATGGTTACCAGAGGCGGAAGGGTGAGGAGGGATAAATTAGGAGTTTCCAATTAACATACACACACTATTATATATAAAATAGAGAACCAACAAGGACCTACTGTGTAGCACACGGAACTATATTCAATAGTCTGCAATGGCCTGTATGGGAAAAGAATCTGAAAAAGAATATATATATATAGGCTTCCCAGGCAGTTCTAGTGCTGAAGAACCCACCTGCCAGTGCAGGAGACATAAGAGACAAGGGTTTGATCCTTGAACCGGGAAGATCCCCTGGAGAAGGGAATGGCAGCCCACTCCGTATTCTTGCCTGGAGAATCTCCGTGGACAGAGGAGCCCGGTGGGCTACAGTGCATGGGGGCGCAAGGAGTGAGCCATGACGGAAGGGCCTTAGCACAGAACGCGTGTATGACCGGGTCACTTTGCTGGACACCCGAAGCTGAGGCGCCTTTGTAAATTAACTACAATATAAGATAAAAATCAAATTAAAAAATAAATGAGGGCTTATTCGGTATACTGAGAAGAAAAAATATAAATATTTGACAAAGCAGACGTTGAAAACCCCGTGCGCTCTTCCATCAGCCTCTTTCCTGGGCGGCAGAGGAGACACGAATTTTCCATCCCGCTAATGGCTGTTTTAACTGCTCCATTCCGGGCTAAGAGGTTGACATTTAAGCGATAAATGTCACGTCTCGAAACCCAGCACAAAAAGACATTTCTACAGAACTGTTAAGAGCCCTTTTCACTTGCAAATTTCCAACCTGAGCCCATCTCCGCGGGCTTGCATTATTCATATAATTTGGAAAATGACTCACCGTTCCTGAGTCGTGATTGTCTGCAGGGCACAAGCCTTGAAAGGTGCCACGAAGCAGCTCTTTCCAGCTTTTAAACAAGACAAATATTCACCTTTTTTTTTTTTCCCCTCTTGAGTGTCATGGGATTATATTTTCTTACAGCAACGGATTGCTCACACATTTTTAAAAGTTTCCATAATGCTTCTCACTGGGAGATATAAAATACAAGGGGGAAAAAAAAAGGTGCCTCGAGCTCATTTGTACAGCTTAACACACTAGTTCCCAGGTAATAAAGGAACCAGGGCTCCCCAGGAAAAAACCACCACCACCACCCCTCCTCCAGAGATAAACACCATGCCAGCTTTTAGGGTAATAATTCCCTGGCTGTGCCTCTTAGTTTCACCCGCCCTGGGTAAACCACTGTTGACTTTTGTTTGTAAAACAACAACCTTTTTCATCTGTGAAAATGTTGGTAACCCTTGTTTTGTTCTGTTTCTTTCCTTTCTCCCCAGCTCCTCCACAACCTCCCTCTTCTCTCGCATTTAAAGCAGATGAAACTGTTTTGGTTTCTTCTCCATCATTGCTGGGATTCAAGTTGCTCCCTCTTTCTGAGAACTTTCATTGTGGTCCAATACGCAGGACGTAAAATTTTCCCCCCACCATTTTCAGCAGGCTCTCGTTGCACGGCAACGTTTCACCGCCTTTCGCCTCCATAGCGCCTCCTCTTCCACAGCCTAAACTATCCCCATTTCCCCCCTGCCAGCCCCGGGAGTTGTCATCCTGTTTCTGTTTTCATGAATTTGACTCTTGTGTTGTTGTTCAGTCGCTCAGTCACGTCCAGCTCCTGGCGACCCCACAGACTGCAGCACGCCAGGCCTCCCTGTCTTTCACTATCTCCTGAGTTTGTTCAAACCCTTGTCCATTGAGTCGGTGATGCCATCCAACCATCTCATCCTCTGTCGTCCCCTTCTCCTCCCGCCTTCAATCTTTCCCAGCATCAGGGTCTTTTCAAATGAGACAGTTCTTCACATCAGGAGTCTCAGCTTCAACATCAGTCCTTCCAATGAACGCTCAGGACTGATCTCCTTTAGGATGGACTGGTTGGATCTCCTTGCAGTCCAAGGGGCTCTCAAGAGTCTCCTCCAACACCATGATTCAAAAGCATCAGTTCTTCAGCGTTCAGCCTTCTTTATGGTCCAGCGCTCCCAACTGTACACGACTACTGGAAAAACCATAGCTTTGACTAGATGGACCTTTGTCAGCAAAGTGATGTCTCTGCTTTTTAATTCGATGTCTTGGTTGCTCATAGCTTTCCTTCCAAGGAGCAGGTGTCTTTTAATTTCATGGCCGCAGTCACCATCTGCAGTGATTTTGGAGCCTAAGAAAAGAAAATCTGTCACTGCTTCCGCTTTTTCCCCTTTTATTTGTATGAAGTGATGAGACGAGTTGCCATAATCTTAGTTTTTCTAATGTTGAATTTTAAGCCAGCTTTTTCTCCTCCTCTGTAAAGATTCTAATCGGTATTTGTATAACGAGTGAGAGAAGGAAGCAGTAAATTAGTGAACGGTGAGAAGAGCCGATCGTCATGCCCCAGACACTTGTCCAGCTATTAGAAAGCTGTGCTTTCAGCCCCGCAGAGGCCAAACACACTGGTTTTGAGCTCAAGGCAATGGCACCCCACTCCAGTACTCGTGCCTGGAAAATCCCATGGATGGAGGAGCCTGGTGGGCTGCAGTCCATGGGGTCGCTAAGAGTCGGACACGACTGAGCGACTTCACTTTCACTTTTTCGCTTTCATGCATTGGAGAAGGAAATGGCAACCCACTCCAGTTGTCTTGCCTGGAGAATCCCAGGGGCATGAGAGCCTGGTGGGCTGACGTCTATGGGGTCACGCAGAGTCGGACACAACTGAAGTGACTTAGTAGCAGCAGCAGCAGGCCTGCAGCGGCTTGAAGCAGCATTTTGATTCCCAGCCAGAAACTAAAGTCAGGCCCGGGCAGTGAGAGCTGAATCCTAACCAGTCGACCGGTGGTCAGAGACAAGGCCCTGGCCCCTACGGCTTTGCAGAAAATGAAAATTCTCGCAAAGAAACGGAAAGTAGTGAAACAACTCAGGTGTGTATTAGGAGGAAAAAGACCTCCGTATGCATGGATACACTCACGGGTGGACTCAGAAAAGGACTCGCACCCTCCTGGTGGTTAGAATCCTGGTCGCCAAAATCTTGGCCTTCTCTCCCACTGAAGCCAAATTAAAAAAAAAAAAAAAAAAATAGAGAGAGTTTGCAGGAAACACAGGTGACTTTAATTCCTGGCCATGGAAGTGGGGAACACAGCAGGCTCATGCTGCAGGAGCTGTGGCCCTGATTCCGTGAAGAGTCTGGGCGCTCATGTGAGACCAGGGCTCACAGGCAGGACTCGGGGATGGAGAACAAAGGCGGCAGGGTCTCGGCTTCTTCCTCTCTGCATTATTTCAAAACCAGTCGTAGGCTGGCATTGGTAACCCAGTAATTGAGTCTGGTTATCCAGAAAGAGAAAAACTCCAAGAGGTGGCGTGCAAAGACAAGACTGTAAAGGTGAGCACCAGATGCAGGAGGTCATGAGCATTGTGTCAGAGGACAGCAGGTGCAAAACGGGGCCCCCACAGGATTAGGGGCAGAAAGATAAAGTTACAGATGACCGACGAGGAGCAGTTCAAGGGAAAACCAGGAGTAATCAGGCCTGCTCACTGTTGCTGTCGTTCAGACGCTCAGTCGTGTTGGACTCTTTGAGACCCCATGGACTGCAGCACGCCAGGCTTCCCTGTCGTTTGCTGTGTCCATCGAGACAGTGATGGCATCCAGCCATCTCATCCTCTGGCGTCCCCTTCTCCTCCCGCCTTCAATCTTTCCCAGCATCAGGGTCTTTTCAAATGAGTCAGCTCTTCACATCAGGTGGCCAAAGTATTGAAGCTTCAGCTTCAGCATCAGTCCTTCCAATGCATATTCAGGGCTGATCTCCTTTAGGATGGACTGGTTGGATCTCCTTGGAGTCCAAGGGACTCTCAAGAGTCTTCTCCAACACCACAGTTCAAAAGCATCAATTCCTCGGCGCTCAGCCTTCTTTGTTCTCAGGAAAGAAAACCTCATTCCTCTTTTCCCTTTCCCTGCAACAGAATCACGTTTATGGGGCATTTCTTCTGGGTTTCCTCTGGCCAGTCATCTTGCTTTGCCTGGTTCTGAGTCTTTAATCTTAGGTTCCCTCCCTGTGTGTGTGGTCATCTCTCAGCCAAGATGGATTCCAGTGACGAGGCCTATGGGTAGGTTAACATTCCTTTTCTGACCTCCAAGGAGCTCTGTAGTCGGGAAGCTCTCCATGACCTTGAGAAGGAGAAGTATGCAGTCTCTTTTCTGGGCAGGCTCCTCTCCGCCTCCTCTTCATAGGCGACAGACTCCAGCTGCTCAGCCTGGGGCTTGTCCGTCTCTGGCCTCAGTTTTCTTCTTCTATAAAGCTATTCTCCAGAGACACGATTTTTAAGTTTATTTCTCTTTTTGTTGGCTGCACTTCATGGTATATGAGGTCTTAGTTCCCCGACCAGGTATTGAACCCTCAACCCCCTGCACTGGAAGCCCAGGGTCCTAACCACTGAGCTGCCAGTTGTTGAGTTGCTCTGTCGTGTCTGACTCTTTGCGATGCCTTGGGCTGCAGCACGCCGGGCTTGCCTGTGCTTCCTTGTCTCCTGCCGTCCAAACTCATGTCCCGGGTCAGGAAGATCCGCTAGAGAAGGGAAAGGCTGCCCACGCCAGTGTTCTTGGGCTTCCCCTGTGGCTCAGCTGGTAAAGAATCCGCCCGCAACACGGGAGACCCAGGTTCGATCCCTGGGTTGGGAAGATCCCCTGGAGGAGGGAGAGGCGCCCGCTCCAGTGTTCTGGCCTGGGTCGCAGAGAATCAGACACGACTGAGCAAACTTCACTTTCACTGTTTCACTTTCATGTTCATTGAGTCAGCGATGCCGTCCACCCATCTCATCCTCTGTCGTCCCTTCTCCTCCTGCCTTCAGTCTTTCCCAGCATCAGGGCCAGGGAAGACCCCAAAGACACAATTTACGCATGGTACACAGGCCTCAGCCCCACCGACTGAAGTCTCAAGCCCATGCTTCTTCTCTGAGCCCCCCAGTTGGGCCAGTTTCTGGGTCCCCTATTCCAGTATCCACATTCCCTCCTCAAGCCCCTGGTGATGGAAGCAGGCTGAGGTAGTTGCCATGGAAACCAGTGCTCTCGTGAGCTCGTGAATGATTTCTGAAATTAAGTGTAAAAGCCAGGTCTGAACGACTCAGAGTGAGAGTGCTATTATTTGTTTAAAAAAAAAAAAGAATTGAGGTTAGAAATAAATGCACGTTCTCAGAGAATATAGAAAAACACGCAAGAAGATTGTTCACTGGGAAGGGTGGAAGAGAAAGAGGAAAAAGGGAGCGGTGTGGGAGGCATATTTGTTTCTGCTTTATCGTTTCTCTCCTGTTCTCATGCAAACAATCACCTTTCCTAAAATTAAAATAAGCAAGAGCATCTAGAAAGCCATAGCCACTGATATAAAGTTCTGAGTCCAGTCTTTCAGCTTATACCAAAACTGCTTCAGTGAAAGGTAGATGATATGATTACTAAAATAAAGCAACAAACAACAACAAAAGCAACAGCCAAGTGCTTCTCCTTGGGAAAAATAAACCCAGGAACACCTTTAATAACCCTAATAGGAACATCCATATTTCTATAAGCCGTGTTGGAACAAACGATGAACGGTCTTAATATGTAAAGAACTGTGGGAAGGGCAGGCGGCCCCCGAGGCAGGCTATGTACATATAGTTCTGGCCACTCCCGCTGTTGTTCGGAAAAAACCAATGCAGTGTTGTAAAGCAATTTTCCTCCAATTAAAAAATAAATAAGCAAAAAGGATTAAATTGTCAATAAAGAAAAAAAGTAAGTATCTCAAGTGAATAATAAACTGCAATAATTAACAAGTGAATCGTAAAGGGAAATGCAAAAAGAAAAAAGGAATATTACTCGGCCATAAAAAAGAATGAATTAATGCCATTTGCAGCTCCATAGATGGACCTAGAGATGATCATACTAAGTTAAATAAGTCAAAGACAAGTATTATATCATTTATATGTGGAACCTAAAATATTATATAAATGAACTGATTTACAAAACAGAAATAAAAAAATAATAAAAAAACGAAAAACAAAACAGAAATATAGCCACAGATGTAGAAAACAAATTTACGGTGACGGTAGCGTAGAAGTGGGGAAGAGTGAGGGATAAATTACGACTTTGGGATTAACAGATCCACACTGCTGTATATAAAATAAATAAATTCAATTTTTAACTCAGTTTTCTGTGTTTTAGGTGTATATTTACTAATATGGCAACCTGTAGGTAACAGGCCAATACAGGCAGTATAATTAAGAGAACTGTTAATGAGATAAGTAGGTAATATATATGCAGATCTAGTAACTATTTTTTTTAAGCCTCATTAACTGCTAGGGGTGGGCTGGACCGGGAAGGCTCAGCAGTTGCCATGGGAACTGCAGCTCGAGGGGGAAGGAGGCGGAGAGAGCCCCAGTGACTGCAGACTCCGGACTCCAGGGAGGGGAAGGGAGGGGTCACAGCTGGAACTGGGTGGCCCCAGGGGTGTTTACAGAGTGAATAATGAAATGCAGGGTCCTTGTTGAGCAGTTCAGCTCGGGGAAATAATCTTTTCCAGCTCACTGTGTCCTTGCAAATATCAGATGATGTTTATGAAGCATGTGGTGCATTTCTGGGGTTTCCATGGTGACAGGCAGACACACTGCAAGAGAATCACCTGTTCTGATGGGGGGACTTGAGGCTTACCTCAGTCCAAGGAAGTAACTCTTGGTTAGAGAACTGTACCTCTCCTCGAGGTGTAGCAGGAATCTCTCTTAGCCTTCTGTCCGTCCGTCTCTCTATCCATCTAGCTACATGAATATACGTGATTTGTTTGCTGTTCAATACTGGCTGAATTAAAATTATTCCTCATTGACTGTCATCTCCCACCCACTCCAGTGTGTCCCATGAAAGCAGAGGTCTTTCCATCTGCTTCCTTCAATTTGTCCAAAACTCCAGTTCTGGCTTGAATGGGGTCTCCCAAGACTAAGATTTTGAAGCCCTAGCCCCTAGTCCCTCAGAATGTGAGTGTGTCTGGAGACAAGGTTTTTAAAGAGGTGATTAAGTGAGAATAGGGTCATTAGGATGGCCTTTAATCCCATCTGTGGTTGTTCATACGCTCAGTCGTGTCTGACTCTTTGCGACCCCATGGACTGTAGCACTCCAGGCCTCCCTGTCCATCACCAACTCCCGGAGCTTGCTCAAACTCATGTCCATCGAGTCAGTGATGCCATCCAACCATCTCATCCTCTGTCCTCCCCTTCTCCTCCTGCCTTCAGTCTTTCCCAGCATCACGGTCTTTTCCAGTGAGTCAGCTCTTCACATCAGGTGGCCAAAGGATTGGAGTTTCAGCGTCACCATCAGTCCTGCCAATGAATATTCAGGACCGATTTCCTTTAGGATGGACTGCTTAGATCTCCTTGCTGTCAAAGGAACTCTCAAGTATCTTCTCCAACACCACAGTTGGAAAGCATCAATTCTTCAGCGTTCTCTGGTGTTACTATAAAAATAGGAGATTATCGAGAGGGAGGGGATATATGTATGCTACTGCTAAGTCACTTCAGTCGTGTCCGACTCTGTGCGACCCCATAGACAGAAGCTCACCAGGCTCCCCCGTCCCTGGGATTCTCCAGGCAAGAACACTGGAGTGGGTTGCCATTTCCTTCTCCAGTGCATGAAAGTGAAAAGTGAAAGTGAAGTCGCTCAGTCGTGTCCGACTCCCAGCGACCCCATGGACTGGAGCATACCAGGATCCTCCATCCATGGGATTTTCCAGGCAAAAGTACTGGGGTGGGGTGCCATTGCCTTCCCCGGATATATGTATACCTATGGCTGATCCCTGTTGATGTATGGCAGAAACCAACACAATATTGTAATTATCCTTCAATTAAAAATAAATATTTAAAAAAAGAAAAGATTAGAACATGGACACAGTGAGAGAAGACCATGGCCATTTACAAGTAGAGTCTTTAGAAGAAACCAAGGCTTCTGACACCTCGATCTTGAGCTGCCAGAATGAGGAGAAAATCGATTTCTGTTGGAAGGCCCACCCCCCGCCCCCAGTCTGCGGTACTTTGTTATAACAGCCCTAGCAACCTAACACAATCACCCTTTTTTTTTTTAAGTTTGTGTTTAAAAAGCAAGAAACAGTCTGAAAACATGTGCATATAATTGATTGGAAAACAATTACTTAACATCTTAGAACCACCATAAAGTCTACTACTACTACTACTAAGTCGCTTCAGTCGTGTCTGACTCTGTGCGACCCCATGGACTGCAGCCTACAAGGCTTCTCTGTCTAAGGAATTCTCCAGGCAAGAACACTGGAGTGGGTTGCCATTTCCTTCTGCAAAGCCTACAAATATTAATAATAAATGATAGAGAGTGTGTGGGGAGAAGGGAACCCTCCTACGCTTTTGATGGGAATATAAATTGATGCAGCCACTATGGAGAACAGTACAGAGGCTCCTTAAAAAGCTGAAAATAGAGTTAACATATGATCCTGCAATTCCACTCCTGGCCACAAGTCTGGAGAAAAACATGGCTTGAAAGGATACATGCACCCCAAAGTTGTCTGCAGCACTGCTTACAGTAGCCAGCCAAATGTCCATCCACGAAGGGCTGGATAAAGAGGATGTGGTGCATATGCACACTGGGATATTGCTCAGCCATGAACAAGAATGAGGTACTGCCACTCCCCGCAACTCAGAAGGACCTATAGATTTTCACACTATCACAAGTGAAGCAACGCAGGAAGACAGATGTCATATGAGATCATTTTATGTGTGGAATCATAAAAGATACAAATGAACTTACAAAACAGAAATATGACTCACAGGCATAGAAAACAAACTTATTGTTACCCAAGGGTAAAAAGGGGAGGGATAAATTAGAAGTTTGAGGTTAACAGGTGCACCCTATTATATATAAATAATCAACAAGGTCCCACTGTATAGCACACGGCACTCTAGACAATATCTTGTAATAATCTATAATGGGAAATGTGTATATATTATAGGAAATTATAAAATATATGCTATGCTTTGCTAAGTCACTTCAGTCGTGTCCGACTCTGTGTGACCCCATAGACGGCAGCCCACCAGGCCTCCCCGTCCCTGGGATTCTCCGGGCAAGAACACTGGAGTGGGCTGCCCAGGTGGCCCAGTGGTAAAGAGTCCACCTGCAATGCAGGTGATGAGGGTTCCCTTCCTGGATTGGGAAGATCCCCTGGAGAAGGAAATAGCAAGCCACTCCAGTATCCTTGCCTGGAAAATCCCACGGACAGAGGAGCCCAGCAGACTGCAGTCCATGGAATTGAAGAGTCAGACTCGACTCGGTGACTAAGCAACAGCAATGTAGATACGTCTGTATAACTGAATCAATTTGCCATCACCTAAAGCATTGTAAACCAACAATACTTCAATAAAAATAAATGAAAAAACTTACATTAGAAACTCTTTAAACAAAACCCTGCAGGACTCAAACAATCTGGAGTTTGGAGACCTACGTGCAAATTCCGGCAGAAATGCCGATCCACAGACTGGGTCTGTGGTTCCTAGTATTTAGTGGGAATCCCATCCGGCTGTCCCACTAGAGTGTGGGCAGTGGTCAGGAGGAAACACGTGGCCTTGGGGTGAGTGGTGGGAAATGGCAGCATCATTCTCTCTTCACTGCCCGCCCCCTCGGCAGCCCATGGGCATCCCACACTCCCCAACGGAGCTGGAGCGAGAGTTTGAAGCCCTCACACAAACCAGGTAGCTTCTCCTCTGCCACCCAAACATGCATCTTTGCAGTGGACTTTCCAGGGGATATAGATTGAAATCCCTCGTCCTCACCCGGACAACATCCTGGAGGAGGAATTTGCAAGCATCTACAAAATTCACAGGCACATTTTCCCTCTGGCCCACAGGCCATTGATCAATACTTAATCTAAACCACAAGCGTACGCAACCTTGAATCTGCAATGGCTCCCTGAGTTCATCCAAGAGTCAGAGCAGAATTCGGGTGAAATAACATCTGTGCAGTCAGATCATTCACTGCACTGGGGCATTGTCGTCGTTGTTTTTGTAGCAGAAACACAACAGAAATGCGTCAGGAAGTCAGCCTGTGAAATTACAGCAAATCCACACGTGGAACGTTCCATAGCTGCTAAGAATGCAGAACGTCTTTGTGCCTGCAAGGACATCAAACCTGTCCATCCTAAAGAGAATCCACCCTGAAGATTGATTGGAAGGACTGATGCTGAAGCTGAGGCTCCAGTACTTTGGCCACCTGATGGGAAAAGCCAGCTCATTGGAAAAGACCCTGATACTGGGGAAGATTGAAGACGGGAGGAGAAGGGGGTGACAGAGGATGAGATGGTTGAATGGCATCACCGACTCAATGGACATGAGTTTGAGTAAACTCCAGGAGATGATGATGCACGGGGGCGGGCCTGGCATGCTGCAGTCCATGGGGCCACATAGAGTCAGACACGATTGAGCGACTGAACAGCAACAGCTTTGTGCCTTAATGCGGGGTCAAGACATGGTGTGAAGTGATAAGAGCAAAGTGTCAAACAGCGCAATGCCAAGCACGCTCTGTGTCTGTGAAAATAGACAGAAGGGTGTGAACATAAAGATATATGTTGCCGCAGATTTATGTATAGAACACTCTGCAGGGAGACCTAGGAACTGGCAACTGGGTTTGTCTCAAGAGCAAGTGTTGGTAAGCTTTTTCTCTAAAGGGTCAAGTACTCAACTCTGCCGCTGGGATGGCAAAAGCAGCCACAGACAATTGTAAGGAATGGAAATGCCTGTGTCCCAATAAAGCTTTATTTATAAACATAGGTGGAACCAGGTGTGAACAGATAGAGGGTGATTTCCCCCTTTTTATTTATTTTATTGAACTTTAGTTGAGGTACAGTGTGGTGTTAGTTCCTGGCATATAGCACAGTGATTCAGTTATACACATAAATAATAGTTTGCTTTGGCTAGCTAACCCCAAACTCCCCATCTTCCCCTTCCCCTTGGAGACCACTAGTGTGTTCTCTGGGTCTGTGAGTCTCTTTGTGTTTTGTAAATAAGTTTGATTGTATCATATCTTACATTCCACATATAAGTGGGTATCATCTGATGACTTTCTTTTTCTAACTTACTTCCCCTAGTATGGTAATGTCTGGATCCATCCGTGTTGCCACAGATGCCATTATGGCATTCTTTTTCACAGTTGACTAATATTCCATTGTCTGTGTACCTCACCTTCCTGATCCGTTCATCTGTCAGTGGAGGCAGAGTTACTTCCTTGTCTTGGCTATTGTGAATAATGCTGCAGTGAACACCGGAGGGGCATCTGTCTTATCGAATTAGAGTTTTGTCTGGATATATGCCCAGGAGTGGGATCACTGGATCATATGGTAACTCTTTTTACTTTTCAAAGCACTGTTCTCCGTGGTGGCTGCACCAATGTACATTTACAGGACGGTTCTGGGGGCTGGGTTTTCTGATCCCTGGGCTGGAGCATGAAAACTAGGGCAGGAGTGTCGGGCCAGAAAGAGAAACACACCCTCCTGGTTCCCTTCCACGCAGTTCTTCGAATCCTCCAACGACGCCTACGGGAGAGGAACTGTTTTTATCCTCAACACAGGGTTGGAAACCTCTATTTAGAAAATTGCACAAGAACGCAGCTGGGAAGTGGAGGAGCCAACACACACACACCCACGCCGAGTTACTCCACAGTCTGATGGTGGCCACGTGTCACTACCCTGGCGCTCCCCCGCGAGGAGCCAGTCCTCTGGCTCCAGCCTGGAAGGAAAGAAAAGACCGGCTGGCAAGGAGACGGGAGTCAGGGCTCCCATCTGTCTCCCCGATCCAGGTTTCGGGGCTAAAATGTAAGGGGTCTGGAGAATTTTAAACTTGGGTTTGTCTCAAATCAGGCCATATAAGCTGCTCGAGTTGCTGGAAGCCGGGTTTTCCTCACTGAGGGACTTCTCGATCCACAAAAGGCTCTGATGGCAGCATTTCAAGTTCCCTAGATTGCAGATTTTCGGTCCTCCTGAGGACACAGGTTCCCGGGCTGTTTGCAAATTCACTCCTGGTTTGATCGATCACTGCCTGTTTTTGTTGGGTTTTTGTTTTGTTTTGCTTTTGATTTGGCTGCCCCGGGTCTCAGCTGTGGCACTGGGATCTCCGGTCTCGGTTGAGGCATGAGGGTCGGGTGTTTTTTAGTTGGGGTATCCAAACTCTTAGTTGCAGCTAAGATATAGTTCTTACTTATCTTACTATCTTAAGATATATGGTAAGATATGGTTCTCTGACCAGGGATCAAACCTGGGGCCCCTACACTGGAAGTGCAGGGTCTTAGCCACTGCACCACCGGAGTGAAAGTATTAGTTATTCAGTTGTGTCCAACCCTTTACAACCCCATGGACTGTGGCCCACCAGGCTGCTCCGTCTGTGGGATTCTCCAGGCAAGAACACTGGAGTGGGGAGCCATTCCCTCCTCCAGGGGATCTTCCTGACCCAGGGATCGAACCCAGGCCTCCTGCACTGAAGGCAAATTCCTTATCATCTGGAGCACCAGGGAAGTCCAGTTGACAGCGTGTTTTAAGGGAGCAAAAGCAGCCGGAGCTGGTCAGTGTTTTAGGTGCTGCCCCCTTACCTTGGCTTCCCAGGTGACACAGTGGTAAAGCATCCATCTGCAATGTAGGAGACGAAGGTTCAGTCTCTGGGTCGGGAAGGTCCCCTGGAGGAGGAGATGGCAACCCACTGCAGTATTCTGTCCTGGAGAGTCCCATGCACAGAGGCGCCTGGCGGGCCGCAGTCCATGTGGTCGCAGAGCCTGACACGACTCAGCGCACACGAACCATTACCTTGACAGAGGAGCTGTGTCTCTCCCATCTTTGACGCAGGAAGGAACTGAAGCACAGAGAGACCGAATAAGCTTCTGCTGGACACACAGCCCATCAGGACCCACACTTGGGTCTCTTGAAACCCGCTTCTGTTGATGGACAAGGTCTACTGATAGCCTCAGGTGCCTGAGTGTCTCCTGATCTCTGAGCGTCCCTGACCCTCCCCTCCTGAGTCCTTCCACCAATGGGGCTGGACCCCAGCCCTTCTGCACCATCCCAGAGTTATAGAAAGGCCCCCGGGACTGCATGCACCTCAAATCCATCTTTCTTGGTGGTGGGGCCACCACCTCTCCATCTGATGAGCATAGCTTCATCACTCTGCCTCCGTGACAACCCCAAACTATTTTCTCTCTTGTAAAAAGTCTTCCAACCTTTGCATTTAACCCAAGGCATCCAAACATGACCCCTTGAAAACGTAACCCACATCACAATGATAAAGAATATGTTCTACGATCTGTTCTGCATTTATCTCACGCATGTTTCATGGTTAGAGCCCTTCTCCACTTGAAAGATAAATCTGATCAGATACACTTGACGTGTATGAAGATTTCACACAATCTGTGGTCGCAGGAGAGGCTTCATAGCAGCTGTGCTGTCCAAACATACCTTGAAACGTTCCCACAATGGAACCGAGTCTTGGTTTTCAGAATTGAAGTTACACTTGCTGAAATGAACCGAATGTAAAACTCCTGTCCTGTTAGTTACCTAGCTGCATCTCGTGGTGTGGATGGGCCCTGTCCCAGTGGGATGGGTCACTTGTACATGAAGGACCCTGGAGTCCCACCCAGCCTTTGGCGACTGTGAGTGTAGGGCTGCTCCAAACCTTCGCATTCACGTTTTTCTCAATGCAAGTCCTCTTTTGCAGGTCAGATAACTCAGACTGAGACAGCTGGACAGAAGGGTGAGTGTGTGTTTAACTGTAAAAGAGATGGACCAGTCGCTTTCCTAGTGGATGGGCCATGCTGTGTCCCCCCCAGCGGTGGTGAGGGTCGCTTTCCTAGTGGATGGGCCATGCTGTGTCCCCCCAGGGGTGGTGAGGGTCACTTTCCTAGTGGATGGGCCATGCTGTGTCCCCCCCGGGGTGGTGAGGGTCACTTTCCTAGTGGATGGACCATGCTGTGTCCCCCCAGCGGTGGTGAGGGTCGCTCTCCTAGTGGATGGGCCATGCTGTGTCCCCCCAGCGGTGGTGAGGGTCACTTTCCTAGTGGATGGGCCATGCTGTGTCCCCCCCAGCGGTGGTGAGGGTCGCTTTCCTAGTGGATGGGCCATGCTGTGTCCCCCCAGCAGTGGTGAGGGTCGCTTTCCTAGTGGATGGGCCATGCTGTGTCCCCCCAGCAGTGGTGAGGGTCGCTTTCCTAGCGGATGGGCCATGCTGTGTCCCCCCAGCAGTGGTGAGGGTCGCTTTCCTAGCGGATAGGCCATGCTGTGTCCCCCCCAGGGGTGGTGAGGGTCGCTTTCCTAGTGGATGGGCCATGCTGTGTCCCCCCAGCAGTGCTGAGGGTCGCTTTCCTAGTGGATGGGCCATGCTGTGTCCCCCCAGCAGTGGTGAGGGTCGCTTTCCTAGTGGATGGGCCATGCTGTGTCCCCCCCAGCGGTGGTGAGGATCGCTTTCCTAGTGGATGGGCCATGCTGTGTCCCCCCAGCAGTGCTGAGGATCGCTTTCCTAGTGGATGGGCCATGCTGTTTCCCCCCAGCGGTGGTGAGGGTCGCTTTCCTAGTGGATGGGCCATGCTGTGTCCCCCCAGCAGTGGTGAGGGTCGCTTTCCTAGGGGATGGGCTATGCTGTGTCCCCCCCAGCGGTAGTGAGGGTCGCTTTCCTAGCGGATGGGCCATGCTGTGTCCCCCCCAGCGGTGGTGAGGATCGCTTTCCTAGTGGATGGGCCATGCTGTGTCCCCCCCAGCGGTGGTGAGGATCCCTTTCCTAGTGGATGGGCCATGCTGTGTCCCCCCAGCAGTGGTGAGGGTGGCTTTCCTAGTGGATGGGCCATGCTGTGTCCCCCCAGCAGTGGTGAGGGTCGCTTTCCTAGTGGATGGGCCATGCTGTGTCCCCCCAGCAGTAGTGAGGGTGGCTTTCCTAGTGGATGGGCCATGCTGTGTCCCCCCAGCAGTGGTGAGGGTCGCTTTCCTAGTGGATGGGCCATGCTGTGTCCCCCCCAGGGGTGGTGAGGGTAGCTTTCCTAGTGGATGGGCCATGCTGTGTCCCCCCAGCAGTGGTGAGGGTCGCTTTCCTAGTGGATGGGCCATGCTGTGTCCCCCCAGCAGTGGTGAGGGTCGCTTTCCTAGTGGATGGGCCATGCTGTGTCCCCCCCAGGGGTGGTGAGGGTAGCTTTCCTAGTGGATGGGCCATGCTGTGTCCCCCCAGGGGTGGTGAGGGTCGCTTTCCTAGGGGATGGGCCATGCTGTGTCCCCCCAGCAGTGCTGAGGATCGCTTTCCTAGTGGATGGGCCATGCTGTTTCCCCCCAGCGGTGGTGAGGGTCGCTTTCCTAGTGGATGGGCCATGCTGTGTCCCCCCAGCAGTGGTGAGGGTCGCTTTCCTAGGGGATGGGCTATGCTGTGTCCCCCCAGCGGTAGTGAGGGTCGCTTTCCTAGCGGATGGGCCATGCTGTGTCCCCCCAGCGGTGGTGAGGATCGCTTTCCTAGTGGATGGGCCATGCTGTGTCCCCCCCAGCGGTGGTGAGGATCCCTTTCCTAGTGGATGGGCCATGCTGTGTCCCCCCAGCAGTGGTGAGGGTGGCTTTCCTAGTGGATGGGCCATGCTGTGTCCCCCCAGCAGTGGTGAGGGTCGCTTTCCTAGTGGATGGGCCATGCTGTGTCCCCCCAGCAGTAGTGAGGGTGGCTTTCCTAGTGGATGGGCCATGCTGTGTCCCCCCAGCAGTGGTGAGGGTCGCTTTCCTAGTGGATGGGCCATGCTGTGTCCCCCCAGGGGTGGTGAGGGTAGCTTTCCTAGTGGATGGGCCATGCTGTGTCCCCCCAGCAGTGGTGAGGGTCGCTTTCCTAGTGGATGGGCCATGCTGTGTCCCCCCAGCAGTGGTGAGGGTCGCTTTCCTAGTGGATGGGCCATGCTGTGTCCCCCCCAGGGGTGGTGAGGGTAGCTTTCCTAGTGGATGGGCTATGCTGTGTCCCCCCAGGGGTGGTGAGGGTCGCTTTCCTAGTGGATGGGCCATGCTGTGTCCCCCCAGCAGTGGTGAGGGTCGCTTTCCTAGCGGATAGGCCATGCTGTGTCCCCCCCAGGGGTGGTGAGGGTCGCTTTCCTAGTGGATGGGTATGCTGTGTCCCCCCAGCAGTGCTGAGGGTCGCTTTCCTAGTGGATGGGCCATGCTGTGTCCCCCCCAGCGGTGGTGAGGGTCACTTTCCTAGTGGATGGGCCATGCTGTGTCCCCCCCAGCAGTGCTGAGGGTGGCTTTCCTAGTGGATGGGCCATGCTGTGTCCCCCCAGCAGTGCTGAGGGTCGCTTTCCTAGCGGATGGGCTATGCTGTTTCCCCCCAGGGGTGGTGAGGGTCGCTTTCCTAGCGGATGGGCCATGCTGTGTCCCCCCAGCAGTGGTGAGGGTCGCTTTCCTAGCGGATGGGCCATGCTGTGTCCCCCCAGCAGTGCTGAGGGTCGCTTTCCTAGCGGATGGGCCATGCTGTGTCCCCCGCAGGGGTGGTGAGGGTCGCTTTCCTCGTGGATGGGCCATACTGTGTCCCCCCAGCAGTGCTGAGGGTCGCTTTCCTAGTGGATGGGCCATGTTGTGTCCCCCCAGCAGTACTGAGGGTCACTTTCCTAGTGGATGGGCCATGCTGTGTCCCCCCCAGCGGTGGTGAGGGTCGCTTTCCTAGTGGATGGGCCATGCTGTGTCCCCCCAGCAGTGCTGAGGGTCGCTTTCCTAGTGGATGGGCCATGCTGTGTCCCCCCAGCAGTGCTGAGGGTCGCTTTCCTAGTGGATGGGCCATGCTGTGTCCCCCCAGCAGTGGTGAGGGTCGCTTTCCTAGTGGATGGGCCATGCTGTGTCCCCCCCCAGCGGTGGTGAGGGTCGCTTTCCTAGTGGATGGGCCATGCTGTGTCCCCCCAGCGGTGCTGAGGGTCGCTTTCCTAGTGGATGGGCCATGCTGTGTGTCCCCCCAGCGGTGGTGAGGGTCACTTTCCTAGTGGATGGGCCATGCTGTGTCCCCCCAGCAGTGCTGAGGGTCGCTTTCCTAGTGGATGGGCCATGCTGTGTCCCCCCCAGCAGTGCTGAGGGTCGCTTTCCTAGTGGATGGGCCATGCTGTGTCCCCCCCAGCAGTGCTGAGGGTCGCTTTCCTAGCGGATGGGCCATGCTGTGTCCCCCCAGCAGTGCTGAGGGTCGCTTTCCTAGTGGATGGGCCATGCTGTGTCCACCCCCCGAGCGGTGGTGAGAGCCGCAGAGGCCTCGGTGTGGTCAGCGATGGATGTTCCTGTGGCTCCCGGCGACTGCGGGGTGTCTCAGCGCCTCTGATTTCAGTCCTTCTGGGGCTGTGATGTGAACCCATTCACATATTTGCCTGCCTCTCCTTGGTGAACTCTCTGTTCAAGTCTCTCCTTCTCGCTCTCGTTTTTTTTTTTTTTTTAAATACTAAGAACTTTATTGTATGCCTCTGCCAGTGAATATAAAATAATTACCCTTGTGAAACAGAAATTCAGAAAATTCAGAGGTAATGTTCAGGACTGTCAGAAGTGGAAGTTTGTACGGTGTGGCAGGTGTTACAGAGACAGGCTGTGGTACTGGCTTCAAATTCAGGTCTCCTCTGAATATCCACGGGTTCGTGAAAAGCGATCTAGAAAACCTTGTAAAGATTCCTTTTTCTACAAAAAGGAACAGGCTTTCTGCAGTCTGACAAGTCTCCTTTGTAAAATTCTATTTTTTTAATAAAAATTATATATATTTGAGGCAAACAACATTATTTGCTACACACATGCATAGTGAAATGATTACTGCAAACTAAATAATACAGTTCTTACATAGTTGCCATTATTTGTATGATGAGAGCCCCTAAAATCCACCCTCTCTGGTGTTCAGCATAGTATTTTTTGATTGTTTATTTGCTTCATTTATTTTTACTGAAGAATAGTGGATTTACAATGTTGTGTTAGTTTCAGGTGTACAGCAAAGTGACTCAGTTATATATATAACTGAATATACATAATACAGGATGTATATATAATTATATATATTCAGTATGTATATAGTATGTATATATATAATATAGTATGTATGTATATAGTATGTATATGTGTGTGTGTGTGTATATATATATGTTGTTGTTTACTTTCTAAGTCGTGTCCAACTCTTTTGCGACCCCATGGGCTGTAGCCCACCAGGCTTCTCTGTCCATAGGATTCTCCAGGCATGAATACTGGAGTCAGTTGCCACGTCCTCCTCCCGGGGATCCTCAACCAGGGATCGAGCCACGTCTCCTGCATTGCCAGGCGGATTCCTTACCATTGAACCACCAGGGAAGCCTATTTTTATTTTTTCAGATTCTTTTCCCATATAGTTTATTGCAAAATGTCGAATACAGTTCCCTGTGCTATACAGTAGGTCCTTGTCATATGTTTTGTATGTAGTAGTTTATACCTGCTAATCGTACACCCCTAATTTATCCCGCCCCCACTCCATATTTCCTCTTTGGTGATCATACTTTGTTTTCCATGTCTATGGGTCTGTTCTATAAATAAGTTCATTTGTATAATTTTTTTAGATTCCACAAACAAGTGGTGTCATATGGTATTGTCTTTCTCTGTCTGACTTACTCACTTAATGTGACCATCTCCAGGTCCAGTACTGTCTTTCTCTGTCTGACGTACTCACTTAGTGTGACCATCTCCAGGTCCACTACTGTCTTTCTCTGACTTACTCACTTAGTGTGACCATCTCCAGGTCCAGTACTGTCTTTCTCTGTCTGACTTACTCACTTAGTGTGACCATCTCCAGGTCCAGTACTGTCTTTCTCTGACTTACTCACTTAGTGTGACCATCTCCAGGCCCAGTATTGTCTTTCTCTGACTTACTCACTTAGTGTGACCATCTCCAGGCCCAGTATTATCTTTCTCTGTCTGACTTACTCACTTAGTGTGACCATCTCCAGGCCCAGTATTGTCTTTATCTGTCTGACTTGCTCACTTAGTGTGACCATCTCCAGGCCCACTACTGTCTTTCTCTGACTTACTCACTTAGTGTGACCATCTCCAGGTCCAGTATTGTCTTTCTCTGACTTACTCACTTAGTGTGACCATCTCCAGGTCCAGTATTATCTTTCTCTGCCTTACTCACTTAGTATGACCATCTCCAGGTCCAGTATTGTCTTTCTCTGACTTACTCACTTAGTGTGACCATCTCCAGGCCCAGTATTATCTTTCTCTGTCTGACTTACTCACTTAGTGTGACCATCTCCAGGCCCAGTATTGTCTTTATCTGTCTGACTTACTCACTTAGTGTGACCATCTCCAGGCCCACTACTGTCTTTCTCTGACTTACTCACTTAGTGTGACCATCTCCAGGTCCAGTATTGTCTTTCTCTGACTTACTCACTTAGTGTGACCATCTCCAGGTCCAGTATTATCTTTCTCTGCCTTACTCACTTAGTATGACCATCTCCAGGTCCAGTATTGTCTTTCTCTGACTTACTCACTTAGTGTGACCATCTCCAGGTCCAGTATTATCTTTCTCTGCCTTACTCACTTAGTATGACCATCTCCAGGTCCAGTATTGTCTTTCTCTGACTTACTCACTTAGTGTGACCATCTCCAGGTCCACTACTGTCTTTCTCTGACTTACTCACTTAGTATGACCATCTCCAGGTCCAGTATTGTCTTTCTCTGACTTACTCACTTAGTGTAACCATCTCCAGGTCCACTACTGTCTTTCTCTGACTTACTCACTTAGTGTGACCATCTCCAGGTCCAGTATTGTCTTTCTTTGACTTACTCACTTAGTGTAACCATCTCCAGGTCCAGTATTGTCTTTCTCTGACTTACTCACTTAGTGTGACCATCTCCAGGCCCAGTATTATCTTTCTCTGTCTGACTTACTCACTTAGTGTGACCATCTCCAGGTCCAGTATTGTCTTTCTCTGACTTACTCACTTATTGTGACCATCTCCAGGTCCAGTACTGTCTTTCTCTGACTTACTCACTTAGTGTGACCATCTCCAGGTCCAGTATTGTCTTTCTCTGTCTGACTTACTCACTTAGTGTGACCATCTCCAGGCCCAGTATTGTCTTTCTCTGTCTGACTTACTCACTTAGTGTGACCATCTCCAGGTCCAGTATTGTCTTTCTCTGACTTACTCACTTAGTGTGACCATCTCCAGGTCCAGTATTGTCTTTCTCTGACTTACTCACTTAGTATGACCATCTCCAGATCCAGTACTGTCTTTCTGTGACTTACTCACTTAGTATGACCATCTCCAGGTCCAGTATTGTCTTTCTCTCACTTACATCACTTAGTATGACCATCTCCAGGCCCAGTATCGTCTTTCTCTGTCTGACTTACTCACTTATTGTGACCATCTCCAGGTCCAGTATTGTCTTTCTCTGACTTACTCACTTAGTGTGACCATCTCCAGGTCCAGTACTGTCTTTCTCTGACTTACTCACTTAGTATGACCATCTCCAGGTCCAGTATTGTCTTTCTCTGTCTGACTTACTCACTTAGTGTGACCATCTCCAGGTCCAGTATTGTCTTTCTCTGACTTACTCACTTAGTATGACCATCTCCAGGTCCAGTATTGTCTTTCTCTGACTTACTCACTTAGTGTGACCATCTCCGGGTCCAGTACTGTCTTTCTCTGACTTACTCACTTAGTGTGACCATCTCCAGGTCCAGTATTGTCTTTCTCTGTCTGACTTACTCACTTAGTGTGACCATCTCCAGGTCCAGTATTGTCTTTCTCTGACTTTCTCACTTAGTGTGACCATCTCCAGGTCCAGTACTGTCTTTCTCTGACTTACTCACTTAGTATGACCATCTCCAGGTCCAGTATTGTCTTTCTCTGTCTGACTTGCTCACTTAGTGTGACCATCTCCAGGTCCAGTATTGTCTTTCTCTGACTTACTCACTTAGTGTGACCATCTCCAGGTCCAGTATTGTCTTTCTGTGTCTGACTTACTCACTTAGTATGACCATCTCCAGGTCCAGTATTGTCTTTCTCTGACTTACTCACTTAGTATGACCATCTCCGGGTCCAGTATTGTCCTTCTCTGTCTGACTTACTCACTTAGTATGACCATCTCCAGGTCCAGTATTGTCTTTCTCTGTCTGACTTACTCACTTAGTATGACCATCTCCAGGTCCAGTATTTTCTTTCTCTGTCTGACTTACTCACTTAGTATGACCATCTCCGGGTCCAGTATTGTCTTTCTCTGTCTGACTTACTCACTTAGTATGACCATCTCCAGGTCCAGTATTGTCTTTCTCTGACTTACTCACTTAGTATGACCATCTCTGGGTCCAGTATTGTCTTTCTCTGTCTGACTTACTCACTTAGTATGACCATCTCCAGGTCCAGTATTGTCTTTCTCTGACTTTCTCACTTAGTGTGACCATCTCCAGGTCAGTATTGTCTTTCTGTGACTTACTCACTTAGTGTGACCATCTCCAGGTCCAGTATTTTCTTTCTCTGACTTACTCACTTAGTGTGACCATCTCCGGGTCCAGTATTGTCTTTCTCTGACTTACTCACTTAGTGTGACCATCTCCGGGTCCAGTATTGTCTTTCTCTGACTTACTCACTTAGTATGACCATCTCTGGGTCCAGTATTGTCTTTCTCTGTCTGAGTTACTCACTTAGTATGACCATCTCCAGGTCCAGTATTGTCTTTCTCTGTCTGACTTACTCACTTAGTGTGACCATCTCCAGGTCAGTATTGTCTTTCTGTGACTTACTCACTTAGTGTGACCATCTCCAGGTCCAGTATTTTCTTTCTCTGACTTACTCACTTAGTGTGACCATCTCCAGGTCTATCCATGTACTTGTAAATGGCATGATTTCATTCTTTTCGACAGCTGGGTAATATTCCATTGTTTATATTTAACACATCTCCTTTGCCCATCCCTCTGTCGATGGGCTCTCCGTGCTGCACACGAGGCCTCCAGACTTCTTCATCCCTCACAATTGAATGTTGTCCCCTTCGCCCATCACCCGTTTCCCCATATCCCCTCTCTGGCAACCATCATTCCCCTCTCTGCTCCTGCGATTTGACTTTTTCAGATCCACACACGTGCGAGTGTGCATTTTTTTCCTTTGCCTGACTTGTGCCACCTAGCATAACGTCCTCCGGGTTCACCTGTGCTCTTCCAGATGGAAGGATCTCTTTCCTTTTTCAAGGCTGAGTCATACTGCATCACGTCTCTATCCCTCAATTTCTTGATCCATTCCTCTGTCTGGGACGACAGGTCTTTTGTTTTCCGACAGGGTCATCTGTCCTTACCTGGAGATGTTTCAGTTCCTATCCCCTAACTGATTTTTATGAGGAAGGAAATGGAAGCACAAAAAGGTTAAGTGACTGGCCCGAGAATGCACAGCTGACCCCTGCAAGAACCGGAAAGCAGGAAGCCAGGCCTCCTCACTGGCGGAGAGGAAGCAGAAAGCCCTCAGCCCTCTGGACTGACCTTTACAAACACGCGGTCGTTCGGTCTTCTGAGAAGCAGCTCCAGAGGGCGTCCCGGAATGGGACTGTCCAAGGACCTCTGAGGGACTGACTCGTACCCACCTGAGGGCCTTTACACCTGCTTCCCTGCCCTCGGCCGCGGAAGTCCTTCCCCAGACATCTTGTCTCATCCTTCAGGTCTCAGCTGCCACATCATCACCTTGGAGGGCCATTTCCAGAGTTACTCTCTGAAACCATGGCGTTGGTTTGTTAATTTTCTGACTGTCTCCTCCTTCCAGGAGAGTTTGAGTTCCACCAGGTGGGGTGGTTTGTCTGCGCTGGGTCACATTTCCACCCCATCTCTCACCAATGCTTTCTACACCCCAAAACATTTTTACTTCTTCAAACACCCCACATTCTTGAGACTTCCCTGGCGGTCCAGCCGTTAAGACTCCGAACTGCCACTGCAGGGGGCTCGGGCTCAGTCCCTGCTCAGGGAACCAAGATCCCTCACGCTGCGCGGTGCGGCCAAAACTTTTTAAAAACAACAGAAATATAGTACCACATTCTCTCCAGATACAACCCAGCAGAAGCGACAAACGGCACGTACTTGTTGAATGAAGTAACAAAAATAGCAGACGTGAAATCTGGGAATGAACTGTTTTTAACAAGTTGGCAACCACCAGATTAGAATCATGGAAATTGTCTTCTCCCGAGAAAACACATGCTGTTTTTGCGCGAGTTCTGATGCATCTCTGGTTCCAGGAGAAATTCCCTGCGCACCGTTAGGTTAGTGTGGAGGGTCCCTGCAGACCCTACAGTGAGACAAGGGGCAGGAGCCAGCCCCTGGGCCAGTCCCGTGTCCCTGGCCGGCTGCTGTTCACGGTCTCATGAAACGACTTTTTTTTTTTTTGGCATCACTGCAAGCAGGATCTTAGTTCCCTGAACCAAGGATCGAACCTGTGCCCTCGGCAGTGAAAGCACGGAGTCCTACCCCTGGGCCACCAGGGAAGTCCCTTGTGAGGTGAAACTGACGGTGCTGCAGCCGGTCCCGCCTTCCGTGGAGTCCCCTGAGTGGAGGTGGTGGACTCCGGTACCCTGATGGGGTTCTGTCCTACGGCAGAAGGGACAGGACCCTGGGTGGGCCTGGCCTGAGGAGGTGAGCCCTTTCCAAGCTTGTCACAGAGGAGCCAGAGAGACACGCTCCCGCTGGGAAGAGGGGGAAGCTCCTGCTGTGCTGGGATTCCCTGCAGGAGGCTCCGGACGGGGAGCTGAAGCCACCCCAACTGACCGCAGAGGACAGGCAGGGGTCCCGGCCGGGGGACTGCAGGGCTGGGTCTGCCTGCCGCCCGTCTCACTGTGTCTGCGTGCCTGTGTGTGCTCAGGTGTCGGTGTCTGTCTGGGCGTCTACATGTGTCTGTGCATTTGTGTGTGTGCATATATGTGTCTGTGTGTGTCTGTGTGTATCTCTGCATGTGTCTCTGTGTGTCTGTGTATCAGTGTGTGTGCCTGTATATCTCTGTGTGTGTCTCTGTATATGTCTCTGTGTGTCAGTGTGTGTGCCTGTATGTGTCTGTATGTGTCTCTGTATGTCTCTGCGTGTGTCTCTGTATGTGTCTCTGTGTGCATCTCTGTATGTGTCTGTGTGTGTCTGTGTGTCAGTATGTTTGCCTGTATGTCTCTGTGTGTGTCTCTGCATGTGTTTCTTGTGTCTGTGTGTCAGTGTGTGTGCCTGTATGTGTCTCTGTGTGTCTCTGTATGTCTCTGCGTGTGTCTCTGCATGTGTCTCTGTGTGTCTCTGTGTGTGTCTTTGTGTATGTCTGTGTGTCAGTGTGTGTGCCTGTGTCTGTGTGTGTCTCTGCATGTATCTGTGTGTGTCTGTGTGTCAGTGTGTGTGCCTGTATGTGTCTCTGTGTGTGTCTGTGTGTGTGTCTCTGTATGTCTCTGCATGTGTCTGTGTGTGTCTGTGTGTCACTGTGTGTGCCTGTATGTGTCTGTGTGTGTCTCTGTATGTCTCTGCGTGTGTCTCTGCATGTGTCTCTGTGTGTCTGTGTGTCAGTGTGTGTGCCTGTATGTCTCTGTGTGTGTCTCTGTATGTCTCTGCGTGTGTCTCTGCATGTGTCTCTGTGTGTCTGTGTGTCAGTGTGTGAGCCTGTATGTGTCTGTGTGTGTCTGTGTGTGTCTCTGCATGTGTCTCTGTGTGCGTCTCTGTGTGTGTCTCTGTATGCGTCTGTGTGTCTCTGTGTGTCAGTGTGTGTGCCTGTGTCTGTGTGTGTCTCTGTGTGTGTTTCTGTATGTGTCTCTATGTGTCTGTGTGTCAGTGTGTGTGCCTGTATGTCTCTGTGTATGTCTCTGTGTGTCTTTGTATGCGTCTCTGTATGTGTCTCTGTGTGTCTGTGTGTCAGTGTGTGTGCCTGTATGTGTCTGTGTGTGTCTCTGCATGTGTCTCTGTGTGTCTGTGTGTGTCTCTGTATGTCTCTGCGTGTGTCTCTGCATGTGTCTGTGTGTGCCTGTGTGTCAGTGTGTGTGTCTGTATGTGTCTGTGTGTGTCTCTGTGTGCTCTTGTGCCTGTATGTGTGTCTGTATGTCTCTTTGTGCCTTATATGTCTGTGTGTGTCTCTGTGTGCTTGTGTGCCTGTATGTGTGCCCCGCGCACACTCCACGGGGATCCTGCAAGCGCTCCTAAGGACCACAAGCCAGGAGGGAGACCACAGTGCCCCATGCCCAGACCCCAGGACAGAGGCCCTGGCTCGCGTGTCAGAAGGAGCATTTGGGGGCCACTGAGCAGAGTAGTTAGTCCCGGGGACCCGCCTGGGGCCACACAGACCTGGTCCACGGCCTAGTTCTGCCCCATCAGCCAGCGTCAGAACTCTCTGACCTCAAGCTGTCGCTTCATAAAGCGAGGGGTAAATTCAGCGCTTTCTCTGTGAACTCTTGGAGTTAAATGACTTGGCCCATCTCCACAGGCCACCTGAAGTTGTCGTGTCCAGACTCCGTTTTCACGTCTCTCTTGTTGCTGTTGTCCAGTCGCTCAGTCGTGTCCGACTCTGCGACCCCATGGACTGCAGCACGCCAGGCTTCGCTGTTCTCACCATCTCCCAGAGCTTACACCAACTCATGTCCGTCGGGTCGGTGATGTCATCCAACCATCTCATCCTCTGTTATCCTCTTCTCCTCTTGCCTTCAGTCTTTCCCAGCATTGGGTCTTTTCCAATGAGTCCACACTTTGCATCACGTGGCCAAAGTACTGGGGCTTCAGCTTCAGTACTTCCAATGAATATTCAGGGTTGATTCCCTTCAGGATTGCCTGGCTTGATCTCCTTGCAATCCAAGGGACTCTCAGGAGTCTTCTCCAGCACCACGATTCGAAGGCTAAATGTGTATATAGGGCACACGCAACGTATGCACACGCACAGCAAGACTCTCAGACAAAGGGAACCCCTCCTTATTTTAATTCACATCTCCGTGGAATTTGTCCAGTAAGCATTTAATGGACAACCATTGGCTCCAAGACACTGGGAGAAGGGTCTGTGGGGCAGAAAACAACTTCCTTTGCAAAATAGAGTTGCGAAATGACCAATTCTCCAAGTGCAGGGGGAAAACTGCTTAGGAACAGAATGTGGTGATAACGACTTGCCAAACAGATGGTTAGTGTTAAAGTTTTCCTCCGCGTTTTGGAAGGGACTGTCTCCAGCACGCCGGCTGCACCGGGCTGGGACCCAGAGAGCGGTTCCCATCCTCTCTTCCGCGGGGGTACGTCCTGCCTGGCCTTGAGCTCAGTGCAGACTCTGTGGGATTCTGGAGAGCCGAGGGTCCATCCCAGCCATGTGGCCACGTGTGGGAATTCTAACTGCCCCTCCCCATCCGTCCGCAGACCCCGGGCCATTCCAGGGTGAAGCGAGAGAGGCGCTCTGCTTGGGTGTAAAATTTAAGTGTGTGTGGGGCGGAGGGTGATGAGGCTGCAGACATCAAGGAAGATGCAACGTTTCCTTAACATTTCCAAATTCATGGGGAAAAAAGTCCACGATGAAGAAAATATCTGCATTCTAACTAGAGACAGGATCTCACAGAGTCGGGTGTGTTGGGCTGGATAATGAATGGATAAATCCTGCAGCGTTCAGAGTCTGATCCTGTCCGGAGTATAAATGTTGGTGTTGCCTGCATCCTGAATTTCTGGCATTATTTTCTATTTTTCCAAATATTGCATCAGGGCGGTCCAGTGGTTGAGACTTCACCTTCCGATGCCGCGGGTTCAACCCCTGGTCGAGGAGCTAAAATCCCAAGTGCCTTGGGGCTGAAAAAACAAAACATAAAACAGGAACAGCAGTGCAGCAAGTTCAATAAAGGTTTTAAAAAATATATCCCATCACAATTTTACCTCGAAAAAAATATTACCTTGATCCTACTGTGTGTAGCAGAGGGAACTATGTTCAATAGCCTAGGATAAAGCATAATGGAAAAGAATATGAAAAATAACATATATATGCTGTATAACTGAGTCACTTGGCTATACAGCAGCAAGCAGAAGTTAGCTCAGCACTGTAAATCAACTGTACATCAATTAGATTTTAAAAAATAAAAACGAGGGACTTCCCTGGTGGTCCAGTGGCCCAGAGTCTGCGCTCCCAATGCAGGGCCCCGGGGGTTCAGTCCCCACTCAGGGCACTAGATCCCACGTGCCCCAACCAGGACCCGGCGCAGACAAATAAACAAGTAAATGTGTAAAAAAGAAAACAAAAACAGATCAACTGGAGAAAACAAATTAAAAACACGAAAATACAGGGCAGCTTCGCTGAGGTCCTTGGCGAGCAGCTGTTGGCCGGGACTCGCAGCTGGCACCGCAGGCCTCTGGGGCTGGCGGGTGGTCTCCGCCCACCGGATGCCAGTCCTGTGTCCGCCTCGCCCTGTGACAACCACAGGCATCTCCAGCATTTCCAGGTGTTGGGCACCGGCACCCCTGATTGAGAACCGTTGGTTCAGCCACACTTTTCACGCTGTTTTGTTTTCAGTGTATTTCCTTTTTAAAAAAGTAATAAATTTTGTTTTATTTGTAAATTATGGAAATATGGTAACACATTTACAGGAAACCTGAAAAATATAGAACAAAGTTATATATGTCGTATGTGCTGTGCTTAGCCGTGGCCGACTCTTTGGGACCCCAAGGACTGCACCCCGCCAGGCTCCTCTGTCCACGGGATTCCCCAGGCAAGAATACTGGAGTGGGGTGCCATGCCCTCCTGGGATCTTTCCGACCCAGGGATGGAACCCACATTTCTTATGTCTCCTGCATTGGCATGCAGGTTCTTTACCACTCGTGGCACCTGCGAAGCCATTGTCTGCATATGTATGTGTGTGTGTATACATTCTAAATATTCTTGTCCATTATGGTTTATCCCAGGATATTGAATATAGTTCTGTGTGCTGTACAGTATACGGTAGGTCCTTGTTGCTTATCCGTCTTACATATACCAGCTTGCATCCTATATATACTATATGTGTTGTTGTTGTTGACTTGCTCAGTCGTGTCCGACTCTGTGCAACCGCATGCACGGTAGCCGGGCAGACTCCTCTGTCCGTGGGATTCTCCAGGCAAGAAAACTGGAGTGGGTGGCCATTTCTTTTTCCAGGGGATCTTCCCGACCCAGGGATAGAACCTGGGTCTCCTGCTTTGTAGGCAGACGCTTTAATACCAGAGTCTTGTGGACTTTCAATTGGGGGCGGGGGTGCGGTTTTGGGTTTTGTTAAAACTCACTCTGATCTTGTGTTCTGCCCTGTCTGTCTGACAAAAAAAAACACCTGTGGACCGTAGCCCGCCAGGCTCCCTGTCCATAGGACTCTCCAGGCAAGGGTACTGAAGGCCGTGGCAGCCCACTCCAGTGCTCTTGCCTGGAGAATGCCGTGGACAGAGGAGCCTGGCAGCTACTGCCCATGGGGTCACAGAGAGGCAGGCAGGAGTGACTGACAGCACCACTGCTAGACGCCTCTTGCCAAGTCCTAGGTTTCTCCATTTCCGAAAAGCCAGCCGAACACGGCCTGGATTTCCGAAAAACCTGAGTGTATGTTGTAAAAGCATCGTGGTGGGTGGAAGGGTTTGCTTCTACAAGCAGGGCAGGCTGCAGGCCAGCCGGGTGTGCAGACCCTCCCGCCTTTCCTCCCTTCCTCCCGAGAGCGGTTCGGAAGGCTGGGGGTGTCTGGCTCCCGCCAGCCGCTCTGACGGGTTCCTCTGAGCTCGCGTTGATGAACAGCAGCCCCCTTACCGACAGCCTGGCAGCAGCTGCCGGGCGATCAAGGCGGGGACGCGGGCCTCTACGGCCTTCACGTGCGGCTCACAATCAGCCTGTGAGCACCGGGGCCGTGCAGCTGTCGGGGGATTAGCTGTAAGGAAAGGCGATCCCGTGACGAATGGGTCAGGTATGTCCGCCCCTGGGAAGCCCAAGCTCCAAGATCTGCCTGATTGGAAACCGGTCGGCTCGCAACAACGGAAAACTCGTTTGTCTTCTGCGTCCTTGTCGGGGAGTCATGCTGTGGACCGCTTTGAACGCGGCGCGGAGAAACAGAACGGGCTTCCGGGGGGGGGGGGGGGGCTCAGATGGTAAAGAACCCGCCTGCAATGCGGGACATGTGGATTTGATCCCTGGGTCGGGAAGATCTGCTGGAGGAGGGAAAGGCTACCCACTCCAGTATTCTGGCCTGGAGAATTCCATGCACAGAGGGGCCTTGCGGGCTACAGTCCCCGGGGTGACAGAGTCAGACAGGACTGAACGGATAACAACAGCAACGAGAGAAGCAGGACGCATACTGCAGACACCGTGCACACTGCCCACGGCCGCAGGGATTCGGTCGGGGAACCCTGTGGGCACTTTGCTCAGAGTGCGTCACCCATGGCTTCCGAGGTGTTACGTTTCTTACTCATGATCCCAAGGAGGGGTGCTTTGCAGTAAAAGGATTGTGAACTGTGCTTCCCCCGAAAGAAAGCTGTACCCAGAGTGACCACAGGTCTATCCACGTTTCGTTTTCTTCTCCTGAAGCTGAGAGGTGCCTGCCACCCTGGATGTGGTAGGAATTGAACAAGACTAAGACGCAAGATTATTATTTAAAATTAAAGATCACCTCTTTCTGAGTCTCCCCCGCCCCCTTCCCAGGGGGAAGTGGAGTTTGAAATAAAAGGAGGGGACTTCCCTGGCGGTACAGTGGATAAGAATCCGCATGCCAGTGTAAGGGACACGGGTCCCATCCCTGATCTGGAAAGATCCCGCGTGCTGTGGGCAGTTAAGCCCGTGTGCCACCCCTGCTGAGCCCTCGCTCTAAAGCCCACGGTCCAAACAAGAGAAGGCACTGCTCCCCACAATGAGGGAAAGTCCGCACCCAGCACAGCCGAAAATAAAAATAAATTTTTAAAATATTTTTAAAAAGAGAGAAAGAAGGATGAGGTCAGATGCACAGTGTAGAAAGATGGCTTTGACCCTCAGTGTATGAAGCGATGGGTGGAGGATAGTGTCCTTGGAAAGTTTAAAAATAGACAAAGACAAAATAGCAACATTTATTCCATTGCACTCATCATTTCAATACTTTACAGCAGAAACTAACACGATGTTGTAAAGCAACTATATGCCAATAAAAATTGATGTTAAAATAAAATTATTCCTTGTATTTCTTTTTTTTCTAAAGAAAGATTTTTTTTTTTAACTTGGGAATTTTCTGGTTGTCTAGTGGTTAGGACTTGGCGTGTTCACTGCTGCAGCCCAGGCTCAATCCCTGCTCAGGGAACTAATATTCTGCAAGCCTTACAGCAAGACAAAAAAAAAAAAAAAAAAAAAAAACCCAAAAAAACAAACAAAAACATTTTTACTCATCAAAGACTAGATACAACACAGACATGCACCCACATGAATAATAATAATTCATAATAGCATTATTTTTTCATTATTTTTGGTTTAATTCATAAAATGGAGTATTATACAGCTATTAAGAAGGAGCACAGGCCACATGCTGTGTAATTTATGTAAAGGGGCTACATTCATATGTGAGGATAACTGTCTTTCTAAGGTTCTTGTAAATGAAGATCTACCAAAAAAATTAGCTTTAATCAAACTAAAGATAAAAAATAAAGAATAATAATTGAAGGACATGGGGAAAAAAAGAAACACAGAAGTGTTTTAAATTCCAATATGGCAAAATCTCCAAAATATATTTTGGTTGGAAAAAAAGAAGATACAGAACAGTGGGTTTAGCACACTACATTTTGCAGGGAAAATGGGAAATTTATACATGTATCTGCTTGTGTGTCCATAACTCTGTGAATAAACAGAAAGTGCCGCCTGTGTTGCTGGTCACTTCATAAGAAGGAAACTGGGTACCGCAGGATGGGGAGAGATCCGTTTTATTTCCCACTTTTAAAATTTGTATATGTTTTTAGTTGAAGTATAGGTTAGTTTACAATGTTGTGTTAGTTTCAAATGCACAGCAAAGTGATTCAGTTATCCACGCATACATATTCTTTTCCAGATTCTTTTCTGTTATAAGTCATTGCAAGGTATCAGCATCGTTTCCTGTGCTATTCAGTAGGACCTTGTTGATTATTTTATTAATATATATAGTAGTGTCTAGCTGTTAATCCCAAACTCCGTCTATCGCCCCCTCCCCACCATCCCTTTTGGTAATCCTAACTTTGTTTTCTATGTCTGTGGGTCTGCTTCTGTTTGCAAAAAGTTCATTTGCAAATTTTTTAGACCACGTATAAGTAATGTCATATGGTATTCGTCTTGGTCTGACTTCATTTAGTATGACCACCTCTAGGTCCATCCATGTTGCTGCAAATGGCATTATTTCGTTCTTTTTTACGGCTGAGTAATATTCCATTGTACATCTGTCAAGGGACGTTCACGTTGCTTCCACGTCTTGGCTATTGTGAATAGTGCTGCTATGAGCATAGGGATGCACGGATCTTTTCGAGTTATGGTTTTTGTCTTTTCCACATCATTGCCAAGAAGTGGGGTTGCCGGATCATGTGGTAACTCTATACTTGGTGTTTCAAGGAACCTCGGGCCTGTTCCCACAGTGCTTACCCCAAGCCATTTACATACCCGCCCACAGTGTAGGAGGGCTCCTTTTTCTCCACGCCTTCCGGAGAGGAGTCTTTCCACTGCTTGTCCATTTGAATCTTTGAATGTGTTGTCTGTTCCAAAAAATGAATAAAACTAGATTTTAAGTGAAAACAAAAAACCTTGAAGATAAACTAAAACAGGAGACCCCAGCCCTGTTCCCCTAGCAGCCCCTACCTTCTCCATCGTGCTGATGGAGTTGAGCACAGGGGCCCAGTGGCACTTAGCAAACTTCCGCTTAGCCGGACTCTGACCCGGTCCGCGGAGCCAGAATCACCCTCCCGAAACGGGTGTTCCGTCTTCCCCTCCCAGGCGTGCCGTCAGCCCCAAGCAAGAGGCCATCAGCCTGAGACCAAGAGCGTCCGGGGGCGAGTTCCCCCGGATAGGAAGAGAAGGTGAGAGCGCAAGAGCCTTCGCGTGCATCACCTCCCAGGCCTCCCAGGCCCCGGCGGGGCCGGTGAGGGGTGGGCACCCGCATCTGGCGAGAGCTGGTGGAGAAGCGGCAAGAAGGCCTGGGGCCGGGCCTTCTCTGGCGGCCCAGAGGCTAAGACTCTGCGCTTCCAAAGCAGGGGGCCCAGGTTCGATCCCTGGTGAGGGAGCTAGATCCCACACGGCGCAACTAAGACCCGGCGCAGCCAAATAAATACATTTAAATAAGTATTTTAAAAGAAGAAGGTTCCAGAGGGGACCTGGGGTCAGACTTGCATCGAAGGTCAGTGCTGTGCACAACCTGTTCCTCCTCCCCGGAGGGCAGGATTCTAAACAGGAGCGGCTCCTTCTCAGATCTGCCTTTAGGATGATTATCTGTGCTGCTAGAATGATGGTCACCAAATTCCAGTCCTCTCAAAACTGCTTCTGTATTACCCCCAGTAATGTTATTGTCTATATGAGTCCCTCCATAACAGTTTTAAAAAAAAGTTTCATTGGACACCCTGCTTAACTCAAATAGTCTCATTAAAGGTAATTTTAAATTTATTTTTTATTGATATGTTAAAAGGAAACTTTAATTCATAACGTACAGAGTATACCAGCATTAGCTCAAAATTTTAATTAGCCGTCCAAGGAATCTAAAATGTAAAATTACTAGAAGGAAGCCTAACAGAAAGTCCTTCTGATTGTGAGTTAATACAAACATCTCTTTGATATTACTCTAAAGCCACAATTCAAAAATTAATAAAGAATGATAATCTGGACTTCATAAAAACTAAGAATTTCTTCTTTTTTTAAAAAAAATTTTTCTTCTGGGCCACACCTCGAAGCTTGCGGGATCTTGGTTCCCCAGAGAGGGATTGAACCTGGTCCCCTGCAGTGCAAGCCCTGAGTGCTAACCACCGACCACCAAGGAAGTCCCAGGAATTTCTGCCCTTTGAAAGACTCTAACAGTATGGAACGCTTCATGAATTTCCTGGAGTCTGGGCCGTGTTAATCTTATCTGGATCGCTCAAGTTTTAGTATATGTGCAGCTGAAGTGAGCACGGTCATTTTAAAATTGAAGTTTAGCTGACTTACAATATTGTGTGAGCTTCTGGTATATAGCAAAGTGATTCAGCTATACATGTACTTGTATATATCCGTGTTATTTTTTATTTTTTCCATTATGGTTTATTGCAAGATATTGAATGTAGTTCCCTGTGCTGCACAGTAAATCTTTGTTGTTTATTTTATACACACGGTGCGTGTATATATTAATCCCAAACTCCTAATTTATCTCTCCCCCCCGTAATTTTTATATAATGACATATGCCCATTATTTCTCAGGACACCTGGAAAAATAATTTAAAACAGTAATAAAAGATAAAGATAGGTTTACTCTTCAGCCATTTAAGCAATGAAATAATAATGCCATTTGAACCCACATGGACGGACCTAAAGATGATCATACTAAGTGAAGCAAGTAGGAAGAGAAAAACAAATACCCTGGGATATCAGTGATATGTGGAATCTAAAATATGACAGAAATGAACTTATCTATGAAACATAAACAGACTCAGACGCAGAGAACAGGCTCATGATGGCCAAGGGCTGGGGGCGGGAAGGACCGGGCGTTTTGGGGTCAGCAGATGTCAGCTATTATATATAGGATGGATAAACACCAAGGCCCTACTGTGGAGCACAGGAAACTCGGTTCAATATCCTGGGATAAACCATCATGGAAAAGAATCTGAAAAAGAATGTGCGTGTGTGTGTGTGTGTAACTGAATCACCGCTGAACACCTGAAACTAACGCAACCCTAAATCAACCACACTCCATTAAAATACAGCCTTACAAATGAAGGTGATTCTCCCTTCCACCTTGGAAGTGACCGGAGAGAGACTGTTGTAACCGGATCTGCTGCGCCCTGTAGATTGTGAGGGCTTAGCAGGTGGTGCTAGTGGTAAAGAGCTCACCTGCCAGTGCAGGAGACATACCCACTCCAGTGTCATTGCCTGGAGAATCTCAGGGACAGAGGAGCCTGGCGGGCTGCAGAGCCGGACACGATGGAGCGATTAACACGAGCTGGGTTGAGGGTGGCGGGGATCTTGCCGTGTCCTTCCTGGCAGGCCTCCGGGTGGCCATGCACCCTACTAGGGGAGGACCTGTGGTCAGCCTCCGCGGGGTGGAGGGGGTCCTGACCCCACTGGGACGATGGACGCTCTGACGTGTTGTCTGGGGAGGACACAGCGCGGAAGGAGATGAGACCCCGCCCGGCAGCCCCCAGCCCTGCTGTCTCCTCCACAGAGAAGGGGCCCTCTGTGGCCACAAGCCTGTTCCTTTCTCAGACTCTGCCTGCTGCATGCCTTTCTTTCCAGCTGGATAGGTTTTAGAGTAACTCTGTTATGTTTTTCTTTTCTTTTTTAACCTAAGAAAAAAATCATCTTTGTTGTAGAAATCTGAGAAAATACAGATTAAAATAAAGAAAGAAAAACTGGTTACAGTCCCCACCGGGCACCAAATCTGTTTTCAGGCCTTTTTTTTTTTTTTTTCCTCTTTGTTTTTGTCTGGTTTTGGCTTCCTAGGTGGCTCTGTGGTATTAAAAAAGAAAAGAAAATCTTTCTGCCAATGCAGGAGACCTGGGTTCGATCCCTGAATCAGAAAGAACCCCAGGAGACGGGAATAGCAACCCACTCCAGTATTCCTGCCTGGAAAACTCCATGGACAGAGGAACCTAGTGGCCTACAGTCCACGGGGTCACAGAGTTGGACGTGACAAACACTTTCGGGCTCCCCGGGTGAATCAGACGGTAAAGAACATGCCCTCCCTGTCACCACCACCTCTTCTCTGAGTTCAGAGATAGTGGATTTACAACATTATATGAGTTTCAGGTGTACAGCGTACTGACTCGAAGTTTTTAGAGGCTATACACCGTTTATAGTCACTGCAAACAATTGACTGTGTTCCCCATGCCGTGTAGTTGCAGTATATCCACATAGCTTATCTAATTTTCTGCACAGAAGTTTGTATCTTTTAATCCTCGTTGGTAAAGAACCAGCCTGCCAGTGCGGGAGACTGGGGTTCAGTCCCTGTATCAGGAAGACCCCCTGGAGAAGGAAATGGCAACCGACTCCAGGATTCTTGCCTGGAAGATCTGATGGACAGCAGCCTGGCGGGCTGCAGGTCACAGAGTCGGACAAGACTGAGCAACACAACATCCCTGCACTGCCTCTCCCCACTTCCCTCTCCCCGTTGGTAGCCACGGGTTTGTTCTCCACATCTGTGAGCCCGTTTCTCTTTTTTTCGTTATGTTCATGCGTTTGTTTTGTATTTCAGATCCCACATATGAGCCGTATCACGCAGGACTTGTCCTTATTTCAGTAAATCCACGCTGTTCTCTGTCGCCCTCTGCTGCCGATTCTGTTCATTGTGACCCGCGTTTCTCCCGAGCCACGCGGCCCACCAGAAAGGGCCCAGGCTCTCGGGTCCGAGCCCTTGAAATGTGGCTGGTGTGAACCGGCGTGTGCTGTAAAGTGTGACACACACCGGGTTTCAGAGGCTGTAGGAGAAAAAGGAGATGAGGCAGCTCACTGGCAGTGTTGGTTTGGTTTTGTTTGTTCTCAAGCACCTCACCTGACTTTGGGGATCTTACTTCCCAACCAGGGATGGAAGCCTGGGCCCTTGGCATGAGAGGGCAGGACCCCAACCCCCGGAGCCCAGGGAGCTCCCAGCCGTGATACCGAGGACGTGCGAGGCGATCTTGAACACGTAGTTGACGCCTGAGCAGCACTGGCTGGGGCGCTGAGCCTCTCAAGATTTGAGTGTGACTTACAGTCAGCCCTCGTGCCCAGGCTTCCTCTCTGTCTGGGGCTCTGTGTACTCAGGGCATGTCTACTCTCCCGTTTCCTCGCGAAAAATAATTGGCGTACAAGTTGGCTGCATTGGGTTAAATGAGAGCTGGTCTTAAAATCGATTTCACCGGTTCTTTTTCTATTTTTTTAACGAGGATACTAGGAAATGTTGTTAGCTATGTGGCCTGAGTTATATTTATTTATCTGCCACTGGTCTGGACTATTATAAACGTATGTGTGTGGACCAGGCTTGGGGGCCAGGTCCCTCTTTCCTATGGGGGCTGTCCAGCGCTCTGTGGGATACTGACGGAGGTCTTCGGATATCAGCAGCATCACCCCTCAGTTGTGACAACAAAAATGCCTCCAGATGTTGACAGATTGTCCCCGAGGGACAAAATCACCCTCAATTAACAACAACTGATTTATATGTGTGTGCGCTCAGCCTATGTATTTTTAATTTATAAAATATATTATGTATTTTATATATAAATCTATTTATTGATTTTATGTACATATATACGGATGTGAGAGTTGGACTATAAAGAAAGCTGAGCACTGAAGAATTGATGCTTTTGAACTGTGGTGTTGGAGAAGACTCTTGAGAGTCCCTTGGACTGCACGGAGATCCAACCAGTCCCTCCTAAAGGAGATCAGTCCTGGGTGTTCATTGGAAGGACTGAAACCCCAATCCTTTGGCCACCTGATGTGAAGAACGGACTCACTGGAAAAGACCCTGATGCTGGGAAAGATTGGGGGCAGGAGGAGAAGGGGACGACAGAGGATGAGATGGTTGGATGGCATCACTGACTCAATGGACGTGGGTTTGGGTGGACTCTGGGCGTTGGTGCTGGACAGGGAGGCCTGGCGTGCTGCGGCCCGTGGGATTGCAGAGTCGGACGTGACTGAGTGACTGAACACACAATGGGTAAAATACAGCTGGCCCTTAAACAACACAGGTTTGAACTTCACAGATCCATTTATCTGCAGATTTTTCTCACTAGTACTTCCCGCAGTGCTACACGATGAGACCTACGGGTACCAAGAAACCAAGCATCCAGGGCACTGACACCAAGTTACATGCAGATTTTTGACTGCACGGAGTCAGCAGCTCTAACACCCGCACGCTGTTTAGGGGCCGACTGTGTATTGATTATTAATTATTTACCATACATAATGCAAGGTATACATGTATTTATGAAGTGAAAAAATATATGCAAAGACAACTACACATAACCCTTCCTGAGCCCCTGTCCTGTGCAAGCTCTGTGTTCAGTGCTTAGGGGATTTTCCCTCCCAGTGCTCACAGTGGTGCTTAGGGGATTTTCCCTCCCAGTGCTCACAGTGACCCCGGGATGGGCGTCATTATCGTCCTTTCAGGCAGACGAAGAATGGGAGGCACAGGGAGGTTAAGCCACTGGCCCCGGGTGCACAGACCACTGACCTGGGTTCAGATCCGGACGTACCACCGAGGAGCGCCTGCCCCACAGCCAAGGGCGGACCTGTAAGCCCTGGCAATGTGACTATGCTTATGGCTGCTGCTGCTAAGTCACTTCAGTCGTGTCCGACTCTGTGTGACCCCATGGACGGCATCCCACCAGGCTCCACCGTCCCTGGGATTCTCCAGGCAAGAACACTGGAGTGGGTTGCCATTTCCCCTTCTCCAATGCATGAAAGTGAAAAGTGAAAGTGAAGCCGCTCAGTCGTGTCCGACTCTTAGCGACTCCATGGACTGCAGCCCGCCAGGCTCCTCCATCCATGGGATTTGCCAGGCAAGAGTGGGGTGCCATAGTTATGGCAGGGTGGTGTAAACAGGACGTTTGCTGAGAGGGTAAATCGCTGAGATTCAGCACATACCTGAAGAGGAAGGAGCAGAGGAAGAGGAGGTGGAGGGAGGGGATAAAGGGCGGAAGGAAGGAGCAAGACAGGAAAGAAGGAAAAACTGGTGACTGGGAGATGATGGATATATTAACGTGATTGTGATGGTTATTTCACACTGTATACTTGCATCAAATCGCCATTCTGTACAACTTAAATGTATACAATTTTCACGTGTCGGTTATACGTCAATAAAGCTGAGACAATAAAGCCCAGGCCCTCCATCGGTGGGGGGATCCGTGTGCCGCACGCCCTTCCTGGAACAGGCGCCCTCCCGGGGAGGGGGGTGTGGAGGAGGGGAGTCAGGGTCACAACGGCTACCTCCCGTGCAGGCCGGAAGAATCCAGACACTCCGTCCCTTCCAGTCTGCTCCTGTGAGACTGCGGGAGAAGAGAACACACTCATTCGCTCACGCATTCGTTCACCCGAGTCAGGCTGTCTGTCCTCTGGACCTACTGTGTGCCGGGCACGGCCCAACGCTCTCAGGGCCCCCAGGTAACTAGGGCTGCGCAACTCAGAGACCCCTGACCCCAGCAGAAGACAGGCCCCCGCTGTAGACACAGGCAGCTCGTTTGGAGGAAGTCAAAGGGGCGCGAACCTGCCTGGTGGCTCAGACGGTGAAGAATCTGCCTGCCGATGCGGGAGACCCGGGTTCCCCTGGGTGGGGGAAGGTCCCCTGGAGGAGGGCATGGCCACACACTCCAGTATTCCGCCTGGAGAATCCCATGGACAGAGGAGCCCGGCGGGCCACATACAATCCATGGGGTACCAAAGAGTCGGACCCGACTCAGCACACGCTACAGGAAAATGCTGGGGGTGGGGTTCTGGAAGATTCTAGAATCTTTACTTTTATCTAAAAATCTCTACCTTTCTCCAGGGCAGAGAACCCCATGAAGTCTCTTCTGTATCGTGGAAGGGAGGTTCAGAATGGGGGTGGGCGAGAGGCCAGAGCCCCCCTTCTCAGCATCGCCCCCCAAGAACTCTCCCTCTCCCCAGAGTCCAGGCAAGGGTTCGAACACGCAAGCACACACAGTCTAAGTCCTGCGCCTGGAAAATTCCAGGCTCCGGGGTCCTCCCCCCGCCCCCGCCGGCTCCTGCCGCAGCCCCCACCACCTCCCCGGCCGGCTGCGGTTTCCATAGCAACGGATGTCGCCCGCCGACAGCTCTCCAGGCTGATAAACGACCGCGCGGCCTGATGAGGGGGAGGGGGGGAGGCGGGAGCAAGGGCTCCGTATTAGTAGGCCGCTCACGACTTTGATCCAATTAAAGCGCATCTTTAGACTGGGGTCTGTGCGGGGGCGGGCGGGCCGAAATCCAGGCGGGTTCTCTGCAGACATCCCAAGTGGCCCAAAAGAGCCGCAGATACCATCTACCCCACCTATTCGCCAGCGTGCTCCTTCATTCCTTAAACCACTTATTTATTCCAAACATATTGACTGGATTAAATAGATGATGAACACAGATAATTCAATTGCTACATTAATTCTGTGCCTATTTTAAGCTCCAGGCTTCTGTCTGGAGAGACCCAGGAGGACGAAGAAAAAGCCGCAGAGCCTCCTTCGAGGCCCTGAGACTGCGGCTCAGCTGCCAGGGCGCGGACCCGGAGACTCTGTGTTGTTAGGAGGGCAGGCCCGCAGTTATGGGAAGACAGAGCAGGCAGTGTCATTTTCAATTTCGTGGTTTTCCTTTTTAACAGTAGTACATTTTATTATTTTTTTGTATACCTATGGCTGATTCACATTGAGGTTTGGCAGAAAAAAACAAAATTCTGTAAACCAATTATCCTGCAATAAAAAAATTAATTTAAAAAATCTTCATTGAAGCATGGTTGGTTTACGATGTTGTGTTAGTTTCTGGGGTCCAGCACAGTGATTCAGACACAGATATAAAGATACACATATATATATAGAATAAAGAATTTATTCTTTCTATTTATTCTATATATAAAGAATTTTTCAAATTCTTTTACATTCCAGGTTATTACAAGATATTGAATATAGTTCCCTGTGCTATACACTAGATCTGTATTGGTTATTATTTTATATATAAAAGTGTATATCTGATCATTCCAAACTCCTAATTCATCCCTCCTCCCCCCACCCCCACATTACCCCTTTGGTCACCATAAATTTATTTTCTATGTCTGTGAATCTGTTTCTGTTTTACAAGTAAGTTTGCTTTATCATGTTTTTAGATTCCACATATAAATAAAGCAACATCATGAGATTTCCTGGGGCTCAGTGGTAAAGAATCCGCCTGCCAATGCAGGAGACATAGCGGACACAGGTTTGATCCCTGGGTCGGGAATGTCCCCCGGTGAAAGGAACGGCAACTCACTCCAGTATTCTTGCCTGGAGAATCTGATGGACAGAGGAGCCTGGCGGGCTACAGTCCATCAAGTCAAAAAAGAGCTGGACACGACTGAGCGACCAGACAACAGAAGTGGTGTCCGATGAGCTTTGTCTTTCTCTGACTTCCTTCATGCAGAAGGATAATTTCTGGGTCCATCCATGTGGCTGCAAATGGCATTACCTTATTCTTTTTATGGCTGAGTAATATTCCACTGTGTATATATACCGCATCTTCTTTATCCATTTACCTGTCCATGGAAACTTAGGTTGCTTCAGTGATAGTACATTTTAAATGGTGGTTATGTCTCAACTCTGTGGACATAATAATCTTATGGGAAATATTGTCTAGTGAAAATTCAACGTTCCTGCCAGTCCCGAGTCACCCTGTACCCTCTGAGGAATGTGGAACATGATCCCTGACGAGTCATTACAAGCACATCACATTGGCAGCTCCCCCTTTGAAAAACAGAATAGTAATTTTGCATCCATTTTTATGCAGCTTGCTATTTCCTAATATGAAGACAGCATAGTTTGGTGGTTAAAAGCCTGGATTAAATGCACTGTCTAAATTTGACTCCCAGCTTGTCCACCTGTTAACCCTGGGACTCTGGGCTTCCTCTCTTGGTGCCTCCATTCCCCCAGCTCTAAAATATCACCGACTCAGTGAACATGAGTCTGAGCAAACTCCAGGAGATAGTGAAGGACGGGGGAGCCTGGCGTGCTGCAGTCCGTGGGGTCGCAAAGAGTCAGTCAGACACGACTGAGCAACTGAACACCAGCAAATCGGGGGTTGGGCTGAGAGTTGAACGAAGAGCAGCTGGGAGGCGGGTGCCTGTGGGGTCTGTATACACAGTAAGTGAAATAATTAAATCCTGGCGGTCAGTCTATAGCAGACGACCCATTCCTCACGCAGATTCGGAACATCCCGCTGTGTGGCTGTCACGCGACGTCTCACCTTGCACGTTGAGGTTGTGCAACCTCTCTGGTAACTAACGAGTCTGCAGTCAACTCCGTACGCCCCTGCACGTGCGTATCAATACAAGTGCATCTGTGCAATTTATTCTTGGAAGTGAAACTGCCAGGCCAAAGAAAAAAAAAGCCTTCTGATTTTGCATCTTTAATGCAAATCGCCCACCATAAAAATCATGCCTGGGGGGGTCCCTGGTGGCCCAGTGGTTGACACTCTTCACTCCCACTGTGGTTAAGACTCTTCACTCCCACTGCTTCCAATGCGAGGAGCGCAGGTTCAAACCCTAGTCAGGAAACCAGGATCCCACGTGCTGTTCAGTGCAGCCAAAGGCAAAGAAATTTTTTTTTAATTGTTAACTATTTAAGTGTTCAAAGAAAAAGCCCACCAGTGCATAACTGTATCTCACAAAGCATCTCCCAAACTCCCAAACCATCCCTTCCCTCCCACCCTCACCACCCCCCAAACAACCATAAGTTTGTTCTCCAAGTCTGTGGGTGTTTCTGTTTTGTAAATAAGTTCATTTGTATCGTTTGTGTAGAGTCCACATATAACCAGTATCACAGGATATTTGCTTTTCTCTGACTGTACTTCACTTAGTATGACCGTCCAGTGGCTGCAAATGGCATCATTTCAGATACTCATTTTAAAATAAAGGAGAGACAGAGGATATGTTAGTGTCCTTATGGAAGTGAAAAGTACTCTGAACTGGACCTTGGGCACAAGCCCCAGCCCACCTTCTTCTTTCCTGGGTCACCCTTGTGAAACTCTGAGCTGGGACCTTTGGGTTCCAGGGGTGTCTGGGACCTTGGGAGCGGGCTCCTCTCCCTGGGAAGAGGCTTCTCTCTGCCTTCACCTCTCCCGCTCTCAGTCCCAGGGTCAGACAGCCTGGGAGGTCTGACCTGGGAGGTCTCCTCCCATCTGAATATCAAGGCCCCCTCAGCCCACCTCCCTTAACAGTTTATCCCCCCACAAATGCGTCTCTCTGTCCGCTCTCCATTTCCTAAGTCGTTCTGCCTTTCAGACGCCTCTCCTCCCACCAAACAATGCGTTAATGCCTCCACACATCTACGTGCCTGATAGGTGAGGCACCTACTGTGTGCAGGCACTGGGGTGGGCCAGGGGTGCAGGAGGAGACTGAGACAGACGGTCTCCACCCCACAGAAGGGAACTCACTCTGTAGTGGGGAGTGGGGGGAGATAATAAAACAGGAAAAGGGTTAGAGCAAAAAAAAAAAAAAAGACCCTGATGCTGGGAAAGGGGGAAGATAATAAAATAGAACAAGGGTTCGGTTCAGTTCACTCAGTCATGTCCAACTCTTGCGATCCCATGGACTGCAGCATGCCAGGAAAAGGGTTAATTAGGGCAAATTTAAAAAAGGATTAGGGAAGGAAAACAAAGGCTCTGATGCTGGGAAAGATTGAAGGTGGGAGAAGGGGGTGACAGAGGATGAGACAGTTGGATGGCATCACCGACTCAGTAGGCGTGAGTTTGAGCAAGCTCAGGGAGTTGGTGATGGACAGGGAGGCCTGGCGTGCTGCAGTCCATGGGGTCGCAAAGAGTCGGACACGACTGAGCGACTGAACTGACTAGGGGAAATACGGAGATGGGGGTCAAAGGGTTGGAAGTTTCAGTCATGCAGGAGAGTAAGTTCTGCAGATTTAATGTACAACCTGGAGACTGTGGTTAATACGACTATGCCTGTGTTAGTCACTCAGGCATGTCCAACTCTTTGTGACCCCATGGACTGTGGCCTGCCAGGCTCCTCTGTCCATGGGGTTCTCCTAAGAATACTGGCATGGATAACCGTTCCCTTCTGCAGACAGTCCCTTCTCCATCTGTGATCTTCCCAACCCAGGAATTGAACCCAGGTCTCCCGCATCGCAGGCAGATTCTTTACCCTCTGAGTCATTATAACAGTATACAAATTGTGTACCTGACCTGTGCTAAGAGAGTTGATCCTAAATGCACTCACCATAGACACACACAAAGTTGTAACTGTGGGGTAAGGGGTGTGTCCATAATTTGATTGTGGTCATTTCCCAACATATACATATATCAAAACATCTCATAATTATACCTCAATAAAACTAGGGGAAAGAAAAGAAATGAAGAAGGTAATCTCGGGTGAAGGTAACCTCAGATGATGCGTATAAAATAAAGCAGGATTCTGAGTAGGGAGGGGAGGGAGCAGGGGGCTGAGTTCTTCTTTCGATAAGGGTCTAAGGGCAGCCCAGGACTCTGCGTGTTTAATTATTTCTCTCCCTCACTTCCCCATTCTGACGCAGGTGAATCCTGGAACATAGTTTTTTTGTGTTTTTTCTTAAAATCCTGGCTACGCTGCGACAGGCACTGCGCCGAGTGATTTACAAACAGCATCTATTATAATCTGCACCACACTCCCAGGATCCAGAAAAACATACACATCTCCCCACTTTTAGATGAGAACACTGCCTCAGAAAGGTGACGTCACTTTCCCATGATCCCATATTTTTGTTCAAACTCTCCCCTCTCCCCCTCCCCCGGCCAACTATTTATTGGGAATTGGTTCGTATGGCAGGCTGGAACTGTAACCCCCACGCAGTCTGGAAAGTTCCACCCGCTAAGTGGCTCTCAGCCTCATCCCCATCCCTCGGCTGCAGTTTCCATGGCAACAGAGCCTGCCTGCCTCCCTGAGACCCCGCCAATGCTCTTAAGGACCAGGGCCGAGTAATGGATACCAGAGCTGTCGAGCAGAAGGGCGAGGTCTGGGGGAAGGGCACACAGGCTTTCTGAATCCCTGCCTGGGATGGAGGATTCTGTCTTTTGATAAGGTCACAGTTTTACATGGGCACCTCTTAAATGGCGTCTTTGCAGGAGGGGTGGGGGAACCTGAAGACCCGAGTGGAATCACAGGTGTCTGTTGCAGCCTCTGGCACCAATGACATAAACAACCTTGTTCTCGCCAATAATCAGTTATGTGACTGATTCATCCGTTCAACAAAGGTTTATAGAGTCACTGCTGTTTGCCAGACTCTGCTCTAGGTGGTGGTTGCCTAAAACAGAGTTTTCGTTTTCAGGCGCGTTGGCTTCCTATTTGAAGATGCAGTAAATACAAATATATATATGTAAATACAAGCACACTTTTATTTATATATAAATAATATATGTAATATACTAATATGTGTATTTTATGATTATTACATACATTATCATAAATAATATTTGTTTATTTGGTATACATAATATTTATATGTAAATAATATTTGCACATATAAACAATATAGGGATTCCCACATGGCGCAGTGGTAAAGAATCGGCCTACCATTGCAAAAGACACGAGATGTGGGTTCCTCCCTGAGTTGGGAAATCTCCTGGAATAGGAAATGGCAACCCACTCCAGTATTATTGCCTGGAGAATTCCATGGACAGAAGAGCCTGGCAGGTTACAGCCCATGCGGTCGCAGAGTCGGACATAGCTGAGCGTGAGCATACATGCATATGCTAATATATGTAAAACGCGTGTATAAGTAATATGTAAGTATATGCACATACATGACACACACATGTTCATATATATTGTCAACTAAAAAAGCATAGTCAAAAGCTGAAAGCAGAGAGTCATTTTATTGGGTGGGAGTGTTTAGGACTCCAAGCCCGGGAGACAGAATCTCAGTAGCTCTGAGAAAACTGCTCCAAGGAATCAGGAGGGGAAGTCAGGATATATGCAAGCTTGCAACAAAGGGAGCAGGCAGCTGAACATCAAAGATCAGGTATCAAGTTAAGGAATTGAGCATTCGATGGACGGGAAGATGCAAGGCTCTGGGCTTGCTGTGTTAGCGCCTTTCTTACGCACCTCGGCTGTCCGGGGCAAGCCCAGTGTCCTTGTTCACCTGGCCTCTGGCATTTCCCCAGCTCCTCGGTGATCACCGTGGGGGCAGCAGGAGCCGCGGGGTCACAGTGTGGGGAGCGCTCATTCACGTGTGGAGGCCAGAAGTCACTGCTGCCTGTGACACTTCTTGTTTATTAATATGGCAGAGGCACGTTCGTTTCACAATATGTTAAAATCTATGATAACGTTACATTCTCTGGAGAATAAAATACTGGAGTGAGGCACAGAGCAACAGGTCAGGGTTGACTTTGGTGGGGGGAGTGATCAGGGAACTTACAAGGGAGGCTAGGCCAGTTATCTCTGTCGATAAGTGGACATGCATTTTCCTCTAAACTCCAAGTCCAGACTATTCTCCTGGGACAATTTTGGACACCTGCCCTCCCACAGCCCTCCTAATATTAAAAATTCCTTGTTTCTCCAGCACCCGAAGTTAACACATCAGATGAGGTCCAGCTTTAGCCGAAAAGATTAATGACAGAATTTTCCTCTGTGGCTTTCTGACATTCAAGGATCTTCCCTCTTCTGAAATTTCTCCTTGAGATTTCAAGTCATTAAAAATATACCTCCTAAGGGCCAGATGTGTGTATTTAATACAGGATCAACAAGACAGACAAGATCTTTCACTGAGTTCACCGTCAAGCAAGGATGCAGAAAGCAAATGAGTAAGAAATAAATCATGTTATTTCAGACAATAAAACTGCACAGTGGAAACACAAAAGAAGCCACAAGTGTCCAATTTTCCAATAGTCACCATTTTAAAAAAAGATAAAGAGACATAGGCGGAAGTAATCTTAACAGTAGGTTTTATTACACCCAATACAAAATATTGCCATTTGAACCGATAACACCAATGTAAAAAATAAAAAAGATGGATGAAATGTTTTAATTTTTTTGTTTCTAGGATTTTTTAAATCTGATGTGTAGTTCACAATTATAGCCTGTCTCGGAGGGGGGACTAGACACATTCCAGGCACTGAAATAGCCACAGTGGCTTGCAGCTGCCATTGCAGATTGTTGGAAAACAATCTGTAAAAACTGCTGGGAAGAAAATTATCAGGGTGAGAGGAGATGAAAGATGGAAGGTGAGTGAGTGCCTGGACAAGGCGTTTTGCTTCAGAAGGTCTAGAGAGTAGCCCTGGGTTTGCCTTTCACCTGCCCAGGCAATCCTCAAGGTACACCTGACTATAAGGCCTGGCAAAACCAGACTGATTGAATCCTCCAGTAGCCTGGAGTGATGGTTATTCCCTTCTGAGCAAAGTAACCTGAGGTTTCAGAGAGGCCAAGCCCAGCACTAAAGATCCTGTGTTTTCCCAAATAACAGATACCAATGTTTTTCTGTATCTCATGTCTTTTCTCTCTTCGTGGTTCAGTTGCCTCCGGCTCTTTTCGACCCCATGGACTGTGGCCCTCCAGGCTCCTCTGTCCATGGGATTTTTCAGGCAAGAATACTGGAGTGGGTTGCCATTTCCTCCTCCAGGGGATCTTTCCCACCCAGGGATCCAACCCCCGTCTCCTGTGGCTCCTGCCTTGGCAGGCGGATTCTTTACCACTAGCGCACCGATATTTATCTGTGTCTCATACAAATTCTCAAATAATCGATACAGATATTTATTGACTCATTCGCAGATAATCAATAGAGATATTTATTGACAGGCCGCCCTCTGTCTAGACTCCGCTCAGCATCCGCACGTCACGTGATGTGACGGACTGGAAAATTCCAGTCTCCCGGCCTCCCGCCGCTCCTCCTCACCCCAGCGCATCTCCCACTCCAGCGGTGGTCCCCATGGCAACCGTCTCCACCGCTCCCGTCACTCGAGTACCCTTGAGGGGCCGGAGGAGTAGTCTAGTCGGCCTCCGAACAGCCTGGACTCGGGGATGGTGTGATGGGGGTGTGGGGAGGACTCGGTCCCGGGATCCCTCCCCTGCTCACGTTACTTTCAGCGCTCGTTAGCAGTGTCTCCTCGAGTGGGGTTTGTGCAGAAGGGCATAGATGAAATGGGCCGTGCAGGCTGCTGCTGACTTAAAGAAATAACAGCTTCCTCCATTAAGCAGCTGCTGGAGGTGCCGGCGACAGACGTCTTATCTCTGCCGACCATTCAGCCGTGTCCCATTCTTCCTCGGACACACGGTGATTGAGTGCCCGGGACATTGTGCACACTTGAATGTAATAATTGTGAGACAAGGCCTGACTATGCCGAGCGCAGACTAGGCTTCAAAAGCTTCAAGTGTCTCTCTCCCCCTGACAAACCTCAGCACGAGGGTTCCACTCGGCCCTCTTTCAGGAGATGCTCCGCACCTGCTTCTGGTACCCATTAGCACCCAAGTACCCCCACGAAGCTGCAAGGGTTTGAAAGACGCCAAAGACTCCACCGCGACTCATGAGCCAAACGACACGGCTTCGAGGGTCCGCGGGGAGGGCGGGGTGGCCGGGGAGGTGGGCTTTGTCTGCGCATTCAGAAATGGACTTTTGTGGATTTTGAGAGGCGGCTGTGGTTCATCAGAGTTCAGGATCTGGGGACAGGTGCCTCCCCGTGGGACCCTGGAGGGCTGGGGAAACTCAGAAACTCGGTGCTTCAGGAGGGGAAGCAGATGGTGTGAGGGACAAAGGGCTGAACATCTGCTCGAGCAAATGTTTGCTTGTGTGTTTTTTTTTCCTGTGAAACTGTATAAACTGTCAGGGTTTTCCTCTAATGATTATGGGCCTTTTCACAGAATGGGTTTAAAAAAAAAAAAAGCACGGTCATGGTGGCTCTAAGTTTGGTCCTAGGAAGATGACGGCAGTTTAGAGAGAAGAGTTTGTGTACAGGTTTTGTTGCTGTTCAGTTGCTCAGTCATGTCCGACTCTTTGCGACCCCATGGACTGCAGCACGCCAGGCCTCCCTGTCCCTCACCAACTCCCGGAGCTTCCTCAGACTCACGTCCATCGAGTCGGTGATGCCATCCAACCATCTCATCCTCTGTCATCCCCTTCTCCTGCCCTCAATCTTGCCCAGCATCAGGGTCTTTTCCAGTGAGTCAGTTCTTTGAATTAGGTGGTCAAAGTATTGGAGCTTCAGCTTCAGCATCAGTCCTTCCAGTGAATATTCAGAGTTGATGTCCTTTAGGATTGACTGGCTTGATCTCCTTGCAGTCCAGGGGACTCTAAAGAGTCTTCAGCAACACAGTTCAACAGCATCAATTATGCTGCGCTCAGCCTTCCTTATGGTCCAACTCTCACACCTGTACGTGACTGCTCAGAATACCACAGCTTTGACTCTATGGACCTTTGTTGGCAAAACGATGTCTCTGCTTTTCAGTATGCTGTCTAGGTTTGTCATGCACAGGCTTTTTTCTGAGGAGCAAGCGTCTTTTAATTCCATGGCTCCAGTCACCATCCGCAATGATTTTGGAACCAAGTAGAGGTTTTGGTGGGGAGTACACTTGAAATGTTTATTCTCAGGCAGAATTTATGTCAGAATCCTAAACAGAACAGACAACAAAGAATTCACAGATGACAACACACACCCACGCAAGTAGATAACCTGAAGTACCCAGAGTGTGGGCGAGTCTAATCAGCCAGGGAACTCGAACTATAAGAATTATTCCTGCTTCATCCCTCGGCTTGGTCATAGAAAACTTACATTTTTACAAACTCTAGCTCTTATTGTACCATAACCCGAAGCAAGCTCACTATTCTTCAAGAGAGGGGCTGGCTACATAAATTCTGAGGACTGCATTCAATGGAATTCAGTGATGCTGGGCAAAACCATAAAGATGTCCTTTAGGAACTAAAAAGGCAAAATATACAGTGAAATGAAAACTAGGTGTGTAATGGAATGAAGAGCTGCTACAATGTGTGTACAAAGGGGGAAAAGGAGCATATATATAAATATATATAGTTTAATACAATATATCAGATCAGATCAGATCAGTCGCTCAGTCGTGTCCGACTCTTTGCGACCCCATGAATCGCAGCACGCCAGGCCTCCCTGTCCATCACCAATTCCCGGAGGTCACTGAGACTCACATCCATCGAGTCAGTGATGCCATCCAGCCATTTCATCCTCTGTCGTCCCCTCAATCCCTCCCAGCATCAGAGTCTTCTCCAATGAGTCAACTCTTCGCATGAGGTGGCCAAAGTACTGGAGTTTCAGTTTTAGTATCATTCCTTCCAAAGAAATCCCAGGCCTGATCTCCTTCAGAATGGACTGGTTGGATCTCCTTGCAGTCCAAGGGACTCTCAAGAGTCTTCTCCAACACCACAGTTCAAAAGCATCAATTCTTTGGTGCTAAGCCTTCTTCACAGTCCAACTCTCACATCCATACATGACCACAGGAAAGACCATAGTCTTGACTAGATGGACCTTTGTTGGCAAAGTAATGTCTCTGCTTTTGAATATGTGATCTATGTTGGTCATAACTTTCCTTCCAAGGAGTAAGCGTCTTTTAATTTCATGGCTGCAGTCACCATCTGCAGTGATTTTGGAGCCCAGAAAAATAAAGTCTGACACTGTTTCTACTGTTTCCCCATCTATTTCCCATGATGTGATGGGACCAGATGCCATGATCTTTGTTTTCTGAATGTTGAGCTTTAAGCCAACTTTTTCACTCTCCACTTTCACCTTCATCAAGAGGCTTTTTAGGTCCTCTTCACTTTCTGCCATAAGGGTGGTGTCATCTGCATATCTGAGGTTATTGATATTTCTCCCGGCAATCTTGATTCCAACTTGTGTTTCTTCCAGTCCAGGGTGTCTCATGATGTACTCTGCATATAAGTTAAATAAACAGGGTGACAATATACAGCCTTGACGTACTCCTTTTCCTATTTGGAACCAGTCTGTTGTTCCATGTCCAGTTCTAACTGTTGCTTCCTGACCTGCATACAAATTTCTCAAGAGGCAGATCAGGTGGTCTGATATTCCCATCTCTTTCAGAATTTTCCATAGTTTATTGTGATCCACACAGTCAAAGGCTTTGGCATAGTCAATAAAGCAGAAATAGATGTTTTTCTGGAACTCTCTTGCTTTTTCCATGATCCAGCAGATGTTGGCAATTTAATCTCTGGTTCCTCTGCCTTTTCTAAAACCAGCTTGAACATCAGGAAGTTCACGGTTCACATATTGTTGAAGCCTGGCTTGGAGAATTTTGAGCATTACTTTACTAGCGTATGAGATGAGTACAATTGTGCGGTAGTTTGAGCATTCTTTGGCATTGCCTTTCTTTGGGATTGGGATGAAAACTGACCTTTTCCAATCTTGTGGCCACTGCTGAGTTTTCCAAATTTGCTGGCATATTGAGTGCAGCACTTTCACAGCATCATCTTTCAGGATTTGGAATAGCTCAACTGGAATTACATCACCTCCAATAGCTTTGTTCATAGTGATGCTTTCTAAGGCCCACTTGACTTCACATTCCAGGATGTCTGGCTCTAGGTCAGTGATCACACCATCGTGATTATCTGGGTCGTGAAGCTCTTTTTTGTACAGTTCTTCTGTGTATTCTTGCCATATAGACTTGGCTAAAAAGTTCCTTCAGATTTTTCCATACAACCTTAGGGAAAAACTCAAACTTTTTGGCCAACTCAATATTATATTAGATAGTAATTATAAAATAGACAATATGTAAAGAATATAAATAACATCTACACACATGGGCTCCCTCTCTCCATCACTAGGTGACTGGTGGATGAGCTGATGTCTTAGGTCGATGCTGCAGATTGAACATTTGTGTCTCCCCAGAATTCATATATTAAGCCCTAATCCCCCTGGAGAAGGAAATGGCAACCCACCTCAGTATTCCTGCCTGAGAAACCACATGGACAGAGGAGCCTGGTGGGCTACAGTCTGTGGGGTCACAAAAGTGTTGGACACGACTTAGTGACCGAACAAGTGAAAAGCGGCAGAAGGTAGCGGAACAAAACGGTGAAACGTTGTTCAGTCAGGTTCTTGGTGAAAGTGAAAAAAAGAAAAAGAGAGACCTAATCCTCAGTGGGACAGTATTAGGAGTTGGGCCTCTTGGAAATGCACAGGTCTTGGGAGTAGATACTTCATGATGGGGTTAGGGTCCTCATAAAAGAGGCCCCAGGAGCTCGCCCACCCCCTGCCACTGCAGGGTTTACAGCAGGAGGCCGGACATCAGGGAACCAGGAAGGGGCCTCCCCGCCCCCCAGCTCTGCGCCTTCCTTTCTTCCATGTTTATTGACTCAGCCTTGATTTATGAATTCTGTCTTTAGTTTGTGGGATATCATTTGTTACCATCAGAGTTTATTGTTTTCCTGGAACTGTTCCAGCTTTGATAGTGAAACTCCCTTCAAGTTTGCATCTGTGTCCTTTTGACTTTTTTTTTTTTTTCCAGTCCTCCTGTAACTTTTAGGCACAAGATATTCTGGGCTTATCTTCTGTTTTTCTTGCCCAGCTCCAGAGTCAGCCATTTCTCCAGGCGGCACTGGGTCCCTTGAGTGGAGAATGGCATTTGGAAACCAGAATCTGAGTGATTGGTTTGCTCTTTTGTAAGTCTTGTTTAGGTAAAGAGGGTTTTTAAAAATTTTATTTTATTGAAGTATAGTTCATTTTCAATGTTGTATTAATTTCTGCTGTATAGCAAAGTGTATATATATGTGTGTGAAGTCGCTCAGCCATGTCCGACTCTGCGACCCTGTGGACTGTAGCCTGCCAGGCTCCTCTGTCCATGGGATTCTCCAGGCAAGAATACTGGACTGGATTGCCATTTCCTTCCCCAGGGGATCTTCCCAACCCAGGGATTGAACCCGGTCTCCTGCATTGCAGGCAGACGCTTTATCCTCTGAGCCACCAGGGAAGCCGTGTATATATATATATACACATATATGCATATAGGGACTTTCCTAGTGGCTCAGAGGTAAAGAATCTGCCTACAATGCAGGAGACCCAGGTTTGATTCCTGGGTCAGGAAAATTCCATGGAGAAGGGAATGCCTACCCACTCCAGTATTCTTGCCTGGGAAATGCCATGGACAGAGGCGCCCCCGGACAGACTGAGTGACTAATGTGTGTGTGTGGGTGTTTTATATTCATTTGTTCTATGCTCAGTCATGTCCACCTCTTTGCAACCCCGTGGACTGCAGCCCACCAGGCTCTTCTGTCCATGGAATTCTCCAGGCAAGAATCCTGGAGTGGGTAACCATTCCTATATATGTCTTCTTTTTCGTGTTCTTTACCATTGTGGTTTATCCCAGGATGTTGACGAGCGTTCCCTATGCTCTACAGCAGGCCCTTCTTGCTTATCCCGTACGTACTAGTTTATAGCTGCTAATCTCAGCCCTGCTCTCCCCTCCCCCCGTCTCCCCCATCACCTTGGCAACCACAGTCTGCTCTCTACGTCTGTGACTCTGTTTCTGCCTCGGAGGTAAATTCATTTGTGTCTTTTTTTTTTAGGTTTCTCATATAAGTGATATCAAACGATATTTGTCTTTCTCTGTCTGACTTATTTCACTTACTATGATAACGTCTCCGTCCATCTATGTTGCATATGGCGTTATCCCATTCTTTTTTGTGGTTGAGTAATATTCCATCGTGTGTGTATGCCCATCTTCTTTAGCCATGCCTCTGTCGGTGGACATCTAGGTTGCTAGATGTCTTGGCTCTTGTAAACAGTGCTGCTGTGAACACACAGGTGATGTATATTTTTGAATTAGAGTTTTATTTGGATATATACCCAGGAGTGGGAGTATAGGATTCTATGGCAACTCTCTTTTCAGTTTTTTGAGGAACCGCCATACTGTCTCCATAGTAGCTGCATCAATTTACATGCCCTCGAGTGTAGGAGGGTTCCCTGGGGAAATTAGGTTTCATCCTGAGAAGTGATGTGGCTAGATTTGCATTCTAGAAATGCCTCTTCAGATATGAGTGTGGAAAATAGACTGGTGAGCACAGAGCTTCCAAAAATACAGCCCTTTAGGACTTCCCTGGTGGTCTGGTGGTTAAGAATCCACCTGCTAAGGCAGGGGCCAATTCCCGGTCTGGGAAGATTCCACATGCCATGAAGCAACTAAGTCCTCAAGTCCCCACTACTGAAGCCCACGTGTTCTAGAGCCTGCGTGTTCTAGGGCCCGCGTGCCACAGCTGCTGAGCACAACTCTTGCAACTCCTGAAGCCTGTGCACCTAGAGACTGTGCTCCACAAGGGAAGCCACTGCAGAGAGAGACACACACGCAGCAATGGAGACCCAGAGCAGCCAGAACCAGTTAATATTAAGATATTTTAAAAAACAAAAATACTGTCCTTTATGTACCACAGTGACGAATTTTGCCACATCTGAGTCTTTGTGATAATACTGGACACAATACTTTTGTTTTGTCCTTTTAAATTGCTGTTATACCCGAACTATAAACTCCCTTAAAAGGGAATTTTAAATCATGACCCTGAATGGAAGCACCATTTTCTCTCATCATGGAAGATGAAAATAAACATACAAGGAAAACAAACACAATGTTGTTTAACATTAGTTAGATGCAATTGCCAGCCAAGGTTTTGAGCCAAAGACTTGCTTTTGTTTATTTGTTGTTTTTTTTTTTTGCTCAAAGGAGATGTTGGTGAATAATATTCGCTAAAGACATTCAGTGTTGATACTTTCAAATTCTGGTGGTGTGTGAGGACTCTTGAGAGTCCCTTGGACTGCAAGGAGATCAAACCAGTCCATCCTAAAAGAAATCAACCCTGAGTATTCATGGGAAGGACTGATGCTGAAGCTGAAGCTCCAATACTTTAGCCACCTGATGCGAAGTGTGGACTCATTTGAAAAAGACCCTGATGCAAGATTGAGGGCAGGAGGAGAAGGGGACGACAGAGGATGAGATGGTTGGATGGCATCACTGACTCAATGGACATGAGTCTGAGAAAGCTCCGGGAGATGGTGATGGACGGGGAGGCCTGGCGTGCTGCGGTCCATGGGGCCGCAAAGAGTTGGACACAACTGAGCAACTGACCAGCAAAGACATTCGAACCAAACTAAGACGTTATCCTTTATGGCTGCGATGGGCCTAAAGATACTGAAAAGGAAGTTTGTTTCTTCTTTTGATTCAAACATTATTTAATGTCACGTGTCTAGCTTTTTTGTTGTTGTTTTTTTTCCACGTGGCTTGTGGGATCTTAGTTCCCCGGGCAGGGATTGAACCGAAGCCAGAGCAGTGAAAGATCAGAGCTGCCTGGCGAGCTACAGTCCAAGGGGGGACAAAGAGTCGGACACGACTGCCAAGACTTAGCATAGCACAGGGTAAACGTATCTTCCCTAATGGTCCCGTTTCTCCAGAGAACCCAGACTAATGCACGGGCGGGCCTCGCTGATGGCGATCTGGCCCAGAGGAGAGAAACGTGCACACAGTGTTTTCTCCTGGTTCATTTTCTTTTTCCCGGCCCAGTATTTTTGAGATGTCCATAGACAATGGGAGAAGCTGAAGTTGACTTCGTGGGACCTGCAGAAGGACTGGGCACAGGACTTCGAGAGCAGAGGGAAAAGAAGGCACAACTTCTGGGATGTCAGCTCGGGCAAAGTGGCGCCTCCCAGCAGCGTTCACTGACACAGGGCCAGCCTGGGACACGGAGCGGGCGCGCGAGGTGGCTGCGATAATGACCCAGGAAATACATGTAGGCGGCGCGGGTGGGCTGCGGGCAGGGGAAAAGGGAGCAGGGATTGGAGGGACATTACCGGGGACGACGTGAAGAGAATAACAGCAGAGACCGTGTGCTCTGGCAGGAAAAGCAACAAGGGTGTTTACCATCCTCGCGCGGCCAGGAGAGACAGCTTGCAGATTGTCAGCGGAATTTTCCACTGAGCTAAAGGCCAGGCCGGGCTCCATGGATGATATACATCCCCGTGTAATTAAGAGTGGGGAAGGTTTCTCTAAGACGCCACACGCTGTGGACAGTCTCCTGGAGACATCTGCTTACCATCATTCATTTTGTCTCAGTACCCACCTGTTTCAGCAAATTTTCCCCGCTTTCAACCCTCCACCCAGTCTCCATCCAGATCTTGGGAACTGACAGCACTGAATTTTATCATCTGCTGGGCTTTATTTATTTGGACGTGTTAATCGCGGTGTCCTGGAACACAAGAAAATGCACAGCGGAACGCTTCTGGGATCAATCTCCCTAATGCAGTCAAAAGCAGTGAAACATTCCGTGTTAACTAATTTGCACCCTCTCCTTGAAAATATCAACATCCCTTTCGTATTAACCTATGGTTTCCTTGGCCTCAGTGCACCGAGTGCATAAGTTTCCTGTCCAGGAATCGAACCTGTGTCCACTGCAGTGGAAGCCTGGGCTCTGAACCACCAGACTGCCAGGGAAGTCCCCACGCTTTTCCTTTCTGACCTCTCCACTTGGGCATCTCATAGGCATCTCAGCACAGCAAATGCAAACAGAAGCTGCTGGTGTCTACTGCCACCCACTCAACGGCATGGTTCCCATAGTGGGGTCTCACAGACATCACAGGGCCTAGAACCACTGGTCCATTTTCAGTTCTTTCTCTCACATCCCAGAGCCAGTCCCTCAGAAGAATCAGGTCCTGGGACTTCCCTGGTGGTACAGCAGATAAGAATCTGCTTGCCGATGCAGGATACGCGGGTTCGATCCCTGGCGGGGGAGGAGCCCACGTGCCTCGGAGCAACCAAGCGCCACGACCACTAAGCCTGTGCTCTGGAGCCCCGGAGCTGCAACCACCGAAGCCGTGTGACAAGAGCCCAAGCTCTGCAACCAGAGAAGCTGCCGCAGCAAGAAACCTGCCCCCCGCAAGCAGAGAAAATCCCATCAGGGCAACGGAGACTTGGAAAAACCAAAACTAAAATACATAAACGCATACAAATGTTTTCAAAAAAGAAAACCAGCTCCAATACTTGTCCAAAAATACACCCGAAACCTCAACAACTCCTCGCCCTGCCCATTGTCCCTGCCCTGGTCCCTGACGCCGACAGCTCTTGGCTGAATGATTTCAGGAACACACCACCGCCAACCTGTTTTCCCAACTTCCAGTCTGGCCCCCTGAGTCTCCTCTCAGCACAACCTGATTGTAATTATCCTAAAATTCTCTTTACTTTTTAAAAAATTTTATATATTTATTCAGGCCATCACAGCCTGTGGGGCCTTAGTTCCCTGACCAGGGATTGAACCCAGGCTGTCAGCAGTCTAAGTGTGGAGTCCTAACCCCGGAGTCACCAGCCACTTTCCCGAGATGCCTTTCTTTTGCATGCTGGGTCTTCGTCGCAGCGTGAGCTTTCCTCTAGGTGTGACCAACGGGAGACACTAGCTGCGGTGTGCAGGCTTCTCACTGGGGGGCTTCTCTTGGTGCAGAGCAGGGGCTCTGGGGCCTGCGGGCTTCTGTAGCTGCTGCTCCCGGGCTCCAGAGCACAGACTCAGCAGACTCTTAGCTGTCCCTGCAGCACACGGGAATCTTCCCCACCGGGGATCAAACCCGTGTCTCCTGCACCGGCAGGTGGATTCTTTACCACCGAGCCACCAGGGAATTGCCCTGGACCCCTTTTGGAAGTCCTCCCCCGGCTCCCATCTTGCTGGGCTAGAGGCCGCAGGCGGGGCCCTGTGTGTCTGTTCTCCAGCCTTCCTGCCTCTCCTCCGACCCCCACCCCGCTGTGGCCGCCCTCCGCCGCCCAGGCCTCCCCACCCCCCCCCCCCTCACCCCCCCCGAGAGGGCAGCACAGCCGGCTCCCCCCGGCCTGCACAGCGGCGCTCGCCCTCTCAAGGACACTGCGCTCGGGGCGACCCCCGGACCTGGCACCCCGGCCCCCTCCCCACCTCGTGCTCCTTTCTCTCAGGGAGGAGGAGGAGGGTGGCCCGGTCTGGGGGCTCGGGTTCCGTTAAACATCAACCCTCAGCAGTGTTCGCACATACCAATGGGCTTCTTTCCAAAACAGAGACAGACGCAGAAAACAAACTTATGGTTACCCTGGGGGAGAGTGGGGGCATAAATTAGGGGTAGAGCATTAACCGGTACAGTCCACCATATGTAAGGTAAACAGCCGTGATTCACGGGGGGGCCGGAGGCGTCTGCATGCTCAGCCGCTCGGTCCTGTCGGACTCTCTGTGACCCCGTGGACCGCATCCCGCCGGCTCCCCTGTCCGCGGGCTTCTCCAGGCAAGGAGACTGGAGAGAGTAGCCATTTCCTTCTCCAGGCGGGTCTTCTCGACCCAGGGATTGAAACTGTGTCTCCTGTATTGACTGTGTACCCTTGAGCCATCTGGAAAGCCCCTATAGCACAGGGGACTGTATTCAGCCTCTGACGTGTGTACATGGGTGTGTGTTTTATATCTGTACATAACCGAATCACCGTGCTGTACACCTGAAATTCAACTCCTCTTAAATTTAAAACAAAACAAAACAGTGTGTTCTCACAGTACATCAGCCTCAGAAAAGGCCACTCAGCAACCATAATGGATTGAAACAAAACCCAGTCCTCCGTAATTGTGTCTGAACACAGGCAAGACATGAACATCGTCCTCATCACAGAAATGAACAAACAGTCCTCACTCCTGGGTAATTGTTGTTGGTGTTTTGTTACTAAATTGTTTAGTCACTAAGTCCTGGGCAGCTCTTTGCAACCTGATGGACTGTAGGCCGCCAGGCTCCTCTGTCCACGGGATTCTCCAGGCAACAACTCTGGAGTGGGTTGCCATTTCTTCTTCTGGGGGATCTTCCCCACCCAGGGATCCAGCGGGCGTCTCTTGTGTCTCCTGCATTCTCAGGCAGATTCTTTACCACTGAGCCACCTGGGAAGCTCGGATTCGTCTTCAGTTCCTTCTCCCACGTCCCATGGCCAGTCCATCAGAAAATCAGGTCCAATACTCACCCAAAAAGATCTCTAAGAATTCATCAACAGCTCACTTTGCCTATCGTCACTGCCCTGGTCCATGACACCCACAGCTCTTGGCTGAATGATTTCAAGAACACACCACCCCCAATCTGTTTCCCCCAAATCCATACTCTGCCCCTGGGTCTACTCTCAACCCAGTATAATTATCATTATCCTAAAATCCTCTTTATTTTTAAATTTTTTAGTTTTTTACTTTGTTTTTGGCTGCTACATAGCTTGTGGTGGTGGTGGCGGCGGGGGGCTTGCAGGAGATCTGGGTTCCATCCCTGGGTTGGGAAGATCCCCTGGAGGAGGAAATGGCAACCCACTCCAGTATTCTTGCCTGGAAAATGCCATGGATGGAGCAGCCTGGTGGGCTACAGTCCATGGGGTCGCAAGGAGTCGGACATGACCGAGTACACGTGTGTGCATAAGACAGCTGGTGGGATCACAGTCTGCCCATTGGGATCGAACCCAGGCCCTCAGCAGTGAAAGGGCGGGGCCTAAGCACTGAGCCACCAGGCAATTGCCCTGGACCCCTTTTGGAAATCCTCCCCTGCCTCCCATCTTGCTGGGCTAGAGGCCACAGGCGGGGCCCTGTGTGTCTGTTCTCCAGCCTTCCTGCCTCTCCTCCAACCCCCGCCCCACTGCGGCCGCCCTCCGCCGCCCAGGCCTCCCCCTCTCCTGCGAGGCAGCACAGCCGGCTCCCCCGGCCTGCACGGCGGCGGCGGCGCTCGCCCTCTCAAGGACACCGCGCCCGGGCGCCCCCCGGACCTGGCACCCCGGCCCCCTCCCCGCCTCGTGCTCCTTTCTCTCTGGGAGGAGGAGGAGGGGCGGCCCGGTCTGGGGGCTCGGGTTCCGTTAAACATCAACCCTCAGCAGTGTTCGCACATACAAATGGGCTTCTTTCCAAAACAGAGACAGACGCAGAAAACAAACTTATGGTTACCCTGGGGGAGAGTGGAGGCATAAATTAGGGGTAGAGCATTAACCGGTACAGTCCACCATATGTAAGGTAAACAGCCGTGATTCACGGGCGGCACGAGGCGTGTGCGTGCTCAGCCGCTCGGTCCTGTCGGACTCTCTGTGACCCTGTGGACTGCATCCCGCCGGCTCCCCTGTCCGCGGGCTTCTCCAGGCAAGGAGACTGGAGAGAGTAGCCATTTCCTTCTCAAGGAGGTCTTCTCCACCCAGGGATGGAGCCCTGGTCTTTGGCATGGGCAGGAGGAGTTTGTATCACTGGGCCACCTGGAAAGCCCCTATAGCACAGGGGCTATATTCAACATCTTGCATGTGTGTGTGTGTGTATAATATAGAGAGAACTGCACATACATCTGAAACCAGCATGATATTTTATTTCAACTACACTGAAATTTAAAACAAAACAACAACAAAAAGTGTGTTCCTGCAGAACATCAGCCTCAGAAAAGGCCACACAGCAGCCGTGATGGATGGAAGCAAAACAGCCACTCGGTAATGGTGTCTGAACACAGACAAGACGGGGACAGCGTCCATCTCATCAGACAGTGACCAAACCATCCTCACTCCTGGCTAACGCCGCTCCCTAACCAGTTGCAACTGTAACCTTGCTCTCTGGTTGAGAGCCTCCTTCTCCATAAGATTTACTAAGAAACTCGGTCACAGAATGAAGCTCTCTTCCTGATACAGCTCATCTAGAACATAACCCAGCTTCCACAAGCTGTCCTCAAAATCCTCGACTCAAATCCGAACCCTATAATAGGATTTTCAACATATTGCCTCGAACACCTGTTCAATATAATAGGTATTTTCAACACCATCTCACAGTTGCCCATTGCACTTTCTCCCTCATTTGAGCCATAACCAAGGCATTCATCATAGGTGTCTTCCAGGAGGTCTTTGCCTTGGGGCGTCAATACCCCTTAACACCAAACACTAACAGCCTATTCATTTTATCATATTCACTGTCTCTTCATTAGAACATAAGTTCTTTGAAGACAATGACTGGCAGAGTTAGGGCTCCACGAATTTTTTAAAAATAGCTTTAATTTAATTTATTTATTTAAAAAATAAAGGAGGCTGAGGAAGGTCTTAGCTGCAGCATGGGAACCCTTAGTAGGGGTATGTGGGATCTACTCCCCTGACCAGGGGTTGAACCCGGGTACCCTGCATTGGCAGGCCAACTCTTAACTGATGGACTGCCAGGGAAGTCCTTCAGGAATTTTTGTAAAGAAATTATCCAAGAGGAAGTTGAAACCCAGTGGAGGGAGTTGTGAGGGGCAGCGCCCTCTTTTTTGACAACTGACCTCAGTCCGTGGAGAAGGTCTGGCACCAAGCAAGTGGACCTGGGCGGGAGCAGGGGGTTTGGTTCCTGCCTTCCTGCCCGGGGTCCTGGCCCTGCCTCTCAGCTCAGAAGCAGCGGGGAACAGCTTTGTGATTCCACCAGGGGGCCCCTCCGCCCACCCCCTTCCCACCTCCCGTTCTTGGTCCAGGTTTGGCTGGAGGTCTTCTCTCACCTGACGCCCTCCCAGCCGCTCCGCAGCCTGCCTGCCTCTCCACCTTGGGCAGGGGCTCTTCCCTGTGACTTTAGGCTCCTGTCGACTTGCTGTCTTTAAGACTAAGTCTCTGGCATTTCCCTCCTTTCACCAAGATTACATTGAAAATTTGTACACCTGTGTGCATAATACCGTTAGTCACAAAGGCTGAACTGTGGAAGTGGTCCAAGGGTCCACTGTCCACTGAATAATAGATGGGCAAACAAAATGTGATGGTAAAATGATCCGTATAATAGGATACCGCCCAGTCTCAAAAAGGAGGATTTTGGGCATCTGTTCAACATGCCTGAGCCTTGAGGTCGTTATGTTACGTGGAATAAACAGTCACAGAAGGACAAGTACCATACGATTTCACTTATGCGGTTTCCAGGGAACTCAACCTCACACTCAGGAAATTTAACACTGGTTTGATTGATTCAACTGTATTCAAATTTTCCCAAATGTCTCAGGATTCTTCAGTATCACCTCCACTGAGAAGGCCTCCCAGGTTACCCCCTGTAAAGCATGTCTGCCTCCCTTAGTCTCTATTTTGGGTGTGTTTAGTAGCTCAGTCATGTCTGACTCTGTGACCCCATGGACTGTAGCCCGCCAGGCTCCCCTGTCCACGAGACTCTCCAGGCCAGAATACTGGAGTGGGTTGCCATTTCCTTCTCCAGGGGATCTTCCCCACCCAGGGATCGAACCCAGGTCTCCTGCATTGCAGGAGATGCTTCACTGTCTAGGCTATGAGTTGGCAAACAATTGCTGTGAAATGCCAGGCTGTTGGTTTTGTTTTGTTTCGGGGCCTCATGGCACAGCTCGTAGGATCTTAGTTTCTGCACCAGGGATCCAACCTGAGCCCTTGGCAGTGAAAGCGCCAAGGCCTAACCTTTGGATGGCCAGGGAATGCCTCAGCTTGTAAATCTTTTAGGCTTTGTAGCACAGAGTTCTCTCCCTGTTGTAATAGGAAAGCAGCCACAGGCAATATGGAAATTAATTAGTGTGGCCATGTTCCAGTAAAACTTTATTTATGGACACTGGAAAAAGATAAGAATACATTCAAGGTTAGTTAAGCTGTAAGACCCACTCTAGGTGGGAGGCTTGAGGGACGGGGCGCCATGGAGAACGAGACAGGCTGTGTGCTGCGTGGAGTTCACACCGAAAGACAGACCCTTGGCAGGTGAACCAATTTTCAAAACCCATTTTGGATATGGACTTGTGCTGAGAAGAAAAGGAACCAGGGTGATAGTTTATATGTTTGGTAACTTATTTTTAAATTGTGTTTATTTATAATGGCCGCGCCGGGTCTTCCTCTCTTCATGCAGGCTTTCTCTACTTGGCGGTGAGGGGAGGGCTACTCTCTTGCTGCGAAGCTCGGGCTCAGTACTTGTGATGCACAGACTAAGTTGCCCAGTGGCATGGGGGATCTTCCCAGACCGGGGATCAAACCCGTGTCCCCTGCGTTGGCAGGAGGGTTCTTAACCACTGGAGCACCAAGGAAATCCCCCATTTATTTATTTTCCCAGGGGCCGCAAAGGGAACTCAACTTTCAGTGCCAGAGAGAAAGACAGTACTGAAGATCTGACTAGAAGTGGAGAGAGGTGCGTTTCAGTGCCGGTTTTTGCCAGTTCCTAGCCACGTGACCACAAGACGCAATCCACCTTCCCAGCTTCGAGTGGCCCACCCATCGGGTCAATGTGAATAGTCTCTATAGCGTGTGCATGTCTCAGCAGTTTTGTTGCCTCCCCCAAGTTTTCCATCCGTTGAACTTCTACTTATCCCTCAAAGCCCCCCTCATCTATTTGTTTCACTTTCTGCTGCACCACACAGCAAGGAGGATCTTAGTTCCCGACCACAGGTCGAACCTGAGTCCCCCTACATTGGAAGCGCTGAGTCCTAACCATTGGACCGCCAAGGAAGTCCAGCAGGGTGATATTTAAGAGCGAGACTATGATGAGGAGAGTTTTTGCCTCCTTTTTTAGATTTAGGGACCCCAGGATTCTCCATTTTCAACAGTGGCCCCCCTCTGCCCAAGTGCCCCGAGGCACGTGGTCTCTGGCTCCACTTTGAGAAACTTGGGCTAAAGGTGAAAAGGAAAAGTTAATATTTTCACACAACCTCCTGCTCTTTCCGCCTCTGTAACTCAGCTTGCTCCTTGCAAAGTCTAGGTCACGTAGTCTCAGAAAGTGGGGGACTCACAATACTGGGAACTGGAGTTTATCTCGCTCACCCTTGTCGTGCTCTTTGCAACCACCCAGCCCCTGCAAACCCGCAGATCATGCCTGTCCATGTATAAAACTCAGTAACCCCTTTGTTTGGAGCTCAGAGCTTACAGGGTTAACCCCGCCGGCGTGTTAACCCTGAGTTCTCCAGCTCTGCGAGTGCGGCGCTTGCTGTCTCCAGTACTGGTTTCTGCAACAAATGGCGTCAGATCCGCTGCTGAGAACTTCGTCAGATGCGTTTGCTTTATGCTCACGGCAACCTCGTGATCACGGAATACTTGTAGTTTGGGTTCTAGAAGAGGAAACTGGGGCTTCGCGAGGCAAAGCCGCTTGCTGACTTGCCTTCTTTCATTTGGGCTCTGCTGGGTCTCTATCGCTTCTAGTTGCGCGGAGTGGGGCTGCTCTCTGTTGCGGAGCAGCGGCCGTAGGGCGCGTGGGTTCGGGGGTTGCGGCTCCCGGGCTTAGTTGCTCCGCGCACGTGGGATCTTCCCAGATCAGGGATCGAACCCGTGTCCCTTCACTGTCGGGCGGGTTCTCAACCACTGGATCAGCAAGGAAGCCCCACTTCCTGAGGGCCTCCATTGCGCCTTCATCCCTTGGGTGCGTCCACTGTGTGGGTAGGCCGGACTTGAGTCCCACGTGGTCTGCAAAGCCCGTGAAGTCTCAGTCTCTGAGGCTCCTGCGTTCTTTTCCCCAGCCTCTCCTTCTGGGCCCCCATCCCACCTTGGTTTCCATGGCAATAGCCAACAGCCTCTATCTACACACTAGGTGGAAGGGAATTTCTATGACTTGAAGAGGGTAGAGGGGTTGTCTTCGTCCCTTGGGGCTGTTATAACAGAATCCCCACAGACCCGGTGGGTTATGAACGACAGACGTTTCTCTCCTGCATGTCTGGGCTGGAAGTCCAAGATGCAGGCTCCAGCAGATGAAGCGCCTGGTGAGGACCCCACTTGTGAAAAGTGCGAGTGTCAGTGGCTCAGTCGTGTCGGCCTCTTTGCAGTCCCATGGACTGTAGCCCGCCAGGCTTCTCTGTCCGTGGGATTCTCCAGGCAAGCATACTGGAGCAGGTAGCCTTTCCCTTCTCCAGGGGGATCTTCCCAACCAGGAAACGAACCTAGGTCTCCTGCACTTGGCAGGCGGATTTTTTTTTTTTTTTTACCATCTAACCACCAGGGAAGCCCTCACTGGTTCGCAAATGGCTACCTTTGCTGCTGCTTCCTTTTTTTTTTTTTTCCCCTTGGCCACCACGAGGCACGTGGACTCTTATCTACCTCCCCCAGGATGGAACCTGTAACCCCTGCTCTGAAAGGCGGAATCTTAACCATCGGACCACCCGGGAAGCCTTATGAAGGGCCACTTCTAGCTGTGTCCACCAGAGGGAGCGCTTGGGGACTCTTTTATGGGGATATTAATCTCCAGCCTCGAGACCTAATCAATCACCGAAGGGCCCGCCTTCAGATACGAACACACCGGTGATGAGGCTCCGACACGAATTTGTGCGACGCAAACATTCCGTCCATAGCCGAGGGGACGCCAGGCCCGCGTGGCTGGAAAAGGAAAGGCTGAGAAAGGCTCAGACGTCCTGCTGCCCAGGACGTGTGTCGTGCCTGCTTTTGTCCCTATTAAAATGAAAACTTACATTCTTTACAAAGGATGAAAAATAAAACGAAAATTCCCTGGTGGTCCAATGGTTAGGGTTCTGCGCTTTCACTGCCCAGGGCCCGGGTTCAATCCATGTTCAGGGGATTAGGACCCTGCAAGCCGTACAGCCATACAGTTAAAAATTAAATTAAATGGTTTTGTAGTCTTTTGCGGACGCTAAAGAAATCCCAGATTCTAGGCAGCAGTGGCTGCAAGAGCCAGTAGCTCAAAGCATAGTTATTTAAATAATTAAAAATAAAGCTGTCATTTGTGAGGAGATGGATTAAATCTCAGGGCATTATGCTGAGTGAAATTAGCCAGGCAGAAAAGACAAATACAGTGTGATCTCGCTTATACATATGTGGAAACTTAAAAAAAAATCAGATTCATAGAGCAGAACAGTGGCTTCCAGGGGCTGGGGTGAGGGTGGGGAAACAGGAGATGCTGGTCCAAGTGTACAAGCTTTTGGTTTTAAGACAAACTCTGAGCTCCAGTGTACAGCGTGGCAACTGTAGATAATCAGACTGTGTCATACGCTTGGCCTTTGCTAAGAGAGTTGATCTTAAGCCTTCATTCTCAATAGAGACATAAGATTACTCAGAAAAGCACCTGGACATCGATTTTTAAGATAAATGTTTATGAAATAAATGGGTAAGTACATGCAGACAAGCAAAGGCACTGAATTCCTGAGGGCTGGGCTGGGCTGGGCTGTGGAAAGGCCCTTTTGTTTTTTCAGTGGAATTGCTGGTGGTGGTCCCACACATGCGCGAGTGAAACCGGTACACTGTGATACACACTTGTTCATCTTTTATGGGAGACAGAAATGGGGTGAGATGCCTCAGTGCATGTGCACGGTGTGTGTGTGTGTGACAGTGTGTGTGTATTCATGTATGTGTGTGTGACAGTGTGAGAGTGTGTGTGTATGTGTGTGTGTGACAGTGTGTGAGAGTGTATGTGTGTGTGAGTGTGTGTGACAGTGTGGTGTGTATGTGTGTGAGTATATGTGCATGTGTATGTATGTGACTGTGTGAGTGTGAGTGTGTGACAGTGTGAGAGTGTGTATGACAGTGTGAGAGTGTATGCGTGTGTGTGACTGTGTGTATGCATGTGTGTGACTGTGAGTGTGTGTGTGAGTGTGTGTGTGGTGTGTGTGACAGTGTGAGTGTGTATGTCTGTGAGTATGTGCGTGTGTATGTATGTGACTGTGTGACAGTGTGTATGACAGTGTGAGAGTGTGTATGTGTTCAACAAAGTGTGTGTGACTGTGTGACAGTGTATGAGTGTGTGTGTGTATACCTGTGTGTGTGAGTGTGTGTGACAGAGTGTGTGTGTGTGAGTGCGCGCATGTGTGTATGTGTGAGAGTGCGCATGAGTGTGTATGCGTGTGTGTGCGTGTGTGTGTGAGTGCGTGTGTGTGTATGCATGTGTGAGTGTGTGTTTGTGTCTGTGTGTGACAGTGTGTGTGTGTGTATGACAGTGTGTGAGTGTGTATGTGTGTGTGAGTGTGTGTGTGTGGTAGGGAGGGCATTCAGAATATTTCATAGCACTTCATTGTCACCTGCCCTGCTCTGCCCTTTCCTTTTCTTCAAATTATTCTCTTCCCTCTAATTTATTTGCTTCTCTCCACACTCCCCTAGTTTTAAGGGCAAAATAGAACCAAAACCAAAAAAAGAGCAGAGCTTCTTTCCCTTCGCCTTTATGTTGTCTCTCCCGCCTCTCTGTCTCCCCTCTCCCTCTCCGCCTCGCTCTTCCAGCCGGACCAGAGGTCAGAGGAAAGCGTGGTCCTTTCGAACCACGGGCGCCCCGGGGACCTCAGACCCCGGGCTTGGGCTGGCGGCACGGGGGCAGCTGCGGCTTCGGGAACCGTCCCCCGCTACAGGGACACCCGAAGGTGAAAGAAGCCATCTCAGGAGTAAGGATCACTCTCAAAACGTCTCAGCAGACACAGTCTCTCGCCCCGTCGGCCAGACCTGGGTTGCGGTAAACCCCCCAATCCAACCATTAGCGAGGAGACTGGGCCTCCCAGAGAGAGCGAGACCCATCAGAATTTACTCCCTTAACGAGGGCTGGGGTCGCTCTTTCATGACGCAGATTCTTACCGCAGGTTCTCACAAACCTGACTCCCCACCTCCCCCTTTTTCTTCTTCTTCTTCTTTTTTTTTTTATTGGCCATACCACCTGGCATTGAGATCTTAGTTTCCAGACCAGGGATCAAACCCGTGGCCCTACTGTGGAAGTTGGAGTCTTAACCACTGAACTGCCAGGGAATTCACCTCGCTCCCATTCATCATTCAAGCTCAAATGTCACCTCCTCTGAGAAGCCCTTCTTAAACGCCCCATGCAGAGTAACCTTGCTAGGCGCGCACTCTCCCTCACCAAATTGTCTGTCCCAGGAGTCTCCAACCTCCCGGCCTCAGAACGGTACCTCCTGTCAGATCAGTGGCAGAATTTGGATTGGAAATAAAGCGCACAATAGATGTAGTGGGCTTGAATCATCCTGAAGCCATCTCCCCGCCTCCCCATCCGTGGAAAAATCGTCTTCCACAAAACTGGTCCCTGGTGCCAAAAGCTTGGGGACCACGAGTCTATCCTTTCAGGATATTTATCACAATTGTAAATTATCTTGCCCACTTTTGATTTCTAGCAGGAAGATACCACCATTATTGGCGTTCGACAGGTAAGGGAAACAGGCGTCTTCTCCAGTCCCTGCTGGGGGAGGGGAGGTACCCTAACTCCCTTTCATCACTCAAGCCACAGCTCAAATGTCACCTCCTCCAAGAAGCCCTCCATGAACACCCAATGCAGAGTCAATGAGTGTGCACAGGTATAGATATTCCCATTGTCAGTGGAAACCATCAATAAACAATCTATATAAAAACAAACACACAAAACTTCCCTGCTGGTCCAGTGGTTAAGACTCCAAGCTTCCACTGTAGAGGCACACGGGTTCAATCCCTGATCAGGGAACTAAGATCCCACATGCCCACAAGCTGTGGACCAAAAAAAAAGAAAAGAAATCTATAGTAGGAAAAGAAAAGTTTTATTTCCACTGGATTACAAAATGGAAGAGCGTCATAAAGGCAAAAACCACAGGTAACAAATTGTCAAGAATTATCACTGAATCCGGCCAGACCGTGTGCTTGTAGAGCGAGGATTGGTTGGGGTCTGAAATGGTTGCTTAGTTACGAGGAGAGACCTTGAGCCCGTAAGGTTGCAGCTGGCAGCGGTTCGTAGCTAACGTTTTGAGAACCGGCTGGTGGTAAATGGAATCACGGATAAGCCAGAATGGCTCCCCCACCCCTCAATATGTGAACATTTCTCCTGTCTTCGTCTTGGCTTCCTCCCCATCATTTACCCGTGTTCCCTCAACTGCGGTTGCGCTGTGACCCCGGTTCTCTTAAATTATAAATCCGAGACATGCCTACCATTAAGCAAAGGTTGAAAAGGAAAATGCCCGCAGGCAGGACTGCTGAGCGGCTGCAAAGCGCAGGGCAGCGGGGGCTCGAGCCGCTAGACAGGACGCACGAGGGCGGGTTAATGCTCGACCAGGCGCCAGGCGTTTGGAACGGCTTCCTTGCCCGTCGGGGTCAGCACGAGGGCTCTCAGGCGGATGTGTGATGTGGGCAGAGAGGCGGCTGAGGCGGGCGTGGAGGGAACTCTGCACCTGGGCCGCTTCTGCTCACCCTGGTACTACTGGCCTTTGGAGCCTGATGCTAATCGGGTACCAATTCCTAGTCCCAGGAGAACTGCGGCCTGGCCTCCCCGCCCCCCGCCCCGCCCCATCTCCGGCCCCCGGTGAAAACCCGCAACGTCTGCAGACGTCCCCCAAGTGTCCGCCAGGGGGCAGACGCGCCCCTAGCTGCGGAACCGCGCTCCCAGCGGACGGCCGTAAGCACAGAGCTGAGCCCCCGAATCAGATCTTGGTTTCGGAGGTCGCGGAGCATTACCTTGAGAAGTTCCTGCTCTAAACCATCTAAATTTCTTTTTCTTCTTTAAGAAAAAAAAATTTTTTTTCTCAGAAAATTTTTTTTACAAAATCCCTTTCATTGATTGTCTAATGCCCGTGCTTAGCCGCTCAGCCCTGTCCGACTCTTTCTGACACCACGCCTCCTCTGTCCGTGAACATGTCCAGACAAGAATCCTGGGATGGATTGCCGTACATTCCTCCAAAGGATCTTCCCAAACCCAGGGATCGAACCCACGTCTCCCACATTGAAGGCGGATTTTTTTTTTTTTTTTTTTAACCATCCAAGCCACTCAGATCAGATCAGTCGCTCAGTCGTGTCCGACTCTTTGCGACCCCATGAACCGCTAGGGAAGCCCAAAAATACTGAGATGGGTAGCCTAGCCCTTCTCCAGGGAAACTTCCTGACCCAGGAATCGAACCAGGGGTCTCTTGCATCGCAGGCGGATTATTTACGAGCCGAGCCACCAGGGAAGCTTTATTTTCCACGCAAGTATTTAAGTCATGAAAACGTGTAGCTAGTCAAGAGTGGGACGATTGGGGGAAAAAAAAGAATGGGACGTTTGCATATTGCCAAGCCTTGAATGTACATGCAGTTTGTGAGAGACCAATGACTGTATTTCTGAGCACACAAATGCCTCCTTGAATTATTTGTTTTATTTTAATTTATTATTTAATTTTGTCTTTATACGTGTGATTATGTCCGCGAATTTCTGTGGCAGTTGCTACATTTTACCACTAGATGGTGATCGAAGACAAGAAATAAAGCCTTTTGCGGCGTCTCCAGCAAGACTGCTACTCTCTATTTTACCACGAGGTGGTGCTAGAAAATAAGAAATAAAGCCCTTAGGTCCGCCTTCAATAGGTTCGCTCCTCTCCCCTTACAGGTGTCAGTTGTTAGCCGGTTAAATTGAGAAGCCCCACAAGTGAGACACTTCAGGGTCACCATCACAGTTTTCCGTATTATCCGACTCTAACAGTTTTTCTCGGGGAAGGCAATGGCACCCCACCCCAGTACTTTTGCCTGGAAAATCCCATGGACGGAGGAGCCTGGTAGGCTCCAGTCCGTGGGGTCGCTAAGAGTCGGACACGACTGAGCGACTTCACTTTGACTTTTCACTTTCATGCATTGGAGAAGGAAATGGCAACCCACTCCAGTGTTCTTGCCTGGAGAATCCCAGGGACAGGGGAGCCTGGTGAGCTTCTGTCTATGGGGTCGCACAGAGTCGGACTGAAGCGACTTAGCAGCAGCAGCAGCAGCAGCAAGTTTTTCTTGAAATCAGATCAGATCAGATCAGATCAGTCGCTCAGTCGTGTCCGACTCTTTGCGACCCCATGAACCGCAGCACGCCAGGCCTCCCTGTCCATCACCAGCTCCCGGAGGTCACTCAGACTCGCATCCATCGAGTCAGTGATGCCATCCAGCCATCTCATCCTCTGTCGTCCCCTTCTCCTCCTGCCCTCAATCCCTCCCAGCATCAGAGTCTTCTCCAATGAGTCAACTCTTCGCATGAGGTGGCCAAAATACTGGAGTTTCAGCTTTAGCATCATTCCTTCTAAAGAAATTCCAGGATTGATCTCCTTCAGAATGGACTGGTTGGATCTCCTTGCAGTCCAAGGGACTCTCAAGAGTCTTCTCCAACACCACAGTTCAAAAGCATCAATTCTTCGGCGCTCAGCCTTCTTCACAGTCCAGCTCTCACATCCATACATGACCACAGGAAAGACCATAGCCTTACTAGGCGAACCTTTGTTGGTAAAGTAATGTCTCTGCTTTTGAATATACTATCTAGGTTGGTCATAACTTTCCTTCCAAGGAGTAAGCGTCTTTTAATTTCGTGGCTGCAGTCACCATCTGCAGTGATTTTGGAGCCCAGAAAAACAAAGTCTGACACTGTTTCCACTGTTTCCCCATCTATTTCCCATGCAGTGATGGGACCAGATGCCATGATCTTCGTTTTCTGAATGTTGAGCTTTAAGCCAGCCTTTTCACTCTCTACTTTCACTTTCATCAAGAGGCTTTTTAGCCCCTCTTCACTTTCTGCCATAAGGGTGGTGTCATCTGCATATCTGAGGTTATTGATATTTCTCCCGGCAATCTTGATTCCAACTTGTGTTTCTTCCAGTCCAGCATTTCTCATGATGTACTCTGCATATAAGTTAAATAAACATGGTGACAATATGCAGCCTTGACGTACTCCTTTTCCTATTTGGAACCAGTCTGTTGTTCCATGACCAGTTCTAACTGTTGCTTCCTGACCTGCATACAGATTTCTTAAGAGGCAGATCAGGTGGTCTGGTATTCCCATCTCTTTCAGAATTTTCCATAGTTTATTGTGATCCACACAGTCAAAGGCTTTGGCATAGTCAATAAAGCAGAAATAGATGTTTTTCTGGAACTCTCTTGCTTTTTCCATGATCCAGCGGATGTTGGCGATTTGATCTCTGGTTCCTCTGCCTTTTCTAAATCCAGCTTGAATATCAGGAAGTTCACGGTTCACATATTGCTGAAGCCTGGCTTGGAGAATTTTGAGCATTACTTTACTAGCGTGTGAGATGAGTGCAATTGTTCGGTAGTTTGAGCATTCTTTGGCATTGCCTTTCTTTGGGATTGGGATGAAAACTGACCTTTTCCAATCTTGTGGCCACTGCTGAGTTTTCCAAATTTGCTGGCATATTGAGTGCAGCACTTTTTGAAATAGGCACACTTTATTCATTTTCTTATTTTATTTTAATTATAGTTGATTTATTGCAACGTTTTGTAAATTTCTGCTGTATAGCAAAGTGATTGAGATATACAGATATATGCATTCTTTTTTAAAATATTCTTTTCCGTTATGGTTTATCACAGGATTTTGAACAAAATCTGTGCTTTACAGCAGGATCTTGTTACTCCATTCTAGATGTAAAAGCTTACACCTGCTAACCCCGAGTTCCCTCTCGTTTCTCCCCCAGCCCCTTCCCCCTTGGCAACCACGAGTCTGTTCTCTATGTCCGTGACTCCGCTTGGTAGACAGGCTCGGTTGTGTCATATTTCAGACTCCGCATGTAAGTGATCTTACCTGGTGTTTGTCCTCTTTCTGACTTACCTGGTATGACCATCTCTAGTTGCCTTAAAAACAAATTTTAAAAAGTACATCAGTCTCAACAGAAAACTGCAGCAGCTGCGATAAATACAAGATGATAGCAAGAGAGAGAAAAAGAGAGAGAGGAAAAAGTGGAGGCAGGGGAGGAGTCTCTAACTAGAACACTAATCCCATCAGAGCCCGGCCCTTGTCATTTCCTTTACGCTAATTCCCTCCATCAAGGCCTCAGCTCCAAATACAGTCACGCTGGCAACTGGAGTTTCCACATTTAGGAGGAGTGCGAAATGACAGAGTTGGGTCCACAGCATTTATTTTTGATGGGGGGATAATTGCTTTACGGTGTTAGTCTCTGTGGCACCACGAGGTGAAGCAGTTACATGTATACATACGTCCCCTCGCTCCTATCCCGCCCCTCCAGGCCTTCAGGGAGCACCAGGGTGAGCTCCGCATGCTGTGTAACGACGTCCCACTAGCGTCTGTCCCACACACGATACGTGTATGGTTCACGCTACTCTCCCCACTCTTCCCTGGTGCCTCAGACGGCAGAGAATCTACCTGCCATGCGGGAGACCAGGGTTCGATCCCTGGGTCAGGATAGATCCCTGGAGAAGGGAAGGACAACCCGCTCCAGTATTCTTGCCTGGAGAATCCCGTGGACAGAAGAGCCTTGCGGCCAACAGTCTCTGGGGTCACAAAGAGTCAAAGACAATTGAGTAACTATCTTTCTTTCAATTCATGTGACTATTGATTTTTGTCATTACTTCTTTTTTTTTTTTTCACATTCCAATAAATTTATTCTGTAAAAACAATACATTTTTTTGTCATTACTTCTTAAAGACTTCTCTCTCTCTCTCTTTTTTTTTTTTCTTCCAGAAAAGAACCCTAAATACTCCAATGGAAGACTTAACAATGAATATAAACAGAGTTCTCAAGAGAGAGAGGCGGGAATTCTCCAGCGGTTCAGTGGTCAAGACTCTGCTCTCCCAGCACGAGGATGAGTGCAGTCCCTGGTCAGGGCACTAAGATGCCACAAACTGCAAAGCATGACCCAAAAAAGGAAACGAGAAAAAAAAAAAAAGCTGTGGAGAGAGCGAGAGTGATGGGATAAAGATGCGGGTGAAGAGAAAATGAGGGAAGAGCACATTCATGTAGGTAAACTTGACGGGTGAAAATCTTATTGATAATTACGTGAGCCTGAACATTAGTTTCACCTATAAACACGAGGCACTGTTCCTTGTTGCCTGTTTTAATTTATGCTGAAACTCTTAAGCAACATGATGACCAGAATGTAAGGGAATACTGTTTTAGCTGAGATTTTGCCAAGTGAGGAACATCATTTCAAAAATCACAGTACCCCCGAGCAATGCCACTCAGGCCATCTGAGTTGTCAGGATACACCACATCGGTTGTTGTGTTGAGGGGAATCAACACGTGTGCAGATCATTTGGCTACTTGGTTTTATTGTTTTTCAGTCGCTAAGTCCTGTCGGACCCTTTGCGACCCCATGGGCCTCAGCACAACAGGTTTCTGTCCTCCACTATCTCCCTAGTTTGTTCAGATTCACGTCCATTGAGTCGGTGATGCCGTTCACCCATCTCATCCTCTGTCGTCCCCTTCTCCTCCTGCCCTCAATCTTTCCCAGCATCAGGGTCTTTTCCAGTGAATTGGCTCTTTGTATCAGGTGGCCAAAGTATTGGAGCTTGTGTCTGACTTCAAGCAAAATCATGCCAGAACACTTACACAGTGAAATACATGTTATTATTTTTTATTATAAATGACTTTCCTTTTGATTTTCCATTATATTATTGTTAAAACATTATGTTGATGTTTTAATATTATGCATCTAGAAAGGCAGGGTTGGGAGGGGTTGGTTTTGGGGGCTTTTTTGGCCATGACACTAGTTTCCTGGCTGGGGATAGAGCTTGGGCCCCAGTAGTGAAAGTGCCACGTCCTAACCGCCAGACCTGAGGGGGATTCCCTAGAAAGGCAGCATTAGCTAGGAGTCTCATCTCCGTATGGTTCATGGAGACATATAACATAAAATACCTGTTATAAAGAGTGAGCCCTGGGTTTGATAAAGTCAAGAAGAACTTAGCCAGGAGAAAAAAATGGTGACTTTCAAATGGAATTTTTGGTAGATGCAGGGAGCTATGAGACTGAAATCAGTGGTTAAGGAGGGAAAAGGAACTAGTGAATTTGCAAGACATTATGATGAAGGGAAGGAGAAGAAAAGGAGGTATCTAAGGAGAAGAACTCTTTTTTTTTTAAAATTAATTTGATTGGTGTGTAGCTGCTTTATGAGGTTGTGTTAGTTTCTGCTGTTGTTCAGTTGTAAGTCATGACTCTGCAACCCCATGGACCATGACACTCCAGGCCTCCCTGTCCATCACCAACTCCCGGAGTTCACCGAGACTCACGTCCATCGAGTCAGTGATGCCATCCAACCATCTCATCCTCTGTCGTCCCCTTCTCCTCCTGCCTTCAGTCTTTCCCAGCATCAGGGTCTTTTCCAGTGAGTCAGCTCTTCGCATCAGGTGGCCAAAGTAATGGAGCTTCAGTGTTAGCATCAGCCCTTCCAATGAATATTCAGAGTTGATTTTCTTTAGGATGGACTAGTTTGATCTCCTTGCTGTCCAAGGGACTCAAGAATCTTCTCTAGCACCCTTCGAAAGCTTGTACACACTTCTTACTGAATGTGAAATTGTGTGAAATGCTTAGTTTCCTGATTACTAGGCTATGATGTGCCTCTTCCACAAAATGTGACCTCCCGGTTCGATTCTTGGGTCAGGAAGATCCTCTGGAGAAAAGATAGTCTACCCACTCCAGTATTCTTGGGCTTCCCTGTGGCTCAGCTGATAAAGAATCCTCCCGAAATGCAGAGACCTGGGTTCAATCTCTGGGTTGGGAAGAGCCCCTGGAGAAGGGAAAGGGTACCCACTCCAGTATTCTGGCCTGGAGAATTCCATGGACTAGAGGCCATGGGGTCGCAAAGAGTCAGACACGACTGAGTGACTTTTGCTGAGGGAGAGGCATTTGCTGTCTCATCTCTGAGGTATCCTGCACCTGGAACAGTGCCTGGTGTGTGGTGAGCACCCAACAGCTGTTTTTCTAGTGGATGAATGAAAGTTTCTTGTGAAGATGGGTTGGGTGAAAGCCAGAGTTCATAGAAAACTTACTTGGAGGACGTACAACTATACTTTAAAACTATAAATGTGATGGGATTATATGTAATGTATTTATATACATGTCTATTCATCTTAATTGTATTTCTTTGAATTTGTATAGGGTTAGGGCATTTGGGATCTTTGTCCCTGACCAGGGATTGAACTTGCACCCCCTGCTCTGGCAGCACAGAGTCTTAACCACTGGGAAAGGACCACCAGGGAAGTCCCTTAAGTTTAATTTTTATAAATAACATTTATCATATACAACTTAAAAATCTCTAGTCAGGATAAGCATTAAAAAAAAAAATTCAGAATAAGCATTTAAACTAGAGTTGCTATCCACTATCTTCTCTGAAAGAATTCACATCTGTAAGACCAAAATTATTTGAATAGTAACACTAAGATATTTTATGCCTTTTCAACACTCATTCTCTCATAATTGTACAATGGCATTTTCTAGCAGCTATGTAGTAAGTGATATCACAACAGATTGAATGCAGGTGCAAGATTTCAACTGTCTTCTCTTAACTCAGACAACAAATAGATTGCAAAACTGTAAAACAATGCAACTTTTCTCACTTAAAATAATTTTTGGCTTTAGAAAAAAGTAATTAACAGACGCTTACTTCTTGGAAGAAAAGTTATGACCAACCTAGATAGCATATTGAAAAGCAGAGACATTACTTTGCCAACAAAGGTCCATCTAGTCAAGGCAATGGTTTTTCCAGTGGTCATGTATGGATGTGAGAGTTGGACTGTGAAGAAAGCTGAGCGCCGAAGAATTGATGCTTTTGAACTGCGGCGTTGGAGAAGACTCTTGAGAGTCCCTTGGACTGCAAGGAGATCCAACCAGTCCATTCTGAAGGAGATCAGTCCTGGGTGTTCTTTGGAAGGAATGATGCTAACGCTTAAATTCCAGTACTTTGGCCACCTCATGCGAAGAGCTGATTCATTGGAAAAGACTCTGATACTGGGAGGGACTGGGGGCAGGAGGAGAAGGGGACGACAGAGGATGAGATGTCTGGATGGCATCACTGACTCGATGGACGTGAGTCTGAGTGACCTCCGGGAGTTGGTAATGGACAGGGAGGCCTGGCGTGCTGCAACTCATGGGGTTGCAAAGAGCCGGACACGACTGAGCGACTGGACTGAACTGAACTGAATTATTTTTTTAAAAATTGTGTTACTTATGATAGCATATAATGGGTTGGTGATTGTGGGGAATTGATATGTAAAAACATTAAATTAAATTGGTCAAAAATAGTAAACCCTGGAACACAGGAACTGTAAAATGGTTTTTTTGGACCTATTCACATTTGTTATACAAGTTACACTGAAAAAATAGGAGCCCTATCTGTGTATGCATGTGTATGTATATACACAAACTGTATTAAAAACTGGAGTGTGTATCTGTGTGTGTGTGTGTGTTAGCGTGACCACATTCAGCCGTTCATCAAATCCTTATTGATTGTCTACTGTCTTGAGCAAGACAGCCTCTTTAACAGAGCACCCATACTGGCAGAAGGAAGCAGACAAGAAACACAGAAAGAACTTCAGAAAGTGTGTATATTATGTGTCTGTGTGTGTGATAGAGATGCTAGGATCAGATCAGATCAGATCAGTCGCTCAGTCGTGTCCGACTCTTCGCGACCCCATGAACCGCAGCACGCCAGGCCTCCCTGTCCATCACCAGCTCCCGGAGGTCACCCAGACTCACACCCATCAAGTCAGTGATGCCATCCAGCCATCTCATCCTCTGTCGTCCCCTTCTCCTCCTGCCCTCAATCCCTCCCAGCATCAGAGTCTTCTCCAATGAGTCAACTCTTCGCATGAGGTGGCCAAAATACTGGAGTTTCAGCTTTAGCATCATTCCTTCTAAAGAAATTCCAGGATTGATCTCCTTCAGAATGGACTGGTTGGATCTTCTTGCAATCCAAGGGACTCTCAAGAGTCTTCTCCAACACCACAGTTCAAAAGCATCAATTCTTCGGCGCTCAGCCTTCTTCACAGTCCAGCTCTCACATCCATACATGACCACAGGAAAGACCATAGTCTTGACTAGGTGAACCTTTGTTGGCAAAGTAATGTCTCTGCTTTTGAATATGCTATCTAGGTTGGTCGTAACTTTCCTTCCAAGGAGTAAGCGTCTTTTAATTTCGTGGCTGCAGTCACCATCTGCAGTGATTTTGGAGCCCAGAAAAACAAAGGAAAGAATGTGTAAATCCACTTTTTCACAGGATGACAAATATGATTATTTTAAAATAAAAACTCAAAAGCTGAACCTGCCACAGTCTAAAAGTGAAAATTATTGCAAAACAGAGTTTCTACAAAGAATGCACAAGTAGGAAAGACTAACTAGAGAACAAAGTGGAAACTATGTTAAAGCCAGAAGAAAAGTGTTAACCACAGTACTTGGTGGTGGTTGGCATTATCATTAGATAGACATCTATTCTTACATCTTGCTGCTGCTGCTGCTGCTAAGTCGCTTCAGTCATGTCCGACTCTGTGCAATCCCAGAGATGGCAGCCCACCAGGCTCCCCCGTCCCTGGGATTCTCCAGGCAAGAACACTGGAGTGGGTTGCCATTTCCTTCTCCAATGCATGAAAGTGAAAAGTGAAAGTGAAGTCGTGCAGTCATGTCCAACTCTTAGCGACCCCATGGACTGGAGCCTACCAGGCTCCTCTGTCCATGGGATTTTCCAGGCAAGCGTACTGGAGTGGGGTGCCATTGCCTTCTCCGATTCTTATATCTTACTTTCTAATAAAAATATATGTACGTGTGAAATTGATGCATAGTAGACTTTCATGTATTATTTTGTTTTTCACTCAAAAATATATCTTGTATATCAGTGCCTTTCTTGTAAACTGACAGAAGCAAGTTTAGAAATATCTTGTAAAACTACATCACAGTATCGATGAAAACTCAATCAACTATCTGTAAATTATAATGTAAGCCTAAATTACAAACATCAAATGGTGAAAACTGCCTTGTGTCCGTAAGAATAACTGATAGCCTTCATTTGTAAAGAATTTTTATAAATTAATGGGGAAAAAGTTAATTCACCTTTAATGTAAGAGATACATAAGCAAAAGCATTAGTAAGCAGCCAAAGAGAAAACATGTATAATCAAAAAATAGAGAAAGATGTACAACACTTGTACTACAAATAAGATACATTTCTGCTAACCTACTGACAAAAATTAAATGATTGTAATACCTTAATGATGGAAAAAGTGAAAGTTGCTCAGTCGTGTCCGACTCTCCATGGAATTCTCCAGGCCACAATACTGGAGTAGGTAGCCTTTCCCTTACTCCCAATCCAGGATCTTCCCAACCCAGGAATCGAACCCAGGTCTCCCACCCTGCAGGCAGATTCTTTACCAGCTGAGCCACAAGGGAAGCCCAAGAATACTTGAGTGGGTAGCCTATCCCTTCTCCAGGGGATCTTCCCAACCCAAGAATCGAACAGGGGTCTCCTGCATTGCAAGCGGATTCTTTTCCAACTGAGCTGTGAGGGAGGCCTAGATACACACTCAAATACTGTTATGCTATGCTAAGTCGCTTCAGTCGTGTCCGACTCTGTGCGATCCCATAGACAGAAGCTCACCAGGCTCCCCCGTCCCTGGGATTCTCCAGGCAAGAATACTGGAGTGGGTTGCCATTTCCTTCTCCAATGCATGAAAGTGAAAAGTGAAAGTGAAGTCGCTCAGTCGTGTCAGACTCTTAGCGACCCCATGGACTGGAGCCTACCAGGATCCTCTGTCCATGGGATTTTCCAGGCAAAAGTACTGGGGTGGGGTGCCATTGCCTTCCCCGCAAATACTGTTAAGGTGATGTAAATTGGTGAAAGTGAAGTTGCTCAGTCATGTCCAACTCTTTGCAACACCATGGACTGTAGCCTGCCAGGCTCCTCTGTTCACAGAATTCTCCAGGAAAGAATACTGGGGTGGGTTGCCATTTCCTCCTCCGAGAGAATCTTCCCGACCCAGGGATTGAACCCACATCTCCTGCGTCTCCCGCACTGGCAGGCAGGTTCCACCAGAGCCAGGAGGGAAGCCGAGGTGGAGATGAAGAAAGCCTGATTCAGCGTGTGGATTTGGGAAGGATTTTTCCACTCTCTGCGACCTTGGACATTGGCACTTTCAGAAGGGAGTGTGCGTGCAAAGCTGGAATGATGACAGCTACCTGCCCCTTGACCGCTTCTCGGGAACAGCTGGTGAACTCGGATCCAGATGGCTTCTCCTTTCGGGGAATTTAAGGTCCAGTGAAGACAGGTTCCTGGGAAGGGGGCACTGAAGTTATGGCCTGGCGGCAAAGGGACCAAGGGCATGACATGTTGGGGGGAGGGCAGCAGGGCACCCGCCCATGCCCCCTCTTCACCCTCCAGACCTTGTGTGAGGACCGCTCAGGGAATCGGAGACGCGTTCATTATCGTGATGGAAGACCTTCCCTTTCCCTGCGGCATGCTGCGCTCAGCACTGTTATTGCCGGACCGTGAAGGAAGGGGGCCACTCACTGCCCACAGTCATTTCCAATGATGCATCCCTGTTGCCTTACTTGGGTGACTCAGAAAAGCCCCTTAATCTAATGTTTTGGGAGCTCAGTCTCCCTACCAGTGATTTTTTTCCATTTTTGGGCTGCGCCGGGTCTTCCTTGCCGCGCAGGCATTTCTCCCTCTGCTGTGGGCGTGGAGGCCGCTCACCGTGGAGGCTTCTCCGGCGTGGAGCGCAGGCCCCAGAGCACAGACTCTGTACTTGTGGTGTGTGGGCTCAGCTGCTCTGCGACTTGTGGGAACTACCTGGATCAGGGATCGAACCCACTTTCCCTGCATCGCCAAGAGGATTCTTAATTACTGGTTCACCAGGGAAGTCCCCTACTGGTTAAATATCGATAAAACTGAATATTGCATGCTCACTTGCAAAATTAAACTGTACTGAGGTATTTGAACCAAATAGACTGATCTGCAAGAAACCTGAATAAAAGTCACAGAATTCTGCTTCCTGCAGGAACAGAACCCCAGGTTTCCCCAGATGAGGCACCCTGGTAGTCTAATATAGTCTATACTGTTGTTTTGCAATCGCTAAGTTGTGTCCGACTCTTCACGGCCCTGTGGACCGCAGCACGCCAGGCTCCTGTCCTCCTCTGTCTCCCAGAGTTTGCTCAAACTCATATCCATTGAATCGGTGATGCTATCTTACCTTCTCATTACAGCAAACAAACAAAAACCCAGACACTTAAAGTTCTAGGCTGTGAGACATCAGAACAACCCTTTAAGTTAGACTAGAGGCATGAAGCACCGGTTTCTCAAACAAGATAAGTTGTTAGGCTTGGTTGTGGCAAAGAGTTCCAAGTCAGCTAGCCAGTGTTAGGCTTGTGGTATACTAACATAATCTGGGTGATTGGGGAGGGGTGCACTTGGAATGCTTTTGAGAGTGGATTAACTTACAGGATTGTGGAGGGAGATGAGTTTAAAACGTGTTATCTTTTTCTCATAACAATGCTAAGCAATCATTGCCCAGATGTGACCAAGGATAGCTCTCCAGACTGATTCATGTCTTTTGAGGATGAACTGTGGCTGGGCAAAGGGCAATTTTTATGTTGGTTTCATTGGGGTTCTGATACTTCTTTTCTAAAACTGAAATATCAGAGGGGAGTCACCATTCCTGACGGCCTGAAAAGAAATGAGCAAATGGGTGGGGAAAAGAAGGGAAATTAAGAGAGTTGTTTTCTTAAATTTCTGAAAGCTCTCTGTTTTGAGATGTATGTCTCTTCATGTCTCTCTCTTTTTCTCTCTTTCTCTCTGAATTTTGATAATTATCTGCTATGAGAGTTGACCATCTTACTCCATTCCCTTCCTCTGTATATACATTTTAATTTATCTATTTGGCCTGTGCTGGGTCTTGGTCACTGCCTGGGCTTTCTCTGGTTGCAGCGAGCGGGGCCGCTCTCCGCTGCAGTGCAGGGCTTCTCACCGAGGTGCTTCTCTTGGTGCGGAGCCCAGCTCTGGGCACGTGGGCTCAGAAGTTGCAACACGCAGGCCCTAGAGCTCAGGCTCGGTAGTTGTGACAAATGGACGTCGCTGCGCCGCAGTACATGGAATCTCCCCTGACCGGGGATCAAAATGGGGTCCCCTGTATTGCCAGGTGGATTCTTTAGCACTGAACCACCAGGGAAGCCTTCTGTGTCTCTGTTTTGAGATGTATGGCTCTCTCCCTTTTGTCCCTCTATCTCTCTCTCTGAATTTTGCTAATTATCTGGTACACCAGCTCATCACCTTCCCCATTCCCCTCCTCTGTGTATATGTGACATGGGCGGTTGCACATCCAGCATTTATTCTTCTTCCAACCAATTCTTCCTAATGTGGCATTCATCACTCAGTCACGTCGACTCTTTGCAACCCCATGGACTGTATAGTCCATGGAATTCTCCAGGCCAGAATACTGGAGTGGGTAGCCTATCCCTTCTCCAGGGGATCTTCCCCACCCAGGAATCGAACTGGGGTCTCCTGCATTGTAGGCGGATTCTTTACCAACTAAACCATCAGGGAAGCCATTCTTCCTAATAAAATTGTCCCAATTTTTCTTGTAACAACCCTTCTGCAATCCAGCCCTCCTATTACAGTGAATGCTGATTTATCCCCAGTTGCAGGGTAATGATAATTGTTTTAGGATTGACCAGCCCTTGACACAGTGAAATATCAGGTATTACTTCATGGGAAATAGATGGGGAAACAGTGAAAACAGTGGCAGACTTTATTTTGGGGGGCTCCAAAATCACTGCAGATGGTGATTGCAGCCGTCAAATTAAAAGACGCTTACTCCTTGGAAGGAAAGTGATGACTAACCTAGATAGCATATTGAAAAGCAGAGACATTACTTTGCCAACAAAGGTCCATCTAGTCAAGGCTATGGTTTTTCCTGTGGTCATGTATGGATGTGAGAGTTGGACTGTGAAGAAAGCTGAGTGCCGAGGAATTGATGCTTTTGAACTGTGGTATTGGAGAAGACTCTTGAGAGTCCCTTGGACTGCAAGGAGATCCAACCAGTCAATTCTAAACGAGATCATCCCTGGGTGTTCTTTGGAAGGAATGATGTTAAAGCTGAAATGCCAATACTTTGGCCACCTGATGCAAAGCGTTGATTCATTGGAAAAGACTCTGATGCTGGGAGGGATTGGGGGCAGGAGGAAAAGGGGACGACAGAGAATGAGATGGCTGGATGGCATCACTGACTCGATGAACGTGAGTCTGAGTGAACTCTGGGAGTTGGTGATGGGCAGGGAGGCCTGGCGTGCTGCAGTGAGTGACTGAACTGAACTGAATTGGTTAAATATCATATCACTGTATCTGTGACTGAAAGTGGGTTCTGCCTGCTCAAAACTCAAAGGCCACTAAAGAGGCCAGGTCGATGGAAAGGAAAGTTTGCTTTATTTTAGATGCTGGCAACTGGTGGGGGGGCGGGGTTGAACTCCCTCTGCCCTCCCCCACCCCACCCCCCCTGACAATCAGGGGCCAAGGGCAGTTATAGACAGAGGGAGAAACAGCAGAAACAGCCGGACCATGCAGAAACAGCACAGCCAGCTCTGACCGTCACCTTGAAGTTGACCATCAGCGGTCTGACCAGCGCTTTAGGGACGATTCATCTTCAGCTCCAGGGTTTGTTCCCATCTCTTTGAGGCCAGTTCTCAGAATTGTGGCAGCTTATGTCGTGACTACAGTTGGGTCATCATATGGTGGAAGTTTCAGTATCTACAAGACAGCTCACAGGATATGGCTCAGAATATTGTCTCTAGCCCTTGAGAAGGAACTAAAGGTCCTTGACTCTGCTTATTGACTGAACTATTACTGTTTGATCTCCTTTGACTGTTTTCCTTTGCTTCTGCATTTTCTTACTTCTCTGATTAAACTTGTTCTTTGGCTAAAATTTTTCCACAGCCTAAAGGCAGGCTGAGGACATGGGAGGCAAGAACCATAGGGTCCTCCTCCACTTCATATGAAGAATAGGAGAAAAACCCAGATGGGAGAATGCTGGTAAACCGATTTGCCCAATAATCAGTGGTGCTTAGAACAAAGACAGCATTAAGGTAAGAAGAAAAAGTTGGCATGTAAAAGAGAAAAGCCAGGGACAGGACTGTGAAGTCGTTGAACGAAGAGGCTAGATTTTTGTTCCAGTAAAAGTACAGAACTGCCTCTTACAAATGGTTAAGTTGTATAGATCTGTAAATAACTGCTCTAAGGACATGTTTAGAGACCCGATCCTAAGCCTCCTTTTCTCCTTGGCTATAAAACTCAGGTTTAATTGGTTAGTTGACTTCATTCTGCGTGATCATGATATGATAAATAAAATTAAATGCCACAGGAAAGAAAACTAAGAACGAGATATAGAAATCCCCCTTGGCTTACCTAAATTCAGCAGCATCACTGGGCAACATTAGTTATCCACCTTTTAAGCCATCTTTCATCACCCGCCCCTCCTAACAGCCCCCCGAAAGAGCGTATATATTTTTTAACGTTCTTTTTTCTTATAAACTTTTTGTTTGTTTATCTTGGCCCGCGCTGGGTCTTCACTGCAGTGTACGGGCTTCTCATCGTGGTGGCTTCTAGAGCACGGACTCAGTGGCTCCATAGCACGTGAGGTCTTCCAAGACAGGGGATTGAACCTATGTCTGATAAGTGGATCCTTATCCACGGCGCCACCAGGAAAATCCAAAACTGGATTCTGAATCTGTGTTTTCTGGAGAACTACCACACTTTCATGCTAACTCACTCAGTCACGTCTTGTTGTGGCTCCTCTGTCCTTGGGATTTCCCAGGCAAGAATACCGGAGTGGGCTGCCATGCCCTCCAGGGGATATTCCCGACCCAGGGATCGAACCCACGTCTCCTTCAGCTCCTGCGCTGCAGGCTGGTTCTCTACCACTGAGCCATCAGGGAAGCCCAAGAACTGCCATAGCTTTAGCATGTAAGTAGTCCCCCAAAAGTGTCTTTTAGCTAAGCCTAAGGAGAACACGGAATGAATATTATTACGTAGGGTTTTCCACTACTGATAATACATTCTAGAGTAAAGTGTATGTGTGTACTTTTTTTTCTTCAGGTTACATAAGTTTTCCTTGCAAAGAAGAGGATGAATCCTCTAAAGATACACGGCTTTGTTCCCATTTGGAGCAAGAGAGAGAAGTTCTTGTGGAAACAGTGGAAGACGAGAAGGAAATTAGCCTGGCAGTCATCTTCAACTCTGAAGGATTTATCCGGGTTTTTCAGCTCAGCAACAATATTACAAGTGTGGTCCTTATACACTGTGGAAAGAGACAAAGCTGTCTGCCTTTAACTCTGCAAAACAACAGCTGCTTGTTCATTAACAAATTATCCTACAGGGATGCTGAACAGTTGAAGGCCTTTCTGGATGCAGTCTGTCAAAACAAATCCCAGCCACCCATGAAACATGATCGTGATTGGGGTGTTTTTGGTGAGAGGAATACACAGGAGACAGACAAAACTCCGTCTCACCAAGTCCGTGACAAAGCCCTGCGATGCAGCCTTTAATACAGAAAAAGCAAATGAAACCCTCTCCCCTCCAAAGATGACTTTGTTCAAGTCACCAACACTTGCCGGAACAGGACTCTGAGAAAACCAAGGAACACAGAGGGAAAAAATGCTATCACTTGGTCGAGAGAGGAATGAAGGGTCTCGGAAAGGAAGCAACCCTGAACTGAACAGAAATTGAAGACCAATTTGTTTGGGTATACAGAAAGTGACAAGGAGGAACTGCTGTATTCAGAAGGTCAAGAAAAACTTAGAAATCCAACCTGTGGATCTACATGCAAGATCATCTCTACTGAAAATGCCAGTCCAGCTCAGACTATTGTGTCAACCCAGGCTCTCTCTTGCAAAACAGGTTTGGAGTTTCCATCAGAACAAATATATAACCATGATGACCTAAGATGGGATGATCTTGACACTCACCCAGAATTCTGGCAAGGGTTCCCCAACCTGGGGAACACCCGTTACATGAATGCAATTTTACAGTCACTGTTTGTGATTCCCTCATTTGCTGATGGCTTACTCATGAAGGGCATATCGTAGGAGAAAATTCCCTTTGTCGCTTTTATTACGTGCCTGACCCAGCTACTTGCTTTAAAAGATATTTGTAACCTGGAGGGCAAGAAAGAGCTACTTGTCAATATTAAAAATGCTATTTCAGCCATCGCAGAGACTTTCTCCAGCATTGTGCAGTACGACGCTTATGAGTTTTTAGGATACTGTTTAGAGCAGCTGAAAGAAGTCATGGAAAAATTAACCACCACTTTGAAGACTGAGCAGAAACCAGGGATGGAAATTCATCTTTGCAGATGTATGTGGATAACGCTGCCTGCCAGACATTTGTTTGTCCCCTTGTGGCTAACTTTGAGTTTGAATGGCAGTGCTCCATTATCTGTAAAGCCCTTGGACAGGTCATTCTCAAGACAGAGCCAAGCCATTATCTTTCTATCAACCTTCCCCAAGAAACGAAACTACAACCGTCCTCTATTCAGAATTCTTTTGATCTTTTCTTTAGGGCAGAAGACCTTGAGTGTAGCTGTAATGAATGCACCCACGAGACATCTGTTGCAATGCACAAATTCAATAAGCTTCCCGGAGTGCTCATCGTCCATCTGAAATGCTATACCTTTAATGATGCTTGGTTGCTAGTGAAGGATAACCAACCAGTTGCTTTTCCTAAAGTTTTAAACTTGTCTTCTCATTGCAGTGAGAGCACCAAGTTACCTTTTCCTACTGCCAGTAACACACCTCCTGGGGACTCCAAAATGCTAGAAGTCTTCTGGAGATGGTTTCTGAGATCCTTGCCCCATCGTCACCTTCAAAAAAGTTGATCTCAGAATCCAGGTATTCCTTGGCAAAGAATGCTGAACCACTAATGTTCCAGAAGATCATTGAAGGGTCAAGCCAAGAACAGCAGCAGAGAGACCTGGAAAATGATCCTAAACGGAATATAACAGCTTCAGAAATGGCAGAAAAGGAGCTGCCAGCAGCTGACTCAGGGATGGATCAAGAACACACGTATCTTATGATCTGTGAAGATGCACGTGAACTTACCAGCAGCCCACAACAAGTCTCAGAGAGGCTCAGCTCCAGGAGGCGCCTGAAGATCCGGACTTTTAGAGATCTGAGAAAGCCACGCATTTGTAGAGCAGATGTGGGCAGTGTCATGGAGTCCACTGAAGACTTTTATAAGGCTCATGAAAACAGGATTCCAGAAAGATCTCAAGGCGTGGCTGAAAAACTGCAGAAGTGCAATAGGAAAAGAATCGTCAAGGAATTCCCCTGAAGGGAATCACCTCCAGGCGTCAGGGAGCTGGGTGCCCAGGAATACATAGAAAAGGACTTCCAGGATCATCAGAAAGATCACAGGGACTCCCTTGGCGCTTTGGGTTCTGATACGAACCCTGGAATTTTAGACCGTGAGGACACAGAAACTGAAGCCGAAGGGTAATACCAGCTCATCTGTGTCCTCAGCCATCTCGGGAGCCCCCCAGATTCAGGCCATCGCATCAGCGATGTTTACGACTTTCAGAAGCAGGCCTGGTTCACGTACCATGACCTACTAGTATCAGAAATCCAAGAGTCCGTGATGCAGGAGGCTAGGCTTCACACTGGGTGTATCTTCTTTTATATGCACGATGAGATCTTTCAGGCACTGTTGAGAAAGGCAAGGAATTCTCACTTAGAGTGGAGATAGGGGAGATCCCTCAAGAGGCATAAGAAAAAGATGACTCTGGACTTTACTGGTGGCTCAGTGGATAAGAATCTGCCTGCCAATACAGGGGACACAAGTTTGATTCCTAGCCCGAAAGATCCCACATGCTGCAAAGCAACTGCACCCGTGGCCACAACTACTGACCCTATGTTCTAGAGCCTGGGAGCCGCAACTGCTGATGCTCAAGCATCTAGTGGCCATGCTCCACAGTTAGAGAAGCCACCGCAACGAGAAGCCTGCTCATTGCAGCTAGAGAGGAGCCCCGGCTCCCCGCAACGAGAGAAAGCCTGCTCACCACAACGAAGACCCAGAGCAACCGAAAAGTAAAAATAAACAAAAATTTTAAAAAGAAAGAGGTTTAACTTAAAAAAAAAAAAAAAAGGAAAGAAAGAGATGACTCTTGCACAAATCTGCTTGCCTGCTTCACCCAGTCCCTCTTCCTCCGTGGAAGGAAGATTCTGAATTCTACCCAGAGATGAGAAGACAAGGAGCTTGAAAGTGAAGTTCAAACAGAAACTCTTCTTATGGGAAATAAGCGTGCTAACTCTGCAGCAGACCCCAAAGCTCAAACTGAGACGGGTCGTCCTAGCCTGTAGGACTGGAAAATCGCTTTTGGGGTGGTTTTCAAAATATTGGTCCTGCAGTGGCAGCAGTAGCTGGAGGCTGGTTAGAAATGAAACATCCTGGATCCCGTTTCAGACCAACTGAATTGGAAACTAGGGGCACGACTCAGTAATTGACGGAGATCTGGTGTTCCAGAAAATATAAGAGCCGCTGCTTTATTGTGAAGAGTATCTTCGTACATTTCACTGGTGTGTATATGAGTTGTTTGTTTTATGTAAAGGATTTTTTTTGTTTGTTTTATGTAAAGGATTTTAATTGTGTGTTTTCAAGTTCCTCACACACATGCATACCTTTCCGTTGTAAATGTGTTAAAATAAAACCCCATCCAATATATGTACCATTGACTGGGCTTCACAAAGTTTTGTGACTGATTACTGGTAAAATTTGCTATTTTAAAATACAATCAACTGTATTTTTACATTCTTCCAGGAATTGCAGGGAAATCCCTGGTGGCTCAGACGGTAAAGCGTCTGTCTACAATGTGGGAGACCTGGGTTCGATCCCTGGGTCGGGAAGTTCCCTGGAGAAGGAAATGCAACCCACTCCAGTACTCTTGCCTAGACAATCTCATGGACAGAGGAGCCTAGTGTCCATGGGGTCGCAAAAAGTCGGACACAACTGAGCAACTTCACTTTCACTTTCAATTAATGGGAAATTCAGTTTATTAAAAAATTATTGAATAAATAATTCAATAAAAAATTATATGAGATTGATTTTGAAAATCCAAAAGCATCTTAAAATGTTGAAAGTTCAAAAGCATCTTAAAATGTTGCTGAAGTTATTAATATGAATAAGACTATACATATTCATAAACTATGGAAAATTCTGAAAGAGATGGGAATACCAGACCACCTGATCTGCCTCTTAAGAAATCTGTATGCAGGTCAGGAAGCAACAGTTAGAACTGGTCATGGAACAACAGACTGGTTCCAAATAGGAAAAGGAGTACGTCAAGGCTGCATATTGTCACCATGTTTATTTAACTTATATGCAGAGTACATCATGAGAAATGCTGGACTGGAAGAAACACAAGTTGGAATCAAGATTGCCGGGAGAAATATCAATAACCTCAGATATGCAGATGACACCACTCTTATGGCAGAAAGTGAAGAGGGGCTAAAAAGCCTCTTGATGAAAGTGAAAGTGGAGAGTGAAAAGGTTGGCTTAAAGCTCAACATTCAGAAAACGAAGATCATGGCATCTGGTCCCATCACTGCATGGGAAATAGATGGGGAAACAGTGGAAACAGTGTCAGACTTTGTTTTTCTGGGCTCCAAAATCACTGCAGATGGTGACTGCAGCCATGAAATTAAAAGACGCTTGCTCCTTGGAAGGAAAGTTATGACCAACCTAGATAGCATATTCAAAAGCAGAGACATCACTTTACCAACAAAGGTTCGCCTAGTCAAGGCTATGGTCTTTCCTGTGGTCATGTATGGATGTGAGAGCTGGACTGTGAAGAAGGCTGAGCGCCGAAGAATTGATGCTTTTGAACTGTGGTGTTGGAGAAGACTCTTGAGAGTCCCTTGGACTGCAAGAAGATCCAACCGGTCCATTCTGAAGGAGATCAATGCTGGAATTTCTTTAGAAGGAATGATGCTAAAGCTGAAACTCCAGTATTTTGGCCACCTCATGCGAAGAGTTGACTCATTGGAGAAGACTCTGATGCTGGGAGGGATTGAGGGCAGGAGGAGAAGGGGACGACAGAGGATGAGATGGCTGGATGGCATCACTGACTCGATGGATGCGAGTCTGAGTGACCTCCGGGAGCTGGTGATGGACAGGGAGGCCTGGCGTGCTGCGGTTCATGGGGTCGCAAAGAGTCGAACACGACTGAGCAACTGATCTGATCTGATACATATTCATACATGTATAACATAACCTAGTAGCCAAGGCTTAAACAGTCTTACAGTACTGAGTGTCAGTAGGTCATAGGAGTAAGGGTGTGAAAGTTGAGAGGATTTTGTGAGTACAAAGAGATAAAGTCCTGGTGAGGAAAAAATTAACTAATCCTGGTGGGAAATTCCCTGGGATTCCAGTGGTTAGAACCTAGGGCTTTAACTGCCAGGGGCCCAGGTTCAATCCCTGGTCGGGGAACTAAGACAAAAAAAAGGAAAAAAAAAAATCCCCGTGATGTATAAAATATAGGGCAAGTTTACACAGTTAGATGCAGGAAACAGGAGGTGGGAGGAAGCAAACAGAACTACGCACAAGGTTTTTTAAAGTATTATTTTTAGCATTTAAGGGGGAAAGACAGAAAGTACTGTATAAAAAAGAAACAGATTTTTTTTATTTAAAAAAAAAGAATTAAAAATAAATAAAGGAATTTTAAAAAAAGAAACAGAAACATGTCAATAATTCCACTATTAGTGTTTTTGCGTTCTCTTCCAATCCTACATACATAACTATGAAATATAAATTTGTTTACACATAGTTTAATGTCCAAAATAATGTGCTTGTCAATGTGTTACCTCACCTACTTTGCTCTCTCTACTTCTCACATGTGTGTTTGACCTTCTTGGGCGTCGCTGAAGGGCAGGGAAAGCAATAAAAGCAATAACTCTGTAAGCCCACCCAGGCATTGAGAGGGTAACAGGCAGGAAGGCCAGGGGTCTCCAAATAGAGGAAACAGGCTGTAAGTGTCAGACATTTTTCTCTCTCTTAAGTGGCAGGAGGAATCAAACTAGTGATATTTTTTTCTTCTCTATATAAATTTAAAAGGAGGTTTCTCTTAAAATACTCTGTTGCCATAAGGACACCTGGTTTCACCTGAAGTTAATGCATTAACTTCACCTAAAGTTAATGCATTTTTCTTATGGAAATGTTTGTCTTAAGCTATGCTAATATACTATGCATTTACCCCAGACTCTGTCTTCAAGTCGGTTCCACCTAATGGCTTAGACCTTACTTGACAAACCAGCATGTTGCACCCCACCCCAGTACTTTTGCCTGGAAAATCCCATGGACGGAGGAGCCTGGTAGGCTCCGGTCCATGGAGTCGCTAAAAGTCGGACACAACTGAGCGACTTCACTTTCACTTTTCACTTTCCTGCATTGGAGAAGGAAATGGCAACCCACTGCAGTATTCTTGCCTGGAGAATCTCAGGGACGGGGGAGCCTGGTGAGCTTCCGTCTATGGGGTCGCACAGAGTCAGACACGACTGAAGCGACTTAGCAGTAGCAGCAATCTATGTAAACGAAACTATCTGTGTGGTGATCTGCTCTTCTACAAGATTCAAGTCAACCATTTTATGGCCCGAGATGAATCATCTGGTGCCAAGATTATCCCAAAATGCATTTTATGGATGGGGGGCCTGGTGTCATTCTGAGTTTTAAGACATTCCTTTCTTTGATTAACAGACTGCTAGTGACTATATAACATCCAGCTGAAGACTAGCAGGGGGGCACTCTTTCTGCCCCCTTCTGATGCCTATGTCAGAAGCTTTCTCTATCTCCTTTATACTTTACTAAAACTTTATTACACAAAAGCTCTGAGTGATCAAGCCTCGTCTCTGGCCCCAGATTGAATTCTTCTCCTCTGGAGGCCAAGAATCCCATCTTTTCGTTCAACAACAACCTTTCAGCATGTTGTAAAGCCCTTTAAAAAGTAACAGCCAAGTTTTGTGAACAGAAATGAACGGTTCAAGTCATATTCTGCTTTCAAAGTCATAACAAGTACAGATGAATTAAATGAAAAAATAAAACAAGTAACTCTAAAACCCATTGCATTTACAGATGCCACGAGAAGAAAGGCCATCAATTCCAAGGTCAAAGTCTCCTTCACACCATGATAACACCACTGACTTGTGAAGCCAAAGGTGGAGTCCCACATGCTGATTTACAAAAACCAACCTTGACGGCAGGGAGTTTAAAGAAAACTACTGGGCTTCGTGGATACCAGAGATCTGCAGCATCCGATGATTCCCTGGATGCTTGATTTTCATTTTACCCCTTTACATATAATGTAATTTCCTCTCTCCTGTCCTCACCCATGACTTCACAAGGTCTCCTAGCTTCCCTCCCCGATCTTCCCTCCACATCCACGTCCTCTGTTCCTTTGCCTCCAGTTGTCTTTGCCTTCTTGTGCATTTCTTTTCTTCTCCCCCAGGGCACTGTCAAGTGTAAAGAAAGCTCAATATCCAAAAAAGAAAGTCGTGGTAAGCAATCATCTTTTATTTATTCGTTGATTTACAATGTTGGGTTCATTTCTGCTCTAGGGTGAAGTGATTCAGTTATACATATATGCAGTCTTTTTCACACTTTCTCCATTGTGGTTTATCCCAGGGTATTGAATATAGTTTCCTATGCTCTGCAGTAGGACCTTGTGGTTTATCCCTCCTGTATATAATCGTTTGCATCTGCTAATCTGAAACTCCCAAGCTACCCCTCTCCCACCCCTCAGCCCCCATGGCAACCACAAGTCTGTTCTCTGTGTCTGTGAGTCTGGTTTTGTTTCACAGATACGTTTGTGTCATATTTTAGATTACACAAGTAAGTGATACATGGTATTTTCTTTCTCTGACTCATTTCATTTTGTGTGATAATCTCTAGGTCTATCCGGATCTCTGCAAATGGCATTATTTCACTCTTTTTTATGGATGAGTAAACTCCGGGAGTTGGTGATGGACAGGGAAGCCTGGCGTGCTGCATTCCACTCTTTGCTGGGGTCACAAAGAGTCGGACACGACGGAGCGACTGAACTGAATATCCCATAGTATATGTACCACATCTTTATCCAGGTATCTGGTGATGGACATCTAGTTTGCTTCCAAGTCTTGGCAGTTGTAAATAGTGCTGTTGTGAACATAGGGGTGCATGTATTTTTTCAAATTATAGTTTTGTCTGACTATATGCCCAGGAGTGGGATTGCAGGATCATATGGCAGCTCTATGTTTAATTTTTTGAGGAATCTCCATACTGTTTTCTATAGTGGCTGTGCCAATTTACATTCCCACAAACAGTGTAGGAGGGTTTCCTTTTCTCCACACTCTTTTCAACATTTGTTATTTGTAGGTTTTTTTTTTTTTTTTTTGAGGGGACACCTCATGGCAGGTGGGATATTAGTTTCCCAACCAGGGATGGAACTTGTACCCCCTGCTGTGGAAACTGGACCACCAGGGACGTCCCCAAGGCAAGAACTGTAAGTGCAGGAACAGAGTTTATTATTAGAGACACAGCATAGCAACAAGTGGGAGAGCACACAGAGAAACATTTTGTGAAGCTAAGGCAGAACCAAGGCAGAGATGCATGCCCAGAGAGAAAGGATGCGGTGTTCTAGAGGAGGGGTGCAGTGAGAGGCAGTTACGCCGTTTATATAGGACAGGTCTCCTGGGTCTTTGTTCACCTTTACCCAGTGATCTGACTCTTTTTCCATACTTGACCTACCCCAGGACCCTACCCTGAGGTGCACAGGCACCCTTCAGCTGAGATGGATCTCAAAGTGAAGGCTTCTGGGAGAAGCAAGACCCACTATTCAACATTGTGTGTGTTCAATCACTAAGTCCTGAGTCTTTGCAACTTCATGGGCTGCAGCTTGCCAAGCCTCCCTCTCCATCACCACCTCCCAGAGTTTGCTCAAACCCATGACCATTGAGTTGGTGATGCCATCCAACCACTTCATCCTCTGTTGTCCCCTTCTCCTCCTGCCCTCAATCTTTCCCAGCATCAGGGTCTTTTCCAGAGTTGGTTCTTCGTCCCAGGTGGCCAAAGGCTCATTATGGCCTGGCAATATCCTCTGATTTTTTGACCCCATGAAGGCTTTTGTGCATGTGTGATGCTGAAGAAGCTCTTGAGAGACCCTCGGACAACAAGGAGATCAAACCACTCAGTCCTAAAGAAAATCATTGGAAGGGCTGAAGCTGAAGCTCCAATACTTTGGCCACTTGATGAGCCAACTCATTCAAAAAAAAACCCTCATGCCGGGAAAGATTGAAGGCACAAGGAGAAGGGGTGGCAGAGGATGAGATGATTAGATAGCATCACCAACTCAGTGGACATGAATTTGAGCAAACTCAGGAAGGACAGGAGAGCCTGGTGTGCTGCAGCCCATGGGGTTGCAAAGAGTCAGATACAACTCAGCAACTGAACAACATTGTCTCCCTTGCCCCAAGGATGGGAGGTGAGTGATCTCTTAATCTTTTTACAGTGCTTAGTCCAAGTCTATCCCTGCCATCAGTTCAGTTCAGTTCAGTTCAGTCACTCAGTCATGTCCGACTCTTTGCGACCCCATGAATCGCAGCACGCCAGGCCTCCCTGTCCATCACCAACTCCCGGAGGTCACTCAGACTCACGTCCATCGAGTCAGTGATGCCATCCAGCCATCTCATCCTCTGTTGTCTCCTTCTCCTCCTGCCCCCAATCCCTCCCAGCATCAGAGTCTTCTCCAATGAGTCAACTCTTCGCATGAGGTGGCCAAAGTATTGGAGTTTCAGCTTTAGCATCATTCCTTCCAAAGAACACCCAGGGAAGATCTCCTTCAGAATGGACTGGTTGGATGTCCTTGCAATCCAAGGGACTCTCAAGAGTCTTCTCCAACACCACAGTTCAAAAGCATCAATTCTTCGGCGCTCAGCCTTCTTCACAGTCCAGCTCTCACATCCATACATGACCACAGGAAAGACCATAGCCTTGACTAGGTGAACCTTTGTTGGTAAGGTAATGTCTCTGCTTTTGAATATGCTATCTAGGTTGGTCATAACTTTCCTTCCAAGGAGTGAGTGTCTTTTAATTTCATGGCTGCAGTCACCATCTGCAGTGATTTTGGAGCCCAGAAAAATAAATTCTGACACTGTTTCCACTGTTTCTCCATCTATTTCCCATGTAGTGATGGGACCAGATGCCATGATCTTCGTTTTCTGAATGTTGAGCTTTAAGCCAACCTTTTCACTCTCCACTTTCACTTTCATCAAGAGGCTTTTTAGCCCCTCTTCACTTTCTGCCATAAGAGTGGTGTCATCTGCATATCTGAGGTTATTGATATTTCTCCCAGCAATCTTGATTCCAACTTGTGTTGGTCATAAAAATGCCCAATGTCTGGTGATTTACCCTATTCCCATTGCTGGTTTTTATACCAAGGTGTAGATCTCGAAACAGAGACAGGAGTCTGGTTATGAATATGTAGTCCCTGAGCCCGCTGGTCTCTTGCTTCAGGAAATGTAAACAGCGGGCTGCTGATGAATGCAAGGCCCCAGGAGGCGGGAAATTAAAAGACGCTTACTCCTTGGAAGGAAAGTTATGACCAACCTAGATAGCATATTCAAAAGCAGAGACATTACTTTACCAACAAAGGTTCGCCTAGTCAAGGCTATGGTCTTTCCTGTGGTCATGTATGGATGTGAGAGCTGGACTGTGAAGAAGGCTGAGCGCCGAAGAATTGATGCTTTTGAACTGTGGTGTTGGAGAAGACTCTTGAGAGTCCCTTGGACTGCAAGAAGATCCAACCAGTCCATTCTGAAGGAGATCAATCCTGGAATTTCTTTAGAAGGAATGATGCTAAAGCTGAAACTCCAGTATTTTGGCCACCTCATGCGAAGAGTTGACTCATTGGAGAAGACTCTGATGCTGGGAGGGATTGAGGGCAGGAGGAGAAGGGGACGACAGAGGATGAGATGGCTGGATGGCATCACTGACTCGATGGATGCGAGTCTGAGTGACCTCCGGGAGCTGGTGATGGATAGGGAGGCCTGGCGTGCTGCGGTTCATGGGGTCGCAAAGAGTCGGACACGACTGAGCGACTGATCTGATCTGATCTGATCTGAGGAGGCGGGAGCAGGAGGCCAGTTGTAAATGCCTAGCCTGGGGCCATCTCCTGCTCCAAGAGCACTCCAGTCACCATCCATAGTATAATATTTTCTCACTCAATTTATTGTCTAATCCAAAAATGAAAGTGAAAAGTTTTCACCTTATTCTTATCTCTTCCCCCTACTGTGACATCTATTGTGTTCTGTCAGTGTTCAAATGCTAATTTCCAGGTTACAAGGGGTTCCCTGGTGGCTCAGAGGGTAAAGCGCCTGCCTGCAGTGCAGGAGACCTGGGTTCCATCCCTGGGTCAGGAAGATTCCCCTGGAGGAGGAAATGGCAACCCACTCCAGTACTCTTGCCTGGACAATCCCATGTGTGGAGGGGCCTGGTGCAGGCTACAGTCCATGGGGTCGCAAAGAGTTGGACAGACTGAGCGACTCCACTCTCACTTTCCAGGTTACAAGCTATAAAGACAAGGTAGTGGTTGAACCTGGAATCATTTAGGGAGGCAAGAAATGACTCAGAAGACTTCCTTCCCCAAGGGAGAGAGGGTGAGTGTGTTCCCCTTTAAAGGAGGGATGGTTGTATTATGTGAAGCAGAAAGATGTTTCTGCTGTCGTGTGGAATTCAACTTTCTGAAGACCTCCATCTCCATGGGTGGACTGTCCATGGCAGAGAGTGAATCTAACTAACACCCATTTTAATCCTCTTCTAGCTTACCTTCTTGCGTTGCAAAGTCTGGTTAGCTAAAAATGTTATTTTCCAGGCTCTCCTCCTTTTGCTAAGCAGACACGTGTGAGACTTGGAGTAAGATACTGCATGGCAGTGAGCAGCAAAAATGCATGCGGACTCTCCTGATGGTTTGGAGGCAGAGACTCCACACTCCCGATGCAGGGGGCCTGGGTTTGACCCCTGGACAGGGAACTAGATCCCAGATGCCGCAACTAAGCCCCGAACGAATCGATGCTGAAAAAAAATACATGAAACTCATGGACAGGCTGGTTCCAGGTATCAACTAAAAAAGATGTACAAGGTAAGAGCTATGAGTTAAGTTTTATTGGGGACAAAATGAGGACTATGGCCTGGGAGACAGCACCTCAGATAGTTCTGAGAGACTGCTCCAAAGAGCAGTGGGGAAGGTCAATTTGTGAGATTTTGGTGAGGGGAGAGTTCAACACAATCAAGCACTTAACTTTACAAAACATTTTCTGCTACTCATGAGGAGCTGATGTCACCATGAAGGAATTTAGTGATTTTCTAGATACAGGAGATGCAAGGACTGGGATCATGAAATCAGTTCCTGAAAATATCCAACTACCTAAAGACCAGTGCCATCAATTTTTCTGGCACACAAAGTGCCTGTCTGTCCACCCTGAACTCTGTTGGAGCACTGAGTTCAGTCTCCGCAGAGGCAGATGGCAAATGCCCTCAGCGAGAACCAATTTGTAGTCGACACAGGAAACTAGGTGCTCACCATGGGTGGAGTCAACCGTTCTGGGGTTTTTCCCCCTGCTCACCAAGAGAGATGAATTATCTCCCTTTTCTCTTGGAAAACAAAGTGAAGTGTGGAGAAGGGCAGAGATTTTAATGGTGTGAAACATCTATTTTTTCCTTTCTTTCCCAGCTTTGAAGACTTACCAGGTACTTTCAGTTATTTGTCGTGGGTTGCTAAATGTATTGACTTAATAGATCATGTTCCCAAATAAAAAGCCCCAAATAAATAAATACTAGTATACACTAATACAAATAAATAAATACTATACTAATATAATCCATCCAGGGCATTTTAGTGATGCAACTATGTTGTTCCATTTTATGTTTATTGTCCCCAATTAGTGATAGTATTTATATTTTAAAAAAATACATGGGACATCCCTGGAAGTCCAGTGATTAAGACTTCCCACTCCCAATATAGGGGGCATGAGTTCAATCCCTGGTGGGGGAACTAAGATCCCACATGCCCCATAGGGCAGCTGAAATAAATAAAACTAAAAATTAAATTTTAAAAAGACTTCACCTTCCAATGCACAGTGTGTGGGTTCGATCCCCAGTTGGGGAGCCAAGATCCCCCCATGCCTATCGGCCAAAAAAACAAAACATAAAATAGAAACAATATTACAACAAATCCAATAAAGATTTTAAAACCGGGTCCACGCTGAAAAATCTTCCCTGGTGGTCCAGTGGTTAAGAATCCACCTTGCAATGCAAGGGTTTGATCCCAGGTCTGGGAAGATCCTACGTGCCTCAGGGCAACTAAGCCTGTGCACACAGTTCTGAGCCTGTGCTCCGATAGCAGAGAAGTCCCTGCAGTCAGTGGCCCCTGCTTACCGCACCTGGAGAAAGCCCATGTGCAGCAGCGAAGACCCACCACAGCCAAAAGTACATAAATACGGCTTTTAAAAAATCTTAAAAAAAAAGAATAAAGAGATGTATTAATAATAATATTAAATAAGTAAAATTTTAAAATGGATATCACAGGTTGTATTCACTAGAAAAAAACTCCATGACCATTTTTGTCAATTTGGTTTATTGCTACATTGTCAATGTTTAAAAGTATCCCTGGTATACAAAAGGTACTTAATATTTGCTGAACAATAAACAAAACCAATCTTCAAAGGATACGCCGCACCCTCAGGCTGCCCTCCGATAGAGTGTTCTTACCGATCGTTCAGTGGGAACTCCAGGAGGACTAGTCTAGGCTAGCCTCTAAGGAGAGCATTCCCCTATTTTAATGGGCAGGAGGTGTGTATCTGTTGTGAATTCTTCTCTGGTGTTTGTTAAGATACGATGTGTCAAGGAAGACTTTTCCACATTGAAAACACTCATGAGGTTTCTATCCAGTGTGGATTTTCCGATGCAGGCGGAGACCTAACTTCCAGCTAAAGAATTTTCCGCATTCCTGACACTGGTAGGTCTTCTCTTCGCTATGAACTCTCTGATGGCTGTGAAGATTTGACTTCTGGAAGAAAGCTTTCCCACATTTGTCACATTCATAGCATTTTTCTCCAGTATGGATTTTTCTGTGTTGAATGAGATTTTTCTGCTGGATGAAGGTATTGCCACATAGCTCACAGGCGTAGGCTCTCTCCTTAGAGTGGATTTTCTCATGGTCAATGGCATTGGATTTCTGGGCAAAAGCCTTTCCACATACCTTGCATTTATAAGGCTTCTCTCCTGTGTGTGTTCTCTGGTGTTTGACAAGATCTGACTTGTAGATGAATGCTTTTGCACAGTTGTTACAGCTGTAGGGTTTTTGTCCAGTGTGAATTTTTTTATGTTGAAGGAGGGTTGAGCCCTGTTTAAATGACTTCCCACATTTATCACATTCATAGGCTCTCTCTTCATTGTGAATTCTCTTATGATTAATGCAGGAGGATTTCCAGGAAAAGCCTTTCCCACATGTTTGACACGCAAAGGGTTTCTCTTCAGCATGAGTTTTCTGGTGTTGGACAAGGTTGGGCTTTTGCTTGTAGACTTTTCCACATGCATCACATTCATAGGATTTTCCTCCTGTATCAGTGTTCTGATGTTCATCAGTCCTACTCCTCTTGCTGAATGCCCGTCTATGTGTATTGTGTCCAAAGGATTCCTCAGTGGCTTGTGTCCTTAGGGGACTCTGAAGGTATGATTTCGAACTGAGTGACTTTCGATGGGCAGTCCACAAAAATTGGTTTTCTTTAAGTTTAGATGGATCACTGCCAATTCTTCTTTTGTATATATTATACGTATTATTTTTTACATAGCATTTCTTATCAAACCTATGTTTTGAATGTTTTCCGCATGAATCACCTTCAAGGAGTCTGACCCTCGAAGGAACACTGTCTGTGCTCGGTAGCAATTTTTCTTTAGGTTTGTCCCGTTCAGGGTCTTTGTGCTCGGTCAATGTCTCCTGGTTGACGGATGCAACTTCTGTCTTGAGGTTCTGCTCTGTGTCCTGGAATCTCCAACTCTGCTCCTCAATGGCCCAGTCTTTGTCTAAAACAGAATACAAAGAAACGGACTTCCCTGGTGGTACAGTGGGTAAGAAGCCTCCTGCCAATGCAGGGCACTCGTGTTTGATTCCTGGTCCGGAAAGACACCACATGCAACAAGGCAGCTAAGCCCGTGGTGTGCACAGCTACTGAAACCCGCCTGCTCTGGATCCTAAGCTCCGCAACAAGAGAAGCCAGTGCAACGAGAAGCCCAAGCTCTGCAACTAGGGAGCAGCCCCTGCTGGTCGCAACTACAGAAAAGCCTGTGCAGCTACGAAGACCCAGCACAGCCAAAAGTAAATGTAATTTTTTAAAAGAATACAGAGAAATGCTCTGTGTGAATCTCCCCATGCACATGATTGAAGTGAGGTTCTGTAAATTCTCTATTGAAGAGATCATTCTGCTTTCAGGTGTAAAGTCTGTGGGAAACTAACTTAATTGAAACTTTATGGAGGACACTAAAGGAGCAGATATAACCTCAGGTGGTACTGATCAAGAATGATCAAAAACAGGGCTTCCTATGACAACTGACCACAACTGAATACCTGCCTACCGCTTACTGAAGATAACGTGTTGTGTAGCAACCGTATCTTTAGTTTCAGATAAATAGAGCTTAAGATCCATGACAGATTTATACTCAAAGTTACCTGCAATGTGTGCATTCTGGTTAGTTGTTTCCTAAATAAACATGTGTGAGCTTAGTCGCTCAGTCACGTCTCACTCTTTGCGACCCCATGGGCTATAGCCTGCCAGGCTCCTCTTCTCCAGGCAAGAATACTGGAGTGGGTAGCCATTTCCTTGTCAAGCAGGTCTTCCCAACCCAGGGATCAAACCTGGGTCTTCTGCATAGCAGGCAGATTCTTTACCGTCTGAGCCACCAGGGAAGTCCATCTGTATATATATACAGATTTCTTATCTAGATTCTTTCCCCACATAAGTTAAGCAGCTGAATTTTGGATCTGACTTTTTCAATTCTTTTGCTATGAAGCACATTATTGGGAAAATTCGTGAAACTTGAATGATGTTTATAGACAAATACTAGCATTACTTTCAGTGCTGAGTACCCAGTGTCAACCCCTGTACTGTGATCATGCCCTTCTAAGAGAATGCCCTTGTGTTAAAGAAAACACTTGAGTGCAGGGGGCTTCACAGTTGAGTGCACAGGCAGTAGCTGCTGCTGCTGCTGCTAAATCGCTTCAGTCGTGTCCGACTCTGTGCGACCCCAGAGACGGCAGCCCACCAGGCTCCCCCGTCACCTGGGATTCTCCAGGCAAGAACACTGGAGTGGGCTGCCATTTCCGAGAGGAGAAGCAGAGTTTACTCAAAAAGGAAAATTCAGGTTAAAATTAAGGAACGTGGCTGTGTGGAGAAAAATACCTGGAGATTCTCTCACTAGAAAAAAAAGTCAGTAGCTTCCATGTGATTTCGGTCCACTCAGGCTAAAGGACTTGGTGATTTTTCTAAAAGGTCGGGTGGGGTGGGGGGAATTCCCTGGCCGTCCTATGGTTAGGAATCGGTGCAGAGAGAACGGGTTCACTCCCTGATCAGGGAACTAAGATCCTACAAGGGGTGCGGTGCGGCCAAAATTAAAAGGATGACTTCCATCCACGTGACTTTAGCCCTCCCTCTCCTGGCTATGTACCTGCTGCACCGCAGCTCCTCAGCACTTGGGTTTCCAGCATCCACGGCTCCTCCCCGTTTTCCAACCGCAAGATCACTTCCGGTTTGGTGGAGTCCTCTCCTGCTCACGGAAAATACAGTTTGAGGCTGAGTGTCTGAGTTTTTGTGGGAACATGGTGTGTGTTTGTGTGTGTTTGCATGAGTGTGTTTGTGTGAGTACCATGTGTCTGAGGGTGTTCCTATGTGTTGGAGTGTTTGCGTGCTTGTATGTGTGTGTGTGTGTGAGTACCGTGTATGAGGGTGTTCATCTGTGTTGGAATGTTTGTGTGCTTGTGTGTGTGTTTCTGTGAGTGTTTGTGTGTGTGTCTGAGGGTGTTCAAACGTGTTGGAATGTGTGTGTGTGTATGTGTTGGAATGTGTGTGTGTGTGTGTGTGTGTGTTGGTGTGAGTGTGGGTGTTGTGTGTCAACCTTTGGTGGAGGGAGCAGATGGGGAAGATACAGGTAGGAATGCCTGGGGGCTGTCAATCCGAATAGTTTTAAAATGCTTTTTTTTTTTTGGAGGATGATGTTTTCCCAAAGATCAGGGCTAGAACTGGGGTGGAGCGAGAGGCCCCCACCCACAAAACTGAAAGAGGCCCTCATCCTCACGGCATTTACACAACCTAAGATGGAGGCTTCCTTAAATTTAGCCCACGTGCACCTCACATGCCCTAATCTCTGTCCTGCCATGAACATATCCAAAGCAAATACCATCTAACAGCCAAAACTGGGAAGCTACTCGGGGTGAGTGCCACGAAGTTCAGGCTCCAGGCTTTGAGTGACGCTCCCCAGGGAGCCATGCTCACCCATGGAGACCAGGTTCCTGTAGTTCTCCAAGGTCACATCCCTGTACAGGTCCCTCTGCTCAGGACTCAGCCGCTGCCACTCCTCCTGTGTGAAGTCCACGGCGACGTCCTCAAAGGTCACGCCTCCCTGTAACGAGTTCCTGACCTGCAGAAAAATACCCCCAGATCCAGAGGCCTGGTGAACAGGAATTTGTTCCCACTGAGCCAAGATGGAATTGTGCAGGTTATTCACTGCGTGTTATGTGTGCTCAGTTACTAAGTCGTGTCCGACTCTTTGCGACCCCATGGACTGTAGCCTGCCAGGCTCCTTTGTCCATAGGGTTTCCAAGGCAAGAGTGCTGAGTGTTGTAAAGCAATTATCCCTCAATAAAAAAAATAGACTAAAAGAGAAAATGCTGGAGTGGATTGCCATTTCTTCCTCCACAGGATCTTCCGAACCCAGAGATTTAACCCATGACTCCTATTTTAATAGATGGGTTCTTTACCACAGAGCCACCTGGGAAGCCTCTCTATGACTGCTGTGTCTGGGAGAAAATTAATTGTACCTAAAATATCTTGCCAATGAACTGTAGCCTCAGGGTTACGTTTCTACAAACCCTATCCAGTTCCATTGATTTTACTTCCTAAACCTCTCTCAGATCTATTTGGTGGTCTCCATTTTCCCCACTGTTCGCTGATGCACAATATCTTTTTTTTTAAGATAATTATGATTTATTACATGCTAAGCTCTTTGCAGTTTTCTTGGCTGTGCCACAAGGCATATAGGATCTTAGTTCACCAATAAGAGATGGAACCTGTGTCCTCTGCAGTGGAAGCTCAGAGTCTTAACCACTGGGCTACCAGAGAAGTACCTATGATTTTTTTTTTTTAACCATTCTTAATTTTTTTTAATTGGAGGACCATTGCTTTACAAACTTGTCAGTTTCTGCCAAACGTCAACATATACCAGCGATGGGTATACAGCCACAGGTGTCCCCTCCCTCTAGAACGCCCCCTTCCCACCCCGCTAGGTTGGCCCGGCACAGAGCAAATTCCCACCAGCTGTCTGATTTACAAATGGTAAAATGGGCATATATTCCACTGCTGCTCTCTCAGTTCATCCCACCCTCTCCTCTCCCTGCCGTGTCCACGGGTCTCTCCTCCATGTTTGCGTCTCTGTTTCTGCTCTGCAAACAGGTTCAGCAGTATCGTCTTTCTAGGTTCCATGTGTGTGCGTTTATACACAAAGTTTGTTCTTCTCTTTCTGACTCGATTCACTCTGTATAACAGGTTCTAGGCTCACCCACCTCACTAGAACTGACTCAGATAAATCTGTTCCTTCATTTGGAACCAGGCATCAGCATCCTAAGTCTAGGAGGAAAAGGGGACGACGGAGGAGGAGACGGTTGGGTGACATAAGTGAGTCAGTGGATATGAGTTTGAGCACATTCCGGGAGACAGTGAAGAAGAGGGAAGCCTGGCGTGCTACAGTCCGTGGGATCCCGATGATTGGACGTGACTTGACGACTAAACAACAGCATCCTTACTCTTTCACTGCTCCTCAACGGATGCCTTCCAATCTGTTTTTCACAGGGTGTGGAAATTGGATTGTGACACGCCCCAGTTGGTGAAAAGTGAAAGTGAAAGTTGCTCAGTCATGTCTGATTCTTTGTGACCCCATGGACTGTACGGTCCGTGGAATTCTCCAGGCCAGAATCCTGGAGTGGGTAACCTTTCTCTTCTGCAGGGCATCTTCCCAACCCGAGGATCGAACCCAGGTCTCCCACACTGCAGGCGGATTCTTTACCAGCTGAGCCACCAGGGAAGCCCAAGAATACTGGAGTGGGTAGTCTATCCCTTCTCCAGGGGATCTTCCTGACCCAGGAATCGAACCGAGGTCTCCTGCATTGCAGGCGGATTCTTTACCAACTGAGCTACTAGGGGTAAAGGGCACCCCTCCTTTTGACATGGGAGAAATAAGATATTGTTTCCCAGATCAGTAAGCAAAGAATGTCACAGTCATCAGCGATTAAGGGACGTTGGTGAGACCCTAGGGAATTCAGGGTGTGGAAACACAGGATGCTGCCCCAGATAACTGTGGAGCCTATGGAAGAAGGAGGGAGGAAGAGGGGATGGAGGAGGGAGGGAAAAACCGCCAGAGAGGTTAGCGGAGGTTCATTCTGAGGAATGGGAATATAGACGACATGTGTGCTTGTCTGAGATGATGATTTGGATTAAAAAAAAAAACAACTCACCTGGATGTTTTTCATTTCCTGTTCCTTTTGAGCCATGACGGTCTCGGGAAGGAAGAGCTGAGGAAAAACAGAAAAGAGCCATGAAAAGCAGGACACCCGGAGCTGCCCAATCCTCCAGGACAGGGAGCTCTGCCTGCACCCTTCAGAAAAGCCTTCGCCTGTCCCGGAGGGACCCTGTCGGGACAGGGGCCGACCCGCTGGGTGGCAGAAACGCATAGAATTCCCTTGACCTCTCACAATTTATATCTCCTAGATCCTGTGATTCTACTAGTAATCCTTTGCCTTCAAGTAAATAACTCTGGGGGCTTTCCCGGTCACTCAGCGGCAAAGAAATCTGCCTACAATGCAGGTCTCACAGGAGATGCATTTTTGACCCCTGGGTCAGAAGATCCCCTGGAGGAGGGCAACCCACTCCAATATTCTTGCCTGAATAACCCCCTGAAGAAAGGAGCCTCAGGTGCATGGAGACTCAGATACAACAGAGGAGACTTAGTATGGCACAAATAACTACGAAAGTGCAAAAAAATGACCAAGGACAAGACATCTCACTAGCGGCTTATTTTTCTTATCAAACTAGTGGAAGCAACTTACAGGTACAGTAATCAAAGTTTTCTTTCCTTTTTTTAATAATTAAAAAATAATAATTTTATTTGTTTATCTATTTTTGGCTGTGCCGGGTCTTCCTTGCTGCACAGGCTTTTTCTCTACTTGCAGGGCGCAGGGGCTGCTCTCTAGTTGTGAGCAAGCTTCTTATTGTGTCCCCGGACTCTGGGGCTCGAGGACTTCAGTAGTTGCCGCACCCGGGCCCTCAAGCACAGGCTCAGTAGTTGTGGTGTTCAGTTGGAAGGGGAGGCGTGAAGTTTAGTTGCTCCTCGGCATGGGGGATCTTCCCGCACCAGGGATCGAACCCGTGTCTCCCGAATTGGTGGACGGATTCTTGACCACTAAGCCATCAGGCAAGCCCAGGAGCTACAATCAAAGGTTTCTTAAGGATCCCACGGCGCAGGCTCTGTTGTGTACAAGCAGAGTCGTCCGGTCAGCCACCTGCAGACCCCTCCGGGAATCCGCCTTCACGCCTCTCACCCGTCAGAGTTTTCAAAGACACAGTTGTCTCGGAGTCAGTTCAGCCTTAAATGCAGTGGTCCATAAACTTGCCAGATGGCTCACGGGTAGAGAACCCACCTGCCAATGCAGGAGACTTGGGTTCGATCCCTGGGTGGGGAAGATCCCCTGGAGGAGGAAATGGCAACCCTCTGCAGTCTTCTTACCTGGGAAATCCCATGCACAGAGGAGCCTGGCGGGCTACAGTCCCCGGGGTCGAAAGACTAGGGCACAACTAAGCGGGTGTGCACACGCATAAACTTGCCAAATGGTGCAGGAAGGACAGCCACGTTTCTCAGAACCCAGCCTGAGACCCAGAGCAAAACAAGAAAAAGTCCTGAGAGGGCATCTTTCTGGATTTTCTGCCTCATCAGAGAAGGCAGGGTCCCTCTATTTCCTCGAACTGCTCTGAAGTCTTCCAAACCACAGTCTTCCCTCTCATGGGGAAGCAAGGCAGGAAACAGGCCAGGTCACCGGCAAGAAGGTCCCTTCACCAGGAGGGCGGAATCCAGGAGCAGCCTGGGGAGAGCAGTACACGCCCTTTGCCCTCAGTTCTGTTCAGTGCAGTTCAGTTGCTCAGTCGTGTCTGACTCTTTGTGACCCCATGGACTGCAGCACGTCAGGCCTCCCTGTCCATCACCAACTCCCAGACTTTACTCAAACTCATGTCCGTCGAGTCGGTGATGCCATCCAACCATCTCATTCTCTGTCGTCCCCTTCTCCTCCCTCCTTCAATCTTTCCCAGCATCAGGGTCTTCTCAAAAGAGTTAGCTCTTCACATCAGGTGGTCAATGTATTGGAGTTTCAGCTTCAGCGTCAGTCCTTCCAATGAACATTCAGGACAGATTTCCTTTGCGATGGACTGGTCGGCCTTGGCAGTTTCAATTTCTGAGGACATCTTTTGCCTTCCTAATAATACCTACTTTTTCTTCATCTCTTTTATTTGATGTTCTTTCTCAAGCTTTTATCAAGTGTAGTAGAAAGGCTTTCATATACATATACATAAACATAAATAGTAAGAAAAATATAATATATATATTTTAGGAAACGTAGGCATGTTTGCCTAGCTAAAAAATTGAAGACATTTTGATTCCACTTGTTTGACTTAGTATGAATAGAAAGAAAGCTAGATTTCTGATTTTAAAAACATAGATACACAACAAGCATCGAAGGTTTACTGTATACCACAGGGAATGATAGTCATTATCCTATAATAACAGAATAATATATGTGTGTATATATAACTGAAGCACCTTGCTGTGCAGCCGAAACACTGTAAGTCAGCTACGCTTCAATAAAATATACATATCAATTAAAAAAATAATGAATAGCTACTTTTCATTTTTTTTTTTTTGCTGACCCAGGTGGCTTGTGGGATCTTAGTTCCCCAACCCAGGGTCCAACCTGTGCCCCCTGCAGTGGAAACACGGAGTCCTAACCACTGAACCACCAGGGGATTCCCTTATTTTCATTTTTTTAAATTGAAGTATAGTTAATTGTACAGTACTGATAAGTTACAGGTGCGTACTATGTTTGTGCTAAGTGGCCTCAGCGGTGTCCGACTCTTTGCAACCCCATGGACTGTAGCCCGCCAGGCTCCTCTGTCCGTGGGATTCTCCAGGCAAGAATTCTGGAGTGGGTAGCTGGGCCCTCCTCCAGGGGATCTTCCCCGTCCAGAGATCAAACCCAAGGCTCTCAAGTCTCCTGCATTGGCACTGGTGCTGCCTGCGAAGCATACTGGGGCACAATATAGTGAGTGATGATTTTTAAAGGTTACACTCCATTATAATTATTAAAACGTTGGCTACATTCTCCATGCTGTGCAGTATACCCTTGTAGCTCGTTTCACACCTAACAGTCTGTCCCTCTTCAGCTTGCCCCTCCTTACTCCCTGTCCCACTGTTAATCACCAGTGCATTCTCTGTATCTGTGAGTCCTCCTTACTCCCTCTCCCACTCTTGATCACCAGTGTATTCCTGTATCTGTGAGTCTGCTTCTTTTTTATTACATTCACTAGTTTGTTATATTTCTTAGGTTCCACATATAAGTGATACTGTGCAGTATTTGTCTTTCTTGGTGAAGACATCTTAGTCTCCTCTTTCATTCTTCTCTGCATTTTAAAAAGGAAGTATTGCATGACAGGGAATTTCCCAACTAGGGATTGAACTTGGGCCCATAGCAGTGAAAGTGCAGCATTCTAACCACTGGACCACCAGGGAATTCCCTCCCAGTTTATTTATTTATTTTTTTAAAATTCATATCTCAAAAGTATGATTCAAAGGCTTTTTGTAACTTCACTTTTCCTTACAAGTTATTGATTTACCCATCTTTTCTAAGTTGCTACCAGTGAACGTTTTCCTACTTTCACAGATTTTGGAGTCATTTGTTCAACTTCTCCTCAATGGATATTTTTTTATCACAAATCATAATTGCCTTCTGACCTCTTTCTCAGTTTTTCTAATGCTAGTGTTTCCTTATTGCTCCCTTTTAAGGTAACTGTGCTCTCTTGAAGTTCAATTAGTAGAAATAACTCTATCGGTTATAAGGATTAGAGAAACAAGTAAGAGGGAAAAGATATTTTTTAAGATTACAGTTTCTATACAATTTGTAGTTTCAAAATTAAACATTGACATGTTCCTCTTTTTAAAACAAAAAATGTATAAAATCCCTAGGGTATGTGTTTTAAAAAATTCTTTCATAGTGGGCAAAAGTCATGCAAGATAATTAAAAAAAATTTTTTTTTGCTAAAAGACTGTTCTAAAGTAGTTGTAAATATGTTTCAAAATACATAAAGAAGTAAAACCCTACATTCTCATTCGTTCATTTTTTAAACAGAAACAAAAAAGAAGACAAATGCATAATTTGAGGCTACCAGTGAATGTTTTCCTACTTTCACAGATTTTGGAGTCATTTGTTCAACTTCTGCTCAATGGATTTTTTTATCACAAGTCATAATTGCATTCTGACCTCTTTTTCAGTTTTTCTAATGCTTGTGTTTCCTTATTGCTCCCTTTTAAGGTAACTTTGCTCTCTTGAAGGACAATTAGTAGAAATACTCTATCGGTTATAAGGATTAGAGAAACAAGTAAGAGGGAAAAGATATTTTTTAAGAATACAGTTTCTATACAATTTGTAGTTTCAAAATTAAACATTGACATGTTCCGCTTTTTAAAACAAAAAATGTATAAAATCCCTAGTGTATGTGTTTTAAAAAATTCTTTCATAGTGGGCAAAAGTCATGCAAGATAATTAAAAAAAATTTTTTTTTGCTAAAAGACTGTTCTAAAGTAGTTGTAAATATGTTATTTCAAAATACATAAAGAAGTAAAACCCTACATTCTCATTCATTCATTTTTTAAACAGAAACAAAAAAGGAGACAAATGCATAATTTGAGGATACAGAAAGTAGATGTTACCTATTCACATAAACAAGGATTTCTCAACCTCAGCACCGTTGTCATTTGGACCAGATGTTTACAGCAGCTTTATTCATAATTGAAAAACTTGGAAGCAACCAAGATGTCCTTCAATAGGTAAGTGGGTAAATAAAGTCATATATCCAGACAATGGCATATTATTCAGAGCAAAAAAGAAATAAGCTATCATCATAGAAAGACATGTGGAGGAAAATTAAATGCATATTACTAAGTAAAGAAACCAATCTGAAAAAGCTGCATACTCCATGATCCCAGCTATGTGACATTCTGGGACGAGGGAAATTATGAGGACAATGATAAGATTAGCTTCGGGACCTCGCTGGTGGTCCAGTGATTCGCACTCCCAGTGCTGGGGACCTGGGTTCAATCCCTGGTCAGAGAACTAAGATCCCATTTGCTGCAGCTAAGAGTTATCCTGTGCCTTAATTAAGGATTCAGCGGCAACTAAGATCTGGCTCAGCAAATAAATAACGATTAGTTGCCAGGGGGTTGGGGGAAGGGAGAGATAAACAGGCAGAGCAGAGAGCTGAAGGGTCTTTAGGGCGGTGAAAAATACTCTGTATGAAGCTATGTTCATGGCTTTGTGTCATTACGTGTGTGTTCAACCCCGAAGCATGTTCAATAACAAGAGTGAACCCTTAAAAATACGTAACAAGGGAGGAAAAAACCCAAACAAACAAGAAAGACTAGACCCTTAGGAAAAGCATGGACTTTGTTGATAATGATTGGTTAATATATGTTGATGGGGGAGGGACTATACATGGACACAGTAGGAAGCATATGGGAAATTTCTCTACTTTCCTCTCAATTGTATTATAAAACTAAAACTGCTCTAAACAAAATGAAATCATTGGGAATTCCCTGGTTGTTCAATGGTTAGAACTCCGTGCTTCCCTCGCAGGAGTACAGGTTTGATGCCTGGTTGGAGGACTGTTTCCCTGGTGGTGTGGGAGACCCAGATTCGATCCCTGGGTTGGGAAGATCCCCTGGAGAAGGAAATGGCAACCCACTCCAGTACTCTTGCCTAGAAAACTCCTTAGATGGAGGAGCTTGGTGGGCTACAGTCCATGGGGTCACAAAGAGTTGGACACGACTGAGCGACTTCACTTTCTTTCACTTTGGAGGACTAAGATCCCACATGCGCCCTAGCCAAAAAAAAAAAAAAAATTATCTTAAACATCAAGGACTTCCCCGGAAGTTCAGGGGTTAAGACTCCATACGCCCAGTGCAGGCGGTGAGGATTCAGTCTGGGCAGGGAGCTAAGATTCCACATGGCGTGCATGTTGCACCCAGACCAAAAAAAAAAAAAGAAACGAAAGACCCTCTTACCCCCCAGAAATTTAAAAACAAAATTATCAAAAACTGTCTTGGGGGCTTCGGTGGTGGCTGAGCAGTCAAGAATCTGCCTGCCAATGCAGGAGACACAGGTTCGATCCCTGGGTTGGGAGGACCCCCTGGAGGAGGAAATGACAACCCACTACAGTACTCTTGCCTACAGAGTCCCAGGGACAGGGGAGCCTGGCGGGCATGGAGTTGCAAAGAGTCAGACACGACTGAGCGACTAAAAGCAAGATGAGGGTAATGGGTACAGATATGACATTGGCACATAAAACAGAGCTAAAGTGAGGGGAGAAAGGGACAGAAGTTCGGCTGCACTTTTGCAATGAGCCCATGCCGAGACCAGGGGCCCCGATGGGCTCCGCTAGAGAACAGACAAGCAAGCTGAGCACAGAAAACAGTGAAGTCAGAACTGAACCACGGGCCATGGTTCTGAGGATTCAAGGCCATTCAAAATACTGGGGACGTCCTGGGACCACCACTTTCTAACACGAAAATTCAGATCTCCTACGTACAAATGTAAAACGTTTGACTTTCAGGGAAGGGGAAAGAACAGCCTACCTCCAGCGAAATCTGGTCTGAAGTCTCTAGGTGAATTCCCAGCGCCTGTGGTTGTGTCTTCTCCTTGAGTAGACTGGAAATGAAAAGATGTGTGTGTTTAAAAGCTAAAGGAACCATCAAATCAATGTCATCAGCCCCACCCCTCTCATCTCAAGATCCTAATCTAGTCAGCAAACAAAGACTATCTGGTCAGAAACAGAAAGCCCCACCTTTTCTAATCCTATCAAACATCTTCAGCTACAATTTCCATAAAACCTCATGAATAAATGTTGTGAAAGGCAGGAGAAGAAGGGGATGGCAGAGGATGAGGTGGTTGGATGGCATCTGTCAGTGGACTTGGGTTTGAGCAAGCTCCAGGAGAGAGTGAAGGACAGGGAAGGCTGGTGTGCGGCAGTCCAAGGGTCACAAAGAGTCAAACGTGACTTAGCGACTAAACAGCAAAACTTTTTTTATTAAAACAGGTCAGTGTATTTCCAATGGAAATTTTAAAAATCTCATTCAAGTGAAATCTTTCATCCTAAATTGAAAAGATAAAAAAAAACATGAATATTTATCCAAATGACTGAAAGCCTCATGAAATACATTAAACAAGAACATTTTACTTATTATTATTATTTGACCTCCCCAACAATGGTTTTCAATGTTTAAAAAAAAAAAGGTTGAATATTTGTGAATTAAACTATCAGAAACTTTGATATAAAAATAAAAGCTAAAATGCCTTTTTATCTTCATAAATTTGTTTCTGGTTGCAAACATCTAGCAAACTGAAAATGGCTTGCTTTAATCAGCTGACTACACTGATAAGGAATTGGGCTTACAGAGGAAGAAGGCCCTGTGCCTTAGGGGGTGTGCTCCAATGCTTGCGTGCTCGTTCTCGTCTTTTTCGATCCCAGGAGGGTAGTCTGCCAGGCTCCTCTGTCCATGGGATTCTGCAGGCAAGAATACTGGAGTGGGCTGTCATTTCCTCCTCCAGGGGATCTTCCCCGACTCAAGATTGAACTTGCCTCTCCTGCGCTGGGCAGGTGGCTTCTTCACCACTGAGCCACCTGGGAAGCCCCTTGTGCTCCAACGGCAAGGGCTTTCAGCCGTCCTGATACTGCCAAAAGGAGACCAGCGTGCCAGGTAGGTCCTGGCCTCATCTGGGGCTTGAATTCAAATACTTGTTCCATGATCCCCTGCCTAGACATGGCGACTTTCCATAACGAAGTGGCCAAATGACTTCTGAAAGATTACTGCAGACTCCATGAGGTAGGCTCCAAGAGACTTGGTCTCCTCTCAAACATACCTGAAGATGGATATTTTTTAAAATATGTGTGTGCTCCGTCGTGTCCAACTCTTTGTGGCCCCATGGACTGTAGCTAGCCAGGCTCCTCTGACACTGGGATTTCCCAGGCAAGAAACGGGAGAGGATCGCCATGCCCTTCTCCAGGAGATCGTCCTGATTCTTGGATCAAGCCTGCATCTCCTGCATCTCCTACTTTGGCAGGCAGGCTCTTTACCGCTAACACCACCTGGGAAAGCATTTTTTAAATGACCTGACTGGAAAGGGGAGGGATGAAAATGCAAAACACAAAGGATTTTCGGTGCAATTGTATCAATAGCAAATGTGCTTCTCTGCTGGGGGATGTGGATAAGAGGGGAAGGGTGTGCATGGGGAGAGGGGGGTGCAGGGGACATATGAGACCTCGATACCTTCCTCTGAATTCTGTTGTGAACCTAAAACCTTTCTATAAAAAATGTCTTTTGGGAAAATGACCTGATTCTACCAGTCAGCCCCTGGTGGGGGAGGGTGGCAAAATGAAAGGGACTTGGGGGAAATCCTTGATGGTCCAGTGATTCAGACTCAGTGGTTTCACTGTGGGGGCTAGTTCAACCCTGGCTGTGGAACTAAGATCCTGCAAGCTGCCTGGCAAGGCCAAAAGTGATAGCGGCTCCGCTGTGTCCAACCCTTGGCAACCTGTGGACGGTGGCTGCCAGGGCCCTCTGTCCATGGAGTTCTCCAGGCAGCAGTACTGGAGTGGGTTGCCATTCCCTTCTCCAGGGACTCTTCCCAACCCAGCAGCTTCACCATCTGAACCATCAGGGAAGCCCAAAATTCAGGGAAAAAAATGAAAGGAATGTTTTACATCACTCTTTTTTTTTCCCTCTAACGGTGGCAAAGGCCAGAATTTCTATGAGAAAGTTCCTTTATTATCCTTCAAAAGTGTTAGGACTCACATTTATTGTTCGTGTTAATGGAGAGGGTTTCTTAAGTTGGTTTTGACTCGCAGTCTTGGAGAATGAATTTATGGCCGTGGGTTAGGTGGGGAAAGATGGGAGCTAGAGAGAGGGAGTTTAGGCTGGACATGCACGCACTGCTATATTCACAATGGATAACCAACAAGGACCTACTGTAGAGCACAGGGAACTTTGCTCAGGGTTAATGTGGCAGCCTGGACGGGAGGGGAGTTTGGGGGAGAATGGATACATGTGTGTGTATGGCTGAGTCTTTTTGCTCTTCACTTGAAACTATCACAATACTGTTAATTGGCTGTACTCCAATACAAAATTAAAAAAAATTTTTTAAGATTTTTGGAGAAGGAAATGGCAACTCACTCCAGTATTTCTTGCCTGGGAAGTGCCATGGACAAAGGAGCCTGGTAATTTATAATCCATGAGGTTGCAAAGAGTCAGAGAGGACTGAGCACATGAATGTCGTGTCATGTCACTATTACAAATACTGCTTTATTGTTTCTTGATGACTTAATTTTTAGTGACCTAGAAGCTGACTATAATGGTGAGATATATATATGTATATGTATTTAATCCCTTTCCCAAAGAAAGTGTATTTATTTCCCAACCCAGATCCTCAGGTTCCTTGATGAGCAGAAACAGATCAGAGGTGAGATGAGAAATTCAGGGTCTTCTGGGCCTCCCACTGCAGCACAAGGGAGCAAGTCCCAGTGCCCGGTGCCCCGGCTCCTTCTGGAGGACAGCGGGCTGGCTCCTTAAGTGGGGGAGGGTGGGCAGGGTCCAGAGGTCATGGGTCACCAGAGGTGGCCCAGCTGGTCTGCACACCCTCTGGAGGTGCCGTGTGTTGGGATCATATGCAGCACACAGCTTTTGCTCCAGGCATCCCAGAATCGGCAGTTGGTTTGTGGCCTTTTGGTATCTTACTGCATAACCGTGTTGAGTGCACATGGATGTTAGATCTTTTGAATCTCTTGCTGGAGGAGGCCTCTGTCTGGTTGCAGGTGCTCCAGTGGCTGGTCCCAGGTCCCAGCCTCTCAGATTCAAAGATAAATGGTGGTAGAGCCCATAGGTATATTCCAGTCTGGAGTCTCGAAGTCTTATTTGACAATATCACTTAATCTCCACAGAGTCACAACAAAAATTTCAGAGTGGTGTAGATGGTCAGAGATTTGATAGAATTGGGTTTCTTCCCAGCACATAAGAACATCACAAGCTGGTTTACTGACTCTATGGAAATTCCTACCTCCAGTCTATTCCCTGGGAAGTTTCCTGGATGTCTAGTGGTTAGAACCCTCGTTTGGAGAACTGAGAGCCCACAGGCCTCAGTGTGACTGAGATTTTTTTTTTTTAAGTGAACATGAGGTTTCAAACGGTGGGTACTGTCCCCAGACTCAGAACTGGAATCCAGTGACAAAAGCTCCTTAAGTAAATATAATTTGAAGGGGAATTCCCTGGCAGCCCAGTGATTAAGGATCCATGCCTCCACTGCAGGGGGAACGGGTTCAGTCCCTGGTGGGGGAGCTGAGACCTCACATGCCTCTCAGCGAGCCAAAAAAAATTTTTTTAATTAAAAAAGTTTTTGATAAGTAATTATGACCTAACATGTTAGAAATACGATCCAGGAACCTTCCTTCTATTGTAATACCTTACCATATTCTGCTATAGTTCACAACACATGCAAGCTTGTTGTTGTTCAATTGCTAAGTCGTGTCCCATTCTTTGGACCCCGTGGACAGCAGCACATCAGGCTTCCATGTCCTTCACTATTTCCCCAAGTTTGCTCACATTCATATCCATTGAGTCAGTGATGCCATCCAACCAGCTCATTCTCTGTTACCCCTTCTCCTCCTGTCCTCAATCTTTCCCAGCATCAGGGTCTTTTCCAATGAGTCAGCCCTTCGCATCAGGTGGCCAAAGTATTGAAGTTTCAGTTTCAGCATCAGTCCTTCCGATGAATATTCAGGGTTGATTTTCTTTAGGATTGACTGGTTTGATCTCCTTGTATTCCAAGGGACTCTCAAGAGTCTTCTCCAGCACCACAGTTCGAAAGCATCAGTGGAAGCTTATGGCTCTCAAACTGATATTCCTCCAGCACTGAGCCTCCTCTGAACTGAAGCCGTATCCTCTTGACAATCTCCCCACGCTGGGAGAGGCTGGGATTTAGTGGTTAAACAAGGTACACTCCGGCTCCACTTGTCACAGCTACTGTGCCATCAGCAAAAGACTTCCTTACTCCAGACCTCAGTTGCCTCATCAGTGGCAACATGATGAGAGTGGAGAGGCTGTGAGCATTAGATGATGTAATACATGTAAAGAACTCAGAAGGATGCCCAGCAGAGTTAATTGTTTGTGTTCATTATTATTAAAATCTTTACCTTGAGAGTTGCCGTTCTTCAGACAGATTCAGGGGTTTCGAAGTAAACCGTGTGGTCACAAAGAGTCAGACACAATTGAGCAATTGAACAACACCAGCAAACCAGGTGGACGGGGCACTTGACTTTCATCTTAACCCCATCTGATATTATGCTCTAACTCACAGCCATAGCTTCTCTTCCACTGGCTCTCAACTCTTACGCTCTTTTTTCTCCACTGGATGCCATTTTAAGCATAAGTTCAGTTTAGTTCAGTCGCAGCACTCCAGGCTTCCCTGTCCATCGCCAACTCCCCGAGTTTATTCAAACTCACGTCCATCGAGTCAGTGATGCCATCCAGCCATCTCATCCTCTGTCATCCCCTTCTCCTCCTGCCCCCAATCCCTCCCAGCATCAGTCTTTTCGAATGAGTCAACTCTTTGCATGAGGTGGCCAGAGTATTGGAGTTTCAGCTTCAGCATCAGTCCTTCCAGTGAATGTTCAGGACTGATTTCCTTTAGGATGGACTGGTTGGATCTCCTTGCAGTCCAAGGGACTCTCAGGAGTCTTCTCCAACACCACAGTTCAAAAGCATCCATTCTCGGCGCTCAGCTTTCTTTATAGTCCAACTCTCACATCCATACATGACTACTGAAAAACCATAGCCTTGACTAGATGGACCTTTGTCGGCAAAGTAATGTCTCTGCTTTATACTACGCTGTCTAGGTTGGTCATAACTTTTCTTCCAAGGAGCAAGCATCTTTTATTTTCATGGCGGCAATCACCATCTGCAGTGATTTTGGAGCCCCCCAAAATTAAGTCTGTCCCTGTTTCCACTGTTTCCCCATCTATTTGCCATGAGGTGATGGGACCAGATGCCATGCTCTTAGTTTTCTGAATGTTGAGCTTTAAGCCAACTTTTTCTCTCTTCACTTTCACTTTCATCAAGAGGCTCTTTTGTTCCTCTTTGCTTTTCTGCCATAAGGGTGGTGTCATCTGCATATCTGAGGTTATTGATATTTCTCCCAGCAATCTTGATTCCAGTTTTTGCTTCCCCCAGTCCAGCATTTCTCATGATGTACTCTGCATATAAGTTAAATAAGCAGGGTGATAATATACAGCCTTGACATACTTCTTTCCCAGTTTGGAACCAATCTCTTGTTCCATTTTCAGTTCTAACTATTGCTTCTTGACCTGCATACAGATTTCTGAGGAGGCAGGTCAGGTGGTCTGGTATTCCTGTCTCTTTAAGAATTTTCCACAAGTTTTGTGATGCACACAGTCAAAGGCTTTGGGATAGTCAATAAAGCTGAAGTAGATGTTTTTCTGGAATTAAAGTGGATTATAAATCCTTGAACGGCTCAACATTTTCCCTTTCTGTTAGATCTCAAATTCCTATAAGGGGCTTCCTCTTCGGCTACCCCTTACTTAGATTAACTTTCTCCCAAGCATCAGATCAGACAATCTTTCTTCTGGTACATGGATATTTTGTTTCTTTCCTACCTGAGGACTCATTAATATTCCTGTTCAGTGCTTAAAACTTTTTAAAAATTTTTGGTCATACTGGGTCTTCACTGCTGCGCGTGGGCTTTCTCTGGTTGAGGCAAGCAAGGGCCACTCTCTGTTGCGGTGTGTGGGCTTCTCGTTGTGGTGGCTTCTCTTGTTGCAGACCCCAGGCTCTAGGGCGTGCCGGCTTCAGAGACTGCAGCAGGCAGGCTCAGGAGATGCAGCTCCTGGACTCCAGAGCAGTTTCAATAGGTGTGGCTTACAGGCTTAGTTGCTCTTTGGCATGTGGGATCCTTCTGCACCGGGCATTGAACCCATATCTCCTGCATTGGCAGGCGGATTCTTCATGCCTGAGCCAGCAGGGAAGACCCATGTTAAGTGCTTTAGTGCAATAGTTTTAAGTTTTTTCTTTTGGGCCATGGATGCATATTCTCTTGAAATATACCCTTATAGTTTCGGTTCTGTTGTGATTACGATATAAACTTAAATTACACTTTCAAGCCTATTAATGCCATCATTTAAGTAGGTATCAGTGTTTGAAGTGCACATTTATGAAATCAGAAAGACAATGTTACTTTTCTTTTTGGTCACACTTCGTGACCTGCAGGATGGTCTCCCCTGACCAGGGATCAAAGCCTCTGCTCCCTGCAGTGACAGCACGTGACTCAGCCGCTGGGCCACCTGGGGATTCCCCGTTCGTGTACCGTTGGATGGAATGGTTACTCACTTGCTGTCACACTCACCATTTCTAGTGCCCAGTGGTGCACTGTGACTCGTGGCCACTATACTGTTTGGGGTTTTGTGTGTGTGTGTGACCATGTTGTTTTTTGTGTATGTATATATGGCTACTATATCGGACATACATTTGGGTTCTGGACTCAAGTCCAACCAACCAATGCTGGAGACCCCAGTGGGTATCCTATAATTCAACGCAATTCTGACTTTATCAACTTGGAGACAATGCCGTATTCCATGGATTATAGGGGCTCAGTCCTAAGACTCTGCCACCAAACTCAGGTTCAGCTGCTTATTGCTCAAGAATCCAATACTTAGAGACACGTGTTGGGTAAAAGCAAAGACAGCTTTATTGGGAAAGCTGACAATCCTGGGAAGAAGCTGCACTCATGTTCCAAAAAACCAAATCCCCATTGCTGATCAGAGGGCAAGAGATTTTAAAGAAGAATTAGATGTCCATCAGCAGATGAATGGATAAGAAAGCGGTGGTACATATACACAATGGAGTATTACTCAGCCATTAAAAAGAATACATTTGAATCAGTTCTAATGAGGTGGATGAAACTGGAGCCAGTTATACAGAGTGAAGTAAGCCACAAAGAAATTCGCATATATATGGAATTTAGAAAGATGGTAACGATAACCCTGTATGCGAGACAGCAAAAGAGACACAGATGTGTAGAACAGTCTTTTGGACTCTGTGGGAGAGGGAGGGGGGATGATTTGGGAGAATGGCATTGAAACATGTATAATATCATATTCATATAAGAAATGAATCACCAGTCCAGGTTCAATGCAGGATACAGGATGCTTGGGGCTGGTGCACTGGGATGACCCAGAGGGATGGTATGGGGAGGGAGGTGGGAGGGGGGTTCAGGATGGGGAACACGTGTATACCCGTGGTGGATTCATGTTGATGTATGGCAAAACCAATACAATATTGTAAAGTAATTAGCCTCTAAAATAAATAAATTTAAATTTAAAAAATAATAATAAAAGAATTTCAAGAATGTACAGGTGAAGAGGGGCGGCTGCATGCAGAGGAGTACAGTCGTCCCTGTCAGTCATCCTGAAATTTTTCATGGGTGGTCTCACCAGTGTCATCTTGGTTGCTTTAAGTACAGTTTATCTTCAGTTCCAGGGTCAATTTGTTCCTATTTCCTTGAGATGAACTCTCAGAATTGTGTAAGATGAAGCAGCTTATGTTGTGGCTACAGTCTGGTCATGATGTAGTCAACTTCTTCCAACTGATGGGGGCTCCAGTATTAAAGGATATGGCTCAGAAAATGATCTATAGCCCTTGCGTGCTAAGTCGCTTCAGTCATGTTGGACTCTTGTTGACCTCATGAACTATATGTAGCCTGCCAGGTTCCTCTGTCCAAGGGATTCTCCAGGCAAGAATGTTGGAGTGGGTTGCCGTGCCCTTCCCCAGGGATCAAACTGCATTCACAGGCAGTTTCTTTACCATTAGTGCCTCCCTGGAAGCCCAAGATAACCCTTGTGAAGGAACTAAAGATCCTTGACTTTAATGGCTGAAGTATTTCATCGTGTCTTTCAAAATTTAAGCTTTTTATTTTGTATTGGACCAGTCCATTCTGAAGGAGATCAGCCCTGGGATTTCTTTGGAAGGAATGATGCTAAAGCTGAAACTCCAGTATTTTGGCCACCTCACTCGAAGGGTTGACTCATTGGAGAAGACTCTGATGCTGGGAGGGATTGAGGGCAGGAGGAGAAGGGGACGACAGAGGATAAGATGGCTGGATGGCATCACTGACTCGATGGATGTGAGTCTGACTGACCTCCGGGAGTTGGTGATGGACAGGGAGGCCTGACGTGCTGTGGTTCATGGGGTCGCAAAGAGTCGGAAACGACTGAGCAACTGATCTGATCTGATAGCCAATTAACGGTGTGGTGGTAGTTTCAGGTGACCAGTGAAGGGGCCACACATAAACGTGTATCCATTCTCCAAATCCCGGTCCCATCTAGGCTGCCACATAACACTGAGCAGAGTTGCCTGTGTTTATAGTAGGTCCTGTTGTTATCCATTTTAAATACAGCAGCGTGTACATGACCTTCCCATGTACAAACCTTCATCTTGTTTGACTGTTTTCCTTTCTTCCTGCATTTTCCTCATTTCTCTGATTAAATCTATTCTTTGACTATAAACGCCTCCAACCAATCTCAAGTTCACACAGTTACCTGTACTTCTGACCAATAGGCTATAAATCAGGTTCCCAGGAGCCCTTCTCCTTGGGTCAATTAATTTGCTGCAGTGGCTCACAGAACTCAGGAAAGTCACTAGATTACAGATTTATTACAAAGGCTGTTAAAGGATATAAGTCAACAGCCAGATGGCTGCACAGGGTGGTGAGGTGTGTGACAAGGGCTCAGAGCTGCCATGTCCTCTTCAGTGCATCGCTCTCCCCTCCTCCACGTTTGCTCTGAACCCATCCTTTTAGGGTTTACTAGAGTTGGACATGACTGAGCAGCTTCACTTTCACTTTTCACTTTCATGCATTAGAGAAGGAAATGGCAACCCACTCCAGTGTTCTTGCCTGGAGAATCCCAGGGACGGGGGAGCCTGGTGGGCTGCCGTCTATGGGGTCGCACAGAGTCCGACACAACTGAAGCACCTTAGCAGCGGCAGTTTGATTAAAATCACGATACCACACATTTTGATGATTTTTGCTTGAATCAATAGTATTCTGATGACCAAAAAAATGATATTATTTATAATTATTTCATTGTCCTCAAGATCTGTTGAACTCTGAATCTGGATTTGGTCACTAGGGCTGCATGGTTCTTTGTATCATCTGTCTCTGCCTCCTGAAGTCCTCTTTACCATCTCCAGAAGCTGAAGCTGAAGCTGAAGGTATGTTTAGAGGGATATGTTAAGGAAGATAATTAATGTGGAGTCCAGGGTGATGACATCAAATACACCAAATCTGTCTCCCTTTTCACTTTGTTCTGGCTCCAGAGAAATAAAACAGTTACTACGGAGTGCCGTTCTGTATACCTAAAGCAGAAAGGGGAAAAAAAAAATTGAAGAAACCACTTTATACATCGGGGAAGGCAATGGCACCCCACCCCAGTACTCTTGCCTGGAAAATCCCATGGATGGAACTTTATCCATACAAAAATGGAGGTCGATTCTTTCCAATGTTCCAGTCAAATATGGAACCTCCTACCCCTTGGGAAAGCCGTGCATTAGCCAGCCCCTGGCAGAACACACCTGAGAATTCATTCTGCCAGTAACTCAGACGTACCTTCCACTAAATCTGATTGTTTACCATGTGCCAGGACTAGGGAAAATATTAAGAAACAAAGCTCACATACTAACAGGGTTTCTGGGTTCCAGTTCAGAGCTTGAAAAGTGGGCAGAGGAATTCCTCGGGAGGACCACAGACTTGGGAAGAGCCTTGGGAATGTGACCACCCCCTGACCCCATGGAGGCACGCCTGAGTGGAAGCATCATCCACTGCCCCAGAGGAAGCTGCAGTTGACTCCAGCGTGTGGAATAACTGGCCCTCAGGAGAGACTGATTGTGAGTCACATTGGGAACTGCAGGCTAGTACCTCGAACTCTCCCATAGCAGAGATCCTGTCCCTGGTTTTGTCTTTGGTCTAGAGCTTCTCCAAGGCCTCTTTTTCTCTGGATACGGAGTCTAGATCTTCGGTTTTGGAACCAAATCTAAGGAGGTAAAACAAAGAGATTTAATGGAAAAAAAAACAACTGACGTCGTGCAAGTCCCGCCATCGCTCACCTTATCAGGCAAAGGTCAGGAAGAGACGGTTTCTTTTAGGCATAATTCTCGAACCACTGACATTCCATATGACATCCAGGAAAGTCTATCACATCTCAAGATAAAGTTCAAAATTCTGAATTTTTTTTTTTTTGGGGGGGTGGGGGGGTTGTTGTGTCTGTGACTTGCGGGGATCTTAGTTCCCCAACCAGGGATCAAACCCATGTCCCTGCAGTGGAAGCACAGAGTCCTGACTACTGGACCACCAGAGATGTCCCTCAAAATTCTGAATCTTGTACAAACACCTTTATGATTTACTGATAGGTTTTATATCCTCAAAGTCCCCGCAATTCCCTGGTTATAAGTATTAGTCTTTCCTCAAGGGCCATACCTGTATTTTAGCTTTTTTCTCTGCCTGGAATTCTCTTCCCACTTCTCTCCTTCCTCTCAAAAACGCCTGATTTTATGACCCAGAATAGGGTAATGTCTTCTAGAAGACACTGTTATCCCATGGGTGCATGCATGCTCAGTCAGATCCACCTCTTTGGAAACCCCATGGACTGTATACCACCAGGCTTCTCTGTCCATGGGATTCTCCAGGCAAGAACACTGAAGTGAGTTGCCATTTTCTCCTCCAGGGGATCCTCCCCACCCAGGGATTGAACATGAGTCTCCAGTGTCTCCTGCATTGCAGGCAGATTCTGCACCTACTGAGCCATTGGGGAAGAACTGTTCAAGCCAGAAATCCCATTTGTCATCTGTCCTGCTTGTCTTTTTTTCCTTTACAACATATTATGCTATTTGTTTTTCTTAATATTTATTTTATTTATTTGGCTGCACCAGATCTTAGTTGCAGCACTTGGTTGGGATTTTTATAGTTGCAGCATGCAAATTCTTGCCTGTGGCATGTGGGATCTAGTTCCCTGACCAGGGATTGAACTGTACCCCAGGTATTAGGAATATGAAGTCTTAGCTACTGAACCACCAGGGAAGTCTTCATCTGTCCTGCTTGTGATGTCTATGAGAATAAGTCCCTGATGGAGAAATCATTTAAAGATGTCTCGTTATGTACACACAATGTCAAGTCTGTTTTCGATTACCTGGACTCTTGACTCTGGAACCCCAATTTCTGCAGCAAGTTGCTCTCTGGAGTCAATCCCAGGATAAGGGTTTTCTATGAACGCGTTATTGAGAGTTTGTAACTGAGAGGAAGTGTAGCTGGTACGACACCGTCTGTCTCTTCCATCTGGAGTAGGGGTAGGAGTGAAGGTAGAGAAACATTTGGGATCAGCTTACATATTCGGATGAAGAAGCCAAACATGTTCTCACCATCTAACTTGGAATCTGTTGCTACTCCTTGAGAAGGTGATTCAAGGTGGAAGGTTCTAGAAGAGTGTGTGCTCAGTCACGTCCTACTTTCCACAGACTGTAGGGCGCCAGGCTCTTCTGTCCGTGGGATTTCCCAGGCAAGAATACTGGAGTGGGTTGCCATTTCCTCCTCCAGGGGATCATCCTGACCCAGGGATCGAACCCACATCTCTTATGAGAAGCAGTAATATTTGGCTAATATTTTAGCAGTAATATTTTGCTAGACTCCAGCGCAAATAAGCTAAGACTCAGAATATCTGGACCTTGTGGGGAGACTTTCCAGGGCCCCATTGAACACTTTGCTCCTGGGATGCCTTGACCAGGAAACTCTGAAGGAGGAAACATTCCTCTCCCACTCTCCTCTTACAAGGCGGAGAGAGGAAGAGATGGTTTCTTTTAGGTGGCACCACTCTCAAGAGGCACTTGCATCCCAGGAAGGTCTGGTGGGGAGCAGGGCTGGAGCAGGCTGTTTACCTTGAATCATCTCTTTGGGGGAGGCGTGGTCTTTGCTTTGGTCAAAGTTCTTCTTGGAGCTCTTCAGGAATCCATGCCTTGCTCTTCGATTCTGAAACCATATCTAAGAGAGGAAAAGAAAACGAGAGAGTTAAACATGTTTATGTCATCTTGCCTCCATTGCTGCTCTTCTCCAAAGGGAGTGATTCTGGGACTGCCCTGGTGCTTCAGTGGTTAGGACTGTCTGCTTTCACTGCAGGTGGCCTGAGTCCAAGCCCCAGTCAGGGAACTAAAATCCCACGTGCCATTACATGGCCCCCTAAAGGGGGGTGGGCAGTGATTCTTATGAACCCTAAATTCAGGATTGTCACTGATCCTGGTTGCATTCAACTAAGCCTTAGATAAAGGCTTGGCATGCAGCATCTTCATGACCTGGTCCCAACACAATTTGCTATAATAATCTCTTTTTTAAAACATTTTTTATATGGGCCATTTTTAAAGTCTTTCTTGAGTTTGTTACAATGTTGCGTCTGTTGTTTACCTTCTGGTTTTTGGCCATGAGGCACGTGGGATCCTAGCTCCCCATCGAGGATTTAAACCTGCACCCCTTCATTGGAAGGCAGTGTCTTAACCACTGCACCACCAGGGAGGTCCCCTGTAATACTCTTTTTAAGTTAATAAATGGATGCTGTAATTATGCTGCTTGTAAGATCTCTGTCAAGCCTGAATCTGCAACTTTACACCTGGGCTTCTTTACAGTGGTAAAGAATCTACCTGCCACTCCAGGAGACATGGGTTCCATCCCTAGGTTGGGAAGATCCCCCAGAGAAGGGAATGACAACGCACTCCAGTATTCTTGCCTGAGAAATCCCACAGAGAGAGGAGCCTGGAGGGCTACAGTCCATGGGGTTGCAAAGAGTCGGACACAACTGAGCGCACACACGCCAGTCTGCTCTTCTCTGGTCTACTAGAATTCATTGAAAGGAGAAGGTTAACCCTCAAATCGTCCGTCATTCCTCTGGCATCTTACCGTGCCATCAGACACTTGCTGACATCTGTGACCGCATCACCTAGATGACCTACTTGGCTTTTACACCCTGGAATAAGTGTGTCTTCCAGCCCCCACACAATTCCTCTTTTCTGAAGGTGTATCTGCACATTTCTTGCCCACTCCTGGAAGCTCATTCACTCTCAGTGTCCACATTTGGAAGGGAGGTTATGAGCAAGATTCTTGGGAGTTCATTCTGAGGGTCAAGCAAAGCACTCCACTCAATGCCCTCATCACACAGGCTCATGATACGTGTTCAGTGAATAGTGCCCACCCCCTTTCTTTTTTTATATTTGATTTACTTTACTGTCCCAGGTCCTAGCTGTGGCACATGGGATCTTTAGTTGTGGCCTGTGGAATCTAGGTCCCTGACCGGGGATCAAAGCCAAGGCCCCTGCATTGGGAACATGGATTCCTAGTCACTGGACCACCAGGGAAGTTCCTCCTCTTATTCTTGAATAGAGGTTTCTCTCCAACAGCTCTGTATTAGAATCACAAAACGCTAAGACTTCCCTGCTGATCCAGTGCTTACCACTCTGCACTTCCACAGCAGGGAGCCCCGGTTTGACGAACCAAGATCCTGCATGCCAGGCAGCACGGCCAAAAACTTAATTAAAAAAGAAGCACAAAATGCTATGAATATTCTTGCAATTACATTATTGCAAACATCCTAAGTTATTTTCTTGGCCAAAGAAAAAAAAAATCCTTAAAATGATATGCTGTCAAATGTCATGAACATTCAGGTTTAATGCATATTGACAGATTGTCCTCCAGAAACATTGTACCAATTTCAGTTAATAACTTTTGCGATTACTAAAATTTTGGGGGGAAAAGATTTTCACTCTCCTTGAATTTTGAGGTGTGCCTTCTCAAATAATTACGCAAATGGAGTATCTCCTGCCGTATCAGTAAACAAGGATGTCACATTTATCAGTGATTCCAGCCCTCCAGGGCACTCAGAAAGGGGAAAATACCTGGAATCTAACAGCCATCAGATCCCAGCCACTCCTTAGGATGAGCCCCAAGGGAGCTCAGGATGTGAAAAAACACAGGATATTGGTCACACAGCTGAGGTGCGTATGAAAGGAATGATTTCAGTGAGCCCAGACTCTCCCATGTTCTCATACATAGAAAAGCGCTGAATTCCTTCCCCTGGGATATGTGTTTTTTTTTTTAAATCACAAAAATCCTTTGGATGTTCAGACCAGTTGCCCTTTGTCACAAATTCTTTATAACATGGGGCTTCCTAGGTGGTGCTACTGGTAACGCATCCGCCCACCCATGCAGGAGACACAGGAGTTGTGGCTTCAATCCCTGGGTCAGGAACATCCCCTGGAGAAGGAAATGGCAACCCACTCCAGTATTCTCACAAAGATTTGGACAGGACTGAGCACAAATACAACCCGACTCCTCCCTCTTCCCCTATAGCCTCCTTGGAGCAGTTCTCTCAGGGTTACTTGAGATACTTCAAGCCTCCCGGACTTGAAGTCCTAAAACTTTCCACTGAGTAAAAACCTAACTCTCAACTTTGAGGTTGCGACTGTTTTTTAAGTCGACACAAACACCTGTAGCTGTGTCTCGCTACATCTAGCTCGGAGTCTTAACTACTGGGCCACCAGATAAGTCGCCACCCCCTCATTCCTACCCTGAGTTTCTGCTTCTCGTCCTGGAGATCTGGAACTTGGAATGTACCTGGATCCTAGACTCTTCAGTGTTGATTTCCGCAGCGAGTCTCTGTTTGGCAGTATAGCCAGGGTAAGGGTTTTGGCTGAATGCCTGGACGAGGATCTTCAGCTGCTCTTCTGTGAACGAGGTACGGCTGCGCCTACACTTTGTCGCCATGGTCTCTGGGGAAAGAGAGACCAATAAATCGGAGGAGAGAAGCATTAAATGGGCCATTGTATGTATTCACGCTTCAGCTTGGAGCTTGTCTTTCATTTCCTCTTTTCATTCTGAATCCACCGGACCCCAGATGGAAAGAACTCTCGATTATAAAGCCCTTAAGTAAAGTAATGCTCAAAATTCTCCAAGCCAGGCTTCAGCAATATGTGAACCGTGAACTTCCTGATGTGCAAGCTGGTTTTAGAAAAGGCAGAGGAACCAGAGATCAAATTGCCAACATCCGCTGGATCATGGAAAAAGCAAGAGAGTTCCAGAAAAACATCTATTTCTGCTTTATTGACTATGCCAAAGCCTTTGACTGTGTAGATCACAATAAACTATGGAAAATTCTGACAGAGATGGAAATACCAGACCACCTGATCTGCCTCTTGAGAAATCTGTATGCAGGTCAGGAAGCAACAGTTAGAACTGGTCATGGAACCACAGACTGGTTCCAAATAGGAAAAGGAGTACGTCAAGGCTGTATATTGTCACCATGTTTATTTAACTTATATGCAGAGTACATCATGAGAAATGCTGGACTGGAAGAAACACAAGTTGGAATCAAGATTGCTGGGAGAAATATCAATAACCTCAGATATGCAGATGACACCACCCTTATGGCAGAAAGTGAAGAGGAACGCAAAAGCCTCTTGATGAAACTGAAAGTGGAGAGTGAAACGGTTGGCTTAAAGCTCAACATTCAGAAAACGAAGATCATGGCATCTGGTTCCATCACTACATGGGAAATAGATGGGGAAACAAGTGGAAACAGTGTCAGACTTTGTTTTTCTGGGCTCCAAAATCACTGCAGATGGTGACTGCAGCCGTGAAATTAGAAGACGCTTACTCCTTGGAAGGAAAGTTATGACCAACCTAGATAGCATATTCAAAAGCAGAGACATCACTTTGCCAACAAAGGTTCGCCTAGTCAAGGCTATGGTCTTTCCTGTGGTCGTGTATGGATGTGAGAGCTGGACTATGAAGAAGGCTGAGTGCCAAAGAATTGATGCTTTTGAACTGTGGTGTTGGAGAAGACTCTTGAGAGTCCCTTGGACTGCAAGGAGATCCAACCAGTCCATTCTGAAGGAGATCAGCCCTGGAATTTCTTTGGAAGGAATGATGCTAAAGCTGAAACTCCAGTATTTTGGCCACCTCATGCGAAGAGTTGACTCATTGGAGAAGACTCTGATGCTGGGAGGGATTGGGGGCAGGAGAAGAGGATGACAGAGGATGAGATGGCCGGATGGCATCACTGACTCGATGGATGTGAGTCTGAGTGAGCTCCGGGAGTTGGTGATGGACAGGGAGGCCTGGCGTGCTGCGCGGTTCATGGGGTCGCAAAGAGTCGGACACGACTGAGCGACTGATCTGATCTGATCCGATCTGAAGTGCACAAGAGTGGTGATTCTTGAAGCTTCCTTAGTTGACCTGAACACCATGACTAGGGACATATGTCTTCTGTTTTTAAAAAAAGAAAAATCATGAAAAAACTGATGTGTCCCAATCCTATGGATCAAGAACAGTGTAAGTCAGGATGACGCGGGTGATGTCATGACGATGATGGACATTTGAACTCGCAAAGAGCACCTGGTACAGGTATTATTGAGCTCCTTTCAGGTTTTCTGGTTAGAATTCCTAGTACAGATTGACTCATTTTGAAGTTCATTGCCCTCAACAAATAGGATCAGTTTCCATTCTTTTTTGCTTCACTGCATAGCATGCAGGATCTTAATTCCCGACCAGTGCTTGAACCTGCACCCCTTGCAATGGAAGCACAGATTCTTACCTGCTGGACCATCAGGGAAATCCCCTACAAATATTTTTTTAAACACCATGGGGTGAACACAATTCATACATTCAGTAGAATCTTCAAATAGGGAATATATGCCATGTTGCATGATTTTAGATATGATACAGCTCATTGCTATGCTATGCTAAGTCACTTCAGTCATGTCCGACTCTGTGTGACCCCATAGACGGCAGCCCACCAGGCTTCCCTGTCCCTGGGATTCTCCAGGCAAGAACACTGGAGTGGGTTGCCATTTCCTTCTCCAATGCATGAAAGTGAAAACAGAAAGTGAAGTCGCTCAGTCATGTCTGACTCTTAGCGACCCCATGATCTGCAGCCTACCAGGCTCCTCCATCCGTGGGATTTTCCAGGCAAGAGTACTGGAGTGGGGTGCCATTGCCTTCTCCAGATACAGCTCATTAAAATAGCCAAATCTGGAAAACCTGGGCTTTCGTTTTGGAACATGAGTGAATTAGGCTTGGTAAACTAAATAAGACGAAAAGAAAAGTTACTGTGAATGCTAGAGCTTCATTTGGAGCTGGACTCATACAAAGAGGAAACTTAGGGATTCTGAGTTGCTTTGGTTGACACCTCACAGAAAAGAACATGCTGGATCATACCGTGGTTCTATTTTTCTTCTTTAAGGAGCCTCCACACTGGTCTCCCAGGTAGTGCTAGTGCTAAAGAACCCGCCTGCCAATGCAGGAGACGCAAGAGACAAGGGCTCCATCCCAGGGTCAAGAAGATCCCCCGGAGAAGGAAATGGCAACCCTCTCCAGTGTTTCTTGCCTGAAAAATCCCACAGACAGAGGAGCCTGGTGGACTATGGTCCATAGAGTTGCAAAGAATCTGACACAATTGAATGGCTAAACAACAGTTGGTAGTTTTAACCCCAAATCCATTTCTCTGTAACAGATTACAAAGAATAATTTGTAATTCTAACCCCAAATACATCTCCATGACATTTTTCAGAATGGTGTTTTGTAGTAAGCTGAAGCAACTCAACACCCATTGCTAGGAGAATGGATAAGTAAAACCTGGTATCTTCCCGTAATGGAATTTTACACACAAGACAAAGTGATGAGGGAAAAAATGACGGAGAAATAAGCTAGGTAGAGCAGGAGGGTTGGAGAAGAGAAAATGAAGCAGAAGCAGATGAGGTCTTCGACCTCCAAGTGGGCAGATTATATGGACCTCGAGGCCACGTGCCTTTGACTCTAGTATGGTGGGGCTTCCCAGGTAGACCCAGGTGCACTCCCTGGGTCAGGAAGAGCCCATGGAAAAAGGAATGGTGACCCACTCCAGTATTCTTGCCTGGGAAATCCCATGGACAGAGGAGGCTGGCAGGCTACAGTCATGGGGTCCCAGAGTGGGACACGACAGCGATCTTGGCTGGCCAATAGTGAGAAGAGTTGATCAGACAGTTTGACAAGGTCACACAGGCTACAGAGTTGAAAACAGATTGAATCAGGGCCAGGATGGGGGCAGAGAGATCAATTCTTGCCAGAATCCAGCACGATGGTTTATGTTTAAGTGTTTTGTTAAAGCCAACAGGATTCTCAGCCTGGTTAGGTGTAGCTTATGAATTCCCCAGGCAAGAACACTGGAGTGGGTAGCCATTCCTTCCTCCGGGGGATCTTCCCTACCCAGGGATCAAACCCAGGTCTCCTGCATTGCAGGCAAATTCCTTACCATCTGAGCCGCCAGGGAAGCCCTATGAGAGAAAGACAAGGAGGCACAAACTGTTGATATTTGGTGAGCAAGGAGAACAGGAGGAAGAACTTGGGTCTGAACATAAGGAGTTCCATTTGGGACATGTTGATTTTGAGACACCTATTACAGGCAGTTAGATGCACAGAGCTGAAGTTCAGGAGACAAGTTCAGTCTGGAGAGAGAAATCTGAAAGCTACTTCAATTCCAAAAACTTACTGGTCTCAGGACTTTTTGATGACCCCCATCATTTCCTTGAGTTTCCCAGGTAGCACTAATGGTAAAGAACCCGGCTGGCAATAAGAGATGTGGGTTCCATCCCTGGGTAGGGAAGATCCTCTGGAGAAGGAAATGGCAACCCGCTCCAGTGTTCTTGCCTGGAGAATCCCATGGACAGAGGAGCCTGGCGAGCTACAGCCCAGGTGGTTGCAAGTAGTCGGACATGACTGAAGCAAATTAGCACAGCACAGCTCATAGTTCCTCTTCCTTCTCCCATCAGTTTTTCCCTTCCTTCTCCTTCTCGAAACAACACTTTGTATTGTTCAGTTGTTTTCACCCTCCTCCTGTATCGTCTGGTTCTTGCGTGCCTCCATCTTTTTGAAATTCCCAATGCTCAGATGCAGATAAAACGGCATGCTTTCATATTACATGAGGGATCCATTTTCTCTTACCTAGCACAGTTATTTAAACGCTTGAAAAATGGAACTCCCACACCTTCTCATAAGCTCAGTATGTTTCAGCCCAATTCCCCTCCCCCTCCCCACTAACCAAGGAAAAGAGCACAGCAGTCTGAAGCGTGAGGAACTTACCGTCTGAAGGACTGTCTTGACCCATCTGCAAGGGAGCTCCAAAGTCTGTTTCCAGCAGAAGGCAGGTAAGAGCACTAGCCAGGTTGGCTTTTATATGAGCAGTCTGTTTGGCCCCACCCACTTACTTAAGTATAAACCCATCTAATCCATCAAGGACTAGATAGGATCTTTTCTTCCTTTGAATGAGTTATTTATTTACTTATTTTTATTTTTTGGCTGTGCCCCTTAGCATGTGGGATCTTAGTTGCCCAAATGGGAGTCAGACCCATGCCCCCTGCATTTGAAGCAAGGCGTTTTAACCACTGGACCACCAGGGAAGTCCTCTGAGATTGAATTATTTATACCAACATCTACACCTGAACAAGTGCATTTTTGAGTAGAATTGCTCTTACCTACGCATCCTAACCCCCTCAATGTGTGTTATGTACATATTATTCTCTTTGAAATTGCTTTTTCATATTCTTCACTTATCTTTTGAAGTGGTAGCCTTTTCTTATTTAATAACTAGCAGCAGGATTGTAATGAGGTAAAGTCACTAAGTTGTATCTGACTCTTTGCACTGGAGTGGGTTGCTACTTCCTTCTCCAGGGAATCTTCCCGACCCAGGGATGGAACCCAGGTCTCTCTCCCACATTGTAGGCAGACGCTTTACCATCTGAGCCTAAAAATGAGGTTCTCATTTTTAGGGAGCAGTATTTAAGGGGGGCATGCTAAAAGTTCTGTGGTCAAGACAAATGATATTTGGATGCATTATTTAAAAATTAAAATTAATTGCAAAAAGTCCATGTTGCAAAATGTAATTGTAGGTAGGGACTTCCCTGGAGGTCCGGTGGTTAAGACTTCACCTTGCGGTGCAGGTGACATGGGTTCCAGCCCTGATCAGGGAACTAAGATCCCACATGCCACAGGGTGTGGCCAAAAAAAAAAAAACAACTGTAAATAAAAACAGGATCCTATCCAGTAGTCAGGAGTCATGCATCTGAGGGCACAGTGCTGTGACTGAAAGAGCTCTCCTTTGCAATTTCTTCTCAAGGTCATTGGTCAGTTCTGAGGGAAGCTGACAAGTCCTTTTAGTTCTTACAGTTGTCATCCACAGTAGTGCAAAATGGAGAAATCTTTATCACTCATATGTATGTGTGACTCAGGAGGAGTCAAGGTGTCAGGTGACACCACTGAGGAGGACCAGTGCTGTAAGTAGCACGTTTGGGAACCCTCCTACACTGTTGGTGGGGCTGTAAACTGGCACAGCCACTGTGGAAAACAGTATGGAGGTTCCTTTAAAAAAAAGCTAAAAATAGAGTTACCATTGTTGTTGCTCGGTCGCTCAGCTGTGTGTGACTCTTTGTGGCCCCATGGACTGTAGCACACCAGGCTTCCCTGTCCATCACTATCTCCTGGAGTTTGCTTAAACTCATATCTGTTGAGTCAATAATGCCATCCAACTATCTCATCCTTTGTCGCTCCCCCCTTCTCCTCCTGCTCTTGATCTTTCCCAGCATCAGGGTCTTTTCCAATGAGTGGCCATGGTATTGAAACTTCAGCTTTATCATTAGTATTTCCAATGAATATTCAGTTGATTTCCTTCAGGATTGACTGGTTAGATCTCCTTTCAGTCCAAGGGATTCTCAAGAGTGTCCTCCAGCAACACAGTTCGAAAGCATCAATTCTTTGGCACTCAGCCTTCTTTGTGGTCTACCTCTCACATTTATGCATGATTACTGGAAAAGCCATAGCTTTGACTATACAGACCTGTGTCAGCAAAGAGATGTCTTTGCTTTTGAATATACTGTCTAGGTTTGTCATAGCCTCTTTCCCAAGGTGCAAGAGTCTTTTAATTTCATGGCTGCAGTCACCGTGAAATTAACTTACCTTATGCCCCAGCAATCCCATTCCTGGGCATATACGCAGAGAAAGTCATAATTCAAAAAATACATGCACCCCAATGTTCATAGCAGCACTGTTTACAATAGCCAGGAATTCTTTCCTGGTTCTCAGATCTCTCCTTATTGGCTGATGAACCTAAGTTATGTTGGGTGGTGCTAAACTCTCTGGAGGAGTAGATTATCCTTGAAACTTAGTTTCAAGAGGTACCTGGGTTATCCTAAATTGAAAGACTGGGAAGCCTTGCTGGAAAGTCTCCCTAACCCAAAATCTAATTCATTGCCTCATTAAAAAAACAACTAACTTTATTTATTTATTTATTTATTTTTGGCTGCACTGGGTCTTCATTGCTGGGAGGGCTTTTCCGTAGTTGCCATGAGTGGGGCTACTCTCTAGTTGCAGTGTTCAGGCTTCTCTTCTTACAGAGCACAGGCTCTAGGCATGCAGGCTTCAGTAGCATGTGGAGAGGCATGTGGACTCTAGAGCGTCAGTAGTTGCGGCTCACAGGCTTAGTAGCTCTGCAGCATCTGGGATCTTCCCAGATCGGGGATCAAACCTGTGTCTCTCGCATTGGCAGGTGAATTCTTTACCACTGAGCCGCCAAAGAAGCCCTCATCACCTCTTTAAGCCTCTTCTAGGGTTTGTCAAGGATAAATACAAGTCTTTAAAGTCTTTCCCACAAATAAGAAAGCTTTAGTCTTCTGAGCAAGCAGATTTAACTTATTCCAACTGTTCTTTATAAACTGGTAAGTTTACATTGTAACACCTGATTCACACCCTGTGTCAAAGCCATGAGATCTCTAGTTTCGCCTGTTTATATGTCTGAGTACACATTATACCTTTGATAAAAGTCTCTACCTCTAGATAAGGTTTATCAAAATTAAATTTAGAGAAGAGCTCTACTTAATTGACTTAAAAAGTCAATGCTTAAAATTAAATATTTTTTAAATGTGAAAGAAGCTGGCTAGAATGAATTTCAGGTTTATGTGATCTAAGAAAAGTCCGACTTTTTTCTTTCTTTCCTGTTTTTTTTTGGCTGTGTGAGCTCTTTGCTGCCTTGCAGGTTCCTCTAGCTGTGGCGTGAGGTCTTAGCTGCCCTGTTGTATGTGGGCTCCTCGATCCCCCAGCAGTGATGGAACCTGCTTCCCCTGCATTGGAAGTCCCCTTGGCATAGGATTTAAAGCAAGTGTGAATCCAGCCAGCGCATGGAACAGGAAACTGAGGTGGAATAAAGCAGAAAACAGTAAAAGACTATGAGGGCTTTTGAGACCATGGGGCCCATGCAGTCAGATTTTTTGTAGAGAAGGCATCCTCTTCTGTTGTATATTACTTCCATTATGTATCACTTTTCTGTTGCTGTGTAAATGTTTTCATACACATGTGGCTTAAAACAATGCTCACCAATTATTTCACACTTTTAGTGGATCAGGAGTTTGGTCACGGCTTGGCTGAGTTGTCTGCTTCAGGGTCTTACAAGATTGTGCTCAAGTTGTCAGTGAGGACCAAAGTCTCAATGAAGACTGGACTGAGAAGCAAGGCACTTCAAAACTCATTCGGGTTATGCCTATAATTTATTTTCTTGTGGCTGTAGGACTGAAGGCTTTAGCTTCTTGTTGTCTGTTGGTGAAGGGCACCCTCAGCTTCTACAAACTGCCTGTGATTTCTTATCTTGTGAGCCTGCCAACATGGTCACGTGCTTCATCAAGCCTGCAAAGGCGAGACAGAATCCAGAAAGATAGGTCTAACCCTGCACACATAATCACATATATCCCACGACCTGCGGTGTATTCTGTATGTCTAGAAGCAAGTTACAGATGTGGCTCCAAATTGAGGAGAGAGGTCATACAAAGGCTAGAACATCAAGAGGCAAGGATTTTGAGGCCCACACTGCTTATATACATACATATATCTGTATAAATATCTACATAGATACAGATATATTTGTGCGTGTGATGATTTAAAAATTACAGGACATTTAAAACAATTCTTTTATTCTTGACCACACTGGGTCTTCACTGCTGCGTGTGGTTTTCTCCTGTTGAGGGGAGTAGGGCCAGCCTTCATCGCAGCATACGGCCTTCTCTTACTGTGGGGCACACGCTCCAGAGCACACAGTCTCAGCAGTCGTGGTGCACGGGCTTGGTTGACCCGCAGCATGTGGGATCTTCCCGGACAAAGGATTGAACCCATATCCCCGAGTTGGCAGGCAGATTCTTAAGCATTGAACTATCAGTGAAGTCCAGGACATTTTTAAGAATAGCACAGAGAAACTCCACAGAGTCTTAATGTAGATTTACCCACTAACATTCTGTCACATTTGCTGTAGCATTCTCATTCTCTCTTTCCGTCCCATTATCTATCGATTTATATTTGCCTAAATCATTCAAGAACATTACACTTACTGTCTCTTTCTTCTTAAATATTTGTTTGTATTTTTTTGAGGGGGGAAAAAACATTATCTCACACAGCCAGAGGGAAATTCCCAATATCAGGGAATTTAACATTAAATCAATAAATACATATGGCTCCGGTTACATTCATCATATTTAATCCATCATATGCAGTGTTGTGCGGTCATGAAGAGTCAGACACGACTTAGCAACTGAACAGCAACAACAACAACACTGCATCAGATCAGATTAGTTGCTCAGTCATGTCCGACTCTTTGCGACCCCATGAACTGCAGCACGCCAGGCCTCCCTGTCCATCACCAACTCCCGGAGGTCACTGAGACCCACATCCATCGAGTCAGTGATGCCATCCAGCCATCTCATCCTCTGTCGTCCCCTTCTCCTCCTGCTCCCAATCCCTCCCAGCATCAGAGTCTTCTCCAATGAGTCAACTCTTTGCATGAGGTGGCCAAAATACTGGAGTTTCAGCTTGAGCATCATTCCCTCCAAAGAAATCCCAGGGCTGATCTCCTTCAGAATGGACTGGTTGGATCTCCTTGCAGTCCAAGGGACTCTCAAGAGTCTTCTCCAACACCACAGTTCAAAAGCATCAATTCTTCAGCGCTCAGCCTTCTTCACAGTCCAGCTCTCACATCCATACATGACCACAGGAAAGACCATAGCCTTGACTAGGCGAACCTTTGTTGGCAAAGTGATGTCTCTGCTTTTGAATATGCTATCTAGGTTGGTCATAACTTTCCTTCCAAGGAGTAAGCATTTTTTAATTTCATGGCTGCAGTCACCATCTGCAGTGATTTTGGAGCCCAGAAAAATAAAGTCTGACACTGTTTCCACTGTTTCTCCATCTATTTCCCATGTAGTGATGGGACCAGATGCCATGATCTTCGTTTTCTGAATGTTGAGCTTTAAGCCAACCTTTTCACTCTCCACTTTTACTTTCATCAAGAGACTTTTTAGATCAAATGTAATAACATCTATCAAATAATGGATCAGTACCAGATTTGATCTGGTTAGGCAGAAGTTTGTTTTCTTTGGGGATTTAAATTTGGGGATTTAAGTATGGTCTTAGGTAGTATGTATGAGTGCCAAATTGAGAAGGGGTGGGATATGATTGCTTGTTTTCTGTGTAAACTGGACTGGGTTATGCTACTCAGTTATTGGATCCAATACTAATCTAGGTGTTGTTGTGAAGGTATTTTGTTGATGTGCTAAAGTTAAAGTCTACACTGTTTCCACTGTTTCTCCATCTATTCCCATGTAGTGATAGGACCAGATGCCATGATCTTCGTTTTCTGAATGTTGAGCTTTAAGCCAACCTTTTCACTCTCCACTTTCACTTTCATCAAGAGGCTTTTTAGATCAAATGTAATATCATCTATCAAATAATGGATCAGTACCAGATTTGATGTGGTTAGGCAGAAGTTTGTTTTCTTTGGGGATTTAAATTTGGGGATTTAAGTATGGTCTTAGGTAGTATGTATGAGTGCCAAATTGAGAAGGGGTGGGATATGATTGCTTGTTTTCTGTGTAAACTGGACTGGGTTATGCTACTCAGTTATTGGATCCAATACTAATCTAGGTGTTGTTGTGAAGGTATTTTGTTGATGTGCTCAGCATCTGCAATCAGTTAATCAGCTGATTATCCAATCTCTTAAGCAAGGATTTTATTTTGATTGAGTCTTCCTTATCTAATCAGTTGTAAGGCCTTGAGACTGCTAAGTCACTTCAGTCGTGTCTGACTCTGCATGACCCCATAGACATCAGCCCACCAGGCTCTCCTGCCCCTGGGATTCTCCAGGCAAGAAAACTGGAGTGGGTTGCCATTTCCTTCTCCAATGCATGAAAGTGAAAAAGTGAAAGTGAAGTCGCTCAGTCGTGTCCAACTCTTAGCGACCCCATGGACTGCAGCCCACCAGGCTCCTCCATCCATGGGATTTTCCAGGCAAGAGTACTGGAGTGGGGTGCCATTGCCTTCTCTGAAGGCCTTGAGAGGAAAAGTAAAAATAAACACAGGTGGCTCAGAGGTTAAAGCATCTGCCCGAAAGGCGGGAGACTGAGTTCAATCCCTGGGTCAGGAAGATCCCCTGGAGAAGGCAATGGCACCCCACTCCAGTATTCTTGCCTGGAGAATCCCATGGATGGAGGAGCCTGGTAGGTTACAGTCCATGGGGTTGAAAAGAGTCGGACATGCCTGAGCCACTTTACTTTCACTTTCACCTTGAGGAAAAAATTCAGCTTCAAGCCTGCAGCATTAGTTCTGACTGCAGTTTCCAATCTGTTCTCTACCCAATGGATTTTGGACTTGCCAGGCCCCACAACTGCATCACCCAATTCCTTGAAATAAATCTCTTATGTTGTTCAGTTGCTAAGTCATGTTTGACTCTCTGCAATCCCATGGACTGCAGCATGCCATGCCTCCCTGTCCTTCACTATCTCCCAGAGTTTGTTCAAATTCATGTCCATTGAGTCAGTGATGTTATCTAACCATTTCATTCTCTGCCACCCACTTCTCTTGCCCTCAATCCTTCCCAGAATCACAATCTTTTCCAATGAGTCAGCTCTTTGTATGAGGTGGCCAAAGTATTGCAGCTGCAGCTTCAGCATCAGTCCTTCCAATGAATATTCAAGGTTGATTTCCTTTTGGATTGACTGGTTTGATCTTGCTGTTCAAGGGACTCTCAAGAGTCTTCTCTAGCACCACAATTCAAGAGCATCAACTATTTCATGCTCAGCTTTCTTTGTGGTCCAACTCTCATATCTGTTCATGACTACTGGAAAAACCATAGCTTTGACTATATGGACCTTTGTTGGCAAAGTGCTGTCTCTATTTTTTAATGCACTGTCTGGGTTTGTCATAGCTTTCCTCCCAAGGAGCAAGTGTGTTTGAGTTTCATGGCAGCAGTCACCATCTTCGGTGATTTTGGAGCCCAAGAAAATAAAACCTGTCACTGCTTCCACTTCTCTCTTCTTAAATAAATAAATAAATCCCTTAGGGGCATTTTATGCACTCTCTGATTCCATTTCTCAATCTGTTGCTGCTGCTGCTGCTAAGTCGCTTCAGTCGTGTCCGACTCTGTGTGACCCCATAGATGGCAGCCCACTAGGCTTCCCCATCCCTGGGATTCTCCAGGCAAGAACACTGGAGTGGTTTGCCATTTCCTTCTCTATTGTGTGAAAGTGAAAAGTGAAAGTGAAGTCGCTCGGTCACGACCGACTGGTAGCGACCCCATGGAATGCAGCCCACCAGGCTCCTCCATCCATGGGATTTTCTAGGCAAGACTACTGGAGTGGCTTGCCATTGCCTTCTCCGTTCTCAATCTGCATGCACCCTCAAATCATGAAAAATGCACTTTATTCTTTCAGCTCCACATTTATGAGGGGAAAATCAGCAATGGTGACTTCTCAGATTGCTTAATCTACCTCTTGGTGGACACTGAAGCTCTAACATGAGCTTGTTAGTTTCCTGTCATCAATTTCTTGGGTCTAGTATTCACACTCTGATCATTTTCTTCTTCTGTCTTCACTCATTCCCTTGACAGTCTCATCTAAGCATAACTTGAAATGATAGTATAAGGTAACAACTTTGAAATTTATATATACAGGCTTGAATTCTCTCATAATGTTCAATCATAGGTTGAAATGCCTAAGTGACACATACTTTGTGGTCTCATAAACGTTTCAAATTGATCATGTTAAAAACTGGAGTCTTCGTCTTCCCTGGTGGCTCAGTGGTAAAGAATCCACCTGCCAATGCAGGAGACATGGGTTCAATCCCTGATCTGGGAAGATTCCATATGCTGAGGAGCAACTAAGCCCGTCAGCCACAACTATTGAACCTGTGCTCTAGAGCCCGGGAGCTGCAACTACTGAGTCCACGTGCTGCAACAACTGAAGCCCGTGTGCTCTAGAGCCTGTGCTCCACAATAAGAGAAGCCACTGCTACGAGAAGCTCGCATACCACAAATAGAGAGTAGCCCCCACTCGCTACATTTAGAGAAAAACCCCGCACAGCAGCAAAGACCCAGGGCAGCCAAAAAAAAAAACAACAAACCTGGAGTCTTCATTTCCTCCCCAGGTCTCTTCAACATGTGGCTTTCAGGGGATGGAAAATCCATCCTTCAAGTGACCTAGGTCAACTATATATGAAGGAGACTCAGGGCAGTACAGTAAGGCGTGTGTGCTGTGCATCCAGATGGGACTTCTGGTTTCCTTGTCAAGGTAATTTTTAAGCTACTTTAAAAAAAAAAAATCTGTTCCCTTAGAATGCTACCAAGCCAAACTCGGGTTCACTCACTCCATGCACAGCAAAGCCAACCTGACGCTGGGTTGTGGTGAAAGCACAGTGTTTATCACAGGGTGCCAACCAAGGAGAATGGGGAGCTCACACTCAAAAGACCTGAACACCTTGATGACTTCAGGCGAGGGTTTTTATTTTAAAAATAAAACACATTTATTGATAACTAATTAATTAGTATATATATGGCTGCACTGGGTCTTTCTATGGCACACAGGCTCTTCATTGCTATGCTCAGGCTTTCTCTAGTTGCAGAGACTGTGGGCTACTCTTGAGTTGTGGTGGTTTCTCTTGTTGCTGACCACAGGCTCTAGAGCATGAGGGCTTCAGTAGTTGTGGTGCATGGGCTTAGTTGCCCTGCAGCATGTGGGATCTTAGTTCTCAGACCAGGGGATAAACCCCATGTCCACCGCACTGACAGGCAGATTCCTAACCCCTGGACCACCAGGCAAAGTCCCCAGGCAAGGGTTTTTAAAGACAGTGTTAGGGGAGAAGGTCCCAGGATGCATGATCAGCTCATGGAAAATTTTCTGTTTGATGCTGAGGTAGCAGGGTGGTGTTTCAGGAATCTCACCATCAATCTTCTGATTCCAAGCAGTCCGTGGTCTATGTGTTTGAGATCAGCCGTTTCAATCTGGTGGGAATTTGGTTTCTATAAAAAAACAACTTAAAATGTGCTTCAGACATTGTTAACTGTCTTCCTCGAGGAGAGCTAAGCTCTTATGATCCCATCCTACAGATTGACATATTGCTTAAGTTATTTTCTCCTTCTCTGTTTGACTGCCTCTTCTTTGTTTGAATTGTTGCCTCTTAAAATGATTAACTGTTGGAGCCCACTGTTTGGAAATCAGGGAGGCCAAGTCAACTAAAGCTGTTGCCACAAACGAGAAGTAGGTGTGGGGGTGGAGGAGGCTGCACACCGTCCTGCTAGGTTTTGAGAGGAGGCTCTTGGGAATTCGCTGGTGATCCAGTGGTTATGATTTTGGACACACATAGTATTAAGTGGCAGTGAATAGTAGCTGGAGGCAAGGTCTTAGTTTTCCTGACCAGGAATCCTAACCACTGGATCACAGGGGCCAGCAGTTAGGGCTTGAGTCCCTAGTCTTTGCCTGCCTAGTCAAGAATGAATTCAGGCAAGGAGGCAGAAAGTAAAGTGTAAAGTACAAAGTTTATTGAAAAATACATTCAGAAAGGTGCATGGGAAAACTCAGAGTCATGACTTTGGGAAGTTTAAATCCTTTACAAGGGGGCAGCTTTCTGGGTCTTTGTCTTCCTTCTGGCCAGTCATCTTGCTTTGTACCCCATTCCTGGCTAGATTGTCTCAGGACCCTCCCCTGGGTGCACACACATACACATACACCTCAGTCAAGATGGATCTTGAAGTGAAGGCTTCTGGAAGGAGACTCATTATGGCCTGGTGTTATCCTCTGACTTTTGACCCCAAGGAGCCTTTCTGCTCATGTGCAGTGTCTCCTTTGTCCCAAAAAAGGACACTTGACCCAAACAGGGTTTTGCCTCTTTGTCTTTGCCATGACTTTTATCTTGGTAAAGAATCTGCCTGCAATACTGGAGACGCCAGAGACAAGGGTTCAGTCCTGCAACCCACTCCAGTATTGTTTGGGAAAATCCCATGGACAAAAAAGCCAGCCGGGCTACAGTCCATGGGGTCACAGAGTCGGACAGAACTGAACACAGTGTACAAGAAACAAAGACTGGTTATTTACTCTGTTTCTGTTACTTTCATTTTTGAAGGGCAAACAGGGGGCTGATTTTAAATGCCTTGACTGGAGTCCACCTACATCTTGTCTCTGGAAATACAAATAGGAGGTTAGTTGTAAACGTCTAACCTGGAGCCAGACTCTGATGCTGGGAGGGATTGAGGGCAGGAGGAGAAGGGGACGACAGAGGATGAGATGGCTGGATGGCATCACTGACTCGATGAATGTGAGTCTGAGTGACCTCCGAGAGCTGGTGATGGATAGGGAGGCCTGGCGTGCTGCGGTTCATGGGGTCGCAAAGAGTCGGACACGACTGAGCGACTGATCTGATCTGATCTGATCTTAACTTCTACCTCAATTAGGACCCTGAGTTTCCTCTGCAGGGATGTGGGTTCCATCCCTGGTCGGGAAACGAAGAGCCCACAAGTCTCGCTGGGTAACAACAACAAAAAAAGAGAGGATCCAGGAAGGAGCAGCGGGGTAAGGAAAACCACTCGGCCAGCTGCAAGCCCGGGTCACAGCCCCACACCCTTTGCACTTGGCCCCACTGGGGGCGAATGTCCCAGCACTCCTAGCCTCAGTTTCCCTGGGTCACTGCACGGACTCTCTTGCCCCGGCCCCTCGTCCACCCGACTTGAATCCAGTATGAAGAAGCACGTCTAGGCTGGCCTCAGCTTCTCGTGTGGAGGAATACCCGGCTGGTTACCCGGCTCCTCGCCTTCGCGGATCTAGCGGAGACTATCTTACCCAGAGGCCATGCGCCTGAGGCGGGCGCTGGCCAATGACGTAGGGGCGTTTCCTGAGGCGTGGGCGGGACTTCCGGTTGCTCTCTGCAGACGCCATTTGCCTACAGGGTTCGCTCCCGGCAGGATTCGACGGGCAGAGTCCTGGCCTCGCGCGGCTCCTCTGGCCTTTCGAGGGGCCTGAGCAGAGGGGTGCGGATCCCCTTCGTGCCTTTGAACGGGTCGCGAGTCCCTAGACGGTGGCGTGCCCTGGTTGCCCGCCGGCCCGCACCTTCTGCGGGCCTCAGCAGTGGCCCCGGTCTCCGCGTTCACGAGGGCGGCGCCCGGCTCTGGGGCGGCTTGTTCGCGGAGGGCGGCGGTCAGTCGAGGTCGCCCAGCCCAGGCGGGCGGAGACGAGGGGCAGCGGGCCGCCCTGGGCTCGCCTCTCCTAGGCGGCCTGGACCGCAGCTCCCATCATGGCAGCGCCGACTCACCGGACCCAGGTGAGTGGACGGCAGTGGCGGTACCGCTCATCCTTGAGGGCACAGGCGGTTCCGGCAGGCACTCCGGATGTGTCCACGCGGCTGTATGCTCTGGTGTGTGGAGCCGCTTTGCCACTTACGTATTCCCGGTCTTGAAAGCTGCTGGCCTCTGACAGGTGCCCAGAAGTTGGAGAGAAGTTACTGCTGCTTCCTCCAGGTTGTTGTTACTCAGTCGCTCAGTCGTGCCCGACTCTTGCGACCCCGTGGACTGTAGCCCGCCAGGCTCCCCTGTCCATGGGCTTCTTTTTTTTTTTTTTAAACCGTTGAGCCACCTGATGTGCCCACCATGTGCTGCGAGGATACACCCAGGGCCCCACGCAAGGGCCCCCCTTGGTGTTACTCTACCTGGTGGCCTTGGGTGTTGGAGGGTGAGATGAGTGCACCGACAAAGTCAAGGTACAGAAGGCTCGCGAGGTTGCCATGGTTCCTCTGTAGATGCTGAGACTTGTCTTGAGTGGGCGAGATCCTGTGGGCCTTTGCCGAATGTTGCACTCACTTTCAGCCATGGTGGCCAATCTCATGGGCAAAGCGAGCGGTAGCCTTGGCCACTTGTGCTCCCTAGTCTGAAGTAGTCCTGGCACGGGGTGAGTTTTGGCAAGGACCGGGAAGAAAGAGGCTAAACGGTTCGTTGTGGAATCTCCCTGGGAGTCTGGGGACCCAGGAGGGGCTGGGGAGTTGGTCCAGCCCCTGCCATTAGCCAGGTAGATTCACCCCTTCAGGAGTTTCTCTCTGGAGGTCTGTGACGGAGGCTCTGCTCCTCTGTCCATGTTCACAGAAATATTTTCAGGCATGATGAAATGGATTTAACAGCAAACATTTGCTGTAAATGCCTCACAGCCTCATCACTAGGTGTTCACTTTGGTGAAAGATGTCAGGTTACACCGTTAGACCCTGAGTTAACACTGGCCTGTGTTAAAAATCTTGCCTTTGGTTTGTAGGACACACAATTGGGTGGATTGGTGGAGCTCCCTTAGCCTCAGGTCACTGACTGGCGTGGAGGTAATGAGAGATTTACTCAGAGCGTGTGGGAGAATCAAGGAAAATGCCAAAGCCCATGGAATGTTGAATAATTTTCTAAAACTCACGACTGTTATTGGTGAAGTGGGAACTGTTATTGTATTGATCCAGAAACAGGCTCAGAGAAATGAAGTGATTGATGTCTCCAAGGTAACACAGCTGGCAAGTGTCGGGTTTCAAGAGTTTGGATGCAAACCACGGGAGACTGACAAAAGGACTGGGGACTTTTAGTCGCTTTAACCAGGATATGAAGCCCTCAGCATGGGTCAGGCAGTTAGCAGGACCAGGGAGGCGCAGGTACCGCTGTTGTTACCATTGTTGATACTGTTCTTACCATTATGTACTCATCCCTCTGGTGTCCTAGAGCCCTGTCTGCATTTCACAGCCCACACATCACGTCCATTGTCTTGTGTGACTTTCCAGTGGTCCCACATAGGAGGCTTGTCTTACAGACTTCATAATACGCTATTGTATTATGTCCAGAACATTGTTCACCTCCCCTTCAGCCCAGCCTAGATCTTGCCCTCAGGAGATGCTCCATGATTAGGGTCTTGATCTCTCTGCCCCTTTACCAGCCTTTTAGAAATGAGCTCTGCTACCTCTGCTTGGCAGGTGTCTGTGACCTTTGATGATGTGGCTGTGACTTTCACCCAGGAGGAGTGGGGGCATCTGGACCCGGCTCAGAGGACCCTGTACCGGGAGGTGATGCTGGAGACGTGCAGGCTCCTGATGTCTTTGGGTAAGGCCTCTCACTCAGCCATGCAGGACACCTGCCACTTCCCTGCAGGCACACTCTAGCTCCATGCCGCGCTGATCTAGAAGCCTACCTGCCCTACAGCTTCACTCATGTTTGAGATTCATCTCTTCCTGCCTGCTATATCAGTGCCACTTTGAGCAAGAAAGACCCCTTGGGCTCTTAGAAAGTGGTGGAAGGAAATGAATGTTCTACAGAACCCAAAGGCAGCATTTCCAGTCAGGCCATATAGGACTGGAATAGGAGAACCAGGATTCTACCCTGCTTCTGGGTCTCCCGTCCGGGCTTCTTTCTGTGGCTTTGCTCACGTCCCTGTCTTTTCAGAATGGCTTTTGCACCCCAGCAAGTTTGACAGGAGTGACCACCCCAATCCCTGCTCTCCAAGGCTCCCAGATGCCTTGTTTCTACTTGTTCGTATGTTTCTATTGTTGCTCTTTCTCTGCTGCAGGGCTCTGGGTGGGGGTGGGGGTGTGCGTGAGGTGGAAGTGACCACTTGAGCCTCTCAGCCCAGGGCCCAGCACAGACCGGCCTCTGTCTGAGTTCCTGTGTCACATTCCAGAGAGGGAGCAGACCGAATGAGACCGGTTCCCAAGCATCCCCTACACCCGAGTGCACAGGGGCCTCTTCTCCAGGAAGAGGGTGAGGCAGCCGGGGCCCCAGGAGGCCTTTGCCTTCAGCGCCAGCAGGTCCTGTCTCGCCGCAGGGTCTCAGTCAGGGGGCTTCTCTGTCCTCCTGCGCCTTCACGGGTGTCTCATGTTCGCTCAGTCTTGGCCGGGATCGTCTGCTGGTCCGAGAAGGAGAAGCTGGGAGAGGGGTGCGTCTCAGCATGTGGCAGTTTTGTGCCCAGGAGACATCAGGCAGCAGCTGCAGCTGCCCGTCACATGTGGGGGTGGGTGGTCCCGGGGTCTGGTGATGAGTCCAGAGATGCCCCTCAGCACCAGAGGGTGGACACGACAGCCCCGCTCAGCTGAGGATGACCCAGTCCGCATGGGCCAGAGAGCCACGGTGGAGAAACAGCAGTTCGGGGACGGTCCCCTCAGGCTGCTGAGTTTGAGGGAAGGGAGGGCTGTAAACCCAGGGCTTTGGTGAGACAAGCCTGTTCTTAGAGACCTAGGATTATGTTCTGGGTTAGTGAGAGGAGGTTGAACAAAATCAGGAAAAGCTTCATGTATTTAGATATTTTATAACAATTAAACAAATAAAATAGTCCACTATCGAGCCCTGATCCCTCCACCTGCCCCCCCAACCCCAGGCTCTCCCTGCGCTCTCTGCTCCGGTCACTGGCATCTTGCTGTTTCCGCACATACTTGACATATTTGCCTTAGGCCTCTGAGGTGCTGTTCTGTTTTCCTGGTGGGTGTTCTTCGGCATTTCGGCTTTTTTTCGGCCCTCTTCTCTGCACCTTCCTGGCGGAAAGCTGGAGTGGGTAGTGGGGAGGCACCTTTGGGAAGTGGGTGCCACTCTCTCCAGAGATTTAGAAGGTTGATTATAGGAAACAAGTGCCTCGTGAGGGAAGCCATAATATCCATTCATTTTTAAAATGTCACAGATAGTAACATCCTCTACCTGGTCTCCCCTTTGGCAGGTTGAGGAATATACCAGGATCGTAGACAGCAGCTCAGGAACATGATCGTGTATGATAGAATCCCTAGTAGAAAGCCAAAAGCTCCCAGATATGATTTCTGTCCTAGGAGAGGCAGTTCATAAGTATCACTAGAGTGAGAGTTTTAGTGTCCCGGATGAAGTCATATTCATTGATGGGGTGTGGGACAAGGTAACCTTTGCACGTGGGTATGCACTCAACTTGATGACGACCACGGTATTTGCTTGTTTGTTTGAAACAGTGGCTTACTAGGAGGGTTCAGGTCTCTGAGTTATAAACCGTTGAAAGTACCCAGACCAGTATCAGAACAGCAGTTCTCAGAGTGGCACAGGGCTCTTCTTCAAGGTTTGGTTTGTTTCTTTTGTTTTGAAGTTGGATCCCATATCAGACGAGCAGCTGCCCGGGCTCCGGGACCGTCCCTGGTTAGTGTGCCCCGGAGCGGGTGCTCCCTCAGTCTCACCTCCGGCCCCGTACATAACCACAGGGAGGGCGGTGTGAGCGGCCTCCTGTAGAGCCAGTCTTGTGTGCATAGGGGCAGCCACATTCCCCTTCAGTGTAGCAATGGGCAGTGGACGTTTTTGAAGTTGGTGTGTGATGTAAGTAGGCCAAGGAACCTTGAATTAAGGCTAAGGGAAGAGATAGGCTTATTTGGGGATTTATTTGTCACACTAGAATTTGAAAAGGAGTTGTTGAAGGAAATTATTATTCTCTAGCTAAACCAGCTGTTTGGGGCCGTGAAGCTCAATTGAACGCCTCTCACCAGACCCAGCATCGTGTAGTCTGTGAAGTGAAATGTGTGTCTTGGTCACTGTCAGTAATGTCTGTCACCCCAGAGGGACTCAGGAGCGTCCTGGCGAGGCTTGCGTGGTCACCTTTATAAATGTAGAGACGTGTGACTTTGACTTATTTTTGTGGTACTTGTGAGACAAGAGGTTCTTTACCCTGAAGGATGCAGTTTTGAAGCGATGTCCCAACAGTTGATAATGAACGTGAAGCCGTTGGCTGATCAGGGCCTCTGGTACTAAGATGACTCCCTGAATAGCTGCACAGTGTTTCTTAGATCCCATTTTTCACGGGGACATTCTGGCTACAGGGTAGAAAGCCGCAGCATTCTACTGAGTTGCATCATGTGTGATGGACAGCAGACTGAGGGACTCCCACAGGGGTTCACTCACTCAATCACAAGAAGCTCCCTGGGTAGCCGAGGCCCATCAGGAGGGGTGACCCCTCCAGCACCACGGCATCTGGCAAGGAGCTCTGGACAGGAGCTGGCACAGGCCTCTGAGTGGAATGTGTCAGAGGGCCTAGGGTCCGTGCCATCCTCTCCTGAGCCCTCGATAGCTGTGCTGAGCTTGGGCTGTGCTGTTTTCATGACCCAGAACGTGATGGGCACCTGGGTGTGGAGGTCAGAGGTCAGGTCTGAGAGAGCCTTTGTTGTCAGGAGCGTCTGGTGTGTGGCTCGTGGCGGTCTGGACAGCACGTCGCAGCAGGCTGAGGGCACAGTCTGGGCATCTCATGGCCGTGGTCCATGCTGCAGAAACTCCAGGAGGTGTGCGAAGAGGTCGTCACAGCCCTTTAGTGAAGGACTCTCTGAGGGCGCTAGCGGGACTGGCTTTCCAGCAGTATTGAGAGCAGATTGTAGAGCCTTTGTTGGAGGGAGGCCTGTTTATAGTGGGTGGATTTATAAGAATCAGCATCAGGGAGATGAAGTAAAATTTGTAAACGAGGAATACATGGCCACCAAAGTCATACTAAATGGGAATGTAATCTAAAATTAGTCCCAGAGGTTTAACAGATGTTGGGCCTATTGTCTGTCCTGTGTCAGATAGCATCTCCTTGGAAAGGTTGTGGTCGATGTAACGTTGCCTGTGCTCCTGCAGAGAAGGCGTGCAGTTGGGCTTTCAGCTATCAGCTACCAAGGCTGTGGGTGTTGGCAGCCTGGGAGAGGAGTTCTGTTTCCCTTCAGAGTGAAGGCAGACCAAGGCTGTGAGGCTGTCAAAACAGACACCAAACAGAGCACCTTAGCCTAGTCTGTCAGGGCAAGTAATTTCTGGCTTCTAATAATGTTGGGTTTGGGGGTGTGGATCTGGTTAGTCAGCTCAGTGGTTAAACAGCTTTATTTTCACAGTTTCTGGAGGCTGGACGGCCCAGTTCAGTTCCTGATAAGGATCTCTTGCTGACCACCTGCTTGGGAGTCCTTACCTGACCTTTGCTCTGGCTTGGAGGGACTTCCTCTTCCTCTTCGAAGGGTACCAGTCCTCCCAGGGCAGGGCCCTACCCCAGGACCTCGTTTCACCTTCATTGCCTCTTTAAAGGCCCTAAGTCCAAATCGGATCACACTGGGGACTAGGGGGTGACACATTCAGCTTAGGGGAACACAGTTCAGTCCATGACAGGAACCCTGAAGCTGGGTGGGACCACAGAATGCAGGTTGCAGTAACTCACAGTGAGGGGCCCTGGGTCTTTTCAGGTTTAAGAGCAGGCACAGTTGGTCTATCACATGGAGCAGCAGTGGGGATCATCACCCCTTGATGAATTAGGTCTTATATATAAGGTTTGCTCCCTGAAATTTCCTTTTAAACTTACATTGGGCTGGATAATTATTTTCACTCGGTGTGTGGGGTCCCATTTTATCAAGTCAATTAATTTATAAGTGCCAGAAATCCATTCTAATAGTGTATTATGTCAGAGCATCAATGCCCAACATGGGGTACTTTTAGAACAGTGGTTGGTTGGCGTATAGGAAGTTCAGGCAAAGCTGTAGAGTTAAAGTGAGAAATGTCCGTTTTTCCTCTGTAGTATTTAGTTACTTTTTAAGATGGCAGAGTGCAGTGTTTCAGTTTAGGGGGATTCCTAGGTATAACTATGATTTGAGCCACAGTATTAAGTTCATGAGGTTTTGTCTGTTGGTGCAGTTTAGCAAATTCTGAAGATAATTCAAAAACTTGTGTTGTAGGATCAGACAGACTAGTCTGTGCCTTGTTATGTTTCAGTAATATAAACTTTTACAATACATTCAGTTATGTTATTTATATATAATAATTTACTATGTAAGTTTTAGTATAAAAATTTTGGATTTCCAGTTGGGTCCAACTATTAACTGTGTTCTAATTTAGTTATATATTATATATTATTTCGTTAAATGTTTTACTCTCTTCTTGTTATCTAGGGCTTTCGGTTTGGCTTTTGTTGTTACTATGTTTGAATCAGTACCAGTCTAGAACCAGTATTATGTTTGCTGGACCTGGCATTTGCTTGGTAAATAAGGTTTAAAGTGTGTGCCACCACTCCCTCCCTTTTTCCCTTTTGGGCTTTTATTCTTTTAAAGCCCTGGTTTTTAGTTTTAGTCTATCTCCTGTCGGGGAGGGGCTTGGGCCTTTAAGCTCAGCCTCTCCCTGGCATGGCCCTGGTGCATGGCATAATAATTGGTCCCTTCCTCTTTCTCCCCACTCCTTTTTTACCCTCCAAACCCCCCCAAAATTTTTTTTGGTCACCTTTCTATCCCTGACCATTTTTTTTTACTTGGATGTTTTCCTGGTAGGCTCCCAGCAGTCCCAAGTGGTGAGTCTGTGAGTGGCGGCCTCCCTTTCTAGGGAGGGGCTGGGGCTCTTGCCTCCAGACAGCAGTGGTGTGACTTTTGGGCGTCTGTTCTGCAGGGGTGTCCAGACCCATGGCAGGGCTTGTACAGTCTGGAGTAAACTGGGTTGAGTGCCTCTCCCCACCTGCCCCCAGATTTCAGTGATGTTGGCTCGCTTGATCACAGTTGCATCTTTGAGGGCACCTTGGCCTGGTGCAGTACCAGTTACCTGGTTGCCCCTGGGTCACCAATCCAGAAACTTGGTATGTTGACCACAGAGAGACCAACTAATAAGATTAGTCTCTTCTCAGATCAGGTGGCAACTAGGGACTCAACAGCCCTTGCAGACTTGGCCTGTCACAGCATCAGACTTCAGAACTTTGCTTGGGATCTAAAAAAAGACTTAGGTCAATGAGGTCATCATACCTTATTTTGACTGATAAGAGTCGATGTTTCAAATATGTGAGTTCTTTAAATTATTCCATCAGTTTATTGCCATTTTAAATAACGTAATGCATTTTAATTGGTTGGCACAATCCCTGTGATATGGTTATACCCTGTACAAATTAATTTTCACTTATAATTAAGATTAAAAGTTGATAGCAATTGGTGGGTTGGTTAAGCACCTGGACTTCTCCCAGGTTCAGCAGAGTCTTTTCAAGGGGCAACATTTGAGCGGAGACCCAGGGAGGAGGGTCAGCACGTGTGAAGGCCCTGAGGTTGTCGGGAGGGTGACTCTGGTGGCTGAGCCGTGTGCCGGGATCGGAGCAGACAGGAGAGCACAGTTGCTTAGTGATGAGTGATGAACCCTGGACCTGCCAGAGGAAATCATCTGCGAGTCCTGGCGCCTGCACCATCCAGTTCTTGCGGAGCCCACGAATCGTGGCCCTGCATCTGTGTGGCTGCATGTGGCAGGTCGGCTCAGTCTTCACTCTGGAGGAAGCTTTTTATTACCTCACCAGTCAGAAGCACAGGGCTGGGACTGGCTCACGGGTTGGTGGCTTGCAACCCAATTGTCTGCTGCTTTGCTTCTTCCTGGTCTAGGGTCTCGGGCAGCTTTCTTGACAGGCAGGCGACCCGGTGGGCGACCCAGGCTGCTGCAGGACATGGCACCGGCAAGTCCCCTCGCTCAGCCATCCCGGACTGGGGCGCTCTTCTCCAGAGTGCCTGGTGGCTCACCTGCCAGTTGGTGGAGACCAGAGTTTTCGGTCCTTCTTGAGGCCAGAGTCTGGGGTGGTTTTAATCTATTGCTGCCCAGGCCCTGTCTGCAGAGAAGAGCTTTCAGCTGGATATGAACCAGGCATCCCGGGAGGTTTTGATGCTCACACGATTGAGACTCACTTGGATTAATTAGGAAACAGCCTCTGGAAGGAGGAGTCACGTTTTCTGGGTCTCTTGGAGCTCTGCATCATGGAGGTCAAAGGGAAAGGTGCCGTCTACACAACTCTCACTGCTGTCTGAAGTCTGGGTCCCAGCAGTGCTGCTTCTGACTTTGCTGTCCAAGTCACAGGTCCAGATTTCTGTGGGTGGGAGCAGCTTCATTCTGAGGTCCACATCCTGAAGTCCCACGCTAGACTGAGAGGTCTTCTCAGTTTTCACAGACACCATTCTGTCTTCCTTTTTTCTCCATGCCCAGGGTGTCCTGTCCCCAGACCTGAGCTGATCTACCGGCTGGAGCACGGGCAGGAGCTGTGGACGGTGAAGAGAGACCTCTCTCGAAGCACCTGTCCAGGTAGGAACCAAACTGTGGGCAGAGACTCTGGTGGAAGCCGTTGGTCTAGAAGCCACAGAGCCCTTTGACCCCAGGTCCCTCTGTCCTCGCCGAGGTCAGCAGTGTACAAGCTCAGATGTGTCCTGGGCTTCAGGCCTGGGTGCCGACCACCATCTCTGTGGTCCCAGTGAAATTTGGGATCTCCTTGTGTCTGCACGTGAGCTTGGCTGAGTTACAGCCTGGCTGCTGTGTCAGAGGGACTCGGGCATCTCGGTGCTCAAGCACGTGGAGGCGCTGTTTCTGACTTGCACCCGGTCCCTGTGGGTCACAGGGAGCTCTGCAGCACACGGGCGTTCGGGGCCCCGGGTTCGTTCTGTCGTCAGTATGTGACTTCAGGTTGTCCTGACCCCCTGCAGCTAGCAGAGAAGTGGGGGAATGACGCCACTCTGACTTCCATAAACACCAGCCCTCTGATCCCTCCACTGGAAGGCACTGGGCACTTGGCCACACTTGGGGGGTGGGTGAGGAACTGTGACTGAGCCCTCCGACCCAGGAGAGGAGCAGGAGGTTGGTGAGGGGGGTGTGCTCCTGAAGGCGCTAGTCACGGTAGTTGCTCTGTCCTGGGGTTGCTGGGAGTGTGCAGTTGTAGAACATAAAACTGCTCAGCACAGGGTCTGTGCCGTAGTTGGTGTCTCGTGGGAAGTGAGCTGCTGGTACCGCCATGTCCGTTAGTCATGATGAACGATGTGGTTCACGTCTTCCCCTCCCAGCGCCTCTCCAGCCCTCCTCTGCTTCCCCTTTCCCAAACTATCGTTTCAGACACTTAGGAGCCCTCCCTTGTCCCCTGTCACCCATTTCTTCCTGTTGGGTAAAGCCTGCCAGTGACGTTTGTCCTGTGTGCCCACGTGTGGGCTGCTGAGGGCACTGGAGCCGTCGTATGTGGTGCTGGGGCTGCTGCAGAGGCGTGCTGTTTCCACTCCTGGTCACTCGGTGGCCCAGCTGGCCTGTGAGCGTTGGTGGGGCCATCGGTGGCCCCTCAGAGGGGCATCCCAGCCTCTGCCCCCTGCTCTCTACACACCTCCACTTGAGGATCTCAGAGGCAGCCAGTGAGCACGCCTGGCAGAGAACCCATCCCGGTGCTCACTCCTCCCCTCCCACGCCTGAGCACATGGTCCTGCCATCCGTGCAGGTTGGAGACTGGATGCCACCCCAGACCCTCGCCCCCACCTGCAGCAGCCCTGCATCCAGCCATCCCGACAGTGACTGCCTCCCCAGTGCAGATGTCTCAGCGCATGACCCTGGGGTGTCAGCAAGTCTCCACAGTAAACTCTGGGTCGGTCCTCAGCCCTTCTGCACTCAGGTTCCCAGGCTGTAGTTTTCCTTTCACCTGGCGGAAGAGATCTTGGCACACCTCATGGCCAGTTCTTGAGCCAGAGTCTAGGTTACACCTTTTAGGGAAAGTATTTCTTATTTACTGCTTGTTTAGTAACTTTGAAAGTGCAAGTGAAGTCGCTCAGTCGTGTCTGACTCTTGACGACCCCATGGACTGTAGCCCTTCAGGCTCCTCTGTCCATGGGATTTTCCAGGCAAGAATACTGGAGTGGGTGGCCATTTCCTTCTCCAGGGGATCTTCCTGACCCAGGGATCGAACCTGGGTCTCCCACATTGCAGGCAGATGCTTTACCTTCTGAGCCACCAGGGAAGCCCCTTAGTATACTTTATCCTTTGTCTACTCAACATAAAAATGTGCCCAAGTTTCTTCCACTTGAAGCAAATAAATAAAAAATATTCCTGTTTCACATTCATCTACTCTCTGGGGCATTTAATTTTTTACATTTCATTATTCTCATAAACAGTGCTACCAAGAACATTCGTATGTATTGGTCATCTTGCACACGATTAGGCTTGTCTTTTGTCATTTCTAGGAGTAAAATTGTTGGATTGTAGCTGTGCAAACTTTCAAGTTTAGGTGACAATTGCATTGGTTTTCTAAAAGAAATCTGCCCATCTGTAATTCTCTAGATTCCACTGACTATGTCCTGTTCAGTCCTTCATGGTCTCAGGCACATTTATTTTTGCTTAACAAACTGACAAAATTGTGTCTTAAGTGAGCTTGCCTTGCATTTCCTTAATTGTTCACAAGCTTTAGCTTCTCATCATGTAATTATCGGCCCATTTGTACAGTTGTCCTCCTCCTCTGGAGGTTCTGACTCTGGATTCATCAAGCACGGATTGAAGACACTGGGGGAAAAGAAAATCAAGAAAGCTCGAAAAAGCAAAACTTGAGTTTGCCCTGTGCTGGCAATTATTTGCATAGTATTTACGCAAGAGACAATTTAAAGTACACAGGAGGATGTGTGTAGGTTATGTGCAAAAACTGCCATTTTATGTAAAGGACTTGAGCACCTTTGGATTTGGGTGTTGAGCAGGAAATGTCTGATACCAGTTATTCCCCTGTGGATACTGACAAACAACTGTATTTTCTTCTTTGAAATGTCAGTTCATGGAAAATGCCAGGTGTTCTGTTAACACTGTTTGCCTTTTGTTTTTAGGAATTTTGTACATTACTGATACTTTTATCAGTTATAGGTGCTGCTCCATCCCTAATATCGAAAAGATGTCCTCATTATAAGATATTATAAGCTTGGCACCTGACATTTAACTCTTTCTGGTGTGAGGTAGAATTTGAGGATAATGTGAGACAGGAGTACGGTGTTCTCATTCCCAGCGTGTCACCCATTTTTCTAGCTCCATTTACTTTATGTTCTTTCCTTTTACTGTGAACTGCTCTGCCTTCTCTTCCATTCCGCAGAGCTCCATGTGTGTGTGTTTCCTGGGCTCTCTGTTCTTTTTCCATTGCCTCTGTCTTCTTTCTGTACCAGGACCACAATGTCTTAAAGTCTAGAATTTTGTTACCTGCTAAGGTAGATATCTTTTTCTTAATTCTCATTATTCTTGCATCTTTGATTTTTCATGCAAATCCCATGGTAAAACTACTGAGTTCCACAATAACCCAATTGGTATTTTATTGGAAATTGTATTGAATATACAAATTCATTGGGATAGAATTGTCAGTTTCATATGATTCATTTTTTTCCAGTTTTATTGAGAAACAATTGATATACATCACTGTATAAGTTTTAAGGCACAGAGCATGCTGGTTTGATTTACGTATATTATGAAGTGATTACCAGTTGGTTAAGCTAACATCCATCTTCTTGTATCAGATCAGTCGCTCAGTCAAGTCCGACTTTGCAACCCCATGAACTGCAGGGTCCCAGGCCTCCCTGTCCACCACCACACTCTCAGACCTTGCTCAGACTCATGTCCATCAAGTCAGTGATGCCATCCAACCATTTCATCCTCTATTGTCCCTTCTCCTCCTGCCTTCAATCTTTCCCAACATCAGGGTCTTTTCCAGTGAGTCGGTTCTTCACATCAGGTGGCCAACGTATTGGAGTTTCAGCCTCAGAATCAGTCCGTCCAATATATATTCAGGACTGATTTCCTTTAGGACTGACTGGTTTGATCTCCTTGCAGTCCAAGGGACTCTCAAGAGTCTTCTCCAACACCACAGTTCAAAAGCATCCAGTCTTTGGCACTCAGCTTTCTTTATGGTCCAACTCTCACAGCCATACATGACTACTGGAAAAACCATAGCTTTAGCTAGTTGAGCCTTTGTCAGTAAAGTAACGTCTCTGCTTCTTAATAAGCTGTCTAGGTTGGTCATAGCTTTTCTTCCAAGGAGCAAGCATCTTTTAATTGCATGGCTGCACTCACCATCTGCAGTGATTTTGGAACCCAAGAAAATAAAGTCTGTCACTGTTTGCATCATTACCCCATCTATCTGCTGTGCAGTGATGGGACCTGATACCGTGATCTTTGTTTTTTTAATGTTGAGTTTTATGTCAGTTTTTTCAGTCTGCTCTTTCTCTTTTATCAAAAAACTCTTCATTTCCTCTTCGCTTTCTGCCATAAGGGTGGTGTCATCGCGTATCTGAGGTTATTGATATCTCTCTCAGCAGTCTTGATTCCAGCTTGTGCTTCATCCAGCCCGGCATTTTGCATGATGTACTCTGAATATAAGTTTAATAAGCACGGTGACAGTACGTTGAAAAGTAAAGAAGAAAAGATGAAAGGGAAAAATTTTCTCTTTGTGATGAGAACTCTTAGGAATACTCTGTTAATGGTGCTTCTTTATATCATACAGCAGTGTCAACTATAGTTACCGAGTTGCACATTACATTCCTTGGTTACTTAATCTTAAAAGTGGCATTTTGCACCTTTTGACGGTCTCTTTCCAATTTCACCATCCCCTACATTAAATTCCTCATTGGTTTAGCTCCTCTTCAATGTCTTCAAGTAAAGTATTGACATTTTCTTTATCTAGATCTTGTGTATTTTGCTAGTCTTTTCACCAAACTGTTCAGACATAACAGACCCAGTGTGTCCCTTCCGTCCTGCTTACCATCCTGCCTTATGAACTATGCCCCGGGAGTTTTCACAGTAACCCAAGTCCGCTCCCCTGGATTCTCATCAGCACCATCCTCGTGCCTGTGCGGCTTTTGTACATTGTCCCCTTAGGCTGTAGCATCCTTCCCACTGTCTCTCTGTGACAGTGCCTGTCGTGCCTGGAGTCGGTGTAGGACTCCTGCGGTGTACAACTGCCCTGGCCTCTTCCTTCACACAGTTAGCCAGACCCCAGGTTAGGAACATAGAACTCCACGACTGCCGGGTCTGCCTTGGTCTTCTAAACCAACTGAAAATCAAGAGTTCCCAGTCCACCCTCAGGTTCACTGATTTGCTAGACTCAGAGAAACTCCCCTTGAACCTGTTATGCTCACAGAATATGTTTGGTACAGGATACAGCTCAGAAGAAGGGCCAGAGGTATTCCAATCACAAAGCTTCCGCGTCTTCAGCGACTCTTTACCTCCAGGAATCGATGCTTGGCAGTATGTGCACGGAGTGTTGGCAACCCATAAACCTCACCAGAGCCCGGGTATGTAGGTTTTTATTGACCTTCGTTACAGAAGCATGACTGACCGAGTCATTGAACATGGGACTCAGTGTCTAGCCTTCTTTCCCTCTCCAGAGCGCCAGCTAATAACTCATGGTTCAAAACCCCAAGATTCTAATTACATGTGTGGTCTTTCTGCTGTGATCAGACATAATGTTATCTCTTTAGCATAATCTGTCTAGGTTTCCATAATGAGCTATCTGTTGTCATAGAATATAAAGTACGTCCCTGACCAGGGATTTAACCAAGGCCTGATGGTGAATGCACCAAGTCCTAACCGCTGGACCTCCAGGGAATTCCCCTTTTCCTAGTGTTCTTACAACAATTGGGACATCCTTACTTACAGAAACTGAAAGCACACAAGGTATTATTACTCTGTCAAGCAACGTCTATAAAATTGTGGTGGTGTGTCCACTCCACATCCTATCTCCTCATCTAAACTCTCTTTGAAGGAGTCAGCAGTCTAATGACCAAGGAAGAAGGAAATTAACAATCCTGAGAGTAAATGGTAGCAAAGCATAAAGACCCAGAGGCACTCCTTTCATCTTTATTTTTTTCCTCACTGAAATGCTGATTTCATTTCTTCTGTGTTGGATTACTAACGGGCCCTGTTTATTGTATTTCTTTCAGTTGACGAAGGAAAACCCAAGACCACAGAACCTACCAATTGTGAACCAACGCTGTCTGAAGGAGCCTCTCTCCAGGAACTGACGCAGGGAGGCCCAGGAGACTCCCAGTTGGGACAAACCAAGGATCGGGATGGGCCGCTGGAAATGCAGGAAGACCACTTTGTACCAGGGATCAACCCCCAGAGGGAGAAGCTTCATGAAAAAATAAGTCCTGAACGTGGCAGCTTAAGGACAGCTGGTGGTATGTGTTCAAGGGTCGAAGAGGAACCAGTCCCTCTAGGGGGTGCTGTCCATGACCGTGACTCCTGTGGATCAGCAAAAGATCCCCTGATTCAGGAAGAGGAAAGTCTCTTCAAATGCAATGAGTGTGGGAAAGTTTTTAACAAGAAACACCTTCTTGCTGGACATGAAAAGATTCACACTGGAGTGAAGCCCTATGAATGCACTGAGTGTGGGAAAACCTTCATTAAGAGCACACACCTTCTGCAGCACCATATGATCCATACCGGGGAGAGGCCCTATGAGTGCATGGAGTGCGGCAAGGCCTTCAACCGCAAGTCCTACCTGACACAGCACCAGCGGATTCACAGTGGGGAGAAGCCCTACAAGTGCAGTGAGTGTGGAAAGGCCTTTACTCACCGCTCCAATTTTGTCTTACATAAGAGGAGACACAATGGGGAAAAATCCTTTGTGTGCAAAGAATGTGGGCAGGTCTTCCGACACAGGCCCGGATTCCTTCGCCATCACATCATCCACAGTGGCGAGAATCCATATGAGTGCTTCGAGTGTGGCAAGGTCTTCAAACACAAGTCCTACCTCATGTGGCACCAGCAGACCCACACTGGGGAGAAGCCCTACGAGTGCAGCGAATGTGGGAAGGCCTTCTGTGAGAGCGCAGCCCTCATTCACCACTACGTCATCCACACCGGGGAGAAGCCCTTCGAGTGCCTCGAGTGCGGGAAGGCCTTCAACCACAGGTCATACCTCAAGAGGCACCAGCGGATCCACACTGGGGAGAAGCCTTTGTGTGCACTGAGTGTGGAAGGGCCTTCACCCACTGCTCTACTTTCATCTTGCATAAAAGGGCACACACTGGCGAGAAACCTTTTGAGTGCAAAGAATGTGGGAAAGCCTTTAGCACTAGGAAAGACCTCATTCGGCACTTCAGCATCCACACTGGAGAGAAGCCTTATGAGTGCACGGAGTGTGGGAAGGCCTTCAACCGCAGGTCTGGCCTCACCAGACACCAGCGGATTCACAGTGGAGAGAAGCCCTATGAATGCATGGAGTGCGGGAAGTCCTTCTGCTGGAGCACAAACCTCATTAGACATGCCATCATCCACACTGGAGAGAAGCCCTATAAGTGCAGTGAGTGTGGAAAGGCCTTCAGTCGCAGCTCCTCGCTCACTCAGCATCAAAGGATCCATACTGGGAGAAACTCTGTCAGTGTGACAAATGTGGGAAGACCCTTCACAAGTGGGCAAACCTCTGTCACCCTCCGAGAACTCCTATTGGGGAAAGACTTTTTGAATGTAAACACAGAGGAAAATCTTTTGCAAGAGAAAGTATCTACCGTGACATCTGATCGTACATACCAAAGAGAAACCCCTCAAGTATCTTCGCTTTGAGAAAACCTGTCAGATCATCCATAGTTGTGTAAAGACCTGTTTTAGAGATTGACCCAGCGTGGAGCCTTATTCTGCATTACGGAGAATTCATCCGTAAGGGAGAGACCAGTGTTTATTGTGCACTAAGGAAAACTTTAGCCGTGTTTTTCTCCTTGGTTTACACTGTAGTGTTATCTCAGGAATTTTTATAAAAAGAAGATGGAAATTTAGATAAGCAAATGAAATGCAAACCCAGTTCCTTTGAGACTTCTCTGTCAAGCTTATGGCAGTTTGTCATGGGTTCCTTAGTTTACTTGGGGTGAGTGGAATGTTATTTCACTGGCAAAGGGCCTTGACCCTTCGTGAGTCTTGTATATATACTCATTGTTATCCAGTGTCGGGAGAGTTAAGATAGTTGAGGGCAGATATTTAAGTAGATAAAAATACACACATGATATATGGGCACATTTTATTGGGCCAGTTAAGACCTTCAGGCTTTAGTTTTTTTAAAAAACAAACTGTTCTTTTGGTGGTTTTAAATGCCAAACATTCAGACTTTTTTATTGATTCAATCTTTTGTTTACTTAATTTTAGCTGTACCATAAATCTTAAAATTGGATAAATGAATTGTCTCTATTATTTAAATTGACTTAGCTTTCCTAGTTCCTTGGACTTCCCATATAAATCTTAGCATGCAAAAAAATACTGCTTCAGCATTTATAGAGATTAATTTAAACCTATAGAGCAGTTTGTTCAGAAGTGACACTGTGAACACAGCACATGATATGACACGTCATTAGCATTCTTGGTGTTTCGTTACCATTTTGTAATTTTCAGTAATGTAGAGTTGCTCAGTTGTGTCCGATTCTTTGCAACCCTGCGGACTGTAGCCCACCAGGCTCCTCCATCCATGGGATTCTCCAGGCAAGAGTACTGGAGTGGGTTGCCATTTCCTTTTGCAGGGGATCTTCCCGACCCAGGGATTGAACCCGGGTCTCCTGCATTGTAGACAGATGCTTTACTGTCTGAGCCACCAGGGAAGTCTTAATTTTCAATAATACAGGCCCTATAAACTCTTAAAAGTGATTTATAAATGCATTGATTGGGGTTTTTTTGGCCTTGTGTCTTATAGGATATTAGTTCCCCAACCAGGGATCAGATCCAGGCCAGCTCAGAGTCCTAACCACTGGGGTGGTGGACTGCCAGGGAATTCTCTGATTTTTAAACTTTTCATTTCCTCATTTCCTTTAGTAGTATGTAGAAAGATCATTGTTCTGCGAGGGGTATTTTGGTATCTTGTAGCCTTGGCTGAACTCAGTTACTATTTTTAGTCATTTCTTTAGATAGAATCCTTGGTATTTTGTACTTAGAAATGTCAACTGCAAATACTTTTTTTTCTTCCTATCTGTATTCTTTACATTTCCTTTTCAAATGCACTTGCTAGGACTTTCAGTCTGTTGTTGAGTAGGAGTAGTAAGAAAGGACATCCTTGATTGGTTTCTGATATTAGGGGGAAAACATTCAGTTTTCTTATCAAGTACAATGTTACAAGTTTTTTTTTTTTTTTTCCCATAGACTTTTCCCTCAGCTCTTAACTTGGTGAGATTTTTGTTCTGCTTGAGTGTTGGGTTTTGTTGGATGCTTTTCCTCCCATCAGTTGATGTGATCATCTGACTTTTCTTTGATACCCAATTGATTTGAGTTTTGCATATTGAACCAGCCTTGCATCCTTGGAATAAACCCCACTTGGTTATGGAGTATACATTTTAAAATATATATTAAAGCATTCAGTTTGACTGTATGTTTTTTGAGGCAGTTTTCCTCTAATCTCTTGACTGATGGTGCATCGTTGCCATTCTTTGTTTTTAGCTACTATCATTGTCTGATTTTACGTCAAGATGATAGTGGCCTCTCAAGTTCTGTTTTTTAGGAAGACAGTGTGTAATTGTTTTTAATTGTTTTATAATAGTCCAGTGAACCATTTGGGCCTGGAGATTTTCTGGATACTAGTTGATAAATATGGAACTGTTCATAGTGTCTTTTCATATTGGATAAATTGAATAGCTGGTCCTCTTCAAAGAAATGTTTCGTTTCATCTCAATTTTAGACTTGTTGGAAGTATTCCCTCATTTTTTTTTTAACAGCAGCAAGGTATGTACTTATATTCCATTTTATTCCTGATTTTGGAAATAGTCAACTCCTTTTAATCATTGTCAGTCTTAGACATTTACCAATCTTAACTGATCATTTTGAAGAAACAGCAGTTAATTGATTTTTTTCCTGTTCCTTTCTGTTTTAGCTTTCACTAATTTCTGCCCCAGTCTTTATGATAGCCTATCTTCTGCTTTGCTCTGGTTGTATTTTGCACTTTTTAATTTTTGAGGGATGCTGAGATTATTGATTTGACACTTTTTGTTTTCTTATGAAGCATTAAGTATTATAAAGTTCTACCACAGCACTGTTCAAGTTTTATCCCACCACTTTTTATTACAGTTTATTCAGTTCTGAATACCCCTTGATTCCTTTAGAGACTTCTTCTGTCACCTGTGGATTATTTAGAAGTTTTTTAATTTCATTTTCTACTGTTTGAACCATTTTCTGGTATCATTTTGTTATTGATTTCTTGTTTGTTTCACGTTTGGTTTGACTGTTGAAATTTGTTTAATGCCCTTGGGTGTGGTATATCTTGTTGAATGTTCTGTAAGACTTCTTGGAAAGAATGTGTGTTCTGCTGTCATTGGGTGGAGTTTCTATAAATGTCTGCACAGTTTTCTTTGTTGGGGATGTTTTTCAGATTCTCTGTATCCTTGCTGACTTTCTGTGTAATATTTCTTGTCAGTTGCAGAGAGGAATGATGAAGTCTTGAAGTATAATTAGGAAATTGTAGTGTTTGCAGTTTGTATTTTTTAAGTTTCTTGTAACAGCAATAGTTGGGGTCATTTTTTTAATCCTTTTTGCCACTTTCTTTTAATTCGTAAATTTAGATCATCTAAATTTAAAATAGTTAATAATACATTAGAGCTTAAGTGTACCATTGTAATTGTTTTTTTTTTTTTGTATTCCCTTTATAGTGTTACTCTTGTTTTCTGGTTCTTGTTATTTAGCTTTCCTGTCCTTCCTGTGGGTTACTTTAATGTTTTTTAGAATTCTACTTGATCTTTTGAGTATATACCTTAATTTTTTTCCTGTATGAAGTGTATTACATATACATAACTTAATCACAGACTGTTATCAATATTTCAGCACTTTGATGTATAAAAACCTTGATTTCATTAGGGTTCTTTTACATTCCCTGTTCTTAATATAAAACAGTTGTTCTAAATAGTTTCTCATTGTATACTGAACACCATATTGGATATTGTAATTTTTGTCTCAACTGTCTTAAGATTTTTTTTTTTTAAACAAAGTTCATGAGAAGTGAAGTCTGTGTATCTCTAGTTTTGAAAGGTTGTTGCTGAATGAAAACATATTGGGATTCTTGGCCACCGGAAGAGAATTTAATCTGAGGCCAGAGACAAGGCTTGATCATTCAGAGCTTTTGTGTAATAGAGTTTTATTAAAGCATAAAGGAGATAGAGAAAGCTTCTGACATAGGCATCAAAAGGGGGCAGAAAGAGTGCCCCCCTGCCAGTCTTCAGCTGGATGTTAAATAGTCACTAGCAGTCTGTTAATGAAAGAAAGAAATGTCTTAAAACTCAGAATGACACCAGGCCCCCCATCCATAAGATGCATTTTAGGATAATCTTGGCACCCGATGATTCATCCCGGGCCATAAAACGATTGACTTGAATCTTGTAGAAAGGCAGATTACCATACAGATAGTTTCATTTACATAGATTAGGGGAACAATATCTGAGTATAATATACTGGTTTGTCAAATAGGTTCTGAGCCATTAGGCAGAACCTACTTGAAGACAGAGTCTGGGGTAAATGCATAGTACATTAACATAGCTTAAGACAAACGTTTCCATAAGAAATGCATTGGTTAACTCAAGGTTTGAGAATAGTGAAACCAGGTGTCATTATGGCAACACAGTATTTTAAGAGAAACCTCCTTTTAAGTTTGTATCAGATCAGATCAGATCAGTCACTCAGTCGTGTCCAACTCTTTGTGACCCCATGAATCGCAGCACGCCAGGCCTCCCTGTCCATCACCAACTCCCGGAGGTCACTCAGACTCAAATCCATCAAGTCAGTGATGCCATCCAGCCATCTCATCCTCTGTCGTCCCCTTCTCCTCTTGCACCCAATCCCTCCCAGCATCAGAGTCTTCTCCAATGAGTCAGCTCTTTGCATGAGGTGGCCAAAGTACTGGAGTTTCAGCTTTAGCATCATTCCTTCCAAAGAAATCCCAGGGCTGATCTCCTTCAGAATGGACTGGTTGGATGTCCTTGCAGTCCAAGGGACTCTCAAGAGTCTTCTCCAACACCACAGTTCAAAAGCATCAATTCTTTGGCGCTCAGCCTTCTTCACAGTCCAACTCTCATATCCATACATGACCCTCACATCCATACATGACAACAGGAAAAACCATAGCCTGGACTAGACGGACCTTTGTTGGCAAAATAATGTCCCTGCTTTTGAATATGCTATCTAGGTTGGTCATAACTTTCCTTCCAAGGAATAAGCGTCTTTTAATTTCATGGCTGCAGTCACCATCTGCAGTAATTTTGGAGCCCAGAAAAATATAAAGTCTGACGCTATTTCCACTGTTTCCCCATCTATTTCCCATGAAGTGATGGGACCAGATGCCATGATCTTCGTTTTCTGAATGTTGAGCTTTAAGCCAACTTTTTCACTCTCCACTTACACTTTCATCAAGAGGCTTTTTAGTTCCTCTTGAAGGAAAAAAATACGCTAGTTTGTTTCCTCCTGCTGCTTAAGAGAAAAATGTCTGACACTTGGAGCCTATTTCCTCCATTTGGAGACCCCTGGCCTTCCTGCCTGTTACCCTCTCAGTTTAACATTTCATTGTTCTTTCTCTATTCTTGAAGTCCCAAGTCTTCTATTAACATTTCCCTTCTATTTGGCAAGTTTCCTATATCTGTTCTTTCTAAAGTATGTCTGCTGTTAATGAATGTTTTTTTCTTCTTCATTTAAAAATGTCTTTTCCCCTTCATTCTTGAAAGATATTTTCGTGGGACATACGATGTGGGATCCACAGTTCTTTTAGGACAAAAGAAACATGTCTGTTTTTCTACGTTCTATCTTCTGTGCACCATGGTTTTGTATGAGAACTGCCTATCACCCCATTACTTCTCTCTCTGTAAGTTATCCTTTCCATCACATGCTTTCAAAGTGTTTTTCATTGTGGTCATAAGTTTAATTATGATGTATCCTGGCATAGAACTTTTAGGGTCTCTCCTGTGTGGTGTTTGCCCAGCTTTTTTAATCATGTGGTGTATGCCCTTTGCCAAATTTGGACATTATAAATTATTAATTCTTCAAATATTTTTTCAACCTCACATTTTCCCCTCTTTTAAGGACTCCAGTAACATGAGTGATAATTCTCATGTTTTGTACCGTAGGACCCTCAGTTCCCATCTTTTTGTTTCCCCCAGTTTGTATCTCTCTGTTGCTCATATTGATTAATTTTGATTGATTGCTCTTTGAGCTCACTGATGCCCTTCTCTCATATAATCTACTATTGAGCTCACCCAATGAGTTTTCATTTTGTTTTTTTAATTTTTCAGTTGTTTGATTTCCATTAGGTTATTTTATATGTCTTCTATATTTTTGCCTAGTTTATAATGCCAAAGGAAGACTCTGAGAAAACAGGCAAAACTGTGTAGTCCGAAGTCATGATTCTCTGGTGATTTTATTTCTGTATTACGATAGAAATCCTAAATTAACTAGAGGAATGAAAGGCCTTATATCCACAGGTATCTCTGAGAACAGATTTTACAACTAAGGTTGACCTCCAGGTTGTTCAGAGTTGTGTTCTCCAGGGAAGGCGTGTGTGTAGAATTTCCTGGTTCTCTAAGGCTTGTGACAGCCGCAAAGGAGGAGGGTCACTCCCCCTTCAGGGTCACTCTTCCTCCTCGGGACTGAATGCATTCCCCCACCTCCACCCCCCAGCTTGTTCAGGACCTCTGTCTGTGTGCTGTACCTCCTGTACTTCGTGGTCTTTAACTTCTCCCTCTCAGTGCCCTTCTAGCCTCACCATCTGTACAGTGAGCGCCGTATTGAATGTTGTTGTCATTTTTGCCTCAGCTGTCAAATGTGTTCAGTCTCTAGTGTCACCCCTGGGCACTTTCTGCCCCACATGCCCATTGAACTCCGCCCTTCTCCTTTCTCTCACAGACACACCCAGTGGAACTCTTCTGTCCACTGTCTGTCCTCACTTCCTTGTGGTATGCGCCAGTGACAACTGAAGAGTGACCTCCACCACGGTCACCTGGCTTGCGCAGTCCTCACAAAGTTCCCATTTGTACCCCTCTGTGCCCACCTCATTACTGGACCCTTGTGCTGCCCATCCCTCTTTCTCAAGAGTCCTTGGCTGGCTTCTGAGCATTTCTGCTCTTCTCCTTAATAGGGTCTGTGTTTTCCATCTATTAAATAGTTCCACTTCCCAGGATCCCTCTTCATGGGAAATAGATGGGGAAACAGTGGAAACAGTGTCAGACTTTATTTTGGGGGGCTCCAAAATCACTGCAGATGGTGACTGCAGCCGTGAAATTAAAAGACGCTTACTCCTTGGAAGGAAAGTTATGACCAACCTAGATAGCATATTCAAAAGCAGACACATCACTTTGTCAACAAAGGTTCGCCTAGTCAAGGCTATGGTCTTTCCTGTGGTCATGTATGGATGTGAGAGTTGGACTGTGAAGAAGGCTGAGCGCCGAAGAATTGATGCTTTTGAACTGTGGTGTTGGAGAAGACTCTTGAGAGTCCCTTGGACTGCAAGGACATCCAACCAGTCCATTCTGAAGGAGATCAGCCCTGGGATTTCTTTGGAAGGAATGATGCTAAAGCTGAAACTCCAGTACTTTGGCCACCTCATGCGAAGAGTTGACTCATTGGAGAAGACTCTGATGCTGGGAGGGATTGGGTGCAAGAGGAGAAGGGGACGACAGAGGATGAGATGGCTGGATGGCATCACTGACTTGATGGATGTGAGTCTGAGTGACCTCCGGGAGTTGGTGATGGACAGGGAGGCCTGGCGTGCTGTGATTCATGGGGTCGCAAAGAGTTGGACACGACTGAGCAACTGATCTGATCTGATCTGATCCCAGGATCCACGTGTGGCCTTTGTTTTGTCACTTGTGTTCCATGAGTGAGTTAATTCCCTCTCAAGGCATTTTATCCACAGTGATCTACAGAGTTCCCCCAGTCTGTGTCTCCAGGTTGAATGTTTCTCACTGGCCATCCTTCCACACCCACTGTTTATATAAACTGTGTGCATGTGTCATGTGACCATGGCCAGGAGATAAATCTATCATTAGAACAGCAAGCAAACATTGTTTTATATGTATTAACTCTTAACCTTTGCAGTGACTATATGGTGGATAGTGTTACCCCCATTTTACTGATAGGAATGTAAAGGCATAGACAAGTTGAGGAATTTGTCCAGGGTTTCATGATTAGAATGTGTAGGCACTGGGATTGGAGTTAGCTGACTGCAGAATCCATGCCCTTGATACTTAACCTGTGTTGTCTTTCATAGGATGGTTGAATGCACCACTTCAGAGTAGACCAAGCCTTGATCATTTGTCTGCAAATTACTTTTCTCATTTGACATTAATGTTGACTGTCCCTTTAGGATGAGTGAGATACACAAAACTCCCTCTTTAGTGGCTGCATAGTCTGTTTTAACTGTAGAAGATACAGTTGATTTGTGGTGGCAGGAAGATAGAAAAGGACTGAGGTTTTCAGTGCCCGTATTCCCTGTGAATCCCACTGGCATCTGCCTTGTTGCCCAGGCCAGATGGACACCTTGCAGCCATTTTTTCATCTTCCCACATCCAGACACCCAATAGATGTGTGTTTTAGTGAATGGCTACACACAGCAGGGAATGTTTATCATAATGCTTGGCTTCCTCACAGTGTTTACATAAAGCTGTGTGTATAGTTGCCACCATATAGAACATATTGACCTTGAAGAAAAGCTCCAGAAGCTTTTATGGCCAGATGGAAATCAGGATGAATGATTGTATCATGTGATCAAGACCACACTTGGTTCAGCAATTTGCTAGGAAGACTCCCAGAACTCAAGTTAACACTCAACAGCTATGCTTATTCCACCAAAACGATCAAAGCAGACTCAGCCAAGAGAAGATGCACAGGGACCAGGGGCAATCTGCAGTTGTCCTGGCTCAGGGGTCACGTGGGATATGCTTGGCTTAAGCTCTGTCGGGGAGGGACAGCCATCGGGTGAAATGTCACTTGAAGCTAGTGCGAGACTCAGGGTTTCTGGGGGACTTTCACATACCAAATTCTAGACTTCCAGAAGGACAGCGGATCTTTGGCATAAACCACACCAGTACACAGAAAGCTGGAGCACACTGAGCCACTCGCTTGGGGGAAGTCCCCCAAAATCTAAGGTCTCAAACCACAGCCCAGGGTAAACCTGCTGGCTCAAGAGAATAGTGGTCTTGGGCCTGCTCTGTTAGGTCTGCATAGCAACTTAAATGGAACTGAGATGCCAATTAATAAATTCAGACTTGTGTAACATTAAGCACAGTTTCCTAAAAGACTCATAATTTTGGGGCAAAATCATAACCCAAAATTTTTTTTTTAAATATCACTAAGCCAAAATAGAACTTAACAAACAAGCCAGAATTTAATTTAGTGATGACAACATACAGAGGAATCTGGTGACAAGGACCTTGCCTCTTTCTGATAACTGATAGACGTGTGTATGTGTATACACCACTTGAGGCCATATATATGTACATAAATGTACATATGTATCTTTATAGATGAATGGCTTCAAGTGGTCTGACGTGCAAATACACCAGCTGTTTATAAAGATGTAAGTACCAGATACAGTGCTGTGTTTCTGAGGCACATAAGTCAGCAGTTTCTCATCTCTCTGTTCCTGCTATTGATACTCTGTGCCTCTGTCTTCAGCAAAGAGAAATAAGCAATGTTTGCATCATCCAGCGCACCTCACTTGACACTAGACTACCTTGTGTCAGGCTTGGTTACCTTCACCATCTGTGGGGGAGTTTCACCTGGAGCGAGGGGGAGCAGGTGGTTCCTGCAGGGACGGCTTCGCCAGAGAGGTGCTGAAGACCGGCAGGAACCTGGTCTATCGGGGCATCTCTGCTCCCCGCCGCTCAGGCTCTGACCCGAAGACTGCCTTTCCCTCTCAGTCCTGGGATGCTCGTTGATGTCATGCTTGAGGTTTGAGGGCTGAAGACTTGTCATCTCTGCTCACGGATGTGTTACGCAGCTCACTTTTTAAACGGTCTGAAGTAAAGTATAAACAGGCAACCTACGGGGCCTCCCTCAGAGCCGTGTCAGGGCCACGGGCCCTCCTGTCATACTTCTGACCTCTGGCTTACCTGCTGGGAGACTTTAAAACCTTGCTGGCCACTCTCCTCCTCCCCCTTATTTTGGATACTTAACGCTGAAGCATGTGTTTTTGTTCTGAAGTTCTAACATTTGGGACCCTGCTGATCCTGTGGAGACTGCTCCTTCTAGAGCTAGCTAATCTCTCCGGATAATTTCCCCTGTGGTCTGTGCCCTCTGTAGATAAACCAGCCGTTCCAGAGCCAGAGCCCTCAACTACTGCCTTTATCAAGTTCCCATGCTTCAAGACCCTTCCCCAGATAAGCAGGCAGTTGAGGGCAGCCCTTGCACCCTGAGCTGCGCTGGCATGAACCAAACTAGCAAATCCTGAACCTACTTGGCCTGCCTGCATCACCAGGCCCACGCCTCCCAGTGAAGATCACTATATCTGCAGTCTCTCTACCCTTCTCCTCCACCTCTATGTCTCTGACTGTCCTCGGGGGGTGCCCTACTTGGCCCTGTGGAGCACAGCAGGCCCTCATCTTAACTGGAGCCATAAGTAACTCTTCAAAGGCCCCGTATCAGGATAGCAAATCCTACACTTTAAAACAATGCCCGAAAGTATTAATGAGATGATAAATACTAAGAATTTAACAAGGCAGATCAGCCACTTCGAGAAGGGAGGGTGCCAGTGCACCCAGCCGCACGCGATCTTTGAGTTGGATGGATGTGGAGAGCCACAGGGACCACCAGGAGAGTGCCAACCAGGGGCTGTCCCGGTGAGCAAGTAGAAAGCAGGTATCCAAGGGACCAAGATGCTCCTTAGTAAGATCACACTCAATCTCCCCTGGTGTTTGTATTTTAGAAAGATGGTTTCAGATGCCTGCACAGCCCCACACATCAGACGATGACGATGCGCGACTAACTGGGGGCCACAAACTCATTAATGACAACTTAGTCTCTGTGTATCATTTCTCCCAAGTTGCTGGGATGTGAAGGAAGAAACGCCTCTCATGTGCTGAGTGCCAAGTCCTGCTACATCATTCGTTCTCTTGACCATCTTCCAGCTGACAGGCACCCTCATCACTCTCCTCCCTCCTCCCTTATGGCCTCTGTAGTTCCATCATCTTTCAGCAGCTCTCACTATTGCTTGTTCTAGTGTCATTTCATGTGCCTGCTGTCAGGATAAATCTTCACACAACGTTTGAAGTGCTTTGCTTGCACTTAGGCAGTCCTCACTGTTTTCCCCACCTCAGAGTGTGCCCAGTGTTTGTCTTGCCTGTGACCTCACCTGCCTAAGCCTGTTTTTCATCTGCTTTGTCCCTCACCCTTTCTGACTTGTCCTCATCCATTGCTCTGAGCGTCTGGCACCACCGTCTTCACCACGTCTCACTTATTCACATCTTTATTCCTCCCTCTTCCTTTAACTGAGGAGTGTCCTTGGGATTCTCTTCGTTTCCTTGTGATAATTGCACTTCACTGTTACCTCGTCCTTTTTCCTCCATTTCCCAAACCTCCCTGCCTTGTGAACCTCCATCCTAGAGTCCTGCTGTCTTCATCACTCTGGCCAAGATCAGCAGTGACTCCCATGCTTATATAACGTAAGTCCTGGTCTTGAGACTGAAAATCATCTCACTGACCACGTCATTCTTGAAAAACGCTCTTTTTTAGTTCCATGTCATCACCCTCCTGGTTTTCTCCCTCCTTTCTTTTTTTCTTCCTTGCTGACTCATCCACTTCTAGCTACCCATGCAGTTTTGAAATTCCTAAACACTTTTCACAGTCCCTTTTTCTTTCTTTGTGGTCTCTCCCTGGGCTTCACCTGCATCCTTCGTGCGGCTTCACTTATCTTCACTGTTGTTTAGTCACTCAGTCTTGTCCAACTCGTTGTGACCCCGTGGGCTGCAGCATGCCAGGCTTCCCTGTCCTTCACCATCCCCGCAGGAACCTGCTTAAACTCACGTCCATTGAGCTGGTGATGCCATCCGACCATCTCATCCTCTGTCATCCCCTTCTCCCACCTTAAGTCTTTCCCAGCATCAGGGTCTTTTCTAATGTGTCAGCTCTTTGCATCAGGTGGCCAAAGTATTAGAGCTTCAGCTTCATCATCAGTTATTCCAATGAATATTCAGAGTTGATGTCCTTCAGGATAGACTGGTTTGATCTTGCACTGCAAGGGACTCTCAAGAGTTTTCTAACACCAGAGTTTGAAAGCATCAATTCTTTGGTGCTCAGCCTTCTTTATAGTCCAACTCTCACATCCATACATGACTACTGGAAAAAACATAGTTTTGATTACACAGACCTTTGTTACTTAACAAATTGGAATTTATTTTCCCAGTCCTGACTTCTTGGGGCTCTAGACCTGAATTCCTAATTACTGTCCCTATTTGAATGTTTCGAAGATGCCAGTCTCCACTTGGCTTTTTAAAGGTTCCTAAGATGGCTCCCACTTCTCCCTGATGCTAATCCTGCTTTAGTTTTGCCTCTGCACTGCATGACACTGTTTGCTGACCAAGGCTAGAAACCCCTGCCTCAGCCTTGTAGCCTCTGTTTCCTTACACTCCACGTGCCAAGTTGCCAGTTTCACCTCTTAAATGCCTCTCAGGTTTGTCTTCTGTAATCCACCACTTCCTTCCTGGACCATAACACATCATCTATCACTTCTGTTTCAGCTTAGAAACTAGGTCTTTTTTCTACCTGTATTTCCTCTCCGGTCCATTCTCCACTCTGAAACTAGAGAGGCAGTGCAGGTTAGACTGCCAGCTGCACAACACATGCCCTTCAGTCGTTTCATGACTCCCCTTAACTCTGGGGATAAAAACCAAAGCCTCCACGTAGCCCATCCCTGGGGCCTTACCTGGTGTGGGATGTGTCGAATATGCTCCCTTTTATCCTTCACGATCCCACTGCTCTGCTCTTGAGTTGTGTTTCCTTTTGTCTCCCCACCCGTTGCTAGGCTTTTCCCTACGCTTTGGCTGGAGAATGAATGCTTACCCTTCACAGTTCAGTTCAGTCACTCAGTCGTGTCTGACTCTTTGCAACCCCATGGATTGCAGCACGCCAGGCCTCCCTGTCCATCACCAAGTCCTGGAGTTCACCCAAACTCATGTCCATTGAGTCGGTGATGCCATCCAGCCATCTCATCCTCTGTCATCCCCTTCTCCTGCCCCCAATCCCTCCCAGCATCAGAGTCTTTTCCAATGAGTCAACTCTTTGCATGAGGTGGCCAAAGTATTGGAGTTTCAGCTTTAGCATCAGTCCTTTCAAAGAACATCCAGGACTGATCTCCTTTAGAATGGACTGGTTGGATCTCCTTGCAGTCCAAGGGACTTTCAAGAGTCTTCTCCAACACCACAGTTCAAAAGCATCAATTCTTCGGTGTTCAGCTTTCTTCACAGTCCAACTTTCACATCCATATATGATCACCGGAAAATCACATCTCACATCAAATAGCACTTCTCCAGGGAAGCCTTTACCGGGATTCCCATCTAGATCAGTACTCTCCTTTTTCAAGGAGACTTTCATGTCTACCCAAGACCACCTTCAGGCTTGGTGTCACCACAGAAAGACAGAGACCACGATCCGCAAAGGGAAAAGGCACCTAGAATAAAATGCAAGAGGAACCGAGCACCACACCCCGGTGACTCCCCCGTGCAGTCCCACAGAGCTGTGTGGCAGCGTGTTCATCAGCACCAACAAGGGAAGGTCACCCCAGCTTCCTGGCCCACAGATGCCTTTATCGAGGAGGCAGTGCCCACTGGACTGACCATGGAGACACAGGATCCACAGAAGGCAAAATGTAGTGTAGTCACAGACAGACAAAACCCACCCTTCACCGTGAGTCACACTGTTAGCATAAACTTTCTGGTCTTAATGATACAGTGGGGCCCACAGACATAAGCAGAGAAATCACTCTTACCAGGCAAGACTGTCTAAGGATGTAGAGGTAAAGGGCAAGTCTTTTTTTGGAGGGGGCCACGCCACGTGGGATATTGGTTCCCTGACCAGGGATGGAACCCAGACCCCAACCGTGAAAACACCAAGCCCATGAAAGCACTGGTCCGCGAAAGCACTGGTCCAGTAAAGATCTCACCGGACCACCAGGGAGTTCCCCCACAGGCACATTTTAGAGCATGTTCAGGAGCATAATAGAACCTCCTTACAATGGCTGACACGGTTCTACACAGTTTGCCTCTGTTTTCTCTCCAAGTTTATCTCGTATCATTCTAATCCCTGCCAATTAAGGCTAAGCCGCACTAGCCTTGCTTTTACTCAAACACCCCAATACCCTCACAACCCAGGAATGTCTTTCTCAAAGACCAAGGGGTCCATTTCTATGAAATGAAGTCATCAAAGGAGAAGCATCTTTTTGTCCCATTGGCCCAGCTGGTAAACATCTGCCTGCAGTGCAGGAGACCTGGGTTTGCTCCCCGGGTCAGGGAGATCCCCTGGAGAAGGGCATGGCAACTCACTCCAGAATTCTTGCTTGGAGGGTTCCACGGACAGAGGAGCCTGGCGGGCTAAGATCCAAGGGGGTCGCAAAGAGTCAAACATGACTGAGTGACTGTCACTCACACATCCCAGTTTCTTGTGGGGCAGGGGGTGAGGGCAGGAGCCCAATTTGCTCCAAGTAGCAAAGCTACCTCCTGTCATATGAGAAGTTAGTTTTCCTGTATAGAAAGCCAGTGTAACAGCAAGTCATTACCCCCATTACTGGGTTAGTGTAGCATGAACTATGTGTAACAAATGGTGCTGTCCTTACTTTATAGGACTAACTGTTTATTTGAATACGTAGATAATGGCTTGTGTTTGTTTGGCTATATGAAGGGGTGAGTGTTCTTCTTTGAAGTCTCTTAACGACCATCTGCCATGCACATCAGATTCTGGTCTAATACTTACACAACTTTAAACTTTTATTTCTTTACTGTCTTTGCACTGAGACTTTTCTGAATGAGGAGGAGATTTTTTTCTTTTTAAATTGTATTTCTCCAACAATTTACCCTATTTCCTATCTAAAAGAGTTCAGTTATAGTTGTTTTGAAATTTCTGTATATGTCAAACAAATATGTGGGCTGGTTTTACTATTTGAGACCCAAAGTGGAAACCAATTACTGAGTCCAACAAATAGAGGTGACCCTTCAACAACAGGGGTTTGAGCTGCATAGGTACACTTACATGCAGATTTCTCTTCCAATATACTATAGTACTATACCATCCCGGGTTGGTAGAGTTCCTCCCTAGATGCAGAAGCAAGGATACAGAGGAATGGCAAATGCTGATAAGATAGGCTGGAACCCTTGCTGTAGGACTTTCAGCTGGACAAACATCTCCTCCAGCAACAAAATACAAAGAAACTATAAGGGACTAAAAATAACTGCTTGCATGTGTAGGTTATGAGCAATAAGATACAAAAAGACCAAAAACTCAACTGCTGTTTCTGATGAGCTGGGAACAGAAGGACCGTGATGGGAGCAAAAACAGTGTACTGGCAGGCTCGCTGCACACAGCACGAGCCAGGGGGTGGCAGACAACCTAAGCCACGTGTCCATCCCCATCCCTGGGCCCACCCTGGGCCCACCCCGACCCTCACCTGGTTTAAGAGACCATCTCGTCCCCCGCCCTCCAGGGACTGAGTCAGGGAACCTGCTCTTGTTTTCTCTCTCCTGCAGCAGGAGTCTTGCCTATGACGTCTTGCCTGAATTTCTCCTCAGGCCTCTTTGTTATCGCCAAGGTTATGACTGTCTACCCACCAATGCCAAATGAAAAATACAGAGACAGAGTTTAGAGGATATAGAAAGATGGCTTTATTTCTCTGCCCGGTGAGGGGAGAATACAGCAGGCTAGCACCTCAAGAGCTCTTTCAGGCCCATCCAAGTTTCTTCTCTAGACTATTCACTGTTCCCTTTACTTTTCTGTTCTTCAGTTCAGTTCAGTCGCTCAGTCACCAACTCTCCGCCACCCCATGAATCACAGCACGCCAGGCCTCCCTGTGCATCACCATCTCTCGGAGTTCACTCAAACTCAAATCCATCGAGTCGGTGATGCCATCCAGCCATCTCATCCTCTGTCGTCCCCCTTTCCTCCTGCCCCCAAACCCTCCCAGCATCAAGAGTCTTTTCCAATGAGTCAACTCTTTGCATGAGGTGGCCAAAGTATTGGAGTTTCAGCTTTAGCACCATTCCTTCAAAAGAACACCCAGGCTGATCTCCATTAGAATGGACTGGTTGCATCTCCTTGCAGTCCAAGGGACTCTATAAAGAGTCTTCTCCAACACCACAGTTCAAATGCATCAATTCTTCAGTGCTCAGCTTTCTTCACAGTCCAACTCTCACATCCATACATGACCACTGGAAAAACCATAGCCTTGACTAGATGGACCTTTGTTGGTAAAGTAATGTCTATTCTTAGAGGAGGAAAAACTTCATTTCTATTTTTTCTACAACACTCATCCATTTCTATTGATTAAGGAGTCCAGGAATCCTGATGGTAAGACCAAGGGCTAACCATAACTTAAATGTGGATTTTTTTTTTCCTTTTTTTCTTTTTGTTGCACCACACTGCATGCCACATGAATCTTCCCCAACGAGGGATCGATCCTGTACCCCCTGCAGTGGAAGCACGGGGTCTTAACCACTGGACCACCAAGCAAGTCCTATGTGTGGATTTTTGACAGTGCTGAATGTCAGCCCCACCCCAGCCCTCATTTAACTGTCAGCTGTACTGTACATTAGTACAGGAGAGGGGCACAGTAAGTTCAGCTATGGGTCTTTGCCCCCATGCCAAATGGCCTGGGCAGTCCTGGGCTGTGGGAGGCAGGTGTATTGAGGGAGGGCACACAAGCCATGAAATGTTCCTTTGGTATCTCTGATTTTCTTGAAGAGATCCCTAGTCTTTCCCATTCTGTTGTTTTCCTCTATTTCTTTGCATTGATCACTGAAGAAGGCTTTCTTATCTCTTCTTGCTATTCTTTGGAACTCTGCATTTAGATGTTTATATCTTTCCTTTTCTCCCCTGCTTTTCGCTTCTCTTCTTTTCACAGCTATTTGTAAGGCCTCCCCAGACAGCCATTTTGCTTTTTTGCATTTCTTTTCCATGGGGATGGTCTTGATCCCTGTCTCCTGTACAATGTCACGAACCTCATTCCATAGTTCATCAGGCACTCTGTCTATCAGATCTAGACCCTTAAATCTATTTCTCACTTCCACTGTATAATCATAAGGGATTTGATTTAGGTCATACCTGAATGGTGTAGTAGTTTTCCCTACTTTCTTAAATTTCAGTCTGAATTTGGCAATAAGGAGTTCATGGTCTGAGCCACAGTCAGCTCCTGGTCTTGTTTTTGCTGATTGTGTAGAGCTTCTTCATCTTTGGCTGCAAAGAATATAATCGATCTGATTTCGGTGTTGACCATCTGGTGATGTCCATGTATAGAGTGTTCTCTTGTGTTGTTGGAAGAGGGTATTTGCTATGACCAGTGCATTTTCTTGGCAAAACTCTATTAGTCTTTGCCCTGCTTCATTCCGTGTTCCAAGGCCAAATTTGCCTGTTACTCCAGGTGTTTCTTGACTTCCTACTTTTGCATTCCAGTCCCCTATAATGGTGTGGACCTAACAGAAGCAGAAGATATTAAGAAGAGGTGGCAAGAATACACAGAAGAACTGTACAAAAAAGAGCTTCAAGACCCAGATAATCATGATGATGTGATCACTGACCTAGAGCCAGACATCTTGGAATGTGAAGTCAAATGGGCCTTAGAAAGCATCACTACGAACAAAGCTAGTGGAGGTGATGGAATTCCAGTGGAGCTATTCCAAGTCCTGAAAGATGATGCTGTGACAGTGCTGCACTCAATATGCCAGCAAATTTGGAAAACTCAGCAGTGGCCACAAGATTGGAAAAGGTCAGTTTTCATCCCAATCCCAAAGAAAGGCAATGCCAAAGAATGCTCAAACTACTGAACAATTGCACTCATCTCACACGCTAGTAAAGTAATGCTCAAAATTCTCCAAGCCAGGCTTCAGCAATATGTGAACCGTGAACTTCCTGATGTTCAAGCTGGTTTTAGAAAAGGCAGAGGAACCAGAGATCAAATTGCCAACATCCGCTGGATCATTGAAAACGCAAGAGAGTTCCAGAAAAACATCTATTTCTGCTTTATTGACTATGCCAAAGCCTTTGACTGTGTAGATCACAATAAACTATGGAAAATTCTGAAAGAGATGGGAATACCAGACCACCTGATCTGCCTCTTGAGAAATCTGTATGCAGGTCAGGAAGCAACAGTTAGAACTGGTCATGGAACAACAGACTGGTTCCAAATAGGAAAAGGAGTACGTCAAGGCTGCATATTGTCACCATGTTTATTTAACTTATATGCAGAGTACATCATGAGAAATGCTGGACTGGAAGAAACACAAGTTGGAATCAAGATTGCTGGGAGAAATATCAATAACCTCAGATATGCAGATGACACCACTCTTATGGCAGAAAGTGAAGAGGGGCTAAAAAGCCTCTTGATGAAAGTGAAAGTGGAGAGTGAAAAGGTTGGCTTAAAGCTCAACATTCAGAAAACGAAGATCATGGCATCTGGTCCCATCACTACATGGGAAATAGATGGGGAAACAGTGGAAACAGTGTCAGACTTTGTTTTTCTGGGCTCCAAAATCACTGCAGATGGTGACTGCAGCCATGAAATTAAAAGACGCTTATTCCTTGGAAGGAAAGTTATGACCAACCTAGATAGCATATTCAAAAGCAGAGACATTACTTTACCAACAAAGGTTCGCCTAGTCAAGGCTATGGTCTTTCCTGTGGTCATGTATGGATGTGAGAGCTGGACTGTGAAGAAGGCTGAGCGCCAAAGAATTGATGCTTTTGAACTGTGGTGTTGGAGAAGACTCTTGAGAGTCCCTTGGACTGCAAGAAGATCCAACCAGTCCATTCTGAAGGAGATCAATCCTGGAATTTCTTTAGAAGGAATGATGCTAAAGCTGAAACTCCAGTATTTTGGCCACCTCATGCGAAGAGTTGACTCATTGGAGAAGACTCTGATGCTGGGAGGGATTGAGGGCAGGAGGAGAAGGGGACGACAGAGGATGAGATGGCTGGTGGCATCACTGACTTGATGGGTGTGAGTCTGAGTGACCTCCGGGAGCTGGTGATGGACAGGGAGGCCTGGCGTGCTGTGATTCATGGGGTCGCGAGGAGTCGGACACGACTGAGTGACTGATCTGATCTCTGACACAAGCCATAGGATATCTGGAGACAGAAGCAGATGTCAGGCAGCTCCACCATGGTGACCCTCATGCATGTGAGTGGTTGAGGAGGAACCTGCAGAATGGCCTGAATAGGACAGGACCCTCAAGCTGGGGTAGCATGAGTTGCACTTGGTCCTGGTGTGTGCCAATAGCATAACAGGTCCCTGTTACTGAGTCTAAGCTCACTCTGCTCACCGCATGACAGGCCAATAAAATCAAAGACAGGTATTGAGGCAAGGAATACGACTTTTATTTAGAAAGCCGGCTGACAGAGAGGATGGCAGACTAAAGTCTCAAAATAATCACCTTATCTTGGTCTGGGTGGCAGGTTCTTCTCTAAAACAGAGAGGGAGAGGAGGTGAGGAAGTAAAGTAAAATGGCCCTTTATCTTGCAAAACAATACCGGATGTGTTAATTTCTTCTTTAGTGCAACCATTCACAGGTGGGCTGGGTCAGATTGTCTCTCTGTGAGCTGGATAAAAGTACTTCAGTTTAACAGTCAGGCTGAGGGGAGGGTTCCCTGAGGCAGGCTATTATGTATGATTATAATAACAAAAGCAAACAAGCCAAAATAACTAAAAGCAAAGGTTAAAGTCAAAGAAACAGATCCAACATGGAGCCAGAACTGGCTCTTCTGTGCGACACCCTGGCAGCCTCCTGCGGTTGATTTCTAGTCAGTTACACTGGCCATTTGGCTTCCCAGGTGGTACTAGTGCTAAAGAACCAGGCTGCCATTGCAGGAGACGTCAGGGATGCAGGTTTGATCCCTGGGTTAGGGACGATCCCCTGGAGAAGGGAATGGTTAGACACTCCAGTATTCTTGCCTGGAGAATCCAATGGACAGAGGAGCTAGAGGACTACAGTCCATGGGGTGGCAAAGAGTTGAACACGACTGAAAGGACTTAGCACACACACCTCCTTATGTCACTGACTTTCTTAACTCACTCAGTCAGAGATTTATATACATGTTCATTCATTCAGATACTATACAGTCCATGGAATTCTCCAGGCCAGAATACTGGAGTGGGTAGTCTTTTCCTTCTCCAGGGGATCTTCCTGACCCAGGGATCGAACCCAGGTCTCCCACATTGCAGGCGGATTCTTTACCAGCTGAGCCACAAGGGAAGCCAAAATCAGATACTATGTGTTCCATGGAATATTCTTAAATTCTGAAAGAGATGGGAATACCAGACCACCTGACCTGCCTCCTGAGAAATCCATATGCAGGTCAGGAAGTAACAGTTAGATAGAACTGGACAAGAAACAGTCAAAGTGAAGTCGCTCAGTCGTGTCCGACTCTTTGCGACCCTGTGGACTATAGCCTATCAGGCTTCTCCATCCATGGGATTCTCCAAGCAAGAATACTGGAGTGGGTTGCCATTTCCTTCTCCAGGGGATCTTCCCAACCCAGGGATCGAACCCAGGTCTCCCGCATTGGAGGCAGACGCTTTAACCTCTGAGCCACCAGGGAAGTCCATATGATTCCAAATGGGGGAAGGAGTATGTCAAGGCTGTATATTGTCACCCTGATTATTTAATTTATATGTAAAGTACATCATGCAAAATGCCAGGCTAGATGAAGCACAAGCTGGAATCAAGATTGCCGGGAGAAATATCAATAACCTCAGATACGCAGATGACACCACTCTTATGGCAGAAAGCAAAGAACTAAAGAGCCTCTTGATGAAAGTGAAAGAGGAGAGTGAAAAAGTTGGCTTAAAACTCACATTCATAAAGCTAAGATCATGGCATCTGGTCCCCTCACTTCATGGCTAATAGATGGGGAAACAAAGGAAACCATGAGGGACTATTTTTTGGGGCTTCAAAATCACTGCAGATAGTGACTGTAGCCAAAACAAAACAAAAAGCCTACAAAGAAATATCTCTTAGGAATAGGATGAAAAAACCCTGCACAAAATATTAGCAAAACAAATTAAGTACTATATCAAAAGGATCATATACCACGACCAAATGCAGTTTACTCCTGTAATGGAAGGACAACAGAATGAAAGATAAAATCCCACATGATCATCTCAATTGATATCTTAAAAGCCTTTGACAGAATTCATGATTTAAAAAAAAAAATCCACAAACTAGGAATAGAAAGAAAGTACCTCAACATATGACAGACTTTATTTTCTTGAGCTCCAAAATAACTGCAGAGGGTGAGCACAGCCATGAAATTAAAAGACGCTTACTCCTTGGAAGAAAAGCTATGAGCAACCTAGACAGCATATAAAAAAGCAGAGACATTACTTTGCCAACAAAGGTATGTCTAGTCTAAGCTATGGTTTTTCTCATAGTCATGTATGGATGTGAGAGTTGGACTATAAAGAAAGCTGAGCACCGAAGAATTGATGCTTTTGAACTGTGGTGTTGGAGAAGACTCTTGAGAGTCCCTTGGACTTCAAGGAAATCCAACCAGTCAATCCTAAAGGAAATCAGTCCTTAATATTCATTGGAAGGACTGATGCTGAAACTGAAGCTCCAATACCTAGGCCACCGGATGAGAAGAACTGACTCATTTGAAAAGACCCTGAAGCTGGGAAAGATTGAAGGCGAAGGAGAAGGGGACGGCAGAGGATGAGATGGTTGGATAGCATCACTGACTCGATGGACATGAGTTTGAGCAATCTCCAGAGTTGGTGATGGGCAGGGAGGCCTGGTGCGGCAGTCCGTGGGGTCGCAAAGAGTCGGACACGACTGAGCGACTGAACTGAACTGAACAGCACAGACTCTGCACACCACTCCCCGCTTGATCCCTTTCCCTCCACTCGTGTCTTTCTGGGGCGTTTCCCGCCTTCTTGGCTCCATGCCCGGCCCTCTCATTGGCTCAGTGCCCTAAGTCCCGCCTCCAATCACCTGACCGGAAGCTCTCATTCTTGCCTCTTCCATTGAGCATGCTGCCTAATCGTCAGAAATTTTAACCAATGGGAGTCAACCAGGAACTACCTGCTCGGCCAATGGAGCCAGAGAACTTAGTATAAATAGCCTACCCTGCGTAGGCAGGAAGTTGCCCCAATTCAGTCCCTGAGAGGGCATCCTCATAGTAGGTTGCCACACAACTGGTTTCCCGAGTCTGTGAGGGAGCAAGTGGTGACTACAGGAGCCTCAACCTGAATGTTACCTCCTGCCTGGACACCCAGCTCCGCAGGGCGTCCTCCTCCGCACCGTCTCTGGCCATGAGCCATCGAGGAACTGCGAGGAAGGCGGGCGGGATGCAGCCCTCAGGTGGAAGGGTTATGTACCAGGAACAGAGAAAGAGGGTGTTTAGAAGACAGGCCTGGGGTCGGGTGTTGGGGGTGAGGGGGTGCACAGAACAAAGGATGGACATCTCTTTTCTTTTTTCAGTAGCTGCAGCAGGTCAAACGGTGCCCGGAGCCCCAACCGCGTGAGCGCCTTTATTTTTTATCATGAAGAGGAAGGGAAGTGGGACCGAGGGTTGAAGAGCAAGCCGGACGTGTGAAGTGTTGTCGTAGGGGACCGACAGTTATCGACCCAACACCCTGGCTGAGCCCTTAAGAAGGAAAAGGGGCCCGAGGAGGGAAACAGTGAAAGCGGTCGACCCAACACCCTGGCTGAGCCCTTAAGAAGGAAAAGGGGCCCCAGGAGGGAAACAGTGAAAGCGGAAGGCGAGCACGAGGGACCCCTGACTCTCCACCCACCTCCGAAACGGAGGCGCTCTGCTTTTTTTCCTATCAGGCGGCGTTTCACAATTGATGATTTTGAAATCGGGCGTCCTCTCGGCAAGGGAAAATTTGGGAATGTGTACCTGGCTCGCCTGAAGAAAAACCATTTCATCGTGGCCCTGAAAGTCCTGTTCAAGTCCCAGATAGAGAAGGAAGGCCTGGAACACCAGCTGCGCAGGGAAGTTGAAATCCAGGCCCATCTCCAGTAAGGATAGTCTATGAGTTTCCTGTGCCGGTTCTTATTTTTTTCTCTTTCCTGTTTTCCTATTCAGTCTCTGACATCTTAACTCAGCGTTTCCCCCAGTACTACCTCCAAATAAGCCGTTTGCTTGCGTCTTAAAGATTTTTTTCCCCCTCTGCAATTCATTCCAGTTATACCATGTAAAGCTCCCTGCATCAGACACTCGAATTCTGACACCTGCTTCGTTTTCCACTTACAAATTTACAGACGGAGCGGTTCCTATACTGGTCCCAGCACAATTTGCCCCTCTGTGTGACCAGTCACTTATAATAGAATTATGAATTGGGCCTCAGGGAGCTGTGTTTTGTTATTTTAGGGAGCAGTCTTGACATTTACTCCTTCTGTCCTCCAGACACCCCAATATCCTGCGCCTGTACAACTACTTCCACGATGCACGCCGGGTGTACCTGATTTTAGAATATGCCCCAAAGGGCGAGCTCTACAAGGCGCTGCAAAGGAGTCACACGTTTGATGAACAGCGTACAGCCACGGTGAGGCGGGAGGGCTCAGGCTCACGAGTTTACTATTGGTGGTGTGGGGGTCATTGCTTGAGGCTTTCGGGAGTGTCCACGTGGCTTCTTTCATTTCATTCTATAAATTATATATAGTGACACTAAATTGTATATAGTAACATATCGTATAATTTCATATTTGGATACCCTAATGCTCAGTCGGGTCCAGTTCTTTGCGACCCCATGGACTGTAGCCCCCACCAGACTCCTCTGTCCAAGGGTTTTCCCCAGCAAGAATACTGGAGTGAGTTGCCATTTCCTCCTCCAGGTGGATGCCCTAATAATTACCACCAGAATATTAATAAGTACTGTGTACAAGTTTGGATTCTTTGGTTGTGAGCAACAGAATCTAACTGCACTACCTTATGGAAAGAAACATGAAATGCTCTGAGAGAGCTCACTGAAATAAATGAGTGGAACTGACTTAGAAATAGGAAGCAAGAGATTTTGGGAGGGCTCCAGATGGGTAATCAAACATCAATCATCATCTTCTCGTGGCTGGCTTCATTTCCAGACTGCTTTTTCATTTCTCACACAGATAATAGAGGAGTTGGCAGATGCTCTGATCTACTGCCATGAAAAGAAAGTGATTCACAGAGATATTAAGCCAGAGAACCTACTGCTGGGGCTCATGGGTGAAGTGAAGATTGCAGACTTTGGCTGGTCTGTGCACACCCCCTCTCTGAGGTAGGTCCGGTGGGTGCCAGTTAAGAATGATCTAGTTTAAAAAAAAAAAAAAAAGAATGATCTAGTTTAATTCATCTCACATGTAAGACCCAGATACAAACTGAGTTTGTATTTAAATACTGCCTTTTGAAATGCATATTCTAATATATATTTGTTGACTGAAAGAACGGGATTCAACTATACCTTTTGTTTTAAATCCTCTTAACATATAAGTTTATCAATAAATTTCCATGTAAATATATCAAGAACTGCTGCTGCTGCTGCTGCTAAGTCGCTTCAGTCGTGTCCGACTCTGTGCGACCCCAGAGATGGCAGCCCACCAGGCTCCCCCGTCCCTGGGATTCTCCAGGCAAGAGTACTGGAGTGGGGTGCCATTGCCTTCTCCGATATCAAGAACTATTGTGCCATAATTCCCCAAATTTTACTCTATCAACAAAGCATAATTATACATGTATATAGGGCTTCACAGGTGGTGCTATCTATAAGGAAACTGCCTACCATTGCAAGAGATGTGATTTCATCCCTGGGTCGTGAAGATCCTCTGGAGGAGGGCATGGCGACCCAATCCAGTATTCTTGCCTGGAGAATCCCATGGACAGAGGAGCCTGTCAGGCTATAGTCCATGGAGCTGCAAAGAGCTGGATGTGACTGAAGTGACTTAACACACACATACATGCACATAAATACATGTATACATATGGTTGAGTCCCTTCAATGTTCACCTGAAACTACCAGAATGTTGTTAATCAGCTATATGAGTGAAAGTCACTCAGCCATGTCTGACTCTTCGCAACCCCGTGGACTGTAGCCCACCAGGCTCCTTTGTCCCTGGAATTCTCCAGGCAAGAATACTGAAGTGAGGTTGATATTTCCTTCTTTGGGGGATCTTCCCGACCCAGGAAGTGAACCCAGGTCTCCTGCATTGCAGGCAGATTCTTTAATCGGCTATACCCCAATACAAAATAAAAAGTTTAAAATTTGAAAAAAAAAATAAAGCATAACTAATTTACTTGGAGATCATTCTGAAGGAGATCAGCCCTGGGATTTCTTTGGAGGGAATGATGCTGAAGCTGAAACTCCAGTATTTTGGCCACCTCATGCGAAGAGTTGACTCATTCGAAAAGACTCTGATGCTGGGAGGGATTGGGGGCAGGAGGAGAAGGGGACGACAGAGGATGAGATGGCTGGATGGCATCACTGACTTGATGGACGTGAGTCTGAGTGAACTCCGGGAGTTGGTGATGGACAGGGAGGCCTGGCGTGCTGTGATTCATGGGGTCGAGAAGAGTCGGACACGACTGAGCGACTGAACTGAACTGAATTTACTTGATCTCTCTTGTTGCACCATCAATTTGTTCCAAATCTTCCTTGTGAAAACTTCCTGGATCATGAGCTAAATATAAATAATTGTAGAAAGAATCTCAGAATATGGAATTGATGGGTCCCAATACTTGTATTCTCGGAACCTTGATGCATGTTAAAACTTGGTGTTTCCTGATTCCTGTGCTTGGGAAGGGACTGCCTGGGCCTGGAAGCTGGGGATGGACACCTTCTCTTGTACTTAGTGCCCCTTTCTCTGCAACCCTCTAGGAGAAGGACCACGTGTGGGACGCTGGACTACTTGCCCCCAGAAATGATTGAGGGGAGAACATACGATGAGAAGGTGGATCTATGGTGCATTGGGGTGCTCTGCTACGAGTTGCTGGTAGGAAATCCACCCTTTGAGAGTCCCTCCACTAGTGAGACCTACAGACGCATCGTCAAGGTGGGATGGCCACACTCTGGGCATTCGTGTGGGAACTGGTTGGTAGAGGGTGGGGAGGTGGGTGGGCCTGCGGAGCCTGGGGCACACACAGTGGTGGTCTACTAAGACCTAGGACAGTGCCTTGAATGGATCAAGGCAGTTAACCATACTTCTCCTTCTCTGGCTTCATCAGGTAGATTTAAGGTTTCCTCCATCAATGTCTTCGGGGGCTCGAGACCTAATCTCCAAGCTTCTCAGATTCCAACCCTTGGAGAGGCTGCCCTTGGTCCAGGTCTTGGAGCACCCATGGATCCGGGCCCACTCTCAGAGGGTGCTGCCCCCATCTGCTCATATGGCTTTCTGAGCCCTCTCCACCCCTGTCCGTTTGGGATTGCTCATGGAGCACCGTTGGCTCTGGTATCTCACTTGTGTTTTGTTTCTTCTCTTTTAAGATGCATCATTTTATTATCATACTTAATAAAAGTTGAATCGTTTTGTACCAAGTCTCTTTTTAAAACACCGTTTGGCTGCGTCTGGTCTCAGTTGCAGGAGCTTTGTTGCATCTCTCATTGCAGCATATAGACTCTAGGCTCAGTCGCTCTTCTGCTTGTGGGATCTTAGTTCCCCGATCAGGGATGGAGCCTGCGTCCCCTGCATTGCAAGGTGGATTCTTAACCACTGGGCCACCAGGGATGTCCCACACAGGTCTTTGCATGTGTTGGTGTGTGATTGGGTAGAGTCTTTATTTCTTGTAGAAACTGTTTCCCACGAGAGCAGCCCTAACTGATGCCCTTCCTGGGTCACAGGTATTGTGACTTGACCACTCTTCTGAAAACTAGTTATTACTTTATGCAGATAACCACTCTGATAGTGCATTCAGTTCAGTTCAGTTGCTCAGTTGTGTCCAACTCTTTACCACCCCATGAACCGCAGCACGCCAGGCCTCCCTGTCTATCACCAACTCCCGGAGTCCACGCAAACCCATGTCCATTGTGTTGGTGATGCCATCCAACCATCTCATCCTCTGTTTTCCCCTTCTTCTCCTGCCCTCAATCTTTCCCAGCATCAGGGGTTTTTTAAATGAATCAGCTCTTAGCATCAGATGGCCAAAGCAGTGGAGTTTCAGCTTTAACATCAGTCCTACCAGTGAACACCCAGGACTGATCTCCTTTAGGATGGACTGGTTGGATCTCTTTGCAGTCCAGGGGTGCATTACCCACCCCCTATCTCAGGGGCCCCTAGACTCACTTTATTCTTCCCCAGGTTTTCAGGAGAATGTCCTTTGTAAAACAGGATTAATTAACCCAGTGATCACACACTCCCCTCTCTTTATACTGACATCCAACATGCTGCCATCTTTAATATAAGATGTGTTGCTACACATCAATGCCACCCAATTCTCAAATGAATTCACTAGCATTTGTGTGGTGGTGTCATATTCTGATTGCATCAGGAAAAACCAATCTCCAAATTCTTCTGAAATCTAACCTCTGCTTGAAGCAATTGCAGAAGTGCTCTTCCAGCCTCCCGCCACGTCCTTCCAGTGGCAGCTCCTCCCTTCATCTACCAAAAACTGACGTTCAGTTGTTAAGTCATGTCTGACTCTTTGTGACTCCATGGACTGCAGCACACCATGTCTCCCTGTCCTCCACCATCTCCCAGGGTTTGCTCAGATTCATGTCCATTGAGTCGGTGATGCCATCCAACCATCTCATCCTTTGTCACCCTCTTCTCCTCCTGTCCTCTCAATCTTTCCCAGCATTCCGGTTTTTTTTTTTTTTTTCAGTGAGTTAGCTCTTCAGATCAGATGGCCAAAGTATTGGAGCTTCAGCATCAGCCCTTCTGATGAATATTTACAGTTGATTTTCTTTAAGATTGACTGGTTTGATCTTGCAGTCCAGGGAACTCCCAAGAGTCGTCCTCAGCACCACAATTCAAAAGCAAGAATAAATATCCAGACTACCCATTGGGGAGCTCAAACATGTTCTTTGTTCAGTGCAGGTGCTTTTTTCCCCTTAAATAATTGTTTATTTGGCTGTGCGGGGTCTTAGGGCACTCAGGATCTCTGATCTCCTCCTAGGGGCATGCAACCTCTTAGTTACAGCATGTGGGGATCTAGTTCCCTGACTAGGGATGGAACCCCGGATCCCCTGCATTGGGATCGCCAAGTCTAAGCTACTGGAGCACCAGGAAGTCCTCCACCCTTGCAGGCATCTTTTTCACCTCTGTGTTTTCTGACTAAAAAACACTCCATGTAGAGTTTGCCTTGTTACTCCCACCACCATATTCAATATTCTTCTCAATATGAAATGTCCAGCAGAAGCGGGACCACATCTCTGTATGACTAAAACCACTAAGGAAATACAAACAATTCAGCCACTCCTCTCGGATGAACAGTCTCATCATTGCAGATTTATCATTTAAATGCTCCGAGGGAATTCCTTGGCGGTCCAGTAGTTAGGACTCTGAACACTGTGCCCAGCCAAAAAAAGAAAAAATGCTCCAATACGTTGATTCATGGTTTTTCACCTGCACCGTTAGTGCTCCCTCGCTCCCCCCGAACTGTGCCCGCTGTGAAGAGGGTCTGATTCGGGGCTTCGGCTCTCCTAAATATTTTACATCGAGGTAGAGCGGCTCTTTTTGCCTTTTCATACTGTTCATGGGGTTCGCCGATTCGATGGACATAAGTTTGAGCAAGCTTTGGGAGTTGGTGATGGACAGGGAAGCCTGGCGTGCTGCAGTCCATGGGATCGCAAAGAGTGGGACACGACCGAGCGACTGAACTAAACTGGGAGCAGCTCTGGAACGCGCTCCACTGCCTGTTGTCTGCACAGAAAATACTACATTACCCAGAAAGTGCTACACTGCGCGACTGCTGCAGGCGCTGGGCCAATGACGGCCCAGGGAGGGGACATTTCCTGCGGAGAGGTGGGACTTCCGGCCCCACCGGTGGTGGACGTCATTTGCGTGCGACGGCTCGGTCCACGCCAGCTGTCGGGAAGGGTAAAGCTATTCTGTGGCTTCTTCCAGTGCCGTCTTCGCAAATGAGCAGAAAGGTGGCTTGGGTTCCTTTGCGCGCGTTCGAGCTGGCTGTGAGCCTCCCCGTGATCGGCCACCTCGCCCAGAGCAAGGAACGCGCGGCGGTCGGCTGAACCCGCGGGACTCGCCTCTGTCGCCGCCTCTCCGGGTCCCGCTATCTCCTCAGGGGCCCATGATGGCGGCGGCGTGGATGGACCCGGCGCGGGTGAGTGGACGGTGTTCCTGGCATTGCTGATTCGGAGAGAGCTCCTGAGCTGGGTGGAATTCAGGAGAAGCATTGAGTTTCTCTGCAGTTGTGTTTGTGTGAGACTAGTGGAGCTGGCTCGTCACTCACTTTATCTCTAGTCCTAGAACACGCAAGCCTGAATATACAAATGGAAAATAGATGGCGTACAAAATTGAAGCTTTGGCAAATAACCTGCCTAGGAACCCAGCCCGTCATCTACAATCAATAACCCAGGAGTCCTGCCCGGTCTAAGTCAGACTTGCCTGAAGTCGAATTCCTATCTCTAGAGAGAGCTTCCAGGAAGAGAAACAGTGACATTTGTTTCCTCGGCCGCAAATGGCCAGGACTTGATTAATAATTAACCCTTTCCCTAATTCTTTTCCCCACTTCTAACTTAGACCAACCAGAGAAAGCCCATCTTGCTTGCACGCTTACAGTCATGGAGGGTGCTGTTGGATTATATGCCAGCGAGTTTTGAGTTATTTTTTTATTTAGGTACACCAGCATGTGGGATCTAGTTCCCTAACCAGGAATGCAACTCGCATTGGGAGCACTGAGTTTTAACCCCTGGACCACCAGGGAAGTCCCCTGTCCCCTTCCTTAGAGAGTTTTAATTAATTAAACATATCATCTGGTAGTCATTGTTGAGGCCCTAGTTAATTTTCTCTTGACCTACCTGCCCCACATGTCCCTAGTGATAAGAGTTTATCTAACACCAGAAATGAGTAATATTGCAGGATTCCTATGTATGAACCAGTCAATTTATTAGGAATTTCCACATCTTTAATTGAAGTATTAACTCAAGAAAACTAATGGAGTTCCCTGGTGGTCCAGTGGTTAGGACTCTGCGCTCTCATTGCCAAGGGCCTGGGTTTGATCCCTGGTTGGGGAGCTAGGGTCCCACAAGCTGAGCATCGCTGCAAAAACAAACAAACAAACAGACAACACTTGATATACAAAGATGTGAGCACTGAATGTGTAAGGTGCAAAAACCATGAGCCAATGTCTTGGAGCATTTAAACGATGGGTCTGCAGTAGTAGGGCTCTTCATCTGAGAGTGGGGTGGCTGAATTGTTTATGTTTACTTAGTGGTTCTGATCACACAGGGATGTGGTCCTGCATCTGCTGCGCGTTTCAGGAGAATGTACAGAATATGTCCAGTATATGGTGGTGGGAGTAAGATTAACAAGGCAGACTCTGTGGAGTGTTTTTAGTTAGGAGTCACTGGTGAAAATGATGACTTGAGAACTAGGGACTTATTTGCCTTTTTTTTTTTTTAATGTTTATTTGTTTGGCTATGCAGGTTCTTAGCTGCGGCACATGAACTCTTAGTTGTGGCATGTGGGATCTAGTTCCTTGACCAGGGATTGATCCTGGGACCTGTGCATTGGGAGTATGGAGTATTAGCCACTGGACATCTAGGGAAGTCCTTTTAGTTGCTTTTAGACATGACATGATGCTCTCAGCATGGGGCAGGCAACTAGCAGGACCAGGGAAGCGCAGGTGGTGCTTGTTCAGTTGCTCAGCCCTGTCTCACACTTCGTGACCGCATGGGACTGTAGCCTGCCAGGCTCCTCTGTCCCTGGGATTTCCCACCACAGATACTGGAGTGGGTTGAACCCGAGTCTCCTGCATTGGCAGGTGGGTTCTTTAACACTCAGCCACCTGGGTAGCCCCTGCTGCTGTGCTTAACATCATTTGTAGTATTATTATCACTGTATACTCATTCCTCTGACATTGTAGCATCCCTTCTGTCTGCATCTCTCAGTCCTAGTGTTGTTTTCATTGACTTCTGTCATTTTCCAAGGGCTCCTGCATAGGAGGCTTCTGTTTTACTCTGTGATCATACTTTTCTTTATTGTGTTTGTAGATTCTGTGCTTTTGTTGTTGTTGTTGTTGTTTTTATTGCAGATTGAAGGTTTGTGGCAACCTTGCGTCCAGCAAGTTTTTCATCATTTGCTTTCCTTTGTGTCTTTGTGTCACATTTTGGTAGTTTTTACAGTAGTTGAGATGTTCCACCTGCAACAAGGTTACAGCGCAAGATGGTGGTTAGCATTTTTTAGCAATAAAGTACTTTTTAATTAAGGTATCCAAATTATTGTCTTAGACATAGTGCTATTACACCCTTAGTAGACCCCAGTACTTTGGCCTGGAAAATCCCATGGACGGAGGACGCTGGTGGCCCGCAGTCCATGGGGTCGCTAAGAGTCGGACACGACTGAGCGACTTCACTTTCACTTTTCACTTTTATGCATTGGAGAAGGAAATGGCAACCCACTCCAGTGTTCTTGCCTGGAGAATCCCAGGGACGGGGGAGCCTGGTGGGCTGCCATCTATGGGGTCGCACAGAGTCGGACACGACTGAAGCGACTTAGCAGCAGCAGCAGCAGACTGCAGTATGGTGTAAACATTGTAAAACCTTTATTTATTTTTGGCTGCACTGGGTCTTTGTTGCTATATAGGCTTTCTCTCGTTGCAGCGAGCAGGGCCGCTACTCTTTGTTGTTGTGCATGGACTTACTGTGGTGGCTTCTCTTGTGGAGCAGGGGCTCTAGGGCTCACGGGCTTCAGTAGTTCTGGCACACGGGTCTGCTTGCCCCAAAGCATGTGACATCTTCATGGACCAGGGATTAAACCCATGTCCCCTGCATTGGTAGGTGGATTCTTAACCACTGGACACCAGGGAAGTCCTAAATGTAACTTTTATTTGCAGTGGGAATCCAAAAACCTCATGTGACTTGCTTTTTTGGAGTGCTCGGGAACCACACTCCCAGTATCCCTGAAGTAGGGCTGTACTGTGTTATGTCCACAGCATTGTCCACCTCCTCTGCAGCCCAGTGCAGAGGAGGGGCCCGGTGATGAGGGCCTCGACCTTGCTGCACCTTTACCAGCGATGCAGAGACAAGCTCTGATCCCACCCAGTCGTCCCAAAGCTGATGCTGCTATCTGTATTTGACATTCCAGCTGTCTGTGACCTTCGATGACGTGGCTGTGACCTTCACCCAGGAGGAGTGGGGGCATCTGGACCCGGCCCAGAGGACCCTGTACCAGGAAGTGATGCTGGAGAACTGCGGCCTCCTGGTGTCTCTGGGTAAGGCCCCGCTCTGCTGTGCGGGCCCTGGCCACCCCCTGCATCCCAAACCCTGGCTCCATCTTGGCTTCTCAGGAAGGGCTCAGGAGTCCTCCCTCCCACTGCTTCCTCACAGCTTCACTCATGCTGGAGAGTCACCTCCTCTTGCCTGCTGTCTCTGTGTCTCTTTGAATAAAGTTCCCCTTGGGCTCTTAGAAAGTGGTGGAAGGAAATGAATGTTCTACAGAACCCAAAGGCAGCATTTCCAGTCGGGCCACATGGGACTGGAATAGGAGAACCAGGATTCTACCCTGGCTTCTGGGTCTCCCGTCCTGGCTTCTTTCTGTGGCTTTGCTCACGTCCCTGTCTTTTCAGAATGGCTTTTGTACCCCAGCAAGTTTGACAGGAGTGACCACCCCAATCCCTGCTCTCCAAGGCTCCCAGATGCCTTGTTTGTACTTGTTCGTATGTTTCTATTGTTGCTCTTTCTCTGCTGCAGGGCTCTGGGTGGGGGTGGGGGTGTGTATGAGGTGGAAGTGACCACTGAGCCTCTCAGCCCAGGGCCCAGCACAGACCGGCCTCTGTCTGAGTTCCTGTGTCACATTCCAGAGAGGGAACGGACCGAATGAGCCCGGTTCCCAAGCGTCCCCTACACCTTAGTGCACAGGGTGTGGGTTACAAGCTGTTCTCCAGGAAGAGGGTGAGGCACCCGGGCCCCAGGAGGCCTTTGCCTTCAGCGCCAGCAGGTCCTGTCTCGCCGCAGGGTCTCAGTCAGGGGGCTTCTCTGTCCTCCTGCGCCTTCACGGGTGTCTCATGTTCGCTCAGTCTTGGCCGGGATCGTCTGGTGGTCCGAGAAGGAGAAGCTGGGAGAGGAGTGCGTCTAAGCATATGACGGTTTTGTGCCCAGGAGACATCGGGCAGCGTCTGCAGCTGCATCTGCCCATCACATGTGGGAGTGGGTGGTCCCGGGGTCTGGTGATGAGTCCAGAGATACTCCTCAGCACCAGAGGGTGGACACGACAGCCCCGCTCAGCTGAGGATGACCCAGTCCACATGGGCCAGAGAGCCACGGTGGAGAAACAGCAGCTCGGGGACGGTCCCCTCAGGCCGCTCAGTTTGAGGGAAGGGAGGGCTGTAAACCCAGGGCTTTGGTGAGACAGGCCTGTTCTTAGAGACCTGGGATTGTGTTCTGCGTTAGTGAGAGGAGGTTGAAGAAAATCAGGAAAAGCTTGACATATTTAGATAATTTATAACAAAATTAAACAAAAATGCCCACCACTGAGCCCCGATCCCTCCACCCGCCTCCCCAGGCTCTCCCCATGCTCACTGCTCTGGTCACACTGGCGTCTTGCCGTTTCTTTGCACTCCTGACATACTTGACATGCTTGCCTCCGGCCTCTGAGGTGCTGTTCTGTTTTCCTGGTGGGTGTTCTTGGGCATTTCAGCTTTTCACACGGCCACCTCTTCTCTGCACATGGCCACCTTGCTTCCTCACCAACTGTTTCCTGACCACAAACTCTCTTAGCGGCCCCTCCCCATCACACTAGCTCTCCTCTGTCACCTGATTTATATCCTCTAAGCCCGCGGTTCTCATTCCCCAGGGGCACTTGGCCCCGTCTGGAGACATAGGTTGTCACCACTGGGGTGGAGTTGCTACAGGCACCTACTGAGTGAAGACCCGGAGCGCCTCCACACATCCTTACACTGTGCAGGAGAGACACATTCTCGCCCCTTCTCCTCAGCAAAGAACTTTCTGGATCTGAATGTCAGTTGTCCAGAGGCTGAGAAGCCCCGTTTCTGAAGGCTCATGGACACTTCATCAGGGGCACTGGGAACAACCCTGAGGAAGGCCTTCATTGATTCTTTTTCGTGCCTCCTGACTTCTTTAGGGAAAATTTGGTTCAGTACTTAACCCTTCTTCCCCCCAACTGTTGCTAATTTCCCCTCTTTAACAGGGGGGCCATCCCTGAGCAGCGGTGCAGGCTCGCTGGCCCTTAACCCTCACTGTTGGATGCCTTGGCTGCATTTTCAGGTAGACTTACCAACCTGTCAGCCTCTGGGTTTCTGTTTCCCATTCACCAGAGCTGCACAGGAATCCCTGTCTGAAGGGGTGTGAGAAACAGAAAAAGTGCGTCACCTGTAGCTCTGGTGTCACTGTGAATACTAATCAGAACTCATCCCGGTCGCTGACTGACCGCACAGCAGGCCGGGTCCGGGCACTGTTGCTCCTCCCGTGTGACCCTCGGGCTCGCCTGGCCCTCAGGAGAGTCAGAGGAGCTCTGCTTCGGTGGTGAGCCTCGTACAGTGGAACCTTAACAGTAAGGAACATACACCTTCACTTCATGAAGCTGTCCTCTGTGGGGTTCCTTTGAAGTAAAATCCTTTTTTTTAGTGAAATACTGATGGCAGTAGATGTGACCATGTTACTGTGCAGGAGTCTCAGTTTTATTATTTTCTCACAGTTCATGAAGTACTGAAGTCTGCTGAGTCTGCCCCTCCCCAGCCCTGCTCCTGGTGGTTGCATTTCGGTGCTCACATCCCTCCCTCACAGCTGCCCCACACTTGGTCTCAGGATGCTGGCCCCACTCAGGGATGTCTGCTGTTTCCTCCTCAGTGTGGTGTTGGGGACACCAGGGTCAGAGCCAGACTCTGGTGTTCAGTCCCTGCTTTGCACCTTAAAAACTGTGTGGTCCTGGGCAATTACAGATCCCGTCTGGGCCTCGGGGTGCTCCTTGGTAAACTGGAGTAAGGTGAAGTTTACTTCCCAGGGCTGCAACAGGGGTAAGTGGGTAACTTTCTGGAAAGGGTCAGAACAGTGCCTGGAGTGACCAGGTTTTGTGCATGGTAGCATTGCGAACCTCACCACCACCGCTCCTGTCGTTACTCATCAGGATTTTCATCATCTCAGACCTGGACTCAGCACCTTCGGGAGCAGGCTTGTGTAGCTTTGTGGTGGAACAGCACACAGAGCGGAGATGGTTAGATCTGGGCTCCGTGTTGGCCCAGCTGTTCACCAGTTGTGGGCTCTTTGGCAGATCACATTATCTGCCTGATTGTTGCTTTCTGGATGATTTTTATCTATAAAATGGTGCTACTCACAGACTCAGAAGACAAACTTATGGTTACGAAAGAGGAAAGCAGGTGTGGTGAGGGATAAATTAAGATTTGGGATCAACAGATACACACCTCTGTATATAATAATAGATAAACGACAAGGTTCTAATATAGCACAGGGAACTATATTCAATATCTTATAATAACCTATAGTGGAAAAGAATCTGAAAAGCAATGTGGGTATTTGTGTATGTGAATCACTTTTCCTGTATACCCAATACAAACATGACATTGTAAATTAACTTTTAAAAAAATGGTGGTCCAATGGTTAAGTCTCTGCCCTCCTAATTCAGAGGGTGATGGTTTGATCCCTGGTCAGTGAACTAGGATCCTGCATGGCTTAAAAAAAAAAAAAAGTGCTGATCATAATATGTACTTGCTGAGAATGCTGTGAGGAAACCCTAGGATAGACTCATCTGTGGTCTGTAGCAAGAACAATACAAAACTTTGCTTGTGTTCTAAAAACAGAACTTACCAATGGAGACACATAACCTTGTTTTGAACGAAAAGAATATTTTAAATATGTCAGTTTAAATGACATCATAAATCGATTTCAATTTTGAAGTAATGTAGTGCATTTAAGTTGCTTGAACACAGTCCTTTGACTATGATTGTTAACTGTATATTAGCTTTTGATTTAGTATTAGGAATAAAGGCTCCATGGCAGTGTGGCATGTCTTTGGTTTTTGGGTCACAGTTCCACATTTTGTGTGCGTGGGAGCAGCTTCATTTTGAGGTCTGCATCCTGAAGTCTCACACGAGACTGAGAGGTCTTCCCAGTTTTCACAGAAGCCCCCATGTCTTCCTTTTTCTCCATGCTCAGGGTGTCCTGTCCCCAGACCTGAGCTGATCTACCGGCTGGAGCATGGGCAGGAGCTGTGGACAGTGAAGAGAGACCTCTCCCGAAGCACCTGTCCAGGTAGGAGCCAAGCTGTGGGCAGAGACCCTGGTGGAAGCCTCTGGCCCTGGTTCCCTGGGAAGCGTCTTGTTCGGGCCTCTGGTGGTCTGGAAGCCATGGAGCCCTTTGACCCCAGATCCCTCTGTCCTCGCCGAGGTCAATGGTGTACGAGCTCAGATGTGTCCTGGGCTTCAGGCCTGGGTGCCGACCACCAGCTCTGTGGTCCCAGTGAAATTTGGGTTCTCCTCGTGTCTGCACATAAGCTCGGCTGAGTTAGAGCCTGGCTGCTGTGTCAGAGGGACTCGGGCATCTCGGTGCTCAAGCACGTGGAGGCGCTGTTTCTGACTTGCACCCGGTCCCTGTGGGTCACGGGGAGCTCTGCAGCACACGGGCGTTCGGGGCCCCGGGTTCGTTCTGTCGTCAGTATGTGACTTCAGGTTGTCCTGACCCCCTGCAGCTAGCAGAGAAGTGGGGGAATGACGCCACTCTGACTCCCATAAACACCAGCCCTCTGATCCCTCCACTGGAAGGCACTGGGCTCTTGGCCACACTTATGGGTGGGCAGAGAGCTGTGACTGAGCCCTCCGTCCCAGAAGAGGAGCAGGAGGTTGGTGAGGGGGGTCTGCTCCTGAAGGCGCCAGTCACGGTAGTTGCTCTGACCTGGGGTTGCTGGGGGTGTGCAGTTGTAGAACATAAAACTGCTCAGCACAGGGTCTGTGCCGTAGTTGGTGTCTCGTGGGAAGTGAGCTGCTGGTACCGCCATGTCCGTTAGTCATGATGAACGATGTGGTTCACGTCTTCCCCTCCCAGCGCCTCTCCAGCCCTCCTCTGCTTCCCCTTTCCCAAACTATCGTTTCAGACACTTAGGAGCCCTCCTGTGTCCCCTGTCGCCCGTTTCCTCCTGTTGGGTAAAGCCTGCCAGTGACGTTTGTCCTGTGTGCCCACGTCTGGGCTGCTGAGGGCACTGGAGCCGTCGTATGTGGTGCTGGGGCTGCTGCAGAGGCGTGCTGTTTCCACTCCTGGTCACTCGGTGGCCCAGCTGGCCTGTGAGCGTTGGTGGGGCCATCGGTGGCCCCTCAGAGGGGCATCCCAGCCTCTGCCCCCTGCTCTCTACACACCTCCACTTGAGGATCTCAGAGGCAGCCAGTGAGCACGCCTGGCAGAGAACCCATCCCGGTGCTCACTCCTCCCCTCCCACGCCTGAGCACATGGTCCTGCCATCCTCACAGGTTGGAGACTGGATGCCGCCCCAGACCCTCGCCCCCACCTGCAGCAGCCCTGCATCCAGCCATCCCAACAGTGACCGCCTCCCCAGTGCAGATGTCTCAGCGCATGACCCTGGGGTGTCAGCAAGTCTCCACAGTAAACTCTTGGTCGGTCGTCAGCCCTTCTGCACTCAGGTTCCCAGGCTGTAGTTTTCCTTTCACCTGGCGGAAGAGATCTTGGCACACCTCATGGCCAGTTCTTGAGCCAGAGTCTAGGTTACACCTTTTAGGGAAAGTATTTCTTATTTACTGCTTGTTTAGTAACTTTGAAAGTGCAAGTGAAGTCGCTCAGTCGTGTCTGACTCTTGACGACCCCATGGACTGTAGCCCTCCAGGCTCCTCTGTCCATGGGATTTTCCAGGCAAGAATACTGGAGTGGGTGGCCATTTCCTTCTCCAGGGGATCTTCCTGACCCAGGGATCGAACCCGGGTCTCCCACATTGCAGGCAGACGCTTTACCTTCTGAGCCACCAGGGAAGCCCCTTAGTATACTTTATCCTTTGTCTACTCAACATAAAAATGTGCCCAAGTTTCTTCCACTTAAAGCAAATAAATGAAAAATATTCCTGTTTCATATTCATCCACTCTCTAGGGCATTTAATTTTTTACATTTCATCATTCTCATGAACAGTGTTACCAAGAACATTCGTATGTATTGGTCAACTTGCACACGATTAGGCCTGTCTTTTGTCATTTCTGGGAGTAAAATTGTTGGGATTGTAGCTGTGCAAACTTTCAAGTTTAGGTGACAGTTGCAGTGGTTTTCTAACCATCTATAATTCTCTAGATTCCACTATGTCCTGTTCTGTCCTTCATGCTCTCAGGCACGTTTATTTTTGCTTAACAAACTGACAAAATTGTGTCTTAGGGGAGCTTGCCTTGCATTTCCTTAATTGTTCACAAGCTTTAGCTTCTCATCATGTAATTATCGGCCCATTTGTACAGTTGTCCTCCTCCTCTGGAGGTTCTGACTCTGGATTCATCAAGCACGGATTGAAGACACTGGAGGAAAAGAAAATCTCAGAAAGCTCAAAAAAGCAAAACTTGAGTTTGCCTTGTGCTGGCAATTATTTACGTAGTATTTACGCAAGAGACAATTTAAAGTACACAGGAGGATGTGTGTAGGTTATGTGCAAAAACTGCCATTTTATGTAAAGGACTTGAGCATCTTTGGATTTGGGTGTTGAGCAGGAAGTGTCTGATACGAGTTATTCCCCTGTGGATACTGACAAACAACTGTATTTTCTTCTTTGAACTGTATTTTCTTCTTTGAAATGTCAGTTCATTGAAAACTCCAGGTGTTAACTTGTTTGCCTTTTGTTTTTAGGGATTTTTTGTACATTACTGATACTTTTATCAGTTATAGGTGCTGCTCCATCCCTAATATCGAAAAGATGTCCTCATTATAAGATATTCTAAGCTTGGCACCTGACATTTAACTCTTTCTGGTGTGAGGTAGAATTTGAGGATAGTGTGAGACAGAAATACGGTGTTCTCATTCCCAGCGTGTCACCGATTTTTCTAGCTCCATTTACTTTATATTCTTTGCTTTTACTGTGAGCTACTCTCCCTTCTCTTCCATTCCCCAGAGCTCCATGTGTGTGTGTTTCCTGGGCTCTCTGTTATTTTTCCATTGCCTGTTTGTCTTTAGTTTGGGTTTAGTTTGTCTTTCTTTTCCTGCTGAAGTTGTTAAGTTAGGCTGTTGACTTGAGATCTTTTTTGTTTTTTCTCTGAAAGTGTTTATAGCTACAAATCTCCCTCTTAACAACTGCATTCACTGCATCCTGTAAGTTTTGGTATTTATTTTTTTTGTTTTCATTAAAAACAAATCAAACTTTGTTTGATACCTTTTTAAATCTATTGAGATTTAATTTGATTTAACCTATGGTCTGTTCTGGAAAATGTTCCATGTATACTTGAGAAGAATGTGTACGCTGTTGTTGTGTAGAATGCTCTGTATGTGTCTGTTAGATACAGTTGGTTCATGTTAAGTCTTCTGTTTCTTTCCTTACCCTTTGTCTGGTTGTTCTCTCCATTATTCAGAATGGGTTATTGAAGCCTCCATGGTTTTTTGTAGTGTTGTCTCTTTCTCTCTTCCATTCTTTCATTCTTTGGTTCATATATTTTGATCTTCTTTCATTATGTAGTTGTTTACAGTTATTTTCTTGTTGTATTTTAGCTTTTACATATATAATATCTTTCATTGTTGCTTGTAATCTTTTTTGATTTAAAGTCTGTTTTGTCTGATTTTAAGGTAGACAATTTTGTCTGCTCTCTTTTTGTTAGTATTTGTACAGAATCTTCTTCCACGTTTTGACTTTCAGTCTGTTTGTGTCTTTGTATCTGAAGTGAGTCTCTAGTGGAAAACATATAGTTGGATCATGTGTTATCAATTCTGCTAATCTCTGTTTTTTAATTGAAGAGTTTAACCTTTTACATTTAAAGTGATTAGTGATATGGAGAGACTTCTATCATCTTGATATTTGATTTCTATATGTATTATAGTTTTTGATTCTCATTCTTGCTTTATAGTCTGGTGTTTAGTTGATATTTTGTAGTGAAACATTTAAATTCCTTTCTCGTTTCCTTCTGCATACATTCTCTAGGTATTTATGGCTATCATGGGATTATATTTAATGTATGTATTAAAGTTTTAACATTAATATGATTTTATACCAGCCTAACTTCAGCAACAACAAAAATCCTTTACAGCTCTGTCATTACCCCTTTCAAGTGTTTGTGTCACAAAATTACATCTTTATATGTTGTCCACCTAGAAACTTAAAACTACTAATTCTTTTAAATGTGTTAATCTCTTAAATTTCTAGTAAGCTACACATGGACTTATAAACTAAAGTTATAATAATACTAGCCTTTAGGTTAACAATTTTAAAAAACAATCTTCTAAATCATGTAAATACGCAATGTAGAGTTACAAAATAATTCTATCTTTTATAACTGCTCATGTATTTACTATTATAAAGCTCTTTATTTATTCATATGGCTTTGAATTACTGTCTAGTGGTCTTACATTTCACCCTGCAAGTCTCCCTGAAGAATTTCTTAGAGAGCAGATCCAGTGATAACAAAGTCCTCCAACTCTCATATATTGAGATGTCGTAATTTCTTCCTTGCTCTTTTAAAGGACAGTTTTGCCGGATTAAGGATTCTTAATTGACACTTTTTGTTTGTTTGTTTTACACTTGAATATGTTGAACCACTGATTTCTGGCCTCCCAAGTTTCTGGTGAGAAATCTGATAATCGTATTGAGAATTGCTTGTATATAACAGGTTGCTTCGTACTTGCTATACTTTGCCTTACAAAAGTTTGTTTACAGTTTCCTCAGTGTGTGTCTGAGTTTATTTTTCTTGGAATTCATTGAACTTCTTGGATGTTTCATCCATTTTGGGACGTCTTCAGCTCTTCAGATACTCTCTTTGATCCCTTCTCTCTTGTCTTTCTGGGAATGTCTCAGTGAGTATGTTGGTTCATTAAGTGTATCACAGGTGCCTTAGGCTCTACTCACTATTGTTCAATCTTTTCTTTTTATCTGTTTGTTAGACTCAATATTTAACATTATTCTATCTTCAACTTGGCAGATTATTTATTTCTTCTTTCTATATAAATTTTCGTTTGAATAATTCCAGTGAGTTTTTCACTTTATTAATGAAGTTTTTGCTCCTGAATTTCTCATTTCTTTCGCTCTTTTTTTTTTTTTGACTGCACTTTGTGGCTGGTGAGATCTTAATTCTCTGACCAGGGATTGAACCTGGGTCCCTGGCAGTGAGAGCCTGGAGTCTTAACTTTACTGAACCTCCCAGAAATTCCCTCTTTTTCATTTCTTTTTAGGTTTTCTTTCTTTGCATTGATAGTTCCATTTTGTTTTTACCTAGTTTTCTTAACTTTCTCTGTATCTTTCTTTAGCTCCTTGAGCTTTTATAAGATAGTTGTTGCAAAGTCTTTGTCCAATAAGTTTTCAATAGATTTTTTTTTTTAAAGCAGATTTTGGAGGGCTTCCAAACATTAGCTACCATGTCTTCAGACTCATTAGCCTCTTGGCATTGATGTATGACAATATATGCCTGGAGTATTGCCAACATAAGAATTCCACTGACTCTCATTACATAAACACATCTGATTAAATCAGTGCCTGCGTGACTCAGTGCCCTTGTCTTCCCTTTGTCTGTTTCCTAGCTGTTATCTTATGGCTCAAGCCTTAGCCTTCTGATCATATAGTTGGTCTTTCAGGTTTTGAACTGAGTCATCTCTTCCGCATAAACTGTCTGGACCCACATGAGTTATTTATTTGCATAACTATCCCATCTGGAATTGACTGTGTCTTTTTCCAGTACCCCATCCCCTTACAGAGCCACTCCTGACCCTGTGGATCAGGATCTTTCAAGGTTTTAACCGTCCAAGATCAGGAGAGAAATAAATTGTTATCCTGGGATTCAGAGGTAGGGAAACATGGCAGACACAGAGGCACTATTTTCATCTTCATTTTTTACACTGAAATATTGATCGTCCATGCTGGCATTATTAACAGGTCTTTCTGTATGTTGAATTTCTTTCAGGTGACAAAGGAAAACCCAAGACCAGAGAATCTACCACTTCTGAGCCATCCCTGTTTGAGGGAGCCTCAGTCCAAGAACAGCTAACACAAAGAGTTTCAGAGGACTCCCAGTTGGGCCAAATCAACGATCAAGAAGAGCCATTGGAAAGGCATGAAGGATGCTTGAGACCAGAGATAGAACCCCAGAACGGGAAGCTGCCTGGGAATCCAAGCTGTGAACATGGCAGCTTAGGGACAGCTGGTGGTGTATGTTCAAGGATCATAGAGGAGCCAGTCCCTCCAGGGGGTGCTGTCCATGACCGTGACTCCTGTGGATCAGGTAAAGATCCCCTGATTCAGGAAGAGGAAAGTCTCTTCAAATGCAATGAGTGTGGGAAAGTTTTTAATAAGAAACGCCTCCTTGCTCGACATGAGAGGATTCATTCTGGAGTGAAGCCCTATGAATGCACAGAGTGTGGGAAAACCTTTAGTAAGAGCACTTACCTCCTTCAACACCACATGGTCCACACCGGAGAGAAGCCCTATAAGTGCATGGAGTGTGGCAAGGCCTTCAACCGCAAGTCACACTTGACACAACACCAGCGGATTCACAGTGGGGAGAAGCCTTATAAATGCAGTGAATGTGGAAAGGCCTTCACCCACCGTTCCACTTTTGTTTTACATAACAGGAGCCACACTGGAGAAAAACCTTTGTGTGCAAAGAATGTGGAAAAGCCTTCCGAGATAGGCCGGGTTTCATTCGACACTACATCATCCATAGTGGTGAGAATCCATATGAGTGCTTTGAGTGTGGCAAGGTCTTCAAACACAGGTCATACCTCATGTGGCACCAGCAGACCCACACTGGGGAGAAGCCCTACGAGTGCAGTGAATGTGGGAAGGCCTTCTGTGAGAGCGCAGCCCTCATTCACCACTACGTCATCCACACCGGGGAGAAGCCCTTCGAGTGCCTCGAGTGTGGGAAGGCCTTCAACCACAGGTCATACCTCAAGAGGCACCAGCGTATCCACACTGGGGAGAAGCCCTATGTGTGCACCGAGTGTGGAAAGGCCTTCACCCACTGTTCCACTTTTATCTTACATAAAAGAGCCCACACTGGCGAGAAACCTTTTGAGTGCAAAGAATGTGGGAAAGCTTTTAGTAATCGGGCAGACCTCATTCGGCACTTTAGCATCCACACTGGAGAGAAGCCCTATGAGTGCACGGAGTGTGGGAAGGCCTTCAACCGCAGGTCTGGCCTCACCAGACACCAGCGGATTCACAGTGGAGAGAAGCCCTATGAATGCGTGGAGTGTGGAAAAACCTTCTGCTGGAGCACAAACCTCATTCGACACTCCATCATCCACACTGGAGAGAAGCCCTATGAGTGCAGTGAGTGTGGAAAGGCCTTCAGTCGCAGCTCGTCCCTCACTCAGCACCAGAGGGTTCATACTGGGAGAAACCCTGTCAGTGTGACAGAAGTGGGAAGACCCTTTACAAGTGGGCAAACCTCAGTCAACCTTCAAGAACTCCTATTGGGGAAAGACTTTTTGAATGTAACCACTGAGGAAAATCTTTTGCCAGAAGAAACATCTTACTCAGAATCTGATCATTCATACCAAAGAGAAACCCCACAGTTTTCTTCCCTGTGAGAAAAACTATTGCAGGATATTAATTATTGTCTAAATACTCATATTGGAAATTGACCCAACCTAGAGCCTTATTCTGCATGTGAGAATTCATCAAGGAGAGAGACCCAGTGGTTATTATGCACTTTGGAAAGCCTTCAGCTCCATCTTACTTAGTTTACATTTCACTATTATCTCAGGAATTTTTTTTTTAAAAAAGAAGGGAGAGACTTGGAAAATGAACTGCAAAATAGTTTCTTTCAGACTTCCTGGCCAAACTGTGGCACTTTGTCAGATTCCTTAGTTAACTGGTAGGAAGAGGGTTTTGTTTCCATGGTAAAAAACCTATACTATGTGTCTTGTATATACATTCATTGCCATTCAGTGTAAGGTGAGTTAGACAGGGCTGGAACCTTTCATCGAGCATCTTCTTTGTTCTGAAACATTGTCTCTATTCTTAAGGAGCTTAAATTTTGGTTTGAGCCACTAAATACTTTTATATTTAAGGAGCTAAGAATTCACATATGAATGGGCATGTTGTTTTGCACCGTTTTAAGACTATTTAGGCTTTGATTTTTAAAAGACAAACCTTTTTTTATATAGTTTTAAAGAGCTAATACTCAGACTTTTTTTTGATCCTGTACTAATCCTGGTTTACTGATTGCTCTAGTTATATGGTAAGTCTTTGAATTGGGTAAAGTGATTCTTCTTTTCCTAGTTCAGTCTTCTCATTTAAAACTTCAGTATTCTTATTTAAAACTGATACAGCATTCTTATTATTTTGAATTTCCATATAAAGTTTTATGTAAGTTTTTACTAGAAAAATTATTGAATTTTGAAAAATTGAGTTAAAGTGGCAGAATAATATGTTTAGAGTCAGCATGTTTGCTGTCTTGAGTCTTCCAGTTTATGAATGTATTATGTCTGTATATTTATTTGCTATCTTTTGATTTATTTTGTTGTTATTTAATAAGTCTCAATAATAAGGTCCTATACAGTTTTTATAAGATTTATAAATATAGATGTGGGTTTTTTGTTTGGTTGTTTTTAGTAATTATAGATTGCATTGATTTTAAAAATTTCAACTTCCATATAGTCTTTTAGTATATATATATATTTCATATCCTACAATCTTGCTATTTCTTTTGATAGAATGCTTGGGATTTTCTACATAGAAATGTCATCTGCAAATAGAGAAGTTTCCTTTCTTTCTTCTCATCTATATACCTGTCATTTTCTTTTCTTGTCTTATTACACTAGCTAGGACTTCCAATATGATTTTGGAAAATCCCATGGACGGAGGATCCTGGTAGGCTCCAGTCCGTGGGGTCGCTATAGTCGGACACGACTGAGCGACTTCACTTTCACTTTTCACTTTCATGCGTTGGAGAAGGAAATGGCAACCCACTCCAGTGTTCTTGCCTGGAGAATCCCAGGGACAGGGGCACCTGGTGAGCTGCCGTCTATGGGGTCGCACAGAGTCGGACATGACTGGAGTGACTTAGCAGTAGCAGCAGTGAGAAAACATGTCCTTGGCTGGTTCCTCATATTAGGGGGAAAACATTCGGATTTTAATCATAAACTATGGTGTTAGTTGTAAGGTTTTCTTCATGGGGCTTTCTTTATCAAGTTCAGAAAGTTTCACATATTCCTAATTGGCTGAGAATTTTTTGTTGCTATGAATGAGTGTTGAATTTGTCAAATGGTTTTCTTTTAATCAACTGATAGAATCTTGTGTTTTTTCCTTCTCTAGGCTGTTGTTATATATTATGTTTATTTGAGTTTTGAATGCTGAGCCAGGCTTGTATCCTTGGAATAAGCCCTAGTTGGTCATGGAGTAGAGTTATTTTTATATATATTACTGTATTTAATATGCTGGTATTTTGTTGAGGAAGTTTTCCTCTCATTTTATGAGTGACAGTGGTACGTATTAGTAGTTTTCTTTCTTTCTTTTTTTCCTTTCTTTTTCCATTATCATTGTCTGATTTTGGTGTCTAGGTGATTCTGGCCTCTTAACATGTGTTAAAAGGTGTTCTATTATTCAGAAGACAGTGTGTAGTATAGAATTGGTTTGGTGTGTTCTTTTAATGATTGGTAGTATTCTCCAGTGAACCATTTAGTCTAGAAGAGTTTTCTTTTGAATGCTTCTTAATTACTTATTTATTTTATTTAATATGTATAGAACTATTCAGTTTCTATTTCATATTGGATATGTTTTTATAGTTTATCTTTTTCTAGAAATTGTCCCATTTCATCTAAATGTTCTTATTTGTTTAAAGTGTTCCTTTATTATCATTCTGATGGCAGCAGAATCTGTATTTATAACCCATATTTTATTTCTGATGTTGAAAATGTGTTCTCTTTTATCTTTGTCAGTCTTCTCAGACATATATTATTTTTTAAAAATCATTAAAAAAAAACCAAACAGCACTTTATATCATTTTTTTCCTCTGTCTTTTCCTAATTTCACTGATTTTTTTTTCCCCCTGATCCTTATTACGTCATTTCTTCTATTTGCTTTGGTACTATTTTCCTCTGCAGTTTCTTGAGGCGGGTGTTTAGGTTATTGATTGAGGATTTTTTTTCACTTTATTAATATAAGCATTAAATTCTATAAATTTCCCTCAGTACTGTTGTAGTTTATTATGTTCTAATTACATTTCATTCAGGTCTAAATATTTCTTTATTCAAGACTGTCTGTGTAACCCATCGATTATTTAGAAGTATGTTGTTTAATTTTGCAGTGTTTGGAGTATTTTGTGCTTTCTTCTTGTTTTGGATTTCATGTGTTTTACATTTGATTTGGCTATTTAAATTTGCTGTGGTTTGTTTTATGATCCAAGATACAGTCTATCTTGAATGTTCAATAAGGCTGCTTGAAAAGAATGTGTATCCTGCTGTCACTGGGCGGAGTTCGTATATGTGTGTTCCCGAGCCTGTTCATTGATGATGTTTTTCCGATTTTGTCTGCTGATTTCCTGCCTCGAATTTCTATCAATAGCTGCAAAGGGGGGTGTTGTCCTGCAGTTTAATTCTAGAATTATCTCTTCCTCCTTTAAGTTCTATCAGTTTTCACTTCATGCATTTCAAAGCTCTGGTACTTGGTACAGATGCACTTAGGATGGCTATGTTATCTTGGTGTATTGACCCTTTTCTCATTATTCTTAGTTTTCTTTTTGCTCCTGTGAAGTTTTTTTGCTTTGAAGTATTCTTTATCTGATATTAATATAGTCACTATTGAGATTTTTGGTTAATGTTTGCATGATTTATATTTTTCCATAATAATTATATTTTCAACCTTATCTATATTGTTAAATTTCAAGTAATGTAATATGTGAATATTGTGAGTAGCATATACTTGCCTCATTTTTTAATGTCTGTTTTACTGATTTCTTTGTAAAAATTGGTATGTTTAGGTCATTTAAGTTTAAAATAATTATTGATATTTTCAGGGCTTACAATTACCATTTTATGGTGTTTTTGTTACCTGGTTTTTGTTGCCCTGTTGTTTGGTTTTGGGAGGTACTTTTTGTTTGTTTTGCCTTCTTTTGAGTAACTTTTAAAAGTTACTAACTTTTAATGTTAGGAATTCCACTTGATATATCTGTAATGTTTTTGAGAATATGTCTTATTGTACATACGTAACTTATCAGAGTGTACAGTATCAATATTTTAGCACTTTGACATGTAGAAACTTACTTCCATTGGGTACATTATTCCCCATTCTTTAATATAACTGTCTATAAAGTATTGCCTTTTTGTATGCTGAGCACCATATTGGATGGTTTTTTTTTTTTGCTTCATCTGTCAAACCACTTCTGCAAAACTCATAAGAAGCACAGTCTGTTTACTTTTACTCATTACATTGTTCTTTTTGTCTTTCTTGAAATCCCAGGTTTCTTCCATTAACAGTTTTTCTTTTTAAATTATTTACCCCAGGAATACCTGTAGCCTGTCTTTTGTGGTAGGTTTTCTGGTAACAAATGTTTTTGTTTTCCTTCTTCTAGGAATGTCTTTATTTCTCATTTATTTCTTCATTCCCAAAGGATGTTTTTGTGGGGTATAGGATTCAGGGTCCACAGTTCTTTTCTTTTAGTACTTGAAAGGCAAGTCATTTCCTTGTCTTCCATGGTTTCAGATGAGAAATCTGCTGCCATTTGACTCATTATTTCTGTATCTGTACTGTATCCATTTTGTCAAGTACTTTCAGTGTTTTTTCTTTGTATATAGAGTTCAGAAGTTTGATCATGATGCAACCTTGCATAACATTTGGGGGCTTATCCTGTCTGGTGTTTGCTTAACTTTTAAAATTTTGTAGTATATGCCATTTGGAAAAACTGGAAATTTTTAGTTATGCTTCAGATAGTTTTTTCAGCCCCTCTTTTTCAGGGGCTCCAGTAACATGAATGGTGTGCTCTTGTTCTTGTTCCATAGGACCCTCAGACTTGTACCTTTTTGTTTCCCCAGGGTGTTTTTCTCTGTTGCTCATATTGATTAATTCCCGTTGAGCTCTCTTTGAGCTCACTGATTCCTTCCCTCTCATGTATAGTCTGCTATTGAGCTCACGCAGTGTATTTACATTTTGGTTTTTGAATTTTTCAGTTGTTTGATTTTTTGTTTTGTTCTTTTATACATCTTCTATTTCTTTGCCTCGTTTATGATGCCAAAGAAGGACTCAGAATACAGTGAAACTTGTAGTCCAAAGTCATTGGTCTCTGGTAGTTTAATTATTAGAAATCCTAAATTACCTGGAAGAATGGAAGACCTGCCATCTTCTTTGTTTTTATCCATAAATAGTTGTCAAGAAAATAAAACTGGGTGACCTTCAGCTTGTTCAGAGTTCTCCTCCCCAGAGAAGATTTGTGCATAAGATTTCATTGCTCAGTAAGACTTGCTACAACCTGAAGAGTATGGGCTACTCCTCTTCCACAGTCAGTATTCCTCTTTGTGGTTGAACACATTCCCCCATATTTCCCAATGTGTGTAGGACCTCTGTCTTTCTTTTATGCCTCTGTTTTTGGTCTTAACTTCTCCCTCTTAATTTCCTTCTGTGTCCATAATCTGTACCTGTGTTCCTCACCCCTAGGCACTTTATGGAGAAGGCAATGGCACCCCACTCCAGTACTCTCCCCTGGAAAATCCTATGGATGGAGGAACCTGGTAGGCTGCGGTCAAAGGGGTCACTAAGAGTCGGACACAACTGAGCGACTTCACTTTCACGCATTGGAGAAGGAAATGGCAACCCACTCCGGTGTTCTTGCCTGGAGAATCCCAGGGATGGGGGAGCCTGGTGGGCTGCCGTCTATGGGGTTGCACAGAGTCAGACACGACTGAATTGACTTAGCGGCAGCAGGCACTTTATGCCTCTCTTGTCCATTGAGCTGTGCCTTTCTCTCTTCTCTCACAGACACACGCTGTGTGACTGTTCAGTCCACTGCCTGTCCTCATCCCATCATGTCCCTTTCACACCAGTGACAACTAAAGGATGATCTCTATCACGGTCACCTGGCTTAAGCAGGTCTTAGAGTTCCCTTTTGTCCTCTTCCCTCTACCTCCCAGCCCCCTTTGGACTTCTGCCCACCTCTCTGACTTAAATGTCCTTCCCTGGTTTCTCAGTTCTTGCCCTTCAGAGAATCTGTCTTCAGACCATGTTTAGTATTAAACAGTGTGCTTCCCGGGGTCTATCCAAGGCCATTGTTTTCTCACTTGCTATGTGTTCCATGAGTGACTTAATTCCCATTGAAGGCATTTTACACTCAGTGAGCTACAGAATTCCCCCAAATCTGTGTCTCCAGGGTGAATGTCTCTCATGTCTGTTCCCCTTTGTTCATAGTTCCGTGCCTTCTGTATATTCATCCACGCTGAGTTTATGCATGTGTCACTTGGCCAGAATCATCACCATGAGGATGCACCCATAAACATGGTAAGAGCAAGCAAACACATGGTATTACTGTACATCCGCCACTGTCTTGAATGTTTAAACATGTCAACTCTTAACCTTTCTAGCAAGTTGATGTGGTAGGTAATATTACCCTCAGTTTACAATGAAAACTTAGGAATAGAAAGGTTAAGAAATCTGCCCAAAGTTGTACTGTACAAAGTATGAGGTTAGGGATTGGAGGCCATTTAGGCTGGCTACAGAGTCCATGCCCATATCACTTTCCCAGATTCCTTCATACAGTGTCGATCCTTGTTTCCTTGTCACTACTGATTTTTACTAAAATGGATCAAGTAATGTGCATTGATCTCTGACCCCCGTTTCTCATTCCGCAGTACATCTTGGCCACCATTTCAGTTTGAGTGTGAAACCATATTCAGTCTTCAGTGCTGCTATCATCTCATAACTTTGTCAAAGATACAGATAATCTCTTGAGTTTGAAGTAGCAGAGATATCAAAGAAGGCTAAGGTTGATTTGGTTTTGGGCACTGTGTTCGAGATGCCTGAAAAATATCTCAGTGAATCCCGCTGTCTTGGGTCTGGTTGACCAAGCCACCTTACAGCCATTTTTCTTTCATCAACCTCACCTCCAGCCACTGTCCACTTCTGTTCCTTTAACCTTTTTGTTTCCCTCATTAGACACATTAACATTTTTGTTTCCTTCAGTATATGTGTGTGTTAGTGAATGGCCACACACAGCAGTGTATTTTTATATTGATTGTCTCCCTCCCTCACAGAGTGTTTACACAAAGCTATGTATGGCACCGTGTATGACATAATGTTGACCACAAAGAGAAACCACATGTGCTTATATGAACAGAATGGTCAGACTTTAAATAAGAGTCATGATGAATGGCTGTGGAAAGTCCTCAAGATTATCCAAGTTATGATTACTAGGAAAACATCAAAGAACTCAGCATATTGTCATGCTTAACATCGATGTTGTTACAAATCGATCTCAGACAAGGGGAAAGGTACAAGGATGAGAGTCCAGAGGAAGCCAGGAACAAGCTTTAGGAGTTCTAGGGAAGTTGCTGTCATGTCCGACTCTGTGATCCCACTGACTGCAGCCTACCCGGCTCCTCCATCCATGGAATTTTCCAGGCAAGAGTACTGGAGTGGGTTGCCATTTCCTCCTCCAGGGGATCTTCCCAACCCAGGGATCAAACCCAGGTCTCCCTCATTGCAGGCAGATGCTTTACCGTCTGAGCCACCAGGGAAGCCTTGGGAGTCCTGAGCACTTAGTTTAAATTGTGTCAGTGAATTTCAACAGCATGTGTGAAATGGCTCCTAGGGGAGCTCATTAGAACCTCGGAGCCCAATATTTTTATTGGTTACTCTGCTTGGATCATAACATTTTTGACCTTCAGAAGCATAGCAGGTCAGCAGCATAATACAGAGACAGTACCTATCCTGAGCCATTCATCCTTTCTGGGCATGATAGCAAGCATCCCAAAGTCTAAGTCCCTAAACTAGCCAAGGGCAAACTGTGAAGTTCAAAGGATAGCACCGCATGTTAACTCATTTTCACAGTGACTTAAATGATACCAAAATAGGGAAGAAGCTCAAATTTCTTTAACAAATACTAAGCAAATACAGTTTGCTATGACAAAAATAAGTCATAGCTTTGAGGTGAAGGTTTAAATACATACAAGTCATTGTAACAATACTTATATCACAGCAGAAATTCTTACACGTGTTCAGGATTTAATGATGACAAAATATACAGAATATCTGGTGAGAAAGAATCATGCCTCTCAATAAATCTTTTATCTATTTAGATATATTGCCAAGTGATTTGACTGCAACTATTCCCTGTATTTGCCTCTGTTTCTACAGAGATGTTAACCAGGTTAATGCCATGTATTTCCATTGCACATATGTCAACAGTTTCTCCTTTATTCTTCCTACTGTTGAAACTTGTAGCCTTTGACTTCAAGAAAGAGAAGATTAACGAGTATGGGGTCATGATTCCCGCATTGTTAAATGTGCATAACTGGAGATTAAAGAGTGTGTTGTTGCAGGCTTAGTCAGGTTCATGGACCTGTCTGTGAGTTTTACTGAGATGGTCATGGGAGTGTGTCTTTTCAGCTGGGAGGGCCCTATACAGAGACGTGATACTGGAGACCTATACAAATCTGGTCTCTGGTTGTACATGCTGCTCCCCTTGGTACTCAGGGTCTGACCCATAGACCACCTTTCCTGTCTCAGTCGTGGGATGCCCCACAGCCTCGGGTCAGTGACATCATCCTTGAAATTTGAGGGTTAAAGATTTGTAATCTGTTCACAGGTATGTTACATACCTGACAATTGAATAGTCTAAGCTAAATTATAAATGGGTAACTTACTTTGCCTTCCTTGAAGCAGTGTCAAGAGCATAGGCCTATGATCAGACCACCTCATTATATACTTCTGTCCTTGTTCTAACCAGATGGATGGCTTGAAGGAAATTTCTGTCTACTGTGATTTTTAAATTTGGAGATCCATGTTTTAAGCATCTGTTTGTTGTTTTTGTTTCTCCTTTGCCTATTTTTTGGTCTCGACCTCTCTATTGATTGTTTGATTGACTGCTGGGCCCCGGCAGCTTCCTGGATGTTAGTTCCCAGACCAGGGATCAAACCTGGGCCCTCTGCACTGAGAGCACAGAGCCCTAACCATTAAACCACCAGAGGATACCAAGACTGCCCCTTTCAGGGCCAGCCAGTTCTTAGAGGTAACAGACTACTCTTAGGGGCTATTCCTTTCATCTGTAAATTAAACAACCCCAAACCCCTAATAGAAACCCCTTCTCTTTCTGACCCTTAGACTTCAACAGACTATACTTATCATCCCCTAATGGCCTGTGCCAGGCAAATAAGGACAGCCTCCATGGTCCAAGGCCTGATGGTATTCAGACTAGCCAATACCAAGCCGTTTATCCTGCCTTGCCTCGCCTTTCCTGTCGAAAACAAGCTCTGGATCACGCTTTGTTTGCTTCTGTCCCCTGACCCGTCCGATCTTCCCCGTCGGGCCCTTTGCGATGTTCCCCGTCTCAAGTTTCTAGGGATCTGTGGAGCATAAATTTGCCCCTTTGTGTCAGTTATTACGATTTCTGTGTATCTTACTGTGGTAGATTCAACAGTTCCTGGGTATATTTCTAGAACACGCACGAAACATATTACAACTTCTTCGTAAGGGCCTACAAGGCTTTACACAGGGAGCCTGAAAGTGACATGGGATGAACAGAAAGCAGCAGATGACAGAATTCCAGGGTCAGGATCCGAGTGTCATTGTCCTTTCTGGTTTGCACGGAAGAAAACTACGTTATCCAGAAGTCTGAGCGCTGCGTGTTTGCGCCAGTACTGAGCCAAAGATAGCTGAGGTGGGACTTCCGGGCCCTTTAATGCCTGTGCGTCATCAGTCGGTGTCCAGCGCGTTCCTGGGGCTGTAAGGACTCCAGGGTCAGGATCCGAGTGTCATAGTCCTTTCTGGTTTGCACGGAAGAAAACTACGTTACCCAGAAGTCTGAGCGCCGCGTGTTTGCGCCGGTACTGGGCCAAAGATAGCTGAGGGTGGGACTTCCGGGCCCTTTAATGCCTGTGCGTCATCAGTCGGTGTCCAGCGCGTTCCTGGGGCTGTAAGGACTGAAAAGCCCTGTGGCCGAGTTTCCCCGGCAGGAGCTGGAAAGGCCGGCGAGGAAGCTGTATCTCACCTCCGCGTCGGTCAGTGTACGAGCCTGACATCCCGTCACGGGGCTGTCTCCTGAGCGCTCGCCGGGGTCCCGATCCGTCCCCACAGCTCTGACGCGATAGCCTGGGCCTCTACGCCTGGGCTACTGAGGCTCGGAGAGCGACGGTCCGCCTAGGCGTGGCCCGCCCTAGGCAGGATCCGGGCGGCGGGCGCTGAATCCTGGAGCCGCCTCTTTGGCCCCACGCTGTCCACAAGACCCCGCGATGGCGGCGGCGTGGATGGACCCGAGGCGGGTGAGTGGACGGCGTTTTTAGCATTGCTGGTTCGAAGAGGACTCCTGGGCAGAGAGGAGGCTGCGTAGCCATCGGGTTTCTCCGTGTCCTTGTCGTTTATTTGCAACAACCGGCTTGTCATTTATCCTCAATCTTAGCACCTTGCCGGTCTCGGTCGGGTGTGTCATCAGTGCGTGAAGGTTAAATGAGGCTTTTGAGGTAGAAATTGCTAGGCAGTCAGTGTAGAACTCTGAGACCTGGGTCCTGTTTTCAAGAAACATCTCGCAACCCACTCCAGTACTCTTGCCTAGAAAATCCCATGGACGGAGGAGCGTTGTAGGCTACAGTCCATGGGGTCGCAAAGAGTCGGACTTGACTGAGCGACTTCACTTTCACTTTCCATTAGCCTAAAGCTGAACCCTTTGTCCGGAATTCCTGGAATACGTCCTTAGTCTGATAAATTATCAGCACTCAGATCCAGGGAAGTAATTAACTTCTGTTCCATATGCCTGAGAGCAAAACAACTGGTGACCATTAATCTTAAACCCATACATCTGGTCCTTTGTAAAATGGCCAGGAGGCATGAAAAAGCGTGGCGACTTAATCCGAGGAGCAAGAGACGCCATAAAGATGTTAAATTAAACACTTTGACCTTTAAACTGACTGGTCACAAAAAACGTATTTTAAGGACAGGAGCCAACCAAAAATGTACAGATGAAGCACTCAGTTCAGTTCAGTCGTGTCTGACTCTTTGCAACCCTGTGGACTGCAGGACACCAGGCTTCCCTGTCCATCACCAACTCCCCCGGCTTGCTCAAACTCATGTCACGGTGATGCCATCCAAACATCTCATCCTCTGTTGTCCCCTTCTCCTCCTGCCCTCAGTCTTTCCCAGCATCAGGGTCTTTTCCAATGAGTCATTTCTTGGCATCAGGTGGCCAAAGTATTGGAGTTTCAGCTTCAGCATCAGCCCTTCCAATGAACACCCAGGACTGGTCTCCTTTAGGATGGACTGGTTGGATCTCCTTGCAGTCCAAGGGACTCTCAAGAGTCTTCTCCAACACCACAGTTCAAAAGCATCCATTCTTTGGTGCTCAGCTTTCTTCACAGTCCAACTCTCACATCCATACGTGACCCCTGGAAAAACTATAGCCTTGACTAGACGGACCTTTGTTGGCAAAGGTTGGTCATAACTTTCCTTGCCAGGAGTAAGCGTCTTTTAATTTCATGGCTGCAATCACCATCTGCAATGATTTTGGAGCCCCCAAAATAAAGTCTGACACTGTTTCCACTGTTTCCTCATCTATTTCCCATGAAGTGATGGGACCAGATGCCATGGTCTTTGTTTTCTGAATGTTGAGCTTTAAAAAGCCAACTTTTTCACTTTCCTCAAGAGGCTTTTTAGTTCCTCTTCACTTTCTGCCATAAGGGTGGTGTCATCTGCATATCTGAGGTTATTGATATTTCTCCTGGCAGTCTTGATTCCAGCTTGTGCTTCTTCCAGCTCAGCATTTCTCATGATATACTCTGCATATAAGTTAAATAAGCAGGGTGACAATATACAGCCTTGATGTACTCCTTTTCCTATTTGGAACCAGTCTGTTGTTCCATGTCCAGTTCTGATGGTTGTTTCCTGACCTTCATACAGGTTTCTCAAGAGGCAAGTCAGGTGGTCTGGTATGATCAGATCAGATCAGATCAGTCGCTCAGTCGTGTCCGACTCTTTGCGACCTCATGAACCGCAGCACGCCAGGCCTCCCTGTCCATCACCAGCTCCCGGAGGTCACTCAGACTCACATCCATTGAGTCAGTGATGCCATCCAGCCATCTCATCCTCTGTCGTCCCCTTCTCCTCCTGCCCTCAATCCCTCCCAGCATCAGAGTCTTCTCCAATGAGTCAACTCTTCGCATGAGGTGGCCAAAATACTGGAGTTTCAGCTTTAGCATCATTCCTTCTAAAGAAATTCCAGGATTGATCTCCTTCAGAATGGACTGGTTGGATCTCCTTGCAGTCCAAGGGACTCTCAAGAGTCTTCTCCAACACCACAGTTCAGAAGCATCAATTCTTCGGCGCTCAGCCTTCTTCACAGTCCAGCTCTCACATCCATACATGACCACAGGAAAGACCATAGCCTTGACTAGGCGAACCTTTGTTGGTAAAGTAATGTCTCTGCTTTTGAATATGCTATCTAGGTTGGTCATAACTTTCCTTCCAAGGTCTGGTATGGGACCACCGTATATACAAAATTAAATTTGTTTTAATTTTAGGTACTTTACTAAATTTTGAGGTACTTTAAACTTCAAAGAATATGTATCTTATATGTGGCTGACCATTATCAGATCAGTTCAGTCGCTCAGTTGTGTCTGACTCTTTGCGACCCCATGAACCGCAGCACACCAGGCATCCCTGTCCATCACCAACTCCTTGAGTTCACCCAGACTCAGGTCCATTGAGTTGGTGATGCCATCTAACCATCTCATCCTCTGTTGTCCCATTCTCCTCCTGCCTTCAATCTTTCCCAATATCAGGGTCTTTTCAAATGAGTCAGTTCTTCGCATCAGGCAGCCAAAATACTGGAGTTTCAGCTTCATTATCAGTCCTTCCAATGAACACCCAGAACTGATCTCCTTTAGGATGGACTGGTTAGATGTCCTTGCAGTCCAAGGGACTCTCAAGAGTCTTCTCCAACACCACAGTTCAAAAATGTCAATTCTTCAGCACTCAGCCTTCTTTATAGTCCAACTCTTACATCTGTACACGAATACTGGAAAAACCATAGCTCTGGTTAGGCAGACCTTTGTTGGCAAAGTAATGTCTCTGTTTTTTAATATGCTGTCTAGTTTGGTCATAGCTTTTCTTCCAAGGAGCAAGCATCTTTTAATTTTATGGCTGCAGTCAGCATCTGCAGTTATTTTGGAGCCCCCAAAATAAAGTCTGTCACAGTTTCCATTGTTTCCCCATCTATTTGCCATGAAGTGTTGGGACTGGATGCTGTCCGTGATCTTAGTTTTTTTAATATTGAGTTTTAAGCCAGCTTTTTACTCTCCTCTTTCACTTTTATCAAGAGGCTCTTTATTTCCTCTTCGTTTCTGCCGTAAGAGTGATGTCATCTGTGTATCTGAGATTATTGATATTTCTCCCAGCAATCTTGACTCTAGGTTGTGCTTCACCCAGCCCAGCATTTCACATGATATACTCTGCATGTAAGTATTTAACTGCATATGTAAGTATTTAACTGTATAATTAACAATATACAGCCTTGATGTACTCCTTTCCCAATTTGGAACCAGTCTGTTGTTCCATGTCCAGTTCAAACTGTTGCTTCTTGACCTGTATACAGATTTATCAGGAGGCCAATAAGTTGGTCTGGTAGTCCCTTCTTTTTAATAATTTTCCACAGTTTATTGTGATCCACACAGTCAAAGGCTTTGGCATAGTCAGTAAAGCAGAAGTAGATGTTTTTATAGAACTCTCTTGCTTTTTCTATGATCCAGTGGCTGTTGACAATTTGATCTCAGGTTCCTCTGCATTTTCTAAATCCAGTTTGAACATCTGGAATTTCTCGGTTCATGTACTGTTGAAACCTGGCTTGGAGAACTTTGAACATTACTTTGCTAACGTGTGAGATGAGTGCAGTTGTGTGGTAGTTTGAACATTCTTTGGCATTGCCTTTCTTTGGGTTTGGAATGAAAACTGACCTTTTCCAATCCTGTGGCCATTGCTGAGTTTTCCAAATTTGCTGACATATTGAGTGCAGCACTTTCATAGCATTCAAAGCGCAGAATGACACATCATTCTATCACCTCCACTAACTTTGTTCGTAGTGATGCTTCCTAAAGCACATTTGACTTGACATTCCAGGATGTCTGGCTCTAGGTTAGTGATCACACCATCGTGGTTATCTGGGTCATTAAGATCTTTTTTGTATAGTTCGACTGTGTATTCTTGCTACCTTTTCTTAATATTCTCTGCTTCTATTAGGTCCATACTGTTTATGTCCTTTATTGTGCCCATCTTTGCATTAAATGTCCCCTTGGTATTTCTAGTTTTCTTGAAGAGATCTCTAGTCTTCCCCATTCTATTGGTTTCCTCTATTTCTTTGCATTGATCACTGAGGAAGGCTTTCTTCTCTCTCTTTGCTATTCTTTGAAACTCTGTATTTAGATGGATATATCTTTCCTTTTCTCCTTTGCCTTTCACTTCTCTTCTTTTCTCAGCTATTTGTAAGGCCTCCTCTAGACAACCATTTTGCCTTTTTGCCTTTTTTTCTTTTCTTGGGGATGGTCTTGATCACTGCCGCCTGTACAATGTCATGAACCTCCATCCATAGTTCTTCAGACACTCTATCTATGAGATCTAATTTCTTGGGTCTGTTTGTCACTTCCACTGTATAATCGTAAGGGATTTGATTTAGGTCATACCTGAATGGTCTAGTGGTTTTCCCTACTTCCTTCAATTTAAGTCTGAGTTTGGGAATAAGGAGTTCATGGTCTGAGCCACAGTCAGCTCCAGGTCTTGTTTTTGCTGACTGTATAGAGCTTCTCCGTCTTTGGCTGCAAAGAATATAGTCAAAGTGATTTCGGTATTGACCATCTGGTGATGTCCATGTGTAGAGTCTTCTCTTGTGTTGTTGGAAAAGGGTGTTTACCGTGATGAGTGCATTCTCTTGGGAAAACTCTGTTAGCCTTTGGCCTGCTTCATTCTGTACTCCAAGGCCAAACTTGCCTGTTACTCCAGGTATCTCTTGACTTCCTACTTTTGCATTCCAGTCCCCCGTGATGAAGAGGACATCTATTTTGGTGTTCGTTCTAGAAGGTCTTGTAGGTCTTCATAGACTTGTTTAGCTTCTTCGGCATTAGTGGTTGGGGCATAGACTTGCATTACTGTGATATTGAATGGTTTGCCTTGGAAACGAACAGAGATCATTCTGTCTTTGAGATGTACCCAAGTGCTGAATTTCGGAGTCTTGTTGACTATGAAGACTACTCCATTTCTTCTAAAGGGATTCTATTCCCAGAGTAGTAGATATAATAGTCATCTGAATTAAATTCACTCAAATCAGTCCATTTCAGTTCACTGATTCCTAAAATGTCGATGTTCATTTTTGTTGTCTCCTCTTTAACCACTTTCAATTTGCCTTGATTCATGGGCCTAACATTCCAGGTTCCTATGCAATATTGTTCTTTACAGCCTCGGCCTTTACTTCCATCACCACTCATCCACAGCTGGGCCTTGTTTTTGCTTTCGCTCAGCCTCTTCATTCTTTCTGGAGTTTTTTCTCCACTCTTCTCCAATAGCATATTGGGCACCTACCACCTTGGGGCCTTCATCTTTCAGTGTCATATCTTTTTGCCTTTTCATACTGTTTATGGTGTTCTCAAGGCAAGAATACTGAAGTGATTTGCCATTTCCTTCTCCAGTGGGCCACGTTTTGTCAGAACTCTCCACCATGACCCATCCATCTTGGGTGGCCCTACCCAGCATGGCTCATAGTTTCAATGAGTTAAATAAGGCTGTGACCTATGTGATCAGTTTGATTAGTTTTCTGTGATTCAGTGCGGTGGCTTTTCTTGCTTTGGAGCACAAGCTCAGTAGTTGTGGTGCACGGGCTTAGTGGCTCCAAGGCATGAAAGGAAGGGATCATCCGAGGCCAGGGATTAAACCCATGTCCCTTGCATTGCAAGGTGGATTCTTAACCACTGGACCCTCAGGGAGGCCCTATTGCAGCTCTTAAGTAGCAGAAACTAACAAATGGTAGGTCACACCACAGCCTGTATGTTCACTCTCTCCTCTGAACTGTGCATGGGGTGCCTGGAGATGATACGCATAAAGTAAACTTTGCAAGCCAGGCAGGCTTCTTTCTGGTAGACAGTTTTGGCCTGAGCCAGGAACATAGCATTTTGGGAGGTGGAAGTGTGTGGACCAAAAGAAAAGCATATTGGTTGTTCCAGAAGCCCTCAGAGGGTCTATACAATTGCCAGAATCCTCCCCACTCCCCCATCTGCTGACACATCTGAGAAAGATACGATCTTTTCTATCAAAGAAGAAGTTATAAGAAATAAAAAGTGGTTCATTCTTAGGATACTTGAACAGAAAGGTGTATAACTGGCTTATAAATAAGATTCCTAAAATGGCAACTAGTTGCCAATCCTTTGTTCTTTTCACTTCCTGATTCTCCTTCCTCACCAGGACGTTTTGGTGGGCTAATTTCATGGGCTTTATCCTGGACATGAGAAAAGAACTAAAAGGGTGGGGAAAATAGTTACTATAAATCACCCAATCAAAAACTTAGATGGCCTCCAGGAAAATTGTAACTGTGTCACTCTCAGCCTGTGAGTGGCTGGAGGAGGGAACCTGCATTTTAGGAATGAAAACAGCGGATTTCCCACTCTGTGCTTACTCCCAGACTTTTGTAGCGCACCCTTCTACAGAAGTAAAGACCGCCTTATGGAGCCATCTTTGATTGTCTGTCTTACTCCTGCAATACCGTTTGAGAGCATTTCCAGCAAGCGTGTCCTGGGAGGGCCAGACAGTGCGCTCATTTGCTGGAGGCTCCATCCTGCTCAGCCAGGACAGACAGACAGCACATCCGAGGCCTGTCCACAGCCTGCACCGTCCTCAGCAGTTCCTGGCCCCTGGTCCCAAGGCGTTTCCTCTGGGACACGTACTGTCAGGTCTCAGGTAGAGATGAGCAGGGATGGCTCCTGTGGATTCTCCCTGGGTGTCTCCAGGATTCAGACAGCAACAGGAGCCGTCCAGGCCCGTCCACTTCATGGAGGTAGCACCACCTCGGGTGGCGCTCCTGTGAGGTGGGCGATGATGAGTCTGCTCTTCTGCCCATGTCTGCAGAACTACTTTCAGTGGTGGCTGAAGTGAATATAACTTCGAAGTTTACTTAAAACATCTCATGTCTTTGTTAACTGGGCTTTTACTCTGCCAGTGGATCAAGGGAACCTGGGTTTAAATCCCGCCTCTGATGTCAGTTCATGTAAACTCTGGGTGAGCTGATTGAGCTCCCTGGGCCTCAGATCCCATTCAGATCAGATCAGTCGCTCAGTCGTGTCTGACTCTTTGCAACCCCATGAACTGTAGCACGCCAGGCCTCCCTGTCCATCACCAACTCCCGGAGGTCACTCAGACTCACATCCATTGAGTCAGTGATGCCATCCAGCCATCTCATCCTCTGTCGTCCCCTTCTCCTCTTGCCCACAATCCCTCCTGGCATCAGAGTCTTCTCCAATGAGTCGACTCTTCGCATGAGGTGGCCAAAATACTGGAGTTTCAGCTTTAGCATCATTCCTTCCAAAGAAATCCCAGGGCTGATCTCCTTCAGAATGGACCGGTTGGATCTCCTTGCAGTCCAAGGGACTCTCAAGAGTCTTCTCCAACACCACAGTTCAAAAGCATCAATTCTTCAGCGCTCAGCCTTCTTCATAGTCCAGCTCTCACATCCATACATGACCACAGGAAAGACCATAGCCTTGACTAGGCGAACCTTTGTTGGCAAAGTGATGTCTCTGCTTTTGAATATGCTATCTAGATTGGTCATAACTTTCCTTCCAAGGAGTAAGCGTCTTTTAATTTCATGGCTGCAGTCACCATCTGCAGTGATTTTGGAGCCCAGAAAAATAAAGTGTGACACTGTTTCCACTGTTTCCCCATCTATTTCCCATGTAGTGATGGGACCAGATGCCGTGATCTTCGTTTTCTGAATGTTGAGCTTTAAGCCAACCTTTTCACTCTCCACTTTCACTTTCATCAAGAGGCTTTTGAGTTCCTCTTCACTTTCTGCCATAAGGGTGGTGTCATCTGCATATCTGAGGTTATTGATATTTCTCCCAGCAATCTTGATTCCAACTTGTGTTTCTTCCAGTCCAGCACTTCTCATGATGTCTCTGCATATAAGTTAAATAAACATGGTGACAATATACAGCCTTGCTGTACTCCTTTTCCTATTTGAAACCAGTCTGTTGTTCCTTGTCCAGTTCTAACTATTGCTTCCTGACCTGCATACAGATTTCTCAAGAGGCAGATCAGGTGGTCTGGTATTCCCATCTCTTTCAGAATTTTCCACAGTTTATTGTGATCTACACAGTCAAAGGCTTTGGCATAGTCAATAAAGCAGAAATAGATGTTTTTCTGGAACTCTCTTGCTTTTTCCATGATCCAGCAGATGTTGGCAATTTGATCTCTGGTTCCTCTGCCTTTTCTAAAACCAGCTTGAACATCAGGAAGTTCACAGTTCACATATTGCTGAAGCCTGGCTTGGAGAATTTTGAGCATTACTTTACTAGCATGTGAGATGAGTGCAATTGTGCGGTAGTTTGAGCATTCTTTGGCATTGCCATGAAAACTGACCTTTTCCAATCCTGTGGCCACTGCTGAGTTTTCCAGATTTGCTGGCATATTGAGTGCAGCACTTTCACAGCATCATCTTTCAGGACTTGGAATAGCTCCACTGGAATTCCATCACCTCCACTAGCTTTGTTCGTAGTGATGCTTTCTAAGGCCCACTTGACTTCACATTCCAGGATGTCTGGCTCTAGGTCAGTGATCACACCATCATGATTATCTGGGTCATGAAGCTCTTTTTTGTACAATTCTTCTGTGTATTCTTGCCACCTCTTCTTAATATCTTCTGCTTCTGTTAGGTCCATACCATTTCTGTCCTTTATCGAGACCATCTTTGCATGAAATGTTCCTTTTACTAACATGAATTAGATGGCAGCACTGAGCCCATGGGGGTCAGCGGCCAGTCATGTGGCCAGTCACCCAGTGTTTCTGCTATAAATATTTTTTCTTTTGTTCTCATAAATGTTATCATTCAATGAGAGTCTTTGTATTGACTCAGAAATTATTCAAGGTCCAGAGAAAGTAAGTGAGGCCCCCAAGTTCGTTCCACAGGCAAGTGTTGATTTAGGACTTGAATTCAGACCTCAGAAATGGGGCTTCAGAGCTGGGGACTTTCAGTCACTTTAACAAAACACACAAAGCGCTCACCATGGGGCAGGCACGCAGTGGGGACCGTCGGGTCCGGTGTGCTGTCACTGTGATTACTATTGGTGCTGGGATTTCATGTACATTTTCACCCTTTTTCTTTCTCGTTTTTCTGACATCGTTGCGCCCTTACCCTCTGTGCTGCACAGCTCCTGCAGACGGTGCTGCCTTCATGTCGTTCTCCGTTGGCTCCTACACGGAGGCTTCCGTCTCCTCCGTGGCTGCAGTCACCCCTGGGTGGTGGCCGCCTCCTTGTGTCCCGCACCGAGCTCAGCCCGCAGGAGGTGTCTGGTCTCTGTGTCTTCGCCACGGAGAGGAATGGGCTCTGATCCCACCAAGAGCCCCAAGACCAACCCTGTTGCCTCTTGACTTTCCAGGTGCCTGTTACTTACGAGGATGTGGCTGTGACTTTCACCCAGGAGGAGTGGGGGCATCTGGGCCCCGTGCAGAGAACGCTGTACTGGGAGGTGATGCTGGAGACCTGCAGGCTCCTGGTGTCTCTGGGTAAGGCCCCCCACTCTGCTTCTCTTCTCCCTCTGGCTCCAGGTCCAGCGGGCTGAGAAAGCCTCTGCGGCCCAGCCAGCCTCCTCCCCCAGAGCTTCAGTTGTTTTCTGTTCTCACCTCTTCCTGCCTGGGCCCCGTAGGTCTCACTGAGGGAGGGTTGGACCAGAAGCCTAATTTGCCTTTGGTCACAGCCGAAGGAGAAGGGTGTGTTGGGACGGAATGGGGGGATCTCACAGAATCTGGAGGTCGGAATTCTCGCTGGGCTGCCTAAGGGGCCGATGCAGTGACTTGGAGAAGCGTGTTCTGCCCTGGCTTCCGGGGCTCCCGTTCTGCCTCTCTGTGGGTCCGCCGTGTCGCTTTCTTTTTGCAGTGCTTCCTTTTTCTTTTGCTGCTGCAGCTACTTTACAGAAGGAAAGAAGTCTCCAAGTGCTTGCTCTCTGACGCCTGCACCCCCCTTACCTCTCTTCCCTCTCGATGTCTGTCTTGTGCCTGTGTTCATGCTCTCCTCATGTCATTCTCCCACACACTGTCCTCAGAAGGTAAGGAAAGCAGGGCTGTTGGCATGAGTCCCTCGGAAAACTTGATCCACTCAAAAGGCACACCTTGATTGTGAACAGCTAGCTGTCCTTTGCATTTTTTGGTGGCACGAGTCCTTTCTTCTGTGAAATCTTGACAAAAGTGATACTTGATGTTTGTACAAATGTCTCTATTTGATCCAATCACGGTGTGGGCCCACACCGTGGCAAGTTTTTATTTTTAGTTTCTGAATTACTGAATTCAGGTGTCCCCAAGTCTGCCCCTCCCTCCAGCCCTATCTCCTGAGCTCTGACTCCCCTGCTCGCGTCACCCTCTCCCCACCACAGCCACTTGCCTGAGGCTGCTGGCCTCATACCCACTGTTTGCCGTTTCCCTCTTACTAGAGCACTTGGGAGACCAGGTCTGGCGCTAGGCCCCTGGCGGCTAATCCCTGCTCTGCTGCCCTGTCCCTGGGCGGTGACTGAACCCTGCTGTGGGTCCATTATCGCATAGGCAGTATCTGCTGAAGTAACAGCGTTTCCCTCACATGGCCGGCAGTCCTGAGGGTGAGCGAGCGCAGGTTTAGCCATGGTGGACCCCTGCTGCTGTCGCCACCGGTAATGACGTCATCACCCTCCTGGTCACGGTCATACACTTGGACTCAGCATTTTCTGAAACAGTGTTGGGTGGCTTTGTACTTAAATAGGCCGGGTGCCAGAGGTGAGTCGACCTTGGTGTTCACGTTGGCTCAGCCATTCATCATGTCATGGCTGCAGCGGGTCATTTCAGCTGCCTGAGCTCCCGTTTCTTTATCTGTAAAATGGTGCTTACTGCAGTATGTACTTAACGTGGGTGCTGTAAGGAAATCCTGCTATAGAATTTTTCATGCAAGATCCACAAGGACGGTCAAAGTAGTACTTTGCTTAGGACCTAAAAGGACACAGGCAATGGCACCCCACTCCAGTACTCTTGCCTGGAAAATCCCATGGACAGAGGAGCCTGGAAGGCTGTAGTCCATGGGGTCGCCAAGAGTCGGACACGACTGAGCGACTTCACTTTCACTTTTCACTTTCATGCACTGTAGAAGAACATGGCAACCCACTCCAGTGTTCTTGCCTGGAGTGGGACGGGGGAGCCTGGTGAGCTGCTGTCTATGGGGTCTCACAGAATCGGACACGACTGAAGTGACTTACCTAAAAGGACACAGATCTGTGCAGACATTTACCTTGTTCTTGAATGAACAGACTCAATATTTTAGATATGTATATCATTTCTTTTCTAAATTAGTTAAAAACTTAATTCATTTTTTTAATGCATTTAAATTAAATTGCAAAATAAATAAATAAATTAATTAATTAAATTGCTTGGCATAGTCCCTGGAATATGGTTATACCTGTAAATACTGTTTTTCAAGACTTTTTTTAAAATCAGTTTTAGGTTCACAAAATTGAGAGGAAGTACAGAGATTTCCCACAGTCTGCTCCCTGCACTGGTGCGTTGGTGGTTGTTTAGTCACTCGGTCATGTCCGACTCTTTGTGACCCCGTGGACTGTAGCCCACCAGGCTCCTCTGTCCATGGGATTCTCCAGGCAGGAATACTGGAGTGGGCTTCCATTTCCTCCTCCAAGGGATCATAGCCTCTTTCATTATCTGTGTTCTCCCTACGTGGTACATTTGTATCTACATTAACACAATGACATAAAGTCCATAGTGTGCATTAGGGTTTACTCTTGGTAGTCCTTGAGTTTGGACGGATGACATGTATCCACCATAGTATCGTACAGATTATTTTTGTGGCCCTAAAAGTCCTCTCTGTTCACCCTCAACCCTCAGCAGCCACTGATCTTTTTTGACTGTCTTCATTTGTATTTTCCAGAATGTCATATAGCTGTAATCTTATAGTACTTAGGCTTTTCAGATTGGCTTCTTCACTCAGTAATGGGCATCTGTTTCTTCACGTCCTTTCATGGCTTTTTGATGCTGAGTGATACTGTCTGGATGTGCCATAGTTCATCCACTTACCCACTGAAGAAATCTAAAGTGAAAGTCGCTCAGTCATGTCTGACTCTTTGGGACCCCATGGACTGTCCACGGAATTCTCCAGGCCAGAATCCTGGAGTGGGTAGCCTTTCCCTTCTCCAGGGGATCTTCCCAACCCAGGGATCAAACCCAGGTCTCCCACACTGCAGGCAGATTCTTTACCAGCTGAGCCACAGGAAGCACATCTAGGTTGCTTCCAAATTTTGGCAGTTATGAGAAAAGCTGCTGTAAATGTCTGTGTGCAGGCATGCAGGTTTTTAGGCGGACATAGGTTTTCAGGACCTTTGGGTAAAGAGTGAGGAATGTGATTGCTGGATCCTGTGGTGAAGGTATGTTTAGTTTTTTGAGAACCCACCAGACTTCAGAATGGTGGCATCATTTACTTTCCCACCAGCGTGGAATGAGGGTTCCTGGAGCTCAGCATCCTCCACAGCATTTGGTGTTGTCAGTGTTCCTGTTTTACCCCTTCTCATAGGTGTGCACTGGTGTCTAGTTTTAATTTGCATTTCCCTGATGACAGTCTAAAGGAAATCAGTCCTGAATATTCATTGGAAGGACTGATGCTAAAGCTGAAGCTCCAATACTTTGGTCACAGGATGTGAAGAACTAACTCATTGGAAAAGACCCTGATGCTGGGAAAGATTGAAGGCAGGAGGAGAACGGGACGACAGAGGATGAGATGCTTGGATGGCATCACCGACTCGACGCACATGAGTTTGAGCAAACTCTGAGAGTTGGTGATGGACAGGGAGGCCTGGCGTGCTGCAGTCCATGGGGTCGCAAACAGTAGGACAGAACTGAGCAACTTAACATGACAGTCTGTGGAGCGTCTTTTCATATGCTTATTTGCCATCTGTATGTTGTCTTTGGTGAGATGTCTTTTAAGGTCTTTGCTCTTCCCTTTGGGGAGGTGTCTGATAAGGTATTTGGCTCATTTTAAAATGGGGTTGTTTTCTTACTGTCTAATTTTAAGAAATATTTGTATTTTTGGACAACTGTCCTTTATCAGGTATGTCTTTTGCAAATATTTTCTGCTATCTGTGTGTGGCTTGTCCTCTCATATCTTTTGGCAGAGCAGAAGTTTATGATTTTTATGAAGTGTAGCTTATCAATCATTTCCTTCATGGGTCATGCCTTTGGTGTTATATCTAGGAAGGTATCACATACCTATAGTCACCTAGGTTTTCTCCTGTAATATCTTATAGTAGTTTTATGGGTTTGTGTTACATTTAGATCTGTGATCCACTTTGAGTTAATTTTTGTGAAGGGGATAAGGTCTCTGGGATAAGCCACAGTTCAGTGAAATCTTCTCAGGAAGTGACATTTGAGCTGAGACCCAAAGAATGAATAGTAAGCCAGTCGGAGCAAACTGGGAAAAACAGCCTTCCAGCTGACAGGACGGCACATGCGAAGGCCCTGAGGTCACAGGGGGCGTGACTCCTGACGGCCAAAGGGCAGGTCCTTCGTTTGCGTTGCCCTGTCCCTGAGCACATAAGCAGATGGGGTGAACATCTGCCTAGTGATGACTGGTGAGTCCTGGGCTCTGCTTTAGGATCTGCAGGTGCACGTTCTGTGTGGGTCCCGGTACCTCCACCAGGGACTTACCTGCGTCCCTGACGCCCTCATTTGTTGATATGTGTTTGGCTGCACATGACAGATCAGCTTCAAGCAGTCCGCGCCCCAAAGGAAATGTATCATGTTGTCTAAGAAGCTCAGAGGTGTTGCTGGCTCCCAGGTGGGGGGTGCCAACTCAGGTGTCTACTTCTCCACATCCTTGGTCCCAGTGCTCAGGCCAGTCGCCTCACAGACATCGCAAGATGCTTCCTGAGGGCAGGAGCAGCTGACACGGATCCCCTGCGGACCTTAGCCGCCGTTTGTGGGACGATGGAGACCGGGCTCTGTAGGCCGCCAGGTTGGCCGCCAGCACCTGGGAGCATTAAGTCCACTGCTACCTGGACCTCTCCCCGTAGACTTTGTCTGACCTGTTCTGTGCTGATAACGGGACACCCTGGGTGTTCCTGGTGTTCAGGGAGGCAGCGGAGGACCCTGACTCCACTGAATTAGGTAAACTCTTCAGGAAATAGTCTGAGTGGTGCAGGGTTCTGGGGATGGAGATCAGGGAGGGGTCCTGTCTGTGCAGCTGGCAGTCACATCTGCCGTCTTTGGTGATTGAGGGTGGTGTTCTCACATGTTTCCCGGGCGCAGGGTTCTGTTTGCCTGGAGGGGAGAAGCCACATGTTGGGGTCTCTTCCAAACCCTGCAGTCCTGGTCTCGGTTGAGAGGCTTCTTTCTTCTTCCCACATATTCCCCACATTCTCTTTTTTTCTCTGTGAACAGGATGTCCTTTGCCTGAGCCAGAGCTGATCTCCCCCGTGGAGCCTGGCCCTGAGTCACAGATACCGAGGAGAGGGCCCACCCCCAGCTCCTGCTCGGGTGAGTACCCGCAGCTGGCCAGAGGGGTCACAGCAACACGCACACCTCACGGGGGCCTCAGCCCGTCTGCTCTGTGAGAATGTTCTTGGCATGGCCGCTCTGGGCGCGGGGGGTCCCTGCAGCCTTTGAACCTGTGCTTGCCCTGCCCTGTGACGCTGCTGGGATGTGTGGGGTGTGTCAGGTAAGTTCAGGCTCTCGGCCCCATGAGCTTGGGCTTAAAGACTCGGTGTAACACCGCACACAGCCTTGTGGCCCAGGGACGTGCCGTGGTCTTTGTGTGTGAGCTTGGCCGAGGTAAACCTAGCTGCTCGGACAGGCGTGTTCCCGAATCTCCATGGCACAGTGTACGGAAAAGTGTTCTTTTTGAGCCAAGGACCACGTGGGTCCGTGGGGTCTGTGGGCAGGCAGTTCTTCAGGGAGGCTGCCTTCTGTCATTCGTGTGGGCCCTCCAGGGTTCTTGGCATCCTCCAGCTGGCGGAGGGGCGATGGAGAAGAAGGGAAAGTGTCACGGCCGTGCCAACACGGTGTTTTCCCTCACATTCCATGGACTCGAGACTTGACCTTGTCATCTGGCACCCGGGGCTGGGAAGAGAGGCTGAGTGTGCCCACGGAGAGGAAAGACACAGTTTGGTGAGCGTGGTTTGTTACACTCTGTCCGGTTCTGAAAAATTGCAGTTGTCATGGTTTCTGCCTCATTGGGTGGTTAGAGGATGTACTAGATTGTGTGTGAAATTGCTCCTCACTGGGCCTGACCGTAGCGTGGCTCATCAGGCGTGAGCTGTTGGTGTCACGGGACTACGGCTCTGGAGTCAGGGCAGTGTCTCACGTTTCCTCCTGGACAGCAGGAGCCCTTCTCACCTTCTCCACCACCGACACTCCCCGCGTTGAGTGGACAGATGCACCCCCTTGCTCTTGTCTTCTGTCTTCTTTGCCTAAACTGCAAGGCACCTCACACTGAACACGCCTGAGAGAGAGCTCGGACCTTGCCCACTCCTCCTGCCTCGCGTGCAGGTCAGGAGGCGGGTGCACCTCAGACGGCTCCTCGGCACCCCTGTCTCCACCAGCGCCTCCATCCAGGAGGCACCAAACCCTGTCTATTGCGCATGCACGTCTCTAGTCCATCACCTCCACCAGCTGTATGAGACCCGTCCCCACACTCTCAGTCCAGGCTTTTGGCTTCTGCCTGGATGGTGCCAGCACGCTCCTGGCTGGTCTCCCTGCCTCTGCTCTGTGCGCCTTTGTCGGTCCTGTCTCCCACACTGACCCCCACAGCCTCTCCCCAGCCCCCGAGGCCTCAGCCCGTCTTCATGTCAGAAATGGAGCCTGGCCCTTGTGCTGCTTCATCCTTAACCCTCCCCTGTCACGGAGTGTCCTGTGTGTGGCTCCCGCCCTCGCCTCCCGCTGGCTGCTGTTTTCCACACGGTGGTGTCTGTGTTCCGGGACTGCTCTCTCGCCCTCTCCCTGCCCGTTTCCACACGTCTGTTCTCTGTGCCTGAGTCTCCATTGCTGCCCTGCATACAGGATCATCTTTTTGTTCTTAAATAACTCTCCAAGGTTAACCCACACATTCGTGGTCTCCTACCTTCAATTGGCATGCTTTCTGGTTAGGTCCCGGTGCACATACTGGACTAATCCATAATGAAAAGTTAAATCTGATTGATTGACGTTTTTGCCGTGTGTCTGGCCCTCTGCTGCGCACAGCATAGGCGGTGTGTCACTTCATCTTCACAGCGGTCCTACAAGACAAGTTCTCGCTTTAGCTTTAATTTTCAAAAGAGGAAAATGAAGGCCTATGACATTTGAGTACCTTGCCAGATGCCATAAAGCTAACGTTGAGTTCTTTTGGAATTCGGGCCTAGGTTTTTGTGGTCAGAGACCATAATACTCAGATGACCTCTAACTTCTGTTTGGTGGAGCCCAGGTGCAGGTTTCACTTCATCGTTCTATGGGCTAATTGTCATCACTGATTCATGAATGACCTTGACTGATTGATGTAGGAATGAAATTATTTCTCTGCTCATTCATTTCTTTTTGAACATAATGCACTTAACATCCCTAGACTCCAGGATGAGAACCTTGCTCATGCCCTCCTGTCTCAGCGTGGGCTGCGGTAAAAAGAAAGCCACAGCCCAGGCAGCTGAAGCAGCAGACTTTTGTGTCTGTCAGTTCAGGAGTCTGGGAAGACCTGGATCAAGGTGCTGGCAGATCCCGGCTGAGGAGGGCCCGCTCCTCTGTGTGCAGATGGCAGCCTTCTCATTCTATCCTCATGTGGCAGAGAAAAGGAGCAAGCTGTCTCCTCTTTCTTCTCGTAAGGACACTAATCCCATCTCAGGAACCCTCCTCTCTCCAACCTTGTGTTCCCATGCGGGGCAGCTCCCTGTTTCTGGAAGACTATGTGGTTGTTCGTTCTCTTTCCTAAGGCTGAAAGAACCTCCTGATTTTCTCTACCACATCCGTAGGTCTGCCCTTACCAGGAAGCCTCCACAGCCCATTCCTGTCTCCCATCTGGGAGCACTAGGTACCCCTCCGCCGGCTCCCCTGTGCGGAGCACCATGAGGCATGGTTTGGAGCAGACTCACCACACGCAGTGTCGTCATCCCTCTGTCTGCCCTCCTTGTCTCCAGACATTCTGTCCCCTGTCCATACTCTCGCCCTGGGCTTTCCCTTTAAAGTTTTCAAGAATTCAAACAGGAGAAAGAAAGATTGCAAACCTGAGTTTCAGAGACCTGAAAAGACAGCAGGCTGAAAAGACGGCCACTGTCTTCACCTTATTCACTGCCATGGTGATTTAGTTTCTTCTACACTGCCATCACTTATGAGCCTTTTTGTGTATTGTCTTCCCTCCAGGTGACAACATAAAACCTGAGACCCCACAGCCTGCCCCTTCCCACGCAGCCCCATCTGAGGAGGTCTCGCCCCAGAAACGACTGACTCAGCGGGCCTCAGGGCACTCCCAGCTGGGGCAAACCAAGGATGCGGACAGGCCATTGGAGATGTGGGAAGGCCCCCTGAGACCAGGGACAGGCCCCCAGGGGAAGGAGCTCCCTAGGAAAGTAAACCCTGATCATCATGGTTTGGGGACAGATGACTGTCTGCCCTCGAGGACCGCACAGCAGCAAGCCCCTCCAGGAGACATTCTCTACGAGCAGGAGTCACGTGGGCTGGTGAGAGGACCCCTGACTCATGGAGGGAACTTTCCCTGTAACTGTGGGGAATGTGGGAAAGCTTTTAACACACATGGCTTTCTTGTTCGACACGAGCAGCTTCACTCTGGAGTGAAGCCCTATGGATGCACAGAGTATGGGAGAGCCTTCAGCAAGAGCATAGACCTCCTCCAGCATCACCTGATCCCCACCAGGGAGAGGCCCTACGAGTGTAGCGAGTATGTGAAGGCCTTCCACCACAGGTCACAGCTCATAACACACCAGCGGATCCACACCAAGGAGAAGCCCTATGAGTGCAGCGAGTGTGGGAAGGCCTTCCACCGCAGATCACAGCTCACAGTGCATCAGCTGATCCACACCGGGGAGAAGCCCTATGAGTGCAGCGAGTGTGGAAAGGCCTTCCACCGCAGGTCACAGCTCACAACGCATCAGCTGATCCACAGTGGGGAGAAGCCCTATGAATGCAGTGAATGTGGGAAGGGTTTCTGTGACAGCACTAGACTCATTAAGCACTCCATCATCCACACGGGGGAGAAGCCCTACAAGTGCCTCGAGTGCGGGAAGGCCTTCTACCGCAAGTCATACCTTAAGGAGCACCAGCGGATCCACACCGGGGAGAAGCCCTATGTGTGCACCGAGTGTGGAAGGGCCTTCATCTACTGCTCCACTTTCATATTACACAAAAGGGCCCACACTGGAGAGAAACCCTATGGATGCAAAGAATGTGGGAAGGCCTTTAGCAGTCGGTCAAGCCTTAGCCGGCACTTCACCATCCACAGTGAAGAGAAGCCCTACAAGTGCACAGAGTGTGGGAAAGCCTTCAACCGCAGAGCATACCTCAACAGCCACCAGCGGATTCACAGTGGAGAGAAGCCCTACAAATGCGTGGAGTGTAGGAAGACCTTCTGGTGGAGCTCAAGCCTTGTTCGACACTCCATCATCCACACTGGAGAGAAGCCATGTGAGTGAAGTGAACGTGGAAAGGCCTTTAGTCACAGTTCATCCCTCACTCAGCGTCAAAGGGTTCATACTAGGGGAAGCCCTGTCTGTGTGACAGATGTGGGACGACTCCGCACACTTACATCGTTCCACATTTAGAGTCGAACCTCTAAGAACTCTTTCTGGGGAAAGACTTCTGCATGTAACCCCTGAGAAAAATCTTTTGCCAAGGAAACATTTTACTCAGAATCTGATCATTCATACCAAAGAGAAATCCCCTCATTTTTCTTCCCTGTGAGAAAACCTATGTGCAGGATGTCAGTTGTCATCTAAAGAATCATGTTAGAAATGGAATCAGCCTAGAAACTTATTCTATATCTGAAAATTCACACAGGAGAGTGAGTCAGTCTTTATTGTGCACTTAGCAAAGCCTTCAGGCACATCTTCCTCCTCAGTTTACACTGCAAAATTATCTCAGGGATATTTAAACAAAAGAGGAAGAGACATGGCAGAGAAGAAGAAATGCAAACACAGCTTTCAGATTTCCATGACGAGCCTGTGGCAGTTTGTCATCCCTTAGTTTATCTGAGGTAAGAGGAGTGTTGCTGCAGAGATCAGAGGACCTCGTTCCTTTTGCTTTATCTCGTATACACATGCGCTTCTGTCCACTGTCAGGAGAGTTAAACAGTTGAGGGTGCCTCTGAAGAGATTCACTGAAAAGTCACCTTTGCTTCCCTAGTAGCTCAGACAGTAAAGCATACGCCTGCAATGCAAGAGACCCAGGGTTTGATCCCTGGGTTGGGAGATCCTCTGGAGCAGGAACTGGAAACCCACTGCAGTATTCTTGCCCAGAGAATTTCATGGACAGAGGAGCCTGGTGGGCTACAGTCTGTGGGGTTGCAAAGAGTCAGACACAACTGAGCAGCTGACACACACACCTTTGTTCTACAGCATTGTCTCTACCCTTGAGTAGCCTGTATCTTTATGAGAAATATGAAGGCTTGACTTACAATACACTTTCATATTTAAGGAGATAAAGATGTATGTATGAATGAACCCATTTTACTGAAATGATTGATATTTTTGAAACATAATGTATCATATGTCTTTAACCAGCTGGCACTCATACTTAATCTATTTATCTTTTTATTTGTCGTAGGGTGAGGAGGACAGTATAACTGTGCAACCTTCCCAGATGAATCCCAGTTCTTCCCTCTGATGCTTCCTTAGGCTTCACGAATACTTAAGTGATTTTCCAGAGGTTGAATTGCAGCCACAACAGAACAAAACACAGCTATATTACTCTAAATGATAGCACTACATTCAGAGAAGGAATCTCATTTTTAATCTTACAGAAGACTGTGTGAAGATTCACTGTCAAGTAAAGTGACTAGAATTTTACCGATTGAAATGAGCTTGTGTCAGTACAGGTACAGGTGAGTTCCACAAGTGTCGCCATTGGCTTAGTCCCAGCGTGAGGACTAGTGACTAATATCATTTGTCAGGGTATTTTGAGATTCCTGCCTTTTATTTTTTTAAGCAACATGTGATAGTATTATTACCTCACATTAAGAAATATACTGTACAGAAAGATATAAAAATAATCCTGTATTCACTCTGAACCCTTCTCAGGGGTTTTCAAATGACTACATGTCGAGTTTTGTATGGCCTTTGTAGGCCATGTCATTTCTGTTGTGTTAATCTATGGCGTTATTGTGAAGGCCACTCTTCATGCTTTTCATGTCTTGTCTAAGAAGTCTTCAGCAAGCTCTAGGTTCTTAAATCTTTGATACTTGTTGAGTTACTTTTTGTGTTAACCATGTGCAGTTTAGGTTGTATTTTTCTTGCCTAAGGATGCTATGGTCTTTCCTGTGGTCATGTATGGATGTGAGAGCTGGACTGTGAAGAAGGCTGAGCGCCGAAGAATTGATGCTTTTGAACTGTGGTGTTGGAGAAGACTCTTGAGAGTCCCTTGGACTGCAAGAAGATCCAACCAGTCCATTCTGAAGGAAATCAATCCTGGAATTTCTTTGGAAGGAATGATGCTAAAGCTGAAACTCCAGTATTTTGGCCACCTCATGCGAAGAGTTGACTCATTGGAGAAGACTCTGATGCTGGGAGGGATTGAGGGCAGGAGGAGAAGGGGACGACAGAGGATGAGATGGCTGGATGGCATCACTGACTCGATGGATGCGAGTCTGGGTGACCTCCGGAAGCTGGTGATGGACAGGGAGGCCTGGCGTGCTGCGGTTCATGGGGTCGCAAAGAGTCGGACACGACTGAGCGACTGATCTGATCTGATCTGATCTGAAGGATGTTCGGTTGTTCTGGCACCATTTGAATAGTTGAAAAGACTATCCTGCCTCTGTTGAATTGAACTTAGTGAAAAAAAACTGTTGGGCATATTAATTTTTGGACTGTTTCTGAGTTCTTTATGTTATCCTACTGATCTGTGTATTTAAATCTCTGTCAATACATTATCTTGAATACTGTAGCTATCATTAAATCTTAAAATTGGATAAAGTACTTCCATCTTCTTTGTAGTTTTCTTTTTTTTTTTGGTTATAGTTTTTAAAATTGATTTAGCTTCCCATGTCAATTTTTCCTTTGGTTTTCTGTTTAAGTTTTAACATGTGCTGGTCTATATATTAAAAACATCTTGTGGGATTTTTATAGAAATTCCATTAATCTATGGATCATTTTTGGTGAGATTTGGCATCTTTATTATGTTGAGTATTCCACTCTATGAACATGTTATGTCTCTTCATTTATTTGGATCTCTGATTTATTTCATAAGTGTTTTATAATTTTCAGCTTACAGATCCTGAGCATATTTTGTTAGGTTTTTATTGAGTTTTTAATTTCAGTTTTATCATTGTCATTACTGTTATTGAGAAATATAATTAATTTTTATGTTGACTTTGTATCCTGTGCCCTTGCTGGACTCATTTATTAGTTCTAGCAAGTTATTTGTTGGCAGATTCCTCAGGATTTTCTTCATAAGCAATAAGTTATCTATCTGCAGCTCAGCTCAGATGGTAAAGAACTTGCCTGCAATGCAGGGGGCCCAGGTTCAATCACTGGGTTGGGAAGATCCGTGGAGCAGGAAAGTGGCAACACACTCCAGTATTCTTGCCTGGGAAATCCATGGAGAGAGGAACTTGGTGGGCTACATACAATCCCTGGGGTCACAAAGAGTTGGATACAACTGAGTGAAAAACACTTACCTGCGAATAGTGAACATCTTATTTCTTCTTCCTTAGATGTATCCCTTTTATTTCCTTTTTCTTTGTTTATTCTGCTAGCTAGAATTTCCAGTACAATGTTGAATAGAAATGATGAAAGAGGACACCCATGTCTTGTTCTTAATGTTAAGGGGAAAGCATTCAGTGTTGCTTTATCATTAAAAAGCTGACAGTATGGGTTTTTATATAGATGTTTTAAAACCAAGTTTGGTAGGTTTCCCTCCTCATTTTCAAAGAGCTTTCATTATGAATTGGTGTTGAATTTTGTCAAATACCTTTTCTCTTTCAGCTGATGCGATCATATGACTTTTCTTCTGTAGCCTGTGTATATGATGGATTGTCTGACCGGATTTGAATGTTGACCCAGCCTTGCATTTCTGCAGCAAACCCTGTAGTTAAAGAATATGGAACACACACACACACACACACACACACACACACACACACACACATTCTTTTTGCCAGTATTTTGTACTGAGAAATTTTATGTGTAAAATCGTGAGCATATTGGCCTATTTTTTTGGCACTGCTGTCTGAATAATGCTGGCCTCCCAAAATGAACTTTGAGTGTTTCTCCCTTTTTCCCTCCCAGCCTGGTTGAGATTTTGAGAGTTGGTTTTCTTTCTTCTCTAAATATTTGGTAGAATTCTCTGGTGAAACCATTTTGGCCTGGAGATTCCATTTAATGGAATTCATTAACTGGACTTCATGAGAATATGTAGGGATGTCATTAGCTTTGATACATTGTAAAGCAAAGTTTCAAGTTGAATATCTTATAATGATTTAAAAACAGCAAAATTATGCTTTGAATAATAGGACTTGAGCACTTCAAAGGACCATAGAGACCCTCTTCAATTTAATGATTAGAAAACTGAGGTGCAGAGAAGGCAGGTGACTAGTGCGAGCACACATTCTCAAGATAAGGCCAGATAGTGTCCGTTTCTCCTAGCCTGTTGGAATTCTGCCCTTTATACTGCTTATAAAAGCCCTATCCTGTTGGCATTGAGTATGTGATTATTTTCAAAAAGCACATTTTGATGATCTTTGCTTCCTTCAGGCATAGGTTATTCTGTAACAATTTCAAGCACATCTTTAGATGTTTTCATTCACATCTTCTGTTACTAATCTGTGTCCTGTTTTATTTCATCTTATGCAAATTAGATTTTTTTTTTATGGTCCTGTGTATTGTCAGTTTTATATATATTTATTTTGTGCTAAAAAGAAAACATCCTGCATTTAGTGTATGCAGTTCTATATGTATCTTATCAGGCCAGATTTATTCATCTTGGTGTATGAACCTGGTAGAACCTTACCAATGTTATTCCTGCCTTATAAAAATAACTGAGATAGCATTAAGATGTTTCAATTTATAGATGTAACTTTTTATCCTTAAAGTAAAATTGTTTTACATAAATTGATGTTTAAGATTGTATACAAATTTTAAAATGTCTTCCTGCTATTTTCTTTCCTGAATCTATTTTTCAGATGCAAATACACACTTTTGTATTTTGATTTTATTTAATAACTTAATATATTTATTTTCCAAATTTTTATTTGCTTTATCTCTAACATATCTTAAAAATTGTGACTTATAAACTGAATATTGCTGGATAGTTTTCAGCTTACTCAAAACTACTGATGACCAATTCAAACATTTATTACATATACATTTCATGTGATAACTGGCATATCTGATTTAAAATGCATCTTCCTATTGTGTTTATCTTTGCTTCAGTTCTGTGTCTTACACATTCTTTTAAAAATTTCTGTAGATTATTTACATTCTAAACTTCACTTTTAGTTGGTAATGTATATACTTCTGTTTTATTAGTGTTTAAGCTTAAAAATTATAATACATGTCTTTAACACAACAAAGTATAAGTTAAATCAACCTTTTGCACGATGTAATGGATATTATTGAGGATCACGTGGTAATTTCATTGTTCTCCTCAACAAGATATTGTTCATGTTTTACATAGATAATGAATTAACTGCATTTATTCAGAGGTGCCCTTTTCTTGGATCTTCGGTCCTTCTGTCACTGCAGACCTTTCACCTGGGATCATTTTCCTTTGGCCTTAAATGTAGTTCATTGGAGTACAGTTGCTTTACAGTGTTATGTGTGGGTTAGTTATCTACTATTTCATTCTCTTTTTGAGAAACATTTTCAGTATATCCTTCCACTATGTCCTGGACCCACTATGTTGTATGTGACTGGAGGTGATTTATTTTGTGTTAATAGTTTCCTGGTATTAAGGAACAGTATTTGAACATGGTACAAGAACAACACATCCTAGAAATTCTAACGGCTCAGTAATTAGATAGGGTTTTGACTTGTTGGAATAATAAAAGGATGACTGTGTAGAATACATAGGAGAAATAATATGTCTGGTAACCAAACTGATGAATTGCGACATAAACCGACTAGATGACTAACAAACCCCTTGTCTCTTTTTGGATGCCTAGGAGGTCAGCATGTCCCAGCTTTCCTTAGCAGTGAACTCTGGGACCAGGTAAATAAGTTGTGGCCAGATGAATACAGGCAGAAGTGGTTGTGGATGCGTGTCTTAATTTTTCTTGCATTTGTGCACCCTTCTGGGAATCTCCTCAGTGGTTCTCAATCTCAAACCTCCCCAGGACTTAGTGCTCCCTTGGGTGCTGTAGGTTCAGGAGGTGGGTTGATGGTAATGATGTCTTGATGAGGACGGGTCCTGATGACCTGAAAAGCCTCTTAGCTTCCAGCTAGGCCATCTCATCATCACATATTTGTACCCAAGTCTGCCAGTCCTTAGGGTCAGAAGAAGAGGACAGAGGGCAAGGAGGAGGCCCCAGTTACTGGGAACTTGATGATATGTCATCATAAGATAAATGTGAAACCATCAACTCCACTCCACTTGGACCTGAGGGCACTTAGTCCTGATGTTCCCAAGATCAGACTCTTAATTGTAATAATGCAACTCTTTGGGCATTGTGCCTACCTGTAGTTTAAGAAGTCTAACTGCTCTTTAGAGATAACTAAATATGGATAGAAAAAAAGGACTATGCAGAATATTACATACAAATGTGTGCTTCTTATGTAAAGCATTTAATCAGTACCTGAGAGTTTGAAAAGTTTGAAAGTCTAGTCGCTCAGTCATGTCCGACCCCATGGATTGTAGACTACCAGGCTCCTCCGTCCATGGGATTTTCCAGGCAAGAGTACTGGAGTGGGTTGCCATTTCCTTCTCCAGAGGATCTTCCCTACCCAGGGATTGAACCCGGGTCTCCCACATTTTAGGCAGACACTTTACCATCTGAGCCACCAGGGAAGTCCCAGTATCTGAGAGGTTACTTGCCAAGGCAAGGAATCATGTTTTCATAAATAATGTCAACATTCTTGCAAAGAGGTATCCATGGCTTAGCCTTTCACAGCCTTGTACATGAAAGTGTTGTGTCTGCAATCCCATGGACTGCAGCCTGCCAGGCGCCTCTTTTCATGGGGTGGGTTGCCATTCCCTTCTCCAGGGGATCTTTCTGACCGAGGGATTGAACCTGTGTCTCAGACCCACATTGCAGGCAGATTGATTACCATCTGAGCTACCAGGGAAGCCCACTCTCCAGGAGATCTTCCCAATCCAGGGATCGAACCTGGGTCTTCTGCATTGCAAGTGGATTCTTTACTGTCCTATCCACCAGGGAAGCCCCATGTTAATACTAATGACAGTAGTAATGTTCAGTCAGTCGTGTCCAACTCTTTGGGATCCCATGGACTGCAGCACGCCAGGCTTCCCTGTCATTCACCATCTCCCAGAGCTTGCTCAAACTCATGTCCATCAAGTCGGTGATGCCACCCAACCAACTCATCCTCTGTCATGCCCTTCTCCTGCCTTCAATCTTTCACAGCATCAGGGTCTTTTCTAATGAGTCGGCTCTTTGCTTCAGATGGCCAGGGTACTGGAGCTTCAGCCTCAGCATCAGTCCGTCCAATGAATATTCAGGATTGATTTGCTTTAGGATTCACTGGTTTGATCCACTTGCAGTCCAAGGGACTCTGAAGAGTCCTCCAACACCACAGCTCAAAAGCATCAATTCTTCAGCGCTCAGCCTTCTTTATGGTCCAACTCTTACATCCATACGTGACTGCTAGAAGCGATTTTGAACCAGTCTGTCGGTCCGTGTCCATTGTCTGTTGCTTCTTGACCTGCATACAGGTTTTGCAGAAGGCAGGTTAAGTTGGTCTGGCATTCGCATCTCTTTAAGAATTATCCATAGCTTGTGAGCTCAGCACCAGCCCGAGTTCCTCAAGCCCTGAGTCTGGATGGGGCCCTAAGTCCTGCAGTGATCAGAGAAGGCGGGGCATTGCCCCCAGGCCTCTGGCAGTTTGGGCACTGTCCTTTAAGAGGAAGCCCCGCCCTGTATTAGGAAAAGTGAAGCTAAGTTATCTCCCAGTCTCTTCGCGTGGTGCCGAGGGGCAGTCGCCAAGGAGAAGGGAAATGGCGCAAGAGCGTGGGCACAGGCTGAGAGTTAACTATGTTGCACAGAAGCGGATGCCATTGGCACTTCCGCCTTCACCCCTGCCTGGGCCAATCACAGTCTGGGGAGGGGCGTTTCCGGTGGCTTTGGGGCGGGACTTCCGGTCTCGTTGCTGTAGAGCCTCCTTCCGGGAGCGGTTGCTGGTTGAAAGGCGACCACGTGGACCGGAGCAGAGCTCCGGGACCGTGTCTCTAGGGCCGGGCGGGGAAGGCGAGCGAGATAGCGGGCCTGTCTCCGCGCCCCATCGGAGCCGTGACGCCCCAGCTCCGGCTCCTTCGCCGTGACACTGTGTCCCGGTCTATGGGACAGGAGACTTCGCGCCTCGCGTTTGCCAGGCTCCGCCGAGACTGCACGTTTCTGCAGGCCTCCACCCGCGCTCCGTCGCCAAGGGCCCCGAGGACGGCGGCCTGGGCCTTTCGGGCATTTGACGTCATTTTTCTGTTGTTGTTTGACTTCATTTTATAGCGAGGTTCGGAGTTTGAGGCGCGGCCCGAGGTGTCTCTGCCCTGGTCTCCCGCCTCTCGGGGCCCCATCCCGTCCACTGTGTCCCGTGGCCGTGGCAGGTGCGGCAGCACTGATGAACCCGGCGCAGGTGAGTGGAGGGTCACCCAGAGCCACGCCCTCAGAGGCCGCGCTCCTGGCGTAGCTGCTGGTGTTTGTCCTGGGACTCTGCCTTCCCTTCTCCCGGTTCTTGGTCGCAGGTCTCTGGAGGGAGTCACTTCTGGGGTAGGATACCTAATTCAGGCATATGAATAGATTCCTAAAAACTGAAAACCACGGGAGTAAATTTCGGCGCCGTGTGCCGACTCTCAGGGGTGAGCCTGAGTTGGGAGTGATCAGGGTCTACATTGGACCTGGAATGACAGCCAGAGGAGCTAGACCTCGCTTCTGAAAGTTTGGAGAGAAGGTGGAGGTGACTTAACACATTTCGTTACATAAGAGGAGGCTGTGCAAGTGAGGCAGGGAGCCCCGGGAGGATTGGGAGCCAATAGCTTTAAGACCCAAGTCTTGGGGACTGGTGGGAGAAGGTGAGCACGAGCTCACCTGGGAGATCCAGTTTGGGTGACACCAGGACAACAGGCTGGCAGGAGAGAGTTTGAGGCCTGTCATACTGAACTTAGCTTAGGAAGTATTTCTTTCTGCCCACCTGCCTGGTTTTGCTCTGGACTGCACACAGTAATCAGAGGGAAAAGAGGTGAGAGCAACCACCAGTGTGGTGCAAAGTCGGGCGTCTCCTCTGAGTTGGGAGACTGGGGAAGAGAGGGACCTGGGATGCTCTGGGGAGAGATGCTGCCTGCCAGCTTATTTGTCCCCATCGTGGCAGGGCAGTGTGACCTTCGAGGATGTGTTTGTGTATTTCTCCCGGGAGGAGTGGGAGCTGCTAGAGGAAGCTCAGAGACTCCTGTACCGTGATGTGATGCTGGAGAACTTTGCACTTGTGTCATCGCTGGGTAAGTCCCTCTTTTAGTTATCTGTTGCCACCTGGCAAATTACCCCAAAGCCTAGTGCACTGAATAGACAAGCATTTATCTTACAGTTGCTTTGGATAAAGAAGTAGGCATATTCTACTTGGGTACCCCTAGCTTAGGGTCTTTCACGACCTTGCTGGCAAGCTGCCCAGGGTTTCCATCTGATCTGAAAGCTCAGCTGCTGGTGAATCTCCCTTCAAGGCCACGCACGTGATCAGGAGGCTGTTGGATGAAGCCCTCCCTCAGTTTCTCGCCATGTGTTCTCCTTTAGGCAGGTCACAACAAGGCAGCTGGTTTCTGAGATGACGGGCGAGAGACAGCATCCAGGAGAGAAACGGACATTTTTACAACCTGCCCTCGAAAGTGCCATCCCACAGTGTTTCAGTATTTTCTAATGAACAAAATTATTTTCTGTTCATTATAAAATAGTGTTAAACCCAGCCAGCACTCATCTGGAAGGCGTTAAAAGGGACGTGATTCCCAGTTTCCTGAGCTGGGTGTTGTTTTTCTCACGGGCATTTCTGTCTCATAGTTCTGTCATGGCACAGCTTCTTTCCTTGTTCCCTGGAGTAAGAGTGTGAGTCCCAGGGCTGGGCGAGGGGCACCTCCCTCCTCTCCCAGAGCCGCCCCAACCTCTGCTGCCGGGAGCTTTGAGATGAAGTATTTGGGGGTGAGAAGTCTTGCAGTCTGCCTCCGACATGCCAGATCCCTGGCCTCTCTGTGCCCTGGGTTCTGCCCCCTTCTGCCATCTTCTCTGTGAAGGGGGTCTCCCAGGGGCACTACTGGCCCCTCATCAGCTGTTCTTTCCCATTAGGACTTGCAGTTTCCAGGTCTCATGGGGCTACCCAGCTGGAGCCAGAGGGGAGCCTGGGGTGCCTGAGGAGGTAGACACTGCTCTGGTCAGAGAAGCCCTGGAGGAGGCCCAGGCCTGGTGAGCAGAGGGCGCGGGCGTCAGGGCTGGCCTTGCTTTAGAACAGCAGTTTGCTCTGCATCTATAGTGTCTCCTCCCCCAGCTTCGATGCTTTGTTCATTGGTCACTTCTGCTGTGTCCTTAGGCACCTGTCCGTCCCACCCCCCTTTCTAGTTACACATCTTATCTGACCTCTTGCTCCTCCATGCAGCGCTCCACAGCAGTGGGTTTCTTTTAACATATCATGAGATGTGCGCATATCCTTACATTTTCCTTAAACACTATCAGGCCAGATATTCTATTCTGGGCCAGGTTTGATATTCTGTCAGGCCAGGTTTTTCTGGCCCTGGCTAGACCCTTTTTCACAGCACTCACCTGGCACAAGGAACCAAGAGCCTTGCTTGGAGACCGTCTGCATGGTGTGGTTCAGAGCCCTTGGCCACAATGTCCCATCCTGGTATCCCCTCCTCCCAGGTCCCCTTCCTCTGTTAGTGTCAGAGGCCCCTTCTCCTCCTGATCCTGGGCCCCATGTGAGGCCCGCAGTCCCACAGACCCATTGCCAGTTGTATCAGACACACATTTGTTACTGGAGGCCACTAGCTGAACGTGCGCTTCAGCCCCATCTGTCTTCCTTCAGGTTATTGGCACCAAGTGGCGGGTGTGGCTACACCTTCTGAGCAGGGGGTTCCTGTGAGCCAGCCGCAGATGAGAACTGCCCAGGCTGAGCCCCTCACCCACCCGGCTCACCCCTGCGACATGCATGGCCCAGTCTTGAAAGACAGTTTGGCCCCTGGCTGAGCCACAGGGAACTCCCAGCAGGTGAATCATGGGGAGGGATTTCGGGTGTAGTGTAAACCTCGACCAGATGCAGAAGTGGTGGAATGGAATCTTCAGAAGAGAAAACCCAGGCTTCATTTGTAAAGCACTGTGGATCCTGTACATCAGAGACAGCCTTCACTTGCAGAGAGGGTGGCAGCCAGCACCCGGCCCCTCGCCATGGGGAGAAGCCAGGTGGGCATGTCGGGAGCTTATTCTCTGCTGTCATCGCCATGGGGTCCTTTTGGGTATTGGATTCCCATTGGGCCAGAAAGCACAACTGAGGCTGTAAAGCCTTCTGCCTCTCAGTGGCCCTTGTTGGAGGGAATGTTGCTCCAGGGTCAGTGGACTCTGGGACTCTGGGTTGGAGCAAACTAGAAATCAGAAATGCAAGAAGGGCCCTGGAGCCCAGGGACAGTTTCCCACAAGGAGAGTCTTCAGGAGGATGAGCTGTGAGCACAGTGTTGTGAGAACAGGTGACAGTCTGCAGTCCAGCAGTTACTGGAGCAGTCCTCTGGTAGATGCTTTTCATAAACAGAACTCACATGCACCAGGGAAAGCTTCCATGATCTACGCAGACAAGAATCTCTGCACGTGGAAGAAATGCGGGATGGCTTTAACAAATGTTGATGTGCCTTTCTTCTGAGGGTGGGCCCGAGTCAGCACATGAGGATTTAAGCTCAGCAGAACCACAGGAGCGGTCAGGCTCTTGCAGCAATAGCACATTCACATTGAGAAGCCTTATGAATGCAAAGAATGTGGGAAAGTATCTTGTATCTGCTCTGCTTTTGTTCCAAGTAACATTTCCCACTCCAAAGACAGTCATACTTGGAGTGCAGAGTATGTGGGTATACCTTTTGTGGCAACTGTTTTTCCACTCATCATGTGAGGGTTCTCACAAGAGAGGACCCCAGCGTACAGTGAATGTGGAAAGGCCTTCATTCACCCTTATTTGTCTGGCCTAATAGGATCTGTGCTGGAGAAAAACCCTTTGAGTATAAGAATATCAGAGAGCCTTTTGTTATAGCTCCTCCCTGATTCCATATGGGAAGGCTCACATGAGGGAGAAATGTTGTGAATCTAGTGAATGAGTATAAGAATATCAGAGAGCCTTTTGTTATAGCTCCTCCCTGATTCCATATGGGAAGGCTCACATGAGGGAGAAATGTTGTGAATCTAGTGAATGTGGATGGTCTCTCTGCCTTCACTCTTTCCTTTCCAAGCCTCAGAGTGTTCATACTGGGGAGAAACCCTGTGAGCCTAAGAAATGGGCCAAAGCCTTTACATATGAACTTGTCTCGGGCACTATCAGAGAACTCATACTTGGAAAAGACCTTTTGAATGTAACTCCTGGGGAAAATCTTCTGAACAGAGGAAGCTTCGTACTCTGAGGAATTATACCAAAGAGAAATAAGTGTTCGTGTGCTGTGAGAAAATCTTCTGAGATCAGTCATCACTTACTGTCACTGGAAGAGTCATATAGGAGATGGATCCATCTTAGGACATTGCATCTGAGAATTTATAAAGGAGAGAGAACCAGTGGCTACTGTGCAGTTTGAAAAATCTTCAACCATAGCTCTACCCTTAGTATGCACTGAAAAAGCAACTGCAGGAATATTTAAAAAACAAAGGAGAAAGAAAAATATAAGTAGATATAACAGGCAAATAAATGTATTTATGACTTTTTTTCTGGTTTTCCTGAGAAACCAATGACAGTTTATTGGCTGGCTTTTTTTTGTTGTTTTTTTGGGTGGCAGGGGAGGTGTTTGAGAGATTAACCACCTGAATTAATATGCACTGTGTGCCACGCCACCAGGAAAGCTGGAAGCTTGAGAACATCTCTGCAAATGTTACTTGTTACAAAACATCATCTTAGGTGACACCTTGATTTATGAAGTCTTTAAAACTTAAATTAAGATACAAAAATGTTGTCTAAAATTATAATCTAAAGACATAAGAACACACTTATGAATGGGTACATTTTACTTTACTACTTAAAACTGTTTAAGGCTTCATTTTTATTTATCCATTAATTATCAAGATATAACTGACATATAACTATATACGTTTAAGATGTACAACATAATTATCTGATACATTTACACTGTAGTATGATTGCCATTGTAGCATCAGTTAGCCTCTGTTATGCCACAGAATTATCATCTCTTCTAGTGGTGGGAACAAATAAGATATCATCTCTTGGCAAGTTTAATGTTTATAGTATAGTTTTATTGTCTGTAATCCCTGTACTTTATGTTAGATCTCTCGGAATTACTTGTCTACGAGCTGTAAGTGTGTACCCCTGAGCGTCATCCCCCATCCCCTGACCCCGCCCCCGGCCTTTGGTAACCATCACCGTAATGTTTTCCGGCTCGGTTTTTGGTTTTGTTTTGCTTTTTCCACATATAAGGGATATTATACAATATTTGATGTATATCACTTAGCATAACATCCTCAAGGTCCATCTGTATTGTTGAAAATGGCAGGATTTCCTTTTTTCTCAAGGCTGAGTAGTATTCCATTGTTGATGTATATATGCTTTTATTCATTTATCCATTGATGGACATTTTGGTTGTTTCCACATCTTCGCTATTGTGAACTCTAATAAACATGGAAGTGCTCCTATCTCTTTAATAACCTGTTTTCATTTCCTCTGGAGTTTGAGGATGATATTGATTGGAATTGCAGCTTGTCTGCACCATGCCCGTCCCCAACCACATGGCCTTGGTCATGTCACTTAGGCTTGGGGTTGAGTATTTGTGTGTGTAAAATAGAAACCTTGGTTAAATAGAGTCAGGAGACCACCAGGAGGGAGCTCTCACACCCTGCCGCTGACAGCAGAGCCCAACAGGAAGGAGAAAGTTTCCTCTTCTTCCGCAGTCAAGGAAAAGCCCTGGACTCTTTCTCCTGATTCACTTTTTCCCTCTGTAAAAGTGTTCTCCTCTTGCTGTGCAGGTCCTTGCTTGGTGGCGTGCCACTATTGCAGGCTCCAAATCACAATTCTCAGTTGATCCTGTGTAAGCCCCTCTTTGCTGGAGAAATAGCTGGCAGTCTTCATTTTAGGGGAACAGTGTTCAACAGGAAAACCCCAGAGTTCAGAGGTGAGTGTCAGACTGGCTGCCTGATCCCCAGGGCCCCCTGAACTCTGCTGTCCCCCTCCCAATCATAGCCCTTCCACGGCATGTAATTTTAACCTGAAATATAGATAGAAATCAGCCCACATGTTGAATTCTAGGTAGAGGGAACCTCCTGCGCAGTGATGGGGAGTGGGGCATGTGGTGATCCTGAGACACGTGAGAAATTGAAAGTTCAGCATAGGGAGTTCTGAGGGTAGGGTCTGGGCACAGAGGTGGCCCACCTGAGGGGCTTGTTAGTGGGGTCTCCCAGAGAAGGTGAATTCTGCATTGGGACAAGCCAAAAGCACATACATTCCTGCAGGGATGCTGTTCCAGGAGCGCCCGGCTGTTTGTGAATCCCTCGTGGCAAGACTCCCTTAGGGTGACGAGGCTAGTGCAGAGCAGGAGACGTGGGTCCAGTATGGACACCTTGTCATGGGCACCCAGAGGCAGGCACATGCAGGGCACACTCAGAGGTCATGGGACTTACAGAGACTAGCAGGAGACTACAACACCATCACACATAGGGTTCCACAAAAATGAATCTGCAGACGTGCAACTTGGACACATATGCGGCACACAAAATCCTATGCAGATGTACACACAGATACCCACCAGGACACAGTAGAGAGGGTATATTTATATTGACCAAAGACACACACACACACGAAAACAGACACAGGCCACCCAGATACGTGTGCTCACAAGTCCCATACATACCATGAACAGTGCTCACAGGGATACGCATGTACCACACACAGATGCATCCACTGGCACAAAGATACGTACATGCAGACACGGGGCACTGGTGTGCAGAAGGAGTGGGGAGACATCCAGAGAAAATCCCTGGACACACACACAGGCTACACAGGAGAACACAAGGGCAGCAGGAACGCGCACACGGAGAGGGGCACACGGAGAGACGCAAAGATAGTACAGATGGTTGTACATGAATAGGTAGAACCATCCAGAGACACACAGCAGCTCACTTGCTCACACACACACACACCGTACATGGGCATTCCCAAATGCAGATAACTGGAGCCTATTATACAGAGTGAAGTAAGCCAGAAAGAAAAACACCAATACAGTATACCAACGCATATATATGGACTTTAGAAAGATGGTAACGATAACCCTGTATGCGAGACAGCAAAAGAGACACAGATGTATAGAACAGTCTTTTGGACTCTGTGGGAGAGGGAGAGGGTGGGATGATTTGGAAGAATGGCACTGAAACATGTATAATATCATATGTGAAACAAATCGCCAGTCCAGGTTCGATGCAGGATACAGGATGCTTGGGGCTGCTGCACTGGGATGACCCAGAGGGATGGATGAGGACGGAGTGGGGAGGGGGGTTCAGGATGGGGAACACATGTACAACCCGTGGCAGATTCATGATGTATGCTAAAACCAATACAATGTTATAAAGTAATTAGTCTCTAATTAAAATAAATTTATATTAAAAAAGTACATATAGATTATGTAAGTTGATTATAAATTTTATTGATCCAAAGGGTGTGACGTGCTTCCCAGGTGCCACACTGGTAAAAATCCGCCTGCCAGGGCAGGAAATGCAAGAGATGTGGATTTGATCTCTGGGTTGGGAAGATTCCCCAGAGCAGGAAATGGCACCCCACTCCAGTATTCTTGCCTAGAGAATTCCTTGGACAGAGGAGCCTGGAGGGCTACAGTCCATAGGGTCAGAAAGTCTCAGCATGTCCCAGTCATGCTCAGACATGACTGAGCAGTTGCTCACAATGCAGTTTACAAATGGTAATGGTACACCCAATGGTTTCTGTTGCGAATTCCACAAGCCAAGTAATTACTGCTTACACAGTTCTTTCATTAATTTCAATTTTAACTCTATGTGTCAAGATTAAATTTCAACATATGTATATACGTATATATTAGAAATAAGCAAATCCAATTCTAAGCATATACCCATTTAAAATGAGGACTTTTTTTCTCCCAGATATATATACATGAAAGTTTACAACAAGTTTATTGATAACAGCCAAGAGGTTGAAACAACCAACCCAGCTATCAATAGGAACATGCTTAAATAAATTATGATCTGGTCACATGAATGAGGATGTAAGAGTGTAGAATGCAGAAGATGAATAATAAAAATGGGCATCTGGTGATCTAATCAATACTTTGTGCTAGAAAACTGGCTACTTGTTCCCCAAAACTCTTTTCTCCTTCTGGACACCCAGGAGGATAGGCGTGTCCCACCACCTTCCCTAACTTAACTTGGAAGCATGCAAATAAATTTTGGCCAATGGAAATGGGCTGGAGTGATGGTGAAAAATGTTTCTCCAATTTATCTTCTCATTTATACTCCTTCCTAGGGTACCTCTGTGGACCTCAGTAGTTCCAGTTGTCATACCTCCCCAGGAATTATTACTTCTGTGGGAGCATAGCTCCAGGTGATGGAAAGATGATATCTTGGAGAGGACCATATTCCATGACCTTGAGCCACTAGATATCAGGCTGGGCCATCTGACAATCATACATTAGTACAGGTCTGCCTGTTGAGGGTTATGGTGGAAGGCAGGAGGAGCCTGAGTTTGTTCTTCTGAATTAGGCATGAATGATTCTTTGTTATCTCACACAGTGAACCATGATATGAAACTATGTTAACTCCACTGCCCATTTAAGTCTAATAGAAATTACTCTTGATACTTCAACGTTTTGAATCATGGTCTGTAGAAATGCATCTGTTTGACAATAGACGTAGTAGTTTATGACAATTGCCTGCATTTATTGTTTTAAAAAATAGAATGAACTTACAGGTATACAGCTGTGGTCTATGCAAAATGTTTGCCATTACCTATAATGCTACTTGGTGAGTCAAGACTGATTGTATTTATATTTTGAAAAATATGATCAGTGATTCTGCAAAGAGGAGCTTCCAACATCCTCCTCTAGCTGTATGTGTAAGAAATTGTGGTCATGATGAATAGTAACAGTAACAGCTTGTGTGTGTTCAGCACCAGGTCTTGTGCTAAGCATTTTTCATCTCACTTCCCATTTGGAAGGTATTTTCCCATTTTAGTTGCTGTAGTTGGAGTAGGGAGGTGGTCATGACTTTCAGTTCCCACGCCTAGGGTTTTTGTGTCAGGAAGTGTAGGTTGGACCCCAGAATGTGCTTTTTGAACAAGTTCAGAAGGGACGCTGAGTCCGTTTTGGATATCAACGAATAGCAGGAACATTTCATGTTACTACATGAAGACTGCACAAGAGAGGGATATCTATCTTCAATTTTTTTTTTTTTTTTTTCCTTTTGGCCGCGCGAGTGGCTTGGAGTTCGTAGTTCCCGTCTAGAAATCAAACCCGGCCCCCCTGTTGCGGAAGGGCAGAGTCCTAACCTACTGGGCCACCTGAGAATTCCCTTCCATCCATTCAATTTAAATCTCAGTCTCCAAAACTCCCAAGAGGTGAAGCAGCTTTCCCAGGATGAAAGAATGCTCCACCTGCTGGAGACGTCGGAGGACGCCGCTTTCCTACATGTCATCACAGAAATCTGGGCGCGTCGCCTTTATGGGGAGGTCGGACACTTCCCAGATGGCTCAGATGGCAATGCAGGAGACTCGGGTTCAACCCCTGGGTCAGGAAGATTCCCTAGAGGAGGGAATGTCAACCCACTCCAGTAGTCTTGCCTGGAGAATTCCATGGACCGAGGAGCCTGGGGGGCTACAGGCCATGGGTCACAAGAGTCGGACCCGACTGAGCAACTAACATCTTCTAGTACTTAAGGACGTAATTTTTTTCGGACCTTTGTCTCTCCACCTGCCTCCGCACAGCTGTTGGGGACAACCAGAAATCGGCCTTTTCCTTGGTTGGAAATGGGCCACAGACTGCTTTACCCAGAAGTCTGTTTTGCGGCGCATCCGCTCTGCGCCAATAGCAGCCCCCAAGATGCGCATTTCCGTCGGCTCTTTCAGACAGGGGCGGGACTTCCGGCGTCACAGTTGTGACGTATTTTGCTGGCGCCGGGAATGTCTAGAGCGGCTGCGGAATCTGCGAGTCGGCCTGGGCTCCGCTTTCCATGCGACTCTTGGGAAGCGAATAGGAAAGGACGGTAATAAGGTTGGGGCCTCCGTCCGCGTCCTTATTACGATCCATAGTCGCCGCCGTGGGACGGGCCGCCTAGCGCGGAGCAGTGGGCTGGGGCTGTACTCCTTCCCGGGCCTTCGCGCTCGCTCTCCGTCCTCGTTCGCTTCCGTAGGCGGCACCCGGAGCCCGTGCGCCGTTTTGACGAGGAGGAAACCAAGGCTCGGAGCTCGACTATCGTCCAGGGCCCACCGCAACCAAGGGGTGTGCGGGTCCCGCTGTTCCCACTCCAATCGCGTTTCTCGACCTGGTTCTACTCACAGAACCCCATGGCGGCTGCGGCGCTGATGAACTGGACTCAGGTGAGTGACGGTCCCTCAAGCCCTCGCCGACTCAGGTGGGGGGATGTTGTGTTCTCAGGCTTTCCGAACTTGGCCTTCGTCGCTCCCTTGAGTAAGAAGGCGGTGAAGGGCGGTCATTGAAGGTGAATACGTGGGGAGGATCCCGTTCCCAGTGTTGACGGGATGAGGTGCGAAATGGTTTCCAGGGCTTAGGAGCCCCCAGGTATCAACACTTGGAGGTGAGGTTGAATTCGGCATGTTTTGGAAACGGCAGGTCTCTGCGGTTACGTGTGCTGAGAACAGAGAGCAGGCAGTCAGGAGTCGGACTGGAATGGCAGCTTGGGGAACTGGACCTCTATTCTGACGGTGATGGGAACCACGGAAGGTTTATAACAGAGAAGGGAGGTGATCTGACGTTGGTGTTAACAGGCTCCCTCTGGTAGGACAATGGAAAGACTGGGGAAGCCTGAGAGTGGGACGTGAGACCAGGAGGGAGTCGACTGCAATAGTCCAAATGTATTGATTGTGGGTGACTGGAGTGGTGGCTGTGGACGTTAGAGAAGTGTGTGAATTTTGTATTTTTTTAAAGTAGGGCCGATGGAGGTTTTCTGATGAGACATATTGATGTTCTGGGACTCTTCACCTGTCCCTCCTTCTGCGCTTGAGTCTGGGGGCCTTAAAGGAGGAGTCCTTTCTAGCCCAGCACCCCGAATCTAAGCCAGGAGTTATATGAAGAGGTTCCTGCTTTGGGCAGCCAGTAGGAGGAAGACTGGACTGGTGTATTAGACTCAGGAACATCTTATGCAAATGCTTAGAGGTAAGATTGAGTTGGGAGTCCTTAAGGAGCTACGGGTCTTAGTTCTGTCTGTTGAGAAAAGGGTCAGGAGTCGGGGACGAATGGCAGGCTGAGGAACTGGGCTTCTTGTTTTGAAGGTGATGAAAGACATGGGCTTCCCAGATGCCTCAGTGATAGAGTCCGCCTGCAGTGTAGAAGACGCAAGAGACACGGGTTTAATCCCTGGGTCAGGAAGATCCCCTGGAGGAGGGAATGGCAACCCATTCCCAGTAGTCCTGCCTGGGAAATCCCATAGACAGAGGAATCGGGCAGGCTGCAGTCTTTAGGGTCCCAAAGAGGCAGACTCAACTAAGTGACTGAACATGTGGCATGCACAAAAGACATGGAAGATTTGGAGCAGAAGAGAGATGCCCTGAATCAGATCTTAACAGGCTCCCTCTGGCTGCTGTCTGGTTGAGAATGGAGTGTGGGCATTAGGGAGGAGGCTACTGCAGTGGTCCACAGAAGTGTTGATGGTGGCAAAGAAAGTCCCAACCGGGCACTGAGGACTGGGTGTCTTGCTCAGGCACTGGGGTGCCTGTCAAACGCAAAGGAGTTCTTCCTGGACACTGTGCAGAGTGGCTTCAGGGGTGGGGTGTGCCTTGGAAGTGTGGACTGGAAAGTTTTCAGTCTTAATGGAGGGGAACCCCAGATATGAGGAAGGTGTGGTTCAGAGTGATGTACGTGGTGGGAGGAGCATGGACTGATGGCCTTAAAGTTGTTTCTGGGAGGCATGGTCAGGAGGATGCCAGCGGGAGAGTGTTTGGTGCCCTTCCTGCTGGACCCGTGGCTTACATAGTCTCTGTCTGCCCGCGTGCCTGACTTTGCTCTGCGCTGCACACGGTGATCAGAGGGACAGGACAGGGCAGCCAGGAGTGGTGTCACAGCTGAGTATCACCTCCAAGTTGGGAGGCTGGGGAGCAGAGGAGCCAGGGGGTGGGAGGTGAGTGGGGAGCCTGGGGAGTCCTGTTGTCTGTGGGCTCAGCTGTCCCCATCGTGGCAGGGTGGCGTGACCTTCGAGGATGTGTTCGTGTACTTCTCCCGGGAGGAGTGGGAGCTGCTGGAGGAAGCTCAGAGACTCCTGTACCGCGATGTGATGCTGGAGAACTTCACACACGTGGCCGCCTTGGGTAAGTCCATTTCAGTTCCCTATTGGTACATGTCAAACTACTCCAAAAGTGAGTAACGTAAAACAATAAAAAGGCCTTATGTAAGTTTCAGTGTGTCAGGTACTCGTCACACCTCACCTGGTGCTTTTGGCCCAGGGTCTGTCATGAGGCTTCTATCAAGTTCCCAGCCAAACTATTCTCATCTGAAGGCCATTCTCGGGAGGATCTCACTCCCAAACTCACTCATGTTTTATGTTTCCAAGAGGTCGTTTCTGTGGCTCGTTGGACTGTAAGGCTGTTGGTCAGAGGCCCCTGCCTTCCCTGTCACTGTAGCGTTTCTATAGCGCATCTCACAGCAGTGAAGGAACGTTCTCTCTGAGCAGAGAATGTCCAGGATGGTAGCTTGTCTTTTTCTAACCTGACCTGGAAACAGTGATCCCATCATTTTTGCCTATTCTGTTCTTAGAAATGGGTCAGTCAGTGTAACCTCTGGTCAAGGGAAGTGGCTCATGCAAGGGCAAGAACACCAGGTGGCAGGTCTTCCTGGGCCATCGAAGAGGCTGCCTACTACAGGCCCACATGCCTGCTGCAGTGTCCTTGGGTTCGGTTTTTCCCTGGTGCCCTGGGGGCAGCTCTTCCTGTCCTGCCCAATCAGGGGCTCTTCCCCCTCCCATCTTGGTTCCCAGGGTAGGACCTGTGGATGCTCAGGCAGAGCTGTGGTGGTGTCCCCTCCCTGAGCAGTCTGACACCTGCACAAAGCCGTTCTCGATCAGGTTAGGAGTTCAGGGCTCTGGCTGACAGTTCTTGGGGACGGACTGTGCCAGGAGTTATAGGTGCTGACATAGTCACTGCTTGTGGAGGGCATAGGGGTTTTCTGGCAAGTCCTCCTTCAGGTTTTTGTTTTTTAACATTTTCTCTTCTCTGTGGGATGGCTCTATCTGGGCCTTTCATTTGCCTTGCCTTTTTTTTTTTTTTTTTTTTTTTAATTGGAGTAGGGCTGATCCAGAATGTTGTTATTTTTTCTCTTTTTTTCCCCCCCACAACTTCTACCTTCCAGATCCCATGTAGTTGCCCAGTGGCAGAGAGGCAGAAAGCGCCGGGTGCTTGTGGGTGGACCTGACTCCAGCCACACTGAGAGGCCAGAGAGAGCCTAGCAGTGCCACATAGGAACTGAGAGAACCATCTGGGGGCAGGGTTCACGTTGTACTGTCAGCCTGTTCACCAGTGTTTTCTTGCCAAGGCCCTTAGCAGTACCTCACTTCTCCCTCTGCTCACCATTCATTGCACTTGGCGTTTCTCCTGTCTTCCTTCCCTTGGCTGTTTCCCCTCTCTGGCCTCTGTCACTCATTCCCCTCAGCTTACTCCTAAATGCTCTGTAATGTTGGCTGCTTTAACATGTTGCAAGTTGTGCACGTATCTGTAAGTAGTCCAGAAGAGCCACCTACTTACGTGCAATCAGATTTTCCTGGGCCTGGACACAGCCTTCTCTACCAGGCTCACCCGACACCAAAAGCCCAGGCCCTGCTGACACCCTTCTTAGAGGAGTGAGTTGGAGACCTCGCCTCTGCCTCCAGTACTGTCCACTGTCGTTGTGTCTTTACCCGTCATTAGAAGTCCTCCATACCTTCCAAGGCCCGGGAGTGACAATGGGCCCTTCCTCACTGATCCTGGCCCCCTCATCCTGCAGAAGCCCAAGGACTCACTCACTGGTGTGTCACACACTCAGAGGTGATGGACTTGCTGCTTCCCACCAAAGTCAGCATGTCCTTCACTAGCATTTCTTTGCTTTCAGGTTGTTGGTGTGAAGCAGACAATGAGGAGGCCCCTTCTGAGCAGAGTGTTTGTGTAGAAGGAATGTCAGAGGTCAGGACTCCTGGGTCCTGTCCACTTAACCAGAAAGTCCATCCATGTGAGAGAAGTGACCCGCTCTTAAAAGACGTTTTCCACCTGGCTGAACACCAGGGTTCATGCCCTGCACAGAACCTGGACACACGTGACCCCTGTGGGCAAGGATTCCTGATGAATGAAAACTTTCATCAGCACCATAAACCACATAGTAGGAACGATCCCATCCAGAGGGATGGTGATGAGGCCTCATGTGTGAAGAGCTGTGCCGTCTATGAGTTAGGGAGACCTTGTACTTGCAGGGGGAAAGGGGTGGACGTGCTGGATAGCTCTAGCCTTTTCCAGCACCATAGTACTCACAGTGGACTGAGTCCACACACAACAGCTGAGTTTGTGGAATCATTTGCACACAAGTCGAGTCTCAGTTGTCACCAGGGAGACAGTGATGAACTGATGTTTTTCAATTGCACTGACGATGAGAAAGCCTTCCTGAGTGCCTTCACGCTCCTCGGCAGCCAGATAACTCAGGTGGCTGAAGTGCAGTCCTTTAGGTGCCTGCCTTGTGGAAATCTGTCCAAGGAGAAATCCGCTCTTATTCATCACAGAAAACTTCATGGTGGGGAAACATCACATGTGTGCACGGAGTGTGGAGAGGCCTTCATTAACTTGTCTCACCTAAAAACTCACCAGAAATTTCACACTGGCAAAAGACAGTATACATGCAGTGAATGTGGAAAGGCCTTCAGCCGCAAAGACACACTTGTGCAGCACCAGAGAGTTCACACTGGAGAAAGGTCTTATGACTGCACTGAATGTGGAAAAGCCTACAGCAGAAGCTCCCACCTCGTTCAGCACCAGAGAATTCACACCGGAGAAAGGCCTTATAAGTGCAGTGAATGTGGGAAGGCCTTCAGTCGTAAAGACACACTTGTGCAGCACCAGAGATTTCACACAGGGGAAAGGCCTTACGAGTGCAGTGAATGTGGAAAGTTCTTTAGCCAAAGCTCTCACCTTATTGAGCACTGGAGAATTCACACCGGGGCGAGGCCTTATGAGTGCATTGAATGTGGAAAATTCTTTAGCCATAACTCCAGCCTCATTAAACATAGGAGAGTCCACACAGGAGCAAAGTCTTATGTGTGCGGCAAATGTGGGAAGGCTTTTGGCTGCAAAGACACACTTGTTCAGCACCAGATAATTCACACTGGTGCACGGCCTTATGAGTGCAGTGAGTGTGGAAAGGCCTTTAGCCGTAAAGATACACTTGTGCAGCACCGGAAAATCCACACTGGAGAAAGGCCTTATGAGTGCAATGACTGTGGAAAATTCTTTAGCCATAGCTCCAACCTCATTGTGCACCAGAGAATTCACACTGGAGCAAAGCCTTATGAATGCAGTGAATGTGGGAAATGCTTTAGCCACAATTCTAGCCTCATTCTACACCAGAGAGTTCACAGTGGAGCAAGGCCTTATGTGTGTAGTGAATGCGGAAAAGCTTACATTAGTAGCTCCCACCTTGTTCAGCACAAGAAAGTTCACACTGGAGCGAGACCTTATAAGTGCAGTGAATGCGGGAAATTCTTTAGCCGCAACTCTAGCCTTATCCTACACCAGAGAGTTCACACTGGAGAAAAGCCTTACGTGTGCAATGAATGTGGGAAGGCCTATAGCAGAAGCTCCCATCTTGTTCGGCACCAGAAAGCTCACCCTGGAGAAGGACCTCATGAATGCAACAGTTTTGGTGACCCTTTAGCTGCATCTCTTAAACTTGTTTAACACCCAGAAACTTCAACTGGAGAAAAGCCTTATGAATGGAGTCAATGCACTATGTCCCTGTTCGAGATTATAGGAGTCACACCAGCAAAGGTGGGAATCATCGTTGGTACAGACACTGAGATAATGGAGTGGGGATGACTGAGGCTCATGAGGATGGGTGTCTGTTCTTAAGGCGGCATTTCTATATGTCCCTGCGATTTTGGCTCTATGGCATGAAAGTGCACAGAAATTCTCAGGGCCTTCACACCTCTGAGTCTCCTGTGGCCAACACACAGTCTCAGTAAATAAAGGTTTGTGGATTCCTGTACCTCCCTGGGCTGTTTACATTCTGGCCATCACTGCACAGGCAGGAACCCCAGCAGTGACGGAAGAGAGATCCAGGGCTCAGGCTTCTCTGACCAGCCAGCATTCCTAGTGACTGAGGTGGACGTGGCCTTCATTGCTCTGCGGTTTTTGCTGATCCTGAGGCGGGGCTTATGCTCCTAAATTGTGTAGAGAGGGATATGGTAGAACCAGAACAGTTGGCAGATGAGACTTTCCAAGAAGAATGATAAATATGGATATTTATGGGGAATATTTAGTTCTTAACATCTTTTTTGAGGTATGGTGACATGAAATAAATGGCATGTATGTAAGATGTAAAACGTTTTATGTTTCAGCATGTGTATATACTGATGAGACCACACGTCAAGATGATGGAGATATCCAACACAGTCAAGAGATTCCTTGGGTCCCTTTATAATGCTTTCCTCCTCGTCCTTTCTAACCCCCCTTTCCCACAATTCACAAGTAGTAGCAAGCATATTCTAGAATTTCATATAAACAGAATTATATATTTTGTGGAGAGTGGGGACTCTGGCACTTTTCACCAACCATAACTTTTTTGACATTAAGCCATATTATTGCATGTATCAGTTATTCATTTGTATTGTTGAATACTATTCCATTGTATGGATATACCACAATTGTTTTTTTATCCATTCACCAGTTAGTGGATGTTTGGGTTGTTTCTGGTTTGGCTGTTACAAATAAAGCAGCTGTGAAGATTTGTGTATTAGTTATCATTGAATTATATTTAATTGTATGGATGTACCACAGTTTGCTTATCCATTCACTGACTGAAGAACATCTTGATTGCTTCCAAGTTTTCCCATTTATGAATAAACCTGCACTATGCGTTGTGTGTAAGTGGACGTAAGTATTCAGTTCATTTGGGTTCAAGCCAAGGAGTATGATTTGCTGGGTCATAGTAAGGATTTTTCTTTTTTTAAACTTTTTCATTTTTTTGGCTGTGCTGTTTCACTGTTATACACAGGCTTTCTCTACTTGTGGCAAGTAGAGGATACTCTTTTGTTCTGGTGCGTGTTTTCACACTTGGTGGCTTCTCCTGTTGCAGAGCGTGGGCTCTAGGCTCGCGGGCTTCTGTAGTTGCAGCACAGTCTTGGTAGTTGTGTCGTACAGGCTCAGTAGTTGTGGTGCGTGGGCTTAGGTGTTCAGTGGCATGTGGGATTCTTCCCAGACCAAGTACTGAACCCATGTCCCCCACATTGGCATGTAAATTCTTAACCACTAGACCACCAGGGAAGTCCAGTAAGAGTAAGACACCGTCTTCCAGAATGGCTGCAAAAAATTTTGCATTCCCAGTAGCGATAGATAAGAATTCTGGTACTCCGTGTCTTTCTCAGCATTTGTTGTCATCAGTGTTTTGGATTTTTGCCAAATAGGTGTGTAGTAATAGCATGTCGTTGTTGCTCTAACTGCAATTCTGTAATGACTTATGACGAACATTTTTTCATATTCTTTTAACAGTGTCTTTTACTTTCAGAGAAGAAATTTTAAATTTTAGTCAATTCCAAGATACTCAGTTTTTCTTTAATGGATTGTGTTTTTGGTGTTGTAGCTAAAAACTCCTTGCCATACCTAAGATCTTCATTATCTCCTGTGTTATCTTCTAGATGTTCTGTAGTTTTGTATTTAGGTTTATTTTCTGAAAATATTTGTGAAAAGTGGAAGATTTGTATCTGGATCATTTTTTTAAACCTCATTTGTTGAAAAGACTACCCTTTCTCCATTCTTTAGCCTTTGCTCCCTTTTTAAAGATCACTTGACTATATTAGTGTGAATGTATTTCTAGACTCACTGTTCCAGTTCTTTCCATTTATTGTGATAATCATCATATGGCTGTGGGGGCTTTTTTCTTGTGTCTTATTTATATGGTATATTTCATTAATTGATATTCAAATGTTAAACCAACCTTGTATCTCCTGGGGCAAATCCCACTGGATCATGTTGTATATCAGTAAAAACTTAGTATAGTTCTATATAAATTCTTTCTGTCAGAATTGATAATTGGTATCTTTCTAGGAATTTGTCCATTTTAACTAAATTGTCTCATTTGAGAGGGCTAGGATTGTTTATAATATTCCCTTATGAGACTTTTAAGTTCTGTAGGGTCAATAGTGTCTTCACTTCTGATTTTGTTAATTTGTTATCTTCTTTTTTTGTCAGCCAACCTACAGTTTTGTCAGTTTTATTGATCTTTTGAAAGAGAGTTTTTCTTTAATTGATTTCTAGAAAAAATGTTTTTTCTGTGTTCTGTTTCAATGTTTTGTTCTGATCTTTTTTATTTCCTTTTTTAATGCTTGCCTTGTGACTAGTTTTGTCTTATTTTCCGTTTCTTAACATGGAAGGTTAGGTTATTGACATCATTCTTCTTTTGTAATAAATTATAAAGCTTTATGTTTCCCTCTAATCATTTAATTTGGTTATATCACATCAATTTTTATATGTAGCATTTTAATTTTTATCTAGTTAAAAATATTTTTGTTTTTAAAATTTCCGTTGTAATTAGGATATTGAGGAGTATATAATTTAACAAGTCTCTTCCTATTAAATTTGCAGGGGTAGTCAGAGGAAGGCACATAATTTTTCAGTCAGTGACCCAGGTGTTACTCTTGAAATGGGGCAAATCTGTGGGTTATTTGAAATATCTTCCACTCTTAGGAAGACATTGAGCTAAGGTGTTGGTGTTTAATGTGGAAAAAGTAGTCCCATGTTTAATGTAGGAAAAGTAGTCCCATATCTACCAGGAACTGATGAGGATGACCAAATATAGTTAACTCATGTTTCGTGAAAGAGTATGGCAGGTTATTGGGTGCTGTTCCTTCCTCAGAGCACCCTGACTGTCCTGATTTGAGGGATTTTCTTTGTGTTAGCTTTTCTCCATGAGATGGGACAAGCTTTTAAGTTCTGTTTTTGTATTAGGTCTCCAATCTGAAGCTTAACATCATTGTAAAATGACATGAAACAGATACTCTTACATCAGCACCTCTGTAACTCCCAACTGTGGAAATTAGGAATTTTTCCTAGTCTGTTCTAACAATCTCCTATGGGTTAAAAGTATCTTTGTTTTAATGATTATTACACAGTCCGCTTTTGCTGTTAATACTTAAGCTATGGCTTTTAGGAGACTTGGACCTACTCTCCTGACCTTTCTAACCCTCAGGTTTATTGTGGAAACAGAACTCCTGTTGGTCCCTTCCTGATCAGTCCAGTCAGTTCTTGCCACCTTTGATTTACTATCTTAGCTTCTAACCAGGTTGTATAAGTTTGGTGACTTTGGTTAGATGTACCATCAGATCAGATCAGATCAGATCAGTCGCTCAGTTGTGTCCGACTCTTGGCGACCCCATGAATCGCAGCACGCCAGGCATCCCTGTCCATCACCAACTCCCGGAGTTCACCCAGACTCACGTCCATCGAGTCAGTGATACTATCCAGCCATCTCATCCTCTGTCGTCCCCTTCTCCTCCTGCCCTCAATCCCTCCCAGCATCAGAGTCTTCTCCAATGAGTCAACTCTGCACAAGGTGGCCAAAGTACTAGAGTTTCAGCTTTAGCATCATTCCTTCCAAAGAAATCCCAGGGCTGATGTCCTTCAGAATGGACTGGTTGGATCTCCTTGCAGTCCAAGGGACTCTCAAGAGTCTTCTCCAACACCACAGTTCAGAAGCATCAATTCTTCGGCGCTCAGCCTTCTTCACAGTCCAGCTCTCACATCCAAACATGACCACAGGAAAGACCATAGCCTTGACTAGGTGAACCTTTGTTGGCAAAGTAATGTCTCTGCTTTTCAATATGCTATCTAGGTTGGTCATAACTTTCCTTCCAAGGAGTAAGCGCCTTTTAATTTCATGGCTGCAGTCACCATCTGTAGTGATTTTGGAGCCCAGAAAAATAAAGTCTGACACTGTTTCCACTGTTTTCCCATCTATTTCCCATGCAGTGATGGGACCAGATGCCATGATCTTCGTTTTCTGAATGTTGAGCTTTAAGCCAACTTTTCCACTCTCCACTTTCACTTTCATCAAGAGGCTTTTGAGTTCCTCTTCACTTTCTGCCATAAGGGTGGTGTCATCTGCATATCTGAGGTTATTGATATTTCTCCCAGCAATCTTGATTCCAGCTTGTGTTTCTTCCAGTCCAGCGTTTCTCATGATGTACTCTGCAATAAGTTAAATAAACAGGGTGACAATATACAGCCTTGGCGAACTCCTTTTCCTATTTGGAACCGTCTGTTGTTCCATGACCAGTTCTAACTGTTGCTTCCTGACCTGCATACAAATTTCTCAAGAGGCAGATCAGGTGGTCTGGTATTCCCAGCTCGTTCAGAATTTTCCATAGTTTATTGTGATCTACACAGTCAAAGGCTTTGGCATAGTCAATAAAGCAGAAATAGATGTTTTTCTGGAACTCTCTTGCTTTTTCAGTGATCCAGCGGAGGTTGGCAATTTGATCTCTGGTTCCTCTGCCTTTTCTAAAACCAGCCTGAACATCAGGAAGTTCACGGTTCACATATTGCTGAAGCCTGGCTTGGAGAATTTTGAGCATTACTAGTGTGTGAGATGCGTGCAATTGTGTGGTAGTTTGAGCATTCTTTGGCATTGCCTTTCTTTGGGATTGGAATGAAGACTGACCTTTTCCAGTCCTGTGGCCACTGCTGAGTTTTTGAAATTTGCTGGCGTATTGAGTGCAGCACTTTCACAGCATCATCTTTCAGGATTTGGAATAGCTCAACTAGAATTCTATCACCTCCACTAGCTTTGTTCATAGTGATGCTTTCTAAGGCCCAGTTGACTTCACATTCCAGGGGCTTTTCGTATTGTGTTTGAGCGAACCTACTGAAACTCATGGAAAGCAGAGTGTTCATGTTTTTGACAAGTAACAAGATAGCTGACAACTATGAGACGGTGCTGAGTAACATTACAGCATGGTGGATCCCTTTCTATGTGCAGTCATTGGAAGTTTGCTACGATACATGCAGTCTGAAATAATAGATCTCTAAACATTTCTGTGACATGCCCTAGATTACATTCCAAGGAACTCTGGGTATAAACTGTTTGAGAAGTAGCAAAACCCCGCTGGGTTTACAGTTTCAGAACCTCATTTCCCAGAGCCTTTCCCATCCTCTCTTAGCCTTTAGTCACAATCTGGAACTACCAACTTTGAGAAAGCGCAGGTAACTAAGGTAGTGGAAACTACTCTACCCACAAGGCTGTGCAGCTATGACCATGCACCAGAGAGACTTCTGGGTAATGTAGCTTCCTCCGCCAATACTACCTACCAACACTTGGAGAGTTAAGTCACTTCCTACTGGACCTGTAAAAGCCAAGAGGCACCCTCAGGGACACCAGGAAAAGAGTTCCCTGCTCCAGCCATGGGAGGGCCTTTGGTTACTCCTAAATTTGTACAGGAGTCTTGGAAAAGCCCACAAAGCTTAGGGACCTGTAATTTCAGATAGCAATATATTTGTAATAGTGGTAAAGAACCCGCCAGTCAATGCAGGAGACATAAGAGAAGCAGGTTTGATCCTTGGGTCAGGAAGGTCCCCTGGAGGAGGGCACAGCAACTCACTCCAATATTCTTGTCTGGAGAATCCCATGGACATAAGAGCCTGGCAGGCTACAGTCCATAGGGTCGCCAGGAGTCAGACACGACTGAAGTGACTTGGCATGCACACACGAACCACATCTAGTTCTAATCTACACACCACAATGGACACATCGTATGGCACTCTGTGTCCACTCATAGCTGTCACCTATAAAATACATGTAGACTAAATTTTGAGAGACTGTTTCGTGACCTTCAACATGCAAAAGACCCCAGGCAGGGCATGAGGGAGAGTTGGAGAAGGGGTATCTTTCCTGCCTTGATAATGAGTGATTGTGGTCCTAGCAAACAACACTTTTATTGAAATGGTTATTCTGAGTTTCTTTCAAAAGCTGAAGCCCAGCCCTAAAGGAGAGCAAATTATTGTACACCATTTCCTGCCAGGATACATCACTAAACACTGAAAGATGATAGATGACAAATTTTATGTATATTTTACCACACCAAAATGATTAATGATAAAAAAATGGATAAGAACTTTTATGACACAAACACATAGCTGAAAGACACTACAAGAAAAAAGCCAAATAAGAAAAATATAGAAAGATATGCCAATGGAAGCTTGGCTCAAAAATTTTTAAGATATTAATTTCCTATTAAACAATTTAAGTTTCCTTAATTTAAACTTGACTTACCCACTTTAAACAACTTTTTCTCAGAGTGATTGTCAGAAAATGCAGCTCTAGTATATAACAGGGCCTTGCTTATTCCTGTACTATGCCATGCTTTTGCACACACAAATTAATATTAAATGTAATACTAAAAATACATTTTAAATATATACAAAAAATGCATTTACTGAAAGCAGCCATCCTTGAATAACAATAAAGTTCTAGAAAATATAAACTGTATTGGGAATCCTCTGGCAGTCCAATGGTTAGGACTCTGCTGTTTAACTCCTGAGGGTTCAGTCCCTGGAAGGGAAATTAAGATCCTGCAAGCTGCATGGTTTGGTTAAAAAAAAAAAAAAAAAATCACACTGTAATAGCTCCCTGGAGATGGCAGGTTGGCTAGGACAGAGAGAGAGAATACAAAGGAGTCAGTGGAAATTCTATAAGTAATGGATGCTGCTACTGCTGCTGCTAAGTCGCTTCAGTCGTGTCCGACCCTGTGCGACCCCACAGATGGCAGCCCACCAGGCTCCCCCATCCCTGGGATTCTCCAGGCAAGAACACTGGAGTGGGTTGCCATTTCCTTCTCCAATGCATGAAAGTGAAAAGGGAGAGTGAAGTCACTCAGTCGTGTCTAACTCTGAGCAACCCCATGGACTGCAGCCCACCAGGCTCTTCCGTCCATGGGATTTTCCAGGCAAGAGCACTGGCGTGGAGTGCCACTGCCTTCTCCATAAGTAATGGACATGTTCATTATTATGATGTTGATAATGGTCCCCTTATGCACTTGTGTGAAAATACATTTTGCACTTTCAAGAATGGTTTAATATATAATGTCAGTACCTCAGTAAATATGTCAATAAAATTTGGATTTCTTCCTCTACAAATATCTGGCAAAGTTATTAGTAGTATTGACTCCATCAGCACCCTTCCCTATGGCTTAGGTGGGTCAATTCTGGTTCCTTCTCAAAGCAGAAGGAAGTATTAACAAATGCTTCAACATGGGGACATTATTCTAAGCTAAATAAGCCAGTTGCACAGAGATGAAAAATGTATGATTATACTTGTATAAAGTATCCAGAGTAATCAAATTGATAGAGACAGGTCTGGTAGGGAGGGCATAGGAAGAGATCTTGTTTAATGAGTGTAGAGTTTTATTTTTGCCAGATGACAAGAATTCTGGAGATTAGTTGTACAAAATGTGAATTTTTACACATACTAAACTGTACAATTAAAAAGACAGAGGGTTAATTTTGTTACATGTATTGTACCACAGTCAAAATTGAGCAGATGTTTTGCTAAAGTCTTTCGCCATTTGCAACAATCTGCTGTGAACTTTTTGGTGCTGAATGAGGTGGAAGTTTTGGCTGAACTTAATTTAAATTGCTGCACAAATAAAGTCTTTCTCCATTGTGAAATCTCTGATGTGTAACGGCTAAATTTCACCTAAAGACTTATCCACACTCATTGCTCTCAGAAGGCCTTCCTTCACTATGAACTCTTGATGTCTGAGACATGTACCAAAAAATTTCCCATGTTTCCTGTACTCTTAAGGTCCACTCCAAATCAACTCATAGGGTGCTTCTCCAGTGTACAGAGTTTGGCATTCTTGCATGCTAAGTTGCTTCAGTTGTTTCCAATTCTGTGCAGTCCTGTGGACTGTAGCCTTCCAGGCTCTTTTGTCCATGGGATTCTCCAGGCAAGAATACTGGAGTGGGTTGCCATGCCCTCCTTCAGGGGATTTTCCACACCCAGGGGTCAAACCAGCATCTCTTGTGTCTCCTGCATTGGCAGGCAAGTTCTTTACCACTAGGAGTTTGGAGTAGTACCTAAAGAATCTACCATATTCTCTGAATTCATTAGGTTTTTACCACTGTGAATTCTTGCTCCATGAGGTTGTTCATTTCAGTTCAGTTCAGTCGTTCAGTCATGTCTGACACTTTGCGACCCTATGGACTGTAGCATACCAGGCCTCCCTGTCCGTCACCAACTCCCTGAGTTTACTCAAACTGATGTCCATTGAGTTGTTGATGCCATCCAACCATCTCATCCTCTGTCATCCCCTTCTCCTGCCTTCAATCTTTCCCAGCATCAGGGTCTTTTCAAATGAGTTAGTTCTTCGCATCAGGTGGCCAAAATAGCAGAGTTTCAGCTTCAACGTCAGTCCTTCCAATGAATATTCAGGACTGATTTCCTTTAGGATGGACTGGTTGGATCTCCTTGCAGTCCAAAGGATTCTCAAGAGTCTTCTCCAACACTACAGTTCAAAAGCATCAATTCTTCAATGCTCAGTTTTCTTTATAGTCCAACATCCATACATGACTACTGGAAAAACCATAGCTTTGACTAGACAGATCTTTGTTGGCAAAGTAATGTCTCTCTCTGGTTTTTAATATGCTGTCTAGGTTGGTCATAGCTTTTCTTCTAAGGAGCTAGTGTCTTTTAATTTCATGGCTGCAGTGATTTTGGAGTCAAAACCAATAAAGTCTGTCACTGTTTGCACCATTTCCACATCTATTTGCCATGAAGTGATGGGACCAGATGCCATGATCTTAGTTTTCTGAATGTTGTGCTTTAAGCCAACTTTTTCACTCTCCTCTTTCTCTTTCATCAAGAGGCTCCTTAGTTCTTCTTCGCTTTCTGCAATAAAGGTGGTGTCATCTGCATAACAGCAGATTCTCCTGGCAATCTTGATTCCAGCTTGTGCTTCACCCAGCCCAACATTTCTCATGTACTCTGCTGTTGCAGTCCTTTAATGGACCGGAACCTGGTGGTCTGGAGTTGATGATAAGAAAGTGAAAGATTGAAAAAAGCTAATAATACCTGGTTTATGCAGAGAAACAATAAAACCCTAGAACAGGGCTTGCACCACTCATGAGGCCACAGGGTGCCCTCCCGAGGAGGTATTGAAAGCCCAGGCAGGAGAGTGAGCTTAGTGGGTTTCCACGCTCCAGAGAATTAGCCGGAGGTGGGGAGAGAGAGAGAGAGAAAGACATGGGGACCCAAGCCTCTGGTGGAGCAAGGGTGCTTTAATGATCTTTCTAAGAGTATATATAGGCTGTTGTACAAGGGTTTGACAATGATAAAGATGAGACAACCAAACGTACAGCAACTGTTATCAAGGGAACAAGGGATTAACAATGGTCATAAGGTCAGGAGACAATCCTTATCTCAAGAAAGAGGATTGAGACTAAGCAGTTTTGTAAGAATATTTACTGAAGGAGATTCATGCATGTGGTTCATTCTGTGACCTCAGTGCTGGGAACGGCGTGCTGTTCCACTCATTCCTGTTGCCAGGAACTGATAAGGAACAGAGGATTTATGAGAAACAGCACGCAGGAATCCTCTTATTAAACGTTCCCTGACACTCTGCATATAAGTTAAATAAGCAGGGTGACAATACACACACAGCCTTGACGTACTCCTTTCCCAACTTGGAACCAGTCTGTTGTTCCATGTCCAGTTCTAACTGTTGCTTCTTGACCTGAATACAGATTTCTCAAGAGATACCAAGGGAATTAGAGGTTAATATTAATTTAATTAAACTAGAGATACCAAGGGAACATTTCATGCAAGATGGGCACAATAAAGGACAGAAATGGTATGGACCTAAGAAGCAGAAGATATTAAGAAGAGGTGGCAAAAATACACAGAACTATACAAAAAAGATCTTCATGACCCAGATAATCACGATGATATGATCACTCACCTAAAGCCAGACATCCTGGAATGCAAAGTCAAGTGGGCCTCAGGAAGTGTCACTATGAACAAAACTAGTGGAGGTGATGGAATTCCAGTTGAGCTATTTCAATTCCTAAAAAATGATGCTGTGAAAGTGCTGTACTCAATTTGAGAGCAAATTTGGAAAACTCAGCAGTGGCCACAGGACTGGAAAAGGTCAGTTTTCATTCCAGTCCCAAAGAAAGGCAATGCCAAAGAATGCTCAAATTACCACACAATTGCACTTATCTCACTCTCTAGTAACGTAATGCCCCAAATTCTCCAAGTCAGGTTCAACAGTATGTGAAGCATCAACTTCCAGATGTTCAAGCTGGTTTTAGAAAAGGCAGAGGAACCAGAGATCAAATTGCCAACATCCGTTGGATCATTGAAAAAGCAAGAGAGTTCCAGAAAAAACATCTATTTCTGCTTTATTGACTATGCCAAAGCCTTTGACTCTGGGGATCACAACGAGGTTGGGGTTGTTCCTAAAGCGTTCTCCACGTTAAAGGCACTCATATTGTCCTCATTGTGGATTATCCGGTGATGTAGGAGGTGGGACTTCCTAACAAAGGCCTTTTGACATTTTCTGCATGTATAAGCCCTTTCTCCAGTATGGGTTTTCTGATGCTGAAAAAGTACATTCTTGTGGCTAAACACTTTCCCACAGGTTTTCTGATGCTGAAAAAGTACATTCTTGTGGCTAAACACTTTCCCATACTCTCTACACTCATAAGGCCTCTGTTCCATGTGATTTCTCCAATGTTTAATGAAATTGGAGTGGTACTGAAAGAATTTACCACATTTGCTACATTCATAAGGTCTTTTTCCAGTCTGATTTTGCCAATGGTTAATAAGCTTGTACTTGTACTGAAAGAATTCCCCACATTCACAGGCTGCTTATAAAGAACAGAACAGAAAAATCATAAGGCTTTTCTACAGTAGGAGTTCTTTGATATCCAGTGAGTGTGGAAGTATACCAAAAGAATTTCCCACATTTCCTGCACTCATAAAGCCCTTCTGTGCCACGAATGCTGATGTTTAATGAGGAGGGATGTGTACATAAATAATTTTCCACATTCACTGCACTTGGCCTTTCTCCAGTATGAATTCTCTCATGTTTAATGAGTGTTGACTTAAAGAATTTCCCACTTTCACCACACTTATAAGGCCTTCTTACATTGTGACCTCTTTGATGTCTGATGAATGTGGAGCTGTACATGAAAATTTTCCCGCATTTGCTGTACTCATAAGGGCTTTCTCCAGTGTTAATTCTCTGACATTTTATAAAGCAGGCTTTGTCCTTGAAGCATTTCCTGTATTTGCTATGCTCATAAAGCTGTATTCCAGTGTGGATTTTTTGGTGCTCACCAAGTATCTGTTTTCAGCTGAAGGTTTTCCCACACCGAATGCACCTGTAACCCCTCTGTTCATGACCAAAGGCCTCCTGGCACTCAGTGTCCCCATGTGGCTGCCCCACACCATGAGGGGCCAGCTGCTGCAGAAGGCCTGTGCTGCCCAGGAAGGGCTTCCCATCTCTGCTGCAGGTCAAGGTCCTCTCTCCTGTGTGAACACTGCTGTTGGTCACAAATGAAGGCTGCCCCTCAGCCCTTATGCAAAGTTTGTCTCTAATCTCCCCTTCTGGTGCTGGGAAAGGTCTGCTCTGCAAATGTACAGTCTTTCACCAGGGTACATTCCGTCATGCTCAGGCAGAGGCAAAGGTCTCTGGAGAGTAGGCCACACATGTCACTGGGCTGGGCCTTCCTGGAGGATGGATCTGGCTTTGCAGTCCTGACCTCTGACATCCCTATAGAAACACCTTGCTCAGAAGAGGCCTCCTCACCCTGGGCTCCATGCCAACAACCTGTAATCAGATAGATGCTGGTAAAGCGCATGTTGATTTTGATGGAAAGGACAGCCCCATCAGAAATATGTGTGTCACACACACCCAAGACCAAAGCCAGAGAGAGGAAGGTCTGCTGTGCAGAGATGGACCTGGGGAGCCTCCATGATGAGAGAGCCCTGACCATGGCTAAGGACTGAAGGAAGAGTTACTGTTTCCACTGATTTGAGATGCTATGATAAAATACTACAGGCTGGCTGGCTTATAAGGAAGAAAATTTATTTCTCACACTTGTAGAAGATGGAATCTGGAGATCAGTCTGCATTTTTCTAGGGTGCAGACTTCTCACTGTCCTCACATGGTGGGAGGAGCTTTTATGACAGCATGAATCTCATTCACAAGGGCTCTGCCTCCATGACCTGGTCACCCTAAAGTCCCTATCTCCCAACACTGCCACCTTTGGCACAAGGTTTTCAACATACGGATTTGGGGGTAAAACTAACATTCAGACCATAGCAGGGAGGAGAGGCAGGCCTCCAAGTAAACACGGGCATGGATACTAGTGACAGTGAGTGTTGTGGCCAAGGCTGTTTCCAGAGCTCTAAATACCTGACAAGAAAAGTGATGCAACATTCCAAGAACTCTATGACTATGTGCAGACCTCAAGACATCCATGTATAGGTCAAATGTAGAACACCGCAAAGGGTCCAATGAAATGGAACATGTGACAAATGAAGGCCCCTATTGGTGTGCTTAGAGTGTGGCAACAGAAAGAAAAATGCAGAAGAAAAGGAAGAAGCAAGGTGTGGCCAGTAGTCGTAGCATCAGTCAATGGTGAACACAGAACAGGTTCCCAGCTCTGACACGACACCCTTTCCCAGGATGTTGCACCAAGCCCAGGTACTTTTAAGTGTCTCCTGCCACTGATGCAGTAACGTCCACACGATCAGGTACCCAGGGTTCTCTCTGCTGCTCCAGGTTAAAGACAGAAAAAGGAAGGACCAGCACGTGTCCAGAGATTCAACACAGGGCATCTGACATGCTTATCCTGGAAAATCCTGCCAAAATTGGAAGAGTTTGGTTCACCAACCTCAGGCTATCAGTCAAGGCCTGATACCTGTGCAACTGTCCCAGCTCCCCATTCCCACCAGATATGACAGAACCAACAGTTCCGTGCATATCCCACCTCAGTATCACCTGGAGCTGTCTGGACATCCTGCATCCTGTGGCCAGGACTCCCTGCCACACCTTCCCCCATCAGTTGTCAGAAGTGGAACCATTCCATATAACCCAGGACTAAATATAGGGTTCTGGGCCTGGTGAGAGCACATGGTCTACATATCAGATCAGATCAGTCGCTCAGTCGTGTCCGACTCTTTGCAACCCCATGAACCGCAGCATGCCAGGCCTCCCTGTCCATCACCAGCTCCCGGAGGTCACTCAGACTCGCATCCATCGAGTCAGTGATGCCATCCAGCCATCTCATCCTCTGTCATCCCCTTCTCCTCCTGCCCTCAATCCCTCCCAGCATCAGAGTCTTCTCCAATGAGTCAACTCTTTGCATGAGGTGGCCAAAATACTGGAGTTTCAGCTTTAGCATCATTCCTTCTAAAGAAATTCCAGGATTGATCTCCTTCAGAATGGACTGGTTGGATCTTCTTGCAGTCCAAGGGACTCCCAAGAGTCTTCTCCAACACCACAGTTCAGAAGCATCAATTCTTCGGCGCTCAGCCTTCTTCACAGTCCAGCTCTCACATCCATACATGACCACAGGAAAGACCATAGCCTTGACTAGGCGAACCTTTGTTGGTAAAGTAATGTCTCTGCTTTTGAATATGTTATCTAGGTTGGTCATAACTTTCCTTCCAAGGAGCAAGCGTCTTTTAATTTCATGGCTGCAGTCACCATCTGCAGTGATTTTGGAGCCCAGAAAAACAAAGTCTGACACTGTTTCCACTGTTTGCCCATCTATTTCCCATGCAGTGATGGGACCAGATGCCATGATCTTCATTTTCTGAATGTTGAGCTTTAAGCCAACCTTTTCACTCTCCACTTTCACTTTCATCAAGAGGCTTTTTAGCCCCTCTTCACTTTCTGCCATAAGAGTGGTGTCATCTGCATATCTGAGGTTATTGATATTTCTCCCGGCAATCTTGATTCCAACTTGTGTTTCTTCCAGTCCAGCATTTCTCATGATGTACTCTGCATATAAGTTAAATAAACATGGTGACAATATGCAGCCTTGACGTACTCCTTTTCCTATTTGGAACCAGTCTGTTGTTCCATGACCAGTTCTAACTGTTGCTTCCTGACCTGCATACAGATTTCTTAAGAGGCAGATCAGGTGGTCTGGTATTCCCATCTCTTTCAGAATTTTCCATAGTTTATTGTGATCCACACAGTCAAAGGCTTTGGCATAGTCAATAAAGCAGAAATAGATGTTTTTCTGGAACTCTCTTGCTTTTTCCATGATCCAGCGGATGTTGGCAATTTGATCTCTGGTTCCTCTGCCTTTTCTAAAACCAGCTTGCACATCAGGAAATTCACGGTTCACATATTGCTGAAGCCTGGCTTGGAGAATTTTGAGCATTACTTTACTAGCGTGTGAGATGAGTGCAATTGTTCGGTAGTTTGAGCACTCCTTGGCATTGCCTTTCTTTGGGATTGGGATGAAAACTGACCTTTTCCAATCTTGTGGCCACTGCTGAGTTTTCCAAATTTGCTGGCATATTGAGTGTAGCACTTTCACAGCATCATCATTCAGGACTTGGAATAGTTCCACTGGAATTCCATCACCTCCACTAGCTTTGTTCGTAGTGATGCTTTCTAAGGCCCATTTGACTTCACATTCCAAGATGTCTGGCTCTAGGTCAGTGATCACATCGTCATGATTGTCTAGGTCTTGAAGCTCTTTTTTGTACAGTTCTTCTGTGTATTCTTGCCACCTCTTCTTAATATCTTCTGCTTCTGTTAGGTCCACACCATCTCTGTCCTTTATCGTGCCCATCTTTGCATGAAATGTTCCTTTGGTATCTCTGATTTTCTTGAAGAGATCCCTAGTCTTTCCCATTCTGTTGTTTTCCTCTATTTCTTTGCATTGATCACTGAAGAAGGCTTTCTTATCTCTTCTTGCTATTCTTTGGAACTCTGCATTTAGATGTTTATATCTTTCCTTTTCTCCTTTGCTTTTCACTTCTCTTCTTTTCACAGCTATTTGTAAGGCCTCCCCAGACAGCCATTTTGCTTTTTTGCATTTCTTTTCCATGGGGATGGTCTTGATCCCTGTCTCCTGTACAATGTCACGAACCTCATTCCATAGTTCATCAGGCACTCTATCTATCAGATCTAGGCCCTTAAATCTATTTCTCACTTCCACTGTATAATCATAAGGGATTTGATTTAGGTCATACCTGAATGGTCTAGTAGTTTTCTCTACTTTCTTCAATTTCAGTCTGAATTTGGCAATAAGGAGTTCATGGTCCGAGCCACAGTCAGCTCCTGGTCTTGTTTTTGCTGATTGTATAGAGCTTCTCCATCTTTGGCTGCAAAGAATATAATCGATCTGATTTCGGTGTTGACCATCTGGTGATGTCCATGTATAGAGTCTTCTCTTGTGTTGTTGGAAGAGGGTATTTGCTATGACCAGTGCATTTTCTTGGCAAAACTCTGTTAGTCTTTGCCCTGCTTCATTCCGTATTCCAAGGCCAAATTTGCCTGTTACTCCAGGTGTTTCTTGACTTCCTACTTTTGCATTCCAGTCCCCTATAATGAAAAGGACATCTTTTTGGGGTGTTAGTTCTAAAAGGTCTTGTAGGTCTTCATAGAACCTTTCAACTTCAGCTTCTTCAGCGTTACTGGTTGGGGCATAGATTTGGATTACTGTGACATTGAATGGTTTGCCTTGGAAACGAACAGAAATCATTCTGTCATTTTTGAGATTGCATCCAAGTACTACATTTCGGACTCTTTTGTTGATCATGATGGCCACTCCATTTCTTCTGAGGGATTCCTGCCCACAGTAGTAGATATAATGGTCATCCGAGTTAAATTCACGCATTCCAGTCCATTTGAGTTCGCTAATTCCTAGAATGTCAACATTCACTCTTGCCATCTCTTGTTTGACCACTTCCAATTTGCCTTGATTCATGGACCCGACATTCCAGGTTCCTATGCAATATTGCTCTTTACAGCATCGGACTTTGCTTCTATCACCAGACACATCCACAGCTGGGTATTCTTTTTGTTTTGGCTCCATCCTTTCATTCTTTCTGGAGTTCTTTCTCCACTGATCTCCAGTAGCATATTGGGCCCCTACTGACCTGGGGAGTTTCTCTTTCAGTATCCTATCATTTTGTCTTTTCATACTGTTCATGGGGTTCTAAAAGGGACAGAAGTCTTGGGACACTGCTATTTCCTGAGGGCGTATATATCAGGATGAGAAAACCAGTGGGTGATAATTAGTACGGGTAAGAGGTGGAACCCCTCCACTCACTGTAGAGAGTCCATGAGCATCTCTGCTACTTCCATGGGGCCCTGGGGAGAGAAGGAAGCCATGAGAAGTGGACAACAGTGGGAGGATCCTACAGCAGAGCCAGACCTCCACCCCTGCCAAGCCCTGGTGCAGTGGGATCTCAGCCTGATGGTCTAAGCTCAGTTCCTCAGAAAACAGTACTGTCTCTTACCAGCGGGGAGAAGGACCGAGCCTCAGGAAAAAGAAAATGCTACTTAAGATATGAATGCTTCCAACCTCACAGGGCTCATATCAGTATCTAACGTAAGGAAGACACACCATGTATCGGCTATGACTGTCCACAGGAACAACAGTTTTTGTTTTTAGTATTTATTTATGGTCACGTCAGGTCGTATTTGTAATGTGCGGAATCTTCTGTTGGGGCGTGCAGACTTCTCTAGTGGCATGCCAGCTCCAGAGCTCACAGGCTTAGTAACTGCAGTCTCAGGCTTAGTTGCTCCATTCCATGGAGGATTTTAGTCCCCTGACCCAGATCAAACCTGGGTCACCTGCACTGGAAGGCAGATTCTTAACCATTGGACCACTGGGGTAGGTCCCGTGATCACCAGTTTTGTATATATTTTCAGTGCAAATGAAGTGGCAGAGTGTTGAAACTTTGGGGTCTTCACTTTTACTGCTAAGAGCTCAGAGGATATCATACACGAAACTCTGCATTGTAAGCAAATAATATCTAGAGGTAAATCAATAACAAGCCAATTATAAAGTGTCTGCATAAATTTAAGAGTGAATAGGCTCATTTCTAATTGCCTGCATGTGTATTTAGAAGAATATTGATTAATTCGTGTTTAATTTTCACACATTCTTAAGTTAATGGGTCACGGGAAGGGGCTGGGTAGGCAGGTCACCTGTCAGTCTATTCAGTGAGCAGACCCGTGACCAGCTTCTTGGGAGCCCTTGACTGAAGCAGAGTTTCATCCCTCCTGCCCTGAGGGGTGAGGCGAGGCAGGTGCTCTCGTCCATGACCCACTGGCTGCAGCAGCCTGGCTGACCCTTCCCTCCTTCCATCGGGGTGGCTGAGGGTCAGCAGAGCCAGCAAGTAGAGAATCCACTCCAGCACCCACAGCAGGCTCCACAGAAGGGAAGCTCTTACCTGCTCCGGGCTCCCCTTCTACACAGGTCAGAATCCCTCCTCCGTCAGGTCTGCTCTTTTCTGAGGAAGCATCAGGGATGCAAGTGCCCAGCCCTCACATCCTGCCCTCCCCACCCTTATCACAAGGCAAGCTTAAGACCTCCTCTTCCACCTGATCCCTCCTGGCCCAGTCCACACCCTCCACTCCTTTGCTATCTCCAGCCCCACCTCCTTCCTCGGCTTTCAGACATTATGTTCACCTCCACATATGCCATCTCCATTTGGTGACATCTCCATCTTGACATGCGTCAGGATCAACATGTCCAAATACAACAAAGATCTTCCCCCTGGAACCTGCTCTCTTGCTGACTTCCCCATCTACATATTTTCAGGCAAAAAAACATCCCTGAGATGGCCCTTCACTCCCTGCTTCTGCTCACAGTCACACATGGCACAGGAGAAAATCCTGTACGCTCTACTGATGAAACCTACCTAGAGTCTCACCCCATCTCCCGCTACTTCCCTGGTCCAGCTTCCCCCATAATTAGCAGTCTCCCTGCCTCCATTCGCATCCTTTTCTCCCAATTTTTATCTTCTAACTCTGGACACGGCTTTCCAATCCCCATTCCCTGCACAACCTTCCATGGCTCCCACCTGCTCAGGCTGCTGTTTCAGGTGCGTCACCTCGTTCCCTTCCATCCCAGAAAACAAGTGACCCCAGGTTTCCCCAAGGCTGCCAACTCGGTAGCATCTGCAAGCCGTGCACCATCGCCCCCAAGGGAACTCTCTCCCTCACCCTGGACTCCGTAACAACTAGCGAATTCACGTTGGTATGAGGCCTTTTGAGAACAGCGGATATGGAACATCATTGCATGTGATTCCGGTCTTAAACGTGGTTGAATTTACCCTGGAGAAATGCCTTCTGAGTGCAATGAATGTTGGAAAGTCTATACCAAAACTAGCCAAACTTCCTTTAGCTCCAAAAAGTTCACACCAGAAAAAGATCTTAGGAAAGAAGCAAATAGGGAAAGAACTTCAGCCAAAAGTCAGCTCTGATTGGCGATGTGAAGTATGTATTATGTACTTTGGGGTTTTTCTTTCTTGTGTTAAAACACACATACATAAAACTTGCCGTCTTAAGAATTTTAGTGTGCAGTTAAGTACTGTCAAGTACATTCTTACTGTAATGCAGAGATCCTCTTCTTCTTGTAAAAATGCAACTCTGTACCCATTAAATAACAAATGCTCGTCTCCTCCTCCACCCCCTGGCAACCACTATTCTACTCTCTGTGTCCTTGAATTTGACTGTCCTAACTGCAACATCCTCTGGATCATTGAAAAAGCAAGAGAGTTCCAGAAAACCATCTATTTCTGCTTTATTGACTATGCCAAAGCCTTTGACTGTGTGGATCACAATAAACTGTGGAAAATTCTGAAAGAGATGGAAATACCAGACCACCTGACCTGCCTCTTGAGAAACCTATACGCAGATCAGGAAGCAACAGTTAGAACTGGACATGGAACAACACACTGGTTCCAAATGGCAAAAGGAGTACGTCAAGGCTGGATATTGTCACCCTGCTTATTTAACTTATATGCAGACTACATCATGAGAAGCGCTGGGCTGGAAGAAGCACAAGCTGGAATGAATATTGCCGGGAGAAATATCAATAACCTCAGATATGCAGATGACACCACCCTTATGGCAGAAAGTGAAGAGGAACTAAAAAGCCTCTTGATGAGAGTGAAAAAGGAGAATGAAAAAGTTGGCTTAAAGCTCAACATTCAGAAAGTGAAGATCATGGCATCTGGTCTCATCACTTCATGGCAAATAGATGGGGAAACAATGTCAGACTTTATTTTGGGGGCTCCAAAATCACTGCAGATGGTGACTGCACCACGAAATTAAAAGACACTTACTCCTTGGAAGAAAATTTATGACCAACCTAGATAGCATATTCAAAAGTAGAGACATTACTTTGCCAACAAAGGTCCGTTTACTCAGGGCTACGGTTTTTCCAGTGGTCATGTATGGATGTGAGGGTTAGACTGTGAAGAAAGCTGAGCACCGAAGAATCGATGCTTTTGAACTGTGGTGTTGGAGAAGACTCTTGAGAGTCCCTTGGACTGCAAGGAGATCCAAACAGTCCATCCTAAAGGAGATCAGTCCTGGGTGTTCACCAGAAGGACTCATGCTGAAGCTGAAACTCCAATACTTCGGCCACCTCATGCGAAGAGTTAACTCATTGGAAAAGACCCTGATGCTGGGAGGGATTGGGGGCAGGAGAAGGGGACGACAGAGGATGAGATGGCTGGATGGCATCACCGACTCGATGGACATGAGTTTGAGTAAACTCCAGGAGTTGGTGATGGACAGGGAGGCCTGGCGTGCTGCGATTCATGGGGTCGCAAAGAGTTGGACATGACTGAGCAACTGAACTGAACTGCCTCATGTAAGGAGAATCATACAGATTGTGTCTGTCTGAAGACTTGACTTAGTATAATTTCACATTTCATCTGTCACTTCATATTTCAAAGTCCCTTGTTTTTTAAGGCTGAATAATAATAGTATGTGTACACCACATGTTAACACTTTCATCCATTGATGGACACTTATTTTTTCCCCATTATTTTGGCCGTTGTAAAGAGTGCTGCTGTGAGAATGACTGCATAGGTATGTCCTTGTGATACTGCTTTTAATTCTTTTGGGTGTATAGCCAGAATTGGGATCGCTTGTTCATCCTGTTCTTTTTCTATGTTCATTCTGTTTTTGATATTTTGAAGTTTCCTCTATTGATGTACCATTTTATGTTTCCATCAAAGGTTCACAGAGTTCCAGTACCTCCACAACCACTTCAACGTAATTTTCCTTTCATGTTTCATAGTAGGTGTCCTAATGGATGTGAAGTAGTGTCTGATTGTGGTTTTATTTATGATCATATACTTCTTGGCCATTTGTGTGTATTCATTTTCAGAATGTGTTTGGACTTTACTGGTGGATCAGTGGTTAAGAATTCACCTGCTATTGCAAGAGACATGGATTCAATCCCTGGTCCAGGAAGATTCCACGTGCCAGAGGGCAACTAAGTCTGAAATTTGTAACCACTGAAGCCTGCGTGCCTAGAGCCTCTGTTTTGCAACAGGAGAAGCCACTACAATGAGAAGCCTGTAGACCACATGAAGAGTAACACCCACTCGCTGCAACTAGGGAAAGCCTTGTGCACAGCAACGAAGACTCAGTACAGCTATAAATTAAAAAATTGTCCATGTTTACTTTTAAGTATTTTTTTAGGTTATTTTTCTCATTCTTGAGTTGTAGCAGTTCTTTATATATCTAGATACTTACCAAATATACAATTTGTAAATGTTTTTCTTCCATTCAGTGGGTGGCCTTTTCACTGTTAGTTGTGTCTTTGCACAGAATTTTGTATCTTTATTTTTCCTTTTGTTTCCTATGCTTTTCATGTCAACACCAAAATTTTTTTTCAAATCCAATGTCATGAAGCTTTTCCCCTATGTGTTCATCTGTTTTATGAGTTTACATCTTACTGTTAGGTCACTGATCATTGCAAACTCGTTTTTGGCCATAGTGTAAGAGTCCAACCTCATTCATGTAAATGCAGATATCTACTTTCCTACAATTTGTTGGAGAGACTGTCTTCCCATTGAAATGTCTTGGTACTCTTGTCGATTGTTTGTTTAAATATATTGGCTTCCAGTTCTGGGTACTCTGTTCTGCTTCTGTGGTCTAAAAGTTTGCTTTTATGACAGTACCACAGTGTTTTAATACTTTTTAAATTTTTATCACAGTATTGTTGATTTAAAATGTTGTGTTAGTTCCAGGTATACGGCAAAGTGAATCAGCTGTACATGTATCCACTCTTTTTAAGATTCTTTTTACAGAGTATTGAGTAGAGTTCCCTGTGCTACACAACAGGTGATTACTAGTTATCTTGAAATGTAATTTTATGAAAATACTATCTTGATCCACTCTTAAGTCCCTGGCTTTATGCTAGTTATCTCCTCTTTTGAAGCAGCTGATTGAGTCCACACCCAATCACTCAATATCAGACATTCACACTCTGGACTGCTATACACCGTCCCTTATGTCCCAGGGCCAGAATATCAGGCAACTGAGACAGCCTCTGTACCCTTTCTCCTTGAAGTTATTCCAACTAGGTCATTCATGGGGAGACTGGGAATCCTAGCTAGCTGCACACCGCTTGCTATATACAGGGTGCTCCCTACAGTGCAGGTTGCTTACCATGTCTCTGTACGATCTGTTGTGTGCCCCACCTGATGCCCTTATCCCATTCTAAGCCCGAAGGAACAGATTTCTGCCTTTTATCTAGCCAAGTGTCATCAAAAACATTTAAATCTTACGAAACGACTGCACCCAGAAGAGTATTAGGGATGCAGTGAACACTGCAAGTTATTCAGCCTAAACAGTTATTAGCCTAAACTGAAACAGCACTCAGTTCAATTGCTCAGTCATGTCCCATCCCACTCTGTGACCCAGTGGACTGCAGCATGCCAGGCTTCCCTGTCCATCACCAATTGCTGGAGCTTGCTCAAACTCACGTCCATCAAGTTGGTGATGCCACCCAACCATCTCATCCTGTCGTCACCTTCTCCTTCCTGCCTTCAATCTTTCCCAACATCAGGGTCTTTTCGATGAGTCAGTTATTTGCATCAGGTGGCCAAAGTATTGGAGTTTCATCTTCAGCATCAGTCCTCCCAGTAAATATTCAGGATGAATTTCCTTTAGGATTGGCTGGTTTGATCTCCTTGCAGTCCAAGGGACTCTTAACAGTCTTCTCACAACACCACAGTTCCAAAGCATCAATTCTTCAGCGCTGAACTTTATAGTTCAACTCTCACATCCATACATAACTACTGGAAAAGCCATAGCTCTGGCTAGACGGACCTTTGTTAGCAAAGTAGTCTCTGCTTTTTAATATGCTGTCTAGGGTGGTCATAGCTTTTCTTCCAAGGAGCAAGCATCTTTTAATTTCATGGCTGTAGTCACCATCTGCAGTGATTTTGGAGATAAAAAAAAAAAAAAATAAAGTCTCTCACTGTTTCCACTGTTTCCCCATCTATTTGCCATGAAGTGATGAGACCGATGCCATGATCTTCGTTTTTTGAATGTTGAGTTTTAAGCCAGCTTTTTCACTCTCCTCTTCCACTTTCATCAAGAGGCTCTTTAGTTCCTCTTTCATTCTGCCATAAGGATGGTGTCATCTGCATATCTAAGGTTATTGATATTTCTCCTGGCAATCTTGATTCCAGCTTCTGTTGCATCCAGCCTGGCATTGTGCATGATGTACTGTGCATATAAGTTAAATAAGCAGGGTGACAATATACAAACTTGAAGTACTCCTTTCCCAATTTGGAACCAGTCCGTTGTTCTATGTCTGGTTCTAACTGTTGCTTCTTGACCTGCATACAGGTTTCTCAAGAGGCAGGTCAGGTAGTCTGGTATTCCCATCTCTTTAAGAATTTTCCAGAGTTTGCTGTGATCCACACAGTCAAAGGCTTTGGTGTAGTCAATAAAGCAGAAGTCGATGTTTTTCTGGAACTCACTTTCTTTTTTGAGATCCAATGGATGTTGGCAATTTGATCTCTGGTTCCTTTGCCTTTTCTAAATCCAGCTTGAACATCTGGAAGTTCACAGTTCACATACTTTTGAAGCCTTGCTTGGAGATTTTGAGTATTACTTTGCTAGGATGTGCTATGAATGCAATTGTGCATAGTTTGAGCATTCTTTGGCATTGCCTTTCTTTGGGATTGGAATGAAAACTGACCTTTTCCAGTCCTGTGGCCACTGCTGAGTTTTCAAAATTGCTCTCAAATTGAGTACAGCACTTTCACAGCATCATCTTTTTGAAGTAGCTCAAAAAGCTATTTGAAATAGCTCAACTGGAATTCCATCACCTCCACTAGCTTTGTTTGAAGTGACACTTCCTGAGGTCCACTTGACTTCGCATTCCAGGATGTCTGGCTCTATGTGAGTGATCACACCATCATAGTTATCTGCGGCATGAAGATTTTTGTGTAGTTCTTCTGTGTATTCTTGCCACCTTTTTTTATTTTTTTTGAAAAGCCCTTAACATTTAATGAATTTCCCAGCATGTGGCTTCAAGGCACCAGGACACAAGCCCCACCTACACCCTTAATTTTCTCCTCAGCTCTTCTGCTGAAGAATTTGGCCTTCACGATGACAGGCTGCTTTGGGAGCTTTCCTTTCCCCAGAACTTTGTAGTAACCTGATCGCAGCAAATCAATGATAGGAGCAGCTCCTGTCTTGTTCTTGGCAGCATTTACTCGTGTCTGCTCACTAACCAAGGTCCACAATTTATCAAGTTTGATAGTCGGGCAGAAACTCTGGTTCCTCCTTAAGTGGTAATGCCTCATACCAACTTTCCCGAAGTATCCTGGGTGATATTTGTCAAAGCTGATCCTGTGATGATGCATGCCACCAGCATTACCTCAGCCTCCTGGGTGTTTCCGGTGTTTGCCGATGCGGCCATGGCCGTGGCTCACGTGACCCCTAAGTTTCCGGGTCTTCCTTAGTCTGGATGGCAGGTTGGCGGCCTAGATGAAAGAGCACCACCTCTTTTTAGTATCTTTTGCTTCTGTTAGGTCCATACCATTTCTGTCCTTTATTGTGACCATCTTTGCATGAAATGTTCCCTTGGTATCTCTAATTTTTTTGAAGAAATCTCTAGTGTTTCCCATTCTATTGTTTTCCTCTATTTCTTTGCATTGATCACTGAGGGAGGCTTTCTTATCTCTCCTTGGTGTACTTTGAAACTGCATTCAGATGGGTATATCTTTCCTTTTCTCCTTTACCTTTAGTTTTTCTTCTTTTCTTAGCTATTTGTAAGGGCTCCTCAGACAACCATTTTGCCTTTTTGCATTTGTTTTCTGGGGATGGTCTTGATTACTGCCTCCTGTACAATGTCAGGAACCTCCATCCATAGTTCTTCAGGCACGCTGTCTGTCAGATCTAATTCCTTGAACCTATTTGTCATTTCTACTGTATAATCTTTAGGGATTTGATTTAGTTCATATATGAATGGTCCAGTGGCTTTCCCTACTTTCTTCAATTTAAGCTAGAATTTTGCAATAAGAAGTTCATGGTCTGAGCCACAGTCAGCTCCAGGTCTTGTTTTTGCTGACTGTATAGAGCTCCATCTTTGGCCACAAAGAATATAATCAATCTGATTTCGGTGTTGACCATCTGGCGATGTCCATGTGTAGAGTCTTCTCTTGTGTTGTTGGAAAAGGGTGTTTGCCATGACCAGTGCATTCTCTTGGCAAAACTATGTTAGCCTTTGGCCTGCTTCTTTCTGTACTCCAAGGCCAAACTTGCCTGTTACTCCAGGTAACTCTTGACTTCCTACTTTTGCTTTCCAATGCCCTATAATGAAAAGGACATCTTTTTTGGGTGTTAGTTCTAGAAGGTCTTGTAGGGTTTCACAGAGCCATTCAACTTCAGCTTCTTCAGTATTACTGGTTGGGATATAGATTTGGATTACTGTCATGTTGAATGGTTTGCCCCGGAAAGGAACAGAGATCATTCTGTTTTTGAGATTGCACCCAAGTACTGCATTTCAGACTCTTTTGACTATGAGGGCTACTCAAATTTCTTCTAAGGGATTCTTGCCCACAGTAGTAGATATAAATTACCTGTAGATATAAAATATCATCTGAATTAAATTCGCGTATTTCAGTCCATTTTAGTTCACGGATTCCTAAAATGTCGACGTTCACTCTTGCCATCTCCTGTTTGACCACTTCCAATTTGCCTTGATTCATGGACCTAACATTCCAGGTTTCTATGCAATATTGTTCATTGCAGCATCAGACTTTACGTCCATCACCAGTCACATCCACAACTGGGTGTTGTTTTCACCTTGGCTGATGTCTCTTCACTCTTTCTGGACTTATTTCTCCCTTATTCTCCAGTAGCATATTGGACACTTACCTACCTGGGGAATTCATCTTTCAGTGTCAGAAAGATGTCAGAATCTCCAGGGAATTTGACTTTGGAGGCCAGTGGGATTTGATTACAGAACTTACACAGGAATGGGAAAACACTCTTGGAGGGCACAAACAAAACGTTGTGTGCACCAGGTCCCAGGAGAAAGGAGCAGTGACCCCACAAGAGACTGACCCAGACTTGCCTGTGAGTATTTAGGAGTCTCTGGCAGAGGCGTGGGGCAGTGGTGGCCTGCTGCAGGGTCGGGGGACTGAGTGCAACAGTGCATGCATGGGGACTGAGGTCGCTATTATCTTCATTATCTCCACCATAGTTTGTTCTCAGGTCAAACCAAAGGGAGGGAACACAGCCCCACCCATCAACAGAAAATCAGATTAAAGATTTACTGAGCATGGCCCTGCCCATCAGAACAAGACACAGTTTCCCCCCAGTCAGTGTCTCCCATCAGGAAGCTTCCATAAGCCTCTTATCCTTCACCATCAGAGGACAGACAGACTAAAAACCACAATCACAGACAACTAACCAACCTGATCACATGGACCACAACCTTGTCTAACTCAATGAAACTATGAGCCATGCCATGTAGTGCCACCCAAGACGAATGGGTCACGGTGGAGAGTTCTAACAAAACGTGGTCCACTGCATAAGAGAATGGCAAACCACTTCAGTATTCTTGCCTTGAGAACCCCATGAACAGTGTGAAACAGCACTAGTAAATTTAAATCAGGGAAACACCTTAGGTGTGTAGGCAATGTACTTCTTTCCTTGTCCTACATAATCACAGAGCAAAGTTCTGGAGGTTAGTCTTTGTGAAGGAGGAATCAGCCAGGAATTGAACTGCAAGCATCCAGACATCCTAGGGAACTTCTCTTAAGTCCCGAGTCCGATGGAGGCTTTCACAGTAACCTCGCCCTTTGGGACCTGCCTGGAATCCTTGCCAGTATCTGTTACAGAGCCTTCCCTCCTCCAGCACACGGCGCGGATACAGTGCGTGTGAGTCAGTGTGCATGCAGAAAGCGACACTTTCACCTTCATCTGGAGGGCTCAGCGGCCTCCTGACTTGGGGATGTCTCCCTCCCCACCCCACTCCCCAGACAGTTTTGGGTGTGGTGATATACAGCCCTGGACCAGATGACTCTGGCTGCTGCTGCAGGCAGCTTGTGGAGACATCCCTTCTTGGTGAGTGGATTTGATTGACTTGTAGTTGTTGGGTTGATTTTTCCACCCTCAAAGTCACCCAGGCCCGGGTTATCAGCAGAGCTCAGAAGGGTTTGAAACTCCTGTCTCCCACATCAAAGCTCTCTAGACACAGGGACCACCACCCTACTCACTCACCTGTCCGGTGACGTCAAGAGTCTCCCATTCTCTGGCTCATGAACTCTGTCTTGGTAACAGAGATGTTTCACTGCCCGCATCTGCTCTCACGTATGTGTACCATTCTTAATGATGCCCTTCTTCCCTGTTCATGTCTCTGTGGTCCATGTCATCCCACCCCTCAGAGCACGGTGCTTGCTATGTGGAGCATCCAGACCACTGGTGGCCCCCCTCTGAGTGACCACAGCCATGAAGATGATGTAGAGAAAACTGGACGATAGAATGAACCCTAGTGGGCCCTTTGCCCATTGCGATGCAGTTCATTCCTAATTCTGGCACTGGGGGGCCCTGGTCTTTTTACAAGCCCTTGTCCCAAAGCGTTCCCAGGAATGGAAAAAAGAACTCTCTGCTTCAAACCAAGGATCATTTCCTGAGAGTAAATGCTCTGCAATCTCCAACTCATGGATCCTAGGGCTCAGATTCAGGTACAGCTACAACCCAATTATTTTGCGAGGAGCTAAAAGAGCATATATCTTCAAAATGCTACTTTCACAAAGAATATAGAAACCACAAGCTATTCTTCAGACATCGCACATTTAGCAGGGAAAAATGATTATTTTCTCACTAAGAGCTGTATGTGTCCTAACAACATACTGTATGTGTCCTGTCCTGTATGTGCCAGGATAGAATACCACAGCAGGGTTTGTGCCCTTGGCAACACAATGTGCACATTGATTATATAAAAGGCGCCAAGGAGGGCTCAGAGTGAGGACTTGTTATATTTATATCTCTGTGGACAATACTTTTCTTTAAAACCAAAGGTCACATTGATTATTTTATCCAGTTTTGAAATTAGCCCCAAAGATTCTTCTAGTCATAGGAGGAAATTTGAAAGCATCCTGACTGATAAGAGCGTCTTGGGGGCATCAGACTACAGGCGTGACTGTGGGACTCACCCATGCTACGGGCTCACCCTGGTTTGCCTGATAAAGTTCTAGGCTCTTTATAACACTTCACAGAAACTTTTTTCTTTTTTTCTGCAAAAAGCATTGTGGTTTCCCTTTGATTGTTTCAGCTTGAGGCTGAACCTTCGGAAGAGAAACTCGCCCCGTCCAGCCTGGGGGCCAGCCGGCCTGCGGAGGTTGGTCAGGTGGGCAACCATCATCTTAAGTTTCACCTGCTTGTGCAGGACGCGGCTCCAGGAAGTCAGGGGGGTGGGGTCGGCAAGGGGAAACCCGGGGCCTGGGGACCCACGAAGGCCTGGTTCAGGTTCTTATCTGTGAGCAGGGCGGCCCCACGGCGTCCGCAGTCTGACCCCTTGACCCCAGACAGTTTCTGCACGTCCTGGAAGAGGGCGCAGCCACAGCGTTGGATCTGCATTTTCAGGAGGCTCGGGAACCTCCTACTTCTCCTCCATCAATCTGAGGAACTGTGGCCCACCCCCTCTAGAGCCGCCTCGTCATTGGGGTGGAAAGAGAAGCCCTCAGAGGTAGGGTAGGAGGCCCGCAGGTGCATGTTGACCAGGCCGGTGACGCGGTCTCCACTTGGGTAGAGAAATTATACCAAATCTGGGAGCTCACAGCTGGCTGGCAATAAGCAGCTCAGCTCAGAAAATGGTGATGGCTGGTCCCAGAGGCCAAGGACGTTGAGTGGGTGATCCTGGAGGTTACGATTGAATAAAGGTTTGGAGGGTGATTGGAGGCTGAAGGAAGGGGCATCCTGGGTCTGTTCCGACCAAACATTGCGAAAGTTAGAGACAGACCCATGGGATCGCCCAGAAACTTTCATGATATTAAGCCGTGAGATTTCTTCTCCGTGTTTGTTTTTCTGAATTTAACAGGAATTTACCCTGCACGCGTGGTTGGTCACTTGTCATGCGACCCTCTTTGCAACCCTGTGGACTGTAGTCCTCCAGGCTCCTCTGTCTAAGAGATTCTCCAGGCAAGAATACTGGAGTGGATTGCCATGCCCTCCTCCAGGGGATCTTCCCAACCCAAGGATCAAACATGTCTCTCTCGTATCTCCTGCATTGGCGCGCGTGCGTGTGTGTGTGTGTGTGTGTGTGTATGTATGTCTGTGCGTGTTTTACCACTAATGCCACCGGAAGCCTGGAATTTAACTTAGCTGTGTATTTTACTGGGATTGCTGTAGCTGAAATTCAATACATAGCAAACTTCTCAGGTAGTCTTAGAAATGCTTGTCCACTAGAGAAGAAAGACTTCAAGAAACACCAGGAGGAAGAATTAGGACTTACCCAGGACGGCCACACAGCTCGATGATCATCTCTGCCCCTCTGGGTAAAACAAACCATCCAAACAATGGTTAACACTCGAGACAAATAGTTCTTCCCTTCCCCAAACCGTCCTTAATCCACTGTCCCTGAAACTGACTCGGCACACGCTGGCACTCCAGTAGAGACCATCACCTCCCCCAGCCCTGTCGCCAGCTCTGTCCCCTTCAGACTGGGCCCTCACAGCAGGCATTTCCCATAAGGTCGGCTGCCCCTGCGCATGGGCCAATTGCTCCTGTGTGCAACTGGTCTTCAAACGTGGGAGTCTGCCGGTGATGCAAGGTGAGCACCGACTCCTGTTCTGAGCGCCGTCAGTGTAGAACCCTAGGCAGAGGTTGCTGGGCAGAATCGGCCCATCTCCATGGCAACCACTGTCACGGGCCATCTTGTTTGTCATGACCCATACTGTCCCTAACCAGCCAGCTCCCATCTCCATATTAGGTCAAAAGAACCCCGACCAATGACTTAACGCCACCCCTGTCCATAAGAATTTTCTTTATCCCAAGCCTATAAAAATTGGCCAAAACCCCACAAAGGCATCGCCTCTCCCTGTCAGGAAGTCAGCTTGCTGTCTTCTCAGGGCCCTTCACTACCTCTTTCTTTCTTTTGCTCTCAATAAACTCTCTCTTCTAAAATACTGCGTCTGGAAACTCTTTTCCAACCCACGCTCAGACTGCCCCAACCATCAGCACACCATCAAACCTGCAGGGGCGGCGGTAGGTTGGGGAAGGACAGGGTTGTCTCCCAGCCAGGTCGAGGCTGCCTGGTCACACTCTGTCCATGTGCATGATTGTGACTGTGTGTGACCCACACACCAGGCTCTGGGGCCTCCCTCTCCCGTGCCTGTGTGCATTTGTGTCCTCGCACTCCCATCCATTCCCACGAGCCTCTGATGTGTGTCGCATACCCTGGTCGTGTTCTCGTGTCTCACAACTCTCATACACCTCTTCTGTCACGGACATGGAGGAATGTGTGTGTGTGTGTGCAGGCTTGCGGAGGGGTGTCAGCCTGCAGACCCCACCTGTGGCCCCAGGATGTCTGTGCACGACCTCCAAATTGTGCTGAGTGTATCTTCATGTTACTGAGTTCAGCGGTTCATTCCCTTGGCATGCATTGCCAGTGAACACGCCAAGGACTTTCGGGTAATTCAGAGGCATTTATTCCTTGTGACAAGGGGATGGGGAGCTAGCTCGCCGAGCCCTGCACTGGGGAAGAAGTTGTAATCCTGGGGGCATGCATAAATGCATATTCATGAGAGGCTCGGCCCAGGAAACGTCACTGTGGGAGTCAGTGGGCCCCAGGCTGTTTGCTCACAGTGTAGAATCTTTTCTCTGGGGATTCCCTGACACCTTCTCAGCACGCTTGGGCATTTGGAACTTCCAGCAGTGGATCTCCTGCAGTCTCCTGGCACACTCCCCTTAGCAAGCCCCTGATGGTACACTCTTTCTCTGTCCCTTTGAGATACACGGTAAAGCTTTCGAAGTACTTCTCTCATGGCTCAGCGGTTAAAAAACCCCCCAAAAACCCGCCTGCCAATGCCTGTCAGGGAATGTTTAACAGGAGGATTCCTATGTGCTGTTTCTCACAAGTCCTTTGTTTCCTTTTAAGCGGAACAGCACACTGCTCCCAGGAACGGGGATCACTGTGTGAGACAGGCTTGAATCTCCTTTAGTGAACATTCTCTGTATGACAAAACTGCTTAGTCTCCATCCCTTTTCTTGAGATATGGATTGTCTCCTGACCTTGTGACCATCATCATCCCTTGTTCCCTTGGTAACAGTTACTGTACGTTTGGTTTTCTGATCTTTATCATTGATGAAAGAAACTTCTTGTACTACAGCCTATATATACTCACAGAAAAATCTTTTTTTTTTTTTTTTGGATTTAGTCGATTTTATTTACAGCTTTTTTTTTTTTTTATTTCAAAGCATTACACAATTACAGTTTCTCATTTTCTGACCTGCAAACAGATAACCTTAAACGGAAATATTTTTTAAAAAATTATCAAACTAAGTACATCCAGAATGCAACAATTACATATATGACAATTCATTCACAAAGTGTAATTTACCAGGACGTATCCTAAGAATTTAGGAACAGCCAGTCAGTCAGTCAGGAGAAATCTGACCAAATTTAGCAATCAACTATTTACATATTCAAAGACAAATCTATTTAAACTCCCAAACCAGAAGTTTGAAAGTTTTTGTTAAGTTCCCACTGGACAAGAGAGAGGGTGCGATGATTCAGACCTAGCCAGCCTTGACAGTCTTAATCCTCAGGACTGGGCTGCTTCCCCAGTCTGCAACTTAATAGCAAGCATCTCAGTTTGTCAGACATCCAAATATCAAACTCCTGTGCCATTATGCACATAGAAAGTACTGATTAATTAAAAAATGGTTAAAGCACCTTTGCTCCATCAAGGCTTGGGTCCCCGTGTCTTTCTCTCTCTCTCTGTCTCTCCAGCTGATTCCCTGGAGCACAGAGACCCGTCTTGCTCACTCTCCTGCCCAGGCTTCTAAGACTCTGTCAAGAAGGCGCTCTGCTTTCATCCCCTCGAGAGGGCGCCCGGTGCCTTCGTGAGAGACGCAAGTCCTGTGTCAAGGACTTTATTGGTTTTCTGAATAAACCAGGGGGTATCAGCCTCTTTCTCTCTTTCACTTTCTTATCATCGCCTCCAGACCGCCAGGTCCTGGTCCATTAAAGGACCCCAACACCAATGCCAGATACACAAGAGACGTGGGTTCAATCCCTGGGTGGGGAAGATCCCCCTGGAGAAGAAAATGGCAAACCCACTCCAGTATTCTTGCCCGGCCCATCGACCAGCCGCCATGGGGAGTGGGACAGGGTCTCCCGAGACCGGCCCGACCCGGCCTGCCTGCAGGCAAACCAGGAAACCTCGAGGCCGGGCTCTGCCTCCTCTACCCTTAGGCCCCAGGGTCTGGGACAGCGGGAGGGCCTGGGGGCCCAGACTCTGACGTGCGGGGCGGAAGCAGGGGCGGCTTGATCTCAGTGTGGTGTTTTTCTTTGCAGGAAACTAGCGGTGTGCCCCCGCCCACTGGTGGCTCAGTAGTAAAGAACCTGTCTGCAACGCAGTAGACGCGGGTTGGAGCCTTGGGTTGGGAAGATCCCCTGGAAGAGGAAATGGCAATGCACTCCAGTATTCTGGCATGTAGGGCCACAGTCCATGGGAACACAAAGAGTTCTCACAACCAAGAGTTTTTTTTTCCCCCTAATATTTGGAGCCACCTCTTTAGAAATGGGAACCATCAAGGAAGATGGGGCCTCCAGATCCCTGCCTCCCGACGTGTAACAGTGGCATCATGCTCCAGCATGAGAACTTCTAGGATTCTTCTGGATACAGGCAAGTGGCTCCTCTAGTATCATCTAAATTTCCAGGCACATTCAGGATAAACTAACAAATGGAGTTTTGTCAAGCCTCCTCTCCCTTGAAGACAAATGAGCATTCTTCCTGAGTTCCTGCGTGTAATGGGCCTCTAACTGGTAATGGGCCTAGTGGAAAACCACTAGACTATTCATGTATGACCTAAATCAAATCCCTTACGATTATACAGTGGAAGTGACAAATAGATTCAAGGGATTCGATCTGATAAGAGTACCTGAAGAAGTATGGATGGAGGTTCAAGACACTGTACACAAGGCAAGGATCAAAACGATCCTCCTCTCAAAAAAAAAAAAAAAAATCGCCAAGAAAAAGAAATGTAAAAAGGCAAAATGATTATGTGAGGAGGTCTTACAAATAGCTGAGAAAAGAGGAGAAGCTAAAGGCAAAGGAGAAAAGGAAAGATATACCCATTTGAATGCAGAGTTCCAAAGAAGAGCAAGGAGAGATAAGAAAGCCTTCCTCAGTGACCAGTGCAAAATAGAAGAAAACAATACAATGGGAAACACTAAAGCTCTCTTTAAGAAAATTAAGAGATACCAAGAAAATATTTCATGCAAAGATGGGCACAATAAAGGACAGAAATGGTATGGACAAAACAGAAGCAGAACATATTAAGAAGAGGTGGCAAGAATACATAGAAAGAAAGTGAAGTTGCTTAGTTGTGGCTGACTCTTTGCAACCCCGAGGACTGTAGCTGGCCAGGCTTCACCATCCATGAAATTTTCCAGTCAAGGATACTGGAATGGGTTGCCATTTCCTTCTCCAGGGGATCTTCCCAACCAAGGGATCAAACCCAGGTCTCCTGCATTGCAGGAAGACTCTTTACCATCTGAGCCACCAGGAAAGCACAAAAAAGATTCTAATGACCCAGATAATCATGGTGGTGTGATCACTCACCTAGAGCCAGACATCAATGAATGCAAAGTCAAGTAGGCGTTAGGAAGCATCACCACAAACAAAGCTAGTGGAAGTGATGGAATTCTAGTTGAGCTATTTCAAATCCTAAAAGATGATGCTGTTAAAGTGCTGCACTCAATATGTCAGCAAATTGGGAAATTGCAGCAGCGGCCACAGGACTGGAAAAGGTCACTTTTCATTTCAATCCCAAAGAAGGGCAATGCCAAATAATTTTCAAACTACCATAGAATTCCACTCATTTCACACGCTAGCAAAGCAATGCTCAAAATTTTCCAAGCCAGGCTTCAGCAGTATGTGCACAGTGAACTTTCAGATGCTCAGGCTGGATTTAGAAAAGGCAGAGGAACCAGAGATCAAATTGCCAACATCTGTTGGATCACTGAGAAAGCAAGAGGGTTCCAGAAAAACATCTACTTCTGCTTCATTGACTATGACAAAGACTTTGACTGTGTAGATCACAACAAACGGTGGAAAATTTTTCAAAAGATGGGAATATCAGATCACCTGACCTGCCTCCTGAGAAATCTGTGTGCAGGTCAGGAAGCAACAGTTAGAACTGGACATGGAACAACAGAGTGGTTCCAAATAATGAAAGGACTATGTCAAGGCTGTACATCGTCACCCTGCTTATTTAACTTCTATGCAGAGGACATCATGAGAAACGCCGGGCTGGATGCACCACAAGCTGGAATCAAGATTTCTGGGAGAAATATCAATAACCTCAGATATGCAGATAATACCACTCTTATGGCAGAAAGTAAAGAGGAACTAAAGAGCCTCTTGATGAAAGTAAAAGAGAATGAAAAAGCTGGCTTAAAACTCAACATTCAAAAAAGAAGATCATGGCATCCAGTCCCATCACTTCATGGAAATAGATGGGGAAACAATGAAAACAGTGACAGAGTTTATTTTGGGGGGCTCCAAAATCACTACAGATGGTGACTGCAGCCGTGAAATTAAAAGACACCTGCTTCTTGGAAGAAAAGCTATGCCAACCTAGACAGCATGTTAAAAAGCAGAGACATTACTTTGCCAACAGAGGTCCAGTCTAGTCAAAGCTATGGTGTTTCCAACAGCCGTGTATGGATGTGAGAGTTGGACTACAAAGAAAGCTGAGCACTAAAGAATTGATGCTTTTGAACTGTGGTGCTGGAGAAGACTCTTGAGAGTCTTTCAGACTGCAAGGAGATCCAACCAGTCCATCCTAAAGGAAATCGGTCCTGAAATTCATTGGAAGGACTGATGTTGAAGCTGAAACTCCAATACTGTGGCCACCTGATGTGAAGAACTGACTTAATGGAAAAGACCCTAATGCGGGAAAGACTGAAGACAGGAGAAGGGGATGACAGAGAATGAGATGGTTGGATGGCATCACCGACCTGATGGACATGAGACACAGCAATCTCCAGGCATTGGTGATGGACAGGGAGGCCTGGCGTGCTGCAGTCCATGGGATCACAAAAAGCTGGACACGACTGAGTGACTGAACTGATCCAGTGGACTATTAGCTATAAAAAAGGAACAAAGTAATACCATTTGTAGCAACAAGGATGGACCTAGAGATTGTCATGTAGAGTGAAGTAAGTCAAACAGTGAAAAACAAATACCATATGATGTCCCTTATATGTCAAATGTGAAAAAAGAAGGAAAAAAAACAACAAATAAACTTGTTTACAAGGCAGAAATCGACCCACATATGTGAAAAACAAACTTGTTACCAGTGGGGAAAGCAGGGATGGAAAGGAGAGAGAAGTATGTAAACTGGGATTGAGATACACAAACTACTATATATAAGTCGTCATGGTGAAATGAAGTGAAAGCCATTCATTCATGTCTGAGTCTTTCATCCCCATGGGAAAAACAGCCCATGGAATTCTCCGGCCAGAATACTGGAGTGGGTAGCTGTTCCCTTCTCCAAGGGATTTTCCCAAGTCAGGAATCGAACCAGGGTCTCCTGCATTGCAGGCAGATTCTTTACCAGCTAAATACCAGGGAATATATATGTGTGTGTGCACATATATATTCATGGTGAAGGGGTTTGTATAACTCAACGAAGCTCTGAGTCATGCCGTGCAGGGCCACCGAGACAGATGGGTCAGAGGCAAAGTTCTGACAGAACACTGTCCACTGGATGACAGAACAGTAAACCACTACGGTATTCGTCAGATGTTTTCCACATAATTGGCAAAAAAAAGCAAGAAAGGAAAGGAGGGACTTCCCTGTCGACCTAGTGGTTAAGAATCTGTCTGCCAGTGCAGGGGACACGGGTTCGATCCCTGGTCCAAGCAGATTCCACATGCTGCAACTACCGAAGCCTGCTTGACCTACAGTCCGTGCTCTGCAACAACAGAAGCTTGCCTACCACAACGAAGAGCAGCCCCTGCGCACTGCAACTAGACAAAGCCCTTGGGCAGTAAAGAAGACCCAGTGCAGTAAAAATAAATCAATTAAAAAATCAAATAAAGGAAATGTTTACTTAAAATATTAACCAATACATTAACTTTCTGAAGACAGGTAGAGCTGTTTTGAAAGAACCCCACAGGCAGCTTCTGAGATCCGATGTATATACCACTTTTGACCTGAGCAGTGAATAGATATTAATTTTACAGCTTATTCAACTGCACATTGAAGTTCTTGGCACTCCCCACCACCGCACAGGTCATATTTCAAAATTGAGAGCCAAGGTTTTGGGGGACAAAGAAAAATAACTATCGTTTCCCTGATGGCTCCGTGGTAAAGAAGGGGCCTGCCAATGCAGGAGACATCAGTTTGATCCCCGGGTTGGGACGATATTCCCTGGAGAAGGCAATGGCAACTCACTCTGGAATTCTGGCCAGGAAAATCCCAAGGACAGAGGAGCCTGTGGGCTACAGCACACAGGCCCTAGACTTTTAGAAACCACATAACTTGGGCATGTACATGCTTGAGCTTGTTCAGTCATGTCCAACTCCTTGCCCTCTTCCAGGAGATCTTCCTGACGGAGGCATCGAACCCACACCTCCTCCTGAGTCTCCTGCATTGGCAGGCGAATTCTTTATCTCTGGGCCACCTGGGACGCACCCATGTAATTTAATAAATTAATAAAAAATATTTCTCTCTGAGAATCTTTGGCCTTCTAAAGCATCTTAAAGGTAGCTGGAGGTTGAAAGAAATTTTAGAATCTATCAAATACTTAACCAAAGTAAAAAGACTTCAACAGCAAACACAGATCACTTAAAGGCAAAGGAATGCACAAGCTGTTATCAAAAGCAGTATTCCAAGAAAACTTTGAAGGGAGAAACAGACTCCGGTCTTGTTCTAGTCCCTTCCCAACAAAATCCATTTACCCAACTAGATTTAATCCAATCTAAGAAAATCCTGCTGGTACCCAACTCTAAAAACATGGACTTTCTTATGGAAACTAGCTCAGGGTTGCACCGAGCACCTTTAGTCTCCTAAATAAAATACCTCTTGTCTCTCTCTGTCAAGGGAAGCCAATATTCACTAATTAGTATTTCAGTATCTTATTTTCTCCGGGCTTCCCAGGTGGCTCCGTGGTAAGGTATCCGCCTGTCAATGCAGGAGACGCCGGTTCTGGAGAAGGGAAAGGCAACTCACTCCAGTATTCCTGCCCGGGGAATTCCGTGAACAGAGGAGACGGGTGGGCTACGGTCCACGAGGTCGGAAGAGTTGGACACGACTGAACGACTAAACAACAGCAACAGGAGACCACAGATAAAGAACAAAAGCGCTGCTGAGTGAGAAGAGTTGGCGGCCGAAGACGCGGCACTTACCTGAATGGGATACACCTTCGCCGAGCTGGGGGCCAGCGAAGTTTGTTGGCGAAGACGCGGCCGAGCAAAAAGGCACCTTCCGGCCGGAGATAGAGTCAGCCCACGCCAATCCTCAAATCAAATTAAGCAGCGGGCACAGCGCTTCTCAACTCCCCGACCTCAGCGGGCCAGCGAGCCGTGCTTTCCCACCAGCGCGCAGTAGCGCGAGAGCAACTGGCCTGTAGATCCCGGAAGGCCCGCCCACACACCGTCCGCTAGAACGGAAGTGCCTCTGTCCCGAGCTGTCATTGGTCCGGAGACGCCGGGAAATAGTTCCTTATTTTCGTGTCCTGTGGAATTGGCAATTGGCGAAGCTCCCCATTTGCGGTAAATGTCCCACCTCAGCACCAGGCTGGCTGAGTAACAGAGTCCTGAAGCTCTGAGGACGGGGCTGAGGTTTCACGCTTCCTAAAGAGGATGAACCGAAATTTCCATGGAACGTGGCCTTAGCTGATCACAGAGAGGTGGCCAGACATAGTATTTCAGGTGCTTCCAAACCAACAAAACCAAGTGGGTCCATGATACCAGCTTATCACTCAGATATAAAGTGCATCCACTTAATGCTGTTTTAACTTTTTGTGACCGCATGGACTGCACCATGCCAGACTCCTCTGTTCTCCACTATCTCCCGGAGTTGCCCAAATTCATGTCCACTGAACGGGTGATGCTATCTCATCCATGCATAGCTGGAATCTGATAGACATTGTGTTACTGCTCTTCCAGTGGATGTAGGCTAAAGTTTTAGACTCAATTTATGAGTTGCATTCTATTAGGTCAGAGTCAAGAGAAAAGACTCCAGACACGGTCATGGTGAACAAGACAGAGGAAGGATGTGGGGCGACAAGATGCCGGTGGACCATGTTTTTCTGGTTCCCTCAGAAAACAGCAGAGCCGGTGATGGTGTCCCATTCGGGAAAACCATTTTTGTATCTGCGAAGAAACGTGTAATGCACACACCAATTACCTCACCTTTTTGCTAACTGATCGCCTGTCCCCACACCTAAAACCACGCTCTCTCTTTGTCCCCTAAATACCACAAGCACCTGGCCTCCAGGAAGGCAGATATGAGACTGTCTCCTGGCTTGGCTGCATTGTGAATGAACTTCCTCCCCTGCAACCCTTTGTATGTCAGCATTTGGTTTCTTGCACCTCTGTTGCAGTAAAAACTTAATATTCATAACATAGAATTGCCCACAATTGGAGTGCTCATATCAGGGAAATTGATATGACCATCAAAACTGGGGTGGGTATATTTTTTAATACATGTCTAGGCATAAAGTAATGGAAACTGTGTTAATAATGACGACTAGGTGAATAATATTGTGAGCACAAATATTTATTCCATCCAGCAAACTCACTGAAGAAAAGTTCCAACAGATTTTTGCTTTCTCAGTTACTAATAAAAGACTCACATTTTATCATAGACACATACCTGGCAAATGAATATAAGAATGAATCATTCGGGAACTGCAGTCAGCATAGTGAGATACAGCTACATTTTATTTTTGGCTTCATTGGGTCTTCACTGCTGCACAGTCTTTCTCTAGTTTCAAAGAGGAGGGGCCACTCTTGATTGAGCTGTAAGGGCTTCTCATGTTGCAGAGGATGGGCTCTAGGTGCGTGGGCTTCAATATTTGCAGCAAACATGCTCAGTAGTTGCATCACATGGGCCCTAGAGCATGCAAGCCTCAGTAGCAGTGGTGCACTGGATTTAGTTGCCCCACGTGAATAATCTTCCCAGGTGAGGGATCAAGCTCATGTTCCGTACACTGGTAAGCTGACTCAACCACCAGACCACCAGGGAAGTCTACCTCTAAACTTTTTAATGAAAGTGAAAGTGAAGTCGCTCAGTCACATCCAACTCTTTGCAACCTCATGGACTGTAGCTTACCAGGCTTCTCTGTCCATGGGATTTTCCAGGCAAGAATACTGGAGTGGGTTGCCATTTCCTCCTCCAGGGGATCTTCCCAACCCAGGGATCGAACCCGGGTCTCCTGCATTGTGGGCAAACGCTTTACCATCTGAGCCACCAGGGAGCCCTTGTTGTAATACTCAAAATACTGGCCATACCAACCAACTACTAGCGATAAATACAAGAAAACTGGAATGCTCCAATATCGATGGGATGGCAATAGGGTATAATCATTGACTTTTGAGTATGAAACCACATGGTCATATAATTTTATGTATATCTTCATGTTAAGTTTATCTGTAATAACCAAAATCCCACCCTTTTAAAGACTAATGGAGGGACTTCCCTGGTGTCCAGTAGCTAAGACACCACACTCCCAGTGTAGGGAGCCCAAGATCAAACCCTGGTAAGGGAACTAGATTCCCCGTGATGCATCTAACAGGTCCCATGGTGCAACTAAATATACTGTGTGCCTCATTTAACCAGGCACAACAAAATACATTAAAAAAAAAAAAAAAAAAAAAGACAGGTAAACAATCAATAGGTGGTATATCCAAATAGTGTATTTTTCAGAAAAATAGAATTACTCGTAACAGCAAATCATTCTCCAAGTAATTATGCATCATGAAAAAAAGATACAAAAGTAAACATTAAGACCCCAATGATATTGTCTAGAAATTACACAGAAAAATTACATAGGAAAAAAGTAAATCAATACTAGTTGCCTGTGACTTCTAAAATGGACGTTAGAAGGTGCATATGGGAGTGACGGATGTTTGTAATAATGATGATAGTTCTGTGGATTTACACATATTAAAACTTACCAAGGTGTATATTGTAGTGATTTTCATTTCAATGCATACCAACAGCACAATTTTAATAGAAATTGGCACCACATAAAAATCTGAGTTTTTTTTTTCCACAGATGGGTGGCTTGTAGATCTTAGTTCTCTGTCCAGGGATCAAACTCAGGCTCCTGGAGGTGCAAGAGCAGAGTCCTGACTGCTAGAGAAATCCCTGAAACTGATTCTGAATCTCCTTTTGAGTAGCACTCTGGCGACCACACGTTAACATCATGTCTCCTTGTCTCATATGAGGGAGACAATCTTCATTGTCTCCCTTGCAGTAGCAATGAAGGTTGGTGAGCAATGAAAGGTGTTTCCACTTGCGTTATCCAGGAACTCTGCCTGGGTTCTAAAAAATCACATGACTGGACTACAGGATTTTCATTTGCATTCCCCAGTATCTTGAATGTGCAGAAATGGCTCTGAGTTAACAAGGCTTCCCTTGTGGCTCAGCTGGTGGAAGAATCTGCCTGCAATGCAGAAGACCTGGGTTTGACCCCAGGGTTAGGAAGATCCTCTGGAGAAGGGAACAGCTATCTACTCCAATATTCTAGCCTGGAGAATTCCATGGACTGAATGGTCCATGGGGTTGCAAACAGTTAGATACAACTAAGCAACTTTCACCTTCACAATCTGCAGATACTATGGGATGCTAAAATCTTTAATCAGTTTGACAGACTGGGGCCTCTGGAGGAGAGAAACAGCTCTGTAGCTCTGAAAAATTTCTGCAAAACCCTGATCATAAACAGCCAAACTCACATTTTTGGATGCAGCTTTAGAAAAGACCCTTTCATACCTGTTTTCTAGTCACTTACTCCCTTTGAATGCCCTGATGGTTTCTGTATCAAGTATGATTTCCTGCTAATGTTTATAACCCAACACTCAGCAACACCAGCCTGCCACATTGTGGATATTATGGCACATGACTCTGTTCCACCTACAGGACTTCTTTCCTTGAACTATACTGGGGACATGATATGACATCCCATGTGAGAAAGAGAACAGTTTATGCTGCTCCAAAAAAGTCACTGGTGGCTCTCACTTGTCCTCATCTCAGGATAACTTCAGGACCCACCTAAAATTCTCACCCAGGTCTCAACATTAGTCTCAAGGAACCCTGCAGTCCACCCCAGAAGGTCTTGGACAACAATGCAAAGTAGACCCAAACTAGAGTGAACACTATTCTCTGTCATGATACTATTCTCAGTGAGGAATACAAAGATAGGAACACACACAAATGCAGTGGCTTAAAAAAAGTTTTTATTTATTAAAAGAGAATTGCTTAGAAGAAAGCAGTTGTCAAGCAGGGTGACTTGAAGATAGAAACATCTGTCATAAGTATGACATGACTCAATGCCAAAGAAAGTAAACCTCTGTCAGTAGCCATCAGCACCCAGAGTGCATGTGCAAGGTCAAAGCTGCTTAGTTCCTTTCCTAGGCAGTTGATAGGATCTAAGAGCATGACACCGCCCAAGTGCTCAGGTTACACGTGCTTTCCTTCAGGGGACAGGAGAGCACAAAGGTCTACCTACCCTGATCACACTGAGGGGACTGACGCCCCAAAGAGGATCTGTCACTTGGTAGAAGAAACTCACAAAGACCAGAAGTCTGGCAAGGCTGCTGCACAGGTTAGGAAGTAGATCTGAGCTTCTCAGAAGCTTCCAATGAACCAGGTAACCACAGGCCATCTCCATACTAGGGCTGTGCAGATGGATGGCATTCAACTTCCAGGTGATGATTCCCTTACAGAGCCTGTTCAGTAAGATGTATTCACTAAGAACACAGCTCATTTGCTGGTCTCTTCCTCTAGTTTGAAGGCCTTTCTCAACTATGAACTTTGTGGTGACAGATGAGGTTAGACCTTCAGTGGAAACTTTCCTACATGCTCTGTATTCTTGGCTCTACCTGGGCCATGATGGTTCTGGTGCTTGGAGTAGACTTTTGACCAACACACACACACACACGTTTCCACAGTACTGTACTTGTGAGGCCTTTCTGTGGTGTGAAAGTTTCTTTTCAGGTGCTTTGCCTTAAGACTTCTCCACAGTCAGTGCATTTAGGTAGCTTTTCTCCAGTGTAAATTCAGGTGCTTAATAAGACTAGTTCTATCCCTAAAGCATTTCCCACATTCACTACACATATAAGGTCTTTCTTCAGTGTGGACTCTCTGGTGTTTAGTAAGAACAGACTTTTGGCTAAAACATTTCCTGCATTCACTGCACTCAAAAGTCTTTGCTCCAGTATGAATTCTCTGGTGGCCTTGAAGGTGGGCCTTTTGTCTAAATGACTTCCCACATTCACTACACTCATAAGGCCTTTCCCCACTGTGAATTCTTCTATGCATAAAAAGGCTGGAGAAGTACCTAAAGGCTTTCCCACACTCACTGCACTCATAAGGCCACTCTCCAGTGTGGACTCTCTGGTGTTGATCAAGCATGCGTTTACAGTTATAAGTTCTCCCACATTCTTCACATTCATAAGGCCTCTCTCTGGTGTGCACTCTCCAGTGCTGATCAAGTTTGGTTTTAGTACTAAATGTTTTCCCACATTCACTGCACTCATATGGTCTGGCTCCAGTGTGAATTCTTTGGTGCACAACAAGTTGGGAGTGTTGCCTAAAGAATTTTCCACATTCTCTACACTCATAAGGCCTTTCCCCTGTGTGAATTCTTCTATGTATAGCAAGGCTGAAGCTGCATCTAAAGACTTTCCCACATTCGCTGCATTCATAAGGCTTCTCTCCGGTGTGGACTCTATGGTGCTGAGCAAGCCTGGACTTCCGGTAGAAGAGTTTCCCACATTCATTGCACTTGAAACGCTTTTCTCCATTGTGAAACTCTGCTACAAACTCCATCATTTGTGATTTAACCTGGTGCTGGACATGGTCAGAGTTACCAGGGAAATCCTTCCTCGCCTCTTGGCACATAAAAGCCTTCTCCAATGCATGGACTGTGCAGTTCTTCATTAAGGCCTTACCCAAATCTCTTCTCATGAGCTTCTCTCCACCGTGGGATTTCACATCTGTCCCACACACTGTCTGGCCAGGGTTTGTTCGCAGGACCTCGGGTCCACACAAACCACCTTCTAAGGCCAGGTTACCCATCTCCCAGGGACAGACCTTCTGGCTGGACAGGTCTGTCTTTTTGGTATTTCTCTGTGGCACTTCTACAGAAACATTCTGCTCAGAAGGTGTCTGTTCATCCTCTGCTGTAAGCCAACACCCTGTAATTTAAAAAAAAAAACAAAAACCTGGTAGTGAACTTCATGGAGAAAAATGTAAAAAAGGCAACTCCATCACAAACATATCTGACATAGAAAGAATAAACCCAACAGGAAAAACGCACTGTGGGCAGGACAGGAAAGCCCCAATCTGCTGTACTGGGCCTCTGCAGGTCACGGAACAGTGAAGATTCATCAGGCAAACATATAAAGATAGGAGGTAGTGCACAGAAGAGCCACAAGCAGACAATACACTCCTACAGGAACAGTTTTTGCCAGGGCCTTGGCTGCTGGTGACACTTGTGTGCTATGTGGAAAGCTATGTCCAGGCCCAGGATATTCTGATTGTCACTGAACAGTTGGTGTTTAGGACTATTTCAATGCTAGATGCAGGCTTCGTGACACATTAGCATAGGTGAAAAATGGAAAGCATGAGAGTGAGGATGCTGAGGAATAATGAGGAGTGGAAGACAGATGTGAGAGATAATCCTGGGTTGGAAGCTAGAGTAGAAATCACAGAAGGAATCTGTCAGGAAGTGAGGAGAAACAGAAATGAGATAATCAGCCACTGGTCGTGGACTGCAAACAGTGTTAGGGCCAGGGGAGGCTTCAAATCTGATTTGAACCTAGCCATATCATTTCCTCCCCGTGCTGCCAATCACCAGGGCCAGACCCACTTTGAGCCCTTCTTCCTGTCGCTAGAATCAAGTCCATTTTGGTCCTATATAACAAAGATTCTCCACTCAACTCCAACTGGACAATAACATGGGACCTAGAAGATGCAAGTGCTAAGAGAAAGAAAGGACAGGTGAGTGGTCAGTACTGGCCCAGGAGTCCAAAATAATAGTACAAAGAATCTGCTATGATGGTTTCACAGAAACAGCCAAGAGTACTTCCTAAATAGGGAACACGTTGGATCCTAACAATTCCTGGAATAGTGAGCCCCAGGAAATGCCAGCTGGAAGGGAAAAGACTCGAGCATAGAGGTGCAGAGGTCTACAGAATCAACTTAGCAGGCAGTGGTTGAGAGGAATGGAACTCACTGAGCTGATTCAAATCATTTGACCTATAACAGCTTCACTGAGAACATTTCAGAATAGCTGGCATGGGGGCTACTTGTAAGCATTGAGAGAGAGGTGCCCACTGTCCAGCTGTTAAGACAAACAGACTTGCCTTTGGAGAAAGGGGAAAGGCAGAAATCTGGTCAGATTGCCAGGACAGGGGTGAGGGCCTTACCCAAGGATGCAACCAGTGTGAAGTTCTCTAGCATAACATCGTGGTACAGGAGTCTCTGGACTTCACCAATGAGCCTCCATTCCTCTTGTGAAAAGTACACAGCCACGTCCTCAAAGGTCACAGGACCCTGGGATGATGGGGACAATGTGTGCATAAGCAGCCTCTCTCCCCAGGACCCCGTTAAGTACCCTAACCCAGTCCATACTCTGGGGTCATCATCCTCCCCAGGTCCCTGATTCAGAGAGCAGTGCTTCCTTGAACACCAACTCCAACCCCCAGCAAGAACACACAGGTCTAAAGACAGATGACTTCTAGGCTGTGGGCATGGCATGCAGGACCCCTTCCCTCTCTAGCAAGACAACAGCCTGACAGTCCACAGGGTGATCCACTCCAGACAGCAGCAACTTGAACCCACCCTCCCTATTAACGGGGCTCTGGGTCAACTAGTTCAGACACCTTCCCCACAAGCATATCACTCAGTGGACCTTCTCAGACATCTGACCCCCATCATCACCACCTGGACCACAAAGTTGGCATATCTCCTGTCTCCTCATATACCCTTCTGCACATGGCAACAGAAAATCCTTGTCAATGTAACAGGTTCCCAGCATATCCCAACTCTTTACTGGGAGATCCCCAGCCCTGTTCTGAAGGTTTCCCCACCAGCCCTTGGTCCTGACTTTATCCTCAGTCACAACACGCATATCTAGATACCCCTGGTCCAGTTACACTTCCATCCTGCACATTATGTCTTTTCAACAATTACAATCTTTGTTCATATAACACCCATTTAAAATGATGTTACATGAACATACCTGCTTGACACATCTTCAGTAAACTCATCTGACATCCTGTCACAAACTTTCCCAGTTCCACCACAAAAGCCTGGTGAGTCATAGGAAGGGAAGTATGCACCAGCCTGACTTTGCTATCACTTCATCTCCATTTCTGCTTTCCTTCTGCATCAATTTCAAAGCCATTCCCCCAAAGAAACCTGACCTACTATCTGGACTTCCCCTTCCCTTCTTGCTGATGACCACTCCTCTTGTCTGTCTTGTGACAGTACCCCCTCTCCTCCTCTGTCCTCTAATGGCATCCCGAAGCCTCCCCAGCACTCTAGATCTACATGTTCAGCCATCCACTTGTCTCCTACAGTTGGAAGTCACTGGAACATCTGAGGCTCAACAGGGCTGAAACTCAATTCCTAATATTCTTACTGAAAACCACTGACTTTCCCAAATCAATTGATGACACTTCCACTCTTCCAGATGCAAATAAAAAGACTTTGGATGCATGTGACCCCTCCACATTGGAAAATCTGGTTAGCTTCTACTTAAAAGCCAAACATTCCTCCTACCTTCATATCCATCACTTTGATCTAGCTATAACCAATGCAAATCTGGAAAATTAAGACAGTCCTTTGATTATCTCCTTGTCTTCCTCTCCCCCAAGTGGTTGTGCACTCTGTAGCCAGAGGCAGCCTCTTAAAACCTAAGTCACATCACTTTTCCTCTCTATTCCAAAAATTCCATTTCCACTATCATTCTCAGAACAGAAACCCATCTTCGCATACTACCAGTCTACCCTAACTCTGGTCCCCTTGCACTCTGTTCTTACCAGACATTAACAGAGACATACAAATTCTAAAACACACCCATCTCAACTGCATGCTCAAGCATCTGTGTGGACTTCCCCATGAACTTAAGACAACTTTTCATATCTCAGTCCAGTGGCTGCCCAAAATGGTAATCTCTTCAGGTTATCTCTGACCTGGACTTGTAAACCTGGGCTGAGGGTTTCTGAACGGTTTCCAGGCACTAAGTCCAGGAAGAATAGCAGCAAAACACTTCCAGGACCCTGACACTCACCAGTGAACAGTCCATAAGTGGTTCCGCTGAACGTGGAAAAAGCAGGGCAATGTAACTTTAATTTCCACCAGCTACACAGACAAAAAAGATGATTAATGAGCGAACCATTTAACATTTAAGGCAAAGACAAATACTCAAGGGAAGACAAAAGCATGTAAAAGATGAGCTATGGAGTTATGCAATAAAGTCATGTGGATATCTTGAGAAAAGGTTTTCCAAGAGTGGGACAAACAAGTGCAAAGCCTATCAGTCATGTCTGATGTGCCTGAATAGTATCCATGAATCTAGTAGACTGGAGCTCAATAATCCAGAAGAATGAGGTATCGGGTTGCAGATGAAATGCTTGTGAAAGGTCATATACGACTGTTACAGATCTGTGTATGCGTGCTCAGTCACTACAGTCGTGTCTGACTCTTTGGGACCCAATGGGGTATAGCCCTCCAGGCTCCTCTGTCCATGGGATTCTCCAGCCAACAATACAGGAGTCAGTTGCCATGCCCTCCTTAGGGACCTTCCCTACTCAGAGATCAAGCCTGCGTCTCCTAGATTGCAGGCAGATTCTTCATTGCTGAGCCACCGGGGAAGCCCCTATTATAGCCGTAAGCCAGGTATTAATATATTAATATATCAAAATAAAGTATATCTGTTTCTGACACTTCCATTTGACTGCCTTCTATTTTCTCCCTTGCCAATAAAACATTTTTCATAGATTACTGCAGTTTGACCTAACTTCTAAACAGTTTATGATTCCTTTTCCAATTTTACTTCGGTAATCTTAAAAATTGTTTTTCAAAAAATTGCTATACACTAAGTTCTGATCTAAAATTATTAGAACATTATATAATAGAATTCAAGACGTTCAAACAGACTAAAACAATGTTACAAGAAAAAAATGAGATCAGAAAATTAATCTGTGATAAACGGGTTGTTGCTAGAATCTAAAACTGCTTGGCCTCCAACAGCTTGAGATAACTGGACATCACTGATGACTCTTCAAACTCAAAACTGAGAAAAAAACCTATAGGACCTGACCTTTATTCCACCCTCATTATATAAACATGGAAATATCTTCTTGAATTCTAAACATCTTGATAGGAATGCCAAGCATTATAACATTCTACCATCACAATGATTAATTTAGTCTCCCTGAAAACAAATATTTTAACAAGATATGTTAATCATTTTCTCTTTCAATATCATCAGAGGATGATGATTTAATAGTAAAATAAGTATTACTAGTATAGTACAATCACCAAAAAAGCAGAAAACCTCGAAGTGGCTGTATACTGTAACTTTATACTGTATACTGTACAGTGGCTGTAAAACTGTTAACTTTACATAATGCATGAGAGTGTATGAAAACACAACTGCTGCTGCTGCAGCTAAGTCACACAACTACGGGATCCATTAATAAGTACAATCATCTCATTCAAAGAATTAAGCTAAAATTAATAACATAGAGCAAAAGATCAAAAAGTGGAAACGTTCATTTAAATACACACTAACATGTCCTTTATACACAACAGAACACATGAAAGGTATGGCTAGAATAGCAATGATTATAAATACAGAAAGCCGAGAGAGAGAGAGAAAGCCTTCAAAAGCAGGATTTAGAGACATTTTACTCACTCACTCACTATGTAAAATTACAAAAAACGAAAAATTAGCGGATAGCCATGAAAAAAATGGGAAAAGTCACACCATCTTGTGTAAATGAAGAAAAACATATAATACATATATGATTTCAGTCACAGAAAAGTTTTAAAGCTGACAAAGGGAAACTACAGTCGTCGAATATTTTCCACACAGCTGGCAAAACTATCAAGAAAGTAAAGAAATGCTCACCTGAAACATCAGACAACACCGGAACATTTGGGAGACAGGATAATTGTTTTGGAAGGACCTCCACAGACGGCTTTTGGGTCCTACTTGTATCTCGTTTCTCGACTTGACCAGTGAACGGCGATTAATAACAGCTGCTTTGCAACTGCAGGTGGAAGATCTCAGCGATTTTTTTTTCCACGCAGGTTTTTCAAAATTAGAAAAACAGAGGTTTGGGGAAAAAAATACACACACACACAGGACACTAGTAAGAGAACACAGCTAAGAACAAAAATGTCGCCGAATGCTGAGTTGGCTGAGGGCCCGGAGAGCAGCGTTTACCTGACGCGGACCTGTCAGCACGGCCGTCCCAGCAGAGCCTGAGGGCGGTGGGGCCCGGGCGCGGCGGCGCCGGTCCCGGACCCAAGTCAGAGTCGGGCCGGACGGCGCCACGCAGAGCCTCAGACCCTCCTCAGAACAGCGGGCACAGCGTCTTTATCTGAGGACCTTTAAGACCCAAACTTCCCCAGCGGCTCCCAGATCCCGCCGGAAGACTCGCCCGGACGCCGTCCTCTACAACGTTAGTGCCTCAGTCCTGAGCTTTCAGCATTCCGGGTAATGTAGTTAACAGCGCTCTAGGGCGCTGCAAGGGGCGGTGCTACCGAAGTCAGGGAAAATTCAGCCTCACCCTCTGCCTAACCGGTAAGAACCTAAGGCTCAGAAAACTGGCGGGGTTCACCCTTCTTAAAGGGGACGCACCCAGATTTCCTTGGAACACAGTACTTAAAGGGGACACACACAGATTTCCGTGGAATGTAGTCTATGCTGATTAGAGGGAGGAACCCAGATATTGGGACTTCCCTGGTGGCCCACTGGTAAAGAATCTGCCTTGCAGTGCAGGGGAAGCTGGGGTTGAATCCTTGGTCCCGGAAGATTCCACACGTGGAGGGGCAATTAAGTCCATGGTCAACGAAGTCCACATGCCACTACTAAGACCTGAGGCAGTCAAAAAGAGAGAGAGAGAGGAACCCAGATACAATATTTCAGATGTCTCCCAAACCTGAAAAGCAAATGAGCACATGATACCAGGTTGTCACTCAGACACAAAGTGCATCTAACACACTGTATCTTATTGCTCTACCAATACCTGTATGCTGCAGCTTTAGATTCATGCTTTAGATTTATGAGTGTCACTGTATTTGGTCATGGTCAAGGAAGCACAGAGTAAAGACAGAGCCATAGCAAGCAAGACAGAGGAGGGGTGAGGGGTAACCACAAGCAAGCAGGCCACGTGCTGTGTCTCTGGTAGAAATGTAAACCAAGTGACAATGTCCAATCGACACATATTAATTACTTCACATTTTGATGTGTATTCAGTACTTTTCTAGCAGCTAAGATCTACCTACTTGAAAAGTGATTTCCTGCATGCTATTTTCTCCCCAGACAGTGGCTGTATAGTCTCAGTCCTAGTTTATTTCCAAAGGGGGCAACTGAAGCCTAAGATAAAGGATTGGATTACAAGATCCTCTTTCCTGGCTGGGGACAATATAATTTCACCAGCAAGTGCAGTAAAAATGCAAGAAGAGTTGAAAATATTCGTAAGTGTTATAACTGCTGAAACCAATCATTATTTAATTATTCATTTAGTGGTCAAAATCACTTTTCACCATGTGCATGTTTAGATCTCAGTGAGGTCCCTAGACACAATAATTTTTGACAAGTGAGGGAATGAAGCAGAGCTCACAGTTACCTAGGAAACTCTGCTAACCTGTGATTATAGTTTTGCAACATGTGATCTATTATTAATTTATTTAAAACAATTTTAAGTACACCTTGAAGGGCCATGAAAACAGAGCAAATAGCTTTGCCAGAATACTTAAAAACAAAGTATCTATAGCATCATATTTACTACCGCTATAAAAAAAACAGGTATTAATTATCTGTCCCATTACAAGTACTATTTTGGCTGCATGCCACACATCAAGGGCCACAGAGTCAAAGACTAAAGCCTTCATGAGGCTATCATTCAAGTTAAAGGCAATGGACAGTAAAAATTAATGACAACATAGTCAATTACCTAATACTTTTATGTACTGAGCATTAACCAAAATTTCAGAAATGAAGACCTAATGGAACTAAACAAGCATTTATTGAGGGCTTGTTAGGACAGCAGCCCAGGAGACAGAGATGCGAAAATCACTTAAATTGTTTGACCTTGAACTGAAAAATGGAGAAAGCTTATAATGGCAAAAAATAAAGGCCCGAGTTGGTTCCATAAGTTGTTTGCCAAGAATTAAAATTGGAGCTGGCAACAATCAACAGTGCTTCTATTTATTTATTGATGGCTTCACTGAGTCTTCATTGCTACGTGCGGGCTTTCTCTAGTTGTGGAAAGTGGGGGCTATTCCAGTTGTGGCGTGCAGGCTTCTCACTGCAGTGGCTTCTCTTGAAGAGCATGAGTTCTAGGGCATGGGCTCAGCAGTTGTGGCTTATGTGTTTAGCTGCCCTGAAACATGTGCAATCTTCCTGGAGCAGGGATCAAACCTGTGTCCCCTTCATTGGCAGCCAGATTCTTAACCACTGGACCACCAAGGAAGTCAAGGGTACTTGTAAAGCAAAGATTGGTTTGAGTCTGAAATGGCTGTACAGTTACAAGCGAGAATGTTGAAACTGCAAAGTTGCAGCTAGCAGATATTTTAAACAGTCTAGTGTGTTACTGAACTGAACCTGTTTGCACTCACCTACTTTCTTCTGATTGGTTGGTAGTAAGTTAACAAGGCAATGCTTCAGGAATCTTCATCAGCAATCTTCTGGTTCCAGGAAAGCTCAGGCCAATGTGCTTGTGATCAGCATGCAGTCATCATCCTCAACCTGGGTACAGGTTTCTTTCTGCAAAACACCACAAGGACATGCGTTTGGGAAGCAGTAGACTTCCTCTGATTGCTTTATCACTGACTTATTGTTCAAGGTGTCATAACTTTTCTTACTTGACTGCTTTTCCTTTTTTCTGGACTCTTAGAATCTCTGCTTAGGAACTGCTTAAGACTGCTCTTTGCAACCAGGGAATGTCTAGGAAACTGGAGCCTTTCTCTACAAGCAGCAAATGAGGCTGGGTGGGAGCAGGGTGTCCCTGCTGGTCCAGTGATTAGGTGATTAGGACTCCAAGCTTTCACTGTTGTGGGTGTAGGTTCAATCTCTAGTCAGGGAACTAAGATCCTACAAGTTGTGTGGTGTCAGGGAAAAAAAAAAAAAAGAAAAGAAAAATGAAGGACAAAGATGGAGCTGGGCTGGCCACCAAGTCGGTTCTCACCAAAGGGTTTTCAACACGCATATGGCTACTGGTGACTAGTTAGCACTGTGTTGAACATTGCTGATGGACATAGACATACCTGATTTTCAAGAGCAATGCCTCGCTTCAAGGACTGTAAGAATATGTACAGACTTCGTAACATCTAACATGTAGGTCAAAAGTGAAACACTGTAAAGGGAACAATGAAACAGCACACGTGACCAGTGAAGCCTGTGTAGCTATCACTAGAGTGTAGCAACAAAAAGAAAAATGGGGAAAAAGTGATTTGTGTCCAGTGGTCAAAGCATCAGTCAATGATGAATACAGGACAGGCACCCAGCTCTGTCATCACAATTTGCCTAGCAACCTCTCAACAACATCATGTACTTTTAAGCATCTCCTGCCATCTATATAGTAATATCCACACCATCACACACCCAGGGTCCTTATTGCTCCACTGATGTGACACCTGAAGGAGGTCAGTCCTATGTGAAAGACAGAAAAAGGAGGGGCCAGCACACATAGCAAGAGATCAAACACAGGGCATCCAGTATTCTAAAATTCTGAGACTTAAGAACATGAAATTGAGAATGTGGCAGATCCCAATTAGGTACAGGACTCCATAATGTTAACATTTTGGAAAAAATTTTAAAAGGTCATACTTAGAGATTAAAGGCAATTATTCAACAACAAGTAATGTTTATTGCAGCAATGAAATTAAAAAAGACGCTTACTCCTTGGAAGGAAAGTTATGACCAACCTAGACAGCATATTCAAAAGCACAGACATTACTTTGCCAACAAAGGTCCGTCTAGTCAAGGCTATGGTTTTTCCAGTGGTCATGTATGGATGTGAGAGTTGGACTATAAACAAAGCTGAGAGCTGAAGAATTGATACTTTTGAATTGTGGTGTTGGAAAAGACTCTTGAGAGTCCCTTGGACTGCAAGGAGATCCAACCAGTGCATCCTAAAGGAGATCAGTCCTAGATGTTTATTGGAAGGACTGATGTTGAAGCTGAAACTCCAATACTTTGGCCACCTGATGCAAAGAGCTGACTCACTGGGAAAGACCCTGATGCTGGGAAAGATTGAGGGCAGGAGGAGAAGGGGACGACAGACGATGAGATGGTTGTATGGCATCATCAACTCGATGGACATGGGTTTGGGTGGACTCCGGGAGTTGGTGATGGACAGGGAGACCTGATGTGCTGCGGTTCATGGGGTCGCAAAGAGTTGGACATGACTGAGCAACGGAACTCAATGTTTTGCATCATGACTGCAGTGAATATACCGTAAAACAAACACATTTTAAAAAGACCCAGACTCAAAGTGGCAGGCTGATTAATATCCCCAGAGACAACTGGGTCCTCATCCCTGAACCTCGTTAATGTTACCTTACATGGTCAGAGACTTTGCCAGTGCCATTAGGGATTTTGAGATGAGATTGGCCTAAAGTTCATGTTTGCCCAGGGGGTGTACTCTCAGGTCTCCTCATAAAAGACAAGCAGAGGGAGATGTACTCTGCAGAGGAAGGCGATCTGATGACTGAAAAGCTGCACTGCTGCTCTTTGAAGATGAAAGAAGTGGTCTTGAGTCAACAAACACAAGGAATGCAGCTCTGGAATTTGGAAAAGGCAAGGATAGGGATTCTGATCACTAGAGCCTCTAGAGAGACCATGCCCCTACCAACACCTTGACTTCACCCCTGTGAAAGTGACTTAAGATTTCTGACTCCAGAACAATGAAATAATTAAACAGATGCTGTCTGAAACCATCAACGTTGAGCTTATTCATTACAACAGCTCCTTTCCTACAATGGAATACAATTTAGTAACATAAATTACAGGTTGCTCCTGCCATCCTGAAGCACAGCTTTCCTAGAAAATGTTTCATAAACTGAGGTGCCATAAAGCAGGAATATACCCTTCTTTCTCAAAGTTCTGATTCACCATTTCAGTTTTATGGAAGAACCTCCATTCATACGCTGTAATGGCTTTTTACTAAAAGTGACTAAAATCCTTGCCAGGTTTCTTTCGATTTTGTGAAAGTAAGTACTAACATAAGTCTTTTGAGACAGAACAAGGCCAGGCATTCTATGTGAAAATGACTCATAATGTGAGAATATGAATGAACAATACCTACCCAAGAAATTATCAGTAATGGTGGAAAATTGCAAATTGGTTCACTGGCCATCAAACAGGGCCCTTCCCATTTTTATTATGTTTGAAAAGTATCTATTCTAGAAAGGATTTTCACGTTTGTATTTTATAGTTACAAGGGGGACGACTCTCAAATGGCATGAGAAAACTTTTGGCTTGAGAAGTATAAGCATGGGAAAAACTTTATCAAAGCCTGCACTGTTAAAATGTTTTACATCAATTATCCTTAAGAAAGCCCTTTAAAAAGAGAATTATGTTCTGGAATGCCCAAGACCACCCTCAGATTCCAAAGGACTCACGGAACTCATGGAAGCTGTTTAATTAAGGCCTATAGCTTATTACAGTGAAGGATACAGATAAAAATCAGCCAAGAAAGATGGCACAATAGAACAGAGTCCAAGAGAGATCACACTGCCAGCTTTTAGTTGCCCCCTGCCACTCCACTTCAGTCTGACATCGACATATGGCAATGCACATCTAGTATTGCTAACAGGGAACCCCATGCAAGCCTAGGTGTGCAGGTTTTCTGAGTGTCTGTCACACAGACAAGGGGCACCCGTGTGACTGACCTGTTACTCTCTAGCTTCTCCAAATGTCAAACTGGTATTGAGAACCTAAGCCTCCCAGTATCCCAGTACAGTATTAACATAAACTTCTCAGCCCAGCACAAGGCCGCAGGTAAACAAAGACACTCTTATGGAGCCAAATATGTCAAGTGCTTAGAGGTTATCTCCCAGGAGTTGGGCAAGTCAGTGCCAGACATTTCTTTGGAATGAAGAGGTTGCACAACTCAGGCCTGTATGTCTTCCTTTACACAGGCCAAGTGAAAATACTCAAAACTCATGCCATTCCTATTTTACTGCATTTTAACATTATCTGAGTTCTCAAGGTTAAAGTCATCTGATAATGGAAATAGAGTACAAAGGTGTGTTACTGCACCTGTTTTCCCACGTCCACATCAGGTGACCTTGAAACATGCCCCAAGGGTGAACAGAAGCTGACAAACGACAAATTCTTGGGCTTGTATTACAGAACTACAGAAAAGAAAACAGCATGTTAAAACTCTCCTGCTTGTAAACTGCCTTCACTGATTAAGCTTGCTCTGGGCACCTCCCATCCCTTCCTTTAGTTGTATACAAGTTTCCCATGGCCAAGGTGCTATCACAAGAGGTGACACCTTAACAAGCCCTAGAGGTGACACCTCTGACGTATGGGTCACTATAGTAAAGGAGTCTCAAGTTCCTGGGAACCTGGAGTCAACTCTTTTCTTGAGCAGGCTACACATGATCAAAACTACCAACCCCTAAAACTGGGCCTGCCCAGGTGTCTGATGAATAACTTTTTGACATCAGATGGCTAAAATTCCATGCTCAGATCATGCAAAGTGCCTCTGTTTATGAACATGCATCTGTGACGGAGCATGTAATGCACACGCCAGTTAACTCACCTTTTCTCTGATTGCTTGTCCCCATACCTAAGACCAGGCTGCCTTTTTATCCCCTAAATATCACAAGCACCTCACCTCCAAGAAGTTGGTGGTTCTGAAACTTGTCCTTCTGTGTCCTCATGTGGCTGTCTTGTGAAAGAAAATTCCCCCCAGCAAACCTTGGCATCTCAGTGTTTAGTTTGCTGCGCCTCTGGTTCAGTAGCAACCACACACACACAGCATGAAATTGCCCACAGTTGGAAGACTCGTGCCAGGAAATTGGCAAACACAACAAGGAAAGGTCAGTTGCCTCTTTTATTAACTGTCTAGGCCTAAAGTAATAGAAGTATGTTAATAATGAGGAGTATACATGGTGAATAATGTTGTCAGTACAAATATTTATGCCACTCAGCAAAGTCAGTCACTGAAAGAAAGTCGAGTTCCCACATATTTATCATATTCTCAGTCACTAATAAGAAAACAGACATTATGTCAAAGAAGACATACACCTGCCAATAAATACAAAAAATGGTCATCATCATGAATCAGGGAAATGAAATCAGATCATAGGGAGATGCATCTCCACACTTTTCAAACAGGTATATTTAAAATACTGACCATAGCAACCAAGTACTGGTGAGGAATACAGGAGAACTGAATACTATTGAAGGGAATGCAAATGGGTACAGTCATTAATTTTAGAATATGAAGCTGGATGTTCATAGAAAGGATTTTATGTATGATTACAGTAAGCTAATCTGTGACAAGCAAACTAGAAACAAACCACAAAGCCCCATTTTTTAAAGAGATGAATGGATTAAAAAATAAAATGAAAATATATCAAATAGTATATTTATCAGGAAAAAATGAGTTATCCACATTGGCAACTTAGATGATTCTCAAAATAACTGCACATGGAGAAAGAAAATGACAACTACGAAAGTAATCATTTAGACTTCAATGATATTGCTGTGCTTAGTCCTGTTCAACTCTGTGCAACCCCATGGACTATAGCCCATCAGGCTCCTCTCTCAATGGGAATTCTCCAGGCAAGAATACTGGAGTGGATTGCCCTGTCCTCCTCCAGGGGATCTTTCCAACCCAGGGATCAAACCCAGGTCTTCCTAACTGCAGGTGGATTCTTTACCATCTGAGCCACCAGAGAAACCAATGATATTAGAAGTCTGGAAAACACTAACTAATTTAATGAGAGAAAAATCAGTCAATAGTAGTTGCCTGGGATCCTGGGAGACATATGGTAGTGATGGATGTTTGCTATGATGATGGTTCTGTGACTTTGCAAGTGTTAAAACTTACCAAGCTAGTAAGTGTGGTAATTCAGCTGCAGTTATGCTCGGTGCATGGCAACTGTACATCTCAATCAAATCGGAATAGAAATTGGCTTCACATAAAAATTTGAATCTCCATTTTGGAAAAGAACTCTGGCAACCACACCTCAAATCTACCACCTCTCCTGGTCTCATAGGAATTCTGTCACAGTAGAAATGAAGACTGCTGAACAATAAAAAGGTGCTTACACTTGAGTTATTTAGGAACTCTGCCTGGGTCCTAAAAATCACATGCCTGGACTACAGGACTCTCACTCTCATTTACCCACTGCCTTCACTGTGCAGCAATGGCCTTAAGATCTGCAGATGCTATGCGATGCCAAAACCTTTACATTCTTCAGTCACTGACTGCAGGCTCAAGAGGAAGAGAAACACGGCTGTAACTTCTTAAAATTTCTGCAAAAAACTTATCATCAACAGCCACAGTTATGGGAACATTTATGAATGCCCTTTTAGAAAAGGTGTATCCCTTCCTGTTGCTAGATTCTCAGTTCCTACTAATCCCCCATTTCTGAACCAAGTATGGTTCCCCCCAATGTCTGTAGCCTAACACTTAGCAACACCAGCCTGCCACATTATGCACATTATGGCACATGGCTCTGTTCCAGCTGGACCTAAAGAACTTCTTCTATTGAACAGTACTAGGGGGATGATGTGATATCCCATGTGAAAAGAGAACAATTCATGCAGCTCCAAAAATCACTGGTGCTGCTCACAGTCCTCATCTCAAGGTGGCCTCGGGACCCATCAAAAATTCCTTCAGGACCCACCAAAAATCCTAACATCCAGGTCACAGCATTAGTTCCACAGAGCCCTGGAGTCCATACCAGGAGCCCTTGGACAATGCAAATTAGACCAAAACTAGACTGAACACTATTCTCTATCATATCATTCCAACTGAGGTATTATACAAAGTCTGAAACACCCATAAAACTTTTTTACTCTTCATCTTGACAGTCCAGTTTGGTTCTTAACAGCAGTCTGAAGGTGAACAAACCCCAAGATGCATGTTGTCTTAAACAATAGTCTTTATTTTTACACAAAGCAGTGCAAAATGAGGCAGTTCCCCAAAGGGTGACTTGGAGCTAGAAAATCCATCTTGAACATGACACAACCCAATACCACCAAACAAAGTAAACCTCTATGAGCTGCCAGTAGAACCCAGACTGGATGCCCAAGATCAAAGCTGCTTAGGTCATATCCTAGGCAGCTGACAGGATCTAAGAGCATACATCACCCAAGTGCTCAGGCTACACATGCTTCCCTCTAAGGGATAGAAGAGCACAAAGGTCTACCTACCCTGATCACACTGCAGGACTGACAACCAGAACGGGAATCTGCCATCTGGTAGAGGGAAGAAACTCACAGTGACATGAAGTCTGGCAAGGCTGCTGCACAGGTTAGGAAGTAGATCTTAGCTCCTTAAAGCTTCCAGAGAACCAAGTATCCACAGGCCCTCTCCACACCAGGGCTGTGCACATGGATGGCATTCAGCTTTCAGCTGATGATGCCCTCATAGAGCCTGTTCAGTAAGATGTATTAAGGAGACAGCTCACTGGCTTCTCTCTTCATTTGGCTTGAAGGTCTTTCTCCAGTATGAACTTTTTGGTGACCAATGTGGTTATATCTTCAGCTGAAAGCTTTCCTGCATTCTCTGCACTCTTGTGTTTATCTGGGCTGTGAAGGTCCGGTGCTCAATCAGAGCTGACCTGTGACAGAAAATATTTCCATATTTGTTGCACTTGTGAGGTTTTTCTGTGGTGTGAACTTTTCAGCTTTTTTTTCTTCCCCTCGTTCAGGTGCTATAGCTAAAGAAATTCTCCACATTCGGTACACTCAGGTGACTTTTCTCCAGTGTAAATTCAGGTGCTTAATGAGAGTAGATTTCTGGCTAAAACATTTCCCACAATCACAGCACTTATAAGGCCTTTCTCCAGTGTGAACTCTCTGGTGTGTAGTAAGAATAGAATTTTGGCTAAAACATTTTCCACATTCACTGCACTCAAAAGTCTTTGCTCCAGTATGAATTCTATTGTGGACTTGAAGGTGGGCTCTTTGCCTAAAGGACTTCCCACATTCATTACACTCATAAGGCCTTTCCCCACTGTGAATTCTTCTATGCATAACAAGGCTGGCCATGTATCTAAATGCTTTCCCACATTCATTGCACTCATGAGGCCACTCTCCAGTGTGGACCAGCTGGTGCTGAATAAGCATGCGTTTACAGGTGTAGGTTCTTCCACATTCTCCACATTCATAAGGCCTCTCTCCAGTGTGGACTCGCCGGTGCTGATCAAGTTTGGTTTTAGTACTAAATGTTTTCCCACATTCACTGCACTCATATGGTCTGGCTCCTGTGTGAATTCTTTGGTGCACAACAAGTTGGGAGTGTTGCCTAAAGAATTTTCCACATTCTCTACACTCATAAGGCCTTTCCCCTGTGTGAATTCTTCTATGTATAGCAAGGCTGGAGCTGCATCTAAAGACTTTCCCACATTCGCTGCATTCATAAGGCTTCTCTCCGGTGTGGACTCTATGGTGCTGAGCAAGCCTGGACTTCCGGTAGAAGAGTTTCCCACATTCATTGCACTTGAAACGCTTTTCTCCATTGTGAAACTCTGCTACAAACTCCATCATTTGTGATTTAACCTGGTGCTGGACATGGTCAGAGCTACCACGGAAATCCTTCCTTGCTTCTTGGCACATAAAAGTCTTCTCCAATGCATGGACTGTGCAGTTCTTCATTAAGGCCTTACCCAAATCTCTTCTCATGAGCTTCTCTCCACCGTGGGATTTCACATCTGTCCCACACACTGTCTGGCCAGGGTTTGTTCGCAGGACCTCGGGTCCACACAAACCACCTTCTAAGGCCAGGTTACCCATCTCCCAGGGACAGACCTTCTGGCTGGACAGGTCTGTCTTTTTGGTATTTCTCTGTGGCACTTCTACAGAAACATTCTGCTCAGGTGTCTGTTCATCCTCTGCTGTATGACAACACCCTGAAATCAGAAAAATGCAGGTGAACTTAATGTAGGAAAAGGTTTTTAAAAAGGGCAGATGTTTTGCGCCATATGTGTCTGACATAGAAAGAATAAATCCATGGGACTAGTTCAGGACAAGGAGCTGTGGGCAGGTAAGGAAAAGCCCCAATCTGTAGAACTGGGCTTCTACACATCACAGAACAGGAAGGACTCACCAGGCGAAAGGCACACGAGGGTGGATATTAAATGGAGGAGCCAGGGGTCCACAATGCACCCCTACAGGAATGGTTTTCACCAGGGCCTTGGCTGCTGGTGACACGTGTGCTGTGTGGAAAGCTATGTCGAGGCCCAGGATATTGTATCACTGAGTAGCTGGTGACAGGACTATTTTAAGGAGAGGTGCAGGTTTTATGTCACAGTAAGCATAGGCAAACAGTGGAAAGCATTAGAGTGAGGATGTTGACGAACAATGAGGAGTGGAAGCCAGAGAGGTGAGGGATAATCCTGGGTTGGAAGCCAGGGTAGAAATCACAGGGGGAATGTGTCAAGAATGGAGGAGAAACAGAAATGAGATAACAAGTCACTGGTCTTAGACCACAGTGTTGGGGCCAGGACATATTCAAAATTTGACTGAATCCAGCCACAACGTCACTGCTCCCTGTGAAGCCAATCATCAGGACCAGACCCATTTTGAGCCCTGCTTCCTGTGCCTGGAATCATGTCCACTCTCTCCTATACCCAAGGTTCTCCTCCCAGCTTCAACTGGAAAACAACATGGGACTTAGAAGATCCACATTCTAAGAAAAGAACAAGACAGTTTCCCATGGGGAAACAACCAATCTCAAAAGAATTTAAGAAAAAAATAATGATAAAAATAATCTTTGAGTCTCATAGCTATATGCACCCCATAAATGGTGACCATGCTGGGTCCCAACAATTCCTGAAACAGTGAAGCCCAAAGAAATGTCAGCAGGAAGGAGGCAGAAGCTGCACAAAGGTACAGGGGGTCTACAGAGTCAACGTGGCAGGGAGAAGCTGAAATGAATGGAAATCACTAAGCTAACTCCAAGGCTTATGATCCAGAAAATTTTTGATGAGAAAACTTCAGCTGCTGGCATTGGGGCCACCTGTGAAAGGAGGTGGAACACACACTCACTCAAGCTTGGCACCCACAACAAAGAGGACAGGGAAGCAGTAATAGAGAGGTGCCCACTGTCTAGCTGTGAACAGAACAGACTTGCTCTTAGAGAAAAGGGGAAAGGCAGAGACCTGTCCAGGATGCTGGCATAGGGGTGAGGGCCTTACCCAAGGACACAACCAGTGCAAAGGTCTCCAGCATGACATCGCGGTACAGGAATTTCTGGGCCTCACCAAGGAGCCTCCATTCCTCTTGGGAAAAGTACACAGCCACATCCTCAAAGGTCACAGGGCTCTATGATGATGGGAACAGATGTGTGCATGAGCAGCCTCTTTCCCTAGGACCCTATGAACACCCCCAACCCTAATCCACATTCACTCTGGTGTCATCATCCTCCCTGGCTCCCTAATTTAGAGGGCAGTGGTACCCAAAACTCTTCGTGTTTGAACACTAGCTCTGAAAACCAACAACAACACGCAGGTCTACAGACAGATGCCTTCTATGCTGTGGGCCTGGCATGCAGGGCCCCTTTCCTCTCCTGCAAGACAACAGTTTGACAGTCCCCAGGTGATCCACTCCAGACACCAACAACTTGAACCCTCCCTTCTCAAAGTCCTCCTACAGAGCCCTCAGTCAATCGTATCACTCAGTGGACATTCTCAGACATCTGACCCCCGTCTTCACCACATGGACCACAAAGTTGGCTTTCCCACAGGCCTTGATCCTGACTTTATCTCAGTCACAACACACATAATCTAAATACCTCTGGTCAGATTTCACTTCCACACTGCACACTATGTCTCTTTAACAGTTACCATCTTTGTTCATATAACACCCATTCAAAATCCACACCCACTTAACATAGCCTACAGAAACTGTGACATTCTGTCACAAGCTTCCCAAGTTCCACCACAAAAGCCTAGTGAGTCAGAGGAGAATAAATTAGCACCAGCATGACTTTGCTATCAATTTATCTCATTTCTGCTTTTCTTCCACATCACGATCATAGTTTTTCCCCACAGAAAGCTGACCTACCAATAGGCCTTCCCCTTCCCCCTACCTCCTTGCTGATGACCACTCCATTTCTTTGTCTGTCTGTGTTTCCTCTGTCCCCTAATGGCATTCGAAAGCCTCCCCATTACTCTAGATCTACATGTTCAGCCATCCACTTCTCTCCTACATTTGGGAGCCACTGCAACATTTGAGGCTTAACAGGGCCAAAACTCAATTCCTAATATTCTCACTGAAAAGTCCTCTTACCAGACTTCCCCAAATCAGTTGATGGCACTTCCACCTTTCCAGATGCAAAGGGAAAAAACTCTGGAAGCATGTGATTCCTCCACATTGGAAAATATGATCAGCTTTTACTTAAAAAAAAAAAAAGTAGAAACCAAGTAGTTTTTATATCTCCATCCACCACTTTGGTGCAGCCAGAGCCATGCATATCTGGAAAATTAAGACAGCTTCTATGTTTCTTTTGTCTTCCTCTCCACCAGGCTGTTGTGCACTCTGCACCCAGAGGCAGCCTCTTAAAACTTAAGTAATATCACTTTTCATTTCTATTACAAAAATCCCATTTCTGCCATCAGTCTCAGAACAGAAACTCATCTTATCAGGCTACCAGTCTAGCCCTGACCCTGGTTCCCTTGTTCTCTGTTCCTACTGCATAAACAGAGACCCAACAGTCCTAAAATACACTCATCTCAATTGCCTCCTCGAGCATTTGGACACAGTAACCCCTATACATACAGTCTTTCACATTTCAGTCCCCTGGTTGCCAAGTTTGGAATCTTTCCATATACCCTCTGGCCTAGACTTGGAATTCTGCACTCAGGGTTTCTCTAGGGTGTCCAGATACCAAGTTCACGAAGAGCAGCAGCAAAATCTTTCAGAACACCAACACTCACCAGTGAAGAGTCCATAAGTGGTTCTGTTGAACATGGAACCTGTGGAAAGAGTAGCGCCATGTAACTTTAATTCCCATCAGCAACATAGACAAGAAGATTAATGAGATAACTATTCAATATTTCAGGTGAAGACAAATTAGAAAACAAATTAGAAAACTCAACAGAAAACTAAAGCATAAAGAGGGCAGAAAATGTTATGGAGTTGTGCCATAAGGTCATATGTCTGACTTCAGAAAAGGTTTTCTAGAAGTGGGAATAATTAAGTGCAAAGCCTCTCTATTAGATTCATGTCTGATGTGTCTGAGTAGCTCCATGAGGCTAGTACGATTAGAGCCCAATGATCCAAAGAATAAGCTATCTGGTTAGATAGGAGATGCTTGTGGCAGGTCATATAGGGCTATTATAGCCCCAAGCCATGCACATAAAAATTAAGCAGAGCTCTTTCTGACATTGCCATTTGATTCCATTCTTCCATTTCTCCCTTGCCAATAATAACTTTTTCCTCTCATAGCTTGTAGGTGGACCCAATATTTGGACGGGAGTTCCTATACTCCTTTTCTAATTTTACTTTGGTTATTTTAAAGACTGTTTTTTTTTTTAAAAACTTATACTTGAACCATATTCTTTAATATATCCAGTTTTTTCCCCTCATAAATGTTCAAACAGATTAACTTCCTACAAGCTTTTTTCTCCTGTTGTAGAGAATGGAAACACCACTGACTTAACTTCGCTTTGAAAATGAATCTCAGAATTCTCTGGCTGCCCAGTGGTTAGAATGTGATACTTTCACTGCAGTGGACCTGGGTTCTATACCTAGTTGGGGAACCTAGATTCCACAAGCCAAGCAGTGCAACCACACACACACACACACACGAGAAAGAGAGAGAGAGAGAATTACAAGAAGAAGAAAATGGCTCCAGAAAATTAATCTGTGAGAAAGGGGTTATTGCTAGAATCAGAGTAAATGTGTGTGGCTTCCAAGAGTTTGAGATAACTGGATATCACTGATGACTCTTTAAACTTAAGACAAAGGAAAGAACCTATATGACCTGATCTCTGTTCAATCCTCTTTAAATAAACATGAAAATACCTTCTTGGGTTCTAAGTATCTTGGTAAGGATTCCCAGCATTATAAGTTTTTATTTTTACAATGATTCATTTAATCCTCCTTTTAAAACAAGTGTTTTACAAAATAATCATTTTCTTCCAATACTACCAGAGGAGCATTACATAATGGTGAAATAAATATTAGCAGAGTACAGTCACTGAAACAGAAGAAAAACTCTTAAATGGCTGTATACTGTAGAACTGTTAAATAGGCATAATGCAAAAAGAGTGTGAAAATACAACTACGGGATCCATTAAAAATAAGTATAATCATCTCATTCAAAGAACTAAGTTAAAATTAGTAAAATGGAGCAAAATAAGATCAAAAGGTGGAAATATTCATTAAATACAATAATAATTTTAACATATATGCTAGACAGATATGTCCTTAACACACAACAGAAGGCTAAGAAGTTATGGCTGGAATAGCAATGGTTATAAATACAGAAAGCTGACCAAAAAAGCCTTCAACAGCTGATTTTATAAAGACATCTTACTCATATAATGTATGTGCTCAGTCACTCAGTCCTGTCTGATTCTTTGTGATACCATGGACTGTAACCCGCCAGGCTCCTCTGTCCATGGGATTCTCCAGGCAAGAATACTGGAATAGGGTGTCAGGGGACCTTCCACATCCAGGGATCGAACCTGCTTCTCTTCTGTCTTCTGAACTAGCAGGTGGATTCTTTACAACTAGCGCCACCTCAGAAGCCCCATAGACTGTACACTCACTATATAATACTGCAAAAGTAAAGAAAATTAGCGGATAGACACGAAAAAATGGATGAAGTCACACCATCCTCTCCAAAAGAAAACAAAAACAAAACCACTTAATACTTACATGATTTCAGTTGTAAAAGTTTTAAAACAACTGAGCAGAGGGAAACTACGGTCGTCGAATATTCTCCACACAGTTGGCAAAACTATGTGTGTGCGCTAAGTCGCTTCAGTCGTGTCCGACTCTTTGCGACCTTACGGACTGTAGCCCGCCAGGCTCTCTGTCCATGGGATTCTGCGGGCAAGAATACTGGAGTGGGTTGCCATTTCCTCCTCCAGGGGATCTTCCTGACCCAGAGATGGAACCCACGTCACTTATGTCTGCTGCACTGGCAGGTAGGTTCTACCACTAGCGACATGTAAGAAGCAAAACAATCAAGAAAGCAAAACAAAACAAAACAAAAAACGCTCACTTGAAACAAAAGACAACATCTTAACATTTGGGAGATGGGACAATAGTTTTGGAAGGACCTCCATAGGCGGCTTTCGGGTCCTATTTGTACCTCATTTCTTGATTTGAGCACTGAACGGCTATTAACAACAGCTGGTTTTTCAACTGCACGTAGGTCAGAAGCATTTGTTTTCTCCCAAGCAGATCATATTTCAAAATTAGAAAAACCGAGGTTTGGGGAAAGAAATGAAAACATACACAGGACACTTGAAAGGCAACACAGATAAGTACAAAAATACCGCAGAATGAGGAGAGTTGGCTGAGAGCTCGGAGGGCGCAGCGTTCACCTGAAGCGGATCTGTCAGCACGGCCGTCACAGCTGAGTCTGAGGGCGAAGGTGGGGCCTGGGCACCGCGGCGCCTGTCTCTGCCCCAAGTCAGAGTCAGGCCGGATGGCGCCGCGCAGAGCCTCAGACCCTCCTGAGAGCAGCGGGCACAGCGCCTTCCTGCCTGCCTTCACCTCAGGCCGGCCAAATTCTGAAGTTCCACACACGAAATCAGGTTGGAGTTTAAAAATGTCGCCCGCGGTACCGGCCGGAAGACCCACCCAGACGCCTTCTTATAGAACGGAAGTGGCTCAATCCCGGGTTTTCATTGGCCCAGTGACCCATACGGCCTGCGCTTTGTTTTCAGGGAAATGTAGTTAAGTCCGCTGTCTGCCAGGGCTAGGTTCGGTGCTCCAGACTTCCAGGAAAGTTCCGCCTGACCCTGGTGGGTGGCTGGGAAGCAGTTTTCCAAGGCTCCGAGTTACTGGCGGGGTTCACGCTTCTTAAAGGGGACGCACCCAGATATCCGTGGAACCACTCTTCTCAAAGACAGAAAAAGGAAGTGTCAGCACGCGTAGGGAGTCGTGCCACACAGGGTATGCATTCTAAAATTTTTAGAACTTGAAATTGAGAATGTAGTACAGGTAGAGGACTTAGTGACGTCAATATTTTGGAAAAATTATGAGGTCATACATACGTAGAGGTCAAAGACATTTATGATACACACCTACAAGTAATATTTTGCGTTATGATTGCAATGAATATACCTGAAAACAAACACATTTTGAAGGGCTTAGATTCAAAGTGGCAGGCTGATGAATATTCCCCGAAGACAACTGGGTCATCTTTGGAACTCATAAATGTTACCTTATATGGTCAGAGACTTTGCCAACTCGATTAGGGATTTGGAGATGGGATTACCCCCAAAAGTATGTTTGTCCGGAGATGTACTCCAAGGTCTCCTCATAAAAGTCAGGTAGAGGAAGGCGATTTGATGACTGAAATGCTGCACTGCTGGTCTTTGAAGGAAGTGGTCTTCAGCCGTCAAACACAAGGAATGCAGCTCTAGACTTTGGAAAACGCAAGGACAACAATTCATTCCTAGAGCCTCCAGAGAGACCAAGCCCCTAGTCACACTTTGACTTTATCCCTGTGAAAGTGATTTAGACTTCTGACGTCCAGAAGAGTAAAATAATTCATAATGTTTCGTCTGAAACCATCAACTTTGTGGTTATTCATTATAGTAGCCATAGAAAATGAATACTGTTTAGTGACTTGGGCTTAATTAGATTGCTCCTGCTATCCCAGTGAACAGCTTTCCTAGGAAATGTTTCATAAACTGAGATGTCATAAAGCAGAAATATTCCCTTCTTTCTCAGAATTCTGATACATCACTTTGGTTTTCCTAGTGAACAGTCATTAGTATGGTGTTATGGCTTTTTCCATAAAAGTGATTAAAATACTTCTTAAGTTTCTTTGGATTTCATAAAAACATGTACTAACATGTCTTTTATAAAACACAAGTGATGTAATCTGAACTTTGGAAAGCAGGAGATTCCTGTATTTGATTAAATTATGAAAATTATGAAAAAGTGTCGAAGTCTGGAAATACACTTTGAATTACTTAAAAGTTAAATGAGGCAGGGTGGGGCTAAATGTCCTATGTAAAAATGAGTAAATATTTTTATGTATGTCAAGTATGTTAATTATTAGGAGTATAAAGTGGTGAATAATGTTATGAGAACCTAGTCAAGTCATTCACTGAAGAAAACTGAAGTTCCAACACACTTATTGTCTTCTCAGATTATCTGGCAAATGAAAAAAAAAATGTCCAACATCATGAATTAGTAGGGAAATGCAATCAGATAATAGTCTCCACACTTTTAAAACAAGTAATATTTAAAATACTAACCATACCAACCTAATGCAAATGTCTAGTCATTCATTTTAGAACATGAAACCAAGTGTCCATATAAAGGATTTTATTTACTTGTTTGCTTACTTGTGGCAGGCAAACTGGAAACAAACCACAAAACCCCATCCTTTAACAGATGAATGGATAAACAGTTAAACGATGGTCTACCCAAATATTTATCAGAAAAAAATTATTCACATTGGCAACTTGGATGATTCTTAAAGTAACTATGCATGTAGAAAGAAAATGACAAAAAAGTAAACATTAAACACTCCAATGATATTAAAGTTCTGGAAAACACTGAGTTACTGAATTGGAGATGTACCCACAGGCCATCTCCACACTAGGGGTGTGCACACAGATGGCATTCAACTTGCAGTTGAGGAGTCCTTTACAGAACCAGTTCGGTAAGATGTATTAACTAAGGAGACAGCTCATTTGTTTCTCTTCTCATCTCATTTGAAGGCCTTTCTCTAATATGAGCATACTGGTGACAAATGAGGTTAGACCTTTGGCTCAAAGCTTTGTCACATTCACTACACAGGGGCTCTACAGGTAGTGATGGATGTTTGTTACAATGATGGTTCCATGCATGGTTGAAACTTATCAAGTTGGACAATTTAGGGGTGTTCTATTCAGTGCAGACCAACTATACATAAGCTCAATTAAATCTGTATGAAAATTGACTTCACATAAAAATCTGAACCTTTTTGGAAAAGGAGAACTCTGGCAATCACACCTCAAATCCATTATCTCTCTTGGTCTTATGGGAGGGATTCTGTCAGAGTAGCAATGAAGACTGGTGAGCAATCAAAGTTATCCAGGAACTCTGTCTGGGTCCTAAAAATTACATGCCTGGACTACAGGATTTCTGCTGTTATTCCCCACTGTCTTCACTGTGCAGTAATGGCCTTAGATAAACAATTTGCAGATGCTATATGATGCCCAAACCAGTTCTGTAACACCTGAGAATTTTTGCAAAAACTTTATCATAAACAGCCATGGGAACATTTGTGGGTACAGTTTTAGAAAAGGTGTGTCCCTTTTTGTTTGCTAGTCTCTCAGTTCCTATTAACTCTATGCCTGTTTCTGTAACAAGTATGATTCCCACCCAGTGTCTGTAACTTAACACTCAGCAACACCAGCCCCAAGTTGTGGACATTATGGCATGTGGCTCTGTTATGGCTGGACATAGGGAACTTCTTCCCTTGAACAATACTGGGGGCATGATGTGACATCCCATGTGAAAAGACAACTTATGCAGCTCCAAAAAAACACTGGTGCTGCTCACAACTATCCTTATCTCAGGGTGACCTGAAGACCTACAAAAAATTCTGACATCTGGTCACATTAGTCCCACAGAACCCTGCACTCTACCCCAGGAGGCCTTGGACAACAGTGTAAATTAGATCAAACTAGACTGAATACTGTTCTCTGCCATTATCATTTCCACTGAAGTACACAAAGTTTGGAACACCCACAAAACTTGTTCCTCTTCATCCTGATAGTCCAATGTGGTTCTTAACAGCAGTCTCAAAGTGAACAAAACCAAAGATGCATGTTGTGTTAAACAATAGTCTTTATTTTTACACAAAGTAGTGCAAAATGAGGCAGTTCCCCAAAGGGTGACTTGGAGTTAGAAAATCCATCCTGAGCATAAAATGATCCAATACCACCAAATAACGTAGACCTCTATGAGCTTCCAGCAGAACCCAGACTGGCAAAGCTGCTTAGGTTGTGTCCTATGCAGTTGACAGGACAAGAGCATGACACCACCCAAGTCCTCAGGCCACTTATGCTTCCCTCTAGGGGACAGGAGAGCACAAAGGTCTACCTACACTGATCTCACTGTATGTGGATCTGTCACTTGGTAGATGCCCAGTATAAGGATCTGTCACTTGGTAGAGGTAAGAAAGTCACAATGACATGAGGTCTGTCAAGGGCCCTGGGAGGTCACAAAGTACAGCCTAGTTCCTCAAAGTTTCCTAGGATCTAGGTACCCACAGACCATCTCCACCTTAGGGCTGTGCACACAGATGACATTCAACTTACAGTTGAGAAGTCCCTCACAGAGCCAGTTCAGTAAGATGTATTAACTAAGGCAACAGCTCATTCTCTTCTCTCCTCATGTCATTTGAAGGCCTTTCTCTAGTATGAGTGTTCTGATGACAAACAAGTTTAGACCTTCGGCTCAAAGCTTTTTTACATTCACTACACTACTCTATGGGCTGTTAGGTTCTGGCGCTCAGAGCACACATTTGACAAAAAATATTCCCCTACTTGCTGTGCTGGTGGTGCACTTCTGTGGTGTGAACTTTTTGGTGTTTATTAAGTTGGGTGCTTTGGCTAAAGACTTCTCCACATTTAGTGCCCTTGTGTGGTTTTTCTCTGGTGTGAACTCAGATGCATAGTGAGAGTAGAGCTTTGGCTAAAACATTTCCTACATTCACTGCACTCGTAATACGTCTTTGCTCAAGTATGAATTTTGTAGTGAACTTTAAGGTGGGAGCTTCGCTTAAAGAACTTTCCACATTCACTACACTTGTAAGGCCTTTCTCCAGTGTGAACTCTTCTATGTTTACTGAGGCTGGATATGAACCTAAAGACTTTTCCACATTCACTGCATTCAAAAGGCCTCTCTCCAGTGTGAACTCTCTGGTGCTGAACAAGTTTGCTTTTAGTGGTGAAGCTTTTCCCACATTCACTACACTCATATGGCTTGGCTCCAGTGTGAGTTCTCTGGTGTACAAGTTGGGAGCTTTAGCTAAATAGCTTTCCACACTCCCCACCTTCATAAGGCTTTTCTCCTGTATGAATTCTTCTATGTATAACAAAGCTGGAATTACATCTAAAGACTTTCCCACATTCACTGCACTTGTAAGGCCTTTCTCCAGTGTGGATTCTCTGGTGCTTAAAAAGTATGGATTTACAGATAAAGGTTTTCCCACATTCGCAGCACTCATAAATCCTCTCGCCAGTATGGACATGGACTCTCAGATGCTGAGTAAATCTGTATTTGCAACAGAAGGTTTTCCCACATTCATTGCACTTGTAAGGCCTTTCTCCAGTGTGAATTCACTGGTGCCATACAAGTACATGTTTGTCATTAAAAGCTTTCCTACATTCACTGCACCCATAAGGCCTTTCTCTAGTGTGGACATTCCAGTGCTGAACAAGTATGTGTCTATAGCTGAAGGTTTTCCCACACTCACTGCATTCATAAGGCCTCTCTCCAGTGTGGACTCTCTGGTGCTGAGCAAGCTTGGACTTTTGGGAGGTTTTCCCACATTCGTGGCATTTATGCTGCCTTTGTCCATTCTGAGAAAGTTCTAAAAACTCAGTGTCCTTTTGCAATTAAATCTAGAGCTGGAAATAGTGAGAGATACCAGGGAAATCCTTCCTAGTCTCACAGCACATAAAAGCCTTCCCCAGTGCATGGACTGTGCATCTCTTCATAAAGGCCTTACCCACGTCTCTTCTAAAGAGTTTATCTCCACTGTTCTGCTGAAATTTCAAACCTGCTCCACACACTGTCTGGCCAGTGTTTATTCCCATGTCCTCAGCTACACACACACCACCTTCTACATTCAGGCTACACATATCCCAGGGAGAGGCTGGGTGGAGAGGTCTGTCTTTGAGGTATTTCTCTGTGGCATTTCTACAGAAACATTCTGCTCCGAAGTTCTCTGCTTGACCTTTATACCATGCCAACAACCTGAAACCAGAGATATGAGGAGGAATTTCACATAGATTTTGATAGAATGGGCAGCCCCATCACACATACGTGTCTGACACAGAAGGAATAAAACCATGGGACTATTTTGAAGACAAGGGAGCTCAGACAGGTTAGAAAAGCAGTGCTGTGCAATAATGGACCTCTCCACAGGACAGTCTGACAGCAACAGCTAAGTGGACCCCACAGACAGTGAGCACATTGGTTCCCAATAATCCTGGTCAATCAGGCTCCAGGAAATGTCAGTTGGATTAAGGCAGAACCTGGAGCACAGAGATGCAGGGATCAACTGAGTCAAACTGGCAGTGAGTGGCTGAGAATCCAGTGAATTTATTCCAAGTCTTTTGACTTAGAAAATCTTCACTGAGAAAACTTCAGAGCCACTGGTATTGGGACTACCTGTGAAAGGAGGTGGTATACACATTCACTTAGCCTTAGTACCCGCAAAACAGAGGACAGGGAAGCAGTATCAGACATGCAACCACTGTTCAGCTATGAATAGAACAGATTTGAGCTTGGAAAAAAGGGGAAAGTCAGAGACCTGCCCAGGATGCTGGGACAAGGGTAAGGGCCTTACCCAAGGATGCAACCAGTACAAAGTTCTCCAGCATGATATCATGGTACAGGCATCTCTGGGCCCCATCAAGGAGCCGCCATTCCTCCTGGGAAAAGTACACAGCCATGTCCTCAAAGGTCACAGGGCCCTGTGATGATGGGAAAAGATGTGTGCATAAGCAGCTTCTCTCCCCAGGACCCCATAATCAACCAACCCCAGCCCACCCTAACTCTGACATCATCATCCTCCCATTTCCTAACATAGAGGGCAGTGGTACCCAAAACACTTCATCCTTCCTTGCACACTAGGTACAATTCTAAGTGACTACAGGCAGGTGGATAGACAGAGGCCACCTGTGTGCTAGGTCTGGCATGCAGGGCCCCTTCCCTTTCTTGTAAAACAACAGCCACAGTTCCCAGGATCATGTCTCCCAGACACACAGAAACTTAGGCCCACCTTTCTCTCAGACTCCTAGTACCTCAGGAAGTTAGTTCACACACCTTCCCCACAAGCATATCACTCAGTGGACTATACATCTGACCCTGATCACTGCCACCTGGTTCACAAAATTGGCATGTCTCCTGCTTCCCCTCATCCTCTTCTGAACATTCAGAAAGTGCCTGACAAATACAACACAACTCCATTGTACACCCACTTTCCACTGGCAGCTCCCTAGCCCTGTTCTGAAGGATTCCCCACTAAACCTTGTTCTTGACTTTATCCTCAGTCACAACATTCAGATTTAAAAACCCCTGGTCAGTTTCCACTTCCATACTGCACATTATGTCTCTTCAAATGTTACAATCTTTGTTCACATAATAATCATTCAAAATCCACACCCAGCTGACAGATCTTGGGTAAACTTATCTGACATTCTATCATAAATTCCCCAAATTCCACCACAAAAACCTAGTGAGTATACAGGAGGATCAATAAGCACCAGCCTCTTTGGTATCACTTCATCTCCTTTTTTGCTTTTCCTCTGCATCAATTTCATAAGCACTATCGCATAAATACCTGGACCACATGCTGGACTTTGCCTCCCCCTATCTTCCTGCTGATGACCTTTGTAAAAGTCCCACACCTTCCCTTGTCCCCTAATGGCACCCTGAAGACTCCCCAGCACTCTAGATCTGCAAGTTCAGCCGTCCACTGGTCTCCTATACTCAGGAGTCACTGGAACATCTGAGACTCAACACAAGACCCAATTCCTAACAATCTCAAAGAAAGGGATTCTGCTTGCTGACTTCCCCATCTCAACTGATAGCACTACCACCCTTCCAGATGTAAAGGGAAAAAAACCTTTGGAGTCATCTGTGACTCACTCCACATTACACAATCTAGTCCACTGTTAAAACTTTAAAAACAAATTCACGAGCCAAATATTTCTCCTACTTCCATATCTATCACTCTGGTCTAGGTACAACTACTGCTCATCAGGATGATTACAATAGCCTCCTTGATATCTGGCTGTCTTCCTCTTCCCCAGTCTACTGTGTACTCTGCAGCCAAGGGCAGCTTCTTTAAACCTAAGTCACATTACTTTTCCCCTCTGTACCAAAAATTCCACATCTACCATCATTCTCAGAACAGAAACAACTTCTCAGGCTACCAGTTTAGGCCCAACTCTGGTCCTCTTGCTCTCTGTTCTTACCAGACATTAACAAAGACCTACAAGTCCTAAAGCATTCCCACCCCTATCACAAGCTCAAGCATTTGTACAGACTACCCCTGTACCTAAGACAACTTTTCACATCTCAGTCCACTGGCTGCCAAAAATGGGAATCCCTTCATATAACCTCTGGCCTGGACTTGGAAATCTGGACTTAGGGTTTCTCTAGGATCTCCAGACACCAGGTCCAGGAAGAGTAGCAGCATAACACTTCCAGAACACCTGCCACTCATCAGTGAAGAGTCCATAAAAGGTTCTGCTGAATGTGAAACCTGTGAGAAGACCAGGGCCATGTAACTTTAATTTCCATCAGCAACATAGTCAAAAAAGAATATCAATGAATAAAACATTTTATGTTTAAGGCAAAGAGAAATACTTAAGGATAAAATAAAGCATGTAAAAGATGACAGAAAATATTATGGAGTTCTTCCATAAAGCAATATGGATGTCTTGAGAAAAGGCTTTCCAGAAGTAGAAGATACAAGTGAAAAGTCTATCAGAGTCATGTGCAGTGTGTTTGAGTACCATGTATGAGGATCAGATCAGATCAGATCAGTCACTCAGTCGTGTCCGACTCTTTGCAACCCCATGAATCGCAGCATGCCAGGCCTCCCTGTCCATCACCAACTCCCGGAGTTCACCCAGACTCACATCCATGGAGTCAGTGATGTCATCCAGCCATCTCATCCTCTGTTGTCCCCTTCTCCTCTTGCCCTCAATCCCTCCCAGCATCAGAGTCTTTTCCAATGAGTCAACTCTTCGCATGAGGTGGCCAAAGTACTGGAGTTTCAGCCTTAGCATCATTCCTTCCAAAGAAATCCCAGGGCTGATCTCCTTCAGAATGGACTGGTTGGATCTCCTTGCAGTCCAAGGGACTCTCAAGAGTCTTCTCCAACACCACAGTTCAAAAGCATCAGTTCTTCAGCACTCAGCCTTCTTCACAGTCCAGCTCTCACATCCATACATGACGACAGGAAAAACCATAGCCTTGACTAGAGGAACCTTTGTGGGCAAAGTAATGTCTCTGCTTTTGAATATGCTATCTAGGTTGGTCATAACCTTCCTTCCAAGGAGTAAGCGTCTTTTAATTTCATGGCTGCAGTCACCGTCTGTAGTGATTTTGGAGCCCAGAAAAATAAAGTCTTGTCGGGAGCCTGCGTGGATCAGCGCTCCGCCCATGACAAAGGTCATGAGGAAGGAGGCTCGGCAATACGCAAATGTGGGATCTAGCCTCAGGAGCCCCCTGGAAATTCTCGAGCATCTACCCCCCAAAACCAGAGTCTGCCTACTTTCTGTTTTGTGCTCTCACCTACACCTCTGACTTTACGGGGGGCTGCCCCCCACTACCTCTCTCTGAAAACAGAGTTAACTTACAGCTCCAGTTAATAATTCCTGGGTGTGACAGTGTTTCTACCTACAAACTCCTTTGGAAGTCCTCTAGCCTGCCTGAATAGGCTTTTCCGGCCACATGTGATTGTTTAGAGCCTCCCAACTGTGAGAGGCATGAAATGTTCTAAACTGTATAAGTACAGATTCCTTTGAGCAGTTAAAAGATTGATTAGAAATTGTATTGGTGAAGGGTTTTTCACTTATTGGGCCAATGTTTGCTGCTAAGTCTCCATATCCCTTACCTACTGTGTCCTTGGCAGTGTATTGATTGATATAATTGGTTTTTAGAAATGTAAGTAGTAGCTTTAATGTTTGTAACCTTGGACCCTTGAGTTAATTCTTTCTCTTGTTATAACCCACCACACCTTTGCCCTATAGAAATGCAACTCCAATGCCTTTGGAAGGTGGTGCCTGACTAATCACCTAAACTTTGCATATGATAAGTTTGCAGGAAGAAAGCCTGGCTTACTGCATGTCTCTATGCCTTCCCCCATTATCCTCTATGCATAACTTAAGGTATAAAAACTACTTTGAAAAATAAAGTGTGGGGCCTCGTTCACTGAAGCTTGGTCTCCCCATGTCATTCTTTCTCTTACTTTATGGCTGAATTATTCAGCCTCCTCTCTCCACAAAATGTTCTCACTGAGCTATCCTTATTCCATCCGCTTGTCTTCACTGAATTTCCTCACTGAGCTATCCTCGTTTTCACCACTCTTTATATCTTTAATTGATATTTTAATAAGCTGTTGTTTCCTGATCGCCTATGCCGTCTCCCCTTCGAATTCCCTGGATCCACCGGGGTTGGACCCCGGCAAAGTCTGACACTGTTTCCACTGTTTCCCCATCTATTTCCCATGAAGTGATGGGACCGGATGCCATGCTCTTCATTTTCTGAATGTTGAGCTTTAAGCCAAATTTTTCACTCTCCTCTTTCACTTTCATCAAGAGGCTTTTTAGTTCCTCTTCACTTTCTGCCATAAGGGTGGTGTCATCTGCATATCTGAGGTTATTGATATTTTTCCCAGCAATCTTGATTCCAACTTGTGTTTCTTCCAGTCCAGCGTTTCTCATGATGTACTCTGCATATAGGTTAAATAAGCAGGGTGACAATATACAGCCTTGACGTACTCCTTTTCCTATTTGGAACCAGTCTGTTGTTCCATGACCAGTTCTAACTGTTGCTTCCTGACCTGCATATAGATTTCTCAAGAGGCAGGTCAGATGTTCTACTGCTCTGCAAACACATGTAGCCTAAGCATTAGATTCAATTTATAACTTTCACTGTGGTAGGTCAGGGTAAAGCAAGTAAAGATTAAAGACAGGGCCATGATGAGCAAGACAGGAAGGTGGACTTCTGTGCTAGTCCACTGGTTAAGAATTCACCTGCCAATGCAGGGAATATGGACTTGATCCCTGGTCTGGGTATATTCCACATGTCACAGGGCAACTAAGCCCATTCTCCACAACTACTGAGCCCGCTGGCCTAAAGCTCATGCTCCACAGTCAGAAGTCACTGCAATGAGAAGCCCGCATACTGCAATGAGAGTAGCTGCCCCTCCCTCGCCACCATCCCGCATTAGAGAAAACTAGCACACACAGCAAGGAAAACCCAGCATAGCCAAATAAAATTAATAAATTAAAAAAATATATGTATTTTTTCTGTCTCTACATAAATGCACGTGTGTGAGTATGCACACACACACACTGATGGGTTGTTTTGCTGGAGATCCCAATATATCATGAAACTGAACACTTAAAATAGTGAGATGATAAAGTTTATGTTGTGTATTTCACCGCAAAAATTCCCTAAGAACTTTTATGACACAAAGATGTAGGATAAGGACACTAAAAAAGTCAAGAAGAGAAAAATCTAGAAAAATGTCAGTGGAAGCTGTGTATGATGCAAAAGGTTCAAAATTTTTTATTCATAAAAAATTCATACAAAACTGAATTTCAGTTATTTTCAACTTCAGTTCCCACTTTAAATAATATTTTCTCAGTGATAATGAGAACAACAACAACAAAACCACCCAGATTTGCTTACAAACAATGCACCTCTAATACATAAACCTTGCTTATTTTTATTTGATATCATTCCTTTGCACACATATAATAAAAAATATATTTATGAACTTAGTGAAAATTCATATAAGAATACCTGTAGGATTTCTTTTATATAAAATTCTAGAAAATGTAAACTACAATGTTTACCTGGAGATGGCAACTTGGGTAGGGTTGGTGCTAATGGAAACTCTGTAAGTAATGGACATGTTCATTATCACAACTTTGGTGATAGTCCCACTGTGTACACCTTGAAAATACAGTTTACAATTTTAATAAATGAAATTGAGTATGCCAATACCTCAGTAAAGCTATTAACATATGTTTCATATAAAATCAGGATCTATTGTTTCTCTAAATGTCATCATATCAGACAAACTTGTATTGACAATCAGCACCCTTCTTCATGTTTTAGGCAGGTCAAATCTGATTCCTTCTGAAGACAGAAGAAAATGCTGACAAATGCTTCAACATGGGGACATTATTCTAAGCTAAATAAACCAGCTGCAAAGAGATGAAAAAAATGTATGATTACACTTATGCAAAGTATCCAGAATAATCAAATTCATAGACAAGAATGTAAAACAGAGGTAGACAGGTAGGGTAGGGAGGGAGAAAAGAGAGATGTTGTTTAAAGGGTACACAGTCTCATTTTTGCAAGATGAAAAAGAATTCTAGAAACTAGATATTAATTTTTAAACACACTACCCCGAACATTAAAAGGTAGAGGGGAAATTTTGTTACATATGAAGTGAAAGTTGCTCAGTTGTGTCTGACTTTTTGCAGCCTCATGGACTATACAGTCCATGGAATTCTCCAGGCCAGAATACTGGAGTGGGTAGCTTATCTCTTCTCCAGTAGATCTTTCTGACCCAGGAATCGAACTGGGATCTCCTGCATTGCAGGCGGATTTCTTTACTAACTGACGTATCAGGGAAGCCCTAAAGTCGCTCAGTCATGACCAACTCTTTTGTGACCCCATGGACTATATAGTGCATAGAATTCTCCAGGCCAGAATACTGGAGTGAGTAGCTTTTCCCTTCTCCAGTGGATTTTCTCAGCCCAGGGATTGAACCCAGGTCTCCTGCATTGCAGGCAAATTCTTTACCAGCTGATCCACCAGGGAAGCCCAAGATACTGGAGTGGGTAGCCTATCCCTTCCCCAGCATAGCTTCCCAACCCAGGAATCAATCGGGGTCTCCTGTATTACAGGTGGATTTTTTACCAGCTGAGCTACCAGGGAAGCCCAGCATTGTTAGATATATATACCATCAAAAAAAAAAATGTTCTCAGGGATAGATTAGAGCAACTTGCTAATCTTTCCCCATCTGCAATACTCCCTCTGGTGTGAACTTTTTGATGCTGAATGAGGTCGAAGTTTTGGCAGAACATATGTCCATAACTGCTGCACTAAGGGCTTTCTCCATTGTGAAATCACTGATGTGTAATTGGGTTGAAGTTTAAGCTAAAAACTTACATTCACTGAAGAGGTTTGCCTCTGGTATGAACTCTTGATGTCTAAAGTGGGGAGCTGTACCAAAACAACTTTCCATGTTTGCTGTACTCAGAAGTGAACATAGCCCAACATAACTTATAGGGGCTTCTCCAGCACCTATGAGTTAGGAGTCTGAAGTAGTATCTCAATTACCATAGCTTCTGTACTTATATGGTTTGCTTTTTAATTGAAGTATAGTTGATTTACAGTGTTTCAGGCATATATAAAAATGATTCAGTTTATATATAAAATTCTTCCCCAGATTCTTTTCCATTATAACTTATTACATGATATTGAATAGTTTCCTGTGCTATACAGCAGGCCCCTTCAAAAGGTCTCTACCACTGAACTCTCTGCTTCATGAGGTTGGGGTTGTATCTACAGAGTTCCCCACATTCACAGCACTCATAGTGTCTTCAGTGTGAATCTTCTGGTGATGAACAAGGTGGGATTTCCTAATGAAGGCTTTGTGACATCTGCTGCACTCATAAGGTCTTTCTCCAGTATGGATTTTCTGATGCTCAACAAGTATATGCCTGTGGCTAAAGGCTTTCCCACATTCTCTACACTCATAAGGCCTCTCTCCTGTGTGATTTCTCCAATGTTTAATGAGGTTGGAGTTGTACCGAAAGAATTTCCCACATTCACTGCACTCATAAGGCCTCTCTCCACTGTGAACTCTCTTATGTCTAATGAGTCTGCAGTGGTACCTAAAGGCCTTCCCACATTCACTGCACTCATAAGGCCTTTCTCCGGTGTGATTTTGCCAATGTTTAATAAGTTTGGATTTGTACTTAAAGTATTCCCCACACAAGCTGCACTCATAAGGCCTTTCTACAGTATGAACTCTCTGATGTCTAATGAGGGTGGACGTGTACCTAAAAAATTTTCCACATTCACTGCACTCATAAGGCCTTTCTCCGGTATGAACTCTCTGGTGTTTAATGAGTGTGGAATTGTACCTAAAGAATTTCCCACATTCATTACACTTATAAGGCTTTTCTGCAGTATGAACTCTCTGATGTCTAATGAATGTGGAGCTGTACCTGAAAAACTTCCCACATTCAATGCACTTATAAGGAGTTTCTCCAGTGTGAACTCTCCCATGTCTTATCAGTCTATAGTTATACCTAAAGAATTTTCCACATTCTCTGCACTCAAAAGGCCTTTCTCCATTGTGCTTTCTCTGATGTTTCATGAAGTTGGCATTGTACTTAAAGAATTCCCCACATTTGCTGCACTCATAAGGCCTTAATCCAGTGTGAACTCGCTGATGACTAACGAGCGTGGAGTTGTACCTAAAACATTTCCCACATTCACCACATCGAAAAGGCCTTTCTCCAGTGTGGATTCTCTGGTGCTGAACAAGGTGAAATTTTCTAATGAAGGCCATCCCGCATATGCTGCACTCATGAGGCCTTACTCCAGTGTGGATTTTTTGGTGTTCAGCAAGTATCTGTTTTCGGCCGAAGGCTTTCCCACACTGAGTGCACCTGTAACCACTTTGTTCATGACCAAGGGCCTCCTGGCACTCAGTGTCCCCATGTGGCTGCCCCACACCACAAGGGGCCAGCTGCTGCAGAAGGCCTGTGCTGCCTGGGAAGGGCTTCTCATCTCTGCTGCAGGTCAAGGTCCTCTCTCCTGTGTGAACACTGCTGTTGGTCACAAATGAAGGCTGCCCCTCAGCCCTTCTGCAAAGTTTGTCTCTAATCTCCTTCTGGTGCTGGAAAAGGTCTGCTCCACAAATGTACAGTCCTTCATCAGGGTACATTCTGTCATGCTCAGGCAGAGGTAAAAGGTCTCTGGAGAGTGGGCCACACATGTCACTGGACTGGGCCTTCCTGGAGGATGGATCTGGCTTTGCAGTCCTGACCTCTGACATCCCTATAGAAACACCTTGCTCAGAAGAGGCCTCCTCACCCTGGGCTCCATGCCAACAACCTGTAACCAGATAGATGCTGGTAAAGTGCATGTTGACTTTGATGGAAAGGATAGCCCCATAAAAAATATGTGTGTTGCACACACCCAAGATCAGAGCCAGAGAGATCTGCTGTGCAGAGATGGACCTGGGGAGCTCCCACAGTCCTGTCAACAGGTAAAGACTGAAGGAAGAGTTACTCTTTCAGTCCATTCGGGATGCTATGACAAAATTATAAGCTGACTGGCTTATAGTGAACAGAAGTTTATTTCTCACATTTCTAGAGGATGGAACCCAGAGACCCATATGCATTTTTCTACGTCACAGACTTCTCATTGTGTCCTCACACATGGTGGAAAGAGCCTGGAAGCTCTGTGCAGTCTCCTTTTTTTCCTTTTAATCTTTTGGGCTGAGCTGCGTATCATGTGGGAGCTTAGTTCCTTCAGCAGGAATCTAATTCGGGCACTCTGCATAGGAAATGCGAAGTCTTAACCACTGGACCACCAGGGAAGTCTCAGTGGGGTTCCCTTTTAAAAGGGCATTAACCTCATTCTTCAAGACTCTGCCTTCATGACCTAATCACCCCAAAGACCCCATCTCCTAATACTGCCACCTTGGGCATGAAGTTTTCAACATATGGAATGTGTGGAGACACAAACATTCAGACCATAGCAGGCCTCCAAATCAGTCCTCTGCAAAGGGCCTCCACCACACCCATGGCTATGGGTGACAGGTGAGCCCTATGACAAAGATGGTGCCCAGACCTTGAAACATCAGATACAAAGGAGATGCTAAAGTTCTAGCACTACTGAAGAAATAAAAATTGAGAAGAAAAGGAAGAAATGAGGTATGGCCAGCAGTCATAGCATCAATCAGTGGTGAACACAGAACAAGTTCCCAGTTCTGACATGGCACCACTTCCCAGGACCTCACACTGAGCTCGGGTAATTCTGAGTGTCTCCTGCCAGAGATGCAGTAATGACCACACTATCAAGCACCTAGTGTCCTCCCTCCTGCACCAGGTGAGCACTGATGTGGCATCAGAAAGATGCCAGTCCTATGTGAAAGACAGAAAAAGGAGTGGCCAGCATATGTCCAGAAATTCAACACAGGGCATCTGACATGCTAAAATTCTAACAGCTTCACAGGAGAGACTACAGAAGCAATAATGGTCCCAAAATTCATATCTTGGTTGGTGCCTGAAAGAAATGTCAGCAAGAGGAGGGGAAAGCCTGGGGCAACAAGAGTCCAAGCATCTAGTCTGATCACCTACCAGGGACAAGCCAGGTCAGAGGGGGTCTCCGATAAAATTTAGATTTCTGACTCCTGAGCCCTGTCGTGCAAGTTCTCAGAATGGAAGAGATAGGGCTCTGCGGGGAGAGCAGTGACACTGTACACATAGTCCAGCCCCAGCACCAATAGCACACGTACCAACAAACCAGGAAAGGGAGGTCTCAATGTGGGGAGCAAAAAGCTGCCCCTGGGAAAAGGGGTAGAACAGAGTGCAGCCCAGAATGCTGGGTGAGTGTGCAGAGCTTACCCAGGGAGGTCACGAGTGCCAAGTTCTCTGTCATCACAGCATGGTACAAGTGTCTCTGAGTTTCATCAAGGAGGCCCCACTCCTCCTGGGAGAAATATACAGCCACGTCCTCGAAGACCACACAGTCCTGCCAAAATCAAAAGTGTCTGGTTCATGAACAGCTTCCTGTTTTAACTTAGTTTTGTGGATTCTGTATTTATCTATTTGCCATCCATTAATTACAGGGCTAAACTTAAGGCCAAATTTGTTCAAGGGCTCATATTCTGAACCAACACCTGAACTAACTCTCACTCACCAGATCAGTATTTCCCCTGCCCTAAATCAGTCCAGAGCCAGGTACCAGACAGCTAGAGACAGCTCTCGTTACTCCAGGTACACAGAACTATCCAAACTATTCATCCCTAAGCCTTCTGTCCAACCCTCCCCACATTTCCCCTGAAAATCCAAAAAAGGCTCTGACCACTGGTTTCCCCAAACTGCTGCTTGCACCTGCTAACCAAGTATGGTGATTCCCCACATGACCCTGGGTTACACAGTGTGCCTCCTTTCGGGAAATGTAAGTAAAGAAACTTTCTTGAAATGTCATTGGCCTCTCTGTGTCACCACTCATCACCACTCACTCACTTCCACAAGTTAATATCCTCTGGGTACAACCACTGATGCACGTCCCTCTCCAGGACCTTCACTCTCCCCCTACGCATCTGTCCCCACTCAGCCTCCTCCCACATGTCCCACCCTCAAGATATGTCCTAAGGGCATCAGTGCCTGCTCTCTCCTCATGACCATGGATCCCTGTGTCCAGTACACAGCAGAAAACAAACCACCATGTAGGCTGTGGACTGCCATGCATGGCCCTACCCCTCTCCTGCTGGACAATTTCCCTGGGGTCCCTCCCCCAGATGCTGACCCTCAGACAAACTCAGATTTGGCCTTGTCTTTATAAGCCCAGTGCCAGGACTCAGAGCCAACCGTTCACTCCCCTCCTCACTGCATCTCACTTGTGGGACTGCACCTTCCTGACAACTCTGACCCCTCCATGGCAACAGCATCACACCCACCCCACCACAGACACCACAGGCACTTCCTTCACCTCCTTACAGGGTGCTCTGCATATGGAGTCCAGGCAGTGAATGGCAAATGCATCCAACATTTAATGCAGCCAATCCTGCCCCTGAACACCAAAGTCCTCTAAGGCCAGGGCCCACCTCAAGCCGTGGAGGCACACCCCAGATGGTCTCCCCACAGGGCCTTGTTTTTTGCTTCCTCTCTAGCCATCCCACTACATGAAACCTCATGTCCCCTTAACTCTCTCCCTCTTCTGCATTGCAAGGACTGTCCCACAAGCAGTCAACACCTTCCTCTCTCTTCACGTAAAGCCCGGGCACACAGACCTCCCCAGTCACATTCCCACTGCATCCGAGGTCTAGAGACTCTCTCAACTAATTCCTTTTCCATCCTCAACATCCATCTCCTGTCTGCTCTGGCCTGAAGACTTTCTCACACCTACACCCTGCTGTCACACAGACACTTTGCTTCCTCATCTGTCTTGGTGATGCCCATCACCACCAGCCAGGTATCCAACCCAGAGACCTACTACTCAGGCCCTTCCTTCTCACTCCTTGTCTTCTAATGGCATCCCCACCACCAACTAGAAATGATACTGCCTAAATATTACCTGCAGCTTAGTCCAAGCCAAGGATCCTATTCCATGGCTGTCTCCACCTTGGATCCTTCCCGTGACACCCAGACTCTGTGTGAAAGTGATTCCCTCCCCGAGATGCTGATCCTCAGACAAACTCAGATGTGTCCTTGTCTTTATAAGCTCAGTGCCAGGACGCAGGGCCAACTGTTCACTCTCCTCCTCACTGCATCTCACTTGTGGGACTGCACCTTCCTGACAACTCTGGGATACCTCCCGTTGGGAATCTCCGGAACATCTGTGACATGGACAAAAACTGACTCTTCTTATTCCATTTGGAAATTCTCCCTACAACTGGAGCTGCTTCCTCATTTTAGCTGATGAGGTATCCATCCTTCCTAATGAAGCCAGAAACCTGGGGTCTTCCCTGATTCTTCCTATCAGCCTACCTCCTTGAGTACCTCATTCTCCATTACATAAAATATGGACAACATATCATTGTAAACCACCTAAATATATGATATTTAAAATATATGATAAATATAAAATATGATAAAATATTCAATTTAAAATATCAGATCAGATCAGATCAGATCAGTCGCTCAGTCGTGTCCGACTCTTTGCGACCCCATGAACTGCAGCACGCCAGGCCTCCCTATCCATCACCAGCTCTCGGAGGTCACCCAGACTCACATTCATCGAGTCAGTGATGCCATCCAGCCATCTCATCCTCTGTCGTCCCCTTCTCCTCCTGCCCTCAATCCCTCCCAGCATCAGAGTCTTCTCCAATGAGTCAACTCTTCGCATGAGGTGGCCAAAATACTGGAGTTTCAGCTTGAGCATCATTCCCTCCAAAGAAATCCCAGGGCTGATCTCCTTCAGAATGGACTGGTTGGATCTCCTTGCAGTCCAAGGGACTCTCAAGAGTCTTCTCCAACACCACAGTTTAAAAGCATCAATTCTTCGGCGCTCAGCCTACTTCACAGTCCAGCTCTCACATCCATACATGACCACAGGAAAGACCATAGCCTTGACTAGGCGAACCTTTGTTGGCAAAGTGATGTCTCTGCTTTTGAATATGCTATCTAGGTTGGCCATAACCTTCCTTCCAAGGAGTAAGCATCTTTTAATTTCATGGCTGCAGTCATAAAAAATATTAAAAAAAAAAACATGGGCAGCTCTATCCCTACCTTCACAGCCACCACTCAGGTGTAGCCCCCACAAACATGCACATGGATGATTGCAGAAATTCCCCTCGTATCTCCCCGCCTTCATGCACACCTAGTCTGTCTTCTACTCTGCAGTCACAGGGAGCCTATTAAAATCTGAGACATGGCACCTTCCTGCTCTGCTTCAAACCTTCCCTACCTGCTCTCAACCTGAGGGTTAGAGAACCAGGGCCTCAGGCTATCAGTCAAGGCCTGATACCTGTGCACCCCTGTCCTAGCACCCCATTCCCACCAGATATGACAGAACCAACAGTTCCCTGCATATTCCACCTCAGTATCATGTGCAACTGTCTGGACATTTTAAATCCTGTGGCCAGGGCTCCCTGCCACACCTTCCCCCATCAGCTGTCAGCAATGAAACTGCTGACAAATATATAACACAGGACTAAATATAGGATCCTAGACATGGTGAGAGCACATGGTCTACAGATGCAAGACAGAAAATAGGGATAGAAGTCTTGCGACATTGTCATTCCTCAAGGGCATATATATCAGGATGATAAAACTATCAGATTGATAATTATGACTCACCTGTACAGGACTCATGAGCATCTCTACCACTGCCATGGGGCCCTGGGGGAAGAGAGACGTCATGAGACGTGGACAACAGTGCTAGAATTCTACAGCGGGGTTGGACCTCCACCCTTTCCTGGCCCTGGTGTAACAGGACCTCTGCCTGTCAATCTAAGCTCAGGCTTCCCTGATAGCTCAGTTGGTAAAGAATCCGCCTATAACACAGAAGACCCTAGTTTGATTTCTGGGTTGGGAAGATCCCCTGGAGATGAGAAAGGCTACCTACTCCAGTATCCTGGCCTGGAGAATTCCACGGATTTTATAGTCCATGGGGTCGCGAAGAGTCGGACACAACTGAGCATGTCAGAAAACAGTACTACCTCTTACCAGGTGTCCCTGGAGAAGGACTGAGCCTCCCTGAACTTCAGGCAAAAGAAAATTCTACTGAAGATAAGACTTATTCCAACCTCAGAAGACTCATATTGGTATCTAATGTAAGGAGGACATACCATGTATCAGCTCTGACTGTCCACAAGAACAATAGTTTTATATGTATTTTCAGGCAATTGAAGTGGTATAGTTTTGAAATTTGGGGTCTTCACATTTTTTTAGGATCTCAGAAGATGTCATACATAAAGCTTTACCTTGTAAGCAAATATATAGAGGTAAAGCAATGACAAGCCAATTACAAAGTGTTCACAAAGATTTAACGGAGTGAACAGGCTCATTTCTAATTGCTTGTGTGGTATTTAGAGGAATATTGATTAATTCTTGGTTAATTTTCATACATTCTTAAGTTAATGAGTCATTGGGAGGGGCTGAGCAGGCAAGTCAGCTACTAGTCCATTCAGCAAGCAGGCCTACTCAGTAAATAATCCTCAAAAGGGAGCTTGCTGGGAGCCCTTGACTGAAGCAGAGTCTCATCCCTCCTGCCCTGAGGGGTGAGGTGAGGGGTGAAGTGGGTCTAGGACCCACTGGCCCCACCAGCCTGGTTGATCTTTCCCTCCCTCCATCGGGGAGGTAGTGAGGGTCGGCAGAGCCTGCCAGTGGAGAATCCACTCCAGCACCCACAGCAGGCTCCACAGAGGCGAAGGTCTTTACCTTGAAGACACAGGCCAGAATCCCTCCTCACACAGGTATGCTCTTTCCTGGAAGGAGCATCAGGGCTGCCAGCACGCAGCCTTCACGCCCTGCCCTCCTACTCTAAGCCCGCCCCTCCCTCACCACAGGGCCCATCTCAGGTAACAAGCTTATGACCTACCTCCTCAATCTGATTTCCACGCCATGCTGGGCCAGTCCACATCCTCCTGGCCACACACGGAGCATCACAAAGTCCTGTAGACTCTACTGAAGAAACCTACCCAGAGTCTTATCCCATCTCCAATGTCCCGCTACCTCCCTGGCCCAACCTCTCCCAAAATTCTCCTGGGGTCTATAGCACCTCCCACTCTTCCTGCCTCCATTCGCATTCTTTTCTCCCAGCTTCTAACTCTAGACACGGTTCTCCTAGTCCCATCTCCGTCACAACAACCTTCCCTGGCTCGCACCTGCTCAGGTTGCCATTTCAGGTGAGGCACTCCGTTCCTTTCTGTCCCAGAAAAAAGTGACCCCAAGTTTCCCCAAGGCTGCCGACTAGGGGAGGACCTGCAAGCCCTGCACCGTCGCCCAAGAGGGAACTCTCTCCCTCACCCCAGCCCGCTAGCTGAAGGGCGACCCCTCACAAGGCCGCCCTCAGTTCTGGACTTGGGCTGACCGGCAGGGACCTGAACGGGCACCCTTCCGTCCGGATCTGGGACTCGGAGTCGGGCCAGGTGGGGGCCCAGGAGACACAGCACCCACCTGCGCCGACCTCGGTCACTGGCTGGTGGGAAAAGCTGAGCCAGGAGATGCGGCGAGTGGGGCAGGAAGGAGGACACCGCCGACAACTATGGGCTCAAAGGGCCTCAGAGCCGATTCTGGATAGCGGGGACAACTTGTCTCCCCTCGCTTTTCCGCTAGGTACCTCACCGCTCAGCGGGCTAAGGCAAGGCCCGTAGCTGGTGAACAGCGGAAGAGACTCCAAAAGACCACGAAAGAAAACGCCGGAAGTCCCGCCCCAACGCAGTGCGCACGCACACGCCCGCCTTGCCTACGCTCTCACTGACTCAGTCACAGCCGCCTCGCACCGTACAGACCTTCTGGGTCATGTAGTTTCCGCTGCCACCACACTTGCCTCTGGTCAGAGCAGAACTCGCTTCCCTTTTTTTACCACGGGCTGAGGGGAACCAAGATCTCAGGCTCCAACGATGGGACGGGGTTTCGTTTGCTTTTACAAGGGATGCACTCTGATTTCTGGAGAGCAGTCTAGGAAATTCACAGAAAGTTTCAGTTCAGTTCACTCGCTCAGTCGTGTCTGACTCTTTGCGACCCCATGAATCGCAGCAAGCCAGGCCTCCCTGTCCATCACCAACTCCCGGAGTTCACTCAGACTCACGTCCATCGAGTCCGTGATGGCATCCAGCCATCTCATCCTCTGTCATCCCCTTGTCCTCCTGCCCCCAATCCCTCCCAGCATCAGAGTCTTTTCCAATCAGTCAACTCTTCGCATGAGGTGGCCAAAGTACTGGAGTTTCAGCCTTACTAGCATTCCTTCCAAAGAAATCCCAGGGCTGATCTCCTTCAGAATGGACTGGTTGGATCTCCTTGCAGTCCAAGGGACTCTGAAGAGTCTTCTCCAACACCACAATTCAAAAGCATCAATTCTTCGGCGCTCAGCCTTCTTCACAGTCCAGCTCTCACATCCATACATGACCACAGGAAAAACCATAGCCTTGACTAGACGAACCTTTGTTGACAAAGTAATGTCTCTGCTTTTGAATATGCTATCTAGGTTGGTCATAACTTTCCTTCCAAGGAGTAAGCGTCTTTTAATTTCATGGCTGCAGTCACCATCTGCAGTGATTTTGGAGCCCAGAAAGATAAAGTCTGACACTGTTTCCACTGTTTCCCCATCTATTTGCCATGAAGTGATGGGACCAGATGCCATGATCTTCGTTTTCTGAATGTTGAGCTTTAAGCCAACTTTTTCACTCTCCTCTTTCACTTTCATCAAGAGGCTTTTTAGTTCCTCTTCACTTTCTGCCATGATGCTATGCTAAGTCACTTCAGTCGTGTCCGACTCTGTGTGACCCCATAGACGGCAGCCCACCAGGCTTCCCCGTCCCTGGGATTCTCCAAGCAAGAACACTGGAGTGGGTTGCCATTTCCTTCTCCAATGCATGAAAGTGAGTAGAGAAAGTGAAGTCGCTCAGTCATGTCTGACTCTCAGCGACCCCATGGACTGCAGCCTACCAGGCTCCTCCGTCTGTGGGATTTTCCAGGCAAGAGTACTGGAGTGGGGTGCCACTGCCTTCTCCGGTTCTGCCATAAGGGTGATATCATCTGCATATCGGAGGTTACTGATATTTCTCCCGGCAATCTTGATTCCAGCTTGTGTTTCTTCCAGCCCAGAGTTTCTCAGGATGTAGTCTGCATATAAGTTAAGCAAGCAGGGTGACAATATACAGCCTTGACATACTGCTTATCCTATTTGGAACCAGTCTGTTGTTCCATGTCCAATTCTAACTGTTGCTTCCTGACCTGCATATAGGTTTCTCAAGAGGCAGGTCAGGTGGTCTGGTATTCCCATCTCTTTCAGAATTTTCCACAGTTTATTGTGATCCACAAAGTCAAAGGCTTTGGCATAGTCAATAAAGCAGAAATAGATGTTTTTCTGGAACTCTTGCTTTTTCCATGATCCAGCTGATGTTGGCAATTTGATCTCTGGTTCCTCTGCCTTTTCTAAAACCAGCTTGAATATCTGGAAGTTCATGGGTCACGTATTGCTGAAGCCTGGCTTGGAGAATTTTGAGCATTACTCAGTTATGATCAATTGAGTATTACTTTACTAGCATGTGAGATGAGTGCAATTGTGCAGTAGTTTGAGCATTCTTTGGCATTGCCTTTCGTTGGGATTGGAATGAAAACTGACCTTTTCCAGTCCTGTGGCCACTGCTGAGTTTTCCAAATTTGCTGGCATATTGAGTGCAGCACTTTCATAGCATCATCTTTCAGGATTTGGAACAGCTCCACTGGAATTCGGTCACCTCCACTAGCTTTGTTCGTAGTGATGCTTTCTAAGGCCCACTTGACTTCACATTCCAGGATGTCTAGGTCAGTGATCACACCATCATGATTATCTGGGTCGTGAAGCTCTTTTTTGTACAGTTCTTCTGTGTATTCTTGCCACCTCTTCTTAATATCTTCTGCTTCTGTTAGGTCCATACCATTTCCGTCCTTTATCGAGCCCATCTTTGAACGAAATGTTCCTTTGGTATCTCTGATTTTCTTGAAGAGATCCCTAGTCTTTCCCATTCTGTTGTTTTCCTCTATTTCTTTGCATTGATCACTGAAGAAGGCTTTTCTTATCTCTTCTTGCTATTCTTTGGAACTCTGCATTCAGGTGTTTATATCTTTCCTTTTCTCCTTTGCTTTTGGCTTCTCTTCTTTTCACAGCTATTTGTAAGGCCTCCCTAGACAGCCATTTTGCTTTTTTGCATTTCTTTTCCATGGGGATGGTCTTGATCCCTGTCTCCTGTACAATGTCACGAACCTCATTCCATAGTTCATGAGGCCCTATATCTATCAGATCTAGGCCCTTAAATCTATTTCTCACTTCCACTGTATAATCATAAGGGAATTGATTTAAGTCATATCTGAATGGTCTAGTGGTTTTCCCTACTTTCTTCACTTTATGTCTGAATTTGGCAATAAGGAGTTCATGGTCTGAGCCACAGTCAGCTCCTGGTCTTGTTTTTGCTGACTGTATAGAGCTTCTCCATCTTTGGATGCAAAAAATATAATCAATCTGATTTCGGTGTTGACCATCTGGTGATGTCCATGTGTAGAGTCTTCTCTTGTGTTGTTGGAAGAGGGTGTTTGCTATAACCAGTGCGTTCTCTTGGCAAAACTCTATTAGCCTTTGCCCTGCTTCATTCCGTATTCCAAGGCCAAATTTGCCTGTTACTCCAGGTGTTTCTTGATTTCCTACTTTTGCATTCCAGTCCCCTATAATGAAAAGGACATCTTTTTTGGGTGTTAATTCTGGAAGGTCTTGTAGGTCTTCATAGAACCATTCCACTTCAGCTTATTCAGCGTTACTGGTTGGGGCATAGACTTGGATTACTGTGATATTGAATGGTTTGCCTTGGAAACAAACAGAGATCATTCTGTCGTTTTTGAGATTTCATCCAAGTACTACATTTCAGACTCTTTTGTTGACCATGATGGCTACTTCATTTCTTCTGAGGGATTCCTGCCAGCAGTAGTAGATATAATGGTCATCTCAGTTAAATTCACCCATTCCAGTCCATTTTAGTTAGCTGATTCCTAGAATGTCAATGTTCACTCTTGCCATCTCCTGTTTGACCACTTCCAATTTGCCTTGATTCATGGACCTAACATTTCAGGTTCCTATGCAATATTGCTCTTTACAACATCAGACCTTGCTTCTATCATCAGTCACATCCACAGCTGGGTATTATTTTTGCTTTGGCTCTATCCCTTCATTCTTTCTGGAGTTATTTCTCCACTGATCTCCAGTAGCATATCGGGCACATACTGACCTGGAGAGTTCCTCTTTCAGTATCCTATCATTTTGCATTTTCATACTGTTCATGGGGTTCTCAAGGCAAGACTACTGAAGTGGTTTGCCATTCCCTTCTCCAGTGGACCACATTCTGTCAGACCTCTCCACCATGACCACCCATTATGGGTGGCCCCACAGGTCATGGCTTAGTTTCATTGAGTTAGACAAGGCTGTAGTCTGTGTGATTAGATTGACTAGTTTTCTGTGATTATGGTTTCAGTGTGTTTGCCCTCTGATGCCCTCTCGCAACACCTACCATCTTACTTGGGTTTCTCTTACCTTGAACGTGGGGTATCTCTTCCCGGCTGATCCAGCAAAGCACAGGCACTGCTCCTTAGCTTGGACGAGGGGTATCTCCTCACCGCCATCCCTCCTGACCTTGAACGTGGAGTAGCTCCTCTCAGCCCTCCTGCGAAACAGAAGGAGGGTCTCAAATCTACAAATCCACAAATCCAAAGAGACAACAGCATATTATAATGACACTCTGTGTGCACTCCTATAATCAGCTATGTTGTTGCTTTTCAGATACTGGTAGACTTGAAATGGAATTGGACCCTCTGGGTCTTTTCTGAAACAGACTCCTCTGCCCAACTCCATGTCCTTTGCCTGCCTGTTGTCTGTAAAAAAGAATTGTAGCCCCCTAGGCCTTCCTGAGTCAGGAAAGACAGAGACAGGCCCAAGGAGGTCTCCTCATGAGTAGGCAGAAGGCAAAGCCACCTACTTGATTTCCACCGCAGTGAGAAGCCACGCACCACAACTAAAGAGTGGTCCTGGCTCACTGCAGCTAGGGAAAGGGCTGTGCAGCAACAAAGACCCAGCACAGCCATAAAAAAGGAAATAAAATTATATATATAGCAGCAGAAATAATTCTAGGTGAGAGTAATTGTGACATGTAAAAAAAAAAAAAAAAAAAAATCTTAGCCAAGTTTAAGCTAGAGGTAGTGAAGTCTGAAAATCCAGAAAATGAAACTAAAGCTGTGGCTTTATCTCCAAGATGTGCTTCTATTTCATACTTTGCCACCTCTGTGTATGCAGGAATGTTCCTGTTTCCCAAGATTCTGTATTTGTCTGTTTAGCATTCATTTATAGCAAAGCCAAACTAACAATTTCTCTCTCTTGCAAGTCGGCTTTCACAGGCTCACAAACATATTACATGTTTAATATTAATATTACATATTCTAAACACTCCCCATACAAACACTGGCATGTGTTTGTTTGTTTTTTTAATCCCTGCTGTATTAGGGATGTCTCCACCTAGGCTCCGATAATAAAGAATCTACCTGCAATGCAGGAGACCCGGGTTTGATTCCTAGGTTGGGAAGATCCCCTGGAGAAGGAAATGGCAACCTACTCCCATATTGTTACCTGGAGAATTCCATGGACAGAGGAGCCTGGCAAACTACAGTCCATGGTGTAGCAAAGAGTTGGACATGACTGAGTAACATTTTCACTTTCACTTAGGTAATCCATGCTTCTTCAGTCTCAAAGGCACTGTAAAAATTAAGTAACCTCAGTTAATGAAAGTGTTAATTGCTCAGTCATGTTCAACTCTTTGCAACCCCATGGACCACAGTCTGCCGGGTTCCTCTGTCCATGGTATTTCCTAGGAAAGAATACTGGAGTAGGTAGGCATTCCTTTCTCCAGGGGATCTTCCCCACCCAAGAATCAAACCCAGGTCTCCTGCAATGCAGGCAGATTCTTTACCATGTGAGTCATCAAGGAAGCAATCTCCATGAAGGAAAAGTAAAAATAAGATAAATTCCTTAGGAAAAGAACATAGAAAATGGATCCAGTCTAACAGGAACCCGAAATAAAATGGAGTTGGGAGGGGCTTTTCTCCCATCCCTGCCTGCAGCTCCACTGTTGACTTCTTGATTCTAAAGTGTTTTAAGTGCAGTGCTGACCCCCTTCTATCCTTGGCCAAGAGTAGCCCAGCCCCTGTACAGCAGGGCTGCTGGATCAAGCAGACAGGGCACAGGGGCCAACCCAGAAACGCCAGCAAGGGCCTCTCCCAATAATCTTGAGGACCAAATACAGGGACAAGTCCCAGTGCTGAGAACCAGAGCAGTAGAAATAGCTAGAGGCTCTCCCACATGATCTTGAACCTTCTCCATGACGGGCTTGAGGGTAGTTGACGTGCACCATTCACTTAGTAGAGTTCAGAACTCTCCCATCACAATTATTTTACTTATTTAATTTATTGACCCGTTGGCACAACTTGCAGGATTTTAATTCCCCAACTAGGGATCAAACCTGCGGCCCCTGCAGTGCTTGTGTGGAGTCCTAGCCACTAGAATTCCACTAATGAACTACATTACCCTAAAGGCACCGCGCGAGGGGCCCGGGTCAATGGACCAATGAAGACTCAGGACAGAGACACTTCCGTTCTAGAGAATGGTCTCTGGGTAGACCTTCCTGTGTGGGTCCCCGGCGACATATTGTAAACTCGGATCGGTTCACCGTTGGGGTGCCTCCTAACGTTGAGCCGGCCTGAGACCTGGGAGCTGGAAGCCTCCTATTCCGAGGCGAACTCGGGCTTGGCGTGGGCGCCATCCGACCTGACTCTCTCTTGGGGTCAGGACGGGGTCTGCAGAGCCCGACCCCGCCTTCGCCAACGGACTTCTTTGGCTGCCGCCACATTGATGGTTCCGATTCAGGTGAATCCTGCGTCCTCCGGGCCCTCCCCCGGTTCTTTTAATCCTGAGTTATCTTTGTTCTTAGTAGTGTTTTCTTACTAACGTCTTATGTGTATATTTATTCGTGCCCCTCAAACCTTGACTTTCCGATTTTAAAATATGACCTGCGTGGGGAAAAAAAAATCACAGAGAGCTTACTCGTGCAGTTGAATACGCAGATCTAAAATTAGTATCCGTTAACTGCCTGAGATAAAAAATATGCGTTATCAACAGGACCCCAGGAAGCCGCCTATGTGCTTAGACGCTTTAGTCGTGCCCTTGAAACCCCATGGACTGTAGCCCGCCAGGCTCCTCTGTCCATGGGGATTCTCCAGGCAAGAATACTGTAGAAGGTTGCCACGCCCTCCGCAGGGGATCTTCTCAACCCAAGGATCAAACCCTGGTCTCCCTCATTGCAGGGGATTCTTTACCATTTGAGCCACCAGGGAAGCCCAAAACATACCCATCCCTCCAAAGTTAAGGTTTTGTCTGTTGTTATGTAAAGTAAGGGTTTCCTTGCTTTTCTCAATAGTTTTGCCAACTATGTGGGAAATATGCGATGGCTGTAGTTTAGTTTCGCTCCTTCGTTTTAAAACTTAGTGAATGGAATCATACAGTGGAAACAGTGTCAGACTTTATTTTTCTGGGCTCCAAAATCACTGCAGATGGTGACTGCAGCCATGAAATTAAAAGACGCTTACTCCTTGGAAGGAAAGTTATGACCAACCTAGATAGCATATTCAAAAGCAGAGACATTACTTTGCCAACAAAGGTCCGTCTAGTTTTTCCAGTGGTTTTTCCAGTGGTCATGTATGGATGTGAGAGTAGGACTGTGAAGAAGGCTGAGCGCCGAAGAATTGATGCTTTTGAACTGTGGTGTTGGAGAAGACTCTTGAGAGTCCCTTGGACTGCAAGGAGATCCAACCAGTCCATTCTGAAGGAGATCAGCCCTGGGATTTCTTTGGAAGGAATGATGCTAAAGCTGAAACTCCAGTACTTTGACCACCTCATGTGAAGAGTTGACTCATTGGAGAAGACTCTGATGCTGGGAGGGATTGGGGGCAAGAGGAGAAGGGGATGACAGAGGATGAGATGGCTGGATGGCATCACTGACTCGATGGAAGTGAGTCTGGGTGAACTCCGGGAGTTGGTGATGGACAGGGAGGCCTGGCGTGCTGCGATTCATGGAGTCGCAAAGAGTTGGACACGACTGAGCGATTGATCTGATCTGAAGGCGTCCCTGGTGGCTCAGACGGTAAAGCGTCTGCCCACAGTGAGGCAGACCCAGGTTCGATTCCCTGGGTCAGGAAGATCCTCTGGAGAAGGAAATAGCAACCCACTCCAGTACCCTTGCCTGGAAAATCCCATGGCTGGAGGAACGTGGTAGGCTACAGTCCATGGGGTCCCAAAGAGACGGACACAACTGATCATTTCTTGACAGTTTTGCCAGCTATGGGGGAAATATGCAACGGCTGTAGTTTAGTTTTGCTCCTTTGTTTTAAAACTTAGTGAATGGAATCATATAAGTACTACGATGTCTTTTTCTTCATTTGCACAACATAATGTGATTTTACCCATGTTTCTCATGCTACGCTGTTGTTTGGTTGCTAAGTCGTTTCCGACTCTTTGTGACCCTGTGGACTGCAGCGGGTCAGCCTTCCCTGTCCTTCATTATCTCCTGGAGTTTGCCCAAATTCATGTCCATTGAATTGGATACCCTCCCTTATGCAGAGTAGCCAGTCATTTTCCTTTTTGTGTAGTTTTTTATAGATATGAATATACGAGTAAATGTCTTTATAAATTCTTCTGCTGAAGGCTTTTCTCTGTGTTTTGCTGTTGATGGTGGTGGTGTTTGTTTTAGTCCGATATGTCTATAAATAGTGGTTCTGTAGCCACACTTGCCATGGGTTCTGGGAAGATACATTAAGCACACATCTGTTTAGTTTCTATGTTAACATTTTTATTGTATTTAACATTTCCCTTTAACATTTCCACTTACTGAACTTGTTTCCCTCCATACTACTAATTTTAACTTAGTTCTTTGAATGAAATTATTAAACTGTCTCATAGTTATATTTTGATACACACTTATGCCTTACATCGGAGAAGGCAATGGCACCCCACTCCAGTACTCTTACCTGGAAAATCCCATGGATGGAGGAGCCTGGAAGGCTGCAGTCATGGGGTCGCTGAGGGTCAGATATGACTGAGCGTCTTCACTTTCACTTCTCACTTTCATGCATTGGAGAAGGAAATGGCAACCCACTCCAGTGTACTTGCCTGGAGAATCCCAGGGACGGGGGAGCCTGGTGGGCTGCTGTCCGTGGGGTCACACAGAGTCGGACATGACTGAAGTGACTTAGCAGTAGCAGCAGTATGCCTTACATAAACTTTTGTTTTACAGTTTACACACACACATAGACTATTTTAGTATTTTAAAAGATTGTGCTTTTCCAGTAATATTTATTTCATTGTTAAATAATTTTCCTCTGGTGATCCTGTAAGGGAAAATTATTGAGATATTTTATTAAATACCTGTCTTAAGTGGACTTTGGCCTTATCATTATAAGGATATATCATTAATGTGAGAGCTGGACTGTGAAGAAGGCTGAGCGCCGAAGAATTGATGCTTTTGAACTGTGGTGTTGGAGAAGACTCTTGAGAGTCCCTTGGACTGCAAGGAGATCCAACCGGTCCATTCTGAAGGAGATCAGCCCTGGGATTTCTTTGGAAGGAATGATGCTAAAGCTGAAACTCCAGTATTTTGGCCACCTCATGTGAATAGTTGACTCATTGGAGAAGACTCTGATGCTGGGAGGGATTGAGGGCAAGAGGAGAAGGGGATGACAGAGGATGAGATGGCTGGATGACATCACTGACTTGATGAATGTGAGTCTGAGTGACCTCTGAGAGCTGGTGATGGATAGGGAGGCCTGGCGTGCTGCAGTTCATGGGGTCGCAAAGAGTCGGACACGACTGAGTGACTGATCTGATCTGATCTGATATACATACATATAATATCACTATATTATCGTTATCCTTATCATTATAAGGATAAAAAATTATAATGCTTCAAAACCATAACAGGACGTTAAGAACTCAAGAAGATATTTCCATGTTTCTATAATAAGGATGACAAGAGGTCAGGTCCTATGACTTATATCCTTTCTCTTAAGTTTAAAGAGTCCAAAATGAGGTCCAGTTATCACCAGATGCTGGAGGCAGAGCACTTTTACTCTGATTTAAGGAACAGCCCCTTTATCAGAGATTCATTTTGCATGCACAGTCAGTACATGGTGGTTCCATTCTCTACTACAGGAGAGAAGAGCATGTAAGAAATTACAGATAATCTGTCTGAATATTTGTGGAAAAGTTTTAACATCAAAGAATATGGATAAATAGGAAAAGTACATGTTCTTAAATACTATATAATGTTATAATAATTTCAAACCAGAATTTAATCTGGATTATGTAAACTGGAATTTTATATACAACAATAACTTTTAATATAACCAGAATAAAATTTGAAAAGGACATATAAGAACTCCTGGTCAGCTGTTAGAGCCAGCCACAAGTGATAGGAAGAGAAAAATGTATTATTGGCAGGGGGAAAACAGAAAAGGGGACTCAAATGGGAGTGTCGGAAACAGACCTAACAAAATGGAGTAAATTTTGATATTTGTGGCTCAGTGTTATAATAGTGCCATGTGACCTGCAACAAGCATTTCCTCACCAATACAATCCCTTATTCTTCTGGCTCATTGGGTTGCAGTCGCACTAGCCTCAAGGGTACTACTCAGACACACCAGACATGACTCTTATAGGGAGGCTTTGCACTTGTTTATACCACTGTTGAAAAACCTTTTCTCAAGTTATCCACATGACTTTTTGGCACAACTGCATAACATTTTCTGCCCTCTTTTACATGGCTTTAGTTTTCCCTTATGTGCCTGCCTGAAATATTAAATGGTTCACTCGTTAATCTTTTGTCTGTTGCTGATGGGTATTAAAGTTACATGGCCCTTCTCTTCCCACAGGTTCCACATTCAGAAGAACCACGTATGGACCCTTCACTGGTGAGTGTCTGGTGTCCTGGATGTCTTTTGCTGCTACTTTTCCTGGACTTGATGTCTAGAGACCCTAGAGAAACCCTCAGCCCAGGTTTCCAAGTCCAAGCCAGAGGTTCCATGGGGAGATTCACATTTTTGGCAGCCAGTGGCCTAAATGTGAAAGCTTGTCTTAGTTATTGGGGGAAATCCACACAAGTGCTTGAGGATGCAACTGAGATGGGTGTGTTTTAGGACTTATAAGTCTCTGTTAATGTCTGGTGAAGACAGAGAGCAAGGAGGCCAGAGTCAGGCCTAGAATGATACTCTGCTGAGAAGCTGTGCTCTCAGAAGTCTGTTCAGAGTGACGGTAGCCATGGAGTATTTGGAATAGAGGAGAAGAGTGATCTGACTTAGGTTTTAAGAGGCTCCCTCTTAAGTGGAGAGTGCAGAACAGACTAGGGGAGGGAAAGACAAGGAGATAATCAAGGAAGCTATTGCAGTCATCCAGATGAGCATTGGTTGTGACTGGACAGAGGGGGTGGATATGGAGGTAGGAGAAATACCTGGCTTCAGGATTTTACAAGTAGGGCTGACCAGATTTTCTAAAATGGAGGGGTCATACATAACACCAGAGTTTATTCCCTTTGCATCTGGAAGGGTGGAAGTTGCATTAACTGTTTCAGGGAAGTCAATGGTAGCAGTCGTTTTCACTGAGGATATTAGGAATTGGGTTTTGGCCCTGATGAATCTCAGATGATGTTTCAGTGACTCTCAAGTATAGGAGACAAATGGGTGGTTGAACATGCAGCTCTAGAGGGCTAGGGAGGCTTCAGGATGCAATTATGGGACAAGGGAACGGGGGGCTGTTACAAAGGTCATCAGCAGGAAGGTGTGTGTGTGTGGGTCAACAGGTGGCCCAGGTTTTCATGGGAGAGTGGCCGTGAAATCGATGCAGAGGGAAAGCAGAAATGGAGATGAAGTGACAGCAGAGTCAGGCTGGTGCTTGCTTCTCTTTCTGTGCAGTGACTAGGCCTTTGTGGTGGAACTTGGGGAGTTTGTGACAGAATGTCATGTGAATTTCTCTAAGGTGTGTCAAGTAGGTGTGGATTTTGAATGGCTGTTATATGGACAAAGATTGGAATTGGTAAGGAGACATAATGTGCAGTATAGAAATGGACCCTTACCAGGGGTTTTTAGGTCTGCATGTTGTGACTGAGGTTGGAACTAGGACCAAGGCCTGGTGAGGAAGAACAGGGCTGGTGAGCTGCCAGTGGAGAGTTGGGGTTTGGTGGGATTCTGTTGTGTTGAATGGATTTTCAGGTGTCATGTGCAGAAAGATACATGAGGAGACAGGAGACATGACAGTTTTGTGGTCCAGGGGCTGGTATTGGGGGTCAGATGTATGAGGTGGTCCAGTGGGTGACACAGATGTGGGGAAGGTGTGTGAACAAATAGTCCCAGAGCCCTCATTCCAGGACGTTAAGAGAGGAGTATGAGCCCAAGTTGCTGGCATCTGGGGTGCATCACCCTGGGAACTGTCAGGCTGTTGTCTTGCAGGAGAGGGAGTAGGCCCTACATCCCAGGCCCACAGCGTAGAAGGGATCTGTCTGCAGATGTGCGTGTTGTTACTGGGGTTGGAGCTAGTGCTCAAGAAAACATGAAGAGTTTTGGGTACCACTGCCCTCTTAAGTTGGGTTGCTGGGGAGGATGACGACCCCGGAGTGAGTTTGGACTAGGTTGGGGGTACTTATGGGGTCCTGGGGAGACAGGTTGCTTACACACACTCTGTTCCCATCATCACAGGGCCCTGTGACCTTTGAGGACGTGGCTGTGTACTTTTCCCAGGAGGAATGGAGGATCCTTGATGAGACCCAGAGATGCCTATACAGCTATGTCATGCTGGAGACCTTTGCACTGGTTGCGTCCTTGGGTAAGGCCCTCACCCCTGTCCCAGCGTCCTGGGCAGGTCTCTGACTTTCCGCTTTTCTCCAAGGCAAGTCGATTCGTCTCACAGTGGGACAGTAGGCACCTCCCTATTACTGCTTCCCTGTCCTCTGTGCTGTGGGTGCCAAGGCTGAGTGAGTGTGTGGACCAACTCCTTTCACAGGCAGCCCCAGTGCCAGCGGCTCTGAAGTTTTCCTAGTGAAGGTTTTCTGAGCCAAAAGACTTGGAATGAGTTATCTGGGTTCTCAGCCACTCCCTGCTGAGATGACTCTGTAGACCCCTGCACATTTGTGCTCCAGGCTTTTCCCCCTTCCAGCTGACATTTCCTTGGCCCTCACTGTACCAGCAATTGTTGGGACCCAACATAGTCACTATTTCTGGGGTTCACCTGGCTATTTCTATGATACCCCCCTCAAAGATTTTTTATGTGATAGTGTCTGTTTCCTGAGATTATTTTGGAATTAATCGCCCCCATGGGCCAGTACTGACCACTCACCTGTCCTGTCTTTCCCTTAGGACTTGCATCTTCTAGGTCCCATGTTGTTGTCCCGCTGGAGCTGGGAGGAGAACCCTGGGTACAGGACAGAGTGGACATGACTCCAGGCACAGCAAGAGGGGCTCAGAGTGGGCCTGGCCTTGGTGATTGGCATCAGGGGGAGGAAGTGATGTCATGGCTGGATTCAGACCATATCAGGAACGTGTCCTGTGCCCAACACTATTTTGGTGCCAAGGCCAGTGACTGTGAACCTCATTACTCTCTCTCCTCCCCATTCCTGACACTTTGCTCTTTCCGTCATACCTACTCTGACATTGCACCCAGGATTATCCCTCACCTCTCTGCCTTCCACTCCTCGGTGGTCCTCTCCATCCTCGCTTCTCTGCTTTTCAGTATTGGCCTACACCTAACATGTCATGAGGCCTGCACTTATCCTCAAAACAGTCCTTGAACACCAGCTACTCAGTAACAGTTGGATTTTCCTGGGTCTGAATACAGCTTTGCACACAGCACACATGTGTTCCCAGCAGCCAAGGCCCTGGTGAAAACCGTTCCCGGAGGAGTGAGTTGTGGACCCCTGGTTCCCTGTGTTCTGCACCCCATCCTTGTGTCTTGTGCCTGGTGAGTTGTCCGTTTTGTGATGTGTAGAGGCCCTGTCCACACAGCAGCCCTTTCCTAACCTGCTCCCACCTCCCTTGTCCTGAAAATAATCCCATGGATTTGTTCTTTCTATGTCAGACATGTATTGTGATGGGGCTCCCTACTTCTACCAAGATCTACATGAAATCACCCCCATTTCTTTGCTTTCAGGTTGTTGGCAGAGAGCAGAGATGAAGGAGAAAACTTCTGAGCAGAATGCTTCTGTAGAAGTGCCACAGATAATTACTTCAAAGACAGACCTGTCCATCCAGAAGGCCTATCCCTGGGAGGTGGGTAACCTGGATGTAGAAGGTGGTCTGCATCTCACTGAGGACCTGGGAGTAAACCCTGTCCAGACACTGTGTAGGGCAGGTGTGAAATTTCAGCAGCACAGTGGAGAGAAACTCTTTAGAAGAGACATGGGGAAGGCCTTTATGAAGACTCCTATTGTTCATACAACCAAGAAGTCTTTCCCATGCCAGGAGCCTGGGAAGGATTTCCCTGTTAGCTCTGACCTTCTCCAGTACCAGGTCGCTCCACAAGACACCGAGTGTGTGGAGGCCTCTCACAATGGACTGAGGCACTATAAGTGCAGTGAATGTGGAAAAACCTTCTGCCGCAAGTACAGGCTTGCTCAGCACCAGAGAGTCCACACTGGAGAGAGGCCTTATGAATGCAGTGAATGTGGGAAAACCTTCAGCTATAAACACATACTTGTTCAGCACCGGAGAGTCCACACTGGAGAAAGGCCTTACGAGTGCAGGGAATGTGGGAAAGCTTTTAGCAACAAACCCACACTTGTTAGGCACCAGCGAATTCACACTGGAGAAAAGCCTTATGAGTGTAGTGAATGTGGGAAATTGTTTAGCCAAAGCTCCAGCCTTAGTGAACATCAGAGAATTCACACTGGATCACGGCCTTATAAATGCAATGAATGTGGAAAATTCTTTACATCCAACTCCAATCTAATTAAACACAGGAGGGTTCACACAGGCACAAGGCCTTATGAGTGCAGTGAATGTGGGAAATTTTTTAACCAAAGTCCCAGCCTCATTAAACATCAGAGAATCCACACTGGGGAAAGGCCATATGAATGTAGTGAATGTGGAAAAGTTTTTAGCCAAAGCTCTACTCTCATCAAGCACCAGAGAGTTCACACTGGAGCAAGGCCATATAAATGCACTGAATGTGGAAAACTTTTTAGTCAAAGCTTTGGCCTCACTCAACACCAGAGAATTCATACTGGAGAAAGACCATACGAGTGCACTGAATGCGGAGAATTATTTAGCCAAAGCACCCAGCTTACTCAACACCGAAAAATTCACACCAGAGCAGGGCCTCTTGAGTGCAGCAAATGTGGAAAAGTCTTTAGTCAAAGGTCTACTCTGATTGAGCACCAGAAACATCACAGCCCAGATAGACCCTATGAGTGCAGTGAGTGTAAGAAAGCTTTCAGCCGAAGGTCTAACCTCCTTCGTCACCAGAAAGTTCATACTGGACAAAGACCTTCAAATGAGATGAGCAGAGAAGCAAGTAATGAACTGTCCCCTTAGCTAATACATCTTACTGAACAGGCTCTGTAAGGGACTCATCAGAGTGCCACCCATCTGCACAGCCCCAGTGTGGAGATTACCTGTGGGTACCTGATGCGTTGGAAGCTTTTAAGGAGCTATGCTGTACTTTCTAATCTGCCCATGGCCCTTCCCAGACTTCATGTCACTGTGAGTTTCTGTGGTAAAAATCATCTTACTTCTACCAACTGGTGGTCATCTCTGTGATCGGGGTTGGTAGACTTGTGCTCATGCATTCTATGGAGGAAAGCTTGAGTAGCCTGGGCACTTGGATGTTATTCTCTTATGTCTAACTGACTAGAACATTGGCTTAACCAGTTTTGACCAAGGTGACCCAGTCTGCATTCTTCTGGTGGCTTGTTTACCCTCTTCAGTGGCATTATTTCGTGTCATGCTCAGAACGGGTTTTTCCAGCTGTGTGTCACCTGTTTGGGAACTCTGTGTTCCTCAGTGAGGATAGTATCATGGCAGAGAGTAGTTTTCATTGCAGTTTTGGTCTCATTTGCATTGTTTTCCAAGGCCTCCTGGGGTAGACTGCAGGGCTTTCTTTGTTGTGACCTGAATGTCATAATTTTTGGTTTCAGAGATCACCCTGAGATGAGGGCAGCCATGAGAACCACCAGTGATTTTTGGAACAGCATGAATGTTCTATTTTCACATGGGATGTCACATCATCCCCCCAGTACTGTTCAAGGGAAGAAGTTCTGTAAGTCCAGCTGGAACAGAGCCATGTACCATAATGTCCACAGCATGGCAGGCTGGTGTTGCTGAGGGTTAGATTACAGACATTGAGCAGGAACCATACTTAGTACAGAAGACACTTGGAATTAATAGGTCCTGAGAGACTAGCAAAGAAGAAGGAATGGGCCTTTTCTAAAGTTTCATCCACAAATGTAACTGGTTGTTTAGGAGGTTTTTTAAAGAAATTCTCCAGATCTACAGAGCTACTTCCTCCTGAGCCTCCAGTCAGAGTCAGACTGAATAATGTAAAGGTTTTAGGATCCTCATAGCATCTGCAGATTGTTTATCTCAAGGCCATTGCTGCACAGTTGTGGAGGAAAAAAAGAGGGAGAATGAAAATCCTGTAGTCCAGGCATGTGATTTTTTAGGACCCAGGCAGAGTTCTTGGAGCACTCAAGTGGAAACACCTTCCATTGCTCCTCTGTCTTCATTGCTACTGGGACCCAGTTCCTTGCATGAGACATGGAGAGGTGATGTAGTTAATGTGTTGGTTTCCAGAGTTCTACTTTTCTAAACAGGAGATTCAGATTTTTATGTGAAGCCAATTTTTATTTAAACTTAATTGAGCTGTATAGTTGGTTTGGCTACTTCATGCGAAGAGTTGACTCATTGGAAAAGATTCTGATGCTGGGAGGGATTGGGGGCAAGAGGAGAAGGGGATGACAGCGGATGAGATGGCCGGATGGCATCACTGACTCGATGGACGTGAGTCTCAGTGAACTCCGGGAGTTGGTGATGGACTGGGAGGCCTGGCGTGCTGCGATTCATGGGGTCGCAAAGAGTCGGATACGACTGAGCGACTGATCTGATCTGATAGTTGGTATGCAGTGGACTGAATATACTTAAAATGTATAAGCTTGGTAACTTTTATTATGTGTAAAATCACAGAACCACCATAATGACAAACATTCATTATTCCTACATCTACCTTCTGAAATCTCCCTGGGCTCCCAGGCAACTGGGATTCAATTTACTTTATTTCACATTCTATTAGTTTTCTAGAATTTTAATGTCATTGGAATGTTAATGTGTTTACCTTTGTGTTTGCCTTTTTCTTTCATGGTATATAATTACTTTGAGAATTATCCATATTGCAGATATGAATGGTTGTGTTTTTGTTTGTTTTTGCCATGCCACAAGGTTTTGGGATCTTAGTTCCCCAAGCAGGGATTGAACCCAGGCCCTCAGTGGTGAAAGCACAGAGACCACTGGGGAATTCCCTGATAGTTAATTTTTTTAATTCCTGAAAAATACACTGTTTGGATATACTAACCTGTTGACCGTTTATCCACTTATCTGTTAATGGATGAATGGGACTTTGCGCTTTGTTTCCAGCTTGGCTATCACAGAAAGTTTACTGTGAACATGTACATAAATTTTCTTAAATGAATATATGGTTTCATATTCTAAAGTGAATGATTACCCTTTTGGATTCCCATCAACAGTATTCGGAGCATTCCAGCTCCCCTGTATTCCTCACCTGTACTTGTTTGGTATGGTCAGAATATTAAATATTACCTATGTTCAAAGTGTGTAGTTACCTCACTATTGCCTGATGGTCTATCTGGTTGAGCATTTTTAATGTGTTCACCTGCCAAGTGCATGTCTTTGATAAAATATTTATAATATTTATTTACCATCTGGTAGTGAATTTTGGCTGATATTTCCTTTTTTATGAATAACTAAGAAGACAATAAAAGAAATGTGTTAGAACTTGACTTTTCTTCAGTTCAACTTGGCTGGGTGGAATGAATGTTTGTGGTATTCCCCATATATACTCCTCATTATTAACTCATTCTGCACTACTTTCTAAAGTCTCAAAAATTTATGAAACAGCAAATCGACCCCTGATTGTAGTGTTTGCCAATTTCCCTGGTAGAAATACTCCAAACTGTGGCAATATCAAGCCGTGAATATGAAGTTGTTACCAAACCAGGTAAAATTTCCAGAGGTGCACAAGCCAGAAACGGAGATACTAAGACTTAAGCGAGGGGGCAACTGGAACCTGCTAACATGGCTCCTCTTGGAGTCTGTCACATTATGCCAGCTTCCTTGGCTACTCTTCATCTGTATCCTTTTCACTGTAATAAACTGTAGCCACTGAGATCTTAAGTTTAACTTTTTATTTCCCCTATAACAAGTTTCTCTAGAACTATATATTTTTTCCAATTTCACTGAGTAACTACATAATCATTGTTAATGACTTTTTGTAATATTCAAATATTATTAATGTTGAGTTTAGCACAGGATTTAGGTAAGAGGAGAAAAGAAAAGGAATAGATTTTTGGATAGGGAGGTTAATCATAAACTCAACAGGGGAACTAAGTTTTTGAGGTGGCGCTAGTGGTAAAGAACCCGCCTGCTAATGCAGGAGACATGGGTTTGATCCCTGTGTCGGGAAGATCCCCTAGAGGAGGGCATGGCAACCTGCTCCAGTATTCTTGCCTGGGGAATGCCCATGGACAGAGGAGCCCAGTGGGCTACAGTCCATAAGGTCAGACACTACTGAAGCAACTTAGCATGTACACGCAGTTTCACTACCTTTTCCCAACAATTCTCTTAAAACGCCAAATGCCAGTTACTCTGAAGATCGACCCCAGCTGTGAGTCACATGCAGAAAACTGTAGAATTTAAACCTTGGACCTGAGCTGAATTAAAACATACAACTAAAGAGTCTCTTCAACCCAAGTAAGACCATCAAGTAGTTACTTAAAATTTTAGAATTCTTTAGGGTACCTCTAACTAAGGTCATCTAACTTATACAACGTGTATACATGTCGGTTGGAACATAAGATGCTACGCTTATGTGATAAGGTGACAAAAGCTGCTTGGAAACTGATCAGGAAGGGATCAACAGGGAGTTCTTTCCACAAAAACCCTGAGGATCATAGAACGGTCAGGAAAGGAAGTCTAAGGCTCCTAAAATCCAGACCTGAAGTATTAAAATGAAAAACTGATTGCAATTTAATCAGCAAAACAAAAATATGTTTAAGCTGTAGATTTTCAGGACAGACTAGCATATTTATAAGACAGGATCCAAAGAAATGTGTCCCTGCAGATGATGAGCAGAGGCTAAGGGGCCCATGTCCCAACCAACTGCCTATTGGCAAGGACACTTGCAAATAAATAGAATGAACACTGGAGAAAGATTTTCCTATCTTATGAAGAAAAACTGACACAATATGCCTCAAATCAAAACAGGGTGCCCCGAGGAAGGGAAAGTGCCCACTAGCCTGCCATACCCTTTAGTACTCAAGATGAGTTGACTGTACATGGTCATCCTCATCGAATTCTGGTAGACATGGAGGATAATGCTAATTAGTCACCAACAGCTTAGCTCAATCTCTTCCTGACAGTGGAAGGTATTTCAGATAACCCGGATTTTCCCCACTTCAACCGTAAATACTTGGACTGAAAAATCATAAGTATTCTTCCCACTCTGGTACCATCCCTGCAAATTTAATAGGAAGAGACTTACAAGGGAAAAACTTAAAGGAAATGTATAGCTTGATTTACAGTTTATTACAGAAGAAGAATGATGTCAATAACCTAACCTTCCTTGCTGAGAAACCTGGAAAATAAGACCAAACCCTAAAGCAAAGATAAGAAAGGAAATGATAAAATTAGAACAAAATATTGAAACAAAACTTTTAAAAAAGCAATGAAGAAAAATGTTGGTTCTCTCAAAATCGACAAAACTGTAGGTTGACTGAAAAGACAACAGAACCAAGAGTGAAAACACTACTAAAGAAATTGAAGGTATCATAAGGGAATGATAAAACACACACACACACACACACAAACATTTACAAAAGAGAAACAGATACACAAACTTAAGAGAACAAACTTGGGGCGTGGAGGTGGGGGGATGTGAGAGATTATTGAGTTGATTGACATGTACACAGTGCTGTATTTAAAATATATATAGCACAGGGAACTCTGTTCAAAACACTGAAATAACCTAGATGGAAAAAGAATTTGAAAAAGAATACATACATGTATATGTATAACCAAATCACTCTGCTGTCCATCTGAAACTAACAGAATGTTCTTAATCAACTATATACTCCAAAGCCGTTCAAGAGAACAAAATTGAAAAAATTACTTGACTGTATTTTTATTGAAAGTCTTCCCACAATAAAATTCCAGGCATAGGTGTCTTCACTAAGGAATTCCAGCAAGCACTTAAAAAAGAAGTATCACTCATTCTTCAAAACTCCTCCAGAAAATAAAGGAAGAGGAAACAATTACTCTTTGACATCAGAATTACTCTGATACCAAAGTCGGAGAAAAACAGATCTATAAACCCATTACCATTCATCTATCTATACAATACACTAACAAAATACCAGAAAACTGACTCAGCAATGTATACAGTGGATTATACAAGATGATCATGTGGGATTTCTTGCAGGAAATGCAAGATTAGTTCCCATGGACAGAGGAGTCTGGCAAGCTACAGTCCACAGGTTGTACAGAGTCAGACATGACTGAAGCGACTTAGCATGCATGCACCATTTAAATAAAAGACAACAAGGAAAAAATTTAAAAAACCACAGCCACATGATGATTATCTCAATAAGTGGGAAAAATTGGAACAGAAACCACAGACATAGATCCACACTAATACAGCAGTCTGATCTATGAAAATGGAGCAAAGGCCAAGGAATGGAGAAAGGATAGTCTTTTCAACAAATGGGGCTTAAAAACATGATCCAGTGGTTAGGATTCCCTGCCTTCCACTGCAGGGGGCATGGGTTAAAATCCCTGGTTTGGGAACTAAGATCCTACAAGCTGAACAGCACGGGGTGGGGGGGTGGGGGGAGTGATCCAGACACAGACCTCACACTTTTCACAAATATTTTCTCAAAATGGATAATGAGCCTAAATACAAAACAGTAAAACACATAGACAATAATACAGGGGACACAGACCTTGGGTTAGGCAATGATGTGTTAGACACAACACCAAAATACAATCCAGGAAAGAAACACTGAGTAATTTGGACTTGACTAAAGTTTAAAAGAGGAACCTTTTAAAAGACTCTGATGCTGGGAGGGATTGGGGGCAGGAGGAGAAGGGGACGACAGAGGATGAGATGGCTGGATGGCATCACTGACTCGATGGACGTGAGTCTGGGTGAACTCCAGGAGTTGGTGATGGGCAAGGAGGCCTGGCGTGCTGTGATTCATGGGGTCGCAAAGAGTCGGACATGACTGAGCGACTGAACTGAACTGAACTGAAAGTTTAAGATTTCTGTTCAGGAAAAGACACTGTTAAAAGAATATGAAGATATTCAGCATATGTCATTAGAGAATTGCAAATGAAAGAAACAATAATATACTATTACTACATACCTACTTGAATGGCAAAACCCAAACACTGATGACATCAAATACTGGCAAGAACATGGGGCAACAGGAACTCTCACCTACTGTTGATGGGAATGCAATATGATACAGCCACTTTAGAAGGCAGTTTTTTTATAAAATTAATATTCTCTTACTATGTGACCCAGCAAATCATGCTCTGAGGCTTGAACCCAAATGAACTGAAAATGTATACCCACACAAAACAATGCATAATGTAGGTTTAGCCATAGTGCCCAAACTTGGAAGCAATCAAGATATCCTTCAGTGAATGGATAAACTGTGGCACAACCATACAATGGAAGGTGATTCAGTAATAATTTATATACAAATCGTCACAGCAGTTTTCTCTGTGACAGCACAAAACTGGAAACAACCCAAATATCCCTAACTGGTAAATGGATATAAGACAATTGTGGCATATCCATACAATGGATGAATATTCAACAATACAAATGAATAATTGATACATGTGGCAAAATGGATCAATCTCAAAATAGTTATGGCTGGTGATAAAAGTCAGAGTTCCCACGCCCCAGAAAATATATATCACATGATTTTGTTTATATAAAATACTATAAAATGCTTGCTACTACTTGTGAATTGTGGGAAAGGGGGTTAGAAAGGACTGGGCAAGAAACATTACGACACAAGCAATCTCTTGGCTGTGTTGGGTATCTCCATTATCTTGATGTCTGGTCTCATCAGTATATACACATGCTGAAACATAACACATTTTATATTTAACATATATTTATTTCATGTCACCATACCCCAACAGAGATGTTAAGAACTAAATATCTACATTTACCATTCTTGGAAAGCCCCATCTGCCAGCTGTTCTGGTTCTACCATATCCCTCTCCACATAACTTAGGAGCATAAGCCCTGCCTCAGAACCAGCAAAAACCGCAGAGCAATGAAGGCCACGTCCACCTCAGTCACTAGGAATGCTGGCTGGTCAGAGAAGCCTGAGCCCCGGATCTCTCTTCTGTCACTGCTGGGGTTCCTGCCTGTGCAGTGATGGCCAGAATGTAAACAGCCTAGGGAGGTACAGGAACCCACAAACCTTTATTTACTGAGACAGTGTGTCAGCCACAGGAGACTCAGAGGTGTGAAGGTCCTGAGAATTTCTGTATACTTTCATGCCATAGAGCCAAAATCGCTGGGAAATATAGAGATCCTGCCTTAAGAACAGATACCCATCCTCTCACAAGCCTCATTCATCCCCACTCCATTATCTCAGTGTCTCTGTACCAACGAGGATTCCCACCTTTGCCGGTGTGAGTCCTATAATCTTCAAAAGGGAGACAGTACATTGACTCCATTTATAAGGCCTTTCTCCAGTTGAAGTTTCTGGGCATCAAACAAGTTTAAGAGATGCAGCTAAAGGGTCACCAAAACTGTTACATTCCTGAGGTCCTTCTCCAGGGTGAGCTTTCTGGTGCTGAACAAGATGGGAGCTTCTGCTATAGGCCTTCCTACATTCACTGCACATGTAACACTTTTTCTCCAGAGTAAACTCTCTGGTGTAGAATGAGGCTAGAGTTGCGGCTAAAGAATTTCCCGCATTCATTGCACTCATAAGGTCTTGCTCCAGTGTGAACTTTCTTGTGTTGAACAAGGTGGGAGCTACTAATGTAAGCTTTTCTTCATTCACTACGTACATAAGGCCTTGTTCTACTGTGATGTGTCTTTTGCAGAATGAGGATGGAGTTGTGGCTAAAGCCTTTCCCACATTCACTGCATTCATAAGGCTTCACTCCAGTGTGAATTCTCTGGTGCACAATGAGGTTGGAGCTGTGGCTAAAGAGTTTTCCACAGTCATTGCACTCATAAGGCCTTTCTCCAGTGTGTGTTTTCCAGTGCTGCACAAGCATGTGTTTACAGCTGAAGGCCCTCCCACACTCACTGCACTCATAAGGCTATGCTCCAGTGTGCATTATCTGGTGCTGCTCAAGTTTGTCTTTGTAGCCAAAAGCCTTCCCACATTTGCCGCACACATAAGACTTTGCTCCTGTGTGGACTCTCCTATGTTTAATGAGGCTGGAGTTATGGCTAAAGAATTTTCCATATTCAATGCACTCATAAGGCCTCGGCCCAGTGTGAATTCTCTGGTGCTGCACAAGGTGGGAGCTTCTGCTGTAGGCTTTTCCACATTCAATGCAAGTTTAAGAGCCAGTGTGACCTTTCGCCAGTGTGAACACTCTGGTGCTGAACAAGTGTGCTTTTACGACTAAAGGCTTTTCTGCATTCATTGCACTCATAAGGTCTTTCTCCGGTGTGAGTTCTCTGGTTCTGAACAAGGTGCAAGCATCTGTTGTAAGCTTCTCCATTTACTGCACATATATTGTCGTTTGCCAGTGTGAAATTTCTGGTGGGTTTTAAAGTGAAACAGGTGAATGAAGGCCTCTCCATACTCCTTACACACATATGATGTTTCCCCACCATGAAGTTTTCTGTGATGAATAAGAGCGGATTTCTCCTTGGACAGATTTCCACACGGCAGGCACCTAAAAGCTCGCACTTCAGCCTGAGTTATCTGGTTGTCGAGGAGAGTGAAAGCATTCAGGAAGGCTTTCTCACTGTCAGTGCAATTGAAAAGCATCAGTTCATCACTGTCTCCCTGGTGTCGCCCAAGACTAGACTTCTATGAAAAGATTCCATGGACTCAGCTCTTCTCTGTGGATGCAGTCCACTGTGAGTGCTTTGGTGTTGGAAGAGGCTAGAGTTATCCAGCACATCCACACTGACCCCGGCAAGTAAAAGGTCTCCCTAACTCATGGACAGCTCTTCATATGTGAGGCCACATTATCATCTTTACTGACAGGATTCTCACCACTTTGTGCTTTCTGGTGCTGATGAAAGTTTTCACTCAACAGGAATCCTCGCCTGTAGGGGTCACAGGTGTCCAGGTTCAGTGAAGGGCATGACCCCTGGTGTTCATCCAGGTGTTAAAATGCCTTTCAAGAGCAAATCACCTGTCTCACATGGGTGAGCTTTCTGGATAAGTGGACAAGACCCAAGAGTCCTGAACTCTGACACTAACTCTATAAAAACACTCTGCTCAGAAGGGGCCTCCTCACTGTCTGCTTCACACCAATAACCTGAAAGCAAAGAACTGATAGTGAAGGACATGCTAACTTCAGTAAGAAGCAGCAAGTCCATCACCTCTGAGTGTGTGACACACCAGTGAGTGAGTCCACGGGCCTTTGGTAGGATGAGGGGGCCAGGATCAGTGAGGAAGGGCCCATTGTCAGTCCTGGGCCTTGGAAGGTATGGAGGACTTCCAATGATGGGTAAAGACACAACGATAGTGGACAGTACTGGAAGCAGAGGCGAGGTCTCCAACTCACTCCTCTAAGAAGGGTTTAAACAGGGTCTAAACAGTTTAAACAGGGTTTAAACAGTACTCTTGCCTGGAAAATCCCATGGACGGAGGAACCTGGTGGGCTGTAGTCCATGGGGTCGCTAAGAGTCAGACACGACTGAGCGACTTCACTTTCACTCTTCACTTTCATGCATTGGAGAAGGAAATGGCAATCCACTCCAGTGTTGTTGCCTGGAGAATCCCAGGGACAGGGGAGCCTGGTGGGCTGCCATCTATGGGGTCGCACAGAGTCGGACACGACTGAAGCGACTTAGCAGCAGCAGCTGTTGGTGTCAGGTGAGCTTGGCTCATCTGTCAGAAGGCTCTGTCCAGGCCCAGGAAAATCTGATTGCAAGTAAGTAGCTGGCTCTTCAGGACTACTTACGGATATGTACACAACTCATGACACATTAGTGCAGCCAATGTTGCAGAGCACTGCAGGGTGAGCAGAGGAAAATGAGTGACAGACATAGAGGCCAGAGAGATGGGAAAACAGTTAAGGGAAGGAAGTCAGAAGAAAAACGTCAAGTGCCAAGAATGGTGAGGAAAGGGAGAAGTGAGGTACTGCTATCGGCCTTGGCATGAAAACGCTGGTGAACACAAAGCAGGCTGATGGCACGATGTAAGCCCAACCTAACCCTAACCCTAACCCTAACCCTAACCCTCAGATGCCTCTCTCTCAGCTCCCCTGCTCTGGGCTGTCAGTGTGGCTGGAGACAGGTCCACCCACAGGAACCCGGGGCTCTCTGCCTCTCTGCCACTGGGCAACTACATGGGATCTGGAAGTTGTAAAAAAAAAAAAAAAAAAAAAAAAACATAGCACAGATGAGTGGCCCAAATAGACCCATCTCAGAGAGAAGAAAAGGTTAAATTAAAAAGACAAAAAACCACATAGGAGCATTTGGCAGAACACCCCTATGCCCTCCACAAGCAGTGACATGTCAATAGCTACAATTTCTGGCAAAGTCAGTCCCCGAGAACTGTCAGCCAGAGGATGGGGGCAGAACATAGACACAGACACATCATGGGTCTGGAAGTGCCCAAGCCAGGGAGAATCTGTGAAGCCAACTCAAGAGCCCTGAATTCTTAACCGTATCCAGAAAGGCTTTGGGCAGCAGGTGTCGGGACTGCTCAGCGAGGGGACACTACACACAGCCCTGGGCATCCACAGCCCCTACCCTTGGAACCAAGACGGGAGGGGGAAGAGCCCCTGATTTGGCAGGACAGGGAGAGCTGCCCCCAGGGCACCAGGGAAACGAACCCAAGGACGCTGCAGCAGGCATGTGGGCCTGTGGCAGTCAGCCTCTCTGATGGCCCGGGAAGACCTGTTGCCCAGTGTTCTTGCCCTTGCATGAGCCACTTCCCTTGACCAGAGGCTGCACTGACTGACCCATTTCTAAGAACAGAACAGAGAAAAATGATGGGATCACTGTTTCCAGGTCGGGTTAGAAAAAGACAAGCTACTGTCCTGGACATTCTCTCTGCTCAGAAAGAAGGTTCCTTCCCTGTTGTGAGATGCGCTACAGAAACGCTACGGTGACAAGGAAGGCAGGGGGCCTCTGACCAACAGCCTTACAGTCCAACAAGCCACAGAAACGACCTCTTGGAAACATAAAACATGAGTGAGTTTGTGAGTGAGATCCTCCCGAGAATGGCCTTCAGATGAGAACAGATTGGCTGGGAACTTGACTGAAGCCTCATGACAGACCCTGGGCCAAAAGCACCAGGTGAGGAGTGACAAGTACCTGACACACTGAAACTTACATAAGGCCTTTTTATTGTTTTACGTCGCTCACTTTTGGAGTAGTTTGACATGTACCAATAGGGAACTGAAACAGGGACTTACCCAAGGCGGCCACGTGTGTGAAGTTCTCCAGCATCACATCGCGGTACAGGAGTCTCTGAGCTTCCTCCAGCAGCTCCCACTCCTCCCGGGAGAAGTACACGAACACATCCTCGAAGGTCACGCCACCCTGCCACGATGGGGACAGCTGAGCCCACAGACAACAGGACTCCCCAGGCCCCCACTCACCTCCCACCCCCTGGCTCCTCTGCTCCCCAGCCTCCCAACTCAGAGGCAATACTCGGCCATGACACCACCCCTGGCTTCCCTGTCCTGTCCCTCTGATCACCGTGTGCAGCCCAGAGCAAAATCAGGCAGGCGGGCACACAGAGACTATGTAAGCCACGGGTCCAGCAGGAAGGGCACCAAACACTCTCCCGCTGGCATCCTCCTGACCATGCCTCCCAGAAACAACTTTAAGGCCATCAGTCCATGCTCCTCCCACCACGTACATCACTCTGCATCACACCTTCCTCATATCTGGGGTCCCCCTCCATTAAGACTGAAAACTTTCCAGTCCACACTTCCAAGGCACACCCCACCCCTGAAACCACTCTGCACAGTGTCCAGGAAGAACTCCTTTGCGTTTGACAGGCACCCCAGTGCCTGAGCAAGACACCCAGTCCTCAGTGCCCGGTTGGAACTTTGTTTGCCACCATCAACACTTCTGTGGACCACTGCAGTAGCCTCCTCCTTCACGCCCACACTCCATTCTCAACCAGACAGCAGCCAGAGGGAGCCTCTTTTGATTCAGAGCATCTCTCTTCTCTTCCAAATCTGCCATGTCTTTTGTGCATGCCACATGTTCACTTAGTCATGTCTGCCTCTTTGGGACCCCAAGGACTGCAGCCCACCTGGTTTCTCTATGGGATTTCCCAGGCAAGACCACGGGAATGGGTTGCCATTCCCTCCTCCAGAGGATCTTCCTGACCCAGGGATCAAACCTATGTCTCTTGCATCTTCTACACTGCAGGTGGAATCTTTGCCACTGAGGCATCCCGGAAGTTCATGTCTTTCATCACCTTCAAAACAGAAGCCCAGCTCCTCAGCCTGCTATTGTTGCCCAACATCTGGCCTTTTTCTCAACAGACAGAATTAAGACCTGTGGTTTCTTGATGACTCCCAACTCAATCTTAACCCCTTAAGCACTTGTGCAAGTGGTTCCTGAGTCTAATACACCCTTCCACTCCTCCTCCTACTGGCTGCCCAAAGCAGGAACCTCTTCATATAACTCTTGGCTTAGATTCAGAGTGCTGGGCTAGAAAAGGACTCCTACTGTAAGGCCCCCCAGACTCCAGCACAGAAGGAGGGACAAGTGAAGAGTCCCAGAACATCACTACTTCTCATCAAAATCTCCATCGGCCCTAGTTTAAAAACATACAAAATCCATACACTCTCTAACGTCCACTTTTGGCCCCACCATCAACACACCTGGGCTATTACAGTCAATTCCGCCTGGTCTCCCTGCCACCCTCGGGCTTCCCCAATCTTTCCACTCTACTTAGAGGGAGCCTGTCAACACCGACGTCAGATCACCTCCCTTCTGTGTTACAAACCTTCTGTGGTTCCCATCACCGTCAGAACTGAGGTCCGGCTCCCCAGGCTGCCATACCAGTTCGGACTCCTGACTGCCTGCTCTCTGTTCTCAGCACACGTAACCGCAGAGACCTGCCGTTTCCAGAAAGTGCCTAATAATTCCTCACCTCCAGGTGTTTGTACCTGGGGTTCCTAAGCCCTGCAAACCATTTCGCACCTCATCCCGTCAACACTGGGAAGGGGTTCCTTACCATATGTTCACCGTCACTGACCGCCCTTCACCACCTTCATACTCAAGAGAAGGGAGCGACGAAGGCCAAGTTCGGAAAGCCTGAGAACACAACATCCCCCACACCTGAGTCGGGAAGGCTTGAGGACCGTCCACTGACCTGAGCCCGGTCCATAAGCGTGGCAGCAGCCATGGGCCCTGTGAGCAGAACCGGGTTGAAAACCGGCAGAAACCGCGCACTCGCTTGGGTGTGGTGAGCCCGAGAGGACGGTCGAGCTCAGAGCCCCAGTCTCCTCCTGGTCAAAAGGCGCAGAAGTTTAGGATGCTGCATCCGGAAGCGGACGAGGACAGAGGGCGGTGGCGAAGGCCTCCGAAGGAGCGCAGCCCCAGGCAACAGCTCTTCGATAGGCGGCCAGTCCCACGACAGCAACCATGTTTCGTAATAACTAAGCGGACAGAAGGCCCATCTTTTTTTCTGTCCTCCGTTCGCCTCTCCAGAGCCTCCCCAAAAGAGGACCCCCGTGAGGACTCCCAGCCTACACAGGCACTCCAGAATCCTGGCACCACGCGGATTCCACGTGGAATCCCGGAATCTACGTCACAACCGCGACGCCGGAAATCCCGCCTCTGCTTGCAAGGGCCTCCGGAAACGCCCATCTTCTGGGCGGCCACTGGAACAGTGCGGATGCGCTGGGCAGAGACATCTAGGTAAAGGAGTTTGTGCACCTAATCCACCCATGGAAAGGGCACGTTTCTGGTTCTCCCTGATAGTTGCAGAGGCGTGTGGAGGCGGAAAGGTTGGGGAGAAACTGGTCTGAAGCGCCAGACCTATTGGTAAAGGCAACGCGCCCCTATTTCCATGGTGACCTGTGACAACACTGTGACCCTCAGTTCTCAGTTGCAGATTATTCAACATGGGTGGATCCCCTTCTAAGCCAGAAGAAGCGCCTTTGGAGTGTATCCTTAAGAATTGGAAATTCTTCAAAATCGAAGGGTTAAAAAAGAAGAGAGTTAAATTCTATTGTAGCAGTGCCTGGCCTTTTGATCAGTTGGGGAATGGAGAAAAACGGCCTCCAAACCTCCAAACGAATCTCTATATTAATAACACCATTCTGCAGTTGAATCTTCATTGCTGCAGAATGGGCACGTGGAGTGAAATTGCCTCGTGCCTGCCTCAAGAGAAGCAGAAGGGGCAGGCTTCCCACCTCCCAGATCTCGGGCTGGTCCAGTGTTTCCAAGCTCCCCACCAAGAAAACACATCCCTACTTACAAAATGTCATCCGCGGTGCACATCAACAGACTGGCCCAGACATCGTCCTCCAGAACGAAAGTGTCTGTGTCTTCAGTGATCCTGTGACAGGTGTAGCGCAGTGCCTTCTGGGTAAAGCAGTTCACTGGGTCCCAGGTCCAGGTAAGGGGCGATGCTCCCCAGATCCGGAAAAGGTTCCCCCACACCACAGAAGAATTGCTGGAGAGGAGGATCCTTAGGCTCTGAGGCGCAGGCGGGGTTTCAGGTTTCTTAAAGGAGATGCACCCAGATTTCCATGGACTGGACTGTGGTGGTGGTGGTGGTTTAATCTCTAAGTCGTGTCTGACTCTTGCGACCCCGTGGACTGTAGCCCGCCAGGCTTCTCTGTCCATGGGGATTCTCCATGCAAGAATACCAGAGTGGGTTGCCATTTCCTTCTCTAGAGGATCTTCCCAACCCAGTTATCAAACCCAGGTCTCCTGCATTGCAGGCAGAGTCTTTACTGTCTGAGCTACACAGGAAGCCTTGTGGCTTTCAGATTTCTTAAAGGGGATGCACCCAGATTTCCATGGACTGGACTGTAGGTCCTTCATTCTGTATACTCTCTTCCCACTTAGCCAGTTACTGGAACACATTCCCATTTGGAAGGGGCTTATCCATTCTAAAGGGCTTCCCTGGTGGCTCAGATGGTAAAGCATCTGCCTGCAATGCAGGAGACCTGGGTTCGACCCCTGGGTCAGAAAGATCCCCTGGAGAAGGAAATGGCAACCCACTCCAGTACTCTTGTCTGGAAAATTCCATGGACGAAGGAGCCTGGTAGACTACCATCCACGGGGTTGCAAAGAGTTGGACAGGACTGAGCGACTTCACTTTATCGATTCTACATTGCTGCAATTTCCCCCAGTCCCTATCAACCCAGTCACTATTTCTGTACACAATATGGTTCCCACCCCTAGGCATTCTTAGATCTTAAGTCCATGGACATATACCTACATGAGTTTTTTCTTCAGGACACACAGCTCCTACGGTGGATCTCAGAAGACAGCTCTCTCTCAATTTTGCCATGGGACATTCGCTAAATTCAAGGGCCCCAACTCAGGCTACTGCCAAATACCGCTGTTTGCACACCATCTGCCCCAAGTGACTGTGGATCCACAAATAATTTTCATGTCTAGGGCATGAGATCCTGGTGCAGGGGCCCTTCAGATTTTCCTAGGAAGTCTCAGGAAGCAATATAAGTAGGCCAGATTTACACTGAGAGCTGTTTGTTGTCCTCCTACTATTTCCTAGCTTAAACAATAAGACTGAGGGGAGGAGAATGGAATAGGAAGTTAGGCTTAGCAGATGTAAACTTTTATACATAGCATGGATAAACAACAAGATCCTACTGTAAAGTACAGGGAACTCTATTTAACACCCTATTATAAACCATACTGGAAAAGGATATTAAAAAAAAAGAATCTATATGTATAATTAGTCACTTTGCTGTACAGCAGTAATTAACCCAACACTGTAAATGAACTATATTTCAATTAAAAAAAAAAAAAAGACCTTTATTGCAAGAACCAGGAAGGTTAGCCTGGAGTTTGAGGAGCGGATAAAATGGAGGCTGGAAAAATCTGTCAACACTATCAGGAGACAATCACTAATGACCCTGAACAAGGGAAACCTCTGGAAACTGCCAGCAAAGCCAGACCCAGTCCTCTGGCAAAGCTAGGTGATGTCCGCACTGTAACCAATCAAGGGGGTGGGGCACGTATTCTTACCAAAGGGCTCAAAAGGCTGGCGATACTCCAAATAAAGCAAGTGAAAGTGAAAGTCACTCAGTTGTGTCCAACTCTTTTCGACCCCATGGACTGTATAGTCCATAGAATTCTCCAGGCCAGAATACTTGAGTGGGTAGCCTTTCTCTTCTCCAGGGGATCTTCCCAACCCAGAGATTGAACCTTGGTCTCCCACATTGCAGGCAGATTCTTTACCAGCTGAGCCACAAGAGAAGCAGAGAAAGCAAGAGAGCACAGAAATCTGTTCTCCTTGGTTTTTAACAAAACTGTTGCGGCCCAGGTTCAGTCCCTAGTTGGGAGCTGATATCCAGCAAGCCGTGTGATGTGGCCAAAAAAAGAGGAATGCAGAATGGATGAAAGACCTAAATATTAAGGTTTAAAAGCATAGTACTCAGAGAAGAAAATATAAGAAAAAGGCTTCATGACAGTGGATTTGTGAAATTTCTTGGACATGATAACAAAGGCACAGGCAACATTAACAGAAATAAACTAGACTACACTAATACTTAAAATTTCTGTGCAAAAAAAAAAAAAATTACTAAGTAGACACAGTGAAAAGACAACCCTCAGAGTGGAAGAAAATATTTGCAAACTATTTAATAACAAGTTAATACACAGAATATATAAGAACTCTCACATCTAAATAACAATAACAATGACCATAATAACCACATTTAAAAATGGGCAATGGATTGGAAGAGACATTATCTCAAAGGACTAATACAAACAGCCAACAAGCAGATGAAAAACTATTCAACATCATTAAATGCAAATCAAAATCACAATGAAATATCACCTCATGTCCCTTAGTGTAATAAAAGATAAAACCAGAAGAAAATAAAAACATTGCAGAGGGTGTAGAGAAATTGGAAACCTCGAGCTGCATCAATGTAAAACAGTCTAACTACCATGGAAAACAGCCCTTCAGTTCCTCAAAAAATGTAAATATTGAATTACTATATGATCCAAAAACTCTGTCTGGGAATATACCTTAAAAGGACTGAAAGCAGGGCCCACAGAAATATTTATGCCATCGTATTTATAACAGCATTATGTACAACAGCCAAACAGGGAAAGCAACTCAAGTGCCCAATGATGAAAGGAAACAGAAAAAGTAGGATGTACAGAAGATGGAGCATTACTCAAAAAAGTAATGAAATTCTGACACATGCTAGAACATGGAGGAACCCTAAGAACATTATGCTCCGTTAAATAAGCCAGCCACAAAAGAAGAATAACTTGATGACTCTTATATAAGTTACCCAGTGAGAATAATTCATACATGGAAAGCAGAATAGTTGTTGTCAGTCAGTAAGAGCAGGGATGAAGAATTGCTGTCTGATGGGTTTACTTTTATAAGGTGAAAAGACTTTTGAATATTTGTGCACAATGTAAATGTATTATTACTCCTGAACTTATACTTAAATATGGCTGACTGTAAATTCTATGTTACATGTACTTCACAACAATTAAAAAAAATTTTAAACACCTAATAGCAGTCCATCCCAGTGCTAAATCAGATCAGACTTTGCTTTGAAGTCTTCCCCTGTTTGCAGTACTCTTTAATGTGAACTTCTTGGTGTCGAAGGAGGTGGGAGTTTTGGCTAAAGCCTCTCCCACAGCTGACACATTCATAAGGCCTTTCCCCAGTGTGAACTCTCCGATGTTTAATGAGGCTGGAGTTGTACCTAAAGACTTTCCCACATTCTCTGCACTCATAAGGCTTTTCTCCAGTGTGGACTCTTTGATGAATAATGAGGGTGGAGCTGTCCCTAAAGAATTTCCCGCATTTGCTACATTCATAAGATTTTTCTCTGGTGTGGACGTTTTGGTGCCGAATGAGGTGGGAGTTTCGACTGAAGAGTCTACCACATACACTGCATTCATAAGGTCTTTCTCCAGTGTGATTTCTCTGATGCCTGATGTGATTTGACTTATCCCTAAAGAGTTTCCCACATACGCTGCACTCATAAGGCCTTTCTCCAATGTGCGCTTTCTGATGCCTCTCAAGTGTGAAGTGGTATCTAAAGAATTTCCCACATTTGCTGCATTCAAAACGCCTTCCCCGAGTGTGAACTCTCTGATGAATAATGAGCCTGGAGCTGTCTACAAAAAATTTCTTGCACACGCTGCACTCATATGTTTTTTCTCCAATGTGAATTCCCTGATGTCTTTTGAGCGTGAAGCTGTACCTAAAGAATTTCCCACATTCGCTGCATTTATATGGCTTTTCTCCTGTGTGAACTCTCTGATGAACAGTGAGTGTGAAGCTGTCCTTAAAGCACTTCCCACACTGGCTGCACTCATAAGGCACTAACCTAGTGTGAACTCTATGGTGTGCAGTGAAGCCAGACGTTTGTGCAAAGAACCTTCCACATCCAAGCTGCTCAGAGAGTCTGGTCTCAGTGTCGGTTTTCTGCTGCTGAACCAGGTGGAACTTTCTGATGAAGGTCTTCCCACGTTCACAGCAAAGGTTTTTCTGGTGCTCAACAATTGTGTGTTCTTGGCTAAAGGTCTTCCCACATTCACTGCACTTGTCATCATCCTGTCCACTTTCAGAGGCTGCCCTGCCCTCCATGTTGCTGCGCGGTTTCCCTTCTGTGTGAGGGGTCTGGTGCTGGAGAATGCTGGATTGGGCTAGGAACTCCTGCCCTCTCACCCGACATGGCCAGGTCTGATCTGTCACATGAACACTGTCGTTCTTCACACAGAAAGTCTTCCCCTCACCCCATCCAGGGAGTCTCTTTTGACATGGCTCCTTTGGATGCTGGGAAGGACTCTCCCCATATGTGGACACCTCCTGCTCAGGCTGTGTCCCACCGTGCCCAGCCAGGCATAAGATGTCTTTCAAGAGTGACCCGCATGTCTTACAGGGGTGAGGCTTCTGGATGCATGGGCCTGGCTTTGGAGTCTTGACCTGTGACCTTACAGCCACATCATGCTGCTCTGAAAGGGCCTCCTCATCCTGGGTGGCATGCCGACAACCTGGAAGGAGAGATGCCAATAAAGGCGGTTCCATCAGTGTGTCTCAGATCGGCCCAGCAATAAGTCTGTGGGATTGCAGAGGCCTGGGACTAGAGCCCATGTGAGGAAGGCCTGGGGTGCAGAGTGGAGCCTGGGAGGCTCATCTGAGGGCAGAGCCCAGACAAATGAAGAGCCAGGACAGGAGGAAGGGGTATGGTGCAGGGAGGGGAGGAAGGTCTACAGCTCACTTCAACAAGGCCTGGCTACTGGTAACTGGTGAGCAATGTGTAGAAGGCTCTGTCCAGACCCCAAATGTCTAAATGCAACATGGCAGCTGGACTACAAGGAGTATTTAAGGATACATGCACATGTTCCACCACTTTAAATGGAGGTTATGTTGAGAACACTGCAAAAGGAGCAGTGGAGAGGAATGGATGAGAGCCAGGGCCAGGAGTGAAAAGTCAAAAAATCAATTGGGAAGAAAAGGAGGAAGTGAAGTGTGGACTCTGGCATCACACACTGCTGGATATAGGACACATGCCCGGTGTGACAGGACCCCAGCTCTGATGTCTCACCATTTCCTCACCCCCACGTACCAGGGCTATGTGCTCTTGAGCCTCTCCTGACCTTATGGAAATAACGTCCACCCTGTCAGGCACCCAGGACCCTCCTATTGCTCAGGGTAAGCAACCACCTGGGCCTGAAGAGACCACTCAAAGAGGAAAGACTGGGAGAGGGATGGGGCCCACTGTAGGAAATCCCACACTCTAAAATGATCAATACAAGGACAAAGGAGGGTCTAAACAATCCTGCAGTAGATCAATGAAATAGAACACTCCCTCTCACCAGACACGAAACTAACTTAAAATGGGTTATAGACTTAAACATAAGTCATGACACCATAAAACTCCTAGAAGAGAACATAGGCAAAACATTCTCTGACATAAATCAGACCAATGTTTTCTTAGGTCAGTCTCCCAGTGCGACAGAAATAAAAACAAAAATCAAGAAATGGGACCTATTCAAATTTACAAGCTTTTGCACAACAGAGGAAACCATAAATGAAACGAAAAAACAAACTACAGAATGAGAACCAATTGTGGGAAGGTCAGAGGCACCCCTAGAAAGTGACAAAGAGCAAAGCCCAGCCCAGGATGCTGCAGTGGGCGGGGGGGGCGGGGGGGGGCCTTACCTACGGAGGACAGAAGTGCAATGTTCTGCACCATCACTTGACAGTACAGGAGTCTCTGAGCCTCATCAAGAAGTCCCCACTCCTCCTGGGAGAAATATATGGCCACGTCCTCAAAGACCACAAAGCCCTGTAATAAAAATTAAGATAGTTCACCCCATAAGCAGCTGCATGTGCTGTATTTCCTTCCATTTTGTATTGGTCTACTCTTCATCCACCAATTCCAGGGCCAAACTAACCACCAAAGGCATTTATATCTCCCCTACCATTTGGAGTCTGTGGTCTGACACGTATGAGCACTCAGTCACTCAGTAGTTGTGTCCTACTCTTTGTGATCCCATGGACTGCAGCCTGCCAGGCTCCTCTGCCCGTGGAATTCTCCAGGCAGGAATACTGGAGTGGGTTGTCGTGCCCACGACACCCCTGGTATTGAACCCGCATCTCTTGTGTCTCCTGCATTGGCAGGTGGATTCTTTTACACTGAGCCACCTGGGAACCCCTCCACAGTCTGAACCACCTCCTTATCGAACTCTCACATACCAAGTCAGTATTTTAGAAGGCACAAGGGCCTCAGTGTCTCCATCTGTAAAATGGGAATAAGGGTGGTTTCAATTCAGAGGGCTGAGACTGATATCAAACATAAGAAGTACACACTGTGTGTCAGTGGTACCATCCACACAATCAAGGATTTTGTGTGCACTTTCAGTGGAAATGAATTGGTAGTTTTGGAATTTGGGTGTGTGTTTCACCTACTTTTTAAGGTTTTAAGAAGATGTGAGAAGTAAAATTTCACATTGTAAGCAAATACTTAAATGTATATTATTATGCAAACCAACGATTAAGTGTCTGGATAAATTTAACTAATTCAATATGTTCATTTCTAATGGCCTACCTACATGTGTGTATTTAGAGGGATATCGGTTCATTAGTGTTTAAATCAGTAACTGTGTCATGTACTCTTAAGTACATGAGGTGCAGGAAGGCGCTGAGCAAGCGAATCAGCTACTAGTCCTTTTGAGCCTGCCTGTAACACAGTAGCCTGGAGGGAGCTTCAGGGAGCCCTGGGCTGGACAGCGCACCACCCCTCTTGCTCTGAGGGCTTGAGGAGATGAGGCAGTGCCCTGGTCTGGGACCGGCTGCTCCAGTAGCCCAGGTGACCTCTGCCGTGTTCTACAGGGAGTGGTTTTGAGGGCCTGCGAATCCTGCAGTGGGGAGAATCTACACCACTCACCCTCCTTCCCAGGTCAGCTCCTGAGTCCACCTGGATGGATCCTTCTACACACAGGCCAGAATCCATCCTATAGCAGGGCTGCTCCCTCCTACACCCATCCGTGCCCTCACCTCCAGTCTCAGGCCTTGCACACCTCAGCATGGAGACCATGTGAAACGACAACCTAAGACTCTCTTCCTTCAGTCCACATAGTACACCCTGGCTGCAACCTGGTCCAGTCCACACAGTACACCCCTCAGAAAGGACCAGACCAGCGACCTTCCAAATCCTCCAGACCTTTATACTCCTCTACCCACAAGATGTCTCCATCTTCTAACATCTCCATCTCAAAATGTCTCAGAATAACCATGTCCAAATACGACTCATGATCTTCTCCTCCCTGAATCCCATTCACTGCACAGACTTCCTCATCACCATTCCTTAAATGTTCAGAGGAAAAAAATTTGGGGTGGTCTTCTATTCTCTACTCACAGCCATTGTGTTGCAGCAAGAAATTCTGCCAATTCGATCCAAATTCCCGTCACAGTTCTCCTGAATTCTTTGACCACGTCCTCCTCACCAGCCTCCCTGCCTTCATACCTCATCCAGTTCCTGGATCCAGTGCCAATGGGGTGGGAGGAGGGCATCCCACACAAAACCAAGCAATCCTCAGGCAGCAGCAGGGCGCTCAAAAATTAAACTTCATTCTGACACTATGTACCCGGAAACAGTTAATATTCCACAGGTTAAGGGTTTTGCCCCACAAAACTGCCCCTAGCACTTCAGATTTCAGTCTTAAGCCCAGGCCCTCACTTGAACTTCTGATCCACAGGGTATAAATCACACATTCCCAAGACCCCTGCCTTGGGTTTGAATAAACTGCTAGTACAGGACCCAGAAATGAAAAGAACACTTTACCTATTAGATGACTGGTTGATTATAAAAGCGCACAGCTCAAGAACAGCCAGGTGGACGAGAGCTTCCATCTTCTCTGGAACTTCACCTCAACGGCGCCTCCCTATCTTCCCAACCCAGGAGCTCTCCGAACCCTGGCCTTTTGGGGTTTTTTAATGGCTTCATTATACAGGCATGACTGATTCAATAATTGTCTTTGGGGGCTTCCCTGGTGGGTCAGTGGTAATAAATCTGCCTGCCAATGCAGGGAAACGCGGGTTCCATCCCTCATCTGGGAAGATCCCACAGGCCTCGGAGGAACTAAGGTACAAGTACTGAGCCTGCACTCTAGAGCCTGGGAACCACAACTACTGAGCCCACGTGCGGCAAGTACTGAACAGCCCTGGAGTCCGTGCTCCCAATGTGAGAAGCTACTGAAGCTGAGAAGCCTGTGCACGGAACAGTAGTTCCCACCCCCACCCCCGCCCCCGCCGCAACTGGAGAAAGCCCAGTGGGCAGCAAGGAAGACCCAAAACTGCCAAAAATGTATAAAACTATTTTTAAAATAATGATAATAATTGGCTATGGGAGCCAGATTCAACGTCCAGACCCTCTCCTCTCCTTGAAGGGGCGTGAGGTGGGAGTGAAACAGGCAGCCCTCAAAGCCTGAAATTGGTTTTCCTGGTAATCAGCTCCCATCCTGAGGTGCTTCCACAAGTAAGCTCACTCACATTACAAGACACAATCACTCTCAACACTTAGGAAATTCCAAGTGTCCTGGCAGTTGTGAGTCTACAACTGTGGATCAAGACCAAATACACAAGGGAAATACATTATGATCATCCAAATGAACACATCTATATTGCTTCTAAATCACAATATCACAGGTCCTGTCTTCCTCACTCCCTTCGCAACCTTCCACGATTCCTATCCGCTTAGGATGTCGTTTCAGGTGAGACAGCTCGTTCCCCTCTGTCCCCGAAAAAAGTGACCCCAAGTTTTCCCAATGCTCCGGACTCGTGAGCATCTGCGAGCCGTGCACCGTCGTCCCCCGAGCGAACTCTCTCCCTCACCCCTGTCCACTGGCTGAAGGGCGACCCCCCCTCAGTTCTGGACTCCGGCTGACAGGGCCACTCCGTCCGGATCTGGGACTCGGAGGCTGGAGTCAGGCCGGGTGGGGGCCGGGAGACGGAGAACCCACCTGAGCCGGCGTCATCGCCGCGGCTTTGGTCGCCGGTCATGGGAAGAGCGAGGACGGACCGAGGGCACTGACGTCAACTACGGGCTCAGGGGGCCTCACAGCCGCCACTGGGCAGCGGGGCCAACGCATCTCCTCTCGCTTTCCGCTCCATCTCTTCGGTGCCCACCATGCGACTGAAAACTCCTGAACAAGTGAACGGCAGGACAGCAGCTCAAAGACTACAAGGCCAACGCCGGAAGTCCCGCCCCCAGGCAATGCGTACGCACGTATGCAGTCTCTCTTAAGCTTTTTTTGACTCAGCCTACACCGCCTAGCACTGTAGAGACTTCTGGGTAATGTAGTTTCCGCTGCCGCAACGCCTATCAACTCTGAGAGTTGCCTAGAGTCCCTCTGGTGCGCTGGGAAACGGAGTTCCCAGGCTCTTAAGATGTTAAGAAGAGGTGGCACGAATACAAAGAGGAACTATACAAAAGATATCTTAATGACCTAGATAACCATAATGGTGTGATCTCTCACCTAGAACCAGACATCTTGGAGGGTGAAGTCAAGTGGGCCTTAGGAAGCATCACTAGAACAAAGCTGGTGGAAGTGATGGAATTCCAGCTGAACTATTTATAATCCTAAGAGGATACTGTTAAAGTGCTGTACTCAATGTGCCAGCAAATACGGAAAACTCAACAGTGGCCACAGGACTGGAAAGGGTCAGTTTTCATTCCAATCACAAAGAAGGGCAGTACCAAAAAATGTTCAAACTACCCCAACTGCACTCATTTCACATGCTAGCAAATTAGTGCTCGAAATTCTCCATGCTAGGCTTCAACAGTACATAAACTGTATACTTCATTAGAACATCTGGATTTAGAAAAAGCTGAGGAACCAGAGTCAAATTGCCAACATCAGTTGGATCATAGAAAAAGCAAGAGAATTATGGAAAAACATCTACTTCTGATTCATTGACTTCACTAAAGCCTTTGTGTGGATTACAACAGACTATGGAAAATTCTTAAAAGATGGGAATACCAGACCACTTTACCTGCCTCCTGAGAAATATGTATACAGGTCAAGAAGCAACAGTTAGAACCAGACATGGACCAACAGACTGGTTCAAAATGTGGAAAGGAGAACATCAAGGCCATATATTATCATCCTGTTTGTTTAGCTTATATGCAGAGTCCATCGTGAGAAATGCCAGGCTGGATGAAGCACAAACTGAAATCAAGATTGCCAGAAGAAATATCGATAACCTCAGATATGCAAGTGACATCACCCTTATGGCAGAAAGCAAAGAGGAATTAAACAGCCTCTATATGAAGCTGAAATAGGAGAGTGAAAAAGCTGGCTTAAAACTCAACATTCAAAAAACAAAGATGATTGCATCTGGTCCCATCACTTCATGGCAAATAGATGGGGAAACGGTGGAAACAGTGACGGACTTTATTTTCTTGGGCTCCGAAATCACTGCAGATCGTGACTGCAGCCATAAAATTGAGATGCTTGCTCCTTGGAAGAAAAGTAACGACCAATCTAGACAGCATATTAAAAAGCAGATTCATTACTTTGCCAACAAAGATCCATCTAGTCAAGGCTACGGTTTTTCCAGTAGTCATGTATGGATGTGAGAGTTGGAACATAAAGAAAGTTGAGCGCTGAAGAATTGATGCTTTTGGGGTGAGGGTCACATTGAGCTTCCGGCGACTTCAGGGGCATCTTTAGGAGTCAGCACTATGGCAGAAGACATCAAGACCAAAATCAAGAACTACCAGACTGCTCCTTTTTGCCAGCCGCTTCCCCAACCAGAACCAGACCAGGAACTGCTGGCAGAACTACCTGGACTTCCACCGCTGTGAGAAGGCAATGACCGCTAAAGGGGGTGACGTCTCCGTGTGTGAATGGTACCGGCATGTGTACAAGTCCCTCTGCCCCATATCCTGGGTGTCAACTTGGGACGATCGCCGGGCAGAAGGCACGTTTCCTGGGAAGATCTGAACTGGCTCCATCCCACTTCCTCTATCCTCCGTCCTTCTCCTCAGGGTGGTGAAGGGGGACTGGGGTACATGGTGATCCCCACCCTGGGATCCTGAATCATGGTATAACTAATAATAAAGGCTTGTTGGAAATGTGGAAAAAAAAAAAAAGAATTGATGCTTTTGAACTGTGGTGTTGGAGAAGACTCTTGAGAGGCCCTTGGACAGCAAGGAGATCCAACCAGTCCATCCTTAAAGAAATCAGTCCTGAATAGTCATTGAAAGAACTGATGCTGAAGCTGAAGCTACAATACTTAGGCCACCTGATGCGAAGAACAGACTCATTGGGAAAGACCCTGATGCTGGGAAAGATTGAAGGCAGGAGGAGAATGGGACAGACAATGAGATGGTTGGATGGTATCACTGATTTGATGAATGTGAGTTTGAACAAGCTCCGGGAGTTGGTGATGGACAGGGAGGCCTGGCGTGCTGCAGTCCATGGGGTTGCAAAGAGTCTGACATGACTGAGTGACTGAACTGAACTCCCAGGTGGCACAAGGGGTAAAGAACCAGTCTGCCAATGCAAGAAAGACAAGAGATCTTGGTCGGGATCACTGGGTCGGGAAAATTATTCTCGCCTGGAGAATCCCATGGACAGAGGAGCCTGGTAGTCTAGAGGAGCCTGGTGGCCTCCAGTCCATAGGGTCACAAAGAGTTGGACACAACTGAAGCAACTTAGCACATACGCACGCACTGGGAAAAGCTGAGAAAGGCCGCGTGCTAAGTCACCTCAGTCATGCCCAACTCTTTGTGACCCTGTGAACTGTAGCCCACCAGACTCCTCCGTCCATGGGATTCTCCAGGCAAGAATACTGGAATGGGTTTCCATGCTCTTCTCCAGGGGATCCTGCTGACCCAGGGATCAGACCCATGTCTTTTATGTCTCCTGCACTGACAGGCAGGTTCTTCACTACTAGCATATCTCGTTAGGTGCTGGGGACCAGCCCCAGCTGAATCAGGGACTTCGAAGCGAGGACGGCGTCGGTGGGGGTCAGGACACGATAGAGAATAATAGAACGAGGATAGCTCAGTAGGAAAACTCAGTGGAGAAAAGAGGCTGAGTAGCTTGGTTTACGCGGGAGACCAATAAAACTTCAAGACAAGAAGTTTGCACCACTTACGTAGGCCGCAGGCGTCTTTCCGTTCTCCCGAAGGAGAGACACTGAGGCCTCCCCGGTCCGATCTTAGAAGCCCAGGCATAATTAGTAAGCATGGTGGGTCCCGCGCCCCAGATGGAGACTCAGCCAGAATTTGAAAGAGAGAGCGACATGGGGAGACCAGTCTTTCCAGGAACTGATCCCCCTTCTTTATTTTCCCTGGTTTACTTTTATACACTGAGATGTTATACAAAAGTCACGCGGGGTCTTACAAATGTATACAGAGGTCTTAGGGGTGTTACATCATCTTCCAGCCAGGGGGCCTGTTGACAATTTATGACCTTCTCCTTGTGATAGTGGTCAGTCACTTATTTCTCCAGGGCGATTATTCTTAAAAGACTCCACTAGATAAGTTTACATTTCTATAGGGTGAGGGTGTAGTGGGTTTTAGTCAGGGAAAGAATTTACTTAGCCTAAAGTCTAATGTGATTAATATCAAAGGTTAATACTTATCTCTTCTATTCATTAATGTGTATAAGGGCAGGGGAAGTGGAGACTTAGCAGTAATCATTGGCTCAACAAATGAAAAACCCTTCACCAATACAATTTCTAATCAGCCCATTATACTTATGCTAATAGTTTTCTAACTTCTCTAAAGAACCTGTTTTTAGAAGGTTAAGAGCATCTCGTGCCTCCCACTGTTTGGAGGCTGTGAGTAATCACATGTGCCTGGACAAGCCTGTCAGGTGGGCTAAAGAATCTTCAGAGGAGTTTGTAGGTTAAAACACTCCTGTCACACCCAGGAATTTTTATTAACTGAAGCTTTAAGTTAACTCTTTTTTCAGAGAGGGTAGTGGGGGACAGCCCCCCGTAAAGTCAGAGGTATAGGTGAGAGCACAAGTAGTAAAGCAGGCAGGCTCTGGTTTTTGGGGGTAGATGCTCGAGAACCTCCAAGGGGCTCCTGAGGCTAGACCCCACCTTTGTGTATGTCAAGCCTCCTTCCTCATGACCTTTGCCACGGGCGGAGCACTAATTCAAACCGGCTCCCAACAGTTAGGGCTCTGTTATTTCTGTCAATCCAGGTGGCACAGTGGTAAAGAATCCACCTGCCAATGCAAGAGACAGAGGAGGCACAAGTTTGATCACTGGGTTGGGAAGATCCCTTGGAGGAGAAAACGGCAACCCACTTCAGTATTCTTGCCTGGAGAATCCTTCAGACAGAAGAGCATTGTGGGCTATAATCCATGGAATAGCACAGATTTGAACACAGCTGGAGAATTCCAGGGACGGGGGAGCCTGGTGGGCTGCTGTCTATGGGGTCGCACAGAGTCGGACACAACTGAAGCGACTTAGCAGCAGCAGAGCACACACACATTCCATTCCTGTTATTTCAGACTCTGTGGAACACAGCAACGTCCCAGCCCTACACACCCCAATGGTTACAACATAGCGTGACAGTCTGCCTCCACTCTTAGCTATCATCTATCTTGTTACTTTTCAAATACAACTACACTGATGTCTTAGAAGCTGTTTAATGCATATAGAGTTTCATTTACGCAAGTTGAAACTAATTCTGGAGATTAGTTGCACAAATATGTGAACTTTCAGATCAGATCAGATCAGTTGCTCAGTCGTGTCCGACTCTTAGCGACCCCATGAGCCGCAGCACGCCAGGATTCCCTGTCCATCACCAACTCCCGGAGGAGGTCACTCAGACTCACATCCATCGAGTCACTGATGCATTCCAGCCATCTCATCCTCTGTCGTCCCCTTCTCCTTCTGCCCCCAATCCCTCCCAGCATAAGAGTCTTCTCCAATGAGTCAACTCTTCGCATGAGGTGGCCAAAATACTGGAGTTTCAGCTTTAGCATCATTCCTTCCAAAGAAATCCCAGGGCTGATCTCCTTCAGAATGGACCGGTTGGATCTCCTTGCAGTCCAAGGGACTCTCAAGAGTCTTCTCCAACACCACAGTTCAAAAGCATCAATTCTTCGGCGCTCAGCCTTTTTCACAGTCCAGCTCTCACATCCATACATGACCACAGGAAAGACCATAGCCTTGACTAGGCGAACCTTTGTTGGCAAAGTAATGTCTCTGCTTTTGAATATGCTATCTAGGTTGGTCATAACTTTCCTCCCAAGGAGTAAGCGTCTTTTAATTTCATGGCTGCAGTCACCATCTGCAGTGATTTTGGAGCCCAGAAAAATAAAGTCTGACACTGTTTCCACTGTTTCTCCATCTATTTCCCATGTAGTGATGGGACCAGATGCCATGATCTTCGTTTTCTGAATGTTGAGCTTTAAGCCAACCTTTTCACTCTCCACTTTGACTTTCATCAAGAGGCTTTTGAGTTCCTCTTCACTTTCTGCCATAAGGGTGGTGTCATCCGCATATCTGAGGTTATTGATATTTCTCCCAGCAATCTTGATTCCAACTTGTGTTTCTTCCAGTCCAGCACTTCTCATGATGTACTCTGCATATAAGTTAAACATGGTGACAATATACAGCCTTGATGTACTCCCTTTCCTATTTGGAACCAGTCTGTTGTTCCATGTCCAAGTCTAACTGTTGCTTCCTGACCTGCATACAGATTTCTCAAGAGGCAGATCAGGTGGTCTGGTATTCCCATCTCTTTCAGAATTTTCCACAGTTTATTGTGATATACACAGTCAAAGGGTTTGGCATAGTCAATAAAGCAGAAATAGATGTTTTTCTGGAAATAGATGTTTTTCTGGAACTCTCTTGCTTTTTCCATGATCCAGCAGATGTTGGCAATTTGATCTCTGGTTCCTCTGCCTTTTCTAAAACCAGCTTGAACATCAGGAAGTTCATGGTTCACATATTGCTGAAGCCTGGCTTGGAGAATTTTGAGCATTACTTTACTAGCGTGTGAGATGAGTGCAATTGTGTGGTAGTTTGAGCATTCTTTGGCATTGCCTTTCTTTGGGATTGGGATGAAAACCGACCTTTTCCAATCTTGTGGCCACTGCTGAGTTTTCCAAATTTGCTGGCATATTGAGTGCAGCACTTTCATAGCATCATCTTTCAGGATTTGGAATAGCTCAACTGGAATTCCATCACCTCCACTAGCTTTGTTCCTAGTGATGCTTTCTAAGGCCCAGTTGACTTCACATTCCAGGATGTCTGGCTCTAGGTCAGTGATCACACCATCATGATTATCTGGGTCGTGAAGCTCTTTTTTGTACAGTTCTTCTGTGTATTCTTGTCACCTCTTCTTAATATCTTCTGCTTCTGTTAGGTCCATACCATTTTTGTCCTTTATCGAGCCCATCTTTGCATGAAATGTTCCTTTGGTATCTCTGATTTTCTTGAAGAGATCCCTAGTCTTTCCCATTCTGTTGTTTTCCTCTATGTCTTTGCATTGATCGCTGAAGAAGGGTTTCTTATCTCTTCTTGATATTCTTTGGAACTCTGCATTCAGATGTTTATATCTTTCCTTTTCTCCTTTGCTTTTCGCTTCTCTTCTTTTCACAGCTATTTGTAAGGCCTCCCGAGACAGCCATTTTGCTTTTTTTGCATTTCTTTTCCATGGGGATGGTCTTGATCCCTGTCTCCTGTACAATGTCATGAACCTCATTCCATAGTTCATCAGGCACTCTATCAGATCTAGGCCCTTAAATCTATTTCTCACTTCCACTGTATAATCATAAGGGATTTGATTTACACACTAATCCATTAAGAATCTTAACATTCACTTGAACTCAGAAGGCCATCCTCTGGTGTGAACTCGATGTCTAATGAGTGGGTAAGTGAAAAGTGAAAGTCACTCAGTCATGCCCAACTCTGAGACCCCATGGACTATACAGTCCATGGAATTCTCCAGGCCAGAATACTGGAGTGGGTAGCCTATCCCTTCTCCAGCGGATCTTCTCCACCCAGGAATTGAACGGAGGTTTCCTGCATTGCAGGCAGATTCTTTACCAGCTGAGCCACAAGAGAAGCCCTTGTAGATAGCTCTACCAAAACAACATTCCATGTTCACTGTACTCAGAAGGCCCATTCCAACATAACTCATAGGAGCTTTTCCAGTGTTAAGAATTGGTTGTGGTTTTTGTTCAGTTGCTACGTCGTGTGGGACTCTTTGCAACTCCATAGACTGCAGCATGTCAGGCTCTATCCTCCACTATCACCTGGAGTTTGTTCAAATTTATGTCCATTTATGATCACCATGTTTATTTAACTTATATGCAGAGTACATCATGAGAAATGCTGGACTGGAAGAAACACAAGTTGGAATCAAGATTGCTGGGAGAAATATCAATAACCTCAGATATGCAGATGACACCACTCTTATGGCAGAAAGTGAAGAGGGGCTAAAAAGCCTCTTGATGAGAGTGAAAGTGGAGAGTGAAAAGGTTGGCTTAAAGCTCAACATTCAGAGAACGAAGATCATGGCATCTGGTCCCGTCACTTCATGGGAAATAGATGGAGACACAGTGGAAACAGTGTCAGAATTTATTTTTCTGGGCTCCAAAATCACTGCAGATGGTGACTGCAGCCATGAAATTAAAAGACGCTTACTCCTTGGAAGGAAAGTTTTTTTTTTTTTAAATCAAGAATACAGCTCAGGAACAGCCAATGGAACAAATGCAAGGGCAAGGTGTGGGCAGGTCCCAGGTGTGAAGTTCCCATGACCTGTCTCTGGGGAGTACAGACATACCACTCACTTGCACATCAATGTGTTCACCAACCAGAAGCCCCATCCAGTCTTGTCCATCCAGTTTTTGGATCAGAATTTGATTACACAGACAGAACTGATTAGATCATGGTCACATGCTGGAACAAAACATCTAGACCCTTTTCTCTCCCCACAGGTGTGTCTGGCTCAGTTTCCAACTTTTAATCATACGCTTGGTTTTTCTGGTTAACAAGTCCTCATCCTGAAACTTTCTAGGGGCTTATCAATAGTCACTTCATTAGCACCAGAAAGACTCCTATCACACCAGGAATTTCATGATTTCTCAAGCTCTGTGACAGGAACCTGGGACAAAGACAAGATATATTCATTATACCATACCTTCTACTTAATATGGATTCAATTAATATACGTTCAATTGTTAAACCAATGTTGTGTGCGTGCGTGCTAAGTCGCTTCAGTCATGTCTGACTCTTTGCAACCCTTGGACGGTAGCCTGCCAGGCTCCTCTGCTCATGGGATTCTCCAGGCAAGAATACTGGAGGCGGTTGCCATGCCCTCCTCCAGGGGATCTTCACGACCCAGGGATCGAACCCGCGTTTCCTACATTGCAGGCAGATTCTTAACAGCTGAGTCACCCGGGAAGCCCCTAAACCAACCTTATATTCATGATCAATCTCACTAGGTTGTAATCATTATCAGGAGTGTAAAACTGACTTAACCATTCAAAATATGCCATATATAAATACACACATTTAATTCTCTAAAATTTTGTTAAGGATTTTTTTTTTTTTTTTTTTTTTTGCATCTACACTCACACCCTGATATATTTCATTACCTGGTTTTGTTCTTAGGGAACTAAGATCCCACATGCCACATGACACAGTCAAAATATAAAACAATCACACGTTATCCATTATGTCTCAAAGATATCTAGTGCTATACCTTCTTTCCTTGCTTATATTTATAAACATGTGATTTCTCTTTTTTTTTTTCCTGATGTAATTGGAGGTTTTATCAATCCTACTAATTTATTCAAAGTATCTGCTTTAGGACGACTCATAGATTTTCTTGGAAAAAAAAATAAAGTACATGAAATTGATTTTTAATATGCTGGAAAAAATACCAGTAACCTATCAGAGAGAGCAAATAAATGGTATGAGCCCCATGGCCATCTCAGGTTTCCATGAAAGAAGTTCCCAGGCTCTAATACAAAAGTGCTGAGACCAGGGAGACCCCCAAAATCATCCTGATATGAGAAAGAACTTACAACCTGGGCCCGCTAAGGTGTCTGGAGTCCAACAGAGCACAGGACAAGAGAGAGAACTACAGAGGGTCATCTTCAAGTATTCAGCTCAGTACAAATCTGTATATATAGGGAGGGAAGGACCAGAGGTTGGGTAAAGAAAAACTCCAAAGGATTCAATGAAACAATTTCCAAGGATAATGTAGAGAACAGAATAGCACCTGTTCCAATCAGTTTAAATCAGAAAACTTAGGAAGCATAAGGTAGAAAATAGAGAATGACTTGTGTCTCAGCAGAGGGTGAGAAAATAGACTTAAAATGAATGCTGCAATCAGATCAGATCAGATCAGATCAGTCGCTCAGTTGTGTCCGACTCTTTGCGACCCCATGAATCGCAGCACGCCAGGCCTCCCTGTCCATCACCAACTCCCGGAGGTCACTCAGACACACATCCATCAAGTCAGTGATGCCATCCAGCCATCTCATCCTCTGTCGTCCCCTTCTCCTCCTGCCCCCAATCCCTCCCAGCATCAGAATGCTGCAATAATTCCACCTAAACATGTTTGAGATTAAGATACCCAAAGATCATATTCTTTCTAAGGAACTTAAGCATGTAAAATATCGAGAATATCTCTGGGACTTCTCTGGCGGTCCAGTGGTTAAGACTTCGCGTTCCAATGAAGAAGGTGCAGGTTTGAACCCCGGTCAGGGAGCTAAGATCCCTCATGCCTCATGGTCAAAAAAAACCAAAACATACAACAAAAACAATATTGTAACAAATTTATAAAGACTTTCGAAAAACAGTCCACATTAAAAAAAACCCCTAAAAATATATAAAGAATATCTACTGAAAAGCAGGTATTTTCAGTACCCCAAAAGGCAAAGGGCTTCCCTTGTGGCTCAGCTAGTAAAGAATCCGCCTGCAATGAGGGAGACCTGGGTTTGATCCCTGGGTTGGGAAGATCCCTGGAGAAGGGAATGGCTAACACACACCAGTATTCTGGCCTGGAGAATTCCATGGACTGGATGAGTACATCATGAGAAATACTGGACTGGAAGAAACACAAGTTGGAATCAAGATTGCTGGGAGAAATATCAATAACCTCCGATATGCAGATGACACCACCCTTATGGCAGAAAGTGAAAAGGAACTAAAAACCCTCTTGATGAAAGTGAAAGAGAAGAGTGAAAAGGTTAGCTTAAAGCTCAACATTCAGAAAACGAAGATCATGGCATCTGGTCCCATCACTTCATGGGAAATAGATGGGGAAACAGTGGCAACAGTGTCAGACTTTATTTTTCTGGGCTCCAAAATCACTGCAGATGGTGACTGCAGCCATGAAATTAAAAGACGCTTACTCCTTGGAAGGAAAGTTATGACCAAACTAGATAGCATATTCAAAAGGAGAGACATTACTTTGCCAACAAAGGTTCGCCTAGTCAAGGCTATGGTCTTTCCTGTGGTCATATATGGATGTGAGAGCTAGACTGTGAAGAAGGCTGAGCGCTGAAGAATTGATGCTTTTGAACTGTGGTGTTGGAGAAGACTCTTGAGAGTCCCTTGGACTGCAAGGAGATCCAACCGGTCCATTCTGAAGGAGATCAGCCCTGGGATTTCTTTGGAAGGAATGATGCTAAAGCTGAAACTCCAGTATTTTGGCCACCTCATGCGAAGAGTTGACACATTGGAGAAGACTCTGATGCTGGGGGGATTGGGGGCAGAAGGAGAAGGGGACGACAGAGGATGAGATGGCTGGAATGCATCAGTGACTCGATGGATGTGAGTCTGAGTGACCTCCTCCGGGAGTTGGTGATGGATAGGGAGGCCTGGCGTGCTGCGATTCATGGGCTTGCAAAGAGTCGGACACGACTGAGCGACTGATCTGATCTGATCTGATAGTCCATGGGGTCACAAAAAGTCAGGTGTGACTGAGCGACTTTCACTCACTCAAAAAGGCAAAATGAGTATTGAATCAGAACTACACAATGTTAACAGGGTGTGACAAGGTGGATTTTAGGGCAAAGAATATCACTATAGATAAAGAGGACCCCAGGCCTTAGTTGTGGCATGGGGGATCTAGTTCCCTGACCAGGGACTGACGCCAGGCCCCATGCATTGGGAGTACAGAGTCTAATGCTCCAGTGGCACAATCGGCTAGTGCACGGTCCTTACACAGAGTCTTAACCACTGGACCACCAGGGAAGTCCCAAGAAGGCCTTTTATTAATGCTAAAGAGGTCTACTAATTAAGTGGACATAACAGTAGGAAATATTTATTCACCTAATAAAAAGACACAAAGCTAATAAAAAAAATAGAATAAAAATAAATAGCACAAAGGAAAACATGATAGAACTAAACAGAAAAATAGGAAAATCCACTTTTAGAGTCAGACATGTCAACAACCCCATTCAAATAATTGACAGAGCAGTGCCCATCCCATCAGTAAGGATACAGAAAACTTAGACATTATTAATTACATTAACTTGAGATGACATTTGTAGAAACCCTCCATCAAACAAGAAAACAATATACATTCATTTCGAGTTAACGTGAAACTCAGGATAACCCATATTTTGGGCCATAAAGCAAATACCTATAAATGAAAATAATTCAAGTCATAATGTGTATACTTTGACTATAATGAGTCAAATTAGAAATCAATTACCAAAAAGAAAAGCCCAAATAACATACTTCTGAAAGAACCATGTGTCAGAAGAAATTTAAAATGAAACTGGAAAAGGTTTAAAATAATTTAAATGAAAATACAACATATTAAGTTTTGTGGGAGGTAATTAAAGTAGTTGTTACAGGGTGGTTCTTAGTATTCAGCAACTATATTAGCAAAAAACCCAAAGGTTTCAAATGAAGGAACTCAGCTTCTATGCTAAAATGTAGCAGAAGAGAAATGAAAGATAATAAAAGCAAAAGGTAACAGTAAAGTCAAAATGAGGGAAAACAAAACAGAAAAATCTGAAGTCAAGTGCTCTAAGAAGATCAATAAAACTGATAAATTGCTGATAAAGAAAAAAAATACAGACGTTATCAGTATAAAAATAAGAGAGAAGGCACCACTTCAGATTCTACAGGTACTAAAACAATAAGAGAATAGCTTGAAAATTTTGACTACTTAAAAAACTCCATGAGAGATACAAACTACCAAAGCTCACTGTATGTATAGGTGTGTGTGTGTGTGGGAGAGGTAGGGGGTAAATTCTATAAACTTAGGTCCACTATGGTTTCCCAAGTGGTGTTAGTCTAAGCAATCTGCCTGCCAATTCAGGAGATACAAGAGAGGCAAAATCCCCGGAGAAGAAAATGGCAACCCACTCCAGTACTCTTGCCTGGAAAATCCCATGGATGGAGGGCCTGGTAGGCTACAGTCCATGGGGTTGCAAAGAGTTGGACATGACTGAGCCACTTCACTACACTATGAACAGAGGCAAGTTCAATCCCTGGGTTGGGAAGATCCTCTGGAGCAGGAAATGGCAACCCACTCCAGTATTCTTGCCTGGAAAATCCCGTGGACAGAGGTACCTGGTGGTCTCCAGAGGGAGAGTTGGACACGACTGAGCGACTAAGCATAGCACAGGTTCACTATGGAATTTTACAGTTAGAAACTTTTCCACAAAATAGACTCCAGGCCTACATACTTCACTGGTGAATTCTATCAAACAAGAAAGAAATACTGTCAATTCTTCACAAACTTGTCCAGAAAATTAAAGAGCAGGGGCTACTTAACCAACTTATTCTGTAAACCCAACATTACGCTAATAGCAACCAAACCCAAGTATTAAAAATATGAGAGCCAAAAAAAAAAAAAAAAAGAGAGAGAGAGACTAACAGCTCTCATGAGCATAGACACAAAAATCTTCAACAAGAAAAGAAAACCAGTGTATAAAATTGAACCATGCATAAAAAGAGTAGTGCATCATGATCAAATGGGATTTACCTCAGAAATGCACGGTTGGTTTAACTTTTGAAATCAGTCAATATAAGTCCTCATTAAAAGGCTTTGCTACTGCTAAGTCGCTTCAGTCGTGTCCGAATCTGTGCGACCCCATGGACTGCAGCCTACCAGGCTTCTCCGTCCGTGGGATTCTCCAGGCAAGAACACTGGAGTGGGGTACCATTGCCTTCTCCCTTAAAAGGCTATGCTGCTGCTGCTGCTTCAGTCGTGTCCGACTCTGCGTGACCCCATAGACGTCAGCCCACCAGGCTCTCCTGCCCCTGGGATTCTCCAGGCAAGAAAACTGGAGTGGGTTGCCATTTTCTTCTCCAATGCATGAAAGCGAAAAAGTGAAAGTGAATTCGTTCAGTCGTGTCTGACTCTTAGCGACCCCATAGACTGCAGCCCACCAGGCTCCTCCATCCATGGGATTTTTCAGGCAAGAGTACTGGAGTGGGGTGCCATTGCCTTCTCCAAAGGCTATACACAATGGTAAAAAAAGAAAAACTATGATTGTGGTCACCAGTATCCAAGAAATGCTCCCACAAATACCTACCATGTTGCATTCTTACTGTTGTAAAGTGACTCCCCTTGCACTGTGTACCAGGATTAGGCTATACTATCCATAGAGTAAGTCAGAAACGGTGGCACTTCACTTCCAGGTTAAGATAACAGAAACTATAGCTTTGTCATTGTGAGTTCTCTCCTGGGTCACTTGCTTTGGAATTATTTGTCTAAAGTGGAATACTGTAAGTAAAAGTATGGATGAAAAAGAATGAACTGATACACAGAACATTGATAAATCACAAAATAATTATGCAGAGTTTAAAAAGCTAGAACCATAAAAAATACATTTTAAGTTATTCTATACTCATGAGCTCCTTATTGCCAAATTCAGACTGAAATTGAATAGGGAAAACCCTAGACTATTAAGGTATGACCTAAATCAAATCCCTTATGATTATACAGTGGAATTGAGAAATAGATTTAAGGGAGTAGATCTGATAGAGTGCCTGATGAACTATGGACTGAGGTTCATGACATTGTATAGGAGACAGGGATCAAGACCATCCCCATGGAAAAGAAATGCAAAAAGGCAAAAAATGGCTGTCTGGGAGGTCTTACAAATAGCTGTGAAAAGAAGAGAAGCAAAAAGCAAAGGAGAAAAGGAAAGATATAAGCATCTGAATGCAGAGTTCCAAAGAATAGCAAGGAGAGAGCAGAAAGCCTTCCTCAGCAATCAATGCAAAGAAATAGAGGAAAACAACAGAATCGGAAAGACCAAAGATCTCAAGAAAATTAGAGATACCAAGGGAACATTTCATGCAAAGATGGGCTCGATAAAGGACAGAAATGATATGGACCTAACAGAAGCAGACGATATTAAGAAGAGGTGGCAAGAATACAGAGAAGAACTGTACAAACAAGATCTTCATGACCAAGATAATCACGAGGGTATGATCACTCACCTAGAGCCAGACATCCTGGAATGTGAAGTCAAGTGGGCCTTAGAAAGCACCACTACAAACAAAGCTAGTAGAGGTGATGGAATTCCAGTGGACCTCTTTCAAATCCTGAAAGATGATGCTGTGAAAGTGCTGCACTCAATATTCCAGCAAATTTGGAAAACTCGGCAGTGGCTACAAGACTGGAAAAGGTCAGTTTTCATTCCAATTCCAAAGAAAGGCAATGCCAAAGAATGCTCAAACTACCACACAATTGCACTCATCTCACATGCTAGTAAAGTAATGCTCAAAATTCTCCAAACCAGACTTCAGCAATATGTGAACCGTGAACTTCCTGATGTTCAAGCTGGTTTTAGAAAAGGCAGAAGAACCAGAGATCAAATTGCCAACATCCTCTGGATCATGGAAAAAGCAAGAGAGTTTCAGAAAAGCATCTATTTCTGCTTTATTGACTATGCCAAAGCCTTTGACTGTGTGGATCACAATAAACTGTGGAAAATTCTGAAAGAGATGGGAATACCAGACCACCTGATCTGCCTCTTGAGAAATCTGTATGCAGGTCAGGAAGCAACAGTTAGACTTGGACATGGAACAACAGACTGGTTCCAAATAGGAAAATGAATATGTCAAGGCTGTATATTGTCACCCTGCTTATTTAACTTATATGCAGAGTACATCATGAGAAAGGCTGGGCTGGAAGAAGCACAAGCTGGAATCAAGATTGCCGGGAGAAATATCAATAACCTCAGATATGCAGATGACATCACCCTTATGGCAGAAAGTGAAGAGGAATTAAAAAGCCTCTTGATGAAAGTGAAAGAAGAGAGTGAAAAAGTTGGCTTAAAGCTCAACATTCTGAAAACGAAGATCATGGCATCTGGTCCCATCACTTCATGGGAAATAGATGGGGAAACAGTGGAAACAGTGTCAGACTATTTTTTGAGGCTCCAAAATCACTGCAGATGGTGACTGCAGCCATGAAATTAAAAGATGCTTACTCCTTGGAAGAAAAGTTATGAGCAACCTAGACAGCATATTCAAAAGCAGAGATATTACTTTGCCAACAAAGGTCCGTCTAGTCAAGGCTATGGTTTTTCCAGTGGTCATGTACGGATGTGAGAGTTGGCCTGTGAAGAAAGCTGAGCACTGAAGAATTGATGCTTTTGAACTATGGTGTTGGAGAAGATTCTTGAGAGTCCCCTGGACTGCAAGGAGATCCAACCAGTCCATTCTGAAGGAGATCAGTCCTGGGTATTCTTTGGAAGGAATGATGCTAAGGCTGAAACTCCAGTACTTTGGCCACCTCATGCGAAGAGTTGACACATTGGCAAAGACTCTGATGCTAGGAGGGATTGGGGGCAGGAGAAGGGGCCGACAGAGGATGAGATGGCTGGGTGGCATCACTGACTTGATGGACATGAGTCTGAGTGAACTCTGGGAGTTGGTGATGGACAGGGAGGCCTGGCATGCTGCAATTCATGGGGTCACAGAGTCGGACACGACTGAGCAGCTCAACTGAACTTGTCCTTGTAGGTGACAGTGACATCTTCCTACCAAATAATACCTTGCTAAATAATGTCAGGGATGCAGGCAGGTCCCAGGGAATTAAATTCTGAAACATTCCCTAGGAACAAGGGACCCAATTCATGCTGTTCCCACATACATCAGAGGTTGTCAAGACCTTAACAACCTGCTCAAGAAGACCTTTGTCACACAAATCATCTCAACATATAGGACACACAATTAGGCCTGCAAAGCCTCGTATTCCTTCCCACGAGGCCTTGAGCAGTGATGTAAATTAGGCTGAAACTAGAATAAGAGCTATTCTTTCTTTATCATTCTGCAAATACCACTGAGACTCAACAGTCGGCACTCTCACACAACCTGTTCATTCTTTCAGGCTGGCAAGCCCAATTCTGTTCTCAACTCAATCCACAGAGTGAACAAAATTCCCAGGAGTAAAGATAGCTTAGAAACTAAGGCATGTGTTGCAAAACCAGAACAATATGAGGCAGACAATTTCCAGGTCAGGTGACTCGGGGGCTGGTCAAACTCATCACGAGGGTCACAGGAGACCAACACAGTCTGAAATATGGACATCTCTTCAGGCAACCAGCAGAACTAAGCTTGCATTCTTCTGACTGAAAATGGGTCATACCCATGCTTCCACCAGTAGGGAGCAGGAAGGAGTGAGGATCATCAATAGGGTCAGGCTACCGATGGTGCCCTCTAGGGAAGACAGGAAGAGCAGAGATCTTGCCCATCAAAGTATCTGGGGTGACAATACACACAATGTGGGGTCCTGCTGTTGCACAGATGTATTGCTTCTTTCAGACGCTGGCAGTGACACGCTTTTGGCAAGTATGCAGAGACCTTTCACAGTAGCCAGGGCATGTTATGAAGTACAATACTGCCCCAGAACGCTTTCCACAGAGCTGGCACACAGAAGAATCTCCTCAGGGTGGGAGTTCAAACAGGAGGCTCATCTTCTAGCTTATAGCTACTCACAAAGGCTCCTCTTGGAGCCTCTCTCTGGTGTCACTCACTATGTTGAATAAGACAGAGTATTCCCTGCTTTCCTAAGGCCTTTCTCCAGTGTGAACCTTCCAATGTCTGATGAGGGAAGCCCTTTGCCTGAAGGCTTTCCCACACTCACTGCATTTATATGGCCTTTCTCCAGTGTGGATTCTAAGGTGCTGCATAAGCACATGTTTGTGGCTAAAGGCTTTTCCACACTCACTGCACACATACGGCTTCTCACCATTGTGAACTCTCTGGTGGGCAATAAGATCGGAGCTTTGGCTGAAAAACTTCCCACATGCAATGCACTCATAAGGCCGTGCCCCAGTATGAACACTCCAGTGCTTAATGAGTCTGTATTTGTGGCCAAAGTATTTCCCACATTCGCTGCACTCATAGGGCCTTTCTCCGGTGTGGATACTCTCGTGCTGAACAAGTGTGGATTTGTGACTGTAGGCTTTCCCACATTCGCTGCACTTGTAAGGCCGTGCTCCAGTGTGGACTCTCTGGTGTACAATGAGATTAGAGCTATGATTAAAAACTTTCCCACATATGTCACACTCATAAGGCATCTCTCCAGTGTGGATCCTCTGGTGCTGTGCAAGTATGGGTTTGCGGCTAAAGGTTTTCCCACATTCACTGCACTTGTAAGGCCTCTCTCCAGTGTGGACTCTCTGGTGCTGAACAAGTGAGTCTTTGCGGCTAAAGGCCTTCCCACATTCGCTGCACTCATAATGCTTTTGTCCACTGTGAAAGACCTCTGCACAGTGAGTGTCACTTTGTGGCTTCCACTTGCTAAGAGGGTAATGCTGCTGAAACATGCTTGAGCTGGTTGGGAAATTCTCACAACCATTCATCGTGGTAAAAGGTGTGTTCGATGACTGGACAGGGCAGCTGCTCACAAGAAGGGCCCTGTGCACATCTCTCCTGTGGGGTTTCTCTCCACTGTGCTGATTGTGGAGGGGGAAGTTTGCACTGAACCACAGCTGTTTCCCACATGCTACACACAAGTATGGTTTCTGCCCAGGATGTGTTTCCTGGTGCTCAGCCATGTGTAGAACATCTCTCAAGATTGGGCCACATGTCTCACAGGGGTGTGCCTTCTGGGAAGATGGAATCGTCTTAGGAATCATGCCCTTAGACACTCTTTTTACAGAAATGCTCTGCTCAAAACGGATCTCATCCTCCTCCATTCCATGCCAACAACCTGAAAGCAGACAAATGCTGGTAAAGTACACAGTGACACTGGTGGGAAGGGGAAGTTATTACAAATGTGCGTTTATCAAAACTAAGACTGAGGTCTGCCATCAGGACAAAAGGCCAGGGTGCAAGTTGAGTAAAGGGCTGCTCCACAGTCTTTGGCATCTAAAGGTCACAGGCTGGAAGCGACCTTGATGGGGAGAGGACACAGATCTGATGAACAGCCCAGAAAGAGCCAGGGTCCCCAATGAAATTATCCACAAATGCATTGTAGGAAGGCCTTAGCGGCTGGGGAGACATGCAGAAGAAGAATGTGTTTACTAAACAGCTACAAATAAATATTTAAGCTGGTATTTAAGAATTATTTGAAGGATGTGCACCTCTCATGACACACAAAGCATATAAGCTGGTGTTGGAGAGCAGTACAGAGGAAGCAGTGGAGAGGAACAGCTGAGATGTGGGCAGAGGTAAGGAACTGCCAAAGGCCAAAGGTCACAGCATAAAAGGTAAGTGTGTAAACAGGGCAGTAAAGATAGGAATGAAGTGTGGGCAGTGGCCTTGGGACTTAAACCACTGTGGGCACTGAGACACTGGAGAGTGACCAGAACCCAGCCCAACATCACACTTTCCCCAGCTCCCACTCACCAGGGCCACCTGCACTCTGAGCCTCTCTGGTCAGGGCTGGAATTGTGTTGGCCCAGTCAGAGACCCAGGGCTCCCTGCCCAGCTCCTGTGGGGAAATACCCTGGGACATGGAAGACGCATATCCTAAGGAAAAGACAGGACAGGTAAATGACCAGCACAGGTGTGGGTGACCCACCCCTCAGAGAAGAAACCAAAATATCATGAAAATAACTCTGAAGTACTGTCTAGCAGGAATAGCCTAGTGGTCCCAACAAGTAGTGATTGTACTGGGTCCTTGGGATTCCTGATACAGACTATGAGAAATGTCAGCTAGAGGAAGGGGGCACAATCTGGGGCACAGGAGTGCCACGAATCTGGACAGAGGCACCCAGTCAGGGAGAGGACAAACTGGACATGATCCACTGGGTAACAACTGGGCACTTCATGCCTGCATTCCTCCATGCAAGCCTTCAGGGCAGCAGGTAGTGGGACCACTCAAATCAGAAGTGCTAGAGGCCACAGTTCACACCTGGCACCCACGGCACCTACTCCAGGGAACCAGGGCGGGTGGTGGTACTGCCTATGGTTCTGACCCAGGAAACAGGGAAGAGGGAGAGCCTAGTCCAGGCACTGCAAGGGACAAGAGGGCCTTACCCAGTGAGGCCATCAGTGCAAAGTTCTCCAGCATCACTTCGCGGTACAGGAGCCTCTGAGCCTCATCAAGGAGCCCCCACTCCTCCTGGGAGAAGGACACGAACACATCCTCAAAGGTCACATTCCCCTGCCACAATGGGGAGAGCAGTCTGTGAGCAGTCTCCTTCCCAAGGATCCCATCTGCCCCCACAAAACTCCCCTGACCATTCCTTCCCGCCCAGCTCCTCAACTCAGAGGAAACACCAGCACCAGGTGCCATATATGTCTGCTCTCTCCTCAGGGTCCTGTTGATCACTGTGTCCACCCACAGCAACAACAGGCAGGCGGGGCAGAAAGGCCTGTCTAAACTTTGGAGCTGGCATGGTGCACAGGACCCCCACCTACCTCCTTCCAGCAAGTTCTTTGAACGTTGCTAAAATCATGATTACCAGACAACCAAAGTTAGGCTCATCTGTCTTCCTTAAGCCCCCCAAATCAGGGCCCAAGGGCCATCAATTCACACTCCTTTTCCACATGCACATTGCTCTTCTAGATCACTCTCTCACAACTCTGGCCGCTTACCCAGTTATTGGCCTCCACCATCACCCTCCTAGCTCATTAACTACCCCCTGCTCTGAGAGCAGAGCCCCTGCTGGGTAATGTAGTTCACATGCCACCAAACCTTGAGGAAATCGACAGGTTAGGTGTGGAGCTGGTGTGCAGCCATTTGCAGGCACCTGTCACTGAGTAATCGTTACCAGGAAACCATTCCTGGGAGACTGCAGGAGCGTGTTGCAGCCTGGAGCAGAGACCAGCACCTTGCCTCATGACTCCAGGGTGCTGCAAACTGTGCCCTCTTAACTGTCCTAGTAAGTATGCCAAACGGACACTCTTCGGGTGGGACGTGCTCTCTGCTCCGCTTCACTGCCTGCCCCTGAGTCTGTCCCCATGGAAACAAAACAAGATATTCCTAATCAACAGTAGAGCCATAACTTTACTCCCTCTTTATGGTGCGCTGATCAAACTCCCCAGTATAGCTATTCCCTAATGATCTCATGTGACTTCTGCCAATAAAAGTGCGGGCTGAAAGGAGTCATTTTGTCTTCCTGTCATGGAGCGCAGGACGGTGCTCTGACTACCCGCTTGCCAACATGTGTCTGTTTTTTCCTTACATGCTCACTGTGTCAGGTCTTTCTCACCCTCTGTGCCAGAAGTGGCAGGAGGGTACTGTTATGTTGCTGTAGTTTCTCCCTTGTAAACCTATGTACATGCCATCTTCTACTTTTTGGATGTCTCTCTCCTGAACCCCTCCATATAACTTCAGCCCCGTGTCCAGCAGCTCATTCGATACCTCAAGGGTTCTCTGGCACATCTCAGATGCTCCATGTGGCCACAAATAAACTACTGATACCCATATGCAGAGTTACTTCTACCACTAACTTGCCCACGTCAGCTGATGGCGCTTCTATCCTTCTGACTGATATGGCCTAACACCTTGGGGCTGTCTCTTACACAGAAAATCTGACCCAATCACTTCTCCCATCTACATAGCGACCCCTCTGGCCCAACCATTTATTACAACTCGCCTGGAATACAGAAGCAGCCTTCTCCCCAGTCTCTCTCCTCACCTCTATCCTAATTCCCTCAACCCTCACCACATAGCCTGTTCTCCACTTGGAATTCAGAATTGTCTTTGTTGCTGTTTAGTCACTAAGCTGTGCCCAACTCTTTGAGACCGCATGAATTGTAGCCCGCCAGGCTCCTCTGTCCATGGGATTTCCCAGGCAAGAACACTGGAGTGGATTGCCATTTCCTTCTCCAAAGAATCTTCCCAACCCAGGGATCAAACATGGCATCTACAGGGAAGCTGTGAAAACCCAGATCAGATCACATCCCTCCACTGCTCCACATCTGCCATGGCTACACTACCCTCAGAACAGAGGCCTAGTTTCTCATTTGGCCATTTCAGGCCTGACTCCTGCTACCAGACTTGGTGATGATCTGTAGTTTTTTTTTTTTTTTAATTCCAAATTCAATCTCACCATGAGGTATGCTGGTTCCTGTGTCTGAAACAAACTGCCACACCTTATTCCAATGGTCACCAGGAGTCAGTGCCCTGCCAATAACTCCTGGACTGGACTGAGAACTCTAAGGTTGGTGTTTCTCAGGGGTCCTCGGACTCAAGAGCTGGGAGAGTACAAGGTAACGTGTTCTATGAAACCACAATCCTGGAGCCCTGATGGGTGAAGGTGAAGGTGGAATCGATGAGAGACTGGATATCCTTGTCTAACTGTATAAATCCCATAATTACTTCTGAGATCGGGGAACCTGTAGGTACAGGGAAACTGAGAGAGAAGCAACCACGAAATAGCCCCAAGAAAGCCTCAGGCCTCTCTCCTGCTGCTGCTCGGCCATAAGGACTTGGAGCTGTCTACCCTGTGTGCCGCAGTCCACTAGGCCATCTAACAACTGCGTGGCCTCGGACCATCTCTCAACATTTCTATGCTCCATTGTCCTCACTCTCACGTCGTTTGTTCACACCTGGACAGCCTACATTTTAAACCATCAGATATGGTCTCTTTGTTTAGAACCTTCCGTGCTCCCATCACCTTCAGAATGAAGCACAGCTGCTCAGACCCTCTGATCTTTTCAGACACCAAAGACTCAGACTCCAGGTTTCCCAAATGCTCTGCACATTCCGGCCCCAACTTCTGTAACGTCCTGTCATCCCATCACGCGGGCTGTCAGAAATGTCCGCCCAAGAGCGCCCCTACAGTCGGGACACAGGGCTCAGAACTGCGGGGCTCTGAGGCTTCCCTCATTCGAGGGCTCAGGATTCAGAGACAGAGGTCGAGGGAGGACCCGAGGGCGCAGCACCCACCTGCGCCGGGTCCGTCAGGACCGCGGCCGCCATCGGCACCTGCGGACTGGGGAAGGCGAGTGGCTGCAGAGCGACAGGTGCTAGGTCCTGGGCTCCGGCGGCCGGATCACCCGAGCAGTGCCACTACCAAACCTCAGGTCCGCCTCTGTTTATGGCAACAACGCCTCTCACGTTTTCCCCATCGCGTGAGCCCGTGTGTGACGTAGCCTTCTGAATGCGGATCTGGTGGACTAATCCGAAAGCAAACAATATGTCCGCCCAAAACGGGAACAGGAAGTCCCACCCAGGCATCGTCCCTATGAACGGAAACGCCCCTTTCGTGGGGCCTCATTGGCCCAGAGCTGCCGAGGCTCCTGGGTAATGTAGTTCCCACAGCAACAACGATGACGTGGGGGCATTGGCGCCACCTGCAGGTCACAAGTGGAGCTACCTAGCTAACGCCGCCTATGAAAGGTTTCTTTCACTTTGAGGATTAGGCAGAGTTTTGGATCATGGAAAAAGAAAGAGAGTTCCAGAAAAACATCTATTTCTGCTTTACTGACTATGGCAAAGCCTTTGACTGTATGGATCACAATAAACTGTGAAAAATTCTGAAAGAGATGGGAATACCAGACCACCTGACCTGCCTTTTGAGAAATTTGCATGCAGGTCAGGAAGCAACAGTTAAAACTGGACATGGAACAACAGACTGGTTCCAAATAAAAATAAGAGTACGTCAAGGCTGTATATTGTCACCCTGCTTATTTAACTTACATGCAGAGTACATCATGAGAAATGCTGGACTGGAAGAAACAGAAGTTGGAATCAAGATTGCTGGGAGAAATATCAATAACCTCAGATATGCAGATGACACCACCCTTATGGCAGAAAGTGAAGAGGAACTAAAAAGCCTCTTGATGAAAGTGAAAGAGGAGAGTGAAAAAGTTGGCTTAAAGCTCAACATTCAGAAAACGAAGATCATGGCATCTGGTCCCATCACTTCATGGGAAATAGATGGGGAAACAGTTGAAACAGGGTCAGACTTTATTTTGGGGGCTCCAAAATCACTGCAGATGGTGATTGTAGCCATTAAGTTAAAAGACGCTTACTCCTTGGAAGAAAATTTATGACCAACCTAGATAGCATATTCAAAAGCAGAGACATTACTTTGTCAACAAAGGCCGTCTAGTTAAGGCTATGGTTTTTCCAGTGGTCATGTACGGATGTGAGAGCTGGACTGTGAAGAAAGCTGAGCACTGAAGAATTGATGCTTTTGAACTGTGGTGTTGAAGACGACTTTTGAGAGTCCCTTGGACTGCAAGGAGATCCAACCAGGCCATTCTAAAGGAGATCAGTCCTGGGTGTTCATTAGAAGGACTGATGCTAAAGCTGAAACTCCAATACTTTGGCCACCTCATGCAAAGAACTGACTCATTTGAAAAGACTGATTCTGGGAGGGATTGAGGGCAGGAGGAGAAGGGGCCGACAGAGGATGAGATGGCTGGGTGGCATCACGGACTCGATGGACATGAGTTTGAGTGAACTCCGGGAGTTGGTGATGGACAGGTACGCCTCAGTTCAGTTCAGTTCAGTCGCTCAGTCGTGTCTGACTCTTTGCGACCCCATGAATCGCAGCTCACCAGGCCTCCCTTAAAAATGTTGAGTTTTAAGCCAACTTTTTCACTGTCCTCTTTCACCTTCATCAAGAGGTTTTTCAGTTCCTCTTTACTTTCTGCCATAAGGGTGGTGTCATCTGCATATCTGAGGTTATTGATATTTCTCCTAGCAATCTTGATTCTAGCGTGTGCTTCTTCCAGCCCAGCATTTCTCATGATGTACTTTGCATATAAATTAAATAAGCAGAGTGACAATATACAGCCTTGACGTACTCCTTTTCCTATTTGGAACCAGTCTGTTGTTCCATGTCCAGTTTTAACTGTTGCTTCCTGACCTGCATACAAATTTCTCAAAAGGCAGGTCAGGTGGTCTGGTATTCCCATCTCTTTCAGAATTTTCCACAGTTTATTGTGATCCACACAGTCAAAGACTTTGGCGTAGTCAGTAAAGCAGAAATAGATGTTTTTCTGGAACTCTCTTGCTTTTTTTGATGATCCAGCGGATGTTGGCAATTTGATCTCTGGTTCCTCTGCCTTTTCTAAAACCAGCTTGAACAACTGGAAGTTCGTGGTTCACATATTGCTGAAGCCTGGCTTGGAGAATTTTGAGCATTACTTTACTAGCATGTGAGATGAGTGCAATTGTGGGGTAGTTTGAGCATTCTTTGGCATTGCCTTTCTTTGGGAGGCCAAATTCATGGGGTCGTACAGAGACACAACTGAGCAACTGGACCGAACTGACAAAAGGTATAGGAAAGTCACTCTGGCTTATACACTAATTTAACTTGAAGTTTAGGCTAACCAAAACAGCCTGTGTGTGGCTTATCAAATATGCACTGCATATCTGTATTAGTTATTAAAGAAAAGAACACACTGACCAGAAGTAAAGACTGTCCATTTTTGAGATAAAGATAAAAACATCTCCCCTTCTTGGGATGCCAAAGCTAGTACTGCTTTGATGATAAAATTCCTTTGCCAGGTGCCAAGGCCATATTGAGTAGTGCATGTGCTGATGTGATTTTTGGTTTGCTTTTGTTTTTTGGGTCTTTGACTATGTCATTGCCTACATTCAGATCTCAGTCTTTGCTTCATCACCAAGTTTTTGATATTGGGCATCGCACTGGCAAAGGAAACTTGGTAACATATAATTGGTTCACTCTAAGGAAACCACTTTCTTGTGGTCCTCAAGATCCTCTTTAAGTCCTTCAAGAGAATGAAAGACTGGAGCACCAGCTGCGCAGGGACATTGAAATACAAGCCCATCTACAATAAGGGTGGTCTCTAGATGACAGTCTGGCAGAGGTCCTCACTACCACTCCACCACCATCTCTGCAGCTCTGTTACTCAATGCAAGTCTGTGTGGCCCACAAACAGTGAGGTCAAATTATACCAAAACATAGGAGTTTGGATCAGTGAAAGGTTCACTGCAGAGACAGGTAAGGAGATGGATGTCTCATGCCCAAACCCCGGACTCCCTAAAAGTTTTAAGAAAAACTGAAAGGTGAGGGAGGGGTGTGGTTAGTTGTGTTGGGTAGAAAGACACTGGCATTGAGGGGAGGCCTGGCTGAAAGGGATGCAAGCTGATCTCTAAACTCCATCTCAGACACACCCTGGAGAGCTCACATATATGCTACAAAATAACTGCAGGGACTTTTCAACTGCTACACATGTGCCCTAGGCACACAGTGAATACAGAATGACCACAGGAGCTCTCTCTAACCTTGGGCAGTTAGGAGCAGATACAGGGTTTATGAATATTCTACATCCAATTATCATAGGTGGAATTATGTGGAGATATAAATAACAGCCTGCTGTCATATAACTTATAATTGTTATCAGCCTTGAGTGTATGCCCATTTGTATTCCCTTTCATTGACTTGTGGTGGGTACAAGCCCTACATTGCACAGTTCAGTTCAGTTCAGTCACTCAGTTGTGTCCGACCCTTTGTGACCCCATGAATCGCAGCACGCCAGGCCTCCCTGTCCATCACCAACTCCCGGAGTTCACTCAGACTCACATCCATCGAGTCAGTGATGCCATCCATCCATCTCATCCTCTGTTGTCCCCTTCTCCTCCTGCCCCCAATCCCTCCCAGCATCAGAGTCTTCTCCAATGAGTCAACTCTTTGCATGAGGTGGCCAAAGTACTGAAGTTTCAGCTTTAGCATCATTCCTTCCAAAGAAATCCCAGGGCTGATCTCCTTCAGAATGGACTGGTTGGATCTCCTTGCAGTCCAAGGGACTCTCAAGAGTCTTCTCCAACACCATAGTTCAAAAGCATCAATTCTTCAGCGCTCAGCCTTCTTCACAGTCCAACTCTCACATCCATACATGACCACAGGAAAAACCATAGCCTTGACTAGACGGACCTTTGTTGGCAAAGTAACGTCTCTGCTTTTCAATATGCTATCTAGGTTGGTCATAACTTTCCTTCCAAGGAGTAAGCGTCTTTTAATTTCATGGCTGCAGTCACCATCTGCAGTGATTTTGGTGCCCCCCAAAATAAAGTCTGACACTGTCAGGACATAACCAAAAGGAGGAGTTGTTGTTGTTCTCAGCCTTTGTTCCAAGGAGCAAGTGTCATTTAATTCCATGGCTACAGTCATCAACTGCAGTGATTCTGGAGCCCCCAAAAATAAAGTCTGTCACTGTTTTCATTGTTCAGTTCAGTTCAGTCAGTCACTCAGTCGTGTCTGACTCTGCGACCCCATGGACCGCAGCACGCCAGGCCTCCCTGTCCATCACCAATTCCTGGGGTTTACCCAAACTTGTGTTCATTGGTGATATCATCCAACCATCTCATCCTCTGTTGTCACCTTCTCCTCCTGCCTTCAATCTTTCTCAGCATCAAGATATTTTCAAATGAGTCAGCTCTTTGCATCAGGTGGCAAAAGTATTGGAGTTTCAGCTTCAACATCAGTCCTTCCATTGTTACCTCATCTATTTGCCATGAAGTGATGGGACCAGATGCCATGATCTTAATTTTCTGAGTGTTGAGTTTCAAGCCAGCTTTTTCACTCTCTTTTTTAATTCCATCAAGAGGCTCTTTAGTTCCTCTTTGCTTTCTGCTATAGAGTGGTGTCATTTACATATCTGAGGTTATTGATATTTCTCCTGTCAACCTTGATTCCAGCTTGTGCTTCATCCAGCCTGGCATTTTGCATCTTGTACTCTTTATATAAATTAAATAAATGGGGGCGGGAGGCGGGGTGGACAGTATACAGCCTTGATGTACTCCTTTCCCAATTTGGAACCAGTCTGATGTTCCTTGTCTGGTTCTGTTGCTTCTTCACCTTCATACAGGTTTCTCAGGAGGCAGGTAAGATGGTTTGGTATTCCCATCTTTTAAGAATTTTCCACAGTCTGTTGTGATCCACACGGTCAAAGGCTTTAGCATAGTCAGTAAAGCAGAAGTATATGTTTTTCTGGAATTCTCTTGCTTTTTCTATGATCCAGTGGATGTTGGCAATTTGATCTCTGGTTCTTATGCCTTTACTAAATCCAGCTTGAACATCTGGGAGTTCTCACTTTACATACTGTTGAAGTCTAGGTTGGAGAATTTTGAGCATTACTTTGCTAGCATGTGAAATAAGTGCAATTGTGTGGTAGTTTGAACATTCTTTGGCATTGCCCTTCTTTGGGATTGGATTAAAAACTGACCTCTTTAAGTCCTGTGGCCACTGCTGAGTTTTCCAAATTTGCTGGCATATTGAGTGTAGCACTTTTACAGCATCATCTTTTAGGATTTGAAATGGTTCAATTTTGAAAAGATCCTGATCCTGGGAAAGATCAAGGGCAGGAGGAGAAGGGGACGACAGAGGATGAGATGGTTGGATGGCATCACCGACTCAAAGGATGAGAGTCTGAATAAACTCTGGGAGTTGGTGATGGACAGGGAGGCCTGGCGTGCTGCAGTCCATGGGGTTGCAAAGATTTGGACATTACTGAGTGACTGAACTGAACTGAACTGAACTGGAATTCCTTCACCTCCACTAGCTTTGTTCGTAGTGATGCTTTCTAAAGCCCACTTGACTTTGCATTCCAGGATGTCTGGCACTAGGTGATTGATCATACCATCATGGTAATCTGGGTCATTAAGACCTTTTTTTTTTTTTTGTATAGTCCTGTGTATTCTTGCCACCTCTCCTTAATGTCTTCCGCTCCTGTTAGGTCCATACTGTTTATGTCCTTCGTTGTGCCCTTCTTTGCATGAAAATGTTGCCTTGGTATCTCTAATTTTCTTGAAGAGTTCTCTAGTCTTCCCTTTCTATTGTTTTCCTCTATTTCTTTGCATTATTCACTTACGAAGTCTTTCTTATCTTTCCTTGCTATTCTTTGGAACTCTGCATTCAAATGGGTATATCTTTCCTTTTCTCCTTTGCCTTTAGCTTATCTTCTTTTCTCAGCTATTTGTAAGTCGTCCTCAGGCAATCATTTTGCCTTTTTTCAATTTTTTTTTTCTTGGGGATGGTTTTGATCACTGCCTCCTGTAAAATGTTACAAACCCCCGTCCATAGTTCTTCAGGCACTCTGTCTATCAGATCTAATTCCTTGAATCTATTTGTCACTTGCACTGTATAATGGTAAGGGATTTGACTTAGGTCATACCTGAATGGCCTAGTGATTTTTCATACTTTCTTCAATTTAAGTCTCAATTTGGCAATAAGGAATTCTTGATCTGAGCCACAGTCAGCTTCCAGTCTTGTCTCTGCTGACTCTATAGAGCTTCTCCATCTATGGCTGCAAAGAATATAATCAATCTGATTTTGGTATTGACCATCTGGTGATGTCCATGTGTAGAGTTGTCTCTTGTGTTGTTGGAAGAGGGTGTTTGCTATGACCAATGTGTTCTCTTGGGAAAACTGTTAGCCTTTGCCCTGTTTCATTTTGTACTCCAAGGCCAAATTTGCCTGTTACTCCAGGTAGCTCTTGTCTTCCTATTTTTGCATTCCAGTCCCCTATGATGAAAAGGACATATTTTTTTGGTGTTAGTTCTAGGTGTTGTAGGCCTTCACAGGACCATTCAACTTCAGCTTCTTCAGCATTAGTGGTTGGGGCATAGACTTGGATTCTGTGATATTTAATGGTTTGTCTTGAAAACGAACCAAGATCATTCTTTCATTTTTGAGATTGTACCCAAGTGGTGCATTTCAGACTCTTTTTTTTTTTTTTTTTTTGACTATAAGAGCTACTCTATTTCTTTTAAGGGCTTCTTTCCCACAGCAGTAGATACAATGGTCATCTGAATTAATTCGTCCATTCCAGTCCATTTTAGTTCACTGATGCCTAAAAAGGAGAAGACTGGAAGTATAAAAGGGGAAAGCCAAGAGGGCTTGACTGGAAGGATAAGGAGGACTCCTTTGGGAGTGTGAAACTAATGAAAAATCTCTCTGAGCCTGAACCAGGCTGTAACTTGTCTGTTCTACACCTTTTGGTCCATTGCTCCAAGTTTTGTTGTGATGAGACAAGAACTGAGGAAGAGAAATAAACCAACCTGACAGTTGTTGCAAAATTTTGGTTTCAGATCACTTGTTCTTGAGATCAAGTCATGGCCAAATGACGTTTCTATAAACCTACATCAAATGAATGTTACTTTCTGTTATGACAAGAAAAGGCAAGAGCCCAGGGCACAACTTTCACCCTCCAAGGTCTAGGTTCTGGCTGATGAGTGGAGAGTTCCTGCTTGGGCCCATAATCCTGTCAGGGAACATTCACCCTGCACCTAATCTGGGTCTTCCTGCCAGTGCCCAGGGTGGGCAAAAGAGGCAGGTCTTAGCAGGCAGTCCACTCAAGATCAGGTCCTCAGACTCAGCACAGCTACCATCATTGAGGGAGCCAGGTGCCCAGGACCCAACTAGCCCTCAGGCTCCTCATATTCCAATGGGAGTGGAGTGTACCTGTGTCCAAGGTCCTGAGGACTGCAACCCATGCACACTGCTGCTGACACCAGGTCACGAAGGCAGGGATGGCAGAGAGGTTCCCCGTTGCCTCACGACCTAGGTACAACCAGTGGGCCACGGTGGCAAGGGCTCTGGAGCTCCGCAGGACACGGCCCCTGCCTCCCCCCAACAGTGCTCCTCAGCTCACCTGCAGCCACAAGGCCATGAGTCCTGGAGTGTTCCCAGGAGAAAGCCACCCTCTGCCACACTCTCCACCAGAGGACCAGCACCTGGCCGGTTGTCCCAGCAGGACCTCTAACCGCCCTACCTAGGTCTGAAACTAACAGTCCCCACAGCTGTCTCGCAGTAACGGTTTTGAGGTAAGGGCTATGCGGTAACTGCCCCGAGCAAACGGCTGCGCCCAGCCCCGCCCTGTTACCGGTCCACTTCCTGCAGGTTTGGCGGCGAGTGAACTACATTACCCAGCAGGTGCTGCTTCCTGCGGGGACGGTGCTCAGCCGACAGCACAGATATTTCCCCGTTGGAACCCGCGGGGCGGGACTTCCGCCTTCGGGTGGGGGCGGTGGTTTTTGGGGGTCTCTTGGGTCTGTGTGCTTGATGAGAGGCTCCGGGAAGCTGGTGTTGAACTGGGGTGACGGGAGCGGGAAGGCGCGAGAGGAGGCTGACGTTCTCTTCTCGGCACTAGTGCGGGTCTGACGTTCAGCAGCGGCGCCCAGGAATCACCTGATTCCGATTCCGGGACAGGGATGCGTGGGGCCCGACCTGGTCCACAGCTCCTGGCCCTGCTCCGCCCACAGAGTACGATGGCAGCGGCCGCTCTGAAAGTTCCGCCTGAGGTAAATGTTCGTCCTCCGGTCTCTCACCGGCGTCGCCCCACTAGACGATAAAGGCTCCCTCGGTCGTCCCCTGCTCAGGCCCCTGGGACCAGGTCTGTAAGGAGATCGTGGGTGAGAGGCCGTGTTTCTCTCAGCCAGTATGATGGGACGAGGGAAAGGGTTACAGGCCTCGGGACTGGCACGATCAAAGCTTTGAAACAGTAACTGAACTGAGAGTCACAAACTTGAGATTTGTCTGGAGTCTGCACGCAACCGCATGAGAGGATGAGTCACCTGGGACAAGGCAGCCGCAGCAGCTGGGCCTTCATTGTGCGGCCGCCAGTGGCCAGGGAGGCTTGTGAAGAGGAGAGGCTCAATCTGTGTGTCAAAATTGTCCAAAGTCTTCTCAGGGAAAAAGAGACAGGGGTAGGGGTGATGAGAGTGTGAGTGAAGACTGGAAGACCTGTGACGAAGTGAATACCATGGAGTGCTGGTGGGCTCTGGACTGTAGTCGCTGGTCGCCAGAGAGGGGAGAAATGATCAGGTCTCTCACAGGCTTTAAAAGCGGGACAGACAGAATTTCCTGCGGCACCGGCTGTGGCTCTGAAAATGTAGGGAAGGAAGGACGAACCTGTTTTTTGGTTTGCAGGGAGCAAGTTTCAGGGAAAAGATTGGGGGTTAGATTTTGGACGTGGTAACCCTGAGGTTTCCCAGAGTGGAGGTGTCGCATGGGCAACTTGCTCACTCACCTGGGGGGTTCCGGAGTTCCAGGGAGGGATCTGGGCTGGAGACATCCAAGGGATGGTGGGGGGTGGCCTGGTCCGTGGCATGGACTGGGGCTTATATTTAGAAGGAAGAATGTTAAGGTTTTTATTTCAGATGAGCCTGGAGGGTGGGCCACCTCCAAAGGTGTGGATTCCTGTGCTCCAAAGTGTTTCTGGCTGGTGTGGAGGAATGGTTAGCGGACCCAGGTCTGGGCTGGAGACTGAGATGGTCAGTGGTGTAGATTTGCCAGTCTAGGCTCAGCAGGCCCTCTTTTCCCTTCGTGGAGAAAAAGAACACTCAGGTAGGCTAGTAGGGCATCTCCTTTGATGCCTAAGTTCCCCCAGCTTTTAGGACAGGAGGTATGAGTAGCTGCTCCAGTGTAAAGGCCTCTAGCAGGCTTCCCTCCAGGAGGGTGTATACCAGGCAGCCAGTTGCCAATTGGACTAGTAGCTATTCAGTTTTCTCAAGCCTAATCCTCCAGTTTCTTGTGAGTTTATGAAATAAATACTCATTTAACACTAACTGGTGAAAATACATATATACACAAATATGTATGTATATACATACACACATAGGCAGTTAAAACAATGCAGCTTTAACAAGCTAACATATAATAATTAATTGAAATATCAATATCCTGCTAAGCATTTGATTAAATCAAACATCTTCAATATTGTATTTTCGTAGTTAAAAGGCATGTTGAAAAAGTACATTTTTAGTACCAACCAGGAAATGCTGACAGAAGCATCACTTATGGGGACAGTGAGAGTCAATAGTTAGAACTTGATACATAGAAATGAACAAACAATAGCCCTTTTGGGTGGACACCATTATTATCCACATTTGACAGATCACAACACTTCACAGGGAGGTCGAGTATTTGTCCAAGATTACACAGCTGTTAAGAGGCATGCGTCACTGAGGACTGAGGTACCTTGGTTGAGCCGTTGGGGCTAAATATTATTGCCTGCTTCTCATGGCCTGGCTTTTCCATAGGTTGCTATGGCTGCGGAGTGGCTTCCAGACGATGAAGAGGTAAGTGATAGGTGTCCTAAATCCTTACCCTTTTCACCTCCCACTTGCCTGGGCTCCAGGATTGTAGCACCCTGGGACTTGTTTCACCTGCTATGCTCCTTACCCTGTCATCCAAGATCCCTGAAAGGTGGTCATTCAAGATCAGGTCCCTGAGTGCAGACCAGGAATCATATGGTTTGATTCCCATTTCTGGCAGCCAGTGGCATGAAGCCTAGAAGAGAGTCCATTCACAGTGATTGTTAGAAAATATTAGAGATGAGGTTGAGCTGGGAATGCCCAGCAAACTTAGGTCCCCCTCATTTGTGGTGGAAACAGCAAGAAGCAGAAGTTAGACCTGGAATGGTGGTCTGCAGAGGTGTGCCTCAATTCAGAGGGTGGTGGGAGCCACAGGAGGTTTAGAGCAGAGGGAACTGATCTGAGCCAGGCTTAATAAGCAGTCAGTTGAGTGGCAGGGAGCCCAGGGAGGAGGGTACTACAATAGCCCAGGTGAGTGTGGTGGTAGATGGGCCAGAGTAGTGGCAGTGGAAGTGGGCAATGTGTTGGGAATGTGTTTGTTCTTTCAAGTAGGTCTGAGCAGGCTATCTGATGTGGAAGGTTGGGAGAGAAAAGAGGGAGAGTCAGGTGATTCTGAGATGTTTGGCCTCAGTAGCTAGAAGGAGGGAAGTGGCACCATGTCCAAGTCGGTGGCAAGAGGAATTATCACTGGGAATAAGGAGTTAGGTTCTGGCTGTTGAACCCAGAAATCCTTGAGCAGATTCCTCCCCTGGGCACCTGGACACACAGGCTGGAGTTCAGGTGAAGGGTTCAGATTGGATTCACCCACAGTGTGGATGGTGTGTGGGCCAGGATGGAGCTGTGATCAGATTTGGCAGGGGGCACCTTCAGGTCCTGTGTCAGTGCATTAGGTAACAAGGGAGGGGAGTGTGAGGCTGAGGACTGGGTCTCTTGCTGGATGGGGTGCTGGGTTTCATAGAAACACATGAGGGGAGTGTAGTGGTCATGGTGGGGAGGCGTTGAAGGGGTGAGGAGGAGCTGGCTGGAGGCCTGATTTCCATGGGGAGTGGACATGAGATGTAGGTGGAGACCAGGCAGGGAGATGAGAGCAAAGCTGGTGCTACTGCTGATTCATCCAGGCTTGTTGTTATGGCTGTGAGGACCTGGGGGTCAGCACAAAGTCACACGCGGTCCCCTGGGACTGTTGGTGGGCATGATGTGAGGCAAGTGGACCTGGGCTTTGAACAAGTGTCAGAGGATGCTGAGACTGGTCAGGGGACTGCTTTGTAACACAGAGTGGAAGAGGGCTGGCTGAGTGTACCTGAGATCTACTCCAGGTTTCAAGATGCTGAGGATGAAGCCAGGGTAAGGGCCAAGTAGGGTCAGGGCCATGAGGGAGGTGTGGTGTGAAGAACAATATGCATGTTGGGAGAGAGTGCCAGCTGATGGCCCCAGGCCCTTGTACTGGGGTGAAAGGAGAAGGGGACTCAATTTTGGTTGTTCTTGGGAACCATAGTCTGAAGGATCCTGGGTGAATTGTCTTGCAGAAAGGTAAGGCTCTGTAGGTCAGCACCAGAGCTCAGACAACACCTGTTCCCCACCTGTTGTTGCTAAGAGCAGAACACGGTGATTGCTGGGGTGGCCAGGAGGGCAGGCATCAGCAGCACCAGGGCCTGGTTACTCCAGTGAGGTGGGGAGCTTGGGAGGAGGGTTAGAGTCCCTGCATGTAAACGGAACCATCCCCATCATGGCAGGGCCAAGTGACCTTTGAGGACGTGGCTGTCTACTTCTCCTGGGAGGAGTGGGGGCTCCTTGATGAGGCCCAGAGGCTCCTGTACCATGGGGTGATGCTGGAGACCTTCTCACTGATGGCTTCTCTCGGTAAGGTCCTTGCACCCTACAGCTCCTCTCCTCTCCAAGGGCAGGTCCATCCCTCCCCAAGCTGGTCTGTGGGTACTGCATCCTTTCTTGTGTCCTAGAATAGGTATAACAGCCAAGCCCGGGTGCACCACCCACTTCTGTCCCCAAGCTGCTCCATGGTTGTGTAGGAATGGGTTTGGGGATCCCAAGTGTTGCGATCAGATGGGTCCTATGCTACTGGCCTCTCCCTGGCCTGGTGATGCCAAAGAGATACATGGCAGTCCAACACCCCACTTTGGCCCTCTTCTTTTGGCTGATGTGGGATCTGCCTGTGTCAGGAACTGAGGCGCTGACCTGGGCACGGCTTGACCAGGATGTTTCTGCAGCATCTTTTCCCCACCTTCTTGTTGGTTACACTCAGCCTTAGTTCCTGTGGGCTGCTGAGGAGTGGGTCACTTTGACCCTCCTGCCTTGTTCCTTCTGTAGGACTCACACCATCCAGGACCCATGACATGACTCAGCTGGAGCAGCGGGGGAGCCCTGTGTGCCTACCGGGGGGAGTCTCAACCACAGCCACACCAGCAGGTACTTGGAGGGAGGTGGCAGAGGGTTGGGGTGAACCCAGGGATAAGTTCGCACCAGGAGTCTCCCCAGAAGGCCCTGATGTTTTGGTGTCAGACAAGGGGCCAAGGCTGATTTCCATCTTTTTTCCTTCAGCTGACCACTTCTCAGCTGCCAGGGCTGTCACCTACCCTGTCTTCCACTCTGCAGTGCTTGCCAACAGTGGCCTCAGTTTCTACTGTTTTATGACATGGCCAATAAGCTGCGGCCATGAGAGGAAACATAAGAGAGCCTAAGAAAAAAAAAAAAAAACAACAAAGTTGATTGTGCTCACAGGTCCAAAGAGGTAGTCCCTTCCTGCTGAGAGGGGAAGCGGGGGTCACACTGGAGGGAGTGGGCTCCAACAAGCAGGGGGAAGCAGAGGGTGAGGACCTGTCAGCAGGTGCCTTTGTTGGTGGGGAGAGTACAAGAAAAGGCACGATGGGATTTTATGGGTGCATTTGAACATAACTAGGTCACACTCAGGGGAGGACAAGAAGGTCTGCTTGTGCGGGGGACCAGGCTCCTTACACCAGTGTGCCTGGGCAGGGTGTTCCAGCCTGTGTGTTGGGATGCTGACACAGCCAGAAATAGGGAGCTTCACAGGTACAGTTGATGCTGTGGTATCTCAACATCCTTAGCAATGCTCACTGTAATGGGTGACACTTGCCACCTAAGTTGTGGCGATGCTAAAGGTCAGTGGAAGATTTGGGTTTTGCCACTGAAGGCAGGTTGCGACAAAGGTGACAAGAAGGGTCCCAGGAACCCCTTACTGCCTGTGTCAGACACGTGTGAGGGTGCTGCCCTGTCCCGCCAAAGTCTACATACTCCACAGACACTTCATCAGCATTTCTGCACTTGTAGGTTGTTGGTGTGGAGCAGAGGCTGACGAGACACCTTCTGAGCAGAGCGGTTGTGCAGAAATGGACAGAGCAAACCTTCACCAACACCAGAACCTGAACTCTGGAGAGAAACCCTCAACAAGAGAAGAGCATGACGGGAATGGGAAGGTCTCCCCAGGAAGCTCTGGTCTTCCCAAGCCTCAGGCAGCTCCTAGTGGAGGGGAGTCATGTAGGAGCACCAAAAGTGGGGAGGGCGTTCCCCCTGGGAAAAGGCATTACAGGTGTAGTGAGTGTGGGAAAGCCTTTGGTCAGAAATACTTACTTGTTCAGCACCAGAGACTACACACGGGAGAAAAGCCTTATGAATGCAGTGAATGTGGGAAATTATTTAGCCATAAATCCAACCTTTTTATACACCAAATAGTTCACACTGGTGAAAGGCCTTACGGGTGTAGTGAATGTGGAAAATCCTTTAGCCGCAATGCTGACCTCATTCAACACCGGAGAGTCCACACTGGAGAAAAGCCTTTTAAATGCAGTGAATGTGGAAAAGCCTTCAGGCACAATTCCACACTTGTTCAGCATCACAGAATCCACACTGGAATAAGGCCTTATGAGTGCAGCGAATGTGGGAAGTTCTTCAGCTTTAACTCAAGCCTCATGAAGCATCAGAGAGTTCACACTGGAGAAAGACCTTATAAGTGCAGCGAATGTGGGAAATTCTATAGCCACAAGTCAAGCCTTATTAATCACTGGAGAGTTCACACTGGAGAAAGGCCTTATGAATGCAGCGAATGTGGGAAATTTTTTAGCCAAAGCTCCAGCCTTGTGCAACACCGTAAAGTTCACACTGGAGAAAAGCCTTTTAAGTGCAATGAATGTGGAAGATTCTTTAGTGAGAATTCTAGCCTTGTTAAACACCAGAGAGTTCACACTGGAGCAAGACCTTATGGGTGCAGGGAATGTGGGAAATTTTTCCGCCACAGCTCCAGCCTTGTTAAGCATCGGAGGATTCACACTGGAGAAATGCCTTATGAGTGCAGCAGTTGTAGGAAATCATTTAGCCAGCGTTTCAACCTTATACAGCATCAGAAAGTTCACAATGGAGAAAAGTCCTACAAGGTTCAAATGTGACTGACCCTTGCTTTTCTATCTGAGTATTAGATTTTCTCAAATAAATGTTTCTTTGTTTGCTGTGTATCCTTCAGATCATTTCCAGAGGCTTTAAATGATGTTTTTATAATTTTCATCCATTTCCCTGGAAGCAGGCCTGCAAAGCTCATGCTGGAAGCTGATGCAAATATTTAACTTTTTAAGAATTTCCCACCTTGTATTCTAAATAGTTATGCCATTTCACATTTCCTGGAGTGTTTGTTTTCCAGTTTCTTCATATCTTTGCTGAGTTTTGTATGTAAAATATTGGCCATATATTTTTAGCAATTCTAGGGAATGTCTAGTAGTATTTCATTGTGATTTAAATTTGCACTTCCCTAATGACTTGGTGTTCAGTATTTCTCCCTGTGTATTTGCCATCATATTTTTTCTTTAGTCAATTATCTGATCAAAGTTTTTTGCCTACTATTAAAAGAACTGTCTTGCAATTTCTTAATATATTCTGGATGCAAATGACTCATTTGATATATACTTTACCAATATTTCCTCTAAGTCTGTGGCTTTGGTTTCCTTAACAGTATCTTCCCTAGAGTAGAATTTCTTAACTTTCATGAAATACAACTTATCTATTTGTTCTTTTATTGGTCGTACTTTTTGTATTGTGCTCTTTTTCTCTTATGGTACTTTATCATTGCCTATTAAAAAAACCTTATCTGGGCATGCTATTGGAACCCTGAGAGTCCTTTTAAATATCTAATCTTGTGAAATCTTTGTTAATTTAAATACAGGCAAAGAAGTTCAGTGTATGTAGAAATGTTTACGTATGAACATACCCCCTATCTATTCAGTGACAGCCTAGAATGCAGACGTATTCCAGCAGCTGTGAACATATTTAATGTCCAATTATTGGCTTATGAATACAGTATTTCAGTAAAAAGAATCAGAACTCCTTAGATAAGAGGCCACTTCTAGGTTAGAGCTGGAAAAGTTTAACATAAGCCAAGGAAATATCCTTGCCTTAGAAAGTAAAGAAGTACTTGGGACTCCCTTGTGGTCCAGTGTATAAGGTATAGTTTGGGCCGAGGCAGAAAAAGGAAAGACGACCTCAACAGAAGTAAGTTACCTTTATTCAGGCAAGGAGGGGTGACAGCCTAACGACCAGGCTGAGCACAGACAGGGATCAGGGAGGCTCCATATGTATAGGGAGGTTTGTGGAAGCGATAAGGGAAACATTAATCAGGCAGGATGTTTGGGGAATACTTTAGTTGAGATGGCATTTGTAGTTGGGCTGCTGCTGCTAAGTCGCTGCAGTCGTGCCCGACTCTGTGCGACCCCATAGACGGAAGCCCACCAGGCTCCCCCATCCCTGGGATTCTCCAGGCAAGAATACTGGAGCGGGTTGCCATTTCCTTCTCCAATGCATGAAAATGAAAGTGAAAGTGAAGTCGCTCAGTCGTGTCCGACTCTTAGCGACCCCATGGACTGGAGCCCACCAGGATCCTCCATCCATGGGATTCTCCAGGCAAAAGTACTGGGGTGGGGTGCCATTGTCTTCCCCAGTAGTTGGGCAGGGGGTGAGAAGTCTTCTGGGCAGGTGTAGTGGGTGGAAGGTTTCTGGACAAAGGGTGATAAGTCCCAGAAGTCCCAGGTAGTTGTAACCGGCCTGGAGCAACAGGGCGGGACCGTAAGTTCAGTTTTGTTTTCTCCAAAGTTAGATGATTCAGCAAGGGCCTTTGAGACTGTTGTCTTCTTTTCTAGGCCCAAAAGACTCCTTCACAGTGGCTAAGACTGCACTCCCAATGCATGCGACAGGGTTTGATCCTGGCTTGGGGAACTAGGACTCCTACATGCTGTGCAGTACAGCCAAAAAAAAAAAAAAAAAAAAGTAAAGAAATAGTCAAAGAATAATGATGCAGTAGCTTTCTATTGCTGTACTGACAGATGACCACAAACCGATGGCTTAAACAACACCATTTTATTATATTATGGTTCTGTAGATCGTATGTCCAGTAAGACATGGATGGGTCTGACTGGGCTAAACTCAAGTTGTTACCAAGGTTGTGTTTTGTTTTTTTCCTGGAGTGTTTAAAGAAAATTCTGTTTCCTGCTCATTTGAGTTGTTCGACAATTTCAGTTATTTGTGGTTCAGTTAAGTTCAATTCAGTCACTCAGTCGTGTTTGACTCTTTGTGACCCCAAGGACTGCAGCATGACTCCCTGTCCATCGCTAGCTCCTGGAGTTTACTCAACCTCATGTCCATTGAGTCGGTGATTCCATCCAGCCATCTCATCCTCTGTCATCCCCTTCTCCTCCTGCCCTCAATCTTTCCCAGCATCAGGGTCTTTTCCAATGAGTCAGTTCTTCACATCAGGTGGTCAAAGTATTGGAGTTTCAGCTTCAGCATTTTTCAGCTTCCAGTGAATATTCAGGACTGATTTCCTTTAGGATGGACTGGTTGGATCTCCTTGCAGTCCAAGGGACTCTCAAAAGTCTTCTCCAACACCACAGTTCAAAAGCATCAATTCTTCAGCGCTCAGCTTTCTTTATAGTCCAACTCTCACATCCATACATAACTACTGGAAAAACCATAGCTTTAACTACATGGACCTTTGTTGGCAAAGTAATGTCTCTGCTCTTTAATATACTGTCTGAAAGTGAAAGTGAACTTGCTCAGTCGTGTCCGACTCTTCCCAACCCTGTGGAGCGTAGCCTACCAGGCTCCTCCATCCATGGGATTCTCCATGCAAGAACACTGGAGTGGGTTGCCATTTCCTTCTCCAGGGGAATCTTCCCGACCCAGGGATCGAACCCAGGTCTCCCACATTACAGGCAGATGCTTTAACCTCTGAGCTAGCAGGTTGGTCATAACTTTCCTTCTGAGAGGGTAACAGGCAGGAAGACCAGGTGTGTCCAAATGGAGGAAATAGGCTGCAAGTGTCAGACATTTTTATCTCTCTCTTAAGCGGCAGAAGGAAACAAACTAGCGATATTTTTTTCCTTCTCTATACAAATTTAAAAGGAGATTTCTCTTAAAATACCGTGTTGCCATAATGACACCTGGTTTCATCTGAAGTTAACTATTCTCAAATCTCAACCAATGCATTTTTCTTATGGAAATGTTTGTCTTAAGCTATGTTAATGTACTATGCATTTACCCCAGACTCTGTCTTCAAGTAGGTTCTGCCTAATGGCTCAGAACCTACTTGACAAACCAGTATATTATACTGATATTGTTCCCCTAATCTATGTAAATGAAACTATCTGTATGGTAATCTGCCCTTCTAAAAGATTCAAGTCAATCGTTTTATGGCCCGGGATGAATCATCTGGTGCCAAGATTATCCCAAAATGCATCTTATGGATGGGGGGCCTGGTGTCATTCTGAGTTTTAAGACATTCCTTTCTTTCATTAACAGACTGCTAGTGACTATATAACATCCAGCTGAAGACTAGCAGGGGGGCACTCTTTCTGCCCCCTTCTGATGCCTATGTCAGAAGCTTTCTCTATTTCCTTTATACTTTAATAAAACTTTATTACACAAAAGCTCTGAGCGATCAAGCCTCGTCTCTAGCCCCGGATTGAATTTTTCTCCCACAAAGGCCAAGAATCCTGGCTTCTTTTTGTTCAGCAACAACCTTTCACTTCCAAAGAGCAAGTGTCTTTTAATTTCATGGCTGCAGTCACCATCTGCAGTGATTTTGGAGCCCCCAAAATAAAGTTTGTTTCCACTATTTCCCCATCTATTTGCCATGAAGTGCTGGGACTAGATGCCATGATCTTAAGTTTTCTGAATGTTGAGTTTTAAGCCAACTTTTTCACTCTCCTCTCTCATCAAGAGGCTCTTTAGTTCTTCTTCACTTTCTGCCATAAGGGTGGTGTCATCTGTGTACCTAAGGTTATTGATATTTCTCTCAGCAATCTTGATTCCAGCTTGTGCTTCATCTAGCCCAGTGTTTCTCATGATGTACTCTGCATATAAGTTAAATAAGCAGGGTGACAATATACAGCCTTGACATACTCCTTTTCCTATTTGGAACCAGTCTGTTGTTCCATGTCCAGTTGTAACGGTTGCTTCCTGACGACATATAGATTTCTCAAGAGTCAGGTCAGGTGGTCTGGTAATCCCATGTCTTTAAGAATTTCCCAGAGTTTATTGTGGTTTATACAGTTAAAGGCTTTGGCATAATCAATAAAGAAGTAGATGTTTTTCTGGAATTCTCTTGCTTTTTCCATGATCCAGAGGATGTTGGCAATTTGATCTCTGGTTCCTCTGCCTTTTCTAAAACCAACTTGAACATCTGGAAGTTCACAGTTCATGTACTGTTGAAGCCTGGCTTGGAGAATTTTGAACATTAATTTACTAGCGTATGAGATGAGTGCAATTGTGTGGTAGTTTGAGCATTCTTTGGCATTGCTTTTCTTTGGGATTGGAATGAAAACTGACCTTTTCCAGTCCTGTGGCCACTGCTGAGTTTTCCAAATTTGCTGGCATATTGAGTGCAGCACTTTCACAGCACCATCTTTTAGGATTTGAAATAGCTTAACTGGAATTCCATCACTTCCATTAGCTTTGTTCATAGTGATGCTTCCTAAGACCCACTTGACTTCACATTCAAGGATGTCTGGCTCTAGGGCAGTGATCACACCATCGTGATTATCTGGATCATGAAGATCTTTTTTGTATAGTTCTGTGTATTCTTGCCACCTCTTTCTTAACATCTTCTGCTTCTGTTAATATCTTCTGTCCATACAATTTCTGTCCTTTATTGAGCCCATCTTTGCATGAAATGTTTCCTTGGTATCTCTAATATTCTTGAAGAGATCTCTAGTCATTCCCATTCTATTGTTTTCCTCTATTTCTTTACACTCAGCCCTGAAGAAAGCTTTCTCTCGCCTTGCTATTCTCTGAAACTCTTCATTCAAATGGGTATATCTTTCCTAGTCTCCTTTCCTTTTCACTTCTATTCTTTTCACAGCTATTTGTAAGGCATCCTCAGACAATAATTTTGCTTTTTTGCATTCCTTTTTCTTGGGAATGTTCTTGATTCCTGTCTGCTGTACAATGTCACGAACTTCCGTCCATAGCTCTTCAGGAACTCTATCAGATCTAATCCCTTGAATCTATTTGTCACTTCCACTGTATAATCCTAAGGGATTTGATTTAGATTATACCTGAATGGCCTTGTGGTTTTCCCTACTTTCTTCAATTTAAGTCTGAATTTGGCAATAAGGAGTTCTTGCTCTGAGCCACAGTCAGTTTCCTGTCTTGTTTTTGCTGATTGTATAGATTTTCTCCATCTTTGGCTGCAAAGAATATAATCAATCTGATTTTGCTATTGACCATCTGGTGATGTCCATGTATAGAGTCTTCTCTTGTGTTATTGGAAGAGGGTGTTTGCTATGACCAGTTCATTCTCTTGGCAAAGCTCTTTTAGCTTTTGCCCTGCTTCACTCTGTACTTCAAGGCCAAATTTACCTGTTACTCCAGGTGTTTCTTGACTTCCTACTTTTGCATTCCAGTCCCCTATAATGAAAAGTATATCTTTTTTTGGGGTGTTAGTTCTAGAAGCTCTTGTAGGTCTTCATAGAACAGTTCAACTTCAGCTTCTTCAGCATTACTGGTTGGGGCATAGATTTGGATTACTGTCAAGGCTGTATATTGTCACCATGTTTATTTAACTTATATGCAGAGTACATCACGAGAAATGCTGGACTGGAAGAAACACAAGCTGGAATCAAGATTGCCGGGAGAAATATCAATAACCTCAGATATGCAGATGACACCACCTTTATGGCAGAAAGTGAAGAAGAACTAAAGAGCCTCTTGATGAAACTGCAAGAGGAGAGTGAAAAGGTTGGCTTAAAGCTCAACATTCAGAAAACGAAGATCATGGCATCTGGTCCCATCACTACATGGGAAATAGATGGAGAAACAGTGGAAACAGTGTCAGAATTTATTTTTCTGGGCTCCAAAATCACTGCAGATGGTGACTGCAGTCATGAAATTACTCCTTGGAAGGAAAGTTATGACCAACCTAGATAGCATATTCAAAAGCAGAGACATTACTTTGCCAACAAAGGTTCGCCTAGTCAAGGCTATGGTCTTTCCTGTGGTCATGTATGGATGTGAGAGCTGGACTGTGAAGAAGGCTGAGCGCCGAAGAATTGATGCTTTTGAACTGTGGTGTTGGAGAAGACTCTTGAGAGTCCCTTGGACTGCAAGGAGATCCAACCAGTCCATTCTGAAGGAGATCAGCCCTGGGATTTCTTTGGAAGGAATGATGCTAAAGCTGAAACTCCAGTATTTTGGCCACCTCACCTCATGCGAAGAGTTGATTCATTGGAGAAGACTCTGATGCTGGGAGGGATTGGGGGCAGGAGGAGAAGGGGACGACAGAGGATGAGATGGCTGGAATGCATCAGTGACTCGATGGATGTGAGTCTGAGTGACCTCCTCCGGGAGTTGGTGATGGACAGGGAGGCCTGGCGTGCTGTGGTTCATGGGGTTGCAAAGAGTTGGACACGACTGAGCGACTGATCTGATCTGATCTGATATTGAATGATTTGCCTTGGAAATGAAAACAGAGATCATTCTGTCATTTTTGAGATTGCATCCAAGTACTGCATTTCAGACTCTTGTTGACTATGATGGCTAATCCATTTCTTCTAAGGGATTCTTGCCCACAGTAGCATATATAATCATCAGCTGAGTTAAATTCACCCATTCTAGTCCATTTTAGTTTGCTGATTCCTAAAACATCGACATTCACTCTTGCCATCTCCTGTTTGACCACTTCCAGTTTGCCTTGATTCATGGACCTAACATTCCAGGTTCCTATGCAATATTGCTCTTTACAGCAGCGGACTTTGCTTCTATCACCAGCCACATCCACAACTGGGTGTTGTTTTTGCTTTGGCTCCATCTCTTCATTCTTTCTGGAGTTATTTCTCCACTGATCTCCAGTAGCATAATTGACACCTACCGACCTGGGGAGTTTATCTTTCAGTGTCCTATCTTTTTGCCTTTTCATACTGTTCATGGGGTTCTCAAGGCAAGAATACTGAAGTGGCTTGCCATTCCCTTATCCAGTGGAACACATTTGTGGTTGTTGGACTGATATTCTTGTTTTCTTAAAGATGAAACAGTACCGGGCCCCATATTGAACTCGAGTTGGAAGAGGCGAGTACAGTCTCAAAATGGAGGTAAAACCGCCGCCCGGTCACCCCCAGGCTGACTCCGGCTGTCACCACCGCCAGCGGGGAGGAGAGTCATGATCCCAAGGAACCAGAGCAGTTGAGAAAGCTGTTTATTGGTGTTCTGAGCTTTGAAACTACAGATGATAGCTTAAGAGAACATTTTGAGAAATGGGGCACACAGATTGTGTGGTGATGAGAGACCCCCAAACAAAATGTTCCAGGGGCTTTAGTTTTGTGACTTTTGTGTTGAAGAAGTGGATGCAGCAATGTGTGCTAGACCGCACAAGGTTGATGGGCATGTGGTAGAACCAAAGAGAGCTGTTTCTAGAGAGGATTCTGTAAAGCCTGGTGCCCATCTAACAGTGAAGAAAATTTTTGTTGGTGGTATTAAAAAAGATACAGAAGAATATAATTTGAGAGACTACTTTGAAAAGTACGGCAAGATTGAAACCACAGAAGTTATGGAAAACAGGCAGAGTGGGAAAAAGGGAGGATTTGCTTTTGTAACTTTTGATGATCATGATACAGTTGATAAAATTGTTGTTCAGAAATACCACACTGTTAATGGGCATAATTGTGAAGTGAAAAAGGCCCTTTCTAAACAAGAGATGCAATCTGCTGGATCACAAAGAGGTCGTGGAGGTGGATCTGGCAACTTTATGGGTCATGGAGGAAACTTTGGAGGTGGTGGAGGTAACTTTGGCCGTGGTGGAAACTTTGGTGGAAGAGGAGGCTATGGTGGTGGAGGTAGTGGCAGTAGAAGGAGCTATGGAGGAGGCAATGGTGGATATAATGGATTTGGAGGGGATGGTGGAAACTATGGCGGTGGTCCTGGTTATAGTAGTAGAAGAGGTTATGGTGGTGGTGGACCAGGAGGATATGGAAACCAAGGTGGTGGATATGGTGGCGGTGGTGCAGGATATGATGGTTACAATGAAGGAGGAAATTTTGGAGGTAACTATGGTGGTGAGAAATCTGTATGCAGGTCAGGAAGCAACAGTTAGAACTGGTCATGGAACAACAGACTGGTTCCAAATAGGAAAAGGAGTACGTCAAGGCTGTATATTGTCACCATGTTTATTTAACTTATATGCAGAGTACATCATGAGAAATGCTGGACTGGAAGAAACACAAGCTGGAATCAAGATTGCCGGGAGAAATATCAATAACCTCAGATATGCAGATGATACCACCCTTATGGCAGAAAGTGAAGAGGAACTAAAAGCCTCTTGATGAAAGTGAAAGTGGAGAGTGAAAAGGCTGGCTTAAAGCTCAACATTCAGAAAACGAAGATCATGGCATCTGGTCCCATCACTTCATGGGAAATAGATGGAGAAACAGTGGAAACAGTGTCAGACTTTATTTTTCTGGGCTCCAAAATCACTGCAGATGGTGACTGCAGCCATGAAATTAAAAGATGCTTACTCCTTGGAAGGAAAGTTATGACCAACCTAGATAGCATATTCAAAAGCACAGACATCACTTTGCCAACAAAGGTTCACCTAATCAAGGCTATGGTCTTTCCTGTGGTCATGTATGGATGTGAGAGTTGGACTGTGAAGAAGGCTGAGCGCCAAAGAATTGATGCTTTTGAACTGTGGTATTGGAGAAGACTCTTGAGAGTCCCTTGGACTGCAAGGAGATCCAACCAGTCCATTCTGAAGGAGATCAGCCCTGGGATTTCTTTGGAAGGAATGATGCTAAAGCTGAAACTCCAGTATTTTGGCCACCTCATGCGAGGAGTTGACTTATTGGAGAAGACTCTGATGCTGGGAGGGATTGGGGGCAGGAGGAGAAGGGGACGACAGAGGATGAGATGGCTGGATGGCATCACTGACTCGATGAATGTGAGTCTGAGTGACCTCTGAGAGCTGGTGATGGATAGGGAGGCCTGGCGTGCTGCGGTTCATGGGGTCACAAAGAGTCGGACACGACTGAGCGACTGATCTGATCTGATCTGATGGTGGTGGTGGAAACTATAATGATTTTGGAAATTATAGTGGACAACAGCAGTCAAATTATGGGCCCATGAAAGGGGGTAGTTTTGGTGGAAGAAGCTCGGGCAGTCCCTATGGTGGTGGTTATGGATCTGGTGATGGAAGTGGTGGATATGGTAGCAGAAAGTTCTAAAAACTCAGAAGAAAAGGGCTACAGTTCTTAGCAGGAGAGAGAGCGAGGAGTTGTCAGGAAAGCTGCAGGTTACTTTGAGACAGTCATCCCAAATGTGTTAGAGGAACTGTAAAAATCTGCCACAGAAGGAACGATGATCCATAGTCAGAAAAGTTACTGCAGCTTAAACAGGAAACCCTTCTTGTTCAGGACTGTCATAGCCAGAGTTTGCAAAAAGTGCAGCTATTGATTAATGCAATGTAGTGTCAATTAGATGTACATTCCTGAGGTCTTTTATCTGTTGTAGCCTTTTCTTTTCATTACATCAGGTATATTGCCCTGTAAATTGTGGTAGTGGTACCAGGAATAAAAAATTAAGGAATTTTTAACTTTTCAGTATTTGTGTAGTTCAGTTTTTCTACATTTTAGTACAGAAACTTTAACAAAATGCAGTCTTGAAGGTGTTTCCTTGTAAGTTAACAAGATCATTGTCAATTACTATTTTGTATGAATTTTGCTAAAGTTAACTGTAAAGAAACACCTGCTGACTTGCAGTTTAAGGGAACCTATTCTCCCCATTTCCAAACCATGAAATGAATGGCTCTGACATATGGAGAGAATAGATATTTGTATGTTTGCAATGTGTGTCTTAGATAATAGAATTGGGTATTTAAATTAGCATATTTGTGAATTTAATAGCATTAAGATTTACCTTTAAATGAAAAAAATCTCAAAATTAAAAAAAACAAGATGAAACTACCAATTGTATAGAAATTCTTCTAAAAGAAGATTCAAACACTTCACAACTATTAATAGTTAAGTGAATGTTACAATTCTTAATCAGCTAATGTGTGTGCTAAGTGGCTTCAGTTGTGTCCGACTCAGTGCTATCCCATGGATTGTAGCTCTCTAGGCTTTTCTGTCCATGAGATTCTCCAGGCAAAGATACTGGAGTGGGTTGCCATTGCCTCCTTCAGGGGATCTTCTGGACTCAGAGATAGAACCCATTTCTCTTATGTCTCCTGCATTGGCAGGCAGGTTCTTTACCATTAGCACCACCTGGGAAGCCAATACTTCAATAATCAACTAATACTTTTCAATATAAAAAGTTAAAAAAGGGACTAGTACCCACATAAACATAGCAAACTGAATCCAGCCATATACATATGTGAACACATAAATCATAACCTAGTGCTGTTTATCAAGAATGCAAAGATGATTTAATAATTGAACCTGTTATCTATCTCAATAGACTAAAAAACAAGCATCTCAAAGATGTAGTGGAAGGATTTCACAGAATTCAAAACCAGTAAATGATAAAAATTCTCAGCAAATTAGGATTAGAAGGGAACTTCCGGATATAGTCCATCTATGAAAAAAAAAAAATCACAGCTAACACATTTGATGTTGAAAGCCCAATGCTTTTGCCCTGATATTGGGAATAATGCAAATGTGTCTATAGTCATCACTTCTACTTACCATTGTATTGGTACTAAAGATCTGTGTTTGTAACATGAAGGGGGGAAAAAAAAAGGTCTAACGATTGTAAAGTTAGGGACTTCCTTTGTGGTCCAGTGGCTAAGACTCTGCTCCCAAATCAGGGGCCAGGGTTCAATCCCTGGTCAGAGAACTAGACCCGACATGCCACAACTAACAGTTCACACGCTGCAACTAAGAACCGGCGGAGTGAAATAAAAAATATTTTTTAAAAAAGACTGTAAAGGTAGAACCAAAACTTCTATTCAAGCAAGACATGATTATGTTGAAAATTACAACTCATTCACTAAAAAGCTACTAGATCAATGATTGAGAATGATTGAGTTTAGTGAGGTCACAGGATAAAAGGCCAATATACAAAAATGACTTGTTTCTGATACTAGCAATGACTGTTTGGAAATTGAAAAAAAAACGATGTCTTTTATAATAGCATCAAAATATGTATTTAGAAATAAACTGAATAAAAATATGTTCAAAAACTTTTAAAAAAATCATCATACACCACTGAGAAATATTAAGGACCTAAATAGTTTCACTGGCAAATTCTACAAAACATTTAAAGTTTTGTACCACAATAACATGTCTTTTCAGAAAATAAGAGGTAACATGAGGTAACATGTTACCACAATAACATGTCTTTTCAGAAAATAAGAGGAACGAGTGCTTCTCAATTCATTTTAAGAGATGAGCCTAACTGATACAGAAATGTAACAAGCACACAAAATAATTACAGAACTATTTCCCGGTGGCTCAGTCAGTAAAAAGACTGCCTGCAATGAAGGATACGTGGGTTCGGTCTCTGGTTCGGAAAGATCCCCTGGAGAAGGGTATGGCAACCCACTCCATTGTTCTTGCCTGGGAAATCCCATGGACAGAGGAGCCTAGTGGGCCACAGTCCATGAGGACACGACTTAGCGATTAAACCACCACGACGACCACAGTCCTAATTAATAGAGGTGAAAAAATATACAGCAAATTAAATCCATAAGAAAGTACAAATAATAAAATATGCATCACTGGATTTTACTAGAGGAAAATATGGCTGACTGAACACTAGGGAAACAGTCGCCCTCACCCCCAGCCTGTTCAGTGAGCAGAGTGAGCCTGTTGATAAAAGCAGGGCCCTGTGGGGCTCCTGGGCACAGAGTCTTTCAGTGTCCCTCATTTCTTTGGTTACAGGAAATAGCCTTCATTCAGCCTCCACGACCTTACCTGAGCTCCAAGGGGCAGGTAACAATTCCAAGCAGTTGTTAATTAGGGAAGGGAGGGGATGTGAGACCAGGGAGAAACAAGAAGTCAAGAGCAGCCTTGGGGGAAGGTCAGTTTCCCCACCAAGGGATACATATAACAATATCTTTGAGGTATTTTGTAGATACTGAAACCCCCTCCAGGTGGGAGAAATGAATGATTAAGAAGGTATGCTGCCCACAAGCATGTAGACCCCAGACCAGCTGGCCCTGAAGGCTGATGATGCGGACTCCTACTTACCTCACCATCAACCATTCAGAAGAATGTTTGATGCTGATCACGCCCTCTTTGAACAATTACTACAAAACTTTCAACTATCTTCTCCAAGTGGGGACACACTGTTTAGAGGGAACATGCTGTGTCCTCCTTCTACTTCATCCAAAACTCTTTCTCTGCGATTCATTTCACACGGGTGAACAGAAAAGCTGAGCTTTAGGCATCACTATTAAGAGCTGAGTTAGCGCACCTCTCTCAGCTCTAACCTTCTATGGCTCCCACAGCCCTTACAAGGCCCAGCTCCTCATTTGCCATTCTGTGGCTGATTTCTGCCTACCTGGTCTCAGGTCCCCCCAAAACAGAAAGTACACTTATGGTTTCAAGAAAATCCCCAGTCCAGTGCCACATCGAAGCATACACACATGCTAGTTCTTGAAACCCTTACCTCATCCTACTGGGTTCCCAAAATGGACGTGTTTCACACAATCCCCTACTCAATTAAGAACCATGGGCCAAGAATGACTCATCTCTGGGTACCCCAAACTCCAGGCAGAGAGAGCGGAAGGGGAAAAGTCCTAGGACAACAGCATTCTCTATGTCATATCCCGAGGCTAATAGGACCACGGTTCCAGGGGCTGGTGGCCTAAAGGCCACCCACTCACCTGCGTCCGGCCCAGCTGACCGTCGCCAGCGGACCCCGTGAGCTGAGCAGGGAGCCCGGCGGGTCCTTCAAGCTTAGTGGATTCCCTAGTCATCCGGCCCTGGTCAGGCATGACCTTGGCTGACCCGCACTAGGAGCCTCAGCTCCCCACGTGTAAAAGGCACACAAGGACAAGTACGCCGACTCCAGGAACCAGAAGGAAGGAGGGCTGGTGCAGAGCCCGAAGAATGCACAGCCAGGCGGAGGGCTTGCACAAGGCGCAGAGAAGGGTCCAATTCTCTTTCCCTTCCTTCCTTATTTGATCCCTAATAGCTACCCGGGAAACAGCCCCTGGTCTGGACTCGGGTCTCCACCAAGGAGAGGAACTGACCCCCACCAGCCTCTGTCACGTCATCGGAAGTCCGGCCTCCGCCTCCGCGGGAGGTTCCAGCTCTGTTCTGGGTCGTCATTGGACGAGTGCGCCACCGCCCACGCACAAGCACAGCCCGTTGGGTAATGTAGTTTCTGTCTTGCATCCCACCCTTCACATTCTCCACAGCGAAGGCCAAACAACCCTGCGAGACCCTGGAAAACAGTGCTGTGCGATTCCAAAGATGACCATTCTAGATTTCTGTGGCCATGTTTTGCAAAGCCATCCACAAGAGATATTAAATCAGAGACCCCTGTCTGTGAAGCCCTTGGCAAGCTTCTCAAGTCTCTCACACCCTCAGGAAAAATATGCTGCTAAAAATCATGGGAAAGGGTACTCCTCCGTGGTCTTGTGTTTAAGACTTGGTGCTTTCACTGCTTAGGACCCGGGATCCATTCCCAGTTGGGGACTTAAATGTAGGTACTAGACTACGGCACGGAAGTGAAGAATCCACTTGCAGTGCAGGAGATACAGGCTTGATCCTTGGGTTGGGAGGATCCCCTGGAGGAGGAAATGGCAACCCACTCCATTCTCATTTGGAAAATCCCATGATCAGAGGAGCTTGGTAGGTTACAGTCCACAGGGTTGCAAAAAGTTGGACATGACTGAGCAGGCACACACAATGCCTAGTGTATGAGGTAAGGGAGCAGCTGATAATTTGGTATTCTGTCAATGTCTGTTTCTGAGAGTGAACGGTGGGTTCATGGCTGACGAGTATCCAACAGAGCAAAAAACTAAAAGCAAACAAACCCAAAAATGGTACTAGAAAGATAAGTTGCTTACACTGTCTTTGTGAACTAACATTAAATGATGATTTTACTCAGTGGTTCCCAAGCTGGTAACATCAGCATCACCAAGGAATTTGCTAAAACTGCCTGTACATGGTCAGTCCATGGATAGCCTGAACCTGCAGCTCCCAGATCAGATCAGATCAGTCGCTCAGTCATGTCCGACTCTTTGCGACCCCATGAATCGCAGCACGCCAGGTCTCCCTGTCCATCACCAACTCCCGGAGGTCACTCAGACTCACATCCATTGAGTCAGTGATGCCACCCAGCCATCTCATCCTCTGTCGTCCCCTTCTCCTCCTGCCCCCAATCCCTCCCAGCATCAGAGTCTTCTCCAATGAGTCAACTCTTCGCATGAGGTGGCCAAAATACTGGACTTTCAGCTTTAGCATCATTTCTTCCAAAGAAATCCCAGGGTTGATCTCCTTCAGAATGGACTGGTTGGATCTCCTTGCAGACAGCACTAAATCCTGGGGCGTGTGAGAACAGCAATCACACATCCACAGTGACATCCCAGCAGAGAAGCAAACATGAGATGATGCTGTGAAGACACAATTTCACAATTGCTTCTGCCCATATGCCATTGTCTGAAATTCATTGACATGGTCCATGGAAGAGAAGCTGTGTGTTGATAAAGAAACAATTGGATAGGAGACCATCTACCCAGTTTCTAGTATAATCCATCAGTTCAGTCACTGGGATAATGGATTTCATTATCCCTCCTACATATTCAGCAGTATTTATTACTTTTGTGTTGAAGACCTCAAACCCCATTCCTCTGTTCTTAACCTAAACTAAGATAACAAGGCAATAAACAAAATAAGTTGGCACTCATTCCCAGCATTATTATAGTTCTGGAATACAGTGGCAGGAACTACTGAAGGACCTGCTGAAGAAAAAGCCTGCCAATCAAGATTTATAAATACACAGCAAAGCTGCCTTTTAAGAAAAAGTATGAGTAGGCCCTTCCCTGGTGCTCCAGTGCTTGAGTCCTCACTCCCAATGCAGGGAGCACGAGTTTGAGTGCTGGTCGGGGAACTAAGATCCCACACTCCACAGGACATAGCCAAAAAAAGAAGAGTATGACTGTTTTGAACTCCATATGGGAAATTTAATAGAAAATTAATACACACAAAATGAAATCCTAAAGTTTCTATTTAAGGATTTGGAAACTGATCTCAGATGAAGACCTGCAATGATAGAAACAATGAAGATCCAAGAGGGTAAATGCCTGTGTAGATGGATGCAACTGCTCATAATTTGTATTAAACATGAGTGATGTTTCCCTGTGGAGTTAGAATGATGAAATTAACATACAAGGTCTCAACACATAGATTGAGATACAGATATACTGGTAAGTGTCTCACTTAGTAGCAAAGAAGAAAAAGTACTTATAATTCTGTGCTCTACTGTTTTTAATAAGTGCTTATAAATCTTAAACAATAACAAACACAATTAGAGAATATGCTTTCCAAACTAGAATAAAGAAAACCTATAAGTAATTAATAGAAAATTTAAAGGGGAGGAGGGGAGAAAAAGAACAAGTGATGCAAAAAAATCCAAAAAGTAAGAGTGCATATTTAAACTCAAATTATGTATATCAACTATAACATTAAATAAATGTGGGATAAATTAAATTAGCAGTCAGTACTTTTGGACAGCTCAAAATTCCCATCACAAGAGATTTTTAAAGGCAGGTTTTGAATTTCTATTCAGAGAAAAAGAAATTTGGCTGATGGAGAACCAAGATTTTATGCCAAATGTCAATAGAGCCCATGATCAAGCTTCTTAAGAACTAAAATCTGCTGAGAAGCCCTCAGGAAATCACCAGCAGCGCATCTCCTGGTGAGCACAGAAGAGAGTGGCCTGGACGGGTAACTTGTAACAACAGCCAACTTTTAAGCGCATCCACATACCCAGCCATATGACAGTCTCTTTACAACACTATCCTTTAACCTGCACAACAACCTGGTGAGGCATGTTGGTCAACACACTTGTTTCATAAATAATGAAGGTTCCAATGGTTAATCCAACTCCAAGTTTACAAGGGAGAAAACCAAGAACCCAGTTCCCTGAGTTGGTCTGAGTTATGGGCACCACTAAGTAGCACAGCTGAGAATGTTGGCCCAAGTGACGGAAATCTCATCACTGCTCTACTCACCCTCCTGCCTAAAGTCATATAATCTGAGCAGGGCCGGGACCCTTCCTGGGTCAGAGAAATAAGGTCATGGAAAATTCAACTGCCCAAACTACCAGGATGAACTACAAGAAGTCTTTCTGACTTTTGTGTATCCCAGAAAAGGACCTTCAGCCTCACTCACCCACTTGTGAAACAGGGAACTGTGAAACTTGTGACTAAGAAACTGGAACACACTGTCAAGCCATGGGTCACGTTTCCTATGGATGCAGAGGGCTCTGTCAGGACTGAAGGGGTAAAGTCATTCCTGGAGACTCACCCCAACATCCAAACTATGCACATGTCCCATCAACTCTGCCTCCTAACATGTCCCAGGTCATCTCCAAAGCCACCATCCTGGGCCAGTCCACTGTCAACGTCCTCCTGGACTGTAGTAGCCTCCTCCCTCTTTCCAACATCAGTTCTTTATCCTCCTCAGTCCGTGCTCCACACAGCAGCCAAAGGGAGGCTTAGAGACAAATGACATCATCCCACTGTGCTGTGAGTCCCTTCCTCAACTCCCAGAACAGTTGCAATACAATCCACATTTCTCATGATGCCCTGCCCCTCCATCTCACTGCTCACCACCTGTTTCCTCTGGACCCACTGGTCTTCAGCTGTTTCCTCTGACAGTCCTGGCTCTGGCCTACCTCAGGATCTTGGCACATGCTGTTCCCTTAGCAAGGAGTGCTCTTCTCCATCTTCAAACATGGTTGAGGCTCTTCCGTACCTCACAGTCTGCATATCACCCCTGTATACCTTCTGTTCCTCTTCCCATGCATTACCGTTTAACAGACACCTTTCTACTTTCACAGACATGCAGACAGACTTGTGTCGAAGTGACATGACTAAGGTCATCCAGATGGTGATAGGCACAGCTCAGGAACATTGGCATCCCAACTGTCCCCAGAGTCCAAGCTTGCAGCCACTGGACCACTCCTGATCACATCTGACCTCCATGCCAAAGTTTTGACCTTGTTCTTCATTATGCTGAATGGGGATTGCAGGCATGTTACTATCACAGCAACAACACTGGCATACCTCACCTGTGTGTTATCATGTCTGTTTCCCATTCTAGACATGAGCCACAAGACTCATGTCCCAGTCACCCGTGTATCTCCATAACCCAGGACACTGCGTGGAGCAACAGGGATGAAAGATGGGGTTCTCGTGACTCCTGCCCATCAAACCAGCAAGAACACAGTGGACCCCTCTATACACAGAAAATTAGATGGGGTGACACAGGCCATTAGGGAAAGGGGTCTTTCATCCATGGGGATGCACGTAACTCCTGTGTTGGGACAAACTCAGTTCCAGGTCTCTTCGTGGACCATGTAACAAGGAGCTTTGAGGTGTAGAAAGAAAATCCTTCTGCTGAGAACCAAGTCATGTCTTGGGACAGGATCTTCACAGTGAAAGGGCTCAGCTACAGCTAAAGGTAACACACAATCACAGCAAAACTGAGCACATGAGGGGACATAGGGCGTTACTTGGGTACATAGTCTCAGATGCCAAAGAACCTTTTTCCTCTGGCCAAACTATTCACCACAATAGTTACTTTAAAGAAGTCTTCCTGATATGAGTTCTCTGATGCTGACTGAGCCCAGCCTTCTTGTAAAAGGCTTTGCCACATCTCATACATGTGTAGGATTTCACTCCACTATGAATCTTTTGATGGGTGGTGAGGGTTGAGCTGTAACCGTAGGTTTTTCCACACTCACTGCACTCATAGGGCTTCTCCCTAGAGTGACACCTCATGTGGCGAGTTACAGAAGAGCTGTCACTAAAGGCTATCCCACACTCTTTGCACTCAAAGGGTTTCTCCCCAGTGTGGGTTCTATTATGCCGAATGAAGTTAGAGCGGTGGGTGAAGGCCTTTCCACACTCACTGCACACATATGGCTTCTCTCCAGTGTGACTCCGCTGGTGCTCTGTGAGGTGTGACCTGCTGAAGTCTTTGCCACACTCAGCGCACATGAAAGGCTTTTCTCCAGTGTGAATCCGCTGGTGCTCCATGAGGTGAGACTTGCGGCTGAAGGCTCTCCTACACTCACTGCACTCATAGAGTTTCTCCCTACTGTGAAAGCCATAGTGTAGAGTGAGGTCTGCTTTCTTGAGAAACGTCTTCCTACATTTTCTGCATTTATAGAGTTTTACTCTAGTGTGAATCCGCTGATGTCGAAGAAGGAAGCGATTCTTGACAAACCCTTTCCCACATTCCTTGCATTTGTAGGAATTCTTCCCTCCATAAAACAGTGGGTCTGCCCCTGATCCACGTGACTCACATGCATGAGGAGCATCTCCTGAGGAGACTTGATCTTGTAAATCTTTTGAGCCCAGACTATCACCTCTCCCCAGATCACCACCTTCAGGGATCCTGTTTCCAGGACGGGTTTCCTTGCGAAGGACTGATCTTGTCTTCAAATGCCCTCCTCGCTTTTCTGACACTCCTTCCAGTTCCCGAGCTTGCCCCAACGGAGAAACACAGCAGACTTCCTGAGTCGGTGACCTCTGAAGTAAGTGTCCCTTGAACAAGGCTTGCTGAGAAGCAGTAGTCTCTGTGCTCTTGGTTTTCGCTCTGTCACCTGAAGGGAATCCAATATACAAATGAGGCCTATTAGTAATGCCAACACATAAGAAACAAAATCACCAAGCAAACAGGAAAAGGAAGATGGAAATGTTAAGCCCTGATAGCCTGCTGTGGTTTGGCTGGAGGTATGTGGTCCTGAGAACCGCATCTGAAGTGCCCCCAAGAGTAGTGAGAGAACACCAAGCACTGACAGGGTGGGGAGCAGTGGGAGCTCACACGCGGCTGGTGGGAGTGCCAGAGGTCAGCCACACTGGAAACTGTTGGCTGCTTTTTCTTCAAGTTGAATATACACCTAGTCAATCCAATTCTGAGTATATGCCCAACATAACTGCTCATAGTGTTTATGTTTATAATGTCCAAAAAAATGCTTTGGTCACCTGATGCGAAGAGCCAACTCATTGAAAAAGACCCTGCTATTGGGAAAGATTGAAGGCAAGGGGAGAATGGGGCGGCAGAGGATGAGATGGTTAGATAGCACCACAGATTCAAATGATCAAACTCTGGGAGACATTGAAGGACAGAGGGGCCTGGTGTGCTGCAGTCCATGGGGTTGCAAAGGGTCAGACACGACTGAACGACAACTACTGATGTTCATCAACAGGAGAATAAATAACATAAATGGCAACATATTACTACAATGAGATATTATATAGTATGAAAGCATCACACTCCAAGCAACTGCAACCACATGAATTTGATTTAACCTAAATCAAATCCCTTACAATTATACAGTGGAAGTAACAAATAGATACAAGAGATTAGATCTGATAGACAGAGTGCCTGATGAACTATGGATGGAGGTTTGTGACATTGTACAGGAGACAGGGATCAAGATCATCCCCAAGAAAAAGAAATGCAAAAAAGCAAAATGGCTGTCTGAGGAGGGCTTACAAATAGCTGTGAAAAGAAGAGAAGCTAAAGGCAAAGGAGAAAAGGAAAAATATACCCATTTGAATGCAGAGTTCCAAAGAACAGCAAGGACTGATAAGAAAGCCTTCCTTAGTGATCAGTGCAAATAAATAGATGAAAACAATAGAATGGGAAAGACTAGAGATCTCTTCAACAAAATTAGATACTGAGGGAACATTTCATGCAAAGAAAGAAAAAGTGAAGTCGCTCAGTCGTGTCCGGCTCTTTGCGACCCCATGGACTGTAACCCATCAGGCTCTTCCATCCATGGGATTCTCCAGGCAACAATACGGGAGTGCATTGCCATTTCCTTTTCCAGGGGATTTTCCCGACCCAGGGATTGAACCCAGGTCTCCCACATTGCAGGGAGACACTTGTACCATCTAAGCCACCAGGAAAGATGTGCACAATAAAGGACAGAAATGATAAGGACCTAACAGAAGCAGAAGATATTAAGAAAGAGGTGGCAAGAATACACAGAAGAACTGTACAAAAAAGATCTTCATGACCCAGATAATCACGATGGTGTGATCACTGACCTAGAGCCAGACATCCTGGAATGTGAAGTCAAGTGGGCCTTAGAAAGCATCACTATGAACAAAGCTAGTGGAGGTGATGGAATTCCAGTGGAGCTATTTCAAATCCTGAAAGATGATGCTGTGAAAGTGCTGCACTCAACATGCCAGCAAATTTGGAAAACTCAGGAGTGGCCACAGGACTGGAAAAGGTCAGTTTTCATTCTAGTCCTAAAGAAAGGCAATGCCAAAGAATGCTCAAACTACCCCACAACTGCACTCATCTCACATGCTAGTAAAGTAATGCTCAAAATTCTCCAAGCCACGCTTCAGCAATACGTGAACTATGAACTTCCAGATGTTCAAGCTGGTTTTAGAAAAGGCAGAGGAACCAGAGATCAAATTGCCAACACCCACTGGATCATTGAAAAAGCAAGAGAGTTCCAAAAAAAATCTATTTCTGCTTTATTGACTATGCCAAAGTCTTTGACTGTGTGGATCACAACAAACTCTGGAAAATTCTGAGAGAGATGGGAATACCAGGCCATCTGACTGGCCTCTTGAGAAATCTGTATGCAGGTCAGGAAGCAACAGTTAGAACTGGACATGGAACAACAGACTGGTTCCAAATTGGGAAAGGAGTAGATAGAGGCTGTATATTATATGCAGAGTACATCATGAGAAACGCTGGGCTGGAAGAAACACAAGCTGGGATCAAGATTGCTAGGAGAAATATCAATAACCTCAAATATGCAGATGACACAACCCTTATGGCAGAAAGCGAAAAAGAATTAAAGAGCCTCTTGATAAAAGTGAAACAGGAGAGTGAAAAAGTTGGCTTAAAGCTCAACATTCAGAAAACGAAGATCATGGCATCTGGTCCCATCACTTCATGGGAAATAGATGGGGAAACAGTGTCAGACTTTATTTTGGGGGCTCCAAAACCACTGCAGACAGTGACTGCATCCATGAAATTAAAGGATGCTTGCTCCTTGGAAGAAAAGGAGCAGCCATCATGGTCAAAAGGAGTTATGATCAGCCATCATGGTCAACAAGAGAGTCCGAAATGCAGTACTTGGATGCAATCTCAAAAACGATAGAATGATCTCTGTTCACTTCCAAGGCAAACCATTCAATATCACAGTAATCCAACTCTATGCCCCAATCAGTAACGCTGAAGAAGCTGAAGTTGAACGGTTATGAAGACCTACAAGACCTTTTAGAACACCCAAAAAAGATGTCTTTTTCATTATAGGGGACTGGAATGCAAAAGTAGGAAGTCAAGAAACACCTGGAGTAACAGGCAAATTTGGCCTTGGAATACGGAATGAAGCAGGGCAAAGACTAATAGAGTTTTGCCAAGAAAATGCACTGGTCATAACAAACACCCTCTCCAATAGCACAAGAGAAGACTCTATACATGGACATCACCAGATGGTCAACACCGAAATCAGATTGATTATATTCTTTGCAGCCAAAGATGGAGAAGCTCTATACAGTCAGCAAAAACAACACCAGGAGCTGACTGTGGCTCACATCATGAACTCCTTATTGCCAAATTCAGACTTAAATTGAAGAAAGTAGGGAAAACCACTAGACCATTCAGGTATGACCTAAATCAAATCCCTTATGATTATACAGTGGAAGTGAGAAATAGATTTAAGGGCCTAGATCTGATAGATAGAGTGCTTGATGAACTATGGAATGAGGTTCATGACATTGTACAGGAGACAGGGATAAAGACCATCCCCATGGAAAGAAATGCAAAAAAGCAAAATGGCTGTCTGGGGAGGCCTTAGAAATAGCTGTGAAAAGAAGAGAAGCAAAAAGCAAAGGAGAAAAGGAAAGATATAAACATCTGAATGCAGAGTTCCAAAGAATAGCAAGGAGAGATAAGAAAGCCTTCTTTAGTGATCAATGCAAAGAAATAGAGGAAAACAACAGAATGGGAAAGACTAGAGATCTCTTCAAGAAAATTAGAGATACCAAGGGAACATTTTATGTAAAAATGGGCTCAATACAGGAAAGAAAAGCAGAAGATATTAAGAAGAGGTGGCAAGAATACACAGAAGAACTGGACAAAAAAGATCTTCATGATCCAGATAATCATGATGGTGTGATCACTGACCTAGAGCCAGACATCCTGGAATGTGAAGTCAAGTGGGCCTTAGAAAGCATCACTATGAACAAAGCTAGTGGAGGTGATGGAATTCCAGTGGAGCTATTTCAAATCCTGAAAGATGATGCTGTGAAAGTGCCGCATTCAACATGCCAGCAAACTTGGAAAACTCAGGAGTGGCCACAGGACTGGAAAAGGTCAGTTTTCATTCCAATTCCAAAGAAAGGCAATGCCAAAGAATGCTCAAACTACGACACAATTGCACTCATCTCACATGCTAGTAAAGTAATGCTCAGAATTCTCCAAGCCAGGCTTCAGCAATATGTGAATCGTGAACTTCCTGATGTTCAAGCTAGTTTTAGAAAAGGCAGAGGAACCAGAGATCAAATTGCCAACAACCGCTGGATCATGGAAAAAGCAAGAGAGTTCCGGAAAAGCATCTATTTCTGCTTTATTGACTATGCCAAAGCCTTTGACTGTGTGGATCACAATAAACTGTGGAAAATTCTGAAAGAGATGGGAATACGAGACCACCTGATCTGCCTCTTGAGAAATCTGTATGCAGGTCAGGAAGCAACAGTTAGAACTGGACATCGAACAACAGACTGGTTCCAAATAGGAAAAGGAGTACGTCAAGGCTGTATATTGTCACCCTGCTTATTTCACTTATATGCAGAGTACATCATGGGAAATGCTGGACTGGAAGAAGCACAAGCTGGAATCAAGATTGCCATAAGCAACATCAATAACCTCAGATATGCAGATGACACCACCCTTATGGCAGAAAGTGAAGAGGAACTAAAAAGCCTCTTGATGAAAGTGAAAGAGGAGAGTGACAAATTTGGCTTAAAGCTCAACATTCAGAAAACGAAGATCATGGCATCTGGTCCCATCACTTCATGGGAAATAGATGGGGAAACAGTGGAAACAGTGTCAGATTTTCTCTTTCTGGGCTCCAAAATCACTGCAGATGGTGACTGCAGCCATGAAATTAAAAGATGCTTACTCCTTGGAAGGAAAGTTATGACCAACCTAGACAGCATATTCAAAAGCAGAGACATTACTTTGCTGACAAAAGTTTGTCTAGTCAAGGCTATGGTTTTTCCTGTGGTCATGTATGGCTGTGAGAGTTGGACTGTGAAGAAGGCTGAGCACTGAAGAATTGATGCTTTTGAACTGTGGTGTTGGAGAAGACTCTTGAGAGTCCCTTGGACTGCAAGGAGATCCAACCAGTCCATTCTGAAGGAGATCAGCCCTGGGATTTCTTTGGAAGAAATGATGCTAAGGCTGAAACTCCAGTACTTTGGCCACCTCATGCTAAGAGTTGATTCATTGGAAAAGACTCTGATGCTGGGAGGGATTATGGGCAAGAGGAGAAGGGGACGACAGAGGATGAGATGGCTGGATGGTATCACTGACTCGATGGACGTGAGTCTGGGTGAACTCTGGGAGTTGGTGATGGACAGGGAGGCCTGGCGTGCTGTGATTCATGGGGTCGCAGAGTCAGACAGATTGAGTGACTGAACTGAACCGAACTGAGACAGCATATTAAAAAGCAGAGACATTACTTTGCTAACAAAGGTCCGTCTAGTCAAGGCTATGGTTTTCCAGTGGTCATGTATGCATGTGAGAGTTGGACTGTAAAGAAAGCTTAGCGCCGAAGAATTGATGCCTTTTAATTATGTTGGAAAAGACTCTTGAGAGTCCCTTGGACTGCAAGGAGATCCAACCAGTTCATCCTAAAGGACGTCAGTCCTGAATATTCATTGGAAGGACTTATGCTGAAGCTGAAACTCTAATACTTTGGCCACCTGATGTGAAGAATTGACTTATTTGAAAAGACCCTGATGCTGGGAAAGATTGAAGGTGGGAGGAGAAGGGGACGACAGAGGATGAGATGCTTGGATGGTATCATCGACTCGATGGACATGAGTTTGAATAAACTCTGGACGTTGTTGATGGACAGGGAGCCCTGGCATGCTGCAGTCCATGGGGTTCCAAAGAGTCAGACATGACTAAGCAACTGAAGTGAACTGAATGAATCTCACAGACATCCTGATCAATAGGAGATAAGCAGAAATCACACTATGAAGTTCTGTTTTATCCACTCGTGAATAGTAAAAATTCCTTGTTGTACTGGTGCTTATGTTTGTAAGAGGTTGTATGGACTAAGAAGGCTTGCAGGAGCCTCCTAAGGTCAGGATCTTGACTTGATGATAGTTATTTGGATTTATTCATGTGTCAAAATTCATCAAGCTAAGGCCTTAAGAGTCATGAACACTGATATGTGTAAATTATACTTCAGTTTAAAAAAAAACAAAAAGAATAAGGGGGATGAATGGAAGTCTAGTGTAGACCTTTCTTCTACAAACAGCCTCTGAGAAGCTGGTTGTACAGATAGTCACACTGATTAGAGGCCATTCTAGAGCTCAGGGAGTGGGGGTGGGGGTGGGGTGGTGGAATAAGAGATAATAAGAATGCCCAGGAAGGTGGGAGATGTCTCAAATTGAGGAATTTGTCATGGGAGGGACAGAGGGAGGTGAGAAGAAAGGCTTCAAGTGGCAATCAGATGCAGATGAGTCTGAAAGGACTGAGTGAAGGGAAAGAGAAGCAAGCAGTCTTTATTTCCAACATGAATTTTCTCATAGGCTGAGGTCAGCAGGTGGAGAGTGGTGAGGGTTTGAGGTGAGGTGAGGTGTGTGGCTGGGAGAGTTGGTGTAGGAGACAGAGCAGAAGTGCAGAGATCATGGGGTGTGCAGTATCATGCAGACAAGAGAGGATGAGAGAGGTGGACCGGGGTGACGTTCAGGAAGGGGATGGAGTCAGGAATGATGTGGGGATATAAGGGATAAGAACTAGGCACGACTGGGTGAGGGATGTAATGACTGTTCGCATATAATGAACAGGACCTGGGCATGGCTGCACAAGGGATCTAAGGATTGTTCTAAGCTGCTTCTGGACTTTTCAACTTCTTGGGTGTAACTTGCATCCCAGAGAGGTCTCAATTAGAAGCTTCCCCAGAATTTCAGAGGCAACAGTCCCTCCCAGTCCGCAGTGACCACTACTGCCTGGATCTTGGCAATCTACCTGAGGAAGTGCTTGGGGAAAGAGCTCTCTTCACCATCCGTAGCTCTTGTCCAGGATGCAACAGGCAGGTCAGTTCTGTTTTGGAAATGGGATACCCTGTTTGTGGAGAGACAGAATAAAGGTGTTTTGTAAAGACTATGAAGACTCTCTCTATAGAGTGTGGTTTTTAGGACAGGGAAGATTTCAGAATAATGGCGCTCCCATGCCTGAAAAAAATGCTGCCCTGGGTCCTGAAACCAAGGCACAAACACCAGCCTTGGGCAATGTCTACACAACAGCCTCCATCCTATAGAATCTAAAACCTGCTCATGCGCAGCCACGGGACCCCTGGGAAAGACACCCACTCTTCCCATAGATGTTGTCTGATTAATCTAAGTCCATGTGTCTCACCACAGCCAGTTCAAGTCAGGTCTCTGGGATCAGGCCTGGGGCCACCTGACCCAGCCAGGTTGGGCCAGTCAGATCCCTATCATGGGAATCTTTTACAGGGGCCCCAGGCCGAGCCCCTGCTGAGTGCTGGGGCAAGAGGTCACTTCCTGTCACAAAAATGCCTTCACAGAAAGGGCATGAGATAGACACTCTGAAAAAAGTAGAGATAAGAAATCTGAGGGTCTCAGAGAGAAGCACTGAGCTGCCCACTTCTACCCAAAGCTGTTGTGAAAGACAGTGACCCGAGCAGACTCACAGAGAGAAGCCAGGGTAAGACCCAGAGCCAGGGTGCGAATCTGCCTGTGGATTCTCCCAGGTCCTGGGGACAGGTCCTCAGGACACCCTGCTTCCAGGAGCCCCACTTCCTCACACCAGGAGGACCAGGCTTCTGGCTCAATCATCCATGTTGGAGACAAAGAGAGAGCAAGTGGGAGGAAGCAAGCCCAGAACATGGTGAGAAAGATGGGTTGGGGGAGGGGGTGTGGGTGGCACCATCCAAGCCTCGAGAGGATGGAACCCAGAAGAAGGCTGCAGAACTCCCACCCCTGCCACCACGGAGGTGAGGAGAAACTTACCCAGTGAGACCAGGAGCCTGGAGGTCTCCAGCACCACCTCCTGGTACAGGGTCCTCTGAGTCAGGTCCAGTAATTTCCACTCCGGCCGGGTGAAGGTCACAACCACATCCTTGAGGGTCACTGGTGCCTGGCTAGTCAAACAGAGTAGCATCATGCGCTTTGGGGCTGTTGGATGGGATCAGAGCCTGCTTATTTCAGGTGTTCTACTCAGGCCTTACCAGCCTGCTATAGTCTCTTCTATAAAGCATCCTGTAAAATAACAGAACCTAACTTTGAAGAGGTGGGGATTGAAGGAGATGAAAGGTAACAAAGGTCCATCAGAGCAAACCAAGGGCCCCATGAAAGCCGGCTATGACCATTGTTTTCAATGATTATTTCTCCTCTTTGCCCCTCTAAGGCCCTGGAAAATCTTAATCAGCACACAGCTATGCACAAAAAAGCCAGATCCCAAGCAAATGGGTGCAGGCGGTACTTTAGCTGGAACTAGAAAGATCAGGAACAGCTTCAAAGACGAGGTGGTATTTGAGCAAAGATCTGAACAATGCACAGGGATGAACTGGAGACCATCCTGAGTGGGGAGGACTGCAAGGGCAAAGGCTGGGAAGTCAGTAAGAGTTTGGCAAGTGGACGATGGTGCAGCTGGAGGGCAGTGAGCTGGGGAAGGATGGGAGGGGAAGGGGACACACAGTCTACACAGAGGGAGTCAGAGGGACAGCTTCAGGGGGCCATGCTGGGGTCTGAACTGACTCCAAGTGTCATGAGTGCCCACCAGCTCATAAGCAGCTAGTGAGCTCATTACATATAGGGCCAGTCCTGTTCTAGGACCAGGGATAAAGCAGCAAACAGGGATTCACGGATCCTCAATAAGCAACTGAATAACTGAGCAAGACAACATCAGCTGGCTCTAAGGATTCTGGTGATGAGAAAACAGAGTGGGGGGCAGAGGGGCTGCTTCCCTCATGGTTCAGTGGTAAAAAAAATCCACCTACCAATGCGGGAGACACCCGTTTGACCCCTTGTCCAAGAGGACCCCACATGCCTCAGAACAACTAGGCCCAGGTGTCACACTCAGTCTGTGCTCTAGAGCCCAGGAGCTGCAACTACTAGCTCATGTGCTTAAACTACAGAAGTCCCAGCACCTGGAGCCCGGGCTCTGCAACAACAGAAGCCTTTGCAATAAGAAGCCCGCACAGCACAAAAAAGAGTAGCTCCGGCTCACCGCAAGCAGAAAAAGCCTGTGCAGCAACAAAGACCTAGAACAGCCAAAAATAAATTAATTAATAAATAAAATTATTAAAAAAAAAGAAAACAGAGTGGGAAGATTAGAGAAAGTGAAAGTCGCTCAGTCAGGTCCGACTCTTTGCAACCCCTTGGACTATACAGTCCATGGAATTCTCCAGGCCAGAATACTGGAGTGGGCAGCCTTTCCCTTCTCCAGGGGATCTTCCCAACCCAGAGATCGAACCCAGGTCTCCCGCATTGCGGGCGGATTCTTTACCAGCTGAGTCACAAGGGAAGCCCAAGAATACTGGAGTGGGTAGCCTATCCTTTCTCTAGGGGATCTTCCCAACCCAGAAACCAAGCTGGAGTCTCCTGCATCACAGACAGATTCTTTACCAACAGCTATCAGGGATCAGGGACGCGCATAGGTTGGGAGCAAATGTGAGAAGCCCTCTCTGATGAGGGGCCACACAAACAAAGAGCAAATACACAAGACAATTCCTGGCGGTGACTGGGGCTGTGACAAGAGCAAACAGTGTCACATGCTGGAGACAATCCTGGGACCTGCTGGGTGTCAAAGGCTCCCACAAGGCACCATCACCCGATCTTTAATCAACTCACTTTTAACATAAAAGGAAATGTCTTTAATAGAAGGATGAATTTGCTGCTAAAAATGGCAAGCTAGTTTTGCATAAACAGATGGCAACTGCCAAGATGAATCCAGTGACCTTCCTGGCTCCCAGCCCACCACGAGGTCCTCCTAGCAGAAGAGCAGTGAGGTGGCGCTAGTGGTAAGGAACCTGCCTGCCAACTCAGGAGACTCAAGACACGAGTTCAAACCCTGGGTCGAGAAGATCCCCTGGGCTGGGAAATGGCATCGCATCCCAGTATTCTTGCCTGGAGAATGCCATGGACAGAGTCGCCTGGTGGCCTGCAGTCCATGGGGACACAGGACTGAATGAGGTCTGACATGACTGAGCAGCCTGACTCTAAAAATGCCGCACACACTGTGCATCTGTCTCCAGGCTCTCCTTCCTGCAGGCCTCACCTGGACACAGGCCTGAGACCAGGGGAATCCCAAGACGTGATTCCCTGGTGATTGGGGGGGGGGTTGTCCCTAAGATCATCTCAGGACAAGGGGCTCTGCTCCTGAATTGTCTGGAGCGATGCTACCTGGCTGGATCCTGGGGAACACCCTCTCTGATCACCGTAAGCCAGGAGAAGGAAATGCTAATATCCTCATTAACCCCAAGGGATGGGAGACAAGGGCAGCGATGAGACCTGCTCAAGGTCACAGCCCTGGGATGGGCGGACACAACACACACTGAAGTCTCCATCCTGTTGCTTGAGCGCTTTCCTCAAAGTGCTCCATTCAGGTGGTCCAAGGACAGATAAGGTCTGAGACAGCCCATTTCTCTAGCACTGCCGTCAGGACAAGCCTAGAGAAAAAGACTTCCTTCGACCCTAGAAATCAGAGTAACGGAAGAGCCACACTAGCATTTCCTGAGCATCTCTGGGTGCACTGTGTTGCGTTCACTGGTTTTCACACCCTGCCCTACTCATCTCTCACCAGAACCCGGAAAGAATATGCTGGGATTAACCCCATTTCACAGCACAGGAATGTGGAGTCAGGACCTAGCAACCTTCCCCATTAGTGAGCAGGGACAGACCCTGGAGCTGAACCCAGGATGCGGGCTCTAAAGTTCGTTCTGCACACCTGCAACACACATATGGAGGATGGCACAGAGGGTTCCACGTATGTGTGGGGGCTACAGGGAGCCCTCTCCTTCGCTGGTGACTCCACTCGACATGTAGAGGAAACTTTTTAAAATCTGGATTAGCTTCCTTCCCTCCTTGCCTCCAAATCCCCCATGGTGCCCGACAACCTAAGAAGTGGACCCTTTCTTCAGTCTGCCATTCCAGACCTTTCTCCACGGTTTCCAACAGGCTATGAGAGTCACAACTTAACGCCACTGAGCCTCACCTCCAGCATTTCCATCTAGTGGTTCATGGGCTTGGGACACCCCTGCACAGATCAACTGCACTGGGAACCTGTCTATATCAACCCCGGCCTGGATTTAGGACACTCGGCTGGGACTGACTGACCAGCCTCCACAGTCCCCAGAGTTAGGGGAAGCGAAAAGACCCTGGACAACACTTTCCTCTCTGTGGAGGCGCTGGGACGACGTGGTGGGGGGTTCAAAGGGCCTAAGGGGCCATCCACTCACCGGTGCCAGGTAGGTCTCTGGCGCCAGGGCCCCCATGGTGCCCTGCGCAGGGTCCCCTGGCCACGAAAGGTGGGGAATCACGGAGGGTTCCGAGGGCTTAACTGTGCTCCGCCGCCCCGCCCCGCCTCCCCACGCCCACCCTCGACTCTACTTGTGGGCAGCGCGGGGAGGAAAGCTCTTCCCCACTCGCTCTGCTCCAGCCTCGAGTACGCGGACAGGCTCTCAAGTGCCTGCGAAGCTAAGCACAACTCAGACGGAGCCAACAAGACCCCAACGAGGACGCCGCCGGAAGTCTCGTGCAACGCGGGATCCCGGTCGAGCACAATCATTGGTCCAGAGCAACCCCCTCTTGCCGCAGAGCCTCCTGGGTAATACAGCTACCGCAACCCAGCCTGGTACTTCGAAGGGTGCGATTCTGGGAATTTCTGCCGAGGATGCCAAGTACCCGGTAAAGGGCTCTGGAAAATGACACCCTTGGGCTCTGGGGGGCAGGGGGCGGGGAGGAGAGGCGTGGGGGTGAAGAAGCGGCTCTTGGCGTCTTAAGTGGCCACCACCCCGTTTCCGTGTAGTATCTTCCGCAGCTAAGGAACATTCTTAAACGTGTTATTTCATGTACCAAAAGGCTAAAATCTCAGAGGGATACCATGATACGCAGAGTGAAAGCAAATTCAGGGATTTCCCTGGTGGTCCAAACTGAGCCACCGTGCTCCCAATACAAAGGCTCGGGTATATCCCTGATCAGGGAACTAAGATCCCACGTGTGGTGCAGCAGAAAAGAAAAAAAGGTGCATGCACTCAAAGACTGGACCTGATAAACATCTCGCTGCTCTTCAATCACAGGGAAACAGAAGCCGGAGGGTCATTCTGTGAACTCCAACACCAGTGATGGACCACAGTGAAAAGACGTCATAGACAGGAAGACAGAGATATTAGGCAGCCTTGAGTCATGTGGCCATGATGCTGTCTCTCTTTCCCTCAGAAAACACATTTTTCCCTGCCTCTATACTCACCGATTGTATTCCTATCCATCCCACCTGTTATATCAATATAGTATTTCTCACTGCACATTACAAGGCACGTTTATTTCTGTTAGTGGTGTGACACCTGAGATCTACTGAAAAGGAGATTTACCAAATTTCATTTTCTGCAAGACATTTCCTGCAGTGGTAGAAATGTGTACAAAGTGGCCTCCTGAACTCAGATATCTTTTTTTTTTTTTTTTTTTTTAAATTTCAATCTGGTGTAATGGCAATACTATCTGCAAAAGGATTTGAAATTGTCTCTGAGATTGTGAAAAGTGATTCCCCACCAGTTTCAGTCTGATAGCAAGATTATGCACAATCACTTCATTCTGTACATTTGTCTTTATTCAATGAAAATTCACTCTAAGATGCCACATGTTTTCATTATATAGTGTCTTTATTACTGAAAATCTGCACATGGTTGTGCTTACACAGCTTCATGTCATCAGATCAAAACATGGCTTCTCCATCTCCTAGTCAGCCTCACACTACAATAAAAAAGATGACTCAAGGTTTCTATCTAAGCTGAAAGGATAGATTTATCAGTCATTGAGATGGGAAGGGTGGTGGTGGTGTAGATGGAGGTTAGACGGAAATATTTAAAATTCTCTTTTGAACATATTTTATCTTAGAATCTATCAAACATCCAAATGAGGCAGACTGTAGGCATTTGAATGTAGGACTCTGATACTCTGATTTTTTTTAAATGACTTTATTTATTTACTTATTTTTGGCTGTGCAGGGTCTTCACTGCTGTGTGGGCTTTTCTCTAGTTTTGATGAGTAGGGGCAACTCTCTAGTTGAGGTGCACAGGCTTCTCTTGTTGGGGAGCATAGGTCCAACAGTTGTGGTGTACGGGCTTAGTTGCTCCATGGGCATGTGGAGTATTCCCAGGTTAGGGATCAAACTCATATCTCCTTCACTGGCAGGCGGATTCTTTTTTTTGGCAGGTGGATTTTTGCAACTCCAGAGCCTCCAGGGAAGCCCTGACTTTTTTTGGCGAAACAAGTGAGATGTTTTATTCGTTGATGGGCTGATTTTTAAAGAATGATTAGAGCTATGCAATCCAGACTCCCCAAGAGAAGAAATTAATGTACAGAAATAATATCAAGTAAAATGCTGCATACCTAGATTTGTGCAGCTACAGGTAAGTCTAATGTTTTAGAAAAAATAAACAGCAGGATATCTGGGAAATATTAAAGGATTGTCTGGAGCTACAAAAAGATGCTCCTTTTCCTTAAGGTGGAATAAACATGTGGTACCTACCATTCACATTCCTGATCTCCAAAAGGTAGATTTCAGATAAGAGATTTCAAATCAGGTTGCACCCTTGCTAGCTCTTTTCCTTTCCTTGTACTCAGTCATTAAACTTCTCATATTAATTTCCCCTAGATAAATCATATGTCGTTGAACTCTGTGTCAGGTTCTGCTTCTGCAAAACCCAACCTTAGGCAGAATACATTTGGTCAAAACCTAAGATATCAATCATGTGAATCATGTCAGTGATATTAGGTTTCTCTTCCATAAGAATATAAGCAAAGGCCAGGAAAACTGCCTGCAATGTATAACTGCAGAATCAGACTAAATCTGGCCCTACCCTGTTTCTAACAAAATACTGAGTTGTTTTTAAAAGACAGAACAAAACCACAAGTCATGCAGTCAAACCATGCACTAAGATTTCAACCTCAAACAACACTCAGGATCAAAATTTGTCCCCCGTCCCTACTTTTAATTTTCTTTTTCTTTTTTATAGTGTCTTTGACTGGTTTTGCTATCAGGGCAATAATGAATGACACTGTAGAATAAATTTAAGTGTGTCTCATCCTCTTCAGTTTTATGGAACAGTTTGAGAAGTCTTATTAGCTCTTCTTTATATGTTTAGTAAAATTGCTCTGTGAAGCAGTCCAGTCCTGGACTTTCGTTTCCTGGGACTTTTTTTTTTGTAAAGAACCAGAATATATATTCTTTTCAAGTGTGCATGGAACATTCTCTAGTATAGACTACACACAACCTCACAAAACAAGCCTCGATAAATTTGAGAGGACAGAAATTTAAAGCATCTTTTCTGAGCATGATAGTATAAACTCAGATAATCAATCACAGAAATAAAAATGAGGAAAAAAAATTACATGGAGATTAAGCAAAATGCTACTAAAAAAACCTATGGGTCAATGATGAAATCAGGCAGGGAATCAGAAAATACCTCAAGAAAAATGACAATGAAAACACAGCCTTATAAAAATCTACTGGATGCAGCAAAAACAGTTTTAAGAGGGAAGTTCATAGTGATATAGGCCTTCCTCAAAAGATCAACCTAACCAGCCACCTAAAACAATTAGAAAAAAAAAAAAAGAGCAAAACCCAAAATCAGCAGAAGGAAGAAAATTGTAAAAGAAATAAATAAAACAGGTGTTTTTTTTTCAAAGACAAGGTTCATAGACCAGGAGATAATTTTTTGAAAGGATAAACAAAATAAAAAACCTCTAGTGAGGCCCACCAAAAAGAAAAGAGAGACAACCCAGATAAACAAAATAAAAAATCAAAGAGGAGAAGTAACCACTGATACTGTAGAAAAACAAACAAAAAATCCTAAGAAAATACTATGAACAGTCATAAGCCAGTAAATTCAACAACCTAGAATAAATGGACAAGTTTCTAGAAACATACTGGAAAAAGCAGGGTGAGAGTTAGCAAGTATATCCACAGTTGTGCAAATGAACATGAAATGTGTGTTTTCATCTTATCTATTTCAAGACATCGATATGTGTTGGTGTTTCAGACATGTATCTAGGAATACGAATGTAAACACATATTTTCCCACTGGAACTTACTCTGTATTTGTTAGAAAATACAATAAGCAGCTCATCTACGGCATTAAGTTGCATAGTATAATGGATGGTGATGGGTCCTAAGGAAGTTAAGAAGGGCAGAAAATAGATGATGAAAACATTAGTAGTTTATGATGGGTTGAGGCACTAAACTGAGTGTCCATATTTGGACTTCTAGTGAAGATGGAAACTGAGGGCATATTTTAGGTGATTTAGTTCATCCTTTCCAATTGCTGCAGTCATTATTTTGCCTTACTGAATGAAACTGGAACTCCAGGATGACACTAGAACCCACTGTCCTTCTTTTATTCTAATGGGGATATTTTAACAATGGTTCAAAAGTAGTCTTTCTAATAGCTTTATGTAGATGTTATTTATTTATAAGATTAAGAAAGATGTTATTATTTATAAGATTAATCTTATAATTTATAAGATTAATCACTACTAGGGAGGTCCCTGGTGGCCTAGTGGTTAGCACGTTCACTGCTGTGGCCTGGTTTCAATCCCTGGTTGGGGAACTGAGATTTCACAAGCCATCCAATAAAAAAAAAAAAACACACAAAAAAAGAGAGAGAGAGAGAAAAATCAAGGGAAAAAACAAAACACAAAAAACAAGAAGGATCACTTCTATCCTTACTTTGATATCTAAGTGTAATAGATATGAACAATCCACAAATTGAAGATTTTTCCATTCTATATAATCATATGTAGAAAATACCTGGAAATGTTTAAGATCTACAAAGGGAAAACTAAAAAACACTGCTAACAAAATTAAAGATCTGAATAAAGATATATTATGTTTATAGATTGGGACACAGTCTTTCTTCTATGTGTGTGTGTGCTCAGTTGCTCACTCATGTTTGACTCTTTGTGACCCCATGGACTGTAGCACAAAATGCTCCTCTGTCCATGGGATTTCCCAGGCAAGAATAGTGGAGAGGGTTGCAATTTCCTACTCCAGGGGATGTTCCCAACCCAGGGATGGAACCCAAGTCTCTTAGGTCCCCTGCATTGGCAGGCAGATTCTTTACCACTGCACCACCATCAGTTCAGTTCAGTCGCTCAGTCGTGTCTGACTCTTTGCGACCCCATGAATCACAGCACGCCAGGCCTCCCTGTCCATCACCAACTCCCGGAGGTCACTCAGACTCACATTCATCAAGTCAGTGATGCCATCCAGCCATCTCATCCTCTGTCGTCCCCTTCTCCTCCTGCCCTCAATCCCTCCCAGCATCAGAGTCTTTGCCAATGAGTCAACTCTTCACATGAGGTGGCCAAAGTACTGGAGTTTCAGCTTTAGCATCAGTCCTTCCAAAGAACATCCAGGACTGATTTCCTTTAGAATGGACTGGTTGGATCTCCTTGCAGTCCAAGGGACTCTCAAGAGTCTTCTCCAACACCACAGTTCAAAAGCATCAATGGTGCTCAGCTTTCTTCACAGGCCAACTCTCACATCCATACATGACCACTGAAAAAATCATAGCCTTGACTAGATGGACCTTTGTTGGCAAAGTAATGTCTCTGCTTTTGAATATGCTATCTAGGTTGGTCATAACTTTTCTTCCAAGGATTAAGTGTCTTTTAATTTCAGGGCTGTAACCACCATCTGCAGTGATTTTGGAGCCCCCCAAAATAAAGTCTGACACTGTTTCCACTGTTTCCCCATCTATTTCCCATGAAGTGATGAGACCAGATGCTATGATCTTCATTTTCTGAATGTTGAGCTTTAAGCCAACTTTTTCACTCTCCTCTTTCACTTTCACCATACTGAAGATTAAATGCAATTCCAATCAAAATTCTAGTGGGAATTTTTGTTATGCACAAATTGAAAGTGGACTCTAAACTTTATATGGGGGAATTCCCTGGTGATGCAGTGGTTAGAACTCTGCACTTTCACTGCCAAGGGTACAGGTTCAATTCCTCCTCAGAGAACTAAGATCCAAAATGCTGAGTGGCCAAACAAACTTCATATGGAAAGGCAAAGGACCAAGAATGGCCATAATAACTTGGATAAAGAAAGTCCAAGGAGTACACAACCTTGAGATCAAGACATATTATTGTTAAAAATAAAGTATTCAACACATGAAAGTATTGGCATAAAGTGGATAAATGCAACTGAAGAGAAAGTCCAGAAATAGACATATACATACATGATTGACCTTCCATGAAGATACTAAAGCAATTCAAGAAATAAGCTATACTATTTTAAATCAATATCACTGCAGCAATTGGGTATCCATATTTTTAAAAAAATAACTTTCCAAATCAACTGAGTATGGCTTATTAATATCATTAAGACACCTAAATTTAAAAGTTACAGAAGGAAATATAGGACAAATTCTGTCTTTAAATTTGGGAAACATTTCTTATTTACCATACGAAAAGAATAATCAGTAAAAGAATAAATGGACAAATTAAACTACACTAAAATTAGAGCGTCTTGGGAATTCTCAGGTGATACAGTGGTTAGCACTCTGTGGTCCCACTGCTGGAGGCACAGGTTTGATCCTTGGTTGGGGAACTGAGATCGCTCATGCCCAGCAGCATGGCATGCATAAATAAATAAATAAAAAATAAAATAAAATGTGACTGAACTGAGATGACCAAGTCTGGAGGAATACTGGTAAATATTTCCAGCAGAGTACCTTAATCAATAATCCATGAGGAAACATCAAGTCAGTAGTTAAGAGGGTAAATCATATGAACAGCAATTTCAATGATATATGGGTGGAAATTAACACATGGAAAATGACTCAGCATCATGTCATTAGGAAAATGGTACTTCAAATCACTGGATACAGCTATGATATCACAGAAATGAGAAAGCCCAAACACACCAAGTGTTGGCAAGAATGGAAAGAACAGAAACTCAGATTTTAGTGCTTTAGAGACTGTAAAAAGATTTAACCACTTTAGAAAAGGTTGAGTGACTCCACAAAAGCTGCACATCCACCTACTCTATGACACAGGAGCTGTGTTACCAGATGTTAATTCGAATGAAGGCAAGTCTAAGTTCAGAAGGGCACTTCCCAAGTGTGAACGTTCCTGTTTTTTTATGAACTTGGAGCTGCCTACAAAGAACTATTGGAGAAGGCAATGGCACCCCACTCCAGTACTTCTGCCTGGAAAATCCCATGGGTGGAGGAGCCTGGAAGGCTGCAGTCCAAGGGGTCATGAGGCTTTCATCTAGTGTGAATTCTCTGGTGGACAACAAGACTTGTTTTGTAAGTGAAGGGCTTCCCACATTCACTGCATTTAAAAGGCTTTACTCCAGTGTGGACTTTTTGGTGCTGAACAAGTGTAGTCTTGCACATGAAGGCTTTCTCACATTTGTTACACTTATAGGGTCTTTCTCCAGTGTGGGTTCTCTGGTGCTCATCGAGTTTAACTTTGCCATTGAGAGCTTTCCCACATTCGGTGCATTGGTAATGCCTTTGTGCAGTGTGAATATTCTCATGTCTGTTGAGGGCGAAGCTGGTTGTAAACAATTTCCCACATTTGTTACACCCGTAAGCCTTCTCCAAAGTATGAATTCTCTTATACACAACAAGACTTCCTTTGTAGACATAGGCTTTCCCACATTCACTGCACATAAAAGGTTTTTCTCCAGTGTGGACTCGTTGGTGATAAAGCAGCCTTATTTTGAAGATGAAAGACTTACCACATTTGCTGCACCCATAAGGCTTTTCTCCAGTATGGATCCTTTGGTGAGCAAGAAGGTTATTTCTGTACAGGAAGCACTTCCCACACTCACTGCACTTATGAGGATTCTCTCCAGTGTGGATTTTTTGATGCTGGACAAGTGAATCCTTGTGGGCAAAGGCTTTCTCACATTCATTACACTCATAGGGTCTTTTTCCAGTGTGGGTTCTCTGGTGTTCAAATAGTTTATATTTGTGGACAAAGACTTTCCCACAGTTACAGCACTCATAAGGCCTTTCTCCTGTGTGAACTTTCCGATGGTGAATAAGACTGGAGCTCTGTCTAAAGAACTTTCTGCAGTCACTGCACAAATAAGGTTTTTCTCCAGTGTGAACTCTCCAGTGCTCCGTGGATTTGTACTTCTTACTGAAGGCTTTGCCACATTTGCTGCACTTGTAATGTCCTTGCCCAGAGTGAGAGACCTCTCTCCTCTGCCTGCTTCTGCATGGATGCTCTCCATTGTGGGAAGAATGGTGCTGGAGAAAGCCCAGGCTGCCAAGGAAAGTCTTCTCAATCTCTTTGCACCTGAACACAGTGTCAGCCAGGTACAGAACATCTTTCTCTACCAGGGCACACATACTGGAAGTGAGAGTCTTCAAGATAGAAGGGTCTGGCTGTGGATTCCTGCCTCGTGTCACTTGCTCTACAGAAACACACTGTTTAGAAGTGGCCTTCTCAGCTTCTCCTTCCTGCCAACAACCTGAAAGGAAAACAAAAATTACTGATAAAGTGTGTGGAGACTTTTGTCGGACAGAAACCCATTTACAGATTTCTGTATGACATATCAGAGAGTAAGTCCATGGCAAACGATTCAAAAAAGGGAGGCAGACATGTGGCAGAAGGGGCTACTGTGAATATTAGGCCTCTGTGATCAGAGAATAGGGAAAAAGACAGGATGCCCGGATATGGTGCTGTGCTAAGAGGAACTACCCACTCTTCTGCTAGTGGTGTTCAGCAGGATTTTGGGGTGGTGACAAGTGTACTAGGTAGAATATGTCCCACTTCAGGTAAATGCATTCACACCTGACTACTCGGTGTTTGAGGACTACATAAGAATGTGCACCTCCCAAGATACATTAAGAATGGACTACTGGTACCGTCTTTCTAGATTTCAAATATATATATTATATATTAATATATATAACTATAATATATATTAATATATTATATATAACACACATTAATATGATATTTGTTTTTCTCTTTCTGACTTATTTCACTCTGTGTAATAGGCTCCAGGTTCATCCACCTCATTAGAACTAATTCAAGTATGTTCCTTTTTATAGATGAGTAGTATTCCATTGTATGTATGTACCACAACTTCCTTATCCATTCATCTGCCGATGGACATCTAAGTTGTCCCACATGCTAGCTATTGTAAACAGTGCAGGGTAGCAAAATAGACAGAGACATGAACAGCAGACATTTGGAAACAGTGGAAGAAGGAGAGAGTGGGATGATTTGAGAGAATAGCATTGAAACATATACATTACCATATGTAAAATAGATAGCCAATGGAAGTTTGCTGTATGACACAGGGAACCCAAAGCCAGTGCTCTGTGACAACCTGGAGGGATGGGGTGGGGAGGAAGGTGGAAGGAGGGGTTCAAGAAGTAGGGGACATATGCATGCCTATTGCCAATTCATGGTGATGTATGGCGGAGGCATCACAATATTGTAAAGTAATATCTTCCAATTAAAATTTAAAAAGAATCAACTACTGGGACTTCCCCAATGATCCGTTGGTAAAGAATCCGCCATCCAATGCTGGGGTGAGAGGGGGTTCTATCCCTGGTTGGGGAACTAAGATCCCACATGCCACCAGTGTGGCAAAAACAAGTGAACAAACAAAAAAACTAGCAAAAGAGAACAGACTGCTATTGGAGAAGATTTCAGGGAGAGCGGGAAAGGAGAGATGTAGGTGACACTGGGGTAGAAAAGGACAGGGGTATGACCTCACAGTAGAAATAGACAAAAGGGGAAAGTGTCAAAATGGGGAAGAAGAACAGAAATGAGGTACAGCTAGGATAAGCTAAAGACTAACACAGTCATGGAGGAAAGACCTGTTCCTGCAGGATTAGAACTCATCAGTGACATCATGCCTTCCTACAGCTCCTGCTCACCAGGCCCTGATCCTGTTAACCATCTTCCTATGACCAGACAGATGTCTACCTCGTCAGGCACCCAGGGCTGCCTCTGCCCCTCAGCTCAGGATGGGTGAAGGTGCAACCTACCAGATCAAAGGCCTGATGAACCTACCAGATCAAACTGGGCAGTCAAAGACACCAGCCCAGAGTGACCCAAACAATGACAGACTTCAGGAAAAATATTTATTATTAGGAGAACCTTGAGGAGAGTCTTGAAAAAATAACCTAGTGTTGACCACAAATGCTGACCACGTAAGTGTCTGTTATCACTGAGGCAGGTGCTGCACAAAAAAAGGTTAGAATCTGTGACACAGATCTTCCACCCAGCGGAACAGTCAATACACCAAGTGTTGGCAAAGCAAGGAAGTGGACAAGCAGGTAACAAGCCTCCAAGACCAAACCCTCCTGTGAAAGGCTTCAGGGCATGTGACACAGACTGAACACCTATGAGTAGGGGGATGAAGCTCAAATGCCAAGAAACCAGGGAAGGAAGCAGTGTCCATGGCCCAGGCTAGGAAGGCTGGAATGAGCCATGCAGAGAGAAGGGCCGAGTCCAGCACAGGCGGTGTGTGTGGACGCAGCTCTTACCCAGGGAGGCTATCAGGGACAGGTTCTCCAGCATTATGTCATAGTATAGGAGTCTCTGAGCCTCGCCAAGGAGCCCCCACTCCTCCTGGGAGAAGGACACAGCCACATCCTCAAAGGTCACATGGCCCTGTCAGGAGGGGGACACATGAATTCACAGTGGCCTCTGTAACCAAAACACCCTTCCCACCCTCCAGCCTTCATGGCACCAACACTGTGACCTGAGGGCCTGAATCTGACATGGTCCACCTGCTCAGGAGTATCTTCACACCTGGACCCCGCCCCCACCTGGTCTCCAGATGTGTGTCTAGTTGTACACCTGACACCTCCCGTGAGACACCCCTGCCACATCTCAGACTCAGCATGAGGATACATAATTCTGGACAGTCCTTCTCATGACTCCTACTTTTTGTTGGCTGCACCAGCTCTTATTTGTGGCATGTGGGATCTAGTTCCCTGACCAGGGATCGAACCCTGGGCCCCCTACATTGGGAGGGCAGAGTTTCAGCCCCTAGGCCACCAAGGAAGTTCCATCACTCCTACTTCTCACTTTTTGTCTCAGACACAGTGTCCCTACTCTCACCTAAAGGCAAACGTCGTGGTGTCATGTCAGACAACTGTCTCTCACCCTGCATAGCAGAAAATCATCCAGCTCCTCAGGCTGCCACCCTAGGAAAGGCTCTGCTCTGTTTTTATCCACCCACATTCTGGGTCCTGCAGTTTCCTGGATACGCCCCACTTGGTCTCACCTCCAGGCACACGGACAGGCTGGCTCTTGTCCCAGGAACATCTCACCACCTCACCTTCCCCTGGACACAGGAGACCACCTCAGTACAACTATCAAAACTGAGGAGGGGGTTCATGGGAATCCCTGAATTTGTAGGCAAGTGGGACAGAAGTACTGGCAGCCTGGGAACCAGAGATCAGAACTGGCCTGTCTAAAGAGGGTCCTGTGCCTGAGGTGACCCAGAGCCAGAACTAAGGCCCAACAACCCCAGGACAACTGTGTCTCCTATATCTTTGTGTCAGGACCAGGGGTGGGATGACGTCTGGGGAGGTACTGCGACTTCTTCCACTTACCTGTCCAGGGACCATAAGCATTGCTGCTACCATGGGAACCTGTGAAAAGAGTGAGGATCTGAGATCAAGGTTATCTTGGTGAGGATGGAAAGGCAGAGCTTTGTCCTCCCTTTCCTGGAGATGTCACTTCAGGCTCTGACCCTATACTCTCAGGCTTCAGAGCAATAACCTGACAACTCAGACAGCCTTTGACAAAGATTCAACTTCCTTCACTTTCAGTGTCTTCATGTGTAAAACGGCAACATTTATAGTGCCGATCTCATGATGTTGATACTGTAGGCATCAAATCCATTATTACTGTATGTCTGGGGCTATCACTGAGCTATAACAGAACACAGGACTAACACATCCACACATGTTTTTGAAAATTTGATACTTCTTACATGTCTTTTAAGTCATTATATAAATTTGACATTTAATCAACACCTTGAAGTTTATGTGATTCCTTCTATGATTTCCTGCTGCTGCTGCTAAGTCACTTCAGTTGTGTCCGACTCTGTGCGACCCCATACACGGCAGCCCACCAGACTCTGTTGTCCCTGGGATTCTCCAGGCAAGAACACTGGAGTGGGTTGCCATTTCCTTCTCCAATGCATGAGAGTGAAAAGTGAAAGTGAAGTCGCTCGGTCGTGTCTGACTCTTTGCAACCCCATGTACTGAAGCCTACCAGGCTCCTCCTTCCATGGGATTTTCCAGGCAAGAGTACTGGAGTGGGTTGCCATTGCCTTCTCCATGTGATTTCCTATCTGACACCAAATATATGATATCTTTTCTACCATCAATGATCAGATTCCATGATACCAACTGGGTGCCCTACATTAATCATATTCTGGCATCCAGAGGTTAGGGACAAAACTGAAAGGTTTAAGGGCTCAGTCTCACTGGACTATCCCTTTTTAGAGAGGCCAGTTCTGACCTCTGGTTCCCAGGCTACCAGTACTTCTGTTCCACTTGCCTACAAATTGAAGGATGCCCATGAACCCCTCCTCAGTTTTGATAATTTGATAAAATGACCCACAAAAGTAAAGAAATCACTTTCCTTTCTTCTGGTTCATTGTAATGGATACAACTTAGAAATAGCCCAATGGAAGAGAAGGCTAGGTGGGGAAGGCGGGGTGGGGGGTGGTGAAGGGCAGCAGGGGGTCTCCAGGTCCTTTCAGTACATGCCACCATCCTAGGACCTCCACCATTTCAATGTGTTCACCAATCTGAAGGAAACTTCATTTCATTCTTCAGCAGTTTTTATACCTAATCTAGTTTCCTTCCGATCCTTGGGAGGCTCCAGGGTGGGGGTGGGGATTTACACTAATTGCTTGATTTTTCTGGTGACCGGTACCATGGTGAGGCTACCTAGGAGACCCACCCTAAGTCATCTCATCATAAAAACTCCTGTGTGAAAAGGGGGCTACTTGTGAATAACAAAAAAAGTCCTAAACTCCTAAGAAATTCTAAGGGGTTCAGAGATCTACGTGAAGAGCCCAAGACAAAAATTACATTAAATATATATGTAAGATTATACATAGACATAGATTGTCATTTTCAGCAGTTAGTATTTGCTTACACAAGATTAACTTGTTAAATCTATACATTTTTAACCTTGTGGTTTCCTGGAAGACCTGAGGAATCTGCGCTTTGACTGAAGCTGAGCCTGGTTCACTGGTCAGTATGGCCCAATTTGTCTGGCACCACAAGGAATAGACACTTGGCTGAGTGTTGACAGGAGTGGACACAACCACCCCGCTCCGTCTCCATCTCCACCCCAGTCAAGGTTCCTTACTGCTTACACCCTGCTTCCCCCAGAAAGTTCTGGAGCCACAGGACCCTCCCATCTGGCAACCTCAGCAAGTCCCACTCTCTCTGCTCTCCAGCCGCAGCTCTCTCTTTCATCTCAGGTCCCCTTTCATTGAAAAGTGACAAGACTTGCCTTCTTCCATTTGAGATCCAGACACGGCTGGGGTCCAGCACTTAGGCGGTCACTATTGGACACCCTTCAGCCAGTGACCGCCTCCCTCAAGTCTAAACCATAAATTTCAGCAACCCCTATGTTACTTCAACTTTCGAATCTAAGAAACAGCACATCCCTAATTCAACTTTTACTATCTCCTTAAAACCGACTTCTCACATCACTGTGGTCTCAGGTCTTACAAATGCTCAGCCAAAAGAAAACCTTTACTGTCCTTTACTCAGAGCCACATTTACTGAACCAGGAAATCCTGCCAATTATCTTTAAGATTTTATAATACAATTATTTATATTCCTTCAGTCTAGTTCAGTTCCATCACTCTGTCGTGTCCGACTTTGTGACCCCATGAATCACAGCACGCCAGGCCTCCCTGTCCATCACCAACTCCCGGAGTTCACTCACACTCATGTCCACTGAGTCCGTGATGCCATCCAGCCATCTCATCCTCTGTTGTCCCCTTTTCTTCCTGTGCCCAATCCCTCCCAGCATCAGGGTCTTTTCCAATGAATCAACTCTTTGCATGAGGTGGCCAAAGTACTGGAGTTTCAGCTTTAGCATCAGTCCTTCCAGTGAACACGCAGGACTGATCTCCTTTAGGATGGACTGGTTGGATCTCGTTGCAGTCCAAGGGACTCTCAAGAGTCTTCTCCAACACCACAGTTCAAAAGCACCAATTCTTCAGTGCTCGGCTTTCTTGACAGTCCAACTGTCACATCTATACACGACCACTGGAAAAACCATAGTCTTGACTAGATGAACCTTTGTTGGCAAAGTAATCTCTCTGCTTTTCAATATACTATCTAGGTTGGTCATAACTTTCCTTCCAAGGAGTAAGTGTCTTTTAATTTCATGGCTGCAATCACTATTTGCAGTGATTTGGGAGCCCAGAAAAATAAAATCTGACACTGTTTCCACTGTTTCCCCATCTATTTCCCATGGAGTGATGGGACCAGATGCCATGATCTTCGTTTTCTGAATGTTGAGCTTTAAGCCAACTTTTTCACTCTCCTCTTTCACTTTCATCAAGAGGCTTTTTGGTTCCTCTTTACTTTCTGCCATAAGGGTGGTGTCACCTGCATATCTGAGGTTATTGATATTTCTCCCGGCAATCTTGATTCCAGCTTGTGTGCTTCTTCCAGCCCAGCATTTCTCATGATGTACTCTGCATACAAGTTAAATAAACAGGGTGACAATATACAACCTTGACGTACTCCTTTTCCTATTTGGAACTAGTCTGTTGTTCCTTATAAATATATAAATAATATAATTAATGCCTATATTTTAATTAATATTATTCATATTTATTTTGTTATTTAATTCATTTATTAAAAATAAACACACAACATTGTTAATTGTTTATATCTCAATACAAAATAAAAAGTGTGAAAAAAATTAATAAACAGAAATCTCAATTAGGGTTGGCCCACTGGAGGTGGGAGCCCTTAACTGACCTGAGATAGTAATGGTATTCAAAAGAAAGAAGAGTCTCTTCTTTCCTGGAAAGGACTCAAGACAATGAAAAATCATGGACTCATTGGTGGCTACAGCCCATCTAACTTCCGTCTTTAATCTACATAAAGTGTTAGCTCAGGACGGTTGTTATTGCCCTTGAATTTAAAGTTCTTTCTTCACAGCGAAAGAATTTGGAGACAAATAGAGAGGTTCAGAAAGTAAAGTGAGAGTCTATTTAAGCAAGGTTATACTCTCAGCGAGAGAGGAGAGATAGGTGAAAACCTGGCGTCCCAGGTTTCTCAGGCAATGCAGTTATGAGCGGGATAGAAATGAAGAGGTGGAATGCTCACGAGGAAGGAGAAGTCTGGGGGTCAGATTCCTTGATTTTAATCCAGCTCCATTTTCCAAGGGGAGAAGGGATTTTTGTCCTTGCTTAGCTTCGATCAGAAGTGTTACGACGTCCGTGCCTGATGGGTACTTCTTAATCTGTCCGGCTAATCTTACTGTATTGAGGACATCATGAGCAAAAGTTACTTTTGGACACAGGAGATTCCCACCTTTCTCCTCCTTTCTTTGTCTGCTACCCAGTCACTTACCACCCAAGATCTGTGATTTCCTATCAGTCTGGAAATTCCTGCTTTCCTCTGCCTTTGGATCCCTGCTATTTACAAGACACAGGCGCCCCTACCCCCATTTCTCTGCTCATACCTAGTGACCTGCCTGCTGTAATAGCTGCACACCCCAATTGCAAATCCGTGATGCTCCTGATGGGGGAGACATCTTTGCAAAAGAAATGGGGGCAGTCGAATTGTTTCAGGTCGGCAACTTCCAAAGTCACTAGTGTCGTCCGGAAACCACTCGACTCTCTGGAGTCTAATGCAGAAGCCTCTCCCAGGTCTCCCAGTCTCCACCTCATCACCCCATCCCCAGACAGTTCTCCATACTTTAAAACTCGATCATCTTCCTGACTTGTTCACAGCCCTCTATGGTTCTCAGAATGCGGACTGTCGGCCCAGCTGACCCAGATGGTTGACTCCTCCTTAATGCCCTGTCCCTGCAGAGAGGACTCCAACCCCAAGTTTCCCTAATGGTCTGGTTCGTGTGCGCCGCCAATGATCAGCACGTGCCGGGCCACAATTCATCACACAGCGTGTCAGAAATGGGACCGCCACACACGGACGCCTAAAGTTCTGCACTCAGGGGACTGAACCGCGGTGCCCTGAGCAGATGACCCTCATGGGGGCTTGAGGATCCGGGGACGAACAGTCACCTGGGCCGGGTCCTGCCGCGCGTCGGTTGCCAAAGGACCCATTCGGTGCAGCAGGGAAAACCTGCGCCGAAAATCCCGAAAGCGGTTCCGCAAGCCGTTCACTCCTGTGCAATGTGGACGGCGACCCTCGGGATTTTCCCAGTTTCTTTAAGCTCGGCTCCACCGAGTGATTTAGAGCCCTGGGTCCTGCTGCTGCAGCTGCTAAGTCACTTCAGTCGTGTCCGACTCTGTGCGACCCCAGAGACGGCAGCCCACCAGGCTCTCCCGTCCCTGAGATTTTCCAGGCAAGAACTGGGTCCTGCAGACAGCAGCAAAAAACGGTCAAACAACCATCAGAAAGAAGCCAGAAGTCCCGCCTCCTCCTATTTCACATTCCCGGTAAAGCCCCAGTAGAGTACCAGGCCGCGCACAGACTTCTGGACAAAGTAGTTCCCCTGCGTTCAGGGATTGCTGTGTGGACCAGACTCTCCCCCTCCCTGCAGGGCACTAATGGGCCAAGTCCGCAGGAAGAACCCCTTAAAAACACATCAAAATAGACCCAGCAAAGCCTGTACATACAATCTTTTAACAATTCTGATCTAATTCTCATTTCTCAACATAAAATATGATACAAGATTAGAAAAAATGCATTCCAGTTGTCTAAAGACTGAGCAATGGCACCCCACCCCAGTGCTCTTGCCTGGAAAATCCTGTGGACGGAGGACCCTGGTGGGCCGCAGTCCATGGGGTCGCTAGGAGTCGGACACGACTGAGCGATTTCACTTCCACTTTTCACTTTCATGCACTGGAGAAGGAAATGGCAACCCACTCCAGTATTCTTGCCTGGAGAATCCCAGGGACGGGGGAGCCTGGTGAGCTTCCGTCTATGGGGTCGCACAGAGTCGGACACGACTGAAGCGACTTAGCAGTAGCAGCAAAGACTGAGCAGCCAGCGTCATTGTTTTTGTTTTTTTATGAAAATCTTGGGAGCATTTGCAAGTAAGGAAATAAGATTTTGGGATAAAACAGGCAATTTTGTATTATTGTCTAAAAAAAAATACATGAAACTAGATAACAGAACTCTATAGTGGATACTGTCTGCCTAAGTAAACCTAAGAGGTAATAATCAACCACAGCACATTTACTTGTGATCAAAGAATTGCAACTTGGTGCACATTAAAGTATCAGGGCTTCCCAGGTGGTGCAGTGATAAAGAATCTGCCTGCCAGTCCAGGAGATTCAAGAGACTCGGGTTCGATCCCTGGGTCAGGAAGATTCCCTGGAGGAGGAAATGGTCACCCACTACAGTATTGTCTGGGAAATCCCATGGAAAAAGGAGCCTGGCCCGCTGGTCCCAAAGAGTGGAGGGGACTGAGCATGCAGGCACATTAAAGTATCAATAGCAATAAAAAAAGATGTTGTCTAGGGAATAAAAGAAGCTTTTAAAGACACAAAGAGGTTCGCATTACAAAGGATTTTAATTGGAATTGGAGGCAAAAGCTAGTCTTGGAAGAAAAGGATTGAGTGCTATGGCTATCACTAGAGGGAGGTAACCTGTGTGATAAATTGCAGACATTCTTGCAGAGTCCTTGGAATATTTGCAGGTTGGTCCAGATCAAAAGTTCATGGTTTCACAAGATGGGAAGGTATAGGAGACCCACAATTAAAAGCCTCCTATGGAGAAGGAAATGGCAACCCACTCCAGTACAGAGGAGCCTGGCGGGCTGCAGTTCATGGGGTTACATAACTGAGAACGCATGCATGAGGGTGGAAGGAGATGGGGTGGTAGCAATAAACTGGTAGAATTAAAAAAAAAAAAAAAAAAAAGCCCCCTAAATCCAGGTTAAAAGCCCCTTGACATAAATGACTCCACTTTATTTCACATTTCCCAACATTACTGATTTGTCATGCCTTACAGTTTTCAAAGCAAATATAAATGTTTTCACAGTATATACATAAACTATATGAAAATAGCAGGCTTAAAAAAAAAACACATAAAAGTTGAAACAAGAAAACAGAAGATACTGAGCTATCTATAAATTTTTTAATATTTAAATAAGTAAATTCAACAAGTACTACAAATTAACGAGGAAAAGACTGAAAATCTTCAAAGACAAAATTCTTGTATGCCACTTGAGATCAGAATTACAAAACACATGAACATTAAAAAAAATTATTTTATTTTTTATTAGGAAAAGGAAAAGGCAACCAATCAGATTGATGAGAACTAAGTAAGTCTGATATTATCTAATGTCGGTAACACTAGAGAAATTAATAAATATCATAAACCTTCATTAGGTTATCTATTAAAATTATTTTGCAAAAAGCATTTAGTACCACATAGCTCAGGTGGTAAAGAATCCGCCTGCAATGCAGGAGACCCCAGTTCGATTCCTGGGTCGGTAAGATCCCCTGGGGAAGGGATAGTCTACCCACTCCAGTATTCTTAGGCTTCCCTTGTGGCTCAGCTAGTAAAGAATCTGCCTGCACCCAGGACTGATGTCCTTTAGAATGGACTGGTTGGATCTCCTTGCAGTCCAAGGGACTCTCAAGAGTCTTCTCCAACACCACAGTTCACAAGCATCACTTCATTGGCGCTCAGCTTTTTTCACAGTCTAACTCTCACATCTATACATGACCACTGGAAAAACCATAGCCTTGACTAGACGGACCTTTGTTGGCAAAGTAATGTCTCTGCTTTAGAATATGCTATCTAGGTTGGTCATAACTTTCCTTCCAAGGAGTAAGCATCTTTTAATTTCATGGCTGCAGTCACCATCAGACCATATAAATCTATACAAATAGATTCCTTGCAGCGAAAGGAAACTTGCAGGATAAAACCATTAATATCTTTCGTACCACAGCTAAGTGCACAAAATATGATATTGACATGAAAATGGGACAAACCAGCCAGCATGAAGGAAACCCCAATGGACTTAACTCTGGGAAAATTTAAGTTTCAAAACAAATGACAGTGCTGGACTTTAACCTGCTTAATAATGACTTAAATATTTAAAAATCCACTGATATTGATACAAATTAATGGACAACTCACTTGGGAAGCTGAATTTCGAAGTAGAATGCCAAGTACTATGGAAAATTGAAGGAAGACTTCCGTGGTGATCTAGTGGCTAATACTCTGCGCTCCCAATGCACGGTGCCTGGGTTCAATCCCTGGACAAGGAACTAGATTCCATATGATGCACGTCACAACTAAGACCCAGTGCAGTCAAATAAATGAATGAGAAAATTGATGGAATCTGAAAATCATCAGTGGTGGCTAAAACTAAGGGATGAAATATTGATATGGATCAGTATATTTACAAAGTTTCAAAATATCTTCTGAATATTTATTGGAAAGGAAAATAGTAATTCTAAAGTCAAGAACACAAGCTTAAATAAGTGCCTAAAATGAATATAAACATTGAGAAGCATGGACATCACATGCCTCCTGATAAGAAGTACTGTGAAATATAACATATCACTCCTGTGGTTTCTCTGTTAAATAATAAAGAGGTGAAATACAATCATTAGGGAACATCAGAAAAATAAAAGGAAATTTTACAAAATAAATGACCTATATTTTTCCATATAATCGAGTCTAAGGAACTTAATGAAATACTGATGAACTGTTTCATTAAAGGAATGCAAAGGGTAATGATAACTAAATGTAACATGCAATTTTGAATTTGGTCATGGACCAGGAAAGATGCCAGGGGACAATATTGGGATGAATGATAACATTTGAATGTGGACTATGGGTTAAATAATAGTATTGGAAGTCCCTGGAGGTCCAGTGGTTAGGACTCTGTGACTCCACTGCAGGGGCACAGGTCGGAGCCCTGGGTGGGTAACTAGGATCCTACAAGCAATTTAACGTAGCCAAAGAAAATTTTTTTAAATTAGTATTTTACCAATATTGAACTTCCTGATTATGATACTACTCTAACATAAAATGTGCTCTTAGGTATAACATACATTGAAGTATTCACTTGTACAGATGCAAAATACTTCCAAATTAAACTCAAATTGCTCAGAAATACACAATAGTATGTATGTGGAGACAATGGTCAAGAAAAAGGTGCAAAACAGATACTTGCTTAACCTGGGTAAAATTTATGCAAGAATGTCTTTTGCTATTCTTGCAACTTTTCTGTAAGTTTGAAGCTATATGAAAAATTTAAAAACCCCACAATATCATATAATCAATTCACAAGATGCATAAAGTATAACTTGATGCTAATTCACCCATTTTTTAAAAGCAAAGTATAGACTGGATTTCCTTAAACATCTATAAAAAAATTCTACAACATATATCATATATATAATGTTATATTTCTCTTAAGATCAGGGACTAAAGAAATATAATTGGTATCCTCTCTGTCCTTCAGCAGTACTCCATGGGAACTACTTAATTCTATATGAGAAAAAAATATATACATATTTGCATTAGAAAGGAAGACATAAACTGTCTTCTCTCACCTTGAAATATGTGCTAGAATGCTACCATCCATCTTAGTCCTAACGTGAAGAGTCTACTGATGTTGGAAGTTGTCTGTGCCCCCTGCAGTAGAAGTGCAAAACTTAACCACTAGACTGCCAAGGAAGTCCTTGTTTGGCTCATTTTTTAAGTTAGTACTGATTAAAAAAAAAAAACTTCAGGACAAATTTTAAGTACTCACATCCAATGCCAGAGCAAAGAAGTCAGTCCATGGTTCCAACTGTGAAACCCACATAAACATACCTACATATTTACATCTGGACTCACCTAACATCCCTGGCACTTCTATTAAAAAAAACAAAACAAAAAACTTCACACAAACAAGACTGGACAAGGAGACTCCTTCCCCTTTATAGTCATCTTAACTCAGATGTGCTTTATTTTACTGAATAGCTCAGATGGTATAGAATCTGCCTGCAGTGCAGGAGACCCGGATTTGATCCCTGGGTCAGGAAGATTCCCCTGGAGAAGGGAATGGCTACCCACTTCAGTGTTCTTGCCTGGAGAATCCCATGGGCAGAGGAGCCTGGTGGACTATACAGTCCATGGGGTCGCAGAGAGTCAGACACGACTGAGAGACTAACTCTTTCACTCTTTTCCTAGAAAGCTGCAGAGAGGGGACTTGGAAATGTCTGGTCCTCTCCCCAGGATAAGAGAGCCTGAAACAGCAGAAAGAGGAAAACACTGGTACTCACCTCAGAAGGCCACATCTGTACAGGACGATCACCTTGCTGTCAAGAGACAATAAAGAAAACAAACACGCCGACAAACCACATTCAATACATCACCCAGTGTGGCCCTTCAAAGACATTGCAGATGAAGCCATTTCTGTTTCAAATCCTGCAATGTCTCCCCACTTCATTTAGAGTCAAAGCCAAGACCCTCATAGTGTTACACAGTGTTTGCCTGCAAACAAACCTCCAATCCTCTCTGAAATAATCTCCAGCTATTCCCTCTTCATCACTGATTCAGCTCCATGACCTCCTTGATATGCCTCAAACATTCCAGGATATATTCCAGCCATAAAACCCTTGAACTGGACATTCCCTCTATGTGGAGAAAATTTCTCCTGATACCCACAGAGCCTGTGCCTTCTCTTCCAAGTCTTTGTATAAAAGCCACCTTCTTGAAGATGACCCAAATTTATCTGATACACTTATGACCTGTCCTTATCCCCTCATAGCTTGGTGTATATGATTCAACTTATCCTGCTCCAGTTTTTTCCTTCAGTAATTCTTATGATCACCTAGTTTTTTATACAGTTTACTTATTACGCTGTTTATGTTAACTCTGCAGGGCAAGATTTTTTTTTTCAACTTTTTTTGCTCAGTGATGCCTTTCAAGTGCCCAGAACAGTGATTCAGGCATCTACGTGAAAAATGAAGGATTAAAAAAAAACCCCACCTAAGAATGCAATCAAGAAAGAGTGGGGCGGTAGGAAGTGGGAGGGAGGTTCAAGAGGGAGGGGACACATGTATACCCTTGGCTAATTCATGTTGATGTATGGCAGAAACAAACACAATATTGTAAGGCAATCATCCTCCAATTAAAAATAAATAAATACAAATTTTTTTTTTTAAAGAGTGAGAGTTGGGGGAGGGAAGATAAATTGGGTGATTAGGATTAAAATACACAAACTACTATATATAAAATAGATAACCAAGAACGACCTATAGTATAGCAAGGAGCTATACTCAATATTTTGTAAAAACCTGCAACGAAAAATAATATGAAAAAGAATGAATGTATATGAATAACTAAATCACTTTGCTGTACATCTGAAACGCAACATTGAAAATCAACCATATTCCAATAAAAATAAAGCCCCTAAGTGATGTGGATCAATTTATCTTCCACATTGCTAAATATCTTTAAAAAGACCCTGGTGAAGACTGAAAATGCAGTCTATTAATAGCCTTGAGTAATTGATTTGCATGCAACTTCCTTTCACTGAGGTTTGATGAATTTTGGAGTGAATTTCCCTAAAGATACTAGCTGTTGCTATTTTTGCAAAATGTGTGCATGTTAATAAATGTACTTCTTTTTAAACTTAAAAACATAAGAAGAGTGAGAGTATTGGGCATTTAGAACCAGACAAACAAGTTTACTTATTAAAAAAAAAAACTTCAACAGCCTTATGGGTGCAGATTTAATGTGGTGATCCTTATGCGGACCATTCTCTCCTTAAATATAAAATATAAACACTGACATCACCAGATGGTCAACACCGAAATCAGACTGATTATATTCTTTGCAGCCAAAGATGGAAAAGCTTTATACAGTCAGCAAAAACAAGACCGGGAGCTGACTGTGGCTCAGATCATGAACTCCTTATTGCCAAATTCAGACTTAAATTGAAGAAAGTAGGGGAAACCACTAGACCATTAAGGTATGACCTAAATCAAATCCCTTATGATTATATAGTGGAAGTGAGAAATAGATTTAAGGGACTAGATCTGATAGACAGAGTGCCTGATGAACTATGGAATGAGGTTTGTGACATTGTACAGGAGACAGGGATCAAGACCATCCCCATGGAAAAGAAATGCAAAAAAAAAATGGCTGCCTGGGGAGGCCTTACAAATAGCTGTGAAAAGAAGAGAAGTGAAAAGCACAGGAGAAAAGGAAAGATATAAGCATCTGAATGCAGAGTTCCAAGGAATAGCAAGGAGAGATAAGAAAGCCTTCCTCAGCGATCAATGCAAAGAAATAGAGGAAAACAACAGAATGGGAAAGACTAGAGAACTCTTCAAGAAAATTAGAGATACAAAGGGAACATTTCATGCAAAGATGGGCTCAATGAAGGACAGAAACGGTATGGATCAAACAGAAGCAGAAGATATTAAGAAGAGGTGGCAAGAAGACACAGAAGAACTGTACAAACAAGATCTTTACGACCAAGATAATCATGATGGTGTGATCACTCACCTAGAGCCAGACATCCTGGAATGTGAAGTCAACTGGGCCTTAGAAAGCATCACTATGAACAAAGCTAGTGGAGGTGATGGAATTCCAGTTGAGCTATTTCAAATCCTGAAAGACGATGCTGTGAAAGTGCTGCATTCAATATGCCAGCAAATTTGGAAAACTCAGCAGTGGCCACAGGACTGGAAAAGGTCAGTTTTCATTTCAATCCCAAAGAAAGGCAATGCCAAAGAACGCTCAAACTACCGAACAATTGCACTCATCTCACACGCTAGTAAAGTAATGCTCAAAATTCTCCAAGCCAGGCTTAAGCAATACGTGAACAGTGAACTTCCAGATGTTCAAGCTGGAAAGGTAGAGGAACAAGAGTTCAAATTGCCAACATCCGCTGGATCATCGAAAAAGCAAGAGAGTTCCAGAAAAACATCTATTTCTGCTTTATTGACTATGCCAAAGCCTTTGACTGTGTGGATCACAATAAACTATGGAAAATTCTGAAAGAGATGGGAATACCAGACCACCTGACCTGCCTCTTGAGAAATTTGTATGCAGCTCAGGCAGCAACAGTTAAAACTGGACATGGAAAAACAGACTGGTTCCAAATAGGAAAAGGAGTACATCAAGGCTATATATTGTCACCCTGCTTATTTCACTTATATGCAGAGTACATCATGAGAAACGCTGGACTGGAAGAAGCACAAGCTGGAATCAAGATTGCTGGGAGAAATATCAATAACCTCAGATATGCAGATGACACCACCCTTATGGCAGAAAGTGAAGAGGAACTAAAAAGCCTCTTGATGAGAGTGAAAGAGAAGAGTGAAAAGGTTGGCTTAAAGTTCGACATTCTGAAAACGAAGATCATGGCATCTGGTTCCATCACTTCATGGCAAATAGATGGGGAAACAGTGGAAACAGTGTCAGACTTTGAGTGAACTCCGGGAGTTGGTGATGGACAGGGTGGCCTGGCGTGGTGCAGTTCACAGGGTCGCAAAGAGTTGGACATGACTGAGTGACTGAACTGAACTGAATATTTTTAGTGTTCCAATTTCTTACTAGTTCAAGTAGCTCATGACTCAAGCCTTCATATTTCTTACAAATAATTAAGTGCCTAATGGCTGGGGACAGCAGTGAACATATAAAAATAAAGGGCTGCAACCTTTTTCTCTCTCAAATACTGCTCCTCAAAAATAGAACTGATCAAAAACAGCAGCAGCCTTGGCAGGAAAGTCTGAAAGAACTTGCAAAAGCACTTTCGTTGTTTGTTTGTGCTTCCCTAGTGGCTCAGATGGGAAAGAATCTGCCTGCAATGCAGGAGGATCTGGGTTCAATCCCTGGGTCAGGAAGATCCCCTGGAGAAGGGAATGGCTACCTATTCTAGTATTCTTGTCTGGAGAATTCTATGGACAGAGAAGCCCATGAGGTCACAAAGAGTCTGACATGACTAAGTGACGAACACTTTCACTTTTCATGTTTATAATCTTCCTCTTCATCCCTTCCACCTCCTTGCTGTTTTTCTTTTTGGCCACATTGTGGGGCTTGCAGGATCTTAGTTTCCTGACCAGGGATTGAATCCAGGCCCTGAGCAGTGAGAGCAGAGAATCCTAACCCCTGGACCACATGGGAGTTCCCTTGTTATTTTCCTTTTCAACATAATGCTGTGATTGCCTCTTAAGTGCAAACCCAAGGGAGCCCCGGGGCCGGAGGTTGCTGTAAGTGAAAACGCCCCTGAGTTTGTCCCCTCTATGCTTCCTCACAGGAAAAGCCCAAGCTCTGTGAGGTTCTGATGAGGCTCTAGAGTCACAAGTGGTGGATGATCCTGACACAGAAGGTTTTCTCAAGGCGATAATTACATGGTTCCTCTTCACTACACCATCTCAGATGGAAGGAAGACCCTTCTCTTTTAGCTCAGGGCATGCTGCAGTTCATGGGGTCGCAAAGAGTTGGACACGACTGAGCGACTGATCTGATCTGATCTGATCTGATCTGCAGGCTATCTCTTCCCAGTGTGTGCTCTGAAGTTGACAGAGGGGGACCCACGGGTGACAAGGCTTCTCACTGAGTTTCTCTACAGCCTGAATCCTCCCATGATGGGGGGCTGAAGGCTCCGGATATTTCACAGGCGTCTCTCTCATATGACCGCCTGTGGGTTTGAAGAGGGGACCAAAAAGCCTTCTCCAGCGTTCTTTGCTGGGAAGAACTTTTTCCCTCCAGCCTGGATCTCCTCCTTAAAGACCAAGGGCGAGCAGCGGGTGAAGGCCGCCTTCTCAAGTGTGAACCCTCTGGTGCTGCAGGAGGTGTGACCTGCGCTTGAAGGCCTTGCCGCACTGGGAGCACTTGAACGGCGTCTCCGCGGTATGGATGACCGAGTGCTGCAGGAGGTAGGTGCTCCGGTGGAAGGCCTTCCCGCACTGGGCGCAGGTGTAGGGCTTCTCGCCGGTGTGGACCCGCTGGTGCTGCAGCAGCTCGGAGCTGCAGCGGAAGGCCTTGGCGCACTCCGGACACTCGTAGGGCTTTTCCCCGGTGTGGATGACGTAGTGCTGGATGAGGTGCGCTCGGTTGCTGAACGACTTCGCACACTCTTTGCATTTGAAGGGTTTTTCACCGGAGTGGGTCCGATGGTGGCGGATGAAGGTGGAGCGGTGGGTGAAGGCCTTGCGACACTGGCTGCACTCGTAGGGCTTCTCCCCAGTGTGTACTGGCTGGTGCTGCAGGAGGTAGGACCTGCGCTTGAAGGCCTTGCCGCACTCGGCGCACTTGTATGGTTTCTCGCCGGTGTGGATGAGGTAGTGGCGGATCAGCGTGGAGCTCTGGCTGAAGGCTTTCCCACACGCGTTACACTCGTAGGGTTTCATGCCCGTGTGAATCCGCTGGTGGCGCATGAGGTACCATTTCCTGTTGAAAGTCTTCCCGCACTGCTTGCACTTGTAGAGGTGATGAATGGGGAGGTCTTTTCCAGGTCGCTGTGTGTCACGTTCATGGATAACATCCCACCGAGAGACTCTCTTCTGGAATGCCCCTAAGTGCAAACCATCACCTGCCCCTAAACCGTCATCCTCAAGGCTCATCTTCCCCAGATGGGCCTCCTTGCCAGCATCCATCTCTGGCCTCTCTGGAACTCTCGGCACTTCCAAGAGCCCTTGTGGAGCCCCGGCTCGCCCCAACCTGGAGTCCCAGGAAGATCCCAGAATCAGGCTTCCCTGGAGCATGGCTTCCTCAGATAAAACTGGCTGAGAATTGCTTGACTCTCTGGTCTGACATTTTGGTCTGTCACCTGGAAAGAAGCCGATACACGAAGGGGGATTTTTAGTGATGCAACAGGGAAGGAACCAAAGCAACACTTCAGTGGACAAACGAGGATGAGAGCAGCACCTCTGACACCTGCTGCAGCTTTACACCAACATAACAGAGATTTCCAATTACTTTTTATGATCCTTGTACCCTGACAGCACAAAAGCGGTGAGCCGAGGGCAAGCTGGGCCAGGAGACAGAGGGTCTGGAGAAAGGGAGGCAGGACAGTTTCAATAACACTGTCTGGACAGCATCTGCCCCAAGGATTGACGCCTTGGTTCTGTGAGAGTGCAGGAATATGCCACCTTGCGACACTGGGAAGAAATAGCCCATCTTCCCTGAGATGTGTCGTGTGTGTGTGTGTGTATGTGTGTGTGCACGCGAGCACGTGCGTGTGTGCTTAGTCATGGCTGACTCTTTATGATCTCCAGGGACTGTAGTCCACGAAGCTCCTCTGTCCATGGGATTTCCCAGGCAAGAACACTGAAGTGAGTTGCCATTTCCTTCTCCAGGGGATCTTCCTGACTCAGGGATCGAACCTACATCTCCTGTGTCCCCTATATTGGCAGGCAGACTCTTTACCACTGTGCCACCTGGGAAGCCCATAAGCTGGGTCCTAATGCAGACACTAGAAAGCTGCCAGAAAGAAGGATGGGTACTGGGTTGAAATAGAAGAGTAAGCGTGAGTAGATTCATGCCTAGAGACTGCTTAAGAATTATAAGAAAATGGAATGTTCCTCAGCTATAAAAGAATAAAAGCATTTACAGCAACATGGATAAACCTAGAGATGATCATACTAAGTGAAGTAAGTCAGACAGAGAAAGATAAATATCATATCATTTATATGTGGAACCTAAAATAAACCCCAAAAGATACAAATTCAACTTATTTACAAAACAGAAACAGACCCACAGACAGAAAACAAACTTATGGTTACCAAAGGGGAAAGGGTGAGGAGGGAAAGAGGAGTTTGGGATTACTTGATACACACTATTATATATAAAATAGATAAACAACAAAGACCTCCTGTATAACACAGGGATTATACTCAATATCTCGGAATAACCAATACAGGAAAAGAATCTGAAAAAGAATATATATATGTGTGTATAACTGAATCACTTTGCTGTACATCTGAAACTAACACTAAGTGTAAATCAACTCTACTCCAATTTTTAAAAAAAGGTGCCTAGAAGATGACCTGGGAGGTAATGAGTATTATCTAAGTAGTCGATGCTTCCCTAGTGGGTCGGGTAAAGAATCCATCTGCTAATGCAAGAGAAATGGGTTCGATCCCTGGGTTAGGAAGATCCCCTGGAGAAGGAAATGGAAACCCACTCCAGTATTCTTGCCTGGAAAATCCCATGGACAGAGGAGCCCAGCGGGCTACAGTCCATGGGGTTACGAAGAGTCAGACATGACTTATCGAGTCAACAAAAACTAAAACAAGTGGTTGATACACAAAACACTGAAAATAGTGCCTGAAGCAAAGAGAGAGAATTTCCTGCAGTCCAGTGATTACGACTCCATGTCCTCACTGCTGAGGACTGGGTTCAATCTCTGGAGATCCTGCAAGCCTTTGTGATGTGGCTGAAAGGAAAAAAAGAGTTAGAAAAAGAAAACACGAGAAGCCTGGTGAAGGCAATACTACAGGGGCGGTTACAGGAAGGAGACAGTGAAAATCTCAGAAGGGGCAGAGGGACACACCAGGCCAAACCATAGGAAACACAATTTTCTGCTGCTGAGGGGCATTAATGTGGTGTCAGCAGGAAGGGCTCTGGAGTCAATGCCTCGGGTCCAGGTGTGGTTTGTGGGATATTAGTTCCCTGACCAGGGATCAAACCCTTGCCCCCTGTAGTGGAAGCATGCAGCTCTCACCACTGGCCCGCCAGGGAAGTCCCTTCTCTTTTTTCTAAGTCACAATTTTCTCACCTGAGAGACGAGAAGACCGTTTCTCTAGCTGTCACAAGGGTTAAATGAGAAAATGCCTGCAAAGCTCTTGGCACAGTTCTTGGCACCGTGTGAGTGTTTTCGGTGGTTAATTTTGTACATCAAGTTGGCCTGATGGCTGTGCCGAGCTCTTTGTCCAAATACCATCTGGCATGCTGCTGTGAAGGTACTTTTTAGGTACTACTGACAGTGAAATTCTCAGACTTTGAGAAAAGCAGGTTCCCCCTTCATATGTTGGGCCAAATCCAATCAATTAGTAGCCTTAAGAGCACAGACAGGGCGGGACGTAGGAAGGAAGGCCAAGAGGGAGGAGAGGTGTGTATGCCAATGGCTGATACATGTTAACGTATGGCGGCAACCAACATAACACTGTAAAGCAATTATCCTCCAATTAAAAATACATAAATTAAAAAAAAAGAGAGAGAGAGAAAAGACTGAGATGCCCTAGGAGGGAAGGAATTCTGCCTCCAGACTCAAGGCTGCAAGCATCTACTCTCCCAGCTTACTGGCCTGCCCTGAGATTTCAAAATCTCTTAGCTCTCACAATCATATGAAGCCAGATCAGTAGAATAGATCTCAATGGACACATATCTCTTTTGGCTCTGATTCTCTCAAGCAGTCTAATGTGAGTATCCTCATTGCTTTAGGGGGCAGTCAGGATAACAGCAACTCCACCATCCAGGACAAGCCATCTTGTTCTACATGCCAAAGAAAGAAGCCTCAGAAGAAACCAACCTTGGTGACACCCAGCCTCGAGAACGGAAACTGCTGTTCAAGGCACCCACTCCCATCCTCAGAAAGAAACAAAGAAAATCTATCCACAATGACAGAGTGTCAACAGTGGGGACGCTATAGGAGCAGCTACTGACAAGGATGGGGCAACAGAACCTGCCACAGTCCAGGAAATATTCTAAATCTTAGGTGGGGTAAAGGATACTTCAGTTTATATGTATATTAAAAAGTAAAGCTGAAAAAAAAAAAAAAGTGAAGCTGAAATCCCACTCCTGGGCACATATCCAGACAAAACTCTAGTTTCAAAAGACATGAGAGAGTCAATTTCTAGGTAGGCTGATAAGAACTCTGGGGTACCCGAGGAGGACATAGGGATGTGGAGTTCTCAAGGAAGAGAAAAGGACAAACTTTTCTTTTATACATTCCTTAGTCTTAGTCACACAAAACATTTTTATTTAACACAACAAAACAACTCAGCTTCAACTCTGTACTAAGGATTGTATAACAACAATGTATTCTGCTTGAGGACAGTTTCTCCTTGAAAACCTTCTGAATAATACTGTTATCTTAAAATGTATATTATGGGTTATGGCACAAAGTGAAGAGGAAGTAAAAATCCTCTTGATGAAAGTGAAAAAGGAGAGTGAAAAAGTTGGCTTAACACTCAACATTCAGAAAGTGAAGATCATGGCATCCGGTCCCATCACTTCATGGGAAATAGATGGGGCAACAGTGGAAACAGTGTCAGACTTTCTTTTTCTGGGCTCCAAAATCACAGCAGATGGTGACTGCAGCCATGAAATTAAAAGACGCTTACTCCTTGGAAGGTAAGTTCTGACCAACCTAGATAGCATATTCAAAAGCAGAGACATTACTTTGCCAACAAAGGTTTGTCTAGTCAAGGCTATGGTTTTTCCAGTGGTCATGTATGATTGTGAGAGTTGGACTGTGAAGAAGGCTGAGCACTGAAGAATTGATGCTTTTGAACTGTGGTGTTGGAGAAGACTCTTGAGAGTCCCTTGGACTGCAAGGAGATCCAACCAGTCCATTCTGAAGGAGTTCAGCCCTGGGATTTCTTTGGAAGGACTGATGCTAAAGCTGAAACTCCAGTACTTTGGCCACCTCATGTGAAGAGTTGACTCATTGGCAAAGACTCTGATGCTGGGAGGGATTGGGGGCAGGAGGAGAAGGGGACGACAGAGGATGAGATGGCTGGATGGCATCACTGACTCGATGGACGTGAGTCTGAGTGACCTCCGGGAGTTGGTGATGGACAGGGAGACCTGGCGTGCTGTGATTCATGGGGTTGCGAAGAGTTGGACATGACTGAGCAACTGAACTGAACTGAAGTCCCTTTAATATTTGTTGTAAAGCTGGTTTGGTGGCACTGAATTCTAACTTTTGCTTGTCTGAAAAGCTTTTGATTTCTCCATCAATTTTGAATGAGATGAGACATTCTTTTGATTCAGTGTAATAACCAATTAAAAAGTATAGAGCTCTCTTGCTAAGACTAGCAAGAGGGGCACTCACCGTTTCGCTTCTGATGTCTCTATGTCAGAAGCTCTCTCTGTCAGTTTTTCATTTTAATAAAACTCTGCCACACAAAAGCTTTTGAGTGATCAAGCCTGGTCCCTGGTCCTGAAGCTAAATCTTTGGAGATCAGGAATCTGACATCGTTCACCACAGGCTGTCAGACACACGCACCCCTGTGTCCACAGTAGCACCATTCGCGATAGCCAAGACGTGGAAGCAACCTAAATGTCCATTGACTGATTAATGGATGAAGATGTGCTGTTATATACAGTGGAATATTACTCAGCCATAAAAAAGGGATGAAATTATGCCATTTGCAGCAACACAGATGGAACTGTGTTGATGTTATGCTTTAGTGAAATAAGTCAGACAGAGAAAAACAAATGCCATATGGTACCACTTATATGGGAAATCTAACTACACGACACAAAAGAACTTGTCTAGGAAACAGAAACAGATTCACAGACATGGAGAACAGACTTGTTGTTGCCAAGTGGGGCAGTGATGAGTGGGAAGACTGGGAGTTTGGTATCAGCAGATGCAAACTATCACATATAGGATGGATAAGCAACAAGCCCTACTGTAGCACCGGGAACTATATCTGATGTTCTGGGATAAACCATAGTGGAAAAGAATATAAAGAAAGAATATAGAGATGTGTATAACTGAGTCACTTTGCTGTACAGCATAATTAGCACAACACTGGAAATCAGCTGCACTTCAATTCAATAGAGAAAATTCAAAAAGAAAAAAATAAGGAGGAGGTGTCTGGATCTCTAAACAATGGTGTGGTCCCGAGCTGGCCAGCGGATGCACTAAACCTTGATGTGAGAGAAATCTCCAGACCCCACAAAGGGCTTCACATAGCAGCTCAGAGGCACTGGTCCCTGCACGTTCTGAAGGCTGCCATGAGCCCAACTGGCCAGCAGTTACCAGTTCCTACCTGGGCCGGTGCTATGGGAGAGGCTTCTGGTTCCTGGCCACAGCTTCTGCCCGTGCTCCAGCAGGTGGATCAGCTCTGGTTTGGGAATTGGATGCCCTGTGGATGGAGCAAGAAACAGGATCCAGGTGTTTGATGAGAAGAATGAAACCCTCCACCCTATCTGGGACTCTGTGACAAGAAGAGGAAGACCATAAATGTAGCTGCTCCCAAAGTAAATAAAGTGCTGATTTGTGACCTGGAACCAAGGGCGCACACACCACTCCAGGGCTGCAACTGCTGTAGAGGGTGGGGTCGTCTATCTGCACAACACCTGTGCCCCTGAACGTCATCAATGGAAGCCGGCCCCATGCACGGGCACAGGACAGGACCCTGGGAAGCGGACGCTCCTTCCAGAACGTCTTTGATGATTCCTCTAAGTCACCCTGTGCATCAGAACCACCCAAGGATTCCTAAGCCCAATCTCAAAACAAAAGAAACAAAACTGCTCAGGGTCACATCGAGGCATCAATAGTTCTCAAGTCCCTGGGGGCACTGATGTCAAATGCTATGGAGGGCCTGCCTGACTCACCTTCTCTTCAGAGAACAGCTCTGCTAACTGACCCCACCAGGTTGGGGCAATCAGCTTCCTGGCACAGGAGTCAAGAACAGGGACCTCAGACTGATGCCCGAGGGTACTGGGCGCCGGGATGAGGGCTGGTGTTCAGAGGGACACTGTTTCTATTCCAGACACAGACCAGAAGGAGGAGGAGGGACCAGCAAACTGCAGGGCTGGTGGGGAGCAGGAAAGGTGACTCCTGTGACCTTCTGATCAGCCAGAAAGCAGGAGGAGGCTGCGGTCCCCACAGGTCTAAGAGCTGAGCACGTACCCAGGGAGATCAGGAGCCCGCAGGTCTCCAGCATCACCTCCCGGAACAGGGTCCTCTGGTCCAGGTCAAGTTGTCCCCACTCCTCCTGGGTAAAGGTCACGGCCACATCCTTGAAGGTCACCACCACCTGCAGAGTCAAACACAGCAACACTGGTGATGTGCACTTGGGTGGGATCAAGCCTGTCACTGTGTTGCTGGTGAAGGTGCAGAGACCCAGGCCTGAATCATGAGGCCTGCTGATGGCCAAGTTCTGTGCTGGGTTCAAGGGGGAAGCAGATGCAGCCTTGGGACATTTGTGGCTGAGAGGAAAGCCTCAGGTGAAGGAGGCCACAGGAGATGACACAGACAGTGGTGTTCCACGAGGTCTGGGGGGCAGAGGTAAGTGCTCTGGGAAAAATGCTCAAGATGTGATTCCAGCAATGGCCACAGCAGCGACAGCACCTGAGCTGCCCTCACCCTGTCTGAGCGCCTGCCCAGGCCGAGGGCTTCACATGCTGACGTTCAAGTGACTGCAGATCCCTCGCTCTGGGCCAGAGATCCGGGTTCAAATGAAGAGTGTGAGGTCTGACACTTGCCGGCAGTGTGACCGTAGGCACAACATCTCATCATTTCTCCAAGCATCAGAGTCACCATCAATACTATGCTCCTTCCCACTGTGTCGTGATTCTGAGAACTAAAGAGATAATAACAGATGCAGGAGGACAGTGCTCCGTGTCCTTTGCGACTTTTACTAATCCCCCCACAGCCCTCGAGGGAAAGGTCATCATCGCTTCCCTGTCTCAGCCAGATCTCTAGGTCCAGGGAGCCCTAGAAAGTCACCCACAGCCTCAGATTTAAGTTACAGAAGTCAGGAGATGCCCTGGTGGCCCAGTGATTAGGACTCCATGCTTTCACTGCCAAAGCCCAGGGTTCGATTGTTGGTTGTGGAACTAAGATCCCACAAGCCATGTTGCGTGGTTAAAAAAAAAAAAAAAGGAACAGAACTGGGAACTGAACATGCATCCAGCAAAAGAAAGCCGAGAGCTACCAGAAGATGGGCAGGTGGGAGCCAGGGGCACCTCAGCCAGAAGGAAAACGGCCAGGAAAAGACTATCCTAAGAGGAGACACTGAGGCACAGGGATGGGGGAAGAGACAGCCCTGCAGAGACCTGGGATCAGGGCCCCAGACAAAGGGAAATGCAAGGGCAAAAGCTGCACACCGGACAGAAATGAGTGCAGTGAGCAAGGGAAGAATGGAAGAGGGAGAAGCATGGAGGAACTCGGGGCAGATCCGGTACAGCCCAGTGGGCCACGGGGCAGGAGACTGTATTTACTGTCGGTGTGATGAGAGCACCTGAGTGGGAGGCTCATTCATTCCACCATTTCCTAAGCACCTTTTATAAGCCTGGGCCATTCCAGGTCTTGGCAGAGAGCACTACAGGCGCTCAAGTTCTAGGGCTGGAAACAGGTGTTAAATGAACAACTGAATAAATGAACACAACAATGTCAGAGAGACCAAACGGTTCCAAACTCAAGAAAAACGAGCCAGAAGGCTGAGGAGGTGATTGCCTGCTTGAGATTGGGCACCAGGGAAAGCCTCTCTCAGGACAGCCAATGGGAGTGAGTCTGAAACAAAGTAAAGAAGGGAACCAAGTGGATGGGAAATTAACAAATAGGACAAGTCCTGACTGTGATCAGGACTGTGATGAGGGCACTCAGGGCAATGGCTATGCAGTTACCCAGGATCTCTTGTGTTTTTATGTCCAAAGGAACCTCACATTCCTGTACACCATCATACCTGACCACTTGAACGGACTCACTCTGGCTGTAAACCAACCAAAACCCAAATGCCACTTCTGAAGTGTGTGTGTGTGTCCTATGTCAGGCTTAGAACGACTCCGTGAGACCCTGTGGACTGTAGCCTGCCAGGCTCTTCTGTCCATGGGATTCTCTAGGCCAGAATACTGGAGTGGGTTGCCATGCCCTCTTCCAAGGGATCTTCCCGACCTGGGGATTGAACCTACATCCCTTACATCTCCTGCACTAGCAGGCAGGTTCTAGAGCCACCCGGGAAACTTAAAGGTAAATTCCTTGGCCTTTTGGGCTACCAGCTGGCCCTGACACCTTTTCTGTCCTAGCAGAGCAGCAATCACCAAACTGCTGCAGGCTACTGTTGCCTCTTCCCGACCCCAGCCCTTATCCTTATAGAGGATACAGGAAAGGGAAGCCAAGGATCACATCCCCCAGGGATGAGTCTCTGCCATCAATATGGGCTCAGGAGGCACCTCCATGAAAAGAGAGCCAGAGTAATGCTCCCTGGACCCTGCTGGACACTTGGTAATCCATGTGCCTTTTCTAGTTCCCTAAACCCAGGTGGAGGAACTTTAATATAAAAGCCAAGCACAGGAACTATCCTGGCGGGCCAGTGGTTAATAAGCCCCTATTCAGGGGACACCAGTTCGATCCCTGCTCGAGGAACTAGGATCGCACATGCCTCACGACTCAGCCAAAAAAAAAAAAGAGTCAATGGCAGCACTGAAAGTTACTCAAGGTCCTAGAGTCGGGAATGGGCGCGGCCTCAACACGCAGAAAAGTCTCGGGACTGTGCGGCCTGCGCTCCGCCCTGCGGGTCCTTCCACGCCACTGGTGTGGGCTTGAGGGGAGGAATTCTAGAAGGCACCTCTCTCCCTTTTACACGGCGTCCCAGTGACTGACAGAAATAGGATCCACCGTATGGAGCCCCTAACCTGGGCTCCCACACGGAGCACAAGCGACCCCCTCCCGAGGCTCCGAGACAGTGTCCTGCAGAGGACAAGGCGACGAGACACAGGACACCGCCGTCCAGCAGCGCAGTGCGCCCGGGCCACGTGGGTAGGTCCGAACGGGTGCGCTCGTCCACTCACCTGCGCCGGGGTCAAGAGCGCCGCCATCGCACCGCGGGGAGTGCGGGATCACGCGCCGACGCCGGCGAGCGGCGGGTCCAGACGGCTTAGCTGACCCTCCCCGAGGTCGCACAGAGGCGTACGTGGGCCTGCCTTGCTGTCCTCGCCGCTCCGACCCCAAACCCCGGGAAACAGTCACCAAAGACAGACAAAACCTCCCCGTCAACAACGAACAGCCTTCCGGGCGACGCAGGAAGTCCCGCCCCAGAAAACGCGGACCGGCAACGCCCCCTCTGTGACATTTTCATCTCGTCCCTCCCAGCACCCGTAGAGCATAGCCTTCTGGGTAATGTAGTCCTGCTTCCGTCCGGGAAGGGGCTGCTGCTAAATTGCTTCAGATCAGAGATCAGATCAGATCAGTCGCTCAGTCGTGTCCGACTCTTTGCGACCCCATGAACCGCAGCACGCCAGGCCTCCCTGTCCATCACCAGCTCCGGGAGGTCACCCAGACTCATACCCATCGAGTCAGTGATGCCATCCAGCCATCTCATCCTCTGTCGTCCCCTTCTCCTCCTGCCCTCAATCCCTCCCAGCATCAGAGTCTTCTCCAATGAGTCAACTCTTCGCATGAGGTGGCCAAAATACTGGAGTTTCAGCTTTAGCATCATTTCTTCCAAAGAAATGCCAGGATTGATCTCCTTCAGAATGGGCTGGTTGGATCTTCTTGCAGTCCAAGGGACTCTCAAGAGTCTTCTCCAACACCACAGTTCAAAAGCATCAATTCTTCGGCGCTCAGCCTTCTTCACAGTCCAGCTCTCACATCCATACATGACCACAGGAAAGACCATAGCCTTGACTAGGCGAACCTTTGTTGGTAAAGTAATGTCTCTGCTTTTGAATATGCTATCTAGGTTGGTCATAACTTTCCTTCCAAGGAGTAATTTCATGACTGCAGTCACCATCTGCAGTGATTTTGGAGCCCAGAAAAACAAAGTCTGACACTGTTTCCACTGTTTCCCCAACTATTTCCCATGTAGTGATGGGACCAGATGCCATGATCTTCGTTTTCTGAATGTTGAGCTTTAAGCCAACCTTTTCACTCTCCACTTTCACTTTCATCAAGAGGCTTTTTAGCCCCTCTTCACTTTCTGCCATAAGAGTCGTGTCATCTGCATATCTGAGGTTATTGATATTTCTCCCGGCAATCTTGATTCCAACTTGTGTTTCTTCCAGTCCAGCATTTCTCATGATGTACTCTGCATATAAGTTAAATAAACATGGTGACAATATGCAGCCTTCACGTACTCCTTTTCCTATTTGGAACCAGTCTGTTGTTCCATAACCAGTTCTAACTGTTGCTTCCTGACCTGCATACAGATTTCTTAAGAGGCAGATCAGGTGGTCTGGTATTCCCATCTCTTTCAGAATTTTCCATAGTTTATTGTGATTTACACAGTCAAAGGCTTTGGCATAGTCAATAAAGCAGAAATAGATGTTTTTCTGGAACTCTCTTGCTTTTTCCATGATCCAGCGGATGTTGGCAATTTGATCTCTGGTTCCTCTGCCTTTTCTAAAACTAGCTTGCACATCAGGAAGTTCACGGTTCACATATTGCTGAAGCCTGGCTTGGAGAATTTTGAGCATTACTTTACTAGTGTGTGAGATGAGTGCAATTGTTCGGTAGTTTGAGCATTCTTTGGCATTGCCTTTCTTTGGGATTGGGATGAAAACTGACCTTTTCCAATCTTGTGGCCACTGCTGAGTTTTCCAAATTTGCTGGCATATTGAGTGCAGCACTTTCACAGCATCATCTTTCAGGACTTGGAACAGCTCCACTGGAATTCCATCACCTCCACTAGCTCTGTTCGTAGTGATGCTTTCTAAGGCCCATTTGACTTCACATTCCAAGATGTCTGGCTCTAGGTCAGTGATCACATCATCATGATTATCTGGGTCTTGAAACTCTTTTTTGTACAGTTCTTCTGTGTATTCCTGCCACCTCTTCTTAATATCTTCTGCTTCTGTTAGGTCCACACCATCTCTGTCCTTTATCGTGCCCATCTTTGCATGAAATGTTCCTTTGGTATCTCTGATTTTCTTGAAGAGATCCCTAGTCTTTCCCATTCTGTTGTTTTCCTCTATTTCTTTGCATTGATCACTGAAGAAGGCTTTCTTATCTCTTCTTGCTATTCTTTGGAACTCTGCATTTAGATGTTTATATCTTTCCTTTTCTCCTTTGCTTTTCGCTTCTCTTCTTTTCACAGCTATTTGTAAGGCCTCCCCAGACAGCCATTTTGCTTTTTTTTTTGACTTAGCATAGCATAGCATAAACAGTAAGATGCCAAAAACCCAAACACCCAGGTATCTCTTCTGAGGTGTCTGGAGCAAAAGCAGGGCACTATGCAGGAGCCCTGCTGAAAGTGCCACCAAGGGCATGGGCAGACGACCTAAACTAGTTCCAAATGGATTGGGACAGATACAATTAAAAAAAAAAAAAACAACGAGACATCTGAAAAGAAGAGCAACTTACTAAATGCTATTTCCTACTAGAACATTGGCTGCATGATCACAGTCTGAGCATGTGTGAAAAGGAGGCAACATATCCCCACTTCCCTGGTGATCCAGTATTTAAGAATCCACTTGTCAATGCAGGGGACATGGATGCGATCTCTAATCTGAGAAAATTCCACATGCGCAAGGCAACTAAACCAGTGCACCAGAACTACTGAGCCTGCGCTCTAGAGCCCTAAAACTGCAGTTACTGAAGGAAGTGCCTAGAACCTGTGCTCCACCTGTGCTTTCACTAAGTGGAGGTTGAAAAAGCTGGCTTAAAACTCAACATTGAAAAAGCTAAGATCATGGCATCTGGTCCTGTCACTTCATGGCAAATAGATGGGGAAACAGTGGATACAGTGAGAAGTTTTATTTTCTTGGTCTCCAAAATTACTGCAGATAGTGACTGCAGCCATGAAATTAAAAGACGCTTCCTCCTTGGAAGAAAAGCTATGCTCAAACTAGACAGCATATTATAAAGCAGAGACATTATTTTGCCAACTAAAGCTCTGTTATAGCCAAAGCTATGGTTTTTACAGTAGTCATGTATGGATGTAAGAGTTGGACCATAAAGAAGGCTAATCGCTGGAGAATTGATGCTTTTGAGCTGTAGTGCTGGAGAAGACGCTTGAGAGTCCCTTGCGTGGTTAGTTTTTACAGGCTTGATAATTTCACATGTTTAATAAGTAGGAGGATTATTTTTGGGAAGGGGTGGAGATTTCCAGGAGTGCCTTGGAACCCTCATGGCACCTCTGGGTGTGTCATTTCACTTGCTGATTGAAGATCAAGGTCTAGTCTTGTCTGAAATCTTGGTCCCATTTGATTCTAATTGGTTTATATTGAGGGCTCCCTGGTGGCTCAGACAGTAAAGCATCTGCCTGCAATGTGGGAGACCTGGGTTCGATCCCTGGGTGGGGAAGATCCCCTGGAGAAGGAGATGGCAATATGTTCCAACACTCTTGCCTGGAAAATCTCATGGAAGGAGGAGCCTGATAGGCTACAGTCCATGGGGTCGCAAAGAGTCAGACACGTTTATGTTGTGTCCTTGGGCTATGTCATTCTTTTAAAATTTGTGCCCTGCCTGCCCCTTTCCCTCCTGTTACAGGTGGATAGCATCACCGACTCCATGGACATGAGTTTGAGCAAGCTCTGGGAGTTGGTTACTTTGCCAACAAAGGTCCATCTAGTCAAGGCTATTGTGTTTCCAGTGGTCATGTATGGATGTGAGAGTTGGGCTGTGAAGAAGGCTGAGCGCCGAAGAATTGATGCTTTTGAACTGTGGTGTTGGAGAAGACTCTTGAGAGTCCCTTGGACTGCAAGATCCAACCAGTCCATTCTGAAGGAGATTAGCTCTGAGATTTCTTTGGAAGGAATGATGCTAAAGCTGGAAGGAATGATGCTAAAGCACCTGATGCGAAGAGTTGACTCATTGAAAAAGACTCTGATGGTGGGAGGTATTGGGGGCAGGAGGAGAAGGGGACGACAGAGGATGAGATGGCTGTATGGCATCACTGACTCGATGGACGTGAGTCTGAGTGAACTCTGGGAGATGGTGATGGACAGGGAGGCCTGGCATGCTGTGATTCATGGGGTCGCAAAAAGTCGGACACGATTGAGCAAATGAACTGAACTGGGAGTTGATGCTGGACAGGGAAGACTGGCATGCTGCAGTCCATGGGGTCACAAAGAGTTGGACATGACTGAGTGACTGAACTGAACTGAACTGAGACTGTAGCCCATCAAGCTCCTCTGTCCATGTAATTCTCCAGGCAAGAATACTGGAGTGGGTTGCCATTTCCTTCTCCAGGGGGATCTTCCCCACCCAGGGATTAAACCTGGGTCTCCTGCATTTCAGGCAGATTCTTTACCATCTGAATCACCAGGGAAGGCAGATGGTAAATGCGTTTGTTGTTGTTGTTCCTCTGTCTCTGGCAAATGCTCTTGGCAAGTGCCAATTTGTAGTTGACATCAGCGAGGAATGAGGAAAAAGGTGCAGCCAAGGAGAGAGCTTTGGGTTGTCCACATGGCATAGAGGTTCTTACCAAATAAGACTAGGAGTTTAGAGTCTTCCATCACAACACAGTCATGTTCTTTAAGGTCATCAATGGCTTGAGAGCCAGAGGCAGCCAGTTGATTTTGAGGTTTTATATGAGATTGAAAGCAACAGTTAGAAATGGATACGGAAAAACAGACTGGTTACAAGTAGGAAAAGGAGTACGTCAAGGCTGTATATTGTCATCCTGCTTGTTTCACTTATATGCAGAGTACATCATGAGAAATGCTGGGCTGGATGAAGCACAAGCTGGAGTCAAGATTGCCGGGAAAAATATCAATAACCTTAGATATGCAGATGACACCACCCTTATGGCAGAAAGTGAAGAACTAAGTAGCCTCTTAATGAAGGTGAAAGAGGAGAGGAAAAAAGTTGGCTTAAAGCTCAACATTCAGAAAACGAAGATCATGGCATCTGGTCCCATCACTTCGTGGCAAATAGATGGGGAAACAGTGGAAACAGTGTCAGACTTTATTTTTCTGGGCTCCAAAATCACTGCAGATGGTGACTGCAGCCATCAAATCAAAAGATGCTTACTCCTTCAGAGGAGAGTTATGGCCAACCTAGACAGCGTATTAAAAAGCAGAGACATTACTTTGTCAACAAAGGTCTGTCTAGTCAAGGCTATGGTTTTTCCTGTGGTCATGTATGGATGTGAGAGTTGGACTGTGAAGAAAGCTGAGCACAGAAGAATTGATGCTTTTGACCTATGGTGTTGGAGAAGACTCTTGAGAGTCCGTTGGACTGCACAGAGATCCAACCAGTCCACCCTAAAGGAGATCAGTCCTGGGTATTCATTGGAAGGACATGCTGAAGCTGAAACTCCAATACTTTGGCCACCTAATGCAAAGAGCTGACTCATTTGAAATGACCCTGATGCTGGGAAAGATTGAGAGCAGGAGGAGAAGGGGATGACAGAGGATGAGATGGTTTCATGGCATCACCGACTCAATGGACATGGGTTTGGGTGGACTCCAGGAGTTAGTGATGGACAGGGAGGCCTGGTGTGCTGCGGTTCATGGGGTGGCAAAGAGTAAGACACGACTGAGGGACTGAACTGATACTGAAATCTATTGATCACTGGGAAATGTGGAGAGAGTCCCAGTCTTGAATCACTGAGGCTTCCTGAGGGATGAATTTTATGCTGCTTTCCAGGGGTAGGGCTCTGTGGCCTCTCAACCTAATAAAATTTAGTTGATAGAGGTCTCTGACTTGACAACCATTTGTAAGTGAATTTAAAGGAATAATATGTGAAACAATGCAACCAAATACAGCAATCAAGAATCTCTTTTATCTAGGATTTCCTTGGTTGTCCAGTGGTTAAGACTCCATGCTCCCAGTACGGAGGGCAAGGGTTTGATCCTTGGCTGGGGAGCTAGGATCCTGCATACACGGCAATTAGGCAAAACAAAAACAAAAACGGGGGGTTGGGTAGAGATTAACATGGAGCTCCCTGGAGCAGCACATGGCAACCCACTCCAGTATTCTTGCCTGGAGAATCCCATGGATAGAGGAGCCTGGCAGGCTACAGTCCATGGGGTTGCAAAGAGTCGCACACGACTGAGTGACTAACACTAACATGGAGCTGGTTAGCTAACTAATTAAGTAACATGTAAATTTCACAGTTTGTTGTGATCCACACAATCAAAGGCTTTGGCATGGTCAATAAAGCAGAAGTAGATGGTTTTCTGAAACTCTCTCGCTTTTTCAATGATTCAACGGATATTGGCAATTTTATCTCTGGTTCCTCTGCCTTTTCTAAATCCAGCTTGAACATCTGGAAGTTTAGGGTTCATGTACAGTTGAAGCCTGGCTTGGAGAATTTTGAGCATTACTTTGCTAGCATGTCAGATGAGTGCAATTGTGCAGTAATTTGAGCATTCATTGGCATTGCCTTTATTTGGGATTGGAATGAAAACTGACCTTTTCCAGTCCTGTGGCCACTGCTTTATTCTTGACCTCTGGTTTCTTGATTATGCCAAAGCCTTTGACTGTGTAGATCACAACACACTGTGGAAAATTCTTAAAGAGATGGGAATACCAGACCATTTGACATGCCTCCTGCCAAACCTATATGCAGGTCAAGAAGAGTTAGAACTGGACATGGAACAACAGAGTGGTTCCAAATTTGGAAAGGAGTATGTCAAGGCTGTATATTGTCACCCTGCTTATTTAACTTAGATGCAGAGTACATCATGAGAAATGCTGGAATGGATGAAGCACAGGCTGGAATCAAGATTACTGGGAGAAATATCAATAACCTCAGATATGCAGATGACACCACCCTTATGGCAGAAAGTGAAGAACTAAAGAGCCTCTTGATAAAAGTGAAAGAGGAGAGTGAAAAATTTGGCTTAAAACTCAATGTTCAGAAAACTAAGATCATGGCATCTGGTCCCATCACTTCGTGGCAAATAGATGGGGAAACAGTGACAGACTTTATTTTGGGGGGCTCCAAAATCACGGCAGATGGTGACTGCAGCATGGAATTAGAAGATGCTTGCTCCTTGGAAGAAAAGTTATGACCAACTTAGACAGCATATTAAAAAGCAAAGACATTACTTTGTCAACAACGGTCCGTCTAGTCAAAGCTATGGTTTTTCCAGTAGTCATGTATGGATGAAAGAGTTAGGCTATAAAGAAAGCTGAGCGCTTTCTTTGAAGAATTGGTGCTTTTGAGCTGTAGTATTGGAGAAGACTCTTGAGAGTCCCTTGGACTGCAAGGAGATCCAGCCATTCCATCCTAAAGGAGATCAGTCCTGAATATTCACTGGAAGGACTGATGTTGAAGTTGAGACTCCAGTACTTTGGCCACCTGATGCGAAGAGCTAATTCATTTGAAAAGACCCTGATGCTGGGAAGGATCGAAGGTGATAGAAGGGGTAGACAAAGGATGAGATGGTTGGATGGCATCACCAACTCGATGGACATGGGTTTGAGCAAGCTCTGGGAGTTAATGATGGACAGGGAAGCCTGGTGTGCTGCAGTCCATGGGGTTGCAAAGAGTTGGACACGACTGAGTGGCTGAACTGAACTGAACATGTTAAATATTGTACCTCTTGCACCTCCCTAACAGGTAAAAGTATGAACTTTGACCTGGTCCAAAGGGTAAATATTCCAAGGACTCAGAAAGAATGCCTAAAACTTGCCATAATAAAGGGCTTACATCTTCCTCTGGTGATGGCCTTGGCACTCAACTCTGTCCTACCCTGTTTGGCTACCATACTCTAGCTTCTGAGTCCAGCTGCAATTAAAATTCTTCGTGATACAAACCTCTCTTTGCCTTTAAAAGCTCTTGACGTTTATTCCCTATCAGGACACCTTTAGTGTGGCTATTTGAATGTGTTCGCAATTGTAACTCTTTGATCCTATGTAAACGTGTCAGGCAACATTATTGCCTCTGGGGTTTATTTAGGTCCACAGCACCCATGACAGACTTTATTATCTGACCATATGGTTTTCCCAATCCCAAAGAAAGGCAATGCCAAGGAGTGCTCAAACTACCGAACAATTGCACTCATCTCACACGCTAGTAAAGTAATGCTCAAAATTCTCCAAGCCAGGCTTCAGCAATATGTGAACCGTGAACTTCCTGATGTTCAAGCTGGTTTTAGAAAAGGCAGAGGAACCAGAGATCAAATTGCCAACATCCGCTGGATCATGGAAAAAGCAAGAGAGTTCCAGAAAAACATCTATTTCTGCTTTATTGACTATGCCAAAGCCTTTGACTGTGTGGATCACAATAAACTATGGAAAATTCTGAAGGAGATGGGAATACCAGACCACCTGATCTGCCTCTTAAGAAATCTGTATGCAGGTCAGGAAGCAACAGTTAGAACTGGTCATGGAACAACAGACTGGTTCCAAATAGGAAAAGGAGTACGTCAAGGCTGCATATTGTCACCATGTTTATTTAACTTATATGCAGAGTACATCATGAGAAATGCTGGACTGGAAGAAACACAAGCTGGAATCAAGATTGCCGGGAGAAATATCAATAACCTCAGATATGCAGATGACACCACTCTTATGGCAGAAAGTGAAGAGGGGCTAAAAGCCTCTTGATGAAAGTGAAAGTGGAGAGTGAAAAGGTTGGCTTAAAGCTCAACATTCAGAAAACGAAGATCATGGCATCTGGTCCCATCACTGCATGGGAAATAGATGGGGAAACAGTGGAAACAGTGTCAGACTTTGTTTTTCTGGGCTCCAAAATCACTGCAGATGGTGACTGCAGCCATGAAATTAAAAGACGCTTACTCCTTGGAAGGAAAGTTATGACCAACCTAGATAGCATATTCAAAAGCAGAGACATTACTTTACCAACAAAGATTCGCCTAGTCAAGGCTATGGTCTTTCCTGTGGTCATGTATGGATGTGAGAGCTGGACTGTGAAGAAGGCTGAGCGCCGAAGAATTGATGCTTTTGAACTGTGGTGTTGGAGAAGACTCTTGAGAGTCCCTTGGACTGCAAGAAGATCCAACCAGTCCATTCTGAAGGAGATCAATCCTGGAATTTCTTTAGAAGGAATGATGCTAAAGCTGAAACTCCAGTATTTTGGCCACCTCATGCGAAGAGTTGACTCATTGAAGACTCTGATGCTGGGAGGGATTGAGGGCAGGAGGAGAAGGGGACGCCAGAGGATGAGATGGCTGGATGGCATCACTGACTCGATGGATGCGAGTCTGAGTGACCTCCGGGAGCTGGTGATGGACAGGGAGGCCTGGCGTGCTGCAATTCATGGGGCCGCAAAGAGTCGAACATGACTGAGCGACTGATCTGATCTGATCTGATGGTTTTCCTGTTAGCCAGTAATGAAAAACACCGAGATATTTTGTTGCATATCAGATCAGATCAGTCGCTCAGTCGTGTCCGACTCTTTGCGACCCCATGAATCACAGCACGCCAGGCCTCCCTATCCATCACCAACTCCCGGAGTTCACTGAGACTCACTCACATCCATCGAGTCAGTGACCCCACCCAACCATCTCATCCTCTGTCATCCCCCTCTCCTCTTTCCCCCAATCCCTCTCAGCATCAGAGTCTTTTCCAATGAGTCAACTCTTCACATGAGGTGGCCAAAGTACTGGAGTTTCAGCTTTAGCATCAGTCCTTCCAAAGAACATCCAGGACTGATCTCCTTCAGAATCCACTGGTTGGATCTCCTTGCAGTCCAAGGGACTCTCAGGAGTCTTCTCTAACACCACAGTTCAAAAGCATCAATTCTTCAGCGCTCAGCCTTCTTCACAGTCCAGCTCTCATATCTGTACATGATCACAGGAAAAACCATAGCCTTGACTGCTAAGCTAAGCTGCTAAGTCACTTCAGTCGTGTCCGACTCTGTGCGACCCCATAGACAGCAGCCCACCAGGCTCCCCCGTCCCTGGGATTCTCCAGGCAAAAACACTGGAGTGGGTTGCCATTTCCTTCTCCCAAGCCTTCCTTCCAAGGAGTAAGCATCTTTTAATTTCATGGCTGCAGTCACCATCTGCAGTGATTTTGGAGCCCAGAAAAATAAAGTCTGACACTGTTTCCACTGTTTCCCCATCTATTTCCCATGAAGTGATGGGACCGGATGCCATGATCTTCGTTTTCTGAATGTTGAGCTTTAAGCCAACTTTTTCACTCTCCTCTTTCACTTTCATCAAGAGGCTCTTTAGTTCCTCTTCGCTTTCTGCCATAAGGGTGGTGTCATCTGCATATCTGAGGTTATTGATATTTCTCCCAGCAATCTTGATTCCAGCTTGTGTTTCTTCCAGCCCAGCATTTCTCATGATGTACTCTGCATATAAGTGAAATAAACAGGGTGACAATATACAACCTTGACGTACTCCTTTTCCTATTTGGAACCAGTCTGTTGTTCCATGTCCAGTTCTAACTGTTGCTTCCTGACCTGCGTACAGATTTTTCAAGAGGCAGATCAGGTGGTCTGGTATTCCCATCTCTCTCAGAATTTTCCACAGTTTATTGTGATCCACACAGTCAAAGGCTTTGGCATAGTCAATAAAGCAGAAATAGATGTTTTTCTGGAACTCTCTTGCTTTTTTGATGATCCAGCGGATGTTGGCAATTTGATCTCTGATTCCTCTGCCTTTTCTAAAACCAGCTTAAACATCAGAAAGTTCACGGTTCACATATTGCTGAAGCCTGGCTTGGAGAATTTTGAGCATTACTTTACTAGCGTGTGAGATGAGTGCAATTGTTCGGTAGTTTGAGCATTCTTTGGCATTGCCTTTCTTTGGGATTGGGATGAAAACTGACCTTTTCCAATCTTGTGGCCACTGCTGAGTTTTCCAAATTTGCTGGCATATTGAGTGCAGCACTTTCACAGCATCATCTTTCAGGATTTGGAGTAGCTCAACTGGAATTCCATCACCTCCACTAGCTTTGTTGATAGTGATGCTTTCTAAGGCCCACTTGACTTCACATTCTAGGATGTCTGGCTCTAGGTCAGTGTTGTTGCATATAATTCCCTATAAATTTTTTTTTTCCTTCAAATCATATTGACTTGATTTTTCTTACTTTAAAATTTCTCCAAGATTTTCATAAAAAGCAATAAAAACTGAGGACTGTGGCTACTCTCAGTCTTTTCACGAGGGAAACGCTTGTTTGCTAAACCTGTATTAACTTTTAGCTGAGAAATGGTAGTTAAATCAGAATTTTGTAAAGATGATACTTAAAGGCTTTCTTGGGTCTACTTTTTAATCTGTACTTTCGTCAGAATACGGTAAGGCGAGACCCGGAGGGTTTTGTAACTCAACCCGGAAGCGAGGGAACTACACTACCCAGAAGACCACGGGCCGGTCAGCCCTGTTCTTCCCACCAATGAAGTCCCCCCAAACTCGGGCTCTTCCGGGATTGTGAAATAGGAGGGGGTGGGATTTCCGGCGTCTTTTTGATGGCGGTCGTTTGACGGCTTTTGCTGCCGACTGCAAAACCGGAGACTAAATAACTGGGTGCAGCCGGCCTTAGAGAAACTGGGAAGAACCCAAGGGGTGCCGTCCACAGTGCACAGGAGTGAGCGGATTTCAGGACACTTTCAGGATTTTCGGCCCAAGTCTCCGCCATTATCTCGCGCGGCTGCTGGCACCACTACTCCCACAGGGTCCTATGGCAACCGACGCGCTGCAGGACCCGGCCCAGGTGACAGTTCCGTCCCCGGATCCTCAAGCCCCCATGAGGGTCTCCTGGTCACGGCGCCGCGGCTTAGGCCCGTCTGCAGAACTTTAGGCCTGCGTGTGTGGCGGTCCCATTTCTGACACGTTGTGTGCTCAAGTGTGGAGTGTTAAAGGCCGTGGGCCCGGCACGTGCCGATCCTTGGAGGCGCACACGAGCCAGAGCATTAGGGAAACTTGGGGTTGGAGTCCTCTGTGCAGAGTCTGAGTGAACTCCGGGAGTTGGTGATGGACAGGGAGGCCTGGCCTGCTGCGATTCATGGGGTCGCAAAGAGTCGGACAGGACTGAGCAACTGAAGTGAACTGAACTGCAGGGACAGGGCATATAAAGAGGAGTCAATCGTCTGGGTCAACTGGGCCGACAGCATTCTGGGAGGCATGGAGGGCTGCGAATAAATTAGGAAGACGTTTGAATTTTAAAGTATTTCAAAGCCAGCTCTGAGGAGTACAGATTGGGGAGGAGAAGATGAGAGTGGAGGCGGGGAGACCTGGGGGAGGCTTCTGAGTTAGAATCCGAAGAGTAAGGTGTTGTATGGACGAGACTGGTGGGTATGGAAGTTGCTGACCTGAAACAAATAGCCTGCCCTGTATTTAGCACACAAAAATGGGCTTAAAAAAATTTTTTTTTTTCCCTCCAGGATCATTCGGGGAATTGCAATTGGGGTGTGTGACTATGGGGGAGCTAACACTTTTATAGAGATTACAAAGGGAAGTTAAAAGGGCAGTAGGCACCAAAGAGCTCATGGCTTTTCATTGGCTGAGTCCTTTCTAGGAAAGAGGAGACTCTTCTTACTTTGGAATACCATTCTTGTCTCTGGTCAGTGAGGGCTCCCCCTTCTAGTGTGCCAACTGTAATTGAGGTTTCTGTTTATTATTAATTTTTTTCCCCCAAAGGAACGTAACAGATAATATTCCTAATAAGCCTTACAGGTAATTGGCACGATTGCCTGGTGAAGTAAATGTGGCTCTGAGCTAAAGACAGAGTAAAGGACAATAAAGACCGCACTGATGTGAGAAGTCAGTTTTAGAGGGGAGAAGAAAAATTGAATTTGAGACATGCTATTTCTGAGATTCCAAAATTGAGGTAATGTAGAGGCTGGTAGAATATATAGTCTGGAATCGAGGAAGGAGGTCACTGGCTCAAGGATGTCCTTGTGGTGACACCTAAGTCTGGATCTCAAATTTAGGTGGGAAAATTTTTTTCATTTTCCTGTGAAAGGGGACCTGAGTTGAAAGAAGAGGTGGGGCTGGAGGGCAGAGTGGGTAGGACTTTCAGATGCTGCCTGAAAATGGGAGGGTCTTGAGGCTCTAGGGCTTTCTAAGAAAGCAAGGGTGGGTATAAGGAGTAAAGAATTTTGGCTGGGAAGGAGGTGGAGAAGGAGGGGTGAGGTTGTGTACATTGACTGTGATGAATACTCAGCCAGCTGACTGTCTATTCCTTTTGGAGCCACAAAAATTGAGCGATGCTGACCAGTCAGTCTTAGGTTCAGTCAAGGGCACAGGTGCCTCAGCTCTTCCAGGAAACTACAAGGTTAAAAATGTATAGATTTAACAAGTTAATATTGTATGAGCAAGTACTAACTATTTAAAATGAGAATGAATATCTGTGCTATAATAATATACATATGTTTAGGTTTTATCTTGGGCTCCTTGGAATTTCCTAGCTTTAGGACTATTCTTTGTTACAACTTGCCCCTGTTTTGTACAGGCGTTTATTTATAATTGAGGTGACTTAGGATTGGACTGGTCACCAGGAAATAAGGAGAATAGAAGGTTAAATTCTCAGCCCCATGTGGAAGTTCCCAAGAATCAGAGGGGAACTGGAGAGTATGTATAAAAATTACTGAGGAATGAAATTCAAGGAGCCTCAAGATCGCTGAACACCTTGAAACGATGGAAGTCCTGGAAGGGTGGTATGTACTGAAAGGGTCTAAAACCCCTTCCTGCCCTGCACCCCCACTACCTAGACCGACACATCCCTTCCATTGGGCTGTTTTAAGTTATATCCATTACAGTAAGCCAGAAGTAAGAAAAGTATTTTCCTAACTTTCATGGGCTATTTGACCAAATTATCAATACTGACGGGTTCAGGGGAATCCCTGAATTTGTAGCCGGTGGATCAGAAGTACTGGTAGCCTGGGGGCCAGGGATTGGAACTGGCTTCTCAGAAGAGGGCAATTTATGGGACTGAACTCTTAAACTTATGGTCACGTATTTTAGGGAGTGTAATAATAGGAGTGAATTCTATCATGAAATCAAATAATTGGTGGTGGAAAAGGGATACTTTGTCTCAGAAAGCCTTGAAAGACATGTAAGGAAATCCTGATTAAAAAAAAAAAAATTATAGAAATCTTAATCCTGTGTTATGTCGTAGTGAATCTTAGCCTGGGAGAGGTTAATAATGCATTTGATGTTTACACAACATTAGGAGATAGACCTCTTAAGTGTTGCCCTTTTACACCTGAAGACACTGAGACTCAAGGAGGTTGAGTCTTTATCAAAGACTGAGTTGTCAGGTTATAGCTCTGAGGTCAGAGGTCAGCCTGAGGTGACTCATCTGCAGGAAAGGGAAGGGAGGACACGGTTGAGCCTTTCCATCCTCACCAAGATGACCCTGATCACAGATCCTTGCTCTTTTTACAGGTTCCCATGGTAGCAGCAACCTTTATGGTCCCTGGACAGGTAAGTGGAAGAAGCCCCAGTACCTTTCCTGACGTCATCCCACCCCTGGTATTGACACACAGATACAGGAGACACAGTTATCCTGGGGTTGTTGGGCTTTAGTTCTGGCCCTGGGGTCACCTCAGGCACAGGACCTGTGAAGTGGTACTGAGGTGGTCTCCTGTATCCACTGGAGAAGGTGAGGTGGTGAGATATTCCTGGGACTGGAGCCAGCCTGTCTGTGTGCCTGGAGGTGAGACCAAGTGGGGCATGTCCAGCAAACTGCAGGACCCAGAACGTGGGTGGATAAAGACAGCAGAGCCTTTCCTGGGGTGGCAGCCTGAGGAGCTGGATGATTTTCTGCTGTACAGGATGAGAGACAGTCGTCTGACATGACACCACGACGTTTGCCTTTCGGTGAGAGTAGGGACACTGTGTCTGAGATGGGAAGTGAGAAGTAGGAGTGATGGGACTTCCTTCGTGGTCCAGGGGCTAAGACTCTGTGCTCCCAATGTAGGGGGCCCAGGGTTCGATCCCTGGTCAGGGAACTAGATCCCACATGCCACAAATAAGAGCTGGTGCAGCCAACAAAAAGTAGGAGTCATGAGAAGGACTGTCCAGAATTACATATCCTTGTGCTGAGTGTGAGATGTGGCAGGGGTGTCTCACAGGAGGTGTCAGGTGTACAACTAGACACACATCCGGAGATCAGGTTGGGGCAGGGTCCAGGTGTGAAGATACTCTGGAGCAGGTGGACAGCAGGTGGACCATGTCAGATTCCAGGCCCTAAGGTCACAGTGTTGGCACCATGAAGCTTGGGGTGGGTGGGGAGGGTGTTTTGGTTACAGAAGCCGCTGTGAACTTGTGTCCCCCTCCTGACAGGGCCATGTGACCTTTGAGGATGTGGCTGTGTCCTTCTCCCAGGAGGAGTGGGGGCTCCTCGGCGAGGCTCAGAGACTCCTATACTATGACGTCATGCTGGAGAACCTGTCCCTGATAGCCTCCCTGGGTAAGAACTGCGTCCACACACACCGCTGGTGCTGGGCTCGGCCCTTCTCTCTGCATGGCTCACTCCAGCCTTCCCAGCCTGGGCCATGGACACTGACTGCTTCCTTCCCTGGCTTCCTGGCATTTGAGCTTTGTGCCCCAACCTGTGCATGTCTAGTCCTGTATCACATGCCCTGATGCCTTTCACAGAAGAGTCTGGTCTTGGAGGCTTGTTAACTGTCTGTCCACTTCCAGTTTGCTTTGCCATAGCTTGTGTGTTGACTGTTCTGCTGAGTGGAAGATCTGTGTCACAGGTTTTAACCCTTTTTGTGTGCACTGCCTGTCTCAGGAATTAGAGACATGTGGTCAGCATTTATGGTCAACACTAGATTATTTTTAGGAGACTACTCAAGGTTCTAGTACTATATATATATATATATATATATATTTTTTTTTTTTTTTTTTTTTTTTTTTCTGGTCTGTCGTTGGTTGATTGACCCTAGGCCAGTGTTTCTCATAATGGCCCCATTTTCCCTTCAGGCCTTTGATCTAGTAAGTTCCACAGTCACCCAACCTGACCTGGGGATTGAGGTGACCCTGGGTGCCTGAGGAGGCAGACACTTCTCTAGTCATTCGAAGACAGTTACCGGATCCTGGGCCTGGTGAGCAGGGGCTGTAGGACCACACATCATAGGTCATTTCTAATCCCTCCAGGGAAATGTCCTTTGCTCACTAGTGTTTCATTGCCCAGACTCATCATGGTCATACTCTTTTCTTTCTTTTCCTCCCTGTTTTGACACTTGGCCCACTTATCCTTTCACTGTGACTTCTCGCCTCTCTCTGTCTTCTACCTTAGTGTCCTCCACATCTCCCCTTTCCCTCCCTCTTTGAAACGTTCTCCAGTATTATGTGTTTAGTAGATCTTATATGGTTAATGTATTTTTAAAGTTGCATGTTTACTTGTATGGTATTTGAACACCAAGATAACAGGTATAATTGCATTTTCCTGGATTAGGACACACATTCTACAGAGCCGACACTTGTCTCCACCAGAAAACCCTGCTGACTGCCACTGGCCAAGGACTAAGTTGTTCCAGCGTCTCCTCCTGGCACAGCTCCATATCCCGTGTTCTCCTTGGTTTGAAACATTTCTATTTTTGTGACCACCAGGGGCCAAGAAATGCATAGTATCCCCTTCTACCACTTGACCCTTCCTACTTTGTTTTGAACACAAACCCATGGGCTCATTCCTACATGTGTCCTTCCCCACCAGAGTCTCCATACACTTTATCAGCATTTTTTATGGTTTTAGGTTGTTGGCGTGGAGGAGATACCGAAGAGGCCGGTTCTGACCAATGTGTTTCTGTAGAACAAGTGACACGAGACAGGAATCCACAGGTGGACTCATGTATCCTGAAGGCTGTCACTTCCACTGACATGTGTGCCCTGGTGGAGAAAACCCTGCCCTCTTCTGGGGCTTCTGGGAAAATACTCACTTCTCACTTGCAGCAGTGCCAGACACAGCTAAGTGGAGACAAACGTCTCAGGAGGGATGAGAATGGGGCCTTGCTCGTGACAAGCTGCAAGATCTTTATACCTGACACTGTGTTCACATGTGGAGAGGTTGAGGAGGATTTCCTTGGTAGCCTTGGCTTTCTCCAGCACCAGCCCTCCCACAATGGAGAGCATCCAAACAGAAGCAGGCAGAGCAGGGGGGCTCTCACCCTGGGCAAGGGCATTACAAGTGCAGCGAATGTGGCAAAGCCTTCAGTAAAAAGTACAAATTCACAGAGCACCTGAGAGTTCACACTGGAGAAAAACCATACAAGTGCAATGACTGCGGGAAATTCTTTAGACTCCGGGGGGTCTCTCTCATCATCGGAGAGTTCACACAGGAGAAAAGCCTTTCGATTGCAGTAAATGTGGGAAAGTCTTCATCTACAAATGTAAGCTTGTTCAGCACCAAAGAGTCCACACTGGAGAAAGACCCTATGAGTGTCAGGAATGTGGGAAAGCCTATGCCCGCAAGGATTCACTTGTCCAGCACCAAAAAGTCCACACTGGAGAGAAACCTCATAAGTGCAGTGAATGTGGGAAGCTCTTCCTGTACAGAAATAAACTCCTTGTTCACCAGAGAATCCACACTGGAGAAAAGCCTTTTAAGTGCACTGAATGTGGGAAGTCCTTTAGTTACAAAACAAGTCTTATTATCCACCAGAGAACTCACACTGGAGAAAGGCCTTATATGTGTGGTGAGTGTGGGAAAGCTTATGTCAACAAAAAGAGTCTTATTGTCCACCAGAGAATCCACAGTGGAGAAAAAGTTTATGCCTGTAAGAAATGTGGGAATTTGTTTATGAGCAGCTTTGCCCTCAACAAACACCAGAATGTTCACACCTCACAGAGGCGTTATGAGTGCAGTGAATGTGGGAAAGGGTTCAAGAGGAAAATCACACTCGATGAGCACCAGAGAATCCACACTGGAGAAAGACCCTATGTGTGCAATGAATGTGGAAAAGCCTTCAAGCTGAAGAACACACTAATTAGCCACCAAAACGTCCACACTAGAGCAAAGCCTTTCCAGTGCAGTGAATGTGGGAAGCCCTACAGTAACAAAACAAGTCTTATTGTCCATGAGAGGATCCACACTGGAGTGAAGCCTTTTCAGTGCAATGAGTGTGGGAAGCCTTACAGTTACAAAACAAGTCTAATTGTCCACCAGAGAACCCACAATGGAGAAAGGCCTTATGCGTGTAGTTCTTTGTACACAGCTCCAAGGTCATGATCCAGTGTGTATGTGTGTGTGTGTGTGTGCGTGCGCATTCAGTCACTATCATGTCCAACTGTTTGCAACCCTGTGAACTATAGCCTGCCAGGGTCCTCTGTCCATGGGACTCTCCAGGCAAGACTATTGGATTGGGTTGCCATTTCCTACTCCATGGGATCTTCTGGCCCAAGGGATTGAACCCATGCCTCTTGCATTGGCAGGCGGACTCTTTACCACTGCACCACCAATGTTCACACTGGAGAAATGCCTTCTGGACTCATGGTTTCCTTCACTTGAGTTAATATCTAGTAGCACAACTCCTTGTCATAGAGTAAGTGAATGTTAAACTCATGTAGGGTCAGTCCAACTCTTCTAAAAGTGGTGGGGTCCTTTTATAGTCTCATCAGAAGCACCATAAGCCAAGTTCCTGTTCTTTACATTCTTACTTGGTATGTTCAGGCTTTCCATTTTAGTGATACCATAGTTGCATAGTGGGACCAAGTGATTTTAATTTGCATTTCTCTAATGATATGATGCCAAGTGGTCTTCCATGTGTTGATCTCCAACCACATATCATTCTTGAAATTTCTGTTCATATAACTTGTTCTAATTACTGAGTTTTGACATTTTGTCATTGCTTACTGATTAAGGTACTCTAATGGAAATACTTAGCAATGCAATCTTCAAGAATTGGTTTTCTCTTTTCAATCACTTATCCAGAGAAAAAGTTTTTAATTTTATTGTAGTCTAATTTGTTCATTTATTCTCTTTACTTTTTCCCTTGCTTCCTCCTGTAACTTTTATGGTTTGGGGTTTCTACTGATGTAAGGGAATTATTTTCAGTTAATTGTGGAGATTATTTTTTAAAATATGGACACCCAATTCCTGCCATGATAGTAATTTAAAGATTATACTTTCCCCTCTGAATTGCTTTAGTACTTCATTGAAGGTCAATCATTTATGTATGTTTATTTTTGGAATTTCTATTTTGTTGCATTTACCTACTTTATTTATGCCAGTATTTTCATGTATTGACTAATTTGTTTTCATAATATGTCTTGAAATCAAAGTTGTGTACTCTTTTGACTTCCTTTTTTTTTTTCCTTCAAATTCTTCATAGCCATTCTTGGATCTTTGCTTTTCATATGAAGTTTAGAATCCACCTTCTAGTTTATATAGTACTCATATGAAGTTTAGAATCCACCTTCTAGTTTATACAGTACAAAAATCCTACTAGGAGTTTGACTGGGATTGCATTGATTTGTTTTAATTTTTGATTTTTGGCCATGCTGTGTGGCTTACAGGATCTAGAGTCCCTCAACCGGGGCAATGGCAGAGTTCTAACCAGTGGACCATCAGGACATTTCCTTAATTTTCAATTTAGGAAGAAATACTGAGCGTCCCAATCCATAAACATGATACATCTCCTTTTATTTAGGTCTTAATTTTTGTTAACAGTGTTTTTAGATTTCTTTCTATTGGTCTTGCATATGTGTTTTCTAAATCTGGTAGTACTGTGAATGGGAATTAAATTTTTTTTTCTTTGTGAATGGTACACCGAGAGAGATATCACACTGCAGATAGAAGCAATCCTTCTTAATCATTTTATAAATAACGTCTACAAAAATTATTATAAATACTGTATTTTTGAACAATTATTAAAATATTCCTATTAGCATAAAATAAGGACAGCTGCTCATTGTTCTCAATTCAGCCTTATCCTGGAGTTCCAATTTCATTATAAGGCAAAATAATAAATATGAAGCAATAGGAAATGAGGAAATAAACCATCTATAGTATGTCCTTAGTTTTCATCTTCACTAGTAGTCCAAATATGGACACTCAATTTAATGACTGGACTCATCATAAACTCCTTATTATTATTTTTTTTATCACCCATTTGCTGCCCTTACTTCCTTAGGAACCATCACCTTCTATGACACTATGCAACTTAAATAGAAGAACTGCATATTGTATTTTTCTATCAAATACTAAATTCCAGCAGGGAAATATGTATTTAAATGTTGTGCATTGACATATACCATGTTTCTAGAAACATGTCTGAAACTCCTAGGATATATATTAATGTCTTGAAATATAGAACAAATTGAAAATACATACTTATTCATTTGTACAACTGTGGATATGCTTTCTAACTCTCCTCACTCTGCTTTTTCCTTCTGTTCCCTGCCCTCAGTGCTGAGTTATGGGAAGAAATCATGTTCTGCAAAAAGCCTTTAAATCAATTAAAAAATCCCCAGTAGGCATTTTCCTTCCCTCACTGATTAGAACTCAAGTTTTCCCGCCCCCCCCCATACAGTCCCATGGGATTTTCATTATTCCAAAACCCAGTTTCCCACCATCAATTTCTTCCACTCCTGACAGATATCTATCACACGAAGCATTTTCCATAGCTCTTGGTAGTTACACAGCCCCATTTTTCAGAGTTTGCCTCCATGCCCTACACAAACAACTGTTGGTACACTTACAGGTGATCACTTTGCCAGGGCCAGATCACATCATAGGGGGTCTAGACCTTTATCTCAGGCTTCCGTGCCCTCACTGCAGACACACAGAGGTTGCCATGGCAGACCTTGTCCTGGGAGCAAACACATTTGGTAAGTATCTCTTCATTTCAGGTATCTGATTCTTAGAAGATGTTTATCTCAGAAAACTCAAGATTAACTGTTCTTTAAATTTTACTTACTGAGGTTCAGTTCAGTTACTCAGTCGTGTCCGACTCTTTGTGACCCCATGAATCGCAGCACGCCAGGCCTCCCTGTCCATCACCAACACCCGGAGGTCACTCAGACTCACATCCATCAAGTCAGTGATGCCATCCAGCCATCTCATCCTCTGTTGTCCCCTTCTCCTCCTGCACCCAATCCCTCCCAGCATCAGTCTTTTCCAATGAGTCAACACTTCGCATGAGGTGGCCAAAGTACTGGAGTTTCAGCTTTAGCATCATTCCTTCCAAAGAAATCCCAGGGCTGATCTCCTTCAGAATGGACCGGTTGGATCTTTGCAGTCCAAGGCACTCTCAAGAGTCTTCTCCAACACCACAGTTCAAAAGCATCAATTCTTTGGCGCTCAGCTTTCTTCACAATCCAACTCTCACATCCATATATGGCCACCAGAAAAACCATAGCCTCGACTAGACAGACCTTTGTTGGCAAAGTAATGTCTCTGCTTTTGAATATGCTATCTAGGTTGGTCACAACTTTTCTTCCAAGGAGTAAACGTCTTTTAATTTCATGGCTGCAGTCACCATCTGCAGTGATTTTGGAGCTCCCCCCAAATAAAAGAGAAACACCTTAGATAGATCATATCTATGGATACATATAGATACAGACAGGCAAGAACAAATCCATAAAAACAGGAAAGGCATTTGCTGAGGAAACCAGAGGCAAGTTGCCCTTCATCAAGGTGCTTCAGGAGTGACACCTCCCCCTCTCCTCTACATAAGGTGACAGTGAAAATGTTAGTTGTTCAGTTGTATCTGACTCTTTGCAACCCTAAGGATTGTAGCCTGCCAGACTCATCTCCTTGGGATTCTCCAGGCAACAATACTGGAGTGGGTTGCCATTCCCTTCTCCAGGGGATCTTCCCAATTTAGGAATTGAGCCCAAGTCTCCTGAATTGTAGGCAGATTACTGAGTCATGAGGGAAGCTGTCAAGATGAGGTAGGTTGTAAGTAAAAGATGAAGATGAGCTCCCAGTCTAGGTCAACACCTAGGTTCTGTGTGCATATGTGCTTAGTTGCTTTAGTCGTGTCCAACTCTTTATGATCCCATGGACGGTAGCTCACCAGGCTCCTCTGTCCATGGGATCCTCCAGGCAAGAATACTGGAGTGGGTTTCCATGCCTTCCTCCAGGGCATCTTCCCGACCAGGATTGAACCCACATCTCCTGCGTTGCAGGCAGATTCTTTACAACCGAGCCATTTGGGAAGTCCTAGGGTCTGTGTAGTATCTGTTGATTGGGGCATGTTGTGTTACAGAGCCTTTAATGATGTGTCTCTAAATTTCTAGCCTTAGTGGAAGGCTGTTCATTGCATCTCAAGTACATGGATGTTCTCTTTCTCATAATAATCAACACTCTATCCTCCTGGGGGCTCAGCTTCCATTCCTTACCTGTAAAAATGGATCCATTCTTCTGTCATCTATCCATCATCTACTTATATATCTATCTCCTATTAAATCTATCATCTACCTACATGCACACATGCTCAGTTGCTCAGTCGTGTCCAACACTTTTGCGACCCCATGGACTGTAACTCGCCAGGCTCCTTCTGTCCTTCAGATTCTCCAGGCAAGAATACCTAGGAGTGGGTTGCCATTTCCTTCTCCAGGGAATCTTCCCAACCCAGTGATTGAATCCTGGTCTCCTGCATTGGCAGGCGGATTCTTTACCACTGAACCACCTGGGAAACCCTCTTAAATATCTATCACATATTTATCTCTATCATCGGCCTTACTCTGGTTTCATCTCAATAAATCCCATCTATAATTTTTTTAAACAGAAAAATTGGGGCCAGACATTTTAGAAGAATGGCATCACCCTACACTCAATGAGAAGGGGGCATTTAGATTCGAACCTTTCTGTCTCCACAGAACCTGTATGATCAGGGGAAGTTATCAGTCATTACTGCCTGTGACCCCCTAGAGGTCATTAAGAGTGGAGCGATCCATAACCTCAGCAATGTCACAGTTGTCAGACTCAGGTTTATGCAAACGCCCTAATTTCCGCAGTAAATTCTACTGACATGTCTTTGTTATTTCACTTCATTTTGGGACTCTTATCAAGATTCCTGGTTCTTTCCTTTGTCCCTTATTTTGATTTGTTTTCTACTTTTGTAACTTATTTTCATCACACTGGTTATATTTCCTACAACCTTAAGTAGTATTATAAAAATCAGGTTTACTATGAATATTCTGAAGAAACCACTTGAGTATAAACTGGGTAATGAGATTGATACACTGCACTCTTCCCTCACCAAGTCCCCAACCCAGGAAGGAACATTGCTCAAAACTGGTGAGGATCCCTCCAGACAGAAATGACTTCACACAAATGTTCAGTAAGAACTGAGAACAGCCCCTGGTTGACAGTGCGGAGTGGACTTCTCCTGTGTATTCCCTGTCACACATCCTGACTGATGTCCAGTTGCACACTTTCACCAGTCAGGACTCGTGTCCATACAGGTTCATACATGTTTATCAAGCTTGAGTTTTCTTCCATAAAATCATGAACAACTTGAGTTACATAATCTATCATGATGAGAATAATGAAAATATAGCTGCAAAATAATAAATGTAGATGTTACTTCTTTTAATCCAAAATAAAAGAGTATGACTTTCAGATTTGATTTAAAAAAATGTTGACATAAAGGTGTTGATTCAAGGACTTCCCTGGTGGCGCAGTGTATGAGAATCCGCCTGCTAATGCAGGGGACACAGGTTTGATGCCTAGTTTGGGAGGATTTCACATGTTGAGGAATAACTAAGCCTGTGTGCCACAACAACTAAGCCAGAGCTCTAGAACCCGTGAGCTGCAACTACTGAGTCAGAGCGCTACAATTAATGAAGCCCACATGCCCTAGAGCTCCTGCTCTTCAAGAAAAGAGGCCCGTGCACCACAACTAGAGTAGCCCCTGCCTGCAGGCGTGAGAGAAAGCCTGCGCACAGCAACAAAGACCCAGCATAACCAAAAATAATAAATTATAAATTTTTAAAAAGGGGTTGATTCAAATGAGTGAAAGCACAGAGTCCTAACCACTGGACCATGAGGGAATTCCTCCTCCCTTGGATTTTTTCCGGTCCCATCACTTCATGGGAAATAGATGGGGAAACAGTGGAAACAGTGTCAGACTTTATTTTTCTGGGCTCCAAAATCACTACAGATGGTGACTGCAGCCATGAAATTAAAAGACACTTACTCCTTGGAAGGAAAGTTATGACCAACCTAGATCACATATTCAAAAGCAGAGACATCACTTTGCCAACAAAGGTTCGCCTAGTCAAGGCTATGGTTTTTCCAGTGGTCATGTATGGATGTGAGAGTTGGACTGTGAAGAAGGCTGAGCACCGAAGAATTGAGCTTTTGAACTGTGGTGTTGGAGAGGACTCTTGAGAGTCCCTTGGACTGCAAGGAGATCCAACCAGTGGATTCTGAAGGAGATCAGCCCTCGGATTTCTTTGGAAGGAATGATGCTAAAGCTGAAACTCCAGTACTTTGGCCACTTCATGCGAAGAGTTGACTCATTGGAGAAGACTCTGATGCTGGGAGGGATTGAGGGTAAGAGGAGAAGGGGACGCCAGAGGATGAGATGGCTGGATGGCATCACTGACTCAATGGATGTGAGTCTGAGTGACCTCTGGGAGTTGGTGATGGACAGGGAGGCCTGGCGTGCTTTGATTCATGGGGTCGCAAAGAGTCAGATACGACTGAGTAACTGATCTGATCTGGAGTTTTTAAATGGAAATATTTATGGTGAAAATCAGTGATTCACATGCTGAGTGTGTACTTTACCCAGTTTCCCTAACAGTAAGACTATATTATGATATCACAACAGTGGTATTGACTTTGTTACTATCACCTGAACTTATTCAGATTCCCCTAGTTATATTTGTACTCAAGTGTGTGTGTGTTTATTCCTCAGGGTTTTTATTTTTATTTCTTGGCCACACCACATGGACATAGGATCTTAAGTTCCCTGACCAGGGATCAAACCAATGCCCTCTACAGTGCAAGTCAGAGTCTTAACCACTGGACTGCCAGGGAAGTCCCTCCTCCAGGTTATAAAGCCTTGTTTCTTTGTCATAGATGTGCCATCAATATAACATACAGTCTCTCTCACTTTTTCTTCAATTTTACTATTGATTTTATGGATTTTTAAATTCTATTTTGATTGAATGCTGTTTAAACATTATAGAAAACACTTAAATTTCTACAAACTCAAAACTATAACATAAGAAAATGTGATAACTTACATTCCTGTCTTTCCAAATTGTTAAATCTCTGTCCTATATATTTTTACTTCTACATGACTCAAAAAACATGGTATACTTTGTACACTGCTCTAGACTACAGTTTTGCACTTAAGAATATATCCTAGGAACTTTCCTGGCAGTCAAGTGGGTAAGATGTTACACTGCCACTGCAGGGGGCACAGGTTCAAACCCTGACTGGTGAACAAAGATCCCCTAGGCCATGCAGCATGGCCAAAAAAGAAAATCCACAAATAAGTGATATCCTACTGAATTTGTCTTTCTGTGTCTGACTTATTTCACTAAGCATAATACTCTCCAAGTCTATCCATGTTGTTGTGAATGGAAATTTTTCATTGTTTTTGATGGCTGAATAGTATTCACTTTTACTTTCTGTATTCCACTGTTTATGTTTTTTTTTTTTTTTTGGTAGATCCCATAAAATTTTCTCCATAGATCAATTTTCAGTTCAGTCACTCGGTTGTGTCCAACTCTTTGCCGACCCCATGAACTGCAGCATGCCAGGCTTCCCTGTCCATCACCAACTCCCAGAGTTTACCCAATCTCATCTCCATTGGGTCAGTGATGGCATCCAACCATCTCACCCTCTGTCGTCCCCTTCTCCTCCTGCCCTCAATCTTTCCCAGCATCAGGGTCTTTTCAAATGAATCAACTCTTTGCATCAGGTGGCCAAAGTATTAGAGTTTCAGCTTCAACATCAGTCCTTCCAATGAACACTCAGGACTGATTTCCTTTAGGATGGACTGGTTGGATCTCCTTGCAGCCCAGGGGATTCTCAAGAGTCTTCTCCAACACCACAGTTCAAAAGCATCAATCCTTCAGCGCTCAGCTTTCTTCATAGTCCAATGCTCACATCCATACAGGACTACTGGAAAAACCATAGCTTTGGCTAGATGGAGCTTTGTTGACAAAGTAATGTCTCTGCTTTATAATATGCTGTCTAGGTTGGTCATAACTTTTCTTCCAAGGAGTGTCTTTTAATTTCATGGCCTTAGTCACCATTTGCAGTGATTTTGGAGCCCAGAAAAATAAAGTCTGACACTGTTTCCCCACCTATTTGCCATGAAGTGATGGGACCAGATGCCATGATCTTAGTTTTCAGAATGTTGAGCTTTAAGCCAAACTTTTCACTCTCCTTTTTCAGTTTCATCAAGAGGCTCTTTAGTTCTTCATTTTCTGCCATAAGGGTGGTGTCATCTGCATATCTGAGGTTATTGATATTTCTCCCAGCAATCTTGATTCCAGCGTTTGCTTCTTTCAGCCCAGCTAGATCAATTAGATCAATTTTATTTTGTGCTTAACAAGGAGTAATTTTATTTCTTTTTATTGCCTAATTATGGTGACTATAACCTACATCTCAATATTAAATAGATGTCTAGTTACCTCCGGGAGTTGGTGATAGACAGGGAGGCCTGGCGTGCTGCAGTTCATGGGGTCGCAAAGAGTCGGACACGACTGAGCGACTGATCTGATCTGATCTGACTGAATCCAAGTCTTGTTTAATTTGCCTTACTTTTCTACTTTCTTTTTTCCCCCCTACTTACTTAAGGGACAATATACCATTAAGTTGAGGCCATATTTTTTGAATATGTATTTGATCTATGAATTTAAAAATTATAAATACAAAATATAGGTGCTTAGTCCATTAAAAAAAAAAGTTTCACAGCAAAAGCTAGACTGGTGTTTGAATAACATCTAGATGTCATACACCTAGTCAAGTTGAATATAAAATTAGTCATCACAAGTCCACCTCTTGTCAATTTGGCACCCACAGAAACTCAAACCATTCCTATCCTCCAAATAAAGACAACAAGGTCATACTTCCACCTAACATGATACAACTATCCTATGTACAACAGAAAATACACTAATATTTTCTACAGAAAGGATGCAGATTCCTTGGGTGATGGTCACTCTTCTGCTTGATGTCCTAAAACCAAATACTATGATATATGAGGACCTGCCTGGTTGTCCAGTGGTTAAGACTTCACCTTCCAATGATGTGGGTTCAATGCATGATCAGGAAGCTAAGATTTCACATGCCTAGTGGCCAAAATACCAAAGCATAAAACAGAAGCAAATAGTATACATTTAATGATATATAGTGAATAAATATTAAGATGTTAAGTCAGCTTTTTTTTTTTTTTTTTTGGCTGTGCTAGGAAGGAATGATGCTAAAGCTGACACTCCAGTACTTTGGCCACCTCATGTGAAGAGCTGACTCATTGGAGAAGACTCTGATGCTGGGAGGGATTGGGGGCAGGAGGAGAAGGGGAGAACAGAGGATGAGATGGCTGGATGGCATCACCGACTCGATGGACGTGAGTCTGAGTGAACTCTGGGAGTTGGTGATAGACAGGGAGGCCTGGCGTGCTGTGATTCATTGGGTTGCAGAGTCGGACACGACTGAGTGACTGAACTGAACTGAACTAGGTGACTTACAGGATTAGCTCCCTAACCAGGGATTGAACCTGGGTCACTGCAGTGAAAATGCAGAATCCTAACCACTGAAATATCAGGAACTACCCAACACTACTTTTGTTATATAAGCGGATGAAAGAAGGAAGAGAAAGATATTGAATATACACACATATTCACGGCAAAAGGAGGAAGAGATCCTTATGACATTACAGGTCATTATCCTCATGTCTATATGGTCACATAACCACAGCTAGTATGTATCTCTTCTGCTACCCATTCCAAATTCCTTTGGTCCTCAGTACCACTTCAGATATTCCTTTTTTATTTCCTAGTAGGTGGCCAATCATTCATTCCTGAAGGGTCTGGGCTATTAGTTGTCCTGCCTAAATAAGGCTGTTATAGTTCTCATTCGGAGAAGGCAATGGCACCCCACTCCAGTACTCTTGCCTGGAAATCCCACGGATGGAGGAGCCTGGTAGGCTGCAGTCCATGGGGTCGCTAGGTCAGACATGACTGAGCGACTTCACTTTCTCTTTTCACTTTCATGCACTGGAGAAGGAAATGGCAACCCACTCCAGTGTTCTTGCCTGGAGAATCCCAGGGACGGGGAAGCCTGGTGGGCTGCCGTCTATGGGGTCACACAGAGTCGGACACGACTGAAGTGACTTAGCATAGCATAGCATAGCATAGTTCTCATTGACTTTAATCATGGGTCACAATAAGACATCTTCAGGGACCTCTGCATTCCAGACACACACTTCCTTTGTGCAAGTAGCAGTGGGAAATATAGTCCAATTTGCTCCTGGTATCAGACTGAGCCACCAGAGCCAGCACAGTAACTCTCTCCCTGTAGATTCAGAAGTTTGAGGAGCACAAAGTGGCGGATTGGCAGGGTCACCTTCCAGGACAACGGAGTCGTTCTTTTGCAGCAGTAGAAGCCCAACTCCCATTAGAATGAAGACCTCTACACAATCAGCACTTCGTGGGGATGGAAAGCAAGTGTCCCCTAGTGCCTCACTGTGGATAACTGTCAGTGGTGCCACTCACGTGTTTGCCACTTGATTCCACGCTAGGGGACAAAGAGTCTGAACTGTCATTTGACGATTCCAAGCATATACGGCCTCCTGAGAAATCTCTTCCTGGCCCTTCAAGGACTGCCCCACGCAACCCACCGGGGCCCCCGGACACATGTAAGGGTCATGCCAACCAGGGGGCCTCTGTGCTGGTCAGGGAGGTCCCTTGTGGCACTGATGACAAATGCCATGAGGATCTGCCTGCCCCCTGCCCCCTTCTGAGAATAGCCCTGCTAACTGAGCTGTGAGGACAGATGAGCCCACCAGGTTGGGTCAGTCAGCTTCCTGGCAGAGGAGTCAAGAACACGGACCTCAGACTGAGCCTGAGGATGCTGAGTGCGGGGATGAGGGCTGGTGTTCAGAGGGACACTGCTTCTATCCCTCTGATCCCTGCTACATACACAGATCAGGCAGGAGGAGGAGGGGCCAGCAAAGTGCAGGGCCCGTGGGGAGCAGGAAAGGTGACTCCTGTGACCTTCTGATCAGCCAGAAAGCAGGAGGAGGCTGTGGTCCCCACAGGTCTAAGAGCTGAGCACGTACCCAGGGAGATCAGGAGCCCGCAGGTCTCCAGCATCACCTCCCGGAACAGGGTCCTCTGGTCCAGGTCATGTTGTCCCCACTCCTCCCGGGTTAAGGTCACGGCCACATCCTTGAAGGTCACCACCACCTGCAGAGTCAAACACAGCAACATTGGTGATGTGCACTTGGGTGGGATCAAGCCTGTCACTGTGTTGCTGGTAAAGGTGCAGAGACCCAGGCCTGAATCATGAGGCCTGCTGATGGCCAAGTTCTGTGCTGGGTTCAAGGGGGAAGCAGATGCAGCCTTGGGACATTTGTGGCTGAGAGGAAAGCCTCAGGTGAAGGAGGCCACAGGAGATGACACAGACAGTGGTGTTCCACGAGGTCCGGGGGGCAGAGGTAAGTGCTCTGGGAAAAATGCTCAAGATGTAATTCCAGCAATGGCCACAGCAGCGACAGCACCTGAGCTGCCCTCACCCTGTCTGAGCGCCTGCCCAGGCCGAGGGCTTCACACGCTGATGTTCAAGTGACTGCAGATCCCTTGCTCTGGGCCAGAGATCCGGGGTTCAAATGAAGAGTGTGAGGTCTGACACTTGCCGGCAGTGTGACCGTAGGCACAACATCTCATCATTTCTCCAAGCATCAGTGTCACCATCAATACTATGCTCCTTCCCACTGTGCCGTGATTCTGAGAACTAAAGAGAAAATAACATGTTCACACACCAGATGCGGGAGGGCTGGCACAGTGAAGGGTGCCATGTCCTTTTTGACTTTTACTAATCCCCCCACTTGGCCCACGAGGTAAAGGCCATCATCAACTCTATGTCTCAGGCAGAGGCCTGAGAACCAGGCAGCTCCAGCAAGTCAGCCACAGGGAATTCCCTGATGGTCCAGTGGTTAGGACGCCATGCTTCCACTAGAGGCCACAGGTTTGGTCCCTGCTTGGGGAACTAAGATTCCACATGCCTTGCAGGAAAAAGAAAAAAGAAAGGAAGGAAGAGAGGGAGAGAAGAAGGAAGGGAAAGAAAGTCACAACCTCAAATTTAAGGAAGGATGTGAGATTTGAACATTCAGCAAAAGATGGCAGAGAGTTTCCAGAAGATGGGCAGGTGGGAGCCAGGGGTCCCACCACTTTCCTTTCAGCCAGAAGGAAAACAGCCAGGAAAAGACTATCCTAAGGGGACCCACTGAGGCATGGGGACAGGGGAGAGAGCCCTGCAGAGATCCGGGATCAGACAAAACGAAATGCAAGAGCAAAAGCTGTACACTGGGCAGGAATTAATGCAGTGGGCAAGGGAAAAGCAGAAGGGGGAGAAGTGTGGAGGTAAGCAAGGGGCAGAGCTTGTATAGCCCTGTGGGCCATAGTTGGGAGAAAGACTATTATACGTGTGACCTGAGCACCTGAGCGGGAGACCCATTCATTCACTCAACCATTTGTTGAGCACCTTTTACAGGCTCAGCTGCTCTACGTCTTAGCAGAGCAGCAACAGGTGCTCACACTCTGGGACTGGAAAGAGATCCTAAACAAGCAACTAAATAAATGGGCACCACCATGTCAGATGCTGGGAAAGACTGAAGGCAGGAGGAGAAGGGAATGAGAGGATGAGACGGTTGGATGGCATCACCGACTTGATGGGTATGAGTTTGAGCAAGCTCTGGGAGTTGATGATAGACAGGGAAGCCTGGCGTGCTGAAGTCTGTGGGGTCGCAAAGAGTAGGGCACCACTGAGTGACTAAACAACAGCCACGTCAGAGGACCTAAAGGTTCCGAACTCAAGAAAACAGAGATGACTGAGGTGACTGTCTACTTGTGACTGGACACCAGGAAAAGCCTCTCTCAGGACAGCGAATGGGAGCGATTCTGAAATAAAATGAGGAAGGGAGTCAAGTGGGTGGGAAAGTAACAAATAAGACAAGTTCTGACAGTGATCAGGACCATGATGAGGGCACTCAGGGCGATGGCTATGCAGTTATCCAAGACCTCTTTTGTTTTTATGTCCAAAAGGACCCACATTCCTGTACACCATCATACCTGACCATTTGAACAGACTCACTTGTCAAATATAACCAAACCAGAAACAGGAAGATAGATTCACGACTGTCAGGGGGAAGCTAGTTTCACTGGCTGTAAACTGAAAGGTAAATTCCTTGGCCTTCCGGGCTCCTGGACTGTCCTTATACCTTCTCTGTCCTAGTAGAACAGCAATCCCCAAAGTGCTGCAGACAACTGCTGTTCTTCCCCATCCCAGTCCTTATCTTTATAGAGGATACAGGACAGGAAAGCCCAAGGGTCAGATTCCCCCAGGAATGAGCCTCTGCCATCAACATGGGCTCAGGAGGTACCTCCATGAAAAGAGAGACAGAGTGATGCTCCCTGGACCGCGCTGGACACGAGAATACACGTCAGGTATCTCATGCGCGTTTTCTAGTTCTTTCAATCCAGTTGGAGGAACTTTAATATAAAAGCCAAGGGCAGCAGGGAAAGTTGCTCACGGTCCTGTACTCGGGAAGGGGTGTGGCTGAGACATACAGAACGGTCTCCGGACTGTGGGGTGTGCGCTTTGCCCTACGAGTCCTTCCACACCAGTGGCATGGGGTCAGGGGGATTCTAGAAGACACTTCCTCTCCCTTTTACACCGTGTCCCAATCACTGACAAAAAAGAATCCGCTTACCAATGCAGGAGTCGCGGGTTCGACCCTTGAGTCAGGAAGATCCCCTGGAAGTGGAAATAGCAACCCAAATCCCGTTTACAGATCCTAGCGAGTGCGGGGACACCAGCCTCAAAACGAAAATCCCGCTCTGGCGGCGCAGGAAGTCCCGCCTCTGACTATGCGAGCCGGCAACGCCCCTTTCATTGACGTCATCAGCCTGGCGCTCTCAAACGGAGCAGAGGCTTCTGGGTAGTTCTTTTTCAGCATCCCTCCAGGAGAAAGGTGTCTCCAGAGGACCCTGGGGCCCAGAGGTCTGGAGAAGAGCTGGTGGAGGAACTGCAGAGGCTCTAATGAAGGAGGCGAGGCATGGAATGTTCCTGAAGGCGACGATCCAGATCCCTGTTGTGTTTTCTGCGTCTTGTCTTTTAAGACCCTTGTAACATAAACTTTTAAATTTTTAAAATTTATTTTTAATTGAAGGATAATTGCTTTACAGTATTGTGTTGGTTTCTTACATACATCAACATGAATCAGCCATAGGTATACGTATGGCCCCTCTGGCTTGAACTTCCCTCCTTCCATCCTATCTCACCCCTCTAGGTTGTCACAGAACAGAGGTTTGAGTTCCCTAAGTCATAAAGCAAATTCCCAGTGGCTGTCTATTTTGCGTATGGTAATGTATGTTTGTATTATAAAATATTTAAGTTAAATATTCTTCTGCCTCAGCGTTCCCGCAGACTGGCTGTACGCACCCCGCCCCGGTGACCAGATACACGAGTGATGCAGCTGTGGCCCCAACTCAAGCTTCCCTTATCTTCCCCTGTGACCTAGTGATATTCCATCCCACCAATGAAATCCCCTCATGACTGTTGCCTGTGTACACTGCCCTGATCCCCAGTAGTAGCACTCATCTAGGGGACCTCCACTCTTCTGGCTTGTTAGCATCCCCCACCTCCACCCCCAGGTGCTGGTCCCCATAGACTGTAGCCGGTCAGGCTCCTCTGTCCATGGGATGCTCCGGGCAAGAATCCTAGAGTGGGTTGCCACTTTCTCTTTCAGTGTATCTTACCGACCCACGGATGGAAACTTCCTCTCTGTGTCTCCTGCATACGCAGGCGGATTCTGTACCAGCTGAGTCATCGGCCCCCTTTCGAGCCAGGGATACTGAGGGAATAATAGGAGCGCAGTCGCAGGGGTTGTTTATAAGCATACCCGACATCTGCACTGACGCAGGAGCCCCTTAGAGTCACCTGAAGGAACTCGCTTTTTATCAATGAACTTCACACACCCGCCCCTCCTGCCTGCTCCGGGGGCCGTCGGAGAGAGGACGGCCGCTTTCTGCAGTCCCCTCGGGGAGCCGGCCTCCAGTGAGGAGTCCGTTTGGCACCCGTTTGCTCGGCTCTCGTCGGGCACCAGCCACCGAGCCAAGGGCCGAAGCGCTCAGAAGGAGCCGGCGCGAGGAAGGGACCGTTCTCGCTGGGACAACCGTGCGCGAGCTTCCAGCACGTCCAGCGCTCCAAGCAGCCTCCCTTCCCAGCGAAGGACTGACCCCCAAGCTGCCGGCCCCTCTAGCTCAACCTTCCCGAGGGTGGTTTGGAGAGCCCGCGGTGGATGTCAGCCAGGGAACGGGATCAAGAGAGACTGTCTTAGTCCCGCCGGCGCAGGCGAAGCGGGAGGACGCCACGTGGTGACAGGCCGGAGGAATTCGGGGGCGGAGCCCGGGGGCGGCGCGCGGTCTGGGCCTTTCCGCCTATGGCTGGGCTGCTCGCAGTGCGGTTGGTAAGACAGTCGCCGCCGCCTCTGTTTATAACAGCGTTTTATGAATGAGTCCCTATGTCACGGAAACCTTTGCAGCGATAGAAGGGTGGCGGGCGGGTCCCGGCATTTCTGCGGCCTCCTTGCCGCTGCCCTATCATGGGAATGTTTAAGCAATGGAGTTAGGATACCGTGAACAGCTCAGCTGGTAAAGAATCCACCTGGCATGTCCGAGACCCCTGTTCGATTCCTGGGTCGGGAAGATCCGCTGGAGAAGGGATACGCTACCTACTCCAGTATTCTTGGGCTTCCCTGGTGGCTCGGCTGGCAAAGAATCTGCCTGCAATGCGGAAACCTGGATTCGATCCCCGGGTTGGGAAGATTCCCTGGAGAAGGGAAAGGCTACCCACTCCAAGATTCTGGCCTGGAGAATTCCATGGACAGAGGAGTCTGGCAGGTTACAGTCCATGGGATCGCAAAGAGTCGTACAGGACTGATTGACTTTCACTTTTTAAGACTTCAAGGAACGCCGTGAAACCTGGTGATGTAGATTTCCAAATCTGGACATCCTGTTTAAGTGGGGACAGATGGAAGCGTTCCGGGGACTGCCCCCGCGGAGGGTGCAGCACCGGGCAGACTGGGCGGCGCAGAGCGCCAGGGACTCTCACACATATTCAAGACGCACCCCTGTGCCCTGGCTGGGATGGGCGGGATTGGGTGGGGGCAACTTTTTCCCAGTGCAGGGAGAGCCAGAACAATGCCAGGTCTTAGGTACAGACGAAACAGGTACGTGACTCCGACGGCTTAAGCCTTGGTCTCAGAAGGAATGCAGCCCACCCTCATTTCTGATTTTAGTCCTAATTCTGTGCGAACGGTGGAAGCAGACCCTCATCCCCTCGCTCCCAGCACAGGCAATACTAGGATTGTCAATAAATAACAGCAATAAGTAGGAAGGTGAGGTCGGGGGAGGGGTTCCCGCTAGAAAATTAAACTGAGATGACAAGCTGGGGCGGGTCCCAGGAGGCCTCAATTCCCACAGCACACACCCACCCCCTGAACTGGAATGTCAGACTGGGCTCTGGTCAGGCCCCCCTCCACCACCTGCTCCAGATGAGGGAATGATAGGTTCAGTGACGCCCAACCTGCCTCTGGGGAAGAGTGAGCCTTGCAAAGGCCACGGCAGGGCTGGGATCCCTGGTCTGTTCTAAGGTCTGGCGCCTCAGCTTTCGTTCCCCAGGCCAACGGGACAGGATGGATGTGGCTGCCTAAAAAAGGCAGACGAAACTTTTGGTTTCACGTTCGTAACCATATATCAGAACACAAATCGTTCACTTTAAATATACAGAATTTATTAGAAGACTATTGTGTTACTTCAATAGTTATTTTAAACAGTAAATGTAAGAAATCCTCAAGAATTGTCACTTCCAAATTATTTTACTATGTTTTACTCCTGTATATTCTTGATGTTATTTGTGAACACTGCATCAGCACCGTAGAAATACAATACTGTGCTACTGCACACTCTTCCCAAATCCGTGTTTAGTGACATCCTTTTGCCAACTTGAAATGGGCCAGGGTGGGGATACATACACCAGAGAAACCGGCAAATTCTACAGAATGGGCCATCTTTATTTGACTGAATGGATAGACTTATGAAAGTGAGAGAATATGTTAAGAAGGTAGATAATGCTTGAAAGTATAAGCATTGTGGGAGTGTCAACTGTAAATAGAACCGAAGCTTTGAGAAAATATTCTTGAAAGGTTGTTGCTGACCCACGAAAAGATGCCAGGATTCTTGGCCTCCAGAAGAGAATTCAATCCAGGGCCAGAAACGAGGCTTGATTGCTCAGAGCTTTTGTGCAATAGAGTTTTATTTAACTATAAAAGGGATAGAGAAAGTTTCTGACATAGACATCAGAAGGGGGCAGAAAGAGTACCCCCGTGCTAGTGTTAGCAATGGAATTATATACCTTTTAGTTAACTATTACAATGAATCAAAAGAATATCTCAAGTTTGTGAAAATTTTACCAGACCTACTCCCACAATTTACATTTTAGGATAACAAGATTATAATTTAACAATAGAAAGATCCTCCAGATCCACTCCCATAATACACATTCTAAGATATCAGGATTAGTCAGAAGGTTTTCAGGAAGGAAAAACTGTCCTCCAGCCTGATACATTGTTGTTGTATAATCCCTAGTACAGAGTTTAAACTGAGTTGTGTAATTGACTAAGACTAAGGAATGCAGAGGAAAAAAACTCCTCCTTGAGAATTCCAGACCCCTAAGATCATGGCATCTGGTCCCATCACTTCATGGGAAATAGATGGAGAAACAGTGGAAACAGTGTCAGACTTTATTTTTCTGGGCTCCAAAATCACTACAGATGGTGACTGCAGCCATGAAATTAAAAGATGCTTACTCCTTGGAAGGGAAGTTATGACCAACCAAGATAGCATATTCAAAAGCAGAGACATCACTTTGCCAACAAAGGTTCGCCTAGTCAAGGCTATGGTCTTTCCTGTGGTCATGTATGGATGTGAGAGCTGGACTGTGAAGATGGCTGAGGGCCGAAGAATTGATGCTTTTGAACTGTGGTGTTGGAGAAGACTCTTGAGAGTCCCTTGGACTGCAAGGAGATCCAACCAGTCCATTCTGAAGGAGATCAGCCCTGGGATTTCTTTGGAAGGAATGATGCTAAAGCTGCAAGTCCAGTATTTTGGCCACCTCATGCGAAGAGTTGACTCATTGGAGAAGACTCTGATGCTGGGAGGGATTGGGGGCAGGAGGAGAAGGGGACGACAGAGGATGAGATGGCTGGATGGCATCACTGACTCGATGGATGTGAGTCTGAGTGACCTCCGGGAGTTGGTAATGGACAGGGAGGCCTGGTGTGCTGCAGTTCATGGGGTCGCAAAGAGTCAGACATGACTGAGTGACTGATCTGATCTGAATCTTCACTTCAAGAGCCCCAGACCCCTTTTTCCTCCCTGGGGACCCTGAACTTATCAATCTGTTTAGGAATTGACTCTCTCATTCTCATAGCATCAGAAACAGTACTTCCTTTTAGTAAAGATGACACATCACTGCGGAAGAGTAAGTGAAGTTCCAGCACATCTTTGTTCGACAAATGTCTTTTATTTATTAATAAAAAGGAAAACACCAGTCAACATCCATTTCAAAATAAGCAACTGGTATTAATAGTCATTAAAGAAGATATACAAGTGGCAAATAAACAGGAAAAAAGTGCTTGACATGAAACATCAGAGAACTACAGTTAAAAAACTACAGTGAGATGCCATTACACCCCACCAAGACAGCTGAAATTAAACAGAGTGACAGTACTGAGTACCGGCAGGATGGAGAAGAACAGGAGCTCTCATATAGTGTTGATGGGAACACAGAAGGATCCAACCAGTTTAGATCACAATTTGGCAGTTTGAAATTCACATATTCTGAAGAACTGGCACAAGAGAACTAAAACACATATTCATAAAAGAATTGTATGCTTATGTTCATTGGAACTTTATTTCTAACAACACCAAACTGGAAACAACCCAACTGCACATTAGCAGATAGATGGATAAACATTAATCCTAGACAATGCAAACTAAGTTATTGTTGAAGGTAGTGGCCTCCTATAGGCTTGGGAAGGGCAACGAGAGATTGTAAAAGGACATGAGGTAAATCAAGGTTGTGTTCATCATCATGATTCTGATGGTTTTATGACTTTATATTATAGCAAAAATTTTCAAACTATACACCTTAAATATGTATACTGCATGTCAATTATGCCTCAATAAAATTTCTTTGAAAAATGGTTCAAAATTAAAAAAAAAAAAAAACCCCAGACTTCCCACTCTTTCTGGAAACCAGAAGGTTTAACAACTCAATACTGCTGTTGCTAAGTCGCTTCAGTCGTGTCCGACTCTGTGCGACTTCATAGACGGCAGCCCACCAGGCTCCGCCGTCCCTGGGATTCTCCAGGCAAGAACACTGAAGTGGGTTACCATTTCCTTCTCCAATGCATGAAAGTGAAAAGTGAAAGTGAAGTTGCTCAGTCGTGCTTGGCTCTTAGCGACCCCATGGATTGCAGCCTACCAGGCTCCTCTGTCCATGGGATTTTCCAGGCAAGAGTACTGGAGTGGGTTGCCATTGCCTTCTCCGAACTCAATACTAACTCCATCCTATTTTTCCCCATTCCTGGAGAAGGGTAGCCCTGAACCAGTGCAGGGCATACTGGCAAGCAACAGAGGCTGTTCCAGCCTGGGACAACAGGACCATTGGATGGACCACAAAAGCCACATCCCTGGACAACAGGATCTCCATTCTCTGTTCTCATTTCCCTGTCTGTACAGCAATGACCTGGAGGTGGCCAGCCCAGAAAGACAATGGGGATTCACAAAACCTTTAGATTACTTTGCCAACAATAAATTCAGCTACAGGAGATACACAGCTCTGGAAGGGCTGTGATTCTACACAGCCATAGTCACTGGAAGATTTATGGATGCACATGAGAATAGGTACATTCCATTTAATTTGATGCAGGTGCCTCCAGTGATTATTAATCACACCCAGAATTTCAGGAGGTTCCCTGGTGGCTCAGTGGTAAAGAATCTGTCTGACAATGCAGGAGACATAATTGACTCAGGTTCAATTCCTGGATTGGGAGGATCCCCTGGAGGGGGAAATGGGAACCCAATATTCTTGCCAGGGAAATCCCACGGGCAGAGGGGCCTGGCAGGCTATAATCCATGAGGTCGCAAAAGAGTGGGAAATGATTTAGTGACACAACAACAGAATTTCAGTACCAATTAAGGTTGAAACCTGGATCCTGATGTCTGAGGAGGGATACTAGTCCACAGAATTATGAACTCCAGGACATTTGGCTCCTTTGTAGAACCTGGTGGAAAGCTTCCCCTCAACAATTCTGAGCATTAAGGGATACCCTCTGGGAATATGAAAACAAATTCATAGCATTCTCAAAGGCCCTGGAGCTTGCTGGAACAAGTGACCCTTCCTCAGGGTAACCTACATGTATTGTGTTGCCTAGTCACTCAGTTGTGTCTGACTCTTTGTGACACCATGGGCTATAGCCCGCCAGGCTCTTCTGTCCATGGGATTTCCCAGGCAAGAATACTGGAGTGGGTTGCCATTTCCTACTTCAGGGGATCTTCCCAATCCAGGGATTGAGCCTGTATCTCTTGAGTCTTCTGCATTGGCAGGCAGGTTCTTCACCACTGCGCCGCCTAGGAAGCCCCAGGGGGAACCTATTGGTCACACAGTATGTAAGCTTCCAGGTCACACATTAGGTCATATATTGCAGGTCACACATTTGGGAACTAAACAAAACACTGTTTTAGTTTCTAAGAGACCTTGAGGAGAAATTCAAATTAGGTTAAAACTGGAATAAAATTATACTCTCCTATCATTATATCGTCCCTGCTGAGGCACATAAAGCTGAAGACCCATGAAAGCTGTCCATCCTTTCAAACAAACAGGCCACTTCTGTTTTCCACCCACCTCCACAGTGAATACAACCCCAAGATCAAAGGTAGATTAAACAATAAGACCTTTATTGCTGCACAAACCAGAGAAATAGGGGGCAATTCCAAGCTGGTGACCTGGAGGCAGGAAAACCAACCACAAGTATCAAGTGAAACCAAAGAATTCAAAGGTCAAATTCATACTTAATTGAAATAGGAAAATGTAAGGGCACATACTACTCAAGATTTCCTCTAGGGAACATTAGGGCACACCGACATCAGCCTTGCGTCAGCAAATCAGGGTGACTGATGAAATACTGTGCAAGGAAGAGGTGAGATGGGTTCTACCAGAGAAACTGGCAGTGATTTAACTCTGATGATGGCGCTGGGGAGTTTAGAACATGGACTGTAGCTCCTGTAAGCCCCACAGACACCTGGAACTCATTGAGAATTTCAAGTCATTGGATGTTTGCAAGTATGAGGTTCAATTTCAGGCAGATGGCTCTCTTACAAAAGCTGTCTAGTGCTGTTACAATGAACAATGAGAGAGCACATTCCTTCAGGTCTAAGATCTTTCTCAAAGTGTGGATTCAGTTCAGTTCAGTTCAGTCGCTCAGTCGTGTCTCTTTGTGACCCCATGAATCACAGCATGCCAGGCCTCCCTGTCCATCACAAACTCCCAGAGTTCACTCAGACTCATGTTCATCGAGTCAGTGATGCCATCCAGCCATCTCATCCTCTGTCGTCCCCTTCTCCTCTTGCCCCCAATCCCTCCCAGCATCAGGGTCTTTTCCAATGAGTCAACTCTTCGTATGAGGTGGCCAAAATACTGGAGTTTCAGCTTTAGCATCATTCCTTCCAAAGAAATCCCAGGGCTGATCTCCTTCAGAATGGATTGGTTGGATCTCCTTGCAGTCCAAGGGACTCTCAAGAGTCTTCTCCAATACCACAGTTCAAAAGCATCAATTCTTCGGCGCTCAGCTTTCTTCACAGTCCAACTCTCACATCCATACGTAACCACAGGAAAAACCATAGCCTTGACTACACGGGCCTTTGTTGGCAAAGTAATGTCTCTGCTTTTGAATATGCTATCTAGGTTGGTCATAACTTTCCTTCCAAGGAGTAAGCGTCTTTTAATTTCATAGCTGCAGTCACCATTACTTGGTGCTAAACAATGTTAGCTGTTTGGAGTAAAGGATTTCCCATATTTCCTGCATTCATGGAGCCACTCCACAGTGTGAAATTTTTGGTGGAGATTGAGGCTGGAACGTTGGCTAAAGGATTTGCCACATTTACTGCATTCGTAAGGCCTTTCTCCAGTGTGAACTACCTGGTGTTGAATGAGAACAGACTTTTGCCTAAAGGATTTCCCACACTGCCCACATTCATAAGGCCTGGCTCCAGTGTGAATACTGCAGTGCTGAATAAGGCTTGTGTTTCGACTAAAGGATTTCCCACATTCACCACATTTATAAGGCCTTTCTCCAGTGTGAATTCTCTGGTGTTTAGTGAAGATGGCTCTTCTGCTAAAGGACTTCCCACACTGGTCACACTCAAAAGGCCTTGCTCTACTGTGAATACGCTGGTGTTCAACGAGGCTGTAACTCTGTCTGAAAGATTTTTCACATTCAGCACACTCATACGGCTTTTCTCCAGTATGACTTCTGTTGTGTCGCTCAAGTTTGGATTTGGATCCAAAAGCTTTCCCACATTCCCCACACTCATAAGGCCTTTCAGTAGTGTGAACTCGCTGGTGTCGAATGAGAGTGGCTCTTTGGCTAAAGGATTTCCCACACTGGACACAAACGTAAGGCCTTGCTGTGGTGTGAATTCTCCGATGTTGAACCAAGGTGAAGCTTTGTCTAAAGAATTTCCCACATTCGCTGCATTCATAAGGCTTTTCTCCAGTGTGGGTTCTCTGGTGCCGAATAAGATTGGATTTGCACCCAAAGGTTTTCCCACATTCCTCACACTCAAAAGGCCTCTCTCCACTGTGAATTCTGCAGTGTTCAATAAGATTGGAGCACTGACTAAAGGACTTTCCACACTCACCACATTTATAAGGCCTTTCTCCAGTGTGAACTCTCTGGTGTATAATGAGAGTGGCTCGTTGCCTAAAAGATTTTCCACATTCACTGCACTCATAAGACCTTTCTCCAGTGCGGACTCTCTGGAGCTGAACAAGTGAGTACTTACAGTGCATGGCTTTCCCATATTTGCTAAACTCGTAAACTCTTTTTCTAGCAGAGACTCTTGGGTGGTAAACAAGATTGTGTTTGTGGCTGGTAGCTTTCCCACATTCACGCAACCTGTAATGACTTTTTCTACCATTAAAAGTCTCCCCAAACTTGGTGATTTTGTTGGGTTTCTCACCATTGCAAGTGACCTGGTGCTGGAGGAGACCCAATGTACCTGGTAAATCCATTCCAACCTTCCTACAGGTGAAGGGATTCCCTGACACCTGGACTATGTAGCTTTTTACAAATGCTGCCTTATCCACGTCACTTTTCTCTGTACTGAAATACTTCTGCAGCTGTTGTAGGTTTGCAGATGCCCCAGCAAAGTATGGTTTCTGCCCTGGTAGATCAGCAGGGTACAAAATGTCTTTCAGGATTGGGACACATTTCTCACAGGGGTGAGCATTCTCGGTGAATGGACCTACCTTTGGAGTCCTGACCTGTGACAAAGCTTCTAGAGAAACATTTTGCTCAGAAGGTGTCTCTTTAGTCTCTGTTTCATGCAAACAAACTGAAAGAAGAGAAATATTTGTGAATTATGCTGATTATGGTAGGACAGTATTCATCATGTTTTTTCTTTTAACTTTCTGTATAATACAATATTTAGATATCTTAAAAAACTTTCATGGCCAGAGAAACACTGGACTTAAACACTATAAATCAAATAGACCTAACAGACATATACAGAACATTTCATCAACCAGCAGAAAAATACACACTACTCAAGAATGTAGGGTTAATCCCCAGATTAGATCATACAGCAGATTATAAAACAAGTCTTAACCAATTTAAGAAAATTGAAATCATCAAATCTCTTTTTCTGACCAAAATATGATAAAAAAAACTTATGGGGCCCAGTAAAAGTAGTTCTAAAAGGGAAGGTTTTAGCAGATACATACACTAAGAAAAATCTTTTTTAAAAAAACCCTACCTTCACACTTCAAAGATTAAAAAAGAAGAAGAAACTAAACTCAGTGTTAGCAGAAGGAGGGAAACGATAAAGATTAAAGTGGAAATAAAATAGAGATGAGAAAGACAATAGAAAAGATGAAAACTAAGAATTTTTGAAAAGATAAAATTGACAAACCTTCTAGAGTAATAAAAAAAACAGAGAGACGACTCAAAATTATAAATGAAAGTGGAAACATTACATTTAATACCAATGCTCAAAAAAAAAAAACCAAAAAAAAAAAAAAAACCACAAAAAAACACAAAACCAAACACAAAAAAACACTGAAGAGCAGGGAACACATTAATACTCATTTTATAAAGCCAGTATCACTCTTATACCAAAGCCAAATAAGAACACTACAACACAAGAAAATCGCAGGCTAGGGACCTCTCTGGTGGTCTGGTGGTTGAGAATCCGTCTTGCAATGCAGGGGACGTGGGGTCAATCCCTGGTCTTGGAACTAAGATCCCACATGCCACTAGGCAACTAAGCCTGTGCATGACTCCACCAGTATCGCTCTTATACCAAAGCCAAATAAGAACACTACAACACAAGAAAATCGCAGGCTAGGGACCTCTCTGGTGGTCTGGTGGTTGAGAATCCGTCTTGCAATGCAGGGGACGTGGGGTCAATCCCTGGTCTTGGAACTAAGGTCCCACATGCCACTAGGCAACTAAGCCTGTGCATGACAATCACAGAGCCTCTGTGCCACAACTGGAGAGCCCATGTACACAACAACTGAAGCACACATGCCCTAGAGCCTGTGCTCCATAACAAGAGAAGCCACCACAAGGAAATGCCCATCCACTACAACTAGAGAGTAGCTCCAACTCACAGCAATTAGAGGTGCAACAAGAAAGAAAGCAAGAAAGAAATAAAAGGTGACTCATGTTGGATTACTAGAACTCGTGGCCACAAGACTGGAAAAGGTCAGTTTTCATCCTAATCCCAAAGAAAGGCAATGCCAAAGAATGCTCAAAATACTGCACAATTGCACTTATCACACATGCTAGTTAAGTAACGCTCAAAATTCTCAAAGCCAGGCTTCAGCAGTACATGAACCATGAACTTCCAGATGTTCAAGATGGTTTTAGAAAAGGCAGAGGATCAAATTGCCAACATCCGCTGGATCATAGAAAAAGCAAGAGAGTTCTAGAAAAACATCTATTTCTGCTTTATTGACTATGCCAAAGCCTTTGACTGTGTGGATCACAATAAACTGGAAAATTCTGAAAGAGATGGGAATACCAGGCCACATGACCTGTCTTTTGGGAAACCTATATGCAGGTCAGGAAGCAACAGTTAGAACTGGACATGAAACAACAGACTGGTTCCAAATAGGAAAAGGAGTTCGTCAAGGCTGTATATTGTCACCCTGCTTATTTCACTTATATGCAGAGTACATCATGAGAAACGCTGGACTGGAAGAAGCAGAAGCTGGAATCAAGATTGCCAGGAGAAATATCAATAACCTCAGATATGCAGATGACACCACCCTTATGGCAGAAAGTGAAGAGCAACTAAAAAGCCTCTTGATGAAAGTGAAAGTGGAGAGTGAAAAAGTTGGCTTAAAGCTCAACATTCAGAAAATGAAAATCATGGCATCCAGTCCCATCACTTCATGGGAAATAGATTGGGAAACAGTGGAAATAGTGTCAGACTTTCTTTTTCTGGGCTCCAAAATCACTGCAGATGGTGACTGCGGCCATGAAATTAAAAGATGCTTACCGTGGAAGGAAAGTTATGACCAACCTAGATAGTATATTGAAAAGCAGAGATATTACTTTGCCAACAAAGATCTGTCTAGTCAAGGCTATGGTTTTTCCAGTAGTCATGTATGGATTGAGAGTTGGACTGTGAAGAAAGCTGAGCACTGAAGAATTGATGCTTTTGAACTATGGTGTTGGAGAAGACTCTTGAGAGTCCCTTGGACTGCAACAAGATTCAACCAGTCCATCCTAAAGGAGATCAGTCCTGGGTGTTCATTGGAAGGAATGATGCTAAAGCTGAAACTCTTAATACTTTGGCCACTTCATGCGAAGAGTTGACTTATTGGAAAAGACCCTGATGCTGGGAGGGATTGGGGGCTGGAGGAGAAGGGGATGACAGAGAATGAGATGGCTGGATGGTATCACTGACTCGATGGATGTGAGTCTGAGTGACCTCCGGGAGTTGGTGATGGACAGGGAGGCCTGGTGTGCTGTGATTCACGGGGTCACAAAGAGTCGGACATGACTGAGCAACAGAACTGAACTGAACTGAACTGAATGCTGTGATCCCATCCATCAGGACTCCATATATAACATCACTAAAAATTATATATTATATATACAGTTTGTCAAATATTATATGCATATTGTTAAAATTACTGAATCAGGACTTGGGACACCAGGTGTAATGACACCTGGGACTTTCATCCTGCCAGGGTGAGGTAAACAAGGTAAGATGCCTTGTTTTAGCCTGACTGCCAAATTCCTGTATCTCAGATCCTCACCTGCAAGCTTGGGCAACAGACTTAGAACTACTTGGGGCAGTGCACTCAGCTCAGCACTGACACCCACACCACATATGCCAAGAAAGTGGGGAAGTAAACAGAGCCCATCGTCTGACTATGGAAACAGCAGAGCTGCCTCTGGGGGACAGAAAGTATGACACAGATAGTACACTGGGGAGAGGGCCTTACCCATCGAGGCTGTAAGTGCAAAGTTCTCTAGCATCACCTTGTGGTACAGGTGTCTCTGAGCTTCATCAAGGAGCCCCCACTCCTCCTGGGAGAAGTAAATGGCCACATCCTCAAAGGTCACACAGGCCTGCCATGATGAGGACAGATCATTCCATGATCAATTTCTCTCCTAGGATTCCAAGTTCCTTCACCCAGACATCCATCCCCTGCTAACTCTCCTCCCAGTGTCTCCACCTTGAAGGAAGTATCAGGCCTTGGGGCCACAGGTACCATGCTCTCCTCTCATGGTATCAAGATCATTGTCTATTCACCAACTACAGGCACGTGGGCAGGGAGACACCATCTAAACTCTGAGCCTGGCATTAGGACATCCACTCTCTCGTCAGGTAATTCCTCTTGGAGTCCTGAATTGTGTCTCCCAGAGATAACCAAATGTCGGCTTTGGTTATCTGCTCACCTTTGAAGAGTCCCTAAGCACTTCTGTCCTCATGGGAGTCTGTGGGAAGAGGGAGGTCATTACAGGCATGTAACCATGGCAGGCTCCGTAGGTTCAGGCCTCTCTCTACTTCTGTCTAGCCCCGGAGCAAGGTGACCTGAGATAACTGCATTATCTCTGAGTATAATGAGTATGTCATTATCTCTGAGACCTCAGTGCTCTTACAACTGTGTGATCTTGGATAAAGAGTCAACCTCCCTGTACCTCGGTGTTTTCATCCGCTTTGCAGTCTGTTCAAAAAGCAACTTTTGGAAAACTTGAAAAGCCTAACTCACACCTCTTGTATTCACATCGTTCCATGGCTTCCAGCGTCCTGAGAAAAAAACTCCTCCCCTTCCCATTCCAAATGAGAATGATCCTCCGCGAATTTACATAAACCTGTCCTTCCACCTGTCACCCTCTCCCACGCGTCATCACACTGTCTGTAAAACACAGGGCCCCACCCACGACCGCCTCACCATCCTGGACTCGGGGGGTCCGGGCTGAGAGCACGGGAGTAGGCGCTCCGCACTCAGGACTTTAGTGTCTGGTGGGGTGAGGACGGTGAGGGCCCGGAGGTCGAGCGTTTACCTGAGGCGGGTCCCTCAGCGCGGCAGCCGCCATCGGAGTCTGAGAGCAGCGGGGTTTTAAGTGACAGGCGACAGAGACGGAACTTGTTACAATTATCATCTACCGCCGCAGCCCTGCAGACCCGTCGCTGGGCTGTGGGGAAAACCTCTCCTCTAGAGGCTCCTCGCTCTGTTCATCCCCCAGGCTCCGTCCACGCTCCAAAAGGTCTCCGAGGGCAGCTGTACACTGAGCAGTCACCATATTGCCGCCACAGAGGCGCCGGAAGTCCCGCCCAGATCCTCGGGTCGCGGAAACACGCTGATTCCGAGAGTTCATTGGCTACATGCCTTGGGCCCGACATCCGGCATTGTGGGTAACGTAGTTCCCGTGGCGCCACCAGCCCTGGAAGCTGGCGCCCACCCCGAGACCGCGGAGTCCCGGAGGCTGTGTCAAAGCCCTGTGGCCCGAGTGGCCGTCTCCCTGTGGGCCTGGACGGAGGCTCTCCCGGGAACTGTCCGGGTGAGGGGCTGGCGACGCTTCGACCTCACATCTGGACCCCCTACGCGGAGCCGGGTGGTCTGAGCTACGTGGGAGGTCTCCCCGGGAGCGGGGGTTGAGGGGAGACCCCATCTGCATCTTTTGTGAAACGTCCTGAGTCTCTCCCCGGAGTGGGAGCCGTTCCCACCCTTCTCCGACCCCTGACAGCAAAACAGGCTCGTGATCTGACAGGATCAGGGTTGGCGGCGGGTTTGGCTCCGCCACCTGGGGGCTATCCTGGAAAAGATCGGGATTTGGCTTCCTAGGCGACAAGTTGAGACTGCCAAGGGCTTCGGGGGGCGGGGTGGACTCGGTCCTCGGAGAGCCGCGTGGACTGGTCGCCGGCGGCCGGGGTCTGGGCTTGACCTCTGTGAGGGGCGGGGAGGGGTGCGGACCTTTGTCATAGGAGAGCCCGTGCCTGAAGCCCAGAGGGGCCGGCGGAAACCTTCTGGGGGCTCCAGGCTGACCCTTCCCAGGAAGAGCGTGAAGAACCGAGGAGCCTCTGCGGTGTCTGGAGGCCCTCGGAGCGTCCCAGCAGCTCTGCGCTCTCCCACTCGGAACGCCTCCAAGGCAGCTAGCGGGGCTTCGCGGGCGCCCCCTGGCAGCTGCTCCTGAAAGTCGGAATTCAGCCCTTGGGTGAAAAGGAACGCAGACTCGGGCCAGGGAGGAAAGTGCCCACTCCCCCGGGGGTCTCGTTGGGCTCCTGCGCCCCGCTTCTCTCTGCCTTAGTTACTGTCAGCCCATGGGCTGAAGTTCCAGCCTGTCTCTCCTCCCACCGCCACTGTGTCTAGGCGACGGTGCCCTCTTCAGGATGCCACCTCAGATCACAAGTGGCTTCCCTAGCTTCAAGTGCGTCTATTTCCGGAGGAAAAGAACTAACTAGATTCCCTTGGAACGCGAGCAGGGACAGCCTGGGCCAGAACCTACCCCCGGCGTAGAGCTCTGGAAGGGCCCTAGACCAGCCTGTGCCTGAGCCCGGGGCCTTCTGAGGGAGGCCAGCAGTGGACGGGGTGGGCGGCTCGTGGTCCTCCTCCAACTCCCTCACCTGCACATTTCTCCAAAGTCGGGGTGTCTGGAAAAGCAATACGGTTCAGTAGAGGATTCTGTTGAAGTATAACTCCTCCCGTTATTTAACGAGAGAATTATAAAGTACCTGAAGAGAATTCGGGAAGTAGGGAAACCCTTGTGGGGCAGTAGGACACCGTCAAAACCTAAATGCAGGGAGCCAGGGCTGCTCTCATTTCCTCCTGACCCCTCCACCTGCTTCAGCAGTGTTGTGTGACTTAGGGTGCTGTGCTTAGTTGCTCAGTTGTGTCTGACTCTTTGCGACCCCATGAAGTGTAGCCCACCAGGCTCCTCTATCCATGGGCTTCTCCAGGCAAGAATACCGGAGTGGGTTGCCATGCCTTCCTCCAGGAAATCTTCCCAAACCAGGGGTCGAACCTAGGTCTCCTGCATTGCCGACCGATTCTTTACTGTCCCGGGAATATGTGTGTGTGTATTATACGCCACCCTGTTACTTCTTAGTGAAGCCTCTCTGGGGTCTCCACCGACCACACCTAAGGTGTTCAGGGAGGTGTCCCCACTCTGGTCGGTCTAATATTGCCAGATCATCCTCCAGTCAGTTCTCAGCCCTAGCAGCAATAATTTCTGCCTTCTTTTGAAGTCTCCCCCTGACCAGGCACAGTTTAGTTTTATTCCAGACACACTGGTGGTCCCGTGCAGATTTCCGAGACATCTTCCTTGCTGGCATCCCATTTTCTGTCAGGCCCATACAGGAATGCAACCATCCTCTGCCCTGAGCTCTGACTACTTGGAAATTCAGAGTATAGCATGAAACTTGCAAATAATTTAAAGCCTGAAAGAAATGTGGTTTGAAGTAGAAGCACTTTCAAAGAGACTTACTGGAGTTAAGGACATTGTTTTCTGAGCTGAAAGCAGGGCAGAAAATCCCAAAATGTGACAGGCTCAAGTCACATTATATACTACCTCTGTTCCTAATCCTGTACCCATATGCTGTTGGAGATCGATTTTGCTGTATGCAATATGCAGTTTATTCCAGGAAGAAAGATGGCTCTCCCTGACTTTGGGGAGTGGAAGGGAGATTGTGAGAGAAGGAATTTAACCTGATTGGGATGGGCAGTGGGGAAGAGGAGCCAGGGAACCTCAGGAAATAGATAACACTTTGAGGAGGTAGTGGACAAGAGAGTTTTCCTGTTAGGAAAGTATATATCAGTCCATGTTTGTACACTGATGAGAGGTCAGAAGAGGGGGAAAATAGGAGGAAAAGGATCATGAAAAACAGGATTAAATTACTTAATATGTCGAATTCACTGTTCACTAGGAAAATTCTAATTAAAACCTTGCAATACCAGTCTACATCTACCAGGGAAAAGGGGGAGATAAGTATTGATGAGGCTGTGGAGAAATTGGAACAATTGCCCATTGCTGATGGGAATATAAAATGATGCAATGTGAGAACGAGTTTAATAATATGAAAACCAGTTCCGCAGCTCCCCATAAACAATACAGAAATGCCACTGGGTTCAGCAACCACCCAAAGAATTGAAAGCAGGGGCTCAAACACATCTGTGGGCAGCAATGTTCATAGCAGCGTTATTTGAGATAAGGAAAAGGCAGAAACAGCTTAAATGTACATTAACATATGAATGGCATTTTAAAATGTGGTTCATTCATACTGTGCAGTATTATCTAGTTATAAAAAGGAATGAAGTTCTGATACATGCCACAACATGATGAACTTTCAAAATGTAATAAATGATTAAAACCAGACATTAAAAAGATAGTATAAAAATTTACTTATAAGAAATAACTAGAATAGCCAAATTGTACAGACTGAAAGTAGACTAGAGATTTCCAGGGATTGGCCAGAGAGGGGAATGGGTATTATTGCTTAATGAGTACACATTTTACATTTTGTTTGATTTTTTAAATTTAGTGGTAGTAGATACCAAACATTGTAGATGTATTTAGTGCCACTGAATTATATATTTGAAAATTAAAGTGCCAAATTGCTTGTCATATATAATTTACCACTGTATATACACACACACCAAAAAACTGCTACGTGAGAGATTTTTGTCCAAATTCCTAAGTTCAATTTTCCTGTTATACTATATCAAATTTCATGAACTTTTTGTTTTTTGATGAAGTTAGAACAGCTAGATTGACTGTGTAAATATTCACCCACAATATTAGGCCTGTTATTGGAATATGAATTTTAGGACCTAGTTGTTCTCATCAACATAGAATTTGCTCTCATATCAAGAATCTGAAAAATATTAGTCAACCAAATATTAATAGTTAAGGGGAAATCATTTGAAATCCTATAGAGAATAGAGTCAAGTGGTCACAGTCAAATTAGCAAAAAGTGTTTTCCTTGTCTAGAAGATGAAGCAAATATATTACGAGTGATACGAGTATCGCTGCAAATAAGCACAAAGGGGCTGATTGTTGGGAAACATAAAGACAAAAATAGAGAGGTATCTACCAGCCACTGGCCCAGAATAGCAAATAGACTCGTCCAAATGGACAAAAGAGAAGACAGTGAGTAAATAATGAAAAAGGAGTTCACAAGGACAAAGATGGTAGATGTGGCTCTTGCCTCAGCAGAAGCTCTGGAAGAATGGCTGTTGCTGTGAATGTGTTGGCCTCGCTGCTTGTGATTGTGCAGGAAAACAGCCATGGAGCCTCTAGCCCAGACCGTGAGACCTGAACATATAAAGTCTACTGTGAAGAATATGGCCACGAATATAAAACTTATAATTCTTTCTGGATTCAGTGTAGAATGGAAATAAGACCCATATATATACTGTCTACAAGAGAAAAATCAGATCTAGGGATGCATATAGACTGAAAGTGATGGAATGGATAAAAGTATTCCACAGAAATGGAAATTAAAAGAAAGCTGGAGTAGCAATGTTCATATCAGACAAAATAGACTTTAAAGACTGACATAGAGATAAAGGAAGGCACTACATAATGACTAGGGGATCATTTCAAGAATATATAACAATTGTAAATATAGATGCACCCAACATCGGAGGACCTCAATATATAAGGTGAACGCTAACAGCCATTAAGGGAGAAATTGACATTAACGCAATAATAATGGGGGTTGCTTATCACTCCACGTTCATCAGTGGGCAGATCATCCAGTCAAAAAAAAAAAGAATAGTAAATGTTTTTCTTGAGTCACTGCTTTCAGAGTCCTTTCCAGTTCTGGGAGTCACAGTCCACCTTACCTCCCTAGGATGCCCTCCAATAGCCTGTTATCTCTGGACCTGCCGATGATACCACCCTTATGGCAGAAAGTGAAGAGGAACTAAAAAGCCTCTTGATGAAAGTGAAAGTGGAGAGTGAAAAGGTTGGCTTAAAGCTCAACATTCAGAAAACGAAGATCATGGCATCTGGTCCCATCACTGCATGGGAAATAGATGGAGAAACAGTGGAAACAGTGTCAGACTTTATTTTTCTGGGCTTCAAAATCACTGCAGATGGTGACTGCAGCCATGAAATTAAAAGACGCTTACTCCTTGGAAGGAAAGTTATGACCAACCAAGATAGCATATTCAAAAGCAGGGACATTACTTTGCCAACAAAGGTTCGCCTAGTCAAGGCTATGGTCTTTCCTGTGGTCATGTATGGATGTGAGAGCTGGACTGTGAAGAAGGCTGAGCGCCGAAGAATTGATGCTTTTGAACTGTGGTGTTGGAGAAGACTCTTGAGAGTCCCTTGGACTGCAAGGAGATCCAACTGGTCCATTCTGAAGGAGATCAGCCCTGGGATTTCTTTGGAAGGAATGATGCTAAAGCTGAAACTCCAGTATTTTGGCCACCTCATGCGAAGAATTGACTCATTGGAGAAGACTCTGATGCTGGGAGGGATTGAGGGCAGGAGGAGAAGGGGACGACAGAGGATGAGATGGCTGGATGGCATCACTGACTCGATGGATGTGAGTCTGAGTGATCTCCGAGAGCTGGTGATGGATAGGGAGGCCTGGCGTGCTGCAGTTCATGGGGTCGCAAAGAGTCAGACACGACTGAGTGACTGATCTGATCTGATCTGATCTGCTGTGGGGGCAGCTCAAATTCTAATCCTGTCCTACTCCTGTGTGTTCTTGCCTCCAATGACCACAGCTATCAGAGCTACTGTGTTTTCTTTTGTGGGAGCTCTTAATGTCCTTTTATATATGTCATAGATACAGAGTCTGCCTAATCGATCGTGTGGATTTAATCCGCAGCTTGTACAGCTGTTCAGAAGGTTTTGAATCTTCTTCTGTAGCCACACTGCCCCTGGGTTTCAATTGTGGTTTTATTTTCATCTCTGCATGTGGGTTATCCCTTGGGGTTTAGCTTCTGAGGCTGCCCTGAAGGGCTTGGGTTTGCCCCTGTGAGGGCCAAGTGTGGAAGTGGTGCAGCTGTTAGGGTGGCATTGTTTCTGGCAGCACCAGGTACTCAGGAAGGTTGGCGGCTAGGGCAGCAGGAAATATAGTGCTCTAGATGGATATGTCAACCAATATTGGCCAATATGCTCCAGTATTCCTGCCTGTAGAACCTCGCTCTCTGACAGAAAAGCCTGGCAGGCCAGTCTACAGGATCACAAAGAGTTTCACACTACTGTTCAGATCAGATCAGTCGCTCAGTCGTGTCCGACTCTTTGCCACCCCATGAACTGCAGCACGCCAGGCCTCCCTGTCTATCACCAACTCCCGGAGGTCACTCAGACTCACATCCATCAAGTCAGTGATGCCATTCAGCCATCTCATCCTCTGTCGTCCCCTTCTCCTCCTGACCCCAATCCCTCCCAGCATCAGAGTCTTCTCCAGTGAGTCAACTCTTCGCATGAGGTGGCCAAAATACTGGAGTTTCAGCCTTAGCATCATTCCTTCCAAAGAGATCCCAGGGCTGATCTCCTTCAGAATGGACTGGTTGGATCTCCTTGCAGTCCAAGGGACTCTCAAGAGTCTTCTCCAACACCACAGTTCAAAAGCATCAATTCTTCGGCGCTCAGCCTTCTTCACAGTCCAGCTCTCACATCCATACATGAGCACAGGAAAGACCATAGCCTTGACTAGGCGAACCTTTGTTGGCAAAGTAATGTCTCTGCTTTTGAATATGCTATCTAGGTTGGTCATAACTTTCCTTCCAAGGAGTAAGTGTCTTTTAATTTCATGGCTGCAGTCACTACTGTTAGGTAGGTAGAATAGGGAAAAGGAGTCCAAAATGGCGGTGGCTAAAAGACAAGGAAGGGAAAAGCTCATGAAAATAGAATAAAGGAAGGTCCGAGGATTGGAGTGAGGACCTCAGGTAAAACAAAAACACTCCTGACTGGCCCAATTTACAGAGGACAGGCCCAGGGAGAGAAAACGTATAAAAAGAGGAGCCAAAGCTAGCTCTCTCTCTCCCATGTGGTGGGACACTCTTCTCTTCTCGCCTTTGGATTGACGTGCCCTCACGCCTCAGAGATGGATTTTCCTGCTATCTTCTAAATAAAATAGAGCTGTAACACTGAGCTGCAACACTGATTTGTCTAAGAGCTATAACATGGTCCTTTTGAGACCTGAGAGCTATATCATGGTCTATCCAAGACCTGAGAGCTGTGACATGCTGAGGGGGCTTTAATGTCCGTCACTCCAAATCTGTATTGTGATGAGACAAAGAACCGAGGAACATACACTCGCGTGACACTACTGAAGTGCATAAATAGAAGACTTTTTTTTTCTGCCTGTGGCAGCTCTGCCCCAGTGAGAGTTGAGCATGAAGGTGGTGGTGGGGCTTGGCTTGTGGGGATTCTGGTGGCGCCAAGTGTTCAGGGACATGGACTGCCTCTGTGGCAGGAGTTATGGCCCTATCAGAGTCTTTTTTGAGCCTCTTGTAGCTGGCGATCAAAAGGCCTCTTTGGCCAATCTTTCTCTATAACTCAGCTCATTCAGGCACTTAGAGGGCTTCCTTGCCTGGGGTCCTTCTCTGTTATTGGGTGCATCAGGCACATAGAGGGGACGCCCTGACTGGGGTCCTACTCTGCAGATTGGTGCAGATCAGATCAGATCAGTCGCTCAGTCGTGTCCGACTCTTTGCGACCCCATGAACTGCAGCACGTCAGGCCTCCCTGTCCATCACCAGCTCCCGGAGGTCACCCAGCCTCGCATCCATCGAGTCAGTGATGCCATCCAGCCATCTCATCCTCTGTCGTCCCCTTCTCCTCCTGCCCTCAATCCCTCCCAGCATCAGAGTCTTCTCCAATGAGTCAATTCTTCGCATGAGGTGGCCAAAATACTGGAGTTTCAGCTTTAGCATCATTCCTTCCAAAGAAATCCCAGGGCTGATCTCCTTCAGAATGGACCAGTTGGATCTCCTTGCAGTCCAAGGGACTCTCAAGAGTCTTCTCCAACACCACAGTTCAAAAGCATCAATTCTTCGGCGCTCAGCCTTCTTCACAGTCCAGCTCTCACATCCATACATGACCACAGGAAAGACCATAGCCTTGACTAGGCGAACCTTTGTTGGCAAAGTAATGTCTCTGCTTTTGAATATGCTATCTAGGTTGGTCATAACTTTCCTTCCAAGGAGTAAGCGCCTTTTAATTTCATGGCTGCAGTCACCATCTGCAGTGATTTTGGAGCCCAGAAAAATAAAGTCTGACACTGTTTCCACTGTTTCCCCATCTATTTCCCATGCAGTGATGGGACCAGATGCCATGATCTTCGTTTTCTGAATGTTGAGCTTTAAGCCAACCTTTTCACTCTCCACTTTCACTTTCATCAAGAGGCTTTTTAGCCCCTCTTCACTTTCTGCCATAAGAGTGGTGTCATCTGCATATCTGAGGTTATTGATATTTCTCCCGGCAATCTTGATTCCAACTTGTGTTTCTTCCAGTCCAGCATTTCTCATGATGTACTCTGCATATAAGTTAAATAAACAGGGTGACAATATGCAGCCTTGACGTACTCCTTTTCCTATTTGGAACCAGTCTGTTGTTCCATGACCAGTTCTAACTGTTGCTTCCTGACCTGCATACAGATTTCTTAAGAGGCAGATCAGGTGGTCTGGTATTCCCATCTCTTTCAGAATTTTCCATAGTTTATTGTGATCCACACAGTCAAAGGCTTTGGCATAGTCAATAAAGCAGAAATAGATGTTTTTCTGGAACTCTCTTGCTTTTTCCATGATCCAGCGGATGTTGGCAATTTGATCTCTGGTTCCTCTGCCTTTTCGAAAACCAGCTTGCACATCAGGAAGTTCACGGTTCACATATTGCTGAAGCCTGGCTTGGAGAATTTTGAGCATTACTTTACTAGCATGTGAAATGAGTGCAATTGTTCGGTAGTTTGAGCACTCCTTGGCATTGCCTTTCTTTGGGATTGGGATGAAAACTGACCTTTTCCAATCTTGTGGCCACTGCTGAGTTTTCCAAATTTGCTGGCATATTGAGTGTAGCACTTTCACAGCATCATCATTCAGGACTTGGAATAGCTCCACTGGAATTCCATCACCTCCACTAGCTTTGTTCGTAGTGATGCTTTCTAAGGCCCATTTGACTTCACATTCCAAGATGTCTGGCTCTAGGTCAGTGATCACATCATCATGATTATCTGGGTCTTGAAGCTCTTTTTTGTACAGTTCTTCTGTGTATTCTTGCCACCTCTTCTTAATATTTTCTTCTTCTGTTTGGTCCCCCCCTTTTCTGTTCTTTATTGTGCCCATTTTTGCATGAAATGTTCCTTTGGTATCTCTGATTTTCTTGAAGAGATCCCTAGTCTTTCCCATTCTGTTGTTTTCCTCTATTTCTTTGCATTGATCACTGAAGAAGGCTTTCTTATCTCTTCTTGCTATTCTTTGGAACTCTGCATTTAAATGTTTATATCTTTCCTTTTCTCCTTTGATTTTCGCTTCTCTTCTTTTCACAGCTATTTGTAAGGCCTCCCCAGACAGCCATTTTGCCTTTTTGCATTTCTTTTCCACGGGGATGGTCTTGATCCCTGTCTCCTGGACAATGTCACGAACCTCATTCCATAGTTCATCAGGCACTCTATCTATCAGATCTAGGCCCTTCAATCTATTTCTCACTTCCACTGTATACTCATAAGGGATTTGATTTAGGTCATACCTGAATGGTCTAGTAGTTTTCTCTACTTTCTTCAATTTCAGTCTGAATTTGGCAATAAGGAGTTCATGGTCCGAGCCACAGTCAGCTCCTGGTCTTGTTTTTGCTGATTGTATAGAGCTTCTCCATCTTTGGCTGCAAAGAATATAATCGATCTGATTTCGGTGTTCACCATCTGGTGATGTCCATGTATAGAGTCTTCTCTTGTGTTGTTGGAAGAGGGTATTTGCTATGACCAGTGCATTTTTCTTGGCAAAACTCTATTAGTCTTTGCCCTGCTTCATTCCGTATTCCAAGGCCAAATTTGCCTGTTACTCCAGGTGTTTCTTGACTTCCTACTTTTGCATTCCAGTCCCCTATAATGAAAAGGGCATCTTTTTTGGGTGTTAGTTCTTAAAGGTCTTGTAGGTCTTCATAGAACCTTTCAACTTCAGCTTCTTCCCCACGACCGAGGTCAGGAAGGGCGGCGGTGAGGAGAGACCCCTCGTCCAAGGTAAGGTGCGATGGCTGTGCTTCGCTGGCCGGGAGCAGCCAGGAGCAGCCGGGATGAGATACCCCACGCCCAAGGTAAGAGAAACCCAAATAAGACAGTAGGTCTTGAAAGAGGGCATCAGAGGGCAAATACACTCAAACCATTCTCACAGATAACTAGTCAATCTAATCACACAAGGACCACACCCTTGTCTGACTCAATGAGATTAAGCCATGCCCGAGGGGCAACCTGGGATGGGCGGGTCATGGTGGAGAGATATGACAGGGTGTGGTCCGCTGGAGAAGGGAATGGCAAACCACTTCAGTATTCTTGCCTTGAGAACCCCATGAACAGTATGAAAAGACAAAATGATAGGATACTGAAAGAGAAACTCCCCAGGTCAGTAGGGGCCCAATATGCTACTGGAGATCAGTGGAGAAATAACTCCAGAAAGAATGAAAGGATGGAGCCAAAACAAAAAGAATACCCAGCTGTGGATGTGTCTGGTGATAGAAGCAAAGTCCGATGCTGTAAAGAGCAATATTGCATAGGAACCTGGAATGTCAGGTCCATGAATCAAGGCAAATTGGAAGTGGTCAAACAAGAGATGGCAAGAGTGAATGTTGACATTCTAGGAATTAGCGAACTAAAATGAACTGGAATGGGTGAATTTAACTCAGAGGACCATTATATCTACTACTGTGGGCAGGAATCCCTCAGAAGAAATGGAGTGGCCATCATGGTCAACAAAAGAGTCCGAAATGCAGTACTTGGATGCAATCTCAAAAACGATAGAATGATCTCTGTTCGTTTCCAAGGCAAACCATTCAATGTCACAATAATCCAAGTCTATGCCCCAACCAGTAGATTGGTGCATTAGGCACTTAAAGGGGCACCCTGGGTGGGGTCCTACTCTGTAGTTCAGTGAGTCAGACGTTTGATGGGACAGCCTCTCTATTGTTCAGCTGCTGATGCTGGTGTGTGGAGAGAGGCTATGGTGATGGCTCCACCCCCTACGCATGACTCAGCAGTATTGTCTTGTTTCCAGGTAGCTCCACCCCCTACGCATGACTCAGCAGTATTGCCTTGTTTCCAGGTAGCCCACCAGGCATTTCCCACCACCATCTCTTCCCTCACATCCCCTTGACTTGTATTTCCACAGTCAGTAGCAGCCCTCACTCTGGGATTGCTCCACGATCACTAAACTTCAGCTCCCAACCTCTGCCCCTTCCAGGAGACCCGTGTTCCTCCCTGGTGTATGTATGGCTCTGGCAAGGACTGTCTGATTCTCATTCCGTTTAGGCGCTCATCTAAACCTTAAATTTAGATGTTTCACTCTCAACTTTAAATGTTTCTCCTCTGACTCAGACAATTGCCCCGCTGTAGGGGTCAGACCCCTGCCTCAGTTCCCCACCCGCCAAGGGCAGGTCCAGTCCTACTAACACCTCTGTCTTTCCCCCTAGTATTTTTGTCCTACCAAGTTTTGCATGGTTCTGTATAGTCTTTTCCACTGGTCAAGTACTCTTGTCGGCTCTCAGCTGGTGTTCTGCAGGCACATCTGTGTCTGAAGGTGTATTTCTTATGTATCCATGGAGACAGATGTACTCCATGTCCACCTATTCCTCCACCATCTTTTTCTCCCTCCTTCATGAACTTTTCTGTTTATGAAGCTAGCACAGCTAGTTTTGAGTGTATAAATATTCACCAACAATATTAGACCTCTTATACACATAAACATTTAGGACCTAACTGGTTCCATCTGCATAAAATATACTCTTTATTAAATAATCCAAAAATTGTTGCAATAATAACAGACATACCAATAAATACATTAAATGTAAGTGGATTTAATGTTTCAACCAAAACACATAGACTAGTTGAATGGATACAGAAACAAGACCCATATATATGCTGTCTATGAGACATACATTAGATCTAAGGATGTACACATAGGCTGAAAGTGATGGGATGGAAAAAAGTATTCCACACAAATGAAAACTAAAAATAAAAGCTGGAGTAGTAATATTCATATCAGACAAAATAGAATTTAAAGTAAAGACTGGTATAGAGACCAAGGAGGGCACTACGTAATTACTAAGGGATCAATTTAAGAATATATAACAATTGTAAATATAGATGCACCAATATAGGAGGGCCTCAATATATAAGGTGAATACTAACAGCCATAAGGGGAGAACTTGACATTAATGCAATAATAATGGGGGTTGTTTATCACCACACTTTCATCAATGGGCAGATCATCCAGACAGAGAATCAATAAGGAAACATATACTTTTAATGACACATTAGACCAGGTGTACTTAATTGATATTTATTGAACATTTTATCCAAAAGCAACAAATCACACCTTCTCATATGCACGTGTAACATTTTCCAGTACGGACCACATGCTGGAACACAAATTGATACTGACAGCAAAAACAAGACCAGGAGCTGACTGTGGCTCGGACCACGAACTCCTTATTGCCAAATTCAGACTGAAATTGAAGAAAGTAGGGAAAACCACTAGACCATTCAGGTATGACCTAAATCAAATCCCTTATGATTATACAGTGGAAGTGAGAAATAGATTTAAGGGCCTAGATCTGATAGATGGAGTGCCTGATGAACTATGTAATGAGGTTCGTGACATTGTCCAGGAGACAGGGATCAAGACCATCCCCATGGAAAAGAAATGCAAAAAAGCAAAATGGCTGTCTGGGGAGGCCTTGCAAATAGCTGCGAAAAGAAGAGAAGCGAAAGCAAAGGAGAAAAGGAAAGATATAAACATCCGAATGCAGAGTTCCAAAGAATAGCAAGAAGAGATAAGAAAGCCTTCTTCAGCGATCAATGCAAAGAAATAGAGGAAAATAACAGAATGGGAAAGACTAAGGATCTATTCAAGAAAGTCAGAGATACCAAAGGAACATTTCATGCAAAAATGGGCTCGATAAAGGACAGAAATGGTATGGACCTAACGGAAGCAGAAGATATTAAGAAGAGGTGGCAAGAATACACAGAAGAACTGTACAAAAAAGAGCTTCACGACCCAGATAATCATGATGGTGTGATCACTGACCTAGAGCCAGACATCCTGGAATGTGAAGTCAAATGGGCCTTAGAAAGCATCACTAGGAACAAAGCTAGTGGAGGTGATGGAATTCCAGTGGAGCTATTCCAAACCCTGAAAGATGATGCTGTGAAAGTGCTGCACTCAATATGCCAGCAAATTTGGAAAATTCAGCAGTGGCCACAAGATTGGAAAAGGTCAGTTTTCATCCCAATCCCAAAGAAAGGCAATACCAAAGAGTGCTCAAACTACCGCACAATTACACTCATCTCACATGCTAGTAAAGTAATGCTCAAAATTCTCCAAGCCAGGCTTCAGCAATATGTGAACCGTGAACTTCCTGATGTGCAAGCTGGTTTTAGAAAAGGTAGAGGAACCCGAGATCAAGTTGCCAACATCCGCTGGGTCATGGAAAAAGCAAGAGAGTTCCAGAAAAACATCTATTTCTGCTTTATTGACTATGCCAAAGCCTTTGACTGTGTAGATCACAATAAACTGTGGAAAATTGTGAAAGAGATGGGAATACCAGACCACCTGATCTGCCTCTTGAGAAATCTGTATGCAGGTCAGGAAGCAGCAGTTAGAACTGGTCATGGAACAACAGACTGGTTCCAAATAGGAAAAGGAGTACGTCAAGGCTGTATATTGTCACCATGTTTATTTAACTTCTATGCAGAGTACATCATGAGAAATGCTGGACTGGTAGAAACACAAGTTGGAATCAAGATTGCCGGGAGAAATATCAATCACCTCAGATATGCAGATGATACCACCCTTATGGCAGAAAGTGAAGAGGAACTAAAAAGCCTCTTGATGAAAGTGAAAGTGGAGAGTGAAAAGGTTGGCTTAAAGCTCAACATTCAGAAAACGAAGACCATGGCATCTGGTCCCATCACTACATGGGAAATAGATGGAGAAACAGTGGAAACAGTGTCAGACTTTATTTTTCTGGGCTCCAAAATCACTGCAGATGGTGACTGCAGCCATGAAATTAAAAGACGCTTACTCCTTGGAAGGAAAGTTATGACCAACCTAGATCGCATATTCAAAAGCAGAGACATCACTTTGCCAACAAAGGTTCGCCTAGTCAAGGCTATGGTCTTTCCTGTGGTCATGTATGGATGTGAGAGCTGGACTGTGAAGAAGGCTGAGCGCCGAAGAATTGATGCTTTTGAACTGTGGTGTTGGAGAAGACTCTTGAGAGTCCCTTGGACTGCAAGGAGATCCACCCAGTCCATTCTGAAGGAGATCAGCCCTGGGATTTCTTTGGAAGGAATGATGCTAAAGCTGAAACTCCAGTATTTTGGCCACCTCATGCGAAGAGATGACTTATTGGAGAAGACTCTGATGCTGGGAGGGATTGGGGGCAGGAGGAGAAGGGGACGACAGAGGATGAGATGGCTGGATGGCATCACTGACTCGATGGATGTGAGTCTGAGTGACCTCTGGGAGTTGGTGATGGATAGGGAGGCCTGGCGTGCTGCAGTTCATGGGGTGGCAAAGAGTCGGACACGACTGAGCGACTGATCTGATCTTCCTGACACAATTACGTGCCCTATTTTCTCAATATATGATACATTTTTTTTAGATTGTTTAGTGTGTAAATATACCCATTCTATTGGGCTATGCTGAGCTATAATTGCAGTGGGCGAATGTTCAGTGAGGAATATATATAAAGAAACTGGTTGATCATAATCTAGCCGAGTTGAAAAAGATTGTTGAATGCGTTTCTCCATTAAGGCCAGTTCTTCTTTGGCCTCTTTTGTTAGCTGCCTAGGGCTATTAGGGTCAGGGGATCCCTCTAAAATTGTAAATAGATTTTGTAAGGCATAGGTGGGGATACTGACAGATGGCTGCAGCCAATTAATATCCCCTAGCAATTTTTGAGGAGAAGGCAATGGCACCCCACTCCAGTACTCTTTCCTGGAAAATCCCATGGATGGAGGAGCCTGGTGGGCTGCAGTCCATGGGGTCGCTAAGAGTCGGACACGACTGAGCGACTTCACTTTCACTTTTCGCTTTCATGCATTGGAGAAGGAAATGGCAACCCACTCCAGTTTTCTTGCCTGGGGAATCCCAGGGGCAGGAGAGCCTGGTGGGCTGACGTCTATGGGTTCACACGGAGTCGGACACGACTGAAGTGGCTTAGCAGCACCAGCAATTTTTCAAAATCATTCAGTGTGCATAGAGATTGCACAGAAGATTGAGTTTTTTGAGGTTTGATTTTAGATTCTTCCATAACATGTCCTAAAGAATTAAAGGATGCTTTCCATTGAATTTTATTTGGTGCAACAAACAGGCTATGGTTTTGAAGAGTGGCACCCCACCCCAGTACTTTTGCCTGGAAAATCCCATGGACGGAGGAGCCTGGTAGGCTCCAGTCCATGGGGTCGCTAAGAGTCGGACACGACTGAGCGACTTCACTTTTGCTTTTCACTTTCATACGTTGGAGAAGGAAATGGCAACCCACTCCAGTCTTCTTGCCTGGAGAATCCCAGGGACGGGGGAGCCTGGTGGGCTTCTGTCTGTGGGGTCGCACAGAGTCTGACATGACTGAAGCGACTTAGCAGCAGCAGCAGCAGTAACTTCATTATATAACTGTGAACTAACACCCAAAAAAGATGTCCTTTTCATTATAGGGGACTGGAATGCAAAAGTAGGAAGTCAAGAAACACCTGGAGTAACAGGTAAATTTGGCCTTGGAATACGGAATGAAGCAGGGCAAAGACTAACAGAGTTTTGCCAAGAAAATGCACTGGTCATAGCAAATACCCTCTTCCAACAACACAAGAGAAGACTCTATACATGGACATCACCAGATGGTCAACACCGAAATCAGATCGATTATATTCTTTGCAGCCAACGATGGAGAAGCTCTATACAATCAGCAAAAACAAGACCAGGAGCTGACTGTGGCTCGGACCATGAACTCCTTATTGCCAAATTCAGACTGATATTGAAGAAAGTAGGGAAAACCACTAGACCATTCAGGTATGACCTAAATCAAATCCCTTATGATAATACAGTGGAAGTGAGAAATAGATTTAAGGGCCTAGATCTGATAGATGGAGTGCCTGATGAACTATGGAATGAAGTTCGTGACATTGTACAGGAGACAGGGATCAAGACCATCCCCATGGAAAAGAAATGCAAAAAAGCAAAATGGCTGTCTGGGAAGGGCTTACAAATAGCTGTGAAAAGAAGAGAAGTGAAAAGCAAAGGAGAAAAAGAAAGATATAAACATCTGAATGCAGAGTTCCAAAGAATAGCAAGAAGAGATAAGAAAGCCTTCTTCAGCGATCAATGCAAAGAAATAGAGGAAAACAACAGAATGGGAAAGACTAGGGATCTCTTCAAGAAAATCAGAGATACCAAAGGAACATTTCATGCAAAGATGGGCTCGATAAAGGACAGAAATGGTATGGACCTAACGGAAGCAGAAGATATTAAGAAGAGGTGGCAAGAATACACAGAAGAACTGTACAAAAAAGAGCTTCACGACCCAGATAATCATGATGGTGTGATCACTGACCTAGAGCCAGACATCCTGGAATGTCAAGTCAACTGGGCCTTAGAAAGCATCACTACGAACAAAGCTAGTGGAGGTGGTGGAATTCCAGTGTAGCTATTCCAAATCCTGAAAGATGATGCTGTGAAAGTGCTGCACTCAATATGCCAGCAAATCTGGAAAACTCAGCAGTGGCCACAAGATTGGAACAGGTCAGTTTTCATCCCAATCCCAAAGAAAGGCAATACCAAAGAGTGCTCAAACTACCGCACAATTGCACTCATCTCACACGCTAGTAAAGTAATGCTCAAAATTCTCCAAGCCAGGCTTCAGCAATATGTGAACCGTGAACTTCCTGATGTGCAAGCTGGTTTTAGAAAAGGTAGAGGAACCCGAGATCAAGTTGCCAACATCCGCTGGGTCATGGAAAAAGCAAGAGAGTTCCAGAAAAACATCTATTTCTGCTTTATTGACTATGCCAAAGCCTTTGACTGTGTAGATCACAATAAACTGTGGAAAATTGTGAAAGAGATGGGAATACCAGACCACCTGATCTGCCTCTTGAGAAATCTGTATGCAGGTCAGGAAGCAGCAGTTAGAACTGGTCATGGAACAGCAGACTGGTTCCAAATAGGAAAAGGAGTACGTCAAGGCTGTATATTGTCACCATGTTTATTTAACTTCTATGCAGAGTACATCATGAGAAATGCTGGACTGGTAGAAACACAAGTTGGAATCAAGGTTGCTGGGAGAAATATCAATCACCTCAGATATGCAGATGACACCACCCTTATGGCAGAAAGTGAAGAGGAACTAAAAAGCCTCTTGATGAAAGTGAAAGTGGAGAGTGAAAAGGTTGGCTTAAAGCTCAACATTCAGAAAACAAAGATCATGACACCTGGTCCCATCACTACATGGGAAATAGATGGAGAAACAGTGAAAACAGTGTCAGACTTTATTTTTCTGGGCTCCAAAATCACTGCAGATGGTGACTGCAGCCATGAAATTAAAAGACGCTTACTCCTTGGAAGGAAAGTTATGACCAACCTAGATAGCATATTCAAAAGCAGAGACATTACTTTGCCAACAAAGGTTCGCCTAGTCAAGGCTATGGTCTTTCCTGTGGTCATGTATGATTGTGAGAGCTGGACTGTGAAGAAGGCTGAGCGCCGAAGAATTGATGCTTTTGAACTGTGGTGTTGGAGAAGACTCTTGAGAGTCCCTTGGACTGCAAGGAGATCCACCCAGTCCATTCTGAAGGAGATCAGCCCTGGGATTTCTTTGGAAGGAATGATGCTAAAGCTGAAACTCCAGTATTTTGGCCACCTCATGCGAAGAGATGACTTATTGGAGAAGACTCTGATGCTGGGAGGGATTGGGGGCAGGAGGAGAAGGGGACGACAGAGGATGAGATGGCTGGATGGCATCACTGACTCGATGGATGTGAGTCTGAGTGACCTCTGGGAGTTGGTGATGGATAGGGAGGCCTGGCGTGCTGCAGTTCATGGGGTGGCAAAGAGTCGGACACGACTGAGCGACTGATCTGATCTTCCTGACACAATTACGTGCCCTATTTTCTCAATATATGATACATTTTTTTTAGATTGTTTAGTGTGTAAATATACCCATTCTATTGGGCTATGCTGAGCTATAATTGCAGTGGGCGAATGTTCAGTGAGGAATATATATAAAGAAACTGGTTGATCATAATCTAGCCGAGTTGAAAAAGATTGTTGAATGCGTTTCTCCATTAAGGCCAGTTCTTCTTTGGCCTCTTTTGTTAGCTGCCTAGGGCTATTAGGGTCAGGGGATCCCTCTAAAATTGTAAATAGATTTTGTAAGGCATAGGTGGGGATACTGACAGATGGCTGCAGCCAATTAATATCCCCTAGCAATTTTTGAGGAGAAGGCAATGGCACCCCACTCCAGTACTCTTTCCTGGAAAATCCCATGGATGGAGGAGCCTGGTGGGCTGCAGTCCATGGGGTCGCTAAGAGTCGGACACGACTGAGCGACTTCACTTTCACTTTTTCGCTTTCATGCATTGGAGAAGGAAATGGCAACCCACTCCAGTTTTCTTGCCTGGGGAATCCCAGGGGCAGGAGAGCCTGGTGGGCTGACGTCTATGGGGTCACACGGAGTCGGACACGACTGAAGTGGCTTAGCAGCACCAGCAATTTTTCAAAATCATTCAGTGTGCATAGAGATTGCACAGAAGATTGAGTTTTTTGAGGTTTGATTTTAGATTCTTCCATAACATGTCCTAAAGAATTAAAGGATGCTTTCCATTGAATTTTATTTGGTGCAACAAACAGGCTATGGTTTTGAAGAGTGGCACCCCACCCCAGTACTTTTGCCTGGAAAATCCCATGGACGGAGGAGCCTGGTAGGCTCCAGTCCATGGGGTCGCTAAGAGTCGGACACGACTGAGCGACTTCACTTTTGCTTTTCACTTTCATACGTTGGAGAAGGAAATGGCAACCCACTCCAGTCTTCTTGCCTGGAGAATCCCAGGGACGGGGGAGCCTGGTGGGCTTCTGTCTGTGGGGTCGCACAGAGTCTGACATGACTGAAGCGACTTAGCAGCAGCAGCAGCAGTAACTTCATTATATAACTGTGAACTAACACCCAAAAAAGATGTCCTTTTCATTATAGGGGACTGGAATGCAAAAGTAGGAAGTCAAGAAACACCTGGAGTAACAGGTAAATTTGGCCTTGGAATACGGAATGAAGCAGGGCAAAGACTAACAGAGTTTTGCCAAGAAAATGCACTGGTCATAGCAAATACCCTCTTCCAACAACACAAGAGAAGACTCTATACATGGACATCACCAGATGGTCAACACCGAAATCAGATCGATTATATTCTTTGCAGCCAACGATGGAGAAGCTCTATACAATCAGCAAAAACAAGACCAGGAGCTGACTGTGGCTCGGACCATGAACTCCTTATTGCCAAATTCAGACTGATATTGAAGAAAGTAGGGAAAACCACTAGACCATTCAGGTATGACCTAAATCAAATCCCTTATGATAATACAGTGGAAGTGAGAAATAGATTTAAGGGCCTAGATCTGATAGATGGAGTGCCTGATGAACTATGGAATGAAGTTCGTGACATTGTACAGGAGACAGGGATCAAGACCATCCCCATGGAAAAGAAATGCAAAAAAGCAAAATGGCTGTCTGGGAAGGGCTTACAAATAGCTGTGAAAAGAAGAGAAGTGAAAAGCAAAGGAGAAAAAGAAAGATATAAACATCTGAATGCAGAGTTCCAAAGAATAGCAAGAAGAGATAAGAAAGCCTTCTTCAGCGATCAATGCAAAGAAATAGAGGAAAACAACAGAATGGGAAAGACTAGGGATCTCTTCAAGAAAATCAGAGATACCAAAGGAACATTTCATGCAAAGATGGGCTCGATAAAGGACAGAAATGGTATGGACCTAACGGAAGCAGAAGATATTAAGAAGAGGTGGCAAGAATACACAGAAGAACTGTACAAAAAAGAGCTTCACGACCCAGATAATCATGATGGTGTGATCACTGACCTAGAGCCAGACATCCTGGAATGTCAAGTCAACTGGGCCTTAGAAAGCATCACTACGAACAAAGCTAGTGGAGGTGGTGGAATTCCAGTGTAGCTATTCCAAACCCTGAAAGATGATGCTGTGAAAGTGCTGCACTCAATATGCCAGCAAATCTGGAAAACTCAGCAGTGGCCACAAGATTGGAAAAGGTCAGTTTTCATCCCAATCCCAAAGAAAGGCAATACCAAAGAGTGCTCAAACTACCGCACAATTGCACTCATCTCACACGCTAGTAAAGTAATGCTCAAAATTCTCCAAGCCAGGCTTCAGCAATATGTGAACCGTGAACTTCCTGATGTGCAAGCTGGTTTTAGAAAAGGTAGAGGAACCCGAGATCAAGTTGCCAACATCCGCTGGGTCATGGAAAAAGCAAGAGAGTTCCAGAAAAACATCTATTTCTGCTTTATTGACTATGCCAAAGCCTTTGACTGTGTAGATCACAATAAACTGTGGAAAATTGTGAAAGAGATGGGAATACCAGACCACCTGATCTGCCTCTTGAGAAATCTGTATGCAGGTCAGGAAGCAGCAGTTAGAACTGGTCATGGAACAGCAGACTGGTTCCAAATAGGAAAAGGAGTACGTCAAGGCTGTATATTGTCACCATGTTTATTTAACTTCTATGCAGAGTACATCATGAGAAATGCTGGACTGGTAGAAACACAAGTTGGAATCAAGGTTGCTGGGAGAAATATCAATCACCTCAGATATGCAGATGACACCACCCTTATGGCAGAAAGTGAAGAGGAACTAAAAAGCCTCTTGATGAAAGTGAAAGTGGAGAGTGAAAAGGTTGGCTTAAAGCTCAACATTCAGAAAACAAAGATCATGACACCTGGTCCCATCACTACATGGGAAATAGATGGAGAAACAGTGAAAACAGTGTCAGACTTTATTTTTCTGGGCTCCAAAATCACTGCAGATGGTGACTGCAGCCATGAAATTAAAAGACGCTTACTCCTTGGAAGGAAAGTTATGACCAACCTAGATAGCATATTCAAAAGCAGAGACATTACTTTGCCAACAAAGGTTCGCCTAGTCAAGGCTATGGTCTTTCCTGTGGTCATGTATGATTGTGAGAGCTGGACTGTGAAGAAGGCTGAGCGCCGAAGAATTGATGCTTTTGAACTGTGGTGTTGGAGAAGACTCTTGAGAGTCCCTTGGACTGCAAGGAGATCCACCCAGTCCATTCTGAAGGAGATCAGCCCTGGGATTTCTTTGGAAGGAATGATGCTAAAGCTGAAACTCCAGTATTTTGGCCACCTCATGCGAAGAGATGACTTATTGGAGAAGACTCTGATGCTGGGAGGGATTGGGGGCAGGAGGAGAAGGGGACGACAGAGGATGAGATGGCTGGATGGCATCACTGACTCGATGGATGTGAGTCTGAGTGACCTCTGGGAGTTGGTGATGGATAGGGAGGCCTGGCGTGCTGCAGTTCATGGGGTGGCAAAGAGTCGGACACGACTGAGCGACTGATCTGATCTTCCTGACACAATTACGTGCCCTATTTTCTCAATATATGATACATTTTTTTTAGATTGTTTAGTGTGTAAATATACCCATTCTATTGGGCTATGCTGAGCTATAATTGCAGTGGGCGAATGTTCAGTGAGGAATATATATAAAGAAACTGGTTGATCATAATCTAGCCGAGTTGAAAAAGATTGTTGAATGCGTTTCTCCATTAAGGCCAGTTCTTCTTTGGCCTCTTTTGTTAGCTGCCTAGGGCTATTAGGGTCAGGGGATCCCTCTAAAATTGTAAATAGATTTTGTAAGGCATAGGTGGGGATACTGACAGATGGCTGCAGCCAATTAATATCCCCTAGCAATTTTTGAGGAGAAGGCAATGGCACCCCACTCCAGTACTCTTTCCTGGAAAATCCCATGGATGGAGGAGCCTGGTGGGCTGCAGTCCATGGGGTCGCTAAGAGTCGGACACGACTGAGCGACTTCACTTTCACTTTTTCGCTTTCATGCATTGGAGAAGGAAATGGCAACCCACTCCAGTTTTCTTGCCTGGGGAATCCCAGGGGCAGGAGAGCCTGGTGGGCTGACGTCTATGGGGTCACACGGAGTCGGACACGACTGAAGTGGCTTAGCAGCACCAGCAATTTTTCAAAATCATTCAGTGTGCATAGAGATTGCACAGAAGATTGAGTTTTTTGAGGTTTGATTTTAGATTCTTCCATAACATGTCCTAAAGAATTAAAGGATGCTTTCCATTGAATTTTATTTGGTGCAACAAACAGGCTATGGTTTTGAAGAGTGGCACCCCACCCCAGTACTTTTGCCTGGAAAATCCCATGGACGGAGGAGCCTGGTAGGCTCCAGTCCATGGGGTCGCTAAGAGTCGGACACGACTGAGCGACTTCACTTTTGCTTTTCACTTTCATACGTTGGAGAAGGAAATGGCAACCCACTCCAGTCTTCTTGCCTGGAGAATCCCAGGGACGGGGGAGCCTGGTGGGCTTCTGTCTGTGGGGTCGCACAGAGTCTGACATGACTGAAGCGACTTAGCAGCAGCAGCAGCAGTAACTTCATTATATAACTGTGAACTAACACCCAAAAAAGATGTCCTTTTCATTATAGGGGACTGGAATGCAAAAGTAGGAAGTCAAGAAACACCTGGAGTAACAGGTAAATTTGGCCTTGGAATACGGAATGAAGCAGGGCAAAGACTAACAGAGTTTTGCCAAGAAAATGCACTGGTCATAGCAAATACCCTCTTCCAACAACACAAGAGAAGACTCTATACATGGACATCACCAGATGGTCAACACCGAAATCAGATCGATTATATTCTTTGCAGCCAACGATGGAGAAGCTCTATACAATCAGCAAAAACAAGACCAGGAGCTGACTGTGGCTCGGACCATGAACTCCTTATTGCCAAATTCAGACTGATATTGAAGAAAGTAGGGAAAACCACTAGACCATTCAGGTATGACCTAAATCAAATCCCTTATGATAATACAGTGGAAGTGAGAAATAGATTTAAGGGCCTAGATCTGATAGATGGAGTGCCTGATGAACTATGGAATGAAGTTCGTGACATTGTACAGGAGACAGGGATCAAGACCATCCCCATGGAAAAGAAATGCAAAAAAGCAAAATGGCTGTCTGGGAAGGGCTTACAAATAGCTGTGAAAAGAAGAGAAGTGAAAAGCAAAGGAGAAAAAGAAAGATATAAACATCTGAATGCAGAGTTCCAAAGAATAGCAAGAAGAGATAAGAAAGCCTTCTTCAGCGATCAATGCAAAGAAATAGAGGAAAACAACAGAATGGGAAAGACTAGGGATCTCTTCAAGAAAATCAGAGATACCAAAGGAACATTTCATGCAAAGATGGGCTCGATAAAGGACAGAAATGGTATGGACCTAACGGAAGCAGAAGATATTAAGAAGAGGTGGCAAGAATACACAGAAGAACTGTACAAAAAAGAGCTTCACGACCCAGATAATCATGATGGTGTGATCACTGACCTAGAGCCAGACATCCTGGAATGTCAAGTCAACTGGGCCTTAGAAAGCATCACTACGAACAAAGCTAGTGGAGGTGGTGGAATTCCAGTGTAGCTATTCCAAATCCTGAAAGATGATGCTGTGAAAGTGCTGCACTCAATATGCCAGCAAATCTGGAAAACTCAGCAGTGGCCACAAGATTGGAACAGGTCAGTTTTCATCCCAATCCCAAAGAAAGGCAATACCAAAGAGTGCTCAAACTACCGCACAATTGCACTCATCTCACACGCTAGTAAAGTAATGCTCAAAATTCTCCAAGCCAGGCTTCAGCAATATGTGAACCGTGAACTTCCTGATGTGCAAGCTGGTTTTAGAAAAGGTAGAGGAACCCGAGATCAAGTTGCCAACATCCGCTGGGTCATGGAAAAAGCAAGAGAGTTCCAGAAAAACATCTATTTCTGCTTTATTGACTATGCCAAAGCCTTTGACTGTGTAGATCACAATAAACTGTGGAAAATTCTGAAAGAGATGGGAATACCAGACCACCTGATCTGCCTCTTGAGAAATCTGTATGCAGGTCAGGAAGCAGCAGTTAGAACTGGTCATGGAACAGCAGACTGGTTCCAAATAGGAAAAGGAGTACGTCAAGGCTGTATATTGTCACCATGTTTATTTAACTTCTATGCAGAGTACATCATGAGAAATGCTGGACTGGTAGAAACACAAGTTGGAATCAAGGTTGCTGGGAGAAATATCAATCACCTCAGATATGCAGATGACACCACCCTTATGGCAGAAAGTGAAGAGGAACTAAAAAGCCTCTTGATGAAAGTGAAAGTGGAGAGTGAAAAGGTTGGCTTAAAGCTCAACATTCAGAAAACAAAGATCATGACACCTGGTCCCATCACTACATGGGAAATAGATGGAGAAACAGTGAAAACAGTGTCAGACTTTATTTTTCTGGGCTCCAAAATCACTGCAGATGGTGACTGCAGCCATGAAATTAAAAGACGCTTACTCCTTGGAAGGAAAGTTATGACCAACCTAGATAGCATATTCAAAAGCAGAGACATTACTTTGCCAACAAAGGTTCGCCTAGTCAAGGCTATGGTCTTTCCTGTGGTCATGTATGATTGTGAGAGCTGGACTGTGAAGAAGGCTGAGCGCCGAAGAATTGATGCTTTTGAACTGTGGTGTTGGAGAAGACTCTCGAGAGTCCCTTGGACTGCAAGGAGATCCACCCAGTCCATTCTGAAGGAGATCAGCCCTGGAATTTCTTTGGAGGGAATGATGCTAAAGCTGAAACTCCAGTATTTTGGCCACCTCATGCGAAGAGTTGACTTATTGGAGAAGACTCTGATGCTGGGAGGGATTGGGGGCAGGAGGATAAGGGGACGACAGAGGATGAGATAGCTGGATGGCATCACTGACTCGATGGATGTGAGTCTGGGTGACCTCCGGGAGTTTGTGATGGACAGGGAGGCCTTGCGTGCTGCACTTCATGGGGTCGCAACGAGTCGGACATGACTGAGCGACTGATCTGATCTGATCTGATCTGAAACAGAGTTCAGATTCCATAGAGTAAAGTGTAACATCCATATAATGAATTATAAACGCTGTAGGATACTTATCTCTAATGGGTTGTAATAAAACAGATATGAGATATTGCAAATGGTAGGAGAGTTCATCATTCCCTGAGGTAGCACCTTCCATTGAAATCTTTTAACAGGAGCCATGTGATTTATAGAAGGAACTGAAAAAGCAAAATGTTTTCTATCTTTGCGGTGCAAAGATATAGTAAAAAACCAGTCTTGCAAGTCAATAATAATTATAGAACATCCTTTTTGTACCATAGAAAGGGAGGGCAATCCGGGTTGTAAGGCCCCATAGGTAACATGATATTATTAACATTTCTTAAATCTATCAACATTCGTCATTTTCCTGATTTCTTTTTTATTACAAAAACAGGGGAATTCCACGGGGAAAATGAAGGTTCTATATGAGCTTTTTGTAATTGTTCATTAATTGCATAAATGCTGCCAATTTTTCTTTAGTTAGGGGCCATTGAGGTGTCCATACTGGAGTATCAGATTCCCAATCGAGGGGTAGCAGTGTTAACTCAATGGCTCCCATTAAAAAGGTTCATTTAAAGAAACTGTGGCTTTCATTTGTTCAAGAAAATCCCGTCCCCATAAATTGATAGGGATATTAGTAATATATGGTTTAAGATAAGCTACAATTTGATCAGGGCCATATACTTGTAAATAGGATGCATTGACAAAAGTTTGTATGGCATCAGCTTTATCCGCTCCTAATAGTCTAGAAGGAGCCATAACCTTACTCCAATCAAGGGGCCATTCTGCAGCTCTAATGATTGAAATGTCAGCTCTGGTATCTAACATGCCTGTGAAATTCTTTCCTCATATGCGTAAAGTAAGCATGGGTTTCTGATGTTCCTTTAATAAGGTGGATAGTGCAGCAGTAAGGTAGGTACTGTTAAAGTCTCCCTGGTGAACTTTATCAGATGCCTTCATTGGTTTAACATATGGAAAAAGTAATAATTGTGCAAAACGTTCCCCTTTTTTGTAAGTATACATTTCCCATTTTCACAACATTTACCATAACATGTATTTCCCCTTCATAATCTTCGTCCGTAACACCGGTCAATACCATTAAACCTCTCATTGTGCAGCTACTACGTCCCCAAATCAGTCCCATTGTCCCGGGTGGAATCGGGCCGTAATATCCAGTGGGAATTTTGTGGGGGTTGTATAATTCTATTAGTTCCATATCATACGGACTAGGTATATCAATGCAAGCACTCTTAGATGTAGCTGCTTGTAGCGTCATAATGCTAGGTCTTCCTTTTGTAGCGGGGCTAGAGGACGGCCCCTTTATCAGTTTCCCTGTTGTTTTTGTTGTGCACCGGAGGTCAAGGTGTTTCCATCCTTATCAAATTTAGAATGACATTCATTCAGTCAATGGAACCCCTTTTTACATCTTGGACATACTCCTGGGATCTCTTCTTATTAGAAGTAGTATTATTTTTTCTGGCCTGTGTTGGCATGCGACATTGTTTTTTCATATGGCTGGACTTCCCACAGTTAAAACATTTGGTATTAGCAGCTTTTTGTACATTAAAGGTTTCCAATGTTGCCAATTTTGTTCTATGGGACATAGATCTGATGTCCCTACATGCTTTCAAATATTCCATAAGAGAGCCAGTCTCTCGAATTGGTCTGAGCACGGATCGACATTCCTCATTAGCATTTTCAAAAGCAAGTTGTTTTAAAATAATATTTTGTAAAGTCACATCCTTAATAGATTCTCAATTGCATCCTTTAATTTTCCTATAAATTGAGAATATTCCTCCTCATGTCCTTGAATAACCTTAACAAATGAACCATCAGAGTTAGCGCTATCAACCTTTGCCCATGCCCTGCAGGCAGTTTCTTTAATGAAATGCAACATATCAAGGGTAATATTAGCTAATTGCGCCATTACATCGGCCATAGCCCCTGTTCTAGTCAGTATATCATAAGTTAAATTGGCAGGGTTACCATGAGATTGCTGGTCAATCATCAGCTGTCGGGCCTCATCACTAACCCACATTTGCCACTGCAGTAATTGTTGAGGATTTAAAACCATCTTTGCTACTTGAAAAAAATCATATGGCATCCAATGGCCAGCCCATCCTCTGAGAAATTCTATACAGTAAGGAAAAGTAGGTCCATACAGAGTACATGCTTTCTTAAAGTTAGACAACATGCTAAAATCTATACCGGCCCAAGAATTTTGACCCTGGGCGGGTTGACCAAATTGTATTGGGAAAGCGAAAGCACAAGCTGCATCTCGCGAGGAGGAGTGAAGCAGTTAGTACGAGCAAGGTTAGCGACTGCAGTTACAGACGGAGCAGGAGAAAAAGCCTCAGATTTGGGTTGTCCGCTGAACGAAATGACTTCCGCCTTAAGCGGTTTCGGTTTTGGCACATCCTTAATATCAGATCAGATCAGATCAGACGCTCAGTCGTGTCCAACTGTTTGCGACCCCATGAATCGGAGCACGCCAGGCCTCCCTGTCCATCACCAACTCCCGGAGGTCACCCAGACTCACATCCATCGAGTCAGTGATGCCATCCAGCCATCTCATCCTCTGTCGTCCCCTTCTCCTCCTACCCCCAATCCCTCCCAGCATCAGAGTCTTCTCCAATGAGTCAACTCTTCGCATGAGGTGGCCAAAATACTGGAGTTTCAGCTTTAGCATCATTCCTTCCAAAGAAATCCCAGGGCTGATCTCCTTCAGAATGGACTGGGTGGATCTCCTTGCAGTCCAAGGGACTCTCAAGAGTCTTCTCCAACACCACAGTTCAAAAGCATCAATTCTTCGGCGCTCAGCCTTCTTCACAGTCCAGCTCTCACATCCATACATGACCACAGGAAAGACCATAGCCTTGACTAGGCGAACTTTTGTTGGCAAAGTAATGTCTCTGCTTTTGAATATGCTATCTGGGTTGGTCATAACTTTCCTTCCAAGGAGCAAGCGTCTTTTAATTTCATGGCTGCAGTCACCATCTGCAGTGATTTTGGAGCCCAGAAAAAGAAAGTCTGACACTGTTTCCACTGTTTCTCCATCTATTTCCCATGTAGTGATGGGACCAGATGCCATGATCTTCGTTTTCTGAATGTTGAGCTTTAAGCCAACCTTTTCACTCTCCACTTTCACTTTCATCAAGAGGCTTTTTAGCCCCTCTTCACTTTCTGCCATAAGGGTGGTGTCATCTGCATATCTGAAGTGATTGATATTTCTCCCAGGAATCTTGATTCCAACTTGTGTTTCTACCAGTCCAGCATTTCTCATGATGTACTCTGCATAGAAGTTAAATAAACATGGTGACAATATACAGCCTTGACGTACTCCTTTTCCTATTTGGAACCAGCCTGTTGTTCCATGACCAGTTCTAACTGTTGCTTCCTGACCTGCATACAGATTTCTCAAGAGGCAGATCAGGTGGTCTGGTATTCCCATCTCTTTCAGAATTTTCCAGTTTATTGTGATCTACACAGTCAAAGGCTTTGGCATAGTCAATAAAGCAGAAATAGATGTTTTTCTGGAACTCTCTTGCTTTTTCGATGATCCAGCGGATGTTGGCAATTTGATCTCGGGTTCCTCTACCTTTTCTAAAACCAGCTTGAACATCAGGAAGTTCACGGTTCACATATTGCTGAAGCCTGGCTTGGAGAATTTTGAGCACTACTTTACTAGCGTGTGAGATGAGTGCAATTGTGTGGTAGTTTGAACATTCTTTGGCATTGCCTTTCTTTGGGATTGGGATGAAAACTGACCTGTTCCAATCTTGTGGCCACTGCTGAGTCTTCCAGATTTGCTGGCATATTGAGTGCAGCACTTTCATAGCATCATCTTTCAGGATTTGGAATAGCTACACTGGAATTCCATCAACTCCACTAGCTTTGTTCCTAGTGATACTTTCCAAGGCCCAGTTGACTTCACATTCCAGGATGTCTGGCTCTAGGTCAGTGATCACACCATCATGATTATCTGGGTCGTGAAGCTCTTTTTTGTACAGTTCTTCTGTGTATTCTTGCCACCTCTTCTTAATATCTTCTGCTTCCGTTAGGTCCATACCATTTCTGTCCTTTATCGAGACCATTTTTGCATGAAATATTCCTTTGGTATCTCTGATTTTCTTGAAGAGATCCCTAGTCTTTCCCATTCTGTTGTTTTCCTCTATTTCTTTGCATTGATCGCCAAAGAAGGCTTTCTTATCTCTTCTTGCTATTCTTTGGAACTCTGCATTCAGATGTTTATATGTTTCTTTTTCTCCTTTGCTTTTCACTTCTCTTCTTTTCACAGCTATTTGTAAGGCCTCCCTAGACAGCCATTTTGCTTTTTTGCATTTCTTTCCCATGGGGATGGTCTTGATCCCTGTCTCCTGTACAATGTCACGAACCTCATTCCATAGTTCATCAGGCACTCTATCTATCAGATCTAGGCCCTTAAATCTATTTCTCACTTCCACTGTATAATCATAAGGGATTTGATTTAGGTCATACCTGAATGGTCTAGTGGTTTTCCCTACTTTCTTCAATATCAGTCTGAATTTGGCAATAAGGAGTTCATGGTCCGAGCCACAGTCAGCTCCTGGTCTTGTTTTTGCTGATTGTATAGAGCTTCTCCATCTTTGGCTGCAAAGAATATAATCGATCTGATTTCGGTGTTGACCATCTGGTGATGTCCATGTATAGAGTCTTCTCTTGTGTTGTTGGAAGAGGGTATTTGCTATGACCAGTGCATTTTCTTGGCAAAACTCTGTTAGTCTTTGCCCTGCTTCATTCCGTGTTCCAAGGCCAAATTTGCCTGTTACTCCAGGTGTTTCTTGACTTCCTACTTTTGCATTCCAGTCCCCTATAATGAAAAGGACATCTTTTTTGGGTGTTAGTTCTAAAAGGTCTTGTAGGTCTTCATAGAACCGTTCAACTTCAGCTTCTTCAGCGTTACTGGTTGGGGCATAGACTTCGATTACTGTGACATTGAATGGTTTGCCTTGGAAATGAACAGAGATCATTCTGTCGTTTTTGAGATTGCATCCAAGTACTGCACTTCGACTCTTTTGTTGACCATGATGGCCACTCCATTTCTTCTGAGGTATTCCTGCCCGCAGTAGTAGATATAATGGTCCTCTGAGTTAAATTCACCCATTCCAGTCCATTTTAGTTCGCTAATTCCTAGAATGTCGACATTCACTCTTGCCATCTCTTGTTTGACCACTTCCAATTTGCCTTGATTCATGGACCTGACATTCCAGGTTCCTATGCAATATTGCTCTTTATAGCATCGGACTTTGCTTCTATCACCAGACACATCCACAGCTGGGTATTCTTTTTGCTTTGGCTCCATCCCTTCATTCTTTCTGGAGTTATTTCTCCACTGACCTCCAGTAGCATATTGGGCCCCTACTGATCTGGGGAGTTTCTCTTTCAGTATCCTATCATTTTGCCTTTTCATACTGTTCATGGGGTTCTCAAGGCAAGAATACTGAAGTGGTTTGCCATTCCGTTCTCCAGCGGACCACACCCTGTCAGATATCTCCACCATGACCCGCCCATCCTCGGTTGCCCCACGGGCATGGCTTAATTTCATTGAGTTAGACAAGGTTGTGGTCCTGGTGTGATTAGATTGACTAGTTTTCTGTGAGTGTCAGATCAGATCAGATCAGATCAGATCAGTCGCTCAGTCGTGTCCGACTCTTCGCGACCCCATGAACCACAGCACGCCAGGCCTCCCTGTCCATCACCAGCTCCCTGAGGTCACTCAGACTCGCATCCATCGAGTCAGTGATGCCATCCAGCCATCTCATCCTCTGTCGTCCCCTTCTCCTCCTGCCCTCAATCCCTCCCAGCATCAGAGTCTTTTCCAATGAGTCAACTCTTCGCATGAGGTGGCCAAAATACTGGAGTTTCAGCTTTAGCATCATTCCTTCCAAAGAAATTCCAGGATTGATCTCCTTCAGAATGGACTGGTTGGATCTTCTTGCAGTCCAAGGGACTCTCAAGAGTCTTCTCCAACACCACAGTTCAAAAGCATCAATTCTTCGGCGCTCAGCCTTCTTCACAGTCCAGCTCTCACATCCATACATGACCACAGGAAAGACCATAGCCTTGACTCGGCGAACCTTTGTTGGCAAAGTAATGTCTCTGCTTTTGAATATGCTGTCTAGGTTGGTCATAACTTTCCTTCCAAGGAGCAAGCGTCTTTTAATTTCATGGCTGCAGTCACCATCTGCAGTGATTTTGGAGCCCAGAAAAACAAAGTCTGACACTGTTTCCACTGTTTCCCCATCTATTTCCCATGAAGTGATGGGACCAGATGCCATGATCTTCGTTTTCTGAATGTTGAGCTTTAAGCCAACCTTTTCACTCTCCACTTTCACTTTCATCAAGAGGCTTTTAGCCCCTCTTCACTTTCTGCCATAAGAGTGGTGTCATCTGCATATCTGAGGTTATTGATATTTCTCCCGGCAATCTTGATTCCAACTTGTGTTTCTTCCAGTCCAGCATTTCTCATGATGTACTCTGCATATAAGTTAAATAAACAGGGTGACAATATGCAGCCTTGACGTACTCCTTTTCCTATTTGGAACCAGTCTGTTGTTCCATGACCAGTTCTAACTGTTGCTTCCTGACCTGCATACAGATTTCTCAAGAGGCAGATCAGGTCTGTGAGTATGGTTTCAGTGTATTTGCCCTCTGAGGCCCTCTTGCAAGACCTACCGTCTTACTTGGGTTTCTCTTACCTTGGGCGTGGGGTATCTCTTCCTGGCTGCTCCAGCAAAGCACAGCCATGGCACCTTATCTTGGACGAGGGGTCTCTCCTCACCGCCACCCTTTCTGACCTTGGAGGAGGGGTATCTCCTCACCGCCGCCCTTCTTGACCTCGGTCGTGGTGTAGCTCCTCTCAGCTGCGCTCCTAGTGCACCGCGCAGCCGGCGGGGCATCCTCAAGTTGTTTTTCCAGGGTTTGTGTTTGATTGAGCATGACATTCTTGCATTTCAAAGCACCTTGCATGTCTTATTCATTAAGCTCGTATTCATGCAAAGACTGAACAGTCTTTACCTCCAAATCAACATTATGTCCTTCAATTTGTTCTATGAGAGCCTGTATGAGTGATCAGGTAACCCAACATTGAGGAAGAATGTGAACTCCCTGCAGATATGCTCACAAAACATTATTCTTAACCCTTTTCCATACATCAAGATCAAGCGTCCCCTCCTCCGGGAACCATGGATTATGTTCCTATAGTATATGATAGCAGTCATTCAACTGATCTCTTGAAACATTAACACCGTTTTGTTTCAAAATATGATGCATTATAGAAATGAAAGGAATTTTACTGCTATGTTGTCCCATCCTGCTTACCTCTTTCTGCGGGGCTCGTCGCTTTGTTCAGCCTTCCTCTCAAGTCCCTGTTCGTGGCGCCACTTGTTGGGGATTTTCTCCCCGGGACTTGGAAGCGACGAACCTGAAGAATGACATTTGGACAGTCTCTTGCAAGGACTGACAAGTTTATTTCTGCAGTCAAGCCTTTTTATAGAAGCAGGAACAAAGAGCTTAAAGTATACAGACAGCAGAGCGCATACGGGGTTAATACATAATCAGTAAAAACATTTCAAGGACAGCGCTCTCTAAGTGGCTCATGGGCTTATCCCATAACTCGTTTTCTCAAGTAACATACCTATTTATTATTAAATCTTGGTGCCGAGCATAAGCAAAGGCAGGAGATGTTTTTCGGTCCTCAGTACAAAGCCGAGTACTTCTGGCCCTTCGCCATTTTCCCAAGGACTTTCTCCTTTTACGGCTATTTTGTACTACGCTTCCCAACAGTCCAGACTATGAGACTCAAACGTATAAAGTCTATTGTGAAGAATATGGCCGGATATATAAACCTTACATTTCTGTTTGGATTCAATGTGGAACAGTATCCATAGTTTACCTTTACACTAAGGTTTTCAATGTGAGTTGGACTAGTATTATGGAAAGGAATAGAGATATTTATTAAAAGATTCAGGATCCAGCAAAGGAAGCAGCAGAAGGCAATACATGTTGGTGATCTCTTTCTGAGCTCCAGCCACCTAGAGAAATGGAGGCAAAGCCTAATGGCTTGGAAGCCACTGAGGAGGGAGGTTGTACTAAGGCAAATCCTTCTGGCCACTCTTTGAAATTAAAAGAGAAATTTATATCCAGCCTCGTTCAGGAAATTCCTGGATCCAAAAGTTGCCATTGTTTGAGGGATCCCTCTGGAGAAAAGCACCAAAGGAGTTGGCTAAGACGAGTTGATTGAGAATCGAGTCTGTGGGTCTCACCTTGCATCCACTGAGCAAAATGAAGGTATAAGGACAAAGGAGGAATGAGTTCCCAAGGAACCCCACTCCCATCTGAATGACTAACATAATTCCCATTTCCTACTTTGAAGAAGCCATCATATTGGTATCTATGGAACACTTACTTTAGTTGGAACCTGAGAAGTGAGTAGCTCAACAAACAAATCTATTCCCACCACCACCACACCCAGTATTCTCCAATGCTAAGGCTGATACATCCTTTCCCAGTTTAGATGAGCATCAAGTATCTGTTTATGGGCGGAGATTTTACTCCTGAAGATCCTGGTTCTACTTGGTAATGTGTAATGTCTATTTCTAGGATATGGGTGAATGCATTAGGTCCCGGATGAGCAACAGAGTTTCGTACATGTGTAAATTGAGTGAACAGGTTCTCTACCCTCTTATCTACAGTTATGATGCGGATGCATTGAAAAACTGGGTATAAAACTGTGTGTAGAGTGTACTTGAGTATTCCCAAATGTATGGAGTAATGACTATACAGACAAGGAACATATATTTGTATACAGTAGGGGAGAATTTAAAGCTAGACCTTTTTTTCTCATTCACCAGAAGTTTTTTGTTTGTTTGTTTAATTTTTTTTATTTTTGGCTTCACTGGGTCTTAATTGTGGCCCAGGGGTTTCTCACCGTAGTGTCTTCTCTTCTTGATGAGAACAGGTTTAGGTTGTGGGATTTAGTAGTTGTATGGGCTTAGTTACTCCATAGCATTGGGATCTTCCTGGACCAGAGATTGTACCTGTGTCCCCGACATTGGCAGGTGGATCATAACCACTGGACCACCAGGCAAATCCTAGGGCTAAACGTTGAAGGAAAAAAATTGGTTAGAATGTTTTGTTTGTACAAGTGTACATATTTCACATAGTTATAAAACAACATTAAAGCAAAGTGCTGCCGCGTTGCTTTAGTCGTGTCCGACTCTGTGCGACCCCATAGACAGCAGCCCACTAGGCTCCTCTGTCCCTGGGATTCTCTAAGAACACTGGAGTGGGTTGCCATTTCCTTCTCCAATGCATGAAAGTGAAAAGTGAAAGTGAAGTCACTCAGTCGTGTCTGACTCTAGCGACCCCATGGACTGCAGCCTACCAGGCTCCTCCGTCCATGGGATTTTCCAGGCAAGAGTACTGGAGTGAGGTGCCATTGCCTTCTCCGATTAAAGCAAAGTAGATGTTTTAAAGACACTAAGTTTACAAATTTTAAAAGATGAATTGTGGTCTCTATGTGTAAGGGAAATACCTCAAGTGACTTGAAAATACAGAATTTTGACTGTATATCCTTAAGGAGATAGTATGAAGGTAAAACTACTTGCAAATGAACATTACATATTACCTATACAATTCACTATAATGTAGTGGCAGAATATCTTGGAATCAAATACTTAATGTCAATGGGAACGAGTATTTATGGGGCATAAAATCTTTGCCAACAAAGGTCCTCATAGTCAAAGCTATGGCTTTTCCCATAGTCATGTGTGGATGTGAAAGTTGCACCATAAAGAAGACTGAGCACTGAAGAATTGGTGCTTTTAAAATGTGGTGTTGGACAAAAATCTTAGATTCCTTTGGGCTGCAAAGAGATCAAACCAGATGATCTTAAAGGCAATCAATCCCAAATATTCACTGGAGGGACTGATGCTGAGGCTGAAGTTCCACTACTTTGGCCACCTGATGTGAAGAGCCAAGTCATTGGAAAAGACCCTGATGCTGGGAAAGATTGAAGGCAGGAGGAGAAAGAGGTGAAAGAGAAGGAGATGGTTGGATGGTGTCACCGAACCAATGGACATGAGTTTGAACAAACTCTAGGAAATGATGAAGGACAAGGAAGCTTGGCGTGCTGCAGTCCACGGGGTCACAAAGAGTCAGACACAACTGAGTGACTGAACAACAACAAAATAAATGCCAATATAAAACCAACAAATTTGAATAAAAGTTAAAATTGACATTGGTAACAACAGGCAATGCACATACAGTATTAGATTTTAAACTGACATGTATTTCATTTCACTTGCTATTCAAAAGAATCTGGAAATTTTGGACAACCCTACAACAATGCCTAACTATAACACCCAGTTTATGGACTCAATATATGTCCCAGTATAAGTAAACACAATGTCTTGGGGGGAGGGGGGAAAGCAAGCTTATTTAACCCTTAGGACAGGAACTTTCCAAGACAATCCTGAAACTGCTTGTCATACACAGGATGGAGGGAACTAGAACTCAGATGTCACTGAATTCCACTAAAGAAGCTACTTTTGCACAATTTTCATACAGTAGTAACTCTAAAAAGTGGACTCAGGTAAACTAAATATCTCTAAATGATATAAAATTAATTGCAAAAGTTAATGCTAGAAGAGCTTAAGAAAACAGTTCATTGTTCATAAAACTTATTAAGGGTAAATATCAAGCATTTCTCCTATAGTAATTGCATAGACAGTATTTCACAGTAGGAAATCTTTTAGCTGACACATAAAGTGGACTGGTTTGGATAAGACCTGCAGATGCACATAATACATTGTCCATCATGGGAAAAGATACAGTGATACAAGATTAAATAGAAAAATTAATTCAACAACATCATGGAGACTTCCCCACCATGAGGACAATTCCTTCTTCCAGATGAACTGATGTTTCAGTATTGGGTAATGAGATAAGAGGACATTTTCAAATGCTGAAGACACAAATCCACTATGCTGGACAGGGTGTTATTGAGTCACCACTTTCCTGGCATGGTCATTTCATTATGTCCAGAATAACAGCTATGATACGAATTTCCATTTCCATGATCAATAACTGAAATGGTTTTACACTGGAGAAATCAAGGAATTGTTATTATGATAGTAATACAATTCACAATATCCATAAATCAAGATAGCCAATTTTTTTTCTTTTGTGGCAAGAGTCTCCTTTAAATGTATAAGGAAAATAAATAAGTAAAATTTTGGAAAACAATAGTAAAAGTAACTAAAGTGCAGAAAACAGTGAGTGAAAACCAAAAACTATATTTAAGCCATAGGATTCATTTTAAGTAACAGCAGAGAAAATTATTGCCCTGGATGTAAATTTTCCCAGTGTGGATAATTCAGTTCTCACTAATAAATATGTTACTGAATACAAATTCCAATGAAAATTGAATACTAATATAAAAACAACACAAATTTTGTAAAAAAAAAATGTAGTTTAACAAAGTGAACTTGCCTTACATAAAGTATGGTAATAATTACACATTGCCACTGACAATAGAAAAAAGCAGAACAGAGCAAGGAGCTTACATGTTGTCTATGTTTGCAGGTATTTATATGGTAAGTCTATATAGACGTTTATATTTGATAAAAGTTCATGAATTATATTAGAGCAATTACTTATTTAATATACAGTATTAGATTTTATTAGGACATTAGAGCTATATTTGCAATTTTAATCTCAGAGAAAAAAATAAACACTAGATCTGCAGATAAGGAATGGTTACTGTCTTAGGTAAAAATGTTGCAATATATCCTCATAATGTTGCCTGGACAAAATATTACAACACATGTACCAAACCTGAGGATTTAAAATATTTTTTGCATATTTGTGTTTACAAAAATTATAACTTATTTCACTTTTATAATATCCTGTGCTGAAAAATTATAAAGCAAAGAAAATAAATCTCAACGAAAACATTTAATGCAGGTGGCCCCTGGTGCCCAGGGCCTTCAGGGGCTGCTCCCTGGCCTGACCTCGGCCTCAGGCACTTCTGGGCCCAGGGGGACAGGTGGGGGACCTCCTGCTGGGGCACCTATGGGGTGTGGGGTGCTCAGGAAACCAGGCCACCCTTATGGGGTTCCCCTGGGGCAGCGCCTGGCTCAGCAGCCCTGGGAGCAGCCAAAGTACAGGGCCCTGCTTCTCCAGGAGCAGCGGGCCTGTCCTCCCGCCCTCACTGGCGAGATGCCCTTAACCATCTCCATTCCAGATTGATTTCTAATAAGAAAGAGTAAACAAAATCATATAGGAATAATTTATCACTCGTTAATAAAACAGCAACTACTTATTCAATACAAATAAAAGCTCAATGAAAATATTTAAATATTTAGGACACCAAGAGGTGATTATAACCTCAGTGCTTTTAGGGGGAACTAGTTAGGAATAACCAATTTCTACAAATCACACATTATAAAATATGATCTTCCATAAACACCAAAAAAGGCCAAAATTATATTGAAAAGGGCACGGAATGATTCATATATACACATATATGCTGAAATTTCATTTTGGGGCCAAGTCCTCTAATAAAGAATTACATTATCTATCTTTTCTATGAATATCCTAATCAACTATGGTTTAAATGTTAGAGTTTGTAGAAAAAAAAAAAAAAAAGGCTCGGATGTCCCTGTCGGTCCAGTGAATATTCCATACGCTGCGTGGTACAACAAAAAAATGAGAAATTAAAAAAAAAAACTCTACTGTCTCTATTGTAAATTTTAAAACTTCATACTCTCCTGCTGCCTGAACGTCCTCACAGACAGGGTGTAAGCGTCCCACCAGGATGGCCAGGTGCACCAGTGTGAAGGCTGGCTCTGCCCTCAGTTGCTGTCTTGGCCTGCCCTCGCTGTGACCACCGGGCACTCAGAGTTGCCAGTAAGATCCCCCTTCACTCTCCGCTCTGTGCTCTCGCAGAACCTCAGGAAAGGCACTGGCTCTCAGCTCCATCCGCCCCTCCTCTCTCTCTCCCTGCCCACCTACTTCACTGACCCACTGCCTGGCTGAGCTCTCCCCTCGTGTCCTCCTTATGTGACTGTCCCTGTGACTATAGACAACTTTGTTTCCCTGGGCCTCTCCTTTGTTCCCTCCCGTAGCTGCTTCTGACAGAGCATATAAAAGGATACATGTCAAACACAAATTTAAGTCTTTTTGAAAATTATTTAGTGTGCTGAACACATAAAATTATATCTACTTTTCTAATCTTGTATCCAAAATGACTGTGCAGTTTCAGTTCAGTTCAGTTTAGTCGCTCAGTCGTGTCCGACTCTTTGTGACCACATGAATTGCAGCATGCCAAGCCTCCCTGTCCATCACCAACTCCTGGAGTTTACTCAAACTCTTGTCCATTGATTCGGTGATGCCATCCAGCCATCTCATCCTCTGTTGTCCCCTTCTCCTGCCCCCAATCCCTCCCAGCATCAGGGTCTTTTCCAATGAGTCAACACTTCTCATGAGGTGGCCAAAGTACTGGAGTTTCAGCTTTAGCATTAGTCCTTCCAATGAACACCCAAGACTGACCTCCTTCAGAATGGACTGGTTGGATCTCCTTGCAGTCCAAGGGACTCTCAAGACTCTTCTCCAATACCACAATTCAGAATCATCAATTCTTCAGTGCTCAGCTTTCTTCACAGTCCAACTCTCACATCCATACATGACCACTGGAAAAACCATAGCCTTGACTAGACGGACCTTTGTTGGCAAAGTAATGTCTCTGCTTTTTAATATGCAATCTAGGCTGGTCATAACTTTCCTTCCAAGGAGTAAGCGTCTTTTAATTTCGTGGCTGCAATCACCATCTGCAGTGATTTTGGAGCCCCCCAAACTAAAGTCTGACACACTTTCCACTGTTTCCGCATCTATTTCCCATGAAGTCATGGGACCAGATGCCATGATCTTAGTTTTCTGGATTAGGTAAATCAAATGCTGTGTAAAATATATTTCAATCAAATTTCAATAACTGAAATAATGAGAACAATTTGTATTAAGGTAGGAGGACATGCCTCATTAAACAAACTACAACATTTTTGAAGAAAAAATCTGGTGGGTTGAGGTGTGAGTAGGAGACTTACATATCTCATTACTGAAGTCCATTCATATTCCTTGGACGCTGATTAGTATGTTTTAGTATAAGAGACTCAGAAGATGAATTCACTCTGCCATACATGAGCAACTGTAATTTAAGAGAAATCTTAGTGACTGAGTATAAATTCGCGAGAACTATACTCACTGAGGGAAGCAAGCTTACCTATATGAGGTGAGAAGGTGGACAGGGGCAGGGTAGGAGGGTGTCAGAGTGAAATTTATCCATGAATTGACTTGTAAAAGTTTTCACAATCAAATGTATAGTTCTACAATTAAAATGTTATTATTTGTGAAGCCCTTGAGATTGAAAGGAGAAAATTGGGCATAATGGAATAACAATATGGAATTGGCTTGGGACTATGTTAGGAAGAGACATCAGAAGTTAATTTAAAAGCAAAACAGGGTTACACTGATAAAAATTTGTTTAACTAGAAAGCCAGGATGCTATGCATATGGAAGTTTCTGTGGTTACTACTCACTCCAGCTGTTAAAGAACTCAGCAATGCCTTACAATAAAGGATCATGATACTTCCCTGATCATAGGGTTTTGGGTAACAAAGGGAGGTACCAAATTAAGTGCCTCCTATTCTCAGAGAGAAGCACGTGGACCTGGCTATCAATGAAGTTCTCCAATCAGAATTTTATTTTACTGTTTTTATTCTTATCCTTTTAGACTGATCGACATACATCGTAGACAGAGCAATAAACTATTTGCAGAATGTAAACAGCAAGATATTTTAATATATGGTTATGTTTGGGGAAGCACACTGACCAAAATCCCCCACCCTGGCCAGGCACCGTAGTAACCATTTGCAGGAGTTCTTTTATGACAGGAGGTCCTGGCAAGGAACATGGAGCTAATAAGCCACCACCAAGTGGAAGAGTTCTGGAAAGGTTAAAAGGAGACACCACATGTCTGACCACGTTCCAGAGACCTTTTTGCTGGTATCCATCTTGGCTGAACAAGGCGCACCCCACCAGGAAGGACTCTGAGTTAAATCGATTGGCTAAAGACAACCTGGAAACTAATCCCACACCGTGAAACTCGAGACTGTGAGCCATGTGACAGGGCTGTTCTCCTGGGTTCCCTTATCTTACTGCTCTCCACCCGGGCAGCCTTTCCCAATAAAATCTCTTGCTTTGTCAGCATGTGTCTCCTGGGACAATTCATCTCTAAGTGTTAGACAAGAGCCCAGTTTCAGGTCCTGGAAGGGATCCCCCTTCCTGGAACAGGCATATCACATGTCAGGGTAATATTACTATCCTAAGATAGTGAACGCTTTCATTCATCTTTTTTGTCCAAACACCAATCATTAGAGACAATTTCTGCTGGGAGCCTCCGAGAGGACCTCTGCTCATGGCAAAAGTCATGAGGAAGGAGGCTCGGCATATGGAAATGCGGGATCAAGCCTCAGGAGCCCCCCTGGAAATTCTCGAGCATCTACCCCCATAACCAGAGCCTGCCTACTTTACTACTTTGCGCTCTCACCTACACCTCTGACTTTATGGGGCGCTGTCCCCCACCACCTCTTTAGGAGAAGGAGTTAACTTAGAGCTCCAGTTAATAAAAATTCCTGGGCGTGACAGGAGTGTTTTAACCTACAAACTCCTCTGAATGTTCTCTAGCCTACCTGACAGGCTTGTCTGGCCACATGTGATTACTCACAGCCTCCCAAATGTGGGAGGCCTGAGATGCTTTTAACCTTCTAAAAATAGGTTCTTTAGAGAAGTTAGAAAACTATTAGTGGGCTGATTAGAAATTGTATTGGTGAAGAGTTTTTCATTTGTTGAGCCAATGTTTGCTGCTACATCTCCACATCGCCTGCCCTTACACACATTAATGAATATATAGAAGAAATAGGTATTAACCTTTGATATTAATCACGTTAGATCTTACGCTAAGTAAATTATTTCCTTAATTAAAACCCACAATACCCTCACCCTATAGGAATGTAACTATCTGGTACCTTCAGAAGGTGGAGTCTGTTTTAAGAATAATCACCCCTGGAGAAATAAATGTTCTGGTTGACTGACCGCTGTCCCAAGGAGAGGGTCATAAATTGTCAGCAGGCCCCCTGGCCAGAAGATGATGTAACACCTCTAAGACCTCTGTATGCATTTGTATGAAGCACCTGACTTTGATAAAAGTCAGGACTGCTGACCCCACGTGACTTTTGTATACCATCTCAGTGTATAAAAGTAGGCCATGGAAAATAAAGAATTGGGATCAGTTCCTCAAAAGACTGGTCTCCCCATGTCGCTCTCTCTCTCTCAAATTCTAGTTGAGTCTCCATCTCGAGCGCAGAACCCACCATGCTTACTAATTATGCCCGGGCTTCTAAGATCCGACTGGGGAGGCCTCAGTGTCTCCTCTCCTTCGGGAGAATGGAAGGACGCCTGCGGCCTATGTAAGTGGTACAAACTTCTTGTCTTGAAGTTTTATTGGTCTCCCGCGTAAGCCAGGCTACTCAGCCTCTTTTCTCCACTAAATTTTCTCACTGACCTATCCTTATTTCAGCCTCTTTTCTTCACTGAATTTTCCTACTGAGCTACCCTCATTCTATTATTCTTTATATCTTTAATTAATATTTATTTAAGCAATTGTTTCCTGATCCTCACCGACGCCGTCTACACCTCGAACTCCCTGAATTTTAAGATAAAGCCTTCATTTCCTTACATGAAGAATGATAAAGCTTTCAGTTCTCTAAACAGGGATAAATGTGAGCACTCTAGCTGATGAGAGAACTCTATTATAAAGATCCCCCTTTACCACACAGGCTAACAAGAAAACACAACACAACCAACTGAGCATTCCATCCTCTCAGTCAGACCTCAGGTCATTCACTACTTAGAGCTGGGAGATCAGCACTGTTATCTAGTTGCTGGGCACTTGCCTGCTGAGTGAAGTCTTTAGGGAATGCTGAGAGATTTAAGGGCCTAGATCTGATAGATAGAGTGCCTGATGAACTATGGAATGAGGTTCGTGACATTGTACAGGAGACAGGGATCAAGACAATCCCCATGGAAAAGAAATGCAAAAAAGCAAAATGGCTGTCTGGGGAGGCCTTACAAGTAGCTGTGAAAAGAAGAGAAGCGAAAAGCAAAGGAGAAAAGGAAAGATATAAACATCTAAATGCAGAGTTCCAAAGAATAGCAAGAAGAGATAAGAAAGCCTTCTTCAGCGATCAGTGCAAAGAAATAGAGGAAAACAACAGAATGGGAAAGACTAGGGATCTCTTCAAGAAAATCAGAGATACCAAAGGAACATTTCATGCAAAGATGGGCATGATAAAGGACAGAGATGGTGTGGACCTAACAGAAGCAGAAGATGTTAAGAAGAGGTGGCAGGAATACACAGAAGAACTGTACAAAAAAGAGTTTCAAGACCCAGATAATCATGATGATGTGATCACTGACCTAGAGCCAGACATCTTGGAATGTGAAGTCAAATGGGTCTTAGAAAGCATCACTACGAACAAAGCTAGTGGAGGTGATGGAATTCCAGTGGAGCTATTCCAAGTCCTGAAAGATGATGCTGTGAAAGTGCTACACTCAATATGCCAGCAAATTTGGAAAACTCAGCAGTGGCCACAAGATTGGAAAAGGTCAGTTTTCATCCCAATCCCAAAGAAAGGCAATGCCAAAGAATGTTCAAACTACCGAACAATTGCACTCATCTCACACACTAGTAAAGTAATGCTCAAAATTCTCCAAGCCAGGCTTCAGCAATATGTGAACCGTGAACTTCCTGATGTTCAAGCTGGTTTTAGAAAAGGCAGAGGAACCAGAGATCAAATTGCCAACATCCGCTGGATCATGGAAAAAGCAAGAGAGTTCCAGAAAAACATCTATTTCTGCTTTACTGACTATGCCAAAGCTTTTGACTGTGTAGATCACAATAAACTGTGGAAAATCCTGAAAGAGATGGGAATACCAGACCACCTGATCTGCCTCTTGAGAAATCTGTATGCAGGTCAGGAAGCAACAGTTAGAACTGGTCATGGAACAACAGACTGGTTCCAAATAGGAAAAGGAGTACGTCAAGGCTGCATATTGTCACCATGTTTATTTAACTTATATGCAGAGTACATCATGAGAAATGCTGGACTGGAAGAAACACAAGTTGGAATCAAGATTGCTGGGAGAAATATCAATAACCTCAGATATGCAGATGACATGACTCTTATGGCAGAAAGTGAAGAGGGGCTAAAAGCCTCTTGATGAAAGTGAAAGTGGAGAGTGAAAAGGTTGGCTTAAAGCTCAACATTCAGAAAACGAAGATCATGGCATCTGGTCCCATCACTTCATGGGAAATAGATGGGGAAACAGTGGAAACAGTGTCAGACTTTGTTTTTCTGGGCTCCAAAATCACTGCAGATGGTGACTGCAGCCATGAAATTAAAAGACGCTTACTCCTTGGAAGGAAAGTTATGACCAACCTAGATAGCATATTCAAAAGCAGAGACATTACTTTGCCAACAAAGGTTCGCCTAGTCAAGGCTATGGTCTTTCCTGTGGTCATGTATGGATGTGAGAGCTGGGCTGTGAAGAAAGCTGAGCGCTGAAGAATTGATGCTTTTGAACTGTGGTGTTGGAGAAGACTCTTGAGAGTCCCTTGGACTGCAAGAAGATCCAACCAGTCCATTCTGAAGGAGATCAATCCTGGAATTTCTTTAGAAGGAATGATGCTAAAGCTGAAACTCCAGTATTTTGGCCACCTCATGCGAAGGGTTGACTCATTGGAGAAGACTCTGATGCTGGGGGGGATTGAGGGCAGGAGGAGAAGGGGACGACAGAGGATGAGATGGCTGGATGGCATCACTGACTCGATGGGATGCGAGTCTGGGTGACCTCCGGGAGCTGGTGATGGACAGGGAGGCCTGGCGTGCTGCGGTTCATGGGGTCGCGAAGAGTCGGACACGACTGAGCGACTGATCTTATCTGATCTGATCTGAGAGCTTTGGCGTCTTTAGTCAAAGAAACATGAAGGAAGGTTTCATAGAAACTGAAAATGTGAGGAAAGGGGAGAGACATCAGGCAGCAGAGGAGTGGGCAGAGGAGGAATGTGTCAAATGTGTGCGAGAAGCACAACTCCTCACTGGACACAGAGGTCTATGTGTGTTCCAACCCCAGGAAACACGAGAGAGAGAAGGTGATTTATATTGGTATTTTAAACTGAATTTTCTGTGGTATAGTTATCCTGTGAATCTGATCCTTGACTATAAAAGAGACACTTACCGGATAACATTCTCAATCAGGACTGTGTGTTCCCAGACAACATCTGTGCAGATGTGGAAAGGGCATCTGAACCCAACCAAGATAAAGTTTGTAATACCGTGATGTCATCTCGTTACTGGGAAGTGATTATCCTGCCACCTTTCATTTCAGTGAGAATACTTTCAGAGGGAGTTGAAATTATCTTTGAAAAATAGTTGCACATTGTATACTTCATTGAAAGCAATTATTATTGATTACAGAATTATTATTGATTACAGAGTTTTCTATAAAAAATTGCTGAAACACCTCGTGAACAATTTTCCTATGAAATATTTTTTAAAGACTCACAGAACATGGAGCAAGACAGAACAACTGAGATCTAATAAATAAAAAAAACAATGCTGTCGTCTCATTATCTTGTGTCAGTAGAAATAATCACTGATGCCCGTGGTGAAGAATTGGCTACCAGTGAAGGAGACATAAGAGACGCAGATTCGATCCGTGGGTTGGGAAGATCCCCTCGAGAAGGAAATGGCAATCTGCTGGAGTATTCATGGCTGGAGAAACTCAAGGACGGTGGAGTCAGGCAGGTTACAATCCATAGGGTTGCAAAGAGTCGGACATGACTGAAGTGACTTAGCATACACAGCACACAGTAGGAATAGGAAACAGTTTTATTCAATCCGAACTGAGGACTATAACCTAGGAGATAGGGAAGATGATAATTCAGCAAATATTTTAAAGAAGTGAGGCGTGTTAACCACAATTTTCACGAACAGACACCTGATTGAAATAAAGAGATGTTTATTTGGGATTGGTTAGGACTGCGGCAGGGGTGGCACTGATCCAAGAGGTACTTGAATGTTGTTCTGCCAGACTACGAAATTGGGGTGGGGGCTTCTACAGGCAAGCCCCCTTGCAAGATTACATAAATTCTTTGTTAAAAAGTTAGGGTTGTATGGAAACACAATAGACCGCTAATAGCCACACACACAATGGAACACTATTCAGAGTAAGCCATAAGAAATATGAAATATTGTCATCTGTGACAACGTGGATGACCTTGAGGGTTTTGTACTAAGTGAAATAATTCAGATGGAGAAAGACAATAAACTAAGATTCATCTAACATATGGAATGGAAAAATAATAAATTAACACACCAAACAAAAACAAAAATGTATAGGCAGAGAACAGATCAGCAATTACTAGAAGGGAAGAGGTGGGGTGGGAGGGAGAAATGGGTAAAACAGGTCCACAGTGTGTGATATTAAATTTTTGGTGATAAGCATGGTGTAGTGTACACAGAAGTAGAAATATAACATTTTACCTAGGAATCTTATGTAAGATGGAGTTGAATCATGCTTAGGGGAATCTGAGCGGTTTTTAATGAAACATGTTTGTCCTTGCTGCCCTTGGCATGTGGGATCTTAGTTCCCTGACCAGGATTGGACCCATGCACCCTGCATTGGAAGTGTGGAGTGTTAACCACTGGACCACCAGGGAAGTTCTTGAGTCCCTTTTTATACGTTCTGTCATGAGCTGTTCTCTCAGACACTCCCCACCACTTAATCTTGCAGGTCACACTTTAACACTCAGATGAGAGAAACATGAGCCGTCTTGGAATGAGAACTGAGCATCCTGAGCAGCTGGGGGATCAGACACTTCCTCACACGCTCTCCTTCTCCCCTACAGGAGAAATTGCAACTGAGAAGGCCTCTCTCGGAACTTGGTTGTAGTGCTTATGGGGTGATGACAGGAGAGTCAAACTGATTCTCATACTGTCTTCAATGTGCTCGATATTTATTTTTTTATTTTCTCCAGTGATGAGTTGAAATTTCTTTTCTGTACTGTTACGTTCCCACAAAGACTCTCTCCTCTGAGCCCCCATTGCTGGGGATACACCTGAAAGATTTGAAAGCCCAGACACAAACAAATTCTTGTGCACCAGAGTTCATAGCAGCCTTGTTTATGATAGCCAAAAGGTGGAAACAACTCAAGTGTCCATTAACACATGAATGGATTTCTAACACGTGGTACATTCATACTCTGGGATATCATTCCGTAATAAAAAGCATTGAAGTTACCATGCTGCAGTATGGTAAACCTTGAAAACAGCCTAAACAATTAAAGCAAGACATAAAAGGAAAAATAATGTACGATGTCACTTATAAGGAATATCTTACCAACTGAAAGTAGATCAGAGATTTCCTGAGCCTGGATCAAGAGGGAGATGGGGAATTATTGCTTTATGGGTATGTATTTTCCCATCTGGCTTGATGATTTTTTTCAAGCTATTGGTGGTAGATGCAAAACATTGCAGATATATTTATTGCCACTTAATTGTATACTTGAAAAGTAATAAAATGGCAAATTTCTTGTTATATATAATTAAAAGCTATATATACACACACCAAAAAAACTGCAAAGTGAGAGATTTTTGTCCAAATTCCCCCCAAAATTTTCCTGTTAGACTACTTCAAAACTTCATGAACTTTTCTGTTGTTGAAGCTAGCACAGCTAGTTTGATGGTATAAATAGTCACCAACAATATTAGACCTCTCATACAGATAAACATTTAGGACATAAATGTTTCCATCTACATACAATATACTCTTTTTATGAATAATCTGAAAATTGTGGCAATAATAACATATTTATAAACCCTTAAATGAAAGTGGATTTAATGATCCAACCAAAACACATAGACTAGTTGAATGGATACAGAAACAAGACCCATATATATGCTGTCTGGGAGACCCACATCAGATCTAGGGATGCATACAGACTGAAAGTGATGGAATGGAAAAAAGTATTCTACACAAATAAAAAGTAAAGGAAAGCTGGAGTAGCAATATTCATACCAGACAAAATAGAATTTAAAGACTGGTTTAGAGACAAAGCAGGGTACTACATAATGATTAAGGGTTCATTTCAAGAATATATAACAATTGTAAATACAGATGCACCCTACATAGGGGAACCTCAATATATAGGGTGAATACTAGTGGATGAGACGGTTGGATGGCATCACCGACTTAATGGACGTGAGTTTGGGTAAACTTCGGGAGTTGGTGATGGACAAGGAGGCCTGGTGTGCTTCGGTTCACGGGGTCACAAAGAGTCGGACACCAAGGAGCAACTGAACTGAACTGAACAGCCATAAAGGGAGAAAGACATTAATCCAGTAATAATGGGGGTTGTTTATCACCCCGCTTTTATCAATGGACAGATCATCCAGACAGAAAATCAATAAGGAAACATATGCTTTTAATGACACTTTACACGAGGTGTATCTAATTGATATTTATTGAACATTCTATCCAAAAGCAACAAAATACACCTTCTCATATGCACGTGGAACATTTTCCAGTATTGACTACATGCTGGGACACAAAAGGATACTCAGTAAATTTAAGAACATTGAAATCATATCGAGCATCATTTCTAATCATAGTGCTATGAGATTCAAGATAAACTACAGGGAAAAAAACTATGAAAAGCAGTTTGAAAATTTTTAGTAAACTCAATATTAACAAATGAGGGAAACAAATTGAGTTTTCTATGGAGGATGGAGTCAAATGGTCACAGCCAAATTAGCAAAAAGGGTTTTCCTCGCCTCCAAGATGACAAAACTGACACGAGTATCGCTGCAAATAAGCACAAAGGGGCTGACTGTTGGGAAACACAAAGACAAAAATATAGAGGTGTCTACCAGCCACTGGCCCGGAATAGCAAATAGACTCATCCAAATGGACAAAAGGGAAGACAGTGAGTACAATGAGCAAAAGGAGCTAGCAAGGATCAAGATGGTAGATGTGGCTCTCACCTCAGCCCAAGCTCTGGAAGAATGGCTGTTGCTGTGAATGTGTTGGACTCGCTGCTTGTGCCTGAGCAGGAAAACAACCATGGAGCCACTAGCCCAGACCATGAGGCTCAAATATAAAAAGTCCATTGTGAAGAATATGGCCGGAGATACAAACCTTACATTTCTGTCTACACCCAGTGCGGAACAGTATCCATAATTTACTTTTATATCATAGCTTTCATTGTGTGTTGGACTAGTGATGTACAGAATAATAGAAATATTTACCAGAAGATGGACGATCCAGGAAAGGAAGACACAGAAGCCAATAAACTTTGATGATCTCATTCTGAACTCCAGCCACCTAGAGAAATGGAGGCAAAGCCTAATGGCTTGGAAGCCACTGAGAAGGGAGGTCATGCTAAGGCAAATCCCTCTGGCCACTCTTTGAAAATAGAAGAGAAATTTACATCCAGCCTCGTTCAGGAAATTCCTGGATCCAAAAGTTGCCATTGTATGAGGGATCCCTCTGGAGCAAAGCACCAAGGAGTTGGCTAAGACCAGTTGATTGAGAATCAAGTCTGTGGGTCTCACATTGCGTCCAGTGAGCAAAGTGAAGTTATAAAGACAAAGGAGGAATGAGTTCCCAAGGATTCCCACTCCCATCTGAGTAACTAAGATAATTCCCCTTTCCCATTTTGAAGAAGCCATCATATTAGTATCTATGGGACATTGATTTTATTAATAGTTGGAACTAGAGGAATGTTTAGTTCCAGAAAGAAAAAGAAAAGTTACCACCACGTTCATGCCGAGTATCCTCCATTGTTAAGCGTAACACATACTTTCGCAATTTAAATGAGCATCAAGTATGTGCTTATGGGTGCAGACTTTACTCATGATAATCTGGTTCTACTGAGGAACGTGATTTGTGTGAAAGCATTATCTCTGTGGCATATCTGTGCAACAGAGTTGTGTACATGTGCAAATTGAGTGAAGAAGGTCTGTACCCTCTTATCTACACTTATGACCTGGATGCATTTTGCTTTGAAAAGCTGTGTACAAAACTCTGAGTAGAATGGGCTGGAATTTTCCCAGATATGTGTAGAAATGAATATACAGGCACAGAACACATATTTATATAGGGAGGGGAAGAATTTAAAGCTAGACTTTTTTTTCTCATTCACCAAATATTTTTAAACAATATTAACTTTTTATTTATTTGTTCTTGGCTGTGCTGAGTCTTCACTGTGGTGTGGTGCAGGGGCTTCTCATTGCCATGGCTTTTCTTGTTGAGGAGCACGGGCTCTTGGCAAGAGGGATTCAGTAGTGGCGGTGCACAGACTTAGTGGTTCCGTGGCGCTGGGATCTTCTTGCATCAAGAACTGAACCTGTGCCCCCTGTGTTGACAGGTGGTTCCTAACCACAGAATGACCAGGGAAGTCCTCAAGCTAGACTTTGAAGGAGAAAAAAAAACTGGTTAGAGTGTTTGATTTGTAGAAGTGTACATATTTCACCTAATTATTAAAAGATATTAGAGCAAAGGAAATGTTTTAAAGACATTAAATTCACAAGTTAAAAAAAATATTGACTAGTGGTCTCTATATGTAAAGGAAGTACTTCAAGTAATTGAAAATGCAGAATTTGACTTTATATCCCTAAAACAAACTATGAAGTCCAGACTAGTGACAAAGAAAGCTTATGTATTGTCTGTATAGTTTAGTATAATGTATTGGCAGTTTGAATCAAATATGTTAATATCATTGGGAAAGAGTAATTATGGGAGATGGAATAAATGCAAATATAAAACCAAAGCATTTGAATAAAGTTAAAATTAACAAGTGATGACAGAAGACAGTACTAACACAAGTATTCTTAGATTTTAAATTGATATGTATTTGATTTTTCTTTCCATTGAAACAAATCTGAAAATTTTGGACAACCCTACAAAAATGCCTTATTCTAGCACCCAGTTTATGGACTCAATATATGTCCCAGGATAAGTAAAGAGATTTTTGAGGGGAAGGGGAAATGTTTATTTCATACTTAGGACAGGAACTTTCCAACAGTTAATTGTGAAGCTACTTATCATAGACAGAAAGCAAGGAAACAGAACACTGACGTCACTGATTCCAGCGTAAGAAGCTGCTCCTGCATGATTTTTGTACCGTAGTAACTCCCTGAAATGGACGCATATAAACCAGATGCCTATAAATGTAATAAAAATAACTACCAAAGTTAAAGTTGGAAGAGGTTCTGGAAACAGCTCATTATTTAGAAAACTAATAAAGGGTAAATATCAACCATCTCTCTTGTAGTAACTGTACATACTACATTTCACAGAAAGAAATCTTGGTGCTGAACATAAAATTGAACTATTTTGGATAAGACCTGTGGATGGACATAAAAACATTATTCATCATGGGAAAATATACAGAGATGCAAATTAAATAATAAAAAATAAATTCAACAACATGTTGGGAGAGACTTCCCCATGAGGACAACTCTTCCTTCCAGATGCAGTGATGTTTCATTATTGGATGATGAAATATGAGGACATTTTCAAATTGTGAAGACACAAGTCCACTATGCTGGACAGTATGTTATTGAGTCACTGTCTTCCTGGCATGCTCATTTCATTAAGGTCAGAATAACAGTTGTGTGATAATTTCCATTTCCATGATCAAGAACTGAAATCATTTTACACTTGAGAAATAATGGCATCGTTAGTAGAATTGGCAATATAATTTAGAATAGTCACAAATCAAGATAGCCATTTTTTTTTTTCCTTCTGTAGCAAGAGTCTCCTTAAGTGTATAAGCAAAAACACATAAATGAAATTTTTAAAAACAATATTAAATTAAGTGATGTGCAGAAAACACTGAATGAAAACCTATAACAATATTTAAATCATAGGATTCATTTTAAGTAACAGCAGAGAAAATTGCAGTCCAGAATGGCTATTTTCCCAATATTAATAATTCAGTTCACACTGAGAAGGATGAATAAAATTCCAGTGAAAATGGAATACTAATATCAAAATAACACAAATTTTGTAAAAAAAAGTTTAACAAAATGCACTTGCCTTACTATGTATATAATAGAATAATAATTACAGGTTTCTACTGGCAAAAGCCAAAAACAGAAAAGAGCATGGAGCTTGCAAGTTTATGTTTGCAAATATTTATATGATAAGTGTGAAAGTGCTGCACTCAACATGCCAAAAAATTTGGAAAACTCAGCAGTGGCCACAGGACTGGAAAAGGTCAGTTTTCATTCCAATCCCAAAGAAAGACAATGCCAAAGAATGTTCAAACTACCGCACAATTGCACTCATCTCACGCACTAGTAAAGTAATGCTCAAAATTCTCCAAGCTCCAACTTCCAGATTGTCAAGCTGGTTTTAGAAAAGGCAGAGGAACCAGAGATCAAATTGCCAACATCCACCAGGTCATTGAAAAAGCAAGAGAGTTCCAGAAAAACATCTATTTCTGCTTTATTGATTATGCCCAAGCCTTTGACTGTGTGGACCACAACAAACTGTGGAGAATTCTGAAGGATATAGGAATACCAGACCACCTGATCTGCCTCTTGAGAAATCTGTATGCAGGCCAGCAGGCAACAGTTAGAACAGGACATGGAAAAACAGACTAGTTCCAAATAGGAAAAGGAGTATCAAGGCTGTATATAGTCACCCTGCTTATTTAACTTATATGTAGAGTACATCATGAGAAATGCTGGGCTGGATGAAGCACAAGCTGGAATCAAGATTGGCAGGAGAAATACCAATAACCTCAGATATGCAGATGAGAATACCCTTATGGCAGCAAACGAAGAACTAAAGACGTTCGTGATGACAGTGAAAGAGGAGAGTGGAAAAGTTGGCTTAAAGCTCAACATTCAGAAAACGAAGATCATGGAATCTGGTCCCATCATTTCATGGCAGATAGATGGGGAAACAGTGGAAACAGTGGCTGATTTTATTTTGGGGGTTAAAAAATCACTGCTGATGGTGACTGCAGCCATGAAATTAAAAGACACTTACTCTTTGGAAGGAAAGTTATGACCAACCTAGACAGCATATTAAAAAGAAGAGACATTCCTTTGTCAACAAAGGTCTGTCTCATCAAGGCTATGGTTTTTCCATCCACAGGTGTGGATGTGAGAGTTGCACTGTGAAGAAAGCTGAGCACCGAAGAATTGATGCTTTTGAAATGTGTTGTTGGAGAAGACTTTTGAGAGTCCCTTGGACTGCAAGGAGATCTAACCAGTCCATGCTAAATGAGATGAGTCCAGAGTGCTCATTAGAAGGACTGATGTTGAAGCTGAAACTTCAATACTCTGGCCACCTGATGCAGAGCTGACTCATTTGAAAAGACGCTGATGCTGGGAAAGACTGAAGGTGGGAGGAGAAAGGGATAACAGAGGATGAGATGACTGGATGACATCAGTGACTCAACGGACATGAGTTTGGGTAAAGTCTGGGAGTTGGTAATGGACAGGGAGGCCTGGCATGCTGCAGTCCATGGGGTCTCAAAGAGTCAGACACAACTCAGCACCTGAACTAAACTGAACTGAAGTCTATGAAATTTCTATATGATAAAAGTTCATTAAATTTAGAGAAATTACTTATTTAACATAGAATATGAAAATCTTTGGAGTCTTAATTAGGACATTAGAGCTATATTTCCAAAATTAATCTTATAGAAAAAAAATACTAGATCTAAATATAAGGAATTGTTAATATCTTAGGGAAAAGTGCTGCAGGGTATCCTCATGATGTTGTCCTGGCAAAGTATTCCTAAGCATGTACAAAACCTAAGGATTTAAATATTGTTTCATCTTCATATTGATAAAAACTAGAAGTTTTTCACTTTTATAATATCTTGTGCTGAATGATGCCTAAAGCAAAAAAATAAAATGAAAACATTTAAATATGTAGAACACCAAGCGGTGATTATAACATCAGTGCTTTTTTGGGGAACTGTATATGAATCCGGAGAAGGCAATGGCACCCCAGTCCAGTACTCTTGCCTGCAAAATCCCATGGACGGAGGAGCCTGGTGGGCTGCAGTCCATGGGGTCGCTAAGAGTTGGACATGACTGAACGACTTCACTTTCACTTTTTCACTTTCATGCACTGAGAAGGAAATGGCAGCCCACTCCTGTGTCCTTGCCTGGAGAATCCCAGGGACGGGGGTACCTGGTGGGATGTCGTCTATGGGGTCACACAGAGTCGGACACGACTGAAGTGACTTAGCAGCAGCAGCAGCAGTATATGAATAAGCAATTTTTAGAAAAGAAACCACACATTATAAACTATCATTTTCTCATAAGCCAAAATATATGGAAAAGGACACTGAATGTTTCACATACCCATGTGAGTGTTGGAATTTCATTTTAGGGTTAATGTCCTCTAATAAAGAATTACATAATGTATCTTTTCTATCAAACATCCTCTCTCAAAATCCTAATCAAATATGATTTAGACGTTGAAGTTTGCAAAAAATGAGATTGGACTTCCATGGTGATCCAGTGGTTAAGAGTCTGAGCTTCCAGTGCAGGGAGCACACATTCCTTACCCGGTTGGGAAATATCTCAGATGCTAGACAGTGCAACAAAAAAAAATATAAAAAAATTTTTTTTTAATTTAGAAACTGTAAAAATGTTAAATTGTATAATTTAAAAATTGCAAACAAATTTTACTCTTTTCTATATTGTAAATTTTAAAACTCCATATTCTCCTGCTGCCTGAACATTGCCACAGACAGGGATGTCGGGGACATGTGAACACCCCACCAGAATGCCCAGGGGCACCAGTGTGAAAGCTGGCCACTGCCACCAGTTCCCCTTCTTGCCCTGCCCTCCTGTGACCGCAGAGCACTCAAACCTTCCAGTGAGATCCCATCTTTCACCCTGTGCTGTGTGCTCTCCCCTGAACTCCAGTACAGGCACTGGCCCACAGACCCATCTCCCCGTTCTCTCTCTCCTCCCCACCTATGTGGTTGTGCCCTCTCCCTGGGTGACCTCTCTGCTTGTGGCCTCCTCTTGCCACCAGTGACTGTCTCTCTAGGACCTGTGAGTAGAATAAGCTCTTTTCCCTGGACCTCTCCTATGTTCCACCTGTATCTTCATCTGATGGAATGTATCAGAGGATACAAAGCAAGCACAAATTTAAGTCAAAAAATTCATTTAGCATGCTGAACACATAAAATTCTATACAATTTATCAATATAAAAGTCTACATATTTATAAAATTTGTTTTTTCACCGTGTCCCAAAAACGACTGTGCAGTTTAGGATTAAGGACATTAAGTGCTGTGTTAAATATATTTCAGTCATATTTCAGTAACTGCAATAAAGCATTTGTATTAAAGTGTGAGGACATGCCTCAGTAAACAAACTACAATCCTAGTGATGAAAAAATCTGGCCAGGTGGAGGGATGAGTAGGACATGAACATATCTCATTACTGATGTCCACTCACATCACTTGGACATGATTAGTATGTTTTATAAGAGATACAGAAGATGAATCACTCCGCCATAAATCAGCAGATGTGGTTTAAAAGAAATCTTAGTGACTGAGCATAAATATTCACCAAGTGAAGCAGGGCTACTTATCTGAGGTAAGACGGTGGAAAGGAGAAGGGTAGGGGGTGTCAGACTGAATATTCACCTTAAATTTATACACATCTTGATTTGTGAAATTTTTCATAATAAAATTTGTAGTTTTATAATTAAAATTTTATAATTTAGAAAATATTTAAGACTGAAAGGAGGAAATTTGGCTATAACTAATGGAATAAAAAGACGTAATAACACTAGGGCAGCGAAGTAAATCATGATAAAGGCAAAGATTTGAGAATCTTTAAGAAGAGACATCAAAAAATTGAATATAACACAGCTAGAAAGAACTTACGGCTAATTCATGTTGTTGTATGCCAGATATCAACACAATATTTGAAGGAATTATCCTCCAGTTAAAAATAAATACATTTGTAAAAAAACAAGTAAGCAGATAGAACATGCCAGTTGATGAAAATTTGTTTACATAGAAAAACCAGGATTCTATAAATCTGGAATTTGCTGTGGTTGTTACTCATTCCAGCTATTAAAAACCTCAGCAATACGTGACAGTAAAGGATCATGGTATTTCCTTAATTGCAAGGTTTTGAGTAACAAAAGGAGGCCCTAAAATAAAGTACTCCCATTCTCCTAGAGAAGGATTTGAAAATGACTATCAAACAAATTCTTTGATCAGAATTTTATTTGATTAGTATTATTATCATTTTAAATTAATAAACATACATTTTAGAGAGTAGACAGAGCAAAGATTAATCGAGAAGGTGAATACTGAGGCACTTAACATCTGGTTACATTACACACCATGATAACATGATGATCTTAAGGTACTGAAGTCTTTGATTATTCTTTTTTTTTTTCAAACCGCACAAAAATTAAGTATATTTTGGGGAGTTTTAAAAATAAACATTTTATTTCCTTAAAAGGAGAATGACAAGACGTTCAGGTTTCTAAATAAGAGATAAATGTTAACACGTTGATGAGTGAAATTGTAGAATTATATTATAAGACACCATTTAGCACCACAGGCTACTCAGAAGATACAACAAAAACAAATATGTATCCCATCCTCTCACTCAGGCTTCAGGTAACACATCACTCAGAGACAGGAGATCAGCATCATTATCTAGTTGCTGGGCACTTGCCTGCAGTGTGAAGTCTTTAGAGTGAATGCTGTGATGTTCAGCACCTTTCCTCAAAGGAACACGAAGGAAGATTTCATAGAAGCCGAAAAGGAGAAGAAAGAGGAGAGCTATCAGACAGCAGAGGAGTGGGCAGAGGGGGAGGAATGCATGAAATGTGTGCAGGAAGCATAACTCCTCAATGCATACAGAGGTGTATCTGTGTTCCAACCCCAGGAAACATGAGAGAGAGAACTGGATGCATACTGGTGTTTTAAACTGAATTATCTGTAATAAAATTAGCTTGTGAATCTGACACTTACCTGAAAAATAGACTCTTACCAAATACCACTGGCAGTCAGGACTGTGTGTTCCCAGACAGCATCTGTGCAGGTGTGGAAAGGGGCAACTGAACCCAAGATAAAGGTTTGGAATACCATGATGTCATCTCCTTATTGAGAAGTGATTATCCTGTCACCTGTCATTTCATTGGCAATACTTTCAGAGGGAGTTGAGATTATCTTGAAAAACTATTTGTGTGTTGTTCAAATCACTGAAAGCAATTACTATTGATGATAATGTTTTCTATTGAAAATTACAGAAACAGCTTGGGACCAATTTAGCTGTGAAGTATTTAAGAAGTCTCAGGGAACACCAGTGCTGTCAACCAGGCAGGCAAATATATACCCTGAAAAGTCCTGAGACCCGCCCGAGTGGCTGTGGTTCCAACCACTGGCCATTTTTGAACTTGTGTTACGACTTGATGCAAAGAGTCCACTCATTGGAAAAGACCCTGATGCTGGGAAAGATTGAAGACAGAAGGAAAAGGGGGCAACAGAGGATGAGAAGTTTAGATAACATCACCAGCATGAAAAAACAAACATGAATTTGAACAAACTCCAGGCAATGGTGAAGGATAGGGAAGCCTAGCATGCTGCAGTCCATGGGGTCTCAAAGGCATGACTTAGCGACTGAACAACAGCAAAACCAGGCCATCAGATCCAGCGGCTGTTTGATAGATCCTCAACTTGAAGAATTACAAAAATTATAGCTGAAACCATATGCAGGCAAGTAAATGATGTGCTTGATATAGGTGAAGTATGTGATCTCTCCCTTCCTGATCTTGGTAATGAATAATCATGCAGTATACTAAGATCATGGCATCTGGTCCCTTCACTACATGGGAAATAGATGGGGAAACAGTGGAAACAGTGTCAGATTATTTTTCTGGGCTCCAAAATCACTGCAGATGGTGACTGCAGCCATGAAATTAAAAGACGCTTACTCCTTGGAAGGAAAGTTATGACCAACCTAGATCAGATCAGATCAGATCAGATCAGTCGCTCAGTCGTGTCCGACTCTTCGCAACCCCATGAACTGCAGCATGCCAGGCCTCCCTGTCCATCACCAGCTTTCGGAGGTCACCCAGACTCACACCCATCAAGTCAGTGATGCCATCCAGCCATCTCATCCTCTGGTGTCCCCTTCTCCTCCTGCCCTCAATCCCTCCCAGCATCAGAGTCTTCTCCAATGAGTCAACCCTTTGCATGAGGTGGCCAAAATACTGGACTTTCAGCTTTAGCATCATTCCTTCCAAAGAAATCCCAGGATTGATCTCCTTCAGAATGGACTGGTTGGATCTTCTTGCAGTCCAAGGGACTCTCAAGAGTCTTCTCCAACACCACAGTTCAAAAGCATCAATTCTTTGGTGCTCAGCCTTCTTCACAGTCCAGCTCTCACATCCATACATGACCACAGGAAAGACCATAGCCTTGACTAGGCGAACCTTTGTTGGCAAAGTGATGTCTCTGCTTTTGAATATGCTATCTAGGTTGGTCATAACTTTCCTTCCAAGGAGTAAGCGTCTTTTAATTTCATGGCTGCAGTCACCATCTGCAGTGATTTTGGAGCCCAGAAAAACAAAGTCTGACACTGTTTCCACTGCTTCCCCATCTATTTCCCATAAAGTGATGGGACCAGATGCCATGATCTTCGTTTTCTGAATGTTGAGCTTTAAGCCAACCTTTTCACTCTCCACTTTCACTTTCATCAAGAGGCTTTTTAGTTCCTCTCCACTTTCTGCCATAAGGGTGGTGTCATCTGCATATCTGAGGTTATTGATATTTCTCCTGGCAATCTTGATTCCAACTTGTGTTTCTTCCAGTCCAGCATTTCTCATGATGTACTCTGCATATAAGTTAAATAAACATGGTGACAAAATGCAGCCTTGACGTACTCCTTTTCCTATTTGGAACCAGTCTGTTGTTCCATGACCAGTTCTAACTGTTGCTTCCTGACCTGCATACAGATTTCTTAAGAGGCAGATCAGGTGGTGTGGTATTCCCATCTCTTTCAGAATTTTCCACAGTTTATTGTGATCTACACAGTCAAAGGCTTTGGCATAGTCAATAAAGCAGAAATAGATGTTTTTCTGGAACTTTCTTGCTTTTTCAATGATCCAGCGGATGTTGGCAATTTGATCTCCGGTTCCTCTGCCTTTTCTAAAACCAGCTTGAATATCAGGAAGTTCACGGTTCACATATTGCTGAAGCCTGGCTTGGAGAATTTTGAGCATTACTTTACTAGCGTGTGAGATGAGTGCAATTGTTCGGTAGTTTGAACATTCTTTGGCATTGCCTTTCTTTGGGATTGCGATGAAAACTGACCTTTTTCAATCTTGTGGCCACTGCTGAGTCTTCCAGATTTGCTGGCATATTGAGTGCAGCACTTTCACAGCATCATCTTTCAGGACTTGGAATAGCTCCACTGGAATTCCATCACCTCCACTAGCTTTGTTCATAGTGATGCTTTCTAAGGCCCATTTGACTTCACATTCCAAGATGTCTGGCTCTAGGTCAGTGATCACATCATCATGATTATCTGAGTTTTGAAGCTCTTTTTTGTACAGTTCTTCTGTGTATTCTTGCCACCTCTTCTTAATATCTTCTGCTTCTGTTAGGTCCACACCATCTCTGTCCTTTATCGTGCCCATCTTTGCATGAAATGTTCCTTTGGTATCTCTGATTTTCTTGAAGAGATCCCTAGTCTTTCCCATTCTGTTGTTTTCCTCTATTTCTTTGCATTGATCACTGAAGAAGGCTTTCTTATCTCTTCTTGCTATTCTTTGAAACTCTGCCTTTAGATGTTTATATCTTTCCTTTTCTCCTTTGCTTTTCACTTCTCTTCTTTTCACAGCTATTTGTAAGGCCTCCCCAGACAGCCATTTTGCTTTTTTGCATTTCTTTCCCATGGGGAATGGTCTTGATCCCTGTCTCCTGTACAATGTCACGAACCTCATTCCATAGTTCATCAGGCACTCTATCTATCAGATCTAGGCCCTTAAATCTATTTCTCACTTCCACTGTATAATCATAAGGGATTTGATTTAGGTCATACCTGAATGGTCTAGTAGTTTTCCCTACTTTCTTCAATTTCAGTCTGAATTTGGCAATAAGGAGTTCGTGGTCTGAGCCACAGTCAGCTCCTGGTCTTGTTTTTGCTGATTGTATAGAGCTTCTCCATCTTTGGCTGCAAAGAATATAATCGATCTGATTTTGGTGTTGACCATCTGGTGATGTCCATGTATAGAGTCTTCTCTTGTGTTGTTGGAAGAGGGTATTTGCTATAATCAGTGCATTTTCTTGGCAAAACTCTGTTAGTCTTTGCCCTGCTTCATTCCGTGTTCCAAGGCCAAATTTGCCTGTTACTCCAGGTGTTTCTTGACTTCCTACTTTTGCATTCCAGTCCCCTATAATGAAAAGGACATCTTTTTTGGGTGTTAGTTCTAAAAGGTCTTGTAGGTCTTCATAGAACTGTTCAACTTCAGCTTCTTCGGCGTTACTGGTTGGGGTATAGATTTCGATAGCATACTCAAAAGCAGAGACATTACTTTGCCAACAAAGGTTCGCCTAGTCAAGGCTATGGTCTTTCCTGTGGTCATGTATGGATGTGAGAGCTGGACTGTGAAGAAGGCTGAGCGCCAAAGAATTGATGCTTTTGAACTGTGGTGTTGGAGAAGACTCTTGAGAGTCCCTTGGACTGCAAGAAGATCCAACCAGTCCATTCTGAAGGAGATCGGCCCTGGGATTTCTTTGGAAGGAATGATGCTAAAGCTGAAACTCCAGTATTTTGGCCACCGCATGCGAAGAGTTGACTCATTGGAGAAGACTCTGATGCTGGGAGGGATTGGGGGCAGGAGGAGAAGGGGACGACAGAGGATGAGATGGTTGGATGGCATCACTGACTCGATGGATGTGAGTCTGTGTGACCTCCGGAAGTTGGTGATGGACAGGGAGGCCTGGCGTGCTGTGATTCATGGGGTCGCAAAGAGTCGTACATGACTGAGCGACTGATCTGATCTGATACTAAGGCAATAATCTAATGTACAATATATATTTTCTAAAAAACTCAAACGTAGTAATTTTTTTCCTTTCTTTTTTTTCTGGTATGCTATGGTTATATCTTCAGTAGCAGTTTAAAATTGTGTAGAAATCTAACTGCAGTGCTGGAAACCACTACTTAAGCATTAAATATCTGGCATACTCACTCCAAAAGACAAAATATTACCATGAATATATTTATGGGCATACATGAATTCAGTTTTAATACTGGTATATAATTCAGTTATATATATATATTCTAGAGTAAAATTATTTTCTATTCATATTAATGAGTTTAGACTATACACAAATGCAAGTTTTTTTTTTTTTTTTAATGTTTTGGCCATAACATGCATCTTAGTTCCTCAACATGGGATTGAACCCATGACCTTTGCAGTGGAAGCATGGAATTTTAACCACTGGATCACTAGGCAAGTCCTCAAATGCATATTTTTTAAAAATATAGATCTTCTTTCTAAAGAGAACATTATCTTTGAAAATATGAGGAAAAACACCTTATGAAAATGTGTTCAATCATGCTGCTGCTGCTGCTAAGTCGTTTCAGTCGTGTCTGACTCTGTGCAACCCCATAGACGAAAGACCACTAGGCTCCCCCGTCCCTGGGATTCTCCAGGCAAGAACACTGGAGTGGGTTGCGATTTCCTTCTCCAATGCATGAAAGTGAAAAAGTGAAAGTGAAGACGCTCAGTCGTGTCCAACTCTTAGTGACCCCATGGACTGCAGCCCACCAGGCTCCTCCATCCATGGGATTTTCCAGGCAAGAGTACTGGAGTCGGGCGCCATTGCCTTCTCCGGTGTTCAACCATAGAATTAAGTAAACATGTGGAAACATTGAAAAAAAAACCAAAGAACTTAAAATCAGATCTAAATAAATATGAAGATAAAACATAGTCCTTTGTGGGAAACTTAAATATAATAAACATTCAATCAGCTAGAATGGTATGATTTTTACAGTGTAAATGCTAACATTTCTAAACACCTGATAAAAAGAAGACAGACAGGAATTTCCTGGCAGTCCAGTGGTTAGGAGCCAGCGCTTTCACTGCAGTGGTCCAGGTTCAATTGCTGGGTGAACCCCCAGCTTATGATCCCCACAAGCCACATGACATAGACAAAAAAACACAAAGTCAAATAAATAAAATCGTATTTAGTGGGAGATACAGTTCTAGTATATTTTTTAAAATTTCAAATGTAATGTAATTAGTAGAGAATCACATATTAAAGTCAGTAATACTGAATATGTGAAAGTGAAGTCACTCAGTCATGTCCAAGTCTTTGCAACTCTGGAGTGTAGCCTAACAGGCTTCTCTATTCGAGAGTAAATAACATGAAATATTTGTGTGGGTAGTGAAGGTAAGAGAGATAGAGAACTGAAGAGACTGAGACATAAGTAGGAAATTAGTTAGATGTATCAGATCAGATCAGATCAGATCAGTCGCTCAGTCGTGTCCGACTCCTTGCGACCCCATGAACCGCAGCACGCCAGGCCTCCCTGTCCATCACCAGCTCCCGGAGGTCACTCAGACTCGCATCCATCGAGTCAGTGATGCCATCCAGCCATCTCATCCTCTGTCGTCCCCTTCTCCTCCTGCCCTCAATCCCTCCGAGCATCAGAGTCTTCTCCAATGAGTCAACTCTTCGCATGAGGTGGCCAAAATACTGGAGTTTCAGCTTTAGCATCATTCCTTCCAAAGAAATTCCAGGATTGATCTCCTTCAGAATGGATTGGTTTGATCTTCTTGCAGTCCAAGGGACTCTCAAGAGTCTTCTCCAACACCACAGTTCAAAAGCATCAATTCTTCGGCGTTAATATGCAAAATATTAGGAATTTAATGGTTGAGTGAAAATGAAATTTTTAAAATATGAGCGCTATTAGGAAAAGAGAACTAAAACTCTACTTCGTGTCATTAAAATAAATACATATATTTATGTGCTTGTACATAAACACAAAAATTAAAACCTAGTAGATTTAATATATAAAAGTATGGGCTTTTAAAACATGGATCGTGGCACAGACCTATTAACAATTAAAAAAAAGGGAATTATTCAATGTTTTAAGCAGATTTACAGTTTGTAAAGTTGTTTATGTCATAGATGGTGCTTTAGAGAACAAAAGAATAAAAGTGTAGGAGAAAACAGTCAACATCTGGTAATTACTGAAATATTTTAAATGTTATGGAATCTACCAAACATCTGCAAAATTGAAAAGGATGGAGTAACTGTGTGAATCCATCACAACCATCGACAGAACCAATTCACAGAGAAACTCATTTTATGTATACTTCTACCCTGTCACCCTTGCAAACCTTCTCCTGTTAAAGCTAATCCCAGAAGTTGTACCACGACATCCCTAAATACTTCAGTGACTATCTCTGGGGGACAAAGACACTTTAAAAACATATGTATATTTTTGGTTCCACTGGGTCTTTGTTACTGTGCAGGCTTTCTCTAGTTGTGGCCAGTTGGGGCTATTCTTCATTGCAGTGAGCAGGAAATGAGAGAAGCCACCAGAATGAGAAGCCCCACCCCGATCCCCGTACTACAACTAGAGAAAGCACCGGGCAGCAGCACAAGTCCCAGCACAGCCAAAAATAAATAAATAGATCAGTTCAGTTCAGTCGCCCAGTCGTGTCTGACTCTTTGCGACCCCATGGGCTGCAGCACAACAAGCTTCCCTGTCCATCACCAACTCCCAGAGCTTGCTCAAACTCATGTACATTGAGTCGGTGATGCCACCCACACATCTCATCCTCTGTTGTCCCCTTCTCCTCCCACCTTCAATCTTTCCCAGCATCAGGGTCTTTTCAAATGAGTCAGCTCTGCATCAGGTGGCCAAAGTATTGGAGTTTCAGCTTCAGTATCAGTCCTTCCAATGAGTATTCAGGACTGATTTCCTTTAGGATGGACTGGTTGGATCTCCTTGCAGTCCAAGGGACTCTCAAGAGTCTTCTCCAACACCATAGTTCAAAAGCATCCATTCTTCAGTGCTCAGCTTTCTTTATGGTCCAACTCTCACATCCATACACGACTACTGGAAAATCCATAGCTTTGACTATATGGACCTTTGTAGTCAAAGAGATGTCTCTGCTTATTTTTTTTTCTGAACTTTATTGTTTTTTATTTTATTATTATTTTATTTAACTTTACAATATTGTATTGGTTTTGCCATGTATCAAAATGAATCTGCCACAGGCATACATGTGTTTTCTACCCTGAACCCTCTTCCCTCCTCCCTCGCCATACCATCCCTCTGGGTTGTCGCAGTGCACCAGCCCCAGGCATCCGGTATCAGGCATCGAACCTGGACTGGCGTCTTGTTTCATATATATTATACTTATTTCAATGCCATTCTCCCAAATCATCCCACCCTCCCCCTCTCCCAGAGTCCAAAAGACTATTCTATACATCAGTGTCTCTTTTGCTGTCTCGTATACAGGGTTATTGTTACCATCTTTCTAAATTCCATATATATGCGTAAGTGTACTGTATTGGTGTTTTTCTTTCTGGCTTACTTCACTCTGTATAATAGGCTCCAGTTTCATCCACCTCATTAGAACTGATTCAAATGTATTCTTTTTAATGGCTGAGAAATACTCCATTGTTTATATGTACCACAGCTTTCTTTATCCATTCATCTGCTGATGGACATCTAGGTTGCTTCCACGTCCTGGCTGTTATAAACAGTGCTGCGATGAACATTGGGGTACATGTGTCTCTTTCAATTCTGGTTTTCTTTTTTTTTTTAAATTTTATTTTATTTACCTTTACAATATTGTATTGGTTTTGCCATACATCAAAATGAATGCACCACAGGTATACACGTGTTCCCCATCCTGAACCCTCCTCCCTCCCTCCCTCCCCATACCATCCCTCTGGGTTGTCCCAATGCATCAGCCCCAGGCATCCGGTATCAGGTATCGAACCTGGACTGGTGACTCATTTCAAATATGATATTATACATATTTCAATGCCATTCTCCCAAATAATCCCACCCTCTCCCTCTCCCAGAGTCCAAAAGACTATTCTATACATCAGTGTCTCTTTTGTTGTCTTGAAAGAGATGGGAATACCAGACCACCTGATCTACCTCTTGAGAAATCTGTATGCAGGTCAGGAAGCAACAGTTAGAACTGGTCATGGAACAACAGACTGGTTCCAAATAGGAAAAGGAGTACGTCAAGGCTGTATATTGTCACCATGTTTGTTTAACTTATATGCAGAGTACATCATGAGAAATGCTGGACTGGAAGAAACACAAGTTGGAATCAAGATTGCTGGGAGAAATATCAATAACCTCAGATATGCAGATGACACCACCCTTATGGCAGAAAGTGAAGAGGAACTCAAAGGCCTCTTGATGAAAGTCAAAGTGGAGAGTGAAAAGGTTGGCTTAAAGCTCAACATTCAGAAAACGAAGATCATGGCATCTGGTCCCATCACTTCATGGGAAATAGATGGGGAAGCAGTGGAAACAGTGTCAGACTTTCTTTTTCTGGGCTCCAACATCACTGCAGATGATGACTGCAGCCAGGAAACTAAAAGATGCTTACTCCTTGGAAGGAAAGTTATGACCAACCTAGATAGCATATTCAAAAGCAGAGACATTACTTTGCCAACAGAGGTTAGCCTAGTCAAGGCCATGGTCTCTCCTGTGGTCATGTATGGATGTGAGAGCTGGACTGTGAAGAAGGCTGAGCGCCAAAGAATTGATGCTTTTGAACTGTGGTGTTGGAGAAGACTCTTGAGAGTCCCTTGGACTGCAAGGAGGTCCAACCAGTCCATTCTGAAGGAGATCAGCCCTGGGATTTCTTTGGAAGGAATGATGCTAAAGCTGAAACTCCAGTATTTTGGCCACCTCATGCGAAGAGTTGACTTATTGGAGAAGACTCTGATGCTGGGAGGGATTGGGGGCAGGAGGAGAAGGGGTCGACAGAGGATGAGATGGCTGTATGGCATCACTGACTCGATGGATGTGAGTCTGGGTGACCTCCGGAAGTTGGTGATAGACAGGGAGGCCTGGCGTCCTGCGATTCATGGGGTCGCAAAGAGTCAGACACGACTGAGCGACTGATCTGATCTGATACTAGGGCAGTAATCTAATGTACATTATACATTTTCTAAAAACTCAAACATAGTAATTTTTTACTTTCTTTTTTTTCTGGTATGCTATGGTTATATCTGCAGTAGCAGTTTAAAATTGTGTAGAAATCTAACTGCAGTGCTGGAAACCACTACTTAAGCATTAAATATCTGGCATACTCACTCCAAAAGACAAAATATTACCATGAATATACTTATGGGCATACATGAATTCAGTTTTAATACAGGTCAGATCATATGTCAGTTGTATATATATTTCTAGAGTAAAATTATTTTCTATTCATATTAATGAGTTTAGACTGTATACAAATGCAAGTTTTTTTTTTTTTTAATGTTTTGGCCATAACATGGATCTTAGTTCCTCAACATGGGATTGAACCCATGGCCTTTGCAGTGGAAGCATGGAATTTTAACCCCTGGATCACTAGGGAAGTCCTCAAATGCAAATTTTTAAAAAATATATATCTTCTCTCTAAAGAGAACATTATCTTTGAAAATATGAGGAAAAACAACTTATGAAAAGGTGTTCAACCATGCTGCTCGCAAGTTGCTTCAGTCGTGTCTGACTCTGTGCAACCCCATAGACAGAAGCCAACTAGGCACCCCCGTGCCTGGGATTCTCCAGGCAAGAACACTGGAGTGGGTTACCATTTCCTTCTCCAATGCATGAAAGTGAAAAGTGAAAGTGAAGTCGCTCAGTCGAGTCCAACACTTAGCGACCCCATGGACTGCAGCCCACCAGGCTCCTCCATCCATGGGATATTTCCAGGCAAGAGTACTGGAGTGGGGTGCCATTGCCTTCTCTGGTGTTCAACTACAGAATTAAGTAAACATTTTGAAACATTGAAAAAAAAAAGCTAAAGAAGTTAAAATCAGATCTAAATAAATATGAAGATCAAACATAGTCCTTTGTGGGAAACTTAAATATAATAAACATTCAATCAGCTAGAATGGTATGATTTAAACAGTGTAAATGCTAACATTTCTAAACACCTAATAAAAAGAAGACAGACAGGAATTTCCTGGCAGTCCAGTGGTTAGGAGCCAGCGCTTTCACTGCAGTGGTCCAGGTTCAATTGCTGGGTGAACCCCCAGCTTAAGATCCCCACAAGCCACATGACATAGACAAAAAAACAAGAAGTCAAATAAATAAAATCGTATTTAATGGGAGATACTGTTCTAGTATATTTTTTAAAATTTCAAATGAAATGTAATTAGTAGAGAATCACATATTAAAGTCAGTAATACTGAATATGTGAAAGTAAGTCCCTCAGCCTCATGTCCAAGTCTTTGCAACTCTTGGAGTGTAGCCTAACAGGCTGCTTCTCGAGAGTATTTGAGAATAAATAACATGAAATATTTGTGTGGGTAGGAGAGGTAAGAGAGATAGAGAACTGAAGAGACTGAGACATAAGTAGGAAATTAGTTAGATGTATCAGATCAGATCAGATCAGATCAGTCCGGCCCTCCGCACCCCTCCCCGCCTCCCTCCTCCCCTCCCTGAGTCCTCCCTCTCTCTTCTCCTGGTCAACTCTTCGCTGGGTGGCAAAACTGGAGTTTCAGCTTAGCATCATTCCTCAGTTGTCTCCTTCGTGGCTGGTCTCTCGTCCGTCTTCTCCCCACTTCAAAGCATCAATTCTTCGCGTTAATATGCAAAATATTAGGAATTTAATGGTTGAGTGAAAATGAATTTTTAAAATATGAGCACTATTAGGAAAAGAGAACTAAAACGCTACTTCGTGTCATTAAAATAAATACATATATTTATGTGCTTGTACATAAACACAAAAATTAAAACCTAGTAGATTTAATATATAAAAGTATGGGCTTTTAAAACATGGATCGTGGCACAGACCTATTAACAATTTTAAAAAATGGAATTATTCAATGTTTTAAGCAGATTTACAGTTTGCAAAGTTGTTTATGTCATAGATGGTGCTTTAGAGAACAAAAGAATAAAAGTGTAGGAGAAAACAGTCAACATCTGGTAATTACTGAAATATTTTAAATGTTATGGAATCTACCAAATATCTGCAAAATTGAAAAGGATGGAGTAACTGTGTGAATCCATCACAACCATCGACAGAACCAATTCACAGAGAAACTCATTTTATGTATACTTCTACCCTGTCACCCTTGCAAACCTTCTCCTGTTAAAGCTAATCCCAGAAGTTGTACCACTGCATCCCTAAATACTTCAGTGACTATCTCTGGGGACAAAGACACTTTAAAAACATATGTATATTTTTGGTTCCACTGGGTCTTTGTTACTGTGCAGGCTTTCTCTAGTTGTGGCCAGTTGGGGCTATTCTTCATTGCGGTGAGCAGGAAATGAGAGAAGCCACCAGAATGAGAAGCCCCACCCCGATCCCCCGTACTACAACTAGAGAAAGCACCGGGCAGCAGCACAAAGTCCCAGCACAGCCAAAAATAAATAAATAGATCAGTTCAGTTCAGTCACCCAGTCGTGTCTGACTCTTTGCGACCCCATGGGCTGCAGCACAACAAGCTTCCCTGTCCATCACCAACTCCCAGAGCTTGCTCAAACTCATGTACATTGAGTGGTTGATGCCATCCACTCATCTCATCCTCTGTTGTCCCCTTCTCCTCCCACCTTCAATCTTTCCCAGCATCAGGGTCTTTTCAAATGAGTCAGCTCTGCATCAGGTGGCCAAAGTATTGGAGTTTCAGCTTCAGCATCAGTCCTTCCAATGAATATTCAGGACTGATTTCCTTTAAGATGGACTGGTTGGATTTCCTTGCAGTCCAAGGGACTCTCAAGACTCTTCTCCAACACGATAGTTCAAAAGCATCCATTCTTCAGTGCTCAGCTTTCTTTATGGTCCAACTCTCACATCCATACACGACTACTGGAAAATCCATAGCTTTGACTAGACGGACCTTTGTAGTCAAAGAGATGTCTCTGCTTATTTTTTTTCTGAACTTTATTGTTTTTTATTTTATTATTATTTTATTTAACTTTACAATATTGTATTGGTTTTGCCATGTATCAAAATGAATCTGCCACAGGTATACATGTGTTTTCTACCCTGAACCCTCTTCCCTCCTCCCTCGCCATACCATCCCTCTGGGTTGTCCCAGTGCACCAGCCCCAGGCATCCGGTATCAGGCATCGAACCTGGACTGGCGTCTTGTTTCATATATATTATACTTATTTCAATGCCATTCTCCCAAATCATCCCACCCTCCCCTCTCCCAGAGTCCAAAAGACTATTCTATACATCAGTGTCTCTTTTGCTTTCTCGTATACAGGGTTATTGTTACCATCTTTCTAAATTCCATATATATGCGTTAGTATATTGTATTGGTGTTTTTCTTTCTGGCTTACTTCACTCTGTATAGTAGGCTCCAGTTTCATCCACCTCATTAGAACTGATTCAAATGTATTCTTTTTAATGGCTGAGAAATACTGCATTGTGTATATGTACCACAGCTTTCTTATCCATTCATCTGCTGATGGACATCTACATTGCTTCCATGTCTTGGCTATTATAAACAGTGCTGCAATGAACATTAGGGTACACGTGTCTCTTTCAGTTCTGGTTTTCTCAGTGTGTATGCCCAGCAGTGGGATTGCTGGATCATAAGGCAGTATAGAGAAGACTCTATACATGGACATCACCAGATGGTCAACACCGAAATCATATCCATTATATTCTTTGCAGCCAAAGATGGAGAGGCTCTATACAATCAGCAAAAACAAGACCAGGAGCTGACTGTGGCTCAGACCATGAACTCCTTATTGCCAAATTCAGACTGAAATTGAAGAAAGTAGGGAAAACTACTAGACCATTCAGGTATGACCTAAATCAAATCCCTTATGATTATACAGTGGAAGTGAGAAATAGATTTAAAGGCCTAGATCTGATAGAGAGAGTGCCTGATGAACTATGGACTGAGGTTCATGACATTGTACTGGAGACAAGGATCAAGACCATCCCCATGGAAAAGAAATGCAAAAAAAAAGCAAAATGGCTGTCTGGGGAGGCCTTACAAAAAGCTGTGAAAAGAAGAGAAGCGAAAAGCAAAGGAGAAAAGGAAAGATATAAACATCTAAATGCAGAGTTCCAAAGAATAGCAAGAAGAGATAAGAAAGCCTTCTTCAGTGATCAATGCAAAGAAATAGAGGAAAACAACAGAATGGGAAAGACTAGGGATCTCTTCAAGAAAATCAGAGATACCAAAGGAACATTTCATGCAAAGATGGGCTCGATAAAGGACAGAAATGGTATGGACCTAACAGAAGCAGAAGATATTAAGAAGAGGTGGCAAGAATACACAGAAGAACTGTACAAAAAAGAGCTTCATGACCCAGATAATCATGATGGTGTGATCACTGACCTGGAGCCAGACATCCTGGAATGTGAAGTCAAGTGGGCCTTGGAAAGCATCACTATGAACAAAGCTAGTGGAGGTGATGGAATTCCAGTGGAGCTATTCCAAATCCTGAAAGATGATGCTGTGAAAGTGCTACACTCAATATGCCAGCACATTTGGAAGACTCAGCAGTGGCCACAAGATTGAAAAAGGTTAGTTTTCATCCCAATCCCAAAGAAAGGCAATGCCAAAGAATGCTCAAACTACCGCACAATTGCACTCATCTCACGAAACAGTGGAAACAATGTCAGACTTTATTTTTCTGGGCTCCAAGATCACTGCAGATGGTGACTGCAGCCATGAAATTAAAAGACGCTTACTCCTTGGAAGGAAGGTTATGACCAACCTAGGTAGCATATTGAAAAGCAGAAACATTACTTTGCCAACAAAGGTTCGCCTAGTCAAGGCTATGGTTTTTCCTGTGGTCATGTATGGATGTGAGAGCTGGACTGTGAAGAAGGCTGAGCGCCGAAGAATTGATGCTTTTGAACTGTGGTGTTGGAGAAGACTCTTGAGAGTCCCTTCGACTGCAAGGAGATCCAACCAGTCCATTCTGAAGGAGATCAGCCCTGGGATTTCTTTGGAAGGAATGATGCTAAAGCTGAAACTCCAGTATTTTGGCCACCTCATGCAAAGAGTTGACTCATTGGAGAAGACTCTGATGCTCGGAGGGATTAGGGGCAGGAGGAGAAGGGGACGACAGAGGATGAGATGGCTGGATGGCATCACTGACTCGATGGATGCGAGTCTGAGTGACCTCCGGGAGCTGGTGATGGACAGGGAGGCCTGGCATGCTGCGGTTCATGGGGTCGCAAAGAGTCGGACACGACTGAGCGACAGATCTGATCTGATCTGATCTGTCAATTAATGTTCCCCAGAGTCAGGGTTTGGTTAAGCCTCCTGCTTCCACTTATCGGCCTTATTTTTACAGTAGTCTCAAAACTTTTCCTTCTATACAGCATCATTGATAAAACATCTACTTTAAAGGTGAAAAGTTTCTCCAACGTGTGTGTCACCCAGAGAGGTTCATAGCGTTACATGGAGAAGAGAAGAGGGAGGAGGGAGTTAGAGGTGACCTGAATGCAATGTGGTGGAATCAATAGAGGAGAGAGCAGGCTAACCAGTAATCACTTCCTTATGTGCACTCCACAACTTGACCGCTCAGAGATGTTCACGGAGTTATACAGAGAAGAGAAGAGGGAGGAAGGAGACAGAGGTAGTTAGGAGGATGGTAGGAGGGAATGAAAAGGAGAGAGACAGATCCAGTCAGTAATCAGTTCCCTAAGTGTTTTCCATCGTTTGGAACACACAGAAATTCACAGAGTTGGGTAGAGTAGAGAGGGGTTAGGGAGGAGATGCAGGAGACCTGGTAGAGAAAACGGAGAGTCTGGAGGTGGAGAGAGCAGTCAAGCCAGTAATCTAGCTCCCTAGTAAAAAGTGGGCACTGAAAATTGGGTTCTTAAAGGTACAAAATTGGTAACAAATACCTAAAAGCAAAAATTAAAAATCTAGAGTAGAGTTTGGAGTTTCAAAAGTGCAATATTAAAAAAAGAAGAAGGAAAAGAAAGAGAGAAAAAGAAAAAGAAAAAAAAAATAGCCTCAAAAGTTATAAAGAAAATATAGGTACAAAATGGATAACAAATACTAAAAAGCAAAAGTTAAAAAACTCGAGTAGAGTTTGCAATTTCAAAAATACAATGGTAAAGAAAAGAAGAAGAAAAAGAAAGGTAGAAAAAAACCCATAAACAAACAAAGTCACAAAAATTATAAAGAAGATATAGGTACAAATTGATAACAAATACCAGAAAGCATAAATTAAAGATATAGAGTTTGGAATTTCAGGAATACAATGTTAAAGAAAAGATGAAGAGAAAGGAAATAAAGTCACAAAAGTTATTAAAAAAAGGTACAAAATCGATAACAAATACCAAAAAAGCTAAAATTAAAAATCTAGAGCAGAGTTTGGAATTTCAAAAATACAATGTTAAAGAAAAGAAAAAAAGGTCATAAAAGTTATAAAAAATATAAATATGAAATTTTTTTAAAAAAGGGTCTTTATTTTTTTAACAAAGAAAAAGAAGGTTATAAACGTGTAAATTAAAGGAGTAATAGAGGGTTTAAAAATTTTTTTAATTAAAAAAAGAATGATAGAATGATTGTAAAAATGGTAAAAGTATACATAGGACTTTCTCTGATATTGTTGTGGGTATTCTGGGTTCAGTTCATTTTCTGCTAGTTCCTTGTTCCAGCTTATATTTCTCAAGATCTATAGGCCCCTTCCTATGAAGTTGGTATTAACCACAGGGTTTTATTTTATTACCTGTCGCTTCCACGGTGGTTCCCTCTGTTATAGCTTCTTCTGTTTGCTGGTCTCTTCAGTGCCTGATTTCCACCCTGATACAAAGGGGGCGGTGGTGGACACCTTTTTTTTTTTTTTTTTTTTTTAGGCTCACTTGTTCAGTCACGCTGTGGGGAGGGAGGGAAGCTGCAAATAAATAACACTGGCGTGTGCTCGCAGTGCCTCAGCCACACTGGGCCTCTCCCCGATCACGGTGCGTGTGGCCTCCTTACCCACTCTGCTCAGGCTCTAGGTTTCCCCGCTGGGAACCATCCGCGGCTGGCTCTAGGCTGCTTGCCCCTCCCAGGTCTAAGCTGCTCAAGTTCAGGCACTTGGGTACTCCTCAGAGGCCCAGACTTGGTTGGGCCTGCGTTTTGTGCCCTTCGCAGGTTCCAGCAGTGCAGGTGATGAGGTGTTTAGCAAGAGCAGGTTCTGTGACTTATCGCCTCCCTGCCACTCGGTTTTCTGGGTGTACAACCGGCGCACCTTCTCAGGTGGATGTTGACTGTCCAGAACCCCAAGAAACCTTAGTTAGCAAAGAAGCCTGCTTACAGTTTTGTAGATAATGTCTCTCTGGGGCTGCGATTGCCTCCCTCTGGCTCTGGTTACCTGTCACTGGAGGGGAACAGTCTTCAGTTGGGTATCTCTGTACAATCCTTTGTTCCGTTTGCAGGCCAGTGTCTTAGGTTAGGGCTGGCTTTTCGCGTGGTAGATATCCCACAGTCTGGTTTGCTAGCCCAAATTATTTCGCTCAGGTAGCGCTCAGGATATTCAGGCCAGATCCTTACTCTAAGCGATGCAGCCCACGCTGCGCCTCCCTGCCCAGGCCCCGCTTGCCACTGGCAGATGCAGGCATCTGTGCTGCTTCTCCGCTGGGGGGATTACTGCAGGGCTCCTAATCTCTGGGTTTTAATTATTTATTTCTCCTCCCTGTTATGCTGCCCTCTGTTCTTCCCAGGCTCAGCACAGACTCGACAGTGAGAATGTTTCCTGGTGTTTGGAAACTTCTCTCTTTTTAAGACCCCTTCCATGGATAGAGGTCAGTCTCTCCCTCTTTTGTCTCTTTTTTGTCCTTTATATTTTTTCCTACCTCCTGTAGAAGGCAATGGGTGGCTTTTCTGGGTGCCTGATGTCCTCTGCCAGCATTCAGAAATTGTTTTGTGGAATTTACTCAGCTTATAAATGTTCTTTTGATGAATTTGTGGAAGAGAAAGTGTTCCCCCCATCCTATTCCTCCGCCATCTTCATCTCTGCTTTTTAATAAATTCTTTAGGTTGGTTATAGCTTTTCTTGCAAGGAGTAAGAGTCTTTTAATTTCATGGCTGCAGTCAACATCTGCAGTCATTTTCGAGACCAAGACAATAAAGTCTGTCACTATTTTCATTGTTTCCCTATCTAGAATTATTAGAAATTGCCACGCCTACCCAGAGTGGGTGTCAGCGATGGCTCTGATTCTTTCTCAATGATTATCTGAGATTACTGCTACTGCTAAGTCACTTCAGTCGTGTCCAACTCTGGTGACCCCATAGACGGCAGCCCAACAGACTCCCCCGTCCCTGGCATTCTCCAAGCAAGAACACTGGAATGGGTTGCCATCTCCTTCTCCAAGGCATGAAAGTGAAAAGTGAAAATGAAGCCGCTCAGTCATGTCTGACTCTTAGCGACCCCATGGACTGCAGCCTACCAGGCTTCTCCATCCATGGGATTTTCCAGGCAAGAGTACTGGAGTGGGGTGCCATTGCCTTCTCTGTTATCTGAGATTACTTACCCTTTAAAGAAAAAAAAAAAAAAGAAGAAGAATAAAGTGTGTTCAGGCGACGGGAAGGAAGGGTGGGGTGGGATGGGGGTGGCAGGTCCTTCTCCTCCCAGTTTGGGAAGTTCTGCTAAGTCAAGGTGGAGCCGCACCAGGACAAGAGGACTGTAGAACAGGCTCCCTCTAGTGGCCACTTAAAGAAGAGACTGAAGCCTGGCGCAAAGAGGAGAGGCCAGTCAGGAGTTGACTTCTGCAAGCCTAGAGACAGAGGATGGACTGATGACACAAAATGTATATTTGAAGGTAAGACAAGGCAACTTAAGCATAAAATTCTCTGTGTGTTTGTTTGGGCCTTGCCTCTCCCTCTTTTGTGAGCATCTGTGTTATACATTAACCAGATTCCCTCACAGGAGGGAATTCCTGGTGAACCATAAAAAGAAAAAAAATTTTTCTTTCTTCTGACACTAGCGACATAACATTTTTTTGGTTTGGCCACATGGCTATGGGATCTTAGATCCCTGACCAGAGATCAAACTCATGCCCTCTGCAGTGGAAGCGCAGTGTCTTAACCACCAGATGGCCAAGGAAGTTGCACAATGTAACTCCTATATAGTTGTTGTTGTTGTTGTGCTGAATTTTAGTTGTGGCATGTGGGATCTAGTTCCCTGACCAGGAATTTAATCTAGGCCCCCCTGCGTTTGCAGCATAAAGTCCCAGTCACTGGACCACCAGGGAAGTCCCCACAGTTACTTCTTAAACATAAATCCACAACATATCTGGCACCAGGGACAAGTTTGTTTGTTGTTTTTTAATTTTTTAAATTTTTTGGCCACGTTGCACAGCATATGGGATCTTAATTCTCCAGCCAGGGATTGAACCTGGGCCCCGTGTATTGGGAGCACAGAGTCTTAGCCACTGGAATACCAGGGAAGTCCTCCAGGGACAAGTTTTGTGGAAAACTATTTTTCCATGGAATGGGGTAAAAGGGATGGTTGCAGGATGATTCAAGTACATTATATTTATTGTGCACTTTATTTCTATTATTATTACATCAGCTCCACCTCTCACCAAGCATTACATCCTGGAGCCTGGGGACTCCTGTCTTAAATGATCAGCATTGTTTTGCAACTCTGTAGGAGTCTTAGGGACTTGTTGCTTGCCTTGTACATGCTATGACTGGGACCCTGTAGCGTTAGTGAAGTTTATGTAAAATGTCTGTATGTCATTTTGATGTACGGTCATTTGTCTCAAAAATGTATATGACTGTGCCTTCTACTTCTAACAGGTGCAAAAGTTCTCAGGGATTCTGAAAGCCTGTCTTCTGGGTTATAACCTTCAGTTTGACTTGAATTAAGGTTTCCACTGTCTTCTTGATTGTTAATTGAATTTTAGTTGCCAGGATTGAGGGTCCTGGCAGTGGAAGGGAGAAAAGTGGTTTGACCTTGGATCCAAATGAAAGAAGAGAACAGATAATGACCAGGCTGCTGCACTGGTCCCTTTCTTGTGAAATACAATCCTTTTGTTTTGTTTTCCATACTCTTACTCTCCCTCATTTATATGGGGTGGTCACTCACTCCACCTGTGTTGGGAAATGGAGATGGGGAGCTGAAAAGAATCTCCTCCTGTTGCCTTTCTTTTCTTTATTTTTTAAAGGCTATTTATTTGGCTGACCAGGTCTTGGTCGTGTCACATGAGATCTTCAGTGTTCATTGAGGTGCATGGGATGTTTAGTTGCAGCATGAGAACTCTTGGTTGAAGCATGGGGGACCTGGGGGAGCCCTTTCTTCCTACTCAGTACACAGCCCTGCCAACAGCCAATTTTTAAACCAGGAACCTTAGAACATTAAAACTCCAACTTCACACGCAGTACTCATAGTCAGTCTCTTAAATGATGTACTTTGTCAATGGAAAATCATCAACGCTCTCTCTCTTCCCACTGAAATGATCTTAGTTTCAGCCCCTGCAACTTTGGTGGACTAGGAACCTCTCCTGTTGGGTCCTGGGGCAACCCTCTGACTCACAAGCCCCAGACTGGCACAGGAGGAAAGAATGTTAACCTTGTTTTCTGGCTCGCTCATGATCCACAAGCCCTGGAAAATTAGCAAGTGGTACCAAAGGGGTTTGCCTGGGTACAGTGGGTAGCACACCCACCAATGCTGGAGACACCAGTTTGCTCCCTGGTCCGGGAAGATCCCACGTGCCATGGAGCAACTAAGCCCGTGTGCTGCAGCTGCTGAGGTCTGTGGAGCACAAGAGAAGCCACTGCAATCAGAAGCCAGGGCATCGCAATAAAGGCCCAGCATAGCCAAAAATAAATAAATGTACTTTTTAAAAAAGTTTCCATTACACTCGCTTAGAACAAAACCTGATCAGTACTCACTGAGGCAACACAGGTACTAAAATTGGAATGATACAGAGATGGTTAGCATGGTCCCTGAGTAAGGACTACAGGCATATTTATGAAATACTCTATATTACAAAAAGAAAACTTGATCAGAACATGAGACTAAGCTCTATACCTCCAATTAGTGTGCGTGTTGTTACACTCCACTGCAGAAATATTAGTTGGTTTACCTACAGAAAGCTGGAGCTGGATGAAAAGCCCAAAGATCACATCAACAGGCACATTTTATCCAATCGTCTTTGAAAGCCTGACTGTCCCAGGCCCCATAAAAGGGAGGGGCTTTGGGAGGGCAGACCAGATGAACCCAGTTCAGAGAGCAAGTCACACGGCAAAGAGTCCTCAGCTGTCAGCCCAGCATCACCCAGCTTGAGGGTCAGTCTTCTGGAGGAGGTGAGTTTCCTGGAGAAAGGGGAAACTTTAAACTTTGTACTCCAGCCAAAGATCAGTGCATTTGTATATGGGGAAAATTCATAGGTTCTGGCTTTTCTAAGCTTTCAGGTACAGGCACCTAGTCGTGTACAGCTCTTTGTGACCCCATGGACTGTAGCCAGGCTCTCCTGACCGTGGGATTCTCCAGGCAAGAATACTGAGGTGGGTTTCCATTTCCTCCTCCAGGGGATCTTCCTCACCCAGGGGTGGAACCTGCATTGCCTGTAGATCCTGCATTGGCCAGCAGATTCTTTACCACTGAGCCACATGGGAAGCCCACTTTTCCAAGCTTAGAGGATTTTTTTTTTTTTTTTTTGACAACTTCTCTGGCCCCAGAGTGTTTAATGTTATGGACTTTGTTTAAAGACTTAGTCTGATTGAAGGCACTTCTTTCTTTCTTTTTCTTCCCTTCCCCACTCTGCACACTTTGGGGCGTGCAGGGATTGAGCACGGAGCAGGGATTGATCCTGTGTCCCCTTCATTGCAAGGCAGATTCTTAACTGGACCATCAGAGAACTCCCAAATTCCAAGGTCTTAACCTCAATGCCCCACAGTGTCCCTGTGGGATTGAGTGCATGTCTGCAAGTGTGACCAGATGGTCCGTATGTGCCTGGGGTTGTTCTGTGAGAACTTGTGGGGAGGCCCAGATATGGGATCTACATAAAAATAATAAAAGGCCAGTGTACTTGGATATGGAGAGCCACCCAGAGCACCTAAGATGTGGGTCAGCCGAATGCATGCTCCAGCAAGGCCCTGTGCTGCTAGGAAGGATTTGATATTTTTCCCTGAGGGAAAAGCATGGTAAAACGGGGTGTCCTTAGGGGATTAGCATAATATAGGACCATCTGCCAGTATGTAATACGTGCATTAAGAAAAGGAAAGAATGTATTCAATTTTCTCCTATGGGGTCCTTCCGGTTTATCTTTTTTGTTGTTGTTGATGAGGTCAGGGCAGTTGATCTGATCACACTGCTTTCTGAGGTTGACAGCAAACGTGAAATATCATCAACTAGCAGAAAGCAGGACTTCCCAGGTGGTGTTAGTGGCAATGAATCTGCTGCCAATGCAGGAGCTGGAAGAGATTTGCTCCGTGGGTGGGGAAGATGCCCTGGAGGAGGAAAGGGCAACCCAGTCCAGTGTTCTCACCTGGAAACTCCCATGGAGAGAGGAGCCTATCGGGCTACAGTCTATACGGTCAAAAAAAGTTAGACACGAAACGACTTAGCACGCAGGTATGCAACAGAAAACAGTTTGTTTTCTGTGCGCCTATCATACTCAGAGAAGGCAATGGCACCCACCACTCCAGTACTGGAAAATCCCATGTATGGAGGAGCCTGGAAGGCTGCAGTCCATGGGGTCATTGAGGGTTGGGCACGACTGAGCGACTTCACTTTCACTTTCCACTCTCATGCGTTGGAGAAGGAAATGGCAACCCACTCCAGTGTTCTTGTCTGGAGAATCCCAGGCACAACAGAGCCTGGTGGGCTGCTGTCTATGGGGTCGCACAGAGTCGGACACGACTGAAGTGACTTAGTTATCATACTCCCACCAAGCCCTTTTGTTTTATGGTATAAAAATGAAAAAAAATATATATATATATATATGAATCCTTGAATTACTGACCATATAGAAAATGAAAAAGGACACAAAATAGGAAAATTATATACAAGATGGACTTAATCAATTTTTAGTGAGGTATAATTGATATATGACATTATATTAGTTTCAAATGGGGAATTCCCTGGAAGTTCAGGGCTTAGGACTCCACACTTTTACTTCCAAGGACCCAGCAGTGCAAAAAAAAAAAAAAAACAAAAACAACAAGCAAAACATCAAACAAACAAACTTTCAGATGTACAATATAATGATTTGATATTTATAATATTGTGAAATAATCACTAAAATCAGTTCAGTTCGGTTGCTCAGCTGTGTCCTACTCTGCAACCCATAGACTACAGAATGCCAGACTTCCCTGTCCATCACCAATTCCAAGAGTTTGCTCAAACCCATGTCCATCAAGTCAGTGATGCCATCCAACCATCTCATCCTCTGTCGTCCACTTATCCTCCTGCCTTCAACCTTTCCCAGCATCAGGGTCTTTTCAATAAGTCAGTTCACATTAAGTGGCCAAAGTATTGAAGCTTCAGCTTCAGCATCGGTCCTTCCAATGAATATTCAGAACTGATTTCCTTTAGGATTGATTGGTTGGGTCTCCTTGCAGTCCAAGGGACTCTCCAAGAGTCTTCAAAACCACAGTTCAACAGCATCGATTATTCAGCACTCAGCTTTCTTCACGGTCCAACTCGCAAATCCATATGTGACTACTGGAAAAACCAAACCTTGATTAGATGGACCTTTGTTGGCAAAGTAAAGTCTCGGCTTTTGAATATTCTGTCTAAGTTGGTCATAGCTTTCCTTCCAAGGAGTAAGCGTCTTTTAATTTCGTGGCTGCAGTCACCATCTGCAGTAATTTTGGAGCCCAGAAAAAGAAAGTCTGACACTGTTTCCACTGTTTCCCCATCTATTTCCCATGAGGTGATGAGACAAGATGCCATGATCTTCGATTTCTGAATGTTGAGCCTTAAGCCAACTTTTTCACTCTCCACTTTCACTTTCATCAAGAGGCTTTTTAGTTCCTCTTCACTTTCTGCCATTAGGGTGGTGTCATCTCCAATCTGCATATTGATATTTCTCCCAGCAATCTTGATTCCAGCTTTTATTTCTTCCAGTCCAGCGTTTCTCATGATGTACTCTGCATAGAAGTTAAATAAGCAGGATGACTATATACAGCCTTGATGTACACCTTTTCCTATTTGGAACCAGTCTGTTGTTCCATGTCCAGTTCTAACTGTTGCTTCCTGGCCTGCATACAGATTTCTCAAGAGGCAGATCAGGTGATCTGATATTCCCATCTCCTTCAGAATTTTCCACAGTTTGTTGTGATCCACACTGTCAAAGGCTTTGGCATAGTCAATAAAGCAGGAATTGATGTTTTTCTGGAACTCTCTTGCTTTTTCCATGATCCAGCGGATGTTGGCAATTTGATCTCTGGTACCTCTGCCTTTTCTAAAACCAGCTTGAACATCAGGAAGTTCACGGCTCACATATTGCTGAAACTTGGCTTGGAGAATTTTCAGCATTACTTTACTAATGTGTGAGATGAGTGCAATTGTGTGGTAGTTTGAGCATTCTTTGTCATTGCCTTTCTTTGGGATTGGAATGAAAAATGAACTTTTCCAGATACCCCACACCAAGGTAAGAGAAACCCAAGTAAGACCGTAGGTGTTGCAAGAGAGCATCAGAGGGCAAACACATTGAAACCATACTAACAGAAAACTAGCCAATCTAATTACACTAGGACCACAGGCTTGTCTAACTCAATGAAACTAAGCCATGCCCGTGGGGCAACCCAAGACGGGCGGGTCATGGTGGAGAGATCTGACAGAATGTGGTCCACTGGAGAAGGGAATGGCAAACCACTTCAGTGTTCTTGCCTTGAGAGCCCCATGAACCGTATGAAAAGGCAAAGTGATAGGATACTGAAAGAGAAACTCCCCAGGTCATTAGGGGCCCAATATGCTCCTGGAGATCAGTGAAGAAATAACTCCAGAAAGAATGAAAGGATGGAGCCAAAGCAAAAAGAATGTCCAGCTGTGGATGTGACTGGTGATAGAAGCAAGGTCCGATGGTATAAAGAGCAATATTGCATAGGAACCTGTAATGAATCAAGGCAAACTGGAAATGATCAAACAAGAGATGGCAAGAGTGAATGTCGACATTCTAGGAATCAGCGAACTGAAATGGACTGGAATGGGTGAATCTAACTCAGATGACCATTATATCTACTACTGTGGGCAGGAATCCCTCAGAAGAAACGGAGTGACCATAATGGTGAACAAAAGAGTCTGAAATGCAGTACTTGGATGCAATCTCAAAAACGACAGAATGACCTCTGTTCGTTTCCAAGGCAAACCATTCAATGTCACAATAATCCAAGTCTATGCCCCAACCAGTAACGCTGAAGAAGCTGAAGTTGAACGGTTCTATGAAGACCTACAAGACCTTTTAAAACTAACACCCAAAAAAGATGTCCTTTTCATTATAGGGGACTGGAATGCAAAAGTAGGAAGTCAAGAAACACCTGGAGTAACAGGCAAATTTGGCCTTGCAATACGGAATGAAGCAGGGCAAAGACTAACAGAGTTTTGCCAAGAAAATGCACTGGTCATAACAAACACCCTCTTCCAACAACAAAAGAGAAGACTGTATACATGGACATCACCAGATGGTCAACACCGAAATCAGATTGATTATATTCTTTGCAGCCAAAGATGGAAAAGCTCTATACACTCAGCAAAAACAAGGCCAGGAGCTGACTGTATTTCAGACCATGAACTCCTTATTGTCAAATTCAGACTCAAATTGAAGAAAGTAGGGGAAACCACTAGACCATTCAGGTATGACCTAAATCAAATCCCTTATGATTATACAGTGGAAGTGAGAAATAGATTTAAAGGACTTGATCTTATAGATAGAGTGCCTGATCAACTATGGAATGAGGTTCATGACATTGTACAGGAGACAGGGATCAAGACCATTCTCATGAAAAAGAAATGCAAAAAGCAAAATGGCTGTCTGGGGAGACCTTACAAATAGCTGTGAAAAGAAGAGAAGTGAAAAGGAAAGGAAAGATGCAAACATTTGAATGCAGAGTTCCAAAGAATAACAAGAAGAGATAAGAAAGCCTTCTTCAGCGATCAATGCAAAGAAATAGAGGAAAACAACAGAATGGGAAAGACTAGGGATCTCTTCAAAAAAATCAGAGATACCAAAGGAACATTTCATGCAAAGATGGTCTCGATAAAGGACAGAAATGGTATGGACCTAACAGAAGCAGAAGATATTAAGAAGAGATGGCAAGAATACAGAGAAGAACTGTACAAAAAAGATTTTCACAACTGAGATAATCACGATGGTGTGATCACTGACCTGGAGCCAGACATCCTGGAATGTGAAGTCAAGTGGGCCTTGGAAATCATCACTACGAACAAAGCTAGTGGAGGTGATGGAATTCCAGTGGAGCTATTCCAAATCCTGAAAGATGATGCTGTGAAAGTGCTGCACTCAACATGCCAGCAAATTTGGAAAACTCAGCAGTGGCCACAGGACTGGAAAAGGTCAGTTTTCATCCCAATCCCAAAGAAAGGCAATGCCAAAGAATGCTCAAACTACTGCACAATTGCACTCATCTCACACGCTAGTAAAGTAATGCTTAAAATTCTCCAAGCCAGGCTTCAGCAATACGTGAACTGTGAAGTTCCAGATGTTCATGCTCGGTTTAGAAAAGGCAGAGGAACCAGGGATCAAATTGCCAACATCCGTTGGATCATGGAAAAAGCAAGAGAGTTCCAGAAAAACATCTATTCCTGCTTTATTGACTATTCCAAACCCTTTGACTGTATGGATCACATTAAAATGTGGAAAATTCTTCAAGAGATGGGAATACTAGAACACCTGACTTGCCTCTTGAGAAATGTGTGCAGATCAGGAAGCAACAGTTAGAACTGGACGTGGAACAAGAGACTGGTTCCAAATAAGAAAAGGAGTACGTCAAGGCTATATATTGTCACGCTACTTATTTAACTTATATGCAGAATACATCGTCAAAAACGCTGGGCTGGAAGAAGCACAAGCTGGAATCAAGATTGCTGGGAGAAATATCAATAACCTCAGATATGCAGATGACACCACTCTTATGGCAGAAGAACTAAAGAGTCTCTTGATGAAAGTGCAAGAGAGTGAAAAAGGTTGGTTTAAAGGTCAACATTCAGAAAATGAAGATCATGGCATCTAGTCCCATCACTTCATGGAAAATAGATGGGGAAATAGTGGAAACAGTGGCTAACTTTATTTTTCTGGGCTCCAAAATCACTGCAGATGGTGATTGCAGCCGTGAAATGAAAAGATGCTTACTCCTTGGAAGAAAAATTATGACCAACCTAGATAGCGTATTCAAAAGCAGAGACATTGCCAACAAAGGTCCATTTAGTCAAGGCTATGGTTTTTCCTGTAGTCGTGTATGGATGTGAGAGCTGGACTATAAAGAAACCTGAGTGCAGAAGAATGGATGTTTTTGAACTGTGGTGTTGGAGAAGACTCTTGAGAGTCCCTTGGACTTCAAGGAGATCCTACCAGTCCATCCAAAAGGAGATCAGTCCTGGGTGTTCATTGGAAGGACTGATGTTGAAGCCGAAACTCCAATACTTTGGCCACCTGATGCGAAGAGCTGACTCATTGGAAAAGACCCTGATGCTGGGAAAGATTGAGGAGCAGGAGGAGAAGGGGACGACAGAGGTTGAGATGGTAGGATGGCATCACCGACTCAATGGACATGGGTTTGGGTGGACTCTGGAAGTTGGTGATAGACAGGGAGGCCTGGTGTGCTGCAGCTCATGGGGTCGCAAAGAGTCAGACAGGATGAATGCCTGTACCGAACTGAACTGAACCAATAGGTTTTGAGTTGTCATGTTCTCATTGTCATTTGTTTCTAGAATTTTTTTATTTCCCATTTTACTTCTTTAATAACCTGTTGGTTATTTAGAAACGTGTTGTTTAACGTGTGTTTGTGTTTCTTGCAGTTTTTTTTTCTTTTATAATTGATATCTAGTCTTATAGCATTGTGGTGGGAGAAGACGCTTGATATGATTTCAATTTTCTTAAATTTACTGAGGTTTGATTTGTGACCCAAGATGTGGTCTATCCTGGAGAGTGTTCCACGTGTACTTGAAAAGAAGGTGTATTCTGCATTTTGATGGAATGTCCTGAAGATATCATTGAGAGCCATCTCATCTAATGTATCATTTAAGACTTGTGTTTTCTTATTAATTTTCTGTTTTGATAATCTATCCATTCGTGTGTGTGGGGTGTTGAGGTCTCCTACTATTTTTGTGTTAGTGTTAGTTTCTCCTTTTTTCCTGTTAGTGTTATTCTTATGTATTGAAGTACCCCTGTTTTGGGTGCATAGATACTTACAATTATTATGTCTTTCTCTTGGATTGATCCCTTGATCATTATAGAGTATTCTTTCTTATCTCTTGTAATCTTTATTTTAAGGTCTATGTTGTCTGATATTAGGGTTGCTACTCCAGCTTTCTTTTGCTTCCCATTTGCATGGAATATATTTTTCCATCCTCTCACTTTCAGTCTGCATGTGTCTTGAGGTCTGAAGTGGGTTTCCTGTAGATAGCATATATATGGGTCTTTTTTGTATCCATTTAGCCAGTCTGTGTCTTTTGGTTGGAGCATACAATCAACTTACATTTAAAGTAATTACTGATATATATGTTCCTATTGCTCATGGATCAACAGACTGGTTCCAAATAGGAAAAGGAGTACGTCAAGGCTGCATATTGTCACCAAGTTTATTTAACTTATATGCAGAGTACATCATGAGAAATGCTGGACTGGAAGAAACACAAGTTGGAATCAAGATTGCTGGGAGAAATATCAATAACCTCAGATATGCAGATGACACCACCCTTATGGCAGAAAGTGAAGAGGGGCTAAAAAGCCTCTTGATGAAAATGAAAGTGGAGAGTGAAAAGGTTGGCTTAAAGCTCAACATTCAGAAAACGAAGATCATGGCATCTGGTCCCATCACTACATGGGAAATAGATGGGGAAACAGTGGAAACAGTGTCAGACTTTGTTTTTCTGGGCTCCAAAATCACTGCAGATGGTGACTGCAGTAATGAAATTAAAAGGCGCTTACTCCTTGGAAGGAAAGTTATGACCAACCTAGATAGCATATTCAAAAGCAGAGACATCACTTTGCCAACAAAGGTTCGCCTAGTCAAGGCTATGGTCTTTCCTGTGGTCATGTATGGATGTGAGAGCTGGACTGTGAAGAAGGCTGAGCGCCGAAGAATTGATGCTTTTGAACTGTGGTGTTGGAGAAGACTCTTGAGAGTCCCTTGGACTGCAAGAAGATCCAACCAGTCCATTCTGAAGGAGATCAATCCTGGAATTTCTTTGGAAGGAATGATGCTAAAGCTGAAACTCCAGTATTTTGGTCACCTCATGTGAAGAGTTGACTCATTGGAGAAGACTCTGATGCTGGGAGGGATTGAGGGCAGGAGGAGAAGGGGACGACAGAGGATGAAATGGCTGGATGGCATCACTGACTCGATGGGTATGAGTCTGGGTGACCTCCGGAAGCTGGTGATGGACAGGGAGGCCTGGCGTGCTGCGGTTCATGGGGTCGCAAAGAGTCGGACACGACTGAGCGACTGATCTGATCTGATTGATATATTGACATATATGTTCCTCTCATGTGTAGCTGGCAATGGTCCCAGAAGCGAAGAAGTGGTTTTCCCTACTTTCTTCAATTTCAGTCTGAATCTGACAATAAGGAGCTCATGATCTGAGCCACAGTCAGCTCCCGATCTTGTTTTTGCTGACTGTGTAGAGCTTCTCCATCTTGCCTGCAAAGAAAGACTATAATCAATCTGATTTTGGTGTTGACCATCATTCAGTTCTCACTAAATAATTCAGTGACTATTTCAGTTCTCACTAAAAATTATGTTACTGAATAAAATGCCAATGAAAGTTGAATACTAGGACTTGCCTGGTGGTCCAGAGGTTAAGAATCTGCCTGCCGATGCAGGGGACACAGGTTCGATCACCAGTCCAGGAACATCCCACACATGATGGGGCAGCTAAGCCTGTGAGCAACAGCGACTGAGCCGACGCTCCATAGTGAGAAGCTTGCGAACTGCAGCTAGAGAGTAGCCTCCACTCTCCTCAACCAGAGAAAGCCCACGCTCAGCCATGAAAACCCACCACAGCAAAAAAATTAAAATTATTAAAAAAGAAAAGTGAATACTAATATCAAAATAACACAAATTTTGTAGAAAAAAATTTAGTTTCACAAAGTGAACTTGCCTTACATAAAGTAGGATAATAATTACACATTGCCACTGACAGTAGAAAAAAGCAGAACAAAGCAAGGAGCTTGCAAGTTATCTATGTTTGCAGGTATTTATATGGTGAGTCAAGATTTATTAAAAATTATAAAAAAGAGAAAGAGAAGGATAGAAGTAAAAAAAAAAAGAAGGGGAGGGGAGAATACTTTCTCCTCCAATCATTACAAGAACATTTAATTATAAATCGATAAAAAATTCTGAATGCGGCAGAGGACATCAGGCACTTAAAAGACAGCTCATTGTCTTCAAGAGAAAGAGCCCTGCGTAACTCCTGTGGGAACGGCGCACACAGCATGCTGAGTGGGGCTGGGCTAGGAGGAGCGGCGGGCCTGCATGCTGAGAAGGATTGCCTGGCTATCTCGGCGCACAGAACAGACTGTCGGTCTACACATCAACACCCTACAGACACACAGACACGAAAAAGGCTCACGAGCCGGCTGCCCATCCTCCGACAGCAACAGCCGGGCACCAGGACACGTACGGAACTGTGAGTGTTCCACTCACGCTTCGGGGCTCGAGGAAACATCTCCTGAAAGGCGCTCACGAGTGGCGGAGAGCGAAGTCGCAGCACCCGCTCGAACATCATACTCGCCTGATAGGGACGCAAGAACAAGTCTGCTCTGAGATTGGGCCTGAACCTGGCGGAGAGGGTGTTCATCTCCCCGAAAAGCAGAGATCAGAAGGACACGCTCAAGACAAAAAAAAAAGAGAATTAGCATAAAAGAGAGAAAGAAACCAAGCAAGGAAAGAAGACCTACAAAAACAAAAGGAAGAGAAGAAATGATAAAGAATTGAATAATGATAGTGAAATTAATTCATTCTGTCACAAGGTCTGAGAGAGCAAGGACAGAGAAAGAGCAAAACAGGACAAAGAGGCAAAAGAGAGAGAGGAGAGAAAAGAAAGGACAGGAGAGGAAAGGGAAATAGAAAAAGAAAGCGAGAAAAAGACAGCGAGGGAAAGCCCAGAAAAGGAGAGAGCCAGAGGACAAGACAAAAAAAAAAAAAAAAAAAGCAGGAACACACAGGAACAGAAGCGACACCCAGAGGAGGCAAGGAGAAAGCAGAAACCGGAACAGAAAAGAACATAAACATTCAAAAAAATAAAGGACATTCTCTAGAGCAATCATATAGTGGAGACTAACACCACTCATAATCTGCGAAGAGTAAAGGGAAAACATATTTACTGGCCTCCAAAAATCACTCAGGAGCTTAAAAAAAAAAAAAAAGACTCCTCACTCTGGGAGTATGACATTTTGTGGTTGGTACCACTTGGGAAGTAGGCAGGAAGAGGTGACAAATGGATCTGTCCAAATAATATATTGTGGTAAGTAGATTACAATACAAAAACAGATGTGCCTAAAATGAGGACACCAAACTGGACTTTTTGTTTCCTGAACCTTTCATTTCGAGAACAAACCTCCTAATATAAGATGAACTTACCATGATTTTTTTTTAAGTGTTCTTTGTGATTAAAAACAGAAAGCCATTGGTTAGAAATTACATATACTCCTCCCCACCTTACTCCCCTTCTTTCTTCCCATTTCCCTCCCACCCTCATTGATCCTTTCCCTTGTCCATTTTCCCCTGCAAAAATAAAAAAAAAAAAAAAAAAAAAAAGGAATTGTTAATGTCTTAGGTAAATATTGCAGTATATCCTCATAATGTTGCCTGGGCAAAGTATTACTATGCATGTACTAAACTTCAGGATTTATTTATTTATTTATTTTTTGATCAAGAATCTCTTTTATTGATTATCAGAAACATTACAAACATTTAGTATGAACAAATTGTAACATGATAGTGTTTAGTTTGAACAATTAATACATTTCAGATATAATATTATACATATTTCAATGCTGTTCTCCCCAATCATCCCACCCTCTCCCTGTCCCAGAGTCCAAAAGTCTGGTCTATACATCAGTGTCTCTTTTGTTGTCTCGTAAATAGGGTTATTTTTACCATCTTTCTAAATTCCATATATATGCGTTAGTATACTGTATTTGTGTTTTTGTTTCTGGCTTACTTCACTCTGTATAATAGGCTCCAGTTCCATCCACCTCCTTAGAACTGATTCAAATGTATTCTTTTTAATGGCTGAGTAATACTCCATTGTGTATATGTACCACAGCTTTTTTATCCATTCATCTGTGGATGGACATCTAGGTTGCTTCCACGTTCTGGCTATTGCAAACAGTGCTGCTATGAACATTGGGGTACACGTGTCTCTTTCAATTCTGGTTTTCTCAGTGTATATGCCCAGCAGTGGGATTGCTGGATCATAAGGCAGTTCTATTCCCAGTTTTTTGAGGAATCTCCATACTGTTCTCCATAGTGGCTGTACTAGTTTGCATTCCCACCAACAGTGCAAGAGGGTTGCCTTCTCTCCGCACCCTCTCCAGCATTTATTGCTTGTAGACTTTTGGATAGCAGCCATTCTGATTGGCGTGAAATGGTATCTCATAGTGGTTTTGATTTGCATTTCTCTGATAATGAGTGATGTTGAGCATCTTTTCATGTGTTTGTTAGCCATCTGTATGTCTTCTTTGGAGAAATGTCTATTGAGTTCTTTGGCCCATTTTTTGATTGGGTCATTTATTTTTCTGGAATTGAGCTGTAGAAGTTGCTTGTATATTTTTGAGATTAGTTGTTTGTCAGTTGCTTCATTTGCTATTATTTTCTCCCATTCTGAAGGCTGTCTTTTCACCTTGCTTATAGTTTCCTTTGTTGTGCAGAAGCTTTTTAAGTTTGATTAGGTCCCATTTGTTCATTTTTGATTTTATTTCCGATATTCTGGGAGGTGGGTCATGGAGGATCCTGCTGTGATGTAAGTCAGAGAGTGTTTTGCCTATGTTTTCCTCTAGGAGTTTTATGGTTTCTGGTCTTACATTTAGCTCTTTAATCCATTTTGAGTTTATTTTTGTGTATGGTGTTAGAAAGTGTTCTAGTTTCATTCTTTTACAAGTGTTTGACCAGTTTTCCCAGCACCACTTGTTAAAGAGATTGTCTTTAATCCATTGTATATTCTTGCCTCCTTTGTCAAAGATAAGGTGACCATATGTGCGTGGATTTATCTCTGGGCTTTCTATTTTGTTCCATTGATCAATATTTCTGTCCTTGTGCCAGTACCATACTGTCTTGATGACTGTGGCTTTGTAGTAGAGCCTGAAGTCAGGCAGGTTGATTCCTCCAGTTCCGTTCTTCTTTCTCAAGATAGCTTTGGCTATTCGAGGTTTTTTGTATTTCCATACAAATTGAGAAATTATTTGTTCTAGCTCTGTGAAGAATACCGTTGGTAGCTTGATGGGGATTGCATTGAATCTATAAATTGCTTTGGGTAGTATATTCATTTTCACTATATTGATTCTACCAATCCATGAACATGGTATATTTCTCCATCTATTAGTGTCCTCTTTGATTTCTTTCACCAGTGTTTTATAGTTTTCTATATATAGGTCTTTAGATTCTTTAGGAAGATATATTCCTAAGTATTTTATTGTTTTCATTGCAATGGTGAATGGAATTGTTTCCTTAATTTCTCTTTCTATTTTCTCGTTATTAGTGTACAGGAATGCAAGGGATTTCTGTGTGTTAATTTTATATCCTGCAACTTTACCATATTCATTGATCAGTTCTAGTAATTTTCTGGTGGAATCTTTAGGGTTTTCTACGTAGAGGATCATGTCATCTGCAAACAGTGAGAGTTTTACTTCTTCTTTTCCAATTTGGATTCCTTTTATTTCTTTTTCTGCTCTGATTGCTGTGGCCAAAACTTCCAAAACTATGTTGAATAGTAATGGTGAAAGTGGGCATCCTTGTCTTGTTCCTGACTTTAGAGGAAATGCTTTCAATTTTTCACCATTGAGGATAATGTTTGCTGTGGGCTTGTCATATATAGCTTTTATTATGTTGAGGTATGTTCCTTCTATTCCTGCTTTCTGGAGAGTTTTTATCATAAATGGATGTTGAACTTTGTCAAAGGCTTTCTCTGCATCTATTGAGATAATCATATGGTTTTTATTCTTCAGTTTGTTAATGTGGTGTATTACGTTGATTGATTTGCGGATATTGAAGAATCCTTGCATTCCTGGGATAAAGCCCACTTGGTCATGGTGTATGATCTTTTTAATGTGTTGTTGGATTCTGATTGCTAGAATTTTGTTAAGGATTTTTGCATCTATGTTCATCAGTGATATTGGCCTGTAGTTTTCTTTTTTTGTGGGATCTTTGTCAGGTTTTGGTATTAGGGTGATGGTGGCCTCATAGAATGAGTTTGGAAGTTTGCCTTCCTCTGCAATTTTCTGGAACAGTTTGAGTAGGATAGGTGTTAGCTCTTCTCTAAATTTTTGGTAGAATTCAGCTGTGAAGCCGTCTGGACCTGGGCTTTTGTTTGCTGGAAGATTTCTGATTACAGTTTCAATTTCCGTGCTTGTGATGGGTCTGTTAAGAGTTTCTATTTCTTCCTAATCCAGTTTTGGAAAGTTGTACTTTTCTAAGAATTTGTCCATTTCTTCCACATTGTCCATTTTATTGCCATATAATTGCTGATAGTAGTCTCTTATGATCCTTTGTATTTCTGTGCTGTCTGTTGTGATCTCTCCATTTTCATTTCTAATTTTATTGATTTGATTTTTCTCCCTTTGTTTCTTGATGAGTCTGGCTAGTGGTTTGTCAATTTTATTTACCCTTTCAAAGAGCCAGCTTTTGGCTTTGTTGATTTTTGCTATGGTTTCTTTTGTTTCTTTTGCATTTATTTCTGCCCTAATTTTTAGGATTTCTTTCCTTCTACTAACCTTGGGGTGCTTCATTTCTTCCTTTTCCAGTTGCTTTAGGTGTAGAGTTAGGTTATTTATTTGGCTTTTTTCTTGTTTCTTGAGGTATGCCTGTATTGCTATGAACTTTCCCTTAGGACTGCTTTTACAGTGTCCCACAGGTTTTGGGTTGTAGTGTTTTCATTTTCATTCGTTTCTCTGCAGAATTTGATTTCTTTTTTGATTTCTTCTGTGATTTGTTGGTTATTCAGGAGTGTGTTATTCAGCCTCCATATGTTGGTCTTTTTAATAGATTTTCTCCTGTTATTGAGATTTACTCTTACTGCATTGTGGTCAGAAAAAATGCTTGGAATGATTTCAATTTTTCTGAACTTACCAAGGCTAGATTTATGGCCCAGGATGTGGTCTATCCTGGAGAAGGTTCCGTGTGCACTTGAGAAAAAGGTGAAATTCATTGTTTTGGGATGAAATGTCCTATAGATATCAATTAGTTCTAACTGGTCTATTGTATCGTTTAAAGTTTGTGTTTCCTTGTTAATTTTCTGTTTAGTTGATCTATCCATTGGTGTGAGTGGGGTATTAAAGTCTCCCACTATTATTGTGTTATTGTTGATTTCTCCTTTCATACTTGTTAGTATTTGTCTTATATATTGTGGTGCTCCTAAGTTGGGTGCATATATATTTATAATTGTTATATCTTCTTCTTGGATTGATCCTTTGATCATTAGGTAGTGACCTTCTTTGTCTCTTTTCACATCCTTTGTTTTAAAGTCTATTTTATCTGATATGAGTATTGCTACTCCTGCTTTCTTTTGGTCTCTATTTGCGTGGAAAACCTTTTTTCCAGCCCTTGACTTTCAATCTGTATGTGTCCCCTGTTTTGAGGTGGGTTTCTTGTAGACAGCATATGGAGGGGTCTTGTTTTTGTATCCATTCAGCCAGTCTCTGTCTTTTGGTTGGGGCATTCAACCCATTTACATTTAAGGTAATTAATGATAAATATGATCCCGTTGCCATTTACTTTGTTGTTTTGGGTTTGAATTTATATATCCTTTTTGTATTTCCTGTCTAGAGAATGTCCTTTAGTATTTGTTGGAGAGCTGGTTTGGTGGTGCTGAATTCTCTCAGCTTTTGCTTGTCTGTAAAGGTTTTGATTTCTCCTTCATATTTGAATGAGATCCTTGCTGGGTACAATAATCTGGGCTGTAGGTTATTTTCTTTCATCACTTTAAGTATGTCTTGCCATTCCCTCCTGGCTTGGAGAGTTTCTATTGAAAGATCAGCTGTTATCCTTATGGGAATTCCCTTGTGTGTTATTTGTTGTTTTTCCCTTGCTGCTTTTAATATTTGTTCTTTGTGTTTGATCTTTGTTAATTTGATTAATATGTGTCTTGGGGTGTTTCGTCTTGGGTTTATCCTATTTGGGACTCTCTGGGTTTCTTGGACTTGAGTGATTATTTCCTTCCCCATTTTAGGGAAGTTTTCAACTATTATCTCCTCTAGTATCTTCTCATGGTCTTTCTTTTTGTCTTCTTCTTCTGGGACTCCTATGATTCGAATATTGTAACGTTTAATATTTTCCTGGAGGTCTCTGAGATTGTCCTCATTCCTTTTAATTCGTTTTTCTTTTTTCTCCTCTGATTCCTTTAATTCTGCCATTCTATCTTCTAATTCGCTAATTCTATCTTCTGCCTCTGTTATTCTGCTATTTGTTGCCTCCAGGGTGTTTTGGATCTCATTTATTGCATTATTCATTATATATTGACTCTTTTTTATTTCTTCTAGGTCCTTGTTAAATCTTTCTTGCATCTTCTCAATGCTTTTCTCCAGGCTATTTATCCATGATTCCATTTTGCTTTCCAGATTTTGGATTAATTTCACTATCATTATTCGGAATTCTTTATCAGGTAGGTTCGCTATTTCTTCCTCTTTTGTTTGGTTTGGTGGGCAATTATCCTGTTCCTTTACCTGCTGGGAATTCTTCTGTCTTTTCATCTTGTTTAAATTGCTAAGTTTGGGGCGTCTTTACTGTATTCTGGTAGTCTGTGGAGTTCTCTTTATTGTGGCGTTTCTGCACTATATGTGGGTTTGTACCGGTGGCTTGTCGAGGTTTCTTGTTTATGGAAGCTTGTATTGGTGTTCTGGTGGGTGGAGCTGGATTTCTTTTCTCTGGGGTGCAGTGGAGTGTCTAGTAGTGAATTATGAGATGTCTATGATTTTGGGGTCGCTTTGTGTAGCCTGTGTATTGGAGCTCAGGCTGTGTTCTTGTTTTTCTGGAGAATTTTCTTGGTATGTCTTGTTGTGGAACTTGCTGGTCTTTGTGTGATGCTTGGTTTCAGAGTAGGTATGGAGGCTTTTAATGAGCTCCTGTCAATTAATGTTTCGTGGGATCAGGGTATGGACTTAAGCCTCCTGGTTCCAGTTATTGGTCTTATTTTTACAGTAGTCTCAAAAACTTCTTCTTCTATAATGCATTCCACAACTGGACCACTCAGAGATGTTCACGGAATTATACAGAGAAGGAAAAAGGGAGGAAGGAGACAGAGGTGGTCAGGAGGATAAAAGGAGGGAGTGTGAAGGAGAGAGACAGATCTAGTCAGTAATCAGTAAAGAAAAGAAAAAAAGAAAGGAAAAAAGCAAAGGACAAAAAGGAAAAAAGAAAAAAAAAAAAACAGGGTCGCAAAAGTTATATCTAAACGTGGAGATTAAAGAAGTACTAGAGGATAAAAAAAAAAAATAAAAGAAACAAAACAAAACAAACAACAACAACAAAAAAAAATTAAAAGGAAAAAAAAATTTTTGTTTTCTTTTTTCCAATTAAAAAATAATAAAAATTTAAAATATATATATATATATTAAAAAAAGAAAAGAAAAAAAAAGTAAATAATGATGGTAAAAATAGTAACAATATATATAAGAGTTTCTCTATTATTGTTGTGGGTTCAGTTCATTTTCGGCTAGTTCCTTGTTCCAGCTTAAATTTCTCAAGATCTATAGGCCCCTTTCTCTGTAGTTGGTCTGTATAGTCCTTTGTTCTGTGCACGGTTCGGCGGTGTTCTGGGCCAAGGCCGGCCACTCGTGTGGTCGGCGCTGCACAATCTGGATTGCCAGCCCAAACTACTCCAGTTAGGCAGCACTCCAGACAATCAGGCGAACAAAGTCTGCGCTGAGGCCCGCAGAGGGGGAGGGGCCGGCGACGGGAATGGCGGGCGGGCGGGTGGGGGAGGGGATGGGGTGGCCCTCGTGGGAGCCGCCTGCACAGCGGGCGGGGGCACGCCGGGCGCGGCCGGCGCGGGAGCGGCCGGTGGGGGGAGGTCCCGCGGGGGAGCGTCGCTCGGGGAGCGCCGGCAGGGGAGCGTGCCGCGTGGGAACGGCCAAGGCGTCTCCCTGCCCAGCCCCGGCTCCCCAATGGCAGATGCGGGCGTTTGCAGCAGTGCTTCTCCGCTGCGGAAGTTACCGCAGGGCCCGCAGTCTGTGGGTTCTAATTGCTCAACTGTTCTCCTCCCTGTTATGATAGTCTCCGTGTTTCCCAGGTTCGGCGCAGTTTCCGCAGGGAGAGTGTTTCCTGGTGTTTGGAAACTTCTCTTTTTAAGACTCCCTTCCCCGGACAGAGGTCCGCCCCTCCCTCTTTGTTTCTCTCTGGCTTCTATATTCTTTCCTACCTCCTTTAGAAGGCAGTGAGTTGCTTTTCTGGGTGTCCGACGTCCTCCGCCAGCACTCCGAAGCTGTTTGTGGAATTTACTCGGCGCCCAGATGTCCCTTGGATGAATTTGTGGAGGAGAAAGCGTATTCCCCGTCCTAATCCTCCGCCATCTTAACTGGAAGTAAACTTCAGGATTTAAAACATTTTTCGCATATTTGTATTTCTAAAAGTTATAACTTTTTTCACTTTTATATTATCCTGTGCTGAAAGATTCCTAAAACAAAGAATATAAGGCTCTATGAAACTCTATGAAACTAACACCCAAAAAAGATGTCCTTTTCATTATAGGGGACTGGAATGCAAAAGTAGGAAGTCAAGAAACACCTGGAGTAACAGGCAAATTTGGCCTTGGAACACGGAATGAAGCAGGGCAAAGACTAACAGAGTTTTGCCAAGAAAATGCACTGCTCATAGCAAATACCCTCTTCCAACAACACAAGAGAAGACTCTATACATGGACATCACCAGATGGTCAACACCGAAATCAGATCGATTACATTCATTGCAGCCAAAGATGGAGAAGCTCTATACAATCAGCAAAAACAAGACCAGGAGCTGACTGTGGCTCAGACCAAGAACTCCTTATTGCCAAATTCAGACTGAAATTTAAGAAAGTAGGGAAAACTACTAGACCATTCAGGTATGACCTAAATCAAATCCCTTATGATTATACAGTGGAAGTGAGAAATAGATTTAAAGGCCTAGATCTGATAGATAGAGTGCCTGATGAACTATGGAATGAGGTTCGTGACATTGTACAGGAGACAGGGATCAAGACCATCCCCATGGAAAAGAAATGCAAAAAAGCAAAATGGCTGTCTGGGGAGGCCTTACAAATAGCTGTGAAAAGAAGAGAAGCGAAAAGCAAAGGAGAAAAGGAAAGATATAAACATCTAAATGCAGAGTTCCAAAGAATAGCAAGAAGAGATAAGAAAGCCTTCTTCAGCGATCAATGCAAAGAAATAGAGGAAAACAACAGAATGGGAAAGACTAGGGATCTCTTCAAGAAAGTCAGAAATACCAAAGGAACATTTCATGCAAAGATGGGCACGATAAAGGACAGAGATGGTGTGGACCTAACAGAAGCAGAAGATATTAAGAAGAGGTGGCAGGAATACACAGAAGAACTGTACAAAAAAGAGCTTCACGACCCAGATAATCATGATGATGTGATCACTGACCTAGAGCCAGACATCTTGGAATGTGAAGTCAAATGGGCCTTAGAAAGCATCACTACAAACAAAGCTAGTGGAGGTGATGGAATTCCAGTGGAGCTGTTTCAAGTCCTGAAAGATCATGCTGTGAAAGTGCTGCACTCAATATGCCAGCAAATTTGGAAAACTCAGCAGTGGCCACAAGATTGGAAAAGGTCAGTTTTCATCCCAATCCCAAAGAAAGGCAATGCCAAAGAGTGCTCAAACTACCGAACAATTGCACTCATCTCACACGCTAGTAAAGTAATGCTCAAAATTCTCCAAGCCAGGCTTCAGCAATATGTGAACCGTGAACTTCCTGATGTTCAAGCTGGTTTTCGAAAAGGCAGAGGAACCAGAGATCAAATTGCCAACATCCGCTGGATCATGGAAAAAGCAAGAGAGTTCCAGAAAAACATCTATTTCTGCTTTATTGACTATGCCAAAGCCTTTGACTGTGTGGATCACAATAAACTATGGAAAATTCTGAAAGAGATGGGAATACCAGACCACCTGATCTGCCTCTTGAGAAATGTGTATGCAGGTCAGGAAGCAACAGTTAGAACTGGTCATGGAACAACAGACTGGTTTCAAATAGGACAAGGAGTACGTCAAGGCTGCATATTGTCACCATGTTTATTTAACTTATATGCAGAGTACATCATGAGAAATGCTGGACTGGAAGAAACAGAAGTTGGAATCAAGATTGCTGGGAGAAATATCAATAACCTCAGATATGCAGATGACACCACCCTTATGGCAGAGAATGAAGAAGGGCTAAAAAGCCTCTTGATGAAGGTGAAAGTGGAGAATGAAAAGGTTGGCTTAAAGCTCAACATTCAGAAAACAAAGATCATGGCATCTGGTCCCATCACTACATGGGAAATAGATGGAGAAACAGTGGAAACAGTGTCAGGCTTTATTTTTCTGGGCTCCAAAATCACTGCGGATGGTGACTGCAGCCCTGAAATTAAAAGACGCTTATTCCTTGGAAGGAAAGTTATGACCAACCTAGATAGCATATTCAAAAGCAGAGACATCACTTTGCCAACAAAGGTTTGCCTAGTCAAGGCTATGGTCTTTCCTGTGGTCATGTATGGATGTGAGAGCTGGACTGTGAAGAAGGCTGAGCGCCGAAGAATTGATGCTTTTGAACTGTGGTGTTGGAAAAGACTCTTGAGAGTCCCTTGGACTGCAAGAAGATCCAACCAGTCCATTTTGAAGGAGATCAATCCTGGAATTTCTTTGGAAGGAATGATGCTAAAGCTGAAACTCCAGTATTTTGGTCACCTCATGTGAAGAGTTGACTCATTGGAGAAGACTCTGATGCTGGGAGGGATTGAGGGCAGGAGGAGAAGGGGACGACAGAGGATGAGATGGCTGGATGGCATCACTGACTTGATGGGTGTGAGTCTGAGTGACCTCCGGGAGCTGGTGATGGACAGGGAGGCCTGGCGTGCTGCGGTTCATGGGGTCGCAAAGAGTCGGACATGACTGAGCGACTGATCTGATCTGATCTGATGAAACTACTTAATGCCCATAGCCTCTGGTGCCCAGGTGCGGGAGTCCCCAGCAACGCCCAGGGCCTTCAGGGGCTGTTCCCTGGCCTAACCTCGGCCTCAGACACTTCTGGGCCCAGGGGGGTGGGTGGGGGACGTCCTGCTGGGGCACCTATGCGGTGGGGTGGTGCTCAGGAAACCAGGCCGCCCTCACGGGGCTCCCCTGAGGCAGCGCCTGACACAGCAGCCCTGGGAGCAGCCAGTACACGGCCCTGCTTCTGCAGAAGCAGCAGGCCTGTCCTCCCACTCTCGCTGGCCAGAGCCGCCAACCATCTTCACCCCAGATTGATTTCCAATAAGGAAGAGTCACCAAAATCATATAGGAATAATTTATCACTCATTAATGACAGCAATACTTATTTATAATTTCAATGAAAATACTTAAAATGACACCACAGGTGATTATACCTCAGTGCCTTTGGGGGAACTAGATAAGAATAAGGAATTTATAGAATCACATATTACAAAATATGATTTTTTCATAACACCACAAAAGCCAAATTATATTGAAAAGGGCACGGAATGATTCATATATATCATGTGAATGCTGAATTTCATTTTAGGGCAGTCCTCTTAATATCTATTGTGCAGGGATCAACCATCCATTCTGGGATCAACCTGGGATTTCTGGAAGGAATGATGATAAAGCTGAAACTCCAGTATTTTGGCCACCTCATGTGAAGAGTTGACTCATTGGAGAAGACTCTGATGCTGGGAGGGATTGGGGGCAGGAAGAGAAGGGGACGACAGAGGATGAGATGGCTGGATGGCATCACTGACTCGATGAATGTGAGTCTGAGTGACCTCCGGGAGTTGGTGATGGATAGGGAGACCTGGCGTGCTTCAGTTCATGGGGTCACAGGTCGGACACGACTCAGCGACTGATCTGGTCTGATCTGATCTTTTCTATCAAGATCCTAATCAACTATGGTTTAAAAGTTAGAGTTTGTAGAAAAAAAAGGCTCAGACATCCCTGTCTGTCCAGTGAATATTCCATACGTTGCCCGGCACAACAAAAATGAAAAATTAACCATAACCTGGCTACTCTAGAGTAATTTTAAAACTTTACTCTCTTGCTGCCTGCGTCCTCACAGACAGGGTGTGAGTCCCACCAGGATGGCCAGGTGCAGCAGTGTGAGGCTGGCTCTGCCCCCAGTTGCTGTCTTCGCCTCCCCTCCTGTGACCACTGGGCACTCAGAGTTGCCGGTGGATCCCCCTTCACCCTTTGCTCTGTGCTCTCGCAGAACCTCAGGAAGGCACTGGCCCTCAGATCCATCCTCCCTTCTCTCTCTCCTCCCCCTACTTCACTGAGCCCACTGCCTGGCTGGCTCTCCCCTCGTGTCCTCCTTTGTGACTGTCCCTGTGACTTGCTTCGTTTCCTCCTCTCCTTGTTCCCTCCTGTCTCTTCGAGCATTGGTCATGTCACACTTTTCGTTGTGTTCTCTTTTTTCTTCTTGTTCCATCTCAGTTCAGTTCGTCTCTTCTCTCTTCTCCTCTTGTGCCACTTTGAGCTCGCCTTCCTGTCCATCCCTCCTGGAGGACTGCTCATGTCCATTGGTCGTGTCTCCAACCATCTCTTCTCTGTCTCCCCTTCTCCTGTCCCCATCCCTCCCACATCAGGTCTTTTCCTGAGTCACACTTTCTGGGTGGCCAATCTGTTCAGCTTAGCATCGTCCTTCCTCACCACTCCTCCTTCTGACTGGTTGTCTCCTTGCTCGGACTCCCTCTCTCTTCACTTCATCATCTTCTTCGTGCTCGCTTTCTCACTCCAACTCTCACTCCATACATGACCACTGAACTTAGCCTTGAGGGACCTTGTTGCAAGTATGTCTCTGCTTTTATCGCATCTAGGTTGGTCATGACTTTCCTTCCAGGAATAGGGTCTTTTAATTTCTTGGTTGCATCACCATCTCATTTGGGTCCCCAAAATGTCTACACTCTTTCCAATGTTTCCCCATCTTTTCCCTTGTGGGACATTTGTCTTCCCGGTAGGTATCAATGCTGTGTTTTTTCCAACTTGGATTGTGGTGGGCATCCTCGGTACAATACATTTTTTGGTCTGATGGGTTGAGGTGTGGGGACTACATTCTCCTGGTCATTCATTTCCTTCACTGAGTTGTGTGAGACTCGAGTGTCACTTCCATCATGAGTACTGTGATTGGTCTAGTGACTAGTTTCGACTTCACTGGCAAGCACCTGTATGAGGTGAGGGTGGACAGGGGCAGGGTAGTGGGCCTCAGAGTGAATTTATCCATGAATTGATTTGTAAGTTTTCACATCAATGTATAGTTCTACAATATTATCATTTGTGAGCCCTTGAGATTGGGGAAAATTGGGCATAATGGAATAACAATATGGAATTGCCTTGGGACTATGTTAGGAAGCTTTAGGAAGAGACATCAGAGTTAATATAAAAGCAAAACAGGTAAGAAGACATGGTAGACAGATTGATAAAAATTTGTTAAACTAGAAAGCCTGGATGCTATGCATGTGGAAGTTTCTGTGGTTACTACTCACTCCAGCTCTTAAAGAATTCAGCAATACTTACAATTAGGATCACGATACTTCCCTGATCATAGAGTTTTGGGTAACAAAGGGAGGCACCAAATTAAGTGCCTCCTATTCTCAGAGAGAAGCACGTGGACCTGGCTATCAATGAAGTTCTCCAATCAGAATTTTATTTTACAGTTTTTATTCTTATCTTTTTAGACTGATCGACATACATCGTAGACAGAGCAATAAACTATTCACAGAATGTAAACAGCAAGATATTTTAATATCTGGTTATGTTTGGGGAAGCACACTGACCAAAATCCCCCACCCTGGCCAGGCACCATAGTAACCATTTACAGGAGTTCTTTTATGACAGGAGGTCCTGGTAAGGAACATGGAACTAATAAGCCACCACCAACTGGAAGAGTTCTGGAAAGGTCAAAAGGAGAAACTCATGTCCGACTAGGTTTCAGAGTCCTTTTTGCTGGCATCCATCTTGGCTGAACAAGGCGCACCCCACCAGGAAGGACTCTGAGTTAGATCGATTGGCTAAAGACAACCCAGAAACTAATCCCACAGTGTGAAACCCGAGACTGTGAGCCATGTGACAGAGCTGTTCTCCTGGGTTCCCTTACCCTACTGCTCTCCACCCGGGCACCCTGTCCCAATAAAATCTCTTGCTTTGTCAACATATGTGTCTCCTGGGAGAATTCATCTCTGAGTGTTAGACAAGAGCCCAGTTTCAGGTCCTGGAAGCGATCCCCCTTCCTGGAACAGGTATATCACATGTCAGGGTAATATTACTCTCCTAAGGTAGTGAACATTTTCATTCATCTTTTTTGTCCAAAGCCCACAATCATTAGAGATAATTTCAGCCGGGAGCTGGCGAGAGGACCTCCGCCCATGGCAAACGTCATGAGGAAGGAGGCTCGGCATACGGAAAGGCCGGATCAAGCCTCAGGAGTCCCCCTGGAAATTCTAGAGCATCTACTCCCATAACCAGAGCCTGCCTACCTTACTACTTTGTGCTCTCACCTACACCTCTGACTTTACGGGGGGCTGCCCCCACCACCTCTTTAGGAGAAGGAGTTAATTTAGAGCTCCAGTTAATCAAAACTCCTGGGCGTGACAGGAGTGTTTTAACCTGCAAACTCCTCTGAAGGTTCTCTAGCCCACCTGACAGGCTTGTCCGGCCACATGTGATTACTCACAGCCTCCCAACAGTGGGAGGCACGAGATGCTTTTAACCATCTAAAAACAGATTCGTTAGAGAAGTTAGAAAACTATTAGTGCGCTGATTAGAAATTGTATTGGTGAAGAGTTTTTCATTTGTTGAGCCAATGTTTGCTGCTACATCTCCACATCGCCTGCCCTTACACACATTAATGAATATATAGAAGAAATAGGTATTAACCTTTGATATTAATTACGTTAGATCTTACGCTAAGTAAATTCTTTCCTTAATTAAAACCCACAATACCCTCACCCTATAGGAATGTAACTATCTGGTACCTTCAGAAGGTGGAGTCTGTTTTAAGAATAATCACCCCTGGAGAAATAAGTGCTCTGGTTGACTGATCGCTGTCCCAAGGAGAGGGTCATAAATTGTCAGCAGGCCCCCTGGCCAGAAGATGATGTAACACCCCTAAGACCTCTGTATACATTTGGATGAAGCACCTGACTTTGATAAAAGTCAGGACTGCTGACCCCACGTGACTTTTGTATACCATCTCAGTGTATAAAAGTAGACCATGGAAAATAAAGAATTGGGATCAGTTCCTTGAAAGACTGGTCTCCCCATATCGCTCTCTCTCTCAAATTCTGGTTGAGTCTCCATCTGGAGCGTGGAACCCACCATGCTTACTAATTATGCCTGGGCTTCTAAGATCCGACCAGGGGGGCCTCAGCGTCTCCTCTGCTTCGGGAGAATGGAAGGACGCCTGGGGCCTATGTAAGTGGTGCAAACTTCTTGTCTTGAAGTTTTATTGGTCTCCCGCATAAACCAAGCTACTCAGCCTCTTGTCTCCACTAAATTTTCTCACTGAGCTATCCTTATTTCAGCCTCTTTTCTTCACTGAATTTTCCTACTGAGCTATCCTCATTCTATTATTCTTTATATCTTTAATTAATATTTATTTAAGCAATTGTTTCCTGACCCTCACCGACGCCATCTACACCTCAAACTCCCTGGATTTTAAGATAAAGACTTCATTTCCTTACGTGAAGAATGACAAAGCTTTCAGTTCTCTAAACAGGGATAAATGTGAGCACTGTAGCTGATGAGAGAACTCTATTATAAAGATCCCCATTTACCACACAGGCTAACAAGAAAATACAACAAAATCAACTGAGCATTCCATCCTCTCAGTCAGACCTCAGGTCATTCACTGCTCAGAGCAGGGAGATCAGCATTTTTATCTAGTTGCTGGGCACTTTCCTGCTGAGTGAAGTCTTTAGGGAATGGTGAGAGCCTTGGCATCTTTAGTCAAAGAAACATGAAGGAAGGTTTCATAGAAACTGAAAATGTGAGGAAAGGCAGAGACATCGGCAGCAGAGGAGTGGGCAGAGAGGAATGTGTCAAATGTGTGCAGGAAGCACAACTCCTCACTGGACACAGAGGTCTATGTGTGTTCCAACCCCAGGAAACACGAGAGAGAGAAGGTGATTTATATTGGTGTTTTAAACTGAATTTTCTGTGGTATAGTTATCCTGTGAATCTGACCCTTGACTATAAAAGAGACACTTAGCAAATAACATTCTCAATCACGACTGTGTGTTCCCAGACAACATCTGTGCACACGTGGAAAGGGCATCTGAACCCAACCAAGATAAAGGTTTGCAATACCGTGATGTCATCTCCTTACTGGGAACTGATTATCCTGCCACCTGTCATTTCAGTGAGAATACTTTCAGAGGGAGTTGAAATTATCTTTGAAAAATAGTTGCAGACTGTACAATTCATTGAAAGCAATTACTGTTGATTATAGAGTTTTCTATTAAAAATTACTGAAATACCTCATGAACAATTTTCCTATGAAATACTTTTCAAAAGCTCACAGAACATGGAGCAAGACAGAACATCTGAGATCTAATAAGTAAAAAAACAATGTTGTCTCATTATCTCGTGTCAGTGGAAATAATCACTGGTGCCCGTGGTGAAGAACCGGCTACCAAAGAAGGAGACATAAGAGACGCAGATTCGATCCATGGGTTGGGAAGATCCCCTCGAGAAGGAAATGGCAATCCGCGCTAGTATTCTTGGCTGGAGAAACCCAAGGACGGTGGAGCCTGGCAGGTTACAATCCATAGGGTTGCAAAGAGTCCGACATGACTGAAGTGACTTAGCATACACAGCACACAGTAGGAATAGGAAACAATTTTACTCAAGCGGAACTGAGGACTACAACTTAGGAGATAGGGAAGATGATAATTCAGCAAATATTTTAAAGAGATAAGGCGTGTTAGCCAAAATTTTCACGAACAGAGACTTGATTGAAATAAAGAAATGTTTATTTGGGATTGGTTAGGACTGTGGCAGGAGTAGCACTGATCCAAGAGGTACTTGAATGGTGTTCTGCCAGACTACGAAATTGGGGTGGGGGGTTCTACAGGCAACCAACCCTGCAAAATTACATAAATTCTTTGTTAAAAAGTTAGGGTTGTATGTAAACAAAATAGAACGTGAATAGCCACACACACAATGGAACACTATTAATAGTAAGCCATAAGAAATATGAAATATTGTCATCTGTGACAACATGGATGACCTGTAGGGTTTTGTACTAAGTGAAATAATTCAGATGGAGAAAGACAATAAACTAAGATTCATCTCACATATGGAATGGAAAAAAATAATAAATTAACACACCAAACATGAACAAAAGTGTATAGGCAGAGAACAGATCAGCAATTACCAGAAGGGAAGTGGTGGGGTGGGGAGGGAGAAATGTGTAAAAGGGGTCCACCGTGTGTGATAAATGGATATTAAATTTTTGGTGGCAAGCATGGTGTAGTGTACACAAAAGCAGAAATATAATATTTTACCTAGAAATCTTATGTAAGATGGAGTTGAATCATGCTTAGGGGAATCTGAGCGACTTTTAATGAAACATGTTTGTCCTTGCTGCCCTTGGCATGTGGGATCTTATGGCATGATGTCGAATCTCTGACCAGGATTGGACCCATGCACCCTGCATTGGCAGTGTGGAGTGTTAACCACTGGACCACCACGGAAGTTCTTGAGTCCCTTTATATATGTTCTGTCCTGAGCTGTTCTCTCAGACACTCCCCACCGCTTAATCTTGCAGCTCACACTTTAACACTCAGATGAGAGAAACATGAGCCTCCTTGGAATGAGAACTGAGCATGCTGAGCAGCTGGGAGATCAGGCACTTCCTCACACGCTCTCCTTCTCCCCTACAGGAGAAATTGCAAGTGAGAAGGCCTCTCTTGGAACTTGGTTGTAGTACTTATGGCGTGGGTTGACAGGAGAGTCAAACTGATTCTCATACTCTCTTCAATGTGCTCAATATTCATTTTTTTATTTTCTCCAGTGATGAGCTGAAATTTCTTTTCTGTACTGTTATGTTCCCACAAAGACCCTCTCCTCTGGGCCCCTATTGCTGGGGATACACCTGAAAGAATTGAAAGCCCAGACACAAACACATTCTTGTGCATCAGAGTTCATAGCAGCGTTGTTTATGATTGCCAAAAGGTGGAAACAACTCAAGTGTCCATTAACACATGAATGGATTTCTAACACGTGGTACATTCATACTCTGGGATATCATTCAGTAATAAAAAGCACTGAAGTTCTGACATGCTGCAGTATGGTAAACCTTGAAAACAGCCTAAACTATTAAAGCAAGACATAAAAGGAAAAATAATGTACAATGCCACTTATAAGGAATATCTTACCAACTGAGAGTAGATCAGAGATTTCCTGAGCCTGGATCAAGAGGGAGATGGGGAATTATTGCTTTATGGGTATGTATTTTCCCATCTGGCTTGATGATTTTTTTCAAGCTAGTCGTGGTAGATGCAGAACATTGCAGATATATTTATTGCCACTTAATTGTATACTTGAAAAGTATTAAAATGGCAAATTTCTTGTTATATATAATTAAAATCTATGTATACATACGCCAAAAAAACTGCAAAGTGAGAGATTTTTGTTCAAATCCCCCCCCCCCCAAAATTTTCCTGTTAGACTACTTCAAAACTTCATGAACTTTTCTGTTGTTGAAGCTAGCACAGCTAGTTTGATGGTATAAATAGTCACCAACAATATTAGAACTCTTATACAGATAAACATTTAACAGAATTGTTTCCATCTACATACAATATACTCTTTTTATGAATAATCTGAATTTTGTGGCAATAATAACATATTTATAAATCCCTTAAATGAAAGCGGATTTAATGATCCAACCAAAACACATAGACTAGTTGAATGGATATAGAAACAAGACCCATATATATGCTGTCTGTGAGACCCACATCAGATCTAGGGATGCATACAGACTGTAAGTGATGGAATGGAAAAAAGTATTCCACACAAATAAAAACTAAAGGAAAGCTGGAGTAGCAATATTCATACCAGACAAAATAGAATTTAAAGACTGGTTTAGAGACAAAGCAGGGCACTACATAATGACTAAGGATTCACTTCAAGAATATATAAGAATTGTAAATATAGATACACCCTACATAGGGGAACCTCAATATATAGGGTGAATACTAGTGGATGAGACGGTTGGATGGTATCACCGACTTAATGGACGTGAGTTTTGGTAAACTTTGGGAGTTGATGATGGACAAGGAGGCCTGGTGTGCTGTGGTTCCCGGGGTCACAAAGACTCAGACACGACTGAGCATCTGAACTGAACTGAAGAGCCATAAATGGAGAACTTGACATTAATCCAGTAATAATGGGGGTTGTTTATCACCCCACTTTCATCAATGGGCAGATCATCCAGACAGAAAATCTATAAGGAACCATATGCTTTTAATGACACTTTACACGAGGTGTACCTAATTGATATTTATTGAGCATTTGATCCAAAAGCAACAAAATACACCTTCTCATATGCATGTGGAACATTTTCCAGTATTGACTACATGCTGGCACACAAAAGGATACTCAGTAAATTTAAGAACATTGAAATCACATCGAGCATCATTTCTAATCATAGTGCTACGAGATTCAAGAAAAACTACAGGGAAAAAACTGTGAAAAGCAGTCTGAAAATTTTTAGTAAACTCAATATTAACAAATGAGGGAAATAAATTGAGTTTTCTATGGAGAATAAAGTCAAATGGTCACAGCCAAATTAGCAAAAAGTGTTTTCCTCACCTCCAAGATGACAAAACTGACACGAGTATCGCTGCAAATAAGCACAAAGGGGCTGACTGTTGGGAAACATAAAGACAAAAATATAGAGGTGTCTACCAGCCACTGGACCGTAGTAGTATATAGACTCATCCAAAAAGACAAAAGGGAAGACAGTGAGTACAATGAGCAAAAGGAGGTAGCAAGGATCAAGATGGTAGATGTGGCTCTCACCTCAGCCCAAGCTCTGGAAGAATGGCTGTTGCTGTGAATGTGTTGGACTCGCTGCTTGTGCCTGAGCAGGAAAACAACCATGGAGCCACTAGCCCAGACCATGAGACTCAAATATGTAAAGTCCATTGTGATGAATATGGCCGGACATACAAACCATACGTTTCTGGCTATATCCAGTATGGAACAGTATCCATAATTTACTTTTATATCATAGCTGTCATTGTGTGTTGAACTAGTGATGTACAGAATAATAGAAATATTTACCAGAAGATGGAGGATCCAGGAAAGGAAGACACAGAAGCCAATAAACTTTGACGATCTCATTCTGAGCTCCAGCCACCTAGAGTAATGGAGGCAAAGCCTAATGGCTTGGAAGCCACTGAGAAGGGAGGTCATGCTAAGGCAAATCCCTCTGGCCACTCTTTGAAAATAGAAGAGAAATTTACATCCAGCCTCGTTCAGGAAATTCCTGGATCCAAAAGTTGCCATTGCATGAGGGATCCCTCTGGAGCAAAGCACCAAGGAGTTGGCTAAGACCAGTTGATTGAGAATCAAGTCTGTGGGTCTCACCTTTCGTCCAGTGAGTAAAGTGAAGTTATAAAGACAAAGGAGGAGTGAGTTCCCAAGGAATCCCACCCCCATCTGAGTAACTAAGATAATTCCCATTTCCCACTTTGAAGAAGCCATCATATTAGTATCTATGGGACATTGATTTTATTAATAGTTGGAACCAGAGGAATGTTTGTTCCAGAAAGAAAAAGAAAAGGTACCACCACGTCCATGCCGAGTATCCTCCAGTGTTAAGCCTAACACATACTTTCACAATGTAAATGAGCATCAAGTATGTGCTTATGGGTGCAGACTTTACTCATGATAATCTGGTTCTACTGAGAAACGTGATTTGTGTGAAAGCATTATCTGTGTGGCATATCTGTTCCACAGAGTTGTGTACATGTGCAAATTGAGTGAAGAAGGTCTGTACCCTCTTATCTACAGTTATGACCTGGATGCATTTTTCGTTGAAAAGCTGTGTACAAAACTTTGTGTAGAATGGGCTGGAATTTCCCCAGATATGTGTAGAAATGAATATATAGGCACAGAACACATATTTATATAGGGAGGGGAGGAATTTAAAGCTAGAGTTTCTTTTTTTTCTCATTCACCAAATATTTTGTAAAAATACTCAGTTTTTATTTATGTATTTTTGGCTGTGCTGAGTCTTCACTGTGGTGTGGTGCAGGGGCTTCTCATTGCCATGGCTTTTCTTGTTGAGGAGCACGGGCTCTTGGCAAGAGGGATTCGGTAGTGGCTGTGCACAGACTTAGTGGTTCCGTGGCGCTGGGATCTTCTTGCAACAGGGACTGAACCTGTGCTCCCTCCATTGACAGGTAGATTTCTAACCACAGAATGACCAAGGAAGTCCTCAAGCTAGACTTTGAAGGAAAAAAACAAAAACTGGTTAGAGTGTTTGATTTGTAGAAGTGTACATATTTCACCTAATTATTAAAAGATATTAGAGCAAAGGAAATGTTTTAAAGACATTAAATCCACAAATTAAAAAAATACTGACTAGTGGTCTATATATGTAAAGGAAATACTTCAAGTAATTGAAAATGCAGAATTTGACTTTATATCCCTAAAACAAACTATGAAGGCCAGACTAGTGACAAAGAAAGCTTATGTATTGTCTGCATAGTTTAGTATAATGTATTGGCAGTTTGAATCAAATATGTTAATATCATTGGGAAAGAGTAATTATGGGAGATGGAATAAATGCAAAAATAAAACCAAAGCATTTGAATAAGTTAAAATTAACAAGTGATGACAGAATACAGTACTAACACAAGTATTCTTAGATTTTAAATTGATATGTATTTGATTTTTCTTTCCATTGAAAAAAATCTGAAAATTTTGGACAACCCTACAAAAATGCCTTATTCTAGCACCCAGTTTATGGATTCAATATATGTGCCAGTATAAGTAAAGAGATTTTTGAGGGGAGGGGGAAATGTTTATTTCATACTTAGGACAGGAACTTTCCAACAGTTAATTGTGAAGCTACTTATCATAGACAGAAAGCAAGGAAACAGAACACTGACGTCACTGATTCCAGCGTAAGAAGCTGCTCCTGCATGATTTTTGTACCGTAGTAACTCCCTGAAATGGACGCATATAAACCAGATGCCTATAAATGTTCAAAAAATAACTATAAAAGTTAAAGTTGGAAGAGGTTACGGAAACAGCTCATTATTCAGAAAACTAATAAAGGGTAAATATCAACCACCTCTCTTGTATAACTGTACATATTACATTTCACAGAAAGAAATCTTGGTGCTGAACATAAAATTGAACTGTTTTGGATAAGACCTGTGGATGGACATAAAAACATTATTCATCATGGGAAAATATACAGAGATGCAAATTAAATAATAAAAAGTAAATTCAACAACATGTTGGGAGAGACTTTCCTATGAGAACAACTCTTCCTTCCAGATGCATTGATGTTTCATTATTGGTTGATGAAATATGAGGACATTTTCAAATTGTGAAGACACAAGTCCACTATGCTGGACAGTATGTTATTGAGTCACTGTCTTCCTGGCATGCTCATTTCATTAAGGTCAGAATAACAGTCGTGTGATAATTTCCACTTCCATGATCAAGAACTGAAATCATTTTACACTTGAGAAATAATGGAATCATTAGTAGAATTGGCAATATAATTTAGAATAGTCACAAATCAAGATAGCCAATTTTTTTCCTTTTGTAGCAAGTGACTCCTTAAATATATAAGCAAAAATATATACATGAAAAATTTAAAAACAATATTAAATTAAGTAATGTGCAGAAAACACTGAATGAAAACTTATAACTATATTTAAATCATAGGATTCATTTTAAGTAACAGCAGAGAAAATTGCAGTCCAGAATGGCTATTTTCCCAATATTAATAATTCAGTTCACACTGAGAAGGATGAATAAAATTCCAATGAAAATGGAATACTAATATCAAAATAACACAAATTTTGTAAAAAAAAAAAAAAAGTTTAACAAAATGAACTTGCCTTACTATGTATAAAATAGAATAATAATTACAGGTTTCTACTGGCAAAAGCCAAAAACAGAATAGAGCATGGACCTTGCAAGTTTATATTCGCAAATATTTATATGATAAGTGTGAAAGTGCTGCACTCAACATGCCAACAAATTTACAAAGCTCAGTAGTGGCCACAGGACTGGAAAAGGTCAGTTTTCATTCCAATGCCAAGAAAGGCAATGCCAAAGAATGTTCAAACTACCGAACAATTGCACTCATCTCACGCACTAGTAAAGTAATGCTCAAAATTCTCCAAGCCAGGCTTCAGCAATATGTGAATGGTGAACTTCCAGATGATCAAGCTGGTTTTAGAAAAGGCAGAGGAACCAGAGATCAAATTGCCAACATCCACCAGATCATTGAAAAAGCAAGAGAGTTCCAGAAAAACATCTATTTCTGCTTTATTCATTATGCTCAAGCCTTTGACTGTGTGGACCAAAACAAACTGTGGAAATATCTGAAGGATATGGGAATACCAGACCACCTGATCTGCCTCTTGAGAAATCTGTATGCAGGCCAGGAAGCAACAGTTAGAACTGGTCATGGAACAACAGACTGGTTCCAAATAGGAAAAGGAGTACATCAAGGCTCTATATAGTCACCCTGCTTATTGAACTTATATGCAGAGTACATCATGAGAAATGCTGGGCTGGATGAAGCACAAGCTGGAATCAAGATTGGCAGGAGAAATAGCAATAACCTCAGATATGCAGATGACAATACCCTTATGGCAGAAAGCGAAGAACTAAAGACATTCGTAATGACGGTGAAAGAGGAGAGTGGAAAAGTTGGCTTAAAGCTCAACATTGAGAAAACGAAGATCATGGCATTTGGTCCCATCACTTCATGGCAAATAGATGGGGAAACAGTGGAAACAGTGGCTGATTTTATTTTGGGGGTTCAAAAATCACTGCTGATGGTGACTGCAGCCATGAAATTAAAACACGCTTACTCTTTGGAAGGAAAGTTATGACCAACCTAGACAGCATATTAAAAAGAAGAGACATTCCTTTGTCAACAAAGGTCTGTCTCATCAAGACTATGGTTTTTCCATCCACACGTATGGATGTGAGAGTTGCACTGTGAAGAAATCTGAGCACCGAAGAATTGATGCTTTTGAACTGTGTTGTTGGAGAAGACTTTTGAGAGTCCCTTGGACTGCAAGGAGATCTAACCAGTCCATCCTAAAGGAGGTGAGTCCAGAGTGTTCATTAGAAGGACTGATGTTGAAGCTGAAACTTCAATACTCTGGCCACCTGATGCAGAGCTGACTCATTTGAAAAGATTCTGATGCTGAGAAAGATTGAAGGTGTGAGGAGAAAGATATAACAGAGGATGAGATGATTGGATGGTATCAGTGACTCAACGGACATGAGTTTGGGTAAAGTCTGGGAGTTGGTGATGGACAGGGAGGCCTGGCATGCTGCAGTCCATGGGGTCTCAAAGAGTCAGATACAACTGAGCGCCTGAACTAAACTGAACTGAAGTCTATGAAGTTTATATATGATAAAAGTTCATTAACTAATTTAGAGAAATTACTTATTTAACATAGAATATGAAAACCTTTGGAGTTTTAATTAGGACATTAGAGCAATATTTCCAACATTAGTCTTATAGAAAAAAAATAAATACTAGATCTATACATAAGGAATTATTAATATCTTAGGCAAAAGTGCTGCAGTGTTTCCTCATGGTGTTGCCAGGGCAAAGTATTCCTAAGCATGTACAAAACCTGAGGATTTAAATATTTTTTCATCTTCATATTGATAAAAACTAGAAATTTTTCACTTTTATAATATCTTGTGCTGAATGATTCCTAAAGCAAAAAAATAAAATGAAAACATTTAGATATGTAGAACACCAAGTGGTGATCATAACCTCAGTGCTTTTTGGGGAACTGTATATGAATGAAAGAGGTGGGAATACCAGACCACCTGATCTGCCTCTTGAGAAATTTGTATGCAGGTCAGGAAGCAGCAGTTAGAACTGGTCATGGAACAACAAACTGGTTCCAAATAGGAAAAGGAGTACGTCAAGGCTGTATATTGTCACCCTGTTTATTTAACTTATATGCAGAGTACAACATGAGAAGCGCTGGACTGGAAGAAACACGAGTTGGAATCAAGATTGCTGGGAGAAATATCAATAACCTCAGATATGCAGATGACACCACCCTTATGGCAGAAAGTGAAGAGTAACTAAAAATCCTCCTGATGAAAGTGAAAGTGCAGAGTGAAATGGTTGGCTTAAAGCTCAACATTCAGAAAACGAAGATCATGGCATCTGGTCCCATCATTACATGGGAAATATATGGGGAAATAGTGGAAACAGTGTCAGACTTTCTTTTTCTGGACTCCAAAATCACTGCAGATGGTGAGTGCAGCCATGAAATTGAAAGACGCTTACTCCTTGGAAGGAAAGTTATGACCAACCTAGATAGCATATTCAAAAGCAGAGACATTACTTTGCCAACAAAGGTTCGCCTAGTCAAGGCTATGGTCTTTCCTGTGGTCATGTATCGATGTGAGAGCTGGACTGTCAAGAAGGCTGAGCACTGAAGAATTGATGCTTTTGAACTGTGGTGTTGGAGAAGACTCTTGAGAGTCCCTTGCACTGCAAAGAGATCGAAGCAGTCCATTTTGAAGGAGATCAGCCCTGGGATTTCTTTGAAAGGAATGATGCTAAAGCTGAAACTCCAGTACTGTGGGCACCTCATGCGAAGAGTTGACTCATTGGAGAAGACTTTGATGCTGGGAGGGATTGGGGGCAGGAGGAGAAGGGGACGACAGAGGATGAGATGGCTAAATGACATCACTGACTCAATGGATGTGAGTCTGAGTGTCCTCCGGGAGTTGGTGATGGACAGGGAGGCCTGGTGTGCTGCGATTCATGGGGTCGCGAAGAGTCAGACACGACTGAGCGACTGATCTGATCTGATCTGATCTGATCTTATGTGAATACAGAGAAGGCAATAGCAACCCACTCCAGTACTCTTGCCTGGAAAATCCCATCGACAGAGGAGCCTGGTGGGCTACAGTCCAAGAGGTCACTCAAAGTCAGATACGGCTGAACGACTTCTCTTTTACTTTTCATTTTCATGCATCAGAAAAGGAAATGGCAGCCCACTCCAGTGTTCTTCCCTGCAGAATCCCAGGGACAGAGGAGCCTGGTGGGCTGCCGTCTATGGGGTCATCTATGGACAAAACTGAAGCGACTTAGCAGCAGCAGTAGCAGTACATGAATAAGCAATTTTTAGAAAAGAAATCACACATTATAAACTATCGTTTTCTCATAAGCCAAAATATATGGAAAAGGACACTGAATGTTTCACATACCCATGTGAGTGTTGGAATTTCATTTTAGGGTTAATGTCCTCTAATAAAGAATTACATAATGTATCTTTTCTATCAAAAATCCTCTCTCAAAATCCTAATCAAATATGATTTAGACGTTGAAGTTTGCAAAAAATGAGATTGGACTTCCATGGTGATCCAGTGGTTAAGAGTCTGAGCTTCCAGTGCAGGGAGCACACATTCCTTACCCGGTTGGGAAATATCTCAGATGCTAGACAGTGCAACAAAAAAAAATATAAAAAAATTTTTTTTTAATTTAGAAACTGTAAAAATGTTAAATTGTATAATTTAAAAATTGCAAACAAATTTTACTCTTTTCTATATTGTAAATTTTAAAACTCCATATTCTCCTGCTGCCTGAACATTGCCACAGACAGGGTGTGAACACCCCATCAGAGTGCCCAGGGACACCAGTGTGAAAGCTGGCCACTGCCACCAGTTCCCCCTTCTTGCCCTGCCCTCCTGTGACCGCAGAGCACTCAAACCTTCCAGTGAGATCCCATCTTTCACCCTGTGCTGTGTGCTCTCCCCTGAACTCCAGTACAGGCACTGGCCCACAGACCCATCTCCCCGTTCTCTCTCTCCTCCCCACCTATGTGGTTGTGCCCTCTCCCTGGGTGACCTCTCTGCTTGTGGCCTCCTCTTGCCACCAGTGACTGTCTCTCTAGGGCCTGTGAGTAGAATAAGCTCTTTTCCCCTGGATCTCTCCCATGTTCCACCTGTATCTTCATCTGATGGAATGTATCAGAGGATACAAAGCAAGTACAAATTTAAGTTAAGAAATTCATTTAGCATGCTGAACACATAAAATTCGATACAATTTATCAATATAAAAGTCTACATATTTATAAAATTTGTTTTTTCACCTTGTCCCAAAAATGACTGTGCAGTTCAGGATTAAGGACATTAAGTGCTGTGTAAAATATATTTCAGTCATATTTCAGTAACTGCAATAAAGCATTTGTATTAAAGTGTGAGGACATGCCTCAGTAGACAAACTGCAATCCTAGCGATGAAAAAATCTGGCCAGGTGGAGGAATGAGTAGGACATGAACATATCTCATTATTGATGTCCATTCACATCCCTTGGACATGATTAGTATGTTTTATAAGAGATACAGCAGATGAATCACTCTGCCATAAATCAGCAGATGTGGTTTAAAAGAAATCTCAGTGACTGAGTATAAATATTCACCAAGTGAAGCAGGGCTACTTATCTGAGGTAAGACGGTGGAAAGGAGAAGGGTAGGGGGTGTCAGACTGAATATTCACCTTAAATTTATACACATCTTGATTTGTGAAATTTTTCATAATAAAATTTTTACTTTTACAATTAAAATTTTATAATTTAGAAAATATTTAAGACTGAAAGGAGGAAATTGGGCTATAACTAATGGAATAAAAAGATGTAATAACACTAGGGCAGTGAAGTAAATTATGAGAAAGGCAAAGATTTGAGAATCTTTAGGATGAGACATCAAAAAATTGAATATAACACAGGTAGAAAGAACTTACGGCTGATTCATGTTGTTGTATGCCAGAAATCAACACAATATTTGAAGGATTTATTCTCGAGTTAAAAATAAATACATTTTTAAAAAACATGTAAGAAGATAGAACATGCCAGTTGATAAAAATTTGTTTACATAGAAAAACCAGGATTCCATAAATCTGGAATTTGCTGTGGTTGTTACTCAATCCAGCTCTTAAAAACCTCAGCAATACATGATCATGGGATTTCCTTAATTGCAAGGTTTTGAGTAACAAAAGGAGGCCCTAAAACAAAGTACTGCCATTCTCCTAGAGAAGGATTTGAAAATGACCATCAAACAAATTCTTAGTCAGAATTTTATTTGGTTAGTATTATTATCTTTTTACATTAATAAACATACATTTTAGAGAGTAGACAGAGCAAAGATTAATCACAGAAGGTGAATACTGAGGCACTTAACATCTGGTTACGTTACACACCATGATAACATGATCATCTTAAGGTACTGAAGTCTTTGATTATTCTTCTTTTTTTCAAACCCCACAAAAATTAAGCATATTTTGGGGGTTTTTAAAAATAAACATTTCATTTCCTTAAAAGGAGAACGACAAGACATTCAGTTATCTAAATAAGATATAAATGTTAACACATTGATGACTGAAATTGTAGAATTATATTATTAAAGACACTATTTAGCACCACAGGCTAACAAGAAGATACAACAAAAACAAATATATATTCCATCCTCTCACTCAGGCCTCAGATAACTCATCACTCAGAGCCAGAAGATCGGCATCATTATCTAGTTGCTGGGCACTTGCCTGAAGTGTGAAGTCTTTAGAGTGAGTGCTGTGAGGTTCAGCACCTTTACTCAAAGGAACATGAAGGAAGATTTCATGGAAGACAAAAATGAGAGGAAAGCGGAGAGACATCAGACAGCAGAGGAGTGGGCAGAGGGGGAGGAGTGCATGAAATGTGTGCAGGAAGCATAACTCCTCACTGCATACAGAGGTGTATCTGTCTTCCAATCCCAGGAAACATGAGAAAACTGGATGTATATTGGTGTTTTAAACTGAATTATCTGCAATATAATTATCTTTTGAATTTGACACTTAACTGAAAAATAGACTCTTACCAAATACCATTGGCAGTCAGGACTGTGTGTTCCCAGACAGCATCTGTGCAGGTGTGGAAAGGGGCAACTGAGCCCAAGATAAAGGTTTGGAATGCCATGATGTCATCTCCTTATTGGGAAGTGATTATCCTGTCACCTGTCATTTCATTGGCAATACTTTCAGAGGGAGTTGATATTATCTTGAAAAACTATTTGTGCATTGTTCAAATCACTGAAAGCAATTGCTATTGATGATGATGTTTTCTATTGAAAATTACAGAAACAGCTTGGGACCAATTTAGCTGTGAAGTATTTAAGAAGTCTCAGGGAACACCAGTGCTGTCAACCAGGCAGGCAAATGTATACCCTGAAAAGTCTTAAGACCCACCCAAGTGGCTGTGGTTCCAACCACTGACCATTTTTGAACTTGTGTTACCACTTGATGCAAAGAGTCCACTCATTGGAAAAGACCCTGATGCTGGGAAAGATTGAAGGCAGAAGGAAAAAGGGGCAACAGAGGATGAGAAGTTTCAATAACATCACCAGCTCAGTGAACATGGATTTGAACAAACTCTAGGAGATGGTGAAGAACAGGGAAGCCAAGCGCACTGCAGTCCACAGGGTCGCAAAGACATGACTTAGCAAATGAACAACAGCAAAACCAGGCCATCAGATCCAGCGGCTGTTTGAAAGATCCTCAACTTGAAGAATTACAAAAATTAGAGCTGAAACCATATGCAGGCAAGTAAATGATGTGCTTGATATAGGTGAAGTATGTGATCTCTCCCTTCCTGACCTTGGTAATGAATAATCATGCAGTATACTAAGGCAATAATCTAATGTACAATATATATTTTCTAAAAAACTCAAACATCGTAATTTTTTCCTTTCTTTTTTTTCTGGTATGCTATGTTTGTATCTTCAGTAGCAGTTTAAAATTGTGTAGAAATCTAACCGCAGTGCTGGAATCCACTACTTAAGCATTAAATATCTGACATACTCACTCAAAAAGACAAAATATTACCATGAATATATTTATGGGCATACATGGATTCAGTTTTAATACTGGTATATAATTCAGTTGTATATATTCTAGAGTAAAATTATTTTCTATTCATATTAATGAGTTTAGACTATACACAAATGCAAGGTTTTTTTTTTTTTTTTTTTTTTTTTAATGTTTTGGCCATAACATGGATATAGTTCCTCAACATGGGCTTGAACCCATGGCCTTTGCAGTGGAAGTATGGAATTTTAACCAGCGGATCACTAAGGAAGTCCTCAAATGCAAATTTTTAAAAAATATAGATCTTCTCTCTAGAGAGAATATTATCTTTGAAAATATGAGGAGAAACACCTTATGAAAATGTGTTCAACCATGCTGCTGCTGCTGCTAAGTCGCTTCAGTCGTGTCTGACTCTGTGCAACCCCATAGACGGAAGGCCACTAGGCTCCCCCGTCCCTGGGATTCTCCAGGCAAGAACACTGGAGTGGGTTGCCATTTACTTCTCCAATGCATGAAAGTGAAAAAGTGAAAGTGAAGTCGCTCAGTCGTGTCCAACTCTTAGCGACCCCATGGACTGCAGCCCACCAGGCTCCTCCATCCATGGGATTTTCCAGGCAAGAGTACTGGAGTAGGGTGCCATTGCCTTCTCCGGTGTTCAACCATAGAATTAAGTAAATATGTGGAAACATTGACAAAACCTAAAGAACTTAAAAGCAGATCTAAGTAAATATGAAGATAAAACATAGTCCGTGGGAAACTGAAATATAATAAACATTCAATCAGCTAGAATGGTATGATTTTTACAGTGTAAATGCTAACATTTCTAAACACCTGATAAAAAGAAGACAGACAGGAATTTCCTGGCAGTCCAGTGGTTAGGAGCCAGCCCTTTCACTGCAGTGGTCCAGGTTCAATTGCTGGGTGAACCCCCGGCTTAAGATCCCCACAAGCCACATGACATACACAAAAAAACAAGAAGTCAAATAAATAAAATCGTTTTTAATGGGAGATACAGTTCTACTATATTTTTTAAAATTTCAAATGTAACGTATTTAGTAGAGAATCATATATTAAAGTCAGTAAAACTGAATATGTGAAAGCGAAGTCGCTCAGTCATGTCCAAGTCTTTGCAACCGTGGAATGTAGCCTAACAGGCTTCTGTATTCGAGAGTAAGTGAAACGAAGTCTTTGTGTGGGTAGTGAAGGTAAGAGAGACAGAGAACTGAAGAGACTGAGACATAAGTAGGAAATTAGTTAGATGTATAATATGCAAAATATTAGGAATTTAATGGTTGAGTGAAAATGAATTTTTAAAATATGAGCACTATTAGAAAAAGAGAACTAAAACTCTACTTCATGTCATTAAAATAAATACATATATTTATGTGCTTGTACATAAACACAAAAATTAAAACCTAGTAGATTTAATATATAAAAGTACAGGCTTTTAAAACATGGATTGTGGCACAGACTTATTAACAATAAAAAAAATGGGAATGATTCAATATTTTAAGCAGATTTACAGTTTGCAAAGTTGTTTAAGTCATAGATGGTGCTTTAGAGAACAAAAGAATAAAACTGTAGGACAAAACAGTCAACATCCTGTAAGTGCTGAAATATTTTAAATGTTATGGAATCTACCAAATATCTGCAAAATTGAAAAGGATGGAGTAACTGTGTGAATCCATCACAACCATCGACAGAACGAATTCACAGAGAAACTCATTCTATGTATACGCTTATCCTGTCTCCATTGCAAACCTTCTCCTGTTAAAGCTAATCCCAGAAGTTGTACCACGACATCCCTAAATACTTCAGTGACTATCTCTGGAAGACAAAGACACTTTAAAAACATATGTATATTTTTGGTTCCACTGGGTCTTTGTTACTGCACAGGCTTTCTCTAGTTGTGGCCAGTTGGGGCTATTCTTCGTTGCGGTGAGCAGGAAATGAGAGAAGCCACCAGAATGAGAAGCCCGACCCCGATCCCCGTACTGCAACTAGAGAAAGCACCGGGCAGCAACGCAAGGCCCAGCACAGCTAAAAATAAATAAATAGATCAGTTCAATTCAGTCGCCCAGTCGTGTCTGACTCTTTGTGACCCCATGGGCTGCAGCACACCAAGCTGCCCTGTCCATTACCAACTCCCAGAGCTTGCTCAAACTCATGTACATTGAGTCGGTGATGCCATCCACCCATCTCATCCTCTGTTGTCCCCTTCTCCTCCCACCTTCAATCTTTCCCAGCATCAGGGTCTTTTCAAGTGAGTCAGCTCTGCATCAGGTGGCCAAAGTATTGGAGTTTCAGGTTCAGCATCAGTCCTTCCAATGAATATTCAGGACTGATTTCCTTTAGGATGGACTGGTTGGATCTCCTTGCAGTCCAAGGGACTCTCAAGAGTCTTCTCCAACACCACAGTTCAAAAGCATCCATACTTCAGTGCTCAGCTTTCTTTATGGTCCAACTCTCACATCCATACATGACTACTGGAAACACCATAGCTTTGACAAGATGGACCTTTGTAGTCAAAGAGATGTCTCTGTCTTTTTTTTTTTCTGAACTTTATTATTTTTTATTTTATTTTTATTTTATTTAACTTTACAATATTGTATTGGTTTTGCCATGTATCAGAATGAATCTGCCACAGGTATACATGTGTTCCCCATCCTGAATCCTCCTCCCTCCTTCCCCCTATACATCCCTCTTGGTCGTCCCAGTGTACCAGCCCCAGGCATCCAGTATCAGGCATTGAACCTAGACTGGCGACTTGTTTCATATATGATATTATATTTATTTCAAGGCCGTTCTCCCAAATCATCCTACCCTCTACCTCTCCCATAGTCCATAAGCCTGTTCTATACATCAGTGTTTCTTTTGCTGTCTCGTATACAGGGTTATTGTTACCCTCTTTCTAAATTCCATATATATGTGTTAGTATACTGTATTCGTGTTTTTCTTTCTGGCTTATTTCACTCTGTATAATAGGCTCCAGTTTCATCCACCTCATTAGAACTGATTCAAATGTATTCTTTTTAATGGCTGAGTAATACTCCATTGTGTATATGTACCACAGTTTTCTTATCCATTCATCTGCGGATAGACATCTAGGTTGCTTTCAAGTCCTGGCTGTTGTAAACAGTGCTGCGATGAACATTGGGATACACGTGTCTCTTTCAATTCTGGTTTTCTCAGTGTGTATGCCCAGCAGTGGGATTGCTCGATCATAAGGCAGTTCTATGCCCAGTTTCTTGAGGAATCTCCATACTGTTCTCCATAGTGGCTGCACTAGTTTGCATTCCCACCAACAGTGTAAGAGGGTTCCCTTTTCTCCACACCATCTCCAGCATTTATTGCTTGTGGACTTTTGGATCGAAGCCATTCTGACTGGCGTGTAATGGTACCTCATAGTGGTTTTGCTTTGCATTTCTCTGATAATGAGTGATGTTGAGCATCTTTTCATGTGTTTGTTAGCCATCTGTATGTCTTCTTTGGAGAAATGTCTATTTAGTTCTTTGGCCCATTTTTCTGGAATTGAGCTGTAGGAGTTGCTTGTGTAGTTTTGAGATTAGTTGTTTGTCTGTTGCTTCATTTGGTATTATTTTCTCCCATTCTGAAGGCTGTCTTTTCACCTTGACTATAGTTTCCTTTGTTGTGCAGAAGCTTTTTAAGTTTAATTCGGTCCCATTTGTTTATTTTTGATTTTATTTCCAATATTCTGGGAGGTGGGTCATAGAGGATCCAGCTGTGATGTATGTCAGAGAGTATTTTGCCTGTTTTCCTCTGGGAGTTTTATAATTTCTGGTCTTACATTTAGATCTTTCATCCATTTTGAGTTTATTTTTGTGTATGGTGTTAGAAAGTGCTCTAGTTTCATTCTTTTACAAGTGTTTGACCAGTTTTCCCAGCACCACTTGTTAAAGAGATTGTCTTTAATCCATTGTATATTCTTGCCTCCTTTGTCAAAGATAAGGTGTCCATATGTGCATGGATTTAACTCTGGACTTTCTATTTTGTTCCATTGATCTAAATTTCTGTCTTTGTGCCAGTACCATACTGTCTTGATGACTGTGGCTTTGTAGTAGAGCCTGAAGTCAGACAGGTTGATTCATCCAGTTCCATTCTCCTTTCTCAAGATAGCTTTGGCTATTTGAGGTTTTTTGTATTTCCATACAAATTGAGAAATTATTTGTTCTAGCTCTGTGAAGACTACCGTTGGTAGCTTGATGGGGATTGCATTGAATCTATAAATTGCTTTGGGTAGTATACTCATTTTCACTATATTGATTTTGCGAATCCAGGAGCATGGTATATTTCTCCATCTATTAGTGTCCTTTTTGATTTCTTTCACCAGTGTTTTATAGTTTTCTATATATAGGTCTTTAGTTTCTTTAGGTAGATATATTCCTAAGTATTTCATTCTTTTCATTGCAATGGTGAATGGAATTGTTTTCTTAATTTCTCTTTCTATTTTCTCATTGTTAGTGTACAGGAATGCGAGGGATTTCTGTGCGTTGATTTTATATCCTTCAACTTAACTATATTCAATGATTAGTTCTAGTAATTTTCTGGTGGAGTCTTTAGGGTTTTCTATGTAGAGGATCATGTCATCTGCAAACAGTGAGAGTTTTACTTCTTCTTTTCCAATTTGGATTCCTTTTCTTTCTTTTTCTGCTCTGATTGCTGTGGCCAAAACTTCCAAAACTCTGTTGAATAGTACTGGTGAAAGTGGGCACCCTTGTCTTGTTCCTGACTTTAGAGGAAATGCTTTCAATTTTTCACCATTGAGGATAATGTTTGCTGTGGGTTTGTCATATATAGCTTTTATTATGTTGAGGTATGTTCCTTCTATTCCTGCTTTCTGGAGAGTTTTTATCATAAATGGATGTTGAACTTTGTCAAAGGCTTTCTCTGCATCTATTGAGATAATCATATGGTTTTTATTTTTCAATTTGTTAATGTGGTGTATTACATTGATTTGCGAATATTGAAGAATCCTTGCATTCCTGGGATAAAGTTCACTTGGTCATGGTGTATGATCTTTTTAATGTGTTGTTGGATTCTGATTGCTAGAATTTTGTTAAGGATTTTTGCATGTATGTTCATCAGTGATATTGGCCTGTAGTTTTCTTTTTTTGTGGCATCTTTGTCAGGATTTGGTATTAGGGTGATGGTGGCCTCATAAAATGAGTTTGGAAGTTTACCTTCCTCTGCAATTTTCTGGAACAGTTTGAGTAGGATAGGTGTTAGCTCTTCTCTAAATTTTTGGTAGAATTCAGCTGTGAAGCCGTCTGGACCTGGGCTTTTGTTTGCTGGAAGATTTCTGATTACAGTTTCAATTTCCGTGCTTGTGATGAGTCTGTTAAGATTTTCTATTTCTTCCTGATCCAGTTTTGGGAAGTTGTAGTTTTCTAAGAATTTGTCCATTTCTTCCATGTTGTCCATTTTATTGCCATATAAATGCTGATAGTAGTCTCTTATGATCCTTTGTATTTCTGTGTTTTCTGTTGTGATCTCTCTATTTTCATTTCTAATTTTATTGATTTGATTTTTCTCCCTTTGTTTCTTGATGAGTCTGGCTAATGGTTTGTCAATTTTATTTATCCTTTCAAAGAACCAGCTTTTGGCTTTGTTGATTTTTGTAAGGTCTCTTTTGTTTCTTTTGCATTTATTTCTGCCCTAATTTTTAAGATTTCTTTCCTTCTACTAACCCTGGGGTTCTTCATTTCTTCCTTTTCTAGTTGCTTTAGGTGTAGAGTGAGGTTATTATTATTATTTTTACTTTTTTTCTTGTTTCTTGAGGTATGCCTGTATTTCTATGAACTTTCCCCTTAGGACTGCTTTAACAGTGTCCCACAGGTTTTGGGTTGTTGTGTTTTCATTTTCATTCGTTTCTATGCAAATTTTGATTTCTTTTTTGATTTCTCCCGTGATTTGTTGGTTATTCGGCAGCGTGTTGTTCAGCCTCCATAAGTTGGAATTTTTAACAGTTTTTCTCCTGTTATTGAGATCTAATCTAACTGCATTGTGGTCAGAAAAGATGCTTGGAATGATTTTAATTTTTCTGAATTTATCAAGGCTCGATTTATGGCACAGGATGTGATCTATCCTGGAGAACATTCCGTGTGCGCTTGAGAAAACGGTGAAATTCATTGTTTTGGGATGAAATGTCCTATAGATATTAATTAGGTCTAACTGGTCTATTGTATCATTTAAACTTTGTGTTTCCTTGTTAATTTTCTGTTTAGTTTATCTATCCATTGGTGTGAGTGTGGTATTAAAGTCTCCCACTATTATTGTGTTTTTGTTAATTTCTCCTTTCATACTTGTTAATATTTGTCTTACATATTTCGGTGGTCCTATGTTGGGTGCATATGTATTTATAATTGTCATATCTTCTTCTTGGATTGATCCTTTGAGCATTATGTAGTGACCTTCTTTGTCTTTTTTCACAGCCTTTGTTTTAAAGTCTATTTTATCTGATATGAGTATTGCTACTCCTGCTTTCTTTTGGTCCCTATTTGCATGAAAAAATCTTTTTCCAGCCCTTCACTTTCAGTCTGTATGTGTCCCCTGTCTTGAGGTGGGTTTCTTGTAGACAACATATGTAGGGGTCTTGTTTTTGTATCCATTCGGCCAGCCTCTATCTTTTGGTTGGGGCATTCAACCCATTTACATTTAAGGTATCTATTGATAAGTATGATCCCGTTGCCATTTACTTATTGTTTGGGGTTCAAATTTATACACCGTTTTTGTGTTTCCTGTCTAGAGAATGTCCTTTAGTATTTGTTGGAGAGCTGGTTTGGTGGTGCTGAATTCTCTCAGCTTTTGCTTGTCTGTAAAGCTTTTGATTTCTCCTTCATATTTGAATGAGATCCTTGCTGGGTACAATAATCTGGGCTGTAGGTTCTTTTCTTTCATCACTTTAAGTATGTCTTGCCATTCCCTCCCGGCTTGGAGAGTTTCTATTGAAAGATCAGCTGTTATCCTTATGGGAATTCCCTTGTGTGTTATTTGTTGTTTTTCTCTTGCAGCTTTTAATATTTGTTCTTTGTGTTTGATCTTTGTTAGTTTGATTAATATGTGTCTTGGGGTGTTTCGCCTTGGGTTTATCCTGTTTGGGACTCTCTGGGTTTCTTGGACTTGAGTGATTATTTCCTTCCCCATTTTAGGGAAGTTTTCAACTATTATCTCCTCTAGTATTTTCTCATGGTCTTTCTTTTTGTCTTCTTCTTCTGGGACTCCTATCATTCGAATGTTGTTACGTTTAATATTTTCCTGGAGGTCTCTGAGATTGTCCTCATTTCTTTTAATTCGTTTTTTTTTTTTTTCTCCTCTGATTCATTTATTTCTAACATTCTAATTCACTAATTCTATCTTCTGCCTCTGCTATTCTACTGTTTGTTGCCTCCAGAGTGTTTTTTGATCTCGTTTATTTCATTATTCATTATATATTGACTCTTTTTTATTTCTTCTAGGTCCTTGTTAAAGCTTTCTTGCATCTTCTCAATGCTTTTCTCCAGGCTATTTATCTGTGATTCAATTTTGATTTCCAGATTTTAGATTAATTTCACTATCATTATTTGGAATTGTTTATCAGGTAGATTCGCTATTTTTTCGTCTTTTGTTTGGTTTTGTTGGCATTTATCCTGTTCCTTTACCTGCTGGGTATTCCTCTGTCTCTTCATCTTGTTTAAATTGCTGAGTTTGGGTTGTCCTTACTGTATTCTGGCAGTTTGTGGAGTTCTCTTTATTGTGACATTTCCTCACTGTGTGTCGGTTTGTACAGGTGGCTTGTCAAGGTTTCTTGGTTAGGGAAGCTTGTGTCGGTGTTCTGGTAGATGGAGCTGGATTTCTTCTCTCTGGAGTGCAATGAAGTGTCCAGTAATGAGTTATGAGATGTCTATGGTTTTTGGGTGACTTTGGGTAGCCTATATATTGGAGCTCAGGGCTGTGTGCCTGTGTTACTGGAGAATTTGCTTGGTATGTCTTGCCATGGAACTTGTTGGCCCTTGTGTGGTGCTTGGTTTCAGTGTAGGTATGGAGGCATTTGATGAGCTCCTGTCAATTAATGTTCCCTGGAGTCAGGGTTTGGACTTAAGCCTCCTGCTTCCAGTTATCGGTCTTATTTTTGCAGTAGTCTCAAAACTTCTCCTTCTATACAACATCATTAATAAAACATCTATGTTAAAGATGAAAAGTTTCTCCAACGTGTGTGTCACCCAGAGAGGTTCATAGCATTACATGGAGAAGAGAAGAGGGAGGAGGGAGTTAGAGGTGACCCGAATGCGATGTGGTGGAATCAATAGAGGAGAGAGCAGGCTAACCAGTAATCACTTCCTTATGTGCACTCCACAACTGGACCGCTTAGAGATATTCACGGAGTTATACAGAAAAGAGAAGAGGGAGGAAGGAGACAGAGGTGGCCAGGCGGATCACAGAAGGAGGGAATGAAAAGGAGAGAGACAGATTCAGTCAGTAATCAGTTCCCTAAGTGTTTTCCATCGTTTGGAACACACAGAAATTCACAGAGTTGGGTAGAATAGAGAGGGGTTAGGGAAGAGATGCAGGCGACCTGGTGGAGAAAAGGAGAGTCCAGAGGCGGAGAGAGCAGTTAAGCCAGTAATCTCGCTCCCTAGTAAAAAATGGGTACTTAAGATTGAGTTTTTAAAGGTACAAAATTGGTAACAAATGCCTAAAAGCAAAAATTAAAAATCTAGAGTAGATTATGGAGTTTCAAAAATACAATGTTAAAGAAAACAAGAAGGAAAAGAAAGAGAGAAAAAGTAAAAGAAAAAAAAAAGAGTCACAAAAGTTATAAAGAATATATAGGAACAAATTGATAACAAATACCAAAAAGCAAAAGTTAAAAATCTAAGTAGAGTTTGGAATTTCAAAAATACAATGGTAAAGAAAAGAAGAAGAAAAAGAAAGATAGAAAACAAAAAGAAAACCAAAACAAACAAAGTAACAAAAATTATAAAGAAGATATAGGTACAAATTGATAACAAATACCAGAAAGCATAAATTAAAGATCTAGGGTAGAGTTTGGAATTTCAGGAATACAATATTAAAGAAAGAATGAAGAGATAGAAAGACAGAGGCAAAAAAGAGTCACAAAATTATTAAAAAAATAGGTACACAATTGATAACAAATATCAAAAAGCTAAAATTAAAACTCTAGAGCAGAGTTTGGAATTTCAAAAATACAATGTTAAAGAAAAGAAAATATAAAAAGGTCACAAAAGTTATAAATAAATGTATATATGAAGTTTGATTTTTAAAAAAGGGTCCTTATTTATTTATTTTTAATAAAGAAATAGAAGGTTACAAAAGTGTAAATTACAGGAGAAATAGAGGGCTTAAAATTTTTTTTAATTAAAAAAAAAGAATGATCGTAAAAATAGTAAAAATATACATAGGACTTTCTATGATATTGTTTTGGGTATTGTGGGTTCAGTTCATTTTCGGCTAGTTCCTTGTTCCAGCTTATATTTCTCAAGATCTATAGGCCCCTTGCTATGAAGTTGATACTAACCACAGGGTTTTAATTTATTGCCTATCGCTTCCACGGTGGTTCCCTCTGTTATAGCTTCTTCTGTTTGCTGGTCTCTTCAGTGTCTGATTTCCGCCCTGATACAAAGGGGGCGGTGGTGGACACCCTTTTTTTGGGGGTGGGCTCACTTGTTCAGTCGTGCTGTGGGAGGGATGCTGTAAATAAATAACACTGGCGTGTGCTCACAGTGCCTCAGCCACACTGGGCCTGCCCCCACTCATGGCACGTATAGCTTCCCTGCCCACTCTGCTCAGGCTCTAGGTTTCCCTGCAGGGAACCATCCACGGCCGGCCCTGGGCTGCTTGCCTCTCCCAGGTCTAAGCTGCTCAACTTCAGGCCCTCGGGTAGTCCTCAGAGGCCCAGGCTCGGTTGGGCCTGCCTTTTGTGCCCTTCGCAGGTTCCAGCAGTGCAGATGATGAGGTGTTTAGCAAGCGCAGGTTCTGCGACTTACCGCCTCCCTGCCGGTTTTGTGGGTGTAAAACCGGCGCACCTTCTCAGGCGGATGTTGATCGACCAGAGCCCGAAAAAGTCTTAGTTAGTAAAGATGCCTGCTTACAGTTTTGTAGATAATGTCTCTCTGGGGCTGCGATTGCCCCCTTCTGGCTCTGGCTGCCTGTCACCAGAGGGGGATGGTCTGCAGCCCTCCATCTCTGTACAGTCCGTTGTTCCGTGCGCGGGCCTGGCAGTGTCTTAGGTTAGAGCTGGCTTTTCGTGTGGTAGATATCTCACAGTCTGGTTTGCTAGCCCAAATTATTTCGCTCAGGTACCACTTGGGATATTCAGGCCAGATCCTTACTCTAAGCGATGCAGCCCGTGCCATGCCTCCCTCCCCAGTCCCGGCTTGCTAATGGTGGATGCAGGTATCTGCACTGCTTCTCTGCTGGGGAAGTTATCGTAGGGCTCGTAACCTGTGGGTTTTGATTGTTTATATATTTCTCCTCCCTGTTATGTGGCCCTCTGTGCTTCCCAGGCTCGGCACAGACTCGTCAGTGAGAATGTTTCCTGGTGTTTGGAAACTTCTCTCTTTTTAAGACTCCCTTCTCTGGACAGAGGTCTGTCCCTCCCTCTTTTGTCTCTTTTTTTGTCTTTTATATTTTTTCCTACCTCCTTTAGAAGGCAATGGGTTGTTTTTCTGGGTGCCTGATGTCCTCTGCCAGCATTCAGAAGTTGTTTTGTGGAATTTACTCAGCGTTTAAATGTTCTTTTGATGAATTTGTGGAGGAGAAAGTGTTCTCCCCGTCCTATTCCTCCACCATCTTCGTCTCTGCTTTTTAATATGCTGTTTAGGTTGGTTATAGCTTTTCTCCCAAGGAGTAAGTGTCTTTTAATTTCATGGCTGCAGTCACCATCTGCAGTCATTTTCGAGACCAAGAGAATAAAGTCTGTCACTATTTTCATTGTTTCCCTATCTAGGATTACTAGAAGTTGCCAAGCCTACCCAGAGTGGGTGTCAGCGATGGCTCTGATTCTCTTTCTCAATGATTATCTGAGATTACTGCTACTGCTAAGTCACTTCAGTCATGTCCGACTCTGTGTGACCCCACAGACGGCAGCCCACCAGGCTCCTCCGTCCCTGGCATTCTCCAGGCAAGAACACTGGAGTGGGTTGCCATCTCCTTCTCCAAGGCATGAAAGTGAAAAGTGAAAGTGAAGTCGCTCAGTCACGTCTGACTCTTAGCGACCCCATGGACTGCAGCCTACCAGGCTTCTCCATCCATGGGATTTTCCAGGCAAGAGTACTGGAGTGGGGTGCCATTGCCTTCTCTGTTATCTGAGATTACTTACCCTTTAAAGAAAAAAAAGAAGACGAAGAAGAAAAAGTGTGTTCAGGCGGAAGGGGAAGGAGGGGTGGGATGGGATGGGGGTGGCAGGTCCTTCCCCTCCCAGTTTGGGAAGTTCTGCTAAGTCAAGTTGGAGCTGCACCAGGACAAGAGGACTGTAGAACAGGCTCCCTCTAGTGGCCACTTGAAGAAAAGACTGAAGCCTGGCGAAAAGAGGAGAGGCCAGTCAGGAGTTGACTTCTGCAAGCCTAGAGACAGAGGATGGACTGATGACACAAAATGTATATTTGAAGGTAAGACAAGTCAATTTAAGCATAAAATTCTCTGTGTGTTTGTTTGGGCCTTGCCTCTCACTCTTTTGTGAGCATCTGTGTTACACATTAACCAGATTCCCTCACAGGAGGGAATTCCTGGTGAACCATTAAAAGAAAAAATTTTTTTCTTTCTACTGACACTAGTGACATAACCTTTTTTGGTTTGGCCACGCGGCCTATGGGATCTTAGATGCCTGAACAGAGATCAAACTCATGCCCTCTGCAGTGGAAGCGCAGTGTCTTAACCACCAGATGGCCAAGGAAGTTAAACAATGTAGCTTCTTAAATAAAACTCAGCACAACCAAATATATAGCTGAATTTTAGTTGTGGCATGTGGGATCTAGTTCCCTGACCAGCAATTTAGCCTAGGCCCCCCTGCATTTGCAGCGTAAAGTCACAGTAACTGGACCACCAGGGAAGTCCCCACAGTTACTTCTTAAAGATCAGTCCACAACCTTTCTGGCACCAGGGACAAGTTTTTCTTTTTTTTTTTTTTGGCCACGTTGCACAGCATATGGGACCTTAATTCTCCAGCCAGGGATTGAACCTCGGCCCCCTGCATTGGGAGGACAGAGTCTTAGCTACTGGAATATCAGGGAAGTCCTCCAGGGACAAGTTTTGTGGAAAACTATTTTTCCATGGAATGGGGTACAGGGGATGGTTGCAGGATGATTCAAGTACATTATATTTATTATGCACTTTATTTCTATTATTATTACATCAGCTCCACCTCAGATCACCAAGCATTAGATCCTGGAGCCTGGGGACTCCTGTCTTAAATGATCAGCGTTGTTTTGCAACTCTGTAGGAGTCTTAGGGCTTGTTGCTTGCCTTGTACATCTCTGACTGGGACCCTGTAGCGTTAGTGAAGTTTATGTAAAATGTCTGTATGTCACTTTGATGTACGGCCATTTGTCTCAAAAATGTATGACTGTGCATTCTACTTCTAACAGGTGCAACAGTTCTCAGAGATTCTGAAAGCCTGTCTTCTGGGTTATAAACTTCAGTTTGAGTTGAATTAAAGTTTCCCCTGTCTTCTTGATTGTTAATTGAATTTTAGTTGCCAGGATTGAGGGTCCTGGCAATGGAAGGGAGAAAAGTGCTTTGGCCCTGGATCCAAATGAAAGAAGAGAACAGATAATGACCAGGCTGCTGCACTCATCCCTTTCTTGTCAAATACAATCCTTTTCTTTTGTTGTCCATACTCTTACTCTCCCTCATTTATATGGGGTGGTCACTCACTCCACATGTGTTGGGAAATGGAGATGGGGAGTTCCAAAGAATCTCCTCCTGTTGCCTTTCTTTTCTTTCTTTTTTAAAGGCTATTTATTTGGCTGACCAGGTCTTGGTCGTGTCACCTGAGATCTTCAGTCTTCACCTCAGTGAAGGTGCATGGGATCTTTAGTTTCAGCATGAGAACTCTTGGTTGAAGCACGGGGGACCTGGGGGAGCCCTTCCTTCCTACTCAGTACACAACCCTGCCAACAGCCAATTTTTAAACCAGGAGCCTTAGAACATTAAAATTCCATTTTAACACGCAGTCCTCACATTCAGTCTCTTAAATGATGTACTTTGTCAATGTAAAATCATCAACGCTCTCTACCTTCCCACTGAAATGATCTTAGTTTCAGCCCCTCCAAATTTGGTGGACTAGGAACCTTTCCTGTTGGGTCCTGGGGCAACCCTCTGACTCACAAGCCCCAGACTGGCACAGGAGGAAAGAATATTAACCTTGTTCTCTGGCTCGCTCATGATCCACAAGCCCTGGAAAATTGGCAAGTGGTACCAAAGGGGTTTCCCTGGTGGTACAATGGGTAGCACACCTGCCAATGCTGGAGACACCAGTTTGCTCCCTGGTCCAGGAAGATCCCACATGCCATGGACCCACAAGCCTGCTGAGGTCTGTGGAGCACAAGAGAAGCCACCACAATGAGAAGCCAGGGCATCGCAATAAAGGCCCAGCATAGCCAAAAATAAATAAATGCAGTTTTTAGAAAAGTTTCTATTACACTCGCTTAGAACAAAACCTGATCAGTACTCACTGAGGCAACGCAGGTACTAAAATTGGAATGATACAGAGATGGTTAGCATGGCCCCTGAGTAAGGACAACAGGCATATTTATGAAGTAGTCTATATTACAAAAAGAAAACTTGATCAGAACATGAGACTAAGCTCTATACCTCCTATTAGTGTGCGTGTTGTTACACTCCACTACAGAAATATTAGTTGGTTTATCTACAGAAAGCTGGAGCTGGATGAAAACTCCAAAGATCACATCAACAGGCACATTTTATCCAATCATGTCTTTGAAAGCTTGACTGTCCCAGGCCCCAAAAAAGGAGGGGCTTTGGGAGGGCAGACCAGATGAACCCAGTTCAGAGAGCAAGTCACAGCTGTCAGCCCAGGATCACCCAGCTTGAGGGTCAGTCTTCTGGAGGAGGTGGGTTTCGTGGACAAAATCGAAACTTTAAACTTTGTACTCAAGCCAAAGCTCAGTGCATTTGTATGTGAGGAAAATTCATAGGTTCCAGCTTTCCCAAGCTTTCAGGTACAGGCACTCAGTCATGTACAGCTCTTTGTGACCCCATGGACTGTAGCCAGGCTCTCCTGACCGTGGGATTCTCCAGGCAAGAATACTGAGGTGGGTTTCCATTTCCTCCTCCAGGGGATCTTCCTCACCCAGGGGTGGAACCTGCATTGCCTGTAGATCCTGCATTGGCCAGCAGATTCTTTACCACTGAGCCACATGGGAAGCCCACTTTTCCAAGCTTAGAGGATTTTTTTTTTTTTTTTTGACAACTTCTCTGGCCCCAGAGTGTTTAATGTTATGAACTGTGTTTAAAGACCTAGCCTGATTGAAGGCACTTCTTTCTTTCTTTTCCTTCCCTTCCCCACTCTGCACACTTCGGAGCATGCAGGATCTTACTTCCCGGAGCAGAGATTGATCCTGTGTCCCCTTCATTGCAAGGCAGATTCTTAACTGGACCACCAGAGCAGTCCCAAATTCCAAGGTCTTGACCTCAATGCCCCACCGGGTCCCTGTGGGATTGAGTGCATGTCTGCAAGTGTGACCAGATGATCTGTATGTGCCTGGGGTTGTCCTGCAAGAACTTGTGGGGAGGCTCAGATGGAGAGACCATGGGATCTACATAAAACTAATAAAAGGCCAGTGTACTTGGATATGGAGAACCACCCAGAGCACCTAAGATGTGGGTCAGGGTAATGCATGCTCCAGCGAGGCCCTGTGCTGCTAGGAAGGATTTGATATTTTTCCCTGAGGGAAAAGCATGTTAAAACGGGGTGTCCTTAGAGGATTGGCATTATATAGAGCTATCTGCCAGTATGTAATATGTGCATTAAGAAAAGGAAAGAATGTATTAAATTTTCTCCTATGTGGTCCTTCTGGATTTATCTTTGCTTTTTTGTTGATGAGATCAAGGCAGTTGATCTGATCAGACTGCTTGATGAGGTTGACACCAAACGTGAAATATCATCAACTAGCAGAAAGCAGGGTTTCCCAGGTGGTGTTAGAGGCAATGAATCTGCCTGCCAATGCAGGAGATGGAAGAGATTTGCTCCGTGGGTGGGGAAGATGCCTTGGGGGAGGAAAAGGCAACCCATTCCAGTGTTCTCACCTGGAAACTCCCATGGACAGAGGAGCCTATTGGGCTACAGTCTATAGGGTCAAAAAAAGTTGGACACGAAACGACTTAGCACGCAGGTATGCAACAGAAAACAGTTTTCTGTGTGCCTATCATACTCAGAGAAGGCCATGGCACCCCCCACTCCAGTACTGGAAAATCCCATGGACAGAGGAGCCTGGAAGGCTCCTTCACTTCACACGACTTCACTTTCACTTTTCACTTTCATGCACTGGAGAAGGAAATGGCAACCCACTCCAGTGTTCTTGCCTGGAGAATCCCAGGGACGGGGGAGCCTGGTAGGCTGCTGTCTCTGGGGGCGCACAGAGTTGGACATGACTCAAGCGACTTAGCTATCATACTCCCACCAAGCCCTTTTGTTTTATGGTATAAAATTGAAAAAATATTTATATATATGAATCCTTGAATTACTGACCATATAGAAAATTGAAAAGGACACAAAAATAGGCAAATTATGCACAAAATATACTTAATCATGTTTTAGTGAGGAATAATTGATATATGATATTTTATTAGTTTCAAATGGGGAATTCCCTTGAAGTTCAGGGATTAGGACACCATGCTTTTACTTGCAAGGGCCCAGCAGTGCAAAAAAAAAAAAAAAAAAAATTCAAGCAAAACATTAAACAAACTTTCAGATGTACAATATAATGATTGGATATTTATAATATTGTGAAATAATCACTAAAATCAGTTCAGTTGCTCAGTTGTGTCCTACTCTGCAAGCCATAGACCATAGGATGCCAGACTTCCCTGTCCATCATCAATTCCAAGAGTTTGCTGAAACTCATGTCCATCAAGTCAGTGATGCCATCCAACCATCTCATCCTCTTCTGTCCCGTTATTCTCCTGCCTTCAACATTTTCCAGCATCAGGGTCTTTTCAATAAGTCAGTTCACATTAGGTGGCCAAAGTATTGAAGCTTCAGCTTCAGCATCAGTCCATCCAATGAATATTCAGAACTGATTTCCTTTAGGATTGATTGGTTGGATCTCCTTGCAGTCCAAGGGACTCTCCAAGAGTCTTCAACACCACAGATCAAAAGCATCAATTATTCTGTGCTCAGTTTTCTTCATGGTCCAACTCTCAAAACCATACGTGGCTACTAGAAAAACCATAGCCTTGTCTAGATGGACCTTTGTTGGCAAAGTAATGTCTCTGCTTTTGAATATGCTCTCTAAGTTGGTCATAGCTTTCCTTCCAAGGAGTAAGAATCTTTTAATTTTATGGCTGCAGTCACTATCTGCAGTGATTTTGGAGCCCAGAAAAATAAAGTCTGAAAAATAAAGTCTGACACTGTTTCCCCATCAATTTCCCATGAAGTGATGGGACCGGATGCCATGATCTTTGTTTTCTGAATGTTGAGCTTTAAGCCAACCTTTTCACTCTCCACTTTCACTTTCATCAACAGGCTTTTCAGTTCCTCTTCACTTTCGGCCATAAGGGTGGTGTCATCTGCATATCCGATCAGATCAGATCAGATCAGATCAGTCGCTCAGTCGTGTCCGACTCTTTGAGACCCCATGAACCCCAGCACGCCAGGCCTCCCTATCCATCACCAGCTCCCGGAGGTCACTCAGATTCACACCCATCAAGTCAGTGATGCCATCCAGCCATCTCATCCTCTGTCGACCCCTTCTCCTCCTGCCCTCAATCCCTCCCAGCATCAGAGTCTTCTCCAATGAGTCAACTCTTCGCATGACGTGGCCAAAATACTGGAGTTTCAGCTTTAGCATCATTCCTTCCAAAGAAATTCCAGGATTGATCTCCTTCAGAATGGACCGGTTGGATCTTCTTGCAGTCCAAGGGACTCTCAAGAGTCTTCTCCAACACCACAGTTCAAAAGCATCAATTCTTCGGCGCTCAGCCTTCTTCACAGTCCAGCTCTCACATCCATACATGACCACAGGAAAGACCATAGCCTTGACTAGGCGAACCTTTGTTGGCAAAGTAATGTCTCTGCTTTTGAATATGTTATCTAGGTTGGTCATAACTTTCCTTCCAAGGAGTAAGCGTCTTTTAATTTCATGGCTACAGTCACCATCTGCAGTGATTTTGGAGCCCAGAAAAATAAAGTCTGACACTGTTTCCACTGTTTCTCCATCAATTTCCCATGTAGTGATGGGACCACATGCCATGATCTTCGTTTTCTGAATGTTGAGCTTTAAGCCAACCTTTTCACTCTCCACTTTCACTTTCATCAACAGGCTTTTCAGTTCCTCTTCACTTTCGGCCATAAGGGTGGTGTCATCTGCATATCCGATCAGATCAGATCAGATCAGATCAGTCGCTCAGTCGTGTCCGACTCTTTGCGACCCCATGAACCCCAGCACGCCAGGCCTCCCTATCCATCACCAGCTCCCGGAGGTCACTCAGATTCACACCCATCAAGTCAGTGATGCCATCCAGCCATCTCATCCTCTGTCGACCCCTTCTCCTCCTGCCCTCAATCCCTCCCAGCATCAGAGTCTTCTCCAATGAGTCAACTCTTCGCATGACGTGGCCAAAATACTGGAGTTTCAGCTTTAGCATCATTCCTTCCAAAGAAATTCCAGGATTGATCTCCTTCAGAATGGACCGGTTGGATCTTCTTGCAGTCCAAGGGACTCTCAAGAGTCTTCTCCAACACCACAGTTCAAAAGCATCAATTCTTCGGCGCTCAGCCTTCTTCACAGTCCAGCTCTCACATCCATACATGACCACAGGAAAGACCATAGCCTTGACTAGGCGAACCTTTGTTGGCAAAGTAATGTCTCTGCTTTTGAATATGCTATCTAGGTTGGTCATAACTTTCCTTCCAAGGAGTAAGCGTCTTTTAATTTCATGGCTACAGTCACCATCTGCAGTGATTTTGGAGCCCAGAAAAATAAAGTCTGACACTGTTTCCACTGTTTCTCCATCAATTTCCCATGTAGTGATGGGACCACATGCCATGATCTTCGTTTTCTGAATGTTGAGCTTTAAGCCAACCTTTTCACTCTCCACTTTCGTTTTCATCAAGAGGCTTTTTAGCCCCTCTTCACTTTCTGCCATAAGGGTAGTGTCATCTGCATATCTGAGGTTATTGATATTTCTCCCAGGAATCTTGATTCCAACTTATGTTTCTTCCGGTCCAGCATTTCTCATGATGTACTCTGCATATAAGTTAAATAAACATGGTGGCAATATGCAGCCTTGACGAGCTCCTTTTCTTATTTGGAACCAGTCTGGTGTTCCATGTACAGTTCTAACTGTTGCTTCCTGCCCTGCATACAAGTTTCTCAAGAGGCAGATCAAGTGGTCTGGTATTCCCATCTCTTTCAGAATTTTCCACAGTTTATTGTGATCCACACAGTCAAAGGCTTTGGCATGTTCAATAAAGCAGAAATAGATGTTTTTCTGGAACTCTCTTGCTTTTTCCGTGATCCAGCAGATGTTGGCAATTTGACATCTGCCTTTTCTAAAACCAGCTTGAACATCAGGAAGTTCATGGTTCACATATTGCTGAAGCCTGGCTTGGAGAATTTTGAGCATTACTTTACTAGCGTGTGATATGAGTGCAATTGTGCAGTAGTTTGAGCATTCTTTGGCATTGGTTTTCTTTGTGTATGGAATGAAAAATGACCTTTTCCAGATACCCGAAGCCCAAGGTATGAGAAACCCATGTAAGACGAAGGTGTTGCAAGAGGGCATCAGAGTGCAAACACATTGAAACCATACTCACAGAAAACTAGTCAATGTAATTACACTAGGACCACAGCCTTTTCTAACTCAATGAAACTAAGCCATGCTCGTGGGGCAACCCAAGATGGGAGGGTCATGGTGGAGAGATCTGACAGAATGTGGTCCACTGGAGAAAGGAATGGCAAACCACTTCAGTGTTCTTGCCTTGAGAACTCCCCGAACAGTATGAAAAGGCAAAATGATAGGATACTGAAAGAGAAACTCCCCAGGTCAGTAGGGGCCCAATATGCTATTGGAGTTCAGTGGAGAAATAACTCTAGAAAGAATGAAGGGATGGAGCCAAAGCAAAAAGAATGCCCAGCTGTTGATGTGACTGGTGATAGAAGCAAGGTCTGATGATATAAAGTGCAATATTGCAGAGGAAACTGGAATGTTAGGTCCATGAATCAAGGCAAATTGGAAGTGGTCAAACAAGAGATGGCCAGAGTGAATGTCGACATTCTAGGAATCAGCGAACTCAAATGGACTGGAATGGGCGAATTTAACTCAGATGACCATTATATCTACTACTGCAGGCAGGAATCCCTCAAAAGAAATGGAAGGGCCATCATGGTCAACAAGAGTCCGAAATGCAGTACTTGGATGCAATCTCAAAAATGACAGAATGATCTCTGTTCGCTTCCAAGGCAAACCATTCAATATCACAGTAATCCAAGGCTATGCCCCAATCAGTAAAGCTGAAGGAGCTGAAGTTGAATGGTTCTATGAAGACCTACAAGACCTTTTAGAACTAACAGCCCCAAAAGATGTCCTTTTCATTATAGGGGACTGGAATGCAAACGTAGGGAGTGAAGAAACACCTGGAGTAACAGGCAAATTTGGCCTTGGAATCCGAAATGAAGCAGGGCAAAGACTAATAGAGTTCTGCCAAGAAAATGCACTGGTCATAGCAAACACCCTTTTCCAACAACACAAGAGAAGACTCTATACATGGACTTCATGAGATGGTCAACACCGAAATCAGATTGATTATATTCTTTGCAGCCAAAGATGGAGAAGCTCTATACAGTCAGCAAAAACAAGACCAGGGGCTGACTGTGGCTCAGACCATGAACTCCTTATTGCCAAATTCAGACTTAAATTGAAGAAAGTAGGGGACACCACTAGTCCATTCAGGTATGACCTAAATCAAATCCCTTATGATTATACAGTGGATGTGAGAAATAGATTTAAGGGACTAGATCTGATAGAGAGAGTGCCTGATGAACTATGGAATGAGGTTCATGACATTGTACAGGAGACAGGGATCAAGACCATTCTCATGGAAAAGAATTACTAAAAAGCAAAATGGCTGACTGGGGAGGCCTTACAAATAGCTGTGAAAAGAAGAGAAGCAAAAAGCAGTGGAGAAAAGGAAAGATATAAACACCTGAATGCAGAGTTCCAAAGAATAGCAAGATGAGATAAGAAAGGCTTCTTCAGCGATCAATGCAAAGAAATAGAGGAAAACAACAGAATGGGAAAAACTAGGGATCTCTTCAAGAAAATCAGAGATACCAAAGAACATTTCATGCAAAGATGGGCTCAATAAAGGACAGAAATCGTATGGACCTAACAGAAGCAGAAGATATTAAGAAGAGGTGGCAAGAATACACAGAAGAACTGTACAAAAAAATCTTCACGACCCAGATAATTACAATGATCTGATCACTGACCTGGAGCCAGACATCCTGGAATGTGAAGTCAAGTGGGCCTTGGAAAGCATCACTACCAACAAAGCTAGTGGAGGTGATGGAATTCCAGTGGAGCTATTCCAAATCCTGAAAGATGATGCTGTGAAAGTGCTGCACTCAATATGCCAGCAAATTTGGAAAACTCAGCAGTGGCCACAAGATTGGAAAAGGTCAGTTTTCATTCCAATCCCAAAGAAAGGCAATACCTAAGAATGCTCAAACTATAGCACAATTGCACTCATCTCACATGCTAGTAAAGTAAAGCTCAAAATTCTCCAATCCAGGCTTCAGCAATACGTGAACTGTGAAGTTCCAGATGTTCCAGCTTGTTTTAGAAAAGGCAGAGAAACCAGAGACCAAATTGCCAACATCCACTGGATCATCAAAAAGCAAAAGAGTTCCAGAAAAACATCTATTTCTACTTTATTGACTATGCCAAAGCCTTTGTGTGGATCACAATAAACTGTGGAAAATTCTTCAAAAGATGGGAATCCCAGAACACCCGACTTGCCTCTTGAGAAATCTGTATGCAGGTCAGGAAACAACAGTTAGAACTGGACATGCGTGGAACAACAGACTGGTTCCAAATAAGAAAAGGAGTTCGTTAAGGCTAAATATTGTCACACTACTTATTTAACTTATATGCAGAGAACATCGTCAGAAACGCTGGGCTGGAAGAAGCACAAGCTGCAATCAAGATTGCCGGGACAAATATCAATAACCTCAGATAGGCAGATGACACCACTCTTATGACAGAACGTGAAGAAGAACTAAAGAGTCTCTTGATGAAAGTGAAAGAGGAGAGTGAAATGGTTGGCTTAAAGCTCAACATTCAGAAAACGAAGATCATGGGATCCGGTCCCATCACTTCATGGCAAATAGATGGGAAAATAGTGGAAACAGTGGCTGACTTTATTTCTCTGGGCTCCAAAATCACTGCAGATGTTGATTGCAGCCATGAAATTAAAAGATGCTTACTCCTTGGAAGAAAAATTATGACCAACCTAGATAGCATATTCAAAAGCAGAGACATTACTTTGCCAACAAAGGTCCATCTAGTTAAGGCTATGGTTTTTCCTGTAGTCGTGTATGGATGTGAGAGCTGGACTGTAAAGAAAGCTGAGCGCAGAAGAATGGATGCTTTTGAACTGTGGTGTTGAGACTCTTGAGAGTCCCTTTGACTTCAAGGAGATCCAACCAACCATCCTAAAGGAGATCAGTCCTGGGTGTTCATTGGAAGAACTGATGTTGAAGCTGAAAATCTAATACTTTGGCCAACTGATGCGAAGAGCTGACTCATTGGAGAAGACCCCAATGCTGGGAAAGATTGAGGGCAGGAGGAGAAGGGGACGATAGAGGTTGAGATGGTTGGATGGCATCACTGACTCATTGGACACGAGTTTGGGTGGACTCTGGGAGTTGGTGATAGACAGGGAGGCCTGGCATGCTGCAGCTCATGGGGTCGCAAAGAGTTGGACATGACTGAGCTACTGTACTGAATTGAACCGAACTGATAGGTTTTGAGTTGTCATGTTCTCATTGTCATTTGTTGCTAGAATTTTTTTTATTTCCCTTTTTACTTCTTCAATAACCTGTTGGTTATTTAGAAACGTGTTGTTTAACGTGTGTTTGTGTTTCTTGCAGTTTTTTTTTTTAATTGATATCTAGTCTTATAGCATTGTGGTCGGAGAAGATGCTTGATACGATTTCAATTTTCTTAAATTTAGTGAGGTTTGATTTGCGATCCAAGAGGTGGTGTATCCTGGAGACTGTTCCATGTGTACTTGAAAAGAAGGTGTATTCTTCTGCATTTGGATGGAATGTCCTGAAGATATCAGTGAGAGCCATCTCATCTAATGTATCATTTAAGACTTGTATTTCCTTATTAAATTTCTATTTTGATGATCTATCCATCTATGTGAGTGGGATGTTGAAGTCTCCTACTATTTTTGTGTTACTGTTAGTTTCTCCTTTTATGCCTGTTAGTGTTTTTCTTATGTACTGAGGTGCTCCTGTGTTGGGTGCATAGATACTTAAACTTATTATGTCTTTCTCTTGGATTGATCCCTTGATCATGATGGAGTATTCTTTCTTATCTCTTGTAATCTTCTTTATTTTAAGGTCTATGTTGTCTGATATTAGGATTGCTACTCCAGCTTTCTTTTGCTTCCCATTTGCATGGAATATATTTTTCCATCCTCTCACTTTCAGTCTGCATGTGTCTTGAGGTCTGAAGTGGGTTTCTTGTAGACAGCATATATAGGGGTCTTTTTTTGTATCCATTTAGCCAGTCTGTGTCTTTTGGTTGGAGCATACAATCCATTTACATTTGAAGTAATTATTGATATATAGGTTCCTATTGATATATTGACATATATGTTCCACACGTGTGCAGCTGGCATCGGAGCCGGAAGCGAAGAAGTGGTTTTCCCTACTTTCTTCAAATTCAGTCTGAATCTGAAAATAAGGAGCTCATGATCTGAGCCACCGTCAGCTGCCGATCTTGTTTTTGCTGACTGTATAGAGCTGCTTCATCTTTGACTGCAAAGAAAGTGTATAAAAATCTGATTTTTGTGTTGACCATAATTCAGTTCTCACTAAATAATTCAGTGACTAATTCAGTTCTCACTAAAAATTATGTTACTGAATAAAATGCCAATGAAAGTTGAATACTAGGACTTGCCTGGTGGTCCAGAGGTTAAGAATCTGCCTGCCGATGCAGGGGACACAGCTTCGATCCCCAGTCCAGGAAGATCCCACACATGATGGGGCAGCTAAGCCTGTGAGCCACAGCGACTGAGCCAACGCTCAATAGTGAGAAGCTTGTGAACTGCAGCTAGAGAGTAGCCTCCACTCTCCTGAACCAGAGAAAGCCCACGCTCAGCCACGAAAACCCACCACAGCAAAAAATAAAAATATAAATTATTAAAAAAGAAAATTGAATACTAATATCAAAATAACACAAATTTTGTAGAAAAAAATTTAGTTTCACAAAGTGAACTTGCCTTACATAAAGTAGGATAATAACTACACGTTGCCACTGACAGTAGAAAAAAGCAGAAGAGAGCAAGGAGCTTGCAAGTTATCTATGTTTGCAGGTATTTATATGGTGAGTCTATATAGAAGTTTATATTTGATAAAAATTCATGAATTACATTAGAGCAATTACTGATTTAATATATGGTATTCGATTTAATTAGGACATTAGAGCTATTTTCCAACTTTAATGTCTGAGAAAAAATAAATACTAGATCTGCAGATAAGGAATTGTTAATGTCTTAGGTAAAAATATTGCAATATATCCTCATAATGTTGCCTAGGCAAAGTATTACTATGCATGTACTAAACTTCAGGATTTAAAACATTTTTTGCACATTTGTATTTCTAAAAATTATAACTTTTTTCACTTTTATATTATCCTGTGCTGAAAGATTCCTAAAACAAAGAATATAAAGCTCTATGAAACTATTTAATGCCCATGGCCTCTGGTGTCCAGGTGTGGGATTCCCCAACAACGCCCAGGGCCTTCAGGGGCTGCTCCCTGGCCTGACCTCGGCCTCAGACACTTCTGCGCCCAGGGGGTGGGTGGGGGACATCCTGCTGGGGCACCTATGGGGTGGGGTGGTGCTCAGGTAACCAGGCCACCCTCACGGGGCTCCCCTGGGGCAGCAGCCCTGGGAGAAGCCATAGTACACGGCCCTGCTTCTGCAGAAGCAGCAGGCCTGTCCTCCCAGTCTCGCTGGCCAGAAGCCGCCAACCATCTTCATCCCAGATGGATTTCCAATAAGGAAGAGTCACCAAAATCATATAGGAATAATTTATCACTCATTAATAAAACAGCAATAACTTATTTATAAATGTTCAATGAAAATATATTTAAATATATCAAACACCACGAGGTGATTATAACCTCAGTGCCTTTGGGGGAACTAGATAAGAATAAGCAATTTCTAGAAATCACACATTACAAAATATGATTTTCTCATAAACACCACAAAAGGCCAAATTATGTTGAAAAGGGCACGGAATGATTCATATACATACATAGGAATGCTGAAATTTCATTTTAGGGCCAAGTCTTCTAATAAAGAATTACATTATCTCTCTTTTCTATCAATATCCTAATCAACTATGGTTTAAACATTTAGAGTTTGCAGAAAAAAATAAAAAACGGCTCGGACGTCCCTGTCAGTCCAGTGAATATTCCATATGCTGTGTGGTAGAGCAAAAAATGAAAACTTAAAAAAAAAAAAAAAAAACATAAACCTGGCTGTCTCTATTGTAAATTTTAAAACTTCACAGACCGGGTTTAAACGTCCCACCAGGATGGCCAGGTGCCCCAGTGTGAGGCTGGCTCTGCCCCCAGTTGCTGTCTTCGCCTCCCCTCACTGTGACCACCGGGCACTCAGAGTTGCCGGTGAGACCCCCCTTCACCCTTTGCTCTGTGCTCTCGCAGAACCTCAGGAAAGGCACTGGCCCTCAGCTCCATCCGCCCCTTCTCTCTCTTTCCTGCCCACATACTTCACTGAGCCCACTGCCTGGCTGAGCTCTCCCCTCGTGTCCTCCTTATGTGTCCCCCACAGACTGTCCCTGTGACTATAGAAAACTTCGTTTCCCTGGGCGTCTCCTTTGTTCCCTCCTGTAGCTGCTCCTGACAGAGCATATAAAAGGATACATGTCAAACACAAATTTAAGTCTTTTTGAAAATTATTTAGTGTGCTGAACACATAAAATTATATCTATTTTTCTAATCTTGTATCGAAAATGACTGTGCAGATTCAGTTCAGTTTAGTTCAGTCGCTCAGTCGTGTCCGACTCTTTATCACCACATGAATTGCAGCACGCCAGGCCTCCCTGTCCATCACCAACTCCTGGAGGTTACTCAAACTCATGTCCATTGAGTCGGTGATGCCATCCAGGCATCTAATCCTCTGTCGTCCCCTTCTCTCCTGCCCTCAATCCCTCCCAGCATCAGGGTCATTTCCAATGAGTCAACACTTCTCATGAGGTGGCCAAAGTACTGGAGTTTCAGCTTTAGCATCAGTCCTTCCAATGAACACCCGACTGACCTCCTTCAGAATGGACTGGTTGGATCTCCTTGCAGTCCAAGGGACTCTCAAGACTCTTCTCCAATACCACAATTCAAAATCATCAATTTTTCAGTGCTCAGCTTTCTTCACAGCCCAACTCTCACATCCATACATGACCACTGGAAAAACCATAGCCGTGACTAGACAGACCTTTGTTGGCAAAGTAATGTCTCTGCTTTTTAATATGCAATCTAGGTTGGTCATAACTTTCCTTCCAAGGAGTAAGCGTCTTTTAATTTCTTGGCTGCAGTCACCATCTGCAGTGATTTTGGTGCCCCCCAAATAAAGTCTGACACTCTTTCCAATGTTTCCCCATCTATTTGCCATGAAGTGATAGGACCAGATGCCATGATCTTAGTTTTCTGGATTAGGTAAATCAAATGCTGTGTATTTTCAATCAAATTTCAATAACTGAAATAATGAGAACAATTTGTATTAAGGTAGGAGGACATGCCTCGGTAAACAAACTACAACATTTTTGAAGAAAATATCTGGTGGGTTGAGGTGTGAGTAGGAGACTTACATATCTCATTACTGAAGTCCATTCATATTCCTTGGATACTGATTAGTATGTTTTAGTATAAGAGCCTCAGAAGATGAATTCACTCTGCCATATATGAGCAATTGTGATTTAAGAGAAATCTTAGTGACTGAGTATAAATTCGCCAGAACTATACTCACTGAGGGAAGCAAGCTTAACTGTATGAGGTCAGAAGGTGGACAGGGGCAGAGTAGTGGGCGTCAGAGTGAAATTTATCCATGAATTGATTTGTAAAAGTTTTCACAATCAAATGTATAGTTCTACGATTAAAATTTTATCATTTGTGAAGCCCTTGAGATTGAAAGGAGAAAATTGGGCATAATGGAATAACAATATGGAATTGCCTTGGGACTATGTTAGGAAGCTTTAGGAAGAGACATCAGAAGTTAATTTAAAAGCAAAACAGGTAACAAGACACGGTAGACATTGATAAAAATTTGTTTAACTAGAAAGCCAGGATGCTATGCATGTGGAAGTTTCTGTGGTTACTACTCACTCCAGCTCTTAAAGAATTCAGCAATATCTTACAATAAAGGACCACAATACTTCCCTGATCATAGGGTTTTGGGTAACAAAGGGAGGCATCAAATTAAGTGCCTCCTATTCTCAGAGAGAAGCACGTGGACCTGGATATTAATGAAGTTCTCCAATCAGAATTTTATTTTACAGTTTTTATTCTTATCCTTTTAGACTGATCCACATACATCGTAGACAGAGCAATAAACTATTCACAGAATGTAAACAGCAAGATATTTTAACATCTGGTTATGTTTGGGGAAGCACACTGACCAAAGTCCCCCACCCTGGCCAGGCACCATAGTAACCATTTACAGGAGTTCTTTTATGACATTAGGTCCTGGTAAGGAACATGGAACTAATAAGCCACCACCAACTGCAAGAGTTCTGGAAAGGTCAAAAGGAGAAACCACATGTCCGACTATGTTCCAGAGTCCTTTTTGCTGGCATCCATCTTGGCTGAACAAGGCGCACACCATCAGGAAGGACTCTGAGTTAGATCGATTGGCTAAAGACAACCCGGAAACTAATCCCACACTGTGAAACCCGAGACTGTGAGCCATGTTGCAGAGCTGTTCTCCTGGGTTCCCTTACCCTATGTCTCCACCCGGACAGCCTTTCCAAATAAAATCTCTTGCTTTGTCAGCATATGTGTCTCCTGGGAGAATTCATCTCTGAGTGTTAGACAAGAGCCCAGTTTCAGGTCCTGGAATGGATCCCCCTTCCTGGAACAGGCATATCACATGTCAGGGTAATATTACTATCCTAAGATAGTGAGCACTTTCATTTATCTTTTTTGTGCAAACACCAGTCATTAGAGATAATTTCTGCCGGAAGCTGGGGAGAGGACCTCCGCCCGTGGCAAAGGTCATGAGGAAGGAGGCTCGGCATACGGAAAGGCTGGATCAAGCCTCAGGAGTCCCCCTGGAAATTCTAGAGCATCTACTCCCATAACCAGAGCCTGCCTACTTTACTACTTTGTGCTCTCACCTACACCTCTGACTTCACGGGGGGCTGTCCCCCACCACCTCTTTAGGAGAAGGAGTTAACTTAGAGCTCCAGTTAATAAAAATTCCTGGACCTGACAAGAGTGATTTAACCTACAAACTCCTCTGAAGGTTCTCTAGGCTACCTGACAGGCTTGTCCGGCCACATGTAATTATTCACAGCTTCCCAACAGTGCGAGGCACAGGATGCCTAAACACAGGTTCTTTAGAGAAGTTAGAAAACTATTAGTGGGCTGATTAGAAATTGTATTGGTGAAGGGTTTTTCATTTGTTGAGTCAATGTTTGCTGCTCTGTCTCCACATCCCCTGCCCTTACACACATTAATGAATATATAGAAGAAACAGGTATTAACCTTTGATATTAATCACGTTAGACCTTAGGCTAAGTAAATTCTTTCCTTAATTAAAACCCACACAACACCCTCACCCTATAGGAATGTAACTCTATCTGGTACCTTCGGAAGGTGGAGTCTGTTTTAAGAATAATGACCCCTGGAGAAATAAGTGTTCTGGTTGACTGACCGCTGTCCCAAGGAGAGGGTTATAAATTGCCAGCAGGCCCCCTGGCCAGATGATGATGTAACACCCCTAAGACCTCTGTATACATTTGTATGAAGCACCTGACGGACGCTGACCCCACGTGACTTTTGTGTACCATCTCAGTGTATACAAGTAGACCATGGAAAATAAAGAATTGGGATCAGTTCCTCAAAAGACTAGTCTCCCCATGTCGTGCTCTCTCTCAGATTCTGGTTGAGTCTCCATCTGGAGCACGGAACCCACTGTGCATACTAATTATGCCTGGGCTTCTAAGATCCTACTGGGGAGGCCTCAGTGTCTCCTGTCCTTCGGGAGAGGGGAAGGACACCTGGGGCCTATGTAAGTGGTGCAAACTTCTTGTCTTGAAGTTTTATTCATCTCCCGCGTAAACCAAGCTACTCAGCTTCTTGTCTCCACTAAATTTTCTCACTGAGCTATCTTTATTTCAGCCTCTTTTCTTCACTGAATTTTCCTACTGAGCTATCCTCATTCTATTATTCTTTATATCTTTAATTAATATTTAAGCAATTGTTTCCTGACCCTCACCGACACGGTCTACACCTCGAACTCCCTGGATTTTAAGATAAAGACTTCATTTCCTTACATGAAGAATGATAAAGCTTTCAGTTCTCTAAACAGGGATAAATGTGAGCACTCTAGCTGATGAGAGAACTCTATTATAAATATCCCCGTTTACCACACAGGCTAACAAGAAAACACAACACAACCAACTGAGCATTCCATCCTCTCAGTCAGATCTCAGGTCATTCACTGCTCAGAGCTGGGAGATCAGTATTGTTATCTAGTTGCTGGGCACTTGCCTGCTGAGTGAAGTCTTTAGGGAATGGTGAGAACTTCGGCATCTTTAGTCAAAGAAACATGAAGGAAGGTTTCATAGAAACTGAAAATGTGAGGAAAGGGGAGAGACATCGGGCAGCAGAGGAGTGGGTAGAGGAGGAATGCGTCAAATGTGTGCAGGAAGCACAACTCCTCACTGGACACAGAGATCTATGTATGTTCCAACCCCAGGAAACACGAGAGAGAGGTGATTTATATTGGTGTTTTAAACTGAATTTTCTGTGGTATAGTTATCCTGTGAATCTGACCCTTGACTATAAAAGAGACACTTACCAAATAACATTCTCAATCAGGACTGTGTGTTCCCAGACAACATCTGTGCTGATGTGGAAAGGGCATCTGAACCCAACCAAGATAAATTTTGGAATACCATGATGTGATCTCCTTACTGGGAAGTGATTATCCTGCCACCTGTCATTTCAGTGAGAATACTTTCAGAGGGAGTTGAAATTATCTTTGAAAAATAGTTGCAGACTGTACAATTCATTGAAAGCAATTATTATTGATTATAGAGTTTTCTATTAAAAATTGCTGAAATACCTCATGAACAATTTTCCTATGAAATATTTTTTTTTAAGACTCACAGAACATGGAGCAAGACAGAAACACTGAGATCTAATAAGTAAAAAAACAATGCTGTCGTCTCATTATGTCGTGTCAGTAGAAATAATCACTGGTGCCCGTGGTGAAGAACCGGCTACCAATGAAGGAGACACGAGATGCAGATTTGATCCGTGGGTTGGGAAGATCCCCTCGAGAAGGAAATGGCAATCCGCTCGAGTATTCTTGGCTTGAGAAACCCAAGGACAGTGGAGCCTGGCAGGTTACAATCCATAGGGTTGCAAAGAGTCGGACATGACTGAAGTGACTTAGCATACACCGCACACACAGTAGGAATAGGAAACAATTTTATTCAAGCCAAACTGAGGACTACAACCTAGGAGATAGGGAAGATGACAATTCAGCAAATATTTTAAAGAGGTGAGGCGTGTTAACCACAATTTTCACGAACACAGACCTGATTGAAATAAAGAGATGTTTATTTGGGATTGGTTAGGACTGTGGCAGGGGTGGCACTGATCCAAGAGGTACTTGAATGGTGTTCTGCCAGACTACGAAATTGGGGTGGGGGCTTCTACAGGCAAGCCCCCCTGCAAGATTACATAAATTCTTTGTTAAAGGGTTAGGGTTGTATGAAAACACAATAGACCGTGAATAGCCACACACACAATGGAGCACTATTCCTGGTAAGCCCTAAGAAATATCGTCATATGTGACCACATGGATGACCTTGAGGGTTTTGTACTAAGTGAAATAATTCAGATGGAGAAAGACAATAAACTAAGATTAATCTCACATATGGAATGGAAAAAAAATAAATTAACACACCAAACAAAAACAAAAATGTATAGACAGAGAACAGATCAGTAATTACCAGAAGGGAAGAGGTGGGGTGGGAGGGAGAAATGGGTAAAATGGGTCCACAGTGTGTGATAAATGGATATTAAATTTTTGGTGGCAAGCATGGTGTAGTGTACATAGAAGTAGAAATATAACATTTTACCTAGAAATCTTATGTAAGATGGAGTTGAATCATGCTTAGGGCTATCTGAGAGACTTTTAATGAAACATGTTTGTCCTTTCTGCCCTTGGCATGTGGAATCTTAGTTCCCTGACCAGGATTGAACCCATGCACCCTGCATTGGCAGTGTGGAGTGTTAACCACTGGAACACCAGGGAAGTTCTTGAGTCCCTTTTTATATGTTCTGTCCTGAGCTGTTCTCTCAGACACTCCCCACCGCTCAATCTTTCAGCTCACATTTTAACACTCAGATGAGAGAAACATGAGCCATCTTGGAATGAGAACTGAACATCCTGAGCAGCTAGGGGATCAGACACTTCCTCACACACTCTCCTTCTCCCCTACAGGAGAAATTGCAACTGAGAAGGCCTCCCTTGGAACTTGGTTGTAGTATTTATGGGGTGGGTTGACAGGAGAGTCAAACTGATTCTCATACTCTCTTCAATGTGCTCGATATTCATTTTTTTTATTTTATCCAGTGATGAGATGAAATTTCTTTTCTGTATTGTTATGTTCCTACAAAGACCCTCTCCTCTGGGCCCCCATTGCTGGGGATACACCTGAAAGAATTGAAAGCCCAGACACAAACACATTCTTGTGCACCAGAGTTCATAGCAGCGTTGTTTATGATAGCCAAAAGGTGGAAACAACTCCAGTGTCCATTAACACATGAATGCATTTCTAACATGTGGTACATTCATACTCTGGGATATCATTCAGTAATAAAAAGCATTGAAGTTCTGACACATGCTGCAGTATGGTAAACCTTGAAAACAGCCTAAACAATTAAAGCAAGACATAAAAGGAAAAATAATGTACGATGCCACTTATAAGGAATATCTTACCAACTGAAAGTAGATCAGAGATTTCCTGAGCCTGGATCAAGAGGGAGATGGGGAATTATTGCTTTATGGGTATGTATTTTCCCATCTGGCTTGATGATTTTTTTTCAAGCTAGTTGTGTTAGATGCAAAACATTGTAGATATATTTAATGCCACTTAATTGTATACTTGAAAATTATTAAAATGGCAAATATCTTGTTATATATAATTAAAAGCTATATATACATGCACCTAAAAAACTGCAAAGTGAGAGATTTTTGTCCAAACTCCCCCAAAATTTTCCTGTTAGACTACTTCAAAACTTCATGAACTTTTCTGTTGTTGAAGCTAGCACAGCTAGTTTGATGGTATAAAGAGTCACCAACAATATTAGACCTCTTATACAGATAAACATTTAGGACATAATTGTCTCCATCTACATAAAATATACTCTTTTATGAATAATCTGAAATTTGTGTCAATAATAACATATTTATAAATCCCTTAAGTGAAAGTGGATTTAAAGATCCAACCAAAACACATAGACTAGTTGAATGGATATAGAAACAAGACCCATATATATGCTGTCTGTGAGACCCACATCAGATCTAGGGATGCATACAGACTGAAAGTGATGGAATAGAAAAAAGTATTCCACACAAATAAAAACTAAAGGAAAGCTGGAGTAGCAATATTCATACCAGACAAAATAGAATTTAAAGACTGGTTTAGAGACAAAGCAGGGCACTACATAATGATTAAGGGTTCATTTCAAGAATATATAAGAATTGTAAATACAGATGCACCCTACATAGGGGAACCTCAGTATATAGGGTGAATACTAGTGGATGAGACGGTTGGATGGCATCACCGACTTAATGGACGTGAGTTTGGGTAAACTTCGGGAGTTGGTGATGGACAAGGAGGCCTGGTGTGCTGCGGTTCACGGAGTCACAAAGAATCAGACACGACTGAGTAACTGAACTGAACTGAAGAGCCATAAAGGGAGAACTTGACATTAATCCAGTGATAATGGGGGTTGTTTATCACCCCACTTTCATCAATGGGCAGATCATCCAGACAGAAAATCAACAAGGAAACATATGCTTTTAATGACACTTTACACGAGGTGTACCTAATTGATATTTATTGAATATTCGATCCAAAAGCAACAAAATACACCTTCTCATATGCACGAGGAACATTTTCCAGTATTGGCTACATGCTGGGACACAAAATGATACTAAGTAAATTTAAGAACATTGAAATCATATCGAGCATCATTTCTAATCATAGTGCTATGAGATTCAAGATAAACTACAGGGAAAAACTGTGAAAAGCAGTCTGAAAATTTTTAGTAAATTCAATATTAACACATGAGGGAAAGAAATTGAGTTTTCTATGGAGAATAGAGTCAAATGGTCACAGCCAAATTAGCAAAAAGGGTTTTCCTCACCTACAAGATGACAAAACTGTCTTACAAGTGACACGAGTATCACTGCAAATAAGCACAAAGGGGCTGACTGTTGGGAAACATAAAGACAAAAATATAGAGGTGTCTACCAGCCACTGGCCCTGAATAGCAAATAGACTCATCCAAAAGGACAAAAGAGCAGACAGTGAGTACAAAGAGCAAAAGGAGCTCGCAAGGATCAGGATGGTAGATGTGGCTCTCACCTCAGCCCAAGCTCTGGAAGAATGGCTGTTGCTGTGAATATGTTGGACTCGCTGCTTGTGCCTGAGCAGGAAAACAACCATGGAGCCACTAGCCCAGACCATGACACTCAAATATATAAAGTCCATTGTGAAGAATATGACCGGATATATAAACCATACATTTAAGGCTACATCCAGTACGGAACAGTATCCATAATTTACTTTTATATCATAGCTTTCATTGTGTGTTGGACTAGTGATGTACAGAATAATAGAAATATTTACCAGAAGATGGAGGATCCAGGAAAGGAAGACACAGAAGCCAATAAACTTTGACGATCTCATTCTGAACTCCAGCCACCTAGAGAAATGGAGGCAAAGCCTAATGGCTTGGAAGCCACTGAGAAGGGAGGTCATGCTAAGGCAAATCCCTCTGGCCACTCTTTGAAAATAGAAGAGAAATTTGCATCCAGCATCGTTCAGAAAATTCCTGGATCCAAAAGTTGCCATTGTATGAGGGATCCCTCTGGAGCAAAGCACCAAGGAGTTGGCTAAGACCAGTTGATTGAGAATCAAGTCTGTGGGTCTCACCTTGCGTCCAGTGAGCAAAGTGAAGTTATAAAGACAAAGGAGGAATGAGTTCCCAAGGATTCCCACTCCCATCTGAGTAACTAAGATAATTCCCATTTCCCATTTTGAAGAAGCCATCATATTAGTATCTATGGGACATTGATTTTATTAATAGTTGGAACCAGAGGAATGTTTAGTTCCAGAAAGAAAAAGAAAAGTTACCTCCACCTCCATGCCGAGTATCCTCCAGTGTTAAGCCTAACACATACTTTCACAATGTAAATGAGCATTAAGTATGTGCTTATGGGTGCAGACTTTACTCACCATAATCTGGTTCTACTTAGAAACGTGATTTGTGTGAAAGCATTATCTGTGTGGCATATCTGTGCAACAGAGTTGTGTACATGTGTAAATTGAGTGAAGAACGTCTGTACCCTCTTATCTACAGTTATGACCTGGATGCATTTTGCATTGAAAAGTTGGGTACAAAACTCTGTGTAGAATGGGCTGGAATTTCCCCAGATATGTGTAGAAATGAACATACAGGCACAGAACACATATTTATATAGGGAGGGGAGGAATTTAAAGCTAGACTTTTTTTCTCATTCACCAAATATTTTTTAAAGATATTAACTTTTTCTTTATTTGTTCTTGGCTGTGCTGAGTCTTCACTGTGGTGTGGTTCAGGAGCTTCTCATTGCCATGGCTTTTCTTGTTGAGGAGCACAGGCTCTTGGCAAGAGGGATTCAGTAGTGGCTGTGCACAGACTTAGTGGTTCCGTGGCTCTGGGATCTTCTTGCACCAGGGACTGAACCTCTGCCCTCTGCATTGACAGGTGGATTCCTAACCACAGAATGACCAGGGAAGTCCTTAAGATAGACTTTGAGAGAAAAATAAAACTGATTAGAGTGTTTGATTTGTAGAAGTGTACATATTTCACCTAATTATTAAAAGATATTAGAACAAAGGAAATGTTTTAAAGACATTAAATTCACAAGTTAAAAAAAATATTGACTAGTGGTCTCTATATGTAAAGGAAATACTTCAAGTAATCGAAAATACAGAATTTGACTTTACATCCTTAAAAGGAAACTATGAAGGCCAGACTAGTGACAAAGAAAGCTTATGTATTGTCTGTATAGTTTAGTATAATGTATTGGCAGTTTGAATAAAATATGTTAATATCATTGGGAAAGAGTAACAATGGGAGATGGAATAAATGCAAATATAAAACCAAAGCATTTGAATAAAGTGAAAATTAACAAGTGATGACAGAAGACAGTACTAACACAAGTATTCTTAGATTTTAAATTGATATGTATTTGATTTTTCTTTCCATTGAAAAAAATCTGAAAATTTTGGACAACCCTACAAAAATGCCTTATTCTAGCACCCAGTTTATGGATTCAATATATGTCCCAGTATAAGTAAAGAGATTCTTGAGGGGAAGGGGAAATGTTTATTTCATACTTAGGACAGGAACTTTCCAACAGTTTATTGTGATGCTACTTATCATAGAAAGCAAGGAAACAGAACACTGATGTCACTGATTCCAGCTTAAGAAGCTGCTCCCGCATGATTTTTGTACCGCAGTAACTCCCCAAAATGGACGCATATAAACCAGATGCCTATAAATGTAATTAAAATAACTACCAAAGTTAAAGTTGGAACAGGTTACGGAAACAGCTCATTATTCAGAAAACTATTAAAGGGTAAATATCAACCACCTCTCTTGTAGTAACTGTACATACTACGTTTCACAGAAAGAAATCTTGGTGCTGAACATAAAATTGAACTGTTTTGGATAAGACCTGTGAATGGACATAAAAACATTATTCATCATGGGAAAATATACAGAAATGCAAATTAAATAATAAAAACAAATTCAACAACATGTTGGGAGAGACATCCCCATGAGGACAACTCTTCCTTCCAGATGCATTGATGTTTCATTATTGGATGATGAAATATAAGGACATTTTCAAATTGTGAAGACACAAGTGGACTATGCTGGACAGTATGTTATTGAGTCACTGTCTTCCTGGCATGCTCATTTCATTAAGGTCAGAATAACAGTTGTGTGATAATTTCCATTTCCATGATCAAGAACTGAAATCATTTTACACTTGAGAAATAATGGAATCATTAGTAGAATTGGTAATATAATTTAGAATAGTCACAAATCAAGATACCAATTTTTTCCTTTTGTAGCAAGAGACTCCTTAAATGTATAAGCAAAAATACATAAATGAAATTTTTAAAAACCATATTAAAATTAAGTGATGTGCAGAAAGCACTGAATGAAAACCTATAACTATATTTAAATCATAGGATTCATTTTAAGTAACAGCAGAGAAAATTGTTGTCCAGAATGTCTATTTTCCCAATATTAATTATTCAGTTCACACTGAGAAGGATTAATAAAATTCCAATGAAAATGGAATACTAATATCAAAATAACACAAATTTTGTAAAAAAAAGTTTTAACTAAATGAACTTGCCTTATTATGTATAAAATAGAATAATAATTACAGGTTTCGACTCGCAAAAGCCAAAAACAAAATAGAGCATGGAGCTTGCAAGTTTATGTTTGCAAATATATATATGATAAGTGTGAAAGTGCTGCACTCAACATGCCAACAAATTTGGAAAACTCAGCAGTGGCCACAGGACTAGAAAAGGTGTTTTCACTCCAATCCCAAAGAAAGCCAATGCCAAAGAATGTTCAAACTACCGCACAATTGCACTCATCTCATGCGCTAGTAAAGTAATGCTCAAAATTCTCCAAGCCAGGCTTCAGCAATATGTGAATGGTGAACTTCCAGATGTTCAAACTGGTTTTAGAAAAGGCAGAGGAACCAGAGATCAAATTGCCAGCATCCACCAGATCATTGAAAAAGCAAGAGAGTTCCAGAAAAATATCTATTTCTGCTTTATTGATTATGCCCAAGCCTTTGACTGTGTGGACCACAATAAACTGTGGAAAATTCTGAAGGATATGGGAATACCAAACCATCTGATCTGCCTCTTGAGAAATCTGTATGCAGGCCGGGAGGCAACTGTTAGAACAGGACATGGAACAACAGACTAGTTCCAAATAGGAAAAGGAGTACATCAAGGCTGTATATAGTCACCTTGCTTATTTAACTTATATGCAGAGTACATCATGAGAAATGCTGGGCTGGATGAAGCACAAGCTGGAATCAAGATTGGCAGGAGAAATATCAATAACCTCAGATATGCAGATGACAATACCCTTATGGCAGAAAATGAAGAACTAAAGACGTTCGTGATGACGGTGAAAGAGGAGAGTGGAAAAGTTGGCTTAAAGCTCAACATTGAGAAAACGAAGATCATGGCATCTGATCCCATCACTTCATGGCAGATAGATGGGGAAACAGTGGCTGATTTTATTTTGGGGGGTTCAAAAATCACTGCTGATGGTGACTGCAGCCATGAAATTAAAAGACGCTTACTCTTTGGAAGGAAAGTTATGACCAACCTTGACAGCATATTAAAAAGAAGAGACATTCCTTTGTCAACAAAGGTCTGTCTTGTCAAGGTTATGATTTTTCCATCCACACGTATGGATGTGAGGGTTGCACTGTGAAGAAAACTGAGCACCGAAGAATTGATGCTTTTGAACTGTGTTGTTGGAGAAGACTTTTGAGAGTCCCTTGGACTGCAAGGAGATCTAACCAGTCCATCCTAAAGGAGATGAGTCCAGAGTGTTCATTAGAAGGACTGATGTTGAAGCTGAAACTTCAATACTCTGGCCACCTGATGCAGAGCTGACTCATTTGAAAAGACCCTGATGCTGGGAAAGATTGAAGGTGGGAGGAGAAAGGGTAACAGAGGATGAGATGATTGGATGGCATCAGTGACTCAATGGACATGAGTTTGGGTAACGTCTGGAAGTTGATGATGGACAGGGAGGCCTGGCATGCTGCAGTCCATGGGGTCTCAAAGAGTCAGATACAACTGAGCGCCTGAAGTAAACTGAACTTAAGTCTATGAAGTTTATATATGGTAAAATTTCATTAATTAATTTAGAGAAATTACTTATTTAACATAGAATATGAAAATCTTTGGAGTTTTAATTAAGACATTAGAGCTATATTTCCAACATTAATGTTATAGAAAAAAAATAAATACTAGATCTATATATAAGGAATTGTTAATATCTTAGGGAAAAGTGCTGCAGTGTATCCTCATGATGTTGCCCGAGCAAAGTATTCCTAAGCATGTACAAAACCTGAAGATTTAAATATTTTTTCATCTTCATATTGATAAAACCTAGAAGTTTTTCAGTTTTATAATATCTTGTGCTGAATGATTCGTAAATCAAAAAGATAAAATGAAAACATTTAGATATGTAGAACACCAAGTGGTGACCATAACCTCAGTGCTTTTTTGGGGAACTGTATATGAATACAGAGAAGGCAGTGGCACCCCACTCCAGTACTCTTGCCTGCAAAATCCCATGGACGGAGGAGCCTGGTGGGCTGCAGTCCATTAAGTCACTCAGAGTCATACACGACTGCGCGACTTCACTTTCACTTTTCACTTTCATGCTTTGGAGAAGGAAATGGCAGCCCACTTCAGTGTTTTTCCCTGGATAATCCCAGGTAAAGGGGAGCCTGGTGGGCTGCCGTCTATGGGGTCGTCTATGGACACAACTGAAGCGACTTAGCAGCAGCAGCAGCAGTATATGAATAAGCAATTTTTAGAAAAGAAATCACACGTTATAAACTATCATTTTCTCATAAGCCAAAGTATATGGAAAAGGACACTGAATGTTTCACATACCCATGTGAGTGTTGGAATTTCATTTTAGGGTTAATGTCCTCTAATAAAGAATTACATAATGTATCTTTTCTATCAAAAATCCTCTCTCAAAATCCTAATCAAATATGATTTAGACGTGGACGTTTGCAAAAAATGGGCTTGGACTTCCATGGTGATCCAGTGGTTAAGAGTCTGAGCTTCCAGCGCAGGGAGCACAGGTTGATTACCTGGTTGGGAAATACCTCAGATGCTAGACAGTGCAACAAAAAATATATATATATATATATATTTTAAAATTTTTTTAATTTAGAAACTGTAAAAATGTTAAATTGTATAATTTAAAAATTGCAAACAAATTTTACTATTTTCTATATTGTAAATTTTAAAACTCCATATTCTCCTGCTGCCTGAACATTCCCACAGACAGGGTGTGAACACCCCACCAGAGTGCCCAGGGACACCAGTGCGAAAGCTGGCCACTGCCACCAGTTCCCCTTCTTGCCCTGCCCTCCTGTGACCGCAGAGCACTCAAACCTTCCAGTGAGATCCCATCTTTCACCCTGTGCTGTGTGCTCTCCCCTGAACTCCAGTACAGGCACTGGCCCACAGACCCATCTCCCCGTTCTCTCTCTCCTCCCCACCTATTTGGTTGTGCCCTCTCCCTGGGTGACCTCTCTGCTTGTGGCCTCCTCTTGCCACCAGTGACTATCTCTCTAGGACCTGTGAGTAGAATAAGCTCTTTTCCCCTGGACCTCTCCCATGCTCCTTCCTGTATCTTCATCTGATGGAATGTATCAAAGGATACAAAGCAAGCACAAATTTAAGTTAAAAAATTCATTTAACATGCTGAACACACAAAATTCTATACATTTTATCAATATAAAACTCTACATATTTATAAAATTTGTTTTTTGACCTTGTCCCAAAAATGACTGTGCAGTTTAGGATTAAGGATATTAAGTGCTGTGTAAAATATATTTCAGTCAGATTTCAGTAACTGCAATAAAGCATTTGTATTAAAGTGTGAGGACATGACTCAGTAAACAAGCTACAATTCTAGCGATGAAAAATTCTGGCCAGATGGAGGGATGAGTAGGACATGAACATATCTCATTCTGATGCCCATTCACATCCCTTGGACATGATTAGTATGTTTTATAAGAGATACAGAAGATGAAACACTCCGCCATAAATCAGCAGATGTGGTTTAAAAGAAATCTTAGTGACTGAGTATAAATATTCATTAAGTGAAGCAGGGCTACTTATCTGAGGTAAGACAGTGGAAAGGAGAAGGGTAGGGGGTGTCAGACTGAATATTCACCTTAAATTTGTACACATCTTGATTTGTGAAATTTTTCATAATAAAATTTTTACTTTTACAATTAAAATTTTATCATTTAGAAAATATTTAAGACTGAAAGGAGGAAATTGGGCTATAACTAATGGAATAAAAAGATGTAATAACACTAGGGCAGTGAAGTAAATTATGGGAAAGGCAAAGATTTGAGAATCTTTAGGAAGTGACATCAAAAAATTGAATATAACACAGGTAGAAAGAATTTACGGCTGATTCATGTTGTTGTATGCCAGAAATCAACCCAATATTTGAAGGAATTATCCTCCAGTTAAAAATAAACACATTTAAAAAAAAAAACAGGTAAGAAGATAGAACATGCCAGTTGATAAAAATTTGTTTACATAGAAAAATCAGGATTCCATAAATCTGGAATTTGCTGTGGTTGTTACTCATTCCAGGTATTAAAAACCTCAGCAATACATGACAGTAAAGGATCATGGGATTTCCTTAATTGCAAGATTTTGAGTAACAAAAGGAGGCCCTAAAATAAAGTGATTCTCGTTCTCCAAGAGAAGGATTTGAAACTGACTATCAAACAAATTCATAGTCAGAATTTTATTTGATTAGTATTATTATCTTTTAAAATTAATAAACATACATTTTAGAGAGTAGACAGAGCAAAGATTAATCACAGAAGGTGAATACTGGGGCACTTAACATCTGGTTACATTACACACCATGATAACATGATGATCTTAAGGTATTGAAGTCTTTGATTATTCTTTTTTTTTCAAACCCCACAAAAATTAAGCATATTTTGTGGGGTTTTAAAAACATTTCATTTCCTTAAAAGAAGAATGACAAGACTTTCAGTTTAATAAATAAGAGATAAATGTTAACATACTGATGACCGAAATTGTAGAATTATATTATTAAAGACACAATTTAGCACCACAGGCTAACCAGAAGATACAACAAAACCAAATATGTATTCCATCCTCTCACTCAGGCTTCAGATAACACATCACTCAGAGACGGGAGATCAGCATCATTATCTAGTTGCTGGGCACTTGCCTGCAGTGTGAAGTCTTTAGAGTGAATGCTGTGATGTTCAGCACCTTTACTCAAAGGAACACAAAGGAAGATTTCATGGAAGCCAAAAATGAGAGGAAAGCGGAGAGACATCAGACAGCAGAGGAGTGGACAGAGGGGGAGGAGTGCATGAAATGTGTGCAGGAAGCATAACTCCTTACTGCATACAGAGGTGTATCTGTGTTCCAACCCCAGGAAACATGAGAGAGAGAAATGGATGTATACTGGTGTTTTAAACTAATTATTTGCAATATAATTAACTTGTGAATCTGACACTTACCTAAAAAATAGACCCTTACCAAATACCATTGGCAGTCAGGACTGTGTGTTCCCAGACAGCATCTGTGCATGTATGGAAAGGGGCAACCGAACCCAAGATAAAGGTTTGGAATACCATGATGTCATCTCCTTATTGGAAAGTGATTATCCTGTCACCTGTCATTTCATTGGCAATACTTTCAGAGGGAGTTGAGATTATCTTGAAAAACTATTTATGCATTGTTCAAATCACTGAAAGCAATTACTATTGATGATAATGTTATCTATTGAAAATTACAGAAACAGCTTGGGACCAATTTAGCTGTGAAGTATTTAAGAAGTCTCAGGGAACACCAGTGCTGTCAACCAGGCAGGCAAATGTATACCCTGAAAAGTCTTGAGACCCACCCGAGTGGCTGTGGTTCCAACCACTGACCATTTTTGAACTTGTGTTACGACTTGATGCAAAGAGTCCACTCATTGGAAAAGACCCTGATGCTGGGAAAGATTGAAGGCAGAAGGAAAAAGGGGCAACAGAGGATGAGAAGTTTCGATAACATCACCAGCTCAGTGAACATGAATTTGAACAAACTCCAGGAGATGGTGAAGGACAGGGAAGCCTAACGCGCTGCAGTCCACGGGGTCTCAAAGGCATGACTTAGTGGTTGAACAACAGCAAAACCAGGCCATCAGATCCAGCGGCTGTTTGAAAGATCCTCAACTTGAAGAATTACAAAAATTAGAGCTGAAACCATATGCAGGCAAGTAAATGATGTGCTTGATATAGGTGAAGTATGTGATCTCTCCCTTCCTGACCTTGGTAATGAATAATCATGCAGTATACTAAGGCAATAATCTAATGTACAATATATATTTTTGAAAAAACTCAAACATAGTAATTTTTTCCTATCTTTTTTTTCTGATATGCTATGGTTATATCTTCAGTAGCAGTTTAAAATTGTGTAGAATCACTGATGAACATAGATGCAAAAATCCTTAACAAAATTCTAGCAATCAGAATCCAACAACACATTAAAAAGATCATACACCATGACCAAGGGGGCTTTATCCCAGCAATGCAAGGATTCTTCAATATCTGCAAATCAATCAACGTAATACACCACATTAACAAACTGAAGAATAAAAACCATATGATTATCTCAATAGATGCAGAGAAAGCCTTTGACAAAGTTCAATATCCATTTATGATAAAAACTCTCCAGAAAGCAGGAATAGAAGGAACATACCTCAACATAATAAAAGCTATATATGACAAACCCACAGCAAACATTATCCTCAATGGTGAAAAATTGAAAGCATTTCCTCTAAAGTCAGGAACAAGACAAGGGTGCCCACTTTCACCAGTACTATTCAACAGAGTTTTGGAAGTTTTGGCCACAGCAATCAGAGCAGAAAAAGAAATAAAAGGAATCCAAATTGGAAAAGAAGAAGTAAAACTCTCACTGTTTGCAGATGACATGATCCTCTACGTAGAAAACCCTAAAGATTCCACCAGAAAATTACTAGAACTGATCAATGAATATAGTAAAGTTGCAGGATATAAAATTAACACACAGAAATCCCTTGCATTCCTGTACACTAATAACGAGAAAATAGAAAGTGAAATTAAGCAAACAATTCCATTCACCATTGCAATGAAAACAATAAAATACTTAGGAATATATCTTCCTAAAGAATCTAAAGACCTATATATAGAAAACTATAAAACACTGGTGAAAGAACTCAAAGAGGACACTAATAGGTGGAGAAATATACCATGTTCATGGATTGGTAGAATCAATATAGTGAAAATGAGTATACTACCCAAAGCAATTTATAGATTCAATGCAATCCCCATCAAGCTACCAACGGTATTCTTCACAGAGCTAGAACAAATAATTTCTCAATTTGTATGGAAATACAAAAAACCTCGAATAGCCAAAGCTATCTTGAGAAAGAAGAATGGAACTGGACGAATCAACCTGCCTGACTTCAGGCTCTACTACAAAGCCACAGTCATCAAGACAGTATGGTACTGGCACAAGGACAGGAATATAGATCAATGGAACAAAATAGAAAGGCCAGAGATAAATCCACGCACATATGGTCACCTTATCTTTGGCAAAGGAGGCAAGAATATACAATGGATTAAAGACAATCTCTTTAAGAAGTGGTGCTGGGAAAACTGGTCAAACACTTGTAAAAGAATGAAACTAGAGCACTTTCTAACACCATACACAAAAATAAACTCAAAATGGATTAAAGAGCTAAATGTAAGACCAGAAACCATAAAACTCCTAGAGGAAAACATAGGCAAAACACTCTCTGACTTATATCACAGCAGGATCCTCCATGACCCACCTCCCAGAATATCGGAAATAAAATCAAAAATGAACAAATGGGACCTAATCAAACTTAAAAGCTTCTGCACAACAAAGGAAACTATAAGCAAGGTGAAAAGACAGCCTTCACAAGGGGAGAAAATAATAGCAAATGAAGCAACTGACAAACAACTAATCTCAAAAATATACAAGCAACTTCTACAGCTCAATTCCAGAAAAATAAATGACCCAATCAAAAAATGGGCCAAAGAACTCAATAGACATTTCTCCAAAGAAGACATACAGATGGCTAACAAACACATGAAAAGATGCTCAACATTACTCATTATCAGAGAAATGCAAATCAAAACCACTATGAGGTACCATTTCACGCCAATCAGAATGGCTGCTATCCAAAAGTCCACAAGCAATAGCTGGAGAGGGTGCGGAGAGAAGGGAACCCTCTTGCACTGTTGGTGGGAATGCAAACTGGTACAGCCACTATGGAGAACAGTATGGAGATTCCTCAAAAAACTGGGAATAGAACTGCCTTATGATCCAGCAATCCCATTGCTGGGCATATACACTGAGAAAACCAGAATTGAAAGAGACACGTGTAACCCAATGTTCATAGCAGCACTGTTTGCAATAGCCAGAACATGGAAGCAACCTAGATGTCCATCCACAGATGAATGGATAAGCAAGCTGTGGTACATATACACAATGGAGTATTACTCAGCCATTAAAAAGAATACATTTGAATCAGTTCTAAGGAGGTGGATGGAACTGGAGCCTATTATACAGAGTGAAGTAAGCCAGAAACAAAAACACAAATACAGTATACTAACGCATATATATGGAATTTAGAAAGATGGTAAAAATAACCCTATTTACGAGACAGCAAAAGAGACACTGATGTATAGACCAGACTTTTGGACTCTGGGACCGGGAGAGGGTGGGATGATTGGGGAGAATAACATTGAAATATGTATAATATTATATCTGAAATGTATTAATCGTTCAAACTAAACACTGTCATGTTACAATTTGTTCATATTAGATGTTTGTAATGTTTCTGATAATCAATAAAAGAGATTCTTGATAAAAATAAATAAATAAATAAAATTGTGTAGAAATCTAACCGCAGTGCTTGAAACCACTACTTAAGCATTAAATATCTGGCATACTCAATCAAAAAGACAAAATATTACCATGAATATATGTATGGACATACATGAATTCAGTTTTAATACTGGTATAGAGTAAAATTATTTTCTATTCATATTAATGAGTTTAGACTATGTACAAATGAAAGTTTTTTTTTAAATGTTTTGGCCATAACATGGATCTTAGTTCCTCAACATGACATTGAACCCATGGCCTTTCCAGGGAAAGCATGATATTTAACCCCTGGATCACTACAGAAGTCCTCAAATGCAAATTTTTTTTAAATATAAATCTTTCATATAGAGAGAATATTATCTTTGAAAATATGAGGAAAAACACCTTATGAAAATGTGTTCAAAAATATAATTAAGTAAATATGTGGAAACATTGAAAAAAACTAAGGAACTTAAAAGCAGATCTAAATAAATATGAAGATAAAACATAGTCCTTTGTGGGAAACTTAAATATAATAAACATTCAATCAGCTAGAATGGTATGGTTTTTACAGTGTAAATGCTAACATTTCTAAACACCTGATAAAAAGAAGACAGATAAGAATTTCCTGGCAATCCAGTGGTTAGGAGCCAGCGCTTTCACTGCAGTGGTCCAGGTTCAATTGCTGGGTGAACCCCTAGCTTATGATCCCCACAAGCCTCATGACGTAGACAAAAAAGCAAGAAGTCAACTAAATAAAATCGTATTTAATGGGAGATTTCAAATGTAATGTATTTAGTAGAGAATCATATATTAAAGTCAGTAATACTGAATATGTGAAAGTGAAGTCGCTTAGCCATGTCCAAGTCTTTGCAACCCTGGAGTGTAGCCTAACAGGCTTCTGTATTTGAGAGTAAATAACAGGAAGTATTTGTGTGGGTAGTGAAGGTAAGAGAGACAGAGAACTGAAGAGACTGAAACATAAGTAGGAAATTAGTTAGATGTATAATATGCAAAATATTAGGAATTTAATGGTTGAGTGAAAATGAATGTTTAAAATATGAGCGCTATTAGGAAAAGAGAACTAAAACTCTACTTCATATCATTAAAATAAATACATATATTTATGTGCTTGTACATAAACACAAAAATTAAAACCTAGTAGATTTAATATATAAAAGTACGGGCTTTTAAAACATGGATAGTGGCACAGACCTATTAACAATAAAAAAAATGGGAATGATTCAATGTTTTAAGCAGATTTACAGTTTGCAAAGTTGTTTAAGTCATAGATGGTGCTTTAGAGAACAAAAGAATAAAACTGTAGGAGAAAACAGTCAACATCTGATAATTACTGAAATATTTTAAATGTTATGGAATCTACCAAACATCTGCAAAATTGAAAAGGATGGAGTAACTGTGTGAATCCATCACAACCATCGACAGAACCAATTCACAGAGAAACTATTTTTATGTATACTCCTACCCTGTCACCCTTGCAAACCTTCTCCTGTTAAAGCTAATCCCAGAAGTTGTACCACTGCATCCCTAAATACTTCAGTGACTATCTCTGGAAGACAAAGACACTTTAAAAACATAAGTATATTTTTGGTTCCACTGGGTCTTTGTTACTGCGCAGGCTTTCTCTAGTTGTGGCCAGTTGGGGCTATTCTTCCTTGCGGTGATCAGGAAATGAGAGAAGCCACCAGAATGAGAAGCCCCACCCCGATCCCCGTACTACAACTAGAGAAAGCACCAGGCAGCAACGCAAGGCCCAGCACAGCCAAAAATAAATAAATAAATCAGTTCAGTTCAGTCGCTCAGTTGTGTCTGACTCTTTGCGACCCCAAGGGCTGCAGCACGCCAAGCTTCCCTGTCCATCACCAACTCCCAGAGCTTGCTCAGACTCATGTCCATTGAGTCGGTGATGCAATCCACCCATCTCATCCTCTGTTGTCCCCTTCTCCTCCCACCTTCAATCTTTCCCAGCATCAGGGTCTTTTCAAATGAGTCAGCTCTGCATCAGGAGGCCAAAGTATTGGAGTTTCAGCTTCAGTATCAGTCCTTCCAATGAATATTCAGGACTGATTTCCTTTAGGATGGACTGGTTGGATCTGCTTGCAGTCCAAGGGACTCTCAAAAGTCTTCTCCAACACCACAATTCAAAAGCATCCATTCTTCAGTGCTCAGCTTTCTTCATGGTCCAACTCTCACATCCATACATGACTACTGGAAAAACCATAGCTTTGACTAGACAGACTTTTGTTGTCAAAGACATGTCTCTGCTTATTTTTTTTTTCCTGAACTTTATTTTTTTTAATTTTATTTTTATTTTATTTAACTTTACAATATTGTATTGGTTTTGCCATGTATCAGAATGAATCTGCCACAGGTATACATGTGTTCCCCATCCTGAACCCTCCTCCCTCTTCCCTCCCCATACCATCCCTCTGGGTCGTCCCAGTGCACCAGCCCCAGGCATCTGGTATGAAGCATCGAACCTAGACTGGCGACTTGTTTCATATATGATATTATACATATTTCAATGCCATTCTCCCAAATCATCCCAACCTCTCCCTCTCCCAGAGTCCAAAAGACTATTCTATATGTCAGTGTCTCTTTTGCTGTCTCGTATACAGGATTATTGTTACCATCTTTCTAAATTCCATATACATGCATTATTATACTGTATTGGTGTTTTTCTTTCTGGCTTACTTCACTCTGTATAATTGGCTCGTTTCATCCACCTCATTAGAACTGATTCAAATGTATTCTTTTCAATGGCTGAGTAATACTCCATTGTGTATATGTACCACAGCTTTCTTATCCATTCATCTGTGGATGGACATCTAGGTTGCTTCCATGTCCTGGCTATTATAAACAGTGCTGCGATGAACATTGGGGTACACGTGTCTCTTTCAATTCTGGTTTTCGCAGTGTGTATGCCCAGCAATGGGATTGCTGGATCATAAGGCAGTTCTATTCCCAGTTTTTTGAGGAATCTCCATACTGTTCTCCATAGTGGCTGCACTAGTTTGCATTCCCACCAACAGTGTAAGAGTGTTCCCTTTTCTCCATACCCTCTCCAGCATTTATTGCTTGTAGACTTTTGGATCGCAGCCATTCTGACTGGCGTGAAATGGTACCTCATAGTGGTTTTGATTTGCATTTCTCTGATAATGAATGATGTTGAGCATCTTTTCCTGTGTTTGTTAGCCATCTATGTGTCTTCTTTGGAGAAATGTCTATTGAGTTCTTTGGCCCATTTTTTGATTGGGTCATTTATTTTTCTGGAATTGAGCTGTAGGTGTTGCTTGTATATTTTTGAGATTAGTTGTTTGTCAGTTGCTTCATTTGCTATTATTTTCTCCCCTTGTGAAGGCTGTCTTTTCACCTTGCTTAGAGTTTCCTTTGTTGAGCAGAAGGTTTTAAGTTTAATTAGGTCCCATTTGTTTATTTTTGATTTTATTTCCAGTATTCTGGGAGGTGGGTCATAGAGGATCCAGCTGTGAGGTATGTCAGAGAGTATTTTGCCTGTTTTCCTGTAGGAGTTTTATGGTTTCTGGTCTTACGTTTAGATCTTTCATCCATTTTGAGTTTATTTTTGTGTATGGTGTTAGAAAGTGCTCTAGTTTCATTCTTTTACAAGTGTTTGACCAGTTTTCCCAGCACCACTTGTTAAAGAGATTGTCTTTAATCCATTGTATATTCTCGCCTCCTTTGTCAAAGATAAGGTGTCCATATGTGTGTGGATTTATCTCCGGGCTTTCTATTTTGTTCCATTGATCTAAATTTCTGTCTTTGTGCCAGTACCATACTGTCTTGATGACTGTGGCTTTGTAGTAGAGCCTGAAGTCAGGCAGGTTGATTCGTCCAGTTCCATTCTTCTTTCTCAAGATAGCTTTGGCTACTTGAGGTTTTTTGTATTTCCATACAAATTGAGAAATTATTTGTTCTAGCTCTGTGAAGAATACCGTTGGTAGCTTGATGGGGATTGCATTGAATCTATAAATTGCTTTGGGTAGTATACTCATTTTCACTATATTGATTCTGCCAATCCATGAACATGGTATATTTCTCCATCTATTAATGTCCTCTTTGATTTCTTTCACCAGTGTTTTATAGTTTTCTATATATAGGTCTTTAGTTTCTTTAGGTAGATATATTCCTAAGTATTTTATTCTTTTCATTGAAATAGTGAATGGAATTGTTTCCTTAATTTGTCTTTCTATTTTCTCATTATTAGTGTACAGGAATGTAGGGGATTTTGTGTGTTGATTTTATATCCTGCAACTTTACTATATTCATTGATTAGTTCTAGTAATTTTCTGGTGGAGTGTTTAGGGTTTTCTATGTAGAGGATCATGTCATCTGCAAACAGTGAGAGTTTTACTTCTTCTTTTCCAATTTGGATTCCTTTTATTTCTTTTTCCGCTCTGACTGCTGTGACCAAAACTTCCTAAATTATGTTGAATAGTAATGGTGAAAGTGGGCACCCTTGTCTTGTTCCTGACTTTAGAGAAAATGCTTTCAATTTTTCACCATTGAGAATAATGTTTGCTGTGGGTTTGTCATATATAACATTTATTATGTTGAGGTATGTTCCTCCTATTCCTGCTTTTGGAGACTTTTTATCATAAATCTACAAGACCTTTTAGAACTAACACCCAAAAAAGATGTCCTTTTCATTATAGGGGACTGGAATGCAAAAGTAGGAAGTCAAGAAACACCTGGAGTAACAGGCAAATTTGGCCTTGGAACACGGAATGAAGCAGGGCAAAGAGTAACAGAGATTTGCCAAGAATATGCACTGGTCATAGCAAATACCCTCTTCCAACAACACAAGAGAAGACTCTATACATGGACATCACCAGATGGTGAACACCGAAATCAGATCGATTACATTCATTGGAGCCAAAGATGAAGAAGCTCTATACAATCAGCAAAAACAAGACCAGGAGCTGACTGTGGCTCAGACCATGAACTCCTTATTGCCAAATTCAGACTGAAATTGAAGAAAGTAGGGAAAACTACTAGACCATTCAGGTATGACCTAAATCAAATCACTTATGATTATACAGTGGAAATGAGAAATAGATTTAAGGGCCTAGATCTGATAGATAGAGTGCCTGATGAACTATGGACTGAGGTTCGTGACATTGTACTGGAGACAAGGATCAAGACCATCTCCATGGAAAAGAAATGCAAAAAAAGCAAAATGGCTGTCTGGGGAGGCCTTACAAATAGCTGTGAAAAGAAGAGAAGCGAAAAGCAAAGGAGAAAAGGAAAGATATAAACATCTAAATGCAGAGTTCCAAAGAATAGCAAGAAGAGATAAGAAAGCTTTCTTCAGTGATTAATGCAAAGAAATAGAGGAAAACAACAGAATGGGAAAGACTAGGGATCTCTCCAAGAAAATCAGAGATACCAAAGGAACATTTCATGCAAAGATGGGCACGATAAAGGACAGAAATGGTATGGACCTAACAGAAGCAGAAGATATTAAGAAGAGGTGGCAAGAATACACAGGAGAACTGTACAAAAAAGAACTTCACCACCCAGATAATCATGATGGTGTGATCACTGACCTAGAGCCAGACATCTTGGAATGTGAAGTCAAATGGGCCTTAGAAAGCATCACTACGAACAAAGCTAGTGGAGGTGATGGAATTCCGGTGGAGCTATTCCAAATCCTGAAAGATGATGCTGTGAAAGTGCTGCACTCAATATGCCAGCAAATTTGGAAAACTCAGCAGTGGCCACAGGATTGGAAAAGGTCAGTTTTCATTCCAATCCCAAAGAAAGGCAATGCCAAAGAGTGCTCAAACTACCACACAATTGCACTCATCTCACACGCTAGTAAAGTAATGCTCAAAATTCTCCAAGCCAGGCTTCAGCAATATGTGAACCGTGAACTTCCTGATGTTCAAGCTGGTTTTAGAAAAGGCAGAGGAACCAGAGATCAAATGGCCAACATCCGCTGGATCATGGAAAAAGCAAGAGAGTTCCAGAAAAACATCTATTTCTGCTTTATTGACTATGCCAAAGCCTTTGACTGTGTAGATCACAATAAACTGTGGAAAATTCTGAAAGAGATGGGAATACCAGACCACCTGATCTGCCTCTTGAGAAATCTGTATGCAGGTCAGGAAGCAACAGTTAGAACTGGTCATGGAACAGCAGACTGGTTCCAAATAGGAAAAGGAGTACGTCAAGGCTGCATATTGTCACCATGTTTATTTAACTTATATGCAGAGTACATCATGAGAAATGCTGGACTGGAAGAAACAGAAGTTGGAATCAAGATTGCTGGGAGAAATATCAATAACCTCAGATATGCAGATGATACCACCCTTATGGCAGAAAGTGAAGAGGGGCTAAAAAGCCTCTTGATGAAAGTGAAAGTGGAGAGTGAAAAGGTTGGCTTAAAGCTCAAAATTCAGAAAACGAAGATCATGGCATCTGGTCCCATCACTTCATGGGAAATAGATGGAGAAACAGTGGAAACAGTGTCAGACTTTATTTTTCTGGGCTCCAAAATCACTGCAGATGGTGACTGCAGCCATGAAATTAAAAGACGCTTACTCCTTGGAAGGAAAGTTATGACCAACCTAGATAGCATATTCAAAAGCAGAGACATTACTTTACCAACAAAGGTTCGCATAGTCAAGGCTATGGTCTTTCCTGTGGTCATGTATGGATGTGAGAGCTGGACTGTGAAGAAGGCTGAGCGCCGAAGAATTGATGCTTTTGAACTGTGGTGTTGGAGAAGACTCTTGAGAGTCCCTTGGACTGCAAGAAGATCCAACCAGTCCATTCTGAAGGAGATCAATCCTGGAATTTCTTTGGAAGGAATGATGCTAAAGCTGAAACTCCAGTATTTTGGTCACCTCATGCGAAGAGTTGACTCATTGGAGAGGACTCTGATACTGGGAGGAATTGAGGGCAGGAGAAGAAGGGGATGACAGAGGATGAGATGGCTGGATGGCATCACTGACTTGATGGGTGTGAGTCTGTGTGACCTCCGGGAGCTGGTGATGAACAGGGAGGCCTGGCGTGCTGCGGTTCATGGGGTTGCAGAGAGTCGGACACTACTGAGCAACTGATCTGATCTGATCTGATCTCTGATCTTTATCATAAATGCATGTTGAATTTTGTCACAGGCTTTCTGTCCATCTATTGAGATAAGCATGTGGTTTTTATTTTTCAATTTGTTAATGTGGTGTATTACGTTGATTGATTTGTGGATTTTGAAGAATCCTTGCATTCCTTGGATAAAGCCCACTTGGTCATGGTGTATGATCTTTTTAATGTGTTGTTGGATTCTGATTACTAGAATTTTGTTAAGAATTTTTGCATCTATGTTCATCAGTGATATTGGCCTGTAGTTTTCTTTTTTGTGGCATCTTTGTCAGGTTTTGGTATTAGGGTGATGGTGGCCTCATAGAATGAGTTTGGAAGTTTACCTTCCTCTGCAATTTTCTGGAACAGGTTGAGTAGGATAGGTGTTAGCTCTTCTCTAAATTTTTGGTAGAATTCAGCTGTGAAGCCATCTGGACCTGGGCTTTTGTTTGCTGGAAGATTTCTGATTACAGTTTCAATTTTCGTGCTTGTGATGGGTCTGTTAAGATTTTCTATTTCTTCCTGATCCAGTTTTGGAAAGTTGTACTTTTCTAAGAATTTGCCCATTTCTTCCATGTTGTCCATTTTCTTGCTGTATAATTGCTGATAGTAGTCTCTTATGATCCTTTGTATTTCTGTGTTGTCTGTTGTGATCTCTCCATTTTCATTTCTAATTTTATTGATTTGATTTTTCTCCCTTTGTTTCATGATGAGTCTGGCTAATGTTTTGTCAATTTTATTTATCCTTTCAAAGAACCAGCTTTTGGATTTGTTGATTTTTGCTATGGTCTGTTTTGTTTCTTTTGCATTTATTTCTGCCCTAATTTTTAAGATTTCTTTCCTTCTACTAACCCTGCTGTTCTTCATTTCTTTCTTTTCTACTTGCTTCATGTATAGTGTTAGGTTATTTATTTGACTTTTTTCTTGTTTCTTGAGGTATGCCTGTATTGCTATGAACTTTCCCCTTAGGACTGCTTTTACAGTGTCCCACAGGTTTTGGGTTGTTTTGTTTTCATTTTCATTCGTTTCTATGCAAATTTTGATTTCTTCTGTGATTTGTTCATTATTCAGCAGCGTGTTGTTCAGCCTCCATATGTTGGAATTTTTAATAGTTTTTCTCCTATTATTGAGATCTAATCTTACTGCATTGTGGTCAGAAAAGATGCTTGGAATGATTTCAATTTTTCTGAATTTACCAAGGCTAGATTTATGGCCCAGGATGTGGTCTATCCTGGAGAAGGTTCCGTGTGCTCTTGAGAAAAAGGTGAAATTCATTGTTTTGGGATGAAATGTCCTATAGATAACAATTAGGTCTATCTGGTCTATTGTATCGTTTAAAGTTTGTGTTTCCTTGTTAATTTTCTGTTTAGTTGATTTATCCATTGGTGTGAGTTGGGTATTAAAGTCTCCCACTATTATTGTGTTATTGTTGATTTCTCCTTTCATACTTGTTAGTATTTGTCTTACATATTCTGGTGCTCCTATCTTGGGTGCGTATGTATTTATAATTGTTATATCTTCTTCTTGGATTGATGCCTTGATCTTTATGTAGTGACCTTCTTTGTGTCTTTTCACAGCCTTTGTTTTAAAGTCTATTTTATCTGTTATGATTATAGCTACTCCTGCTTTCTTTTGGTCCCTATTTGCATGAAAAATCTTTTTCCAGCCCTCCACTTTCAATCTGTATGTGTCCCCTGTTTTGAGGTGGGTCTTTTGTAGACAGCATATGTAGGGGTCTTGTTTTTGTATCCATTCGGCCAGTCTCTGTCTTTTGGTTGGGGCATTCAACCCATTTACATTTAAGGTAATTATTGATAAGTATGATCCCGTTGCCATTTACTTTATTGATTTGGGTTCGAGTTTATACACCCTTTTTGTGTTTCCTGTCTAGAGAATGTCCTTTAGTATTTGTTCAAGAGCTGGTTTGGTGGTTCTGAATTCTCTCAACTTTTGCTTGTCTGTAAAGCTTTTTATTTCTCTTTCATATTTGAATGAGATTCTAGCTGGGCACAATAATCTGGGCTGTAGGTTATTTTCTTTCATCACTTTAAGTATGTCTTGCCATTCCCTCCCGGCTTGGAGAGTTTCTATTGAAAGATCAGCTGTTATCCTTATGGGAATTCCCTTGTGTGTTATTTGTTGTTTTTCCCTTGCTGCTTTTAATATTTGTTTTTTTGTTTGATCTTTGTTAATTTGATTAATATGTGTCTTCAGGTCTTTCGCCTTGGATTTATCCTGTTTGGGACTCTCTGGGTTTCTTAGACTTGAGTGATTATTTCCTTCCCCAGTAATTTCAGGAATACAATGTTAAATACAAAGTTAAAGAAAAGATGAAGTGTTAGAAAGAGAGAGGAAAAAAGAGTTGCAAAAGTTATTTTTAAAAAAGGTACAAAATTGATAACAAATACCAAAAATCCTAAAATTAAAAATCTAGAGCAGAGTTTGGAATTTCAAAAATACAATGTTAAAGAAAGGGGAAAAAGGCAAAAAAAAAGGTCACAAAAGTTATAAATATATATACATGAAGTTTATTTTTTTTAAAAGGGTTATTATTTATCTTTTAACAAAGTAATAGAAGGTTATAAAAGTGTAAATTAAAGGAATAGTAGAGGGTTTAAATTTTTTTTAATTAAAAAAAGAAAGATAGAATAATCATAAAAATAGTAAAAATATACATAGGACTTTCTCTGATATTGTTGTGGGTATTGTGGGTTCAGTTCATTTTTGGGTAGTAACTTGTTCCGGCTTATATTTCTCAAGATCTATGGGCCCCTTCCTATGAAGTTGGTACTAACCACGGGGTTTTAGTTTATTGCCTGTCGCTTCCATGGCGGTTCCCTCTGTTATAGTTTCTTCCATTTGCTGGTCTCTTCAGTGTCTGATTTCCGCCCTGATACAAAGGGGGCGGTGGTGGACACCTTTTTTTTTTTTTTTTTTTAGGCTCACTTGTTCAGTCGTGCTGTGGGGAGGGAAGGACGCTGCAAATAAATAACACTGGCTTGTGCTCGCAGTGCCTCAGCCACACTGGGCCTGCCCCCGTTCGTGGGCACATGTAGGCTCCCTGCCCACTCTGCTCAGGCTCTAGGTTTCCCAGCCACGGAACCATCCACGGACAGCCCTGGGCTGCTTGCCCCACCCAGGTCTAAGCTGCTCAAGTTCAGGCACTCAGGTAGTCCTCAGAGGCCCAGACTTGGTTGGGCCTGCGTTTTGTGCCCTTCACAGGTCCGAGCAGCGCAGGTGATGAGGTGTTTAGCAAGCGCAGCTCTACGACTTACCATCTCCCCGCCACTCAGTTTTCTGGGTGTACAACCGGCGCACATTCTCTGGCAGATGTTGACCGTCCAGAGCCCCAAGAAGTCTTAGTTACCAACGATGCCTGCTTACAGTTTTGTAGATAATGTCTCTCTGGGCCTGTGATTGCACCCTTCTGGCTCTGGCTGCCTGTCACCGGAGGGGGACGGTCTGCAGCCCTCTATCTCTGTACAGTCCTTCGTTCTGTGCATGGGTCTGGCAGTGTCTTAGGTTAGGGCTGGCTTTTCATGTGGTAGATATCCCACAGTCTGGTTGCTAGCCCAAATTATTTCGCTCAGGTAGCCCAAATTATTTGGGCCAGATCCTTACTCTAAGTGATGCAGCCCATGTGCCTCCCTGCCAAGCCCACCCTTGCTGCTTCTCTGCTGGGGGGATTACTGCAGGCATCCTAATCTCTGGCTTTTAATTGTTTATTTATTTCTCCTCCCTGTTATGTTGCCCTCTGTGCTTCCCAGGCTCGGCGTCTTGTGGAATTTACTCGGCTTTTAAATGTTCTTTTGATGAATTTGTGGAATAGAAAGTGTTCTTCCCGTCGTATTCCTCCGCCATCTTCGTCGATGCTTTTTAATATGTTCCCTAGGTTGGTTATAGCTTTTCTTCCAAAGAGTAAGCAGCTTTTAATTTCATGGCTGCAGTCACCATCTGCAGTCATTTTGGAAACCAAGACAATAAAGTCTGTCACTATTTTCATTGTTTCCCTATCTAGAATTACTAGAAGTTGCCAAGCCTACCCAGAGTGGGTGTCAGCAATGGCTCTGATTCTCTTTCTCAATGATTATCTGAGATTACTGCTAAGTCACTTCAGTCGTGTTCAACTCTGTGTGACCCCATAGACGGCAGCCCACCAGGTTCCCCTGTCCCTGGGATTGTCCAGGCAAGAACACTGGAGTGGGTTGCCATCTCCTTCTCCAAGGCATGAAAGTGAAAAGTGAAAGTGAAGTCGCTCAGTCATGTCTGACTCTTAGCGACCCCATGGACTGCAGCCTACCAGGCTTCTCCATCCATGGGATTTTCCAGGCAAGAGTACTGGAGTGGGGTGCCATTGCCTTCTCCCTTATCTGAGATTACTTACCCTTTAAAGAAAAAAAAAAAGAAGCAGAAAGTGTGTTCAGGCTGACGGGAAGGAGGAGTGGGGTGGGTTGTGGGTGGCAGGTCCTTCCCCTCCCAGTTTGGGAGGTTCTGCTAAGTCAAGGTGGAGCCGCACCAGGACAAGAGGACTGTAGAACAGGCTCCCTCTAGTGGCCACTTGAAGAATAGACTGAAGCCTGGCGAAAAGAGGATAGGCCAGTCAGGAGTTGACCCACCCCAGTACTCTTGCCTGGAAAATCCCATGGACAGAGGAGCCTGGTAGGCTCCAGTCCATGGGGTCGCCAAGAGTCAGAGACGACTGAGCGACTTCACTTTCACTTTTCACTTTCATGCATTGGAGAAGGAAATGGCAACCCACTCCAGTATTCTTGCCTGGAGAATCCCAGGGACAGAGGAGCCTGGTGGGCTGCCGTCTGTGGGATCCCACAGAGTCGGACACGACTGAAGCGACTTAGCAGTAGCAGCAGCAGAGACAGAGGATGGACTGATGACACAAAATGTATATTTGAAGGTAAGACAAGGCAAATTAAGCATAAAATTCTCTGTGTTTGTTTGGGCCTTGCTTCTCCCTCTTTTGTGAGCATCTGTGTTATACATTAACGAGATTCCTTCACAGGAAGGAATTCCTGGTGAACCATAAAAAGAAAGTTTTTTTTTCTTTCTTCTGACACTAGCGACATAACCTTTTTTTGGTTTGGCCACGTGGTCTATGGGATCTTAGATCCCTGACCAGAGATCAAACTCATGCCCTCTGCAGTGGGACTGCAGTGTCCTAACCACCAGACGGTGAAGCAAGTTGCACAATATAACTTCTTTAAAAAAAAAAAATGTGTGTGTGTATATGTGTATATATATATATATAACCCTATATATATATATATATATATATATATATATATATAAATTTATTTGGTTATGCTGAGTTTTTGTTCCGGCATGTGGGATCTATTTCCCTGACCAGGAATTTAACCTAGGCACCCCTATATTTGCAGCATAAAGTCCCAATCACTGGACCACCAGGGAAGTCCCCACAGTTACTTCTTAAACCTGAGTCCACAACCTTTCTGGCAACAGGGACAAGTTTGTTTGTTTGTTCGCTTTTAATTTTTTTGGCCATGTTGCACAGCATATGGGATCTTAGTTCTCCAGCCAGGGATTGAACCTGGGCCCCCTGCTTTGGGAGCACAGAGTCTTAGCCACTGGAATACCAGGGAAGTCCTCCAGGGACGTTTTGTGGAAAACTATTTTCCCATGGAATGCGGTACAGGGGATGGTTGCAGGATGATTCAAGTACATTATATTTATTGTGCACTTAATTCTATTATTATTACATCAGCTCCACCTCAGATCACCAAGCATTAGATCCTGGAGCCTGGGGACTCCTGTCTTGATTGATCAGCGTTGTTTCCCAACTCTGTAGGAGTCGTAGGGACTTGTTGCTTGCCTTGTACATGCTCTGACTGGGACCCTGTAGCCTTAGTGAAGTTTATGTAAAATGTCTGTATGTCACTTCGATGTACGGCCATTTGTCTCAAAAATGTATATGACTGTGCCTTCTACTTCTAACAGGTGCAAAAGTTCTCAGAGATTCTGAAAGCCTGTCTTCTGGGTTATAACCTTCAGTTTGACTTGAATTAAAGTTTCCACTGTCTTCTAGATTGTTAATTGAATTTTAGTTGCCAGGATTGAGGGTCCTGGCAGTGGAAGGGAGAAAAGTGGTTTGACCTTGGATCCAAATGAAAGAAGAGAACAGATAATGACCAGGCTGCTGCACTGGTCCCTTTCTTGTCAAATACAATCCTTTTGTTTTGTTTTCTTACTCTCCTTCATATTATATGGGGTGGTCACTCACTCCACCTGAGTTGGGAAATGGAGGTGGGGAGTTCCAAAGAATCTCCTCCTGTTGCCCTTCTTTTCTTTCTTTTTAAAGGCTGTTTATTTGGCTGACCAGGTCTTGGTCGTGTCACATGAGATCTTCAGTCTGCATTGAGGTGCATGGGATCTTTAGTTGCAGCATGAGAACTCTGGGTTAAAGCATGTGGGACCTGGGGGATCCCTTTCTTCCTACTCAGTACACAACCCTGCCAACAGCCAATTTTTAAACCAGGAGCCTTAGAACATTAAAACTCCAACTTCTCACTCAGTCCTCACATTCACTCTCTTAAGTGATGTACTTTGTCAATGGAAAATCATCAACGCTCTCTCTCTTCCCACTGAAATGATCTTAGTTTCAGCCCTTGCAACTTTGGTGGACTAGGAACCTCTCCTGTTGGGTCCAGGGGCAACCCTCTGACTCACAAGCCTCAGACTAGCACAGGAGGAAAGAATATTAACCTTGTTCTCTAGCTCGCTCACGATCCACAAGGCCTGGAAAATTAGCACGTGGTAGCAAAGGGGTTTCCCTGGTGGTACAATGGGTAGCACACCTGACAATGCTGGAGACACCAGTTTGCTCCCTGGTCCCTGAAGATCCCACATGCCATGGAGCAAGTGTGCTGCAGATGTTGGGGTCTGTGGAGCACAGGAGAAGCCACCACAATAAGCCAGGGCATCATAATAAAGGCCTAGCATAACCAAAAATAAATAAATGCAGTTAAAAAAAAAAAGTTTCCATTACACTCACTTAGAACAAAACCTGATCAGTACTCACTGAAGCAACACAGGTACTAAGATTGGAATGATATAGAGATGGTTAGCATGGCCCCTGAGTAAGGACTACAGGCATATTTATGAAATATTTGTATTACAAAAAGAAAACTTGATCAGAACATGAGACTAAGCTCTATACCTCCAATTAGTGTGCATGTTGTTACACTTCACTGCAGAAATATTAGTTTGTTTACCTACAGAAAACTGGAGCTGGATGAAAACTCCAAAGATCACATCAACAGGCACGTTTTATCCAATCATGTCTTTGAAAGCTGACTGGCCCAGGCCCCATAAAAGGGAGGAGCTTTGGGAGGGCAGACCAGATGAACCCAGTTCAGAGAGCAAGTCACCCGGCAAAGAGTCCTCAGCTGTCAGCCCAGCATCACCCAGCTTGAGGGTCAGTCTTCTGGAGGAGGTGAGTTTCCTGGACAAAGTGGAAACTTTAAACTTTGTACTCCAGCCAAAGCTCAGTGCATTCATATATGAGGGAAATTCATAGGTTCCAGCTTTCCCAAGCTTTCAGGTACAGACACTCAGTCATGTACAGCTCTTTGTGACCCCATGGACTGTAGCCAGGCTCTCCTGACCGTGGGATTCTCCAGGCAAGAATACTGAGGTGGGTTGCCATTTCCTCCTCCAGGGGATCTTCCTCACCCAGGGGTGGAACCTGCATTGCCTGAAGATCCTGCATTGGCCAGCAGATTCTTTACCACTGAGCCACACGGCAAGCCCACTTTTCCAAGCTTAGAGGATTTTTTTTTTTTTGACAACTTCTCTGGCCCCAGAGTGTTTAATGTCATGGACTGTGTTTAAAGACCTAGCCTGATTGGAGGCACTTCTTTCTTTCTTTTTCTTTCCTTCCCCACTCTGCACACTTTGGGGCCTGCAGGGTCTTACTTCCCGGAGCAGGGATTGATCCTCTGTCCCCTTCATTGCAAGGCAGATTCTTAACTGGACCACCAGAGAACTCCCAAATTCCAAGGTCTTAACCTCAATGCCCCACCGGGTCCCTGTGGGATTGAGTGCATGTCTTCAAGTGTGACCAGATGATCCATATGTGCCTGGGGTTGTCCTGCAAGAACTTGTGGGGAGGCCCAGATGGAGAGACCATGGGATCTACATAAAACTAATAAAAGGCCAGTGTACTTGGACACGGAGAACCGCCCAGAGCACCTAAGATGTGGGTCAGTGGGATGCATGCTCCAGCGAGGCCCTGTGCTGCTAGGAAGGATTTGATATTTTCCCTGAGGGAAAAGCATGGTAAAACGGGGTGTCCTTAGAGGATTAGCATTATATAGGGCCATCTGCCAGTATGTCATACATGTATTATATTAATACGTGTATTAAGAAATGCATTACATTTTCTCCTATGGGGTCCTTCTGGGTATATCCTTGCTTTTTTGTTGATGAGGTCAAGGCAGTTGATCTGATCAGACTGCTTGATGAGGTTGACAGCAAACGTGAAATATCATCAACTAGCAGAAAGCAGGGCTTCCCAGGTGGCATTTGTGGTAACGAATCTGTCTGCCAATGCAAGAGATGGAAGAGATTTGCTTTCTGGGTGGGGAAGATGCCCTAGAGGAGGAAAAGGCAACCCGTTCCAGTGTTCTCACCTGGAAATTCCCATGGACAGAGGAGCCTATAGGGCTACAGACTATAGGGTCAAAAAAAAGTTGGACACGAAACGACTTAGCACGCAGGTAGGCAACAGAAAACAATTTGTTTTCGGTGCACCTATCATACTCAGAGAAGGCAATGGCACCTCACTCCAGTACTATTGCCTGGAAAATCCCATGGACAGAAGAGCCTGGAAGGCTGCAGTCCATGGGGTCGCTGAGTGTCAGACACGACTGAGCGACTTCACTTTGACTTTTCACTTTCATGCCTTGGAGAAGGAAATGGCAACCCACTCCAGTGTTCTTGCCTGGACAATCCCAGGGACAACAGAGCCTGGTGGGCTGCCATCTCTGGGGTCGCACAGAGTCGGACACGACTCAAGCGACTTAGCTATAATTCTCCCACCAAGCCCTTTTGTTTTATGGTATAAAATTGAAAAAAATATTTATATATATGAATCCTTGAATTACTGACCATATAGAAAATTGAAAAGGACACAAAAATAGGCAAATTATATACAAGGTGGACTTAATCATTTTTTAGTGAGGTATAATTGATATATGATATTTTATTAGTTTCAAATGGGGAATTCCCTGGAAGTTCAGGGCTTAGGACTCCACGCTTTTACTTCCAAGGACCCAGCGGTGCAAAAAAAAAACAAAAAACAAAAACACACAAGCAAAACATCAAACAAACAAACTTTCAGATGTACAATATAATGATTTGATATTCATAATATTGTGAAATAATCACTAAAATCAGTTCAGTTCAGTTTCTCAGCTGTGTCCTACTCTGCAACCCATAGACTATAGGATGCCAGACTTCCCTGTCCATCATCAATTCCAAGAGTTTGCTCAAACTCATGTCCATCAAGTCAGTGATGCCATCCAACCATCTCATCCTCTGTTGTCCCCTTATCCTCCTGCCTTTAACCTTTCTCAGCATCAGGGTCTTTTCAATAAGTCAGTTCACATTAAGTGGCCAAAGTATTGAAGCTTCAGCTTCAGCATCAGTCCATCCAATGAATATTCAGAACTGATTTCCTTTAGGATTGATTGGTTGGATCTCCTTGCAGCCCAAGGGACTCTCCAAGAGTCCTCAACACCACAGTTCAAAAACATCAATTATTTGGCGCTCAGCTTTCTTCACGGTCCAACTCTCAAATCCATATGTGGCTACTGGAAAAACCATAGCCTTGACTAGACGGACCTTTGTTGGCAAAGTAATGTCTCTGCTTTTGAATATGCTATCTAGGTTGGTCATAGCTTTCCTTCCAAGGAGTAAGCGTCTTTTAATTTCATGGCTGCACTCACCATCTGCAGTGATTTTGGAGCTCAGAAAAATAAAGTCTGACACTGTTTCCACTGTTTCTCCATCTATTTCCCATGTAGTGGTGGGACCAGATGCCATGATCTTCGTTTTCTGAATGTTGAGCTTTAAGCCAACCTTTTCATTCTCCACTTTCACTTTCATCAAGAGGCTTTTGAGTTCCTCTTCACTTTCTGCCATAAGGGTGGTGTCATCTGCATATCTGAGGTTATTGATATTTCTCCCAGCAATCTTGATTCCAACTTGTGTTTCTTCGAGTCCAACATTTCTCATGATGTGCTCTGCATATAAGTTAAATAAACAGGGTGACAATATACAGCCTTGACGAACTCCTTTTGCTATTTGAAACCAGTCTGTTGTTCAATGTCCAGTTCTAACTTTTGCTTCCTGACCTGCATACAAATTTCTCAAGAGGCAGATCAGGTGATCTGGTATTCCCATCTCTTTCAGAATTTTCCACAGTTTATTGTGATCCACACTGTCAAAGGCCTTGGCATAGTCAATGAAGCAGAAATAGATGTTTTTCTGGAACTCTCTTGCTTTTTCCATGATCCAGCGGATGTTGGCAATTTGATCTCTGGTTCCTCTGCCTTTTCTAAAACCAGCTTGAACATCAGGAAGTTCACGGTTCACATATTGCTGAATCCTGGCTTGGAGAACTTTGAGCATTATTTTACTAGCATGTGAGATGAATGCAATTGTGGGGTAGTTTGAGCATTCTTTGGCATTTCCCTTCTTTGGGATTGGAATGGAAAATGACCTTTTCCAGATACCCCATGCCCAAGGTAAGAGAAACCCAAGTAAGACGGTAGGTGTTGCAAGAGGGCATCATGTGGGAAACACATTGAAATCATACTCACAGAAAACTAGTCAATCTGATCACACTAGGACCACAGCGTTTTCTAACTCAATGAAACTAAGCCATGCCCGTGGGGCAACCCAAGACGGGCGGGTCATGGCGGAGAGATCTGACAGAATATGGTCCACTGGAGAAGGGAATGGCAAACCACTTTAGTGTTCTTCCCCTGAGAACCCCATGAACATTATGAAAAGACAAAATGATAGGATACTGAAAGAGAAACTCTCCAGGTCAATAAGTGTCCAATATGCTACTAGAGATCAGTGAAGAAATAACTCCAGAAAGAATCAAGGGATGGATCCAAAGCAAAAAGAATACCCAGCTGTGGATGTGACTGGTGATAGAAGCAAGATCTGATGCTATAAAGAGCAATATTGCATAGGAACCTGGAATGTCAGGTCCATGAATCAAGGCAAATTGGAAGTGGTCAAACAAGAGATGGCAAGAGTGAATGTCGACATTTTAGGAATCAGCAAACTCAAATGGACTGGAATGGGTGAATTTAACTCAGAGGACCATTATATCTACTACTGTGGGCAGGAATCCCTCAGAAGAAATGGAGGGGGCATCATGGTCAACAAAAGAGTCCAAAATGCAGTACTTGGATACAATCTCAAAAGCGACAGAATGATCTCTGTTCATTTCCAAGGCAAACCATTTAATATCACAGTAATCCAAGGCTATGCACCAACCAGTAACGCTTAAGGAGCTGAAGTTGAACAGTTCTATGAAGACCTACAAGACCTTTTAGAAATAATACCCCCAAAAGATGTCCTTTTCATTATAGGGGACTGGAATGCAAAAGTAGGAAGTCAAGAAACACCTGGTGTAACAGGCAAATTTGGCCCTGGAATATGGAATGAAGCAGGGCAAAGACTAATAGAGTTTTGCCAAGAAAATGCACTGGTCATAGCAAATACCCTCTTCCAACAACACAAGAGAAGACCTTACACATGGACATCACCAGATGGTCAACACCGAAATCAGATCGATTATATTCTTTGCAGCCAAAGATGGAGAAGCTCTATACAATCAGCAAAAACAAGACCAGGGGCTGACTGTGGCTCAGACCATGAACTCCTTATTGCCAAATTCAGACTCAAATTGAAGAAAGTAGGGGAAACCACTAGACCATTCAGGTATGACTTAAATCAAATCCCTCGTGATTATACAGTGGAAATGAGAAATAGATTTAAGGGACTAGATCTTATAGATAGAGTGCCTGATGAACTATGGAATGAGGTTCATGACATTGTACAGGAGACAGGGATCAAGACCATTCTCATGGAAAAGAATTGCAAAAAAGCAAAATGGCTGTCTGGGGAGGCCTTACAAATAGCTGTGAAAAGAAGAGAAGTGAAAAGCAAAGGAGAAAAGGAAAGATATAAGCATCTGAATGCAGAATTTCAAAGAATAGCAAGAAGAGATAAGAAAGCCTTCTTCAGCGATCAATGCAAAGAAATAGAGGAAAACAACAGAATGAGAAAGACTAGGGATCTCTTCAAGAAAATCAGAGATACCAAAGGAACATTTCATGCAAAAATGGGCTCGATAAAGGACAGAAATGGTATGGACCTAACAGAAGCAGAAGATATTAAGAAGAGATGGAAAGAATACAAAGAAGAACTGTACAAAAAAGATTTTCACAACCCAGATAATCACGATGGTGTGATCACTGACCTGGAGCCAGACCTAGTGGACTAGGTCAGTGATCACACAAAGCTGGACCTCCACAAATCTAGTGAAGGTGATGGAATTCCAGTGGAACTATTCCAAATCCTGAAAGATGATGCTGTGAAAGTGCTGCACTCAATATGCCAGAAAATTTGGAAAACTCGGCAGTGGCCACACGACTGGAAAAGGTCAGTTTTCATTCCAACCCCACAGAAAGGCAATGCCAAAGAATACTCAAACTACAGCTCAATTGTACTCATCTCACATGCTAGTAAAGTAATGCTTAAAATTCTCCAAGCCAGGCTTCAGCAATACATGAACCGTGAAGTTCCAGATGTTCAAGCTGGTTTTAGAAAAGGCAGAGGAACCAGAGACCAAATTTCCAAATCCACTGGATCATCAAAAAAGCAAGAGAGTTTCTGAAAATGATCTATTTCTGCTTTATTGACTATGCCAAAGCCTTTGACTGTGTGGATCACAGTAAACTGTGGAAAATTCTTCAAGAGATGGGAATACCAGAACACCTGACTTGCCTCTTGAGAAATCTGTATGCAGGTCAGGAAGCAACAGTTAGAACTGGACGTGGAACAGCAGACTGGTTTCAAATAAGAAAAGGAGTACGTCAAGGCTATATATTGTCACTTTACTTATTTAACTTATATGCAGACTACATCATCAGAAATGCTGGGCTGGAAGAAGCACAAGCTGGAATCAAGATTACCAGGAGAAGTATCAATAACCTCAGATATGCAGATGACACCACCCTTATGGCAGAAAGTGAAGAAGAACTAAATAGGCTCTTGATGAAAGTGAAAGAGGAAAGTCAAAAATGTTGGCTTAAAGCTCAACATTCTGAAAATGAAGATCGTGGCATCTTGTCCCATCACTTCATTACAAATAGATGGGGAAATAGTGGAAACAGTGGCTGACTTTATTTTTCTGGGCTCCAAAATCACTGCAGATGGTGATTGCAGCCATGAAATTAAAAGATGTTTATTCCTTGGAAGAAAAATTATGACCAACCTAGATAGCGTATTCAAAAGCAGAGACATTGCTTTGCCAGCAAAGGTCCATTTAGTCAAGGCTATGGTTTTTCCTGTAGTCGTGTATGGATGTGAGAGCTGGATTGTAAATAAAGCGGAGCGCAGAAGAATGGATGCTTTTGAACTGTGGTGTTGGATAAGACTCTTGAGAGTCACTTGGACTTCAAGGAGATCCAACCAGTCCATTGTAAAGGAGATAAGCCCTGGGTGTGTGCATTAGAAGGACTGATGTTGAAGCTGAAACTCCAATACTTTGGCCACCTGATGCGAAGAGCTGACTCATCGGAAAAGACCCTGATGCTGGGAAAGATTGAGGGCAGGAGGAGAAGGGGACGACAGAGGTTGAGATAGTTGGATGGCATCACCGACTCAATGGACATGGTTTTGGGTGGACTCTGGGAGTTGGTGATAGACAGGGAGGCCTGGCGTGCTGCAGCTCATGGGGTCGCAGCGAGTCTGACATGACTGAGATAGTGTACTGAACGGAACTGAACTGATAGGTTTTGAGATGTCATGTTCTCATTGTCATTTGTTGCTAGAATTTTTTTTTATTTCCTTTTTTACTTCTTTAATAACCTGTTGGTTATTTAGAAATGTCTTGTTTAACGTGTGTTTGTGTTTCTTGCAGTTTTTTTCTTGTAATTAATATCTAGTCTTATAGCATTGTGGTTGAAGAAGATGCTTGATACGATTTCAATTTTCTTAAATTTACTGAGGTTTGATTTGTGACCCAAGATGTGGTCTATCCTGGAGACTGTTCCATGTGTACTTGAAAAGAAGGTGTATTCTGCATTTGGATGGAATGTCCTGAAGATATCAGTGAGAGCCATCTCATCTAATGTATCACTTAAGACTTGTGTTTCCTTATTAAGTTTCTGTTTTCATGATCTATCCATCTGTGTGAGTGGGGTGTTGAACTCTCCTGCTATTTTTGTGTTACTGTTAGTTTCTCCTTTTATGCCTGTTAGTGTTTTTCTTATGTACTGAGGTGCTCCTGTGTTGGGTGCATAGATACTTACACTTATTATGTCTTTCTCTTGGATTGATCCCTTGATCATGATGGAGTATTCTTTCTTATCTCTTGTAATCTTTATTTTACGGTCTATGTTGTCTGATATTAGGATTGCTATTCCAGCTTTATTTTGCTCCCCATTTGCATGGAATATATTTTTCCATCCTCTCACTTTCAGTCTGCATGTGTCTTGAGGTCTGAAGTGGGTTTCTTGTAGACAGCATATATATGGGTCTTTTTTGTATCCATTTAGCCAGTCTGTGTCTTTTGGTTGGAGCATATAATCCATTTACATTTAAAGTAATTATTGAGGTGGCAGAGGAATAGGACAGGGAGAACACTTTCTCCTCCACAAATTCATCAAAAGAACATTTAAACGCCGAGTAAATTCCACAAAACAACTTCTGAATGCCAGCAGAGGACATCAGGCACCCAGAAAAGCAACCTCTTGCCTTCTAAAGGAGGTAGGAAAAAATATAAAAGACCAAAAAAAAAAAAAAAAGAGAGAGAGAGAGACAAGAGAGGGAGGGACAGACCTCTGTCCGGGGAAGGGAGTCTTAAAAATAGAGAAGTTTCCAAACACCAGGAAACATTCTCACTCCCAAGTCTGTGCCGAGCCTGGGAAGCACAGAGGGCAACGTAACAGGGAAGAAAAATAAATAACCAATTAAAACCCACAGGTTATGAGCCCTAAGATAACTTCCCCAGCACAGAAGGAGCGCAGATGCCTGCATCCGCCCTTAGCAAGTGGGGACTGGGCACACGAAAAGCCAGCCCTAACCTAAGACACCACCAGGCCTGCGCACAGAGCAAAGGACTGTAAAGAGATAGCCGGCTGCAGACCGTTCCCCTCCAGTGACAGGCAGCCAGAGCCGGAGGGCAGGCAATCGCAGCCCCAGAGAGACATTATCTACAAAACTGCAAGCAGGCATGTTTGCTAACTAAGACTTCTTGGGGCTCTGGTGGATCAACATCGGCCTGAGAATGTGCGCCAGTGGTACACCTAGAAAACCGACTGGCAGGGAGGCGATAAGTCACAGAACCTGCTCTTGCTAAACACCTCATCACCTGCGCTGCTGGAACCTGCGAAGGACACAAAACGCAGGCCCAACCAAGTCTGGGCCTCTGAGGACTACCCAAGTGCCTGAACTTGAGCGGCTTAGACCTGGGAGGGGCAAGCAGCCCAGGGCTGGCCGCGGATGGTTCCCGGGGGGGGGGGGGGGGGGGGGGGGTGGGGTGGGGGTGGGGGTGGAAACCTAGAGCCTGAGCAGAGTGGGCAGGGAGGCTACACGTGCCGTGAGCGGGGGCAGGCCCAGTGTGGGTGAGGCATTGTGAGCACACGCCAGTGTTATTTATTTTGCAGCGTCCCTCCCTCCCCACAGCTCGACTGAACAAGTGAGCCTAAAGAAAAGGGTGTCCACAACCACCCCCTTTTATCAGGGTGGAAATCAGAAACTGAAGAGACCAGCAAACAGAAGAAGCTATAACAGAGGGAACTGCCATGGAAGTGAGAGTCATTAAACTAAAACCTCGTGGTTAGCACCAACTACATAGGAAGGTGCCTATAGATCTTGAGAAATGTAAGCCGGAACAAGGAACTAGATGAAAATGAACTGAATCCACAATACCCACAACAATATCAGAGAAAGTCCTATATATATTTTTCTATTTTTATGATCATTCCTTCTTTCTATTTTTTTTAATTAAAAATTTTTTTAAAATCCTCGGTTCAGATCAGAGATCAGATCAGATCAGTCGCTCAGTCGTGTCCGACTCTTTGCGACCCCATGAACTGCAGCATGCCAGGCCTCCCTGTCCATCACCAACTCCCGGAGGTCACTCAGACTCACATCCATCGAGTCAGTGATGCCATCCAGCCATCTCATCCTCTGTCGTCCCCTTCTCCTCCTGCCCCCAATCCCTCCCAGCATCAGAGTCTTCTCCAATGAGTCAACTCTTCGCATGAGGTGGCCAAAATACTGGAGTTTCAGCTTTAGCATCATTCCTTCCAAAGAAATCCCAGGGTTGATCTCCTTCAGAATGGACTGGGTGGATCTCCTTGCAGTCCAAGGGACTCTCAAGAGTCTTCTCCAACACCACAGTTCAAAAGCATCAATTCTTCAGCGATCAGCCTTCTTCACAGTCCAGCTCGCACATCCATACATGACCACAGGAAAGACCATAGCCTTGACTAGGCGAACCTTTGTTGGCAAAGTGATGTCTCTGCTTTTGAATATGCTATCTAGGTTGGTCATAACTTTCCTTCCAAGGAGTAAGCGTCTTTTAATTTCATGGCTGCAGTCACCATCTGCAGTGATTTTGGAGCCCAGAAAAACAAAGTCTGACACTGTTTCTCCATCTATTTCCCATGTAGTGATGGGACAAGATGCCATGATCTTCGTTTTCTGAATGTTGAGCTTTAAGCCAACCTTTTCACTCTCCACTTTCAATTTCATCAAGAGGCTTTTTAGTTCCTTTTCACTTTCTGCCATAAGGGTGGTATCATCTGCATATCTGAGGTTATAGATATTTCTCCCAGCAATCTTGATTCCAACTTGTGTTTCTTCCAGTCCAGCATTTCTCATGATGTACTCTGCATAGAAGTTAAATAAACATGGTGACAATATACAGCCTTGACGTACTCCTTTTCCTATTTGAAACCAGTCTGTTGTTCCATGACCAGTTCTAACTGTTGCTTCCTGACCTGCATACAGATTTCTCAAAAGGCAGATCAGGTGGTCTGGTATTCCCATCTCTTTCAGAATTTTCCACAGTTTCTTTTGATCTACACAGTCAAAGGCTTTGGCATAGTCAATAAAACAGAAATAGATGTTTTTCTGGAACTCTCTTGCTTTTTCCATGATCCAGCGGATGTTGGCAATTTGATCTCTGGTTCCTCTGCCTTTTCTAAAACCAGCTTGCACATCAGGAAGTTCACGGTTCACATATTGCTGAAGCCCGGTTTTGAGAATTTTGAGCATTACTTTACTAGCGTGTGAGATGAGTGCAATTGTGCGGTAGTTTGAGCATTCTTTGGCATTGCCTTTCTTTGGGATTGGAATGAAAACTGACCTTTTCCAATCATGTGGCCACTGCTGAGTTTTCCAAATTTGCTGGCATATTGAGTGCAGCACTTTCACAGCATCATCTTTCAGGATTTGGAATAGCTCCACTGGAATTCCATCACCTCCACTAGCTTTGTTCGTAGTGATGCTTTCTAAGGCCCGCTTGACTTCACATTCCAGGATGTCTGGCTCTAGGTCAGTGATCACACCATCATGATTATCTGGGTCGTGAAGCTCTTTTTCGTACAGTTCTTCTGTGTATTCTTGCCACCTCTTCTTAATATCTTCTGCTTCTGTTAGGTCCATACCATTTCTGTCCTTTATCGAGCTCCTTTTTGCATGAAATGTTCCTTTGGTATCTCTGATTTGCTTGAATAGATTCCTAGTCTTTCCCATTCTGTTGTTTTCCTCTATTTCTTTGCATTGATCGTTGAAGAAGGCTTTCTTATCTCTTCTTGATATTCTTTGGAACTCTGCATTCAGATGTTTATATCTTTCCTTTTCTCCTTTGCTTTTCGCTTCTCTTCTTTTCACAGCTGTTTGCAAGGCCTCCCCAAACAGCCATTTTGCTTTTTTGCATTTCTTTTCCATGGAGATGGTCTTGATCCCTGTCTCCTGTACAATGTCACGAACCTCATTCCATAGTTCATCAGGCACTCTATCTATCAGATCTAGGTCCTTAAATCTATTTCTCACTTCCACTGTATAATCATAAGGGATTTGATTTAGGTCATACCTGAATGGTCTAGTAGTTTTCCCTACTTTCTTCAATTTCAGTCTGAATTTGGCAATAAGGAGTTCATGGTCTGAGCCACAATCAGCTGCTGCTCTTGTTTTTGCTGACTGTATAGAGCTTCTCCATCTTTGGCTGCAAAGAATATACTTGATCTGATTTCGGTGTTGACCATCTGGTGATGTCCAAATCCTCTATTACTCCTTTAATTTTCACTTTTATAACCTGCTATTAGTTTGTAAAAAAAAAAAAAAAAAAAAAGTAAATAAAAGACCCTTTAAAAAAATAAAAAAGTTCATATATATTTTTTTATAACTTTTGTGACCCTTTTTTTTTCTTTTTTTCTTTTCTTTAACATTGTATTTGTGAAATTCCAAACTCTGCTCTAGATTTTTAATTTTTGGTATTTGTTATCAATTTTTTACCTATATTTTTAATAAGTTTTCTGACTCCCCCCACCCTTCTACTCTTCATCTTTTTTTTAACATTGTATTCCTAAAATTCCAAACTGTACTCCAGATCTTTAATTTATGCTTTCTGGTATTTGTTATCAATTTGTACCTATATCATCTTTATAATTTTTGTGACTTTGTTTGTTTTTGTTTTCTTTTTTTCTTCTTTCTTTTTCTTCTTCTTTTGTTTACTATTGTATTTTTGAAATTCCAAACTCTACTGTAGATTTTTAAATTTTGCGTTATGGTATTTGTTTTCAATTTTGTACCTATATTTTCTTTATAACTTTTGCGATTCTTTTTTTTTTTTTCCTTTTCTTTTTCTCTGTTTCTTTTCCTTCTTCTTTTCTTTAACATTGTATTTTTGAAACTCCAAACTCTACACTAGATTTTTAATTTTTGCTTTTATGTATTTGTTACCAATTTTGTACCTTTAAGAACCCAATCTTCAGTACCCACTTTTTACTAGGGAGCTAGATTACTGGCTTGACTGCTCTCTCCACCTCCGGACTCTCCTTTTTTTCCACCACGTCGCCTGCATCTCCTGCCTAACCCCTCTCTACTCTACCCAACTCTGTGAATTTCTGTGTGTTCCAAACGATGGAAAACACTTAGGGAACTGATTACTGACTGGCTCTGTCTCTCTCCTTTTCATTCCCTCCTTCTATCCTCCTGACCACCTCTGTCTCCTTCCTCCCTCTTCTCTTCTCTGTATAACTTGGTGAACAACTCTGAGCAGTCCAGTTGTGGAGTGCACATAAGGAAGGGATTACTGGTTAGCCTGCTGTCTCCTCTACTGATTCCACCACATTGCATTAGGGTCACCTCTAACTCCCTCCTCCCTCTTCTCTTTCCCATGTAACTCTGTGAACCTCACTGGGTGGCCCTCACGGTGGAGAAACTTTTCATCTTTAACCTAGATGTTTTATCAAAGGTACTGTATAGAAGGAGAAGTTTTGAGACTACTGTAAAAATAAGACTGATAACTAGAAGCAGGAGGCTTAAGTCCAAACCCTGACTCCAGGGAACACTAATTGACAGGAGCTAAACAAATGCCTCCATACCTACAACCATACCTACCTCCATACGTTAAAACATTCAAATCATAGGAGTCCCAGAGGAAGAAGACAAAAAGAAAGACCATGAGAAAATACTAGAGGAGATAATAGTTGAAAACTTCCCTAAAATGGGGAAGGAAATAATCACTCAAGTCCAAGAAACCCAGAGAGTCCCAAACAGGATAAACCCAAGGTGAAATACCCCAAGACACATATTAATCAAATTAACAAAGATCAAACACAAAGAACAAATACTAAAAGCTGCAAGGGAAAAACAACAAATAACACACAAGGGAATTCCCATAAGGATAACAGGTGACCTTTCAATAGAAACTCTCCAAGCTAGGAGGGAATGGAAAGACATACTTAAAGTGATGAAAGAAAATAACCTACAGCCCAGATTACTGTACCCAGCAAAGATCTCATTCAAATATGAAGGAGAAATCAAAAGCTTTACAGACAAGCAAAAGCTGAGAGAATTCAGCACCACCAAACCAGCTCTCCAACAAATACTAAAGGACATTCTCTAGACAGAAAACAAAAAAAGGGTGTATAAATTTGAACCCAAAACAATAAAGTAAATGGCAATGGGATCATACTTATAAATAACTACCTTAAATGTAAATGGGTTGAATGCCCCAACCAAAAAACAGAGACTGGCCGAATGGATACAAAAACAAAACCCCTACATATGTTGTCTACAAAAGACCCACCTCAAAACAAGGGACACATACAGACTGAAAGTGAAGGGCTAGAAAAAGATTTTTCATGAAAATAGAAACCAAAATAAAGCAGGAGTAGCAGTACTCATATCAGATAAAATAGACTTTAAAACAAAGGCTGTGAAAAGAGACAAAGAATGTCACTACATAGTGCTCAACGGATCAATCCAAGAAGAAGATATAACAATTATAATATATATATGCACCCAACATAGAAGCACCAAAATATGTAAGACAAATAATAACAAGTATGAAAGGAGAAATCAACAATAACACAATAATACTGGGAGACTTTAATACCCCACTCACACCAATGGATAAATCAACTAAACAGAAATTTAACAAGGAAACACAAAGTTTAAATGATACAATAGACCAGTTAGACCTAATTAATATCTATAGGACATTTCATCCCAAAACAATGAATTTCACCTTTTTCTCAAGCGCACACGGAACCTTCTCCAGGATAGATCACATCCTGGGCCATAAATCTAGCCTTGGTAAATTCAGAAAAATTGAAATCATTCCAAGCATCTTTTCTGACCACAATGCAGTAAGATTAGATCTCAATAACAGGATAAAAACTGTTAAAAATTCCAACATCTGGAGGATGAACAACACGCTGCTGAATAACCAATAAATCAGAGAAGAAATCAAAAAAGAAATCAAAATTTGCATAGAAACGAATGAAAATGAAAACACAACAACCCAAAACTTGTGGGATACAGTAAAAGCAGTCCTAAGGGGAAAGTTCATAGCAATACAGGCACACCTCAAGAAACAAGAAAAAAGTCAAATAAATAACCTAACCCTACACCTAAAGCAACTAGAAAAGAAAGAAATGAAGAACCCCAAGGTTAGTAGAAGGAAAGAAATCTTAAAAATTAGGGTAGAAATAAATGCAAAAGAAACAAAAGAGACTATAGCATAAATCAACAAAGCCAAAAGCTGGTTCTTTGAAAGGGTAAATAAAACTGACAAACCATTAGCCAGACTCAACAAGAAACAAAGGGAGAAAAATCAAATCAATAAAATTAGAAATGATAATGGAGAGATCACAACAGACAACACAGAAAGACTAAGGATCTTAAGAGATTACTATCAGAAATTATATGACAATAAAATGGACAACGTGGAAGAAATGGACAAATTCTTAGAAAAGTACAACTTTCCAAAACTGGATCAGGAAGAAATAGAAAATCTTAACAGGCCCATCACAAGCACGGAAATTGAAACTGTAATCACAAATCTTCCAGCAAACAAAAGCCCAGGTCCAGATGGCTTTACAGCTGAATTCTACCAAAAATTTAGAGAAGAGCTAACACCTATCCTACTCAAACTGTTCCAAAAAATTGCGGAGGAAGGTAAACTTCCAAACTCGTTCTATGAGGCCACCATCACTCTAATACCAAATTCTGAAAAAGATGCCACAAAAAAAGAAAACTACAGGCCAATATCAGTGATGAACATAAATGCAAAAATCCTTAACAAAATTCTAGAAATCATAATCCAACAAGACATTAAAAAGATCATACCCCATGACCAAGTGGGCTTTATCCCAGGGATGCAAGGATTCTTCAATATTCGCAAATCAATCAAGGTAATACACCACATAACAAATTGAAAAATAAAAACCATATGATTATCTCAATAGATGCAGAGAAAGCCTTTGACAAAGTTCAACATCCATTTATGATAAAAACTCTCCAGAAAACAGGAATAGAAGGAACATACCTCAACATAACAAAAGCTATGTATGAAAAACCCACAGCAAACATTATCCTCAATGGTGAAAAATTGAAAGCATTTCCTCTAAAGACAGGAACAAGACAAGGGTGCCCACTTTCACCATTACTATTCAACATAGTTTTGGAAGTTTTGGCCACAGCAATCAGAGCAGAAAAAGAAATAAAAGGAATCCAAATTGGAAAAGAAGATTAAAACTCTCACTGTTTGCAGATGACACGATCCTCTACGTAGAAAACCCTAAAGACTCCACCAGAAAATTACTAGAACTAATCAATGAATATAGTAAAGTTGCAGGATATAAAATCAACACACAGAAATCCCTTGCATTCCTGTACACTAATAATGAGAAAATAGAAAAAGAAATTAAGTAAACAATTCCATTCACCATTGCAATGAAAAGAATAAAACACTTAGGGATATATCTACCTAAAGAAACTAAAGACCTATATGTAGAAAACTATAAAACACTGGTGAAAGAAATCAAAGAGGGCAGTAATAGATGGAGAAATATACCATGTTCGTGGATTGGCAGAATCAATATAGTGAAAATGAGTATACTACCCAAAGCAATTTATAGATTCAATGCAATTCCCATCAAGGAACCAACAGTATTCTTTACAGAGCTAGAAAAAATAATTTCTCAATTTGTATGGAAATACAAAAAAAACCTCAAATAGCCAAAACTATCTTGAGAAAGGAGAATGGAACTGGACGAATCAACCTGCCCGACTTCAGGCTCTACTACAAAGCCACAGTCAGCAAGACAGTATGGTACTGGCACAAAGACAGAAATTTAGATCAATGGAACAAAATAGAAAGGCCAGAGATAAATCCACGCACATATGGACACCTTATCTTTGACAAAGGAGGCGAGAATATACCATGGATTAAAGACTATCTCTTTAACAAGTGGTGCTGGGAAAACTGGTCAAACACTTGTAAAAGAATGAAACTAGAGCACTTTCTAACACCATACACAAAAATAAACTCAAAATGGATGAAAGATCTAAATGTAAGACCAGAAACCATAAAACTCCTAAAGGAAAACATGGGCAAAACACTCTCTGACATACCTCACAGCTAGACCTCTATGACCCACCTCCCAGAATACTGGAAATAAAATAAAAAATAAACACATGGGACCTAATTAAACTTAAAAGCCTCTGCACAACAAAGGAAACTATAAGCAAGGTGAAAAGACAGCCTTCAGAATGGGAGAAAATAATAGCAAATGAAGCAACAGACAAACAACTAATCTCAAAAATATTCAAGCAACTCCTACTGCTCAATTCCAGAAAAATAAATGACCCAATCAAAAAATGGGCCAAAGAACTCAATAGACATTTCTCCAAAGAAGACATATAGATGGCTAACAAACACATGAAAAGATGCTCAACATCACTCATTATCAGAGAAATGCAAATCAAAACCACTATGAGGTACCATTTCACGCCATTCAGAATGGCTGCGATCCAAAAGCCTACAAGCAATAAATGTTGGAGAGGGTGTAGAAAAGTGAACCCTCTTACACTGTTGGTGGGAATGCAAACTAGTGCAGCCACTATGGAGAACAGTATGGAGATTCCTCAAAAAACTGGGAATAGAACTGCCTTATGATCGAGCAATCCCACTGCTGGGCATACACACTGAGAAAAACAGAACTGAAAGAGACACGTGTACCCCAATGTTCATTGCAGCATTGTTTACAATAGCCAGTACTTGGAGGCAACCTAGATGTCCATCAGCAGATGAATGGATAAGAAAGCTGTGGTACATATACACAATGGAGTATTACTCAGCCATTAAAAAGAATACATTTGAAACAGTTCTAATGAGGTGGATGGAACTGGAACCTATTATACAGAGTGAAGTAAGCCAGAAAGAAAAACACCAGTACAGTATACTAACGCATATATATGGAATTTAGAAAGAGGGTAACAATAACCCTGTATACGAGACAGCAAAAGAGACACTGATGTATAGAACAGTCTTTTGGACTCTGGGAGAGGGAGAGGGTAGGATGATTTGGGAGAATGGCATTGAAATATGTATAATATCATATTTGAAAAGAGTCACCAGTCCAGGTTCGATACCCGATACTGGATGCCTGGGGCTGGTGCATTGGGATGACCCAGAGGGATGGTATGGGGAGGGAGAAGGGAGGAGGGTTCAGGATGGGGAACACGTGTATACCTGTGGCGGATTCATTTTGATGTATTGCAAAACCAATACAATATTGTAAAGTTAAATACAATAAAATTTTAAAAAATAAAGTAATTATTGATATATATATTCCTATTGATATTTTGACATATATGTTCCACGCGTGTGCAGCTGGCAACGGACTTGGAAGAGAAGAAGTGGTTTTCCCTACGTTCTTCAATTTCAGTCTGAATCTGACAATAAGGAGCTCATGATCTGAGCCACCGTCAGCTCCCAATCTTGTTTTCACTGACTGTATAGAGCTTCTCCATCTTTGCCTGCAAAGAAAGACTATAATCAATCTGATTTTGGTATTGACCATAATTCAATTCTCACTAAGTAATTCAGTGACTAATTCAGTTCTCACTAAAAATTATGTTACTGAATAAAATGCCAATGAAAGTTGAATGCTAGGACTTCCCTGGTGGTCCAGAGGTTAAGAATCTTCCTGCCGATGCAGGGGACACAGGTTCGATCCCCAGTCCAGGAACATCCCACACATGATGGGGCAACTAAGCCTGTGAGCCACAGTGACTGAGCCCACGCTCCATAGTGAGAAGCTTGCGAACTGCAGCTGGACAGTAGCCTCCACTCTCCTCAACCAGAGAAAGCCCACGCTCAGCCACGAAAATCCACCAGAGCAAAAAATAAAAATATAAACTATTAAAAAAGAAAATTGAATACTAATATCAAAATAACACAAATTTCGTACAAAAAAAAAATTAGTTTCACAAAGTGAACTTGCCTTACATAAAGTAGGGTAATAACTACACGTTGCCACTGACAGTAGAAAAAAGCAGAACAGAGCAAGGAGCTTGCAAGTTATCTATGTTTGCAGGTATTTATATGGTGAGTCTATATAGAAGTTTATATTTGATAAAAATTCATGAATTACATTAGAGCAATTACTGATTTAATATATGGTATTCGATATAATTAGGACATTAGAGCTATTTTCTAACTTTAATGTCTGAGAAAAAATAAATACTAGATCTGCAGACAAGGAATTGTTAATATCTTAGGTAAAAATATTGCAATATATCCTCATAATGTTGCCTGGGCAAAGTATTACTATGCATGTACTAAACTTTAGGATTTAAAACATTTTTTGCACATTTGTATTTCTAAAAATTATAACTTTTTTCACTTTTATATTATCCTGTGCCGAAAGATTCCTAAAACAAAGAATATAAGGCTCTATGAAACTATTTAATGCCCATGGCCTCTGGTGCCCAGGTGCAGGAGTCCCCAGCATTGCCCAGGGCCTTCAGGGGCTGCTCCCCGGCCTGACCTTGGCCTGAGACACTTCTGGGCCCAGGGGGTGGGTGGGGGACGTCCTGCTGGGGCACCTATGCGGTGGGGTGGTGCTCAGGAAACCAGGCCGCCCTCACGGGGCTCCCCTGGGGCAGCGCCTGATGCAGCAGCCCTGGGAGCAGCCAAAGTACACGGCCCTGCTTCTGCAGAAGCAGCAGGCCTGTCCTCCCACTCTCGCTGGCCAGAAGCTGCCAACCATCTTCATCCCAGGTTGATTTCCAATAAGGAAGAATCACCAAAATCATATAGGAATAATTTATCACTCATTAATGAAACAGCAATAACTTATTTATAAAAGTTCAATGAAAATATATTTAAATATATAGAACACCACGAGGTGATTATAACCTCAGTGCTTTTGGGGGAACTAGATAAGAATAAGCAATTTCTAGAAATCACACATTACAAAATATGATTTTCTCATAAACACCACAAAAGGCCAAATTATATTGAAAAGGGCACGGAATGATTCATATATATACATATGAATGCTGAAATTTCATTTTGGGGCCAAGTCCTCTAATAAAGAATTACATTATCTCTCTTTTCTATCAATATCCTAATCAACTATAGTTTAAAACTTTAGAGTTTGTAGAAAAAAATATAAAAAGGCTCGGACGTCCCTGTCGGTCCACTGACTATTCCATGTGCTATGCAGTGCAACAAAAAATAAAAAATTAAAAAAAACCTCTTCACCTGGCTGTCTCTATTGTAAATTTTAAAACTTCATACTCTCCTGCTGCCTGAACGTCCTCACAGACAGGGTGTAAGCGTCCCACCAGGATGGCCAGGTGCAGCAGTGTGAGGCTGGCTCTGCCCCCAGTTGCTGTCTTCGCCTCCCCTCACTGTGACCACTGGGCACTCAGAGTTGCCGGTGAGATCCCCCTTCACCCTTTGCTCTGTGCTCTCGCAGAACCTCAGGAAAGGCACTGGCCCTCAGATCCACCCACCCCTTCTCTCTCTCTCCTGCCCACCTACTTCACTGAGCCCACTGCCTGGCTGAGCTCTCCGCTTGTGGCGTCCTTATGTGACTGTCCCTGTGACTATAGAAAACTTCGTTTCCCTGGGCCTCTCCTTTGTTCCCTCCTGTAGCTGCTCCTGACAGAGCATATAAAAGGATACATGTCAAACACAAATTTAAGTCTTTTTGAAAATTATTTAGTGTGCTGAACACATAAAATTATATCTATTTTTCTAATCTTGTATCCAAAATGACTGTGCAGTTTAAGTTCAGTTCAGTTACTCAGTCGTGTCTGACTCTTTGTGACCACATGAATTGCAGCATGCCAAGCCTCCCTGTCCATCACCAACTCCTGGAGTTTACTCAAACTCATGTCCATTGAGTCGGTGATGCCATCCAGCCATCTCATACTCTGTCGTCTCCTTCTCCTCCTGCACCCAATCCCTCCCAGCATCAGGGTGTTTTCCAATGACTCAACACTTCTCATGAGGTGGCCAAAGTACTGGAGTTTCAGCTTTAGCATCAGTCCTTCCAATGAACACCCAAGACTGACCTCCTTCAGAATGGACTGGTTGGATCTCCTTGCAGTCCAAGGGACTCTCAAGACTCTTCTCCAACACCACAATTCAAAATCATCAATTCTTCAGCGCTCAGCTTTCTTCGCAGTCCAAATCTCATATCCATACATGACCACTGGAAAAACCATAGCCTTGACTAGACAGACCTTTGTTGGCAAAGTAATGTCTCTGCTTTTTAATATGCAATCTAGGTTTATCATAACTTTCCTTCCAAGGAGTAAGTGTCTTTTAATTTCTTGGCTGCAATCACCATCTGCAGTGATTTTGGAGCCCCCCAAAATAAAGTCTGACACTCTTTCCACTGTTTCTCCATCTATTTGCCATGAAGTGATGGGACCAGATGCCATAATCTTAGTTTTCCAGATTAGGTAAATCAAATGCTGTGTAAAATATATTTCAATCAAATTTCAATAACTGAAATAATGAGAACAATTTGTATTAAGGTAGGAGGACATGCCTCGGTAAACAAACAATAACAGTTTTGAAGAAAAAATCTGGTGGGTTGAGGTGTGAGTAGGAGACTTAGATATCTCATTACTGAAGTCCATTCATATTCCTTGGACACTGATTAGTATGTTTAAGTATAAGAGACTCAGAAGTTGAATTCACTCTGCCATACATAAGCAACTGTGACTTAAGAGAAATCTTAGTGACTGAGTATAAATTCGCCAGAACTATACTCACTGAGGGAAGCAAGCTTACCTATATGAGGTGAGAAGGTGGACAGGGGCAGGGTAGGGGGTGTCAGAGTGAAAGTTATCCATGAATTGACTTGTAAAAGTTTGCACAATCAAATGTATAGTTCTACAATTAAAATTTTATCATTTGTGAAGCCCTTGAGATTGAAAGGAGAAAATTGGGCATAATGGAATAACTATATGGAATTGCCTTGGGACTATGTTAGGAAGAGACATCAGAAGTTAATTTAAAAGCAAAACAGGTAAGAAGACACGGTAGACAGATTGATAAAAATTTGTTTAACTAGAAAGCCAGGATGCTATGCATATGGAAATTTCTGTGGTTACTACTCACTCCAGCTCTTAAAGAACTCAGCAATACCTTACAATAAAGGATCATGATACTTCCCTGATCATAGGGTTTTGGGTAACAAAGGGAGGCACCAAATTAAGTGCCTCCTATTCTCAGAGAGAAGCACATGGACCTGGCTATCAATGAAGTTCTACAATCAGAATTTTATTTTACTGTTTTTATTCTTATCCTTTTACACTGATCGTCATACATCGTAGACAGAGCAATAAACTCTTCACAGAATGTAAACAGCAAGATATTTTAATATCCGGTTATGTTTGGGGAAGCACACTGACCAAAATCCCCCACCCTGGCCAGGCATCATAGTAACCATTTGCAGGAATTCTTTTATGACAGGAGGTCCTGGTAAGGAACATGGAACTAATAAGCCATCACCAACTGGAAGAGTTCTGGAAAGGTGAAAATAAGATACCACATGTCCAACTCCGTTCCAGAGTCCTTCTTGCTGACATCCATCTTGGCTGAACAAGGTGCACACCACCAGGAAGGACTCTGAGTTAGATAGATTGGCTAAAGACCGATCAGATCAGATCAGTCGCTCAGACAACCCGGAAACTAATCCCACACCCTGAAACCCGAGACTGTGAGCCATGTAACAGAGTTGTTCTCCTGGGTTCCCTTACCCTACTGCTCTCCACTCGGGCACCCTTTCCCAATAAAATCTCTTGCTTTGCCAGCATATGTGTCTCCTGGGACAATTCATCTCTGAGTATTAGACAAGAGCCCAGTTTCAGGTCCTGGAAGGGATCCCCCTTCCTGGAACAGGCATATCACATGTCAGGGTAATATTACTATCCTAAGATGGTGAACGCTTTCATTCATCTTTTTTGTCCAAACCCCACAATCATTAGAGATAATTTCTTTTAAGATAAAGACTTCATTTCCTTACATGAAGAATGATAAAGCTTTCAGTTCTCTAAACAGGGATAAATGTGAGCACTCTAGCTGATGAGAGAACTCTATTATAAAGACCCCCCCTTTACGACACAGGTTAACAAGAAAACACAACAAAACCAACTGAGCATTCCATCCTCTCAGTCAGACCTCAGGTCATTCACTTCTCAGAGCGGGAGATCAGCATTGTTATCTAGTTGCTGGGCACTTGCCTGCTGAGTGAAGTCTTTAGGGAATGGTGAGAGCCTTGGCATCTTTAGTCAAAGAAACATGAAGGAAGGTTTCATAGAAACTGAAAATGTGAGGAAAGGGGAGAGACATCAGGCAGCAGAGGAGTGGGCAGAGGAGGAATGCGTCAAATGTGTGCAGGAAGCACAACTCCTCACTGGACACAGAGGTCTATGTGTGTTCCAACCCCAGGAAACATGAGAGAGAGCTGATTTATATTGGTGTTTTAAACTGAATTTTCTGTGGTATAGTTATCCTGTGAATCTGACCCTTGACTATAAAAGAGACTCTTACCAAATAACATTCTCAATCAGGACTGTGTGTTCCCAGACAACATCTGTGCACACGTGGAAAGGGCATCTGAACCCAACCAAGATAAAGGTTTGAAATACCGTGATGTCATCTCCTTACAGGGAAGTGATTGTCCTGCCACCTATCATTTCAGTGAGAATACTTTCAGAGGGAGTTGAAATTATCTTTCAAAAATAGTTTCAGGTTGTACAATTCATTGAAATCAATTATTATTGATTATAGAGTTTTTAATTAAAAATTGCTGAAATACCTTATGAACAATTTTCCTATGAAATATTTTTTAAAGACTCACAGAACTTGGAGCAAGACAGAAACACTGAGATCTAATAAGTAAAAAAAAAAATGCTGTCGTCTCATTATCTCATGTCAGTAGAAATAATCACTGGTTCCCGTGGTGAAGAACCGGCTACCAATGAAGGAGACATAAGAGACGCAGATTCGATCCGTAGGTTGGGAAGATCCCCTCGAGAAGGAAATGGCAATCCGCGCTAGTATTCTTGGCTGGAGAAACCCAAGGACGGTGGAGCCTGGCAGGTTACAATCCATAGGGTTGCAAAGAGTCGGACATGACTGAAGTGACTTAGCATACACAGCACATAGTAGGAATAGGAAACAGTTTTATTCAATCCGAACTGAGGACTACAGCCTAGGAGATAGGGAAGATGATAATTCAGCAAATATTTTAAAGAGGTGAGGTGTGTTAACCAAAATTTTCATGAACAGAGACCTGATTGAATAAAGAGATGTTTATTTGGGATTGGTTAGGACAGGGGTGGTTGGCAGGGGTTGCACTGATCCAAGAGGTACTTGAATGGTGTTCTGCCAGACTACAAAATTGGAGTGGGGGCTTCTACAGGAAGCCCCCCTGCAAGATTACAAAAATTCTTTCTTAAAAAGTTAGGGTTGTATGGAAACACAATAGACCATGAATAACACACACACAATGGAACACTATTAAGAGTAAGTAGTAAGAAATATGAAATATTGTTATCTGTGACCACATGGATGACCTTGAGGGTTTTGTACTAGGTGAAATAATTCAGATGGAGAAAGACAATAAACTAAGATTCATCTCACATATGGAATGGAAAAAAAAATAAATTAACACACCAAACATAAACAAAAATGTATAGGCAGAGAACAGATCAGCAATTACCAGAAGGGAAGAGGTGGGGTGTGAAGGAGAAATGGGTAAAAGGGGTCCACCGTGTGTGATAAATGGATATTAAATTTTTGGTGGCAAGCATGGTGTCATGTACACAGAAGTAGAAATATAAGATTTTACCTAGAAATCTTTTGTAACATGGAGTTGAATCATGCTTAGGGGGATCTGAGCAACTTTTAATGAAAGAAATTTGTCCTTGCTGCCCTTGGCATGTGGGATCTTAGTTCCCTGACCAGGATTGAACCCATGCACCCTGCATTGGCAGTGTGGAGTGTTAACCACTGGACCACCACGGAAGTTCTTGAGTCCGTTTTTATATGTTCTGTCCTGAGCTGTTCTCTCAGACACTCCCCACCGCTTAATCTTGCAGCTCACACTTTAACACTCAGATGAGAGAAACATGAGCTGTCTTGGAATGAGAGCTGAGCATGCTGAGCAGCTGGGGGATCAGGCACTTCCTCACACGCTCTCCTTCTCCCCTACAGGAGAAATTGCAACTGAGAAGGCCTCTCTTGGAACTTGGTTGTAGTACTTATGGCGTGGGTTGACAGGAGAGTCAAACTGATTCTCATACTCTCTTCAATGTGCTCAATATTCATTTTTTTATTTTCTCCAGTGATGAGGTGAAATTTCTTTTCTGTACTGTTATGTTCCCACAAAGACCCTCTCCTCTGGGCCCCCATTGCTGGGGATACACAGAAAGAATTGAAAGCCCAGATGCAAATACATTCTTGTGCACCAAAGTTCATAGCAGCATTGTTTATGATAGCCAAAAGGTGGAAACAACTCCAGTGTCCATTAACACATGAATGGATTTCTAACACGTGGTACATTCATACTCTGGGATATCATTCAGTAATAAAAAGCATTGAAGTTCTGACACATGCTGCAGTATGGTAAACCTTGAAAACAGCCTAAACAATTAAAACAAGACATAAAGGGAAAACAAATATAACAGTTGTTACAATATAACAATTGTAAATATAGATGCACCCTACATAGGAGAACCTCAATATATAGGGTGAATACTAGTGGATGAGACGGTTGGATGGCATCACCGACTTAATGGACGTGAGTTTGGGTAAACTTCGGGAGTTGATGATGGACAAGGAGGCCTGGCGTGCTGCCGTTCACCGGGTCACAAAGAGTCGGACATGACTGAGCAACTGAACTGAGCTGAAGAGCCATAAAGGGAGATCTTGACATTAATCCAGTAATAATGGGGGTTGTTTATCACCCTACTTTCATCAATAGGCAGATCATCCAGACAGAAAATCAATAAGGAAACATGCTTTTAATGACACTTTACACGAGGTGTACCTAATTGATATTTATTGAGCATTCTATACAAAAGCAGCAAAATACACCTTCTCATATGCACGTGGAACACTTTCCAGTATTGACTACATGCTGGGACACAAAATGATACTCAGTAAATTTAAGAACATTGAAATCATATTGAGCATCATTTCTAATCATAGTGCTATTAGATTCAAGATAAACTACAGGGAACAACTGTGAAAAGCAGTCTGAAATTTTTTAGTAAATTAAATATTAATAAATGATGGAAAGAAATTGAGTTTTCTATGGAGAATAGAGTCAAATAGTCACAGCCAAATTAGCAAAAAGGGTTTTCTTCACCTCCAAGATGACAAAACTGTCTTACAAGTGACACGAGTATCACTGCAAATAAGCACAAAGGGGCTGACTGTTGGGAAACATAAAGACAAAAATATAGAGGTGTCTATCAGCCACTGGCCCGGAATAGCAAATAGAGTCATCCAAAAGGACAAAAGGGAAGACAGTGAGTACAATGAGCAAAAGGAGCTAGCAAGGATCAAGATGGTAGATGTGGCTCTCACCTCAGCCCAAGCTCTGGAACAATGGCTGTTGCTGTGAATGTGTTGGACTCGCTGCTTGTGCCTGAGCAGGAAAACAACCATGGAGCAACTAGCCCAGACCATGAGACTCAAATATATAAAGTCCATTGTGAAGAATATGACAGGACATACAAACCTTAAATTTGTGGCTACATCCAGTGAGGAACAGTATCCATAATTTACTTTTATATCATAGCTTTCATTGTGTGTTGGACTAGTGATGTACAGAATAACAGAAATATTTACCAGAAGATGGAGGATCCAGGAAAGGAAGACACAGAAGCCAATAAACTTTGACGATCTCATTCTGAGCTCCAGCCACCTAGAGAAATGGAGGCAAAGCCTAATGGCTTGGAAGCCACTGAGAAGGGAGGTCATGCTAAGGCAAATCCCTCTGGCCACTCTTTGAAAATAGAAGAGAAATTTACATCCAGCCTCGTTCAGGAAATTCCTGGATCCAAAAGTTGCCATTGTATGAGGGATCCCTCTGGAGCAAAGCACCAAGGAGTTGGCTAATACAAGTTGATTGAGAATCAAGTCTGTGGGTCTCACCTTGCGTCCAGTGAGCAAAGTGAAGTTATAAAGACAAAGGAGGAATGAGTTCCCAAGGATTCCCACTCCCATCTGAGTAACTAAGATAATTCCCCTTTCCCATTTTGAAGAAGCCATCATATTAGTATCTATGGGACACTGATTTTATTAATAGTTGGAACCAGAGGAATGTTTAGTTCCAGAAAGATAAAGAAAAGGTACCACCACGTCCATGCCGAGTATCCTCCAGTGTTAAGCCTAACACATACTTTTGCAATGTAAATGAGCATCAAGTATGTGCTTATGGGTGCAGACTTTACTCATGACAATCTGGTTCTACTTAGAAACGTGATTTGTGTGAAAGCATTATCTGTGTGGCATATCTGTGCAACAGAGTTGTGTACATGTGCAAATTGAGTGAAGAAGGTCTGTACACTCTTATCTACAGTTATGACCTGGATGCATTTTGCATTGAAAAGCTGCGTACAAAACTCTGTGTAGAATGGGCTGAAATTTCCCCAGATATGTGTAGAAATGAATATACAGGCACAGAACACATATTTATATAGAGTGGGGAGGAATTCAAAGCTAGACATTTTTTTCTCATTCACCGAATATTTAAAAAAATATATTAACTTTTTATTTATTTGCTCTTGACTGTGCTGAGTCTTCACTGTGGTGTGGTGCAGGGGCTTCTCATTGCCATGGCTTTTCTTGTTGAGGAGCACGGGCTCTTGGCAAGAGGGTTTCAGTAGTGGCTGTGCACAGACTTAGTGGTTCCGTGCCAGTGGGATCTTCTTGCACCAGGGACTGAACCCGTGCCCCCTGTATTGACAGGTGGATTCCTAAACACAGAATGACCAGGGAAGTCCTCAAGCTAGACTTTGAAGGAAAAAAAAAAAAACAACTGGTTAGAGTGTTTGATTTTAGAAGTGTACATATTTCACCTAATTATTAAAAGATATTAGAGCAAAGGAAATGTTTTAAAAACATTAAATTCACAAGTTAAAAAAAAAAAAAACTTCATTTAAATGTGAGGCTACTTATCATAGACAGAAAGCAAGTAAATAGACCACTGACATCACCGATTCCAACTTCAGAAGCTGCTCCTGCATGATGTTTGTACCATAGTAACTCTCCACAATGGACGCATATAAACCAAATGCCTATAAAAGTAATGAAAATAACTATAGAAGTTAAAGTTGAAAGAGGTTATGGAAATAGCTCATTATTCAGAAAACTAAAAAAGGGTAAATATCAAGCATCTCTCTTGTAGTAACTGTACATACTACATTTCACAGAAAGAAATCTTGGTGCTGAACATAAAATTAAACTGTTTTGGATAACACCTGTGGATGGACATAAAAACATTATTCATCATGGGAAAATATACAGAGATGCAAATTAAATAATAAAAAATAAATTCAACAACATGTTGGGAGAGACTTCCCCATGAGGACAACTCTTCCTTCCAGATGCATTGATGTTTCATTATTGGATGATGAAATATGAGGACATTTTCAAATTGTGAAGACACAAATCCACTATGCTGGACAGTATGTTATTGAGTCCCTGTCCTCCTGGCATGCTCATTTCATTAAGGTCAGAAGAACAGTTGTGTCATAATTTCCATTTCCATGATCAAGAACTGAAATCATTTTACACTTGAGAAATAATGGAATCGTTAGTAGAATTGGCAATATAATTTAGAATAGTCACAAATCAAGATAGCCATTTTTTTTCCTTTTGTAGCAAAAGTCTCCTTAAGTGTATAAGCAAAAATACATAAATGAAATTTTTAAAAACAATATTAAATTAAGTGATGTGCAGAAAGCACTGAATGAAAACCTATAACTATATTTAAATCATAGGATTCATTTTAAGTAACAGCAGACAAAATTGTTGTCCAGAATGGCTATTTTCCCAATATTAATAATTCAGCTCACACTGAGAAGGATGAATAAAATTCCAATGAAAATGGAATACTAAGATCAAAATAACACAAATTTTCTAAAAAAAAAAAAAAGTTTAACAAAATGAACTTGCCTTATTATGTATAAAATAGAATAATAATTACAGCATTCTACTGGCAAAAGCCAAAAACAGAATAGAGCATGGAGATTGCAAGTTTATATTTGCAAATATTTATATGATAAGTGTGAAAGTGCTGAACTCAACATGTCAACAAATTTGGAAAACTCAGCAGTGGCCACAGGACTGGAAAAGGTCAGTTTTCACTACAATCCCAAAGAAAGACAGTGCCAAAGAATGTTCAAACTACAGCACAATTGCACTCATCTCACGCACTAGTAAAGTAATGCTCAATATTCTCCAAGCCAGGCTTCAGCAATATGTGAATGGTGAATTTCCAGATGTTCAAGCTGGTTTTAGAAAAGGCAGAGGAACCAGAGATCAAATTGCCAACATCCACCAGATCATTGAAAAAGCAAGAGAGTTCCAGAAAAACATCTATTTCTGCTTTATTGATTATGCCCAAGGCTTTGACTGTGTGGACCACAACAAACTGTGGAAAATTCTGAAGGATATGGGAATACCAGACCACCTGAACTGCCTCTTGAGAAATCTGTATGTAGGCCAGGAAGCAACAGTTAGAACGGGACATGGAACAACAGACTAGTTCCAATAGGAAAAGGAGTACATCAAGGCTGTATATAGTCACCCTGTTTATTTAACTTATATGCAGAGTACATCATGAGAAATGCTGGGCTGGATGAAGCACAAGCTGGAATCAAGATTGGCGGGAGAAATATCAATAACCTCAGATATGCAGATGAGAATACCCTTATGGCAGAAAATGAAGAACTAAAGACGTTCGTGATGACGGTGAAAGAGGAGAGTGGAAAAGTTGGCTTAAAGCTCAACATTGAGAAAACGAAGATCATGGCATCTGGTCGCATCACTTCATGGCAGATAGATGGGGAAACAGTGGAAACAGTGGCTGATTTTATTTTGGGGGGTTCAAAAATCACTGCTGATGGTGACTGCAGCCACGAAATTAAAACACGCTTACTCTTTGGAAGAAAAGTTATGACCAACCTAGACAGCATATTAAAAAGAAGAGACATTCCTTTGTCAACAAAGGTCTGTCTCGTCAAGGCTATGGTTTTTCCATCCACATGTATGGATGTGAGAGTTGCACTGTGAAGAAAGCTGAGCACCGAAGAATTGATGCTTTTCAACTGTGTTGTTGGAGAAGACTTTTGAGAGTCCCTTGGACTGCAAGGAGATCTAACCAGTCCATCCTAAAGGAGATGAGTCCAGAGTGTTCATTAGAAGGACTGATGTTGAAGCTGAAACTTCAATACTCTGGCCACCTGATGCAGAGCTGACTCATTTGAAAAGACCCTGATGCTGAGAAAGATTGAAGGTGGGAGAAGAAAGGGATGCCAGAGGATGAGATGATTGGATGGCATCAGTGACTCAAAGGACATGAGTTTGGGTAAAGTCTGGGAGTTGGTGATGGACAAGGAGGCCTGGCATGCTGCAGTCCATGGGGTCTCAAAGAGTCAGACACAACTGAGTGCCTGAACTCAACTGAACTGAAGTCTATGAAGTTTATATATGATAAAAGTTCATTAACTAATTTAGAGAAATTACTTATTTAACATAGAATATGCAAATCTTTGGAGTTTTAATTAGGACATTAGGGCTATATTTCCAACATTAATCTTATAGAAAAAAAATAATACTAGGTCTATATATGAGGAATTGTTAATGTCTTAGGGAAAAGGGCTGCAGTGTACCCTCATGATGTTGCCTGGGAAAAGTATTACTAAGCATGTACAAAACCTGAGGATTTAAATATTTTTTCATCTTCATATTGATAAAAACTAGAAGTTTTTCACTTTTATAATATCTTGAGCTGAGTGATTCCTAAAGCAAAAAAATAAAATGAAAACATTAAGATATGTAGAACACCAAGTGGTGATCATAACCTCAGTGCTTTTTTGGGGAACTGTATATGAATACAGAGAAGGCAATGGCAGCCCACTCCAGTACTCTTGCCTGCAAAATCCCATGGACGGAGAAGCCTGGTGGGCTGCATTCCATGAGGTCGCTCAGAGTCAGATAAGACTGCATGACTTCCCTTTCACTTTTCACTTTCATGCATTGGAGAAGGAAATGGCAGCCCACTTCAGTGTTCTTCCCTGCAGAATCCCAGGGACAGGGGAGCCTGGTGGGCTGCCGTCTATGGGGTCATCTATGGACACAACTGAAGCGACTTAGCAGCAGCAGCAGTATATGAATAAGCAATTTTTAGAAAAGAAATCACGCATTATAAACTATCATTTTCTCATAAGCCAAAGTACATGGAAAAGGACACTTAATGTTTCACATACCCATGTGAGAGTTGGAATTTCATTTTAGGGTTAATGTCCTCTAATAAAGAATTACATAATGTATCTGTTCTATCAAAAATCCTCTCTCAAAATCCTAATCAAATATGATTTAGACTTTGAAGTTTGCTAAAAATGGGCTTGGACTTCCATGGTGATCCAGTGGTTAAGAGTCTGAGCTTCCAGCGCAGAGAGCACAGATTCATTATCCTGTTGGGAAATATCTCAGATGCTAGACAGTGCAACAAAAAAAAATACATATATATATATATATATAATTTTTTAATTTAGAAACTAAAAATGTTAAATTGTATAATTTAAAAATTGCAAACAAATTTTACTCTTTTCTATATGGTAAATTTTAAAACTCCATATTCTCCTGCTGCCTGAACATTCCCACAGACAGGGATGTGGACATGTGAACACCCCATCAGAGTGCCCAGGGACACCAGTGCGAAAGCTGGCCACTGCCACCAGTTCCCCTTCTTGCCCTGCCCTCCTGTGACCGCAGAGCATTCAAACCTTCCAGTGAGATCCCATCTTTCACCCTGTGCTGTGTGCTCTCCCCTGAACTCCAGTACAGGCACTGGCCCACAGACCCATCTCCCCGTTCTCTCTCTCCTCCCCACCTATGTGGTTGTGCCCTCTCCCTGGGTGACCTCTCTGCTTGTGGCCTCCTCTTGCCACCAGTGACTGTCTCTCTAGGACCTGTGAGTAGAATAAGCTCTTTTCCCCTGGACCTCTCCCATGCTCCTTCCTGTATCTTCATCTGATGAAATGTATCAGAGGATACAAAGCAAGCACAAATTTAAGTTAAAAAATTCATTTAGCATGCTGACCACATAAAATTCTATACATTTTATCAATATAAAATTCTACATATTTATAAAATTTGTTTTTTCACCTTGTCCCAAAAATGACTGTGCAGTTTAGGATTAAGGACATTAAGTGCTGTGTAAAATTTATTTCAGTCAGATTTCAGTAACTGCAATAAAGCATTTGTGTTAAAGTGTGAGGACATGCCTCAGTAAACAAACTACAATACTAGCGATGAAAAAAATCTGGCCAGGTGGAGGGATGAGTAGGACATGAACATATCTCATTGCTGATGTCCATTCACATCCCTTGGACATGATTAGTATGTTTTATAAGAGATACAGCAGATGAATCACTCTGCCATAAATCAGCAGATGTGGTTTAAAAGAAATCTCAGTGACTGAGTATAAATATTCACCAAGTGAAGCAGGGCTACTTATCTGAGGTAAGACGGTGGAAAGGAGAAGGGTAGGGGGTGTCAGACTGAATATTCACCTTAAATTTATACACATCTTGATTTGTGAAACTTTTCATAATAAAATTTGTACTTTTACAATTAAAATTTTATCATTTAGAAAATATTTAAGACTGAAAGGAGGAAATTGGGCTATAACTAATGGAATAAAAATATGTAATAACACTAGGGCAGTGAAGTAAATTATGAGAATGGCAAAGACTTGAGAATCTTTAAGAAGAGACATCAAAAAATTGAATATAACCCAGGTAGAAAGAACTTAGGGCTGATTCATGTTGTTGTATGCCAGAAATCAACACAATGTTTGAAGTAATTATCCTCCAGTTAAAAAATAAATACATTAAAAAAAAAAAAAACAAGTAAGAAGATAGAACATGCCAGTTGATAAAAATTTGTTTACATAGAAAAACCAGGATTCCATAAATCTGGAATTTGCTGTGGTTGTTACTCATTCCAACTCTTAAAAACTTCAGCAATACATGACAGTAAAGGATCATGGTATTTCCTTAATTGCAAGGTTTTGAGTAACAAAAGGAGGCCCTAAATTAAAGTGACTCCCGTTCTCCTAGAGAAGGATTTGAAAATGACCATCAAACAAATTCTTTCATAAAAATTTTATTTGATTAGTATTATTATTTTTTTAAATTAATAAACATACATTTTAAAGAGTAGACAGAGCAAAGATTAATCAGAGAAGGTGAATACTGAGGCACTTAACATCTGCTTACATTACATACCATGATAACATGATGATCTTAAGGTATTAAAGTCTTTGATTATTCTTTTTTTTTTCAAACCCCACAAAAATTAAGCATATTTTGGTGGCTTTTAAAAATAAACATTTTATTTCCTTAAAAGGAGAAGAACAAGACTTTCAGTTTTCTAAATAAGAGATAAATGTTAACATGTTGATGACCGAAATTGTAGAATTATATTATAAAACACTATTTAGCACCACAGACTAACCAGAAGATACAACAAAACCAAATATGTATTCTATCCTCTCACTCAGGTCTCAGGTAACTCATCACTCAGAGCCGGGAGATCAGCATCATTATCTAGTTGCTGGGCACTTGCCTGCAGTGTGAAGTCTTTAGAGTGAGTGCTGTGAGGTTCAGCACCTTTACTCAAAGGAACACAAAGGAAGATTTCATGGAAGCCGAAAATGAGAGGAAAGCGGAGAGACATCAGACAGCAGAGGAGTGGACAGAGGGGGAGGAATGCATGAAATGTGTGCAGGAAGCATAACTGCTCACTGCATACAGAGGTGTATCTGTGTTCCAACCCCAGGACACAAGAGAGAGAGAATTGGATGTATACTGGTGTTTTAAACTAGATTATCTGTAATATAATTACCTTGTGAATCTGACACTTACCGAAAAAATAGACTCTTACCAAATACCATTGGCAGTCAGGACTGTGTGTTCCCAGAGAGTATCTGTGCAGGTGTGGAAAGGGGCAACTGAACCCAAGATAAAGGTTTGGAATACCATGATGTCATCTCCTTATTGGGAAGTGATTATCCTGTCACCTGTCATTTCATTGGCAATACTTTCAGAGGGAGTTGAGATTATCTTGAAAAACTATTTGTGCATTGTTCAAATCACTGAAAGCAATTACTATTGATGATAATGTTTTCTATTGAAAATTACAGAAACAGCTTGGGACCAATTTATGCTATGCTATGCTAAGTCACTTCAGTCGTGTCCGACTCTGTTTGACCCCATAGACAGCAGCCCACCAGGCTTCCCTCTCCCTGGGATTCTCCAGGCAAGAAGACTGGAGTGGGTTGCCATTTCCTTCTCCAATGCATGAAAGTGAAAAGAGAAAGTGAAGTCGCTCATTCATGTCCGACTCTTAGCGACCCCATGGACAGCAGCCTACCAGGCTCCTCCGTCCGTGGGATTTTCCAGGCAAGAGTACTGGAGTGGGGTGCCACTGCCTTCTCCGGGGACCAAGTTAGCTGTGAAGTATTTAAGAAGTCTCAGGGAACACCAGTGCTGTCAACCAGGCAGGCAAATGTATAACCTGCAAAGTCTTAAGACCCACCCAAGTGACTGTGGTTCCAACCACTGGCCATTATTGAACTTGTGTTACCACCTGATGCAAACAGTCCACTCATTGGAAAAGACCCTGATGCTGGGAAAGATTAAAGGCAGAAGCAAAAAGGGACAACAGAGGATGAGAAGTTTTGATAACATCACCAGCTCAGTGAACATGAATTTGAACAAACTCTAGGAGATGGTGAAGGACAGGGAAGCCTAGTGCGCTGCAGTCCACGGGGTCACAAAGACATGACTTAGCAACTGAACAACAGCGAAACCAGGTCATCAGATCCACACAGCTCTTTGAAAGATTCTCAATTTTAAGAATTACAAAAATTATAGCTGAAACCATATGCAGGCAAGTAAATGACGTGCTTGATATAAGTGAAGTATGTGATCTCTCCCTTCCTGACCTTGGTAATGAATAATCATGCAGTATACTAAGGCAATAATCTAATGTACAATATATATTTTCTAAAAAACTCAAACATAATCATTTTTTCCTTTTTTTTTCTGGTATGCTATGATTATAGCTTCAGTAGCAGTTTAAAATTGTGTAGAAATCTAATCGCAGTGCTGGAAAACACTACTTAAGCATTATATATCTGGCATACTCAATCAAAAAGACAAAATATTACCATGAATATATTTATGGGCATACATGAATTCAGTTTTAATCAGATCAGTTCAGTCGCTCAGTCGTGTCCGACTCTTTGCGACCCCATGAACTGCAGCACGCCAGGCCTCCCTATCCATCACCAGCTCTCGGAGGTCACTCAGACTCACATTCATTGAGTCAGTGATGCCATCTAGCCATCTCAACCTCTGTCGTCCCCTTCTCCTCCTGCCCCCAATCCCTCCCAGCATCAGAGTCTTCTCCAATGAGTCAACTCTTCGCATGAGGTGGCCAAAATATTGGACTTTCAGCTTTAGCATCATTCCTTCCAAAGAAATCCCAGGGCTGATCTCCTTCAGAATGGACCGGTTGGATCTTCTTGCAGTCCAAGGGACTCTCAAGAGTCTTCTCCAACACCACAGTTCAAAAGCATCAATTCTTCGGCCCTCAGCCTTCTTCACAGTCCAGCTCTCACATCCATACATGACCACAGGAAAGACCATAGCCTTGACTAGGCGAACCTTTGTTGGCAAAGTGATGTCTCTGCTTTTGAATATGCTATCTAGGTTGGTCATAACTTTCCTTCCAAGGAGTAAGCGTCTTTTAATTTCATGGCTGCAGTCACCATCTGCAGTGATTTTGGAGCCCAGAAAAATAAAGTCTGACACTGTTTCCACTGTTTCTCCATCTATTTCCCATGTAGTGATGGGACCAGATGCCATGATCTTCGTTTTCTGAATGTTGATCCAACCTTTTCACTCTCCACTTTCACTTTCATCAAGAGGCTTTTTAGTTCCTCTTCACTTTCTGCCATAAGGGTGGTATCATCTGCATATCTGAGGTTATTGATATTTCTCCCAGCAATCTTGATTCCAACTTGTTTCTTCCAGTCCAGCATTTCTCATGATGTACTCTGCATATAAGTTAAATAAACATGGTGACAATATACAGCCTTGACGTACTCCTTTTCCTATTTGGAACCAGTCTGTTGTTCCATGACCAGTTCTAACTGTTGCTTCCTGACCTGCATACAGATTTCTCAAAAGGCAGATCAGGTGGTCTGGTATTCCCATCTCTCTCAGAATTTTCCACAGTTTATTGTGATCCACACAGTCAAAGGCTTTGGCATAGTCAATAAAGCAGAAATAGATGTTTTTCTGGAACTCTCTTGCTTTTTCGATGATCCAGCGGATGTTGGCAATTTGGTCTCTGGTTCCTCTGCCTTTTCTAAATCCAGCTTGAACATCAGGAAGTTCACGGTTCACATATTGCTGAAGCCTGGCTTGGAGAATTTTGAGCATTACTTTACTCGCGTGTGAGATGAGTGCAATTGTGGGGTAGTTTGAGCACTCTTTGGCATTGTCTTTCTTTGGGATTGGGATGAAAATTGACCTTTTCCAATCTTGTGGCCACTGCTGAGTTTTCCAAATTTGCTGGCATATTGAGTGCAGCACTTTCACAGCCTCATCTTTCAGGATTTGGAATAGCTCCACTGGAATTCCATCACCTACACTAGCTTTGTTTGTAGTGATGCTTTCTAAGGCCCACTTGACTTCACATTCCAGGATGTCTGGCTCTAGGTCAGTGATCACACTATCATGATTATCTGGGTTGTGAAGCTCTTTTTTCTACAGTTCTTTTGTGTATTCTTGCCACCTCTTCTTATATCTTCTGCTTCCGTTAGGTCCATACCATTTCTGTCCTTTATCGAGCCCATCTTTGCATGAAATGTTCCTTTGGTATCTCTGATTTTCTTGAATAGATCCTTAGTCTTTCCCATTCTGTTGTTTTCCTCTATTTCTTTGCATTTATCGCTGAAGAAGGCTTTCTTATCTCTTCTTGCTATTCTTTGGAACTCTGCATTCAGATGTTTATATCTTTCCTTTTCTCCTTTGCTTCTCACTTCTCTTCTTTTCACAGCTATTTGTAAGGCCTCCCCAGACAGCCATTTTGCTTTTTTGCATTTCTTTTCCATGGGGATGGTCTTGATCCCTGTCCCTGTACAATGTCACGAACCTCATTCCATAGTTCATCAGGCACTCTATCTATCAGATCTAGGCCCTTAAATCTATTTCTCACTTCCACTGTGTAATCATAAGGGATTTGATTTAGGTCATACCTGAATGGTCTAGTAGTTTTCCCTACTTTCTTCAATTTCAGTCTGAATTTGGCAATAAGGAGTTCATGGTCCAAGCCACAGTCAGCTCCTGGTCTTGTTTTTGCTGATTGTATAGAGCTTCTCCATCTTTGGCTGCAAAGAATATAATCAATCTGATTTCGGTGTTGACTATCTGGTGATGTCCATGTATAGAGTCTTCTCTTGTGTTCTTGGAAGAGGGTATTTGCTATGAGCAGTGCATTTTCTTGGCAAAACTCTGTTAGTCTTTGCCCTGCTTCATTCCGTATTCCAAGGCCAAATTTGCCTGTTATTTCAGGTGTTTCTTGACTTCCTACTTTTGCATTCCAGTCCCCTATAATGAAAAGGACATCTTTTTTGGGTGTTAGTTCTAAAAGGTCTTGTAGGTCTTCTGGTATATAATTCAATTGTATATATATTCTAGGGTAAAATTATTTTATATTCATATTAATGAATTTAGGCTATACACAAATGGAAGTTTTTTTTTTTTAATGTTTTGGCCATAACATGGATCTTAGTTCCTCAACATGGGGTTGAACCCATGGCCTTTGCAGTGGAAACATGGAATTTTAACCCCTGAATCACTAGGGAAGTCCTCAAATGCAAATTTAAAAAATATATAGATCTTCTCTCTAGAGAGAATATTATCTTTGAAAATATGAGGAAAAACACCTTATGAAAATGTGTTCAACCATAGAATTAAGTAAATATGTGAAAACATTGAAAAAAACTAAGGAACTTAAAAGCAGATCTAAATAAATATGAAGATAAAACAAAGTCCTTTGTGGGAAACTTAAATATAATAAACATTCAATCAGCTAGAATGGTATGATTTTTACAGTGTAAATGCTAACATTTCTAAACACCTGTTAAAAAGAAGACAGACAGGAATTTCCTGGCAGTCCAGTGGTTAGGAGCCAGCGCTTTCACTGCAGTGGTCCAGGTTCAATTGCTGGGTGAACCCCCGGCTTAAGATCCCCACAAGCCACATGACATAGACAAAAAAACAAGAAGTCAAATAAATAAAATCGTATTTAATGGGAGATACAATTCTAGTATATTTTTAAAAATTTCAAATGTAATGTAATTAGTAGAGAATCATATATTAAAGTCAGTAATATTGAATATGTGAAAGTGAAGTCGCTCAGTCTTGTCCAACTCTGAAACCCTGGAGTGTAGCCTAACATGCTTCTGTATTCGAGAGTAAATAACACAAAGTATTTGTGTGGATAGTGAAGGTAAGAGAGACAGAGAACTGAAGAGACTGAGACATAAGTAGGAAATTAGATGTATAATATGCAAAATATTAGGAATTTAATGGTTGAGTGAAAATGAATTTTTAAAATATGAGCACTATTAGAAAAAGAGAACTAAAACTCTACTTCGTGTCATTAAAATAAATACATATATTTATGTGCTTGTACATAAACACAAAAATTAAAACCTAGTAGATTTAATATATAAATGTACAGGCTTTTAAAATTTGGATCATGGCACAGACCTATTAACAATAAAAAAAATGGGAATGATTCAATGTTTTAAGCAGATTTATAGTTTGCAAAGTTGTTTATGTCATAGATGGTGCTTTAGAGAACAAAATAAAACTGTAGGAGAAAACAGTCAACATCTGGTAATTACTGAAATATTTTAAATGTTATGGAATCTACCAAACATCTGCAAAATTGAAAAGGATGGAGTAACTGTGTGAATCCATCACAACCATCGACAGAACCAATTCACAGAGAAACTCATTTTATGTATACTCCTACCCTGTCACCCTTGCAAACCTTCTCCTGTTAAAGCTAATCCCAGAAGTTGTACCACGACATCCCTAAATACTTCAGTGACTATCTCTGGAAGACAAAGACACTTTAAAAACATATGTATATTTTTGGTTCCACTGGGTCTTTGTTACTGCGCAGGCTTTCTCTAGAAGTGTCCAGTTGGGGATATTCTTCGTTGCGGTGAGCAGGAAATGAGAGAAGCCACCAGAATGAGAAGCCCCACCCCGATCCCCATACTGCAACTAGAGAAAGCACCGGGCAGCAACGCAAGGACCAGCACAGCCAAAAATAAATAAATAGATCAGTTCAGTTCAGTCGCTCAGTCGTGTCTGACTCTTTGCGAACCCATGGACTACAGCACAACAAGCTTCACTGTCCATCACCAACTCCCAGAGCTTTCTCACACTCATGTCCGTTGAGTCGATGATGCCACCCATCCATCTCATCCTCTGTTGTCCACTTCTCCTCCCACCTTCAATCTTTCCCAGCATCAGGGTCTTTTCAAATGAGTCAGCTCTGCATCAGTTGGCCAAAGTATTGGAGTTTCAGGTTCGGCATCAGTCCTTCCAATGAATATTCAGGACTGATTTCCTTTAGGATGGACTGGTTGGATTTCCTTGCAGTCCAACGGACTCTCAAGAGTCTTCTCCAACACCATAGTTCAAAAGCATCCATTTTTCAGTGCTCAGCTTTCTTTATGGTCCAACTCTCACATCCATACATGACTACTGGAAAAACCATAGCTTTGAGTAGACAGACATTTGTAGTCAAAGAGATGTCTCTGTCTTTTATTTTTTTTCCTGAGCTTTATTATTTTTAATTTTATTTTTATTTTATTTAACTTTACAATATTGTATTGGTTTTGCCATCTATCAAAATGAATCTGCCACAGGTATACATGGGTTCCCCATCCTGAACCCTCCTCCCTCCTCTCTCCCCATACCATCCCTCTGGGTCGTCCCAGTGCACCAGCCCCAGGCATCCAGTATCAGTCATCGAACCTAGACTGTGACTTGTTTAATATAGGATATTATATTTATTTCAAGGCCATTCTCCCAAATCATCCCACCCTCTACCTCTCCCATAGTCCAAAACACTGTTCTATACATCAGTGTCTCTTTTGCTGTCTCATATACAGGGTTATTGTTACCATCTTTCTAAATTCCATATATGTGCGTTAGTATACTGTATTCATGTTTTTCTTTCTGGCTTACTTCACTCTGTATAATAGGCTCCAGTTTCATCCACCTCATTAGAACTGATTCAAGTGTGTTCTTTTTAATGGCTGAGTAATACTCCATTGTGTATATGTACCACCACTTTCTTATCCATTCATCTGCTGATGGACATCCAGGTTGCTTCCACGTCCTGGCTATTGTAAACAGTGCTGCGATGAACATTGGGGTACACGTGTCTCTTTCAATTCTGGTTTTCTCAGTGTGTATGCCCAGCAGTGGGATTGCTGGATCATAAAGCAGTTCTATGTCCAGTTTTTTGAGGAATCTCCACACTGTTCTCCATAGTGGCTGCACTAGTTTGCATTCCCACCAACAGTGTAATAGGGTTCCCTTTTCTCCACACCCTCTCCAGCATTTATTGCTTGTAGACTTTTGGATTGCAGCCATTCTGACTGGCGTGAAATGGTACCTCATAGTGGTTTTCATTTGCATTGTATGGATGTGAGAGCTGGACTGTGAGGAAGGCTGAACGCTGAAGAATTGATGCTTTTGAACTGTGGTGTTGGAGAAGACTCTTGAGAGTCCCTTGGACTGCAAGAAGATCCAACCGGTCCATTCTGAAGGAGATCAATCCTGGAATTTCTTTAGAAGGAATGATGCTAAAGCTGAAACTCCAGTATTTTGGCCACCTCATGCGAAGAGTTGACTCATTGGAGAAGACTCTGATGCTGGGAGGGATTGGGGGCAGGAGGAGAAGGGGACGACAGAGGATGAGATGGCTGGATGGCATCACTGACTCGATGGATGCGGGTCTGAGTGACCTCCGGGAGCTGGTGATGGACAAGGAGGCCTGGCGTGCTGCGGTTCATGGGGTCGCAAAGAGTCGGACACGACTGAGCGACTGATCTGATCTGATAATGAGTGATGTTGAACATCTTTTCATGTGTTTGTTAGCCATCTGTATGTCTTCTTTGAAGAAATGTCTATTTAGTTCTTTGGCCCATTTTTTGATTGGGTCATTTATTTTTCTGGACTTGAGCTCTAGGAGTTGCTTGTATATTTTTGAGATTAGTTGTTTGTCTGTTGCTTCATTTGCTATGATTTTCTCCTATTCTGAAGACTGTTTGTTCACCTTGCTTATAGTTTCCTTTATTGTGCAGAAGCTTTTAAGTTTAATTAGGTCCCATTTGTTTATTTTGATTTTATTTCCAATATTCTGGGAGGTGGGTCATAGAGAATCCTGCTGTGATGTATGTCAGAGAGTGTTTTGCCCATGTTTTAATTTAGGAGTTTTATGGTTTCTGATCTTACATTTAGATCTTTAATCCATTTTGAGTTTATTTTTATGTATGGTGTTAGAAAGTGCTCTAGTTTCATTCTTTTACAAGTGTTTGATCAGTTTTCCCAGCATCACTTGTTAAAGAGATTGTCCTTAATCCATTGTATAGTCTCGCCTCCTTTGTCAAAGATAAGGTGTCCATATGTGTGTGGATTTATCTCTGGACTTTCTATTTTGTTCCATTGATGTATATTTCAATCTTTGTGCCAGTACCATACTGTCTTGATGACTGTGGCTTTGTAGTAGAGCCTGAAGTCGGGCAGGTTGATTTGTCCAGTTCCATTCTTCTTTCTCAAGATAGCTTTGGCTATTCGAGGTTTTTTGTATTTCCATACAAACTGAGAAATTATTTGTTCTAGCTCTGTGAAGAATACCGTTGGTTCCTTGATGGGGATTGCATTGAATCTATAAATTGCTTTGGGTAGTATACTCATTTTCACTATATTGATTCTGCCAATCCTTGAACATGGTATATTTCTCCACCTATTAGTGTCCTCTTTGATTTCTTACACCAGTGTTTTATAGTTTTCTATATATAGGTCTTTAGTTTCTTTAGGTAGATATATTCCTAAGTATTTCATTCTTTTCATTGCAATGGTGAATGGAATTGTTTCCTTAATTTCTCTTTCTATTTTCTCATTATTAGTGTACAGGAATGCAAGGGATTTCTGTGTGTTGATTTTATATCCTGCAACTTTACTATATTCATTGATTAGTTCTAGTAATTTTCTGGTGGTGTCTTTAGGGTTTTCTACATAGAGGATCATGTCATCTGCAAACAGTGAGAGTTTTACTTCTTCTTTTCCAATTTGGATTCCTTTTATTTCTTTTTCTGCTCTGATTGCTGTGGCCAAAACTTCCAAAACTATGTTGAATAGTAATGGTGAAAGTGGGTACCCTTGTCTTGTTCCTGACTTTAGAGAAAATGCTTTCAATTTTTCACCATTGAGGATAATGTTTTTTGTGGGTTTGTCATATATAGCTTTTATTATATTGAGGTATGTTCCTTCTATTCCTGCTTTCTGGAGAGTTTTTATCATAAATGGATGTTGAATTTGTCAAAGGCTTTCTCTGCATCTATTGAGATAATCATATGGTTTTTGTTTTTCAATTTATTAATATGGTGTTTTACATTGATTTATTTGCGGATATTGAAGAATCCTTGCATCCCTGGGATAAAGCCCACTTGGTCATGGTGTATGATCTTTTAAATCCATTGTTGGATTCTGATTGCTAGAATTTTGTTAAGGATTTTTGCATCTGTGTTCATCAGTGATATTGGCCTCTAGTTTTTTTTTTTTTTTTTTGTGGCATCTTTGTCAGGTTTTGGTATTAGGGTGATGGTGGCCTCACAGAATGAGTTTGGAAGTTTACCTTCCTCTGCAATTTTCTGGAACGGTTTGAGTAGGATAGGTGTTGGCTCTTCTCTAAATTTTTGGTAGAATTCAGCTGTGAAGCCGTCTGGACCTGGGCTTTTGTTTGCTGGAAATTTCTGTTTACAGTTTCAATTTCCTTGCTTGTGATGGGTCTGTTAAAATTTTCTATTTCTTCCTGATCCAGTTTTGGAAAGTTGTACTTTTCTAAGAATTTGCCCATTTCTTCCACGTTGTCCATTTTGTTGCCATATAATTGCTGATAGTAGTCTCTTATGATCCTTTGTATTTCTGTGTTTTCTGTTGTGATCTCTCCATTTTCATTTCTAATTTTATTGATTTGATTTTTCTCCCTTTGTTTCTTGATGAGTCTGGCTAATGGTTTGTCAATTTTATTTATCTTTTCAAAGAACCAGCTTTTGGCTTTGTTGATTTTTGCTATGGTCTCTTTTGTTTCTTTTGCATTTATTTCTGCCCTAATTTTTAAGATTTTTTTCCTTTTACTAACCCTGAGGTTCTTCATTTCTTCCTTTTCTAGTTGCTTTAGGTGTAGAGTTCGGTTATTCATTTGACTTTTTTCTTGTTTCTTGAGGTTTGCCTGTATTGCTATGAACTTTCCCCTTAGGACTGCTTTTACAGTGTCCCACATGTTTTGGGTTGTTGTGTCTTCATTTTCATTCTTTTTTATGCAAATTTTGATTTCTTTTTTGATTTCTTCCGTGATTTGTTGGTTATTCAGGAGTGTGTTGTTCAGCCTCCATATGTTGGAATTTTTAATAGTTTTTATCCTGTTATTGAGATCTAATCTTACTGCATTGTGGTCAGAAAAGATGCTTGGAATGATTTCAATTTTTCTGAACTTACCAAGGCTAGATTTATGGCATAGGATGTGATCTATCCTGGAGAAGGTTCCGTGTGAGCTTGAGAAAAAGGTGAAAATCATTGTTTTGGGCTGAAATGTCCTATAGATATCAATTAGGTCTAACTGGTCTATTGTATCATTTAAAGTTTGTGTTTCCTAGTTCATTTTCTGTTTCATTGATCTATCCATATGTGTGAGTGGGGTATTAAAGTCTCCCACTATTATTGTGTTATTGTTAATTTCTCCTTTCATACCTGCTAGTATTTGTCTTACATATTGTGGTGCTCCTATGTAAGGTGCATATATATTTATAATTGTTATATCTTCTTCTTGGATTGATCCTTTCATCATTATGTAGTGACCTTCTTTGTCTCTTTTCACAGCCTTTGTTTTAAAGTGTATTTTATCTGATGTGAGTATTGCTACTCCTGCTTTCTCTGGGCCCCTATTTGAGTGAAAAATCTTTTTCCAGCCCTTCATTTTCAGTCTGTATGTGTTCCCTGTTTTGAGGTGGGTCTCTTGTAGACAACATATATAGGGGTCTTGTTTTTGTATCCATTCAGCCAGTCTCTGTCTTTTGGTTGGGGCATTCAACCCATTTACATTTAAGGTAACTATTGATAAGTATGATCCTGCTGCCATTTACTCTATTGTTTTGGGTTCGAATTTATACACCCTTTTTGTGTTTCCTGTCTAGAGAATGTCCTTTAGTATTTATTGAAGAGCTGGTTTGGTGGTTCTGAATTCTCTCAGCTTTTCTTGTCTGTAAAGCTTTTGATTTCTCCTTCATATTTGAATGAGATCCTTGCTGGATACAATAATCTGGGCTGTAAGTTATTTTCTTTCCTCACTTTAAGTATGTCTTGCCATTTTCTACTGGCTTAGAGAGTTTCTATTGAAAGATCAGCTGTTATCCTTATGGGAATTCCCTTCTGTGTTATTTGTTGTTTTTCCCTTGCTACTTTTAATATTTGTTCTTTGTGTTTGATCTTTGTTAATTTGATTAATATGTGTCTTGGGGTGTTTTGCCTTGGGTTTATCCTGTTTGGGACTCTCTGGGTTTCTTGGATTTGAGTGATTATTTCCTTCCCCATTTTAGGGAAGTTTTCAACTATTATCTCCTCTAGTAGTTTCTCATGGTCTTTCTTTTTGTCTTCTTCTTCTGGGACTCCTATGATTCGAATGTTGTAACATTTAATATTGTCCTGGAGGTCTCTGAGATTGTCCTCATTTCTTTTAATTCGTTTTTCTTTTTTCTCCTTTGATTCATTTATTTCTACCATTCTATCTTCTAATTCACTAATCCTATCTTGTGCCTCTGTTATTCTACTATTTGTTGTCTCCAGAGTGTTTTTGATCTCGTTTATTGCATTATTCATTATATATATACTCTTTTTTATTGCTTCTAGGTCCTTGTTAAACATTTCTTGCATCTTCACAATTCTTTTCTCCAGGCTATTTATCTGTGATTCCATTTTGATTTCAAGACTTTGGATTAATTTCACTACCATTATTCAGAATTCTTTATCAGGTAGATTCGCTATTTCTTCCTCTTTGGTTTGGTTTGGTGGGCATTTATCCTTTTCCTTTACCTGCTGGGTATTCCTCTGTCTCTTCATCTTGTTTAAATTGCTGAGTTTAGGTTGTCCTTACTGTATTCTGGCAGTTTGTGGAGTTCTCTTTATTGTGGCATTTCGTCACTGTGTTTGGATTTGTACAGGTGGCTTGTCAAGGTTTCTTGGTTAGGGAAGCTTGTGTCGGTGTTCTGGTGGGTGGAGCTGGATTTCTTCCCTCTGGAGTGCAATGAAGTGTCCAATAATGAGTTATGAGATGTCCATGATTTTGGGGTGACTTTGGGTAGCTTGTATATTGGAGCTCAGGGCTGTGTTCCTGTGTTACTGGAGAATTTGCTTGGTATGTCTTGCCATGGAACTTGTTGGCCCTTGTGTGGTGCTTGGTTTCAGTGTAGGTATGGAGGCATTTGATGATCTCCTGTCAATTAATGTTCCCTGGAGTCAGGGTTTGGACTTAAGCCTCCTGCTTCCTGTTATCAGTCTTATTTTTACAGTAGTCTCAAAACTTCTCCTTCTATACTGCGTCATTGATAAAACATCTAGGTTAAAGATGAAAAGTTTCTCCACCATGTGGGTCTCCCAGAGAGGTTCACAGCATTACATGGAGAAGAGAAGAGGGAGGAGGGATTAGAGGTGACCTGAATGAGATGTGGTGGAATCAATAAGGGAGAGAGCAGGCTAACCAGTAATCACTTCCTTATGTGCACTCCACAACTGGACTGCTCAGAGATGTTCACAGAATTATACAGAGAAGAGAACAGGGATGAAGGAGACAGAGGTGGCTAGGAAGATAGAAGGAGGGAATGAAAAGGAGAGAGACAGATCCAGTCAGTAACCAGTTCCCTAAGTGTTTTCCATCGTTTGGAACACAAAGAAATTCAGAGTTGGGTAGTGTAGAGAGGGTTAGGGAGGACATGCAGGCGACCTGGTGGAGAAAAAGGGGATTCCGGAGGCAGAGAGAGCAGTCAAGCCAGTAATCTCGCTCCCTAGTAAAAAATGGATACTGAAGATTGGGTTCTTAAAGGTACAAAATTGGTAACAAATACCTAAAAGCAAAAATTAAAAATCTAATATATAGTTTGGAGTTTCAAAAATACAATATTAAAGAAAAGAAAAAGGAAAAAAAAAAGAGAAGAAGAAAAAGAAAAAAAAAGAGTCACAAAAGTTATAAAGAAAATATAGGTACAAAATCGATAACAAATACCAAAAAGCAAAAGTTAAAAAACTAGAGTAGAGTTTGGAATTTCAAAAATACAATGTTAAAGAAAAGAAGAAGAAAAAGAAAGATAGAAAAAAAGAAAACAAAAACAAGCAAAGTCACAAAAATTATAAAGTAGATATAGGTACAAATTGATATCAAATACCAGAAAGGATAAATTAAAGATCTAGAGTACAGATTGGAATTTCAGGAATACAGTGTTAAAGAAACGATGAAGAGATAGAAAGAGAGAGGAAAAAAAGAGTCACAAAAGTTATAAAAAAAAATAGGTACAAATTTGATAACAAATACCAAAAAGTAAAAATTAAAAATCTAGAGCAGAATTTGGAATTTGATATCAAATACCAGAAAGGATAAATTAAAGATCTAGAGTAGAGATTGGAATTTCAGGAATACAGTGTTAAAGAAAAGATGAAGAGATAGAAAGAGAGAGGAAAAAAAGAGTCACAAAAGTTATAAAAAAAAATAGGTACAAATTTGATAACAAATACCAAAAAGTAAAAATTAAAAATCTAGAGTAGAATTTGGAATTTCAAAAATATGTTAAAGAAAAGAAAAAAAAGGTCACAAAAGTTATAAAAAATATATATATATGAAGTTTTTTTTTAAAGGGTCTTTATTTTTTAACAAAGTAATAAAATGTTATAAAAGTGTAAATTAAAGGAGTAATAGAGGGTTTAAAATTTTTTTTTAATTAAAAAAAGAAAGTATGATCATAAAAATAGTAAAAATATACATAGAACTTTTTCGGATATTGTTGTGGGTATTGTGGGTTCAGTTCATTTTCAGCTAGTTCCTTGTTCTGGCTTATATTTCTCGAGATCTATGGGCCCCTTCCTATGAAGTTGGTACTTACCACGGGGTTTTAGTTTATTGCCTGTCGCTTCCACAGCAGTTCCCTCTGTTATAGCTTCTTCTCTTTGCTGGTCTCTTCAGTGTCTGATTTCTGCTCTGATACAAAGGGGGCTGTGGTGGACACCTTTTTTTTTTTTTTTTTTTTTTAAGGCTCATTTGTTCAGTTGTGCTGTGGGGAGGGAGGGACGCTGCAAATAAATAACACTGGTGTGTGCTCGCAGTGCCTCAGCCACACTGGGTCTGCCCGAGCTCACTGTGCGTGTAGCCTCCCTGCCCACTCTGCTCAGGCTCTCTGTTTCCCCGCCAGAACAATCCGCCGCTGACCCTGGGCTGATTGCCCCTCTTAGGTCTAAGCCGCTCAAATTCAGGCACTTGGGTAGTCCTCAGAGGTCCAGACTCGGTTGGGCCTGCGTATTGTGCCCTTCGCAGGTCCGAGCAGCGCAGATGATGAGGTGTTTAGCAAGCACAGGTTCTGTGACTTACCGCCTCCCCGCCACTCGGTTTTCTGGGTGTACAACTAGCACACCTTCTCAGGCGGATGTTGATCGACCAGAGCCCCAAGAAGTCTTAGTTAGCAAAGATGCCTGCTTACAGTTTTGTAGATAATGTCTCTCTGAGGCTGCGATTGCCCCCTTCTTGCTCTGGCTGCCTGTCACCGGAGGGGGATGGTCTGCATCCCTCTATCTCTGTACAGTCCTTTGTTCTGTGCGCGGGCCTGGCGGTGTCTTAGGTTAGGGCTGGTTTTTCGTGTGGTACATATCCCACAGTCTGGTTTGCTAGCCCAAATTATTTCACTCAGGTAGCCCAAATTATTTGGTTTGCTGGCCAAATTATTCAGGCCAGATCCTTGCTCTAAGAGATGCAGCCCGCGCCCCGCCTCCCTGCCCAGCCCCTGCTTGCTAATGGTGGATGCAGGCATCTGCGCTGCTTATCCCCTGGGGGGATTAAGGCAGGGCTCCTAATCTCTGGGTTTTAATTGTTTATTTATTTCTCCTCCCTGTTATGTTGCCCTCTGTGCTTCCCAGGCTCAGCATAGACTCGGCAGTGAGAATGTTTCCTGGTGTTTAGAAACTTCTCTCTTTTTAACTTCTTTTAAACTTCTCTTTTAAACTTCTCTCCCTGGACAGAGGTCCGTCCCTCCCTCTTTTGTCTCTTTTTTTGTCTTTTATATTTTTTCCTACCTCCTTTAGAAGGCAAAGGGTTGCTTTTATGGGTGCCTGATGTCCTCTGCCGGCATTCAGAAGTTGTTTTGTGGAATTTACTAGGTGTTTAAATGTTCTTTTGATGAATTTGTGGAAGAGAAAGTGTTCTCCCCATCCTATTCCTCCGCCATCTTCGTCTCTGCTTTTTGATATGCTCTCTAGATTGGTTATAGCTTTTCTTCCAAGGAGTAAACGTCTTTTAATTTCATGGCTGCAGTCACCATCTGCAGTCATTTTGGAGACCAAGAGAATAGTCTGTCACTCATTTCATTGTTTCCCTATCTAGAATTACTAGAAGTTGCCAAGCCTACCCAGAGTGGGTGTCAGCGATGGCTCTGAATCTCTTTCTCAATGATTATCTGAGATTACTGTTACTGCTAAGTCACTTCAGTTGTGTCCGACTCTGTGTGACCCCATAAATGGCAGCCCACCAGGCTCCCCCGTCCCTGGCATTCTCCAGGCAAGAACACTGGAGTGGGTTGCCATCTCCTTCTCCAAGGCACGAAAGTGAAAAGTGAAAGTGAAGTCACTCAGTCATGTCTGACTCTTAGCGACCCCATGGACTGCAGCCTACCAGGCTTCTCCATCCATGGGATTTTCCAGGCAAGAGTACTGGAGTGGGGTGCCATTGCCCTCTCCATTATCTGAGATTACTTACTCTTTAAAGAAAAAAAAAAAGAAGAAACAGAAAGTGTGTTCAGGCGGACGGGAAGGAGGGATGGGGTGGGATGGGGGTGGCAGGTCCTTCCCCTCCCAGTTTGGGAAGTTCTGCTAAGTCAAGGTGGAGCCGCACCAGGACCAGAGGAGTGTAGAACAGGCTCCCTCTCGTGGCCACTTGAAGAATAGACTAAAGCCTGGTGAAAAGAGGAGAGTCCAGTCAGGAGTTGACTTCTGCAAGCCAAGAGACAGAGGATGCACCGATGACACAAAATGTATATTTGAAGGTAAGACAAGGCAACTTACGCATAAAATTCTCTCTGTGTTTGTTTGGGCCTTGCCTCTCCCTCTTTTGTGAGCATCTGTGTTATACATTAACCAGATTCCCTCACAGGAGTGAATTCCTGGTGAAACATAAAAAGAAAAAAAAATTTTTCTTTCTACTGACACTAGTGACATAACCTTTTTTGGTTTGGCCACACGGCCTATGGGATCTTAGATCCCTGACCAGAGATCAAACTCATGCCCTCTGCAGTGGATGCGCAGTGTCTTAACCACCAGATGGCCAAGGAAGTTGCACAATGAAACTTCTTTAAAAGTTACATGGTTGTGCTGAGTTTTAGTTGTGGCATGTGGGATCTAGTTCCCTTACCAGGAATTTAACCTAGGCATCCCTGCGTTTGCAGCATAAATTGAAGTCACTGGACCACCAGGGAAATCCCCACAGTTACTTCTTAAACATCAGTTCACAACCTTTCTGGCACCAGGGACAAGTTTGTTTGTTTGCTTTTAATTTTTTTTTTTGCCACATTGCACAGCATATGGGATCTTAGTTCTCCAGCCAGGGATTGAACCTGGGCCCCCTGCATTGGGAGCACAGAGTCTTAGCCACTGGAATACCAGGGAAGTCCTCCAGGGACAAGTTTTGTGGAAAACTATTTTTCCATGGAATGGGGTACAGGGGATGGTTGCAGAATGATTCAAGTACATTATATTTATTGTGCACTTTATTTCTATTATTATTACATCAGCTCCACCTCAGATCACCAAGCATTAGATCCTGGAGCCTGGGGACTCCTGTCTTAAATGATCAGCGTTGTTTCCCAACTCTGTAGGAGTCTTAGGAAGTTGTTGCTTGCCTTGTACGTGCTCTGACCGGGACCCTGTAGCGTTAGTGAAGTTTATGTAAAATGTCTGTATGTCACTTTGATGTACGGCCATTTGTCTCAAAAATGTATATGACTGTGCCTTCTACTTCTAACAGGTGAAACAGTTCTCAGAGATTCTGAAAGCATGTCTTCTGGGTTATAACCTTCAGTTTGACTTGAATTAATGTTTCCACTGTCTTCTTGATTGTTAATTGAATTTTAGTTGCCAGGATTGAGGGTCCTGGCAGTGGAAGGGAGAAAAGTGGTTTGACCCTGGATCCAAATGAAAGAAGAGAACAGATAATGACCAGGCTGCTGCACTCATACCTTTCTTGTCAACTACAATCCTTTGGTTTTGTTTTCCATATTCTTACTCTCCCTCATTTATATGGGGTGGTCACTCACTCCATCTGAGTTGCGAAATGGAGATGGGGAGATCCAAAGAATCTCCTCCTGTTGCCTATATTTTCTTTCTCTTTTAAAGGCTATTTATTTGGCTGATCAGGTCTTGGTCATGTCACATGAGATCTTCAGTCTTCACCTCAGTGAAGGTGCATGGAATCTTTAGTTTCAGCGTGAGAACTCTTGGTTGAAGCATGGGGGACCTGGGGGAGCCCTTCCTTCCTACTCAGTACACAACCCTGCCAACAGCCAATTTTTAAACCAGGAGCCTTAGAACATTAAAACTCCAACTTCACACGCAGTCCTCACATTCAGTCTCTTAAATGATGTACTTTGTCAATGTAAAGTCATCAACGCTCTCTACCTTCCCACTGAAATGATCTTAGTTTCAGCCCCTGCAACTTTGGTGGACTAGGAACCTCTCCTGTTGGGTCCTGCGGCAACCCTCTGACTCACAAGCCCCAGACTAGCACAGGAGGAAAGAATATTAACCTTGTTCTCTGGCTCGCTCACGATCCACAAGGCCTGGAAAATTAGCAAGTGGTACCAAAGGGGTTTCCCTGGTGGTACAGTGGGTAGCACACCCGCCAATGCTGGAGACACCAGTTTGCTCCCTGGTCCGGGAAGATCCCACGTGCCATGGAGCAACTAAGCCGGTGCGCTGCAGTTTCTGAGGTCTGTGGAGCACAGGAGAAGCCACCACAATGAGAAGCCAGGGCATCACAATACAGGCCCAACATAGCCAAAAATAAATAAATGCATTTTTAAAAAAAGTTTCCATTACACTCGCTTAGAACAAAACCTGATCAGTACTCACTGAGGCAACACAGGTACTAAAATTGGAATGATACAGAGATGGTTAGCATGGCCCCTGAGTAAGGACTACAGGCATATTTATGAAATAGTCTATTTTACAAAAAGAAAACTTGATCAGAACATGAGACTAAGCTCTATACCTCCAATTAGTGTGCGTGTTGTTACACTGCACTGCAGAACTATTAGTTGGTTTACCTACAGAAAGCTGGAGCTGGATGAAAACTCCAAAGATCGCATCAACAGGCACGTTTTATCCAATCATGTCTTTGAAAGCGTTACTGTCCCAGGCTCCATAAAAGGGAGGGGCTTTGGGAGGGCAGACCAGATGAACCCAGTTCAGAGAGCAAGTCGCCCGGCAAAGAGTCCTCAGCTGTGATCCCAGCATCCCCCAGCTTGAGGGTCAGTCTTCTGGAGGAGGTGAGTTTCCTGGACAAAGGGGAAACTTTAAACTTTGTACTCCAGCCAAAGCTCAGTGCATTTGTATGTGAGGAAAATTCATAGGTTCCAGGTTTCACAAGCTTTCAGGTACAGGCACTCAGTCGTGTACAGCTCTTTGCGACCTCATGGACTGTAGCCAGGCTCTCCTGACCGTGGGATGCTCCAGGCAAGAATACTGAGGTGGGTTGCCATTTCCTCCTCCAGGGGATCTTCCTGACCCAGGGGTGGAACCTGCATTTCCTGTAGTTCCTGCATTGGCCAGCAGATTCTTTACCACTGAGCCACATGGCAAGCCCACTTTTCCAAGCTTAGAGGATTTTTTTTTTTTTTTTGACAACTTGTCTGGCCCCAGAGTGTTTAATGTTATGGACTTTGTTTAAAGACTTAGTCTGATTGAAGGCACTGCTTTCTTTCTTTTTCTTCCCTTCCCCACTCTGGCACACTTTGGGGCATGGATCTTATTTCCCGGAGCAGGGATTGATCTTGTGTCCCCTTCATTGGAAGGCAGATTCTTAACTGGACCAACAGAGAAGCCCCAAATTCCAAGGTCTTAACCTCAATGCCCCACTGTGTCCCTGTGGGATTGAGTGCATGCCTTCAAGTGTGACCAGATGATCTGTATGTGCCTGGGGTTGTCCTGCAAGAACTTGTGGGGAGGCCCAGATGGAGAGACCATGGAATCTACATAGAAACAATAAAAGGCCAGTGTACTTGGATATGGAGAACCACCCAGAGCACCTAAGATGTGGGTCAGGGGAATGCATGCTCCAGCGAGGCCCTGTGCTGCTAGGAAGGATTTGATATTTTCCCTGAGGGAAAAGCATGGTAAAACGGGGTGTCCTTAGAGGATAAGCATTATATAGAGCCATCTGCCAGTATGTAATACATGCATTAAGAAAAGGAAAGAATGCATTAAATTTTTATCTGTGGGATCCTTCCGTATTTATCTTTGCCTTTTTGTTGATGAGGTCAAGGCAGTTGATCTGATCAGACTACTTGATGAGGTTGACACCAAACGTGAAATATCATCAATTAGCAGAAAGCAGGGCGTCCCAGGTGGCATTAGTGGCGGGGAATCTGCTGCCAATGCAGGAGCTGGAAGAGATTTGCTCCCTGGGTGGGGAAGATGCCCTGGATGAGGAAAGGGCAACCCATTCCAGTGTTCTCACCTGGAAACTCCCATGGACAGTGGAGCCTGTAGGGCTACAGACTATAGGGTCAAAAAAAGTTGGACACGAAACGACTTAGCACGCAGGTATGCAACAGAAAACAATTTGTTTTCTGTGCGCCTATCATACTCAGAGAAGGCAATGTCACCCCACTCCAGTACTCTTACCTGGAAAATCCCATGGACGGAGGAGCCTGGAAGGCTGCAGTCCATGGGGTCGCTGAGGGTTGGACACGACTAAGCGACTTCACTTTGCCTTTTCACTTTCATGCATTGGAGAAGGAAATGGCAACCCACTCCAGTGTTCTTGCCTGGACAATCCCAGGGACAACAGAGGCTGGTGGCCTGCCGTCTCTGGGGTCGCACAGAGTCAGACATGACTCAAGCGACTTAGCTATAATTCTCCCACCAAGCCCTTTTGTTTTATGGTATAAAATTGAAAAAAATATTTATATATGAATCCTTGAATTACTGACGATATAGAAAATTGAAAAGGACACAAAAATAAGCAAATTATATACAAGATGGACTTAATCATTTTTTCAGATCATCAGTCACTCAGTCGTGTCCGACTCTCTGCGACCCCATGAACTGCAGCACGCCAGGCCTCCCTATCCATCACCAGCTCTCGGAGGTCACTCAGACTCACATTCATCGAGTCAGTGATGCCATCCAGCCATCTCATCCTCTGTCATCCCCTTCTCCGCCTGCCCTGAATCCCTCCCAGCATCAGAGTCTTCTCCAATGAGTCAACTCTTCGCACGAGGTGGCCAAAATACTGGAGTTTCAGCTTTAGCATCATTCCTTCCAAAGAAATCCCAGGGTTGATCTCCTTCAGAATGGACCGGTTGGATCTCCTTGCAGTCCAAGGGACTCTCAAGGGTCTTCTCCAACACCACAGTTCAAAAGCATCAATTCTTCAGTGCTCAGTCTTCTTCACAGTCCAGCTCTCACATCCATACATGACCACAGGAAAGACCATAGCCTTGACTAGGCGAACCTTTGTTGGCAAAGTGATGTCTCTGCTTTTGAATACGCTATCTAGGTTGGTCATAACTTTCCTTCCAAGGAGTAAGCGTCTTTTAATTTCATGGCTGCACTCACCATCTGCAGTGATTTTGGAGCCCAGAAAAATAAAGTCTGACACTGTTTCCACTGTTTCTCCATCTATTTCCCATGCAGTGATGGGACCAGATGCCATGATCTTCGTTTTCTCAATGTTGAGCTTTAAGCCAACCTTTTCACTCTCCACTTTCACTTTCATCAAGAGGCTTTGTAGTTCCTCTTCACTTTCTGCCATAAGGGTGGTATCATCTGCATATCTGAGGTTATTGATATTTCTCCCGGCAATCTTGATTCCAGCCTTTGTTTCCTCCAGTCCATCATTTCTCATGATGTACTCTGCATATAAGTGAAATAAACATGGGGACAATATACAGCCTTGACGTACTCCTTTTCCTATTTGGAACCAGTCTGTTGTTACATGACCAGTTCTAACTGTTGCTTCCTGACCTGCATACAGATTTCTCAAGAGGCAGATCAGGTGGTCTGGTATTCCCAGCTCTTTCAGAATTTGCCACAGTTTATTGTGATCTACACAGTCAAAGGCTTTGGCATAGTCAATAAAGCAGAAATAAATGTTTTTCTGGAACTCTCTTGCTTTTTCGATGATCCAGCGGATGTTGGCCATTTGATCTCTGGTTCCTCTGCCTTTTCTAAATCCAGCTTGAACATCAGGAAGTTCACGGTTCACATATTGCTGAAGCCTGGCTTGGAGATGTTTGAGCATTACTTTACTAGCGTGTGAGATGAGTGCAATTGTGCGGTAGTTTGAGCACTCTTTGGTATAGCCTTTCTTTGGGATTGGGATGAAAACTGACCTTTTCCAATCTTGTGGCCACTGCTGAGTTTTCCAAATTTGCTGGCATATTGAGTGCAGCACTTTCACAGCATCGTCTTTCAGGATTTGAAATAGCTCCACTGGAATTCCATCACCTCCACTAGCTTTGTTTGTAGTGATGCTTTCTAAGGCCCACTTGACTTCACATTCCAGGATGTCTGGCTCTAGGTCAGTGATCATACCATCATGATTATCTGGGTCATGAAGCTCTTTTTTCTACAGTTCTTTTGTGTATTCTTGCCACCTCTTCTTAATATCTTCTGCTTCCGTTAGGTCCATACCATTTATGTCCTTTATCGAGCCCATTTTTACATGAAATGTTCCTTTGGTATCTCTGATTTTCTTGAAGAGATCCCTAGTCTTTCCCATTCTATTATTTTCCTCTATTTCTTTGTATTGATAGCTGAAGAAGGCTTTCTTATCTCTTCTTGCTATTGTTTGGAACTCTGCATTCAGATGTTTATATCTTTCCTTTTCTCCTTTGCTTTTCACTTCTCTTCTTTTTGCAGCTATCTGCAAGGCCTCTCCAGACAGCCATTTTGCTTTTTTGCATTTCTTTTCCATGGGGATGGTCTTGATCCCTGTCTCCTGTACAATGTCATGAACCTCATTCCATAGTTCATCAAGCAGTCTATCTATCAGATCTAGGCCCTTAAATCTATTTCTCACTTCCACTGTATACTCATAAGGGATTTGATTTAGGTCATACCTGAATGGTGTAGTGGTTTTCCCTACTTTCTTCAATTTCAGTCTGAATTTGGCAATAAGGAGTTCATGGTCCAAGCCACAGTCAGCTCCTGGTCTTGTTTTTGCTGATTGTATAGAGCTTCTCCATCTTTGGCTGCAAAGAATATAATCGATCTGATTTTGGTGTTGACCATCTGGTGATGTCCATGTATAGAGTCTTCTCTTGTGTTGTTGGAAGAGGGTATTTGCTATGAGCAGTGCATTTTCTTGGCAAAACTCTATTAGTCTTTGCCCTGCTTCATTCCGTATTCCAAGACCAAATTTGCCTGTTACTCCAGGTGTTTCTTGACTTCCTACTTTTGCATTCCAGTCCCCTATAATGAAAAGGACATCTTTTTTGGGTGTTAGTTCTAAAAGGTCTTATAGGTCTTCATAGAACCATTCAACTTCAGTTTCTTCAGCGTTACTGGTTGGGGCATAGACTTGGATTACTGTGACATTATAATTGATATATGACATTATATTAGTTTCAAATTGGGGAATTCCCTGGAAGTTCAGGGCTTAGGACTCCACGCTTTTACTTCCAATGGCCCAAAAGTGCAAAAAAAAAAAAAAAAAAAAAAAAATTACAAGCAAAACATCAAGCAAACAAACTTTCAGATGTACAATATAATTATTTGATATTTATAATATTGTGAAATAATCACTAAAATCAGTTCAGCTCAGCTGTGTCCTACTCTGCAACCCATAGACTATAGAATGCCAGACTTCCCTGTCCATCACCAATTCCAAGAGTTTGCTCAAACTCATGTCCATCAAGTCAGTGATGTCATCCAACCATCTCATCCTCTGTTGTCCCCTTATCCTCCTGCCTTCAACCTTTCCCAGCATCAGGGTCTTTTCAATAAGTCAATTCACATTAAGAGGCAAAAGTATTGAAGCTTAAGCTTCAGCATCAGTCCTTCCAATGAATATTCAGAACTGATTTCCTTTAGGATTGATTGGTTGGATCTCCTTGCAGTCCAAGGGACTGTCCAAGAGTCTTCAACACCACAGTTCAAAAGCATCAATTATTCTGTGCTCAGCTTTCTTCATGGTCCAACTCTCAAATCCATATGTGGCTACTGGAAAAACCATAGCCTTGAGTAGACGGACCTTTGTTGGCAAAGTAATGTCTCTGCTTTTGAATATGCTGTCTAGGTTGGTCATAGCTTTCCTTCCCAGGAGTAGGCATCTTTTATTTTAAATTAAATTTTATTTTGCTTAACTTTACAAATTGTATTGCTTTTGCCATACATCGAGATGGATCCGTCACAAGTATACACGTGCTCCCCAACCTGAACCCTCCTCCCTCCTCCCTCCCCATACCATCCCTCTGGGTCATCCCAGTGCACCAGCCCCAGGCAACCGTTATCAGGCATCGTAGCTGGACTGGCGACTCGTTTCAGATATGATATTATACATACTTCAATGCTATTCTCCCAAATCATCCCACCCTCTCTCATTCCCAGAGTCCAAAAGTCTGTTCAGGCATCTTTTAATTTAATGGCTGCACTCACCATCTGCAGTGATTTTGGAGCCCAGAAAAATAAAGTCTGACACTGTTTCCACTGTTTTCCCATCTATTTCCCATGAAGTGATGGGACCAGATGCCATGATCTTCGATTTCTGAATGTTGAGCTTTAAGCCAACTTTTCACTCTCCACTTTCACTTTCATCAAGAGGCTTTTTAGTTCCTTTTCACTTTCTACCATAAGGGTGGTGTCATCTGCATATCTGAGGTTATTGATATTTCTCCCGGCAATCTTGATTCCAGCTTGTGTTTCCTCCAGTCCAGCATTTCTCATGATGTACTCTGCATATAAGTTAAATAAGCTGGGTGACTATATACAGCCTTGACGTACTCCTTTTCCTATTTGGAACCAGTCTGTTGTTCCATGTCCAGTTCTAACTGTTACTTCCTGGCCTGCATACATATTTCTCAAGAGGCAGATCAGGTGGTCTGGTATTCCCATCTCTATCAGGATTTTCCACAGTTTATTGTGATTCATACTGTCAAAGGCTTTGGCATAGTCAATAAAGCAGGAATAGATGCTTTTCTGGAACTCTCTTGCTTTTTCCATGATCCAGCAGATGTTGGCAATTTGATCTCTGGTACCTCTGCCTTTTCTAAAACCAGCTTGAACATCAGGAAGTTCACGGTTCACATATTGCTGAAGCCTGGCTTGGAGAATTTTGAGCATTACTTTACTAGCGTGTGAGATGAGTGCAATTCTGTGGTAGTTTGAGCATTCTTTGACACTGCCTTTCTTTGGGATTGGAATGAAAAATGACCTCTTCCAGATACCCCACACCCAAGGTAAGAGAAACCCAAGTAAGACTGTATGTGTTGCAAGAGGACATCAGAGGGCAAACACATTGAAACTATACTCAGAGGAAACGAGTCAATCTAATCACACTAGGACCACAGCCTTGTCTAACTCAATGAAACTAAGCCATGCCTGTGGGGCAACCCAGGATGGGTGGGTCATGGTGGAGAGATCTGACAGGGTGTGGTCCACTGGAGAAGGGAATGGCAAACCACTTCAGTGTTCTTGCCTTGAGAACCCCATGAACAGTATGAAAGGACAAAATGACAGGATACTGAAAGAGAAACTCCCCAGGTCATTAGGGGCCCAATATGTTCCTGGAGATCCGTGAAGAAATAAATCCAGAAAGAATGAAGGGATGGAGCCAAAGCAAAAAGAATACCCAGCTGTGGATGTGACTGGTGATAGAAGCAAGGTCCGATGCTATAAAGAGCAATATTGCATAGGAACCTGGAATGTCAGGTCCATGAATCAAGGCAAATTGGAAGTGGTCAAACAAGAGATGGCAAGAGTGAATGTCGACATTCTAGGAATCAGCAAACTCAAATGGACTGGAATGGGTGAACTTAACTCAGATGACAATTATATCTACTACTGTGGGCAGGAATCCCTCAGAAGAAATGGAGTGGCCCTACGGTCAACAAAAGAGTCCAAAATGCAGTACTTGGATGCAATCTCAAAAATGACAGAATGATCTCTGTGCATTTCCAAGGCAAACTGTTCAATATCACAGTAATCCAACACTATGCCCCAACCAGTATGCTTAAGGAGCTGAAGTTGAACGGTTCTATGAAGACATACAAGACCTTTTAGAACAAACACCTCCAAAAGATGTCCTTTTCTTTATAGGGGACTGGAATATAAAAGTAGGAAGTCAAGAAACAGCTGGAGTAACAGGCAAATTTGGCCTTGGAATCCGGAATGAAGCAGGGAAAAGACTAATAGAGTTTTGCCAAAAAACTACACTGGTCATAGCAAATACCCTCTTCCAACAACACAAGAGAAGACTCTACACATGGACATCACCAGATGGTCAACACCGAAATCAGATTGATTATATTCTTTGGAGCCAAAGATGGAGAATCTCTATACAGTCAGCAAAATCAAGACCAGGAGTTGACTGTGGCTCAGATCATGAACTCCTTATTGCCAAATTCAGACTTAAATTGAAGAAAGTAGGGGAAACCACTAGACCATTCAGGTATGACCTAAATCAAATCCCTTATGATTATACAGTGGAAGTGAGAAATAGATTTAAGGGACTTGATCTGATAGATAGAGTGCCTGATGAACTATGGAATGAAGTTCATGACATTGTACAGGAGACAGGGATCAAGACCATTCTCACGGAAAAGAATTGCTAAAAAGCAAAATGGCTGACTGGGGAGGCCTTACAAATAGCTGTGAAAAGAAGAGAAGAGAAAAGGAAAGGCGGAAAGGAAAGATATAAATATATGAATACAGAGTTCCAAGGAATAGCAAGAAGAGATAAGAAAGCCTTCTTCAGCGATCAATGCAAAGAAATAGAGGAAAACAACAGAATGGGAAAGACTAGGGATCTCTTCAAGAAAATCAGAGATACCAAAGGAACATTTCATGCAAAGATGGGCTCGATAAAGGACAGAAATGGTATGGACCTAACAGAAGCAGAAGATATTAAGAAGTGACAAGAATACAGAGAACTGTACAAAAAAAGAATTTCACAACCCAGATAATCACAATGGTGTGATCACTGACCTAGAGCCAGACATCCTGGAATGTGAAGACAAGTGGGCCTTGGAAATCATCACTACAAACAAAGCTAGTGGAGGTGATGGAATTCCAGTTGAGCTATTCCAAATCCTGAAAGATGATGCTGTGAAAGTGTGGCACTCAGTATGCCAGCAAATTTGAAACACTCGGCAGTGGCCACAGGACTGGAAAAGGTCAGTTTTCATTCCAATCCCAAAGAAAGGCAATGCCAAAGAATGCTCAAACTACCGCACAATTGCACTCATCTCACATGCTAGTGAAGTAATGCTTAAAATTCTCCAGGCCAGGTTTCAGCAATATGTGAACCATGAAGTTCCAGATGTTCAAGCTGGATTTAGAAAAGGCAGAGGAACCAGAGACCAAATTTACAACATCCACTGGATCATCAAAAAAGCAAGAGAGTTCCAGAAAAACATCTATTTCTGCTTTATTGACTGTGACAAAGACTTTGACTGTGTGAATTACAATAAACTGTGGGAAATTCTTAAAGAGATGGGAATACTTGAACACCTGACTTGCCTCTTGAGAAATCTGTATGCAGGTCAGGAAGCAACAGTTAGAACTGGACGTGGAACAACAGACTGGTTCCAAATAGGAAAAGGAGTACATCAAGGCTTTATATTGTCACGCTACTTATTTAACTTATATGCAGAGTACATCGTCAGAAACGATGGGCTGGAAGAAGCACAAGCTGGAATCAAGATTGCCGGGAGAAATATCAATAACCTCAGATATGCAGATGACACCACCCTTATGGCAGAAAGTGAAGAAGAAGTAAAGAGTCTCTTGATGAAAGTGCAAGAGGAGAGTGAAAAAGGTTGGTTTAAAGCTCAACATTCAGAAAATGAAGATCATGGCATCTGGTCCCATCACTTCATGGCAAATAGATGGGGAAATAGTGGAAACAGTGGCTGACTTTATTTTTCTGGGCTCCAAAATCACTGCAGATGGTGATTGCAGCCGTGAAATTAAAAGACGCTTACTCCTTGGAAGAAAAATTATGACCAACCTAGATAGTGTATTCAAAAGCAGAAACATTACTTTGCCAACAAAGGTCCATCTAGTCAACGCTATGTTTTTTCCTGTAGTCGTGTATGGATGTGAGAGTTGGACTATAAAGAAAGCTGAGAGCAGAAGAATTGATGCTCTTGAACTGTGGTGTTGGAGAAGACTCTTTAGAGTCCCTTGGACTTCAAGGAGATCCAACCAGTCCATCCGAAAGGAGATCAGTCCTGGGTGTTCATTGGAAGGACTGATGTTGAAGCTGAAACTCCAAAACTTTCGCCCCCTGATGTGAAGAGCTGACTCATTGGAAAAGATCCTGATGATGGGAAAGATTGAGGAGCAGGAGGAGAAGGGGACGACAGAGGTTGAGATGGTTGGATGGCATCACCGACTCAATGGACATGGGTTTGGGTGGACTCTGGGAGTTGGTGATAGACAGGGAGGCCTGGTGTGCTGCAGCTCATGGGGTCGCAGCGAGTCGGACATGACTGAGCGACTGTACCCAACTGCACTGAACCGATAGGTTTTGAATTGTTATGTTCTCATTGTCATTTGTTGCTAGAATTTTTTTTTTTATTTCCCTTTTTACTTCTTTAATAACCTGTTGGTTATTTAGAAACATGTTGTTTAACGTGTGTTTGTGTTTCTTGCAGTTTTTTGTCTTGTAATTGATATCTAGTCTTATAGCATTGTGGTTGAAGAAGATGCTTGATACGATTTCAATTTTCTTAAATTTACTGAGGTTTGATTTGTGACCCAAGATGTGGTCTATCCTGGAGAGTGGTTTTCCCTACTTTCTTCAATTTCAGTCTGAATCTGACAATAAGGAGCTCAAGATCTGAGCCATAGTAAGCTCCTGATCTTGTTTTCGCTGACTGTGTTGAGCTTCTCCACCTTTGCCTGCAAAGAAAGATTATAATCAATCTGATTTTGGTGTTGACCATAATTCAGTTCTCACTAAATAATTCAGTGACTAATTCAGTTCTCACTAAAAATTATGTTACTGAATAAAATGCCAATGAAAGTTGAATACTAAGACTTCCCTGGTGGTCCAGAGGTTAAGAATCTTCCTGCCGATGCAGGGGACACAGGTTCGATCCCCAGTCCAGGAACATCCCACACATGATGGGGCAGCTAAGCCTGTGAGCCACGGTGACTGAACCCACGCTCCATAGTGAGAAGCTTGCGAACTGCAGCTAGAGAGTAACCCCACTCTCCTCAACCAGAGAAAGCCCACGCTTAGCCACGAAAACCCACGACAGGGAAAAATAAAAATATAAACTATTAAAAAAGAAAATTGAATACTAATATCAAAATAACACAAATTTTGTAGAAAAAAAATTTAGTTTCACAAAGTGAACTTGCCTTACATAAAGTAGGATAATAATTACACATTACCACTGACAGTAGAAAAAAATCAGAAGAGAGCAAGGGGCTTGCAAGTTATCTATGTTTGCAGGGATTTATATGGTGAGTCTATATAGAAGTTTATATTTGATAAAAATTCATGAATTATATTAAAGCAATTATTGATTTAATATATGGTATTATTGACTATGCCAAAGCCTTTGACTGTGTAGATCACAATAAACTGTGGAAAATTCTGAGAGAGATGGGAATACCAGACCACCTGATCTGCCTCTTGAGAAATCTGTATGCAAGTCAGGAAGCAACAGTTGGAACTGGTCATGGAACAACAGGCTGGTTCCAAATAGGAAAAGGAGTACGTCAAGGCTGTATATTGTCACCATGTTTATTTAACTTATATGCAGAGTACATCATGAGAAATGCTGGACTGGAAGAAACACAAGTTGGAATCAAGATTGCCGGGAGAAGTATCAATAACCTCAGATATGCAGATGATACCACCCTTATGGCAGAAAGTGGAGAGGAACTAAAAAGCCTCTTGATGAAAGTGAAAGTGGAGAGTGAAAAGGTTGGCTTAAAGCTCAACATTCAGAAAATGAAGATCATGGCATCTGGTCCCATCACTGCATGGGAAATAGATGGAGAAACAGTGGAAACAGTGTCAGACTTTATTTTTCTGGGCTCCAAAATCACTGCAGATGGTGAGTGCAGCCATGAAATTAAAAGACGCTTACTCCTTGGAAGGAAAGTTATGACCAAACTAGATAGCGTATTCAAAAGCAGAGACATCACTTTGCCAACAAAGGTTCGCCTAGTCAAGGCTATGGTCTTTCCTGTGGTCATGTATGGATGTGAGAGCTGGACTGTGAAGAAGGCTGAGTGTCGAAGAATTGATGCTTTTGAACTGTGGTGTTGGAGAAGACTCTTGAGAGTCCCTTGGACTGCAAGGAGATCCAACCAGTCCATTCTGAAGGAGATCAGCCCTGGGATTTCTTTGGAAGGAATGATGCTAAAGCTGAAACTCCAGTATTTTGGCCACCTCGTGCGAAGAGTTGACTCATTGGAGAAGACTCTGATGCTGAGAGGGATTGAGGGCAGGAGGAGAAGGGGACGACAGAGGATGAGATGGCTGGATGGCATCACTGACTCGATGAATGTGAGTCTGAGTGACCTCCGAGAGCTGGTGATGAACAAGGAAGCCTGGCGTGCTGCGGTTCATGGAGTCGCAAAGAGTTGGACACGACTGAGAGACTGATCTGATCTGATCTGATTCCATTTAATTTGGACATTAGAGCTTTTCTCCAACTTTAATGTCTGAGAAAAAATAAATACTAGATCTGCAGATAAGGAATTGTTAATGTCTTAGGTAAAAATATTGCAATATATCCTCATAATGTTGCCTGGGCAAAGTATTACTATGCATGTACTAAACTTCAGGATTTAAAACATTTTTTGCACATTTGTATCTCTAAAAATTATAACTTTTTTCAGTTTTATATCATCCTGTGCCGAAAGATTCCTAAAATAAAGAATATAAGGCTCTATGAAACTATTTAATGCCCATGGCCTCCGGTGCCCAGGTGCGGGAGTACCCAGCAACGCCCAGGGCCTTCAGGGGCTGCTCCCCGGCCTGACCTCGGCCTCAGACACTTCTGGGCCCAGGGGACTGGGTGGGGGACGTCCTTCTGGGGCACCTATGGGGTGGGGTGGTGTTCAGGAAACCAGGCCGCCCTCATGGGGCTCCCCTGGGGCAGCGCCTGACGCAGCAGCCCTGGGAGCAGCCAAAGTACACGGCCCTGCTTCTGCAGAAGCAGCAGGTCCTCCCAGTCTCACTGGCCAGAAGCCACCAACCATCTTCATCCCAGATTGATTTCCAATAAGGAAGAATCACCAAAAGCATATAGGAATAATTTATCACTCATTAATAAAACAGCAATAACTTATTTATAAAATTTTAATGAAAATATATTTAAATATATCGAATACCACGAGGTGATTATAACCTCAGTGCCTTCGGGGGAACTAGATAAGAATAAGCAATTTCTAGAAATCACACATTACAAAATATGATTTTCTCATAAACACCAAAAAAGGCCAAATTATATTGAAAAGGGCACGGAATGATTCATATATATACATATGAATGCTGAAATTTCATTTTAGGGCCAAGTCCTCTAATAAAGAATTACATTATCTCTCTTTTCTATCAAGATCCTAATCAACTATGGTTTAAATGTTAGAGTTTGTAGAAAAAAAAAAACGACTCAGACATCCCTGTCGTTCCAGTGAATATTCTATACACTGCCTGGCGCAACAAAAATGAAAAATTAAAAAAAAAAAACAAACATAAACCTGGCTGTCTCCATTGTAAATGTTAAAACTTCATACTCTCCTGTTGTCTGAACATCCTCACAGACAGGGTGTACGCGTTCCACCAGGTCCAGTGTGAGGCTGGCTCTGCCCCCAGTTGCTGTCTTCGCCTCCCCTCACTGTGACCACCGGGCACTCAGAGTTGCTGGTGAGATCCCCCTTCACCCTTTGCTCTGTGCTCGCACAGAACCTCAGGAAAGGCACTGGCCCTCAGATCCCTCAACTCTCCTCTCTCTCTCTCCTGCCCACCTACTTCACTGAGCCCACTGCCTGGCTGAGCTCTCCCCTTGTGGCCTCCTTATGTGACTGTCCCTGTGACTATAGACAACTTCGTTTCCCTGGGCCTCTCCTTTGTGCCCTCCTGTAGCTGCTTCCGACAGAGCATATAAAAGGATACATGTCAAACACAAATTTAAGTCTTTTTGAAAATTATTTAGTGTGCTGAACACATAAAATTTTGTTTATTTTTCTAATCATGTATCAAAAATGACTGTGCAGTTTCAGTTCAGTTCAGTCTCTCAGTCGTGTCCGACTCTTTGTGACCACATGAATTGCAGCATGCCAAGCCTTCCTCTCCATCACCAACTCCTGGAGTTTACTCAAACTCATGTCCATTGAGTCGGTGATGCCATCCAACCATCTCATCCTCTGTCGTCCCCTCCTCCTGCCCCCAATCCCTCCCAGCATCATGGTCTTTTCCAATGAGTCAACACTTCTCATGAGGTGGCCAAAGTATTGGAGTTCCAGCTTTAACATCAGTCCTTCCAATGAACACCCAAGACTGACCTTCAGAAAGGACTGGTTGGATCTCCTTGCAATCCAAGGGACTCTCGAGACTCTTCTCCAATACCACAATTCAAAATCATCAGTTCTTCAGTGCTCAGCTTTCTTCACAGTCCAACTCTCACACCCATACATGACCCTTGAAAAACCATAGCCTTGACTAGATGGACCTTTGTTGGCAAAGTAATGTCTCTGCTTTTTAATATGCAATCTAGGTTGGTCATACCTTTCCTTCCAAGGAGTAAGGGTCTTTTAATTTCTTGGCGGCCATCATCATCTGCAGTGATTTTTGAGCCCCCCAAAATAAAGTCTCACACTCTTTCCACTATTTCCCGTGAAGTGATGGGACCAGATGCCATGATCCTAGTTTTCCGGATTAGGTAAATCAAATGCTGTGTAAAATATATTTCAATCAAATTTCAATAACTGAAATAATGAGAACTATTTGTATTAAGGTAGGAGGACATGCCTCAGTAAACAAACTACAACATTTTTGAAGAAAAAATCTGGTGGGTTGAGGTGTGAGTAGGAGACTTACATATCTCATTTCCGAAGTCCATTCATATTCCTTGGACACTGATTAGTATGTTTTAGTATAAGAGACTCAAAGATGAATTCACTCTGCCATACATGAGCAACAGTGACTTAAGAGAAATCTTAGTGACTGAGTATAAATTCGCCAGAACTATACTCACTGAGTATAGTGAGTATAGTGGAGTATAGTGGAGTATGACTATGGATCATGGAAAAAGCAAGAGAGTTCCAGAAAAACATCTATTTCTGCTTTACTGACTATGCCAAAGCCTTTGACTGTGTAGATCACAATAAACTGTGGAAAATTCTGAAAGACATGGGAATACCAGACCACCTGATCTGCCTCTTGAGAAATTTGTATGCAGTTCAGGAACCAATAGTTAGAACTGGACATGGAACAACAGACTGGTTCCAAATAGGAAAAGGAGTACGTCAAGGCTGCATATTGTCACCATGTTTATTTAACTTATATGCAGAGTACATTATGAGAAACGCTGGACTGGAAGAAACAGAAGTTGGAATCAAGATTCCTGGGAGAAATATCAATAACCTCAGATATGCAGATGACACCACCCTTATGGCAGAAAGTGAAGAGGAACTAAAAAGCCTCTTGATGAAAGTGAAAGTGGAGAGTGAAAAGGTTGGCTTAAAGCTCAACATTGAGAAAACGAAGATCATGGCATCTGGTCCCATCACTTCATGGGAAATAGATGGGCAAACAGGAGAAACAATGTCAGACTTTCTTTTTCTGGGCTCCAAAATCACTGCAGATGGTGACTGCAGCCATGAAATTAAAAGACGCTTACTCCTTGGAAGGAAAGTTATGACCAACCTAGATAGCATATTCAAAAGCAGAGACATTACTTTGCCAACAAAGGTTCGCCAATCAAGGCTATGATCTTTCCTGTGGTCATGTATGGATGTGAGAGCTGGACTGTGAAGAAGGCTGAGCGCCGAAGAATTGATGCTTTTGAAGGTGTTGGAGAGGACTCTTGAGAGTCCCTTGGACTGCAAGGAGATCCAACCAGTCCATTCTTAAGATCAGCCCTGGGATTTCTTTGGAAGGAATGATGCTAAAGCTGAAACTCCAATATTTTGGCCACCACATGTGAAGAGTTGAATCATTGGAGAAGACTCTGATGCTGGGAGGGATTGGGGGCAGGAGGAGAAGGGGATGACAGAGGATGAGATGGCTGGATGGCATCACTGACTTGATGGATGTGAGTCTGGGTGAACTCTGGGAGTTGGTGACGGACAGGGAGGCCTGGCGTGCTGCAATTCATGGGGTCAGGAAGAGTTGGACACGACTGAGCGACTGATCTGATACTCACTGAGGGAAGCAAGCTTACCTATATGAGATGAGAAGGTGGACAGGTGCAGAGTAGGGGGGTGTCAGAGTGATATTTATCCATGAATTGACTTGCAAAAGTTTTCACAATCAAATGTATAGTTCTACAATTAAAATTTTATCATTTGTGAAGCCCTTGAGATTGAAAGGAGAAAATTGGGCATAATGGAATAACAATATGGAATTGCCTTGAGACTATGCTAGGAAGAGACATCAAAAGTTAATTTAAAAGCAAAACAGGTAAGAAGACACGGTAGACAGATTGATAAAAATTTGTTTAACTAGAAAGCCAGAATGCTATGCATGTGGAAATTTCTGTGGTTACTACTCATTCCAGCTCTTAAAGAATTCAGCAATACCTTACAATAAAGGATCACGATACTTCCCTGATCATAGGGTTTTGGGTAACAAAGGGAGGCACCAAATTAAGTGCCTCCTATTCTCAGAGAGAAGCACATGGACCTGGCTATCAATGAAGTTGTCCAATCAGAATTTTATTTTACAGTTTTTATTTTTATCTTTTTAGACTGATCGACATACATCTTAGACAGAGCAATAAACTCTTCGCAGAATGTAAACAGCAAGATATTTTAATATCTGGTTATGTTCGAGGAAGCACACTGACCAAAATCCCCCACCCTGGCCAGGCACCATAGTAACCATTTACAGGAGTTCTTTTATGACAGGAGGTCCTGGTAAGGAACATGGAACTAATAAGCCACCACCAACTGGAAGAGTTCTGGAAAGGTCAAAAGGAGAAACCACATGTCCGACTACATTCCAGAGTTCTTTTTGCTGGCATCCATCTCGGCTGAACAAGATGCACACCACCAGGAAGGACTCTGAGTTAGATCGACTGGCTAAAGACAACCCAGAATCTTATCCCATAGCATGAAACCTGAGACTGTGAGCCATGTGACAGAGCTGTTCTCCTGGGTTCCCTTACCCTACTGCTCTCCACCCGGGCACCCTGTCCCAATAAAATCTCTTGCTTTGTCAGCATATGTGTCTCCTGGGACAATTCATCTCTGAGTGTTAGACAAGAGCCCAGTTTCAGGTCCTGGAAAGGATCCCCATTCCTGGAACAGGCATATCACATGACAGGGTAATATTACTATCCTAAGATAGTGAACGCTTTCATTCATCTTTTTTATCCAAACCCCACAATCATTAGAGATAATTTCTGCCGGGAGCTTGAGAGAGGACCTCCGCCCATGGCAAAGGTCATGAGGAAGGAGGCTTGACATCCGCAAAGGTTAGATTGAGCCTCAGGAGTCCCCCTGGAAATTCTCGAGCATCTACTCCCATAACCAGAGCCTGCCTACTTTACTACTTTGTGCTCTCACCTACACCTGTGACTTTACGAGGGACCGTCCCCCACCACCTCTTTAGGAGAAGGAGTTAAATTAGAGCTCCAGTTAATAAAAATTCCTGGACCTGACAGGAGTGATTTAACATACAAACTCCTCTGAAGGTTCTCTAGCCTACCTGACAGGCTTGTCCGGCCACATGTGATTATTCACAGCCTCCCAATAGTGGGAGGCACGAGATGCTTTTAACCTTCTAAATACAGGTTCTTTAGAGAAGTTAGAAAACTATTAGGGGGCTGATTAGAAATTGTATTGGTGAATGGTTTTTCATTTGTTGAGCCAATGTTTGCTGCTATGTCTCCACATCGCCTGCCCTTACAGACGTTAATGCATATATAGAAGTAACAGGTATTAACCTTTGATATTAATCACGTTAGACCTTAGGCTAAGTAAATTCTTTCCTTAATTAAAACCCACACAACACCCTCACCCTGTAGGAATGTAACTCTATCTGGTACGTTCTGAAGGTGGAGTCTGTTTTAAGAATAATGACCCCTGGAGAAATAAGTGTTCTGGTTGACTGACCACTGTCCCAAGGAGAGGGTCATAAATTGTCAGCAGGCCCCCTGGACAGAAGATGATGTAACACCCCTAAGACCTCTGTATACATTTGTATGAAGCACCTGACTTTGATAAAAGTCAGCACTGCTGACCCCACGTGACTTTTGTATACCATCTCAGTGTATACAAGTAGACCATGGAAAATAAATACTTGGGATGAGTTCCTCGAAAGACTGGTCTCCCCATGTCGCGCTCTCTCTCAAATTCTGGTTGAGTCTCCATCTGGAGCGTGGAACCCACTGTGCATACTAATTATGCCTGGGCTTCTAAGATCCTACTGGGGAGGCCTCAGTGTCTCCTCTCCTTCGGGAGAATGGAAGGATGCCTGGGGCCTATGTAAGTGGTGCAAACTTCTTGTCTTGAAGTTTTATTGGTCTCCCGCATAAACCAAGCTACTCAGCCTCTTGTCTCCACTAAATTTTCTCACTGAGCTATCCTTATTTCAGTCTCTTTTCCTCACTGAATTTTCCTACTGAGCTATCCTCATTCTATTATTCTTTATATCTTTAATTAATATTTATTTACACAATTGTTTCCTGACCCTCACCGACGCCGTCTACACCTCGAACTCCCTGGATTTTAAGATAAAGACTTCATTTCCTTACATGAAGAATGATAAAGCTTTCAGTTCTCTAAACAGGGATAAATGTGAGCACTCTAGCTGATGAGATAACTCTATTATAAAGATCCCCTTTTACCACACAGGCTAACAAGAAAAAACAACAAAACCAACTGAGCATTCCACCCTCTCAGTCAGACCTCAGGTCATTCACTGCTCAGAGCTGGGAGATCAGCACTGTTAGCTAGTTGCTGGGCACTTGCCTGCTGAGTGAAGTCTTTAGGGAATGGTGAGAGCTTCGGCATCTTTAGTCAAAGAAACATGAAGGAAGGTTTCATAGAAACGGAAAATGTGAGGAAAGGGGAGAGACATCGGGCAGCAGAGGAGTGGGCAGAGAGGAATGCGTCAAATGTGTGCAGGAAGCACAACTCCTCACTGGACACAGAGGTCTATGTGTGTTCCAACCCCAGGAAACACGAGAGAGAGGTGATTTATATTGGTGTTTTAAACTGAATTTTCCGTGGTATAGTTATCCTGTGAATCTGACCCTTGACTATAAAAGAGACTCTTACCAAATAACATTCTCAATCAGGACTGTGTGTTCCCAGACAACATCTGTGCACACGTGGAAAGGGCATCTGAACCCAACCAAGATAAAGTTTGTAATACTGTGATGTGATCTCCTTACTGGGAAGTGATTATCCTGCCACCTGTCATTTCAGTGAGAATACTTTCAGAGGGAGTTGAAATTATCTTTGAAAAATCGTTGCACATTGTATACTTCATTGAAAGCAATTATTATTGATTATAGAGTTTTCTAATAAAAATTGCTGAAATACCTTATGAACAATTTTCCTATGAAATATTTTTTAAAGATGCACAGAACATGGAGCAAGACAGAACAACTGAGATTTAATAAGTAAAAAAAAAAAAAAAATGCTGTCTTCTCATTATGTTGTGTCAGTAGAAATAATCACTGGTGCCCATGGTGAAGAACCGGCTACCAATGAAAGAGACATAAGAGACACAGATTCGATCCATGGGTTGGGAAGATCCCCTCGAGAAGGAAACAGCAATCTGCTCGAGTATTCTTGGCTGGAGAAACCCAAGGATGGTGGAGCCTTGCAGGTTACATCCATAGGGTTGCAAAGAGTCGGACATGACTGAAGTGACTTAGCATACACAGCACACACAGTAGGAATAGGAAACAATTTTATTCAAGCCGAACTGAGGACTACAACTTAGGAGATAGGAAGGATGATAATTCAGCAAATATTTTAAAGAGGTGAGGCGTGTTAACCACAATTTTCATGAACAGAGACCTGATTGAAATAGAGAGATGTTTATGTGGGATTGGTTAGGACTGTGGCAGGGGTGGCACTGATCCAAGAGATACTTGAATGGTGTTCTGCCAGACTATGAAATTGGAGTGGGGGCTTCTACAGTCAACACCCCCTATAAGATTACATAAATTCTTTGTTAAAGGGTTAGAGTTGTATGAAAACACAATAGACCGTGAGTAGTCACACAAATAATGGAACACTATTCCTGGTAAGCCCTAAGAAATATGAAATATTGTCATCTGTGACAACATGGATGACCTTGAGGGTTTTGTACTAAGTGAAATAATTCAGATGGAGAAAGACAATAAACTAAGATTCATCTCACATATGGAATGGAAAAAAAATAAATTAACACATCAAACATAAACAAAAATGTATAGACAGAGAACAGATCAGCAATTACCAGAAGGGAAGAGGTGAGGTGGGAGGGAGAAATGGGTAAAAGGGGTCCACAGTGTGTGATAAATGGATATTAAATTTTTGGTGGCAAGCATGGTGTCGTGTACACAGAAGTAGAAATATAACATTTTACCTAGAAATCTTATGTAAGATGGAGTTGAATCATGCTTAGGAGGATCTGAGCACCTTTTAATGAAACATGTTTGTCCTTGCTGCCCTTGGCATGTGGGATCTTAGTTCCCTGACCAGGATTGAACCCATGCACCTTGCATTGGCAGTGTGGAGTGTTAACCACTGGACCACCAGGGAAGTTCTTGAGTCCCTTTTTATATGTTCTGTCCTGAGCTGTTCTCTCAGACACTCCCCACCGCTTAATTTTGCAGATCACACTTTAACACTCAGATGAGAGAAACATGAGCCGTCTTGGAATGAGAACTGAGCATCCTGAGCAGCTAGGGGATCAGACACTTCCTCACATGCTCTCCTTCTCCCCTACAGGAGAAATTGCAACTGAGAAGGCCTCTCTTGGAACTTGGTTGTAGTACTGATGGTGTGGGTTGACAAGGAGAGTCAAACTGATTCTCATACTCTCTTCAATGTGCTCGATATTCATTTTTTTATTTTCTCCAGTGATGAGCCGAAAATTCTTTTCTGTACTGTTATGTTCCCACAAAGACCCTCTCCTCTGGGCCCCCATTGCTGGGGATACACCTGAAAGAATTGAAAGCCCAGACACAAACACATTCTTGTGCACCAGAGTTCATAGCAGCCTTGTTTATGATAGCCAAAAGGTGGAAACAACTCAAGTGTCCATTAACACATGAATGGATTTCTAACACGTGGTACATTCATACTCTGGGATATCATTCAGTAATAAAAAGCATTGAAGTTCTGACACATGCTGCAGTATGGTAAACCTTGAAAACAGCCTAAACAATTAAAGAAAGACATAAAAGGAAAAATAATGTACGATGCCACTTACAAGGAATAGCTTACCAACTGAAAGTAGATCAGAGATTTCCTGATCCTGGATCAAGAGGGAGATGGGGAATTATTGCTTTATGGGTATGTATTTTCCCATCTGGCTTGATGATTTTTTTTCAAGCTAGTGGTGTTAGATGCAAAACATTGTAGATATATTTATTGCCACTTAATTGTATACTTGAAAAGTATTAAAATGGCAAATATCTTGTTATATATAATTAAAAGCTATATATACATGCACCTAAAAAACTGCAAAGTGAGAGATTTTTGTCCAAACTCCCCCAAAATTTTCCTGTTAGACTACTTCAAAACTTCATGAACTTTTCTCTTGTTGAAGTTAGCACAGCTAGTTTAATGGTATAAAGAGTCACCAACAATATTAGACCTCTTATACAGATAAACATTTAGGACATAATTGTCTCCATCTACATACAATATACTCTTTTATGAATAATCTGAAATTTGTGTCAATAATAACATATTTATAAATCTCTTAAGTGAAAGCGGATTCAAAGATCCAACCAAAACACATAGACTAGTTGAATGGATATAGAAACAAGACCCATATATATGCTGTCTGTGAGACCCACATCAGATCTAGGGATGCATACAGACTGAAAGTGATGGAATGGAAAAAAGTATTCCACACAAATAAAAATTAAAGGAAAGCTGAGTAGCAATATTCATACTAGACAAAATAGAATTTAAAGACTGGTTTAGAGACAAAGCAGGGCACTACATAATGACTAAGGATTCATTTCAAGAATATATAAGAAATGTAAATACAGATGCACCCTACATAGGGGAACCTCAATATATAGGGTGAATACTAGTGGATGAGACGGTTGGATGGCATCACCGACTTAATGGACGTGAGTTTGGGTAAACTTTGGGAGTTGGTGATGGACAAGGAGGCCTGGTGTGCTGCGGTTCACGGGGTCACAAAGAGTCGGACACCAAGGAGCAACTGAACTGAACGAACAGCCATAAAGTGAGAACTTGACATTAATCCAGTAATAATGGGGGTTGTTTATCACCCCGCTTTCATCAATGGGCAGATCATCCAGACAGAAAATCAATAAGGAAACATGCATTTAATGACACTTTACACGTGGTGTACCTAATTGATATTTATTGAGAGTTCTATCCAAAAGCAACAAAATACACCTTCTCATATGCACGTGGAACATTTTCCAGTATTGACTACATGCTGAAACACAAAACGATACTCAGTAAATTTAAGAATATTGAAATCATATCGAGCATCATTTCTAATCATAGTGCTATGAGATTCAAGATAAACTACAGGGAAAAACTGTGAAAAGCAGTCTGAAAATTTCTAGTAAACTAAATATTAACAAATTAAGAAAAGAAATTGAGTTTTCTATAGAGAATAGAGCCAAATCAGATCAGATCATATCAGTTGCTCAGTTGTGTCCGACTATTGGCGACCCCATGAATCGCGGCATAACAGGCCTCCCTGTCCATCACCAACTCCCGGAGTTCACACAGATGCACATCCATCGAGTCAGTGATGCCATACAGTCATCTCATCCTCTGTCGTCCCCTTCTCCTCTTGCCCTCAATCCCTCCCAGCATCAGAGTCTTCTCCAATGAGTCAACTCTTCACATGAGGTGGCCCAAGGACTGGAGTTTCAGCTTTAGCATCATTCCTTCCAAAGAAATCCCAGGGCTGATCTCCTTCAGAATGGACTGGTTGGATCTCCTTGCAGTCCAAGGAACTCTCAAGAGTCTTCTCCAACACCACAGTTCAAAAGCCAAATTATCAAAAAGTGTTTTCCTCACCTCCAAGATGACAAAACTGTCTTACAAGTGACACGAGTATCACTGCAAATAAGCACAAAGGGGCTGACTGTTGGGAAACATAAAGACAAAAATATAGAGGTGTCTATCAGCCACTGGCCTGGAGTAGCAAATAGACTCATCCAAAAGGACAAAAGGGAAGACAGTGAGTACAATGAGCAAAAGGAACTCGCAAGGATCAAGATGGTAGATGTGGCTCTCACCTCAGCCCAAGCTCTGGAAGAATGGCTGTTGCTGTGAATGTGTTGGACTCGCTGCTTGTGCCTGAGCAGGAAAAGAACCATGGAGCCACTAGCCCAGATCATGACACTCAAATATGTAAAGTCCATTGTGATGAATATGGCTGGACATACAAACCTTGCAAAAAAATTTTTGGCTACATCCAGTGCAGAACAGTATCCATAATTTACTTTTATATCATAGCTTTCATTGTGTGTTGGACTAGTGATGTACAGAATAATAGAAATATTTACCAGAAGATGGACGATCCAGGAAAGGAAGACACAGAAGCCAATAAACTTTGACGATCTCATTCTGAGCTCCAGCCACCTAGAGAAATGGAGGCAAAGTCTAATGGCTTGGAAGCCACTGAGAAGGGAGGTCATGCTAAGGCAAATCCCTCTCGCCACTCTTTGAAAATAGAAGAGAAATTTACATCCAGCATCGTTCAGGAAGTTCCTGGATCCAAAAGTTGCCATTGTATGAGGGATCCCTCTGGAGCAAAGCACCAAGGAGTTGGCTAAGACCAGTTGATTGAGAATCAAGTCTGTGGGTCTCACCTTGCGTCCAGTGAGCAAAGTGAAGTTATAAAGACAAAGGAGGAATGAGTTCCCAAGGATTCCCACTCCCATCTGAGTAACTAAGATAATTCCCATTTCCCATTTTGAAGAAGCCATCATATTAGTATCTATGGGACATTGATTTTATTAATAGTTGGAACCAGAGGAATGTTTAGTTCCAGAAAGAAAAAGAAAAGTTACCACCACATCCATGCCGAGTATCCTCCAGTGTTAAGCCTAACACATACTTTCGCAATGTAAATGAGCATCAAGTATGTGCTTATGGGTGCAGACTTTACTTATGATAATCTGGTTCTACTTAGAAACGTGATTTGTGTGAAAGCATTATCTGTGTGGCATATCTGTGCAACAGAGTTGTGTACATGTGCAAATTGAGTGAAGAAGGTCTCTGCCCTCTTAACTACAGTTATGACCTGGATGCATTTTGCATTGAAAAGCTGAGTACAAAACTCTCTGTAGAATTGGCTGGAATTTCCCCAGATATGTGTAGAAATGAATATACAGGCACAGAACATGTATTTATATAGGCAGGGGAGGAATTTAAAGCTAGACTTTTTTTTTCTCATTCACAAAATATTTTTAAACAATATTAACTTTTTATTTATTTGTTCTTGGCTGTGCTGAGTCTTCACTGTGGTGTGGTGCAGGGGCTTCTCATTGCCATGGCTTTTCTTGTTGAGGAGCACGGGCTCTTGGCAAGAGGGATTCAGTAGTGGCTGTGCACAGACTTAGTGGTTCCGTGGCACTGGGATCTTCTTGCACCAGGGACTGAACCTGTGTCCCCTTCATTGACAGGTGGATTCCTAACCACAGAATGACCAGGGAAGTCCTCAAGCTAGACTTTGAAGGAAAAAAAAAACAAAAACTGGTTAGAGTGTTTGATTTGTAGAAGTGCACATATTTCACCTAATTATTAAAAGACATTAGAACAAAGGAAATGTTTTAAAGGCATTAAATTGACAAGTTAAAAAAAATATTGACTAGTGATCTCTATATGTAAAAGAAATACTTCAAGTAGTTGCAAATACAGAATTTGACTTTACATCCCTAAAAGGAAAGTACAAAGGCCAGACTAGTGACAAAGAAAGCTTATGTATTGTCTGTATAGTTTAGTATAATGTTTGGTAGTTTGAATCAAATATGTTAATATCATTGACAAAGAGTAATTATGGGAGATAGAATAAATGCAAATACAAAACCAAAGAATTTGAATAAAGTTAAAATTAACAAGTGATGACAGAAGACAGTACTAACACAAGTATTCTTAGATTTTAAATTGATATGTATCTGATTTTACTTTCCATTGAAAAAAATCTGAAAATTTTGGACAACCCTACAAAAATGCCTTATTCTAGCACCCAGTTTATGGATTCAATATATGTCCCAGTATAAGTAAAGAGATTTTTGAGGGGAGGGGGAAATGTTTATTTCATACTTAGGACAGGAACTTTCCAACAGTTAATTATGAAGCTACTTATCATAGAAAGAAAGCAAGGAAACAACACTGACATCACCGATCCCAGCTTCAGAAGCTGCTCCTGCATGAGTCTTGTGCCATAGTAACTCCCCAAAATGGACGCATATAAACCAGATGTCTATAAATGTAATAAAAATAACTACAGAAGTTAAAGTTGGAAGAGGTTACGGAAACAGCTCATTATTCAGAAAACTAATAAAGGGTAAATTTCAACCACCTCTCTTGTAGTAAATGTACATACTACATTTCACAGAAAGAAATCTTGGAGCTGAACATAAAATTGAACTGTTTTGGATAAGACCTGTGGATGGACATAAAAACATTATTCATCATGGGAAAATATACAGAGATGCAAATTAAATAATAAAAAATGAATTCAACAACATGTTGGGAGAGACTTCCCCATGAGGACAACTCTTTCTTCCAGATGCATTGATGTTTCATTATTGGATGATGAAATATAAGGACATTTTCAAATTGTGAAGACACAAGTCCACTATGCTGGACAGTATGTTATTGAGTCACTGTCTTCCTGGCATGCTCATTTCATTAAGGTCAGAATAGCAGTTATGTGATAATTTCCATTTCCATGATCAAGAACTGAAGTCATTTTACACTTGAGAAATAATGGAATCGTTAGTAGAATTGGCAATATAATTTAAAATAGTCACAAATCAAGATAGCCAACTTTTTTCCTTTTGTAGCAAGAGTCTCCTTAAGTGCATAAGCAAAAATACATAAATGAAATTTTTAAAAGCAATATTAAATTAAGTGATGTGCAGAAAACACTGAATGAAAACCTATAACTATATTTAATTCACAGGATTCATTTTAAGTAAGAGCAGAGAAAATCATTGTCCAGAATGGCTATTTTCCCAATATTAATAATTCAGTTCACACTGAGAAGGATGAATAAAATTCCAATGAAAATGGAATACTAATGTCAAAATAACACATATTTTGTAAAAAAAAAAAAAAAAGTTTATCAAAATGAACTTGCCTTACTACGTATAAAATAGAATAAAACTTAGAGGTTTCTACTGGCAAAATCCAAAAACAGAATACAGCATGGAGCTTGCAAGATTATATTTGCAAATATTTATATAATAAGTGTGAAAGTGCTGCACTCAACATGCCAACAAATGTGGAAAACTCAGCAGTGGCCACAGGACTGGAAAAGGTCAGTTTTCAATCCAATCCCAAAGAAAGGCAATGCCAAAGAATGCTCAAACTACCACACAATTGGACTCATCTCACACGCTAGAAAAGTAATGCTCAAAATTCCCCAAGCGAGGCTTCAGCAATATGTGAATGGTGAGTTTCCAGATGTTCAAACTGGTTTTAGAAAATGCAGAGGAACCAGAGATGAAAGTGCCAACATCCACCAGATCATTGAAAAAGCAAGAGAGTTCCAGAAAAATATCTATTTCTGCTTTATTGATTATGCCGAAGCCTTTGACTGTGTGGACCAAAACAAACTGTGGAAAATTCTGAAGGATATGGGAATACCAGACCACCTGATTTGCCTCTTGAGAAATCTGTATGCAGGCCAGGAAGCAACAGTTAGAATGGGACATGGAACAGCAGACTGGTTCCAAATAGGAAAAGGAGTACATCAAGGCTGTATATAGTCACCCTGCTTATTTAACTTATTTGCAGAGTACATCATGAGAAATGCTGGGCTGGATGAAGCACAAGCTGGAATCAAGATTGACAGGAGAAATACCAATAACCTCAGATATGCAGATGACAATACCCTTATCGCAGAAAGCGAAGAACTACAGATGTTCGTGATGACGGTGAAAGAGGAGAGTGGGAAAGTTGGCTTAAAGCTCAACATTGAGAAAACGAAGATCATGGCATCTGGCCCCATCACTTCATGGGAGATAGATGGGGAAACAGTGGAAAGAGTGGCTGATTTTATTTTGGTGGGTTCAAAAATCACTGCTGATGGTGACTACAGCCATGAAATTAAAAGACGCTTACTCTTTGGAAAGAAAGTTATGACCAACCTAGACAACATATTAAAAAGAAGAGACATTCCTTTGTCAACAAAGGTCTGTATCGTCAAGGCTATGGTTTTTCCATCCACATGTATGGATGTGAGAGTTGCACTGTGAAGAAAGCTGAGCACCGAAGAACTGATGCTTTTGAACTGTGTTGTTGGAGAAGACTTTTGAGAGTCCCTTGGACTGCAAGGAGATCTAACCAGTCCATCCTAAAGGAGATGAGTCCAGAGTGTTCATTAGAAGGACTGATGTTGAAGCTGAAACTTCAATACTCTGGCCACCTGATGCAGAGCTGACTCATTTGAAAAGATTCTGATGCTGAGAAAGATTGAAGGTGTGAGGAGAAAGGGATAACAGAGGATGAGATGATTGGATGGCATCAGTGACTAAAAGGACATGAGTTTGGGTAAAGTCTGGGAGTTGGTGATGGACAGGGAGGCCTGGCATGCTGCAGTCCATGGGGTCTCAAAGAGTCAGACACAACTGAGCGCCTGAACTAAACTGAACTGAAGTCTATGAAGTTTATATATGATAAAAGTTCATTAATTAATTTAGAGAAATTACTTATTTAACATAGAATATGAAAATCTTTGGAGTTTTAATTAGGACATTAGAGCTATATTTCTAACATTAATCTTATAGAAAAAAAAATACTAGATCTATATATGAGGAAATTTAAGTCCTGCAGTGTATCCTCATGATGTTGCCCGAGCAAAGTATTACTAAGCATGTACAAAACCTGAGGATTTAAATATTTTTCATCTTCATATTGATAAAAACTAGAAGTTTTTCACTTTTATAATATCTTGTGCTGAATGATTCCTAAAGCAAAAAAATAAAATGAAAACATTTAGATATGTAGAACACCAAGTGGTGATCATAACCTCAGTGCTTTTTTTGGGGAACTTTATATGAATATGGAGAAGGCCATGGCAGCCCACTCCAGTACTCTTGCCTGGAAATCCCATGGACGGGGGAGCCTTGTGGGCTACAGTCCATGGGGTCGCTAAGAGTCAGATAGGACTGTGCGACTTCACTTTCACTTTTCACTTTCATGCATTGGAGAAGGAAATGGAAGCCCACTCCAGTGTTCTTCCCTGGAGAATCCCAGGGATGGGGGAGCCTGGTGGGCTGCCATCTATGGGGTCGCACAGAGTCGGACACGACTGAAGCGACTTAGCAGCAGCAGCAGCAGTATATGAATAATCAATTTTTAGAAAAGAAATCACACATTATAAACTATCAGTTTCTCATAAGCCAAAGTATAGTGAAAAGGGCACTGACTGTTTCACATACGCATGTGAGTGTTGGAATTTCATTTTAGGGTTAATGTCCTCTAAAAAAGAATTACATAATGTATCTTTTCTATGAAAAATCCTCTCTCAAAATCCTAATCAAATATGATTTAGACGTTGAAGTTTGCAAAAAATGGGCTTGGACTTCCATGGTGATCCAGTGGTTAAGAGTCTGAGCTTCCAGCGCAGGGAGCACAGGTTCATTACTCGGTTGGGAAATATCTCAGATGCTAGACAGTGCATCAAAAAAATATAAAAAAATTTTTTTTAAATTTAGAAACTGTAAAAATGTTAAATTGTATAATTTAAAAATTGCAAACAAATTTTACTCTTTTCTATATTGTAAATTTTAAAACCCCATATTCTCCTGCTGCCTGAACATTGCCACAGACAGGGTGTGAACACCCCACCAGAATGCCCAGGGGCACCAGTGTGAAAGCTGGCCACTGCCACCAGTTCCCCTTCTTGTCCTGCCCTCCTGTGAACGCAGAGCATTCAAACCTTCCAGTGAGATCCCATCTTTTACCTTGTGCTGTGTGCTCTCCCGTGAACTCCAGTACAGGCACTGGTGCACAGATCAATCTCCCTGTTCTCCCTGGGTGACCTCTCTGCTTGTGGCCTCCTCTTGCCACCAGTGACTGTCTCTCTAGGACCTGTGAGTAGAATAAGCTCTTTTTCCCTGGACCTCTCCTATGTTCCTTCTTGTATCTTCATCTGATGCAATGTATAAAGGATACAAAGCAAGTACAAATTTAAGTTAAAAAATTCATTTAGCATGCTGAACACATAAAATTCTATACATTTTATCAATATAAAAGTCTACATATTTATAAAATTTGTTTTTTCACCTTGTCCCAAAAATGAATGTGCAGTTTAGGATTAAGGTCTTTAAGTGCTGTGTAAAATATATTTCAGTCATATTTCAGTAACTGCAATAAAGCATTTGTATTAAAGTGCGAGGACATGCCTCAGTAAACAAACTACAATCCTAGTGATGAAAAAATCTGGCCAGGTGGAGGGATGAGTAGGACATGAACATTACTGATGTCCATTCACATCCCTTGGACATGATTAGTATGTTTTATAAGAGATACAGAAGATGAATCACTCTGCCATAAATCAGCAGATGTGGTTTAAAAGAAATCTTAGTGACTGAACATAAATATTCACTAAGTGAAGCAGGGCTACTTATCTGAGGTAAGACGGTGGAAAGGAGAAAGGTAGGGGATGTCAGACTGAATATTCACCTTAAATTTATACACATCTTGATTTGTGAAATTTTTCATAATAAAATTTGTACTTTTACAATTAAAATTTTATCATTTAGAAAATATTTAAGACTTAAAGGAGGAAATGTGGCTATAACTAATGGAAAAAAAGATGTAATAGCACTAGGGCAGTGAAATAAATTATGAGAAAGGCAAAGATTTGAGAATCTTTAAGAAGAGACATCAAAAAATTGAATATAACGCAGATAGAAAGAACTTACGGCTGATTCATGTTGTTGTATACCAGAAATCAACCCAATATTTGAAGGAATTATCCTCCAGTTAAAAATAAATACATTTTTAAAAAACAAGTAAGAAGATAGAACATGCCAGTTGATAAAAATTTGTTTACATAGAAAAACCAGGATTCCATAAATCTGGAATTTGCTGTGGTTGTTACTCAATCCAGCTATTAAAAACCTCAGCAATACGTGACAGTAAAGGATCATGGTATTTCCTTAATTGCAAGGTTTTGAGTAACAAAAGGAGCCCCTAAAATAAAGTACTCCCATTCTCCTAGAGAAGGATTTGAAAATGACCTCAAACAAATTCTTTCATTATAATTTTATTTGATTAGTATTATTATCATTTTAAATTAATAAACATACATTTTAGAGAGTAGACAGAGCAAAGATTAATCAGAGAAGGTGAATACTGAGGCACTTAACATCTGGTTACATTACACACCATGATAACATGATGATCTTAAGGTACTGAAGTCTTTGATTATTCTTTTCTTTTTTTCAAACCCCACAAAAATTAAGCATAATTTGGGGAGTTTTAAAAATAAACATTTTATTTCCTTAAAAGGAGAAGGACAAGACTTTCAGTTTTCTAAATAAGAAATAAATGTTAACGCGTCGATGATTGATGATTGAAATTGTAGAATTATATTATACGACTCTATTTAGCACCACAGGCTAACCAGAAGATACAACAAAAACAAATATGTATTCCATCCTCTCACTCAGGCCTCAGGTAACTCATCACTCAGAGCCGGGAGATCAGCATCATTATCTAGTTGCTGGGCACTTGCCTGCAGTGTGAAGTCTTTAGAGTGAATGCTGTGAGGTTCAGCACCTTTACTCAAAGGAACACGAAGGAAGATTTCATAGAAGCCAAAAAGGAGAGGAAAGAGGAGAGCTATCAGACAGCAGAGGAGTGGGCAGAGGGGGAGGAATGCATGAAATTTGTGCAGGAAGCATAACTCTTCACTGCATACAAAGCTGTATCTGGGTTCCAACCCCAGGAAACATGAGAGAGAGAACTGGATGTATACTGGTGTTTTAAACTAGATTATCTGTAATATAATTATCTTGTGAATCTGACACTTACCTGAAAAATAGACCCTTACCAAAGACCATTGGCAGTCAGGACTGTGTGTTCCCAGACAGCATCTGTGCAGGTATGGAAAGGGGCAACTGAACCCAAGATAAAGGTTTGGAATACAATGACGTCATCTCCTTATTGGGAAGTGATTATCCTGTCACCTGTCGTTTCATTGGCAATACTTTCAGGGAGAGATGAGATTATCTTGAAAAACTATTTGTGCATTTTTCAAATCACTGAAAGCAACTACTATTGTTGATAATGTTTTCTATTGAAAATTACAGAAACAGCTTGGGACCAATTTAGCTGTGAAGTATTTAAGAAGTCTCAGGGAACACCAGTGCTGTCAACCAGGCAGGCAAATGTATAACCTGAAAAGTATTGAGACCCACCTGAGTGGCTGTGGTTCCAACCACTGGCCATTTTTGAATTTGTGTTACACTTGATGCAGAGTCCACTCATTGGAAAAGACCCTGGGAATGATTGAAGGCAGAAGGAAAGGGGGCAACAGAGGATGAGAAGTTTAGATAACATCACCAGCTCAGTGAACATGAATGTGAACAACTCTAGGAGATGGTGAAGGACAGGGAAGCCTAACATGCTGCAGTCCACGGGGTCGCAAAGGCATGACTTAGCGACTGAACAACAGCAAAACCAGGCCATCAGATCCAGCAGCTGTTTGAAAGATCCTCAACTTGAAGAATTACAAAAATTAGAGCTGAAACCATATGCAGGCAAGTAAATGATGTGCTTGATATAGGTGAAGTATGTGATCTCTCCCTTCCTGACCTTGGTAATGAATAATCATGCAGTATAGTAAGATATGGAAAATTCTCAAAGAGATGGGAATACCAGACCACCTGATCTGCCTCTTAAGAAATCTGTATGCAGGTCAGGAAGCAACAGTTAGAACTGGTCATGGAACAACAGACTGGTTCCAAATAGGAAAAGGAGTACGTCAAGGCTGTATATTGTCACCAGGTTTATTTAACTTATATGCAGAGTACATCATGAGAAATGCTGGACTGGAAGAAACAGAAGTTGGAATCAAGATTGCCGGGAGAAATATCAATAACCTCAGATATGCAGATGACACCACTCTTATGGCAGAAAGTGAAGAGGGGATAAAAAGCCTCTTGATGAAAGTGAAAGTGGAGAGTGAAAAGGTTGGCTTAAAGCTCAACATTCAGAAAACGAAGATCATGGCATCTGGTCCCATCACTGCATGGGAAATAGATGGGGAAACAGTGGAAACAGTGTCAGACTTTGTTTTTCTGGGCTCCAAAATCACTGCAGATGGTGACTGCAGCCATGAAATTAAAAGATGCTTGCTCCTTGGAAGGAAAGTTATGACCAACCTAGATAGCATATGCAAAAGCAGAGACATTACTTTACCAACAAAGGTTCGCCTAGTCAAGGCTATGGTCTTTCCTGTGGTCATGTATGGATGTGAGAGCTGGACTGTGAAGAAGGCTGAGCACCGAAGAATTGATGCTTTTGAACTGTGGTGTTGGAGAAGACTCTTGAGAGTCCCTTGGACTGCAAGAAGATCCAACCAGTCCATTCTGAAGGAGATCAATCCTGGAATTTCTTTGGAAGGAATGATGCTAAAGCTGAAACTCCAGTATTTTGGCCACCTCATGCGAAGAGTTGACTCATTGGAGAAGACTCTGATGCTGGGAGGGATTGAGGGCAGGAGGAGAAGGGGACGACAGAGGATGAGATGGCTGGATGGCATCACTGACTCGATGGATGCGAGTCTGAGTGACCTCCGGGAGCTGGTGATGGACAGGGAGGCCTGGCGTGCTGCGGTTCATGGGGTCGCAAAGAGTCGGACACGACTGAGCGACTGATCTGATCTGATCTGATAGTAAGATAATTGCATCTGGTCCCATCACTACATGGGAAATAGATGGGGAAACAGTGGAAACAGTGTCAGACATTATTTTTCTGGGCTCCAAAATCACTGTAGATGGTGACTATAGCCATGAAATTAAAAGACACTTACTCCTTGAAAGGAAAGTTATGGCCAACCTAGATAGCATATTCAAAAGCAGAGACATCACTTTGCCAACAAAGGTTCACCTAGTCAAGGCTATGGTCTTTCCTGTGGTCATGTATGGATGTGAGAGCTGGACTGTGAAGAAGGCTGAGCGCTGAAGAATTGATGCTTTTGAACTGTGGTGTTGGAGAAGACTCTTGAGAGTCCCTTGGACTGCAAGGAGGTCCAACCAGTCCATTCTGAAGGAGATCAGCCCTGGGATTTCTTTGGAAGGAATGATGCTAAAGCTGAAAGTCCAGTATTTTGGCCACCTCATGCGAGGAGTTGACTTATTGGAGAAGACTCTGATGCTGAGAGGGATTGGGGGCAGGAGGAGAAGGGGACGACAGAGGATGAGATGACTGTATGGCATCACTGACTCGATGGATGTGAGTCTGGGTGACCTCCGGGAGTTGGTGACGGACAGGGAGGCCTGGCGTCCCGCGATTCATGGGGTCGCAAAGAGTCGGACATGACTGAGCGACTGATCTGATCTGATCTGATCTGATACTAAGGCAATAATCTAATGTACATTATACATTTTCTAAAAAACTCAAACATAGTAATTTTTTACTTTCTTTTTTTTCTGATATGCTATGGTTATATCTTCAGTAGCAGTTTACAATTGTACAGAAATCTAACCGCAGTGCTGGAAGCCACTACTTAAGCATTAAATATCTGGCATACTCACTCTAAAAGACAAAATATTACCATGAATATACTTATGGGCATACATGAATTCAGTTTTAATCAGATCAGATCATATGTCAGTTGTATATATATTCTAGAGTAAAATTATTTTCTATTCATATTAATGAGTTTAGACTGTATACAAATGCAAGTTTTTTTTTTTTTTAAATGTTTTGGCCATAACATGGATCTTAGCTCCTCAACATGGGACTGAACCCATGGCCTTTGCAGTGGAAGCATGGAATTTTAACCCCTGGATCACTAGGGAAGTCCTCAAATGCAAATTTTTTAAAAACATAGATCTTCTCTCTAAAGAGAACACTATCTTTGAAAGTATGAGGAAAAACAACTTATGAAAATGTGTTCAACCATGCTGCTAAGTCGCTTCAGTCGTGTCTGAGTCTGTGCAACCCCATAGACAGAAGCCCACCAGGCACCCCCGTGCCTGGGATTCTCCAGGCAAGAACACTGGAGTGGGTTACCATTTCCTTCTCCAATGCATGAAAGTGAAAAAGTGAAATTGAAGTCGCTCAGTCGAGTCCAACACTTAGCGACCCCATGGACTGCAGCCCACCAGGCTCCTCCATCCATGGGATTTTTCCAGGCAAGAGTACTGGAGTGGGGTGCCATTTCCTTCTCTGGTGTTCAACCATAGAATTAAGTAAACATTTGGAAACATTGAAAAAAAAAAAAAAAAGCTAAAGAAGTTAAAATCAGATCTAAATAAATATGAATATAAAACATAGTCCTTTGTGGGAAACTTAAATATAGTAAACATTCAATCAGCTAGAATGGTATGATTTTTACAGTGTAAATGCTAACATTTCTAAACACCTAATAAAAAGAAGACAGGAATTTCCTGGCAGTCCAGTGGTTAGGAGCCAGCACTTTCACTGCAGTGGTCCAGGTTCAATTGCTGGGTGAACCCCCAGCTTAAGATCCCCACAAGCCACATGACAGAGACAAAAAAACACCAAGTCAAATAAATAAAATCGTATTTAATGGGAGATACAGTTCTAGTATACGTTTAAAAATTTCAAATGTAATTAGTAGAGAATCATATATTAAAGTCAGTAATACTGAATATGTGAAAGTGAAGTCGCTCAATCATGTCCAAGTCTTTGCAACCCTGGAATGTAGCCTAACAGACTTCTGTATTCGAGAGTAAATAACACGAAGCATTTGTGTGGGTAATGCAGGTAAGAGAGACAGAGAACTGAAGAGACTGAGACATAGGTAGGAAATTAGTTAGATGTATAATATGCAAAATGTTAGGAATTTAATGGTTGAGTGAAAATGAATTTTTAAAATATGAGCACTATTAGAAAAAGAGAACTAAAACTCTACTTCATGTCATTAAAATAAATACATATATTTATGTGCTTGTACATAAACACAAAAATTAAAACCTAGTAGATTTAATATATAAAAGCATGGGCTTTTAAAACATGGATCGTGGCACAGACCTATTAACAATAAAAAAAATGGGAATGATTCAATGTTTTAAGCAGATTTACAGTTTGCAAAGTTGTTTAAGTCATAGGTGGTGCTTTAGAGAACAAAAGAATAAAACTATAGGAGAAAACAGTCAACAACTGGTAATTACTGAAATATTTTAAATGTTATGGAATCTACCAAACATCTGCAAAATTGAAAAGGATGGAGTAACTGTGTGAATCCATCACAACCATCGACAGAACCAATTCACAGAGAAACTCATTTTATGTATACTCCTACCCTGTCACCCTTGCAAACCTTCTGTTAAAGCTAATCCCAGAAGTTGTACCACTGCATCCCTAAATACTTCCATGACTATCTCTGGAAGACATAGACACTTTAAAAACATATGTATATTTTTGGTTCCACTGGGTATTTGTTACTGCGCAGGCTTTCTCTAGTTGTGGCCAGTTGGGGCTATTCTTCATTCCGGTGAGCAGGAAATGAGAGAAGCCACCAGAATGAGAAGCCCCACCCCAATCCCCATACTGCAACTAGAGAAAGCAATGGGCAGCAACGAAAGTCCCAGCATAGCCAAAAATAAATAAATAGATCAGTTCAGTTCAGTCACTCAGTCGTGTCTGACTCTTTGCGACCCCATCGGCTGTAGCACAACAAGCTTCCCTGTCCATCACCAACTCCCAGAGCTTGCTCAAACTCATGTACATTGAGTGGTTGATGCCATCCACCCATCCTATCCTCTGTTGTCCCCTTCTCCTCCCACCTTCAATCTTTCCCAGCATCAGGGTCTTTTCAAATGAGTCAGCTCTGCATCAGGTTGCCAAAGTATTGGAGTTTCAGCTTCAACATGAGTCCTTCCAATGAATATTCAGGACTGATTTCCTTTAGGATGGACTGGTTGGATCTGCTTGCAGTCCAAGGGACTCTCAAGAGTCTTCTCCAATACCATAGCTAAAAAGCATCCATTCTTCAGTGCTCAGCTTTCTTTATGGTCCAACTCTCACATCCATACACGACTATTGGAAAATCCATAGCTTTGACTAGATGGACCTTTGTAGTCAAAGAGATGTCTCTGCTTATTTTTTTTCTAAACATTATTATTTTTTGTTTTATTTTTATTTTACTTAACTTTACAATATTGTATTGGATTTGCCATGTATCAAAATGAATCTGCCACAGGTATACATGTGTTCTCCATCCTGAACCCTCTTCCCTCCTCCCTCGCCATACCATCCCTCTGGGTTGTCCCAGTGCACCAGCCCCAGGCATCCAGTATCAGGCATCGAACCTGGACTGGCGTCTTGTTTCATATATATTATACTTATTTCAATGCCATTCTCCCAAATCATCCCACCCTCTCCCTCTCCCAGAGTCCAAAAGTCTATTCTATACATCAGTGTTTCTTTTGCTGTCTCGTATACAGGGTTATTGTTACCATCTTTCTAAATTCCATATATATGCGTTAGTATACTGTATTGGGTGTTAGTTCTAAAAGGTCTTGTAGGTCTTCATAGAACCGTTCAACTTCAGCTTCTTCGGCGTTACTGGTTGGGGCATAGATTTGTATTACTGTGACATTGAATGGTTTGCCTTGGAAACGAACAGAGATCATTCTGTCATTTTTGAGATTGCATCCAAGTACTGCATTTTGGACTCTTTTGTTGACCATGATGGCCACTCCATTTCTTCTGAGGGATTCCTGCCCACAGTAGTAGATATAATGGTCATCTGAGTTAAATTCACCCATTCCAGTCCATTTTAGTTCGCTAATTCCTAGAATGTTGACATTCACTCTTGCCATCTCTTGTTTGACCACTTCCAATTTACCTTGATTCATGGACCTGACATTTCAGGTTCTTATGCAATATTGCTCTTTACTTTTGGCCTTGGAACACGGAATGAAGCAGGGCAAAGACTAACAGAGTTTTACCAAGAAAATGCACTGGTCATAGCAAATACCCTCTTCCAACAACACAAGAGAAGACACTATACATGGACATCACAAGATGGTCAACACCGAAATCAGATCGATTATATTCTTTGCAGCCAAAGATGGAGAAGCTCTATACAATCAGCAAAAACAAGACCAGGAGCTGACTGTGGCTCAGACCATGAACTCCTTATTGCCAAATTCAGACTGAAATTGAAGAAAGTAGGGAAAACTACTAGACCATTCAGGTATGACCTAAATCAAATCCCTTATGATTATACAGTGGAAGTGAGAAATAGATTTAAGGGTCTAGATCTGATAGATAGAGTGCCTGATGAACTATGGAATGAGGTTCGTGACATTGTACAGGAGACAGGGATCAAGACCATCCCCATGGAAAAGAAATGCAAAAAAAGCAAAATGGCTGTCTGGGGAGGACTTACAAATAGCTGTGAAAAGAAGAGAAGTGAAAAGCAAAGTAGAAAAGGAAAGATATAAACATCTAAATGCAGAGTTCCAAAGAATAGCAAGAAGAGATAAGAAAGCCTTCTTCAGTGATCAATGCAAAGAAACAGAGGAAAACAACAGAATGGGAAAGACTAGGGATCTCTTCAAGAAAATCAGAGATACCAAAGGAACATTTCATGCAAAGATGGGCACGATAAAGGACAGATATGGTATGGACCTAACGGAAGCAGAAGATATTGAGAAGAGGTGGCAAGAATACACAGAAGAACTGTACAAAAAAAAGCTTCACTACCCAGATAATCACGATGGTGTGATCACTGACCTAGAGCCAGACATCTTGGAATGTGAAGTCAAATGGGCCTTAGAAAGCATCACTACAAACAAAGCTAGTGGAGGTGATGGAATTCCAGTGGAGCTATTCCAAATCCTGAAAGATGATGCTGTGAAAGTGCTGCACTCAATATGCCAGCAAATTTGGAAAACTCAGCAGTGGCCACAAGATTGGAAAAGGTCAGTTTTCATCCCAATCCCAAAGAAAGGCAATGCCAAAGAGTGCTCAAACTACCAAACAATTGCACTCATCTCACACGCTAGTAAAGTAATGCTCAAAATTCTCCAAGCCAGGCTTCAGCAATATGTGAACCGTGAACCTTCTGATGTTCAAGCTGGTTTTAGAAAAGACAGAGGAACCAGAGATCAAATTGCCAACATCTGCTGGATCATGGAAAAAGCAAGAGAGTTCCAGAAAAACATCTATTTCTGCTTTATTGACTGTGCCAAAGCCTTTGACTGTGTAGATCACAATAAACTATGGAAAATTCTGAAAGAGATGGGAATACCAGACCACCTGATCTCCCTCTTGAGAAATCTGTATGCAGGTCAGGAAGCAACAGTTAGAACTGGTCATGGAACAACAGACTGGTTCCAAATAGGAAAAGGAGTACGTCAAGGCTGTATATTGTCACCATGTTTATTTAACTTATATGCAGAGTACATCATGAGAAATGCTGGACTGGAAGAAACAGAAGTTGGAATCAAGATTGCTGGGAGAAATGTCAATAACCTCAGATATGCAGATGACACCACCCTTATGGCAGAGAGTGAAGAAGGGCTAAAAAGCCTCTTGATGAAGGTGAAAGTGGAGAGTGAAAAGGTTGGCTTAAAGCTCAACATTCAGAAAACGAAGATCATGGCATCTGGTCCCATCACTACATGGGAAATAGATGGAGAAACAGTGGAAACAGTGTCAGAATTTATTTTTCTGGGCTCCAAAATCACTGCGGATGGTGACTGCAGCCCTGAAATTAAAAGACGCATACTCCTTGGAAGGAAAGTTATGACCAACCCAGATAGCATATTCAAAAGCAGAGACATTACTTTGCCAACAAAGGTTCGCCTAGTCAAGGCTATGGTCTTTCCTGTGGTCATGTATGGATGTGAGAGCTGGACTGTGAAGAAGGCTGAGCGCCGAAGAATTGATGCTTTTGAACTGTGGTGTTGGAGAAGACTCTTGAGAGTCCCTTGGACTGCAAGAAGATCCAACCAGTCCATTCTGAAGGAGATCAATCCTGGAATTTCTTTGGAAGGAATGATGCTAAAGCTGAAACTCCAGTATTTTGGCCACCTCATGCGAAGAGTTGACTCATTGGAGAAGACTCTGATGCTGGGAGAGATTGAGGGCAGGAGGAGAAGGGGACGACAGAGGATGAGATGGCTGGATGGCATCACTGACTTGATGGGTGTGAGTCTGAGTGATGGACAGGGAGGCCTGGCGTGCTGCGGTTCATGGGGTCGCAAAGAGTCGGACACAAGTGAGCGACTGATCTGATGTGATCTGATGAAAATATTTAATGCCCATGGCCTCTGGTGCCCAGGTGCGGGATTCCCCAGCAACGCCCAGGGCCTTCAGGGACTGTACCCTGGCCTAACCTCGGCCTCAGACACTTCTGGGCCCATGGGGGTGGGTGGGGGACGTCCTGCTGGGGCACCTATGCGGTGGGGTGGTGCTCAGGAAACCAGGCCGCCCTCACGGGGCTCCCCTGAGGCAGCGCCTGACGCAGCAGCCCTGGGAGCAGCCAAAGTACACGGCCCTGCTTCTGCAGAAGCAGCAGGCCTGTCCTCCCACTCCCGCTGGCCAGAAGCCGCCAACCATCTTCACCCCAGGTTGATTTCCAATAAGGAAGAGTCACCAAAATCATATAGGAATAATTTATCACTCATTAATAAAACAGCAATAACTTATTTATAAAAGTTCAATGAAAATATACTTAAATATATAGAACACCACAAGGTGATTATAACCTCAGTGCCTTTGGGGGAACTAGATAAGAATAAAGAATTTATAGAAATCACATATTACAAAATATGATTTTTTCATAAACACCACAAAAGGCCAAATTATATTGAAAAGGGCACGGAATGATTCATATATATACATATGAATGCTGAAATTTCATTTTAGGGCCAAGTCCTCTAATAAATAATTACATTATCTATCGTGCAAGGATATCCAACCAGTCCATTCCGAAGGAGATCAACCCTGGGATTTCTTTGGAAGAAATGATGATAAAGCTGAAACTCCAGTATTTTGGCCACCTCATGTGAAGAGTTGACTCATTGGAGACGACTCTGATGCTGGGAGGGATTGGTGGCAAGAGGAGAAGGGGATGACAGAGGATGAGATGGCTGGATGGCATCACTGACTCGATGAATGTGAGTCTGAGTGACCTCCGGGAGTTGGTGACGGACAGGGAGGCCGGGCGTGCTGCGGTTCATGGGGTCGCAAAGAGTCGGACAGGACTCAGCGACTGATCTGGTCTGATCTGATCTTTTCTATCAAGATCCTAATCAACTATGGTTTAAATGTTAGAGTTTGTAGAAAAAAAAAAAAAAAAAAAGGCTCAGACATCCCTGTCGGTCCAGTGAATATTCCATACGCTGCCGGTGCAACAAAAATGAAAAATTAAAAAAAAAAAAACAAAAACAAAAAAACATATACCTGGCTGACTCTATTGTAAATTTTAAAACTTCATACTCTCCTGCTGCCTGAACGTCCTCACAGACAGGGTGTAAGCAACCCATCAGGATGGCCAGGTGCACCAGTGTGAGGCTGCCTCTGCCCCCACTTGCTGTCTTCACCTCCCCTCACTGTGACCACCAGGCACTCAGAGTTGGCAGTGAGATCCCCCTTCACCCTTTGCTCTGTCTCTCACAGAACCTCAGGAAAGGCACTGGCCCTCAGATCCATCCGCCCCTCCTCTCTCTCTCCCTGCCCACCTACTTCACTGAGCCCACTGCCTGGCTGAGCTCTGCCCTCGTGTCCTCCTTATGTGACTGTCCCCGTGACTATAGACAACTTCGTTTCCCTGGGCCTCTCCTTTGTTCCCTCCTGTAGCTGCTCCTGACAGAGCATATAAAAGGATACATGTCAAACACAAATTTAAGTCTTTTTGAAAATTATTTAGTGTGCTGAACACATAAAATTATATCTATTTTTTTAATCTTGTATCCAAAATGACTGTGCAGTTTCAGTTCAGTTCAGTTTAGTCGCTCAGTCGTGTCGGACTCTTTGTGACCACATGAATTGCAGCATGCCAAGCCTCCCTGTCCATCACCAACTCCTGGAATTTACTCAAACTCATGTCCATTGAGTCAGTGATGCCATCCAACCATCTCATTCTCTGTCGTCCCCTTCTCCTCCTGCCCCCAATCCCTCCCAGCATCAGGGTCTTTTCCAATGAGTCAACACTTTGCATGAGGTGGCCAAAATACTGGAGTTTCAGCTTTAGCATCAGTCCTTCCAACGAACACCCAAGACTGACCTCCTTCAGAATGGACTGGTTGGATTTCCTTGCAGTCCAGGGGACTCTCAAGACTCTTCTCTAATACCATAATTCAAAATCATCAATTCTTCAGTGCTCAGCTTTCTTCACAGTCCAACTCTCACATCCATACATGACCACTGGAAAAACCATAGCCTTGACTAGACGGACCTTTGTTGGCAAAGTAATGTCTCTGCTTTTTAATACGCAGTCTAGGTTGGTCATAACTTTCCTTCCAAGGAATAAGGGTCTTTTAATTTCTTGGCTGCAATCACCATCTGCAGTGATTTTGGAGTCCCCCAGAATAAAGTCTGACACTCTTTCCAATGTTTCCCCATCTATTTCCCATGAAATGATGGGACCAGTTGCCATGATCTTAGTTTTCTGGATTAGGTAAATCAAATGCTGTGTAAAATATATTTCAATCAAATTTCAATAACTGAAATAATGAGGCAATTTGTATTAAGGTAGAAGGACATGCCTCGGTAAACAAACTACATATTTGAAGAAAAAATCTGGTGGGTTGAGGTGTGTGTAAGAGACTTACATATCTCATTACTGAAGTCCATTCATATTCCTTGGACACTGATTACTATGTTTTAGTATAAGAGACTCAGAAGATGAATTCACTCTGCCATACATGAGTAATTGTGATTTAAGAGAAATCTTAGTGACTGAGTATAAATTCGCCAGAACTATACTCACTGAGGGAAGCAAGCTTACCTATATGAGGTGAGAAGGTGGACAGGGGCAGGGTAGTGGGCCTCAGAGTGAAATTTATCCATGAATTGATTTGTAAAAGTTTTCACAATCAAATGTATAGTTCTACAATTAAAATTTTATCATTTGTGAAGCCCTTGAGATTGAAAGGAGAAAATTGGGCTTAATGGAATAACAATATGGAATTGCCTTGGGACTATGTTAGGAAGCTTTAGGAAGAGACATCAGAAGTTAATACAAAAGCAAAACAGGTAAGAAGACATGGTAGACAGATTAATAAAAATTTGTTAAACTAGAAAGCCTGGATGCTATGCATATGGAAGTTTCGGTGGTTACTACTCACTCCAGCTCTTAAAGAATTCAGCAGTATCTTACAATAAAGGATCACGATACTTCCCTGATCATAGGGTTTTGGGCAAAAAGGGAGGCACCAAATTAAGTGCCTCCTATTCTCAGAGAGAAGCACGTGGACCTGGCTATCAATGAAGTTCTCCAATCAGAATTTTATTTTACAGTTTTTATTCTTATCTTTTTTAGACTGATTGACATACATCATAGACAGAGCAATAAACTATTCACAGAATGTAAACAGCAAGATATTTTAATATCTGGTTATGTTTGGGGAAGCACACTGATCAAAATCCCCCACTCTGGCCAGGCAGCATAGTAACCATTTACAGGAGTTCTTTTATGACAGGAGGTCCTGGTAAGGAACATGGAACTAATAAGCCACCACCAACTGGAAGAGTTCTGGAAAGGTCAAAAGGAGAAACCCATGTCCAACTACGCTCCAGAGTCCTTTTTGCTGGCATCCATCTTGGCTGAACAAGGCGCACCCCACCAGGAAGGACTCTGAGTTAGATCGATTGGCTAAAGACAACCCGGAAACTAATCCCACAGTGTGAAACCCGAGACTGTGAGCCATGTGACAGAGCTCTTCTCCTGGGTTCCCTTACCCTACTGCTCTCCACCCAGGCACCCTGTCCCAATAAAATCTCTTGCTTTGTCAGTACATGTGTCTCCTGGGAGAATTCATCTCTGAGTGTTAGACAAGAGCCCAGTTTCAGATCCGGGAAGCGATCCCCCTTCCTGGAACAGGTATATCACATGTCAGGGTAATATTACTCTCCTAAGGTAGTGAACACTTTCATTCATCTTTTTTGTCCAAAGCCCACAATCATTAGAGAGAATTTCAGCCGGGAGCTGGAGAGAGGACCTCCACCCATGGCAAACGGCCATGGGCGGCATACGGAAGGCTCGGCATACGGAAAGGCCGGATCAAGCCTCAGTAGTCCCCGTGGAAATTCTCGAGCATCTACTCCCATAACCAGAGCCTGCCTACCTTACTACTTTGTGCTCTCACCTACACCTCTGACTTTATGGGGGGCTGCCCCCACCACCTCTTTAGGAGAAGGAGTTAATTTAGAGCTCCAGTTAATCAAAACTCCTGGGCGTGACAGGAGTGTTTTAACCTGCAAACTCCTCTGAAGGTTCTCTAGCCTACCTGACAGGCTTGTCCGGCCACATGTGATTACTCACAGCCTCCCAACAGTGGGAGGCACGAGATGCTTTTAACCATCTAAAAACAGATTCGTTAGAGAAGTTAGAAAACTATTAGTGGGCTGATTAGAAATGGTATTGGTGAAGGGTTTTTCATTTGTTGAGCCAGTGTTTGCTGCTATGTATCCACATCGCCTGCCTTTACACACATTAATGAATATATAGAAGAAACAGGTATTAACCTTTGATATTAATCACGTTAGACCTTAGGCTCAGTAAATTCTTTCCTTAATTAAAACCCACAACACCCTCACCCTATAGGAATGTAACTCTATCTGGTACCTTCGCAAGGTGGAGCCTGTTTTAAGAATAATCACCCGTGGAGAAATAAGTGCTCTAGTTGATTGACCGCTGTCCCAAGGAGAGGGTCATAAATTGTCAGCAGGCCCCCTGGCCAGAAGATGATGTAACACCCCTAAGACCTCTGTATATATTTGTATGAAGCACCTGACTTTTATCAAAGTCAGGACTGCTGACCCCACGTGACTTTTGTATACCATCTCAGTGTATAAAAGTAGACCATGGAAAATAAAGAATTGGGATCAGTTCCTTGAAAGACTGGTCTCCCCATATCGCTCTCTCTCTCAAATTCTGGTTGAGTCTCCATCTGGAGCGTGGAACCCACCATGCTTACTAATTATGCCTGGGCTTCTAAGATCCGACCGGGGAGGCCTCAGTGTCTCCTCTGCTTCGGGAGAATGGAAGGACGCCTGGGGCCTATGTAAGTGGTGCAAACTTCTTGTCTTGAAGTTTTATTGGTCTCCCGCATAAACCAAGCTACTCAGCCTCTTGTCTCCACTAAATTTTCTCACTGAGCTATCCTTATTTCAGCCTCTTTTCTTCACTGAATTTTCCTACTGAGCTATCCTCATTCTATTATTCTTTATATCTTTAATTAATATTTATTTAAGCAATTGTTTCTTGACCCTCACCGATGCCATCTACACCTCAAACTCCCTGGATTTTAAGATAAAGACTTCATTTCCTTACATGAAGAATGACAAAGCTTTCAGTTCTCTAAACAGGGATAAATGTGAGCACTCTAGCTGATGAGAGAACTCTATTATAAAGATCCCCATTTACCACACAGGCTAACAAGAAAACACAACAAAACCAACTGAGCATTCCACCCTCTCAGTCAGACCTCAGGTCATTCACTGCTCAGAGCGGGGAGATCAGGAATTGTTATCTAGTTGCTGGGCACTTTCCTGCTGAGTGAAGTCTTTAGTGAATGGTGAGGGCTTCGGCATCTTTAGTCAAAGAAACATGAAGGAAGGTTTCATAGAAACTGAAAATGTGAGGAAAGGCAGAGACATCGGCAGCAGAGGAGTGGGCAGAGAGGAATGCGTCAAATGTGTGTAGGACGCACAACTCCTCACTGGACACAGAGGTCTATGTGTGTTCCAACCCCAGGAAACATGAGAGAGAGAAGGTGATTTATATTGGTGTTTTAAACTGAATTTTCTGTGGTATAGTTATCCTGTGAATCTGACCCTTGACTATAAAAGGGACACTTAGCAAATAACATTCCCAATCAGGACTGTGTGTTCCCAGACAACATCTGTGCAGATGTGGAAAGGGCATCTGAGCCCAACCAAGATAAAGGTTTGCAATACCGTGATGTCATCTCCTTACTGAGAAGTGATTATCCTGCCACCTGTCATTTCAGTGAGAATACTTTCAGAGGGAGTTGAAATTATCTTTGAAAAATAGTTGCAGACTGTACAATTCATTGAAAGCAATTACTGTTGATTATAGAGTTTTCTATTAAAAATTACTGAAACACCTGTTGGACAATTTTCCTATGAAATACTTTACAAAAGCTCACAGAACATGGAGCAAGACAGAACATCTGAGATCTAATAAGTAAAAAAACAATGTTGTCTCATTATCTCGTGTCAGTGGAAATAATCACTGGTGCCCGTGGTGAAGAACCGGCTACCAAAGAAGGAGACATAAGAGACGCAGATTCGATCCATGGGTTGGGAAGATCCCCTCGAGAAGGAAATGGCAATCCGCGCTAGTATTCTTGGCTGGAGAAACCCAAGGACGGTGGAGCCTGGCAGGTTACAATCCATAGGGTTGCAAAGAGTCTGACATGACTGAAGTGACTAAGCATACACAGCACACAGTAGAAATAGGAAACAATTTTACTCAAGCGGAACTGAGGACTACAACTTAGGAAATAGGGAAGATGATAATTCAGCAAATATTTTAAAGAGGTAAGGCGTGTTAGCCAAAATTTTCACGAACAGAGACCTGATTGCAATAAAGAGATGTTTATTTGGGATTGGTTAGGACTGTGGCAGGAGTGGCACTGATCCAAGAGGTACTTGAATGGTGTTCTGCCAGACTACGAAATTGGGGTGGGGGCTTCTACAGGCAACCAACCCTGCAAAATTACATAAATTCTTTGTTAAAAAGTTAGGGTTGTATGTAAACAAAATAGAACGTGAATAGCCACACACACAATGGAACACTATTAATAGTAAGCCTTAAGAAATATGAAATATTGTCATCTGTGACAACATGGATGACCTGTAGGATTTTGTACTAAGTGAAATAATTCAGATGGAGAAAGACAATAAACTAAGATTCATCTCACATATGGAATGGAAAAAAAAATAAATTAACACACCAAACATAAACAAAAATGTATAGGCAGAGAACAGATCAGCAATTACCAGAAGGGAAGTGGTGGGGTGGGAGGGAGAAATGGGTAAAAGGGGTCCACAGTGTGTGATAAATGGATATTAAATTTTTGGTGGCAAGCATGGTGTAGTGTACACAAAAGCAGAAATATAATATTTTAACTAGAAATCTTATGTAAGATGGAGTTGAATCATGCTTAGGGGAATCTGAGCGACTTTTAATGAAACATGTTTGTCCTTGCTGCCCTTGGCATGTGGGATCTTATGGCATGATGTTGAATCCCTGACCAGGATTGGACCCATGCACCCTGCATTGGCAGTGTGGAGTGTTAACCACTGGACCACCAGGGAAGTTCTTGAGTCCCTTTTTATATGTTCTGTCATGAGCTGTTCTCTCAGACACTCCTCCCCGCTTAATCTTGCAGATCACAGTTTAACACTCAGATGAGAGAAACATGAGCCTTCTTGGAATGAGAACTGAGCATGCTGAGCAGCTGGGGGATCAGGCACTTCCTCACACTCTCTTCTTCTCCCCTACAGGAGAAATTGCAACTGAGAAGGCCTCTCTTGGAACTTGGTTGTAGTACTTATGGTATGGGTTGACAGGAGAGTCAAACTAATACTCAAACTCTCTTCAATCTGCTCAATATTCATTTTTTTATTTTCTCCAGTGATGAGCTGAAATTTCTTTTCTGTACTGTTATGTTCCCACAAAGACCCTCTCCTCTGGGCCCCTGTTGCTGGGGATACACCTGAAAGAATTGAAAGCCTAGACGCAAACACCTTCTTGTGCATCAGAGTTCATAGCAGCATTGTTTATGATAGCCAAAAGGTGGAAACAACTCAAGTGTTCATTAACACATGAATGGATTTCTAACACGTGGTACATTCATACTCTGGGATATCATTCCGTAATAAAAAGCACTGAAGTTCTGACACATGCTGCAGTATGGTAAACCTTGAAAACAGCCTAAACTATTAAAGCAAGACATAAAAGGAAAAATAATGTACGATGCCACTTATAAGGAATATCTTACCAACTGAGAGTAGATCAGAGATTTCCTGAGCCTGGATCAGGAGGGAGATGGGGAATTATTGCTTTATGGGTATGTATTTTGCCATCTGGCTTGATGATTTTTTTTTCAAGCTAGTGGTGTTAGATGCAAAACATTGCAGATATATTTATTGCCACTTAATTGTATACTTGAAAAGTATTAAAATGACAAATTTCTTGTTATATATAATTAAAATCTATGTATACATACACCAAAAAAACTGCAAAGTGAGAGATTTTTGTTCAAATCCCCCCCCCAAATTTTCCTGTTAGACTACTTCAAAACTTCATGAACTTTTCTGTTGTTGAAGCTAGCACAGCTAGTTTGATGGTATAAATAGTCACCAACAATATTAGACATCTTATACAGATAAACATTTAACATAATTGTTTCCATCTACATACAATATACTCTTTTTATGAATAATCTGAATTTTGTGGCAATAATAACATATTTATAAATCCCTTAAATGAAAGCGGATTTAATGATCCAACCAAAACACATAGACTAGTTGAATGGATACAGAAACAAGACCCATATATATGCTGTCTGCGAGACCCACATCAGATCTAGGGATGCATACAGACTGAAAGTGATGGAATGGAAAAAAGTATTCCACACAAATAAAAACTAAAGGAAAGCTGGAGTAGCAATATTCATACCAGACAAAATAGAATTTAAAGACTGGTTTAGAGACAAAGCAGGGCACTACATAATGACTAAGGATTCATTTCAAGAATATATAAGAATTGTAAATATAGATACACCCTACATAGGGGAACCTCAATATATAGGGTGAATACTAGTGGATGAGACGGTTGGATGGCATCACCGACTTAATGGACGTGAGTTTGGGTAAACTTCGGGAGTTGATGATGGACAAGGAGGCCTGGTGTGCTGCGGTTCACGGGGTCACAAAGAATCGGACACGACTGAGCAACTGAACTGAACTGAAGAGCCATAAAGGGAGAACTTGACATTAATCCAGTAATAATGGGGGTTGTTTATCACCCCACTTTCATCAATGGGCAGATCATCCAAACAGAAAATCAATAAGGAAACACATGCTTTTAATGACACTTTACACGAGGTGTACGTAATTGATATTTATTGAACATTCTATCCAAAAGCAACAAAATACACCTTCTCACATGCACGTGGAACATTTTCCAGATTGACTATATGCTGGGACACAAAAGGATACTCAGTAACTTTAAGAACATTGAAATCATATCGAGCATCATTTCTAATCATAGTGCTATGAGATTCAAGAAAAACTACAGGGAAAAAAATGTGAAAAGCAGTCTGAAAATTTTTAGTAAACTCAATATTAACAAATGAGGGAAAGAAATTGAGTATTCTATGGAGAATAGAGTCAAATGGTCACAGCCAAATTAGCAAACAGGGTTTTCCTCATCTCCAAGATGACAAAACTGTCTTACAAGTGACACGAGTATCGCTGCAAATAAGCACAAAGGGGCTGACTGTTGGGAAACATAAAGACAAAAATATAGAGGTGTCTACCAGCCACTGGCCTGGAATAGCAAATAGACTCATCCAAAAGGACAAAAGAGCAGACAGTGAGTACAATGAGCAAAAGGAGCTCGCAAGGATCAAGATGGTAGACGTGGCTCTCACCTCAGCCCAAACTCTGGAAGAATGGCTGTTGCTGTGAATGTATTGGACTCGCTGCTTGTGCCTGAGCAGGAAAACAACCATGGAGCCACTAGCCCAGACCATGAGACTCAAATATATAAAGTCCATTGTGAAGAATAAGACCGGATATATAAACCATACATTTCTGGCTGCATCCAGTGAGGAACAGTATCCATAATTTACTTTTATATCATAGCTGTCATTGTGTGTTGGACTAGTGATGTACAGAATAATAGAAATATTTACCAGAAGATGGAGGATCCAGGAAAGGAAGACACAGAAGCCAATAAACTTTGACGATCTCATTCTGAGCTCCAGCCACCTAGAGAAATGGAGGCAAAGCCTAATGGCTTGGAAGCCACTGAGAAGGGAGGTCATGCTAAGGCAAATCCCTCTGGCCACTCTTTGAAAATAGAAGAGAAATTTACATCCAGCCTCGTTCAGGAAATTCCTGGATCCAAAAGTTGCCATTGTATGAGGGATCCCTCTGGAGCAAAGCACCAAGGAGTTGGCTATGACCAGTTGATTGAGAATCAAGTCTGTGGGTCTCACCTTGTGTCCAGTGAGCAAAGTGAAGTTATAAAGACAAAGGAGGAATGAGTTCCCAAGGATTCCCACTCCCATCTGAGTAACTAAGATAATTCCCATTTCCCATTTTGAAGAAGCCATCATACTGGTATCTATGGGACATTGATTTTATTAATAGTTGGAACCAGAGGAATGTTTAGTTCCAGAAGGAAAAGAAAAGTTACCTCCACGTCCATGCCGAGTATCCTTCAGTGTTAAGCCTAACACATACTTTCACAATGTAAATGAGCATTAAGTATGTGCTTATGGGTGCAGACTTTACTCATGATAATCTGGTTCTACTTAGAAATGTGATTTGTGTGAAAGCATTATCTGTGTGGCATATCTGTGCAACAGAGTTTTGTACATGTGTAAATTGAGTGAAGAAGGTCTGTACCCTCTTATCTACAGTTATGACCTGGATGCATTTTGCATTGAAAAGCTGGATACAAAACTCTGTGTAGAATGGGCTGAATTTCCCCAGATATGTGCAGAAACAGGCACAGAACACATATTTATATAGGGAGGGGAGGAATTTAAAGCTACACTTTTTTTTCTCATTCACCAAATATTTTTTAAAAATATTAACTTTTAATTTATTTGTTCTTGGCTGTGCTGAGTCTTCACTGTGGTGTGGTGCAGGGGCTTCTCATTGCCATGGCTTTTCTTGTTGAGGAGCACAGGCTCTTGGCAAGAGGGATTCAGTAGTGGCTGTTCACAGAGTTAGTGGTTCCGTGGCTCTGGGATCTTCTTGCAACAGGGACTGAACCTGTGCCCCCTTCATTGACAGGTGGATTCCTAACCACAGAATGACCAGGGAAGTCCTCAAGCCAGACTTTGAAGGAAAAAAACAAAAACTAGTTAGACTGCTTGATTTGTAGAAGTGTACATATTTCACCTAATTATTAAAAGATATTAGAGCAAAGGAAATGTTTTAAAGACATTAAATTCACAAGTTAAAAAAATATTGACTAGTAGTCTCTATATGTAAAGGAAATACTTCAAGTAATCAAAAATACAGAATTTGACTTTACATCCCTAAAAGGAAACTATGAATGCCAGACTAGTAATAAAGAAAGCTTATGTATTGTCTGTATAGTTTAGTATAATGTATTGGCAGTTTGAATCAAATATGTTCATATCATTGGGAAATAATAATTATGGGAGATGGAATAAATGCAAATATAAAACCAAAGCATTTGAATAAAGTGAGAATTAACAAGTGATGACAGAAGACAGTACTAACACAAGTATTCTTAGATTTTAAATTGATATGTATTTGATTTTACTTTCCATTGAAAAAAATCTGAAAATTTCGGACAACCCTACAAAAATGCCTTATTCTACAACCCAGTTTATGGATTCAATATAGTCCCAGGATAAGTAAAGAGATTTTTGAAGGGAGGGGGAAATGTTTATTTCATACTTAGGATAGGAACTTTCCAACAGTTAATTGTGAAGCTACTTATCATAGACAGAGAGCAAGGAAACAGAACACTGACGTCACCGATTCCAGCTTAAGAAGTTGCTCTTGCATGGTTTTTGTACCGTAGTTACTCCCTGGTGGCTCAGAGGTTAAAGCGTCTGCCTGCAATGCGGGAGACCTGGGTTCGATCCCTCGATTGGGAAGATCCCCTGGAGAAGGAAATGGCAACCCACTCCAGTATATCTTGCCTCGAGAATCCCGTGGGCGGAGGAGCCTGGTGGGCTACAGTCCACGGGGTTGCAAAGAGTCGGACACGACTGAGCGACTTCACTTTTCACTTTACTCCCCAAAATGGATGCATATAAACCAAATGCCTAAAAGTGTAATAAAAATAACTACAGAAGTTAAAGTTGGAAGAGGTTATGGAAACAGCTCATTATTCAGAAAACTAATAAAGGGTAAATATCAACCATCTCTCTTGTAGTAACTGTACATACTACATTTCACAGAAAGAAATCTTGGTGCTGAACATAAAATTGAACTGTTTTGGATAAGACCTGTGGATGGACATAAAAACATTATTCATCATGAGAAAATATACAGAGATGCAAATTAAATAATAAAAAATAAATTCAACAACATGTTGGGAGAGACTTCCCCATGAGGACAACTCTTCCTTCCAGATGCATTGATGTTTCATTATTGGATGATGAAATATGAGGACATTTTCAAATTGTGAAGACACAAGTCCACTATGCTGGACAGTATGTTATTGAGTCACTGTCCTCCTGGCATGCTCATTTCATTAAGGTCAGAATAACAGTTGTGTGATAATTTCCATTTCCATGATCAAGAACTGAAATCACTGTGCACTTGAGAAATAATGGAATCGTTAGTAGAATTGGCAATATAATTTAGAATAGTCACAAATCAAGATAGCCAATATTTTCCTTTTGTAGCAAGAGAGTCCTTAAATGTATAAGCCAAAATACATAAATGAAACTTTTAAAAACAATACTATAATTAAGTGATGTGCAGAAAACACTGAATGAAAACCTATAACTATATTTAAATAATAGGATTCATTTTAAGTAACAGCAGAGAAAATTGTTGTCCAGAATGGCTATTTTCCCAATATTAATAATTCAGTTCACACTGAGAAGGATTAATAAAGTTCAAATGAAAATGGAATACTAATATCAAAATAACACAAATTTTGTAAAAAAAAAAAAAAAGTTTAACAAAATGAACGTGCCTTACTATGTATAAAATAGAATAATAATTACAGCATTCTATTGGCAAAGGCCAAAAACAGAATAGAGCATGGAGCTTGCAAGTTTATATTTGCAAATATATATATGTTAAATGTGAAAGTGCTGCACTCAACATGCCAACAAATTTGGAAAACTCAGCAGTGGCCACAGGACTGGAAAAGGTCAGTTTTCACTCCAATCCCAAAGAAAGACAATGCCAAAGAATGTTCAAACTACCACACAATTGCACTCATCTCACACGCTAGTAAAGTAATGCTCAAAATTCTCCAAGCCAGGCTTCAGCAATATGTGAATGGTGAACTTCCAGATGTTCAAGCTGGTTTTAGAAAAGGCAGAGGAACCAGAGATCAAATTGCCAACCTCCACCAGATCATTGAAAAAGCAAGAGAGTTCCAGAAAAACATCTATTTCTGCTTTATTGATTATGCCCAAGCCTTTGACTGTGTGGATCACAACAAACTGTGGAAAATTCTGAAGGATATGGGAATACCAGACCACCTGATCTGCCTCTTGAGAAATCTGTATGCACGGCAGGAGGCAACATTTAGAACAGGACATGGAACAACAGACTAGTTCCAAATAGGAAAAGGAGTACATCAAGGCTGTATATAGTCAACCTGTTTATTTAACTTATATGCAAAGTACATCATGAGAAATGCTGGGCTGGATGAAGCACAAGCTGGAATCAAGTTGATGGAAGAAATAGCAATAACCTCAGATATGCAGATGACAATACCCTTATGGCAGAAAACGAAAAACTAAAGACGTTCGTGATGACAGTGAAAGAGAGTGGATAAGTTGGCTTAAAGCTCAACATTCAGAAAACTAATATCATGGCATCTAGTCCCATCACTTCATGGCAGATAGATGGGGAAACAGTGGCTGATTTTATTTTGGGGGGGTTCAAAAATCACTGCTGATGGTGACTGCAGCCACGAAATTAAAAGACACTTACGCTTTGGAAGGAAAGTTATGACCAACCTAGACAACATATTAAAAAGAAGAGACATTCCTTTGTCAACAAAGGTCTTTCTCATCAAGGCTATGGTTTTTCCATCCACACGTATGGATGTGAGAGTTGCACTGTGAAGAAGCTGAGCACCAAAGAATTGATGCTTTTGAACTGTGTTGTTGGAGAAGACTTTTGAGAGTCCCTTGGACTGCAGGGAGATCTAACCAGTCCATCCTAAAGGAGATGAGTCCAGAGTGTTCATTAGAAGGACTGATGTTGAAGCTGAAATTCAATACTCTGGACACCTGATGCAGAGCTGACTCATTTGAAAAGACCCTGATGCTGGGAAAGATTGAAGGTGTGAGGAGAAAGGGATGCCAGAGGATGAGATAATTGGATGGCATCAATGACTCAATGGACATGAGTTTGGGTAAAGTCTGGGAGCTGGTAATGGACAGGGAGGCCTGGCATGCTGCAGTCCATGGGGTCTCAAAGAGTCAGACACAACTGATCGCCTGAACTCAACTGAACTGAAGTCTATGAAGTTTATATATGATAAAAGTTCATTAATTAATTTAGATAAATTACTTACTTAACATAGAATATGAAAATCTTTGGAGTTTTAATTAAGACATTAGAGCTATATTTACAACATTAATCTTATATAAAAAAAATAAATACTAGATCTATAAATAAGGAATTGTTAATATCTTAGGGAAAAGTGCTGCAGTGTATCCTCATGATGTTCTCTGGGCAAAGTATTACTAAGCATGTGCAAAACCTGAGAATTTAAATATTTTTTCATCTTCATATTGATAAAATCTAGAAGTTTTTCACTTTATAATATCTTGTGCTGAATGATTCCTAAAGCAAAAAAATAAAATGAAAACATTTAGATATGTAGAACACCAAGTGGTCATCATAACCTCAGTGCTTTTTTGGGGAACTGTATATGAATACAGAGAAGGCAGAGGCACCCCACTTCAGTACTCTTGCCTGGAAAATCCCATGGATGGAGGATCCTGGTGGGCTGCAGTTCATGAGGTCGCTCAAAGTCAGATACGACTGCATGACTTCACTTTCACTTTTCATTTTCATGCTTTGGAGAAGGAAATGGCATCCCACTCCAGTGTTCTTCCCTGGACAATCCCAGGGACAGGGGAGCATGGTGGGCTACCGTCTATGGGGTCGTATATGGACACAACTGAAGCGACTTAGCAGCAGCAGCAGCAGTATATGAATAAGCAATTTTTAGGAAAGAAATCACACATTATAAACTATCATTTTCTGATAAGCCAAAGTATATAGAAAAGGACACTGAATGTTTCACATGCCCATGTGAGTGTTGGAATTTCATTTTAGGGTTAATGTCCTCTAATAAAGAATTACATAATGTATCTTTTTTTATCAAAAATCCCCTCTCAAAATCCTAATCAAATGTGATTTAGACGTTGAAGTTTGCAAAAAATAGGCTTGGACTTCCATGGTGATCCACTGGTTAAGTGTCTGAGTTTCCAGCGCAGGGAGCACAGGTTCATTACCCGGTTGGTAAATATCTCAGATGCTAGACAGTGTAACCAAAAAAATATTTAAAAAATTATTTTTAATTTAGAAAGTGTAAAAATGCTAAATTGTATAATTTAAAAATTGCAAACAAATTTTACTCTTTTCTATATTGTAAATTTTAAAACTCCATATTCTCCTGCTGTCTGAACATTCCCACAGACAGGGTGTGAACACCCCACCAGAGTGCCCAGGGACACCAGTGTGAAAGCTGGCCACCGCCACCAGTTCCCCTTCTTGCCCTGCCCTCCTGTGACCGCAGAGCATTCAAACCTTCCAGTGAGATCCCATCTTTCACCCTGTGCTGTGTGCTCTCCCCTGAACTCCAGTACAGGCACTGGCCCACAGACCCATCTCCCCGTTCTCTCTCTCCTCCCCACCTATGTGGTTGTGCCCTCTCCCTGGGTGACCTCTCTGCTTGTGGCCTCCTCTTGCCACCAGTGACTGTCTCTCTAGGACCTGTGAGTAGAATAAGCTCTTTTCCCTGGACCTCTCCCATGTTCCACCTGTATCTTCATCTGATGGAATGTATCAAAGGATACAAAGCAAGCACTACTTTAAGTTAAAAAATTCATTTAACATGCTGAACCCATAAAATTCCATACATTTTATCAATATAAAAGTCTACATATTTATAAAATTTGTTTTTTGACCATGTCCCAAAAATGACTGTGCAGTTTAGGATTAAGTACATTAAATGCTCCGTAAAATATATTTCAGTCAGATTTCAGTATCTGCAATAAAGCATTTGTATTAAAGTGTGAGGACATGCCTCAGTAAACAAACTACAATACTAGTGATGAAAAAATCTGGCCAGGTGGAGGGATGAGTAGGACATGAACATATCTCATTGCTGATGTCCATTCACATCCCTTGGACATGATTAGTATGTTTTATAAGAGATACAGAAGATGAATCACTCTGCCATAAATCAGCAGGTGTGGTTTAAAAGAAATCTCAGTGACTGAGCATAAATATTCACTAAGTGAAGCAGGGCTACTTATCTGAGGTAAGACGGTGGAAAGGAGAAGGGTAGGGGGTGTCAGACTGAATATTCACCTTAAATTTATACACATCTTGATTTGTGATATTTTTCATAATAAAATTTGTAGTTTTATAATTAAAATTTTATCATTTAGAAAATATTTAAGACTGAAAGGAGGAAATTGGGCTATACTTATTGGAATAAATTATGAGAAAGGCAAAGATTTGAGAATCTTTAGGAAGAGACATCAAAAAATTGAATATAACACAGGTAGAAAGAATTTACGGCTGATTCATGTTGTTGTATGCCAGAAATCAACACAAAATTTGAAGGAATTATCCTCCAATTAAAAATAAATACATTTTTAAAAAACAAGTAAGAAGATAGAACATGCCAGTTGATAAATATTTGTTTACACCGAAAAACCAGGATTCTATAAATCTGGAATTTGCTGTGGTTGTTACTCATTCCAGATATTAAAAACCTCAGCAATACGTGACAGTAAAGGATCATGGTATTTCCTTAATTGCAAGGTTTTGAGTAACAAAAGGAGGCTCTAAAATAAAGTGACTCCCGTTCTCCTAGAGAAGGATTTGAAAATGACCATCAAACAAATTCTTAATCAGAATTTTATTTGATTAGTATTATTATCATTTTAAATTAATAAACATACATTTTAGAGAGTAGACAGAGCAAAGATTAATCACAGAATGTGAATACTGAGGCACTTAACATCTGGTTACATTACACACTATGATAACATGATGATCTTAAGGTACTGAAGTCTTTGATTATTCTTTTTTTTTTTTCAAACCCCACAAAAATTAAGCATATTTTGTGGGCTTTTAAAAGCAAACACTTCATTTCCTTAAAAGGAGAATGACAAGACTTTCAGTTTTCTAAAAAAAAGGAGAATGACAAGACTTTCAGTTTTCTAAATAAGAGATAAATGTTAACACATTGATGACCGAAATTGTAGAATTATATTATTAAAGACACAATTTAGCACCACAGGCTAACCAGAAGATACAACAAAAACAAATATGTATTCCATCCTCTCACTCAGGCCTCAGGTAACTCATCACTCAGAGCCGGGAGATCAGCATCATTATCTAGTTGCTGGGCACTTGCCTGCAGTGTGAAGTCTTTAGAGTGAGTGCTGTGAGGTTCAGCACCTTTACTCAAAGGAACACAAAGGAAGATTTCATGGAAGCCGAAAATGAGAGGAAAGAGGAGAGACATCAGACAGCAGAGGAGTAGGCAGAGAGGGAGGAGTGCATGAAATGTGTGCAGGAAGCATAACTCCTCACCGCATACAGAGGTGTTTCTGTGTTCCAACCCCAGGAAACATGAGAGAGAGAACTGAATGTATACTGGTGTTTTAAACTAGATTATCTGTAATATAATTATCTTGTGAATCTGACACTTACCTGAAAAATAAACCCTTATCAAATACCACTGGCAGTCAGGACTGTGTGTTCCCAGACAGCATCTGTGCAGGTGTGGAAAGGGGCAACTGAACGCAAGATAAAGGTTTGGAATGCCATGATGTCATCTCCTTATTGGGAAGTGATTATCCTGTCACCTGTCATTTCATTGGCAATACTTTCAGAGGGAGTTGAGATTATCTTGAAAAACTATTTGTGCATTGTTCAAATCACTGAAAGCAATTACTATTGATGATAATGTTTCCTATTGAAAATTACAGAAACAGCTTGGGACCAATTTAGCTGTGAAGTATTTAAGAAGTCTCAGGGAACACCAGTGCTGTCAACCAGGCAGGCAAATGTATAACCTGCAAAGTCTTAAGACCCACCCGAGTAGCTGTGCTTCCAACCACTGGCCATTTTTGAACTTCTGTTACCAACTGATGCAAAGAGTCCACTCATTGGAAAAGACCTTGATGCTGGGAAAGATTGAAGGCAGAAGGAAAAAGGGGCAACAGAGGATGAGAAGTTTCGATAACATCACCAGCTCAGTGAACATGAATTTAAACAAACTCCAGGAGATGAAGGACAGGGAATCCTAGCGCACTGCAGTCCCCGGGGTCGCAAAGGCATGACTTAGTGGCTGAACAACAGCAAAACCAGGCCATCAGATCCAGCGGCTGTTTGAAAAATCCTCAACTTGAAGAATTACAAAAATTATAGCTGAAACCATATGCAGGCAAGTAAATGATGTGCTTGATATAGGTGAAGTATGTGATCTCTCCCTCCCTGACCTTGGTAATGAATAATCATGCAGTATACTAAGGCAATAATCTAATGTACAATATATATTTTCTAAAAAACTCAAACATAGTAAATTTTTCCTACTTTTTTTTTCTGGTATGCTATGGTTATATCTTCAGTAGCAGTTTAAAATTGTGTAGAAATCTAACCACAGTGCTGGAAACCACTACTTAAGCATTAAATATCTGGCATACTCAATCAAAAAGGCAAAATATTACCATGAATATATGTATGGGCATACATGAATTTAGTTTTAATACTGGTATAAAGTAAAATTATTTTCTATTCATATTAATGACTTTAGACTATACACAAATGCAAGTGTTTTTGTTTTTGTTTTTTTAATGTTTTGGCCATAACATGGATCTTAGTTCCTCAACATGGGACTGAACCCATGGCCTTTGCAGTGGAAGCATGGAATTTTAACCCCTGGATCACTAGGGAAGTCCTCAAATGCAAATTTTTTAAAAATATAGATCTTCTCACTAGAGAGAATATTATCTTTGAAAATATGAGGAAAAACACCTTATGAAAATGTGTTCAACCATATAATTAATATGTGGAAACATTGAAAAAAACTAAGGAACTTAAAAGCAGATCTAAATAAATATGAAGATAAAACATAGTCCTTTGTGGGAAACTTAAATATAATAAACATTGAATCAGCTAGAATGGTAAGATTTTTACAGTGTAAATGCTAACATTTCTAAACACCTGATAAAAAGAAGACAGACAGGAATTTCCTGGCAGTCCAGTGGTTAGGAGCCAGCGCTTTCACTGCAGTGGTCCAGGTTCAATTGCTGGGTGAACCCCCAGCTTAAGATCCCCACAAGCCACATGACATAGACAAAAAAAAAAATAAAAAACAAGAAGTCAAATAAATAAAATCGTGTTTAATGGGAGATACAGTTCTAGTATATTTTTTAAAATTTCAAATGTAATGTATTTAGTAGAGAATCATATATTAAAGTCAGTAATATTGAATATGTGAAAGTGAAGTCGCTCAGCCATGTCCAAGTCTTTGCAACCCTGGAGTGTAGCCTAACAGGCTTCTGTATTCGAGAGTAAATAACAAGAAGCATTTGTGTGGGTAGTGGAGGTAAGAGAGACAGAGAACTGAAGAAACTGAGACATAAGTAGGAAATTAGTTAGATGTATAATATGCAAAATATTAGGAATTTAATGGTTGAGTGAAAATGAATTTTTAAAATATCAGCGCTATTAGAGAACTAAAACTCTACTTCATGTAATTAAAATAAATACATATATTTATGTGCTTGTACATAAACACAAAAATTAAAACCTAGTAGATTTAATATATAAAAGTACGGGCTTTTAAAACATGGATCATGGCACAGACCTATTAACAATTAAAAAAATGGGAATGATTCAATGTTTTAAGCAGATCTACAGTTTGTAAAGTTTTTTTAAGTCATAGATGGTGCTTTAGAGAACAAAAGAATAAAACTGTAGGAGAAAACAGTCAACATCTGGTAATTACTGAAATATTTTAAATGCTATGGAATTTACCAAACATCTGTAAAATTGAAAAGGATGGAGTAACTGTGTGACTCCATCACAACCATCGACAGAACCAATTCACAGAGAAACTCATTTTATGTATACTCCTAACCTGTCACCTATAATGAAAAGAATATCTTTTTTGGGTGTTAGTTCTAAAAGGTATTGTAGGTCTTCATAGAACCGTTCAACTTCAGCTTCTTCAGCGTTACTGGTTGGGGCATAGACTTGGATTACTGTGACATTGAATGGTTTGCCTTGAAAATGAACAGAGATCATTCTGTCGTTTTTGAGACTGCATCCAAGTACTGCATTTCGGACTCTTTTGTTGACCATGATGGCCAATCCATTTCTTCTGAGGGATTCCTGCCCGCAGTAGTAGATATAATGGTCCTCTGAGTTAAATTCACCCATTCCAGTCCATTTTAGTTCACTAATTCCTAGAATATCGACATTCACTCTTGCCATCTCTTGTTTGACCACATCCAATTTGCCTTGATTCATGAACCTAACATTCCAGGTTCCTATGCAATATTGCTCTTTACAGCATCAGACTTTGCTTCTATCACGAGACACCAAACATGTCCTTTTCATTATAGGGGACTAGAATTCAAAATTAGGAAGTCAAGAAACACCTGAAGTAACAGGCAAATTTGGCCTTGGAATACGGAATGAAGCAGGGCAAAGACTAACAGACTTTTGCCAAGAAAATGCACTGGTCATAGCAAATACCCTCTTCCAACAACACAAGAGAAGACTCTATACATGGACATCACCAGATGGTCAACACTGAAATCAGATCGATTATATTCTTTGCAGCCAAAGATGGAGAAGCCCTATACAATCAGCAAAAACAAGACCAGGAGCTGACTGTGGCTCAGACCATGAACTCCTTATTGCCAAATTCAGACTGAAATTGAAGAAAGTAGGGAAAACCACTAGACCATTCAGGTATGACCTAAATCAAATCCCTTATGATTATACAGTGGAAGTGAGAAATAGATTGAAGGGCCTAGATCTGATAGATAGAGTGCCTGATGAACTATGGAATGAGGTTCGTGACATTGTACAGGAGACAGGGATCAAGACCATCCCCATGGAAAAGAAATGCAAAAAAGCAAAATGGCTGTCTGGGGAGATCTTACAAATAGCTGTGAAAAGAAGAGAAGCTAAAAGCAAAAGAGAAAAGGAAAGATATAAACATCTGAATGCAGAGTTTCAAAGAATAGCAAGAAGAGATAAGAAAGCCTTCTTCAGTGATCAATGCAAAGAAATAGAGGAAAACAACAGAATGGGAAAGACTAGGGATCTCTTCAAGTAAATTAGAGATACCAAAGGATCATTTCATGCAAAGATGGGCTCGATAAAGGACAGAAATGGTATGGACCTAACAGAAGCAGAAGATATTAAGAAGAGGTGGCAAGAATACACAGAAGAACTGTACAAAAAAGAGCTTCACGACCCAGATAATCATGATGATGTGATCATTGACCTAGAGCCAGACATCTTGCAATGTGAAGACAAGTGGGCCTTAGAAAGTATCGCTATGAACAAAGCTAGTGGAGGTGATGGAATTCCAGTGGAGCTATTCCAAATCCTGAAAGATGATGCTGTGAAAGTGCTGCACTCAATATGCCAGCAAATTTGGAAAACTCAGCAGTGGCCACAAGATTGGAAAAGGTCAGTTTTCATCCCAATCCCAAAGAAAGGCAATGCCAAGAATGCTCAAACTACCACACAATTGCACTCACCTCACACGCTAGTTAAGTAATGCTCAAAATTCTCCAAGCCAGGCTTCAGCAATATGTGAACCGTGAACTTCCTGATGTTCAAGCTGGTTTTAGAAAAGGCAGAGGAACCAGAGATCAAATTGCCAACATCCGCTGGATCATGGTAAAAGCAAGAGAGTTCCAGAAAAACATCTATTTCTGCTTTATTGACTATGCCAAAGCCTTTGACTGTGTAGATCACAATAAACTGTGGAAAATTCTGAAAGAGATGGGAATACCAGACCACCTGATCTGCCTCTTGAGAAATCTGTATGCAGGTCAGGAAGCAACAGTTAGAACTGGTCATGGAACAACAGACTGGTTCCAAATAGGAAAAGGAGTACGTCAAGGCTGTATATTGTCACCATGTTTATTTAACTTATATGCAGAGTACATCATGAGAAATGCTGAACTGGAAGAAACACAAGCTGGAATCAAGATTGCTGGGAGAAATATCAATAACCTCAGATATGCAGATGACACGACTCTTATGGCAGAAAGTGAAGAGGAACTAAAAAGCCTCTTGATGAAAGTGAAAGTGGAGAGTGAAAAGGTTGGCTTAAAGCTCAACATTCAGAAAACGAAGATCATGGCATCTGGTCCCATTACTACATGGGAAATAGATGGAGAAACAGTGGAAACAGTGTCAGACTTTCTTTTCTGGGCTCCAAAATCACTGCAGATGGTGACTGCAGCCATGAAATTAAAAGACGCTTACTCCTTGGAAGGAAAGTTATGACCAACCTAGATAGCATATTCAAAAGCAGAGACATTACTTTGCCAACAAAGGTTCGCCTAGTCAAGGCTATGGTCTTTCCTGTGGTCATGTATGGATGTGAGAGCTGGACTGTGAAGAAGGCTGAGCGCCGAAGAATTGATGCTTTTGAACTGTGGTGTTGGAGAAGACTCTTGAGAGTCCCTTGGACTGCAAGGAGATCCAACCAGTCCATTCTTAAGATCAGCCCTGGGATTTCTTTGGAAGGAATGATGCTAATGCTGAAACTCCAGTATTTTGGCCACCTCATGTGAAGAGTTGACTCATTGGAGAAGACTCTGATGCTGGGAGAGATTGGGGACAGGAAGAGAAGGGGACGACAGAGGATGAGATGGCTGGATGGCATCACTGACTCGATGGATGTGAGTCTGAGTGACCTCCGGGAGCTGGTGATGGACAGGGAGGCCTGGCATGCTGCATTTGATGGGGTCGCAAAGAGTCGGACACGACTAAGCAACTGATCTGATCTGATCTGAACCTGTCACCCTTGCAAACCTTCTCCTGTTAAAGCTAATCCCAGAAGTTGTACCACTGCCTAGGTAAATACTTCAGTGACTATATCTGGAGGACAAAGACACTTTAAAAACATATGTATATTTTTGGTTCCACTGGGTCTTAATACTGCGCAGGCTTTCTCTAGTTGTGGCCAGTTGGGGCTATTCTTCGTTGCGGTGAGCAGGAAGTGAGAGAAGCCACCGGAATGAGAAGCCCCACCCCAATCCCTCTACTGCAACTAGAGAAAGCACCGGGCAACAACGCAAGGCCCAGCACAGCCAAAAATAAATAAATAAATCAGTTCAGTTCAGTCGCGCAGTCGTGTCTGACTTTTTGCGACCCCATGGACTGCAGCACACCAAGGTCCCGGTCCATCATCAACTCCCAGAGTTTGCTCAAACTCATGTCCATTGAGTCGGTGATGCCATCCACCCATCTCATCCTCCGTTGTCCCCTTCTCCTCCCACCTTCAATCTTTCCCAGCATCAGGGTCTTTTCAAATGAGTCAGCTCTGCATCAGGTGGCCAACGTATTGGAGTTTCAGCTTCAGCATCAGTCCTTCCAATGAATATTCAGGCCTGATTTCCTTTAGGATGGACTGGTTGGATCCTCTTGCAGTCCAAGGGACTTTCAAGAGTCTTCTCCAACACCACAGTTCAAAAGCATCCATACTTCAGTGCTCAGCTTTCTTGATGGTCCAACTCTCACATCCATACATGACTACTGGAAAAACCATAGCTTTGACTAGAGGGACCTTTGTAGTCAAAGAGATGTCTCTGCTTATTTTTTTTTTCCTGAACTTTATTTTATTTTTATTTTATTTAACTTTACAATATTGTATTGGTTTTGCCATGTATCAAAATGAATCTTCCACAGGTATACATGTGTTCCCCATCCTGAACCCTCCTCCCTCCTCCCTCCCCATACCATCCCTCTAGGTCGTCCCAGTACACCAGCCCCAGGCATCCGGTATCAGGCATCGAACCTAGACTGGCGACTTGTTTCATATATGATATTATACTTATTTCAAGGCCATTCTCCCAAATCACCCCACCCTCTACCTCTCCCAGAGTCCAAAAGACTGTTCTATACGTTAGTGTCTCTTTTGCTGTCTCGTATACAGGGTTATTGTTACCATCTTTCTAAATTCCATATACATGCATTATTATACTGTATTGGTGTTTTTCTTTCTGGCTTACTTCACTCTGTATAATCGGCTCCAGTTTCATGCACCTCATTAGAACTGATTCAAATGTATTCTTTTTAATGGCTGAGTAATACTCCATTGTATATATGTAACAGAGCTTTCTTATCCATTCATCTGTGGATGGACATCGAGGTTGCTTCCACGTCCTGGCTATTATAAACAGTGCTGTGATGAACATTGGGGTACACGTGTCTCTTTCAATTCTGGTTTTCTCAGTGTGTATGCCCAGCAGTGGGATTGCTGGATCATAAGGCAGTGTTTGTTGAGGAATCTCCATACTGTTCTCCATAGTGGCTGCACTAGTTTGCATTCCCACCAACAGTGTAAGAGGGTTCCCTTTTCTCCACACCCTCTCCAGCATTTATTGCTTGTAGACTTTTGGATCGCAGCCATTCTGACTGGCGTGAAATGGTACCTCATAGTGGTTTTGATTTGCATTTCTCTGATAATGAGTGATGTTGAGCATCTTTTCCTGTGTTTGTTAGCCATCTGTATGTCTTCTTTGGAGAAATGTCTATTGAGTTCTTTGGCCCATTTCTTGATTGGGTCATTTATTTTTCTGGAATTAAGCTGTAGGAGTTGCTTGTATATTTTGAGATTAGTTGTTTGTCTGTTGCTTCATTTGCTATTACTTTCTCCCATTCTGAAGGGTGTCTTTTCACCTTGCTTATAGTTTCCTTTGTTGTGCAGAAGCTTTTAAGTTTAATTAGGTCCCATTTGTTTATTTTTTATTTTATTTCCAGTATTCTGGGAGGTGGGTCATAGAGGATCCTGCTGTGATGTATGTCAGAGAGTGTTTTGCCTATGTTCTCCTCTAGGAGTTTTATAGTTTCTGGTTTTACTTTTAGATCTTTAATCCATTTTGAGTTTATTTTTGTGTATGGTTTTAGAAAGTGCTCTAGTTTCATTCTTTTACAAGTGTTTGACCAGTTTTCCCAGCACCACTTGTTAAAGAGATAGTCTTTAATCCATGGTATATTCTTTCCTCCTTTGTCAAAAATAAGGTGTCCATATGTGCGTGGATTTATCTCTGGGCTTTCTATTTTGTTCCATTGATCTATATTTCTGTCTTTGTGCCAGTACCATACTGTCTTGATGACTGTGGCTTTGTAGTAGAGCCTGAAGTCAGGTAGGTTGATTCCTCCAGTTCCATTCTTCTTTCTCAAGATAGCTTTGGCTATTCGAGGTTTTCTGTATTTCCATACAAATTGAGAAATTATTTGTTCTAGCTCTGTGAAGAATACCATTGGTAGCTTGATGGGGATTGCAATGAATCTATAAATTGCTTTGGGTAGTATACTCATTTCACTATATTGATTCTTCCAATCCATGAATATGGTATATTTCTCCATCTATTAGTGTTCTTTGATTTCTTTCACCAGTGTTTTATAGATTTCTATATATAGGTCTTTAGTTTCTTTAGGTAGATATATTCCTAAGTATTTTATTCTTTTCATTGCAATAGTGAATGGAATTGTTTCCTTAATTTCTCTATTTTCTCATTATTAGTGTACAGGAATGCAAGGGGATTTCTGTGTGTTGATTTTATATCCTGCAACTTTACTATATTCATTGATTAGTTCTAGTAATTTTCTTTTGGAGTCTTTAGGGTTTTCTATGTAGAGGATCATGTCATCTGAAAACAGTGAGAGTTTTACTTCTTCTTTTCCAATTTGGATTGCTTTTATTTCTTTTTCTGCTCTGATTGCTGTGGCCAAAACTTCCAAAACTATGTTTAATAGTAATGGTGAAAGTGGGCACCCTTGTCTTGTTCCTGACTTTAGAGGAAATGCTTTCAATTTTTCACCATTGAGGATAATGTTTACTATGTGTTTGTCATATATAGCTTTTATTATGTTGAGGTATGTTCCTTCTATTCCTGCTTTCTGGAGAGTTTTTTTATCATAAATGGATGTTGAACTTTGTCAAAGGCTTTCTCTGCATCTATTGAGAAAATCATATGGTTTTTATTTTTCAATTTGTTAATGTGGTGTATTACATTGATTGATTTGCAGATATTGAAGAATCCTTGCATTCCTGGGATAAAGCCCACTTGGTCATGGTGTATGATCTTTTTAATGTGTTGTTGGATTCTGACTGTTGGAATTTTGTTAAGGATTTTTGCATCTATGTTCATCAGTGATATTGGCCTGTAGTTTTCTTTCTTTCTTTTTTTTTTTTGTGGCATCTTTGTAAGGTTTTGGTATTAGGGTGATGGTGGCCTCATAGAATGAGTTTGGAAGTTTTATCCAATCATGTTTTTGAAAGCTTGACTGTCCCAGGCCCCATAAAATGGAGGGGCTTTGGGAGGGCAGACCAGATGAACCCAGTTCAGAGAGCAAGTCACACGGCAAAGAGTCCTCAGCTGTCAGCGCAGCATCACCCAGGTTGAGGGTCAGTCTTCTGGAGGAGGTGAGTTTCCTGGACAAAGGGGAAACTTTAAACTTTGTACTCCAGCCAAAGCTCAGTGCATTCGTATATGGGGAAAATTCATAGGTTCCGGCTTTTCTAAGCTTTCAGGTACAGGCAGTCAGTCGTGTACGGCTCTTTGTGACCCCATGGACTGTAGCCAGGCTCTCCTGACCGTGGGATTCTCCAGGCAAGAATATTGAGGTGGGTTGCCATTTCCTCCTCCAGGGGCTTTTCCTCACCCAGGGGTGGAACCTGCATTGCCTGTAGTTCCTGCATTGGCCAGCAGATTCTTTACCACTGAGCCACATGGGAAGCCCACTTTTCCAAGCTTAGAGGATTTTTTTTTTTTTTTTGACAACTTGTCTGGCCCCAGAGGGTTTAATGTTATGGACTGTGTTTAAAGACCTAGCCTGATTGAGGGCACTTCTTTCTTTCTTTTTCTTCCCTTCCCCACTCTGCACACTTTGGGGCATGCAGGGTCTTACTTCCCGGAGCAGGGATTGATCCTGTGTCCCCTTCACTGCAAGGCAGATTCCTAACTGGACCACCAGAGAAGTCCCAAATTCCAAGGTCTTGACCTCAATGCCCCACAGTGTCCCTGTGGGATTGAGTGCATGTCTACAAGTGTGATCAGATGGTCCATATGTGCCTGGGGTTGTCCTGCAAGAACTCGTGGGGAGGCCCAGATGGAGAGACCATGGGATCTACATAAAACTAATAAAAGGCCAGTGTACTTGGATATGGAGAACCACCCAGAACACCTAAGATGTGGGTCAGGAGAATGCATGCTCCAGCGAGGCCCTGTGCTGCTAGGAAGGATTTGATATTTTTCCCTGAGGGAAAAGCATGGTAAAATGGGGTATCCTTAGAGGATTAGCATTATATAGGACCAGTATGTAATAAATGCATTAAGAAAACGAAAGAATGTATTAAATGTTCTCCTATGGGGTCCTTCTGGGTTTATCTTTGTTTTTTCTGTTGATGAGATCAGGGCAGTTTATCCGATCAGACTGCTTGATGAGGTTGACACTAAACGTGAAATATCATCAACTAGCAGAAAGCAGGACTTCCCAGGTGGCATTACTGGCAATGAATCTGCTGCCAATGCAGGAGATGGAAGAGATTTGCTCCCTGGGTGGGGAAGATGCCCTGGAGGAGGAAAGGGCAACCCAGTCCAGTGTTCTCACCTGGAAACTCCCATGGACAGAGGAGCCTATCGGGCTACAGTCTATAGGATCAAAAGAAGTTGGACATGAAACTACTTAGCACGCAGGTATGCAACAGAAAAGTTTGTTTTCTGTGCGCCTGTCATACTCATAGAAGGCAATGGGACCCCCCACTCCAGTACTGGAAAATCACATGGATGGAGGAGCCTGGAAGGATGCAGTCCATGGGGTCACTGAGGGTTGGGCACGACTGAGCGACTTCACTTTACTTTTCACTTTCATGCCTTGGAGAAGGAAATGGCAACCCATTCCAGTGTTCTTGCCTGCAGAATCCCAGGGACGGGGGAGCCTGGTGGGCTGCTGTCTCTGGGGTCGCACAGAGTCGGGCACGACTCAAGCGACTTAATTATCATACTCCCAACAAGCCCTTTGGTTTTATGGTATAAAATTGAAAAAATATTTATATATATAAATCCTCGAATTTCTGACCATATAGAAAATTGAAAAGGACACAAAAATAGGCAAATTATACACAAGATGGACTTAATCATTTTTTAGTGAGGAATAATTGATATATGACATTATATTAGTTTCAAATGGGGAATTCCCTGGAAGTTCAGGGCTTAGGACTCCACGCTTTTACTTCCAAGGACCCAGCGGTGCAAAAAAAAAAAAAAGAAAAAATACAAGCAAATCATCAAACAAACAAACTTTCAGATGTACAATATAATGGTTTGGTATTTATAATATTGTGAAATAATCACTAAAATCAGTTCAGTTCGGTTGCTCAGCTGTGTCCTACTCTGCAACCCATAGACCACAGGATGCCAGGCTTCCCTGTCCATCACCAATTCCAAGAGTTTGCTCAAACTCATGTCCATCAAGTCAGTGATGCCATCCAACCATCTCATCCTCTGTCGTCCCTTTATCCTCCTGCCTTTAACCTTTCCCAGCATCAGGGTCTTTTCAATAAGTCAGTTCACATTAAGTGGCCAAAGTATTTAAGCTTCAGCTTCAGCATCAGTGCTTCCAATGAATATTCAGAACTGATTTCCTTTAGGATTGATTGGTTGGATCTCCTTGCAGTCCAAGGGACTCTCCAAGAGCCTTCAACACCACAGTTCAAAAGCATCAATTATTCGACGCTCAGCTTTCTTCACGGTCCAATTGTCAAATCCATATGTGGCTACTGGAAAAACCAAACCTTGATTAGACGGAATTTTGTTGGCAAAGTAAATTGTCTGCTTTTGAGTATGCTGTCTAGGTTGGTCATAGCTTTCCTTCCAGGGAGTAAGCGTCTTAATTTCATGGCTGCATTCACCATCTGCAGTGATTTTGGAGCCCAGAAAAATAAAGTCTGACACTGTTTCCAGTGTTTCCCCATCTATTTCCCATGAGGCGATGGGACCAGATGCCATGATCTTCGATTTCTGAATGTTGAGCTTTAAGCCAACTTTTTTACTCTCCACTTTCACTTTCATCAAGAGGCTTTTTAGTTCCTCTTCACTTTCTGCCATAAGGGTGGTGTCATCTGCATATCTGAGGTTATTGATATTTCTCCCAGCAATCTTGATTCCAACTTGTGTTTCTTCCAGTCCAGCACTTCTCATGATGTATTCTGCATGTAAGTTAAATAAGCAAGGTGACTATATACAGCCTTGACGTACTCCTTTTCCTATTTGGAACTAGTCTGTTGTTCCATATCCCGTCCTAACTGTTGCTTCTTGCCCTGCATACAGATTTCTCAAGAGACAGGTCAGGTGGTCTGGTATTCCCATCTCTTTCAGAATTTTCCACAGTTTATTGTGATCCACACTGTCAAAGGCTTTGGCATAGTCAAAAAAGCAGGAATAGATGCTTTTCTGGAACTCTCTTGCTTTTTCCATGATCCAGCGGATGTTGGCAATTTGATCTCTGATACCTCTGCCTTTTCTAAAACCAGCTTGAACATCAGGAAGTTCACGGTTCACATATTGCTGAAGCCTGGCTTGGAGAAATTTGAGCATTACTTTACTAGCGTGTGAGATGAGTGCAATTGTGCGGTAGTTTGAGCATTCTTTGGCATTGCCTTTCTTTGGGATTGGAATGAAAAATTACCTTTTCCAGATACCCCAAACCCAACGTAAGAGAAACCCAAGTAAGACCTTAGGTGTTGCAAGAGGGCATCAGAGGGCAAACACATTGAAACCATACTCAGAGAAAACTAGTCAATCTAATCACACTAGGACCACAGCCTTGTCTAACTCAATGAAACTAAGCCATGCCTGTGGGGCAACCCAGGATGGGCGGGTCATGGTGGAGAGATCTGACAGAATGTGGTCCACTGGAGAAGGGAATGACAAACCACTTCAGTGTTCTTGCCTTGAGAACCCCATGAACAGTATGAAAAGGCAGAATGATAGGATACTGAAAGAGAAACTCTCCAGGTAAGTAGGTGCCCAATATGCTCCTGGAGATCAGTGAAGTAATAACTCCAGAAAGAATGAAGGGATGGAGCCAAAGCAAAAAGAATACCCAACTGTGGATGTGACTGGTGATAGAAGCAAGGTCCGATGCTATAAAGAGCAAATATTGCATAGAAACCTGCAATGTCAGATCCATGAATCAAGGCAAATTGGAAGTGGTCAAAGAAGAGATGGCCAGAGTGAATGTCGACATTCTAGGAATCAGCGAACTGAAATGGACTGGAATGGGTGAATTTAACTCAGATGACCATTATATCTACTACTGCGGGCAGAAATCACTCAGAAGAAATGGAGTGGCCATCATGGTGAACAAAAGAGTCCGAAATGCAGTACTTGGATGCAATCTCAAAAACGACAGAATGATCTCTGTTCGTTTCCAAGGCAAACCATTCAATATCACAGTAATCCAAGGCTATGCCCCAACCAGTAATGCTGAAGAAGCTTAAGTTGAACGGTTCTAAGAAGACCTACAAGACCTTTTAGAACTAACACCCCCAAAAGATGTCCTTTTCATTATAGGGGACAGGAATGCAAAAGTAGGAAGTCAAGAAACACCTGGAGTAACAGGCAAATTTGGCCTTGGAATACGGAATGAAGCAGGGCAAAGACTAATACAGTTTTGACAAGAAAGTACACTGGTCATAACAAACACCCTCTTCCAACAACACAAGAGAAGACTCTATACATGGACATCACCAGATGGTCAACACCGAAATCAAATTGATTATATTCATTGCAGCCAAAGATGGAGAAGCTCTATACAGTCAGCAAAAACAAGACCAAAAGCTGACTGTGGCTCAGACCGTGAACTCCTTATTGCCAAATTCAGACTCAAAGAGAAGAAAGTAGGGGAAACCACTAGACCATTCAGGTATGACCTAAGTCAAATCCCTTATGATTATACAGTGGGAGTGAGGAATAGATTTAAGTGACTTGATCTGATAGAGTGCCTGATGAACTATGGAATGAGGTTCGTGACATTGTACAGGAGACAGGGACCAAGACAATTCTCATGGAAAAGAATTGCCAAAAAGCCAAATGGCTGTCTGGGGAGATCTTACATATAGATGTGAAAAGAAGAGAAGCGAAAAGGAAAGGAGGAAAAGAAAGATATAAAGAACTGAATGCAGAGTTCCAAAGAATAGAAAGAAGAGATAAGAAAGCCTTCTTCAGTGATCAATGCAAGGAATAGAGGAAAACAACAGAATGGGAAAGACTAGGGATCTCTTCAAGAAAATCAGAGATACCAAAGGGACATTTCATGCAAAGATGGGCTCGATAAAGGACAGAAATGGTATGGACCTAACAGAAGCAGAAGATATTAAGAAGAGGTGGCAAGAATACACAGAAGAACTGTACAAAAAATATTTTCACAACCCAGATAATCACGATGGTGTGATCACTGACCTGGAGCCAGACATCCTGGAATGTGAAGTCAAGTGGGCCTTGGAAATCATCACTATGAACAAAGCTAGTGGAGGTGATGGAATTCCAGTTGAGCTATTCCAAATCCTGAAAGATGATGCTGTGAAAGTGATGAACTCAATATGCCAGCAAATTTGGAAAACTCGGCAGTGGCCACAGGACTGGAAAAGGTCAGTTTTCATTCCAATCCCAAAGAAAGGCAATACCAAAGAATGCTCAAACTACAGCACAATTGCACTCATCTCACATGCTAGTAAAGTAATGCTAAAAATTCTCCAAGCCAGGCTTCAGCAATACATGAACCATGAAGTTCCAGATGTTCAAGATGGTTTTAGAAAAGGCAGAGGAACCAGAGACCAAATTGCCAACATCCACTGGATCATCAAAAAAGCAAGAGAGTTCCAGAACAACATCTATTTCGGCTTTATTGACTATGCCAAAGCCTTTTACTGTGTGGATCACATTATACTTTGGAAAACTCTTCAAGAGATGGGAATACCAGAACACCTGACTTGCCTCTTGAGAAATGTGTGCAGGTCAGGAAGCAACAGTTAGAACTGGACATGGAACAACAGACTGGTTCCAAATAAGAAAAGGAGTACGTCAAGGCTATATATTGTCACGCTACTTATTTAAATTATATGCAGAGTACATCGTCAAAAACGCTGGGCTGGAAGAAGCACAAGCTGGAATCAAGATTGCCGGGAGAAATATCAATAACCTCAGATATGCAGATGACACCACCCTTATGGCAGACATTGAAGAAGAACTAAAGAGTCTCTTGATGAAAGTGCAAGAGAGTGAAAAAGGTTGCTTTAAAGCTCAACATTCAAAAAATGAAGATCATGGCATCTGGTCCCATCACTTCATGGCAAATAGATGGGGAAATAGTGGAAACAGTGGCTGACTTTATTTTTCTGGGCTCCAGAATCACTGCAGATGGTGATTGCAGCCGTGAAATGAAAAGATGCTTACTCCTTGGAAGAAAAATTATGACCAACCTAGATAGTGTATTCAAAAGCAGAGACATTACTTTGCCAACAAAGGTCCATCTAGTCAAGGCTATGGTTTTTCCTGTAGTCGTGTATGGATGTGAGAGCTGGACTGTAAAGAAAGCTGAGCACAGAAGAATGGATGCTTTTGAACTGTGGTGTTGGAGAAGACTCTTGAGAGTCCTTTGGACTGCAAGGAGGTCCAACCAGTCTGTCCGAAAGGAGATCAGTCCTGGGTGTTCATTGGAAGGACTGATGTTGAAGCTGAAACTCCAATACTCTGGCCACCTGATGCGAAGACCTGACTCATTGGAAAAGACCCTGATGCTGGGAAAGATTGAGGAGCAGGAGGAGAAGGGGACGACAGAGGTTGAGATGGTTGGATGGCATCACCGACTCAATGGACATGGTTTTGGGTGGACTCTGGGAGTTGGTGATAGACAGGGAGGCCTGGCGTGCTGCAGCTCATGGGGTCGCAAAGAGTCGGACACGACTGAGCGACTGTACAGAACTGAACTGAACCGATAGGTTTTGAGTTGTCATGTTCTCATTGTCATTTGTTGCTAGAATTTTTTTTATTTCCCTTTTTACTTCTTTAATAACCTGTTGGTTATTTAGAAACCTGTTGTTTAACGTGTGTTTGTGTTTCTTGCAGTTTTTTTTTTTCTTGTAATTGATACCTAGTCTTATAGCACTGTGGTCGGAGAAGACGCTTGATACGATTTCAATTTTCTTAAATTTGCTGAGGTTTGATTTGCGACCCAAGATGTGGTCTATCCTGGAGACTGTTCCATGTGTACTTGAAAAGAAGGTGTATTCTTCTGCATTTGGATGGAATGTCCTGAAGATATCAGTGAGAGCCATCTCACCTAATGTATCATTTAAGACTTGTGTTTCCTTATTAATTTTCTGTTTTGATGATCTATCCATTCGTGTGTCGGGAGTCTTGAAGTCTCCTACTATTTTTGTTAGTGTTAGTTTCCCCTTTTATGCCTGTTAGTGTTTTTCTTATGTATTGAGGTGCTCCTGTGTTGGGTGCATCAGATCAGATCAGATCAGTCACTCAACCGTGTCCGACTCTTTGCGACCCCATGAATCGCAGCCGCCATGCCTCCCTGTCCATCACCAACTCCTGGAGGTCACTCAGACTCACATCCATCGAGTCAGTGATGCCATCCAGCCATCTCATCCTCTGTCGTCCCCTTCTCCTCCTGCCCCCAAACCCTCCCAGCAACAGAGTCTTCTCCAATGAGTCAACTCTTCTCATGAGGTGGCCAAAATACTGGAGTTTCAGCATTAGCATCATTCCTTCCAAAGAAATCCCAGGGCTGATCTCCTTCAGAATGGACTGGTTGGATCTCCTTGCAGTCCAAGGGACTCTCAAGAGTCTTCTCCAACACCACAGTTCAAAAGCATCAATTCTTCAGCGCTCAGCCTTCTTCACAGTCCAGCTCTCACATCCATACATGACCACAGGAAAGACCATAGCCTTGACTAGGCGAACCTTTGTTGGCAAAGTAATGTCTCTGCTTTTGAATATGCTATCTAGGTTGGCCATAACTTTCCTTCCAAGGAGTAAGCGTCTTTTAATTTCATGGCTGCAGTCACCATCTGCAGTGACTTTGGAGCCCAGAAAAATAAAGTCTGACACTGTTTCCACTGTTTCTCCATCTATTGCCCATGTAGTGATGGGACCAGATGCCATGATCTTCATTTTCTAAATGTTGAGCTATAGATACTTACAATTATTATGTCTTTCTCTTGGATTGATCCCTTGATCATTATGGAGTATTGTTTCTTATCTCTTGTAATCTTCTTTATTTTAAGATCTATGTTGTCTGATATTAGGATTGCTACTTCAGCTTTCTTTTGCTTCCCATTTGCATGGAATATATTTTTCCATCCTCTCACTTTCAGTCTGCATGTGTCTTGAGGTCTGAAGTGGTTTTCCTCTAGACAGCATATATATGGGTCTTTTTTGTATCCATTTAGCCAGTCTGTGTCTTTTGGTTGGAGCATATAATCCATTTACATTTAAAGTAATTATTAATATATATGTTCCTATTGATATATTGACATATATGTTCCACGCGTGTGCAGCTGGCAACGGACCGGAAAGACAAGAAGTGGTTTTCCCTAGGTTCTTCAATTTCAGTCTGAATCTGACCATAAGGAGCTCATGATCTGAACCACAGTCAGCTCCCGATCTTGTTTTCGCTGACTGTATAGAGCTTCTCCATCTTTGCCTGCAAAGAAAGACTATAATCAATCTGATTTTGGTGTTGACCATAATTCAGTTCTCACTAAATAATTCAGTGACTAATTCAGTTCTCACTAAAAATTATGTTACTGAATAAAATGCCAATGAAAGTTGAATACTAGGACTTCCCTGGAGGTCCAGAGGTTAAGAATCTGCCTGCCGATGCAGGGGACACAGGTTCGATCCCCAGTCCAGGAACATCCCACACATGATGGGGCAACTAAGCCTGTGAGCAACAGCGACTGAGCCGACGCTCCATAGTGAGAAGCTTGCGAACTGCAGCTAGAGAGTAGCCCCACTCTCCTCAACCAGAGAAAGCCCACGCTCAGCCATGAAAAGCCATCACAGCAAAAAAAATAAAAATATAAATTATTAAAAAAGAAAATTGAATACTAATATCAAAATAACACAAATTTTGTAGAAAAAAATTTAGTTTTACAAAGTGAACTTGCCTTACATAAAGTAGGATAATAATTGCACATTACCACTGACAGTAGAAAAAAGCAGAACAGAGCAAGGAGCTTGCAAGTTATGTTTGCAGGTATTTATATGGTGAGTGTATATAGAAGTTTATATTTGATAAAAATTCATGAATTACATTAGAGCAATTACTTATTTAATATATGGTATTCGATTTAATTAGGACATTAGAACTATTTTCCAACTTTAATGTCTGAGAAAAAATAAATACTAGATCTGCAGATAAGGAATTGTTAATGTCTTAGGTAAAAATATTGCAATATATCCTCATAATGTTGCCTGGGCAAAGTATTACTACGCATGTACTAAACTTCAGGATTTAAAACATTTTTCGCACATTTGTATTTCTAAAAATTATAACTTTTTTCACTTTTATATTATCCTGTGCTGAAAGATTTCTAAAACAAAGAATATAAGGCTCTATGAAACTATTTGATGCCCATGGCCTCTGGTGTCCAGGGGCGGGAGTCCCCAGCAACGCCCAGGGTCTTCAGGGGCTGCTCCCCAGCCTGACCTCGGCCTGAGACACTTCTGGGCCCAGGAGGTGGATGGGGGACGTCCTGCTGGGGCACCTATGCGGTGGGGTGGTGCTCAGGAAACCAGGCCGCCCTCACGGGGCTCCCCTGGGGCAGCGCCTGACGCAGCAGCCCTGGGAGCAGCCAAAGTACACGGCCCTGCTTCTGCAGAAGCAGCAGGCCTGTCCTCCCACTCTCGCTGGCCAGAAGCCGCCAACCATCTTCACCCCAGATTGATTTCCATTAAGGAATAGTCACCAAAATCATATAGGAATAATTTATCACTCATTAATAAAACAGCAATAACTTATTTATAAAAGTTCAATGAAAACACCACGAGGTGATTATAACCTCAGTGCCTTCGGGGGAACTAGATAAGAATAAGCAATTTCTAGAAATCGCACATTACAAAATGTGATTTTCTCGTAAACACCAAAAAAAAGCCAAATTATATTGAAAAGGGCACGGAATGATTCATATATATACATATGAATGCTGAAATTTCATTTTAGGGCCAAGTCCTCCAATAAAGAATTACATTATCTATCTTTTCTATCAAGATCCTAATAACTATGGTTTAAATGTTAGAGTTTGTAGAGAAAAAAAAAAGGCTCAGACGTCGTATCGGTCCAGTGAATATTCCATATGCTGCCCGGCACAACAAAAATGAAAAATTAAAAAAAAAAACAAACATAAACTTGGCTGTCTCTATTGTGAATTTTAAAACTTCTTACTCTCCTGCTGCCTGAACATCCTCACAGACAGGGTGTAAGCGTCCCACCAGGATGGCCAGGTGCAGCAGTGTGAGGCTGCCTCTGCCCCCAGTTGCTGTCTTCGCCTCCCCTCACTGTGACCACTGGGCACTCAGAGTTGCCGGTGAGATCCCCCTTCACCCTTTGCTCTGTGCTCTCGCAGAACCTCAGGAAAGGCACTGGCCCTCAGATCCATCCGTCCCTTCTCTCTCTCTCCTGCCCACCTACTTCACTGAGCCCACTGCCTGGCTGAGCTCTCCCCTCGTGTCCTCCTTATGTGACTGTCCCTGTGACTATAGAAAACTTCGTTTCCCTCGGCCTCTCCTTTGTTCCCTCCTGTAGCTGCTTCTGACAGAGCATATAAAAGGATACATGTCAAACACAAATTTAAGTCTTTTTGAAAATTATTTAGTGTGCTGAACACATAAAATTTTATTTATTTTTCTAATCTTGTATCCAAAATGACTGTGCAGGTTCAGTTCAGTATCTCAGTCGTGTCCAACTCTTTGTGACCACATGAATTGCAGCATGCCAAGCCTTCCTGTCCATCACCATCTCCTGGAGTTTACTCAAACTCATGTCCAATGTGTCGGTGATGCCATCCAACCATCTCATTCTCTGTCGTCCCCTTCTCCTGCCCCCAATCCCTCCCAGTATCAGGGTCTTTTCCAATGAGTCAACACTTCTCATGAGGTGGCCAAAGTACTGGAGTTCCAGCTTTAGCATCAGTCCTTCCAATGAACACCCAAGACTGACCTCCTTCAGAATGGACTGGTTGGATCTCCTTGCAGTCCAAGGGACTCGCAAGAGTCTTCTCCAATACCACAATTCAAAATCATCAATTCTTCAGTGCTCAGCTTTCTTCACAGTCCAACTCTCACATCCATACATGACCACTGGAAAAACCATAGCCTTGACTAGATGGACCTTTGTTGGCAAAGTAATGTCTCTGCTTTTTAATATGCAGTCTAGATTGGTCATAACTTTCCTTCCAAGGACTAAGCATCTTTTAATTTCTTGGCTGCAATCACCATCTGCAGTGATTTTGGAGCCCCCCAAAATTAAGTCTGACACTGTTTCCACTGTTTCCCCATCTATTTCCCATGAAATGATGGGACGAGATGCCATGATCTTAGTTTTCCGGATTAGGTAAATCAAATGCTGTGTAAAATATATTTCAATCAAATTTCAATAACTGAAATAATGAGAACAATTTGTATTAAGGTAGGAGGACATGCCTCGGTAAACAAACTACAACATTTTTGAAGAAAAAATCTGGTGGGTTGAGGTGTGAGTAGGAGACTTACATATCTCATTACTGAACTCCATTCATATTCCTTGGACACTGATTAGTATGTTTTAGTATAAGAGACTCAGAAGATGAATTCACTCTGCCATACATGAGCAATTGTGACTTAAGAGAAATTTTAGTGACTGAGTATAAATTCGCCAGAACTATACTCATTGAGGGAAGCAAGCTTACCTATATGAGGTGAGAAGGTGGACAGGGGCAGGGTAGGAGGGTGTCAGAGTGAAATTTACTGGTGAATTGACTTGTAAAAGTTTTCACAATCAAATGTATAGTTCTACAATTAAAATTTTATCATTTGTGCAGCCCTTGAGATTGAAAGGAGAAAATTGTGCATAATGGAATAACAATATGGAATTGCCTTGGGACTATGTTAGGAAGCTTTAGAAAGAGACATCAAAAGTTAATTTAAAAGCAAAACAGGTAAGAAGACACGGTAGACAGATTGATAAAAATTTAACTAGAAAGCCAGGATGCTATGCATGTCGAAGTTTCTGTGGTTACTACTCACTCCAGCTCTTAAAGAATTCAGCAATACATTACAATAAAGGATCATGATACTTCCCTGATCATAGGGTTTTGGGTAACAAAGGGAGGCGCCAAATTAAGTGCCTCCTATTCTCAGAGAGAAGCACGTGGACCTGGCTATCAATGAAGTTCTCCAATCAGAATTTTATTTTACTGTTTTTATTCTTATCCTTTTAGACTGATCGACATACATCGTAGACAGAGCAACAAACTATTTGCAGAATGTAAACAGCAAGATATTTTAATATCTGGTTATGTTTGGGGAAGCACTCTGACCAAAATCCCCCACCCTGTTCAGGCACCATAGTAACCATTTGCAGGAGTTCTTTTATGACAGGAGGTCCTGGTAAGGAACATGGAACTAATAAGCCACCACCAACTGGAAGAGTTCTGGAAAGGTCAAAATGTGACACCATATGTCTGACCACGTTCCAGAGACCTTTTTGCTGGCATCCATCTTGGCTGAACAAGGCGCACACCACCAGGAATGACTCTGAGTTAGATCGATTGGCTAAAGACAACCCGGAAACTAATCCCACAGTGTGAAACCCGAGACTGTGAGCCATGTGACAGAGCTGTTCTCCTGGGTTTCCTTACCCTACTGCTCTCCACCCGGGCACCCTGTCCCAATAAAATCTCTTGCTTTGTCAGTACATGTGTCTCCTGGAAGAATTCATCTCTGAGTGTTAGACAAGAGCCCAGTTTCAGGTCCTGGAAGGGATCCCATTTCCTGGAACACGCATATCACATGTCAGGGTAATATTACTATCCTAAGATGGTGAACACTTTCATTCATCTTTTTTGTCCAAACCCCACAATCATTAGAGATAATTTCTGCCAGGAGCCGGCGAGAGGACCTCTGCCCGTGGCAAAGGCCATGAGGAAGGAGGTTCGGCATACGCAAATGGGATCGAGCCTCAGGAGTCCCCCTGGAAATTCTCGAGCATCTACTCCCATAACCAGAGCCTGCCTACTTTACTACTTTGTGCTCTCACCTACACCTCTGACTTTACAAGGGGCTGTCCCCCACCACCTCTTTAGGAAAGGAGTTAACTTAGAGCTCCAGTTAATAAAAATTCCTGGACCTGACAAGAGTGTTTTAACCTACAAACTCCTCTGAAGGTTCTCTGGCCTACCTGACAGGCTTGTCCGGCCACATGTGATTATTCACAGCCTGCCAACAGTGGGAGGCACGAGATGCTTTTAATCATCTAAACACAGGTTCTTTAGAGAAATTAGAAAACTATTAGTGGGCTGATTAGAAATTGTATTGGTGAAGAGTTTTTCATTTGTTGAGCCAATGTTTGCTGCTATGTATCCACATCACCTGCCCTTACACACATTAATGAATATATAGAAGAAACAGGTATTAACCTTTGATATTAATCATGTTAGACCTTAGGCTAAGTAAATTCTTTCCTTAATTAAAACCCACACAACGCTCTCATCCTATAGGAATGTAACTCTAGCTGGTACCTTCGGAAGGTGGAGTGTGTTTTAAGAATAATCACCCCTGGAGAAATAAGTGTTCTGGTTGACTCACCGCTGTCCCAAGGAGAGGGTCATAAATTGTCAGCAGGCCCCCTGGCCAGAAGATGATGTAACACCCCTAAGACCTCTGTATACATTTGTATGAAGCACCTGACTTTGATAAAAGTCAGGACTGCTGACCCCGTGTGATGTTTGTATACCATCTCAGTGTATAAAAGTAGACCATGGAAAATAAAGACTCGGGATCACTTACTCAAAAGACTGGTCTCCCCATGTCGCTCTCTCTCTCAAATTCTTGTCGAGTCTCCATCTGGAGCACGGAATGTACCATGCTTACTAATTATGCCTGGGCTTCTAAGATCCGACCAGGGAGGCCTCAGGGTCTTCTCTCCTTTGGGAGAATAGAAGGACGCCTGCAGCCTAGGTAAGTGGTACAAACTTCTTGTCTTGAAGTTTTATTGGTCTCCCGCATAAACCAAGCTACTCAGCCTCTTTTCTCCACTAAATTTTCTCACTGAGCTATCTTTATTTCAGCCTCTTTTCTTCACTGAATTTTCCTACTGAGCTATCCTCATTCTATTATTCTTTATATCTTTAATTAATATTTATTTACGCAATTGTTTCCTGACCCTCACCGACGCCGTCTACACCTCGAACTCCCTGGATTTTAAGATAAAAACTTCATTTCCTTACATGAAGAATGATAAAAATTTCAGTTCTCTAAACAGGGATAAATGTGAGCACTCTAGCTGATGAGAGAACTCTATTATAAAGATCCCCGTTTACCACACAGGCTAACAAGAAAACACAACAAAACCAACTGAGCATTCCATCCTCTCAGTCAGACCTCAGGTCATTCACTGCTCAGAGCTGGGAGATCAGCATTGTTATCTAGTTGCTGGGCACTTGCCTGCTGAATGAACTCTTTAGGGAATGGTGAGAGCTTAGGCATCTTTAGTCAAAGAAACATGAAGGAAGGTTTCATAGAAACTGAAAATGTGAGGAAAGGGGAGAGACATCGGGCAGCAGAGGAGTGGGTAGAGGAGGAATGCGTCAAATGTGTGCAGGAAGCACAACTCCTCACTGGACACAGAGGTCTATGTGTGTTCCAACCCCAGGAAACACGAGAGAGAGAAGCTGATTTATACTGGTGTTTTAAACTGAATTTTCTGTGGTATAGTTATCCTGTGAATCTGACCCTTGACTATAAAAGAGACACTTAGCAAATAACATTCTCAATCAGGACTGTGTGTTCCCAGACAACATCTGTGCAGACGTGGAAAGGGCATCTGAACCCAACCAAGATAAAGGTTTGGAATACCGTGATGTGATCTCCTTACTGGGAAGTGATTATCCTGCCACCTGTCATTTCAGTGAGAATACTTTCAGAGGGAGTTGAAATTATCTTTGAAAAATAGTTGCAGACTGTACAATTCATTGAAAGCAATTATTATTGATTATAGAGTTTTCTATTAAAAATTGCTGAAATACCTCATAAACAATTTTCCTATGAAATATTTTTTAAAGACTCACAGAACATGGAGCAAGACAGAACAACTGAGATCTAATAAGTAAAAAAACAATGCTATCGTCTCATTATCTCGTGTCAGTATAAATAATCACTGGTGCCTGTGGTGAAGAACCAGCTACCAATGAAGGAGACATAAGAGATGCACTTTCGATCCGTGGGTTGGGTAGATCCCCTCGAGCAGGAAACGGCAATCCGCTCAAGTATTCTTAGCTGGGAGAAACCCAAGGACGGTGGAGCCTGGCAGCTTACAATCCATAGCATTGTAAAGAGTCGGACATGACTGAAGTGATTTAGCATACACAGCACACACAGTAGGAATAGGAAACAGTTTTATTCAAGCCGAACTGAGGACTACAACCTAGGAGATAGGAAAGATGATAATTCAGCAAATATTTTAAAGAGGTGAGACGTGTTAACCAAAATTTTCACAAACAGAGACCTGATTGAAATAAAGAGATGTTTATTTGGGATTGGTTAGGACTGTGGCAGGGGTGGCACTGATCCAAGAGGTACTTGAATGGTGTTCTGCCAGACTACGAAATTGGGGTCAGGGCTTCTACAGGCAAGCCCCCTGCAAGATTACATAAATTCTTTGTTAAAAAGTTAGGGTTGTATGGAAACACAATAGACCATGAATAGCCACACACACAATGGAACACTATTCAGAGTAAGCCATAAAAAATATGAAATATTGTCATCTGTGACCACATGGATGACCTTGAGGGTTTTGTACTAAGTGAAATAATTCAGATGGAGAAAGACAATAAACTAAGATTCATCTCACATATGGAATGGAAAAAAAAAATTAACACACCAAACAAATAAAAATGTATAGACAGGGAACAGATCAGCAATTACCAGAAGGGAACAGGTGGGGTGGGAGGTAGAAATGGGTAAAAGGTGTCCACAGTGTGTGATAAATGGATATTAAATTTTTGGTGGCAAGCATGGTACAGTGTACACAGAAATAGAAATATAACATTTTACCTAGAAATCTTATGTAAGATGGAGTTGAATCATGCTTAGGGGGATCTGAGCAACTTTTAGCCATGAAATTAAAAGACGCTTACTCCTTGGAAGGAAAGTTATGACCAACTTAGATAGCATATTCAAAAGCAGAGACATTACTTTACCAACAAAGGTTCGCCTAGTCAAGGCTATGGTCTTTCCTGTGGTCATGTATGGATGTGAGAGCTGAATTGTGAAGAAGGCTGAGCGCCAAAGAATTGATGCTTTTGAACTGTGGTGTTGGAGAAGACTCTTGAGAGTCCCTTGGACTGCAAGGAGACCCAACCAGTCCATTCTGAAGGAGATTGGCCCTGGGATTTCTTTGGAAGATATGATGCTAAAGCTGAAACTCTAGTATTTTGGCGACCTCATGCGAAGAGTTGACTCATTGGAGAAGACTCTGATGCTGGGAGGGATTGGGGGCAGTAGGAGAAGGGGACGACAGAGGATGAGATGGCTGGATGGCATCACTGACTCGATGGATGTGAGTCTGAGTGACCTCCGGGAGCTGGTGATGGACAGGGAGGCCTGGCGTGCTGCGATTCATGGGGTCGCAAGGAGTCAGACACGACTGAGTGACTGATCTGATCTGATCTGATCTGAGCGATTTTAATGAAACATGTTTGTCCTTGCTGCCCTTGGCATGTGGGATCTTAGTTCCCTGACCAGGATTGGACCCATGCACCCTGCATTGGCAGTGTGGAGTGTTAACCACTGGACCACCAGGGAAGTTCTTGAGTCCCTTTTTATATGTTCTGTCCTGAGCTGTTCTCTCAGACACTCCCCACCGCTTAATCTTGCAGCTCACACTTTAACACTCACATGAGAGAAACATGAGCCGTCTTGGAATGAGAACTGAACATCCTGAGCAGCTGGGGGATCAGGCACTTCCTCACACGCTCTCCTTCTCCCCTACAGGAGAAATTGCAACTTAGGAGGCTTCTCTTGGAACTTGGTTGTAGTCTTATGGAGTGGGTTGACAGGAGAGTCAAACTGATTCTCATACTCTCTTCAATGTGCTCGATATTCATTTTTTTATTTTCTCCAGTGATGAGCTGAAATTTCTTTTCTGTACTGTTATGTTCCCACAAAGACCCTCTCCTCTGGGCCCCCATTGCTGGGGATACACCTGAAAGAATTGAAACCCCAGACGCAAACACATTCTTGTGCACCAGAGTTCATAGCAGCGTTGTTTATGATAGCCAAAAGGTGGGAACAACTCAAGTGTCCATTAACACATGAATGGATTAACACATAGACTAGTTGAATGGATATAGAAACAAGACCCATATATATGTTGTCTGCGAGACCCACATCAGATCTAAGGATGCATACAGACCGAAAGTGATGGAATGGAAAAAAGTATACCACACAAATAAAAATTAAAGGAAAGCTGGAGTAGCAATATTCATACCAGACAAAATAGAATTTAAAGACTGGTGTAGAGACAAAGCAGGGCACTACATAATGACTAAGAGTTCATTTCAAGAATATATAATAATTGTAAATATAGATGCACCCTACATAGGGGAACCACAATATATAGGGTGAATACTAGTGGATGAGATGGTTGGATGGCATCACCGACTTAACGGACGTGAGTTTGGGTAAACTTCGGGAGCTGGTGATGGACAAGGAGGCCTGGTGTCCTGCGGTTCATGGGGTCACAAAGAGTCGGACATGACTGAGCAACTGAACTGAACTGAAGAGCTATAAAGGGAGAATTTGACATTAATCCAGTAATAATGGGGGTTGTTTATCACCCCACTTTCATCAATGGGCAGATCATCCAGACAGAAAATCAATAAGGAAACATAAAGGAGATCCAACCAGTCCATTCTCAAGGAGATCAGCCCTGGGATTTCTTTGGAAGGAATGATGCTAAAGCTGAAACTCCAGTATTTTTGCCACCTCATGAGAAGAGTTGACTCACTGGAGCAGACTCTGATGCTGGGAGGGATTGGGGGCAGGAGGAGAAGGGGACGACAGAGGATGAGATGGCTGGATGGCATCACTGACTCGATGGATGTGAGTCTGAGTGACCTCCGGGAGTTGGTGATGGACAGGGAGGCCTGGCATGCTGCAGTTCATGGGGTCGCGAAGAGTCGGACACGACTGAGCGACTGATCTGATCTGATCTGATCTGATGCTTTTAATGACACTTTTCACGAGGTGTACCTAATTGATATTTATTGAGCATTCTATCCAAAAGCAACAAAATACACCTTCTCATATGCACGTGGAACATTTTCCAGTATTGACTACATGCTGGGACACAAAATGATACTCAGTAAATTTAAAAACATTGAAATCATATCGAGCATCATTTCTAATCATAGTGGTATGAGATGCAAGAAAAACTACGGGAAAAAACTGTGAAAAGCAGTCTGAAAACTTTTAGTAAACTCAATATTAACAAATTAGGGAAAGAAATTGAGTTTTCTATGGAAAATAGAGTCAAATGGTCACAGCCAAATTAGCAAAAAGGGTTTTCCTCACCTCCAAGATGACAAAACTGTCTTACAAGTGACACGAGTATCGCTGCAAATAAGCACAAAGGGGCTGACTGTTGGGAAACATAAAGACAAAAATATAGAGGTGTCTACCAGCCACTGCCCCGTAGTAGCATATAGACTCATCCAAAAGGACAAAAGGGAAGATAGTGAGTACAATGAGCAAAAGGAGCTCGCAAGGATCAGGATGGTAGACGTGGCTCTCACCTCAGCCCAAGCTCTGGAAGAATGGCTGTTGCTGTGAATGTGTTGGACTCGCTGCTTGTGCCTGAGCAGGAAAACAACCATGGCGCCACTGGCCCAGACCATGACACTCAAATATATGAAGTCCATTGTGAAGAATATGACGGGACATACAAACCTTACATTTCTCGCTACATCCAGTGCGAAACAGTATCCATAATTTACTTTTATATCATAGCTGTCATTGTGTGTTGGACTAGTGATGTACAGAATAATAGAAATATTTACCAGAAGATGGACGATCCAGGAAAGGAAGACACAGAAGCCAATAAACTTTGACGATCTCATTCTGAGCTCCAGCCACCTAGAGAAATGGAGGCAAAGTCTAATGGCTTGGAAGCCACTGAGAAGGGAGGTCATGCTAAGGCAAATCCCTCTGGCCACTCTTTGGAAATAGAAGAGAAATTTACATCCAGCCTCGTTCAGGAAATTCCTGAATCCAAAAGTTGCCATTGTATGAGGGATCCCTCTGGAGCAAAGCACCAAGGAGTTGGCTAATACAAGTTGATTGAGAATCAAGTCTGTGGGTCTCACCTTGCGTCCAGTGAGGAAAGTGAAGTTATAAAGACAAAGGAGGAATGAGTTCCCAAGGATTCCCACTCCCATCTGAGTAACTAAGATAATTCCCCTTTCCCATTTTGAAGAAGCCATCATATTAGTATCTATGGGACATTGATTTTATTAATAGTTGGAACCAGAGGAATGTTTAGTTCCAGAAAGAAAAAGAAAAGTTACCACCATGTCCGTGCCGAGTATCCTCCAGTGTTAAGCCTAACACATACTTTCGCAATGTAAATGAGCATCAAGTATGTGCTTATGGGTACAGACTTTACTTATGATAATCTGGTTCTACTTAGAAACGTGATTTGTATGAAAGCATTATCTGTGTGGCATATCTGTGCAACAGAGTTGTGTACATGTGCAAATTGAGTGAAGAAGGTCTGTACCCTCTTATCTACAGTTATGACCTGGATGCATTTTGCATTGAAAAGCTGGGTACAAAACTCTCTGTAGAATGGGCTGGAATTTCCCCAGATATGTGTAGAAATGAATATACAGGCACAGAACACATATTTATATAGGGAGGGGAGGAATTTAAAGTTAGACTTTTTTTTCTCATACACCAAATATTTTTTTTAAATATTAACTTTTTATTTATGTATTTTTGGCTGTGCTGAATCTTCACTGTGGTGTGGTGCAGGGGCTTCTCATTGCCATGGCTTTTCTTGTTGAGGAGCACAGGCTCTTGGTAAGAGGGATTCAGTAGTGGCTGTGCACAGACTTAGTGGTTCCGTGGCAGTGGGATCTTCTTGCACCAGGGACTGAACCTGTGCCCCCTGCATTGACAGGTAGATTCCTAACCACAGAATGACCAAGGAAGTCCTCAAGCTAGACATTGAAGGAAAAAAAAAACTGGTTAGAGTGTTTGATTTGTAGAAGTGTACATATATCACCTAATTATTAAAAGTTATTAGAGCAAAGGAAATGTTTTAAAGACATTAAATTCACAAGTTAAAAAAAGAATACTGACTAGTGGTCTCTATATGTAAAGGAAATACTTCAAGTAATTGAAAATACAGAATTTGACTTTACATCCCTAAAAGGAAACTATGAAGACCAGACTAGTGACAAAGAAAGCTTATGTATTGTCTGTATAGTTTAGTATAATGTATTGGCAGTTTGAATCAAATATGTTTATATCATTGGGAAAGAGTAATTATGGGAGATGGAATAAATGCAAATACAAAACCAAAGAATTTGAATAAAGTTAAAATTAATAAGTGATGACAGAAGACAGTACTAACACAAGTATTCTTAGATTTTAAATTGATATGTATTTGATATTACTTTCCGTTGAAAAAAAAAATCTGAAAATTTTGGACAACCCTACAAAAATGCCTTATTCTAGCACCCAGTTTATGGATTCAATATATGTCCCAGTATAAGTAAAGAGATTTTTGAGGGGAGGGGGAAATGTTTATTTCATACTTAGGACAGGAACTTTCCAACAGTTAATTGTGATGCTACTTATCATAGACAGAAAGCAAGGAAACAGAACACTGACGTCACTGATTCCAGCTTAAGAAGCTGCTCCTGCATGATTTTTGTACCGTAGTAACTCCCCAAATGGATGCTTATAAACCAAATGCCTATAAATGTAATAAAAATAACTATAGAAGTTAAAGTTGGAAGAGGTTACAGAAACAGCTCATTATTCAGAAAACTAATAAAGGGTAAATATCAACCATCTCTCTTGTAGTAACTGTACATACTACATTTCACAGAAAGAAATCTTGGTGCTGAACATAAAATTGAACTGTTTTGGATAAGACCTGTGGATGGACATAAAAATATTATTCATCATGGGAAAATATACACAGATGCAAATTAAATAATAAAAAATAAATTCAACAACATGTTGGGAGAGACTTCCCCATGAGGACAACTCTTCCTTCCAGATGCATTGATGTTTCATTATTGGATGATGAAATATGAGGACATTTTCAAATTGTGAAGACACAAGTCCACTATGCTGGACAGTATGTTATTGAGTCACTGTCCTCCTGGCATGCTCATTTCATTAAGGTCAGAAGAACAGTTGTGTCATAATTTCCACTTCCATGATCAAGAACTGAAATCATTTTACACTTGAGAAATAATGGAATCGTTAGTAGAATTGGCAATATAATTTAGAATAGTCACAAATCAAGATAGCCAACTTTTATTTCCTTTTATAGCAAGAGAGTCCTTAAATGTATAAGCAAAAATACATAAATGAAATTTTTAAAAACAGTATTAAAATTAAGTGATGTGCAGAAAACACTGAATGAAAACCTATAACTATATTTAAACCATAGGATTCATTTTAAGTAACAGCAGAGAAAATTGTTGTCCAGAATGGCTATTTTCCCAATATTAATAATTCACTTCACACTGAGAAGTATGAATAAAATTCGAATGAAAATGGAATACTAATATCAAAATAACACAAATTTTGTAAAAAAAAAAAAAAAAAAAGTTTAACAAAATAAACTTGCCTTACTATGTATAAAATAGAATAATAATTACAGCATTCTACTGGCAAAAGCCAAAAACAGAATAGAGCATGGAGATTGCAAGTTTATATTTGCAAATATATATATGATAAGTGTAAAAGTGCTGCACTCAACATGCCAACAAATTTGGAAAACTCAGCAGTGGCCACAGGACTGGAAAAGGTCAGTTTTCACTACAATCCCAAAGGAAGACAGTGCCAAAGAATGTTCAAACTACCGCACAATTGCACTCATCTCACGCACTAGTAAAGTAATGCTCAAAATTCTCCAAGCCAGGCTTCAGCAATATGTGAATGGTGAACTTCCAGATATTCAAGCTGGTTTTAGAAAAGGCAGAGGAACCCGAGATCAAATTGCCAACATCCACCAGATCATTGAAAAAGCAAGAGAGTTCCAGAAAAACATCTATTTCTGCTTTATTGATTATGCTCAAGCCTTTGACTGTGTGTACCACAACAAACTGTGAAAAATTCTGAAGGATATGGGAATATCAGACCACCTGATCTGCCTCTTGAGAAATCTGTATGCAGGCCGGGAAGCAACAGTTAGAATGGGACATGGAACAACAGACTAGTTCCAAATAGGAAAAGGAGTACATCAAGGCTCTATATAGTCACCCTGATTATTTAACTTATATGCAGAGTACATCATGAGAAATGCTGGGCTGGATGAAGCACAAGCTGGAATCAAGATTGGCGGGAGAAATAGCAATAACTTCAGATATGCAGATGACAATACCCTTATGGCAGAAAGCGAAGAACTAAAGACGTTCGTGATGACAGTGAAAGAGGAGAGTGGGAAAGTTGGCTTAAAGCTCAACATTGAGAAAACGAAGATCATGGCATCTGGTCCCATCACTTCATGGCAGATAGATGGGGAAACAGTGGAAACAGTGGCTGATTTTATTTTGGGGGGTTCAAAAATCACTGCTGATGGTGACTGCAGCCATGAAATTAAAACACGCTTACTCTTTGGAAGGAAAGTTATGACCAACCTAGACAACATATTAAAAAGAAGACACATTCCTTTGTCAACAAAGGTCTGTCTCATCAAGACTATGGTTTTTCCATCCACACGTATGGATGTGAGAGTTGCACTGTGAAGAAAGCTGAGCACCGAAGAATTGATGCTTTTGAACTGTGTTGTTGGAGAAGACTTTTGAGAGTCCCCTGGACTGCAAGGAGATCCAACCAGTCCATCCTAAAGGAGATGAGTCCAGAGTGTTCATTAGAAGGACTGATGTTGAAGCTGAAACTTCAATACTCTGGACACCTGACGCAGAGCTGACTCATTTGACAAGACCCTGATGCTGGGAAAGATTGAAGGTGGGAGGAGAAACGGATGCCAGAGGATGAGATGATTAGATGGCATCAGTGACTCAATGGACATGAGTTTGGGTAAAGTCTGGGAGTTGGTGATGGACAAGGAGGCCTGGCATGCTGCAGTCCATGGGGTCTCAAAGAGTCAGACACAACTGAGCACCTGAACTCAACTGAACTGAAGTCTATGAAGTTTATATATGATAAAAGTTCATTAATTAATTTAGAGAAATTACTTATTTAACATAGAATATTAAAATCTTTGGAGTTTTAATTAGGACATTAGAGCTATATTTCCAACATTAATCTTATAGAAAAAAAAAATAATACTAGATCTATATATGAGGAATTGTTAATGTCTTAGGAAAAAGTGCTGCAGTGTACCCTCATGATGCTGCCTGGGCAAAGTATTACTAAACATGTACAAAACCTGAGGATTTAAATATTTTTTCATCTTCATATTGATAAAAACTACAAGTTTTTCACTTTTATAATATCTTGAGCTGAATGATTCCTAAAGCAAAAAAATTAAATGAAAACATTAAGATATGTAGAACACCAAGCGGTGATCATAACCTCAGTGCTTTTGTGGGGAACTGTATATGAATACGGAGAAGGCAATGGCAACCCACTCCAGTACTCTTCCCTGGAAAATCCCATGGACATAGAAGCCTGGTGGGCTGCAGTCCATGAGGTCGCTCAGAGTCAGATACGACTGCGCGACTTCACTTTCACTTTTCACTTTCATGCATTGGAGAAGGAAATGGCAGCCCACTCCATTGTTCTTCCCTGCAGAATCCCAGGGACTGTCTATCGGGTCGTATATGGACACAACTCAAGCGACTTAGCAGCAGCAGCAGTATATGAATAAGCAATTTTTAGAGAAGAAATCACACATTATAAACTATCATTTTCTCATAAGCCAAAGTCTATGGAAAAGGACACTGAATGTTTCACATACCCATGTGAGTGTTGGAATTTCATTTTAGGGTTAATGTCCTTTAATAAAGAATTACATAATGTATCTTTTCTATCAAAAATTCTCTCTCAAAATCCTAATTAAATATGATTTAGACTTTGTAGTTTGCTAAAAATGGGCTTGGACTTCCATGGTGATCCAGTGGTTAAGAGTCTGAGCTTCCAGCGCAGGGAGCACAGGTTCATTATGTGGTTGGGAAATATCTCAGATGCTAGACAGTGCAACAAAAAATATATATATATATATATATTTAAATTTTTTTTAATTTAGAAACTGTAAAAATGTTAAATTGTATAATTTAAAAATTGCAAACAAATTTTACTATTTTCTATATTGTAAATTTTAAAACTCCATATTCTCCTGCTGCCTGAACATTCCCACAGACAGGGAATGTCTGTGGGACATGTGAACACCCCACCAGAATGCCCAGGGGCACCAGTGTGAAAGCTGGCCACCGCCACCAGTTCCCCTTCTTGCCCTGCCCTCCTGTGACCGCAGAGCATTCAAACCTTCCAGTGAGATCCCATCTTTTACCTTGTGCTGTGTGCTCTCCCGTGAACTCCAGTACAGGCACTGGCCCACAGACCCATCTCCCCGTTCTCTCTCTCCTCCCCACCTATGTGGTTGTGCCCTCTCCCTGGGTGACCTCTCTGCTTGTGGCCTCCTCTTGCCACCAGTGACTGTCTCTCTAGGACCTGTGAGTAGAATAAGCTCTTTCCCCCTGGATCTCTCCCATGTTCCACCTGTATCTTCATCTGATGAAATGTATCAGAGGATACAAAGCAAGCACAAATTTAAGTTAAAAAATTCATTTAGCATGCTGAACACATAAAATTCTATACATTTTATCAATATAAAAGTCTACATATTTATAAAATTTGTTTTTTCACCTTGTCCCAAAAATGACTGTGCAGTTTAGGATTAAGGACATTAAGTGCTGTGTAAAATATATTTCAGTCATATTTCAGTAACTGCAATAAAGCATTTGTATTAAAGTGTGAGGACATGCCTCAGTAAACAAACTACAATACTAGTGATGAAAAAATCTGGCCAGGTGGAGGGATGAGTAGGACATGAACATATCTCATTACTGATGTCCATTCACATCCCTTGGACATGATTAGTATGTTTTGTAAGAGATACAGCAGATGAATCACTCTGCCATAAACCAGCAGATGTGGTTTAAAAGAAATCTCAGTGACTGAGTATAAATATTCACCAAGTGAAGCAGGGCTACTTATCTGAGGTAAGACGGTGGAAAGGAGAAGGGTAGGGGGTGTCAGACTGAATATTCACCTTAAATTTATACACAACTTGATTTGTGAAATTTTTCATAATTAAATTTGTACTTTTACAATTAAAATTTTATCATTTAGAATATATTTAAGACTGAAAGGAGGAAATTGAGCTATAACTAATGGAATAAAAAGATGTAATAACACTAGGGCAGTAAAGTAAATTATGAGAAAGGCAAAGATTTGAGAATCTTTAGGAAGAAACATCAAAAAATTGAATATAACACAGGTAGAAAGAATGTACGGCTGATTCATGCTGTTGTATGTCAGAAATCAACACAATATTTGAAGTAATTATCCTTGAGTTAAAAATAAATACATTTTTTTAAAAAAAGTAAGAAGATAGAACATGCCAGTTGATAAAAATTTGTTTACATAGAAAAACCAGGATTCCATAAATCTGGAATTTGCTGTGGTTGTTACTCATTCCAGATATTAAAAACCTCAGCAATACATGACAGTAAAGGATCATGGTATTTCCTTAATTGCAAGGTTTTGAGTAACAAAGGAGGCCCTAAAATAAAGTGACTCCCGTTCTCCTAGAGAAGGATTTGAAAATGACCATCAAATAAATTCTTAATCAGAATTTTATTTGATTAGTATTATTATCATTTTAAATTAATAAACATACATTTTAGAGAGTAGACAGAGCAAAGATTAATCACAGAATGTGAATACTGAGGCACTTAACATCTGGTTACATTACACACTATGATAACATGATGATCTTAAGGTATTGAAGTCTTTGATTATTTTTTTTTCAAACCCCACAAAAAGTAAGCATATTTTGGGGGTTTTAAAAAATAAACCTTTTATTTCCTTAAAAGGAGAATGACAAGACTTTCAGTTTTCTAAATAAGAGATAAATGTTAACACGTTGATGACCGAAACTGTAGAATTCTATTATTAAAGACACTATTTAGCACCACAGGCTAACCAGAAGATACAACAAAGCCAAATATGTATCCCATCCTCTCACTCAGGCCTCAGGCAACTCATCACTCAGAGCCAGAAGATCGGCATCATTATCTAGTTGCTGGGCACTTGCCTGAAGTGTGAAGTCTTTAGAGTGAATGCTGTGAGGTTCAGCACCTTTACTCAAAGGAACACGAAGGAAGATTTCATAGAAGCCGAAAAGGAGAGGAAAGAGGAGAGACATCAGACAGCAGAGGAGTGGGCAGAGGGGGAGGAATGCATGAAATGTGTGCAGGAAGCATAACTCCTCACTGCATACAAAGGTGTATCTGTGTTCCAACCCCAGGAAACATGAGAGAGAGAACTGGATGTATACTGGTGTTTTAAACTAGATTATCTGTAATATAATTATCTTGTGAATCTGACACTTAATTAAAAATAGACCCTTACCAAATACCATTGGCAGTCAGGACTGTGTGTTCCCAGACAGCATCTGTGCAGGTGTGGAAAGGGGCAACTGAACCCAAGATAAAGGTTTGGAATGCCATGATGTCATCTCCTTATTGGGAAGTGATTATCCTGTCACCTGTCATTTCATTGGCAATACTTTCAGAGGGAGTTGAGATTATCTTGAAAAACTATTTGTGCATTGTTCAAATCACTGAAAGCAATTACTATTGATGATAATGTTTTCTATTGAAAATTACAGAAACAGCTTGGGACCAATTTAGCTGTGAAGTATTTAAGAAGTCTCAGGGAACACCAGTGCTGTCAACCAGGCAGGCAAATGTATAACCTGAAAAGTCGTAAGACCCACCCGAGTGGCTGTGTTTCCAATCACTGGCCATTTTTTAACTTGTGTTACCACCTGATGCAAAGAGTCCACTCATTGGAAAAGACCCTGATGCTGGGAAAGATTGAAAGCAGAAGGAAAAAGGGGCAACAAAGAATGAGAAGTTTCGATAACATCACCAGCTCAGTGAACATGAATTTGAACAAACTAGGAGATGGTGAAGGACAGGGAAGTCTAACACGCTACAGTCCCCGGTGTCGCAAAGGCATGACTTAGTGGCTGAACAACAGCAAAACCAGGCCATCAGATCCAGCGGCTGTTTGAAAGATCCTCAACTTGAAGAATTACAAAAATTATAGCTGAAACCATATGCAGGCAAGTAAATGATGTGCTTGACATAGGTGAAGTATGTGATCTTTCCCTTCCTGACCTTGGTAATGTATAATCATGCAGTATACTAAGGCAATAATCTAATGTACAATATATATTTTCTAAAAAACGCAAACATAGTAAATTTTTCCTATTTTTTTTTTCTGGTATGCTATGGTTATAAGCCTCTTGATGAAAGTGAAAGTGGAAAGTGAAAAGGTTGGCTTAAAGCTCAACATTCAGAAAACGAAGATCATGGCATCTGGTCCCATCACTGCATGGGAAATAGATGGGGAAACAGTGGAAACAGTGTCAGACTTTGTTTTTCTGGGCTCCAAAATCACTGCAGATGGTGACTGCAGCCATGAAATTAAAAGACGCTTGCTCCTTGGAAGGAAAGTTATGACCAACCTAGATAGCATATTCAAAAGCAGAGACATTACTTTACCAACAAAGGTTCGCCTAGTCAAGGCTATGGTCTTTCCTGTGGTCATGTATGGATGTGAGAGCTGGACTGTGAAGAAGGCTGAGCGCCGAAGAATTGATGCTTTTGAACTGTGGTGTTGGAGAAGACTCTTGAGAGTCCCTTGGACTGCAAGAAGATCCAACCAGTCCATTCTGAAGGAGATCAATCCTTGAATTTCTTTAGAAGGAATGATGCTAAAGCTGAAACTCCAGTATTTTTGCCACCTCATGAGAAGAGTTGACTCACTGGAGAAGACTCTGATGCTGGGAGGGATTGAGGGCAGGAGGAGAAGGGGACGACAGAGGATGAGATGGCTGTATGGCATCACTGACTCGATGGATGCGAGTCTGAGTGACCTCCGGGAGCTGGTGATGGACAGGGAGGCCTGGCGTGCTGCAGTTCATGGGGTCGCAAAGAGTCGGACACGACTGAGCGACTGATCTGATCTCTGATCTGATGGTTATATCTTCAGTTGTAGTTTAAAATTGTGTAGAAATCTAGCCGCAGTGCTGGAAACCACTACTTAAACATTAAATATCTGGCATACTCAATCAAAAAGGCAAAATATTACCATGAATATATTTATGGGCATACATGAATTCAGTTTTAATACTGGTATATAATTCAATTGTATATATATTCTAGAGTACAATTATTTTCTATTCATATTAATGAGTTTAGACTATACACAAATGCAAGTTTTTTTAAAAATGTTTTGGCCATAACATGGATCTTAGTTCCTCAACATGGGATTGAACCCATGGCCTTTGCAGTGAAAGCATGGAATTTTAACACCTGGATCACTAGGGAAGTCCTCAAATTGCAAATTTTTTAAAAATATAGATCTTCTCTCTAGAGAGAATATTATCTTTGAAAATATGAGGAAAAACACCCTATGAAAGTGTGTTCAACCATAGAATTAAGTAAATATGTGGAAACATTGAAAAAACAAAGGAACTTAAAAGCAGATCTAAATAAATATGAAGATAAAACATAGTCCTTTGTGGGAGACTTAAATATAATAAACATTCAAACAGCTAGAATGGTATGATTTTTACAGTGTAAATGCTAACATTTCTAAACACCTGATAAAAAGAAGACAGATAGGAATTTCCTGGCAGTCCAGTGGTTAGGAGCCAGCGCTTTCACTGCAGTGGTCCAGGTTCAATTGCTGGGTGAACCCCCAGCTTAAGATCCCCACAAGCACATGACATAGACAAAAAAGAAAAAAAAGAAGTCAAATAAATAAAATCGTATTTAGTGGGAGATTTAGTTCTACTATATTTTTTTTAAAATTTCAAATGTATTAGTAGAGAATCATATATTAAAGTCAGTAATACTGAATATGTGAAAGTGAAGTCACTCAGTCATGTCCAACTCTTTGCAACCCTGGAGTGTAGCCTAACAGGATTCTGTATTTGAGAGTAAATAACATGAAGTATTTGTGTGGGTAGTGAAGGTAAGTGAGACAGAGAACTGAAGAGACTGAGACATAAGTAAGAAATTAGTTAGATGTATAATATGCAAAATATTAGGAATTTAATGGTTAAGTGAAAATGAATTTTTCAAATATGAGCGCTTTTAGAAAAAGAGAACTAAAACTCTACTTCATGTCATTAAAATACATACATATATTTATGTGCTTGTACGTAAACACAAAAATTAAAACCTAGTAGATTTAATATATAAAAAACTACAGGCTTTTAAAACTTGGATCATGGCATAGACCTATTAACAATAAAAACAAATAGGAATGATTCAATGTTTTAAGCAGATTTACAGTTTGCAAAGTTGTTTAAGTCATAGATGGTGCTTTAGAGAACCGTGAACTTCCTGATGTTCAAGTTGGTTTTAGAAAAGGCAGAGGAACCAGAGATCAAATTGCCAACATCCTCTGGATCATGGAAAAAGCAAGAGAGTTCCAGAAAAACATCTATTTCTGCTTTATTGACTATGCCAAAGCCTTTGACTGTGTAGATCACAATAAACTGTGGAAAATTCTGAAAGAGATGGGAATACCAGACCACCTGATCTGCCTCCTGAGAAATCTGTATGCAGGTCAGGAAGCAACAGTTAGAATTGGTCATGGAACAACACACTGGTTCCAAATAGGAAAAGGAGTACGTCAAGGCTGTATATTGTCACCATGTTTATTTAACTTATATGCAGAGTACATCATGAGAAATGCAGGACTGAAAGAAACACGAGTTGGAATCAAGATTGCTGGGAGAAATATCAATAACCTCAGATATGCAGATGACACCACCCTTATGGCAGAAAGTGAGGAGGAACTAAAAAGCCTCTTGATGAAAGTGAAAGTGGAGAGTGAAAAGGTTGGCTTAAAGCTCAATATTCAGAAAACGAAGATCATGGCATCTGGTCCCATCACTACATGGGAAATAGATGGGGAAACAGTGGAAACAGTGTCAGACTTTTTCTGGGCTCCAAAATCACTGCAGATGGTGACTGCAGCCATGAAATTAAAAGACGCTTACTCCTTGGAAGGAAAGTTATGACCAACCTAGATAGCATATTCAAAAGCAGACACATTACTTTGCCAACAAAGGTTCGCCTCGTCAAGGCTATGGTCTTTCCTGTGGTCATGTATGGATGTGAGAGCTGGACTGTGAAGAAGGCTGTGCACGGAAGAATTGATGCTTTTGAACTGTGGTGTTGGAGAAGACTCTTGAGAGTCCCTTGGACTGCAAGAAGATCCAACCAGTCCATTCTGAAGGAGATCAGCCCTGGGATTTCTTTGGAAGGAATGATGCTAAAGCTGAAACTCCAGTACTTTGGCCACCTCATGTGAAGAGCTGTCTCATTGGAGAAGACTCTGATGCTGGGAGGGATTGAGGGCAGGAGGAGAAGGGGACGACAGAGGATGAGATGGCTGGACGGCATCACTGACTCGATGGATGTGAGTCTGGGTGACCTACGGGAGTTGGTGATGGACAGGGAGTCCTGGCGTGCTGCATTTCATGGGGTCGCAAAGAGTCGGACACGACTGAGAGACTGATCTGGTCTGATCTGAATACTCCATTGTGTATATGTACCACAGCTTTCTTATCCATTCATCTGCTGGTTGACATCTAAGTTGCTTCCATGTCCTGGCTATTATAAACAGTGCTGCGCTGAACATTAGGGTACACATGTCTCTTTCAATTCTGATTTTCTCAGTGTGTATGCCCAGCAGTGGGATTGCTGGATCATAAGGCAGTTCTATTCCCAGTTTTTTGAGGAATCTCCATACTGTTCTCCATAGTGGCTGCACTAGTTTGCATTCCCACCAACAGTGTAAGAGGGTTCCCTTTTCTCCACACCCTCTCCAGCATTTATTGCTTGCAGACTTTTGGATCGCAGCCATTCTGACTGGCGTGAAATGGTACCTCATAGTGGTTTTGATTTGCATTTCTCTGATAATGAATGATGTTGAGCATCTTTTCCTGTGTTTGTTAGCCATATGTATGTCTTCTTTGGAGAAATGTCTATTTAGTTCTTTGGCCCATTTTTTGATTGGGTCATTTATTTTTCTGGAATTGAGCTGTAGGAGTTGCTTGTATATTTTTGAGATTAGTTGTTTGTCTGTTGCTTCATTTGCTATTATTTTCTCCCATTCTGAAGGCTGTCTTTTCACCTTGCTTATAGTTTGCTTTGTTGTGCAGAAGCTTTTAAGTTTAATTAGGTCCCATTTATTTATTTTTGATTTTATTTCCAATATTCTGGGACGTGGGTCATAGAGGATCCTGCTGTGATGTATGTCAGAGATTATTTTGCCTGTTTTCCTCTAGGAGTTTTATGGTTTTTGGTCTTACATTTAGATCTTTAATCCATTTTGAGTTTATTTTTGTGTATGGTGTTAGAAAGTTCTCTAGTTTCATTCTTTTACAAGTGTTTGACCAGTTTTCCCAGCACCACTTGTTAAAGAGATAGTCTTTAATCCATGGTATATTCTTGCCTCCTTTGTCAAAGATAAGGTGTCCATATGTGCGTGGATTTATCTCTGGACTTTCTATTTTGTTCCATTGATCTATATTTCTGTCTTTGTGCCAGTACCATACTGTCTTGATGACTGTGGCTTTGTGGAAGAGCCTGAAGTCAAGCAGGTTGATTCCTCCAGTACCGTTCTTCTTTCTCAAGATAGCTTTGGCTATTCGAGGTTTTTTGTATTTCCATACAAACTGCGAAATTATTTGTTCTAGCTCTGTGAAGAATTTCATTGGTAGCTTGATGGGGATTGCAATGAATTTATGAATTGCTTTGGGTAGTATACTCATTTTCACTATATTGATTCTTCCAATCCATGAACATGGTATATTTCTCCATCTATTAGTGTCCTCTTTGATTTCTTTCACCAGTGTTTTATAGATTTCTATATATAGGTCTTTAGTTTCTTTAGGAAGATATATTCCTAAGTATTTTATTCTTTTCATTGCAATGGTGAATGGAATTGTTTCCTTAATTTCTCTCTCTATTTTCTCATTATTAGTGTACAGGAATGCAACGGATTTCTGTGTGTAGATTTTATATCCTGCAACTTTACTATATTCATTGATTAGTTCTAGTAATTTTCTGGTGTAGTCTTTAGAGTTTTCTATGTAGAGGATCTCTGCATCTATTGAGATAATCATATGATTTTTATTTTTCAATTTGTTAATGTGGTGTATTACGTTGATTGATTTGCAGATATTGACAAATCTTGCATTCCTGGGATAAAGCCCACTTGGTCATTGTGTATGATCTTTTTAATGTGTTGTTGGATTCTGATAGCTAGATTTTTGTTAAGGATTTTTGCATCTATGTTCATCAGTGATATTGGCCTGTAGTTTTCTCTTTTTTTGTGTGGCATCTTTGTCAGGTTTTGGTATTAGGGTGATGGTGGCCTCACAGAATGAGTTTGGAAGTTTACCTTCCTCTGCAATTTTCTGGAACAGTTTGAGTAGGATAGGTGTTAGCTCTTCTCTAAATTTTTGGTAGAATTCAGCTGTGAAGCCGTCTGGACCTGGGCTTTTGTTTGCTGGAAGATTTCTGTTTACAGTTTCAATTTCCTTGCTTGTGATGGGTCTGTTAAGATTTTCTATTTCTTCCTGATCCAGTTTTGGAAAGTTGTACTTTTCTAAGAATTTGTCCATTTCTTCCACGTTGTCCATTTTGTTGCCATATAATTGCTGATAGTAGTCTCTTATGATCCTTTGTATTTCTGTGTTGTCTGTTGTGATCTCTCCATTTTCATTTCTAATTTTATTGATTTGATTTTTCTCCCTTTGTTTCTTGATGAGTCTGGCTAATGGTTTGTCAATTTTATTTATCCTTTCAAAGAACCAGCTTTTGGCTTTGTTGATTTTTGCTATGGTCTGTTTTGTTTCTTTTGCATTTATTTCTGCCCTAATTTTTAAGATTTCTTTCCTTCAACTAACCCTGGAGTTCTTTATTTCTTCCTTTTCTAGTTGCTTTATGTGTAGAGTTAGATTATTATTTGACTTTTTTCTTGTTTCTTGAGGTATGCCTGTATTGCTATGAACTTTCCCCTTAGGACTGCTTTTACAGTGTCCCACATGTTTTGGGTTATTGTGTTTTCATTTTCATTTGTTTCTATGCAAATTTTGATTTCTTCTGTGATTTGTTGGTTATTCAGCAGCGTGTTGTTCAGCCTCCATATGTTGGAATTTTTAATAGTTTTTCTCCTGTTATTGAGATCTAATCTTACTGCATTGTGGTCAGAAAAGATGCTTGGAATGATTTCAATTTTTCTGAACTTACCAAGGCTAGATTTATGGCCCAGGATGTGATCTATCCTGGAGAAGGTTCCGTGTACGCTTGAGAAAAAGGTGTAATTCATTGTTTTGGGATGAAATGTCCTATAGATATCAATTAGATCTAACTGGTCTATTGTATCGTTTAAAGTTTATGTTTCCTTGTTAATTTTCTGTTTAGTTGATCTATCCATTGGTGTGAATGGGGTATTACAGTCTCCCACTATTATAGTGTTATTGTTAATTTCTCCTTTCATACTTGTTAGTATTTGTCTTACATATTGTGGTGCTCCTATGTTGGGTGCATATATATTTATAATTTTTATATCTTCTTCTTGGATTGATCCTTTGATCATTATGTAGTGATCTTCTTTGTATCTTTCCACAGCCTTTGTTTTATTTTTTTTTTTTTAAAGTACAAAAAGGTGTTAGTTTTATTTATTATAAATAATTTGGAAAACACAGAAAAGCACAAAAGAGAAAATAAATTCTCTCCAAATATGACCACCCAGAAATATTTTTTATTTTGCCATCTTATGGCATTCTGTCTCAGGCATAGGTACAGTTGTCTACAAATAATCAAAAATAATTATAATTAAACTGCTGCTACTGCTGCTAAGTCACTTCAGTTGTGTCCAACTCTGTGCGAACCCATAGACAGCAGCCCACCAGGCTCCCCATCCCTGGGATTCTCCAGGCAAGAACACTGGAGTGGGTTGCCATTTCCTTCTCCAATGCATGAAAGTGAAAGGTGAAAGTGAAGTCGCTCAGTCGTGTCCGGCTCTTCGCGACCCCATGGACTGCAGTCTACCAGCTTCCTCCATCCATAGGATTTTCTAGGCAAGAGTACTGGAGTAGGGTGCCATTGCCTTGTCCAATAATTAAACTATGCATATTATTTTCATTGAAAAAGCAAAAGAGTTCCAGAAAAACATCTACTTCTGCTTTATTGACTATGCCAAAGCCTCTGTGTATCACAACAAACTGTAGAAAATTCTTCAGGAAATGGGAATACCAGACGACCTTACCTGCCTCCTGAGAAATCTGTATGCAGGTCAAGAAGCAACAGTTAGAATCTGACATGGAACAACAGACTGGTTCCAAATTGGGAAGGGAGTACGTCAAGGCTGTATACTGTAACCTTGCTTATTTAACTTACATGCAGAGTACATCATACAAATGGGCTCCAAAATCACTGCAGATGGTGACTGCAGCCATGAGATTAAAAGATTCTTGCTCCTTGGAAGAAAAGCTATGACCAACCTAGACAGCATAGTAAAAAGCAGAGACATTACTTTGCCAACAAAGGTCTGTCTAGTCAAGGATATGGTTTTTCCAGTAGTCATGCATGGATGTGAGAGCTGGACTATAAAGAAAGCTGAGTGCTGAAGAATTGATACTTTTGAACTGTGGTGTTGGAGAAGACTCTTGAGAGTCCCTTGGACTACAAGGAGATCCAACCAGTCAATCCTAAAGGAAATCAGTCCTGAATATTCATTGGAAAGACTGATGCTGAAGTTGAAACTCCAATCCTTTGGCCACCTGATACAAAGAAGTGACTGATTTGAAAAGACCCTGATGCTGGAAAGATTGAAGGCGGGAGAAGGGGACGACAGAGGATGAGATGGTTGGATGGCATCACCAACTCTATGGACATGAGTTTGAGTAGGCTCCGGGAGTTAGTGATAGACAGGAAAGCCTGGTGTGCTGCAGTCTATGGGGTTGCAAAGAGTTGGACACAACTGAAAAACTGAACTGAACTGATATTATTTTCATACTTGATTTATTTCACTTAGCACATACTTAAAGATGTGATTTCTAATAGCATCATGGTTTCCATATATGGTTGTGTTAGAATTGATACAGCCAATCCTGAGTTGATGGACATTTTTTTGTTTTCCTTTTTATACTGTTCTAAACAATGTTGTTATACAAATGGATAAAAGTTTACTCGTGTTGCTATTTACTTTCTTTAACAAAGAAATTAAAATTTTAGAAAATTTTTCATGGATTTGACTCATAATTTCAGAATTTCGGTACACTTTGTTGAGCTGCCTTCTAGAAAGAGTGATTTTTCTAGCAATGAAAATGCAATTTCTTAGAAAGTTTCCTCAATTCTAAGATTGAGAATGTATTTAATCTTGCCAATCTGATAGATGGAAGGGGCATCTTGTAATCTTAATTTTCACTTTTGAATTTGAGAGAGAATATTTTTCATATGTATATAGTCCGTTTGAATTTTTAAATCAGTGATCTCTTCCCAGTCTTTGATTATTTCTCTATTGCTGTTTATCTTTTTTTTTTTTTAGACTTTTATTTTACTTTATTTTATTTTACAATATTGTATTACTTTTACTATACATCGAGATGGATCCGCCACCAGAATACCCGTGCTCCCCATCCTGAACCCTCCTCCCTCCCCCCTCCCACACCTTTGTTTTAATGTCTATTTTATCTGATATGAGTATTGCTACTCCTGCTTTCTTTTGGCCCCTATTTGCATGAAAAATCTTTTTCCAGCCCTTCACTTTCAGTCTGTATGTGTCCCCTGTTTTGAGGGGGGTCTTTTGTAGACAACATATGTAGGGATCTTGTTTTTGTATCCATTCAGCCAGTCTCTGTCTTTTGGTTGGGACATTCAATCCATTTACATTTAAGGTAATTATAGATAAAGGACAGAAATGGTGTGGACCTAACGGAAGCAGAAGATATTAAGAAGAGGTGGCAAGAATACACAGAAGAACTGTACAAAAAAGAGCTTCACGACCCAGATAATCATGATGGTGTGATCACTGACCTAGAGCCAGACATCCTGGAATGTGAAGTCAAGTGGGCCTTAGAAAGCATCACTAGGAACAAAGCTAGTGGAGGTGACGGAATTCCAGTGGAGCTGTTCCAAATCCTGAAAGATGATGCTGTGAAAGTGCTACACTCAATATGCCAGCAAATTTGGAAAACTCAGCAGTGGCCACAAGATTGGAAAAGGTCAGTTTTCATCCCAATCCCAAAGAAAGGCAATGCCAAAGAGTGCTCAAACTACCGCACAATTGCACTCATCTCACACGCTAGTAAAGTAATGCTCAAAATTCTCCAAGCCAGGCTTCAGCAATATGTGAACCGTGAACTTCCTGATGTTCAAGCTGGTTTTAGAAAAGGCAGAGGAACCAGAGATCAAATTGCCAACGTCCGCTGGATCATGGAAAAAGCAAGAGAGTTCCAGAAAAACATCTATTTCTGCTTTATTGACTATGCCAAAGCCTTTGACTGTGTAGATCACAATAAACTGTGGAAAATTCTGAGAGAGATGGGAATACCAGACCACCTGATCTGCCTCTTGAGAAATCTGTATGCAGGTCAGGAAGCAACAGTTAGAACTGGTCATGGAACAACAGACTGGTTCCAAATAGGAAAAGGAGTACGTCAAGGCTGTATATTGTCACCATGTTTATTTAACTTATATGCAGAGTACATCATGAGAAATGCTGGACTGGAGGAAACACAAGCTGGAATCAAAATTGCCGGGAGAAATATCAATAACCTCAGATATGCAGATGATACCACCCTTATGGCAGAAAGTGAAGAGGAACTCAAAAGCCTCTTGATGAAAGTGAAAGTGGAGAGTGAAAAGGTTGGCTTAAAGCTCAACATTCAGAAAACGAAGATCATGGCATCTGGTCCCATCACTACATGGGAAATAGATGGAGAAACAGTGGAAACAGTGTCAGACTTTCTTTTTCTGGGCTCCAAAATCACTGCAGATGGTGACTGCAGCCATGAAATTAAAAGACGCTTACTCCTTGGAAAGAAGGTTATGGCCAACCTAGATAGCATATTCAAAAGCAGAGACATCACTTTGCCAACAAAGGTTCGCCTAGTCAAGGCTATGGTCTTTCCTGTGGTCATGTATGGATGTGAGAGCTGGACTGTGAAGAAGGCTGAGCGCCGAAGAATTGATGCTTTTGAACTGTGGTGTTGGAGAAGACTCTTGAGAGTCCCTTGGACTGCAAGGGGATCCAACCAGTCCATTCTGAAGGAGATCAGCCCTGGGATTTCTTTGGAAGGAATGATGCTCAAGCTGAAACTCCAGTATTTTGGCCACCTCATGCGAAGAGTTGACTCATTGGAGAAGACTCTGATGCTGGGAGGGATTGAGGGCAGGAGGAGAAGGGGACGACAGAGGATGAGATGGCTGGATGGCATCACTGACTCGATGAATGTGAGTCTGGGTGACCTCCGAGAGCTGGTGATGGATAGGGAGGCCTGGCGTGCTGCAGTTCATGGGGTCGCAAAGAGTCGGACACGACTGAGCGACTGATCTGATCTGATCTGATACATAAGTATGATCCCGTTGACATTTACTTTATTGTTTTGGGTTCGAATTTATACACCCTTTTTGTGTTTCCTGTCTAGAGAATGTCCTTTAGTATTTGTTGGAGAGCTGGTTTGGTGGTGCTGAATTCTCTCAGCTTTTGCTTGTCTGTAAAGCTTTTGATTTGTCCTTCATATTTGAATTAGATCCTTGCTGGGTACAATAATCTGGGCTGTAGGTTATTTTCTTTCATCACTTTAAGTATGTCTTGCCATTCCCTCCCGGCTTGGAGAGTTTCTATTGAAAGATCAGCTGTTATCCTTATGGGAATTCCCTTGTGTGTTATTTGTTGTTTTTCCCTTGCTGCTTTTAATATTTGTTCTTTGTGTTTGATCTTTGTTAGTTTGATTAATATGTGTCTTGGGGTGTTTCGCCTTGGGTTTATCCTGTTTGGGACTCTCTGGGTTTCTTGGACTTGAGTGATTATTTCCTTCCCCATTTTAGGGAAGTTTTCAACCATTATCTCCTCTAGTATTTTCTCACGGTCTTTCTTTTTGTCTTCTTCTTCTGGGACTCCTATGATTCGAATGTTGTAACATTTAATATTGTCCCGGAGGTGTCTGAGATTGTCCTCATTTCTTTTAATTCGTTTTTCTTTTTTCTCCTCTGATTCATTTATTTATACCATTCTATTCTCTGATTCACTAATCCTATCTTCTGCATCTGTTATTCTACTATTTGTTGCCTCCAAAGTGTTTTTGATCTCGTTTATTGCATTATTCATTATATATTGACTCTTTTTTATTTCTTCTAGGTCCTTGGTAAACCTTTCTTGCATCTTCTCAGTGCTTTTCTCCAGGCTATTTATCTGTGATTCCATTTTGATTTCCAGATTTTGGATTAATTTCACTATCATTATTTGGAATTCTTTATCAGGTAGATTCGCTATTTCTTCCTCTTTTGTTTGTTGGGCATTTATCCTGTTCCTTTACCTGCTGGGTATTCCTCTGTCTCTTCATCTTGTTTAAATCGCTGAGTTTGGGGTGTCCTTATTGTATTCTGGCAGTTTGTGGAGTTCTCTTTTTTGTGGCATTTCCTCACTGTGTGTGAGTTTGTACAGGTGGCTTGTCAAGGTTCCTTGGTTAGGGAAGCTTGTGCCGGTGTTCTGGTGGATTGAGCTGGGTTTCTTCTCTCTGGAGTGCAATGGAGTGTCCAGGAAGGAGTTATGAGATGTCTATGATTTTGGGGTGACTTTTGGTAGCCTGTATATTGGAGCTCAGGGCTGTGTTCCTGCGTTGCTGGAGAATTTGCATGGTATGTCTTGCCATGGAACTTGTTGGCCCTTGTGTGGTGCTTGGTTTCAGTGTAGGTATGGAAGTATTTGATGAGCTCCTGTCAATTAATGTTCCCTGGAGTCAGGGTTTGGATTTAAGCCTCCTGCTTCCAGTTATCGGTCTTATTTTTACAATAGTCTCAAAACTTCTCCTTCTATACAGCATCATTGATAAAACATCTAGGTTAAAGATGAAAAGTTTCTGCACCTTGTGGGTCACCCAGAGAGGTTCACAGCCTTACATGGAGAAGAGAAGAGGGAGGAGGGAGTTAGAGGTGACCCGAATGAGATGTGGTGGAATCAATAGAGGAGAGAGCAGGCTAACCAGTAATCACTTCCTTATGTGCACTCCACAACTGGACCGCTTAGAGATGTTCACGGAGTTATACAGAGAAGAGAAAAGGCATAAAGGAGACAGAGGTGGCCAGGAGGATAGAAGGAGGGAATGAAAAGAAGCGAGACAGATCTAGTCAATAATCAGTTCCCTAAGTGTTTCTCATCGTTTGGAACACACAGAAATTCACAGAGTTGGGTAGAGTAGAGAGGGGTTAGGGAGGAGACACAGGCGACCTGGTGGAGAAAAAGGAGAGTCCAGAGGCAGAGAGAGCAGTCAACCCAGTAATCTCGCTCCCTAGTAAAAAATGGATACTGAAGATTGGGTTCTTAAAGGTACAAAATCAGTAACAAATACCTAAAAGCAAAAATTAAAAATCTAGAGTAGAGTTTGGAGTTTCAAAAATAGAATATTAAAGAAAAGAAGAAGGAAAAGAAAGAGAGAAAAAGAAAAAGGAAAAACAAAGAGTCACAAAAGTTATAAAGAAAATATAGGTACAAAATTGATAACAAGTACCAAAGAGCAAAAGTTAAAAAGTAGAGTAGAGTTTGGAATTTCAAAAGTACAATGTTAAAGAAAAGAAGAAGAAAAAGAAAGATAGAGGAAAAAATAAAATAAAAACAAACAAAATCGGAAAAATTATAAAGAAGATATAGGTACAAATTGATAACAAAGACCAGAAAGCATAATTTAAAGATCTAGAGTAGAGTTTGGAATTTCAGGAATACAATGTTAAAGAAAAGATGAAGAGATAGAAAGAGAGAGGAAAAAAAGAGTCACAAAAGTTATTTTAAAAATAGGTACAAAATTGATAACAAATACCAAAAAGCTGAAATTAAAAATCTAGAGCAGAGTTTGCAATTTCAAAAATACAATGTTAAAGAAAGGGGAAAAAAAGGTCACAAAAGTTATAAAAATATATATACAAAGTTTTTTTTTTTTTAAAGGGTCTTTATTTATTTTTTTAACAAAGTAATAGAAGGTTATAAAATTGTAAATTAAAGGAGTAATAGAGGGTTTAAAAATATTTTTTAATTAAAAAAAAAGAAAGAATGATCGTAAAAATAGTAAAAAATATACATAGGACTTTCTCTGATATTGTAGGTATTGTGGGTTCAATTCATTTTCGGCTAGTTCCTTGTTCCGGCTTATATTTCTCAAGATCTATAGGCCCCTTCCTATGAAGTTGGTACTAACTGTGGGGTTTTAGTTTATTGCCTGTCGCTTCCATGGTGGTTCCCTCTGTTATAGCTTCTTCTGTTTCCTAGTCTCTTCAGTGTCTGATTTCCGCCCTGATACAAAGGGGGCGGTTGTGAACACCCTTTTTTTTTTTTTTTTTTTTTTTTTAAGGCTCACTTGTTCAGTCATGCTGTGGGGAGGGAAGGACGCTGCAAATAAATAACACTGGCATGTGCTCGCAATACCTCAGCCACACTGGGCCTGCCCCCGCTCACGGCGCGTGTAACCTCCCTGCCCACTCTGCTCAGGCTCTAGGTTTCCCCGCCAGAACCATCCGCGGCCGGCCCTGGGCTGCTTGCCCCTCCCAGCTCTAAGCCGCTCAAGTTCAGGCACTCGGGTAGTCCTCAGAGGCCCAGGCGCGGTTGGGCCTGCCTTTTGTGCCCTTCGCAGGTCCGAGCAGTGCAGGTGATGAGGTGTTTAGTGAGCGCAGCTTCTGCAACTTACTGCATCCCTGCCGCTCGGTTTTCTGGGTGCACAACAGGTGCACCTTCTCAGGCAGATGTTGATCGTCCAGAGCCCCAGGAAGTCTTAGTTAGCTAAGATGCCTGCTTACAGTTTTGTAGATAATGTCTCTCTGGGGCTGCGATTGCACCCTTCTGGCTCTGGCTGTCTGTCACCAGAGAGGGATGGTCTGCAGCCCTCTATCTCTGTACAGTCCTTTGCTCCGTGCGCGAGCCTGGCGGTGTCTTAGGTTAGGGCTGGCTTTTCGTGTGGTAGATATCCCACAGTCTGGTTTGCAAGCCCAAATTATTTCGCTCAGGTAGCGCTCGGGATATTCAGGCCAGATCCTTACTCTAAGCGATGCAGCCTGTGCCACGCCTCCCTGCTCAGCCCCAGCTTGCTAATGGTGGATGCAGGCATCTGCGCTGCTTCTCCGCTGGGGGGATTACTGTAGGGATCCTAATCTCTGGCTTTAATTGTTTATTTATTTCTCCTCCCTGTTATGTTGCCCTCTGTGCTTCCCAGGCTCGGCACAGACTCGGCAGTGAGACTGTTTCCTGGTGTTAGGAAACTTCTCTCTTTTTAAGACTCCCTTCCCCAGACAGAGGTCTGTCCCTTCCTCTTTTGTCTCTTTTTTTGTCTTTTATATTTTTTCCTACCTCCTTTAGAAGGCAATGGGTTGCTTTTCTGGGTGCCTGATGTCCTCTGCCGGCATTCAGAAGTTGTTTTGTGGAATTCAGTCAGCGTTGATGAATTCGTGGAAGAGAAAGTGTTCTCCCCATCCTATTCCTCCGCCATCTTCGCCTCTGCTTTTTAATATGCTCTCTAGGTTGGTTATAGCTTTTCTTCCAAAGAGTAAGCGTCTTTTAATTTCATGGCTGCAGTCACCATCTGCAGTCATTTTGGAGACCAAGAAAATAAAGTCTGTCACTATTTTCATTGTTTCCTTTCTAAAATTACTAGAAGTTGCCAAGTCTACCCAGAGTGGGTGTCAGCGATGGCTCTGATTCTCTTTCTCAATGATTATCTGAGATTACTGGTACTGCTAAGTCACTTCAGTCGTGTCTGACTCTGTGCGACCCCACAGACGGCAGCCCACCAGGCTAGGCTCCCCCGTCCCTGGCATTCTCCAGGCAAGAACACTGGAGTGGGTTGCCATCTCCTTCTCCAAGGCATGAAAGTGAAAAGTGAAAGTGAAGTCGCTCAGTCATGTCTGACTCTTAGCGACCCCATGGACTGCAGCCTACCAGGCTTCTCCATCCGTGGGATTTTCCAGGCAAGAGTACTGGAGTGGGGTGCCATTGCCTTCTCCGTTATCTGAGATTACTTACCCTTTAAAGAAAAAAAAAAAAAAAGAAGAAAGTGTATTCAGGCTGACGGGAAGGAGGGGTGGGGTGGAATGGGGGTGGCAGGTCCTTCCCCTCCCAGTTTGGGAAGTTCTGCTAAGTCAAGGTGGAGCCGCACCAGGACAAGAGAACTGTAGAACAGGCTCCCTCTAGTGGCCACTTGAAGAATCGACTGAAGCCTGGTGAAAAGAGGAGAGGCCAGTCAGGAGTTGACTTCAGCAAGCCTAGAGACAGAGGATGGACTGATGACACAAAATGTGTATTTGAAGGTAAGACAAGGCAACTTAAGCATAAAATTCTCATAAGCATAAAATTTGGGCCTTGCCTCTCCCTCTTTTGTGAGCATCTGTGTTGTACATTAACCAGATTCCCTCACAGGAGGGAATTCCTGGTAAACCATAAAAAGAAAAATTTTTTTTCTTTTGACACTAGTGACATAACCTTTTTTTGGTTTGGCCACACGGCCTATGGGATCTTAGATCCCTGACCAGAGATCAAACTCATGCCCTCTGTAGTGGAAGCGCAGTGTCTTAACCACCAGACGGCCAAAGAAGTTGCACAATGTAACTTCTTAAAAAAAATATATATATATATATATACATATATGTATATATATGTATATATATATATAATTTATTTGGTTGTGCTGAGTTTTAGTTGTGGCATGTGCTGACCAGGAATTTAACCTAGGCCCCCCTGCGTTTGCAGCATAAAGTCCCAGTCACTGGACCACCAGGGAAGTCCCCACAGTTACTTCTTAAACCTCAGTCCACAACCTTTCTGGCACCAGGGACAAATTTGTTTATTTGTTTGTTTTTTAATTTTTTTGGTCACGTTGCACAACGTCCAAAAGGTGGGATCTTAGTTCTCCAGCCCGGGATTGAACCTGGGCCCCCTGCTTTGGGAGCACAGAGTCTTAGCTACTGGAATACCAGGGAAGTCCTCCAGGGACAAGTTTTGTGGAAAACTATTTCTGCATGGAATGGGGTACAGGGGATGATTGCAGGATGATTCGAGCACATTCTATTTATTGTGCACTTTATTTCTATTATTATTACATCAGCTCCATCTCAGATCACCAAGCATTGTATCCTGGAGCCTGGGGACTCCTGTCTTAAATGATCAGCGTTGTTTCCCAGCCCTGTAGGAGTCTTAGGGACTTGTTGCTTGCCTTGTACATGCTCTGACCGGGACCCTGTAGCATTAGTGAACTTTATGTAAAATGTCTGTATGTCACTTTGATGTACGGTCATTTGTCTCAAAAATGTATATGACTGTGCCTTCTACTTCTAACAGGTGCAACAGTCCTCAGAGATTCTGAAAGCCTGTTTTCTGGGTTATAACCTTCAGTTTGACTTGAATTAAAGTTTCCACATCTTCTTGATTGTTAATTGAATTTTAGTTGCCAGGATTGAGGGTCCTGGCAGTGGAAGGGATAAAAGTGGTTTGACCCTGGATCAAACTGAAAGAAGAGAACAGATAATGACCAGGCTGCTGCACTCGTCCCTTTCTTGTCAAATACAATCCTTTTGTTTTGTTTTCTTACTCTCTTTCATCTTATAAGTGGTGGTCACTCACTCCACCTGAGTTGGGAAATGGAGATGGGGAGTTCCAAAGAATCTCTTCCTGTTGCCTTTCTTTTCTTTCTTTTTAAAAGGCTATTTATTTGGCTGACTAGGTCTTGGTCATGTCACATGAGATCTTCAGTGTTCACTGAGGTGCATGGGATCTTTAGTTGCAGCATGAGAACTCTTGGTTGAAGTATGGGGGACCTGGGGGAGCCCTTTCTTCCTACTCAGTACACAACCCTGCCAACAGCCAATTTTTAAACCAGGAGCCTTAGAACATCAAAACTCCAACTTCACATGCAGTCCTCACACTCAGTCTCTTAAATGATGTACTTTGTCAATGTAAAATAATCAACGCTCTCTCTCTTCCCATTGAAATGATCTTAGTTTCAGCCCATGCAACTTCGGTGGACTAGGAGCCTCTCCTGTTGGATCCTGGGGCAACCCTCTGACTCACAAACCCCAGACTGGCACACGAGGAAAGAATGTTAACCTTGTTGTCTGGCTCGCTCATGATCCACAAGCCCTGGAAAATTAGCACGTGGTACCAAAGGGGTTTCCCTGGTGGTACAGTGGGTAGCACACCCGTCAATGCTGGAGACACCAGTTTGCTCCCTGGTCCGGGAAGATCCCACATGCCATGGAGCAACTAAACCGGTGTGCTGCAGCTGCGGAGGTCTGTGGAGCACAAGAGAAGCCACCACAATGAGAAGCCAGGGCATCGCAATAAAGGCCCAGCATAGCCAAAAATAAATAAATGCAGTTTTTAAAAAAGTTTCCATTACACTCGCTTAGAACAAAACCTGATCAGTACTCAATGAGGCAACACAGGCACTAAAATTGGAATGATACAGAGATGGTTAGCATGGCCCCTGAGTAAGGACTACAGGCATATTTTTGAAATATTCTATATTACAAAAAGAAAACTTGATCAGAACATGAGACTAAGCTTTATACCTCCAATTATTGTGCGTGTTGTTACACTGCACTGCAGAAATATTAGTTGGTTTACCTACAGAAAGCTGGAGCTGGATGAAAACTCCAAAGATCACATCAACAGGCACGTTTTATCCAATCATGTCTTTGAAAGCATTACTGTCCTAGGCCCCATAAAAGGGAGGGGCTTTGGGAGGGCAGACCAGATGAACCCAGTTCAGAGAGCAAGTCACACGGCAAAGAGTCCTCAGCTGTCAGCCCAGGATCACCCAGATTGAGGGTCAGTCTTCTGGAGGAGGTGAGTTTCCTGGACAAAGGGGAAACTTTAAACTTTGTACTCCAGCCAAAGCTCAGTGCATTCGTATATGGGGAAAATTCATAGGTTCCAGCTTTCCCAAGCTTTCAGGTACAGGCACTCAGTCGTGTACAGCTCTTTGTGACCCCATGGACTGTAGCCAGGCTCTCCTGACCGTGGGATTCTCCAGGCAAGAATACTGAGGTGGGTTGCCATTTCCTCCTCCAGGGGATCTTCCTCACCCAGGGGTGCAACCTGCATTGCCTGTAGATCCTGCATTGGCCAGCAGATTCTTTACCACTGAGCCACATGGCAAGCCCACTTTTCCAAGCTTAGAGGATTTTTTTTTTTTTTTTGACAACGTCTCTGGCCCCAGAGTGTTTAATGTTATGGACTGTGTTTAAAGACCTATCCTGATTGGAGGCACCTCTTTCTTTCTTTTTCTTCCCTTCCCCACTCTGCGCACTTAGGGGCATGCAGGGTCTTACTTCCCGGAGCAGAGATTGATCCTGTGTCCCCTTCACTGCAAGGCAGATTCTTAACTGGACCACCAGAGCAGTCCCAAATTCCAAGGTCTTGACCTCAATGCCCCACCGGGTCCCTGTGGGATTGAGTGCATGTCTGCAAGTGTGACCAGACGGTCTGTATGTGCCTGGGGTTGTCCTGCAAGAATTTGTGGGGAGGCCCAGATGGAGAGACCATGGGATCTACATAAAACTAATAAAAGGCCAGTGTACTTGGATATGGAGAACCGCCCAGAGCACCTAAGATGTGGGTCAGGGTAATGCATGCTCCAGCGAGGCCCTGTGCTGCTAGGAAGGATTTGACATTTTTCCCTGAAGGAAAAGCATGGTAAAACAGGGTGTCCTTAGAGGATTAGCATTATATAGGGCCATCTGCCAGTATGTAATACATGCATTAAGAAAAGGAAAGAATGTATTAAATTTTCTCCTATGGGGTCCTTCTGGGTTTATCTTTGCTTTTTCATTGATGAGATCAAGGCTGTTGATCTGATCAGACTGCTTGATGAGGTTGACACCAAACGTGAAATATCATCAACTAGCAGAAAGCAGGGCTTCCCAGGTGGTGTTAGTGGCAGAGAATCTGCTGCCAATGCAGGAGCTGGAAGAGATTTGCTCCCTGGGTGGGGAAGATGCCCTGGAGGAGGAAATGGCAACCTATTCCAGTGTTCTCATCTGGAAACTCCCATGGACAGAGGAGCCTATTGGGCTACAATCTATAGGGTCAAAAAACGTTGGACACGAAACGACTTAGCACGCAGGTATGCAGCAGAAAACAGTTTTCTGTGTGCCTATCATACTCAGAGAAGGCAATGGCACCCCCCACTCCAGTACTGGAAAATCACATGGACGGAGGAGCCTGGAAGGCTGCAGTCCATGGAGTCGCTGAGGGTTGGGCACGACTGAGCGACTTCACTTTACTTTTCACTTTCATGCCTTGGAGAAGGAAATGGCAACCCACTCCAGTGTTCTTGCCTGTAGAATCCCAGGGACAACAGAGCCTGGTGGGCTGCCGTCTATGGGGTCGCACAGAGTCGGACACGACTCAAGCGACTTAGTTATCATACTCCCAACAAGCCCTTTGGTTTTATGGTATAAAATTGAAAAAATATTTTTATATATGAATCCTCGAATTACTAACCATATAGAAAATTGAAAAGGACACAAAAATAGGCAAATTATATACAAGGTGGGCTTAATCATTTTTTAGTGAGGTATAATTGATATATGACATTATATTAGTTTCAAATGGGGAATTCCCTGGAAGTTCAGGGCTTAGGACTCCACACTTTTACTTCCAAGGACCCAGCGGTGCAAAAAAAAAAAAAAATACAAGCAAAACATCAAACAAACAAACTTTCAGATGTACAATATAATGGTTTGATATTTATAATATTGTAAAATAATCACTAAAATCAGTTCAGTTCGGTTGCTCAGCTGTGTCCTTCTCTGCAACCCATAGACTATAGGATGCCAGACTTTCCTGTCCATCACCAATTCCAAGAGTTTGCTCAAACTCATGTCCATCAAGTCAGTGATGCCATCCAACCATCTCATCCTCTGTCGTCCCCTTATCCTCCTGCCTTTAACCTTTCCCAGCATCAGGGTCTTTTCAATAAGTCAGTTCACATTAAGTGGCCAAAGTATTGAAGCTTCAGCTTCAGCATCAGTGCTTCCAATGAATATTCAGAACTGATTTCCTTTAGGATTGATTGGTTGGATCTGCTTGCAGTCCAAGGGACTCTCCAAGAGTCTTCAATGCCACAGTTCAAAAGCATCAATTATTTGGTACTCAGCTTTCTTTACGGTCCAACTCTCAAATCCATATGTGGCTACTGGAAAAACCATAGCCTTGACTAGACGGACCTTTGTTGGCAAAGTAATGTCTCTGCTTTTGAATATGCTGTCTAGGATGGTCATAGCTTTTCTTCCAAGGGGCAAGCATTGTTTAATTTCATGACTTTTTTTTAAAAAAGTTTATTTTCGTGACTAAATAAAATCACTAAAATAAGTCATTAATATCATTACCATATATAGTTGTGTAAATTTTTCTTAGAATTAGAACATTTAAGATTTACTCTCAAAAAATTAAAAATTACAAATATTTGCTTTCTTAGCAACTTTCAAATATGTAATTCTGTATTATTAACTATAGTGCCATCTGTACTTGCTTCCACACACAAGTGGGAAAGGGCAGGGATTAGAAACACAGACCATAATAAAGTGGTAACTTTGATAAACACAGTGAAGCAGAGACAAATGCTGTTCACAAGGAAGAGTAACTTCGGAGGGAAAAACAAAACAGGAAATGTGATGAGGGAAATTTTCCTAAGTGCTGTGTCATTGAACTGTGTCGCAGTGATGTAGCTGGGGTAGCCAGACAGATGTCTGTGCCTGATGTAGTTTTCAGCACAGAGAAATAAATTCCATTCAATTGCTTCTATTTGGTTCATTTTTCTCTATTTTTTTCTAACATTTTACCTTCCTACAGTAATTAAAAGAACATACTTTATACAGATCATTGCCTTTTTAACTGGTGGCTTCCCTGGTGGCTCAGATGGTTAAGAATCCGCATACAATGCAGGAGACCAGTTTCAATTCTCTAGGAAGATACCCTGGACAAGGAAATGGCTACCCACTCTACTGTTCTTGCCTGGAGAATTCCATGGACAGGGGAGCCTGACTGGTTACAGTCCATGGAGTTGCAAAGAGTCAGATAGGACTGAGCAACTAACACTTTAATTATATTGAGCCGGTCTTATGTGTTCCATAAATCAAGTGACTGAATATGTGCCACTCTGTATTGGGACACTATTCTGTTATGTTGCTCTATTTTCTATTTTTGTGGCACTATGACACGATCTTAATTATTATAATTTCAATAACATTTTATTATCTGACTGTGTAAATCCTCCAAGTTTATTTTTTTAATATTTATTTTTATGTATTTATTATTTGTTTGGCTGCACTGGGTCTTATTTGCAGCATGTGGGATCTAAGTTTCCTCACCAGGGATTGAACCCAGGCACCCTACATTGGGAGCTCAGAGTCTTGGCCACTGGACCACCAGGGAAGTCTCCCTCCAAATTTATTCTTCAGAAATACCCTATTATTTGCCCTTTTGCTACATGTCATTTAGAATTGCTCTGTCAATTTTCTCTCTCTCTCTCACACACACACACACATCTTCTGGATTTTCCTTGAAAATGCATTGACTATACAATCCATCCAGAGAGAACTCCCATTTCCAATAATATTGAGCCTTTCAATCAATTCATAAAATGGCTTTTCTCTTCATGCATTTATTATCTTGTAGTTATCTACAGATAGCTTGCATATCTTACATTAGATTTGTTCATAGGTATTTAATGTTGGAATTTATGATAAAGTTATTACTTTAATTTTGTTTCTGTTATAAAAATTGCTTTTGGAATATTGACCTTGTAAAAGGCACCTTGTTAAATTCATCTAGTCTAATATTTGTAGGTATTTAGGGGTTTTCCCAAACTAAATCCTGCTGTCTATAAATAATAGTTGATACATTTTCTTTTTTACATTTTTAAATTTTTAAACGGTTTTTGGCCATGCCATGCGGCATATGCAATCTTAGCTCTCTGACCAGGGATGGAGTCCATGTCCCTGCAGTGAAAGCACAGAGTCCTAACCACCGGACGACCAGGGAAGTCCTTGATACATTTTCTGATCTTATTTAACTGGCTGGGTACCAGCCATATGTTGTATAGAGTTGACAATGGACTTCCATCTCTTAATCCCAAGAATAAAACTTTTAAGAACAATTTTTGTTGTACTTTTAAGAGTAATTTTTGTTGTAGTTATTTTGCAATTATTTTATCACAATGAAAGTTTCCTTCTATTCCTAGCTTAGCAAGTGTGTTTCTTAGGATTGAGTACTGACTTTTATTAAACATATTTAATGTATCTGCTTATGTGGTAGTATGTTCTTGCAATTTTATTAATGTGGCAAATTATGTGGCTTTTTGAAATTTAACCCAAAATGCATGCAGAACATAGAATTCATCCACACATAATATACTTTCTTTACACATGACTTGGTTTCATTTGCAGATATTTAGTTGAGGATTTTTACATCTATACGCATATGAGTTACTAGACAGTAGTCATCCTTACTTTAAGGCATTTGTAAAGTTTCAGGATCAGGAAGGTTCATTAATTAAAATAGGAATGTCTCCTCTTTCCTTATGCTCTGTGAGAATTTTTGTATTATTAGAGTTATTACTTTATTAAGTTTCTCAAAATTTACCTATGAAGTTATCTGAGCCTGAAATATATGCTCTCTCTTTCTTTTCTAATTATACTGGTGATATATATAATTAGATACAAATCTCCTGTTTCTATTGTATGATCTTTAAGCATCCAACACTATCAACGTATGCAGCATTTATGCAACATTTGATTGTTACCTAAATAGTGAGATAAGAAAATAAGAAATAAGAAAACTTATAAAATATTATTTATAAATGTCCTGATGTTGTTTTAAAGCAGATCTCCAGAAACAAAAGACGTCAAGAACTAAATCCTGGCAGTTGAATCTATAAGAAACATTGCCAAGAATGGATTTAGGTTTCAGAGAATCATTTCAGCATGAACCATCCAAGCATGACCCAAAGTCAGCAAATACAGACTTTATCCCCAGTCGAGGACCCACTCTGCAAACAGCAGAGGATTTCTCTAAGTTGCAGAACACTCAGCCCGGCTTATTGCAAAATGGCAATAACTCACGTGCAAGGCAGGAACTGCAAAGACTCTATAAGTCATTTCATTTATGGCTGCAGCCAGCAAAACACAGCAAGGATGAAATTATTTTTCAACTTGCCCTGGAACAATTTATGATCAATAAGCATTGCAGTGAAAAGTCTACTTTGAAAGAGAAATGGAAAGCAAGTGGTGGAGACCTGGAGAAATTCACAGAAGACCTGCATGATGACTGCATAAAGCTACCTGACTTGGTATGCAGAGTGTTCTGACCTCTGGGATGAGGGGCAGAAAGGAGTAAGGAATAAATAATACATCCAGTTGTTGATGCCTGGAAGAAGAGAAAGAAGGGTTACTGTAGACCAAGTTATTAGTCAGATCACTCTTCCTCACCCAGACAAATATTTACTATTCCAAGTAAGCAAGAATCAACATTTTATGTGTTTATTCAGCGAGGCATATAGGAACCAACATATTAATTAGTGTAATTGATTTTCATAGGTGAAATGCTAAGAGGACCCGACTGAGAAAATATCAGTTGGGCAGAAAATTTAGGATGAGAAATGCCTTGACAAGAGCTGGTTCTTCCTTCAGAAAGCCTTGTTATAGTTCACTCAGTTGTGTCCGACTCTTAGTGACTCCATGGGCTGCAGCACGCCAGGCTTCCCTCCTTCCACTATCCCCTGGAGTTTGCTCAAATCCATGTCCACTGAGTCGGTGATGCCATCCAACCATCTCATCCTCTGTCACCCCCTTTTCCTTTTGCCCTCAATCTTCTCCAGCATTAAGGTCTTTGCTAATGAGTTAGCTCTTTGCATCAAGTGGCCAAAGTACTGGAGTTTCAACTTCAGCTTTAATCTTTCCAGTGAATATTCAGGGTTGATTTCCTTTAGAATTGACTAGTTTGATCTCCTTTCTCCTTGAAGTCCAAAGGACTCGCAGTATTCATCTTTTTTCATCATGGAAGACACACTAAAAAAGAAATTACCATGAAATTTGATACAAGCAGAAATAAGGGCAGGACAAAGAGGTATGGGGGCCCACAGTACAAAGATATTGGCAAAGCCTGACTGAGGTGGGCTTTCCAAAACCGGTTTTATCATATAGTAGATAAATAATCTGGAGAAGGAAATGGCAACCCACTCCAGTGTTCTTGCCTGGAGAATCCCAGGGATGGGGGAGCCTGGTAGGCTGCCGTCTATGGGGTCACACAGAGTTGGACACGACTGAAGCGACTTAGCAGCAGCAACAGATAAATAATCATGCCTTTTTTTTTTTTTTTTTAAATAGGTCCATGTCCGCATGCAGGGGCAGGAAGCCCTCTTTTCTGAAAATATGTCCTTAAAAGAAATCGTCTTTCATCTAACCAATCAGTTGTCAACAGGAGGGGTGAACATGGGAACTCCGGCCTGGATTGTGCAAGATACATCCCTGGAAACAAGACAAAGTGAGTGGGCAGAGCCCAGGTCCCAGAGGGGTGGCCCATGTGGGCTCTTTCTTGGGTGTAACTTCACTGAATCACTTTTTCACCTCCTACAGGAAATGAAGATAAAGAAAATGATGGCCACATTTCTGTGAAAAGTGACAGTATTACTAGTCCAAGCAATCAAATACCTTCCCTAATCATTGTCCAAGAAGAGAACCGTCCGAGGCTGGAAGAAGGAGGTGTTTCTCTGGAGAATCGACAAAACTCCAGAAGAGGAGCAAGTCCAGGCCCCTCCAGGCCCCAGGATGGATCCCTGAAAGGACCCTCCTCTCAAGATGTCCTCATCGAAGTGGAACCAGACCAGGTCACCCCTGAGCCTGTTTCTACCCTCCAGAGCTCTGAGGGGACTTCTGCATGTGGAGAACACCAGGAAAGATCCCTTAGAGCCCCAGAAGTATACAGATGTGAGAGATGTCTCAAGATCTTCAGGTATTCCTCTCGGTTCAGAGTTCACCAGAAAAGACACAATAATGAGAGAACATATATTTGTGCCGAGTGTGGCAAAGGCTTCTTCCAGGCATCAGACCTCCATGTGCATCAGCGGATTCATACAGGAGAGAAGCCCTTTGTGTGCAGCACATGTGAAATGGCCTTCACCCACAAAACCAACCTTCGGGCTCATGAGAGAACCCACACGGGAGAGAAGCCCTATGAGTGTTTCCTCTGCCAGAGACGCTTCCGCCAGTCCTCCACCTACCACCGCCATCTTAGGTTTCACCAGAAAACTACCCTCAAAAGTGCTCCACACTAAATTAAGCTTCCTTGGCTACAGCCCCAATAAATATGCATGTGAATATGTATATTTCCATAGTATTTCTCCAGTTAGAATATAATTTTCTCATGTTATTCCGATTGTCTCACACCACTTTAAGGGAGACAAGTATTTTCTCAGTTTTTTTCACTAACTTATCTCAGGTGCTTTGAAATAGCTGACACATTTCAAACAACTAGTAAATATTTGTTTAGTACATGAATTTATCTTTAAGATTGGTGTTATTTTAAAAATTTAGCCCTACATGAGAAGACAGTGAGTTCCCATGCCAGAACACACAATCACCAGCTAATAGTGGTCCACTGAGGCTTCTGCTGCCTGCTACCCTGTTCTCTGTCCACATCCTTTATCACGTGGGCTTCAGATTTTCAGCAACTGTGAATCTGGGGAGATCTGGGTCCCGCTGAGGACATCAGATCTTATTGTCCTCCCAGGCCTCGACCTTCCCCTGAAGTTCAATAAAATGACTTTGTTACCAACCAGGGTTCTTGGCCTCCTTTCTTAATCAACAGAAACTGATCAGAGGCCAGAAAAGAAATTCAGGTAAGGCTTTTTTGAGGTCCCTGCTGCAGCAGAGGGGAGCGAAAACAAATCATAGGTTCCCTTGTTTGCTTGCTCCCCAAGGTGGGGCTCAGCACCCTACTTTTGCTCCTGAGCCTCTGCTTTTGCTCCAGGCTCTTCAAAAGTGGCAGGTGGGGACTTCTCTGGTGGTTCAGTGGTGGCAAATGAGCCTGCCAATGCAGGAGACACAGGTTGGATTCCTGATACAGGAAGATCCCACATGCTGCAGGGCAACAAAGCCTGTGTGCCACAACTCTTCAGCCTGTATGATAAGCCCTGGAACTGCAACTACTGGACTGGCGTGCTGAAACTACTGAAGCCTGAATGCTCTGGAGGCTATGCTCCACAGCGGGAGAGGCCATCACAATTAGAAATCCGTGCACCACAGCTAGAGAGTGGCCCCCAATCACTACAACTACGGAAAAAGCCCATGGAGCAATGAAGATTCAGCACAGTCAAATTAGTAAAAATATAAGTAAAAAATCCAAATGCCAAAGAGTGAAATTGGACCCCCAACCTAACACCAGATACAAAAATTAACTTGAAATGGATCAAAGACCTAAATGTAAGAGCTTAACTCTAAAGCTCTTAAAAGAAAATAAATAAATATTCATAACCTTGGTTTAGGTCATGATATTTTAGATAAGACACCAAAAGCAAAAACAATAGAAAAAATAAACTGGACTTCATAAAAAAAAAAATTTTTTTTTAAGTGGCAAGTGGGTTTTTTGGACTGGAGAGAATTCCCAGCCTGTGCAACCTTGAGTGACTTACCCCAGGTGACATGAAATGTGGTCCATAGCTCTGGACATTTCTGTGCTCCAAACAGCCTCATCCCTTGAGTGGCTGGCACCTGGCAGGGAGAATCCTTCCCAGTTCCCTGGAGCAAAATGAAAACTCCCTGGAGCAATTTCTGGGAACTTGGGAAGGGGCTGTCCCTGGCCAGGATCAATCTACCATGTGCACAGAGGTCTTATCTGGGGTGCCATAAATTGTTACCGAAATAGCAAATCCGTGTGCCTGACATAGAGTGAGGCCCATCAATATTAAACATCAGAGTCTGAAACAGAAAGGTTTATTACAGATTCATACAGAGATGGGTGGCTCATGCCCTAAAAACCCCAAAGTTACTAAAAGCTTTCAGCAAGTCCTTCTAAAAGCACAGAGTGAGGGATGGGCATGGTTGGCTGTTGCAGACTTCTCAGTGTCAGATCCTTTGTTCTTGAGGTCCGGTCATGGTCAGGTAACGATGTTCCTGTAAGTCTCTACCAAATGGACGTTATTATCTGTCCTGGCAAAGTCCCAAGGCACAACTTTCACCCTTCAATGTCCCAATCCTAGCTAAGAGAAGGCAGATCTCAGTTGGCAGCTCCTTCAGGACCAGGTTTCCATATCCTGCCCAGCTGTCATCCCTGAGGAAGCCAGGCATCCAACCCAACTGGCCCTCTGCCTCCTCAGGCTGCCCAAAGTGGAAGACCAGGTATCACAGATGGCAACTCACACAGAGCCACTACTATTTGGTCACAGAGAAAGGGATGGGGGAGAGGTTCACCGCGGCTTCAAGGACTGGGCCATGGCTAGTGGAGGGCCTTAGTAAGGGCTCTGGTGCTCTCAGGATGTAGATCAAGGTGGGTGAGCTGGCGGGCCTTCAGGAGAAGGTCTGAATCTGCATCTTACCTCGCTCTCCACTTAATGACCACCACATCATGGACCTTTGACTGAATCAATTCCCCAGTGGTCCCTCATTGACAGTTACCTGTGGGCAGGGCTGAGCAATAGCTGAGCAGGACAACTACCAGGTTGCTCATTGAGAGTTGGTTGCTTGTGGGCGGGGCCCACTGCGGCACTGGGCAATGGCTGAGCAAGACCTGTTGCCTAGTAGCAGGGTGCAGAGTAATGAAGCACAACAACGGCTGCCTGCTAAGGGCTGTGCCCTTCCTGCTCTGTGAGGCTTACCCTCCCTGTGCAGGCAAGCAGTTATTTTTAGTCCCAAACAGAAGTAGCTGCGCTTGATGGAGGCTGAAGTGAATTCTTTCTCAACACTCTGGTGATCTACAGACAAGAGTCTCAGAAATAAGCCTTTGGCCTCTTTTAAAAGGAGTTAAGTTCTTCCTCCTAAAGGAGATCAGTCCTAGATGTTCATTGGAAGGACTGATGCTGAAATTGAAACTCCAATACTTTGGCCACCTCATGCGAAGAGTTGACTCATTGGAAAAGACCCTGATGCTAGGAGGGCTTGGGGGCAGGAGGAGAAGGGGACGACAGAGGATGAGATGGCTGGATGGCATTACCAACTCGATGGACGTGAGTCTGAGTGAACTCCGGGAGTTGGTGATGGACAGGGAGGCCTGGCTTGCTGTGATTCACGGGGTCGCGAACAGTCGGACACGACTGAGTGACTGAACTGAACTGAACTGAAGTTCTTCTTCTGCTCCCGCAAGTTGGCAGCGCCACTTCCCATTGTCCCTATTGTCATCGCTCAGTGGTGTCTGACTCTTTGCAACCCCACGGACTGCAGCACGCCAGGTTTCCCAGTCCTTCACTGTCTCCCGCAATTTCTCAAACTCATGCCCATTGTCCCTAGTGGGGCCGGTTTACACTTGTTCCCTGTGACTGACGCAGCGCGCCCCTTGCCAAAGCCTATAGAGCAGTGGGAACTCTGGGTAATCCAGAGTGTCTGGACCATAGGCTTGGGGCAGAACGTCCGGCATCATACAGGTGGCGGTCATTGTCTGTTGCTGGGTCTGTACACTCCATCACAGCTTCAAGAATGTGGTGTCTGGCCCCAGGAAGGCTCGAACACAAATGTCACCCCCACCCGAACTTCACAGCGATATGTCTGAAGGTCAACGATGGTGAATAACAAATGTGCTTGGATCCTGTACTTCTCCTCTTCCCCTTAGGGATCCCACTCAGTGCACACCTGGGATGGCAGTCATCGTGTTGAGCGACCCTCTTCATGTAATTCAGGGCTCTCCATGTCCTCACCCTACCTTACCCCCATCTGTGTCCTAAGAATGCTATGCTAAGTCACTTCAGTCGTGTCCAACTCTGTGTGACCCCATAGACATCAGCCCACCAGGCTTCCCCGTCCCTGGGATTCTCCAGGCAAGAACACTGGAGTGGGTTGCCATTTCCTTCTCCAATGCATGAAAGTGAAAAGGGAAAGTGAAGTCACTCAGTCATGTCCGACTCTTAGCGATCCCATGGACTGCAGTCTACCACGCTCCTCCGTCCGTGGGATTTTTCCAGGCAAGAGTACTGGAGTGGGGTGCCATTGCCTTCTCCAAGAATAAGAAGCGCCTAATCAGGTCACTTCTTTCTGGCCACAAAGACGTTCTTGATCATCATATTAGAGTCTGCACTGGGAAAAGGCTTTACAAGTCTAGCAAATGTAAGGAAGCTTTTACAGGAAGTGCTCAGGTGTTCAGCTCTAGGCAGTACACACTGGGAAAGACCTTATTTGTAGGATAGTGAATAGGGTAAATCTGTTAGCCAAACTCCCACCTCAGTGACCACTTGGGAGTTCACACTGGAGAACTCTGTGTGGAATGTGGCAAAACCATTATGTAAATACAAAACTAAGATAGAGCTTGAAAATCAGTAGATACTCATAAAACATTTAATTTTTTTATTAAACGTTTACTTCTTTATGAACATGACCCCAGATTCCTATCCATTTTAAGTTTTTACTGTTTAAAGGCTACTTTAAAGGTCTTAAAACTGTACTTCAAAGTATTAATGTTTTAAAGAATGAAAAAATAATCAAATTTCTAAGACAAAATCCTGAGTGGCAAAAATTTCCACATAGCCACTGCTCAGATAACTGTTTATTCTCGTCCTGTTCAGTTTTCTTTGAGATCTTAACTTTTGTTTTTTAATCCTCTGCAGATATGTTGCCAGAGCTATCCAGCCACTATTTTTGAAAAAACCTACATTAACAGCTTTCAGTGACTTGCATTTCACAACGTTTTCTGGAATCATCTCCAGTCCCCACGCAGATGCAATCTTTGCAGTAACAGTAGGAATGATAATTGTTTTGACCCAAGGACGAAAGAGCAGATAAAACCAAGGAGGGTCTTGGAATGCAGGAATGGAAAAATCAGACCCTATCGTCCTTCCCTTCCCCATGTTGTAATTGTTAACGGAACAGTATAACCTGTCTCCCCTCCTATCCCATAAAGAGAAGGTATTTGCCCTACTCTTCCCCCACATATACACGCCTCACCCAATCAGCAAATGACCTGCAAGACCCCTATCCCACTCCTTGTACCCTGGACATAAAAGTGGACTAAGAACCCCTGTTCAACGTCAGTTTTCCCTTGAGCTGGCCCGCTGTTGTAACAGTCTCACATTCTAATAAACTTTATTTCCCGCTCATTCTGTCTCCTGTTTGGAAATTCTTTTCCAACCTGCACCCAGACCATGACAGTAACCACTTCTCATCAAAGAGATCAGATTCTGATGACCCCAATTTTTTTTTTTTTTTTTGGTTGTTCTTTCCACACTTTTATTTATTTAAGTTTGAATAGATTTAAATCCTTGAGGTGTATAGTATCACACGGATTCTATGTCCACTGGTGTTAGCAAGAAGGTTGCTTAGAAATTTGGAACAAATCATACCACTGTCTCTGTGAACACGATATTTTCCCCCAAATTACTCTGGTTTTGTTCTGTTTCCATCAGGTGTTGCGTTGTTGTTCTTTGCTCTGTACACAGGAGCACATCTTTTGCCTAGATATTTAGAATTCATTTCAAGCACACATTTTTAAGAAGAGCTGTGTGCTCCCTCTGGTTCCGGAGACTGGGCTTATTTATATTCAGCAATAACGACCTTGGATCACAGCCTTCCAGATATATGTGTCCTTTCAGAAGTCTTCTTCCCAGCAGGACTCCACAGTTTCAAGACTGTTTAAAGAGAAAGGCTGATGTCCCAAACCTTTATCTCAGGGTTCCGGAATCTTCTCTGCACTTATGGCCCTCACCTTGAGAGTTTACCAGGAGGTCCTGGTAAGCTGCGGTCCTAGCTCAGGCATAGAGCGGGAGAACTACATTACCCAGAGCATTCTGCCCCGATGGCCTTCGGCGTTAAGCCAATCAGAACTCAGGAGAAGTGCACGTCCTATGTGAGCATCGCGTTGGGGCGGGACTTCCGGCACTTTCCAGGTGGCGGTCGTTTTGTAGGCTCTTGGGTGCTATCGCCCAGTCTCAGGTTCCGGAGCGGCGAGTGCAGATCGAGACAGTCCGAGGGCAGACTCTTGCCACCGGAGGCCCAGGAGAAGAACCGCTCTCCCCTCGTCCCCCCGCCTCTCCTGCCTCTCCTGGCCCCGCTCCGCCCACAGAGTCCGATGGCGGCGGCGGCGCTGAGAGGCCCGCCTCAGGTAAACGCTGGTACTCAGGGCCAGCACCGCCCTCATCCCACCAGACACTAAAGTCCCGAGTGTTCACGTGCCGGCAGCTCAGGCGCCGGGAGCCAGAACGGTGAGGTGGCTGTGGGTGGGATCTTGTGACTGACTGATGGCTCCTGGGAGAGGGTGACAGGTGGAGGGACCCCACCTGTTAGTGGGAAGTTTGGAGTTAAAATACTTTGATTTCTGAAAGCAGAGAAGTCCCTGCATGCCAGGCCCGGAGCTTAGGGATCCTCTGTCTGCCCACCTGCCTGTTGCTGTGGGTGGACAAAGTGATCAAAGGGACCATGAGAAGATGTGCACATCAGAGCCACCAGGCCTGGTATCTCCTCTGAGATGGGGAAACAGGGAGGTGGGTGAGCAGGGTTTGATTGGTGGGTGGATGAACTTGGGGTCCCGTGAAAGAAGCTGATCATGGAACGAATTGTCCCCATCATGGCAGGCCTGTGTGACCTTTGAAGATGTGGCCATTTACTTCTCCCAGGATGAGTGGAGGCTCCTTAATGAGACACAGAGGTTCCTGTATTGTGATGTGATGCTGGAGAACTTTGCACTTACAACGTCCCTGGGTAAGGCCTTCATGTTCCTCCCAGTGTCCTCAACTGACCTCTGTCTTCTTCCATCTTTCCCTCTCTCCAGGAGACAGCTCTGTCCATCCCACAGCTGGACCATGGTCTCTGCTACCTTCCCCCCTTCCTGGCGTATGTGCTATGGGTGCCAGTGCTGAGCTGTGTGCTATGCTCCTGAAGCAGCCCCAACATCTGCTACCCCGAAGCATGCAGGGAAGTGTCTGGGAGTCAGTCTGGCAGTCAGCCTAATAGAGCTCGCATTTCCTGCCTTCTCTTTGGCTGGATGACTATCCATATCTATGATACCCTGTGACCCAGATTCTTCTCTTTTCCTTTTTTTTTTTTTAAATTAATATATAACTGACATAGGGTATATTAGTTTCAGGTATATGACATAAAGATTTGATGTTTGTATATACTGCAGAATGCTCTCAACAGCAAGTCTAGTTAACATCCATCACCATACAGATTTGCATTTTTTTTCCCCCCTTATGATGAGAACTTTTAATTTTAAGACTTCCTTGTGACTGTCTATATCAGGAATTCTAGACCTTGTCATGGTCCCTATCTATATGGAGGTTTTTCTTGAAAGACCGTGTTTTGAGATTTTGTTGTAATATTCTTTCCTCTCCTGTGGTCTCTTGTTTCTTGAGTTGCTCTGGACCAGTGCTGACATTTCGTCTTTCCTTAAGGACATGTTTCATTCAGGTCTCATGTAGTTACAGAAATAGGGGATGTTGGGGGAGCCCTGATTGCTTTACAGTATGAACAGGGCAAGATGATCTCAAAGAAGGCCTGGCCCTAGTGAGTGTCAAAGGAGGTGAGGGCATGAAAATGAGATTGTGTTTAAATCATTCTAGGAACCTACTGTGTGTCCACCAGTTTTGTTGCTAGTGACACTGGACACAGATCATCTCAACACTTTCTCTGCATACTTGACACTTTCCTGATTTGTCATTGCAGTTTCTGACTGTCCCTGCCTTTCTGATCTTCATGCATCACTTTTGTCTCCACTGCACCCTCTGTAGTTCTCCCACAGTGACTTACACTTAATAGACATATTTCAGAGATATTGTGGATTCATTTCCAGATCACTGCAATAAAGTGAATCACACATTATTTTTTGTTTCCCAGTGCATACAGAAGTTATACCATCCTTTAGTATATTGTGTGCAATAAAATTATGTCTAAAAAACAATATACCTACCTTAATTAAAAAGTACTTTTTTGCCAAAAAATCCTAACCATTGTTTGAGCCTTCAGTGACTCATAGTTGTCACATCAAAGATCATTGATTCACAGAGCACCATCAGATCAGATCAGATCAGTCGCTCAGTTGTGTCCGACTCTTTGCGACCCCATGAAATGCACCACGCCAGGCCTCCCTGTCCATCACCAACTCCCGGAGGTCACTCAGACTCACATCCATCGAGTCAGTGATGCCATCCAGCCATCTCATCCTCTGTCGTCCCCTTCTCCTCCTGCCCCCAATCCCTCCCAGCATCAGAGTCTTCTCCAATGAGTCAACTCTTCGCATGAGGTGGCCAAAATACGGGAGTTTCAGCTTTAGCATCATTCCTTCCAAAGAAATTCCAGGGGTGATCTCCTACACAATGGACTGGTTGGATCTCCTTGCAGTCCAAGGGACTCTCAAGAGTCTTCTCCAACACCACAGTTCAAAAGCATCAATTCTTCGGTGCTCAGCCTTCTTCACAGTCCAGCTCTCACATCCATACATGACCACAGGAAAGACCATAGCCTTGACTAGGCAAACCTTTGTTGACAAAGTAATGCCTCTGCTTTTGAATATGCTATCTAGGTTGGTCATAACTTTCCTTCCAAGGAGTAAGCGTCTTTTAATTTCATGGCTGCAGTCACCATCTGCAGTGATTTTGGAGCCCAGAAAAATAAAGTATGACACTGTTTCTCCATCAATTTCCCATGTAGTGATGGGACCAGATGCCATGATCTTTGTTTTCTGAATGTTGAGCTTTAAGCCAACCTTTTCACTCTCCACTTTCACTTTCATCAAGAGGCTTTTTAGCCCCTCTTCACTTTCTGCCATAAGGGTGGTGTCATCTGCATATCTGAGGTTATTGATATTTCTCCCAGCAATCTTGATTCCAACTTGTGTTTCTTCCAGTCCAGCATTTCTCATGATGTACTCTGCATATAAGTTAAATAAACAGGGTGACAATATACAGCCTTGACGTACTCCTTTTCCTATTTGGAACCAGTCTGTTGTTCCATGACCAGTTCTAACTGTTGCTTCCTGACCTGCATACAGATTTCTCAAGAGGCAGATCAGGTGGGCTGGTATTCCCATCTCTTTCAGAATTGTTCACAGTTTATTGTGATCTACACAGTCAAAGGCTTTGGCATAGTCAATAAAGCAGAAATAGATGTTTTTCTGGAACTCTCTTGCTTTTTCCATGATCCAGCGGATGTTGGCAATTTGATCTCTGGTTCCTCTGCCTTTTCTAAAACCAGCTTGAACATCAGGAAGTTCACGGTTCACATATTGCTAAAGCCTGGCTTGGAGAATTTTGAGCATTACTTTACTAGCGTGTGAGATGAGTGCAATTGTGCGGTAGTTTGAGCATTCTTTGGCATTGCCTTTCTTTGGGATTGGGATCAAAACTGACCTTTTCCAATCTTGTGGCCACTGCTGAGTTTTCCAGATTTGCTGGCATATTGAGTGCAGCACTTTCACAGCATCATCTTTCAGGATTTGGAATAGCTCCACTGGAATTCCATCACCTGCACTAGCTTTGTTCGTAGTGATGCTTTCTAAGGCCCTCTTGACTTCACATTCCAGGATGTCTGGCTCTAGGTCAGTGATCACATCATCATGATTATCTGGGTCGTGAAGCTCTTTTTTGTACAGTTCTTCTGTGTATTCTTGCCACCTCTTCTTAATATCTTCTGCTTCTGTTAGGTCCATACCATTTCTGTCCTTTATCGAGCCCATCTTTGCATGAAATGTTCCTTTGGTATCTCTGATTTTCTTGAAGAGATCCCTAGTCTTTCCCATTCTGTTGTTTTCCTCTATTTCTTTGCATTGATCGCTGAAGAAGGCTTTCTTATCTCTTCTTGCTACTCTTTGGAACTCTGCATTCAGATGTTTATATCTTTCTTTTTCTCCTTTGCTTTTCGCTTCTCTTCTTTTCACAGCTATTTGTAAGGCCTCCTCAGACAGCCATTTTGCTTTTTTGCATTTCTTTTCCATGGGGATGGTCTTGATCCCTGTCTCCTGTACAGTGTCACGAACCTCATTCCATAGTTCATCAGACACTCTATCTAGCACCATAACAACTATAATAATATTGAAATAGTTTGAAAGATTGTGAGAATTACCAGAATGTCACACAGAGACACGAAGTGAGCAAATGCTATAAGCAAATTGGCACCCATAGACGTGCTGAACTTAGCATTGCTACAGATCTCCAATTGGTAAAAAATGTATCTACAAAGGGCAATAGAGCAAAGTGCGGTGATAATGAGGTATGTCTGTAAAATGAGGTGTGTGCATATTCTTAAATAGTCCTTGAACCCAGTCGCTCAGTTCCAGTTGTATTTTCATTGGCCTGGACACCGCCATCCTTCTTCGTAGAATGGACATGTTCTCAGCTGACAAGATCTTGCTGAAGGTGTTGGCAGAGGAGTGAGTCATTGATCCTGCCTCTCCTCCTCATGTGGCATTCATATTTATGTCCTTTGTTCTGGAAAGTCTCCCTTCTGTGATCCTTAGAGGCATGTCACTGCAGAGCAGCCCTCCCTTCAAATCAGTACCTCATCCTGAAAACATTTACATGGCTTCATTCTCTGGCTTGAATGTATGTGTGTGACATGCGTTTTTGTGGGACTCCCATTTCCCACTGAAGCTCACATGCACATTATTAGTGTTATTCTGCTTTTAGGTTGTTGGTGTGAAATGGAGGAGGATGAGGTGATACCTTCTGAGCAGAGCCTTTCTGTAGGAGAGTCACAGGTCAGGACTTCTCAGTCAGGTCCATCCACCCAGAAGATTCATCTCTGTGAGACATGTATCCCAGTCTTGAAAGATATTTTACAGCTGACTGAGTTTCAAACAGCATATCCTGGGAAGACACCATACTTTGGTGGGTGGTCCAGAGGCTTCTGGTTGAACTCAAACCTTCACCAGTACCAAGAGCATGGCAGTGGAGAGAAAGTCTTTAAAATGGACATGAATAGGGCCTTGATTGTGACGAGATGCATATTCTATGTGTCAGGGAAGCCCGTCCCTAGTGAGGAGAGTGGAAAGGACTTCCTAGCTACCTTGGGCCTTCCTCAGCACCAGGCCACTCTCAATGGTGAGAAGCCACCCAGCAGCATTGAGTGTGAGGAGGCCTTGAACAATGGAGAAAGTCATCTGAAGTGGATTGAATACAAGAAAGTTTTTGGCAACACTCATATACTTCACCACCAGAGAGTTTGCACTGGAGAGGGTCTTGATGAGTGTGACAAATGCGGATACAGATTTGTTCGGCACCAGCAAATTCACATTGGAGAGAGGCCTAATGAGTGTAGTGAATGTGGAAAATTCTTTAGCCGTAAAACCCACCTCATTTGACACTGGAGAGTTCACACTGGAGCAAAGCCATATGAGTGCAGTGACTGTGGGAGCTCATTTGGCCAGAAACCTGATCTCATTGAACACCAAAGAGTTCATACTGGAGAAAGGCCTTATGAGTGCCGTGACTGTGGGAGTATCCAGAAATCCATCCTCATTAAACACCAGAGAGTTCACACTAGTGAAAGGCCTTATAAATGCAGTGAATGTGGGAAGATGTTTAACCAAAGTTCTGGCCTCCTTTGACACAAAAGAGCTCACACTGGAGCAAAGCCTTATGAGTGTGGTGAATGTGGGAAATCATTTATCTGTAAAACCCATCTCATTCGACACTGGAGAGTTCACACTGGTTAGACCTTATGAATGACTTGAATGTGGAAAACCTTTTAGTGGGAAATCTCTCCTTGTTCAACACCAAAGAGTTCATACTGGAGAAAAGCCTTATGAGTGCAGTGGATGTGGGAAATTCTTTAGTCAGAAATCTGTCCTCATTCAACACCAAAGGGTTCACACTGGAGAAAAGCCTTATGAATACAGTGAATGTGGAAAATCCTTTAGCCAGAAAACCCATCTCATTTGACACCAAACAGTGCACACTGGAGCAAGGCCTTATAAGTGCAGTGAATGTAGGAAATCTTTTACTCAGCACTCTAGTCTCCTTCGACACAGGAGAGCTCATGTGCAGTGAATGTAGGAAATCGTTTAGCTGCAAATCTAATGTCAGTCAACACCAAAGAATTCACACTGGGAAAAGGCCTTGTATACACATTGAACGTATGCTTTTTCCTTCCTTAGTATAGATGTGGTGGAGGTAAAGTGTCTGTGAGGAACCATCCACCTAAGTTAAATCTCATATTGGGATGTCCGCAGACTGGAGATTGATTCACTGTAAGATTCACAGTTGTGTGGGAAGCACGTGTAACCTGCCAGGTTCACTGCCAGTTTCTTTGCCAGAAACCATCTCACCTCTAGCATCTGTCATGTCCTGATGGTTGGCATCAGTCACCACCCTGGTGTGTTCAGAGCAACTGGCCTCTGTACTCTCCCATGTGTTGGAGGAAATTATGACTATCATCAGCCCTTAAGGAGTCTTTCATTCCCTTTTTTCTGACAAGTTAGGGCCTGCACCTGACCGTGTGTTGGCTCAACGGCTGCTATCTGAGTCCTTGCAGAGAACTAGCTTTTATAGGGACACAGTTGGTCTCAGGTAGTGCTTGGGATGGAGTTTTCCGGCTTTCAAGTCGCTGAACCAGAAATTGCCTATTGCATGTTACTCTGATCTGTATAATAATAAAGGCCTTATTGTTTAAGCACCTTAGTCTTGGAAATGCTCTTCACTGTGTGGAATAGTTTGAAAGCACAATAGGACTGTCAACCTGAGGGATAAATTACTTTTGTAGTGGAGATCCAAACTTCAGGTGCCTGACATGGCCCAATATGGCACTCTTGTTTTGCAGTAGTTTGCATTGCTGCCAAGGCCTCCTAGGAAAGACTACTTTGTATTATAATTTTCTGCCTGGATGCCAGAGGTCTGTGGATTCTATTACTGGAGACAACATGAATTTGTTTTTCCTTACTTAAAGGGGAAATGCACAATGTCGAGCTCTGCTGAGGGGAATCTTAACCCCAGTTCTCCTACAAAGGAGCCATGTACCCTGATACCAAGATTCTGTAGGCTAGTGTCCATGGTTGTAAGACTGCAAGGGCAGGGGAGACCACAGTTGGTATGGAAACATTGGTTACTAGAGACGGGAGGAGACTGCAGCAAGCTGTGTGGAAGAAGGTACCTCTTCTAAAGATACAGCCACAAATGTTCTACTGAGTGACTGCAGGATGAGTATATCCAGAAATCTCAGGACCTCCAGGTATGTTTATGTTGTGAAGTCATTGGCAGACAAAATAAGGGGTTGGGGGGTATTCTTCTAGGCTTTCTGAGCTGTTCACCTCAAGGCCATTGCTATACAGGCAACAGAAGCAGTGTGGAGAGATACTGTGTCCAGACATGTGGTTTTGTGATCTAGTCAGCAGTCCTCTTGACTCAGTGGGAGATGGCCTTCATTGTTTGCCAATATTTCCTGCCACTGAGAAGAGATGGCACCTCAAGTCTTGAGAATCGAGATAGTGGAGTCATTTTTTGAAGAATCGGGCATTTAGATTTATTTGGATTTTTATTATGGAATCAGTTTTTAAACCTCTGTGAAGGTATGGAATAACTTGTACATATTCAGAGTGTACAGTTTGAGAAGTTTTTACCTGTATGCACTTGTGAAACAATTATTATGATAATGAGTATAACCTGTCACCTGCATATTTTCCTCATGCTGTTTTATAGTCTCCTGACTCGCCCTGGCTGTACAAACAACAATTTATGTACATTCCTTTACAATAGATTGTATTTTTAGAATTTTATGATTGATCATGAAATGTTTACATCTTTTTCTGATTTCATTGATCCTATATAGTTACTTTGTGATTCATTAATCATTCATTAAATGTTTATTTAATGACTTAATTGTTCATTAAATGTAAATTAATTGTTCATTAATTCATTAAATGTTCCTTATAGGAACATTCTTATTTTTCAGTACTTTTCTCTTCCATGTATAATTGACTGTTCATTCATCTATTTTATTGATATTTGAGTTATTTCTAGTGTTTTCTTGTTGTACAGTCACTCAGTCATGTCCAAATCTTTGCGACTCCATGAACTGCAATGCCAGGCTTCCCTGCCCTTCACCATCTCCTGGAGCTTTCTCAAACTTAGGTCCACTGAGTCAGTGATGGCATCCAACCATCTCATCCTCTGTTGTCCCCTTCTCCTGCCTTCTATCTTTCCCAGCATCAGGGTCTTTTCCAATGAGTAGGCTTTTCACATCAGGTGGCCAAAATATTGGCGCTTCAGCAACAATCTTTGCAATGAATAGTCAGGGTTGATTTCGTTTAGGATTGACTGCTTTGATTTTGCAGTCCAAGGGACTCTCAAGAGACTTCTCCAACACCACAGTTCAAAAGCATCCATTCTTCACCTCTCAGCCTTCTTTGTGATCCAACTCACATCCATACCTGACTATTGGAAAAACCATAGCTTTGACTATATGGACCTTTGTTGGCAAAATAATGTCTCTGCTTTTTAATATGCTGTCTCGGTTTGTCATAGCTTTTCTTCCAGGGAGCAAGGGTCTTCCAGGGAGCAATTTTATGGCTGCAGTCCCTGCCCGCAGTGATTTTGGAGCCCAAGAAAGTAAAGTCTTTCACTGTTTCCATTGTTTCCCCATCTGTTTGCCATGAAGTAATGGGACTGGATACCATGAACTTAGTTTTTTGAATGTTGAGTTTTAAGCCAGCTTTTTCACTCTCCACTTTCATCAAGAGGCTCTTCAGTTCCTCTTTAGTCCAAGGCGCCTGTTCATGTGCCCACAGCCCAAGAAGTGGGGTCCAGGATGTGAGGTGGTTGTGTGTGGACTAATGGACTGTGAGGCATGGGACAGACTGATGGGCTATGTCTGACGGACTGTGATGCCTAGTGGGAAAGGGACCCACAGGTGCAGAGAATCACTGTTGGACGGTGGCAGGAGAATTCGAAAAAACTGGGATCTGTCTTGTATCTGCCTAGAGCAGAGAGTGTGAGGTGGAGTCTCGCCTAGACTGTCAAGCTGAGAGTTTTATGGGCTCAGACAGTAAAGAATCCTCCTGCAATGTGGGAGACCTGGGTTCAATCCCTGGGTGGGAAAGATTCATCAGATAAGGGAATGGCAACCCACTCTAGTATTCTTGCCTGGAGAATTCCATGGATGGGGGAGCCTGGCAGGCTACAGTCTGTGGGGTCACAAAGAGTTGTATAGGACTGAGCGGTTAACAATTTCACTTTCACTTCTGAGAACCCATTGAGCCATGGAGAGTTGTGAAGAGAAGAAAGACACAGTCTGATTTAGGATTTTGAAAGTTTTCCAAGAGCTACTCAGAGAACAGACTGAAATGGGAGTGATGTGGGCAGTGAGGTGCAGGGAGGGTGAGTCCTTATCCAGCATAGCTGCAAAGAGGCAGCTCTGCTGACTGAAGCACAGAGTTTAGTCTTTTAACCTGAGGTTATCTGGCCTCCAGGTTTGGTGAGAGGTATAGGGGAGGTTTGAACCCCTTGGAATGCACCTCTATGGCTTGCTTCTACTCACAGATCCCCATGGCTGAAGAATCATTTAATGGAACCTACACAGAGAACTGGAGGGTATCCCAGGCCCTCACTGGTTTGGATCTCATTCATAGAACCTGCCAGGGAGGAAGCTACTGCAGAAGTCCTGATGCATGGTCATGGACCAGAGTAGTGGCTGTGGAGGTGGAATAAGTGGTTGGTTTCTGGATTCATTATTTGAGATAGGCTGCCCAGATTTTCTGATTTTGAGGGTGAGAGAGAGAAAGCTAAGAGTCAGGGTTGATGGTAAAGCTTTGGTCTTGCGACTGAAAGCCTGGAAGCTTCACTAACTTTGAGATGAGATATTTGGTAGTAAGAGTGATTTTCCATGGAGATATCAGGAGTTTTTGTTTTTGGCTGGGTTTCCATTCTGAGATTTTTTTTTTTTTTTTTTCAGAGAACAAATGAGTGGTGGAATCAGGTAGGCAGCTGGACAGAGAAGTCTGGGAATCGGGTGCAGTTCAGCATGTGTGTGTGAACTCAGTTGCTTCTGACTCTTTGCAACCCCATGAACTGTAGCCCTCCAGGCTCCTCTGTCCATGGAATTTTCCAGGCAGGTGTACTGGGGCAGTTGCTATTTTCTACTCCAGGGTCTCTTCAACGAAGGATTGAACCTGTGTCTCATGCTTGGCAGGTGGATTCTTTACCACTGAACCACCGGGTAAGCCTGGTAGAGAGTTCAGTTCAGTTCAGTCACTCAGTCGTGTCCGACACTTTGAGACCCCATGAACTGCAGCACACCAGGCCTCCCTGTCCATCACCAACTCCCAGAGTTCACTCAAACTCACGTCCATCGACTTGGTGATGCCATCCAGCCATCTCATCCTCTGTTGTCCCCTTTTCCTCCTGCCCCCAATCCCTCCCAGCATCAGAGTCTTCTCCAATGAGTCAACTCTTCGCATAAGGTGGCCAAAGTACTGGAGTTTCAGCTTTAGCATCATTCCTTCCAAAGAAATCCCAGGGCTGATCTCCTTCAGAATGGACTGGTTGGATCTCCTTGCAGTCCAAGGGACTCTCAAGAGTCTTCTTCAACACCACAGTTCAAAGGCATCAATTCTTCGGTGCTCAGCCTTCTTCACAGTCCAACTCTCACATCCATACATGACCACTGGAAAAACCATAGCCTTGACTAGACGGACATTTATTGGCAAAGTAATGTCTCTGCTTTTGAATATGCTATCTAGGTTGGTCATAACTTTCCTTCCAAGGAGTAAGCGTCTTTTAATTTCATGGCTGCAGTCACCATCTGCAGTGATTTTGGAGCCCAGAAAAACAAAGTCTGACACTGTTTCCACATCTATTTCCCATTCCCATGAAGTGATGGGACCAGATGCCATGATCTTCGTTTTCTGAATGTTGAGCTTTAAGCCAACTTTTCACTCTCCACTTTCACTTTCATCAAGAGGCTCTTCAATTCCTCTTCACTTTCTGCCATAAGGGTGGTGTCATCTGCATATCTGAGGTTATTGATATTTCTCCCAGCAATCTTGATTCCAACTCGTTTTTCTTCCAGTCCAGCATTTCTCATGATGTACTCCACATATAAGTTAAATAAACAGGGTGACAATATACAGCCTTGACGTACTCCTTTTCCTCTTTGGAACCAGTCTGTTGTTCCATGTCTAGTTCTAACTGTTGCTTCCTGACCTGCATACAGATTTCTCAAGAGGCAGATCCGGTGGTCTGGTATTCCCATCTCTTGAAGAATTTTCCACAGTTTATTGTGATCCACACAGTCAAAGGCTTTGGCATAGTCAAGAAAGCAGAAATAGATGTTTTTCTGGAACTCTCTTGCTTTTTTGATGATCCAGCGGATGTTAGCAATTTGATCTCTGGTTCCTCTGCCTTTTCTAAAACCAGCTTAAACATATTGAACCAGGTTCAATGTGAACCTTGAACCAGGTTCACATATTGCTGAAGCCTGGCTTGGAGAATTTTGAGCATTACTTTACTAGCGTGTGAGATGAGTGCAATTGTGCGGTAGTTTGAGCATTCTTTGGCATTGTCTTTCTTTGGGATTGGAATGAAAACTGACCTTTTCCAGTCCTGTGGCCACTGCTGAGTTATAGGTATCTAAAATTCACATATGATTCAGTATGACTAATGTTAAAGTGAGAATTAGGGACAGGTAAGAGGTTTTCAAATGGTGTTGGGCTCCATGAGAGGTCATGGGTAGAACTGGATACTGTTTGGTTTTGCCCTATTCTCTGGGGTGAGTTTAGAGAGATGACTGTGGTGTGGGACAAGGAGTTGGCAGTGGCTGCAGGGATGCAGCTGTGGGGTCTGGAGATGTGGGAGAGGTACATGTGGAGGTAGGAAGCATGAATTGATGGCTCTTGGGCCCTAGGATATTTGAGGGTAATGGGTGTTATGAGGCATGATATGGAAGATCCCATGGGAATTGCCTGGCAGGAAGGGATGTTTAGTTGCTCAGTCATGTCTGACTCTTTGCAACCCCTTGGTCTGTAGCCTGCCAGGCTCCTCTGTCCATGGGATTTTCTAGGCAAGAATATTGGAGAGGGCTACCATTTCCCTCTCTAGGCGATGTTCCTGACCCAGGGATCAAACCTGGGTGTCCTGCATTGTAGGGGGATTCTTTGCCGGCTGAGCCACCAGGGAAGCCCTGGCAGGAAGGGCTTGTGTCCTGCAATTCTGTCTCTGAGCATCTCTCTGATGGCATCTCTTTGCCTTCCTGTGTGTAGTTGTTGAGGGCGGGGCACAGTGATGAGTGGAACCATGAGTGGAGGGCAGTACCGGTGGCTTCAGGTTCTGGTATCCCATCTGAAGTGAAGAGCCCAAGAGAAACCTGGGTGTGCGGTAGATGTGTGTTGGATGGATTGTGGATCCTCAGGAGAGAGGACCGGCAGTTTCATCTGTCCCCATCATGACAGGGCAATGTGACTCTGGAGGATGTGGCTGTGTATTTTCCTGGGAGGAATGGAGCCTCCTTAATGAGGCTCAGAGGCGCCAGTACTGTGACATGATGCTGCAGGTCTTTGCACTTATATCCTCACTGGGTAAGGCCTGCACAATCACCCCCTGGGACCTGGGCTAGACTTTGCCTTTCTGCTTTTCTTTGGGGGCTGCTCTGCCCTTCCTGCATTCAAACCATGGGGATTACTTTTTCCCCTTAGTTCCTTGGGTAGATACTATTGTTGCCAGGGCTGAGTTGTTTGCTCTACCCTTTTCTCTCCTTGGAGCATCAATACCTGCTGTCCTGAAGCCTAGTAGGAAGCTGAATGGATCCCATCTTGTTTGTCCTTTCTGTGGTTGGATCACTTTGCAGACCCATGATTGCTTGGTTGGCTCCCTTCCTCTCACAGTTCTTTCATACTTGCCTGTGCTGAGAATTGCCATCACTGAGGTGGGCACTACTTAGAGGCACAATGAGCTATTTTCCTGATACCCTCATCTGAGGTTCTTTTGTAACGTTTAGTTTTCTTTTCTGTGATCGGTCATGTGATAAGTTTCTCTGGGCTGGTACTGGCCATTTACCTGTCTTGCCTTTCCCTCAGGACTTTAGTTTTCTAGGTTCCATGTAGTTGCTCAGCATGGGTTGCAGGGGAGACCTAGATGTCTCACAGAATGGATATCAGTCCTACCATGGCAAGATGGAATACAGAGGCCTGGGCTAGGTGGGGTGAGAACATGACATCAGAGTTCACATCTTACCAGGAACCTGTTTAGTGTTTTGGAGCCATTGCTGGGTACCACACCTCGTTTACATCTTTTCCCTCATTCTTTATACTTGGCCAACTTGTCATTTTAACTCTGACTTTTAGTTCCTGGCTTCACCCAACTTTTCTGCCTCCACCTGTTACCCCTTCCTCTTTACTGCTGGCTTTGTACATAGACAGACATCTATCTTCTCTGAGGATGCTGTGGTGACTGTTACACTATGAGGATCTGTCTGGTGGCAAAGGTGAGATGACTTCTGCTATAAAACCTGGCAGTGACTTAATTATGGCAAGGGTCCTGAGCAGGTAAAATATAAAACACAGCTCCTGAAGATTCCTCACATACCTGGAACCCATGACAAATGTATCCTCATAGAGGCTCTCTACTGCTATCACACTGAGCAGAGAGCACATTCCTTGAAGGTCAAAGGCCATTACCTCATGTAGATTTTGTCATACAGAAACCTTTTTTTCCCCACATAAGCAGAATTCCCAAAACTTAAGGTCTGAATTGAGATTTTGGTGTTCAGTCAGAGCAGATTGTTAACTGAAGGCTTTCTCATGTTGGCTCTACTCTTGAGGCCTTCATCTAATGTGAAGTTTATGGTGATGAATGAGGTTGTAGTTTTGGCTAAATGATTTTCCACATTCAACTGCATTGGTAAGGTTTTGCTATAGTGTGAATTCTCCGATGTAGAGTGAATCTAAATCTTTTTCTAAAGGATTTCCCACATTCCATGCACTTATAAGGCCTTGCTCCTGTGGGAACTCTTCAGTCTTGAATGAGGCTGGAGCTTTGGTTAAAAGATTTCTCACATTCGGAGAAGTGGAAAAAAGTCACATAATTTTTTGGTCTCCCAGCTAAAATAAAAGTTATGTTTATACTGTAGCCTATTGTGTGCAATAGCACTATATTAATTATTTTTTAAAGGACTGCTTTATTTAAAGTATTGGGGTACTTTTTATTTAAAAGATACTTTGTTTTTTTAAAAAAAATGCTAACCATCATCTGAGCCTTCAGTGATAAGTCTCTCTTATCCCTAACACAGCTGAAACTCACAAAAACCACTTAAGGCTTCCATCTGTAAGTGTTTTTGAAAAAAGGAAATATGAGTGGAGTGTGACTGGACTCAGAGTGACATTTGGCTGGATCATGGCAAAAGCAAGAGAGTTCCAGAAAAACATCTATTTCTGCTTTATTGACTATACCAAAGCCTTTGACTGTGTGGGTCACAATAAACTGTGGAAAATTCTGAAAGAAATGGGAATACCAGACCATCTGATCTGCCTCTTGAGAAGCCTGTATGCAGGTCAGGAAGCAACAGTTAGAACTGGACATGGAACAACAGACAGTTCCAAATAGGAATAGGAGTACGTCAAGGCTGTATATTGTCACCCGGCTTACTTAACTTATACACAGAGTACATCGTGAGAAACGCTGGGCTGGAAGAAGTACATCTAGAATCAAGATTGCTGGGAGAAATATCAATAACCTCACTTATGCAGATGACACCACCCTTATGGCAGAAAGTGAAGAGGAACTAAAAAGCCTCTTGATGAAAGTGAAAGTGGAGAGTGAAAAGGTTGGCTTAAAGCTCAACATTCAGAAAATGAAGATCATGGCATCTGGTCCCATCACTTCATGGGAAATAGATGGGGAAACAATGGAAAGAGTGCCAGACTTTATTTTGGGGGGCTCCAAAATCACTGCAGATGATGATTGCAGCCATGAAATTAAAAGACACTTACTCCTTGGAAGGAAAGTTATGACCAACCTAGATAGCATATTCAAAAGCAGAGACATTACTTTGCCAACAAAGGTCCATCTAGTCAAGGCTATGGTTTTTCCAGTGGTCATGTATGGATGTGAGAGTTGGACTGTGAAGAAAGCTGAGCACCGAAGAATTGATGCTTTTGAACTGTGGCGTTGGAGAAGACTCTTGAGAGTCCCTTGGACTGCAAGGAGATCCAACCTGTCCATTCTGAAGGAGATCAGCCCTGGGATTTCTTTGGAAGGAATGATGCTAAAACTGAAACTCCAATACTTTGGCCACCTCATGCGATGAGTTGACTCACTTGAAAAGACCCTGATGCTGGGAGGGATTGGGGGCAGGAGGAACAGGGGAAGACAGAGGATGAGATGGTTGGATGGCATCACCGACTTGATGGACATGAGTTTCAGTGAGCTCAGGGAGTTGGTGGTGGTAGACAGGGAGGCCTGGCCTACTGCAATTCATGTGGTCACAAAGAGTCGGACATGACTGAGCGACTGAACTGAAGTGAACTTAGAGCTTTGGGGAATATCTGAGAGGACATTTCTAAACGTTTCTTCCATCCCTACAGATGGTAGGTATCCCTATGTGGTAGCTGTGTGCAGGCTTTTAAAGAGTGAAGCCCCTCCCCATCCTCGGAGCCCCAACGCCGCAGGGCGTCTGCCAATTGCTGCAACGGTTGGCTCAGCGGAAACTACATTAACCAGATGCCTCTGCGCCACAGAGCGGCACTGCTAAACGGTGTTTCTGTATGTGCGAGGTCGTCTGGGAGGGACTTCCGGCATCTTTCTCGCGGCGGACATCTTATCGGTCCGAGGTCGACCTGAGTAGAACCTCGGGATCTGTTGTCCTGTTCAGAGGTGACAGAAAGCGAGAAGGCGCGGGAGGAAACCCTATTCTCGCTACAAAGAGGCTCGGCGGTGGCAACTCTCGCGAGGCTTCCGCCACCGCCAATCGACAGCGGTGCGCGGTTCCGACGTGAGATCCCTCCGGACTCTGTGGTCCCGACTGATGGCGACGGCTGCAGTGGACCCGTGTAGGTGGGTGCTGCGTTCCCCGGATCTTGGCGCGTCGCGACCCTCACCTCAGAATCGTGGGACCCTGAATGAGTGGTGTTTATCGAGGTCTTTGTGATCTAGGGTCTGGGGCGTTTGTGGATGGAGCCACCATTTCTGATGGCTTTTGTGTTGGGGCGTGGAAGAGTGTTACCCGCCCAGGGACTAGCAGGAGCAAAGGCTTGGGACTGCGACTGAGCCGGGAGCTTTTGGGAAACGTGGGTGTTCACATCCTCGGGGAGCAGAGGGGGTTGAGTAGTAGTCTTTCCTGGAATGGCAGGGTGAGGCGAGTACAAGTACAACGTCCTCAGCCATGCAGGGATATGATCTGATCAGAAGTTTTTAAAAGCATGCCAAAGCTTAGGGGAAGACAAACTAGGGTGGGATGGAGGTGATGAGGGTGGAGGCAGGCACACCGGTAAGGAGACTATAAACTCCAGGAATGTTGTGGAGGCTGTTGCGGAACAGTGGCAGGAAGGGTTGGGAGTGGATAAGTCATTAAATTCTGGAGAGATTTTAAAGATAGAACTAAGATTTTTCTGCTGCATCAAATATGACTAAGTGAAAAAAGTGTGAAGGACTACCGAAGTTTTGTTTTGCTTTTCTCGTCCTGAACATCTGAAAGAATCAAAGTGGGTAGATTGGATCAGGGAGTACCTTTCGTGGGGGGAGATCAAAACATGGCAGGGACATGGACGTGATAAATCCATAGTGTCTCACAGTGGAGGCGTCACAGGGGCATCTGGTTATGCTGGTCCAAAGTTATGCAGAGCAAGCTAGGCTGGAGACCTCTGAGGAATGAGGCCTCAGGTCAAAGCCTAGCGATGAGATTTAGGGGGAGAATGTTAAGGATGTTACTTTATGTGGTCCCTGAGGTGAGAGATTAGAGTACAGGGAAGAAGAGGGAGGCATCCCTGAGATTTCCTCCAGAAAGGAGACGTCTTGGACCGGGTTCTGGCTGGTGTAAGCAGAAGGAGAGGGCCATAGGATGTTAAGACCTGACCTGAGTTGGAGACCAAGGTGTGAGGTGCTATAAATTTGCCACCCTGTGGACTCAGCATGCCCCTCCGTGGCACAGAGGAGAAGTCAGCCCGGCTAGTGGATCAGCCTCACCCTATTGCAGGGTACTGGTACATCAGTTCCCCAGCTCCTCAGGTGAGAAGAGGTGAAGAGCCAACAGCATGCTCACCGATATATACCTGACAGATTGGTTTGGTGAGAGGACCTAGTGTATACTTGGCAAGTATACATAAGTAGACAGTTACAAATTAAAGGTTTTAAAAACTCAGAATCTATTACTTCATTTGCACCGAAAATATGCAAAACTGTTAAGCATATGCAGTAGAAGTTAATTCCAAGGTTGATGTCTACTGGCAATCCACTCCAGTACTATTGCCTGGAAAATCCCATGGACAGAGGAGCCTGGTAGGCTACAGTCCATGGGGTCGCAAAGAGTCGGACATGACTGTGCGACTTCACATTCACATTCACGTTCAACACATCTGAGGGAGAAGGCAATGGCACCCCACTCCAGTTCTGTTGCCTGGAAAATCCCATGGACGGAGGAGCCTGGTGGGCTGCAGTCCATGGGGTCGCTAAGAGTCGGACACGACTGAGCGACTTCACTTTCACTTTCCACTTTCATGCATTGGAGAAGGAAATAGCACCCCACTCCAGTGTTCTTGCCTGGAGAATGCTAGGGACGGGGGAACCTGGTAGGCTGCAGTCCATGGGGTCGCACAGAGTCGGACAGGACTGAAGCGACTTAGCAGCAGCAGCAGCAACAACACATCTGATACAAACAGCCCTATTAGGTGGATATCGTCATTATCCCTGCTTTATACATGAGAATACAGAGAGCTTGGGTTATGGTCACATAGCTGGTAGGAGGCAGCACTAAGGTCTGAGTATCTAGACAACCTGAAATCATTCTCACCAAAGGGCAGAGCAGGGATGAGGCAAACAGTTAAGTTTGCGAGACCCCACTGGAGTAACCTAGCATTCCCAGATCCTTCTTCCTACCAGGTTGCTATAGTGACAGAAGTGATTATTATCCCTGCATAAATGAATGTAAAGTGTGCCAGTCCTGTCAGCCTAGCCCACTACTCCATGTTCTTGGTGACCTATATGGCAAATAGTGGGGTATTGGGAATTTTAACCTACCCTTCTGCCTGCCATTGGGTTTGGAGACCCTTGTGTCCCCAAAGGTCTTGTGCTCTGAAAACTGGTCTGGAATTATGTGAAAGGGTTTCCATTTCCAGCAAGCAATGGGGTGAAGTGTGGAACAGTGTCCCAGGCATGGGAACCAGCCTGTGCAGATACATCACTTAAGACTGAACAGGTTGTGTTCAGGGAACTCAAGGTCTCCATTATGTTTGGTGATCAGAAAATGGGACAGGATTCAGCTCTGGACTGGGAACCTTTGGAGCTTGGCTTCTATTTTGAAAGTGGTGGGAGCTATCAAAAGTTTGGAGCAGAGAAGAGAGTGATCCGATTTTGTCCTTAGCAGGATATCTCTGGCTGTACAGTGAAGAAAAGACTATGGGGGTATAGGAAAGGGGACTGTTGATGATGGCTGGGCCAGAGTGGTGACTACAGGAGATGAAAGACAAGTGCTTGGAATCTGGTGGGTTTTGTTTTGTTTTTAAAAGTAGAACCAACCAGATTTTCCGATGTGGAGGGTGTGAGAAAGAAGGGGAAGAATCACAGATGACTCCACAATTTTTTTTTGCCTGAGAAGATGTAAGGGGGGGAAAAAAGCCTCAACTGAATTTGTGAAGTTGCTGGTGAGAATAACTTTCAGAGGTAGTTTCAGGGGTTAGGTTTTGATCATGTTGAATCTGCGATGTTCCAAAAACATCTGAATTGAGGTATCAAGTGGACAGCTGGACCCATGGATATGGAGTTCAGAGGTGGGATTCAAGTTGGAGACATTCACAAGATGACAGCCAGTAACTGACTAGGGTAGAGTCGTGTATCAGGTTTAGAGAGAGAACCTTTATATCATGAGGGTCTGGAAAGGAGGTGGGGACAGTGGAGTGGAAGTAAGAGTTACCTTCAAGGCAAGAAAAGGGAGATTAGTGTCCATGGTGAGTAAGGAAAATAGGATGTGGCAGTTGACGAAGTCTTCTAGGGAGAAAGTGGACATGAGATGAATGCTGGGGTAAAGCAGTAAAGGAGATGAGGCGTAAGTGAGACCAAAGTCAGTGCTTATTCCCCTGTCCCTGTGCTTCTCAGGTTTTTGTGGCCTTTGTGGGCACTGGCAAGTTTCAGTCAAGCTGATTGGTTAGTTCAGGGCTAAATTGGGTCAGCTGACAGAGCCACTGTACTTGGGGTGGAAGGCCAGTAGGTGTGGGCTTTGAATGAGAACTTAGTGTAAGTGTGAACCCTGTGATTGATGAGGGTATAGTATCCCAAACATGCTGTAGCAAGGTGGGAAAGGGCTGGCTTTATCTGATAATCTGCACATGGTTCTGAACTGCTGAAGGTGAATTTAGGAAGGAAGAATTTAAAAGCTGTGGCAGTCGGGGCCAGAGGTGATCCTGGATTCAGTGACCAAGCATTCTCTGGATGCTGTGTGCAGGTTTATGTCTGGGAGGTACTTGTGTTGTAAGCCTTCTTAGGTAACATGGAAGTGTGGTCTAAAGAGTGACATGCCCTTTGAGGTGCAATCTGAAGTCACGGCCTGGGGGCTTTGGTACTGAGGGCTCTAGAAGGAATGCGAAGCTCAGATTTGTGTATGAGGGGCATCATCTCTGGATCCCATGGGAACTAGCTGACAGGAAAGGGTTAGTCCCTTCTTGCCAGGCCCAGACTATACAGTGCCTATCCGCTTACTTGCTCTAGTCTAGACAGAGTGGTTGATGGGAAATGAGAGAGGAGGTGTCAGTCACACGAGGGCCTGCTGTCTTGTTTTGAGTTGGGGAGCCTGGGAGGAAAGTGAATGGCAGATAGGCCAGGAACCCTGGGGAGAGAGGCTGCCCTTTTACTCAGTTGTCCACTTCATGCAGGAACACTTGACCTTTGAGGATCTGTGTATTCTTCCTGGGAGCAATGGGGGCTTCTTGATAAGACTCTGAGACACTCATATCATGGTGCAATGCTTTCTGTGCTTTGCTCTTACGGTTTTCCTGGGTAAGGCCTTGCATCACCCAGTTTTACATGTTCTCCCCTTCCCCTTTTTCCCCTAGAAGTTGTGATTTCCTTCCTGTAACTAGACCAGGGGCACTCCCTCATATAGATCCTCTGGGTGCCAGGGCTCAACTGTGTATACTGCCTTCTCCATTCCTTGTGCTAACCTGCACCCTCTGACACTGAAACTGTGGACTTCTAACCACTTGACCACCAGGGAATTCCCTATTGCTTCCCAGCTTCTGTTGCCCCAAAATTGCTGTGAAGGTTGAGAGTCTTGTGGTCAACCTAGTGGATACTACCCCTCCTGGCCTCTTCCTGGGTGGGTGGCTCTGTTTTCATTTAGGGCACCTCTGTGCTTCCCTGGTGGCTCAGCTAGTGAAGAATCCACCTGCAATATGGGAGTCCTGGGTTCGATCTCTGGGTGGGGAAGATCCCTTGGAGAAGGAAACAGCTATCCATTTCACTACTCCGGCTTGGAGAATTCCATGGATTGTATAGTCCATGGGGTTGCAAAGACTTGGACGCGACTGAGTGACTTTCACGTTCACGTGCTCCAGATTATGTTCACTTCCTTTAATTGTCATTCCTTTGGGCATACCTCTGTCATGAAGTACAGTCACAGTCACTGCTCGTGGGGCCCACTAGGTTGTTGCTTTAAAACATTCATTTTGTAATATTTAGTTTTCTTTTTCTCACCCATGGGTGGACTCCCCTGGCCAGTGCTTTCCTTCTCACTTGCCCTATCTTTCCTCTGTGACTAGTGTGTTCTAGATCCTCTGTAGAACTGAGAGGTTGTGACTCAGCTCTGAGAGGTAATGACTCAAGTCACAACAGAAGGTGCTTGGACAGGTCCTGGTGAGTGGGTGCCTGGAAGGAATGTAACTTCAAGGACGGGTTCAAATAGCACTAGAAACCTATCCTGTGTCCACTACTGTTTGGTGCCCAGGCTACAGGCCATACCTTATTCCTCTTTTCCTCCCCATTCTGGACACTTGTCATTTCTATTCTGATCTGTGGCCCAAGGCTGCCCACCCCACTCACCAGTGTTTTCTACTGCTTCCTCTGTGGTACTTTTCTCTTTTGGGCAGTGTTCATATGTCTTGAGACATAAGCATATCCTTAGAATAGTTTTTGAATACCAATTTCTTATTTTAAGTCAGATTTTTGGGGCCTGGACATATATTTCTGGACAGTGGTCCCCTCTCAGTTATGCCAAGGCCCTTCTGAAAGTCATTTGCTTGTTGTGAGTTGGAGATCTTGACTGCCTCGTCTCCCTGAGCCATACCCCGTCCCTATGTCTTTGCTGTTGTGAAGCCTTCCCTATCCTGTGACCCATAGAGAGTCCATTACTGCACAGCAGCTTTCTTTAACCTGACCCTAAATCTATTGTCCTGGCAACAACTCTATGGACTCAGTCCTGGCTATGCTGGGGACACATTTGTGATGAGGGTGTCCACTCCCACTGAAGTCAGCATGCTGTTCAGTGACATTTTTCTGCTTTCAGGTTGTTGGCGTGGAGTGAACAAGGAAGAGGCAGCTTCTGAGCAGAGTGTTTCTGTAGCACTGTCACACATTCATACTTCCGAGGCAGATTCATTGACTCAGATGGCTCATCCTTGTAACTTATGTGGCCCAATCTTGAAAGATGTTTTGCTCCTGGACGAACACAAAGAAACACGCCATGGACTGAAACCTTACACATGTGGGGCATGTGGGAGGCAATTCTGGTTCAGTGCAAACTTTGACCAGCATCAGAAGCTGTACGATGTAGAGAAACTCCTAAGAGGTGAGAAGGGCAAGACATCATTTGTTACTAACTATAGAGCTTGTGAAGAACCTCTGCTGTCAGAGAAGCCCTTTGCATATATGGAGGAGCAGAAGAAATTCCAGGCCAATTTGGGCAGTCACCAGCAAAAGGCTACCCACAGCAAGAGGAAGACACGGAGTCCTGAGAGTGGGCTGGCTTTGCACATTGGACAGATGCATTACAAGTGCATCGAATGTGGGAAAGCTTTCAGCCGCAAGGACACGCTTGTTCAGCACCAGAGAATCCACACTGGAGAAAAGCCTTATGAGTGCAGTGAATGTGGGAAAGCTTTCAGCCGCAAAGCCACACTTGTCCAGCACCAGAGAATCCATACAGGAGAAAAGCCTTACGAGTGCAGTGAATGTGGAAAAACCTTTAGCCGCAAAGACAACCTTACTCAGCACAAAAGAGTTCACACCGGAGAGATGCCTTATAAATGTGGCGAGTGTGGCAAATACTTTAGCCATCACTCCAACCTAATTGTACACCAGAGAGTTCACAATGGAGCAAGGCCTTACAAGTGCAATGATTGTGGAAAAGTCTTCAGACACAAATCCACACTTGTTCAGCATGAGAGTATCCATACTGGAGAAAATCCTTATGTTTGCAGTGACTGTGGAAAATCCTTCGGCCATAAATACACCCTCATTAAACACCAGAGAATTCATACTGAGGCAAGGCCTTTCGAGTGCATTGAATGTGGGAAATTCTTTAGTCGAAGCTCTGACTTTATTGCACACCAGAGAGTTCACACAGGTGAAAGGCCTTTTGTGTGCAGCAAATGTGGGAAAGATTTCATCAGAACCTCCCACCTTGTTCGGCACCAAAAAGTTCACACTGGAGAGAGGCCATATGAATGCAATGAGTGTGGGAAATCATATAGCTTAAGCTCCCACCTCATTAGGCACCAGAAAGTTCATGCTGCAGGAAGGCTTTAGGAGTGCTTTTAACACAGCAGGACTCACGGGCAGAGCTCTGTGACTTCCTGTAGAGAGGGAGACGTCAAATCCTGTGTTGAACCATGTATATCTAGATAGTGACAGTTGAGAGAGAGTTTATGAATGCCATGTACAGGGGAAGCTTTCAGAAGCTATGTTGCACTTTCAGACCTGCTCGGGTTCCTTGCCGAATTTTTTAGTATCGATGCCTGTGGCTGAAGACATCTCAGCTCTACCAGCTTAGTTACCCTAATATCCTCAGGGGAGGCAGTACTTTGTAGTCTCTCTCTAGTCCCTGGAGGGAACTATAAGAAACCTGAGTTCCAGAATTCCCTGGTGGTCCAATGGTTAGAACTCTATGCTCCTTCTGAGGGCCTGGGTTCAGTCACTTGTTGAGGAAATAAAATCCCACAAGCCATGTGGCCATAAATAAGTAAATGGAAACCTGAGTTAAATGGGAGTCCTTGTTTGCTCCCCTCTGACTGGCAAAGGTGTGGGCATGACCCATCTTTAGCCAGGAGGATCTGAGCTGTGTTCTGGTAACAGAGAAGGTTTACTTTCTTCGTGGACATTGTTGGTTTCACTCTCATGTGACACTTGTAACATTTTTCCAGCTCCAAGTCACCCAACCTGGATAATTATTTGCCTCATGTTGCTCTGGTTTGTGTGATTATAATAAATACCTTTTTATTTAAACCACCTTTAACCATGGAGGTTCTTTTTATTGGAGTGGTTTGGAAACTATTAGGCTCTGCCAAACTGAGGAGGTAAACAGTATTTGTAGGGGCTTTCAACTTTGGGTGCCTCAAGTGGCACAGCAGGTTGGCAGAGAACACTTCTCATTGCTGACAAAAGCTTAATAGGTGAGAATTCAGGGCTTTGTGGGCCTGATTTTATCTGGATTTCAGAGTTATTAGAAGGTCCAGACATTAACTTGAGGAGGGTGCTGCTGTTGGAACAATCTACCATGTATTTTGGAGTAGCATGGCTTGAATGCTTTGCTTCCACCATCTCACCTAATGGCTCCACACCCTCTGCTTACACCCAACTCTCCTGCAGAAGCAAGGGTTCTGACCCCTCTCCCCTGGTGGCCAAGATTACTTCTCACAGCCACTACTCTGCCTTGGGCCCCACCTGGCATCTCCCTGCTTCTGCAGGCCCCTATGCCCAAGTCTCCAGTGCCTGAAATCCTGGCCCTGATGCAAAGTCACTCCATCATCCTGTGTCATAGAGGAAACAAGTGTAGCTATATTAAGTCTAGAGTAAAAGAAGGTAGTCCAGTTGAACCTAGAATTTGTGGACATCCTCGGGTGGTGATATATGGGGTGTTTGTGAGAGACAGGTGTGTGTAGTGCCAATGTATACCTAATTCAGGGTGAATTCTAGGGAAGACATTTTTTTTTTTTTTCTGGGCATTTTGAATGATCCCCTAGGAACAAGAGGTCCATACTTGGGCAAATGCTGAAGTTTTCTCATCAGAAAAAAGCTCTGGTGTGACCGTTTGGACAGTTTTCATTCTCTAGCTTTTCTTTTTTTCACACTCTGGCAAAGACCCTTGTTTATTTGTTTCCTGTTTTCTGGCCAGTTTTCTTTGTCTTTGTTTCCAACCATTCAGTGAGTCTAAGGAAAATCAGAAGTAGCCCCTTGGACACTTGGCTTTCCACAAGCAAAATAGGAGTAGAGCACTGTGATTTTGTCCATTTAGAGACAGAGCTCAGGGTACATGAGGCCAATGTGACTAGGAGTCAGGTGGCATAGTAAGGAGAGGAGGGAGCTAGAGATGAGGGGTACAGAGAAAGGGGAGGAGCAAAGAACTGAGGAAAGACTGGTGATTCCCTGGTGGTCAGCGGTTAGGATTCCAGGCTTTCACTGCAGTCCCTGGTGGGACTGACATCTCGCATGCTGCAGGGCACAGCCAGAAAATAGAAAAATGCTGTGTAATATGAAAAGCAGATGAGATAATACGGAAGGAAAAAAAAATTAGTGAATTTAAAGATATAGAAATTATGCAAAATAAATCACATATTGAAAAAATAACAGCAATAGTGACTTGTAGGAAAATACCACATGATCTAGCATACATGTGTTTGGAAGGCCAGAAGCAAGAGCATAACAAGAGAGAAAGAAAAAAAGGAAGGAAGGGAGAAGAGCTGAGACATTTCCCTATTTGTTTAAAAAGCAGACAGCAACCCCCAGAAGATAGGAAGGTCAAGGAATCCTCTAGACCAGAAGAAACATGGCCTTACGAACATCTTGATTTCAGACCTCTAACTTCCACAGTTGTGAGAGCATAAGATAGTGTTTAAGTCACTCAGTTTGTGGGAACTAATCTAGCTACCACCTTTTGCCTTATTAACATTTGGAGAACTTTAAGGGCCACAAAGAATTTTCACAAAAATAAACAATATTCTAGGCCATAAAAAATATCAATAAATATTAAAACCATTAAGATATATACTCTAAGCACAGGAAAATTAAACTAGAATTCATGAAACAACACTGCTAGAAAAAAATCCCTAGTTTAATATATTTGGAAGTTAAAACAATTTGTTTGTTTTTTTGGCTATGCCATGTACCATGCAAGATTTTAGTTCCCTGACCAGGGATTGAACCTATGCCCTCTTGCATTGGGAATGCAGGATCTTAACTACTGGACCATCAGGGAAGATCCTGAGAAATTAGATAATATTTTGAACCAAGTGGAAGGAGACCTAATATATCAAGATTTGTTATTGCTGAGATTAGAAGAAAAGGTATAGATTTAAGTATTTTGAAAGTAAGGGAAGAACTAAAACATTTAATATCCAAGTTAAGACACTATTAGAAATAAACATAATTAAAACCAAAGTTGGCAAGGGGAACGGAAAAGGCAATGGCACCCCACCCCAGTACTTCTGCCTGGAAAATCCCACGGGTGGAGGAGCCTGGAAGGCTGCAGTCCATGGGGTCGCTGAGGGTCGGACACGACTGAGCGACTTCACTTTCACTTTTCACTTTCATGCATTGGAGAAGGAAATGGCAACCCACTCCAGTGTTCTTGCCTGGAGAATCCCAGGGACTGGGGAGCCTGGTGGGCTGCCTTCTATGGGGTCACACAGAGTCGGACACGACTGAAGCGACTTAGCAGCAGCAGCAGCAGGAGGCAAGAAGAAAGAACAGAAATTAATAAAATAATTAAAATATAGAAAATCAGTGAACTCCGAAGATGTCTTTTATATATAAGACATCTATTTTATATATATAAAATATAATTGATCTCTAGGTAGATTGATCAGGAAAAAAAAATTACCAATATAAGGAATGAAAGATGGGATAGCACTAGATGCAGTAAAAACATTCAAAGAATTATAAAGATTCCCCATGCTGCATGGTGTGGCCAAAAAGAATTTAATGTGATTTTTGGCTGCCCCGTGTGAAATCTTACTTCCTTGACCAGGGATTGAACCTATGTCCCTTGCGCTGGAAGTGCAGAGTCTTAACCAATGGACTACCAGGGGAGTCCAGGTTATATGTGATGTTTCCATTTCTATTTAAAATGAAACAAAACCTTGATTTATATAGCAGCTGCGCCACTCCAGTCATCTCACAGTAGCGGGTTTCCTCTCTCTCAGGGTTGGCCCAATAAAAAGTTGGGCAAAACAAACTATGTTTGGGTTGAAAAAGAAATCACAACAAAAATTAGTTAATTTTGTGGAGGGGTGGGCGCGGGGTGGGGGACTTGCCATGCAGCACACAGGATCTTAATTCCCTGACCAGGGATGAACAGTGGCCTACCTTAGGCCAGTGTTGGTAACTCAGAAAAGTGAGTCCACAGGATACAGGAAAGAAGGGTAGACCCTCTGATGCCCTTTGACACGTCCCCTCCTGACCTTGTGCCCTGGGCCCTGACCTCAGATCTGCTATAGGAGCTGCGTCCTTCAGCCTGAGTTCTAGCAGGGAAGACAGTTCCTAGGCAGGGCTCCAGGGAGTATACGATATTTTTTAGCAACTCTTTCCAACAACTCTACAAAAACTAGAAACTGATCAAAAAATTTCTTGAAATACTCCAACAACTCGGGTTCACTGAGGAAGAAATGAGTACTCTGAAGTGGCCTTTATTACAGACACTAAATTAGTAGTTTAAAATTTTCCCATTATGATTTTGTGCCAAGATGACTTCACTAGTGAATTCTTCTAGACATTTAACGAAGAAGTAATTCCAATTCTACTCAAATCTTTTTTTTTTTTTTTTTAAAGGATGAAACTCTTCTCAACTAGTTTTAGGAGATTAACTTGATATCAAAATTAACTTGATACCAAAATCAGGCAGTACTGTTAGAACTGAAGACCAACACCCACGTGAGCATGGACACAGAATATCCCAGACAAAATTTTAGGAAATTAAAAACCCTGTCATAATTTGAAATAGAGATGAAGATCCCCTTTTTAGGGGGTGTGGGGGATGTCGCGCTATGCGACATTGGATCTTCCCAAATCAGGGATCGAACCGGGCCCCCTGCACTGGGAGCGTGGAGTCTCATTTAACCTTAACCACTGGACCGCCAGAGAAGTCCCCTCAATATATAATATGATCTTAAAAGTGAAGATGTGAGATGGGAATGTAGTTAATGTAAGGCCCAGTGACACACGGAGAATCCATTCAAGTGGGAAACTTAGTTTCCAGGCAGAAACAGATTCCGGGAGCCGCAGGCGCCACCCCACCCCATCTCAAGCCGGGATTCGCTACGTTGCGTGGTGGGAGGGCTCACATCCTCCGCGGGACCTTGTCATCTCGCGAGACAAGCTGTCACGGAGCGCGTCGTTTCCTGTATCAGCGATGCGTGCAGGCGGCAGTTGTCTTATTGTCCTGTCCTCTTTCTCATTCCTGGGAATTTAACATGCTAAGTGCGTTGTAAATACGTGTACAAGGACTTTTGCACAAGAAAGTTCGCCAGAAAGCCTCTGTATCCATGAATTCTGGATGTAGTCACGGATATGCGGAGATGGGTTGGGGCCTGACGCTTCCTTTGCATATTTAGGATTTTACAGGCTATGATGTCCAGCAGGATCTGACAGGCATTTAATGCGTCAGGGAAATCTTTCAAGAATTTATTTCTCCTGAAAACTCCAAGCATATTGGCAGTGCAGGGGTGGGAGGGGAGAGAGCTGTATTAACCCCTAGTCTTGCTTGCTCACTCCAATAAACGTTTTCCAAGGCTTGGGAATTAAAGTCGGACAGGTTACCGCAGCGAGTGTTGCTGAAGACGTGGATATTCAGGGGTCTTGCCGTTACTTACTGATGATGTGATAATTAGTAAAACCACTCTGAAAGATATATTCCCACCTCAGGTTTTTTTAAAAAGAAGCTCGTGTACAAGATGACATGTACAGCAATGTTCACAGTAGCAAAGCACCTGGGTATAATTGTTAAAAACCCAGACTGCACAGTAAGTAAAGCAAAGAAGAAAGATAAGTTTATTGCTAAGTTTCAGTCTGCAAGTCAGGAAACTCACAGATATTGGAGTAACGAGTTCTGAGTTGCTTACAGACTAAGGGATTCTTGCAGGATAAATGCAGGAGTTAAAACTTCAGCTGATTGGTTGCCTAGTCATCTTTCATACTTGGACCAGGGTAGCTGAGAAAGGGAAACAGGGAGGTCCAGAGATGGTGTGAACAGACTTGGGAGTTTGAAGATTGGCTGACATTCTCCGCTGATTTCTGAGAAGCGTAAAGTCCTGCAGCTGTGTTAGGTAAGGTTAAGTTTCTTTTTCTTTAATGCCCCTGTGTTGGCCAGTTTACATTTTGTCCCTGATGTCCGCGACTCAAGTTTTGGTGCGACGCAGTCCAGCGAAGAGGATGGGTAATAGGCTTCTCCTCACACTGGATGTTATGCTCAGTCCAATAGTTCTCCCTTCTGTAGCTACATGTATAACAGGGCGGCCCAGTGCAGCCCTTTAGCTGGGGCAGTTGCTTTAGCAGGGTGCAGCATTATTGCCACACCCTGTGCCAGGCAACTGTTACCAGGAGACTGTTAGTGGTCCTGCTCGGCCTGTAGTTGATGCCTCCATGGGTCTTGCCCACAAGCAACCAACTGTCGATGAGCCACCATTAGTGAGCCATTTGCAGCCAACTGCCAGCGGAATGGTGGTCCTCTGGTGGAGTAAGGTAAGAAGTGGGTGCTGGCCTTCTACCCCGGGCCCTCCAGCCCAAGTGGGCTTGGGCCATCTGGATAGCTGAGGGGCCCGGGTCGCCTCTGCGACCTAATAGCAATGGTTGTCTGCCTGAGTTGCAGTCTGTGGGACCTGCCGCACCCCTCCCCCACCCCCCACAAAGGGCGTCTTGGGAAGCCTGAGGGCTGGTTGAGTCCTGGGTGCCTGGCTCCCTCGGTGGGGACAGCTGGGCAGGATCTGGGTACTTTGTCATGAGGGAGCCACCAGCTGCGATCTGCCTCCTCTTAGCTGGACTGGGACCTCAGAGGGTGAAACTTGTGCCTTGGGACATTACCCTTTCTTGTCAGAACACAGAATAACATTCGTTTGGTAGAGATTTACAGGAAAATTGTTTCCTGACCATGACCTAACCACAGAAACAAAGAAGCTGAGGCCAAGAAATTTGTAACAACTAACCACGCCCCTCCCTCACCTTTCCTAGAAGAGGGCTTTGCTGAGAGCTTTTGGGGTTTTAAGGTATGAGCCACCCATCTCCTTGCATGGCTCTGCAGTAAACCTTCTCTGTTCCATAGTCCAAAGTTTTGATATTATTTGGCCTCACTGTGTGGCAGGCACACAGACTTGCATTTCAGCAATTTCAGATGCAGTGAGGAAATCAGAGAAGCATCACAATTTATGCTACAGAATTTCCCCTTTCCAAGATTTGGACCTGTTCTGCATGGCAAACAGTGGGTTATCAGTGTGGCTGAGCACCAGTTTTCCAGGTGGAAACCCACTCACTAATGCATGTTGGGTGATTTACCAACACGCTGGCTTTTGCCTCAACTGTGCACAGAACTTTTTATCCACACTGTGCTTTCAAACCAGTTCAGGAAATAATCACCCCAGCCCTCACCTTCTTTGGATAAAATTAATGAAACATGCTTGGTTTTTCTGTTACCTGTTTGCAAACAAAATTTCATCATGTGGATTTCAGTCACCAATACTATTCAACTTATAAAATTTAAAGATATGTGAGTTCTTTTACATTGAGGCATAATTCATGTAATATTATTTTTGTTTCAGGTATACACGATTCTGTATTTGTATATATTGTACAGTGATCACAGTGTGACTAGTTAACATCTATCACTGTACATAGTTACAATTTTTTTCTTGTGATGAACATTTTAAGATCTACTTAATAACTTTCATGTATACGATACAGTATTATAAGTTATATTCTTTCTTTGGCTTATGTCACTTAGCATAATGCCCTCAAGGTTCACGTTGAAAATGGCTAGATTTTCATCTTTTTATGACTAATATTCCATTTATATGTATTATATACACTTCATTTTCTTTAATACTCATCTAGATGGACCTTTTGGTTGCTTTCTTGACTGTTGTAAATAATGCCACAGTGAGCATGGAGGTGCATATCTTTTTGAGTTAAATCTTTTGTTTCCTTCAGATAAATACCCAGAAGTGGAATTGCTGCATCAACATTTTGCTTTTGTGGTAGATGTTTAGCTCAAATGGGTCCCCTATCAAATGAGTAGCTGGTGAGTCCATGCGATAATCTATGGATAAAGGGTCTCAGGATTGTATGCACCCACCATCTTACCTCCAGCCCTTGTCGAATGGGGGCAGGACCAAAACTTATAAGAGACATAATTAAAGGGCCTCATGTACTTGAAGGTGAGACACACCTCCCTTTAAATGTAGGAAAAGACAATGGAAAAATTGCTAACGTTGGTGTGAGGTGTAAGCCACCCGAAGGGCCTGGAGAAAAGTAGAGGCTCTCAGAGGTGTGTTTGCTAGACTAGAATTTTAAAAGGGGTTTCTTGAGGAGACCACTAAGTCTGTCAGTTAAAACAGCTGTTTGGGGTCTATAGGAAGATGAGAGTTTTATTGATGTCTTTCCCAGGAGCCCGCATTGTGTTACTGTGCGATGTGAAATGTGTGCCCTGGTTACTATCAATAATGTCTGTAACTCCAAAATATATAAGGAGTATTATGGCAAGGCTTAGTATATGTAGAGACATGAGGGGGTTTTTGTTTTTGCCACACTGTGCAGCTTGTGGGATCTTAGTTCCCTGACCAGGGATCAAACCTGCACCCACAGCAGAACTGCCAGGGAATTCCTCATGAGTGATTTTTTGATGTATGTATGCTTGGATATGTGTGAGTCAGGAGATTCCCAGAGCCCTTTACCTTGAAGGGGACAATGTTTTCTGATAACGTGAAGATGCGCCAGGGCATCCAGTGCTGAGATAACTGCCTAAAGTGTGGTCGGCTGTATTGACCTTTTTGTTCCATCCTTTATCAGGGGCATCCTGGCTAAGGGATGGAGAGCAGTGACCGTCTAGTGACGGTCAGCAGTGCTGCTGAAACACTCTAGGAATTGTCTATCACTTAGTAAATCCCAAGGGGCTCTCCAGGCAGCCTTGGGTCCAGAGAACGTGGTGACCTCCTCCAGCACCACAGGGTAAACCACTCCTCCTGCAGAGGTAGTTAATAGTTTGCTAGGGGTCCCAGGCTTGTCTTCACCCTGTTTTATGGAGGCCTAGGTAGCCATTCTGAGCAGGTGGGGTGCTATTTCCTTGACTAAAAGCATAATGGGTACCGCGGTATGGAGGGTCATGAACTCAGGGTTTATGAGAGCCTCTATTTTCAAGATCACAATTTCTGTAACCAGTCAGTCAGTTCAGTTCAGTCACTCAGGCATGTCTGACTCTTTGCAACCCCATGGACTGCAGCACACCAGACTTCCCTGTCCATCACCAACTACTGGAGCTTGCTCAAACCCATGTCCATTGAGTTGGTGATGCCATCCAACCATCTCATCCTCTGTTGTCCCTTCTCCTCCCACCTTCAGTCTTTCCCAGCATCAGGGTCTTTTCCAATGAGTCCATTCTTTGCATCAGGCGGCCAAAGTATTGGGAGTTTCAGCTTCGGCATCAGTCCTTCCAATGAATATTCAGGACTGATTTCCTTTAGGATGGACTGGTTGGATCTCCTTGCAGCCCAAGGGACTCTCAAGAGTCTTCTCCAACACCACAGTTCAAATGCATCAATCATTAGTCATCAACCAGTCATTAGTTGTTTCTTCTTTTTTTTAATGGTGTAGAGCATGGAACCAAGAGGGGGCAGTTCCTTGCATTAGAAGCCTTTGAGCAACTTCTAGTCATCACGAGTTGTTCAGAAAGTTCCAGGATATGTGAGAAGAGGTTGCCAAAACTTTTACAGTGAAAGAGTTGCTGAGGGTGCTAACGGGGGGTGCCAGCTGATTTTCATTTGAAAGTAAAATTTGCAAATGAGGAGTAAGTTGCCACCAGAACCAAAAAAGTACTAAAAGCAATGTTATACCTCTGCTCCCAGAGAAAGGTGGATACAGAGAAGGTCTTGTCTAAGATTATGTGTGATGACAGAGCTGTTGAGGTATTCTGTGTTTTTGTTTTTTTTTAATGTTTACTTATTCATTTGGCTCTACCAAGTCTTCATAGTGGCATGAGGGATCTTCGATCTTTGTTGCAGCATGCGAGATGTTTAGTTCAGATATAAAACATAGGGATTCAGTGTTTATATATATTTCAAGATGATCACCATCAGCTAGTTACCATCTGTCACATATAAGGGTGTTGTAGTATTATTGACTCCATTCCATATTTTGTGTATTACATCCCCGTGACTTACTTATGTTAAAACTGGAAGTATGTTCCTTAGTCTCCTTTACCTATTTTGCCCATCCCTGCCATTCTCCTTTTTGGTTAAACTTATTGCTGTGTGTTTTATTCTTTTTGAAGCTATTGTAAGTGGAATTGTTTTTACAATCTCTTTTTCAGATTTCCAATGTCTGGAAATATAATATTTGTGCATTGGTCTTATATCCTACAATTCCATTAATTCACTTATTGTTCTAATTGTTTGTGTGTATATTCTTTGACATTGTACACCTGTAAGATTATGTCATCTGCAAAGAGAGTTTTGCTTCTCCCTATACAGTTTGGTTGCCTTTTATTTCTTTTTCTTGCTTAAGTAATTGCTCCAGTTAGATGTTTCAGTACAATGTGGAATAGAAGTGGTTAAAGTTTTAGGTTTCTTCTTGCAGTATTCTTGGTTAAGAGGAAAATCTTTTAGTCTTTCGTCATTGAGTATGGTTATCTGTGAGGTTTTCATAATGCCCTTTATGAGGTAATCCTAGCATGTTGAGTATTTTTATCATTATGAAAGGATGTTGAATTCATCAAAACTTTTCTGCATCAATTGCTTTGATTTGTTTTTTTCCCCCTCCATTCTATCAACATGTGTTATGTTGATTGATTTCTGTAAGTTGAACCACACTGATGGATTTGGTTTATTAGCATTTTGTATTTTTATTCATAAAGGATATTATTCGGAAGTATTCTTTTCTTGTGATGTCTTTGTTTTTGGTATAAGGTATTACTGGCTTGTAGAATGTGTTATGAAGTGTCCTATCCATCTCTTTTCTTTTTATTTGAACAATTTGAGAGAGATTAGTGTTATTTCCTCTTCAAATATTTGTTAGAATTCACCAGAGAAGCCATTTGACCCTGGGATTTTCTTTGTTAGTAGTTTTTGTATTAATATTTTAGTGTCTTTGTTACAGATTTATTCAGATTTTCTACTTCTTGAGTTGGTTTTGATATTTTATGTGTTTCTAGAAATCTGTTCATTTAATTTGTGCTATCTAATTTGTTGGCGTGTGCTTATTCATAGTGTTGCCTTCTGATCCTGATTATTTCTGCCAAATCAGTAATAACAACCCTCTTTCATCTGTGATTTTAGTGATTTGAGCCTGCACTCTTTTTTTCCTAATCAGTCTCAGTTCAGTCACTCAGTTGTGTCTGACTTTTTGCGAAACCATGGACTGCAGCACGCCAGGCCTCCCTGTCCATCACCAACTCCCAGAGCTCACTCAAACTCATGTCCACTGAGTCGGTGATACCATCCAACCATCTCATCCTCTGTCGTCCCTTTCTCCTCCTGCCTTCAATCTTTCCCAGCATCAGGGTATTTTCAAATGAGTTAATTCTCCACATCAGGTGGCAAATTATTGGAGTTTCAGCTTCAGCATCAGTCCTTCCAATGAATATTCAGAACTGATTTTCTTTAGGATGGACTGATTGGATCTCCTTGCTGTTCAAGTGACTCTCAAGAGTCTTCTCCAACACCACAGTTCAAAAGCATCAATTCTTTGGCGCTCAGCTTTTTTTATAGTCCAACTCACATCCATACATGACTACTGGAAAAACCAAAGCTTTGACTAAATGGACCTTTGTTGGCAAAGTAAAGTCTCTGCTTTTTATATGCTGTCTAGGTTGGTCATAGCTTTTCTTCCAAGGAGTAAGCATCTTTTAATTTGATGGCTGCAGTCACCATCTGCAGTGATTTTGGAGCCCAGAAAAATAAAGTCAGCCACTGTTTCCATTGTTTCCCCATCTGTTTGCCATGAAGCGATGGGACCAGATGCCATTATCTTTCTAGTTAGAGGCTTATCAATTTTGTTATCTTTTCAAAGAAACAACTGAGATATTTGTCTTTAGTGCTTTTGACTGATGTCCCTCAGAAAGCCACTGCAGCTCTGGGAACTAATGGGAGGTGGACAGAACAGAGACAGGTCCCTTAGCTGATCACCCATTCCACCATCAGACATGCTAAAGCTCAAAACTACAAGTCTTTGAGAATAAGGTCCATAAGGCCCACTAATACACCACCAAGCCCATGAGGTGGTAGGGGAGTTGGGGATGGTAGGCAGGTAAGTTAACAGGCTGCAATATTTTCCAACATTTGGCAACTTCTTTGTTCATTTAATACTCCTCTGGTGATTGTAAGTTTTTAAATTAGATTTCAGATTCCTGAAAAAGCTGATTCTGAGAGTTTTCATAGGCATAATCTTGAAGAGGAACTAAAAAGCCTCTTGATGAAAGTGAAAGTGGAGAGTCAAAAAGTGGGCTTCTCAACATTCAGAAAATGAAGATCATGGCATCTGGTCCCATCACTTCATGGGAAATAGATGGGGAAACAGTGGAAACAGTGTCAGACTTTATTTTTCTGAGCTCCAATATCACTGCAGATGGTGACTGCGGCCATGAAATTAAAAGACGCTTACTCCTTGGAAAGAAAGTTATGACGAACCTAGATAGCATATTCAAAAGCAGAGACATTACTTTGCCAACAAATGTCCGTCTAGTCAAGGCTATGGTTTTTCCTGTGGTCATGTATGGATGTGAGAGTTGGACTGTGAAGAAGGCTGAGCACCGAAGAATTGATGCTTTTGAACTGTGGTGTTGGAGAAGACTCTTGAGAGTCCCTTGGACTACAAGGAGATCCAGCCAGTCCATTCTGAAGGAGATCAGCCCTGGGATTTCTCTGGAAGAAATGATGCTAAAGCTGAAACTCCAGTACTTTGGCCACCTGATGCGAAGAGTTGACTCATTGGAAAAGACTGTAATGCTGGGAGGGATTGGGGGCAGGAGCAGAAGGGGAAGACAGAGGATGAGATGGCTGGATGGCATCACTGACTTGATGGACGTGGGTCTGGGTGAACTCCGGGAGTTGGTGATGGACAGGGAGGCCTGGCGTGCTGCAATTCATGAGGTCGCAAAGAGTCGGAAACGACTGAGCGACTGAACTGAACTGAACTGAATCTTGCTTAAGTGGCAGGATAGAGATTTCAAATTCCCTACTCCACCATTTTCACTAAGGTCACTTTTGTTGGTGAGTTTTTGTTTGCTAAGTGTAAAGATTTTAAACCAGCATCTTATGAAAGATATGGACTCCTTTCCTCTTAGTAAATCTGGAAAGAACTGGGTTGATAAAAATGAAAAAAACACTGTTGTAATAAAGCATAAGTTAGGGCACAAAAACTCATAGATATTATGTGAACTTTAATAAAAATTAGATTAATGGTTCACAAAATAATTCCTTGGACTAGTATCATAGTATGCTCTGTAAATTTTATTAGAAATGTAAATTCTTCTGTACTCAGTCAGAAACGCTAGAGTTTGGGGTCCAGAATATGGGTTTCATAGACATTCACAAACTTTTTTTTCCTGATACATGTTCAATTTTGAAGACCACTGTGATTTAATAAAAAAAATTATAAGATAGCTCTGTAATAAGGAGATGACTTAAGCTCACAGTGTTGGTATGAAAAAGCTCACAGTGTTGGTATGAAAAATTATAGGTTGTGTATTTCCAAGAAATAAAATTCAAGACGTTATGTAACTAATTTCAAAACCCTTATATGAGATATCTGATCTATCATGAAAATTACACAGGCATTTTAGTTTTTACATAGACATATGAAAAGCCTCAGAAAAACTTGCCTTAAATAACAAGCAGATAATAATCAGATAATTGCAAAGAAGATAGTTTTTTGCTTTAATACTAGAAAAAAGAGAGAGTTCCCTGGCAATCTGCTGGTTAAGACTCTGTGCTTCCACTGCTGGGTGCATGGGTTTGATCCCTAGTCTGGAAAATAAGATCCTACAAGCCACATAGCCAAAAGAGAGAGAGAGAGAGAGAGAGAGAATCTAGAAAAAATAAGAAATGTAATGTGTTATGCTAAACATTTTACCATTAATTTGCATTCAGATCAGATCAGCCGCTCAGTCGTGTCCGACTCTTTGCGACCCCATGAATCACAGCACACCAGGCCTCCCTGTCCATCACCAACTCCCGGAGTTCACCCAGACCCACGCCCATTGAGTCAGTGATGCCATCCAGCCATCTCATCCTCTGTCGTCCCCTTCTCCTCTTGCCCCCAATCCCTCCCAGCATCAGAGTCTTTTTCCAATGAGTCAATTCTTTGCATGAGGTGGCCAAAGTACTGGAGTTTCAACATTAGCATCATTTCTTCCAAAGAAATCTCAGGGCTGATCTCCTTCAGAATGGACTGGCTGGATCTCCTTGCAGTCCAAGGGACTCTCAAGAGTCCTCTCCAACACCACAGTTCAAAAGCATCAATTCTTCAGTGCTCAGCCTTCTTCACAGTCCAACTCTCACATCCATACATGACCACAGGAAAAACCATAGCCTTGACTAGACGGACATTTGTTGGCAAAGTAATGTCTCTGCTTTTGAATATGCTATCTAGGTTCGTCATACTTTCCTTCCAAGGAGTAAGCGTCTTTTAATTTCATGGCCGCAGTCACCATCTGCAGTGATATTGGAGCCCAGAAAAATAAAGTCTGACACTGTTTCCCCATCTATTTCCCATGAAGTGATGGGACCGGATGCCATGATCTTCGTTTTCTGAATGTTGAGCTTTAAGCCAACTTTTTGACTCTCCACTTTCACTTTCATCAAGAGGCTTTTTAGTTCCTCTTCACTTTCTGCCATAAGGGTGTTATCATCTGCATACCTGAGGTTATTGATATCTGCATATCTGAGGTTATTGAGGTCAGGAAGCAACAGTTAGAACTGGACATGGAACAACAGACTGGTTCCAAATAGGAAAAGGAGTACGTCAAGGCTGTATATTGTCACCCTGTTTATTTAACTTATATGCAGAGTACATCATGAGAAACGCTGGACTGGAAGAAACACAAGCTGGAATCAAGATGGCCGGGAGAAATATCAATAACCTCAGATATGCAGATGACACCACCTTAATTTGCATTACCTGATCATAAAAAAAAGATTCTAATTAACAAAATTTGATCTTACAAAAATTAGTGATTCACTTTTTCAGAACACTTAAGACAAAATATCAACTGAAATTAAAGATGGTAAAAATGTAACTCTTATGATAGATATATTAAATTGAATGAAAGTCACTCAGGCATGTCCAACTCTGCGACCCCATGGACTATTGCCGGGAGCCAGCGTGAGGACCTCCGCCCGTGGCAAAGGTCATGAGGAAGGAGGCTCTGCATACGCAAAGGCGGGATCTAGCCTCAGGAGTCCCCCTGGAAATTCTTGAGCATCTACCCCCAAAACCAAGTCTGCCTACTTTACTACTTTGTGCTCTCACCTACACCTCTGACTTTATGGGGGGCTGTCCCCCACCACCTCTTTCGGAGGAGTTAACTTGGAGCTCCAGTTAATAAAAATTCCTGGGCCTGACAGGAGTGTTTTAACCTACAAACTCCTCTGAAGGTTCTCTAGCCTGCCTGACAGGCTTATCTGGCCACATGTGATTGTTCACAGCCTCCCAACTGTGAGAGGCACGAGATGCTTTAAACCTTCCAAAAACAGATTCTTTTGAGAAGTTAGAAAACTTTTAGTATAAGTATAGTGGGCTGATTAGAAATTGTATTGGTGAAGGGTTTTTCATTTGTTGAGCCAATGTTCGCTGCTAAGTCTCCACATCCCCTGCCCTTATATACATTAATGAATATATAGAAGAAATAAGTATTAACCTTTGATATTAATCACGTTAGACCTTAGGCTAAGTAAATTCTTTTCTTAATTAAAACCCACTACATTCCCACCCTATAGGAATGTAACTTTATCTGGTACCTTCGGAAGGTGGTGTCTGTTTCAAGAATAATCACCCCTGGAGAAATAAGTGTTGACTGACCGCTGTCACAGGGAGAGGGTCATAAATTGTCAGCAGGCCCCCCTGGTCAGAAGATGATGTAACACCTCTAAGACCTCTGTATACATCTGTATGAAGCACCTGACTTTAATAAAAGTCAGGACTGCTGACCCCTCGTGACTTCTGTATAACATCTCAGTGTATAAAAACAGACCCTGGAAAATAAAGAATGGGGATCAGTTCCTCGAAAGACTGGTCTCCCCATGTCGTTCTTTCTCTCACCTTCTGGCTGCATCCCCATCTGGAACGTGGAGGCTCGTCAAGCCTACTAATTATGCCTGGGCTTCTAAGATCTGACCGGGGAGGCCTTAGTGTCTCCTCTCCTTCGGGAGAATGGGAGGACACCTGCGGCCTACGTAGGTGACGTAAATTCCTTATTTTGGAATTTTATTAGCTTTCCACATAAACCAAGTTATTCAGCCTCTTTTCTCCACTGAATTTTCTCACTGAGCTATCCTTATTCTATTACTCTTTATATCTCTAATTAACATTTAATTAAAGCTATCGTATCCTGATCGCTGAAGCCGTCTATCCTTCAAATTTCCCTGGATCTACCGGGGCTGGACCCCAGCAGACTATGCTATAGTCCATGGAATTCTTCAGGCCAGAATACTGGAGTGGGTAGCTTTTTCCTTCTCCAGGGAATCTTCCCAATATTGTACTAAAGTGATTTCTAATAATCAGAGCTGCTACTGTGGGCCATCTAATTAAACCTAAATTGTGCTGTCATTATTTTTACAAGAAAGATTAGAGTTCATGACTAGTTTTATAGTATGTGTCAGAACCAGTCATAGTGTATATTTATTGTTTCATATTCCAACACGGTCCTCCTCACTGTATGTCAACACCAGACATGGCCGATTTCATGAGATCTCTGAGGGCTACTGTGACTTGCAGTTAAAAGGTCTTTTCAGGTGATTTTTCTCTATCTGAAACTACTGGATACAAATATGCTTTAAAAGTTCATTTTGTAAAGATACAAACAAAATTCATAAATTTTCAGGTTAACTATATGAAAAATAAGCACATAATATCAGTCTTTATCACAAAAATTGCTAACTTGCTCCTTTGTACTTCCTCAAAACTTTCCCAAGAGTCTCCATTCATGACAAAGAAGCCTCAGTAAATGAAGCAAGTTCAGTATAACTGAGTATATGATTTCAGTTTCTGATAATACTAGAAATTCTAGGAAAGCAGAAATGTATTTGGTTTTATTCACCAGATTCCTAGCAGGATCCTTAGCATCTGACAATAACCTTTATTCATTAAATTTTTTCAAAACTAATTATGTATCCAACTGCAAAAATCAACATAGTTATAGCTGTTTAACCAGATTAGCAATAAATGAAATTTTGGCCCAGAAATCAGAGAAGAGTTGACAGATATGGGTATCACTGGTCATATGGAAAAAGGGACTGAATGTTGGAAAGCATGAAGCCAGGAACACAGAAATGCTCACCAGCCACTGGCCTGTGCCACAGTAAGGGTAATGGAAAGAGCTGAAATGCAAGAGAGAGAATACAGAAGACAAAGAAGCTTACCAGGACCAGGAGGGTGCGTGTGGCTCTGGCCTCGTTGGAAAGTCTGGGGGAAATTCTGCTGCTGTGAATGTGCTGAGCTCGCTGCTTGTGACTGATCAGGACAATGACCATGGAGCCACCAGTCCACACAAAGAGGCCCAAACATATAACATCAAAGGAAAAAGCTAGGATGGCGTGTCGTGGGACCATAAATCTTCCTGATCTGAGTGACAAACAATATCTGTAACTTTTTTTTTTTTGCACTAATGTTTTTGCTGTTTCTTGGTCTGATGACTCTCTTTAGAATAAAGACCTTTACCAAGAGATACAGGAGCCAGCAGAGGACACAGCAGAAATGAAGGTACTTCCGGGATCTCACTTCATTCTTCATCCACCTTGAGGTCCTAGAACACAGCTTAATGGCCTGGAAAACATTGAGGAGGCAGGTGGTGCTAAGTGACACCCCTCTAGCCACTCTGTACATAGATGACAAGTTTACATCCAGCCACATCCAAGAAATATTTTAACCCCAAATCTGCCATGGTTTGTGAGATCCCTCTGGAGAAAAGCACCAAGTTGTTGGCTAAGAACAGCTGATGGAGAATCAGGTCTGTGAGTCTCAGCTTGTTTCCGCTGAGTAAAGTGAAGTTATAAAAACAGAGCCAGGAAGAGTTTCCCAGGATCCCAGATCCAGTCTGAGTGAGGAAGATAATCCCCATTTTCAAACTGGAAGAGCCCATTACATCAGTACCTAGAAGACGCTGAGTTTGAGTCCCAAAATGGTAGAAAAACAAGCAACAATGTGTTACTTTCATCTGCCCAGCCTAAATATAACACATTTTTCTCTTCTCCTAGGAATACACTTTTCTGACTTTAAATGGGCACTAATATGTGTTTATGGATTAAAAGCCTATTAATTAGAGTCCCATATTGTAAACAAATATCCAACTAAAAAATGATGTTTAAATAAATAATGCACCATTCACACAATAGAATACTGACATCTATAAAACTGAATGAGGAACCTTTCTATACATGTATATGAAATTATTTTCAGAATATAGTTTTTAAGTAAAAGAAGAGATGGGGAAGAGAAGGCATAGTATGCTGCAATTTTCTTAGGCTTCCGAATGAATATAAACACTCACATGTATTTGTATTAAACTGCTTTAAAAATCCACGGAAGAACAAACCCCAAACCCATATTAAGTTGAATGACATAGCAATGCATAGGAAGTAGAAGCTGGAAGGGCAGAAATGAAAGCTAGATATATACGAATTGATCTTGTGTTACAATTTTAAAAACTAAAAGTTTGTTTCACTTAAAATGGATTTAAAACATTCCTAAAATTCAAAGGCAAATCTATAATAAAACATATGTGGCTCATTATATTATGTAATAGATATGTGTCCTATCTGTACACGGTAAGACTTTAACTTAAAAAATGTTTGAGGGGGACTTCTCTGGTAGCCACGTGGCTAAACACTCCATGCCCCCAGTGCAGGAGGCCCAGATTCAAGTCCTGGTCAGGGAACTAGATCCCACAGACTGCAACTAAGAGTTCACAGGCTACAACTAAAGATCTTGTGTGCTGCAACTAAGACCTGGTTCAGTCACATAAATACGTAAACAAAAGTTTGAGGGCCTTCAAACTGAAGGCTGATGCACTTTCTATGACTGAATTCTTCCTTGAAGCAGCTTCACTTAGCCCACATCTGTGTCATGTCCAATCTGAGATAGCCAAGGAAGTCCTAGAAAGGCTTCCCTCACACTCTAACGTGGGCTGCAGGGGTGGGGCTGGGGTAGGGTGGGGGTCCAGCAGGGACATCCGTGACTATGCTAAAAAATCACAGCAAATATAGCAATAAAAACGCCTTTAAAAAAAAAAAAAATGTTTGTGGAGAATTCCCTGGTGGTCCAGTAGGTAGGACTCAGTGCTTTCACTGCTGGGATCCCAATTCAATCCCTGGTCAGAAAACTAAGAACCTGCAAGCTGCTCAGTGCAGCAAAAAGTAAAAGAAGTTTGGTCTATATATTTCACACTACAGAGTACTAACCACTGTAGGATCACGCTGGACTATATATTTCAACTGAACTATATATCAAAGTAAAAATATCTTCAAAGATGTTAAAATTTCCTATGACCATATTAATAAAAACAGGGATATAAATATTTTGAAATTAGTATTTTATGATAGTTGGAAAATGTGGCTTCCTCTAAACTAAGAAGTTTCCAACTATCTTAAAATACTAATTACAAAATCTACTTTATTGACTATGCCAAAGCCTTTGATTGTGTGGATCACAACAAACTGTGGAAAATTCTGAAAGAGATGGGAATACCAGACCACCTGACCTGCCTTTTGAGAAATTTGTATGCTGGTCAGGAAGCAACAGTTAGAACTGGACATGGAACAACAGACTGGTTCCAAATAGGAAAAGGAATACGTCAAGGCTGCACATTGTCACCCTGCTTATTTAACTTATATGCAGAGTACATCATGAGAAACGCTGGACTGGATGAAGCACAGGCTGGAATCAAGATTGCTGAGGAAAATATCAATAACCTCAGATATGCAGATGATAACACCCTTATGGCAGAAAGTGAAGAAGAACTAAGAGCCTCTTGATGAAAGTGAAAGAGGAGAGTGAAAAGTTGGCTTAAAGCTCAACATTCAGAAAACTAAGATCATGGCATCCAGTCCCATCACTTCATGGCAAACAGATGGGGAAACAGTGGCAGACTTTAATTTGGGGAGGGGGGCTCCAAAATCACTGCAGATGGTGACTGCAGCCATGAAATTAAAAGACGCTTACACCTTGAAAGGAAAGTTATGACCAACCTATACAGCATATTAAAAAGCAGAGACGTTATTTTGCCAACAGAGGTCCATCTAGTCAAGGCTATGGTTTTTCCAGTGGTCATGTATGGATATGAGAGTTGGATTATAAAGAAAGCTGAGTGCCGAAGAATGGATGCTTTTGAACTGTGGTGTTGGAGAAGACTCTTAAAAGTCCCTTGGGCTCCAAGGAGATCCAACCAGTCCATCCTAAAGGAAATCAGTCCTGAATATTCATTGGAAGGACTGATGTTGAAGCTGAAACTCCAATACTTTGGCCACCTGATGCGGAGAACTGACTCATTTGAAAAGACCCTGATGCTGGGAAAGATTGAAGGTGTGAGGAAAAGGGGATGACAGAGGATGAGATGGTTGGATGGCATCACCGACTCAATGGACATGAATTTGAGTAAACTCCAGGAGTTGGTGATGAACAGGGAGGCCTGGTGTGCTGCAGTCCATGGTTTCGCAAAGAGTCGAACAAGACTGAGTAACTGAACTGAACTGAAATGAAACTAAGAAAAAACAAAACTGCAAAGAGTTTAAGAGAAAATTTTTATACTTTTACATTTGTTTGAAAGAATTATCATTAACTTGAGCTGTATTTTATCTGAAGCATAAATATATATTGTATACCATTCCATTGAACATATCTACATACTTTGATCAACTCCAATTCCCATTATACAACTGTGTTCACAAAAACAGTTCCTCACTGAAAGAAAACATGTATCTTTTTTTAAAAAAAAAAAAAGTAAAATAAAAGATGCCTGGAACATTTTCTCAGACCATCAAGCAAGGAAAATTTCCCAAACATCTGGAATTACTTTAGCTTAAGTAAGTGGTTAAGTTTTCAGGAAGTTAAGGAATAGAGTATTTATTCTATAAATTGATAAAGGGATATTGAAACAAAAGTAAGAAATAATTTTATATATTGACTTCAAGACAAGATGAACATTAGTAGAGGTACACTGTAGATTAAAGGAGTTAAAATATTGCAAATCATTTCATTTATGTAAAGATAGTGCTAAGTCGTGTCCGACTCTTTCGCGACCTCATTGAACTGTAGCCTGCCAGGCTCCTCTGTCCATGGAATTCTCCAGGCAAGAATACTGGAGTGGGTTGCCATTTCCCTCTGCAGGGGAACTTCCCAACCCAGGAATTGAACCCCAGTCTCCCACATTGCGGGCAGATGCTTTACTGACTAAGCTATGTGGGAAGCTTCATGTATATAAATATATGGTTTAATATCATTCAAACAAAAATCTTTCTAAATTTTCCCTGCAACTTAAAAATACTTTAAAAAATTAATAAGATTTGAAACCTGCAATGAAAAGAATTTTTCCCTAACAAAGGCAAAGTCTTCCCTGGTGGTCCAGTGGTTAAGACTTCACCTTCCAATGCAGAGGCTATGAGTTTGATCCAAGCTCAGGAAGCCAAGATCACACACGTGCCTGCTAAATTGCTTCAGTATGTCTGACTCTTTGCAACCCTATGGACTGTAGTATCTTTAATTAGTTGGGGAATTAAGTATTTCACTTTGTCACACAGTATTAGAAGAATAGTGGTTGAAATTAGAGGTAAATTGTTATCTCACACCTTAGAGAGCTTTCAAAACAGGACCTAAAGAAATATTAAATTACAGGACCTAAAATGATGAATAACCAATCTCATAGATAAAATACTGCCTATATTTTTATAATCTTTGATAGAGTACATCAATACTGTATATGCTACAGACAAAAGACTACTTCATTAAAATGTAATAATGAAGGCAGAAGGAACAGGCCACGCATTAAAATTAGTCTAACAAATATTTATTAAAATATTCATTAGAATAGAATATAGTAGGGCATAAAAAAGTATCAGTAATCACCTCAGTGTTGACACTATACAGTTTAAAAAAAGACCAAGAAATGCTGCTAATATGTATGAAGGGGCAGTCCTTAGAAAAAGTAAAACTTTTAACATAGGGCTCACAAATTATCAGAAAAACACAAATGAATTTGAGGTGACATTCTATTATTTTCAACTATAACATACATTATTTTGGATCAAATTCCTCTGAAAGAAGTTTTACCTTTCACTTGCTATCACAAACCATAATAAATTAATCATGATTTACAACTAACAATTCTTTGTGTAAATTGACATAACTGACATGTGGCATCATATTAGTTTCAGGTGTACAGCATGATTCATTTACATGTATAGGGAAATGATCACCACAGTAAGTCTAGTTAACATCCATCAACACACATAATCACAATTTTCTTGTGATAAGAACTTTTACGATCTACTGTTCAGTTCAACCACTCAGTCGTGTCCAACTCTTTGCGAGCCCATGAATTGCAGCACGCCAGGCCTCCCTGTCCATCACCAACTCCCAGAGTTCACTCAAACTCACGTCCTTTGAGTCAGTGATGCCATCCAGCCATCTCATCCTCTGTCGTCCCCTTCTCCTCCTGCCCCCAATCCCTCCTAGCATCAGAGTCTTTTCTAATGAGTCAACTCTTCTCATGAGGTGGCCAAAGTATTGGAGTTTCAGCTTTAGCATCATTCCTTCCAAAGAACACCCAGGACTGATCTCTTAGAATAGACTGGTTGCATCTCCTTGCAGTCCAAGGGACTCTTAAGAGTCTTCTCCAACATCACAGTTCAAAAGCATCAATTCTTTGGCGCTAAGCTTTCTTCACAGTCCAACTCTCACATCCATACATGACCACTGGAAAAACCATAGCATAGCCTTGGTCAACATTGAAATCAGACTCATTATATTCTTTGCAGCCAAAGATGGAGAAGCTCTATACAGTCGGCAAAAACAATACTAGGAGCTGACTGTGGCTCAGATCATGAACTCCTTATTGCCAAATTGAGACTTAAATTGAAGAAAATAGGGAAAACTACTAGACCATTCAGGTATGACCTAAATCAAATCCCTTATGATTATACAGTGGAAGTTAGAAATAGATTTAAGGGACTAGATCTGATAGAGTGCCTGATGAACTATGGACTGAGGATCTACTGTTAGCAACTTTCAAATATAGTATTATTATTAACTATTTGAAAAGGAAATGTCAACCCACTCCAGTATTCTTGCTGGGAGAACGCCATGGACAGTGAAGCCTGACAGACTACAGTCCATGGGGTTGCAGAGTTGGACATGACTTAGCGACTGAAAAACTATAGTCATCATGCTGTGTATATTACATCCCCAGGACTTATTAATTTTACAACTGGTAATTCTTTATGCTAGCCTGAACTCTGAAAGATGTTGAAAACCTGAATACTTTGAGATTTATATATGTATATATGTATGGTCTCCTCACCCACTTTTACCTCTTTTACAAAACCCCTCCAATTTGAGGTGTATTTCATATAAGATTTATAGAAATAAGATTTTATGGTATAACTTTTTTCCCCTCATATTTCAGTTAGTGAAATCTCGCTGAGGGAGAGATGACTTCAGAGCAGGCTCAAATTGGGAGGGGAGAGGTGGATAAGGGTGGTAATATACTTCATTTTCTCAGCAAACAAACTTTCAACATACATGAATAGAAAAATACTTTTGTTTCAAACTCAGAAGACATAAATATTTTAGCCCAAATAGGCATTGTTAGATTTCCTGAGATATTTTCCTTCTAAGAATGTGAAAGTTATCTGAAGAGAAGTGTTACTTACTTGACAGGAATTTGCTGTCAGAAATCTGCATTGCAGGGGTAGCATCTGTGCAGAAGTGGGAAGTGGATATTTTAACCTGAGGAAAAGGATTTTGATTTCATGATGTCATCCCTCTGATGGGGAGTGATTATCATTTCACCTGTAATTGCAGTGACAGTATGTGCAAGGGGAGTGGACACTGTGAAAAGCATTTGTGACATGTGTGTATTACTGGAAACAATTAATTTCCGACTAAAAATTTCCAGTAGGAGTTACAGAAGTAGCTGGGGAACACCTTAACTAGGGAAAATGAAAGTGGAAAACTCAATCTCAAGGGCAGCTAAGCAGAGGACACTGAGATCCAAGTAAGATAATGGAGGTAAACACATGACTCCAAGGGATGTCGAACCATCAAGAGAGTTTTGACACAAAAATAGTTTGATTTTTTTCCCAAAGTGCAGGAAGTTTTCTGAAGTTGAAAGCAGAAATAGTGTTAGTAGAGCAAAGGGAGTTTCCAGGTTGGTATAAGTCAATGGGAATACTGTGTTTCAGCAAGTATTTATTGTATCTCCTCTGTGGATCAAGGACCTTTTTTTTTTTTTTTTTTTTTTTTGCCATATATCAGTATCCAAAACTTAAAATTCCCCTCATGGAACTTAAATTGTAGTTGCTAGAAACATACAATAAACAGAGCACCTCAGTTACTAGCTTGCATTGTATTTCAGAAGGCAATGGAAGAACCTAGAAAAAACAGAACAGGAGTAGGGACAGTGGATTAGGATGCTTTGAAATACTAAATAGAGTGTTCCCAGTAGGATTCATAGTAAACATGACATTTGTGGAAATAGTTGAAGTTTTGAGGACTTCTTACATATTTGTTGTTTTGCCTTATTGTATGAGGCAAGACCTCCAGTTGGACCTCCAGTACCATATGGTATCAGTGCAGAGAGTGGCCATCTTCTTTTGATTTCTGATCTCAATGGAATAATTTTACAATCAAGTTTGAGATAGATTTTCTATAGAATTAGTTCATAGTCTTTATGAGTGAAGATTCCTTTATCTTGGTTTTATAAATATTTTCTCTCCATGTGTACACATTTTCTTTTTAATGTTTTGAGAGTAAATTGGGAACATTAAACCCTTTGGCCAATGAATACTTTGGTTATGGTTCCTAAATGAAGAGTAATTCACATATTCTGAGTACAATGAACAAATGGTGGAATTTTATGTTGAAGCAAGTGCTATATGTTTCACAAACTATGTTCAAGTGTTTTCACTTTATCAGTCATAAGGGAAATGAAAATTAAAACCTTAATGACAGATCATTCCAAATGCAGAGGAAAGCATAAAATAAACACCGATGACACCAAACATTGGCAGAATATACAGTCACTTATTTGGGAATATGAAATGGCAAGGACACTTTGGGAAAAGATTATCACTGACAATAATGAACAATACGTGAACAACAGTATGTGAACTGTGAACTTCCAGATGTTCAAGCTGGATTAGAAAAGGCAGAGGAACCAGAGATCAAATTGCCAACATCCATTGGATCATGGAAAACACAAGAGAGTTCCATAATAACATCTATTTCTGCTTTATTGACCATGCCTAAGCCTTTGACTATATGGATCACAACAAACTGTGGAAGATTCTGAAAGAGATGGATATTCCAGACCACCTGACCTGCCTCCTGAGAAATCTGTGCAGGTCAGGAAGCAACAGTTAGAATGGGACATGGAACAACAGACTGGTTCCAAATTGGGAAAGGAATATGTCAAGGTTGTATATTGTCACCCTGTTTGTTTAACTTATATGCAGAGTACATCATGCGAAATGCCGGGCTGGATAAAGCACAAGCTGGAATCAAGATTGCTGGGAGAAATATCAATAACCTCAGATATGCAGATGACAACACCCTTATGGCAGAAAGAGAAGAACTAAAGAGCCTCTCGATGAAAGGGAAAGAGGAGAGTAAAAAAGTTGGCTTAAAACTCAACATTCAGAAAACTAAGATCATGGCAGCTGGTCCCATCATTTCATGGCAAATAGATGGGGAAGCAATGGAAAGAGTGAGAGAGTTTATTTTGGGGGCCTCCAAAATTACTGCAGATGGTAAATGCAGCCATGAAATTAAAAGATGTTTGCTCCTTGGAAGAAGTTATGACCAGCCTAAACAGCATATTAAAAAGCAGAGACATTACTTTGCCAACAAAGGTCCATCTAGTCAAAGCTATGGCTTTTCCCAATAGTCATGTATGGATGTTAGAGTTGGACTATAAATAAAGCCGAGCACCGAAGAATGGATGCTTTGAACTGTGGCATCGGATAAGACTCTTGGGAGTCCTTTGAATTCCAAGGAGATCCAACCAGTCCATCCTAAAGGAAATCAGTCCTGAGTATTCATTGGAAGGACTGATGCTGAAGCTGAAACTCCAATATTTTGGCCAAATATTGGAGTTGATGTGAAGCTCTTCTGATGTGAAGAGCTGACTCATTGGAAAAGACCCTGATGCTGGGGAAGACTGAAAGCAAGAGGAGAAGGGGACGACAGGATGAGATGGTTAGATGGCATCACCGACTCAATGGACATGAGTTTGAGTAAACTCAAAGAGTTGATGATGGACAGGGAGGACTGGTGTGCTGCAGTCCATGGGGTTGCAAAGAGTTATAAACGACTGAGTGACTGAACTGTACTGATTGGATAATAAGAAATTGTCCTAAAGGAGAAATGAGGGAAAAAATTAAATATTTAAGGATCTACAAATTCATGTGTATGTGAATAAATAAATGAAACTCTATATGAATGATTAATAGAGGAAATGGGAGGTTTAAAATTCAGTAGAATATCAGGTAAAATATATAGCTGAGAGTTAGAAAGTAGTTGTTTTTAAAACTAGTGATAGAAAATTGTCATTGATCAGGATAGTTACATGTTTTCAAAATATCTCCTAATTAATTATTAAATATAATGGGAAAAGTATTATGTTTAAAGTCTAGAAGCCTGACAAAATTTAAGTGACAAAAATAATCAGTTTTGAAAAATATGAACATCTTTCTCCTATACAAAACTGTGAGAAAGACATTTTCCCTGCAAAATATCTAGAAATTTATTCAGATAAGTTGAAAACATTAGAGAAATGGAGGGGAAAGTTTCAAACTAGTGGGCCTGTCATGTAAAAAATGACAAGTCCAAAGAACTCAGTTGAAGGCTGAGGAACTGTTTTGTGAAAGGACTTTTATAAAGAAACATGAAAACTAAAGGTAATGCATTAATTTCATTTGGTCCTACAGAAAGAAAAATATGAAGAGGAATATTGGAACAAATGATAATGTAATATGTATGTTGTTTAATAGTATTGTGTCAATATTGAATTTCCTGATTTTATTACAGAACTCTGATTATGTATAAGAAGTTTTCTATGTCTAAAGGAATTATGCTCTGAAGTACTCATTGGTATATAGGAACAATTTAAATTATATGCTAGTTGTTCAGAAGATATATATATGTATATATAAACATATACATACACATACATATATAATGTGTGTTTGGTGAAAGAAAAAAGAAGTAACTGCAGCAAAAGATAATTATTAAATTTGGAAAAAGTGTTCACAAGTATATATATTTTAAATCCTTGTGGCTTTCCTGTAAGTTAGAAATTGTATCAAAATTTTTTAAATGGAAAAATTGTTTCATGTGTTTCACTGCTTAGTAAGAAATGAGATCTTTTATATAATCAACCTAAGTGAATTAAATATTTATGCAATTTCAACCTTTCTTGAAATTTTTAAAACAAACTAGAATTAGAAGGAAACTTCCTTAAACTTCTAATAAGTATTAACAAAAAAACCCTACCACAGACATCAAAACTAAAGGTCCATTATTAAAAATATTTCACCCAAGTTCAGGGATGAAAGAATTATGACTATATCACATAGAGGGTTCCCCAGTGGTTCAGCAGTAGGTAAAGAATCTAGCTGCGATGCAGGAGATGCAGATTCGATCCCTGGGTCGGGAAGATCCCCTGGAAGAGGGCATGGCAACCTGCTCCAGTATTCTTGCCTGGAGAATCCCATGGACAGAGGAGCCTGGCGGGCTACAGTCCATGGGGTTGCAAAGAGTTGGGCACACGTGTGTATAGAGAGAGAACGGCAAAGGAAGAAGTTACCCTGTTTTTTCTCATCTTGTTCTGTCACTCATCTGTGTCCAACTCTTTGAGACCTCGTGAACTGCAGCACACCAGGCTTCCCTGTCCTTCACCATCTCCCGGAGTTTACTCAAACTCATGTCCATTGAGTCGGTGATGCCATCCAACCATCCCCCTGCCCTCAATCTTTCCCAGCATCAGGGTCTTTTCCAGTGAGTTGGCTCTTCACATCAGGTGGCCAAAGTATTGGAGCTTCAATTTCAGCATCAGTCATTCCAATGAATATTTCGGGTTGATTTCCATTACTAAAGCATTTTCTAAAATAGCGTCATCAGTTTGAGTCCTACTACAAACCTCCTTTTCAGTTTTGTGACCCATGCCTATCCTTGTGTTTTACTACGCTCCTGTCCTTTTCTCTTTTGCATACAACCATCAGTATATAATAATGTACAGTGTAATAACTTGAGTGCCTCACTTATGGTCTGTTTCCCTCAACCAGGATAAAAATTTCAAGGTGGCAAAATCATTGTAATGGTTTGTGTGCTGACCTATCCTCTGCACCCCAGGAACAGGTGTGACCCGCATAAGCTATAGAATGAATGTTTCTTGAAGCACTCGGTGTCTCTGTAATATTCCTGTCTATTAGAACCACTCTCTGTCTTCCCTTCATTTTCAGTAGCCTAGAGTCTCAGGCATAAAAACAACAATTGTATTTTGAAGACAAGACCAACAAAGGGACTAAAAATTTCACACAGCCATGTGTACGACTTCTCCCACTTATGGGACCTCGATGTCCTCCATTTAACTTCCATTGGGATTATTGTTCATTTTGAACAAGTGGTTTCACTCCTCTGTTTCTGCCACTTTTGTTAGGTACCTTTCTCACCTTAATAGCTTTGCTTATGTGTGCACTTCACAAATGGTTTTCACAGATACTCACCATTCCCTTTGCAGACCTTGTCACCGCTATTACAGGTGACATGATAATCACTTCCCAACAAGGAGATGAGGTCATAGAAACACAAAGCCTTATTTCAGAGTTGAGATGCCCCTTTTCACACCTCACAGCTGCTGCCCAGGCATCTACTGTGCTGATGGGAAATACCAGTCAGGTAAGTAGCAATGTGTTTCAGATAAGTGTGAGATTTTGAGACAAGCTTCATTTGAAAATTCAGTCGTCCATACGGAAAAAAAATTCAGGGGATTGGAATATAAAAGTATACACACACCTGTAATACATACACAGGTGTATGTGTTACACCTGTGTATGTATTAAAAATCAGGACAGATTTTTAATTTTTTTTTTATTTCATATTGAAGTATAGTTGATTTACAGTGTGTTAGTTTCAACTGTACAGCAAAGTGATTCAGTTATACATATACATATACTTTTCAGATTCTTTTCCCATTTAGTTTATTACAGAACACTGAGTTCCCTGTGCTATACAGCAGGCAGGACAGGTTTTTTTCAGGATAACCTCAGCATAGTGCTACCCTCATTCACCTGTGTTGAGACCGCCTGACATCTCTCTTTCTCCTTTGTCTCTGACTCAACACAGTTTTCACTGTCAAGGTTTCATGCTACAGGCAAATGGCCAAAAATAAGATAGAGATGAACTCCCAGCAGCTGAGCTGACATCTGGTGTCTGTGTTTTGTTTTGGGGTGGGGGGAGAGAGTATATTGGGTTAAATACAATCTCTCTTAATATGCCTTTAAAGTTCGTTCTTAGATGAAAGTTAACTTTTATTTAGAGAAAAGTAAGGTTCATTTCATCTCTAATGTCAGGGACAATTATTTAAAGAAACATGTTGCTAACTATTGTGTTTGACAAGACGTTATAGGGACAGGTTGGATGTTTTCTGCCCCACACCAGAAGCATTATGTATCTCCAAGATATTTTGCTATTAGCAAGAAATGGCTTTAGATATCATAATCTTGGTATTTTAGATGGTTGTTACCATAGATTTTTTAAAAGTTGAAGTATAGTTGATTTACAATGCTAATCACTGCTGTACTGCAAATATACATATATGTTTATTTATTCTTTTCCATTATGATTTATCATAGGATACTGAATATAGTTCTCTTTGCTATACAGTAGGACCTTGTTTATCCATTCAAAAGCTTACATTTACTGACCATAGACTTGTTCAGTGTCTAGACAGACTCAGTTGGGGGGTGGGGGGTGGAATATGTCTTAAAATTATGTAGTATTAATACATGCTTTATTTCTTTGGAAATGTATAGAATTTTGAGTTTTCATTTAAAATATTGGTATATTTTTTTGCCTTATGATGAAAGTCTTATTTGCCAATTATATTAATATACTTTGCATATGTTTCTAATAATTAATGCCAAATAACTGGCAAAATGTGAGTATGAACAAATGTTTAATATATCTTATAGATACTTTTATTTTCATATATGCCTCTGTGTAAATTGTGATTTTTTTACAAGTACACATAGAACATCATGCTGATGGACAATCAGGGAAATTTTTTTATTTGAATCTGGATATCTAATTTTGATTAATATTTTTCAACAATTATGTGACATATTTATATGTGTAAAATTACTTCATGAAGCCTAGTTTATCCTTCTATCCTGTGAAATCTTTGCCTCGATTCATATTCCTCTACTTTCTTAAAAAGAAAAAATTGGAAACATACACATGTTTTATATCTTACATTTTTCTTCTCAGAGTGTATTGTGGGGGAAGATCTGTATCAGTGCACAGATAACTCCCTCACACATCTCTGCAGCCTCAGAGTTTCCTGTTGTGCGTTTGGCCACTTCCACTCATGCAACAGATGACTTCGTGATCGTAGTCTTCATTTCCATTGCCTTTGCACACATGAGCAAAAATTCTAAGTGCCCACTTAACGTGAGATTATACAAGATGCAGGCTTAATATTGAAAATTGAGGGACATGGTGATTATGACACACTTCTTTTCATCCTTTTCACTCTTCATTCCTCTAACTTCAGTAAAACCAGTGTCCTCTAGGCACTGATGTGATGTTTCCTGCCAGCTTGGAGATGGGGACTATATTCCTCATTCAGACGGGAATTGGCCTCATGGGAAATATCTCCCTCTTTTGTCTTTATAACTTCACTTTGCTCACTGGACATAATTTGAGGCCTATAGACCCAATCCTCATGCAACTGGTCATCGCCAACGCCACAGTTCTTTTCTCTAAAGGCATACCACAGACACTGGCAGCTTTCGGATGGAGGTATTTCCTGGATGACACTGGATGTAAACTTGTCTTCTATTTCCACAGAGTAGCCACGGGAGTTTCCTTTAGCACCACCTGCCTCTTGAATGGCTTCCAGGCAATTAAGCTCAAGCCCAGTATCTGGAGGTGGATGGAACTCCAGATGAGAGCTCTAAGATTCATTGCCTTCTGCTGTTTCCTCTGCTGGATTGTGCATATCTTGATAAATTCATGTGTTCTTATCATAGTAAAGAGTCCACTGAATGAGAAGAACTTCAGTACGAGAAATAATTATGGATACTGTTCTTGGTATATGACAGAGGGTTCTGTAGGCTCATTATACACAGTCATGTATTTTTCCCTTGATATTATGAGTTTAGGTTTTATGGTTTGGGCCAGCAGCACTATAGTTCTTTTCCTGTGCAGACACAAACAGCGAATCCAACACATTTGCAGCAACCGAGTCTCCCGAAGACCTTCTTGTGAGGTCAGAGCCACACGCACTGTCCTGATCCTGGTAGGCTCCTTTGTTACATTCTATACAATCTACATTGTTTTGACAATTTGGATGACTCTAGTTGCAAGCCGAGGGCAGTGGATGGTGAACATCTCTGTCCTTTTCGCCACATGCTTTCCAGCATTCAGCCCCTTTGTGCTCATTATCAAGGACACTCGGATCTCTCAGTTCTGCTTTGCCTGTAGGGCAAGGAAAACACTGTTTGCTAATGTGATTGTCTTTCTATGATGTCTTTCTACTGGGGTGGGGGGCCCTGCCTTCCCCGTTTCTATTCTCAGTGGCATTCAAATATTTATCTCAACATTTGTGAATATTTTGGGGACCTCTTAAATGTTGGATATTAATTAACCCTAAAAGGAAATATATTATCAGTTTCTAATGGCCAGTATTAAGTATTTAAATAATTAAAACTTATTTTTATCAGCTGTTTTCACTCAAATAATTTCAAAATATTCTGACTTTAAATACTAATGAGATCAGATCAGATCAGTCGCTCAGTCGTGTCTGACTCTTTGCGACCCCATGAATCGCAGCACACCAGGCCTCCCTGTCCAGCACCAACTCCCGGAGGTCACTCAGACTCACGTCCATCGAGTCAGTGATGCCATCCAGCCATCTCATCCTCTGCTGTCCCTTTCTCCTGCCTCCAATCCCTCCCAGCATCAGAGTCTTCTCCAATGAGTCAACTCTTCATCAGGTGGCCAAAGTACTGGAGTTTCAGCTTTAGCATCATTCCTTCCAAAGAAATCCCAGGGCTGATCTCCTTCAGAATGGACTGGTTGGATCTCCTTGCAGTCCAAGGGACTCTCAAGAGTCTTCTCCAACACCACAGTTCAAAAGCATCAATTCTTCGGCGCTCAGCCTTCTTCACAGTCCAACTCTCACATCCATACATGAGCACAGGAAAAATCATAGCCTTGACTAGATGGACCTTTGTTGGTAAAGTAATGTCTCTGCTTTTGAATATGCTATCTAGGTTGGTCATAACTTTCCTTCCAAGGAGTAAGCGTCTTTTAATTACATGGCTGCAGTCACCATCTGCAGTGATTTTCCTGATGTTCAAGCTGGTTTTAGAAAAGGCAGAGGAACCAGAGATCAAATTGCCAACATCCGCTGGATCATGGAAAAAGCAAGAGAGTTCCAGAAAAACATCTATTTCCGCTTTCTTGACTATCCCAAAGCCTTTGACTGTGTGGATCACAATAAACTGTGGGAAATTCTGAAAGAGATGGGAATACCAGACCACCTGACCTGCCTCTTGAGAAATTTGTATGCAGGTCAGGAAGCAACAACAGTTAGAACTGGACATGGAACAACAGACTGGTTCCAAATAGGAATAGGAGTACGTCAAGGCTGTATATTGTCACTCTGTTTATTTAACTTATATGCAGAGTACATCATGAGAAACGCTGGGCTGGAAGAAACACAAGCTGGAATAAAGATTGCCGGGAGAAATCAATAACCTCAGATATGCAGATGACACCACTCTTATGGCAGAAAGTGAAGAGGAACTAAAAAGCCTCTTGATGAAAGTGAAAGTGGAGAGTGAAAAAGTTGGCTTAAAGCTCAACATTCAGAAAATGAAGATCATGGCATCTGGTCCCATCACTTCATGGGAAATAGATGGGGAAACAGTGGGAACAGTGTCAGACTTTATTTTTCTGGGCTTCAAAATCACTGCAGATGGTGACTGCAGCCATGAAATTGAATACTAATAGCTTATTTTTTTAAAGGTCTGTTTATCTCTGGATAATTGAGTGTGCTCTATTTTTAAAAGTCTTACTCAATCTTTTGTAATTGGAAATCCCAGCAATTTTAATGAAGTCTAGATATAATGTACATACATGTGTAAATATCTATATTCAACTGGCAATAACATTTATTACATACCAAAATTATGAGTCTTTAATCTTACTTAATTCCAAAATTATCAAATCTATTTTACTGTTGTTTTATAAAATTAATATACACATGTTCAATGATTTCCTTTGCTTATTTTAAAGTTTGTGAGAAAACTATCACTTATTTTATACTACTTTTTTAACATTTAAAAGCAATATGCTGTGCTCAGTCACTTCAGTCGTGTCCAACTCTTTGCAACCTATGGACTGTAGCCAGCCAGGCTCCTCTGTCCATGTGATTCTTCAGACAAGAATACTGCAGTGGGTTGCCATGCCCTCCTCTAGGGGATCTTCCCAACGAAGGAATCTAACCCATATCTCTGGTGTCTCCTGCATTGTAGGCAGTTTCTTTACCCACTGAGCCACCTGGGAAGCCCATTAGCACACTAAGATCCCCTAGACCTTGTTCCCATTAGCTCATGGTATCAGAATGTGGAGAAGCAAACCTACAGATCTGTCTCCTGACTCCCTTCATAAGGCATGTAGCTGGTCTGTTATCAACTGCGTACAGGCCTCCTGAATGCATGGTCTCTCCAGCCCTGCAGAGCCCATTAAATTGCTTATGTAAGCGATATATGCAGTAAGCAAGGGCACCAGTATAAAGACAAACACTCACTGAAGTTGTTGGGAAGCCCAGTACAAAATAGCCAGTTGGAAGATGTCCTTGGGAAAATGGCGAAGGGCCAGAAATACCCCGGCTTGATGTACCCAGGCAGAAAAACATCTCCTGCCTTTGGTTATGCCCGGCGCCAAGATTTAATAATAAATATTAAGGATGTTGCTTGAGAAAACGGGTTATGGGATAAGCTCATGGGTCACTTAGAGCGCACTGTCCTTGAAATATTTTTACTGATTAGGTGTTAACCCCGTACACACTCTGCTGGCCGTATACTTTAAGCTCTTTGTTCCTACTTCTATAAAAAGGCTTGACTGTAGAAATAAACTTGTCAGTCCTTGCAAGAGACTGTCCGAGTGTCCTTCTTTCAGGTTCGTCGCTTCCAAGTCCCGGGGGAGAAAATCCCCAACAAGTGGCGCCATGAACAGGGACTTGAAAGGAAGGCTGAACAAAGCGACGAGCCCCTGCAGAAAGAGGTAAGCGGGATGGGACAACATAGCAGTAAAATTCATTTCATTTATATAATGCGTCATTTTTTGAAACAAAACGGTGTTAATGTTTCAAGAGATCAGTTGAACGACTGCTATCATATTTTACTGGAACAATTCATGGTTCCCAGAAGAGGGGACACTCAATCTAGACATATAGAAAAGGGTTAAAAATAACGTTTTGTGAGCATATCAGCAAGGGTTACCTGGTCACTCATACAGGCTATCACAGAACAAGTTGAAGGACATAACATTGATTTGGAAGTAAAAACTATTCAATTTTTACATGAATATGAGCTTAAAGAACAAGATATACAAGGTGCTTTGAAATATAAGAATGTTATGCTCAATCAGACACAATCCTTAGAAAAAAAACTTAGAGAAATATATACTGGTTATGTCAAAACTGAAGCCACTTAGAACGGAGGTCATTTCATTCAACGGACAGCCCAAACCTGAGGCTTTTCCTTCTGCTCCGCCTGTAACAGCAATTGCTAACTTTGCTCGTACTAATCATTTCACTGCTCCTCGGGAGATGCCTGCTTGTGCTTTCGCTTTCCCAATGCAATTTAATCAACTTGCCCAAGACCAAAATACTTGGGCTAATCTAGATTTTAGCATGTTGTCTAATTTTAAGAAAGCATATACTCTGTATGGACCTATTTCTCCTTACTGTATAGAATTTCTCAGAGGATGGGCTGACCATTGGATGCCATATGATATTTTTTCAAATAGCAAAGATGGTTTTAAATCCTCAACAATTACTGCAATGGCAAATGTGGGTTAATGATGAGGCCCGACAGCTGATGATTGACCAGCAATCTCCTGGTAACTCTGCCAATTTAACCTATGATATACTGGAACAAGAGCCATGGCCGATATGATTGCACAACTAGCTAATATTACTCCTCAGATGTTACATTTCATTAAAAAAAACTGCCTGCAAGCATAAACAAAGGTTGATAGCACTAACTCTGATGGTTCATTTGTTAAGATTATTCAAGGACATGAGGAGGAATATTCTCCATCTATAGGAAAATTAAAGGATGCAATTGAGAAGTCTACTAAGGATATGACTTTACAAAATATTATTTTAAAACAACTTGCTTTTGAAAATGCTAATGAGGAATGTCAATCCATGCTTAGACCAATTCGAGAGACTGGCTCTCTTATGGAATATTTGAAAGCATATAGGGATATCAGATCTAGTTCCCATAGAGCAAAATTGGCAACATTGGAAACTTTAATGTACAAAAAGCTGCTAATGCCAAATGTTTTAACTGTGGGAAGCCCAACCATATGAAAAAACAATGTCGCCTGCCAACACAGGCCAGAAAAAATACTACTTCTAATAAGAAGAGATCCCAGGAGTATGTCCAAGATGTAAAAAGGGGTTCCATTGGCTGAATGAATGTCATTCTAAATTTGATAAGAATGGAAACACCTTGAACCCCGGTGCACAACAAAAACAGCAGGGAAACTGATAAAGGGGCCGTCCTCTAGCCCCGCTACAAAAGGAGGACCCAGCGTTATGATGCTACAAGCAGCTACATCTAAGAGTGCTTGCAGTGATATACCTAGTCCTTATGATATGAAACTAATAGAATTATACAACCCCCACAAAGTTCCCACTGGATATTATGGCCCGATTCCACCTAGGACAGTGGGACTGATTTGGGGACGTAGTTGCTGCACAATGAGAGTTTTAATGGTATTGACTGGTGTTATGGATGAAGATTATGAAGGGGAAATACATGTTATGGTAAATGTTGTGAAAATGGGAAATGTATACTTACAAAAAAGGGAACATTTTGCACAATTATTACTTTTGCCATATGTCAAAGGCATCTGATAAAGTTCGGCAGGGAGGCTTTGGCAGTACCAGCCTTACTGCTGCACTATCCACCTTATTAAAGGAACATCAGAAACCCATGCTTACTTTATGCATACGGGGAAAAAATTTCACAGGCATGTTAGATACCGGAGCTGACATTTCAATCATTAGAGCCGCAGAATGGCCCCTTGATTGGAGTAAGGTTATGGCTCCTTCTAGACTATTAGGAGTGGATAAAGCTGATGCCACACAAACTTTTGTCAGTGCATCCTATTTACAAGTATATGGCCCTGATCAAATTGTAGCTCATCTTAAACCATATATTACTAATATCCCTATCAATTTATGGGGACGGGATTTCCTTGAACAAATGAAAGCCACAATTTCTTTAAATGAACTTTTTTAATGGGGGCCATTGAGTTAACACCGCTGCCTCTCAATTGGGAATTTGATACCCCAGTATGGACACCTCAGTGGCCCCTAACTAAAGAAAAATTGGCAGCTCTTACGCAATTAGTAAATGAACAATTACAAAAAGCTCATATAGAACCTTCATTGTCCCCGTGGAATTCCCCTGTTTTTGTAATAAAAAAGAAATCAGGAAAATGGAGAATGTTGATAGATTTAAGAAATGTTAATAATACCATGTTACCTATGGGGCCCTTACAACCCGGATTGCCTGTTGGGAGCCGGTTTGAATTAGCGCTCCGCCCATGGCAAAGGTCGTGAGGAAGGAGGCTCAATAACGCAGAGGCAGGATTGAGCCTCAGGAGCCCCTTGGAGGTTCTTGAACATCTACCCCCAAAAAGCCGGAGTTTGCCTACTTTCTGCTTTGTGTTCTCACCTCTGACTTTACAGGGGGCTGTCCCCCACTACCTTTCTCTGAAAAAAGAGCTAACTTACAGCTCCAGTTAATAATTCCTGAGTGTGACAGTGTTTCAGCCTACAAACTCCTTTTGGAAATCCTCTAGCCTGCCTGAATAGGTTTTTCCGGCCACATGTGATTGTTTAGAGCCTCCCAACTGTGAGAGGCATGAGATGTTCTGAACTTTCTAAACGCAGATTCCTTTGAGCAGTTAAAAGATTGATTCGAAATTGTATTGGTGAAGGGTTTTTCACTTGTTGGGCCAATGTTTGCTGCTAAGTCTCCATATCCCTTACCTACTGTGTCCTTGGCAGTGTATTGAAATGTAAGTAGTACCGTCAATGTTTGTAACCTGGGACCCTTGAGTTAATCTTTGTTACAGCCCACCACAACTTTGCCCTATAGATATGCAACGCCAATGCTTTTGGAGGGTAGCGCCTGACTTTGGGATAATCACCTTTAGAGAAAATAAGTTCCTTAGAATGTTGATAGGCCTCTGGGCCAGAAGATGGTGTAACTCACCTAGACTTTTGAGTGTGATGGGTTTGAAAGCCTGGCTCAGGGACTGCTGTCCCTGCATGACTCCACCCCTTCCCTCATTATCCTCTATGCATAACTTAAGAGATGGAAACTGCTTTGAAAAGAAAAGTGTGGGGCCTTGTTCACTGAAGCTTGGTCTCCCCATGTCGTTCTTTCTCTTACCTTCTGGCTGAATTATTCGGCCTCCTCTCTCCACAAAATGTTCTCACTGAGCTATCATTTCATCCGCTTTTCTTCACTGAATTTCCTCCTCACTGAGCTATCCTCATTTTCATCACTCTTTATATCTTTAATTAATATTTTAATAAGCAATTGTTTCCTGATCGCCTATGCCATCTCCCCTTCGAAATCCCTGGATCCACCGGGGCTGGACCTCGGCAATTGCCCTCCCCTTCTATGATACCAAAAGGATGGTCTATAGTTATTATTGATTTACAAGGCTGCTTTTTTGCTATACCTTTGCACCCTAGAGGTAGAAAATGTTTTGCCTTTTCAGTTCCTTCTATAAATCACATGGCTCCTATTAAAAGATTTCAATGGAAGGTGCTACCTCAGGGAATGATGAACTCTTCTACCATTTGCCAATATCTCATATCTGTTTTATTATAATCCATTAGAGATAAATATCCTACTGCATTTATAATTCATTACATGGATGATATACTTCTTTCTATGGAGTCTGAACTCTGTTCGCAACAGTTATACAATGAAGTTACTATTACTCTTCAAAATCATGGCCTATTTGTTGCTCCAGATAAAATTCAATGGAAAGCACCCTTTAATTATTTAGGACATGTTACGGGAGAATCTAAAATCAAGCCTCAATAAACTCAAATTTCTATGCAATCTCTACACACACTAAATGATTTTCAAGAATTGCTAAGAGATATTAATTGGCTGCAGCCATCTGTTGGCATCCTCACCTATGCCTTACAAAATCTATTTAAAATTTTAAAGGGATTCCCTGACCCTAATAGCCCTAGGCAGCTAACAAAAGAGGCCAAAGAAGAACTGGCCTTAATGGAGAAATGCATTCAACAATCTTTTTCAACTCGGCTAGATTATGATCAACCAATTTCTTTAGATATATTCCTCACTGAACATTCGCCCACTGCAATTATAGCTCAACATAGCCCAATAGAATGTGTATATTTACACACTAAACAATCTAAAAAAATTGTATCATATATTGAGAAAATAGGGCACTTAATTGTGTCAGGAAGAAGCCATGTACAAACTTTGACTGGATTTGATCCATATGCAATACATGTTCCCTTGACAAAAAAGGAATTGCAAATTGCCTTACAGTATAACTTGACCATGCAAATGGTATTAAATGATTTTCAAAATGTTATCTCATTTCATTTGCCGAAAGGAAAATTATGGGATTTTCTACAATGTACTAAATTCATTGTAACTAATATCATTGCATCCCAGCCTATTTCCAATGCACCCACCTATTTCATTGATGGCAACAAGAAAGGCATAGCAGGGATTATCGGCCCTGATATCAAAGAGAAATTACCCACTACCTATTCTTCAGTAATGTTCTGGCCACCTCATGCGAAGAGTTGACTCATTGGAGAAGACTCTGATGCTGGGAGGGATTGAGGGCAGGAGGAGAAGGGGACGACAAGAGGATGAGATGGCTGGATGGCATCACTGACTCAATGGACGTGAGTCTGAGTGACCTCCGGGAGTTGGTGATGGACAAGGAGGCCTGGCGTGCTGCAGTTCATGGGGTCGCAAAGAGTCGGACACGACTGAGCGACTGATCTGATCTGATCTGATTCTTCAGTACAAAGAGTTGAGTTGTATGCTTTATATGCTCTTTTGTCACGTCAACCATTATCCTTCAACGTATATATTGATTCCAAATATCTTGCTTCCCTTTTTCCTGATTTTGTTACCACTTTTTTATATAACCTGGATGAAGAATTATATACTCTCTTTTCACAGACTCAAGCTTTAATTCACTTATGTACGGAACCTTTCTTTATTGCACATATACGTGCTCATTAAGGTTTACCTGGCCCTCTGGTTGCAAGAAATGATGCTGTCAACGGGCTAATAGCTCCAATTTTTACGTCTGCCAGTGATGAACATGCTAATCTTCATACCAATGCTAACAGATTGCACTCTAAATACCATATTCCTCTCACTGAAGCGCAGCGTATTATTAAAACCTGTGAAGTCTGCGCCCCTCTGCACTTACGAACTACGATTTCAGGAGCTAATCCCCAGGGGCAACAGCCTAACTCCCTTTGGCAATCTGATTTCACTCACTGCTCCTTAGGACAGTTTTCTTTGCTTTTTGTCTCAGTTGATACATTTTCAGGCTTTATCTGGGCAGTACCTGTCTCTTCAGAATCCAGTAAACACACCATTTCTGTACTCTTACTCACCTTCCTCATTATGGGGATTCCTTCTGTCTTGAAAACAAACAATGGACCTGCATTCACCTCGCATTCGTTTGGTTCATTTTTATCAGAATGGAACATCACACACATTACAGGAATACCCTATAATCCTCAGGGTCAAGCCATTATTGAAAGAGCCCACCGCACTCTAAAAATTCATTTATTTATTACTTATTACATTTATTTATTATTTATTACAGGGGGAATATGGAAGAGGAGATACACTTCTTATCCCATGAACCCTCAATTACTATTATCTTTAACTCTTTATTCCCTGAATTTTTTAAACTTAACAAAAAATAATTCTGACACTCGTGCAGATAGACATTTTGCAGAAGACAAAAACAGCAAATTAGAAATCAATACACCAATATGGTATAAACAATTTAATCAATGGCTACCAGGAATCTTACGACTCCTAGGCAAGGGTTACAGTCTTGTCATTGCAGATGGAGAGGAAATCTGGGTTCCCTTTAACCATGTCCGTTACCAAGAGGGACCCCGAGACTGGACTCCCTCGGGAAGTGACGAAGTTGACGCGAAGAGTCTCGTCAATGACCCTGGAGGAGTCAATGAGGAAACGCCATCGTCTGAATCCTTACCCGACATGGGCTCAAGTGAAAACATGACTCGTCAGGCTGAGCAGACACTGAAGAGTACTGGAACTCCTATGACTCCAGATAAGCTGTTTCTGGCAATGTAAGCTGTTCTGAAGAGCAGGAGGAACATCATAATTGCTCCTGGTTTAGTAGATCAAGCATTGGAGGCTTTCATAAATCTAACACAAGTTTCTGGACTGATAAGGACATATTGCTGAATTGGTATAACGGGGGCTTATCACCCCCACGGCCCAGGATTGTCGTCCCCATTGTGGGGCCAGAGCAATGGCACATTTGGAAAATTCCAGCAGCTTCTTAGAGCACTTCGCTAGTGTTTATGGGACTGTGGGTGTGTTTCATCCTTCTAATTATATCTTCCTATATAATAGCACTGGCTATATTCAATCCTGTGTTCACCTTCCGTACTTATTTATTGTAGGGCATTTTGATATTGACTTATCAGCCAAGATTGTCAATTGTACTGCATGTGCATTGTATACCTGCCTTAATCACATCGTTTCATATCACAATGCTAGCATTGCGCTAGTTAAACAAAGATCTGAGCTATGGCTTCCTGTAAACTTAACTGAGCCTTGGACTGATTCTGTATTTCTTTCTGTCTTGTTGAAAAGTGGGCTTAGGCGATCCAAGCGCATCATTGGGTGGATTATTGAAGTCATCTTAAGCCTTATCTCCATTGTGACTGTAGGAACTTTGTCTGGTATGGCTTTACATAATTCTATACAAAATCATGATTTTATCACTGCTTGGCACAAAGACTCTCATGATTTGTGGACTCGACAAGCTCAAATAGATCAGCAATTACAAACATGAATTAATGAATTATAAACTGTGGTTATCTACTTAGGAGATCAAATGCAGCAACTGACTTTCCAAACACATATACGCTGTCACTGTAATTTTACTTCTTTTTGTCTGAGTAACATGCCCTATAATAGCACTGAATATCCTTGTGATAAGTTTAAAGTGCATTTGCAGGATCTCACAGATAACTCAAGTTTAGACATCAATTTGTTAAAACAACAAGTTGCTAATTTTCAAGTTAAGGTACCTAAGGAATTGTACAGCAGTCAATTTTATGATACTTTAACCAAAACCTTATCGTCTCTAGACCTTAGAGCTTGATTTTCAGGAAGCAACATTTATATATATATATATATATATATATATATATATATATATATATATATATATATATATATATATATTAACCCCTGCTTTTTCTGTCATTGCTTATAGGATTCAGATGTCTCTACTCAAGACTCCGTGCCTCCCACAATGGAGTCCAACTAGCAGCTGCCGTGCTTAAATTAAAAACAAAAGGAGGATATGTTGGGAAGAGCAGTACAAAGTAGCCGGTTGGAGAAAGTCCTTGGGAAAATGGCGAAGGACCAGAAATATCCCGGTTTGATGTACCCAGGCAGAAAAACATCTCCTGCCTTTGGTTATGCCCGGCGCCAAGATTTAATAATAAATATTAAGGATGTTGCTTGAGAAAACGGGTTATGGGATAAGCTCATGGGTCACTTAGAGCACGCTGTCCTTGAAATATTTTTACTGATTAGGTGTTAACCCCATACACACTCTGCTGGCCGTATACTTTAAGCTCTTTGTTCCTGCTTCTATAAAAAGGCTTGACTGCAGAAATAAACTTGTCAGTCCTTGCAAGAGACTGTCCGAGTGTCCTTCTTTCAGGTTCTTCACTTCCAAGTCCTGGGGAGAAAATCCCCAACAGAAGTGTCAGAGCAGCATTTCACATACTCTTATCAAGCACAGGATATGAAGTAAGTGAAGACCAGAACCAGGAGAAATGTCCTAGAGCAGGCCTGGTAGGCACTGCCAGTGGGCTGTGCAGTAGTGTCTTGTGTGTGTGTGTGTGTGTGTGTGTGTGTGTGTGTGTTAGTCACTCAGTTGTGTCCAACTCTTTTGTGACCCCATTGAACTGTAGCCTGCCAGGCTCCTCTGTCCATGGAATTCTCTAGGCAAGAATACTGGAGTGGATTGCCATTCCCTTCTCCAAAGTGTCTTATAAAGGAATTATTAATTTGCATGTCATAGGTCAAATTTATAAACAATGATGTTCAGTTACTTAGTCATGTCTGACTTTTTGCTACCCCATGGACTGCAGCATGCCAAGCCTCCCTGTCCTTCACTATCTCCCAGAGTCTGTTGAAACTCAGGTCCATTGAGTCGGTGATGCCATCCAACAATCATCCTCTGTAGCCCCCTTTCCTTTTCCAGTCAGTTATAAACAATAATCTCTACTAAGTGTTAACCTGAAAAAAATGATGCTGATTTTTGTTTTTATGTTAACCATTCTTCTATATTTTTTCATTCTTTTATTTTTAGCACAATTTTCTTGAACCTTGTATTGATAACTCGGAAGAGTCCACCTCTTATTAATTGGCTTGCAATAGGAATCTTTACTGTCTTAAATTAGGCTAATAGTTTTTTAAAATATAAGCTTTCTCACAAATCCCATTAACATCAACATACTTAATCCTTTGTATCAGTTTATGCAGTTTTCAGAAAGTTTGAAGAATTCACGCATTCTTGACACTTGTGCAATTACTAATATTGCGTCCATAACACATTAAGTTTGGCCCATCATTTCTATTCATTTGGTCCTTTCTGTCTCTAATAACATATCCCCATATTTGGAGACCAGGGTAATTGGGAGGGAGAAATAGGGGAAAGAATGGGAATTCCTAGAATACAGGCTTTGTTGGGGTTTCTGCAGGGAAGGCAAGGCAGGGCTGGGTAAAAAGCTTAAGATTGGCTGGTTTGAATGATTTCCACAGGTTTTAGGGTAAATAGCCCTTTCCCTAGTCATCTAGTTCCTGGCCCTGGGTTGATTTAGGACAGGGGAAACATTCACATGTGTGTAAGTGGAAGGTGGCAAAGCCCTGAATCTACACTTGAATGGTGTGCTCCAGGGAGGCTATTTGCAATAGGAACACAACTCTAGCTCTGAGGTTGGCCCTGTGATTAGTCTCTGCCAAACTGACAGATACCTAACCCTAATCTAAGAAAGTACGCATTAGAGAGTCAGTGAAGTCGCTCAGTCATGTCTGATTCTTGGTGACCCCATAGACTGTAGCCTACCAGGCTCCTCTGTCCATGGGATTTTCCAGGCAATAGTACTGGAGTGGATTGCCATTTCCTTCTCCAGGGGATCTTCCCAACCCAGGGCTTGAACCCTGGTATCCCTCATTGTAGACAGACGCTTTACCATCTGAGCCACCAGGGAAGTCCAGAGAAGGACACTAAGTCCAGATAAAAGGAGTTCTACAGGTAGGCCCATAATTAGGTTTGCTGTTGTTTTTTTTTTTTTTTTTTTTTTTTTTTATGGCATTAGCCAAGAAAACATCTGTAATTTGGGGAATCAGTAATATTATCTTGGTAGAGTTGTAAAGTATATTAAAATTGTGAGATCTACAATTAATCTTGGTTTATGTCTCAGGGGAAGTTTGTGGGCCTAGCAGTGGTGTTGTGGGAGGGTGAAAGATGATGATTTAGTAAAGTTCATGTACAGATTCTTGATATTTGGGTGTAACTAAGGGGAAGAAGGGAGAAGGCAATGGCGACCCACTCCAGTACTCTTGCCTGGAAACTCCCATGGATGGAGGAGCCTGGTAGGCTGCAGTCCATGGGGTCACGAACAGTCGGACCTGACTGAGCGACTTCGCTTTCACTTTTCACTTTCATGCATTGGAGAAGGAACTGGCAACCCACTCCAGTGTTCTTGCCTGGAGAATCCCAGGGACGGGGGAGCCTGGTGGGCTACCGTCCATGGGGTCGCACAGAGTCAGACACGACTGAAGTGACTTAGTAGCAGCAGCAAGGGAAAGTGGTCATGGTCAGAGATACAGGGCAAGAAATTGTGGTGTAAATGGAGGGGCTGGCAGGAGAAGGCACTGGGGGCTGGGGATTCCTCTGCCCAAGAAGTAGAGGGGTTGGTTGATCTGAGTCAGGTGCCTCCTGAGGAAATCATTAATCTCCACTAATATTTAGAATGGCACTGGGACTTCCTTGGCCGACTAGTGGTTAGGCCACTGTGCTTCCACTGCAGGGGACGGGGTTACATTGCTAGACCTAGATCCCACATGACACAACTAAGATTCAGTGCAGTTAAAAGTTCTCTCCAAGTGCTCGCTTCGGCAGCACATATACTAAAATTGGAACGATACAGAGAAGATTAGCATGGCCCCTGCGCAAGGATGACACACAAATTCATGAAGCGTTCCATATTTTTCGGATTCATTTTGATGTATGGCAAAACCAATACAATATTGTAAAGTTAACTAAAATAAAATTAAAAAAAAAAAGAAAGCAAGTAAGTAAAAAAAAAAGTTCTCTCCAAGATTTTCATCAGATCAGATCAGTCAGATCAGTCGCTCAGTTGTGTCCGACTCTTTGCAACCCCATGAACTGCAGCACGCCAGGCCTCCCTGTCCATCACCAACTCCCGGAGGTCACTCAGACTCACATCCATTGAGTCAGTGATGCCATCCAGCCATCTCATCCTCTGTCGTCCCCTTCTCCTCCTGCCCCCAATCCTTCCCAGCATGAGAGTCTTCTCCAATGAGTCAACTCTTCACATGAGGTGGCCAAAGTACTGGAGTTTCAGCTTTAGCATCATTCCTTCCAAAGAAATCCCAGGGCTGATCTCCTTCACAATGGACTGGTTGGATCTCCTTGCAGTCCAAGGGACTCTCAAGAGTCTTCTCCAACACCACAGTTCAAAAGCATCAATTCTTCGGTGCTCAGCCTTCTTCACAGTCCAACTCTCACATCCATACATGACCACAGGAAAGACCATAGCCTTGACTAGGTGAACCTTTGTTGGCAAAGTAATGTCTCTGCTTTTCAATATGCTATCAAGGTTGGTCATAACTTCCCTTCCAAGGAGTAAGCATCTTTTAATTTCATGGCTGCAGTCACCATCTGCAGTGATTTTGGAGCCCAGAAAAATAAAGTCTGACATTGTTTCCACTGTTTCTCCATCTATTTCCCATGTAGTGATGGGACCAGATGCCATGATCTTCGTTCATGCCAAGATCTTCGATCTTTTCACTCTCCACTTTCGCTTTCATCAAGAGGCTTTTTAGTTCCTCTTCACTTTCTGCCATAAGGGTGGTGTCATCTGCATATCTGAGGTTATTGATATTTCTCCCAGCAATCTTGATTCCAACTTGTGTTTCTTCCAGTCCAGCATTTCTCATGATGTACTCTGCATATAAGTTAAATAAACATGGTTTCATAGAGGTAGTCATATAGACAAAACATGTAATAAAACAAAAACTAAGCACTGTGCCAACGCTCTTTTAACATTTTGACTGTAATCATGTCTCCGCTTTTATGTTGAGAATCCCGAGTTTAAGGCCTCTTCTTTTACTCCATTAACCACAGGCTTTGCTCTTATCTTTAATGTGTTTCATCCTTGCCTGCCCACAATACCACTTAGCTAATTTCCGGATATCAGAATGGGCCAACCATCCCAGCAGATGCCGCCATGATGGAAACATTTCCTAGAATGACGGGCTCAGTAGGTCGCAGACTGCTTGGGGGATGAGCTAACGACCAGAAGAGTTGCTCCGAGAGCGTGCAACGTGTCGGGGTGGGACTTCCGGCATCTTGCACATAGCGGTTAGTATGACTGTTTTTGATACCATTCGCTGGATCAGAGGTTCAAGGTCCCCACTACACAGTGGTGGGTCTGACATTCACTGTGGGCGCTGCCATAGTGTCTCCACCATGTCCTGCTCAGGTCTACCTCTTATCTCCCGGGTAGCCCTGGCACTGCTCTGCCCATACCTTCCCATGGCCACGCTGAAGGCCCAGGCCCAGGTGAATGTCTGTTCTCCATACTCTCAACCTTAACCCTACTGAAAAACGAAGGGTCTCCAGCTCTGGCTATAGCAGTGCATGCTCCTATTTCCAGAACAGCAGGGCAGTTATAGATATAGGGTCCCCAGTTCGGACAGGGAATGATGAAATGTGGAAGAGTGTTACAGGCAGAGGGACACACATATTCAAAGCCTTGGAGGCACACATGAGTCAAGACCATTCTGGAAACCTGGGTTCCCTCTCGTATCCACAGGAAGCAGTGTGAAAGGAGGCACACTTTGGCAGCCCAAACAGCTGGGTCTTCAGTCAGGGGCTCCTGGGAATCATGGATGTTGGAAGAGAGCAGGGACTCTGAGTTGTGGTTTTCAAATTATTTGAGATGTTTCTCAGGGCAAGCAGACTGGGTGGGTCAAGGCATGATATAAGTGGAGGGAGAAAAATCAGTGAGGAGGCACAGGAGTACAGTTCTGGCGGTAGACAGTTCTAGAAGTGGCAGTAGCTTGGAGATTAATGCAGGTTCTTGATGGATCTTAATGATCGAAGTAAATAACCACTCAAATCACCACTCAGATTTTTTGCCCAAACATCTAGGAGAATGGAGATGGGGAATTTGGTGGGAGAAACAGGATTCAGGGCAGATTATCAGTTGGATTTTGGATAAGGGGATTTTGAGATGCCCCAAAGTGGAGGTGGCACATAAGCAACTGGATTCCAGGTCTGGAGTTTTGAGGAGGGACCCTGAGGCCTGGACTAGAATCAGGCCTTGTGCTCAGATTGGGAGAGCAGGTTTTACTGTCAGATGGATCCTGAAGAGGGATGTGCTGAAGAACAGAACTAAATTGAGCGTGTAGTGGGGAGTACTCTGTTTGGTACAAGAAGAATCTGCCAGAAGAGAAAGCAGTAGGAAGTAAAGAGCCATGGCTGGAATGGAAATATTGGTGGAAAATGTAGATGCTCCTTTTTTAAGTCTCAGCAGACTCACATACACTCCCTGTAAACAGGAGAAAGGCCGGCCAGGCTCGTGCAGCAGCCTGGACCCAATCATGAACAGAAAGGTCTCAGCTTTCTCAGGAAATTTCAAATTTAGAACTGGATGGACTCAAGACTACCCAGGCACTTAATAATTGATTGAAATTAGTTCCAAAATCCACAGAGGATACCAATCTTTCTTTCTGGAACTTTCGGGATTTTTTTAATATTTTTGATCCATGGTTGCTTGACTCTGCAGATGCAAAACTGGTACATATGCAAAGAACCAAGCATTTTTTTTATTAAATATCACATTTTCTTAAATGCTTAAAAGGCAGATAAGAAGCAAACAAATTTTTAAAAAACTCATCACTTTATTTACACCAGTATCATTTTCTGAAGTGTTAATCCTGTGGGCAGCATTAGCTCACCTTTACTATTTTTGCTATTTCAAATCCTGAAAGATTATGCTGTGAAAGTGCTGCACTCAATATACCAGCAAATTTGGAAAACTCAGCAGTGGCCACAGGACTGGAAAAGGTCAGTTTTCATTCCGATCCTAAAGAAAGGCAATGCCAAAGAATGCTCAAACTATTGCACAATTGCACTCATCTCACACGCTAGTAAAGTAATACTCAAAATTCTCCAAGCCAGGCTTCAGCAATATGTGAACCGTGAACTTCCTGATGTTCAAGCTGGTTTTAGATAAAGCAGAGGAACCAGAGACCAAATTGCCAACATCCATTTGATCATGGAAAAAGCAAAAGAGTTCCAGAAAAACATCTATTTCTGATTTATTGACTATGCCAAAGCCTTTGACTGTGTGGATCACAATAAACTGTGGGAAATTCTGAAAAAAATGGGAATACCAGACCACCTGACCTGCTTCCTAAGAAATCCATATGCAGGTCAGAAAGCAACAGTTAGAACTGGACATGGAACAACAGACTGGTTCCAAATAGGAAAAGGAGTACGTCAAGTCTGTATATTGTCACCCTGCTTATTTAACTTATATGCAGAGTACATCATGAGAAACGCTAGACTGGAAGAAGCACAAGTTGGAATCAAGATTGCTGGGAGAAATATCAATAACCTCAGATATGCAGATGACACTACTCTTATAGCAGAAAGTGAAGAGGAACTAAAAAGCCTCTTGATGAAAGTGAAAGTGGAGAGTGAAAAAGTTGGCTTAAAGCTCAACATTCAGAAAACGAAGATCATAGCATCTGGTCCCATCACTTCATGGGAAATAGATGGGGAAACAGTGGAAACAGTGTCAGACTTTATTTTTAGGGGGCTCCAAAATCACCGCAGATGGTGACTGTAGCCATGAAATTAAAAGACACTTACTCCTTGGAAGGAAAGTTACGTCCAACCTAGATAGCATATTGAAAAGAAGAGACATTACTTTGCCAACAAAGGTCCGGCTAGTCAAGGCTATTGTTTTTCCTGTGGTCATGTATGGATGTGAGAGCTAGACTGTGAAGAAGGCTGAGCACCAAAGAACTGATGCTTTTGAACTGTGGTGTTGGAGAGGACTCTTGAGAGTCCCTTGGACTGCAAGGAGATCCAACCAGTCCATTGTGAAGGAGATCAGCCCTGGGATTTCTTTGGAAGGAATGATGCTAAAGCTGAAACTCCAGTACTTTGGCCACCTGATGCGATGAGTTGACTCATTGGAAAAGACTCTGATGCTGGGAGGGACTGGGGGCAGGAGGAGAAGGGGATGACAGAGGATGAGATGGCTGGATGGCATCACTGACTCGATGGACATGAGTCTGGGTGAACTCCGGGAGATGGTGATGGACAGGGAGGCCTGGCGTGCTGTGATTCCTGGGGTCGCAAAGAGTTGGACACGACTGAGAGACAGAACTGAACCCACTGAACTTACTATTTTTTATAGACATACATAAATTTGCTGCTTTAGCCATTTCTAAGTACATTCTTTAAAAGTATAGAGTACATTTATGTTGTTCACAGGATTCACCTATGTTGTGGCAGGTATCAAATTTTCCTTCCTTTTTAAAGTTGAATAGTATTCCAGTGTATGTATACAACACCTGTTTATCCATTCAGTGGTTAATGGACATTGGGGTTGTTTTGCCCTGTGGCTATGGTGAATAACGCTGCCATGAACATGGCTGTACAAATGTATCTTCATGTCCTTACTTTAAAATGTTTTGGGTATATGCTTAAAAGTGAAATTGCTGAGTTATATGTTAAATCTTTGTTTAATTTTTTAAGATTTTGTCATACCATTTTCCATAGCAGCTCCACCATTTTACATTTCCACCAGCAATACGACAAGGGTTCCAAATCTTCCACAGTCTAGCTAACTTCTACTTAGAAACTTCTAAATATACAATTCAGTTTTGTTAACTAAAGTCATTAAGCTGTGAATTACATCCACAAGTCTTAATCATCTTTCAACTATAAGTCTGTAACTTCTGATACCCTTCACTCATTTTATCTACCTATCTTCTCTTGTTCTGGCAATCACTAATCTGTTGTCTGCATCTGAGTTTGGTGGTGGTGTTGATTTTTTTATTTTTTTTTTATGATTCTTGAACACCATGGGTTAGAACTGCTTGGATTCACTCATACAGGGATATTTTTCAGTAAATAGAACACTAAATGATCTTTAGTTGAATGAATCCACAACTGGGAAACTTCAGAAAGGACCTAAGCATCCACAGATTTCAGTATATGCATGGGATCCTGGAACCAATCCTCTATGGAAACTGAGGGACCACTGGATTTGTCTTTCTCTCTCTGACTTATTTCACTTTAGCACACTGCACTCAAAATCCAATCACATTGTTGTAAATGGGAAATTTTCCTTCTTTTTTTATGATTGAATATATATGACACGATTGTCATCCAGTCTTCTATCAATGGACATTTAGGTTGTTTCTAAGTCTTGGATATTATAAATAAGGCAGCAATAAACATGGGGTACAGATATCTTTTTGAGATGATGGTTATTTCAATCCCTTTGGATAAATACACAGTGATGGAACTGCTGATTATATGATAGTACTGTTTTTAGTTTTATAAGGATTCTTCATGCTCTTTTCCACAGGGGCTGCAACAATATACAGTCCAATCACCAGTGCACAAGGGGTCCCATTTTTCCACATCTTCACCAATACTTATTTCTTGTCTTTTTCATAACAGATATAATAACAGGTGTGAGGTGGTACCTCATTGTGATATTGACTTGCATTTCCATGACCATTATTGATACTGAGCATCTTTTCATGCAGAAGATTCCTATTTTTGTATCTATTCCAAAAGGCTGTGTATTCCAATTTAACAGATAACAGTTTATACAAAAAAAAAAAACAAAAAACAAAAAACAGGAACAATGTACTCCATCAAGCATTTTCAAACACACTCATATATGTATGTTTATATAAAACTAAAACAAACGAGAACAATAATATTATGGAGAGAAAACAATTAGTATTTTTAAAATTACAAGCTATTTAAACTACTCATGAAGCCATAAAGTGTCACCTGAAAGTGCATTTGAATTAGTTTTAAATAAATATTGGAAACTCTACTGCAAATACATTAAAAATGAAAAGGGACAAGGATAGCTGATATGCTAACAAAGGAGAGAGAAAGGATCATACAAAATGCTTCATTAAAACCACAAAAGGCAGACTGGAAGATTAAATAGCAAAAACAAAGACAATGAAAAGAAAATGGTAACAAATATATTAGATGTTTATCTAATTATATCAATATATTAAACATTGATAGGCTCAATGTACCAATTAAAAGAAAGATTATCAGACTGGATCAAAAAAACAGGACTCAGTTATATGCTGTCTCCAAGAAACCCATTTTAAATACAAACAGGCATAGAGATTAATAGTAGGGACTTCCCTGGTGGTCCAGTGGTTAAGACAGCCCGCCCCCATTGCAGGGAACATGCGTTTGATCCCACACCAAATTCCTGCATACTGAATCCCACAATCCCACATACTGAACAGTCAAAAATAAATAAATAAATAACTGTATTAGTATCAAAACAGATTTCATGTAAGCAAAGTTATCAAGAATAGATGGTTCGAATGGGCCTACATCTATTAAAGAAACTGAATCAATGATGAATACACTTCCAAATTTTCTGGGAATGCCATTTGCCCAGATTGCTTCACTAGTCAAATCTGACAAACATTAAAAAAGAGATTATTCGATTCTCTAATTGTTTTCAGAAAACAAAAACCAGGAAATAGTCCCACACTAATTTCATGAGAAAATACCAAAAGAAAAACATTATAAGAAAACTATTGATCAATACCTCTCAAGAACATAGTTGCAACAATCCTAACATAGTTACCAGTAAACTGTTTCAAAAACTGTTGGAAAAGAATTATACGCTGTGACCACCTGAAAATGATCCAAGGGATGCAATGCTGATTTAACATTTAAAAACTAATTAATATAATCCATGTCATCAGCAGGTTAAAAACCAACTCTTGGGGACTTCCCTGGTGGTCCAGTAGCTAAGACTCCATACTCCCAAGGCAGGGGCCTTGGGTTCAATTTCTGGTCAGGGAACTGAATCTGACAAGCCTCAACTAAGAGTTTGAAGCTGCAACTAAAGATCCCACATACCACAGCTAAGACCCAGTGCAGTGAAATAAATGAAACAAACAAACAAACAAAAACTCATCATCTCACCTATTCTGACAAAATACAACAGTCATTCATGATAAAAAATCAGAACCTAAAAACAGAAAAATATATTCAAACTGATAATCTAAATAACAGCCTACACCTACTATCACAATTACAAGAGAAAAACTAGAAACTCTCCCTCTACAATGAAGAAGGCAAGGATGTTCCCTTTTACAACTCCCTTTCAATTTTATACTGGAAGTCAAAACAAAGGCAATGAGAGAAGGTTATACTGATCAGGAAGGAATAAAAGTCTCATTCTCAGATGACATGACTAGTTACATAAAAAAAAAAAAAAATCCTGGACCAAAGAAGCAATTTATAGCAAGGTGTCAGGGTACAAGGTTAATATACAAAAATCAATCATGTCAAAACCATCAATGAACAAATGAATTTGAAATTAAAAACCATGTACATAGCACCCCCTCAAAGCGGGGGAAAAAAGAAAAAGAAATACTAAGTTATAAATCTACCAAGATATGCACAAGAAGATATACATGAAGGGAAACAATAAAACTCTAATAAGGAAAACAGAAATTCCTTGGTGGTTCAGTGGTTACCACTCCGTGTTTTCACTGAAGTAGTTGGCCTGGGTTGGATACCTGGTCAGGGAACTAAAATCCCTCAAGCTGAGCAGTGTGGACAAAAAACAAATACTAATAAAGAAATCAAAGAACTAAATAAATAGATATTTTATGTTCATAAATAGGAAGACCCACTATCGTCAAGATGACAGTTCTGCCCAACTTCATCTATGGATTCAATGCAATCAAAATCAAAATCCCAGCAAGTTATTTTGTGGATTTAAATAAATTGATCTCAAAGTTTATAGAGAGACACAAAAGTCCCAAAATAAACAATACACTACTAAAGAACAAAGCTGGCAGACTGATACTACTCAACTTCAAGACTTAGTATCTAAAGTAATCAAGCCAATATGGTATTGTTTAAAGGATAGAGAAATTGATTAATGAACTGTATTGAGAGCCCAGAAATAAACCCAAAATACACTCAACTGACCTTTGACAGATGAGCAAGCACAATACAATGGATAAAAAGGAAGTTTTTGTAATAAGTGGTACTAAGACAACTAAACATCACATATCAAAAAATGAACCTAGACACAAACCTTATACCCTTCACAACAAAATTAACTCAAAATGGACATAAATGTTAAAAAAAAAAAAAACACTTAAAATTTACTAACAAAAACCCAAATACCAAATGAGAAAAACCCCTTAACAGACACTATGTTAAAAGAAGATATACAGATGACAAATAACTAAATATACAAAGAAGCAAGGAAAAGCAAATTAAACTGAAAAAAATACACAATGTTACATACCTGTAAGAATGGCCAAAATCCAAACATTCACAACACCAAATGCTAGTAAGGGTGTGGAGCAATAGGAACTTTACTCACTGCTGATTGCAATGCTTAACAGATGCCACCGTGGATACAGAGAAATTGGAATCTTGGGAAAGGGTCTTGTAGTTGAAAGACTACTGAAACTGAATGGTTCCCTGCAAGACTTTGGGGCTTCAGGTGTCATGGCACTAAGGAGTAGGGATGCACTCTGCCTAACCATAGTAACTGCAGCACATGACCAAGGAATTTAAGAAAGTAGTGCCCATAGTCCACATGTGAGAAGGACACGGCTCCCCTTGGGGAAAAGGAGAAAGGTAGAGCCTAGCTAAGAGGATAGGGTTGGGTGTGAGGGTCTTACTCAGCATGCATACAAGTGTAAAGTTCTCTAGCATGACATCAAGGTACCGGTGTTTCTGAGCCTCATCAAGAAGACATCATTCCTCCTGGGAGAAGTACACAGCCACATCCTCAAAGGTCACACTGCCCTGGTATAACAGGGACAAATAAAACCATGAACAGTCTCACTCCTAAGAACCTACCATCTAACCTGCCACACATCTACATTACTGCCCAATCAGATGGAGTCACCTTAGACCTGGGGAAGAAAACCTTTCCTTCTCCCACAACAGTAAAAAAGATGTTTATCAGTTTTCATAATCAATAGACAGAAATAAAAGACAATTACAAGCCTAACCAGATTAACCCAACAATATAAAATAATTATATACAATTTGAGGGGGTGGGGGTAGTTCAAGCAGAGTGACAGCAGGGAGATCCAACCAGTCGATCCTAAAGGAAATCAGTCCTGAATATTCATTGGAAGGACTGATGCTGAATACTGAATACTGATGGCCAATACTTTGGCCACCTGATGCGAAAAACTGACTCATTGGAAAAGACCCTGATGCTGGGAAAGATTGAAGGTGGGAGAAGGGGATGACAGAGGATGAGATGGCTGGATGACATCACCGACTCAATGGACATGAGTTTGAGTAAACTCCAGCAATTGGTGATGAACAGGGAGGCCTGGAGTGCTGCAGTCCATTGGATTGCAAAGAGCTGGACAAGACTTAGCGACTGAACTGAACTGAAGCAGAGTGATGTGGTTAAGTGGAAGTGCATACATGCACATGTTTTCATCTGCTCAGCCAGCCTATGTCTTTTGGGAAAGCCTCCGTTTTCTGATGTGAACCTCCCATTGCTTCCAAGATACACAGGCAGTCATTTCAAGCCTAAATCCTGCTCTTCCCTGCTCTTTATTCCCACTGAAAAGGAAGGATACCTGCACTTACCTAAACCAGCTAGTCCTCACCTCACAGAACATCCACATACTGGTATGGGATCCAGGACAATTGGTGGAAGGAAATGGGAACCCCCTTCTGAGAACCCGACCTGCACTCAGGTCCTTGAGTATGGGGTTCCCCTGGGTCCCAAAAACAAAGGGCTGGGAGAATGTCAGGTGAAGAGCCCCAAGACCCCCCTCAAATACAGAGAATGTGTGCATGAGGGTGAGAATAAATGAGGGATTGGAACAACCTCCACTTGCCCAAAGTGTTTCTTCAGCCTCGAATGTGTAAGAAAAGGCAGGCTATGGAGGGCAGTGACCATGGCAGTGTGTCAGAGCCTCACGCATTTTTCCACACGCTGGATAAGGCCTGCCTGCCCACCCCTATCCTCTGAGCCAGGCTCCTCTCCTTTTCCCTGAGGACAGCTCAGTCCTTCTCACAACTGGACCTCTGCCAGGTCCCAGAAGCCAGGTAACCTCGGCGGACTGGCAAACCACTTCTCTGTGCCTCTGTCCCCAGTGCTGTCTCTATTACCAGTAGTGACAGGAAGAGTCACATCTTCCCTCTGCCTCAGTGACCGCATCATCCCCTGAAGTCCGTCCTTCCACTGAACAGGCTCTGGAGTACTTTTTAAATTTACTTTTAATGGGAGGATAATTGCTTTACAATATCCTGCTGGCTTCTGCCATGGAGTGTTTTTAAAAGCCTAATTCAGGTGACGTCCATCCTTTGCTCAAACCCTCCACCGCTCCCAGCGCCTTAAGAAGGAAGATACAAGCTCTCACCCGCCCCTCCAGGTGCTGCCTGGCCTCAAGCTTTCTTCCTGGCAGAAACAAGCTGGACTCCGGTTCCCTGAATGGTTCTGCTTCAGTTGCATTTCCAAGCCTCACTCACACGGAAAAAGAGAAACGACCCCTGAAGGTCTCACCGGGCCAAGGGTCTGGGGGTAGTGTGACGTGGACAGGCGCCTCTCACCCATGGCGTTCTTAACTCTCTGTGGAAACAGGCAGGGGAGACCCCGGAGCATGCCTCGCTTACCTGAGGCGACGGGTCCCTCAGCGCAGGCGCCGCCATCATAACTTCTGGGCGGAGTGAGGTGGGGAAGGTTGAGTTCCAGGTCCCGCTCTGCACGGAAACTCCCCGCAGGCGGCGGTATCCCTGACCCCCAGAACCGCCCAGGTACAGGGGGAAAGACCCTCTTCTTGTCCTGTAAGCCCACACCCAACACCACAAGCCAGACCTTCCGACCAGCTCCACAAACTTCACCGTAACCAAAACGGCCTCTACTTAGAAACCGGAAGTCCCTCTCCAGAGGGTTTGCAATCAGGGAAAAGCCCCCTGACTCGATTTTCAGTGGGTGAACATCTCTGCCCTTGATCAGAAATCCTTCTGGGAAATGAAGTGCAAAAGTCTCAAGGAAGGATGCCCCACACAAGAAGCAACTGCGAAAAAGCTAAGCAGCACCCCCAGGAGTACTGGGAAACGACCCTAGTGCTGGGGAGGGACTCCAGCCTTCTTAAGGGGGCGGGGACCCACGGGGACAAGGCGTACGGGTATTCTGGTGGCGGATCCATCTCGATGTATAGTAAAAGTAATACAATATTGTAAAAAAAAATAAAATAAATGTGATTATAAGCCAAAAAAAAAAAAAAAACACTTAAGAATCTAAGAATCTGGTTTTTCCAGTGGTCATGTATGGATGTGAGAATTGGACTGTCAAGAAGGCTGAGCGCCAAAGAATTGATGCTTTTTTTTTTTTTTTACTTGCTCAACATTCTTACTTTATTTTTTTATTTATTTTTTTGTGGTTTAAAGATACAGCTTTATTTTTTTTTAATTTTTTTATTTTTTTATTTTGCTTAACTTTACAATATTGTATTGCTTTTACTATACATCGAGATGGATCTGCCACCAGTATACATGTGTTCCCCATCCTGAGCTCTCCTCCCTGCCCCCTCCCCACACCATCCCTCCAGGTCGTTCCCGTACTTCAGCCCCAGGCATCTGTTATCCGGCATCATACCTGGACTGACGACTCGTTTCAGATATGATATTATACATATTTCAGTGCTATTCTCCCCAATCATTCCACCCTCTCCAGGTCCCAGAGCCCAAAAGTCTGTTCTATACATCAGTGTCTCTTTTGCTGTCTTGTAAATAGGTTTATTTTTACCATCTTTCTAAATTCCATATATATGCGTTAGTATATTGTATTTGTGTTTTTCTTTCTGGCTTACTTCACTCTGTATAATAGGCTCCAGTTCCATCCACCTCCTTAGAACTGATTCTCAACATCACTCATTATCAGAGAAATGCAAATCAAAACCACTATGAGGTACCATTTCACGCCAGTCAGAATGGCTGTGATCCAAAAGTCCACAAGCAATAAATGCTGGAGAGGGTGCGGAGAGAAGGGAACCCTCTTACACTGTTGGTGGGAATGCAAACTAGTACAGCCACTATGGAGAACAGTATGGAGATTCCTCAAAAAACTGGGAATAGAACTGCCTTATGATCCAGCAATCCCACTGCTGGGCATACACACTGAGAAAACCAGAATTGAAAGAGACACGTGTACCCCAATGTTCATAGCAGCACTGTTTACAATAGCCAGGACGTGGAACCAACCTAGATGTCCATCCGCAGATGAATGGATAAGAAAGCTGTGGTACATATACACAATGGAGTATTACTCAGCCATTAAAAAGAATACATTTGAATCAGTTCTAAGGAGGTGGATGGAACTGGAGAATTGAAGCTTTTGAACTGTGGTGTTGGAGAACTCTTGAGAGTCCCTTGGACTGCAAGGAGATCCAACCAGTCCATTCTGAAGGAGATCAGCCCTGGGTGTTCTTTGGAAGGAATGATGCTAAAGCTGAAACTCCAGTACTTTGGCCACCTGATGCGAAGAGTTGACTCATTGGAAAAGACTCTGATGCTGGGAGGGATTGGGGGCAGGAGGAGAAGGGGATGACAGAGGATGAGATGGCTGGATGGCATCACCAACTCGATGGACATGAGTTTGGGTGAACTCCGGGAGTTGGTGATGGACAGGGAGGCCTGACGTGCTGCAATTCATGGGGTCGCAAAGAGTTAGACACGACCAAGTGACTGAACTGACTGAAGAATCTAACGTTACTTATTGAAGACTTTGGACATGACCTCAGACGGCTTGAAGCCAACCTACGTGTAAATCCACTGGTGGGAGGAAACAACTAAACATTATCCCATTTCTTCTGAAATGGAGAGTTAGTCATTTTGTCAGTTTTGGTCAGGGACCAAAATAAGTCAGAACCCTCACTGGGAATGTGGAGATTTTGCACAGGCCTGAAGCAATTGCACAAGAAGGAAACGTTTCCCTAGAAAAGGCTCTTCCTGTGGTTACCAAACCTCTTTGCACTGCAAGAGACACAGGTTCAATCCCTAAGCTGCTGCTGACCCAGCAGCGCTCTAGAGCCAGAGGGATGCAACTACTGAGCCTATTTGCAGCAACTCCTGAAGCTCACATGCCTAGAGCCTGTGCTCCACAAGAGAAGCCTCCAAAAGGAGAAGCACAAGCACTGCAACTAGAGAGTCTGCTCTCTGTGCCACAACTAAAAAAAGCCCATGAGCAGCAAAAAAGACCAACCACAGCCCCCTCAATTTTTTTAATGAAAAATGTATTCTAAGAAGTTATTTAATGACATATCTAGAATTATACATTACACAAATACAAAAAATGTTGTACACTTTAAATACATGCAATTTATTATAAGTCAACTCCACATCCATGACACCATTTTAAAATCAAATATACAAAACTTTTCTTTTTATTATCATTCTGCTATGGTTTGTGAGCTACATTCTTAAAATTATCTGTGGCTACTATATCTGTAATGGTACATAAAGAAGACAATGGTGGGCTATTGGCAATGTTTCCCAACTCTAGTGACATTATGTTGGCAACTTGACTTTGGCTATGGTGGGAATATTTACACCACAGATATTGGCAGGCACTATAAAGCAGAGACTAATCTACTATGTAACTGAAAGTCTGGACTTAAGACTGAGGTAGCATATGTTAATAATTCAGATTTATCCTAAACGTGTATAATGTATATGGCCATTGCACTATGCAAAGTATAAAATTGAGAAAAAATAGAGAACATATTCTTTCAGTATTCCAGATTACAATTACATTGAGAAAAGAAGTCACTGACTTTGGTCACCATTGGTGAAATCTCACAGATGTCTTTGATGTTTGGCTGATCTCCTACTTGTCAAGAGAAAAAATACCCAAATCTAACAAAATAAAGGAAGACAAAATATACAAATAAAAATTCATCCAAACAAGGTACACAAGTTTAAAAAAAAGAAAGAAAGAAATAGACACATGAAAAAGAAACAAAACTCAAATCAAGAATCCTGCTGCTGCTGCTAAGTTGCTTCAGTCATGTCCAACTCTATGCGACCCCATAGATGGCAGCCCACCAGGCTCCACCATCCCTGGGATTCTCCAGGCAAGAACACTGGGGTGGGTTGCCATTTCCTTCTCCAATGCATGAAAGCGAAAAGTGAAAGTGAAAGTGAAGTCGCTCAGTCGTGTCCGACTCTTCACAACCCCATGGTCTGCAGCCCACCAGGCTCTTCCATCCATGGGATTTTCCAGACGAGAGTATTAGAGTGGGGTGCCATCACTTTCTCTGCAAGAATCCTGAGAGAAATGCAATTAAAATGATTTCACAGTGGGTTTTACAGTCTTCACTGGAGGTGTCCGCATGCATTCAGTCTTAGTTTCTAAGCTAGGTTGCTGAAGTGTAGGTCACAAAGAGAGGTGGGTAAGTTCTTGTTAATTAACAATCATTAGTTGGTGACTTAACATTTTTCAGGAAATGGTGGTAAAAAGCATTGAGGCAAGGGGTAAAGGGGTTAGGAAGAGCCTTGTGCACCAGGCCATGTGAGGGCCACAATTAGTATGTCAGAGTCACTCACAATTCTCAGAACAGTGAGTGGGTCAACTGCATAACAGGGCAACACGGACACCTGATGTGAGTATATAAAAAGATGAACAGGATATCTGAAACCAATCACTGCATATGGTGGTGAAGGCAGTGCCAAGGCTGGGTTCACACTATGACCCAGTCTGGAGTGCTTGCCTTAGCGCTGCTGTCCCAGTGAAGAACTTCCAGAACTTCCCAAACAGGCGTGTTTATAGGGAGGAGATGTGCACTGGGGGGCCCTGGTAGAAATAAAGATGTCAGGTGTGGGTAGTTCATGTGAGAATAGCAAATGGAGGTCCTGCTCGAGGGGCAGAAGAGATGCCAGTTGACATGTGCAGTGTAGAGGAACTGCTCTCATGAAAGGTCTGGCAGTAGTGAGCTCTTGTGGAAGTTCCTCTGCCTAAGCTGGACACCCCTTCTTTCACAAACGACAAATAATAATAGAATCACAGCATTAGTTTTGTTGGGTAGATAAATGTCATTCAGGTGAAAGGCATCAATGTTGGATGCCAGAGAAAAAGATACTCCTGTCCATCAGTATGGGGCTGGGGTATGAGCAGGACTCATGGGGCAGGAGGATTAAGGAGGGAAGAAATATCAGGATAATCAAGGTGTTCTTTAGTTCCCAAACCTGAGGGTGGGGCTGGGTGGGGGGTAAGGAGTGAAGTGACCAGACTCTTCAAACCCTGAACCAGGCAACCTGACACTGAATCCCAGATCCCCGTTCATTGCTCAGAGATCACAAGCAAATGATGCATCCTTTCTTTGTCTCAGTTTCCACAAAAGAGAGGATCCATTTGATGCACAGTAACTACATCAGTTTTCCCCACCGTTACCACCTCAAACTCCTCCGACATCACTGCTGTCCACATTTGCTATATTCATAAGGCCCTTTCTCCCATGTGAACTCTCTGATATTTACTCCAGTGGCACCTTTGGATAAGACTTATCACAATCCTAGCTCTCATAAAGTTTTTCTGCAATGTGAATTTTCCTATGGATATGGAGCTGTATTTGAGTAAACGATTCCCCAAATTCACTGCACTCAAAGAGGTCTTTCTCCAGTATGAACTCTCTGATGACGACGAAGGCTTGATTTATCAATAAAAGATTTCCCACATTCACTGCACTCATAAGGTCTTTCTCCACTGTGAACTCTCCAATGATAATGAAGGCTGGAAATACCAGAAAATAATTTCCCACACTGACAGCACTCATAAGGCCTTTCTCCACTGTGAACTCTCTCATGATACTGGAGCCCAGTCCTAGCAGCAAAAGATTTGCCACATTCACTGCACTTGTAAGGCCTTTCTCCAGTGTGAACTCTCCAATGATAACGAAGGCCGGAGCTACCAGTAAAAGATTTCCAACATTTATTGCACTCATAAGGTCTTTCTCCAGTGTGAATTCTCCGATGATGCCGAAGACTGGAGCTACTAGTAAAAGATTTCTCACATTTATTGCACTCATAAGGCTTTTCTCCAGTGTGAACATTCTTATGGTCACTGAGTTGCTCATTTCGACTAAAGAATTTCCCACATTCGCTGCACTCAAAAGGTCTTTCTCCACTGTGTACTCTCTGATGATTACAAAGCATAGATCTAGTAGTAAAACATTTCCCACATTCATTGCACTCATATGGCTTTTCTCCAGTGTGAAGTCTCAGATGATAAGAGAGGGATGACCTATTAGTAAGAGATTTCCCACATTCACTGCACTCATAAGGCCTTTCTCCAGTGTGAACTCTTTGATGTGCAAGGCAACTGGATTTATGGGCAAAAGATTTTCCACATTGGCTGCACTGATAAGGTTTTTCTCCAGTGTGAACTCTCTGATGTTCAGTTAAGTTGAACTTTTGGGTGAAAGATTTATTACATTGCTTGCATTCATAAGCATTTTCGCCACTGTGAATTTTCCTATGGGCAGTGAGGTCCTTCCTTTGGGTAAAGGATTTCCCACATTCACTGCAGTCATAAAGCCTTGCTACACAGCGAACTCTCTGATGGGCAAGGAAACGGAATCTGTGGCTAAAAAATTTTCCACATTGGCTGCATTCATAAGGCCTTTCCTCAGTGTGAACTTTCTGGTGTTGAATAAGGTTAATTTTTTGGGTGCTGGCTTTCCTATGTCTGCTGAACTCACAAAACCCTTCACTAGTGAGGACTCCCACATCCTCAACAAGTATGTCTATGTGGCTGGAGACTATCTTGCCTTCTTTCCAGCTCTGATGACTTTTTCCACTGTGAATAACGGCTTCACACTCCTTACTGTTATTTTGTTTCTCCCTGGTAGTAGTGTCCTGTTGCTGAAGTTCCATGCTGGCCACAAAGTTGTTTGCTATCTCCATGTTGGGAGAGAGATTTTCTCTTGCATGCATCATGCAGCTCTTCAAAAATATGGGGCTCCCCATACCAAACTGGAAGGATTTCTGTCCAATGTGCTGCATCTGGTGCTGTTGAATGTTTGCAGTGAAAAAGAATTGTTTCCCACATGTCCCACATGTGTATGCTTTCTGTCCACTAGTATTAATACTTGTTTGCTCTTCAGTCAAATGTGAAATGTCTCTCAAAACTGGGGTACATATCTTACAGGGTTGGACATTCTCAGGAGATGAACCTGCCCTGGGAGTGCTAATTTGTGACACTCCTTCTGCAGATTCGCTCTGTTCAGAAGGTATCTCTCCATCCTGGGTTCCACACCAAAAACCTGAAAACACAGAAGTGATGGTGAAGTTATTGTTCACTTTATTAGAGGGAATGACACACAATTGTACATGATACATGAAAGAAGCAGTCCATAGAATTGTGTTCAGGATATGAAGTTGGAGTCAAACTGAGGAAGCACTTCCTCTCACCATGTCCAGGACACAAAGACTGGATGTGACCCAAGGTGAAAGGCATGTCTACAAATAACTCCTCTGTCAATGGCTTTTACCAGGACCACATCTGCTTGTGACCTGTGACTGTTCAGAAGTGTATTGTACACCCAGGCTCTAGAAAATCTGACTACAACAGGTAGCTGGTGTTTAAAAGATTAGTTGCCATGGAGCAACTAAGCCCATGCACTACAACCACCAACCCTGAGCTCTAGAGCTTGCAAGCCCCAACTACTGAGCCCACGTGCACAGAGCCTATGCTTTGCAACAAGATAATCCATAGCAATGAAAAGCACACACACTGCAAGGAAAAGTAGCTCTCGCTCACCGCAACTAAAGAAACCCCATGCAAAGCAATGAAGATCCAGTGTACCCAAGAAATAAAAAATAAAAATGAAAACAAAATTATTAAAAAAATAATAATAGTAAGGTATTCAGGGACTTCCCTGGCGACCCACTGGCTAAGATTCTACACTCCCAACATAGTGAGCCTGGGTTCGATTCCTGCTTGGGGAATTAGATATGATATGCTGCAAACTAAAGATCCTGCAAGCTGCAATAAAGATTGAAGATTCCAGGTGCTGCAACTATGAACCAGCACAGCCAAATATGCAAACTACCCAGGAAGCCGTAGTGTTATATGGAATTGGACATCCATTAGTTGTAAATGCATAGTACAAAGTCTATCTTCTTGCTCTAGCCCCAGCTAGTGATTGTTTTTATAACTTCTAAACATTGACAGTATGTCAAAGAAGCTGGGAGTGGTGTGCTCTTCTGCTGGTTTCCGTGAGAACCAATGAGTCAACCTCACGTCATTCCCCTCTAAAGCAGGTAACCTTCCTCTCGTTCCCAGTTAAAAAAAAAAAAAAAGACTGCTGCCACATCCTGCCTGCTGTCTGTGGACCATGGTAGGTATATCTCTTCAGGACCTTGCTTTGGGTAAGATTCCCTGTCCATTAAACCACTGTTGTCTCTGGGCTCTTTGGTCTTGAAGCTGGGCAACTGTAAGGTTTTTCAATCTGTGTGTGCACTCAATTGCTTCAGTCGTGTCTGACTCTTGGCAACCCTATGGACTGTAGCCCGCCAGGCTCCTCTGCCCATGGAATTTTCAGGAAAGAATACTGGAGTGAGTTGCTACTTCCTTCTCCAGGAGATCTTCCCAACCCAGGGATCAAACCCGGGTCTCCTCCATTGGCAGGCAGATTCTTTACAGTCTGAGCCACCAGGGAAGCCCTATTCTTCAATATACACTGCAACTTCAAATGAATGAAATATGAAAATGGTGACTGTTAATAAAGGTGTACCTCAATATACAAACTTGTGAAAAAGAAAGTGAAAAGTCTCAGGAACAAAAACAAAGTTTGGAGCATTCCTGATGGCCCAGTGGTTAAGAATCCACCTTGCAATACATGAACACTCATTTGATCCCTGGTCTGAGAAGATGCTACATGCCCACACTCTACAGACCGCAACCCACAAGTACTGAAGCCCTTGAGCCCTACAGCCTGTGCTTGGCAACAAGAGAGCCACCATGAGAAGCCCTCACACTGCAATGAAGGGTAGACCCTGCTCTTCTAGAGAAAGATCATGTATAACAGCAATGACCAGCCAAAAAATTAAGAAATAAATCTTTAAAAGAAAAACACAAAGCTTGTGCCATGGTGTATTTTCTCTTGTTTTTTAATTTTTATTGGAGTATAGTTGATTTATAAGTTATACATATATCCACTTTTTATATTTTCATATAGGTTACTACAGAATACTGAATAAAGTTCCCTGTGCTATATACTGAGTTCTTATTAGCTATCTATTTTACATTTAATACTGTGTATATGTTAATCCCAATCTCCCAATTTCTCCCCTGCTTCCCACCATGATAACCATAAACGTGTTTTCTACATCATGACTTTATTTCTGCTTTGTAAATAAGTTCATCTGTACCAAGGCGTCACATATAATTGGTATCATAGACTTGTCTTTCTCTTACTTCACTCAATATGACAACGCATAATGCTGCCAATGGCATTATTTCATTATTTAATGGCTGAGTAATATTCCATTATATGTGTACCACATGTTCTTTATCCACTCTTCTGTCGATGGACATTTAGGTTGCTCCCATGTCCTGGCTATTGTAAATAGCTCTGTAATGAACAATGGGAATGGGGTGCAAGTATCTTTTTGAATTATGGTTTTCTCTGTAATATATGCTGAGGATTGGGGTTAGTGGATCACAGGGTAGTTGTAAACATGGTTCTTTAAGGAACCCCCATGCTGTTCCTCATAATGGTTATACCAATTTACATTCCCACCAACAGAACAGGAGGGTTCCTGCAGCATGGTATGTTTTACTTTCTGCACCCCTTAACTAGACATATATATTCAGATACAAATTTTTTTGTGTTTGTTTCATAAAAGTCGTCATACTTGGTATACAGATATGTGTGTGTGCGTGTGTGTAAGACGCCTATGTATCTTCATTTATCAAGCTCCCTTCTGCCTTTAGGGCCTGCTTTATTGTCCCTTGTCTGTATGTTCCACACAGTTTGGCTCTGGGCCACCACTGGCACCTCGGTCCCTGCAGGGTCCCTCCTCCAGGGCTGAGAAACTGCCTGAAGGTCCCCAGGGAACTCTATGCAAGTCAGGCCCCTTTCTGTCCTCCTCCAAGCTGTCTCTGCCTCAGGACAGAGATCAAGTGCCTAAAGGTGAGGAGAAGTAGGAGAAGGGCACGGTTCAAGGGCATGGTTCAAGGCCATGGTGTCTCCAGGAATCCAGGAAGATGAGATCAGGGACACCTAATTAGGTGTCTTCTTGCCCTGCGGGACCTTCCAGAGGATGCTAGAGTGCAGAGGGCACAGCCCTGAGGCTGGCTCCCCACACTGGGACTCTGGAGGCAGGGGGGTCCCAGGGAGAACTGAGCCCCTCGAAAGTGGGCAAAGCTCCTTTTCTTTCTTGCTCTTCTTGGTGCAGCCTCTTGATCCGATGCGGGGGAGGGGTACTCAATGCTGTGACCTGGGGGTGCACACCTGGGCGGGAGCCAGGGCTACAGTGGTGAAAAGGCAGGGCTCAGCTTAGGGCAAGCACTCTGAATTTTGTGTCTAGGATCCAGTCACTACTCCACAGCCTGAGTGAGCGGGGGGGGGGGGGGGGGTGGGGGGGGGGGGGCGGGGAATACCGCCTATGGGATGAGGGAGGGTTCTTAGTCTAGGGGTCCTTCCTAAATAGCTCTCCTGGGGCACCACCAACTCCAGATGTCTCCGGCGGCCCCATTCCCCACTCTGTACCCCACCTGGCTCACCTCCTTTCTCATCATCCCTTCTTAGAGGGGAGGGGGCCAGGGAGGAAAAGTCCTCATCAAGCTCCAGGTGGAAGAGGGGAGCAGGAAGAGTTTCAGTGGACTAACCCTTGTGGGGTTCCCCCTACAATCCTTGGGCTCTGGTCTATCTGAAAAGCCCAGACAGGAACCAAGAGGCCCACAGTGACCCCAAACCCCTGTTCAGGTCTTCTCCAATGCAGGGGTGTCTGGAAAAGCAACCCAAGAAGTGGGGAAACCCAAGGAGGTGAAGAGCTGTTGGAGATCAACAGTCAACAATTACAGAAAGGAACAGATGAAAATCACTTGGGGGACTTCCCTGGAAGTCCAGTGGTTAAGACTCCACACTTCCACTGCAGAGGGCCTAGGTTCAGTCCATTGTGAGGGGACTAAGATCCCATATCAGGGCCAAAATATAGAGGGGAAAGAAAGAAAATCACTTGTAAGAGAGTAGAGGGCGTCACAACCCCTTACAGTGTAACTGATGGGATCGCTGCACTTCCCTGGAAGAATTAACTCACAGGGGGACAGGCTGTGTGCTGCTGCCTGAGTAGGTGTGTGTATTGTGTGTGTGTGTGTGTGTGTGGGGGGGGTGTCTTTCCTAACCCTTTTTCTTGTTGACCTTATTGAATTCAGGACACAGTACCTCAAAAATTGGCCCCTTGGCATACCGGATAACACAAGCTCAAAGAGGTAAAAAAAAAAACACACATTCAATTAGGGAAGTTTACTCTGACTTCCCCCAATTCCTACCTCCCATCACCCCAACATCTTGCTTCCCTGAAACTAGATAAATCTCCCAGGTGAAAGGTCCTTCTCTGTATCAGCGGGTACATTCTAACCACTGCTGCTGCTAAGTCGCTTCAGTCGTGTCCGACTCTCTGCGACCCCATAGACAGAAGCTCACCAGGCTCCCCCATCCCTGGGATTCTCCAGGCAAGAACACTGGAGTGGGTTGCCATTTCCTTCTCCAATGCATGAAAGTGAAAAGTGAAAGTGAAGTCGCTCAGTCGTGTCCAACTCTTAGCGACCCCATGGACTGGAGCCTACCAGGATCCTCCGTCCATGGGATTTTCCAGGCAAGAGCACTGGGGTGGGGTGCCATTGCCTTCCCCGATTCTAACCACTAGAGATAGAGAATTCACAGTGGAGAAAACTGTATTAACATACCTTGTTACTTTTTCACCAATTTACTGCTGCTGCTGCTAAGTCACTTCAGTCGGGTCCAACTCTGTGCGACCCCATAGATGGCAGCCCAACAGGCTCCCCTGTCCCTGGGATTCTCCAGGCAAGAACACTGGAGTGGGTTGCCATTTCCTTCTCCAAAGCATGAAAGTGAAAAGTGAAAGTGAAGTCGCTCAGTTATGTCTGACTCTTCGCTACCCCAGGGACTGCAGCCTACCAGGCTCCTCTCTGTCCATGGGACTTTCCAGGCAAGAGTACTGGGGTGGGTGCCGTTGCCTTCTCTGCACCAATTTACTACATATAGCCCAAACCCCTAGCCTTTGTCATTTTTAAAACAGTTAATTTTTTGGTCTAAATGTATAAAACGAACCTTGACACTCTTGTCAGTTCTTCAGGTTTTCATTCTCATGTGAAGGCGTTGATGTATGTGTAAAAATTCAGTAACATTTATATGATTTTCTCCTACTTAATTGTAGTTTAACTTTTAGTTTAATTTTCAGACCTAACCATGTTCTGATGCAACTTCACAATCATTTCTGCCCATTTTCTTTTGTGTAAAACACATTTATACCATTCCACTCAAGCAAAAGAGAAGTTGGGTATTCAGAAACAGAGAAAACTGGATTGGAGAGAACTTACCCAGTTTCTACTAAAATCCCTCAGTTTGATCACCAGACACTCATTTATTATTTTACCTACACATTCAGCACTTTCAGCCCTCTTTACTGGGACAACTGTAAACTACCTCCACTTATTAGGTCTCAAGTTAAATGGTAGCCCCTCTGTTCTTAATCTATGCTGAGACAAGTATGTAAACAAAATGATGTTATTTTTCGCCATTCCTTCCTATAGATAGTTACGGAATGGGACACAACAGAACTATGCCTACAGCAGAAAAGAAAATCACAAACAATAATTTCTATATACAGCAAACATGTCAACAAACTTGCCATTCAAGAATGGATGCGACAAAATGATTGGAAGTGAGAAAATTAATTCAAAATGAACACATATAAAGGGAAGCTAAGGTTTTACTTAAAGATAGTAAAGAATCACTGATAGAAAGGAATGATGATTTGAGAAATACATCTGAATCTTGACACACATGTCATTAACTGTATAAAGTATGAACAATATTTGCTTAGAGATTTAGAATGAAAGAATGTTTATGCAGAGCTGGAAGAACACATATTCCTATGGAAGAAATTAATCAATACTTGATACTCCTTGTAATGTCTAGAAGTATTTATAACTGGCTGTAATGTGTTAAATTTTTTAGTTTAATAAACAAACTGAATTTGAAATAACTAATAAAATTTAAAACTGTTTTAATGAGAAGATAAATAACAAGGGGTAGGAAAAGAAATCCAAAAAAATAACAAAATATATTTAAATCCAAATATATCAAGTATTCGGAGAAGGCAATGGCACCCACTCCAGTACTCTTGCCTGGAAAATCCCATGGGTGGAGGAGCCTGGTAGGCTGCAGTCCATGGGGTAGCGAAGAGTCGGACACTACTGAGCGACTTCACTTTCACTTTTCACCTTCATGCACTGGAGAAGGAAATGGCAACCCACTCCAGTGTTCTTGCCTGGAGAATCCCAGGGACGGGAGAGCCTGGTGGGCTGCCGTCTATGGGGTCACACAGAGTTGGACACGACTGAAGTGACTTAGCAGCAGCAGCAGCAGCATATCAACTATGACAGTAACTGGTTTGAAATAAACATTCATAGTAGTGGGTAAATACTTTTTGATAGCTGTAAACTTCCTTGGAAAAGGATTTAATTTTCACCAAGTGATGTTCAAGAGCATGTTTTTAATTTCTATTCGAAGAACAACTAATGTTGCATAAGCAACTCAAACACCTACAGCTACAGATGCTACAAATACACATGACCGCCCGACAAGTCTTCCTATAAAGTCTCATCTAATCTTGGCAGGCTGAAGGAAAACAAAGCCATGAAAAATTCAACTACTCACATACCCATCATGAGGTCAAGAGCAGGCCTGCCTATTCTGTGTCTCAAAATTTAGATATAAGAAACTGAGGTAAGACAGGGGTAGGATCCAACAGTTATTCCATTTATATATACATTTGAAAACAGTCATTACAAAAGTAGAATATGCTCTTGCATCAGTAACGTTAATGTTGAGAATGAATTAAAACTGGCAGGAGGAAACCATTTTCAGAGGTATACACAAGTATCACAAAGTTAAAATGTACTTTTTAAATTATGTGCAGTTTATTGCAAGAACTCCACATGCATTAAATGATTTTTTAAAACAAATACGCAAAACCTATCTCTTTAAAAAATCATCCTGGGGCTTCTGTGGTGGTCTAGTGGTTAAGAATCTGCCTGCCAATGCAGGAGACATAAGTTCAATTCCTAGTCTGCTAAGATCCCATGTGCCAACAAGCCCATTCACAAAAACTGCTGAGCCAGTCCTCTAGAGCGCATGGGCCACAACTAATGAAACCCTTGTACTCTAGGCCCTGCAGGCTGCAACTACCGAAGGCCACATTCTCTAAAGACTGTTCTCCAACCAGAGAAGCCACTGCAATGAGAAGCTTGCACAGAGCAACAAGAGTAGCCCCCACTACTAGGTAGCTAGAGAAAGCCTGTGCAACTAGAGAAAGCCTGTGTGCAAGGAAGACAGCACAGACAAAAGTAAATTAAAAAAAAATCATTCTACTATGGCTTTATTAGCTACATTCTTAAGTGGCTGTATGGTAGGAAAAAAAACACACACAATAGTGGGCTACTGGCAATGCTTCCCAACTCCATGTTCAGTTACATTATGTTCACAATGTGACTATTGGCTATGATGAGAGTATATATACCAGGAAAATTGGCAAACACTACAAATCATGGCTTAATTTACTATATGATTCAATGTCTGGATTTAAGACTGGGGTAGCATATGTTATATTATGCATAGTAAAAAAAAAAAAAAATGAAGAAAACACTCTTTTAGTACTCTAAATTACAATTCCATGCAGAAGTCATTCACATTATTGGTGAATGAATGAAATATCACAAATGTCTTTGTTTCCCCAATCCCATATTTGTCAAAGAAAAAGAAAATGACCAAATCATACAAAATAAAGTACACAAAAGAACAGAAATTTAACCAAACAAGAGATACAGGTAAAAAATAGACACATGGAGGGGAAAAAAAAAAGAGCTCAACATTAATAATGCTGAAGGAAACGCGATTTAAATTATAATTCTAAGTGAGGTTTTACAGTCTTCATTGGAGGGTTTGGCCTGCATTCAGTCTCAGTTTTTAAGATAGGTAGGTCAAGTATGGGTTCCAACATGGGGGAGGACAAGTTCTTGCTAATTAACAACCACAATTTTAGTGAGTTACATTTTTCTGGAGGGGTGGGAAGAGCAGTGAGGTGATGGGTAAAGGGGTTAGGAAGAGGAACCTTGGGGACCAGGCCTTGTGAGGGCCACAGAACACATTCTTAGTCATTCAGTGTCCTTCACACTGTCCAGAACAGCAAGCGGGTAAACCACGTGATGGGGAAACAAGGACAGTGATCCTTTCCAGGCTGCCTGGTTTAGTGCTGCTGTCCCTGAGAAGAATTTATCAAGCAGGAGGATGTTTGCAGGAAGGAGATATACACTGGGAGACGTAGAGCTCAGAGCCCTGGTAAAGATGCACATGTCAGGTGTGGACAGTTCCTGCTCCTAGGGACAGAAGAGAAGCTAGTGGACATGTGCAGTGTAGAAGAATCATACATATGAATGGTCTGGCAGTAGTGAGCTGTTATGGAAGTTCCTCTACCTCTCTAAGCTAGACACCTCAAATGGCAGTAATGTTGAATGCCACAGAAAAGAAACTACTGTTCATCAGAATGGGACTGGGGTATGAGCAGAGATATTCTGGTGGGGATGGAGCAAGGCAGAAGTATGAGGATGGATAAGGTGTTCTTTCAGTCCTCAAAATCGATGGGGTAGGTGGAAGAGGACTGAGGTGAACAGACTGCCCATGTCCTGAACAAGGCAGCCTGGCACTGAATCCATATCCATGTCAATTTCTGGGACATCACAAATAGATGACACATAATTTCTATGCTCAGTTTCCTCCTTAGAAAGGGGCCATTTGCTGCATAGTGACTGCACAAGTACTTCCCATGCTGTTAGCACCTCAAACTCCACCAATGTCAGTACCATATATATTTGATATACTCACAAGGCCCCATATAGCATGAAAGTTTCAGATGTTGAAACAAGTGGAATTTGTCAGTGAAAGATTCATCACATTCCTCCACTCAAAGGCTTTTCTCCAGTGAGGATTTTCCCATGGATATGCAGAAGCTGTCTCTGGCTAAAGGATTACCCAGATTTACTTCACTCAAAGTCCTTTCAACAGTGTGACCTCTCTGATGATGATGAAGGCCTGACCTATCATTAAAGGATTTTCCACATTCACTGCACTCAGAAGGCTTTTCTCCAAAGTGAACTCTCTGATGATGACGAAGGCTTGACCTAGCAGGAAAAGATTTCCCACATTTACTACAGTCATATGGTTTTTCTCCACTGTGAACATTCCTATGGGCACTGAGTTGTTCATTTCAGCTAAAGAATTTCCCACATTCACTGCATTCGAAAGGTCTTTCTCCACTGTGTACTCTCTGATGATTAAAAAGGATCCACTTACTAGTAAAAGATTTCCCACATTCAGTGCACTCAAAAGGCCTTTCTCCAGTGTGAACTTTCAGATGAGAATAGAGGGCAGACCTAGTAATAAAAGATTTCCCACATTCACTGCATTTATAAGGCCCTTCTCCACTATGAATTCTCTGATGTACAGACAAACCAGATTTGCTGACAAGAATATTTCCACATCGGTTGCACTGATAAGGCTTCTCTCCAGTGTGAACTCTCTGATGTTCAATTAAGTTGCCCTTTTGGGCAAAAGATTTATCACATTCCTTGCACTCAAAAGGCTTTTCTCCAGTGTGGATTTTTCTATGGGCAATGAGGTATTTCCTTCAGCTAAAGGATTTTCCACATTCAGTACAAACATAAAACATTCCTCCACAGTTAAACCTCTGATGTGCAAGGAAACCGGACTTGTGGGTAAAACATTTTCCACAATGGCTGCATTCAAAAGACCTTTCTCCAGTGTGAACTTTCTGGTGCTGAGTAACACTATTTCTTTGGGTGCCGGCATTCCTAACTTTGTTGGACTCACAAGACCCTTCAGTAGTGAGAATTCTCTCATCCTGAACAAGTATGTCTGTGTGGCTGGAGGCCATCTTGCCTTCTCCCCAGTTCTGATGGCTTCTGTCACTGTGAAAAATAGCTTCACACTCCTTACTGTTGTTCAGTTTCTTCCTGGTATTACTGGCCTATGGCTGAACTACCATGTTGGCCTTGAAGTCATTCCCAATCTCCATGTTGGTAGAGAGATTCCCTGTTGCATGGATTGTCCAGCTTTTCAAAAATGAGGATCTCACCATATCATACTGAAAGGGTTTCTCTCCAATGTATTGCTTCTGGTGCTGTTGAATGTTTGCAGGAAAATAGAATTCTTTCCCAAATGCCCTACATGAGTAGGCTTTCTGTGTCCTATTTGTTCCTTCCTCTTCAGCCAAATGCAAAATGTCTCTCAAGACTGGGACACATATCTTACAGGGCTAGGCCTTTTCAGGGGACAAAATGGCCCTTGGGGTCCTAATCTGTGAGACTCCTTCTGCAGATTCATTCTGTTCAGAAGGTGTCTCTTCATTCTGGACTCCACGCCAAGAACCTGAAAACAAACAAGTGATGGTAAAGTTCTGGTTAACTTTCTTGAAGGGAATGAAGGGAAGTCTCTTAGTCATGTCCGACTCTTTGCAACCCCACGGACTGTAACCTATCAGGCTACTCTGACCATGGGATTTTTCCAGGCAAGAATGCTGGAGTGGGTTGCCATTTCCTTCTCCAGGGGATCTTCCTGACCCAGGGATCGAACCCAGGTCTCCTGCACTGCAGGCAGACGCTTCACCATCGGAGCCACCAGGGAAGCCCTGAAGGGAATGACACCATCACACTTGTGCATCTGCCACATGAAAGAAGCAGTCCACACAATCATGTTCAGGACATGAAATTAGAGTCAAATTGAGAAAGCAGCTGTTCTCATCAAGCACAGGACATAAGGACTGGATGTGACCCAAGGTGAAAGGCGTGCTCTACAATACACTCCTCTGTTAATGGCTTTTACCAAGACCGTATCTGCCAGTGGCTGGGGACACTGCGCAGAAGTCTACTGAACATGAGTGCCCCAGAAAATCTGGCTGCAACAAGTGGCTGGTGTTCAAGAAACAGTAAAGCATACATGCATGTTTAAGGACATAAAAATTTTTGTCAATAAGTACCACAAGGAAAACAAGTGTGAAGCCCACATGAGATAAGTGGTTTATAGAGGAGAGAGGCAATGAAACCCAGGCTAGAGAGACTAAAAATGGGAAGTAGCAGAAACGACAAGTTGGCAGAATGTCAGGAATAGAGACAGACAAGAGAAGTCATTTGTAGCCACTGGCTATGGCACTACAATACTAGTCAAAGGATGGGAGTCATATCTTCCCAGTATGACTTGAACACAGACCTGATATCAAGCCCTTCCCCACTTGCCATTCATCTTGGTCAGAGAATCTCCGAGCTCTTTTCCTGAGACCAGAGTCATGTCCATCCTGTGAAGCCCATTAACAGACACTACAAACATCACGGGAAAAAAAACAGGAGAAAACATTTCAAAAACGTGTATACCAAAAAGAATACATGTTGTAGAACACATGTTGTAGAATAGTAGTCTGCTGCTGCTAAGTTGCTTCAGTTGTTTCCGACTCTGTGCGACCCCATAGACGGCAGCCCACCAGGCCCCACCAGGCCCCACTGTCCCTGGGATTCTCCAGGCAAGAACACTGGAGTGGGTTGCCATTTCCTTCTCCAGTGCATGAAAGTGAAGTCGCTCAGTTGTGTCTGACTCTTAGCAACCCCATGGACTGCAGGCTACCAGGCTCCTCCATCCGTGGGATTTTCCAGGCAAGAGTACTGCAGTGGGGTCCAGCCATTGTCTTCTCCAAGAATAGTAGTCTACAACAACCAAAAAAAAAGCCTGATTAAGAAGTGGAAAAAGGAGTTGAATAGATGTTTTTCTAAAGATAAACAAATAGCCAGTAAACACACTGTTAGGAGGAAAAAACCCCCAAAAGTTACACAAAATAGCAAATGCCAGTGCAGATATAGAGAAATCAAAACCTTGAAGAAGTTTTGCATAAATGTCTCAAGGTCTGTTTCAGTACTGACCACATCAGTGACAAGAGTCTGTTGTACAGTCAGCAACAAAAACATGTCAGGTACAGGAATGGAGCAAAACATGCACACATTTAAACAGATAGCCGAACAAAGAGAGGGGAAGCAAGGAAGGATCTAATAGTTGGACAGCAAAACTACTAACCCTGACAGTCTCCCAAGGAAACAGAAATAAAGGTAAAAATAAACAAATAGGACCTAATCAAACTTAGAAGCATTCATTTACACAACAAAGGAAACCGAAAACAAAATGAAGAGAACATACTAACTGGAAGCAAATATCTGGAAATGATGCAATTGATAAGGGCTTAATTTCCAAAATATATAAACAGCAATACAACTCAATAACAAAAAAACAACCAATGCTCTGGGAAAAAGGGCAGAAGACCTAAACAGATTTTTGTTCAAAGAATACACACAGATGGCCAATACACATGAAATGATGCTTGATCATTGCTAAATATCAGTGAAATGCAAATCAAAACTACAATTAGGTACCACCGAAAAACTGTCAGAATGGCCAAAATTAAAAAGTCTACAATTAACAAATGCTGATGATGGTGTGGAGAAAAGGGAAGTCTCTTAACACTGTTTGTAGGAATGTAAATTAAAGCAGCCATTATGGAAACATGTATGGAGGTTCCTCAAAAAACAAACTAGTTGTCATATAATCCAACAATTCCACTTCTGGTAATATACCCAGAACAAACTATAATTTGAAAAGATACATTCACCCAAATGTTCATAGCAGCCCTATTCACATTAGCCAAGACATGGACATAACCTAAACATCCTAAGACATGGAAATAACCTAAGATAAATGGATAAAAATGTGGTACATATACACAATGTAATATTACTAAGCCATAAAAAAAAATTAAATAATGCCATTTGCAGCATCATGTATGGACCTAGACATTATCATTCTAAAAGTGAAATGAGTAAGAAGTAAAAACAAAAATACCATATAGTATAATTTATATGTGGACTCTAAAATATGACAAATGAAAATATCTAGGAAACAGACTTACAGACATAGAGAACAGACTTGTGATTTCCAAATAGGAGGCGGGTGGGTGAGGGAAGTATTGTGAGTTCAAAATTAGCAAATGGAAAGTAGTACATACAGGATGGATAAAGCACAAGGTCCTACTCTATAGCACAGGGAACTATAGTCACTATCTTGTGATATACTATAAGGGAAAAGAAAAAGAATATATATGTAAAGATGATGCTGTGAAAGTGCTGCACTCAATATGCCAGCAAATTTGGAAAACTCAGCAGTGGCCACAAGATTGGAAAAGGTCAGTTTTCATCCCAATCCCAAAGAAAGGCAATGCCAAAGAGTGCTCAAACTACCGCACAATTGCACTCATCTCACACGCTAGTAAAGTAATGCTCAAAATTCTCCAAGCCAGGCTTCAGCAATATGTGAACCGTGAACTTCCTGATGTTCAAGCTAGTTTTAGAAAAGGCAGAGGAACCAGAGATCAAATTGCCAAAATCCGCTGGATGATCGAAAAAGCAAGAGAGTTCCAGAAAAACATCTATCTCTGCTTTATTGACTATGCCAAAGCCTTTGACTCTGTAGATCACAATAAACTGTGGAAAATTCTGAAAGAGATGGGAATACCAGACCACCTGATCTGCCTCTTGAGAAATCTGTATGCAGGTCAGGAAGCAACAGTTAGAACTGGTCGTGGAACAACAGACTGGTTCCAAATAGGAAAAGGAGTATGTCAAGGCTGTATATTGTCACCATGTTTATTTAACTTATATGCAGAGTACATCATGAGAAATGCTGGACTGGAAGAAACACAAGTTGGAATCAAGATTGCCGGGAGAAATATCAATAATCTCAGATATGCAGATGATACCACCCTTATGGCAGAAAGTGAAGAGGAACTCAAAAGCCTCTTGATGAAGGTGAAAGTGGAGAGTGAAAAGGTTGGCTTAAAGCTCAACATTCAGAAAATGAAGATCATGGCATCTGGTCCCATCACTACATGGGAAATAGATGGAGAAACAGTGGAAACAATGTCAGACTTTATTTTTCTGGGCTCCAAGATCACTGCAGATGGTGACTACAGCCATGAAATTAAAAGACGCTTACTCCTTGGAAGGAAAGTTATGACCAAACTAGATAGCATATTCAAAAGCAGAGACATCACTTTGCCAACAAAGGTTGGCCTAGTCAAGGCTATGGTCTTTCCTGTGGTCATGTATGGATATGAGAGCTGGACTGTGAAGAAGGCTGAGCGCCGAAGAATGGATGCTTTTGAAGTGTGGTGTTGGAGAAGACTCTTGAGAGTCCCTTGGACTGCAAGGGGATCCAACCAGTCCATTCTGAAGGAGATCAGCCCTGGGATTTCTTTGGAAGGAATGATGCTAAAGCTGAAACTCCAGTATTTTGGCCACCTGATGCGAAGAGTTGACTCATTGGAGAAGACTCTGATGCTGGGAGGGATTGGGGGCAGGAGGAGAAGGGGACGACAGAGGATGAGATGGCTGGATGGCATCACTGACTCAATGGATGTGAGTCTGAGTGACCTCTGGGAGTTGGTGATGGACAAGGAGGCCTGGCGTGCTGCAGTTCATGGGGTCGCAAAGAGTCGGACACGACTGAGCGACTGATCTGATCTGATGTATAACTGAGTCACTTCCCTGTACAGGAGAAATTAACACAAAATTAAAGATTGTATTGAACACAATATTGCAATAAACTAAAAAATAACAAAAGACTACTGACCTTGAATCTTTAGCAGCAACTTTGGAGCTACCAGTGTTGGGATGTACTCTGTCTTTGCCATAATAATCTCAACACACAACCAAACAATTTAGCAAGAACGTAGTGGGGACTCCCCTGGTGGTCCAGTAGTTCAGAATCCATCTTGCAATATAGGGTACATGGTTGAATTCCGGAACTGGGAACTAGCTCCCACAGTGAAGGGCAAGTAAGCCCGAGAGCTCTGGAGTCTGTACACGCCTCAATTAGAAGACTGCACGCCTCAAGGAAAGAACCTCCTTACAACAACAAATATACCACCTGCCACAACTAAGACCTGAGGAAGAAGCAGCCAAATAAATAAATAAATTGAAAACAGAGTCCACTGTCCAGTTGTCACAGGACAGAGTTGTCCCTGGGAAAAAGGAGAAAGGCAGAGCCTAGCTCAGAGGAGGGAGGTGAGTGTGCAGGCCTTACCCAGCATGCATACAAGTGCAAAGTTCTCCAGCATGACATCAAGGTACAGGTGTATCTGAACCTCATCAAGAAGACACCATTCCTCCCAGAAGAAGTACAAGGCCACATCCGCAAAGGTCACCCTACCCTGGCATAACATGGACAAATAAAACCATCAACACTCTCATTCTTGAAAACCTACCATTCATCTTCCCACACATCTCCCCCACTGCGCAGTCAGATGGAGCATCCAAAGGCCTGGGTGCAAGAACATTCCTCCTTTGACCTGAACCTTCAGAAAACACAGGCAGTCTTTTGAAGCTGATATCCTGCTCTTTCCTTTTCACCCACACCAGAAAACAATGAGACCTGCATTGACCTAAACCAGCTCAGACTCACCTCAAAGCCCTTCCATGTACTGGTACCAATTCGAGAAGAAACTTCCACATCGTCTCCAGAGAACCCAGTCTGTTGTCGTGACCCCGAGAATATAGTTCTCCAAAGTCCCCAAACCGAAGAGTGGCAGAATAGCAGGTGAAGGGCCCCTTACAGGCACCTCAAATGCAGAGAATGTGTGTGTTGGGGGGGGGGGGGGGCGGTTAGAATAAGTGAGGGACTGGGAAAAGCTCCATTTACCAAAAGTGCTTCCGCAGCCCTAGCAATCTGTGAAACTGGCCCGCCAAGGACGAAAGTGACCCTGGAAGTGATGCAGCGGCTCAGGCGTTCCCCGGCCCTCTGGCCGTACCAGAGCCAGGTTGACTGGCTAACGTCTCCTCCGTGACACCCACGACTTCGCTCCGCCTCAAAGTCCTTATCTCTCCCTACACTCTGTTCTTCCAGTCAACGGGTTTCAGAGAATGTTTAAAAGCCTGATCCAGACCGTGTCCTTCCGGTGCTCAAAACTCTCCACCACGGCCAGGGCCGTAAGAAAAAACGTACCAACTCTCACCTACCACTCCAGGTGCAGCATGGCCTCAAACCTTGTCCCCCACAGAAACAGGAAGAACTCCAGGTTCCCCAATGTTCCCACTTCAGTGCATCTCCAAGTCTCACTCACACCTCATAACACTGGTCATCAGAAATAGGGACACCACTCCTGAAGGGCTCACTGCACTGAACCAGTAGCCTCTGACTCGGAGAGTTCATGTTCGGGTGGGGAATCGGCCAGGGAAGAAGCCGGAGCACGCGGCCTTTACCTCACCTGGTTCCCTCAGCGCAGCAGGAGACATTTCAAGGACTCATTTGGATTCCGCCGGGTTATTCCCCGAAGCCGGTGGTGTGCCAGACCCTAATACCCGTACTGTCCAGTGAGCACAGAGCCTCCTCTTCCTTCTTGGACCTTCACCTTGCTCCCAACACCAGACTTCTGACCGGCCACAGACTCTAGAGCAATCAAAATGTCCGCCGGGAATACACCAGAAGTCCCACTAGCGGATTTCGATCTCCAGGGAACGCCCCGCTTCTGCACGTTCATTGGATGACCGTAGCCTTAGCGCAAGGTCTTCTGGGTAATGTAGTGCCAAGGCCTCAAGGAAGGGAACCCTGCCCACCCCCCACCCCCCTACACACAGGAAAACTGGGAAGAAAAGCGAAACCGCTAGGGGAGGATCGCGGAAATCCTACCTGTTGTGGGGGAGGTGTTTCATCCTTCTTAGGTGGGCGGAGGATCCAATGAGGGAGAAAGGGCTTAAGAGAATTTGTCTTGAATGCTTCTGATCACTGAGGTGTTTCCACAGGGTCTCAGGTTACTTCCCCAGTGGCTCAGTGGTTAAAAAATGCAGAAGTTGTAAGAGACTCAGGTTCGATCCCTGGGTCCCGGAAGACACCCTGGAGAAGGGAATGGCTCCCCACTCCAGTATTCTTGTCTGGAGAATCTCATAGACAGAGGAGCCTGGAGGGCTACAGTCCACAAGGTCACAAAGACAGGAGTGAAGCGACTTAGCACATACATCAGAGTCCTTAAAGCCAACTCAAGCCGACAACCAGCAGAAACTGGAAGCAAATAAACATTATCGCAAAGAGTCGGACACGACTGAGCGACTGATCTGATCTGATCTGATCTGATTTCTGTTGAAAGTCATGCAGCCTTAAGTATTATTTTAGGGAATTCCCTGGTGCTTCAGATCAGATCAGATCAGTCGCTCAGTCGTGTCCGACTCTTTGCGACCCCAAGAACTGCAGCACGCCAGGCCTCCCTGTCCATCACCAGCTCTCGGAGGTCACTCAGACTCACATTCATCGAGTCAGTGATGCCATCCAGCCATCTCATCCTCTGGCGTCCCCTTCTCCTCCTGCCCCCAATCCCTCCCAGCATCAGAGTCTTCTCCAATGAGTCAACTCTTCGCATCAGGTGGCCAAAATACTGGAGTTTCAGCTTTAGCATCATTCCTTCCAAAGAAATCCCAGGGCTGATCTCCTTCAGAATGGACCGGTTGGATCTCCTTGCAGTCCAAGGGACTCTCAAGAGTCTTCTCCAACACCACACTTCAAAAGCATCAATTCTTCGGCGCTCAGCCTTCTTCACAGTCCAGCTCTCACATCCATACACGACCACAGGAAAGACCATAGCCTTGACTAGGCCAACCTTTGTTGGCAAAGTGATGTCTCTGCTTTTGAATATGCTATCTAGGTTGGTCATAACTTTCCTTCCAAGGAGTAAGCGTCTTTTAATTTCATGGCTGCAGTCACCATCTGCAGTGATTTTGGAGCCCAGAAAAAGAAAGTCTGACACTGTTTCCACTGTTTCTCCATCTATTTCCCATGTAGTGATGGGACCAGATGCCATGATCTTCGTTTTCTGAATGTTGAGCTTTAAGCCAACCTTTTCACTCTCCACTTTCACTTTCATCAACAGGCTTTTGAGTTCCTCTTCACTTTCTGCCATAAGGGTGCTATCATCTGCATATCTGAGATTATTGATATTTCTCCCGGCAATCTTGATTCCAGCTTGTGTTTCTTCCAGTCCAGCATTTCTCATGATGTACTCTGCATATAAGTTAAATAAACAGGGTGACAATATACAGCCTTGACATACTCCTTTTCCTATTTGGAACCAGTCTGTTGTTCCATGACAAGTTCTAACTGTTGCTTCCTGACCTGCATACAGATTTCTCAAGAGGCAGATCAGGTGGTCTGGTATTCCCATCTCTCAGAATTTTCCACAGTTTATTGTGATCTACAGAGTCAAAGGCTTTGGCATAGTTGGTGTGTTTCCAGCTATGGGTCTGGGTTCAACCGCTGGTCCAAACTAAGATCCACCAAGCGCCTTTGTGCAGCCAGGGGAAAACGTCATTTTGTTAGCTTTGGTCAGGACACTAAAAATGTCAGACAGGACCCCTCAGGGAGCAAGCAAGGGAACCTGTTGCTTGTTTTTCTCCCTGATCTGAAGAAAAAAAGAAACACTGATGTATAATCAGGCCACCCAAACGAGCTCTCTGAATATCCCTTGGCCCAATTAGTCTTATTCAACTAGTCCCTACTCACGTGAAGGACCTTCCTGCTCAATGCTAAGCCCTAATCAGTAATGACTACCCTCTTGATATGGCCCGTTTGTGATTGTTCTAATCTTTAGATCATAACTTGACATTGACAGTGTAACAAGAAGGCTATGAATGGCATACTCTTCTGCTGGTTTCTCGAACTCATGAACCAATTGCGTCACAATTCTCTCTATATCTGGTAATCTCCCCTGAAGTAAAACACTGCTATCACATCCTGTTTGCTGTGTCTGGACCACAGGGCTGTCTCTCCTGGACCTTGCTTTGGCTGAGTTAAGATCCCCAAACCATTCAACCACTGATGTCTCCAGGCCCTTTCTTTGGTCTTTGGGATGCGCAATTATTCATATATTATCTTGCCCCTCAGAGAAGGCGATGGCACCCCACTCCAGTACTCTTGCCTGGAAAATCCCATGGATGGAGGAGCCTGGTGGGCTGTAGTCCAGGGGGTCGCGAAGAGTCGGACATGATTGAGTGACTTCGCTTTCACTTTTCACTTTCATGCGTTGGAGAAGGAAATGGCAACCCACTCCAGTGTTCTTGCCTGGAGAATCCAAGGGACGGGGGAGCCTGGTGGGCTGCCATCTATAGGGTCACACAGAGTCGGACACGACTGAAGTGACTTAGCAGCAGCAGCAGGACTAGACCACCTGGTCTCTCAGAGCTGATCAGCATTGCCAGCCTCCGCACTCCCACCCTGCTGTGGGACCACTGGACAGGGAGGAGGCAGGGCCAGGGTGGTCTCTCTGCAGGTATGCTGGGGTGGGGACTGCCCCAGATGAAGCAACATGCTGGGTCATGGAATTTGTGGAGTGAGAGCACAAATTCTCTATGGCTGGGGTGTCTAGTGACCCTGCTCATCAGATACCAGCAGCTGCTGAAGCAGACCTCATTCTGCATGGCCTCCCGGCCAGGAGAGAACACACTCACTCCTACTAAACAGAGTCCAGGCTCTTCCAACCTATCTCACTGTGTCTCCAACCAGTCAAGGAGGCTTGCCTCCACCACTGGACCACCAAGGGAGTCTGTGAGTGTGTTAGATGGAGGAGACAGAAAAGTCACAGAGAGGAATGGGGTTGGAGGAGTGTGAGGTGGTAAGGTAGGAGGATGCAAATGTCAGTCGTGCATGAAACGGACCACTTCTAGTGAGGAACAGGCACAGCGAGTGACTGTCTGCTACTTGTGATCCCCCAGCAATGGAAGAGAATCTGGGAATCCATCCCAGGTTACCCGGTTCAGGCCATAGGAAATCTGATCACTGCACTCCTTGTCCTATCCAATCCACTCGGGAACTCAAAGAACATCTTGGGCATCCTGACACCCTGTCTCCCTCTCCCAAAGAGCCCTAGTCATACTACAACCCCATGCTGATGGACATCCCTTTCTTTTCACTGGGAACAAATATTGATGGCTGTCATGTGAATGACCCCATTTATCTACCTGAACTGCCCTGTGCTCAGAATTTACTGTTCTTCCAATTTGTGGAGGGAGGGGTCTGCACCTTAGGTTAAGGAGTTTCCACAAGGGCACCCAGATGCCAGCCTCTGATGAGGGCGTCCTCTACACTGCTCATGTATACTGCTTCTCTTCTGCACTTCCCTGCACGGACTCCATCAGCTGTGGCACAGCCATGAACTACCCACACCGCTGTCTGCATCTCCACCAGGGACTCCAGCTCCACTGCACCCAGTGTGCATTTCATTGCAGACACCTTCCCTTTTCTGAAGTCGTTCAAAGGGACAGCAGCAACAAACACGCTAGCCCCACACTGTCTTCAGTGTCCCCGGAGACGTGACACTGGCAACAACCATATGCTGTGACTTGTTCTCAAGGTCCTGCCCATCTTTCTTATGAACCTAATTCAAGATGTGCCTGTGTCCACTCTCCTGGTGACCACCCCAAGTGTGGTGAGTGACCCTGAAGGACTAGGAGTCACCACTGTGGCTCTCTCCCTATCTCCAAAACTCTTCTTCCTAATGCCCTCACCCATCACCCACTGCTCCTCCTACCCAGTAGAAAAACAACTCTACAAATGATTATTAATTAGGAATATAACCAGCAGGAAAGTGCCAACATCTTCTGGGGACCCATCCTTGACAAACGTTAGTCCAATTGCTAAGGGCTGAAGAATGACACCTCCCATAATGCCTGTAAAACCCAACACCAAGTTCTCGTGAAACAAAGCTGCTCACAGGTGTGAAATCTTCACCTGTATAACACTTGTGACCCAGTCCTTCAACTAAACACCATCAGTGAATCGTCAAAATTGCAGTGATGTGGGAGAGCTTGTTCTTTGCAAGCCTGTCTGCACTCACCTTATCACATGGGATCCACAAGAACTGTGTGAGTGTGTGTGGCCCACACATCATAATGTGGGGCATCTGTATCACATGCCCGGCCCCCAAATCTCCCTGGAGTATTTGTGAATTCTGTACCCACACCTGCTATGCAGGGTCAGCACGTCCCACTGTATTTCTCCAACAAGGTCTCATTTCTGTCACACATCCTTTATGCCATTTCTGTCACACATCCTTTATGCCATGGCACATGAGTTAGTAGATCCAGGCTGCATTGAGGAGTGTGAGCATTCAAACTCAGTCACACTGGATCCCAGGTTGTGCTGATATACACTGATATTTAAAATTTTTTCTTCTGCTACTTACTGGAGTTATGAAAAGGCTTCTTTTATTTTAGAAATGCATTCTAACAAGTTATGAATTGAAAGACACGATACCTGCAATTATAAAACTTAAACACGACTAAGTAAATCATGATCAGTTCAGTTCAGTTCAGTCGCTCAGTCATGTCCAACTCTGTGACCCCATGAATTGCAGCACACTAGGCCTCCCTGTCCATCACCAACTCCCAGAGTTCACTCAAACTCACGTCCATCGAGTCAGTGATGCCATCTAGCCATCTCATCCTCTGCTGTCCCCTTCTCCTCCTGCCCCCAATCCCTCCCAGCATCAGGGTCTTTTCCAATGAGTCAACTCTTCACATGAGGTGGCCAAAGTACTGGAGTTTCAGCTTTAGCATCATTCCTTCCAAAGAAATCCCAGGGCTGATCTCCTTCACAATGGACTGGTTGGATCTCCTTGCAGTCCAAGGGACTCTCAAGAGTCTTCTCCAACACCACACTTCAAAAGCATCAATTCTTCGGCGCTCAGCCCTCTTCACAGTCCAACTCTCACATCCATACATGACCACAGGAAAGACTATAGCCTTGACTAGACGGACCTTTGTTGGCAAAGTAATGTTTCTGCTTTTGAATATGCTATCTAGGTTGGTCATAACTTTCCTTCCAAGGAGTAAGCGTCTTTTAATTTCATGGCTGCAGTCACCGTCTGCAGTGATTTTGGAGTCCAAAAAAATAAAGTCTGACACTGTTCATGGCATCGCAAAGAGTCGGACACGACTGAGCAACTGAACTGACTGACTCACTGATTACTAAAATAGAATATACTCTTGAACCAGTGATTACAATGTTGAAGATAGGCAGAAGGAAACTGGTTTGAAGGATGTACACAAGTATGTCTAAATGTACATTCTAAATATGTAAAACTTAAATCAAATATACATTCAATAAACTATTTAAAAAGCAATGTAGTGAAAATTGTCCATAATCATTTTACTATGGTTTGCTAGCTACATTCTGAAAATATTTTGTGGCTACTGGGTCTCTAAGGGGGAAGAAATCATACAATGGTGAGCTACTGGCAGTGCTTCCCAACTTCATTTCAGTGACATTATGTTCACAATTTGATGTTGGTCATGGTATGAACATTTACACCAGGGAAATTAGCAAACAGTACAAAACAAGGCTTGATTTAGTTACAGTGTAATTAAACGTCTGACCTTAAGAATAGGTAACATATGTTAATAAAGCAGACTTATCAAAAACATATGATGTATGTGGCAATTACACTACAAATAGTATAAACATTGAGAATACAAACTCCCAATATTCTTAACAAGATTTCAATGCAGGAAAAAAGTCACTCATATTATTGGTGAAATTTAACAGATATCTTTGTTGTTTCTTTGCTTTCCTTCTTGTCAAATAAGAGAAAATAGCCAAATCTCAGAAGACAAAGATAGGCAAAAATATGAATTGAAATTTCACAGAACAGAACACACAGGTGAAAAACATACAAATGAAAAACAAAAACTGAACATCAAGAATCCTGAGTAGGGAATTTGCCAGCAGTCTAGTGGTGAGGATTCCACACGTCCACATCACGGGGCACAGTTTAGATTTCTGGACAGGGGGATTCCATTGGCAAGTAGCACAGTTAAGAAAAAAAAAAAATCCTGAGAAAAATCCAATTAAATAATGATGGTTTGTTTTTTTTTTTTTTATACAGAGGTTTTAGTCTTCATGGGAAGAATCAACCCTGATTTCAGTGTTAGCTTTTAAGCTAGGTTGATCAAGTGTGGACCCAGGGAAGGAGGACAAGTTATTACATATAATCATGAGTTACATTTCTCTGGAGGGGCGGGAGAAGAGAGATGATGGTTAAAGGGGTAAAGGAAAAGAGCCTTAGAGACCATGCCATATGAAGGCCACACTGGACATTCTCAGTACAGCCTTCAGTGTACCTCACACTGCTCAAAACAGTGAACAGGTCAACCATAAAACAGGGCAACAGGGACATCTTGAGGTGGTATATAAAGAAGATGGCCAGGACCTTGGAAACCAATCACTGCATGAGGCTGAGGTATAAGCAGGGCTCCTGGGGTGGTGCATGTGTGTGTGTATGTGTGTGTGTGCGCGTGCGTGTGGTGGGGTAGCAGAAGGGTCAGGATGGACAAGATGTTCTTCAAGTCCCCAAACCTGGGGTGAACGGTGAGCAGACTCACCAAAAACTATACCAGGCAACCTGGCATGGAATCCCAGATCCCTATCCATCCTAAGGAGATCACTAACAGGTGATCCAGCGTCTCTGTGCCTCAGTTTCCTCTCTAAAAAGGGTCCGTTTGCTCCAGAGGTTCTTCCCACTGTTACCACCTCAAACTTCTTCAACATCACTGCCAGAAACATTTGCAATATTCATAAAGCTGTTCCTCCAGTGTGACCTCACTGATATTTAATCATGTAGCACCTTGAGATGAAAGATTTAACATATTCCTGGCACTCACAAGGCTTTTCTCTAGTATGAACTTTCCAATGGATGAAGAAGCACCGTTTTGCTTAACAGTTTTCCCACATTCACTGCACTTATAGGCCTTTTCCAGTGTGAACTCTGTGATGATCATAGAGATGTGTTTGAGTAGTAAAAGATCGGCCACATTCAGTGCACTTATAAGGTCTTTCTCCAGTGTGAACTCTATGATGACGAAGAAGGCTCGAGCTATTAGAAAAATACTTCCCACATTCACTGCACTTATAAGGCCTTTCTCCAGTGTGAACTCTCTGATGATCACGAAGGGTCCACCGAGCAGTAAAATTTTTCCCACATTCACTGCACTCATAAGGTTTTTCTCCATTGTGAACTCTCTGGTGATACCGGAGGCTACTTGAACCAACAAAAGATTTTCCACATTCACTGCACTCATAAGGGTTTTCTCCATTGTGAACTCTCTGGTGATACCGGAGGCTACTTGAACCAACAAAAGATTTTCCACATTCACTGCACTCATAAGGGTTTTCTCCATTGTGAACTCTCTGATGACAAAGAAGGCTTGAGGTACTAGTAAAACATTTCCCACATTCACTGCACTTAAAAGGCCTTTCTCCAATGTGAACTTTCCAATGAGTACAAAGTTTTGACCTACTTGTAAAAGATTTCTCACATTTATTGCACTCATAAGGCTTTTCTCCAGTGTGAACATTCATATGGGCACTAAGATGTACCTTTTGGCTAAAAAACTTGCCACATGCACTGCACTTAAATGGTCTTTCTCCACTGTGAATTTTCAGATGATTAGAAAGGGTTGACTGAGTTGTGAATGATTTTGCACACTCACTGCACGCATAAGGCCTTTCTCCAGTGTGAACTCTCTGATGATAACGAAGGCCGGACCTACTGGTAAAAGATTTGCAACATTTATTGCACTCAAAAGACCTTTCTTCAGCATGAACTCTCCGATGATGACGAAGACTGCAGCTACTAGTGAAAGATTTCTGACATTTATTGCACCCAAAAGGCTTTTCTCCAGAGTGAAAGTTCTTATGGTCTCTGAGATGCTCATTCCAGCTGAACAATTTCCCACATTCACTGCACTCACAAGGCTTTTCTCCAGTGTGAACTCTCTGATGATGACAAAGGCTTGACCTAGCAGGAAAAGATTTCCCACATTCACTGCACTTATAAGGCTTTTCTCCAGTGTGAAGTCTCAGGTGATAAGAGAGGGTCGACCTATTAGCAAGAGATTTCCCGCATTCAGGGCACTCATAAGGCCTTTCTCCAGTGTGAACTCTCTGATGTGCCAGGCAACTGGATTTATAGGCAAAATTTTTTCCACATTGGCTGCATTTATAAGACTTTTCTCCAGTGTGAACTTGCACATGCTGACTGAGGTTACTTCTTTGGGTGCCAGCTTTCTCATATTTGTTTACTTCACAAAATGCCTCACTAATGAGGACTCTCTCTTCCTCTATAAGAATGTCTGTGTGGCTGGAAACTATCTTACCTTCTCCCAAACTGTGATGACTTTCTCCACTATGAAGAACAACCTCACACTTCGTACTGTTGTTCAGTTTCTTCCTAGTATTAGTGGCCTGTGGTTGAACTCCCATGCTGGCCATGAAGTCATTCCCAAACTACAAGTAGGTAGAGAAATTCCCTGCTGGGTACATTGTGCAGGTCTTCAAAAATGAGGGTCTCTCAGTATTACATAGGAAAGGATTCTCTCTAACATGCTGCTTCTGGTGCTGTTGAATGCTTGCAGTAATATAGAATTCTTTCCCACATGCCCCACATGTGTATACTTTCTGCTCCCCATTTGTTCCTTGCTCTTCAGCCAAGTGCAAAATGTCTCTCAAGACTGGGATGCACATCTTACAAGGTTGGGTCTTCTCAGGTGACAAACATGCCCTGGGAGTGCAAAACTGTGACACTCTTGCAGATTTGTTCTGTCCAGATAGTGTCTCTTCATCCTGGACTCCACACCAAGAACCTGAAACAAACAAGTGATGGTGAAGATCCGGTTGACTTTATTGGAGTGAATGACACCATCACAATTGCACGTTTGGTACATGAAAGAAGCAGTCCATGGAATCATGTTCAGGATATGAAGTTGGAGTCATATTGAGGAAGCAGCTGATCTCACCAAGCATATGACATGTGACTGGATGTGACCCAAGGTGAAAGGTATGCTGTATAATTCACTCCTCTGTCAATGGCTTTTACCAGGACCACATCCTCTGGTGACCTGTGCAGAAGTATACCGTACATCCTGTATATCTGAAAATCTGGGTGGAACAGATAGCTGGTGTTCAAGAAATAGTAAAGCAAACACAAATGTTGCAAATGGCAAAACGGCCTTCTTTTTCAGGGCTGAATAATATTCCATATATTCCAGATATTTGTTATCCATTCATCCATCAGTAACACTCATTATTTCTATCACTTGGATAGTGTTAAAAATGCAACAATAAACATAGGGTACAGATACCTTTTTGATACGGTGATTTCACTCCCTGTGGATAAATATACAGAGTTGGAATTGCTGGATCATACTGTAGTTCCTTACTTAATGTTGTAAGGATTCTCCATGATCTACTCCATAGTGATGACAACAATGTACACACCTCCCAAGAGTGCACAGGGGTTTCTTTTCACCACATCTTAACCAATATTATTTCTTGTCTTTTTCATAACAGACATTAGAACAGGTGTGACATGGTATCTCACTGTCTTTTTGATTGGCATTTTATGACCATTTGTGATACTGAACTTTTTTTTTTACACACAAGGTTCCCATTTGCATGACTCATTCAGAAAAATATCTTTTCAGGTCTAACAGATAATACCTTGTTCAAACTGGTCCATGGCAATGAAAGCCTAGAGTTCTATTGAACTAAACAACCATGGAACTTCATTTATGATTTTTTTTAATTATGAAGGAATTCCTTGATGGGCCAGCAGTTATGACATCACACTTTCACTGCCAGGGACCCAGGTTTGATCCCTAGTCAGGGAACTAAGACATTACAAGATGGAACATATATATATCTTCTATCTTGTAATGTCTTAGTTTATATATATATATCAAACTATCCATAAAGTCATATAATGTTATATAGAAGTGGTCTTAAATCAATTCTGAAAACATAACACAAACTTTAGCACAACTAAACAAAAAAAATGAAGAGAAGCAAATGGTGGCAAGTTAACAAAGGAAAGAAAACAAAATCATACAAAATGCTCTATTAATACCAAAAAAGAAAGAATGGTAGACTAACACAGCAACAAAGAACAAGGATAATTTTATAAAATGATAATAAATACATTAGATACTTATCAAACTATATCAATATACTAAACATCGATAGTCTCAGTGTACCAGTTAAGATAAAGATCATCAGGGTGGATCCAGAAACAGGATTCAGTGATATGTTGTCTCTGAGAAACACACTATAGGACTTCCCCGGTGGTCCAGTGGTTACCTATTCAAAGTGCAACACAGGAAACACTGGTTCAATCCATGGTCAGGAACCCACATGCCACAGCAACTAAGCCTGTAGGCCACAATTAACAACTCTGCACACTCCAGAGTCTGGGCACCATAATGAAGACCCAGCATGGACTAAAAACATATTTAAATAAATAAAACTTTTTTTAAAAAAACCCCACTTTAAATAAAAACATGCATGTAACATTAGAGAGAGATTAACAGAATTCAAAATAAAAATGTTAGTAACTATATTAATATTTAACCAGAGGCTTCCCTGGTGGCTCAGTGGTAAAGAATCAGCCTGCCAATGTAGGACAAACAGGTTCAATCCCTGGTCCAGGAAGATCACACATGCACCAGGGCAACTAAGTCCATGTGCCACAACTACTGAGACTGTGCTCCAGAGCCCAGGAGCCGCAACTACTGAAGACCAAATGCTTGAGAGCCTGTGCTCAAAAAAAAAAAAAAAAAAGCCACCACACCAGAAGTCTGTGTACCATAACTGGCGAGTAGCCCCCAGTCGCTGCAACTAGAGAAAAGCCTGAACAGCAATGAAGACCCAGCATAGTTAACTGGGTATCTGGACACCTCCAGACTACAAGTCTACTCCATCTAACAGCAGAGTAGTCTTAAGCTGACATGGAAATTTTATAAAACAGAGCACATCCTGGCCCAGAAAAAAACACCTTAACAAATTTGAAACAACAAAAATCAGACAATGTCTGTTCTCAGACCATGGTGGAATCACACTAGAACCAGTTACAAAAAGATAGCTGAAAAATTGCACAACAACGAAAAATCAAACAACCGAAATAAAACATGGAGCAAACAAGAAATCTCAAGGTAAAATTTTAAGTATCTTGAAATAAACACAACACTTCTCAAAATATGTGTATCCAGTGAAAGCAATGGTTATACAGCAATTTATAGTACTGAATGCATATATTAGAAAAAAAAAATATCTAAAAGCAATCACCTTAGAAAACTAGAAAAAGAGAAAATTAAATCCAAAGGAGGAAGAAAAGATATCATTAAAGAAAAGAAAAACATGAGTAAGCCAGAAAGAAAAACATGAATACAGTATACTAACGTATATATATGGAATTTAGAAAGATGGTAACAATAACCCTGTATACGAGATGGCAAAAGAGACACTGATGTATAGAACAGTCTTTTGGACTCTGGGAGAGGGAGAGGGTGGGATGATTTGGGAGAATGGCCATTGAAATATGTATAATATCATATATGAAACGAGTCGTCAGTCCAGGTTCGAAGCATGATACTAGATGCTTGGGGCTGGTGTACTCGGACGACCCAGAGGGATGGTATGGGGAGGGAGGAGGGAGGAGAGTTCAGGATGGGGAACATATGTATACCTGTGGCAGATTCATTTTGATATATGGCGAAACCAATACAATATTGTAAAGTTAAATAAAATTAAATTAAAAAAAAAAGAAATCAACAAAGAAAAATAACAAAGACAAACAAAGTAAGCTGGTTCCTTAAAATGACCAATAAAATAAAAAATATTCTCATTAGGGTAATCACAGAAACTAGACAGGACATAAATTACTAATATCAAAAATAAAAAGGGACTTCCCCACTAGTCCAATAGTAAAGTCTCTGTACTTCCACTGCAGGGGACAGTTTGATCCCTGGTTTGGAAACAAACATCTCACATGCCTGGAGGTACAGCCAAAAGAAAAAAAAAGAGAGACAAAGAGAAAGAATTAAAGAGGAAAAACCACTACATGGAATGGACATTAAATGGTATAATGAAATATACAGGCATCTCCAAGACAATAAATGTGATAACCTAAATGAAATGGACCAGTTTTTTGAAAAAATACAGTCTATCAAAACCCACACAACAATACACAATCTAAATAGGTATACATCTGTTAAAGTAACTGAATCAATAGGGAGTAATCTTCCAAAACAGAATGCAACTTGCCAGAATGCAGATTGGTTAACTGGTGAAATATGACAAACATTTAGGAAGATATACAATTCTCTACAATTCCTTTCAGAAGACAGAAACAGAAGGACTGCTTCTTAACTAATTCTGTGAGGCCAACATTACTCTAATACCAAACCAAAAACATGGCAGAAAAAATATACACCAATATCTCTCATGAACATAAAGGCAAAATCACAAAGCATCAGTAAACTGATTCAAAAATTATACAAACAGAACTACATATCATGACCATGTGGGATTCATGAAAGGCACCTAGCATTTATTTCACACCATATTAAAAGTTATAGGAACCAAAACAGCATGCTAATAGCATAAAGACAGATATCTACTCCAGTGAAATAGACTTCAGATTATAAAGATCAATCCTCATATGATCCAATAGTTACTGACAAGAAGACCATTACTATTCAACAGAGTCATCAACAAATAGTGTTGTAAAAATGAATAGCCACATGTACAAGAATGAAGTTAGAGTCCTACTTAATACCATATACAAAAAGGCATTCAAAATATATCAAAGGTCAAAATGTAAGAGCTGCTACTGCTGCTAAGTCGCTTCAGTCGTGTCCGACTCTGTGCGACCCCAGAGACGGCAGCCCACCAGGCTCCCCCGTCCCTGGGATTCTCCAGGCAAGAACACTGGAGTGGGTTGCCATTTCCTTCTCCAATGCATGAAAGTGAAAAGTGAAAGTGAAGTCACTCAGTCGTGTCCGACTCTTAGTGACCCCATGGACTGGAGCCTACCAGGATCCTCCGTCCATGGGATTTTCCAGGCAAGAGTACTGGGGTGGGGTGCCGTTGCCTTCCCCAAATGTAAGAGCTGAAGTTACACAATTCTTAGGGGAAAAAACAGGGAAAACTTTAAAAATGTTGGATTCAGCCATGAATTCTAACAAGTCAAAGAACCACTCCACAGGACTGTGTTCTGGAAATTAGTTGCGGTAAAACTGAGAAGCATCTGATCACACCAAGCACAGGACAGGACTGGAGGTGGCTGAAGGTGAAAGGCGGCTTCTACAGTTCACTCCTCTGTCAATGGTTTTTACCAGGAACATACTTCCTGGACCTGTGATAGGGTAAGGAAGTATACTTCCAGAACTCAGAAACTCTGACTGCATTGTGTGTATATGTGTGTGTAGAACTTTTACGATCTACTCCTTTGGCAATTTCTTTTTTATTTATTTATGGCTTCTCTTGTTCGTCATTGCTGATCTCAACTTTCTCTAGTTTCAGCAAACAGGGGCTACTCTCTACTTGCAATGCACGGGCTTCTTACTGCAGTGTCTTCTCTTGTTGCAGAGCATAGGCACTAAGGCAGGAATGCTTCAGTAGTTGCAACAGGCAGACTTCACAGTTGCAGCGCATGAACTTAGCTACTCCACAGCATATGGGATCTGCTTGCACCAGGGAGCGAACCCCTGTTCCTGCGTTGGCAGGCAGATTCTTAACTAGACCACCAGGAATGCTCTCAGGAAATTTCTAAATATAAAACAGAGTCTTGTTAACTAGAGTCACCAGGCTGTGCACTACATCCTCAGGATTTACCTTATAAACTACAAGTGTGTAACTTCTGACATCCTTCACTCATTTCATCTACACTCCTTACCTTGATCTGGCAATCACTAATCCTTTGTCTGTATCTGATTGGTGGTGGTGGTGTTGATTTAAAGATTCAACATGTAAGCATAATCATTCAGTACAGGTAAACCTGGAACCTGGGTTCTAAAATACTTGGGTCCACTTATACATGAATACTTTTCAATAAAAAACCACAGGATTATACGTGTATATATATGTATTGTATCTGTGTATTATATAGAAATATATATTTTTTCAAACTATCCATGAAACCATATAGCATAAGGAAGCACTCTTAAATCATTTATAAATACATACTGCAAATTTTAGCACAATTAAATTAAAAAATGGAAGCAAATAGAGCTGATAAGCTAACAAAGGAGAGAAAATAAAATCATACAACCGCTTGATTAACACCACAAAAAAGAGAGTGGTAGATTAACAAAGGAACAGAGAATAAGGGTAGGGCTTTTTCCCTGGTGGCTCAGTGGTAAAAGATCTGCCTGTCAATGCAGGAGACATGGGTTCAATCCTTGATCCCAAAAGATCCCCCATGCCACAGAGCAACTAAGTCCGTGCACCACAACTATTGAGCCTGTGCTTCAGAGCCCCAAAGCAGCAACTACTAAAGTCAGTGCACCGTAGAACCCAAGCTTCACAACAAGGGAAGCCATGGCAATGAGAAGCCTGCACAACTAGAGAGTAGTCTGTTCTCTCTGCAAGCAGAGAAAGTCCAGGCAGCAAACAAGACCCAGCACAGCCAAAAAAATGAGAGAAAAAAAAAAAAAAAAACACTAAAAAAAAAAAGAACAAGGGCTGTCAGGAAGCATTTAACACAAGGCTTCCTGTGTGCTGTTTTGGATCTGTGCTATCAGGAATTCTCTGTTCCTTATTAATTCCTGAGTACTCAGGAATTAGGAGGAGAGACAACCCTCTCCCAGGGGCTGAGGAATCCAGGCATTTCATTAGTGTTTCTATATGGTGATAAGTAGGGGCTTCCCTGGTGGCTCAGACGGTAAAGTGTCTGCATGCAATGCGGGAGACCCGGGTTTGATTCCCTGGGTCGGGAAGATCCCCTGGAGAAGGAAATGGCAATCCACTCCAGCATTCTTGCCTGGAAAATCCCATGGACGGAGGAGCCTGGTCGCAAAGAGTTGGACACGACTGAGCTACTAGCTACTATGGTGATAAGTACCCTCTTCCTTCTTGTGAACCAAACAGTAAAAGTGATTGTTAACAACTCTCTAATATGGATTGCCTATGTTTTGCAAGTCTGGGATTTTAATCTTTATCTTTGCTGAGAATAACTATCTTGTAAGACAGTATATATGCCCACACCATGTTATTAAAACACCTTTGCTCCATCAGAGCTCTGGTCCCCGTGTGTATGTGTCTCTCTCGCTTTTTCAGGCTGATCCCCTGGAGGGCAGAGGCTCTCTGAGTTCACTTTCCTGCCCAGGCTTCTAAGACCCTCTTGAGAAGGCGCTCTGCATCTTCACCCCATCAAGAGGGCACCTGAGGCCTTCGTGAACAGAGCAAGCCCCGTGCAGGGGCTTTATTGGCTTTCTGCGTAAACCAAGGAATATCAGCTTCTTTCTCTCCTTTACTTTCTTATCAGTCAACTCCAGACCACCAGGTTCCGGTCCATTAAAGGACCTCAAGAAAGGGCAATTTTAGAAAATAGTAAGAAATATGTTAGGTATTAATCCAAGTATACTATCAATACAGTATTAAATATTAATCCAAGTATACACCAATATACTAAACATGGATAGTCTCAGTACATCAATTAAAAGAGAGATTTCAGGATGGATCCAGAAGCAGAACTTAACCATATGTTGTTGTCTTCAAGAAACCCACTTTAGGACTTGCCTGATGGCCCAGGGGTTAAGAATCTGTCTTACAATACAGGGGACACTGGTTCAATCCATGATCAGGGAACTAACCCCACATGCTTTGGGGCAACTTAGTCAAAGCTATGGTTTTTCCACTAGTCATGTATGGATGTGAGAGCTGGACCACTAAAGAAGGTCGAACATCAAAGAACTGATGCTTTTGAGCTGTGGTGTTGGAGAAGACTCTTGAGAGTCCCTTGGACTGCAAGGAGAGCCAACCAGTCAATCCTAAATATTCATTAGAAGGACTGATGCTGAAGCTCCAATACTTTGGGCACCTGATGTGAAGAATCATCTAATTAGAAAAGACCCTAATGCTGAGAAATACTGAAGGCAGGAGGATAAGGGGATGAGAGGATGAGATGGTTGGATGGAATCATCGACTCGGTGGACGTGACTTTGAGCAAGCTCCAGCAGATGGTGAAGGACAAGGAAGCCTGGCGTGCTGCAGTCCATGAGGTCGCAAAGAGTTGAACACGACTGAGCGACTGAACAACAATGGAAGGATGAAAAGGAAAACCACTGAGGTAGGAGAGCTGAAAAACTACCTGTTGTGACAGAGGTGCTCAATCCTTAGGCAGGCAGAGGATCCAGGGCAGGAGGAAGGGCTTAAGAACATTTGTCTTTAATGATACCGATCACTGAAGTGTTTGCAAATAGTCTCAGACACCTAAAAGCCAACCCAAGTTGACATCCAGTGGAAACTGGAAGCAAATGAATATTATCCTAATGCTTCTGAAAGGCATGCAACCTAAAGTGTTAAAGCTGTTTTGGGGAATTCCCTGGTGGTTCAGTAATTAGGACTTGGTGTTTACTACCATGTGTCTGGGCTAAAGTGCTGGTCCAAAAAAATAACATCCAGTAAGTGCCTTTGTGCAGCCAGGGGGAAAAGTCATTTTGTAACCTTGGCCAGGGACACTAAAAATGTCAGACAGGGCCCCTCAAAGAACCAGCAAGAGAACCTGTTATTCGTTTTTCTTCCAAGTCTGGGGGGGGCGGGGGGGGCGCCGCAAGCCAGGACGCTGAATATAGAAGAGATATTGAGCAGGCCTGAGCGGGTGGACAAGGGGGAGAGCACTCTTTTGGTCCCCCCAGAAAAGGCTTTCTTGCCTGTGGTTTGTGATTGTGCCCAATTTGGTGGAAAATACCTATGTATACTCAGGCCATCCAAATAAGCTGTTCTTTAACTCTCTGAACATCCCCTGGCCCAACCATCTTAATCAACTATATCCTACACACAGGACTGGCCTTCCCTTAGTCCTAAGGTCTTCTTATTCTGCACCAGCTGTTCTTCCTAGCCACTTCACTTATCACCCCACTGCTCCTCCTACCCAGCAGAAAAATGTGAATCACCAAATGATTATTAATTATCAAGATAACCAGAAGGAAAGTGCCAACATCTTCTGGGGACCCGTCTTTGACAAACTTTAGTTCAAATGCTATGGGCTGAAGAATGACACCTCCCATAATGCCTGTAAAACCCAACACCAAGTTCTCGTGAAACAAAGCTGCTCACAGGTGTGAAATCTTCACCTGATTAACACTTGCGACCCAGTCCTTCAACTAAACACCATCAGTGCATCATCAAAATTGCAGTGATGTGGGAGAGTTTGTTCTTTGCAAGCCTGTCTGCACTCACCTTATCACACAGGATCCACAAGAATTGTGTGTGTGTGTGTGGCCCACACACCACAATGTGGGGCATCTGTATCACATGCCGGCCCCAAATCTCCCTGGAGTGTTTGTGAATTCTGTACCCACATCTGCTGTGCGGGGTCAGCATATCCCACTGTATTTCTCCAGCAAGGTCTCACTTCTGTCATACCTCCTTCGTTCTATGGTACATGAGTTTGTAGATCGAAGCTGCGTCAAATCAGTCAAACTCTGTCACACTGTGTCCCAGGCTGTGCTGATATACATCGATATTTAGAATCCTTTCTTGTGTTAGTTACTGGAGTTATGAAAAAGCTTCATTTTAGAAATGCATTCCAAGAAGTTACGTATTGAAAAACATGATACCTGAGATTACAAAACTTAAGAACGACTAGGCAAATCATGATACACAAACACAAAAAGTAATCATGTGTATAAATATGATAAATGGTATAAGATACAGGAAGAGTCCATCAGTCATTCCATTTATATATATATATATATATATATTTGAAAATAGTCATTACTAGACTATACTCTTGTATCAGTAATGATAATGTTGAAGGTAAATTTAAAATGGCAAGAGGAAACCGGTTTGAAGGATGTATACAAGTATGTCCAATGTACATCTTAAATACATAAAATTTAAATGAATTCGATTTAAATGAAACGATTTTTAAAACAATTTAGCAAAATCTATCAGTAATCATTCTAGTATGATTAGCTACATTCCTACAATATTTTCCAGATACTAGACCTTTAAGGGGGAAAAAGCATACATGGTGGGCTACTGGCAATTCTTTTCAACTCCATTTCAGTGACATTATGTTCACAATTTGACACTGGCAAGGATGGGAATATTAACACCACAAAAAACTGGCAAACACTACAAAACAGGGCTTGATTTACTGGGCAATTAAATGTCTGGCCTTAAGACTAAGGTAACAAATGTGAATAAAGCAGTTTTATTGAAAACATCTATAATGCATGTGGCCATTACATTACCCATAGTATAAACTTTTAGAACATACACTTTCAGTACTATGAATTACGATTCCATGCAGAAAAAAAGTCACTCACATTACTGCTGAATGAGTGAAATCTAACAGATGTCTTTGATGTTTCTTTGCTTTCCTTCTTGTCAAAAAAAGAGAAAATACAAATCTCAGAAAACAAAAGTAGGCCAAAATATGAATAGAAATTTTCCCAAATAGAACACACAGGTGAAAAACAGACACATCAAAAATTAACATTAAGAATCCAGTGAAAGGGAATTCCCCAGCAGTCTAGTGGCTAAGATTCCACATGTCTATATCATAGGGCACATTTTAGATTCCTGGACAGGGAAACTAAGATCCCATAGCCACATGGCACAGTGAAGGGGAAGAAAAGTCCTGAGAAAAAAGGCAACTAAAATCATAAGGATTTTTTTACACAGAGGTTTTAGTCATCATGGAAGAGGTCAGTCTGCATTCAGCGCTAGTTTTTAAGTTAGGCTGATCAGGGAGGGAGGGCAAGTTCATACTAATAAACAACCATTATTCTTCTGAGCTACATTTTTCTGGAGGGGTGGGAGGAAAAGTGAGAATATGGGTAAACAGGTAAAGGAAGAAGAATCCTGGAGACCACGCCATGTGAGGGACACAATGGACATTCTCAGGCCTTCAGTGTCTTTCCCACTGCCCAGAACAATGAGTGGTCAACCATATAACAGGGCAACAAGGACATCTTCAAGATGTCCTCAGGAAGCTACATAAAGAAGGTAGACAGGACCTTGGAAACCAATCACTGCTTATGATGGTAGAGCCAGTTCCAAACCTAGGGCAATACCAATGAGCCAGTCCAGAGTCCCTGGCTTAATGCCACTGTCCCTGAGAACCTTACAAGTGAGAGGTTGTTAGTGAAAGATGTGCATGGGTGGAAATGAAGCTGCAGTCCCTGGGGTTAATCCAGGCTTCAGGTCTGTGTAGCTCATGGTCAGGACACAGGAAATGGAGTCCCTGCTCTAAAGGGCAGAAGAGAAGCATTTGCAGTGTAGAGCAACTACCCTCATGAAAGGGGTGGCAGTAGTGAGCTCCTGTGTAAGTCCCTCTAAATCTCTGAACTAGACACCCCTTCTTTCACAAATGGAAATAACAATTATTGAACCAAAGCACTGGTTTAGTTGGGTAGATAATGTGGTCATTCACATGTAAGGCATTAATGCTGGATGGCAGAGAAGACAATCCTGTCCAATCAGCATGAGGCTGGGGTATAAGCTGGGCTCCTAAGGTGGGGGGTCACAATGGACAAAGTGTTCTTTCAGTCTTCAAACCTGGTGTGTCGGGGGGCAGAAGAGGGTGGGGAGCAGGAGAGAAGTGATCAGATTCCCTAAATCCTAAACCTGGCAAGCTGGCATTGAATCCCAGATGCCTATTCACTCCAAGGAGATCACAAACAGATAATACACTCTCTGTGCCTCAGTTTATTCTTCAGCAAGAGTCCATTTGCTGCACAGGTTCTTCATGCTGTTACCACCTCAAACTTCTTCAACATCACTGTCAGCAATATTTGCAATATTCACAAAGCCCTTTCTCTAGTGTGAATTCTGTTGTTTAATCAACTGGCACCAACAGGTGAAAAATTTTAACACACTCCTTGCACTCAAAAGGCTTTTATCCAATGTGGATTTTCCAACGGATGAGGAGGAACTGTCTTTTCTTAAGGTTTTCCCACACTCACCACTCTTAGGCCTTCTCCAATGTGAACTCTGTGATGATCATAGAGGTATGTCTGAGTAGTAAAAGATCGCCAACACTCACTGCACTCAGAGGTCTTCTCCAGTGTGAACTCTGTGATGATCATAGAGGTATGTCTGAGTAGTAAAAGATCGCCCACACTCACTGCACTCATAGGCCTTCTCCAATGTGAACTCTGTGATGATCATAGAGGTACGTCTGAGTAGTAAAAGATCGCCCACACTGACTGCACTCATAAGGCCTTTCTTCTGTGTGAACTCTCTGATGACGAAGAAGGCTCGACCTACTAGTAAAATACTTCCCACATACACTGCACTTATACGGCTTTTCTCCTGTGTGAACTCTTTGATGATCACGAAGGGTCGACCTAGCAGTAAAATTTTTCCCACATTCACTGCACTCATAAGGTCTTTCTCCATTGTGAACTCTCTGATGATACCGGAGGCCACTCGAAGCAACAAAAGATTTTCCACATTCACTGCACTCGTAAGGCCTTTCTCCAGTGTGAACTCGCTGATGACGAAGAAAGCTTGAGCTACTAGTAAAACATTTCCCACATTGGCTGCACTTAAAAGGCCTTTCTCCAATGTGAACTCTCCAATGATTACAAAGGTTTGACCTACTTGTAAAAGATTTCCCACATTTATTGCACTCATAAGGCTTTTCTCCAGTGTGAACATTCATATGGGCACTGAGATGCTCCTTTCGGCTAAAGAATTTTTCACATTCACTACACTTAAAAGGTCTTTCTCCACTGTGAACTCTCTGATGATTAGAAAGAGTTGACAAAGTAGTGAAAGATTTCCCACATTCATTGCACTCATAAGGCCGTTCTCCTGTGTGAACTCTCAGATGATAATAGAAACTAGAGATAGTAGTAAGAGCTTTCCCACATTTGTTGCACTCATAAGGGTTTTCTCCAGTGTGAATTCTCTCATGTGCAAGGAAAATGGATTTACGGGCAAAAAATCTTCCACACTGTTTGCACTGATAAGGTTTTTCTCTAGTGTGAACTCTCTGATGTTCAATTAAGTTCCCCTTTCGTCTGAAGGATTTATTACATTCCTTGCACTCATAAGGCTTTTCTCCAGTGTGGATTCTCCTATGGGAAATGAGGTATTTCCTTCGGCTAAAGGATTTCCCACATTCACTGCAGTCATAAAGCATTCCTCCACAATTAAAGCTCTGATGTGGAAGGATTTGGGATTTGTGGCTAAAAAATTCTTCACATTGGCTGCATTGGTAAGACTCTTCTCCAGTGTGAACTAGCACATGCCGAATGAGGTTACTTCTTTGGGTGTCAGCTTTCTCACATTTGTTTACCTCACAAAATGCCTCACTAATGAGGACTCTCTCATCCTCTACAAGAATGTCTGTGTGGTTGGAAACTATCTTACCTTCTCCCAAACTGTGATGACTTTCTCCACCATGAAAAACCACCTCACACTCCGTACTGTTGTTCAGTTTCTTCCCAGTATTAGTGGCCTGTGGCTGAACTCCCATGCTGGCCATGAAGTCATTCCCAATCTCCATGTAGGTAGAGAAATCCCCTGCTGGGTGAACTGTGCAGGTCTTTAAAAATGAGGGTCTCTCAGTATTGTAGAGGAAAGGATTCTCTCTAACATGCTGCTTCTGGTGCTGCTGAATGTTAGCAGTGAAATAGAACTCCTTCCCACAGGCCGCACATGTGTATGCTTTCTGCTCCCCATTTGTTCCTTGCTCTTCAGCCAAGTGCAAAATGTCTCTCAAGACTGGGATGCACATCACACAGGGTTGGGTCTTCTCAGGGGACAAACCTGCCCTGGGAGTGCCAAACTGTAACACCCCTGCAGGTTTGATTTCTTCAGATGGTGTCTCTTTATCCTGGACTCCACGCCAAAAACCTGAAAACAAACAAGTAATGGTGAAGTTCTGGTTGACTTTATTGGAGGGAATGATATCATGACAATTGTATATTTGCCACATGAAAGAAGCAGTGGGGACAAGTTGGGAGCAGAAAGCGTACACAGGTCCACGGAATCACGTTCAGGATATGAAGCCGGGGTCAAAATGAGGAAGCAGGTGCTCACTCCATGTCCAGGACACAAGGGCTGGATGTGACCCAAGGCGAAAGGCATGTTCTACAAATCACTCCTCTCTCAATGGGTTTACCAGGACTACATCCTCTGGTGACCTGTGACACTGTGGAGAAGTATATTGTTCATCCATGCCACTGAAAATCTGGCTGCAACACGCAGCTGGAGTTCAACAAACAGTAAAGCACACCTGCATGTTTGAGGACATAAACAGTTTTGCCACCAAGTAACACAGGGAAAACAATGTGAAGACCACATGAGGTTTACACAGGTGGTAGGAGATGAATCCCAGGCTGGAGTCAGACTAAGAATGTAAAGTAGTAGAAATGACAAGTTGGCAGAATGTCAAGAATAGAGAAAGACAAAAGAAGTCATTTGTACCACTGGCAATAGCACCACAACACTAGTCAAAGGATGGAAGTCATATGTTCCTGGTATGACGAACAAAGACCTATAACAAGTCCTTCCCCACCTGACATTCATCTGGGCCAGAGAATCTCCAAGCTCTTTTGCAGAGACCAGAGTCATGTCCATCCCATAAGGCCCAAGGACTCTCCATTCCGAGTTACAAGAGTCAAAATGATGCAAGTCCTAACAGAGTTAGGACAAAAGAACAGTAACAGTGGCTCAGAGGAACTCAGTACACAATACATGACATCAAATACTACAAAGAAAACATTTAAATAATCTTTAAATACTAAAAAAAAAAGTCCTGAAACACAACGTTGTAAATCAACCAAACTATAATATAAGAAGTTAAAATGAGTAAATGAATAAATAATCTCTATTGGAACCAGAGGAAAGGATGTATGGTGGATGGAGTACAAACTTTTTAAGACTTCATCTCCCCACATAAACATAACTGCTCTGGCAGAATCTAACTGATATAACTCTTTTGCAACTATTGAGCCTACTGAAGCTCTGCAGTGCCCCATAAAACAGAGTTTGAAGAGACAAAGCTTCAAAACTACAATCAAATACTACAGATATACTGGAATGATTATATTGATAATTTTAAACAATTATGATTAATAAGCTAATTAATGTCTACTAATGGATAGGGCAGACAGGATTGAAACTAGAAGGACAATGTAAGCAGAGAGATTGGAATTTTAACAAAGGATCAACATGAAATGCACAAGGGGTTCCTTTTCACCACATCTTTACCAACATTATTTCTTGTGTTTTTCATAACAGACATTATAACGTGTGATGTAGTATCTGTCATTTTGACTTGCATTTTCCCTACCATTTGTAATATTGAGGATTTTTTTCATGTACAAGGTTCCCATTAGCATGTCTCCTTTGGAAAAATATATTTTCATATCTAACAGAAAACAGCTGGGGTGAACTGGCCCACAGTAGTGAAAAAATGGAGTCCTATCCAGTAGGCAATGATGGAACCTCACCTCAGTTAGGATATTTTTAAATTACATAGGAATTCCCTGGTGGCCCAGTGGTTACAATCCCACATTTTTCACTGCCAGAAGCTCAGGTTCGATCCCTGGTAGGAGAACTAAGATCCCACAAGACGAAAATATATATTTATTCAAACTACCCATGAAATCATATAGGATTATATGGAAGTGATCTTAAATCAGTTAATACATAACACAAATTTAGAACCACTAAATTTAAATTTAAAAATGGAGAGAAGCAAATATAGCTGGTAAGCTAACAAAGGAGAGAAAATAAAATCATACAAAATGCTCAATTAACATCAAAAAAGAAGGAGTGGTAGACTAACACAGGAATGCAGAACAAGGGCAATTTTAGAAAATGGTAACAAACACGTTAAGTATTTATCAAACTATATCAATATACTAAACATTGATAGTCTCAGTGTACCAATTAAAAGAGAGATTATCAGGGTGGATTCAGAAACAGGACTCAACCATATGTTGTCTAAGAAACCCCCTTTAGGACTCCCCCGGTGGTCCAGTGGTAAAAAATCAGCGTTGCATCTCAGGGGACACTGTTTCAATCCATGGTCAGAACTTAAAATCCCACATGCCACTGAGCAACTAAGCCCACATTCCACAACTACTAACTCTGCACACTCCAGAGCCTGTGCACCACAAAGAAGACCAAACAGCCAAAATAAATCTTTCAGATCAGATCAGTCGCTCAGTCGTGTCCGACTCTTTGCGACCCCATGAATAGCAGCGCGCCAGGCCTCCCTGTCCATCACCAACTCCCGGAGGTCACTCAGACTCACATCCATCAAGTCAATGATGCCATCCAGCCATCTCATCCTCTGTCGTCCCCTTCTCCTCCTGCCCCCAATCCCCCCCAGCATCAGAGTCTTCTCCAATGAGTCAACTCTTCGCATGAGGTGGCCAAAATACTGGAGTTTCAGCTTTAGCATCATTCCTTCCAAAGAAATTCCAGGGCTGATCTCCTTCAGAATGGACCGGTTGGATCTCCTTGCAGTCCAAGGGACTCTCAAGAGTCTTCTCCAACACCACAGTTCAAAAGCATCCATTCTTCGGCGCTCAGCCTTCTTCACAGTCCAGCTCTCACATCCATACATGACCACAGGAAAGACCATAGCCTTCACTAGGCGAATCTTTGTTGGCAAAGTAATGTCTCTGCTCTTGAATATGCTATCTAGGTTGGTCATAACTTTCGTTCCAAGGAGTAAGAGTCTTTTAATTTCATGGCTAATAAATCTTTAAGTAAATGAAATTTAAAACAACAAAATGCACTTCAAATAAAACCTGAATATACATTAAAGAAAAACGATAGAGATTAACAGAATTCAAAACAATAAAAAGTACTATTAACTATATTAATATCTAACCAGAGGCTTCCCTGGTGGCTCAGTGGTAAAGAATCCATCTGACAACACAGGAGACACAGGTTCAATCCCTGGTCTGGGAAGATCCCACGTGCGACAGTGCAACTAAGTCTGTGTACCACAACTACACAGCCTGTGTTCTAGAGCTTAGGAGCCACAACTACTGAAGCCTGAATGCTTGAGAGCCTGCACTCTGAACAAGAAAAGCCACCGCAATGAGAAGTCTGTGCATCACAGCTAGAGTACCCCCTCCTGCTGCAACTAGAGGAAAGCCTGCACAGCACTGAAGACCCAGCACAGCCAACTGGATATATGGACTTCTACAGACTACTAGTCTACTCCCTCCAACAGCAGAATCATCTTAAGCTGACATGGAAAATTTACAAGACAGAGCACACCACAGGCCAAAAAAACACACCTTAACAAGTCTGAAAAAACAGAAATCAGACAATGTCTGTTCTCATAGTATGGTGGAATTACACTAGAACCAGTTACAGAAAGATAACTAGCAAATTGCACAATGAGAATAAATTAAACAACCCAAAGAAAACATGGATCGAAGAAGAAATCTCAAGGTAGAATTTTAAGTATCCTGAAATAAACACAGCACTTCTCAAAATAATGCGCATGTGGTGAAAGCAGTGGTTATAGGGCAATTTATAGCACTGAATGCATATATTAGGAAGAATTAAGATCTAAAAGCAGTCACCTTAGGAAACTAGAAAAAGAGAAAAGAAAATCCAAAGGAAGAAATAATTTTTAAAAATCAAGATAAAAAATCAACAAAGCCAAAGTTGGTTCCTTAAAATGACCAATAAAATAAAAAGGATTCTAGTCAGGTTAATCACAAAAACAAGACAGGGCATAAATTATTAGTATCAAAAATAAGAGGACTTCCTCAGTGTTCCAGTGGTAAAGCCTCTGTACTTCCACTGCAGGGGACAGTTTGATCCCTGCTTTGGAAATGAAGATTTTACATGCCTCGAAGCACAGCCAAAAAAAGAAGAGGAAAGAATTAAAGAAAGAAAGAGGAAAAACCACTACAGAGACAATGCACATTAAACGCATAATGAAATATATGGGCATTTCCAAGACCATAAATGTGATAATCTAAATGAAATAGATTAATTTTTTGAAATATACAGTCTATCACAACCCACACAACAATTCACAATCTAAATATGTATACATCTGTTAATGTAACTGAATCAATAAGGAATAACCTTCCAAAACAGAATGTAATTGGCACAGATTGGTTAACTGGTAAAATATGACAAACATTTCAGGAAGATATACAATTCTCTACAACTCCTTTCAGAAGACAGAAGCAGAGAGACTGCTTCCTATCTAATTCTGTGAGGCCAACATTACTCTAATACCAAACCAAAAATGTAAACAAAAAGTATACACTAGTATCTCTGATGAACATAAATGCAAAAACACAAAGCATCAGTAAATTGATTTGAAAACTATATAAACATAATTATACATCATGACCAAGTGGGATTCATGAAAGGCACCTAAGGCTTATTTCACACCATTTTACAAAGTTATAGTAATCAAAACAGCATTCTAATAGCATAAAGACATACATCCACTCCAGTGAAATAGAATGGAGACTTCAGATTGTAAATATCAACCCTCATATATATGATCCAATAATTACTGACAAGAAGACCATTACTATTCAATAAAGAGAGGCTTTTTACCAAATAATGTTGGAAAAACTGGATAGCCACATGTACAAGAATGAAGTTAAGAGTCTTATACCATATACAAAAAGGCATTCTAAATATATCAAAGGCTAAAATGTAAGAGCTAAAATTACAAAATTCTTAGGGGGAAAAAAAAGAGAAAACTTTCAAAATGTTGGATTCAGCCGTAAGTTCTTGCCTGTGACAATAAAGGCAAAATTGACAAAATAAAAAATAGACAAACTGGACTTGAAAAAAAAAAAAGAACAATTACCACTTTGTACCTTAAAATTACATCATATAATGTGTCAATTGAACCTCAAGAAAGTTGGAAGAAAAAAAAACTAAAAAACTTTTGTACATCAATAGACATTATAAAACTGCAGAAAAAACAGGAAGAAAAAGTTTCAAAGCCAAAATATGGAAATAACCTAAATATCGATGGACAGATGAAGGCATAAAGACAACAGGGTACATGTATACAACAGAACATTATTGAGTTCATAGAAAAATAATTACATAATGCCATTTGCTGCAACATGCATGGACTTAAGACATCATCATCCTAAGTGAAGCAAGTCAGAAACAGAAAGAAAAATACCATGTATCATTTATATATGAATCTAAAATATCACATAAATGAATACATCTAAGAAGCAGACTCACAGACACAGATAACAAACAGGATTTCCAAGTGGGAGGCAGCTGAGCAAGGCAAAGACTGGGAGTGCAAACTAGTATATACAAGATGAATAAAGCACAAGGTCCTACGCTATAGCACAGAGAACTATATTATGTATCTTGTGATATACCATAAGAGAAAAGAATAAGAAAAAGAATATATATATATATATACACATGTAACTGAGTCACTTTACTGTACAGCAGACATGCACAAACATGAGACACAAAGACTTGCAACCAGTTCCACAATCTCTACAGCAATCAAAATGCCTGCCAAGAAGAGACCACAAGTCTACTGCCGGATACTTGGCCTCCAAGGAATGTCCAGATTCTGCATTTTCATTGCTTGAACGCTGTCATAACACATGGTCTTCTGGGAAATGTAGTGTCATGGTCTCAAGAAATGGCAGCCCAGACTAGAAGATCAACAAGAAAAGTTAAACTGCTGAGGGGAGAAACACTGAGAAACTGCCTGTGTGGGGGAAGGGCTTCATCCTTCTGAGGCAGGTGGAAGATTCTGGACTAGAGGAAGGGTTTAAGACCATTTGTCTTCAATGCTATTGACCACCTAAGTGTCTGCACATGGCCTCACTCCTTAAAGCCAACCCAAGCTGACATCCGCTGCTGGTAATTGGAAGCAAACAAACATTATCCTATTGATCTTGAAATCAACCCTGAGTATTCATTGGAAGGACTGATGCTGAAGCTGAAGCTGAAGCTCCAATACTTTGGCCACCTGATGCGAAAAGTCAACTCAACGAAAAAGATTCCTGATTCTGAGAAAGATTGAAAGCAGAAGGAGATGACAGAGGATGAGATGGTTGGATGGCATCACTGACTCGATGGACACTGAGGTTGAGCAAGCTCCAGATGGTGAAGGACAGGAAAGCCTGGCATGCTGCAGTCCATGGGGTCAAAAACTTTGACACCACTTAGAGACTGAACAATTGCTCTTGAAATGCATACAGCCTGAAGTGTTAGCTATTTGGGGGGAATTCCCTGGTGGTTCAGTGATTAGGCTTTACTGTTTGCTGCTGCCATGCAGCTGGGTTCAATGGGTATTCCAGGAAATACGATGCAGCAAGCCCCTTGTCCCAATCAAAAAAAAGAAGAAAAAAAAAGTTTGAATTCATTTTGCAAGCTTTGCTCAAGGACAATAAAAATGTCAGAAAGGGCCCCTCTGAGACCAAGCAAGGGAACCTGTTACATGTTTTTGCTCTCTGGTGCTGCAGCTTAAGTCCCAACAAAGCCTTGCCTTTATAAAAAAAAAAAAAAAAAAAAGGCACTCTGACTGGGTATCTGGAAAGGAGATACTGGGCACACCTAATACAGGTGGACAAGAGGGAAAGCACTGCTTTTGTACATCCAGAAAAGGCTCTCTTGCCGGCAGAGTCTGTGTCCATGTATAATCCGGACACACAGAATGGCTGTTCTCTTGCTCGCTGAACATCGCCTGCCCAACCAGTCAGATTCAAGTATACCTACTCACGTGGCTGATTTTTCATCTTTATCATAAGGCCTAATCAGTCAAGGACTACCTTCTTGCCCTGGCTTCAGCTAGTGATTGTTCCAATCTTTAGATCATAATTTCTTCATACTTCCTGAAGTCTTGTCTCTGTACCCCCATGTCCACCCTATCCAACTGGAGACTCTAAAGAACACCACATACATGTCCCGACACCCCATCTCCCTCCCCACAACAGCCCTAGTCATACCACAGCCCCATGCTAATGGACACACCTTTCTTTTCAGTGGGAACACACATTCATAATTTTAATGTGAATGATCCCATTTATCTATGCAAACTTCCCTGGGCTCGGAATCTGTAATTATTCTTCAAATTTGTGGAGGGACGGGTCTGCATTTCAGCTGAATAGCTTCCACAAGGACACATAGCTGCCAGGCCTTTGACGAGTGCTTACACTACACCAAACAGATGCACTGGCTTCTCTTCTGCACTTCCTAGTATGCACACCATCAACTGTGTCACAAACATGAACTACCTACTCTGGTGTCTACATCTTCACTGGACCTCCAGCTCCACCTTCCCCAGTTCATATCTCCTTGCAAACACGTTCCCTTTTGTGATATGGTGCAAAGTGACAGGGGTACCAAACCAGCAAGCCACCCATGGTCTTCCTTGTCACCCCAGATGTGACAATGGCCTCCACCACATGCAGTATGCAGTGATTTCTTTCCAAGGTTCTGCCCATCTTTTTCATGAACCTAACTCAGGATATATCTTGCCCAAACTGTCCCGGTCACTATCCTGAGCACCGTGAAGGACCTTGAAAGACTGCTGCTGCTAAGTCCCTTCAGTCGTGTCCGACTCTGTGAGACCCCACAGACGGCAGCCCACCAGGCTCCCCCATCCCTGGGATTCTCCAGGCAAGAACACTGGAGTGGGTTGCCATTTCCTTCTCCAATGCATGAAAGTGAAAAGTGAAAGTGAAGTCGCTCAGTCGTGTCAGACTCTTTGCGACCCCATGGACCACAGCCCACCAGGCTCCTCCATCCATGGGATTTTGCAGGCAAGAGTAGTGGAGTGGGTTGCCACTGCCTTCTCCCCACTTGAAAGACTAGGAATGTCCAAAGTGGACCTCTCCCTGTCTCCAAGGCTCTTACTTCTAATCCCCCCACCCATCACCCTACTGCTCCTCCTACCCACCAGAAAAATATAAATCACCAAATGGTTGCTATTTAGCAAGATAATCAGCAAGAACTTGCCCACATCTTCTGGGGACTGAACCTTGACAAACTTTAGTCCAAATGCTAAGGGCTCAAGGAATGACGACCCCTCCCATAAAGCTTCAAAAACCCAACCCGAAGTCCTCTGCTAAACAAAGCTGCTCACAGATGTGAATCTCTAGCTGGTAACACAATTGTGACTCAGTCCCTAATCTGAACACAATCAGTACATCAAACTTGAAGTGATGTGGGAGATTGTCTTTCTAATCCCGTCTGCACTTACCTGAACATAAGGGATCTATGAGAACTGTGTGACTCTGTCTGGTCCACACACCACAATTTTGGGCATCAGTATCACATTCCTGGCCCCCCCAAAATTCACTGCTTGTGAATTCTGTACCCACATCTGCTGTGCTGGGTCAGCACGTCCCACTCTATTTCCCCAACAAGGTCTCACTTCTGTCACACATCCTTTGTGCTATGGTACATGAGTTAGTAGATCCAGGCTGCATCGAAGGGTGTGAGCATTCGACCTTTTGTTACACTGCCCCCAGGCTGTGCGGATAAACACTGATATTTAGAATACATTCTTGTGTAATAAAGTGCTGGCATTACGAAAAGGTTTCTTTTATTTTTGAAAAGCATTCTAAGAAGTTATGTATGATGTGAAAAGATGTGAAACCTGCGATTACAAAACTTAAAAATGACTAGGTAAATCATGATACACAAACAAAAAATGTGTATAATTACGATAAATGATAATAATATACAGGAAGGGTCCAACACAGTCATTCTATTTATATCTCTGAAAATAGTTATTACTAAAATAGAGTAGGCCCTTGAATCAGTAATCATAGTGTTGACGATGAATTTAACATGGCAGAAGGAAACTGATTTTAAGGATGTACACAAAAATGTTTAAATGTACACACACAAAACTTAAGTCAACTATACAACCACTAAATGATTTTTCAAACAAATTAGAAAAATGTATTCATAATCACTGTACTATGGTTTACTAGGTACACTCCTAAAACATTTTGCAGCTACTGGGCCTATAAGGGGGAAAAAGCATACAATGGTGGGTTACAGGCAATGCTTCCCAACTCCATTTCAGTGACATTATGTTCACAATTTGACACTGGCAATGGTGTGAATATTTTCACCAGGGAAATTGGCAAACACTACAAAACAGGGATTGATTTACTGTGTAATTATATCTGAAGGTAACATATTAATAAAAGAAACTTATCAAAAACATGTATCATGTATTTGGCCATTCATTATGCATTGTATAAAAATTGAGAACACAAACTTTCAGTATTCTGAATTACAATTCCATGCAGGAAAAAAAGCCACTCACATTCATGAATGAGTGAAATCCAACATGTCTTTGTTATTTCCTTGCTTTCCTAATGTCAAAATAAGAGAAAATAGCCTAATCTCACAAAACAGAAGGTGGCAAAAGTACGAATAGAAATCTAACGAGACAAGACACATAGGTAAAAGACAGACATGTGAAAAACAAAAATTTAACACCAAGAATCCTGAGAAAGAGAATCACCGGCGGTCCACTGGCTACGACTCCCCGTGTCCACATCACAAGACATGGTTTAGATTGCTGGTTGGGGGAACTAAGACCCCACATGCCACATGGCACAGTTAAGTAAATAAATAATCTGAGGAAAATGTAATAAATAATCTGAGGAAAATGTAATAAATAATCTGAGGAAAATGTAATAAAAATCAAGACCAGAGGTTTTGGTCTTCATGGGAGGGGTCACCTTGCATTCCTGTTAGTTTTAAAGCTAGGTTGATCAAGTATGGGTCTCAGAAAGTGAGGACAAATTCACACTAATAAATAGTCATTATTTTGCTAGGTAACATGTTTCTGGAGGGGTAGGAGGAAAAGTGAGGATATGAGTAAAGGGGAAAGGAAGAAGAGCTTTAGAGACTACACCATGTGAGGGCCACACTGGACATTCTCAGGCCTTCAGTGTCCCTCAAACTGTCCAAAACAGTGAGCAGGTCAACCACGTAACGGGAACAGGGACATCTTGAGATGGGTATGTAAAGAAGATGAACAGGACTTGGGAAACCAATCACTGCAGAGAGCGGTGAGGCCAGTGTCAGATCTGGGGAAATGCCGATGAGACGGTCCAGAGTCCCTAGCTTAGCACTGTTGTTCTGTGAAGAACTTCCCAAGTGGGAGGGTGTTAGTGGGAGATGTGCACACATGGAAATGAGGCTGCATGCATCCCCTCGTGGTGATGGAGCTGTCAGGTGTGCACAGCTCACGGTCAGGATACGGGAACTGGAGTTCCTGCTCTGAGCCGCTAAAGAAAAGCCAGTGGACATGTGCAGTGTAACCACTCTCATGAAAGGTGTGGCAGTACTGAGCTCCTGTGGAAGTCCCTCTGCCTCTCTGAGCTGGACAGCTCTTCTTTCTCAAAAGACAATGATAAAAACTGAATCACAGCATTGGTTTGGATGGGTAGATAAATATAGAGTCATCCACAGAAAAGTAATCAATGTTGATTCCAGAGAAAAGATAATCCTGACCATCAGCATAGGTTGGGATGTAAGCACAGCTCATGGGGTGGGGGCAGAGGGAGCAGAAGTGTCAGGATGGACAACGTGTTCTTTCAGTCCTTAAACCTGGTGGGCATAGAGCGGGGGAGGAGTGAAGTCACCAGATTCTCCAAATGCCTGAACCAGGCAACGTGACATTCAATCTCAGATCCATATCCCTTCAACGGGGATCATAAACAAATGACATGGCATCTCTGTGCCTCAATTTCTGCTCTAGAAAGGGTCCATTTGCTTCATAAGTTCTGCCCACTCTGTCACCACCTCAAACTTCTTTGACATCATTGCCAGCCATATTTGCAATATTTATAAAGCCCTTTCTTCAGTGTGACCTCGCTGATGTTTAATCAAGCAGCAACTTTGGTTGAAAGATTTACCGCATTCCTTGCACTCATAAGGCTTTTCTCCAGGATGGATTTTCCAATGTGTGTGCAAGAGCTGTCTTTGCTTAAAGGCTTTCCCACATTCACTGCACACAAAAGGCCTTTCTCCAGTGTGAAGTTTGTGATGATCATAGAGACTGGTTTGACTACTAAAAGACTGGCCACATTCACTGCACTTATAAGGCCTTTCTTAAGTGTGAACTCTGTGATGAGGAAGAAGGCTCAAGCAACTAATAAAATGTTTCCCACATTGACTACACTAATTAGGCCTTTCTCCAGTGTGAACTCTCTGATGATCACGAAGGCTCCACCCAACAGTAAAAGATTTCCCACATTCACTGCACTCATAAGGTTGTTCTCCACTGTGAACTCTCTGATGATACCGGAGGCCACTCATAGCAACAAAAGATTTCCCACATTCACTGCACTCATAAGGCCTTTCTCCACTGTCAACTCTCTGATGATGAAGAAGGCTCGAACTACTAGTAAAACATTTTTCATATTCACTGCACTTATAGGCCCTTTCTCCAGTGCGAACTCTCTGATGATCACGAAGGCTCAACCTAGCAATAAAAGATTTCCAACATTCATTGCATTCATAAGGCCTTTCTCCACTGTGAACTCTCTGATGACGAAGAAGGCTCGAGCTACTAGTAAAACATTTTCCACATTCACTGCAATTAAAAGGCTTTTCTCCAGTGTCAACTCTTTGGGGACACTGGTGGTTCAGCCTAGCAGTTAAAGATTTCTCACATTTATTACACTCATAACCCTATTCTCCAGCATGAAACTTCTTATGGGCATTGAGATATGCTTTTTGGAGAAAGAATTCCCCACATTCACTGCATTCAAAATCCCTTACTTCATTGTGAACTCTCCAATGATTACAAAGGTTCGATCTACTTGTAAAAGATTTCCCACATTTATTGCACTCATAAGGCTTTTCTCCAGTGTGAACATTCATATGCGCACTTAGCTGTTCATTTCGGCTAAAGAATTTCCCACAGGAACTGCGCTCAAAAGGTCTTTCTCCACTGTGAATTCCCCAATGATTAGAAAGGATGGACCAAGTAGTGAATGACTTTCCACACTCACTGCACTCATAAGGCCTTTCTCCAGTGTGAACTCTCAGATAATAGAGACCAGAGCTAGTAGTAAGAGCTTTCCCACATTTGCTGCACTCAAGGGTTTTCTCCAATGTGAAGTCTTTCATGTGCAAGGAAGCTGGATTTGCGGGCAAAAAATTTTCCACATTGGTTGCACTGATAAGGCTTTTCTCCAGTGTGAACTCTCTGAAGTTCCATTAAGTTCCACTTTTGGATAAAAGATTTATTACATTCCTTGCACTCATAAGGCTTTTCTCCAGTGTGGATTTTTCTATGGGCAATGAGGTATTTCCTTTGGCTAAAGGATTTTCCACATTGACTGACTGTAGTCATAAAGCATCCCTCCACAGTTAAATCTCTGATGTGCAAGGAAATGGGATTTGCGGCTAAATACTTTCCCACAATGGCTGCATTCATAACCCCTTTCTCTAGCATGAACTTTCTGATGATAAATGAGGGTATTTCTTTGGGTGCTGGCTTTCTCACATGTATTGAACTTACAAAACCCTTCACTAGTGAGGACTCGCTCATCCTGAACAAGTATGTCTGTGTGGCTGGAGACTATCTTGCCTTCTCCCCAGCTCCGATGACTTTTCCCACTGTGAAAAATAGCTTCACATTCCTTACTATTGTTCAGTTTCTTCCTGGTGTTAGTGGCCTGTGGCTGAGCTCCCATATTTGCCATGAATTCATTCCCAAGTTCCATGAAGGTAGAGATTCCCTGATGCAAGAACTGTACAGTTCTTCAAAAATGAGGGTCTCTCCATGATACAACCTAAGGGATTCTCTCCAATGTGCTGCTTCTGGTGCTGCTGAATGTTTGCAGTGAAATAGAACTGTTTCCCACATGACCCACGTGTGTATGCTTTCTGCCCACGATTTGTTCCTTGCTCTTCAGTCAAGTGCAAAATGTCTCTCAAAACTGAGATGCACATCTTACAAAGCTGGACCTTCTCAGGAGACAAACCTGCCCTGGGAGTCCTAATCTGTGACACTCCTACAGATTCGCTCTGTTCAGAAGGTGTCTCCTCATCCTGAACTCCATGCCAAGTACCTGAAAACAAAGAAGTGACAGTGAAGTTCACGTTGACTTTACTGGAGGAAGGGAACGCCATCACAATTCTAGATCTGACACATGAAAGAATCACTCCACAGGACTGTGTTCAGGAAATGGAGTTGGGATAAAACTGAAAAGCAGCTGCTCTCACCAAGTGCAGGACAGAAGGACTGGATGTGGCCCAAGGAGAAAGGCGTCTTCTACAATTCACTCCTCTGTCAATGGCTTTTACCAGGAACACATCTCCTCAACTTGTGACACTGTAAGGAAGCAGATCTCCAAGCCTCAGAAAATCTGACTGTGATTTTTTTTTCTTGTGATGAGCCCTTTTAAGATCTACTCTTTTGATATTTACTTTTTTCTTTTTATTTATTTACTCATTTATGACTTCACTTGGTGGTTGTTGCTGGTCTCAGGCTTTCTCTAGTTTCCGCAAGCGGGGACTAGTTTCTAGTTGTGTTGGATGGGCTTCTTATTGCAAAAGTTTCTTCTGTGGCAGAGCACAAGCTCTAAGGCAGGAATGCTTCAGTAGCTGCAACAGGCAGACTCAGTAATTGCTGCACATGTGCTTAGCTGCTCCACAGCATGTGTGCAGCAATGCTGTACCAGGGATCAAACCCCTGTCTCCTGCATTGCCGGGTGGATTCTTAACCAGGAGACCATGAGGGATGCCCTCTTTGGGAAATTTCTAAATATTCAACACAGTCATGTTAGTTAGAGTCACTATGCTGTGCCTTACATGCCCAGGACTTACTCACCTCATAATTAGAAATGTGTAACTTCTGACATTCTTCATTAATTTTATCTGCCCACCTTGCTCTGGGCTAGCAGTCACTAATCCTTTGTCTGTATCTGTTTGGTGTTGGGGTTATTGTTTTAAAGATTTAACATGTAAGCAAAACCATCCAGTACAGGTAAATGTGGAACAACCTGAGTTCTGAATGCTTGGGTACACTTTTACAGGAACACTTTTCAATAAATACACACAGAATTATATGCTCTGCGTCGTTGGATGAATCCACAAATGGGAAAACTTCAGAATCAGAGGACTGACTATGGGCCTCTAGACTTCAGTATATTTAGAGGATCCTGGGTCCAATCCTCAGTGGACACAGTGGGACAACTGGATTTGTCTTTCCCTGATTTATTTCACTTAGCATAATGCTCTCCAGGTCAAGTTATGCTACTGCAAATGGCAATATAGCCATCTTTTTTACGGTTATATAATAATAATATTCCATATATATTTCATTTTTGTTATCCACTCATCTATCAATGGACACTTAGGTTGTTTCCATCTCTTGAATATTATAAATAAGCTACAATAGACATAAGGCACAGATGCCTTTTTGAAATGATGATTTTACTCCCTCTGCATAAATACACAAAGGTGGACTTGATGCACGATATGTAAGCTCCTTTTTTAATTCTGTAAGCAGTCTCCATAATCTTAACTATAGTGGCTGTATAAGTATATTCCTACCCACAGAAAGTAAAGAATCTGCCTGCAATGCAGGAGACCCGGGTTTAACTCCAGGGTTGGGAAGATCCTCTGGAGAAGAGAAAGGCTACCCACTCCAGTATTTGGGCCTGGAGAATTCCATGGGTAGAGGAGCCTGGAGGGCTACAGTCCATGGTGTCGCAGAGTCAGACCTGACTGAGCGACTAACACTTTCGCTTTCACCAACAGTGCACAAGGGGTCCGTTTTCTCTACCAGTTTACCAACATTTATTTTTTTGCCCTTTTATGACAGACATTGTAACGTGTAAGAGGTGGTACCTCATGTGCTTCTGATTTGCATTTTCCCAACCATTCACGATACTGAGCATCTTTTCATGTAGCTGCTTCCCATACATATGTATTCTAAAGAAAAACAGCAACTGTGTACCCCATTATGCATTTTTAAAACACCCATATTTGTATGTTTACATAACATTAAAACAAATGAGAACAATTATAAAATGGAGCAGAGAAAGCAATTAGGAATTTTTTTAAATGATAAAGTATTCAAACTACCAAGGAAACCATACTGGGTCATATCAAAGTGCACTACAATCAGATGTAAATACATAGTGCAAACTCCAGCGCAATTACATTAAAGAAAAATGAAAGGAAAAAAGTATACATGATATGCTAACAAAGAAAAGAAAATGAAGCCCCCTTGCCCTCCGCTGGGCCGACACCAAGAAATCTCAGAGCCCTGCCCTCTCTCCCCGTCTCCTCTCACTCTTCTTCAGCATGTCAGTGAAAAGAATTCCCCCAGCCCAAAGGCTTTGCTTGAACGATTGCCCTTTCCTTCTACAATCAGAAAAGACCCCTGCCTGTCTGCTAACGTCTGCATGCTGTGATTGTTTTCATTTTTCCAAGTCTCCAAACACCCATCATGGACAGCCTTGAGGAGAAGCTTTTAATAAGGTGTAACACTTCCCCTGCGCCTGCGCAGACGGACACACAGAAGCCCATTAGGAAGATGCGCTTCGGACCCACCCACATTCTTCGCAGCACAGAATTTCAGTGATGAAAGGGCTTTAGGCCCTGCCCTTTGACCCTATCAGCAACACCACCTTCATACCCGCTCTCCTGTTTTGCAAGTTGTTGGGAAGGGCCTTTATTTTTCTCCAGTTACTCAAACATATACACAGAAACTAACTTCTGGTTACTTAGTGAGGGCCCCAAACCTGGTGATTTGGGGTCCTTGTAAGAAGAGGAACTTGGGACACAGGCATGTGCAGAGGAAAACCATGAGAAGACACGGAGAAGAGAAGATGGACGTCTGCAAGCCAAGGTGGGAGACTTCAGATGAAACCAACCCTGCAGACACCTTAATCTCAGATTTCTGGCCTCCTGGTCTGTGAGAAAATAAATTTCCTTTGTTTAAGCCAAAAAAAAAAAAAGAAGAGAAAATGCAATCATACAAAATTCTCAATTAACAAATGAAAGAGTGGCCAACAAACATAGGAAAAAGAATAAAGGCAATGGTAGAAAATGGTAACAAATTCATTAGATATTTATTCAACTATATGACTATATTAAACATTGATAGCTCAATACACCAATGAAAAAAAGACATTATCAGAGTGAATTCAGAAAGAGGAGTCAAGTACATATTCCCTCCAAAAAACCCACTCTAAATATGAACATGCAGGAATTTCCTAGCAGTAGTGCTTACGACTCAGCACTGTCACTGCTTCAGCTGGGGTTCAATCCCCAATCAGGGAACTAAGACACTGAAAGCTGTGGCATGTCCAAAAAACAAACAAAAGCACCCACCAATACATGATCTCATCAAAGGATGCAAAAAAAACACACAAAAACCCAAAAGATCTGGCCAAATCCAATACCCATTCATGATCAAAATCTCCCTCTCCTAGCTATCTAAAAACAGAAAAATTCTTTAACTTCACAATCAAAATAAAACCCTACTAGTATCATACTTCCTAGACAAAAACTAGAAACTTTCCTACTAAGATGAAGAATTCAACTTTGTAAGTCATACTAATGCAATGAGAAAATAAAGTTATATAAAAGTTATACTGATAGGGAGTGAAGGAATAAAACTACCTTCATTCTCAGATGGCATAACCAGCTATGTAAAAACAAAATACACACACACACACACACACACACACACACACACACACACACACACACACACACAAATCCTGGAATTCAAAAGTAATTACAGCAAGGTTTCAGGATACAAGAATAGTATATAAAAGTCAATTATTACTTTCCTATACATCAACAATCCATGGGGTCACAAAGACTCGGACACGACTGGGCGACTTCACTTTCACTTTTCACTTTCACACACTGGAGAAGGAAATGGCAACCCACTCCAGTGTTCTTGCCTGGAGAATCCCAGGGACGGGGGAGCCTGGTGGGCTGCCGTCTATGGGGTCGCATAGAGTCGGACACGACTGAAGCGACTTAGCAGCAGCATACATCAACAATAAACAAGTGAAGTTTGAAATTAAAAACACAATGTGCTAAGTTACTTCAGTCACGTCTGACTCTTTGTTACCCTATGGGCCATAAACTGCCAGGCTCGTCTGCCCATAGGATTCCTCCAGGCAAGAATACTGGAGTGGGTTGACATTTCCTTCTCCAGGGGATTATTCCAGAATCTCTAACATCTCCTGCACTGGCACCACCTGAGAAGTCCCCCCAAAACACAATACCATGTACATTAATACCCCCTGAAAGAATGGAGAGAGAAAGGAAGAAATAGTTATAAATCTACCAAGACACGTACAAGTCTACATGAGGGAAATGATAAAAAAAACCTGGTCAAGAAATCAAAGAACTAAATAAATGGAAAGATATTTCACATTCCAAAAGTGTCAAAGATATTTCACGTTCCACTTTTGTCAAGATGTCAGTTGTGCCCACCTTCACCTATCAATTCAATGTGAAAGTGAAAGTGAAGTCACTCAGTCGTGTCCGACTCTTTGTGACCCCACAGACTGTAGCCTACCAGGCTTCTCCATCCATGGGATTTTCCAGGCAAGAGTACTGGAGTGGGTTGCCATTTCCTTCTCCAGATCAATTCAATGCAATCCAAATCAAATACCCAGGAAGTTATTAAGAGAATATAAATAAACTGATTTAGGTTATATTTGAATGGTCTAGTGGTCTTCCCTACTTTCTGCAATTTAAGTCTGAATTTGGCAATAAGGAGGTCATGACCTGAGCCACAATCAGCTCCCAGTTTTGTTTCTGCTGGCTGTATAGAGCTTCTCCATCTTTGGCTGCAGAGAATATAATCAATCTGATCTCAGTATTGACCATCTGGCAATGTCCATGTGTAGAGTCGTCTCTTGTGTTGTTGGAACAGGGTGTTTGCTATGACTAGTGCATTCTCTTGGCAAAACTCTGTTAGCCTTTGCCCTAATTCATTTTGTCCTCCAAAGCCAAATTTGCCGGTTACTCCAGGTATCTCTTGACTTCCTACTTCTGCATTCCAGTACCCTATAATGAAAAAGACACCTTTTTGGGGTGTTAGTTCTAGAAGATCTTGTAGGTCTTCATGGAACCGTTCAACTTCAGCTTCTTCAGCATTACTGGTTGGGGCATAGACTTGGATTACTGTGATATTGAATGGTCTGCCTTGGAAACGAACCACTAGATCGTTCAGGTATGACCTAAGTCAAATCCCTTATGATTATACAGTGGAAGTGACAAATAGATTCAAGTGATTGGATCTGATAGACAGAGTGCCTGAAGAATTATGGACAGAGGTTTGTGACATTGTACAGGAGGCAGTGATCAAGACCATCCCCAAGGTAAAAAAAAATGCACAAAAGCAAAATGGTTGTCTGAGGAGGCCTTACAAATAGCTGAAAAAAGAAGAGATGCTAAAGGCAAAGGAGAAAAGGAAAGACAAAACCATTTGAATGCAGCATCCCAAAAAATAGCACAGAGAGATAAGAAAGCCTTCCTCAGTGATCAATGCAAAGAAATAGAGGAAACAATAGAATGGGAAAGACTAGAAATCTCTTCAAGAAAATTAGAGATACCAAGGGAATATTTCATGCAAAGATGGGCTCAATAAAGGACAGAAATGGTATGAACCTAAAAGAAGCAGAAGATATTATTAAAAAGAGGTGGCAAGAAAACTCAGAACTGTACAAAAAAGATTTTCATGACCCAGATAACCATGATGATGTGATCACTCACCTAGAGCCAGACATCCTGGAATGTGAAGTCAAGTGGGCCTTAGGAAGCATCACTATGTACAAAGCTAGTGGAGGTGACAGAATTCTAGCTGGCCTATTCCAAATCCTAAAAGATGATGCTGTGAAAATGCTGCATTCAATATGCCAAGAAATTTAGAAAACTCAGCAGTGGCCACAGGACTGGAAAAGGTCAGTTTTCATTCCAATCCCAAAGAAAGGCAATGCCAAAGAATGCTCAAACTACCGCACAAATGCACTCATCTCACACGCTAGCAAGTAATGCTCAAAATTCTCTAAGCCAGGCTTCAACAGTATGTGAACCGTGAACTTCCAGATGTTCACGCTGGGGGTTCAATGGTTAAGAATCCTCCTTGCAATGCAGGGGACTTGGATTAGATTCCTATCTAGGGGACTAAGATTTCACATGCCCTGGAACAACTAAGCCCAAAAGCCACAACTACTGAACCTGTGATCCACAAGTAAAGAGACCATATGCTGCAACAAAAGATTCCACATGAGGCAAAAATCCCACATGATGCAACTAAGACCCAATGCAGCCAAAATAAATACACAGTTAAACAAATAAACATTTTATTTAAAAAGAACAAAGTTTAGGGACCCACAACACATGAATCTGAAATTCTTACAAAGCTAGAGAAAGCAAAACAGTGTGCTACTGACATAAAAACAGATATATATTCTAATGGGATAAAACAGAGACTAATGAGTCTAAACATCAACCCTCAAATATATAATCCAATACTTACTAACGAGAGGACCATTACCATTCAATAAAGACAGTCTTCTCAACAAACGTTGCTAGGAAAACTGGATACCCACATGTACAACAATGAAAATAGAACCTTATCTAACACCATACACAAAAATTCACTCAAAGCATACCAAAGATCTAAACTTAAGAGATAAGATTACAAATTCATAGGAAAAACATACAAGACAAACTGGGCCTCATAAAAAGGAACAATTTCAGTTGCATACCTTTAACTTATAGAGTATCATGTGTCAATAATACCTCTAGAAAGCTGTGGGGAAAAGAAAAAAAAATAAAGTTTTGTACATCAAAGGACACTATCAGATCAGATCAGATCAGATCAGTCACTCAGTCGTGTCCGACTCTTTGCGACCCCATGAACCGCAGCACGCCAGGCCTCCCTGTCCATCACCAACTCCCTGAGGTCACTCAGACTCACATCCATCAAGTCAGTGATGCCATCCAGCCATCTCATCCTCTGGCGTCCCCTTCTCCTCCTGCCCCCAATCCCTCCCAGCATCAGAGTCTTCTCCAATGAGTCAACTCTTCGCATGAGGTGGCCAAAATACTGGAGTTTCAGCTTTAGCATCATTCCTTCCAAAGAAATCCCAGGGCTGATCTCCTTCAGAATGGACCAGTTGGATCTCACCACCCTTATGGCAGAAAGTGAAGAGGGGCTAAAAAGCCTCTTGATGAAAGTGAAAGTGGAGAGTGAAAAGGTTGGCTTAAAGCTCAACATTCAGAAAACGAAGACCATGGCATCTGGTCCCATCACTACATGGGAAATAGATGGGGAAACAGTGGAAACAGTGTCAGACTTTATTTTTCTGGGTTCCAAAATCACTGCAGATGGTGACTGCAGCCATGAAATTAAAAGATGCTTACTCCTTGGAAGGAAAGTTATGACCAACCTAGATAAAGGACACTATAAACACAGTAAAAAAGAAACCATAGATTGGGAGAAAGCATTTCCAAAACACAAATAGAAAAACGGATTACCATCAGACTTCTCTGAAAGTACAGTGGGTAAGAATCCACCTGCCAATGCAGGGGACACAGGTTCGCTCCTTGGTCTGGGAAGATTCCACATGTAAGTAAATAAGCCTGTGCGCCACAACTACTGAAGCCCACACATCCAAGAGCCCCCACATGGCAACTCTGGTGCCCTGGTGCTGCAACTACTGAGGCCTGTGCACTGGAGCCTGAGAGAGCCTCTTTCACGTGGCAAAAGAGAAGCCACCCTAAAGAGAAGCCTGTGCACAGCCACAAAGACCCAGCGCAACCAAATAAATAAATAGATTGTATGCTATGCTATGCTATGCTAAGTCACTTCAATCGTGTCTGACTCTGTGTGACCCGATAGATGGCAGCCCACCAGGCTCCCCCATCCCTGGGATTCTCCAGGCAAGAACACTGGAGTGGGTTGCCATTTCCTTCTCCAATGCATGAAAGTGAAAAGAGAAAGTGAAGTCGCTCAGTCATGTCTGACTCTTAGTGACCCCACGGACTGCAGCCCACCGGGCTCCTCCATCCGTGGGATTTTCCAGGCAAGAGTACTGGAGTGGGGTGCCATTGCCTTCTCCAAAATAGATTGTAAAGGACTGATATTCAGAATCTATGGATAAATTTATAGTTCAACAACAACTAAAAAGCCAACCAGATTAACAAATTAAAAAAGGACTTGGGTAGATATTTTTTAAAGACATACAAATGACCAATAAGCACACCATGAGGGATGGAACCAAAATGGGAAAATATACCACTTCACATCCACTAGGATGGCAATGATTAAAAGAATAGAAAATAACAAGGACTTCCCTGGTGGTCCAGTTGCTGAAACTCCAGGCTCCCAATGCAGAGGCCCCGGGTTCCATCCCAGGTCAGGGAACTAGATCCCACATGCCACAACTAAGAGTTCACAGGCTGTAACTAAAAATGCCACATGCTGCAACCAAGACTGAAGATCGATGACCTCAAGTGCCACAACTAAGACCCAAGGCAGCCAAATGAATAAATAAATACTGTAAATAAAAAACAAAACACAAAAAGAAAATGCACTCATACCTTCAATTCCTTAATATTAAAAAAAAAAAAAACACTGCATACCGCCAATACAGGTAGCAGATATTCAATCCCTGGCCATCACTTCTCAGGGAAATAACATCCTGCATGCCTCTTGGGGAGAACAAAACAAAAGAACACAAAATAAGAGATGCTGGCATGGATAGAAAGAAATTGGAACCTTGAGAAAAGATCTTGCAGAAACATCTCATGGTCTGTTTCAGTAGTAACCATGTCAGTGACAACACTGTTGCAGAGTTAGGCACACACACACACACACAAATGTCAGGTATAGGAATGGAGTAAAACTTGGGTACCCTTCACTTGGAAAGTCACTTGGCCAAAAAGAGGGCAAACAAGGAGAAATAAATCAGGCTGATCGAAGACTACTGACCTTGACAGTTTCTCAACGCAAGAGAAATATAAGCAAAAACAAATGGCACCTAACCAAACATAGTCATGTATGGATGTTCCCACAGTCATGTACGGATGTGAGACTTGGACCATAAGGAAGGCTTAGCACTTAAGACTTGATGCTTTCAAACTCTGGCAGGGGAGAAGACTCTTGAGAGGCCCTTAGACAGCAAAAAGATCAAACTAGTCAATTCTAAAAGAAATCAACCCTGAATATTCATTGGAAGGACTGATGCTGAAGCTGAAGCTCCAATGCTTTCACCACCTGATGCGAAAAGCCAACTGACTGGAAAAGATCCTGATCCTGAGAAAGAATGAGGGCAGGAGAAGAGAGTAACAGAGGATGAGATGGTTGGATGGCACCATTAAGTCATTGGACATAAGCAAACTCCAGGAGATGGTGAAGGACAGGGAAGCCTAGGATGCAGTTCACGGGGTCACAAAGAATGGGACACGACTGAGTGATCAACAAAGGTCCGTCTGGTCAAGGCTATGGTTTTTCCTGTGGTCATGTATGGATGTGAGAGCTAGACTGTGAAGAAGGCTGAGCGCCGAAGAATTGATGCTTTTGAACTGTGGTGCTGGAGAAGACTCTTGAGAGTCCCTTGGACTGCAAGGAGATCCAACCAGTCCATTCTGAAGGAGATCAGCCCTGGGGTTTCTTTGGAAGGAATGATGCTCAAGCTGAAACTCCAGTCCTTGGGCCACCTCATGCGAAGAGTTGACTCATTGGAGAAGACTCTGATGCTGGGAGGGATTGGGGGCAAGAGGAGAAGGGGACAGCAGGGGATGAGATGGCTGGATGGCATCACTGACTCGATGGACATGAGTCTGAGTGAACTCTGGGAGTTGGTGATGGACAGGGAGGCCTGGCGTGCTGTGATTCATGGGGTCGCAAAGAGTCGGACATGACTGAGCAATTGAACTGAACTGAACTGAGTGATCGACAACAAAATCAAACAAAAGCTTTTGCACAGCAAAGTAAACCATAAACAAAACAAAAAGACAAACTACTGCAAATAATGTGACTGACAAAGGCTAAATTTCCAAAATTTATAAAGAGGAGTACAACTGATAACCAAAAAAACCAACCCAGAAGACCTTTCTTCTGGGTTGGGTTTTTTAGACATTTCTCCAAAGAAAAAGTACAGATGGCCAATAGGCACATGAAAAGGTACCCATCATCACTAATCATCAAAGAAATGCAAACCAAAACTATTATACAATGAGGTACCACATCACACCGGACAGGACGGCCATCAGTAAAATGTCCACAAATATGGTTTTTCCTTATAGTCCAGTGGTTAAGAATCCACCTTGCAATGTAAGGGATACTGGTTCAATCCATGATCTGGGAAAATCCCATGTGCCGCGGAGCAACTAGGCCTGTGCACCACAACTACTAGCTCTGTGCTCTAGAGCCCACAAGCCACAACTACTGAAGCCTGCGGGGCTACAGCCCATGCTCCACAACAAGAGAAGACACCGCAAGAGAAGACACCTCAATTAGAGAGGAGACCCCTCTCTCCACAACTAGAGAAAAGGCCCAGCAAAGCAACGAGGACCCAGTGTGGCCAAAATTAAAATAAGTAATTAACTAATTTTTTAAAAGTCTACAAATAACAAATTTGGGAGAGGATGTGGAGAAAAAGGAAACCTCTTACACTGTTGGTGAGAATGTAAATTGGTACAATCACTATGGAAAACACTACAGAGGTTCCTTAAAACAAGAAAAATAAGAGTTACCTTATGATCCACGAATCCCATTCCTGGGCATGTATACAGAGAAAAACATAGTTTGAAAGGATACACGCACCCCAATACTCCTTGCAGTAATGTTTACAATAGCCACGAAATGGAAGCAACCTAAATGTCTGTTTACAGATGAACAGATGAAGAAGATGTGGTGCTTATATACCATGGAATAGTTCTCAGCCACTAAAACAAACGAAATAATGCCATTTGCAACAACATGGATGGACCTAGAGACTGTCAATACTGAGAGAAGTTAAGTCAGAAAGAGAAGGAGAAATAGTTATGACATACCTTATATGTAGAATCTAAAAAGAAATGATACAAATGAAGTTGCAAAACAGAAAGAGAGTCAGAGAATGGCTGCCAGGAGGAAGGACTAGAAGAAGGGATAGTTAGGGAGTTTGGGGTGGACATGTGCACACTCCTGTATTTAAAATTAATAACCAACAAGGGCCTACTATACAGCACATGAAACTCTGCTCAATGTTATGTGGCAGCCTGGATGGGAAGGGAGTTTGGGGGATAACAGATACCTGTACGTGGATGGCCCAGTCCTTTCCCCATTCACCTGAAACTATCAAACACTGTTAATCGGCTACGCTGCTGCTGCTGCTGCTAAGTCACTTCAGTCGTGTCCGACTCCGCGTGACCCCATAGACGTCAGCCCACCAGGCTCTCCTGCCCCTGGGATTCTCCAGGCAAGAAAATTGGAGTGCGTTGCCATTTCCTTCTCCAATGCATGAAAGCGAAAAAGTGAAAGTGAAGTCGCTCAGTCTATAACCCACTACAAAATAAAAACTTAGGAAAACTAGAATAGATTCAAACCAACCAAAACTGAAAGTATTCTGTGGGAAGAAACATCATATTTCTATCTGTTTACTGGAAAAGCGACTCAACCAGTTAATGTGCCAGATTACATTGAGCACCTACTATACAGTAGGCACTCTTCCAGGCTGTGAACACAGCTGTGAAGTGGGTATAAAAGCACTCTCGGCAGATCATAAACATGTAAGCAAACAAACCAGGACACCTCAAAGGTGCTTTTAGGAACAGGATAACATCCCAGAGAGTGACTAATGTGTGTACGTGTTGGGGAAGGGCTTCTTTAAACCAGGTCATTGAGAAATGATCTCAGGCAAAAAAGATAAATATAATATCACTTAAATGAAATTAAAAGAAAAAAAAAAAAACTGATACATACACACTTATTTAGGGAACAGAACCAGACTCAAGATTTAGACAATGAACTTGCTGTTGCCAGAGGGGAAAGGAGAAGGGCATGGATAGTTAGAGAGTTTGTGACTGACATGTACTGCTGTATTTAAAATGGATAACCAGCAAAATCTAATGTACAACAGGAATTAAAACAAAATTGTAAATCAACAATAATTCAATAAAATTAAATACAAAACAAAAAGACTACTGACCCTGAATTCTCAGCTGTAATTTGGGACTACAGGTGTTCAGTACTAAGGAGTAGGGATGCACGCTCCATAGACACACTAACCACAGCACATAACTCAACACTTTAAGAAAGCAGTGATGTGAGGAGTAAAGAGCTGTTCTTGGGGAAACGGAGAAAGACAGAGCCTGGCTCAGAGGATAGAGGTGGGTGTGCAGGCCTTACCCAGCATGCATACAAGCGCAAAGTTCTCCAGCATGACATCCAGGTACAGCTGTATCTGAGCCTCATCAAGAAGACACCATTCCTCCCAGGAGAAGTACATGGCCACATCCTCAAAGGTCACACTGCCCTGCTATAACATGAACAAATAAAACCATGAACAATCTCACTCCTGAAAAGCCACCATCTATTTTCCCACATATCTCCCAGCCCAGTAAGATGTAACCCCCTAGAAACAACAGGAAGCAAATCTCCCTCCTCTGATCTGACTTTCCATTGCCTCCAGAATACACAGGCAGTCATTTGAAGCTGAAATCCTGCTCTTCCCTGCTGCTTATTCCCACCAGAAAATAAGGAGACCTGCACTTACCTAAACCAGTTCAGCTTCACCTCAAAGCACTTCCATGGACTGACACGGGTTCCAGGAGTAATGTTCCATACTTCCTCCATAGAACAGGCCTGCACTCAATAACCCAGGCATGGGGTTCCCAAGGTCCCCAAACCGAAAACTGGTAAGATGGCAGGTAAAGAGCCCCCAAGACCTTACTCAAATACAGAGAATTAGTGCCTGGGAGTGATAACAAGTGAGGGACTGGAATAACTTCCATTTACTAAAAGTGCTTCTGCAGCCCTGGGAATCTGCGGGAACACGAAGGCCACGGAGGAGAGTGACCAGAGCGGTGCTCCAGGGACTCAGGACATGCCAGGGCCACTGCCTGGTACCAGGGCCAGGGAGCCTCAGCTGACTGGCTAACCTCTCCTCCGTGACTCCACCGTCAGTGTTACCCTTTACCAGATGCTACCGTGAAAAAGCCACAACTTCCCTCTGCTCAAAGTACTCATCAACCCCTACAGACTTTTCTTCCACTGAACAGTCTTTGGAGAACTTTTAAAAGCTCGACTAGATCGTGTCCTTCCTTTGCTCAAAGCTCCACGGCTCCCAAGGCCCTAAGAAGAAAGGTACAATACAACCTCTCATCTAGTACTCGAGCTGCAGCGTGGCCTCAAACTTAGCTCCTCACACAAACAGGATGGGCTATAGATTCCCCCAACGATCCTGCTTCAGCTGCAACCAAGCCTCACCCACGCATTACACTTGTCTTCAGAAATAAGGACACCACCTCCGAAGGCCTGCATGTTCTGAACCAGGGGCCTGAGATAAGGCGACCTGAGCAGGCTTCTAACTCTGGGCATCAGTATTTCAGTAAGGACATGGGCAGGAGAGGACCCGGAGCACGAAGTGTTTACCTGATGTGGGGCCGACAGCTCAGCCGCCGCCATCGTAGCCTGTGGGCGGAGCGACAACACTCGAACAACCGAGTCAGACTCGGCACGGTATTCTCGGCTTACGGCGACGTCTGCAACCCTGCGCAGTACGGACAAAGCGTCCAACTACGCCTCAGCCCCTCATCTCCCTCTCCAACAACACATTCCGGAGTTTCTGCCCAGCTCCACAGTCTCAGTAGCGACCAAAATGTCAGCCACCAAAACACCGGAAGTCCCACTAGCGGATGTTCCGCCTCTAGGAACTGCACCGCCTTTGGATTTTCAATGGCTGAAGGTGGCCTCAGCGCAAAATCTTCTGGGTAATGTAGTGCCACAGCCTCGAGCAATTGCGCCCCACTCTGGAAGCCCCAAGAGAAAAAGCCCAGCGGCACCGCGAGGATCGCAGAGAAATCACCTGAGGTGGAGGAGAGTGGTTCCACAATTCTAAAGAGGATGGGGCCCCATGAGGGAACGGTAATAGGGTGCTTCGGAGCATTTTAATTCTTTAATGCTACTGATCACCGAAGGAGATGAGCCCTGGGATTTCTTTGGAAGGAATGATGCTAAAGCTGAAACTCCAGTATTTTGGCCACCTCATGCGAAGAGCTGACTCATTGGAGAAGACTCTGATGCTGGGAGGGATTAGGGGCAGGAGGAGAAGGGGACGACAGAGGATGAGATGGCTGGATGGCATCACTGACTCGATGGATGTGAGTCTGAGTGAACTCCAGGAGTTGGTGATGGACAGGGCTGCTGCAATTCATGGGGTCGCAAGGAGTTGGAAACGACTGAGCGACTGATCTGATCTGATCTGATCTGATCACTGCAGTAGACTTAATCTCATACTCCTTGAAGAGCCAACCCTATTTGACATCCGTTGGTAACTGGAAGTAAACATACATTATCCTATTGCTCTTGAAATGCATGCAGCTTGAAGTGTTGAAGTCATTTAAGAAAAAAGTCTATGATACCCTGAATGGGAATGCACAAAGTTGATATTTAACAGGCTTGATGAAGCCTAACAAGAGATAAAGGCAACTTAGCAAGTATAACTCCCATACTGATATCTAATCAAACACCTATTTCCTATGCTTACTATTTGATTTCTATGGCAAGAGTCTCAAGTTGGCTTGCAAAAAACAGCCCTTACAGCGTTTCATGCCAGTGTTTTGCCATCCACTGTCCCCTAACATTTCTTCTTGGCTATAAATTCTCAGCTGTCTTTACTTTAACATTGAACTCAATTTTTCACCCATATTGTAACAAGCCCAGAACTTTGGGCATCCATCTCACATGCCTGTCCCAACATCTCTCTGGAGTGTTTGTGTGTTTCTCTGGCCCTGGGTCTGCAATTTCCACTGTATTTTCCCAACAAGGTCTTATTTCTCATTTCCCTTTGTGCTGTGGTACATGAGTTTGTAGATCCAGGCTGCAATGAAGGGTGGTCAGCATTCAAACTCTGTCACACTGTGTCCCCTGTTGGGCTAACATGCAGCAATATCTAGAATACTTTCATGTGCAATAAAGTTACTGGAGTTACATAAGGGCTCTCTTAGTTTACAAATGCATTCTAAGAAGTTATGTATGCAATGACATACCTGGGATTATAAATTTGAAAAACACAAAAGTACACGATGCTACAAAAACACAAAAAAATGTGCACGATAAGACAGATGATATAACATAGGGGAAGGACCCAATAGTCATTCCATTTATATAAACATTTGAAAATAGTCTCACAAAAGTGGTGGGCTGCACTCAAGGCTCAGTGGTAAAGGACCCACCTGCCAATGCAAGAGATGCAGATTCGATTGATCCCTGGTCTAGAAAGATCCCACATACCCCTGGAGCAACTAAGCCCATGCATCACTACTAGTGAGCCTGCACTCTAGAGCCTGGGAACAATGACCAAAGCCCATGACCTAGAGCCGGTAGTGTGCAAGAAGAGAAGCCACCACTCTCCCCAACTAGAGAAAAGACGGCACAGGAATAAAGATCTAGCACAGTCAAAAATAAGTAAGTAAATACAATTATATATTTTAAAAAGTAGAATATGCTCTTGCATCAGTAATTTTAATGCTGAGGATGAATTAAAACTGGTAGGAGGGCACTGCTTCAAGGGGTGTACATAAGTATCAAAACGCACATTTTAAATAAGTAAAATTTATTTTAAGTCAACTATACATCCATGAAATGTTTAAAACAAATATCCAAAACCTATCATTTTATAAGCATTCAAGTAATGTAAAATTCTTAAAATTATATGTAGAAATACTGAACTTGTCAAGGGGGGAAGTACACAGTGGTGGGCTACTGGCAAAGGTCCCCAACTCCAAGTTAAGTGACATTATGCTGGCAATCCGACACTGGTTATGGGAGTATTTACACTCACAGAAATTGGCAAACATTATAAAATAGGCCTTAAGTTACTTTGTAACTTAATGTCTGCACTTAAGACTGAAGTAGCATATGTTAAAAATTCAGATTTATCTTAAATGTGTATAATGTATCTGGTCATTACATCATGCATACTAAAGAAATTGAGGAATACCTGAGAACATTATTTCAGTATTCCAAATTCTGTGCAAATGTCATTGACATTACTGGCTAATGGGTGAACTCTCACAGATGTCTTTCTTGTTTACCTGCTCTCCTATTCATCAAAAAAAGAGAAAATGGGGAAATAAAAGAAGACAAAAGATAAGAATAGGAAGATCTCCAAACAAGACACATAGGTAAAGAGATATTAAGAAACAACACTCAACCTCAAGAATCCTGACAAATGCAATTAAAATCATGATTTCACACTGCTGTTACATGGTCTTCACTGGAGGTATCAGCATGCATCCAGTCTTAGATTTTAACATAGGTTCAAATTTTGGGTCACATGGTAGCTTTATTCCTAGTTTTTAAGAAATCTCCATACTGTTCTCCATAATGTTTATATCAATTTCCACTCTCACCATATACCCTGAGAAAACCGTAATTCAAAAACATACATGTTTCAATGTTCACTGCAGCACTATTAAAATAGCTAGGACATGGAAGGAACCAATATACTCACTAACAGATGAATGGATAAAGAAGTTGCAATATATAGAGGTATTACGCAGCCATAAAAAGTAATCAATGTGTCAGTTCTAGTGAGATGGATGAACTTGAAAGCCCATTATACAAAGTCAAAAAAGGACAACAAATTATAGTTTACGTATGCACACATATGGAATCTAGAAACACGGTACTGATGAACTTATTTGCAGGGAGAGAACAGAAATACAGACATAGAGAAGAGATTTATGGACACAGCAGGTGAAGGAAAAGGTGAGAGGAATTCAGAGTATCATTGAAATATATAACAACCAAGTGTAAAATAGCTAGTGAGAAGTTGCTGTGTAACACAGGGAGCTCAACTCAGTGCTCTCTGACAACCTAGAGAGGTGGGATAGTGGGGGGCGGTGGGGGGGGGGGGGAGGGGGGAGGTGGTCGAGAGGAAGGGTACATATGTATACTTATGGCTGATTCATGTCATTGTATGAAAGAAACCAACATACTGTAAAGAAAGTTTCTAAACAAAAATATTTTTTTAGAAATGTTCATCAACTGTGCTTCCTAATGATGGGGGGGGGGGGGGGGGGCAAGTTCTTACTGATTAACAATCATTACTGGGCAACTTCCACTTTTCGAAGTGAGTGTGGGTAGGAGGAGCAGTGACAGGACACACAGAGGTTAAGAGGCAGAACGCTGGAGACCAAGCTATGTGAGGACCACAGAGGATACTTAGTTCTTCAGTGTTCCTCACATTGCCTAGAACATGAGTGGGTCAACTGCATAATGGGACAACAGGCACATCCTGAAGTGGTGAAGCCAGTGTAAAATGCAGTGACCCAACGAGCGAGTCTGGAGTCTCTGGCTTAGTGTTGCTGTCCCTGTGAAGAATTTCCCAAGGGGAGAGTGTTTGCAAGAATTGTGCATAGGTGGAAATGAAGCTGGAACCCCTGGTGGTGATGCAGGCATCACATGTGCATAGTTCATGGTTGGAACAGGAGAGTCCCTGCTCTGAGCAGCAGAAAAGCTGCCAGCGTATATGTGCAGTGAAGAGGAACCACTCTCATGAAAGGTCTGGCAAGAGAGAGCCCTTATGAAAAGCCCTCTACCTCTCTGAGATGGATGCCCCTTCTTTCTCAAATAGCAATAATAAAAACTGAATCACAGCACTGGTTTGGTTGAGTAGCTAAATAGAACAATCTACAGGAAAGTCATCAATGTTGGTTTTCAGAAAAAAGATAATCAGCGTGAGGCTAGGGTATAAGCAGGGCTCATCAGGCAGGGGATGAGGGGTGCAGAAATGTTAGGATGGACAAGGTGTTATCTCAGTCTCCAAACCTGGAGGGAGCAGGAGGGGGTAAAATGACCAGACTCCCTAAATCTTGAAACAGGTAACCTGGAATTAAATCCCAGACCCGGATCCATTGCGAAGAGATCACAAACATGATACAGCATCTCTGTGCTTCAGTTTCCTCTAGAAAGTGTCCGTTTGCTGCATAGGTACATCCCACCTTCTTATTACCTCAAATCCCTCAATTTCACTGCCAGCCGTATTGTGATACCCATAAAGCCCTTTCTCTAGTGTGAGCTACTTGATGGCTAATCAAGTGGCACTTTCAGGAAAATGATTGACCACATTCCTTACACTCGGAAGGGTTTTCTCTAGTGTGGATTTTCCTAAAGGAACTCAGTTGGTGGGTTTGGTTAAAGGATGTCCTATATTCACTGCACATATACAGTGTTTCTCTTCTGTGACTGCCCTGATAATAATGGAAGCCAGACAGAATACATAAGACTCATCACATACATTACACTAATAAGGCCTTTCTAAAGTATGAATTCTCTGATGTCCAATGAAACAGTACTTACAGGTAAAAGATTTATCACATTTCTTGTACTGATAAGGCTTTTCTCCACTATGGATTTTGCTATGGGTACTGAGGTACTTCCTTCAGCTAAAGGATTTCCAACATTCAGTGCAGGCGTAAGGCCTTTCTCCACCGTGAACTCTGTGATGTACAATTATGTTCCAGTTTTGGAAAAAAGATTTATTATATTCATTGCACTCATAAGACTTTTATCCAGTGTGGATTTTCCTATGGATATGTAGAAGCTGTCTCTGGCTAAAGGATTACCAACATTTAAGCCCTTTCAGAAGTGTGAACTCTTTGATGACGATGAAGGCCTGACCTATCAGTAAAACATTTCCCACATTCTCTGCACTCATAAGGCTTTTCTCCACTGTGAACTCTCTGATGCCGATGAAGACGTGACCTATCAATAAAACATTTTCCACATTCAATGCACTCATAAGGTCTTTCTCCACTGTGAACACTCTGATGATTCTGGAGGCCTCTCTTAACAATAAAAGATTTCCCACATTCACTGCACTGATAGGGCCTTTCTCCGCTGTGAACTCTCTGATGGTACCGGAGACCACTTGAAAAAATAAAACATTTCCCACATTCACTGCACTCATAGGGCCTTTCTCCACTGTGAACTCTCTGATGATACTGAAGACCTCTCTTATCAATGTAACATTTCCCACATTCACTGCATTCATAAGGCCTTTCTCCAGAATGAACTCGCTGGTGATAATGGAGGTCAGATTTAGCAATAAAAGATTTCCCACATTCACTGCACCCATAGGGCCTCTCGCCACTGTGAACTCTCTGATGATACTGGAGGCCACGCAGAGCAACAAAAGACTTTCCACATTCACTGCACTCATAAGGCCGTTCGCCAGTGTGAACTCTCTGATGGTCAATTAACCTTCCCTTTTGGATGAAAGATTTACCACATTCCTTGCATTTATAAGGCTTTTCTCCAGTGTGGATTTTTCTATGGATTCTGAGGTACCTCCTTTGGCTAAATGACTTTCCACATTCAGGACAGGCATATAGTGTTCCTCCAGAGTTAAATCTCTGACCTGCAAGGAAGCCAGACTTGTGGGCAAAAAATTTTCCAGAATGGCTGCATTCATAAGACCTTTCTCTGGCATGAACTTCCTCGTGCTGAATAAGGCTATTTCTTTGGATGCAGGCTTCCCTACATTTGCTGAACTCACAAAATCCTTCACCAGTGAGGGCTTCTTCATCCTGAACAAGTATGTCTGTGGGGTTGGAGACTATCTTGCCTTCTCCCCAGCTCTGATGACTTTTTCCACTGTGAAAAACAGCATCATACTCCTTACTGTTGTTTCGTGGCATCCTGGTATTAGTGGCTTGTTTCTGAACTCCCATGTTGGCCAGGAAGTCATTCCCAATCTTCATGTTGGTAGACAGATTCCTTGCTGCATGGATCGTACAGCTTTTCAAATATGCAGATCTTCCCATATGACCCTGGCAGAATTTCACTCCAGTGTGCTGCTGAACATTGGCAGTAAAATAGAACTGTTTCCCACATGCCCCACATGTGTATTCTTTCTGCTCCCTATTTGTTCCTTGCTCTTCAGCTAAATGTAAAATGTCTCTCAAGACTGGGACACATATCTTACAGGGCTGGGTATTCTCAGGAGACAATTCTGCCCTGGGAGTCCTAATCTGTGATGCTCCCTCTGCAGATACATTCTGTTCAGAACATGTCTCTGCATGCTGGACTCCATGACAAGAACCTGAAAACAAACAGGTTGACTTTATTGGAGGGAATAACATCATCACAACTGTACATCTGATACATGAAAGAGGCAGTCCATGGAATCGTGTTCAGGGCATGAACTGGGATTAAACTGAAGAAGCAGCTGGTCTCACTATGTCCAGGACACAAGGACTGGATGTAGCTCTCACAGCCAAGTGGTTAAGACACTGCACTGCCAATTGGGGAGTGCAAATTCAATCCCTGACCATGGAACTAAGATCCTACATGTCTCCCAGCCAAAAAAAGAGGAAAAGATTTTTAAAAATAGTTACTATATTACTATCAAAGCTGACTTAATATAAACAAAGTCATCAGGGATAAAAAGAATCACACAATGATAAAGGGGTCAATTTTTCAGATTTCAAAATAATCCTTAACACTTATGTGCCTAACAACAGAATATTTAAATGTGAGGCAAAACAGACCTACAAGTAGAAACAGATATAATAGTTGAAGACTATAATAGTTGGAGACTTCATTCAAGACTGCTCTACCGGAAATGACCAGATTCAGCAAACAGAAAATCTGTAAAGATGCTGTTGAACTGAAAAGTACCATCATCAATCAACTGGATGTAAAGACACCCAAAGACTACTAGTATACTCCATCCAAAATCAGCACAATAGTCTATTCATGCTGACATATAACATTCACAAGATAGACCACACCCTAGGTCAGAAAACATACCTTAACAAATTTGAAACAACTGAAATCATACAATGTCTTTTCTCAGAGCCCAGCAGAATTATAACAAAAATCAGTAACACAGTTGGGAAGATCCACTGGAAAAGGGAAAGGCTACCCACTCCAGTATTCTGGCCTGGAGAATTCCATGGACAGTCCATGGGGTCACAAAGAGTTGGACATGACTGAGAGACTTTCAAAAAAAAAAATAAGTAACACAAAGATAGCTGAAAAAAAATCCCAAAGTTTTGAGAATTAAACTATACACTTTCAAATAAAACATGGGTCAAAGAAAAAGTCCCAAAAAAGAAATCTTAAGAAAACTTTTAGTGAGAACTTGACATGGAACAACAAACTGGTTCCAAATAGGAAAAGGAGTACGTCAAGGCTGTACATTGTCACTCTGCTTATTTAACTTATATGCAGAGTACATCATGAGAAACGCTGAGCTGGAAGAAGCACAAGGTGGAATCAAGATTTCCGGGAGAAATATCAATAACCTCAGGTATGCAGATGACACCACCCTTATGGCAGAAAGCGGAAAAAGAACTAAAGAACCTCTCGATGAAAGTGAAAGAGGAGAGTGAAAAAGCTGGCTTAAGGCTCAACATTTAGAAAACTAAGATCACGGCACCTGGTCCCATCACTTCATGGCAAACAGATGGGGAAACAGTGGCAACAGTGGCTGACTTTATTTTTCCAAAATCACTGCAGATGTTGACTGCAGCCATGAAATAAAAAGACGCTTACTCCTTGGAAGGGAAGTTATGATCAACCTGGACAGCATATTAAAAAGCAGAGACATTACTTTGTCAACAAAGGTTCATCTAGTCAAGACTATGGTTTTTCCAGTAGTCATGTATGGATGAGAGAGTTGGACAATAAATAAAGCTGAGCACCGAAGAATTAATGCTTTTGAACTGTAGTGTTGGATAAGACTCTTGAGAGTCCCTTGGACTGCAAGGAGATCCAACCAGTCCATCCTAAAGGACATCAGTCCTGGGTGTTCATTGGAAGGACTGATATTGAAGCTGAAACTCCAATACTTTGGCCACCTGATGTGAAGAGTTGACTCATTTGAAAATACCTGATGCTGGGAAAGATTGAGGGCAGGAGGAGAAGGGGACGACAGAAGATGAGATGGTATCACCGACTCGATGGACATGAGTCTGGGTAAACTCCAGGAGTTGGTGATGGACAGAGAGGCCTGGCGTGCTGCGATTCATGGGGTCGCAAAGAGTTGGACACGACTGAGTGACTTAACTGAACTGAAGAAAACTTTTTTTTAAGTATTTTCAAATAAACACAACACTTCTCAAAATAAGTGAAAGAAGTGTTTATAAGGCAATTTATAGCATTGAATGAACATATTGCAAAAGGAGACCTAAAATCAATTATCTGTGCTTTTACCTTATGAAACTACTATATAGAAAAATCAACAAAGCTCAAAAAAAAACCTTGTTATTTAAAATGGCCAATAATATAAAAAGGATTCTAGTCAGTCTGTGAAAATGAGGCAGTACACAAATTAATAATAGTAAAAATGAAAGAAAAGGGGAAAAAAATGAAAGAGAAGGGACATCCTTGGTGGTCCATTGGCTAAGACTCCTAACTCTCAAAGCAAGGGGCCCAGATTCCATCCCTGGTCGGGGAATTAGATACCACATGCTGCATCTAAGACTTCACATGCCTCAACTAAAAGATCTACATGCTATGAAATATCAGTAAATTGAATCAAAAACTGTAAAAAAAAAATTATATACCATGATCAACTGGGATTATTGCAAGGTACACAAGGATAATGTAACATTCAAAAATCAATAAACAGAATCCATGTCAAGAATTCCCTGGCAGTCCAGTGGTTAAGAATCTACCTGCAGGGGATATGGGTAAGATCCATGGTCCAGGAAGATTCCACATGCCACAGGGCAACTAAACCCTGAGGCCACAAGTACTGAACCAACCTGTAAACCTTGCTCATCACAACTACAGAAAATCCTCCCAGCAACAAAGACCCAATGCAACCAAAAAATTAAAAATATATATATATATATAAAAACAAAACAAAAGCAACCAAAAAAGACAACCTAAAAACTGAGAGAAAATATTTGCAAATGATGTAAGTCAGAAAGAGAAAGACAAATACTATTTGTTTTCACTTCTTTATGGAATCTGAAATATGACATTACATATCTACATATAAACATACAGAAAACAGAAACAGACTCAGGAATAGAGAATAAATTTGTGTCTGCCGAGTGGGAGTGAGGTAAGTGAGGGAAGGATTGGGAGTATAGGATTGGCAGATGCAAACTAGTAAACATAACATGGATAAACAAGGTCTTGATGTCATATTACAGGAAACTATATTCAGTACCTGTGATTAACCGTAAGGGAAATGAATAAGGAATATATATATATGTGTGTGTGTGTGTCTGTGTGTGTATTAAAAAAACTTAGTAGCTATGCTGTGCAGCAAAAATTAACTGAACAGAATATTTTAATAAAATTATAAAAACAAAGACTACTGACCTTGAATCCTCAGCTGCAAATTTGGGGATACAGGTGTTCTGGCACTGAGGTTGCGCTCTTCCTAGCTATACTAACCACAGACATAACTCAGCATTTTGAGAAAGTAGTGCCCATGGTCCATATGTGAGATGGACATACCTGCCCCAGGGGAAAAGGAGAAGGGCAGAGCCTAGCTCAGAAGAGCGAGGTGAGTGTGCAGGCCTTACCCAGTATGCACACAAGTGCAAAGTTCTCCAGCATGACATCAAGGTACAGGCGTATTTGAACCTCATCAAGAAGACACCATTCATTCCAGGAGAAGTACACAGCCACATCCTCAAAGGTCACACTGCCCTGGTACAATAGGGACAAATAAAACAATGAACAAACTCACTCCCAAAAAACCACCATCCAACTTCTTCGCACATCTCCCCCACTGCCCAGCCAGATGGGGCCTCCTGAAACCTGGAGTTAAAAAAAAAAAAAAAAAAAAAAAAACCTCCCTCCTTTGATCTGACCCTCCCATTGGCTCCAGAGAACACAGGTAGTCCTTTCAATCCAAAATCCTGCTCTTCCCTATTGTTTATTCCCACCAGGAGAAAAAAAAAAAACCCTGCACTAACCTAAACCAGTTCAGCCTCACATTAAAAGTGACCAGTTCCACACTTCCTTCCATTGATGATGTAAAATAGGAACCACCTCAACAGACCCCGGCCTGCATTCAGGACCCTGAACATGGGGTTCTCCTGGGTTCCCAAACCAAGGGTCTGGGTGAATGGCAGGTGAAGAGCCTCAAGACCCTTCTCAGATACAAAGAATGCGTGCATGGGCTTGAGAATAATTGAGGGACAGGGACAACCTCCATTTACCAAAAGTGCTTCTGCAGACCTGGGAATCTGTGGGAACGGGCAGACCATGGAAGAAGGTGACCTGGGTGATGTTCCAGGGGCTCAAACTTTCCCAGGACTTCTGCCTGGGACCAGAGCCCTGGCTAAGGTCTCCTTCGTGACTCCATATCAGTTCTACCTCTTTATGAGTTGGAAAAGCCAGAAATTCCCTCTGCCTCAAATTAATCATCACAAACCAACAGACTTTTCTTTCACTAAACAGTTTCGAAGCCTAATTTTAAAAACCCAAATTCAGATGACGTCCCTCCCGTGCTCAAAAGTCTTCACCGCTTCCAGAAGGTCTAAGCTGGAAATTACAACCTCTCATTTGCCACTCCAGGTGAAGCCTGCCCGCAAACGTTGTTCCTCACAGAAGCTGGACGGACCTCAGGTTCCCCAGCATTCCTGCTTCAGCTGCATCTCAAAGCCTCACTCACATTGCACAGGTCCTCGGAAATAAGGACACCACCCCCGAAGGCCGCCTGTCGTGGAAGAGGGCCCTGAGATAAAGCGACCTGAGCAGGCGCTCTGGCACGGGGCATTCATATTTTGACGGGAAAGGGGGCAGGGCAGGACGCTTACCTGAGGTGGCACCGGCAGCGAAGCCGCCGCCATCCGAGCCTGTGGGCGGAGCGGAGCCTCCAAAGTAGAGCGACCAGGTCGGTTTCCGTACGACAACCCGCCGCAGAAGGTGACCTCCCCGACACTAAGAAGAGACCCTGTGCAGTGCGCACGAAGACTCCGCTGCCGCCTTAGGCCCCTCACTGCCCAGCAAACTCCTCACTCGTGAGCTTATCACCAGCCCCACGGTCTCAACAACAAACAAAACGTCGAAATAAACGCGCCGGAAGTCACACCGCCGGATCCAGGAAATGCGCATCTTCTGAATTTTCAAGGGCTCAACCCACTCCGGTGTTCTTGCCTGGAGAATCCCAGGGACGGGGGAGCCTGGGAAGCTGCCGTCTATGGGGTCGCACAGAGTCGGACACGACTGAAGCGACTTAGCAGCTACCTCACCTTAGCGCGAGTTCTTCTGGGTAATGTAGTGCCAAGGCCTCAAGGAATGGCGCCACACTGGAAGTGCAAGGACGAAAGCCAAGCAGCACCGCGAGGAGTGCTGGGAAACCACGTGTCAGGGGCCTCCGTCCTCATTAAAGAGATGGGGAATCCATGACGAAATAGGCGGAGGGTGCTTCAGAGAAGTTAAGTCTTTAATGATACTGATCACTAAAGTGTAGGGATGATCTAGCTGACATCCATTGGTAACTGGAAGTTAGAAAACATTATCTTATTGCTCTTGAAATGCATGCAACCTGAAGTGCTCAAGGCATCTGTAAATTATGATCAGGGAAAAGAAAAAAAGACTACAGGATTCTGACTGGGAATGCTGGAAGTTGATACTGGGCAGGCCTGCTACAGCTGAACAAGAGAGAAAACACTTATTTTGGTCCCGCAGAAAAGGCTGTCGTGCCTGCATAGTCAATGATGGTGTGCAACTAAGTGAGAAACAATGATGGATAATCAGGACACCCAAAATAGCTGTATTCTTCCTCTTTGTACATCCCCTGCCCCACCAGTCTGATTCACCTATACCCTACTCACCTGCCTGAACTTTCACTTAATAATAAAGCCTCATATGTCAATACCTACCTTCTTGCTGTAGCCCCTGATAGTCCATGTTTTTGTCATTAGATAGTAACTACTTCACATTGAGCTTCTCAGAGACTGTAAGTGGCCTGCTTTTTTCCTGGTTTCCCTGTCAACTGACGAGCCAACCTCACCTCAGATCAGATCAGATCAGATCAGTCACTCAGTCGTGTCCGACTCTTTGAGACCCCATGAACTGCAGCACGCTAGGCCTCCCTGTCCATCACCAGATCTCAGAGGTCACTCAGACTCACAGCCATCGAGTCAGTGATGCCATCCAGCCATCTCATCCTCTGTTGTCCCCTTCTCCTTCTGCCCCCAATCCCTCCCAGCATCAGAGTCTTCTTCAATGAGTCAACTCTTCGCATGAGGTGGCCAAAATACTGGAGTTTCAGCTTTAGCATCATTCCTTCCAAAGAAATCCCAGGGCTGATCTCCTTCAGAATGGACTGGTTGGACCTCCTTGCAGTCCAAGGGACTCTCAAGAGTCTTCTCCAACATCACAGTTCAAAAGCATAAATTCTTCGGTGCTCAGCCTTCTTCACAGTCCAGCTCTCACATCCATACATGACCACAGGAAAGACCATAGCCTTGACTAGGCGAACCTCACCTCAATTCCCCCTAAAGCAAGTAACCTCCCTATCCTCCCCAGTAAAAAAAAAAAAAAGCCTACCGTCACATCCTGCCTGCTGTGTTTGACCACGGTGATGTGTCTCTACTGGACCTTGTGATGTCTTTGTCCTTGTTTCTGGGCTCTTTCTTTGCTATTCAGGCTGAGCGATTATTAATATGTTATCCTGACTCTAAGACTAGACCCCTTTGTCTCTCACAGCTGATCAGTGTCTCCAGTTTCTGCCACTCCAGCCCTGCCTGGCACAGTTCCACAGGGAGGAAGGCAGGGCTAGGGTGGTTTCTCTGTAGGTATGCTGGGGTGGGTAAACTGTGGCTAAGGACTTCCCTGGTGGCTCAGACAGTAAAGCGTCTGTGTACGATGCGGGAGACCCGGGTTCGATCCCTGGGTTGGGAAGATCCCTTGGAGAAGGAAATGGCAATCCAGTACTATTGCCTGGAAAATCCCATGGACAGAGGAGCCTGGTAGGCTACAGTCCATGGGATCGCAAAGAGTCGGACACTACTGAGCGACTTCACACACACACACAAGCAGCTGTCAGAAATGTGGGCTGCTCCTCATGCACCCATGGAGTAACTGCCAACAATCGCCACTGCAGCCCAACCTGGGCTCTGCCCTGGGACCTGCCTTTGCACCCCAAAATCAAGTCCTTACCCTGGTATTGACTGCACCAGATCCAGCAACATGTTGGGGCATGGAGTCAGTGGAGCCAGAGCATGTCTTCTTCTTGGCTGGGGTATATGTGAACCTGCTCACTGGAAACCAGCAGCTGATAAAGCAGACCTCACTGTGCCAGGCTCAAGGGCCAGGAGTGAGCAAGCAAACTCCTACTAAACAGGGCTCAGGCTCCTGCAACTTTTCTATCTGTCCCACTGTGCCTCCGACCAGTCCACCACATAGAACCTAGGACTGGGACATTCTGTTTCTTGAACTGCTCACACTCCAGATGCCATGATGTTACAAAACACACACACACAAAAAATACATGATATGATAAATGATCTCACAAAGGGGTAGGACCCAATAGTCATTCCATTTATATAAACATTTGAAAATAGTCATCACAAAAGTAGTGGGCTTCCCTCGTGTCTCAGTGGTCAAGACTGCTGCACCTGCCAGTGCAGGAGACAAGGGTTCAATCCTTGGTCCAGGAAATACCACAGGTCACAACTATTGAGCCTATGGTCTAGAGCCTGAGAACCAAAACTACTAAGCACATATGCAAAAGCTGTTGAAGCCCGAGTGCCCTAGAGCCCTGCTCTAGCACACTGCAATGAGATACCCGCGCACCACAACTAGAGAGTACCCCTCACTCTCCACAACTAGAAAAAAGCCTGTGCAACAATGAAGACCCAGCACCATCAAAAATAAATAAAATTATATATTTTAAAAAGTGGAATGTGCTCTTACATCAGTAATTTTAATGTTGAGGATGAATTAAAATGGCAGGTAGAAACTGGTTTGAGGGGTATACACAAAGTATCAGAATATTGGCATTTACTTATTAAATACGTAAAATTTAAGTCTACTACACAACCATAAAACGATTTTTTAAATATGCAAAACCTGTCACCATATGATCATTCAACTATGGTAGCATTCTTGAAAGTTATTTTTGGCTACTGAACCTGTAAGAGGGGAAAGTATACACTGGTGCACTACTGGCAATGCTTCCCAACTCCATGTTCGGTGACATTATGTTTGCAATCCGACATTGGCTATGGAAGTATTTACACTCACGGAAATTGGCAAACACTATAATATAAAAAAGGATTTACTTTGTAACTGAATGTCTGCACTTAAGATTGAGGTAGCTTATGTTATTGAGGCAATAGCATAAGGTAGCTTATGCCATTGAGGCAATGGCACCCCACTCCAGTACTGTTGCCTGGAAAATCCCATGAATGGAGGAGCCTGGTAGGCTGCAGTCCATGGGGTCGCTGAGAGTCGGACACGACTGAGCTACTTCACTTTCACTTTTCACTTTCATGCATTGGAGAAGGAAATGGCAACCCACTCCAGTGTTCTTGCCTAGAGAATCCCAGGGACAGGGGAGCCTGGTGGGCTGCTGTCTGTGGGGTCACACAGAGTCGGACACGACTGAAGTGACTTAGCAGTAGCAGTAGCAGTAGCTTATGTTAATAGTATACATTTATCTTGAATGTGTATAATGTATTTGATTATTGCATTATGTGTAGTAAAGAAATTGAGGAAAACATGAGAACGCGTTCTCTCAGTATTCCAAATTAAAATTCCATGCAGAAAACACACATTATTGAAGAATAAGTGAAATATCACAGATATCTTTGTTGTTTCCCTGCTCTCCTATTTGTCACAAAAAGGGAAAATGTGTAAATCCCACAAAATAAAAGTAGGCAAAAAGATAGGAACAGAAAGATACCCAAACAAGACACACAGGAAAAAAGACATTAAAAACCAACAACACTCAACATCAAAAATCCTGAGAAATGCAATTAAAATCATAATGATTTCATACTGCTATCTTACAGTCTTCATTGGAGGTGTCAGCATGCATTCAGTCTTAGAGTTTAAGATAGGCTGGATTTCTGGGTCATATGGTAGTTGTTAGCTTTTTAAGAAATCTCCATTCTGTTCTGCATAATGGTGGTATCCATGTATATTCCCACCATAGACCCTGAGAAAACCATAATTCAAAGAGAAACATGGACCCCAGTGTTCATTGTGTACTATTTACAATAGCTAGGACATGGATGCAAACTATATGTCCACTGACAGATGAATGGAAAAAGAAGTTGTGGTAAATGTATCAGATCAGATCAGATCAGATCAGTTGCTCAGTCGTGTCCGACTGTATACAATGGAATATTACTCAGCCACAATAAGGAATCAATTTGAGTCAGTTCTAGTGAGGTGGATAAACCTAGAACCCATTATACAGAATGAAATCGGGGGGGGGGGATGTCATATATTAATGCATATAATGTATACATGTATATACATTAATGCATATCCATATACATTAATGTCATATATTAATGCATATACAGGAATAGAGACACAGACAGAAATTTATGGAAACACTGGAGGAAGGAGAGGGTATGAAAAATGGAGCAAATAGGACTGAAACACCCTCTAACATACATAAAACAGATAGCTATTGGGAAAGTTCTGTATAGAACTGGGGGCTCAACCCAGTGCTTTGTGACAATTTAGAGGGGTGGAACTGGGTGTACAGATGGGATGCAGATTCAAGAGGGAGGGGACATATTTATACTTGTGGATGATTCACATTGTTGTATGGCAGAACAGAGCAAAACATTGTAAAGGGATTATCCTCCAATTAAAAGTAAATATTAAAAATAAAGAAAAAAGATAGCTTGGTCTAGTGTGGGTCCCAAAAATGGCTAGGCAAGTACTTGTTGCTTAACAACCATTTGGTGACTTACATTCTTACATTTATGGAAGGGTGTGGGGATGGGAGGAGCAGTGAGAAGATCAGTAGAGAGGACAGGAGGAAGAACCTGGGAACCAGTCCATGTGAGAACCACAGTGGATGCTCGTATTCCTTCATTGTCCCTCACATGAACTAGAACCATCAGTGGGTCAACTAAATAATGGAGTAATAGGGACATGATAATCAAACCATTCAATCTTAAAAGAATCAGTCCTGAATATTCATTGGAAGGACTGATGCTGAACCTTAAGTTCTAATACTCTGGCCACCTGATGTGAAGAGCCAAATCATTAGAAAAGACCCTGATGCTGGGAAAGATTGAAGGCAGGAGGAGAAGAGGATGACAGAGGACAAGATGATTGGATGGCACCACTGACTCAATGGACATGAGTTTGAGCAAGCTCAAGGAGATGGTGGAGGACAGGGAAGTCTGGTGTGCTGCAATCCATGGTGTCACAAAGAGTTGGACAAGACTGAATGACTAATCAGCAACAACTAGGAATATGCTGAAGTCTGTATATGACGATGGAAAGGACCTTAGAAAACAAACATTGTATATGGTGGTGAAGAAGTCTGGGGTGATACCAATGACCCAGTCTGGAATGCCTGGCTTAATGCTGCTGTCCCTGCGAGGAACTTCCCGAGCAGGAGGGTGACATGCATGGGTGGAAATGAAGCTGGAGTCCCTGGTGGTAAGGCAGGAAGATGTGTGTAGTTTATGGTCAGGAGACAGAGTCCTTGCGCTGAGGGGTAGAAGTCAGTGTATACATGCAGGGTAGAGGAACCACTCTCATGAAAGGTCTGGCAGTAGTGAGCACTTGTGTAAGTCCCTCACAGCATTGGTTTGGCTATGGTATAGGCAGGGCTTATGGGCTGGGGGTGGGAGTGCTCAAGTGTTAAGATGGAGGTGTTCTTTTAGTTCCCAAACTTAGCGGTGGGGAGAGGCAGCAGAGGAGTGAAATGACCAGACTCCTCAAATCCTGAACCAGGCAACACTGAATCCCAGATCCATATCCATTGTGCCAAGATTGCCGAGATCACAAACAGATGATACTGTGTCTCTGTGCTTCCTCTCTAGAAAGGGTCCATTTGATGTAGAGATTCTTTGCACCTTCTAACAACCAGTCCATCCTAAAGGAGATCAGTCCTGGGTGTTCACTGGAAGGACTGATGTTGAAGCTGAAACTCCAATACTTTGGCCACCTGATGCTAAGAGCTGATTCATTGGAAAAGACCTTGATGTGGGGAAAGATTGAGGGCAGGAGGAGAAGGGGACGACAGAGGATGAGATGGTTGGATGACCTCACTGACTCAATGGACATGGGTTTGGGTGGACTCCAGGAGTTGGTGATGGACAGGGAGGACTGGCGTGCTGTGACTCATGGGGTCACAAAGAGCAGGACACGACTGAGCGACTGAACTGAACTGAACAACCTTAAACTCCTTCAAAGTCACAGCCAGCCATATTTGGGATATTCATAAGGTTCTTTCTCCAATGTGAACTCTCTGATGAACAAAGGGACTGGATTTACTAATAAAAGATTTCCTGCATTCATAAGGCCTTTCTCCAGTGTGAACTCTCTGATGACAATGAAGATTTGAACTACCAATAAAACATTTCCCACATTCACTGCACTCGTAAATTTCTCCAAGATGGATTTTCCTATGGGAACTGAAGTAGTGTATTTGGTAAAGGATGTCCTACCTTCTCCAGGCTTATATAGCCTTTCCCCCTGTAAATGCCCTGATGATAATGAAAGCCAGGCAGAAAAGTGTAGATTTCCCTCATACTTTACACTCATAATGCCTTTCTCCAGTATGAGTTCTCTGATGTTCAATGAAAGAGTACTTATGGGTAAAAGATTTATCATATTCCTTGAACTGATATGGCTTTTCAGCAGTGTGGATTTTCCTATGGTTACTGAGCTCCCAGCTTTGGTAAAATGTGCTTCAACTAAAAGAAGATACTAAGTGGCACAACTAAGACCCAGCACAGCCAAATAAATAAATAAATATTTTTTTAAATGTGGGTCTCCCCATATCATATTGGCAGGATTTCTCCCCAACATGCTGCTTCTGGTGCTGCTGAATGTTGGCAGTGAAACAGAATTATTTCCCACATGACCCACATACACATACAGCAGTTTTCTGCCTGCTGTTTGTTCCTTGTTCTTCAGCCAAATGCAAAATGTCTCTCAAGACTAGAATGCACATCTTACAGAGCTGGACCTTCTCAGGAGACAAACCTGTGCTGGATGTCCTCATCTGCGAGACTCCTTCTGCAATTCGCTCTGTTCAAAAGGTGTCTCCTTATCCTGAACTCCATGCCAAGAACCTGAAAACAAAGAAGTGCTAAAGAAGTCCTCGTTGACTCTTTTGGAGGGAGGGATGACATCACAAATCCATGTTGGACACGTGAAAGAACCACTGCCCAGGAATATGTTCAGAAATAGGCTTGGAGTCAAATTGAGGAAGTAGCTGCAAGAATCGTAGGCTGCAGTGAAACTGGGAAAACTGGGAAGTAGTAGAAATGACAAATTGACAAAAGGTCAGGAATAGCCAAAGATGAGAGAAGTGATTTGTAGCCACTGACAATGGCACCATGACACTTGCCCTCACCCAGCTGCCGTTTATTTCCCCAGGGTACCTCAGAGCACTTTATGTTGAGACCAGAGTGATGTCCATACCATGAAGCCCCAAGGACTCTCCATTGCAAGCTGAAAGACTACATGGGACACAAACTATACAACTTCTAACTGAGTCAAGGGGTGAATGGTAACACCGGCCCAGAGGAACTCAGTAACACAATATATGGCATTTAAATATTACATTAAAAAAATCCAGTGGATCCAAGGAAAGGGATGGACAGTGGATCAGATCAGATCAGTCGCTCAGTCGTGTCCGACTCTTTGCAACCCCATGAACCGCAGCACGCCAGGCCTCCCTGTCCATCACCAGCTCCCAGAGGTCACCCAGACTCACACCCATCAAGTCAGTGATGCCATCCAGCCATCTCATCCTCTATCGTCCCCTTCTCCTCCTGCCCTCAATCCCCCCAGCATCAGAGTCTTCTCCAATGAGTCAACTCTTCGCATGAGGTGGCCAAAATACTGGAGTTTCAGCTTCAGCATCAGTGGATAGAATTTAGGAATTTTAGGAATCTATCTCCACCAAAACGTATTAAGAATTGTACTGCTGCTGCTGCTAAGTCGCTCAGTCGTGTCCGACTCTGTGCGGCCCCATAGACAGCAGCCCACCAGGCTCCCCCATCCCTGGGATTCTCCAGGCATGAACACTGGAGTGGGTTGCCATTTCCTTCTCCAATGCATGAAAGTGAAAAGTGAAAGTGAAGTCGTGTGACTCCTAGCGACCCCATGGACCGCAGCCTACCAGGCTCCTCCATCCATGGGATTTTCCAGGCAAGAATACTGGAGTGGGGTGCCATTGCCTTCTCCGAATAATTGTACTAGCAGAGTATAATTTATCTAACACTTTTGCAACTATGGGGCCTACTGAATATCTACAGTGTCCCACAAAACATAGTTTGAAGAGATAAAGATTCACAACCAGAATCAGATATCACATGGATGTTAAGATGATCACATTGGGAATATAAAATAATTATGAATAAGCTAATTAACCTCTGCTAAAGAATAAAGAAAACAGCATACAATACCAGAAGGACAATGTAAGTTGAGAAATAAGAATTCTAACGAAGGACCAAAAAACAAAGCTACAGTCAAGTACACTATAACTAAAATGAAGAATGACTGTGATGTACATATTATTCATAGGCTGAACACAACTGAAAAAGGGATGTTTAAGCTTGATGTTATCTTAGTAGAAACTTCCAAACGCGCTGGTTCCACCTGGAAGTCAACGTCATGGTGTCCCCCGTGGTGTACTTGGTGGTGGCGGCTCTGCTTGTCGGGCTTATTCTGTTCCTGACTCGCAGCCGGGGCCGGCGGCAGCAGCTGTCCAAGAGCCTTTGCACAATGAAGAGGTACCCGCAGTAGCAGGCCAAGTGGCTCCGCCTCAGCCCCTAGAGCCTGAGGAGCAGAGAGCTACAGGCAGGCCCTGGCGCCGGAGAGACCTGGGCAGCCGCTTGCAGGCCCAGCGTCGAGCCCAGCGAGTGGCCTGGGCCGATGAGAATGAGGAAGAGGCCATCATCCAAGCCCAAGAGGAAGAAGACATAGAGAAGCCAGTGGAAACTCACTTGTCAGGGAAAATTGGAGCCAAGAAACTACGGAAGCTGGAGGAGAAACAAGCACGAAAAGCCCAGCGTGAGGCAGAGGAGGCTGAGCGTGAGGAACGGAAACGCCTTGAGCCACAGCGTGAAGCAGAGTGGAAGAAGGAGGAGGAACGGCTTCGCTTGGAGGAGGAACAGAAGGAAGAGGAGGAGAGGAAGGCCCAGGAGGAGCAGGCCCAGCGGGAGCATGAAGAGTATCTGAAACTGAAGGAGACCTTCGTGGTGGAGGAGGAGGGTGTGGGCGAGACCGTGACTGAGGAGCAGTCCCATAGCTTCCTGGCTGAATTCATCAACTACATTAAGCAGTCCAAGGTCGTGCTCTTGGAAGACCTGGCTTCCCAGGTGGGCCTACGTACTCAGGACACCATAAACCGCATCCAGGACCTGCTGGCTGAGGGGACTCTTACAGGTGTGATTGACAACCGGGGCAAGTTCATCTACATAACCCCGGAGGAACTGGCTGCGGTGGCTAACTTCATCCGACAGCGGGGCCGGGTATCCACCACTGAGCTTGCCCAGGCCAGCAACTCCCTCATCGCCTGGGGCCGGGAGACCCCTGCTCAGGCCCCAGCCTGACGTAGGCCTTCCCTCTTGGACTGAGAGCTGGCATGGCCTACCTGGCCATACATCTTTGTTCCCTTTTCGCCATCTTGGGGCAGATGGAGTGTGGCCAGGCAGTTACAGATTAAAGGCCCAATCAGTACTCGTGAAAAAAAAAAAAAAAAGAAAAAAAAAGAAACTTCCAAAACTAAAAAGCAAACAAACAAATGACAGAAAATAAAATGAAAAACACCAGAACATTCAAGACCTGTGGGAAAACTGCAAAAGGTTTAACATACACATGTGGAAACATGACAAAGAGGAAAAAGAAAAAAGAACAGAAGAAATTCTTGAGGCAATAATGATGAAGAAATTTCAATCAAATTAATGTTAGATACCAACCCATAGATCCACAAAGCTCACAACCCACCAGACAGATTGAATCTTAAAAAAGCTACAGGTAAGTATATCACATTCAAATGCAGGAAATTTAAAAAAATCCTCAAGGAAGCCACAGGAATAAATGTATTTTAGAGAAGCAACAAAAACAATGACATTTGAATTCTCCTCAGAAATCAGGCAAATAAGAATGGAATGGAGTTAAAATATTTAAAGTACAGTGGGGGAGGAGCTAAGATGGCGGACGAGTAAGACGGGGAGAATACTTTCTCCTCTACAAATCCATTAAAAGAACATTTGAATGCTGAATAAACTCGATAAAACAACTTCTGAATGCCGGCAGAGAACATCAGGCACTTAGAAAGACAGCTCATTGTCTTCAAAACGAGAAAATGAGCCCTGCGGTAACTCCTTTTGCGGAGAAGTGGCGCGGACACCAGCATTTGCTATTGGCAAGTGGGGGCTGGGCTAGGAGGAGCGGCGAGGCCTGCATTGCTTTGAGAAAGGATTTGGCCTGGCTATCTCGGGCGCTATCTGAGCGAAATAACCAGACTGTCGGTTATCTACTACCTCGAAAGCCAGCCCTAATTTAAGACACCACCGGGACTACCTACGGAACAAAGGGCTGCACAGAGTTGGCTGGCTGCAGGCCGTCCCACCCACTGCCTGGTGACAGGCAGCCAGGGCCAGAGGCGGGCAATTATAGCCCTAGAGAGACACTGTCTAACGGAACTGTGAGTAGGTTTCTGTGCTGACTCACGCTTCTTGGGGCTCTGGATGGTCAACATCTGCCTGAGAAAGTGCGCTGTTTGTATACCCAGAAAACTGAGCGGCGGAGAGGCGATAAGTCGCAGCAGCTGCGCTCGCTGAACATTTCATCACCTGCGCTACTCAGATCTGGGAAGGGCATAAAACGCAGACTGAACCAAGTCTGTGCTTCTGAGGATTATCTGAGTGCCTGAACCTGGCCGGTTTAGATTTGGGTGTTCATCTCCGCCCCCTCTGTAACAAGGCAGAGATCAGATATTGAAAAGACCTGAAACCGCCTCAATAAAGAGAATTAACAAACTACCAGAAATATAAGGACACTTAAATTTGAATTTTAACAAAATGAAGAGACAAAGAATACCCAGCAGCTAAAGGAACAGGATAGATGCCCACCAAACCAAACCAAAAGGAAGAGATAGGAATTACCTGATAAAAATTCAAATATACAAATAATTAAAATCTGAAATAAAATAAATACAGTTAAAGAGTCTGGAGACAAGGATTGAGAAGATGCAAGAAAGGTTTAACAAGGATCTAGAAGAAATAAAAAGAGTCAACAATAATAATAATAAAATACCAAAACACCCTGGAGGCAACAAATAGTAGAATAACAGAGGCAGAAGATAGGATTAGTGAACTAGAAGATAGAATCCTAGAAATAAATGAATCAGACGAGAAAAAAGAAAAACGATCAAAAGAAATGAGGAAATTTCAGAAACCTCAGGATAACATCAAACGCTACAAATTCGAATATAGGAGTTCAGAAGAAGAAGATAAAAAGAAAGATCATGAGGAAATACTTGAGGAGATAATAGTTGAAAACTTCCTTAAAATGGAGAAGGAAATAACACTCAAGTTCAAGAAATCCAGAGAGTCCCTAACAGGATAAAAAGGAAAACACCCCAAGACACATATTAATCAAATTAACAAAGATTAAATATAAAGAAAAATATTAAAAGCAGCAAGGGAAAAACATCAAATAACTCACAAGGGAATTCCATAAGGATAACAGCTGATCTTTCAATAGAAACTCTCCAAGCCAGGAGGAAATGGCAAGATGTAATTAAAGTGATGAAGGAAAATAACTTACAGCCTAGATTATTGTATCCAGCAAGGATCTCATTCAAATATGAAGGAGAAATCAAAAGCTTCACAGATAAGCAAAAGTTGAGAGAATTTTGACACTAAATCATTTCTCCAACAAAAACTAAAGGACATTCTCTAGAGCAATACAATAATAGTGGGAGACTTTAATATCCCACTCATATAATCTGGCTGTAATAGACAAAGTAAAGAGAAAACATATTTACTTATGAGCCTCAAAAAATTCAGTTCACTCAGGAGAGTTTAAAAAAAAAAAAAAAAAGACTATTTTTCACTCTGTGGAGGTTTATGACTATTTTGTGGGTTTGGTACCACTTTGGGTAGTAGGGAGGAAGAGGTGACAAATGTGATCCTGTCCTAAATAATATATTGTGATAAAGATAGACTTACCAATACAAAATACCAAGATGTGCCTAAAGATGAGGACACCAAACTGGACTTTTTGTTTCCTGAACTTTTCATTCCGAGAACAAACCTCCTAATATAAGATGAATTCACATGATTTTTTTAAGTGTTCTTTGTGATTAAAAAAGAAAGCCATTGGTTAAGAAATTATATAACTCCTCCCCACCATCACTCCCCTTCTTTCTTCCCATTTCCCTCCCACCCTCATTGAAAAAAAAAAAAAAACCTTAAGTGATAAATGGATAAATAAAATGTGGTAATCTGTCCACCATATTATTTATAATAAAAGACAGTAATAAAATACTATTACATGTAAAAAATAAATAAATAAATAAAGTACAGTGGGTGTGGTGACTATGATGGGGTTTGGGGAGGGTGGACATCCCCAATCTAGAGTTTAATATCCGTAACGTTAATCTTTAAGAGTGATGGTGAAATACTTTCTTAGACACAGAAAAATTGTCGGAATATAGTAAAGGAAATCCTTTAGACCGATGAAAAATGACATCAATTAAAAATCTGGGTTTCAGACTTCCCTGGTGGTCCAATGGCTAAGACTCCATGTTCCCAATGCAGGGGCCTGGGGTCAATCCCTGCCTGGTCAGGGAACTATATCCCACATATTTCAACTAAGACCCTGTGCAGCCAAAATAAATAAAAATAAATACTTTTTTTTTCTTAATCTGGGTTTCATAGAGAAAGAGCATCAGAGAATTAAAATTTTTCACTGACATATAACTGCAATGGAACACTGTGTATCTTCAAACTGTATAACGTGATTTGATCTTGGCTTCCCTGGTGGCTCAGATGGTAAAGAATCTACCTGCAATGCAAGAGACCTGGGTTCAGTCCCTAAGTCAGGAAGATCTACTGGAGAAGGGAATGGCTACCCACTCCACTATTCTTGCCTGGAGAATTCCATGGACAGAGGAGCCTGGTAGGCTATTGTCCTTCGGGTCACAAAGAGTTGGACACAATTGAGCAACTAAGCACTGCATATACACTGCATTAACTAACAAATTAACTTTAGTTACCAGAGTTACAACTATTTTCCCATGATGACAACTTTTAAGAACCACTCTCTTAGAAACATCTGAATATACAGTATAGTTTTTGGACTTTGCTGGCTGTCCAGCGGTTAGGACTCTACTTACACTACAGAGGATGAGGATTTGATCCTTTGTCAGGGAACTAGACCCCACAAGCAACTCATCTAAATAATTAATTAATTAATTAATTAATTATAAGATACAGTTTTGTTAATGAGTCATCATGCTGTGCATTATCTTAAAAAATTCATTCATCTTATAAGTAGAAATCTATAACTTCTGACACCCTTCACTTATTTTATCAATGGACCTTCCCCCTCTTTGGCAAGCATCAATTGTTAGTCTGTATCTAAGTTTGGTGTTGTTGATATTATTTTAAATATTCAACATGTTAGAACTGAACTGAACTGCTGCTAAGTCGCTCAGTCGTGTCCAACTCTGTGCAACCCCATAGACAGCAGCCCACCAGGCTCCCCCATCCCTGGGATTCTCCAGGCAAGAACACTGGAGTGGGTTGCCATTTCCTTCTCCAATGCATGAAAGTGAAAAGTGAAAGTGAAGTTGCTTAGTTATGTCCGACTCCTACCGACCCCATGGACTGCAGCCTACCAGGCTCCTCCATCCATGGGATTTTCCAGGCAAGAGTACTGGAGTGGGGTGCCATTGCCTTCTCCTAGAATAATCATACAGTACAGTTAATCCTGGATCTAACTGGGTTAGAGCTTCTTGGGTCCACTCATATATGGATTTTTTTAAACATGGATATTTTTCAATAAATACAGATGACTATAGGATCTATACTTGGAAGAATCATAAATGCAAAAACTTCAGAATCGGAGAGTTGACTATGGGACTTTAGCATCCAATGATTTCAGTATAGGCAAAGGCTCCGGGAACCAATCCTCTGTGGAAGCAGAGGGACAATTGAGAAAAATAATAAAAAGGAAAAGAGAAAGCAATTAGGAGTTTTAAAAATTATAAGGTATTCAAATCACCCAGGAAGCCACAGAGTATTATATGAAAGTGGATTTCAGTCCAGTTGCTCAGTTGTGTTTGATATAACTGGATATACAGACACCTATAGACTACTAGTTTACTCCATCCAAAAACAATACATAGTCTTCTCATGCTGACATATATATCATTCACAAGACAGACCACATCCTAACCCAGAAAACGTACCTTTAACAACTTTGAGACAACAGAAATCATAGAATGTCTTTTCTCAGAGCACAGAGGAATTAACGCTAGAAATCAGTAACACAAAGGTAGCTGGAAAAAAATCCCAAAATACTGAGAATTAAACAATATACTTTCAAATAAAACATGCGTCAAAGAGGAATTCCCCAAAGAAGAAATTTTGAGATAAATTTTTAAGTATTTAAACACTTCAAAATATATGAATACAGTGAAAGCAGTGTTGATAAGGCAATTTACCTATTTTTTTCTTCTTTTTTTCTTTAATATATATAATTTAACCACTGGACCAGCAGGGAAGCCCCAAAAACATTGTAAGTACATTTGACTTACAATGTTTCAAGCATGCAGAAAGATGATTCAGTTATAGATATATACATACATTATTTTTGCAATTATTTTCCGTTATAAGTTATTACAAGCTATTGACTATAGTTCCCTGTGCTATACAGTAAACCTTAGTCACTTGTTGCATATCTATTTTTTAAATTAGAAATCTAGCATTCTAGCAATTTATAGCACTGAATGCAGATATCAGAAAAGACCTAAAATCAATTAGCTGTGCTTCTACCTTATAAAATCAGAGTAGGAGAAAACTAAATCCGAAGGAAGAAGAAAAAAAAAAATCTTAAAAATCAACACAGAAAAATCAACAAAGCCTCCCAAAAGTTGGTTCTTTAATATGACTGACAAAATTAAAAAATTCTATTCACTGTAAACATGAAAACAAAGACAGGATGCAAACTACTAATGGAGGAATTCATAGGGCCTGGACTCCGTCTTAGGCCTGTTCATGCTGATCATGCTTGGCCACCTTTCCAATGGACTCTGAGCTCTGTGTTTAGTGCCTATGGAAACAACAACAGAAGGATAAGACCCCCTCCAGACAGGGGAACCTTGAAGATCATATCTAGGTTACTCATCGCCTAAGAGAAAACATGCACTAATCACCCTTCCTCCAGACAGGCCATAAGTTTTTCTGTATCTATCAGAGTGTAACCTCAGGTTTATTGATTATTGGCTAATTGTTTGACTGGTTGAGCACATGAGCACATAGCACATGAATGATGGGGTCATTGGGATTGTATTTTCCTTGGTTTATGTAAGTCTCAAGGACTTTGGAGTGGTGGGTTCAGACACGTACACATGGGGTATAAAAGATTTTCACAAATGCTGGTTGGGGTCCTTGGCTAAGAGGAGACTCTGCCTTGGGCCCGCCAGTGTAATAAACTGCACTCCACTATCTGCATTGTCCTTCTAAGTGAGTTTCTTTCCCAGAACACGTGGCTACAACATTTGGGGCATGGGCCGGGAAACTCCTCACTTTGAGGAGACAGGTCTCATTTGAGGCCACCCCGAGGCTTTGTGGCTTGAATCTCCTAGAGGGGGGAAGGCCCCTCGCCCCTGTAGAAGAATTCAGCCTTTCAATGCCCGGTTTCTTCTCTTTGGCAGGTAGTGAGCAGCAGCAAGGGAACTGAGCGCTCAGGTGAGGAGGAACCCACCTGGCAGGGTGGAAGAGGGGGCCTGATCATCCCCCTGGGAGGGACTAGAAGAGGCACAGGCCGACAGGGGCCTGGAATAGGCAGGAAGCAGCGATTGCCAGGTACACAGGTCGATGAGCATGCTACGGTTTTTAGGAAGGAAATTTGTGAAGGTCATCTAGGAGTTGTGTTCACGCCGTCTCAGGGAAATTATTACCAGCGATTGCCAGAGAATTTTTAGGACAGGAAACAGGTCCTTGTATGCTCGTATTCTGCCCTCCCCCAGGAGGAGTCCTGTCTGCTGTGAAAGTCTTGACCCCCTTGGAATTGTTAGGCTAGAAGGAGGGGGATACATAAGTGAGTATGAATTGGCTTTCCCAGAGATGGCCTGGGACATGGGATATTTAACCCATCTGTGTTTTCATCCACACCTGATCAAGCCCACCAAGGCAGAATGGACTTTAAGGGAGAAACAGTCTTGGACCACGTGGTGTTCTGGTTCGGCTGTGCTCACCAGCAGGTGAAGGCACGCCTATCCCCCTTCTCCCTCTGGGATCTGGCAGGTAAGGCTCTTCTCACCCCAGTTAGGAAGGAAGCAGAATGGCAATTTAAGTGTCATTGAGTGGAAATATCGGAAGTACATAGGGTACTGAGAACATCGTAGACAGAACAAAAAGGAAAAGTAGAAGAAGGTCTGAGAAGGTAAGCAAGATGGGAGGAAGTGAATCTAAGGCAATTTGTATTGGAGTGCATGATTAAAATTTAAATAAGGGATTAGGAGAAGCCTATGGGGTAAAGATGAGCCCTAATCGCCTCCACATACTCTGTGAGGTCGAATGGCCCCCTATGGGAGTAGGATGGCCACTAGAGAACACCATGAACTTAAAAATAGTGAAAGCAGCTTATACAGTAGTCACAGGAGAGCCAGGACACCTGGATCAATATCCATATATCGACTCATGGCTAGGGTTAGCTCAAGACCCTCCTACTTGGACAAAGTTCTGTATCCAGAAAGGAAAGGGGAAAATATTAATGGCACAAAAGTTGACTGATAATAAAAAGGAAATTCTACAGGATTTGGACGGGGACGACCTGACCCCTCCCGCATACTGGATAATGACGCGCCTGCCTCCCAGTGCTCCACCAGGACCAGGGGCGCCTTAATGCCCAATCCAGGGCCAGGTGAAGTCCTGCAGCAGCCGCTGCTCCTCCTCCTCCGCCAGCTCACCCCGAGGTCGTAGAGCCGCCACCTCAGCAGGCTCCGATCCCGGTGACAGAAGCCTCTGGTCAACACTTCCAGGATCTGGCTCCAGCCAAACCGCCCTCCTGGTGAGTACTGACAGGAAGGGGAGGGAGACGTTGGAATTAAGCAGAGACTGCGCTCTGCCAGAGAGCCTGAGGGAATGAAAGAGAACAGACAAAAGATTTGCAATGCTAGCTGCTGGGAAAGTCTATCTCGGGCCATCCGGAAAACCTCATCTGCCCCAGGGACAGGACAGTCCTTCAACCGGTCCTAACAGGTCCCCGGCCCTGTTAACAGCCAAACCAGTGTGCCTGGGGCCAAGCTTTTGGCCACTGGAAGAATGAATGCCCTAAGGCAAGGAAGGAAAAGGAAGCTCCCGCAGTTGCGGGGCTTGCTGATTTGGAAATTAAATAAGGCTGCCAAGGGTCAGAGATATCAGGTCCCCGAGAACCCATGGTAACCTTAAAAGTGGGGGACTGAAGCATTGACTTCATGGTGGAAACAGGAGAACTGTCAGTAGTAACAAAACCTGTGGCACCACTGTCCAAAAAGACTACCGCTGTAACTGGGATATGGGGAGAAGACATGATTAAATCTTTTGGCCAGCCCAGAAAATGTCAGATGGGGGTGGAGGGGCCACCAAATGATTCATGAATTCCTCTACATTCCTGAGTGCCCAGTACTCCTGTTGGGAAGAGACTTGCTCTCCAAACTAGGAGCACAAGTGACTTTCTCCCCTGAGGAGAGGCCCACCTTCCGGATGGACACTATGACTTATTTGCTCTCTCTCTCAATACCACCCCAAGATAAGTGAAGGTTGCATGAACCTCTGAAGGAAGAACCAAGTGGGCCGGAAGAGCATGAGAGCAATTATTTCCTGAGGTCTGGGTGGAAGACAATCCCCACCTCCTCCCCCCAGGCTGGCTAAGCATCAAGCCCCAGAGATAATAGAAATCAAACCAGGCACCATCCCGGTTAGAAAACGGCAGTACCCGCTGATAATAGAGGCCTGGGCGAGCATACTGCCCCACATCAATAGATTGAAACAAGCGGGCATTCTAGTAGAGTGCCAGTCGGCCTGGAATACGCCAATCCTGTCCATCAAAAAGGAAGAAGGACAGGACTATAGGCCTGTACAGGATCTCAGGCTAGTCAACCAGGCCACTGTGACTTCACACCCCACTGTTCCAAACCTCTATACCTTACTTAGCCTCCTCCCGCCGAGGACTAAAGTTTATACTCACCTAGATCTCAAGGATGCCCTCTTCTGCGTACGCCTCGCCCCAATGTCAAAGCCCATCTTTGCCTTTGAATGGGAAGATCCAGTCGGGGACACCAAGCAACAGCTCATCTGGACTCCCCCACAAGGGTTTAAGAACTCCCTGGCCATCTTTGGGGAAGCTTTGGCTTCTGACCTGAACTCATTCCATCCAGAAGAGTATGGATGTTGGCTCCTACAATATGGGGATGACCTGCTGCTGGCTGCCGAGACCAAGGAAAAATACTGGAAAGGGACAAAAGCACTGCTCCAGCCGCTGATGGAAGCAGATCATCGGGTGTTGAAGAAGAAGGCACAAGTCTGCAAAGAGGAGGTAAGGTATCTGGGGTTTGTTTTAAAGAGGGACACAAGGTTCCAGACCCTAGTTGGGTCCTATATACCAATGGCACCAGCCTGATAAATCAAGGACAATGGCTGTCAGGTTAGCCAAAGCGGAAGGGGCCATCAAGACTGAAAAGGGATGGTGGGAATTGCCAAGTGGCAAATTATTGGTACTGGAGGAGCTGGCACACAATCTGGTAAGGCAAACACACCAAGTGACCCACCTAGGCCATGCTGCCTGCTCTCAGGTTAATGCTGCCTCTCAGGTATTCAGACAAAAACCTCCGGGTATTCAGCTGAAAGGCACGCTGCCCTTTGAACACCTGGGAGTGGACCTCACTGAAATGAAACCTCACCAACACTACTGTTATCTGCTGGTCATGGTATGTACATTCTTGGTATGGGTAGAAACTTTTCCTATCTGGACTGAAACAGCATTAGAAGTAGCCTGGTGCCTGCTTAGGGAAATAGTTCCCAGATTTGAACTTCCTACCAGCATTGGTTCAGACAATGACCCGGCTTTTGTAGCTGATTTAGTACAACAAGTAAGCAAAACTTTAAACATCAAGTGGAAACTGCACATTGCCTATAGGCCCAGAGTTCTGAGATGTTAGAATGAACCAACCGGACATTAAAGAGACTCTCCAAGTGAATCATAGAGACTGACTGCTCCTGGGTGGACTTGCTTTGGACGGCTCTGCTCAGATTCAGCGGGATGACGCCACAGTCCCATGGCTCTTCTCCAAAGGAAAGTGTGTATGGGAGACCCTCTCACATAATAAAACAGGTGTCAACAAATTTGCCTCAGGTAAGGAGTAATAGGATTTGACAGCAGATGGAACTGGGTAAGGTAATAAATTGGGTAACTAAGTTTGTACAAGAAAGGGTGCCGTTCCCCCTTGAGGAAGAGACTCATGAGTTTATGCTTGGTGATCAAGTATGGGTCAAATATTGGATACATGATTTGCTAGCCCCTTGGTGAAAGGACCCTTATGTTATTCTAACTACCCCTACTGCAGTTAAAGTTGCAGGTATTGTCCCTTGGATCCATCATACGAAGGTGAAGAGAACATACCACACAGACTCAAAAACGCTGAGTGGACTGCACAGAGGGACCCCGCTGACCCTCGAGAGACTAAGACCATCCTTAAGAAGAAGGAAAAGAAGATCCTGGACGAGCCCCTTCAGATTGAAGCCGCACAATCAACTCCTGCTGCTTGGCCTTATCAACGTGATTTTCAATTTAACTTCCGTTTCAACTCAGGACAAGGTTTTTACCTCATGGGCACATTCCTACGCAGACTTCCACAACACTTCCACTGCTAGGTATGTAGGGCTATGCCTCTGTCAGTGATGCATGGACTTCCTTGGTGGGTGTCACCCCTCTGCCAAGGAGATTTTAAACCACTCTGCTCTTTTCTGGGATGACAAAAAGACACTTTCCTCTCTCTTGTCAATCATAACCTATCCTTGCTCTCTTGGAGAGGTCATGGACTCGGGTCATGGGGTTACATTTGATATAAATGCCAGTGTAACAAAAGCCTAACCTACAACAAGCCCCTGGTAAATCTACCTTATGTACATGCTAGGTGGACAAGATCTGTGTTTCAATAGTATGAGTATACTGCTGCCTTATTCGTACCCTCTATAGGGACAACCCGTCACATCCACAGCTGGGTATTCTTTTTGCTTTGGCTCCATCCCTTCATTCTTTCTGGAGTTATTTCTCCACTGATCTCCAGTAGCATGTTGGGCACCTACTGACCTGGGGAGTTTCTCTTTCAGTATCCTATCATTTTGCTTTTTCATACTGGTCATGGGGTTCTCAAGGCAAGAATACTTTAGTGGTTTGCCATTCCCTTCGCCAGTGGACAACATCCTGTCAGATCTCTCCACCATGACCCGCCCATCTTGGGTGGCCCCACAGGCATGGCTTAGTTTCACTGAGTTAGACAAGGCTGTGGTCCTAGTGTGATTAGATTGACTAGTTTTCTGTGAGTATGGTTTCAGTGTGTTTGCCCTCTGATTCCCTCTTGCAACATCTACCGTCTTACTTGGGTTTCTCTTACCTTGGGCATGGGATATCTCTTCACGGGTGCTCCAGCAAAGCACAGCCATTGCTCATTACCTTGGACAAGGGGTCTCTCTTCACCGCCACCCTTCCTGACCTTCAACGTGGGATAGCTCCTCCCTTCTGCGCCTTGGCTCCTTGGACATGGGGTTGGTCTTCCTGGCCACCGCCCCTGGCCTCAGGCGCAGGGTAGCTCCTCCCGCCCGCCGACAGGTGATAGAAGCAAGGTCCGATGCTGTAAAGAGCAATATTGCATCAGATCAGATCAGATCAGTCGCTCAGTCGTGTCCGACTCTTTGCGACCCCATGAACCGCAGCACCCAGGCCTCCCTATCCATCACCAGCTCTCGGAGGTCACTCAGACTCACATTCATCGAGTCAGTGATGCCATCCAGCCATCTCATCCTCTGTCGTCCCCTTCTCCTCCTGCCCTCAATCCCTCCCAGCATCAGAGTCTTCTCCAATGAGTCAACTCTTCGCATAAGGTGGCCAAAATACTGGAGTTTCAGCTTGAGCATCATTCCCTCCAAAGAAATCCCAGGTCTGATCTCCTTCAGAATGGACCGGCTGGATCTCCTTGCAGTCCAAGGGACTCTCAAGAGTCTTCTCCAACACCACACTTCAAAAGCATCTATTCTTCGGCGCTCAGCTTTCTTCACAGTCCAGCTCTCACATCCATACATGACCACAGGAAAGACCATAGCCTTGACTAGGCGAACCTTTGTTGGCAAAGTAATGTCTCTGCTTTTGAATATGCTATCTAGGTTGGTCATAACTTTCCTTCCAAGGAGTAAGCGTCTTTTAATTTCATGGCTGCAGTCACCATCTGCAGTGATTTTGGAGCCCAGAAAAATAAAGTCTGACACTGTTTCCACTGTTTCCCCATCTATTTCCCATGTAGTGATGGGACCAGATGCCATGATCTTCGTTTTCTGAATGTTGAGCTTTAAGCCAACCTTTTCACTCTCCACTTTCACTTTCATCAAGAGGCTTTTTAGTTCCTCTTCACTTTCTGCCATAAGGCTGGTATCATCTGCATATCTGAGGTTATTGATATTTCTCCCAGCAATCTTGATTCCAGCTTGTGTTTCCTCCAGTCCAGCATTTCTCATGATGTACTCTGCATATAAGTTAAATAAACATGGTGACAATATACAGTCTTGATGTACTCCTTTTCCTATTTGGAACCAGTCTGTTGTTCCATGACCAGTTCTAACTATTGCTTCCTGACCTGCATACAGATTTCTCAAGAGGCAGATCAGGTGGTCTGAGATCAGACCTGGGATTTCTTTGGAAGGAATGATGCTCAAGCTGAAACTCCAGTATTTTGGCCACCTCATGCGAAGAGTTGACTCATTGGAGAAGACTCTGATGCTGGGAGGGACTGAGGGCAGGAGGAGAAGGGGACGACAGAGGATGAGATGGCTGGATGGCATCACTGACTCGATGGATGTGAGTCTGGGTGACCTCCGAGAGCTGGTGATGGATAGGGAGGCCTGGCGTGCTGCAGTTCATGGGGTCGCAAAGAGTCGGACACGACTGAGCGACTGATCTGATCTGATCTCTCCTTGGGAACCCTTAGACTCCTTATCAACCTGCCTAGGAAATGACTCTCTCAATACTCCATGCTGCAACTGAGAATTGGCATGCCACAACTAAAGATCTCATATGCTGCGAATATCAGCAAATTGAATCAAAAACTGTAAGGGAAAAAAAAAACCTAACCATGACCAAATAGGAATTGTGCAAGGTACCTAATATAGCAAGTGCAAGGTACCTGCTAAAACATTCAAAAATCAACTAATATACACTCCATGACAGGAATTCCCCAGTGGTCTAACAGTTAAGAATCCACCTACAGGGGATACAGATTAGATACCTGGTCCAGGAAGATTCTGCATCCTATGGTGTTATAGCCAAGCGTTCTGGGAAAGAAACTCATTCAGAAGGACAATGCAGATAGTGGAGTGCAGTTTATTATACCGGCGGGCCCAAGGCAGAGTCTCCTATTAGCCAAGGACCCCGACCAGCATTTGTGAAAATCTTTTGTATCCCATGTGTACGTGTCTGAACACACCACCCCAATTTCCTTGAGACTTACATAAAGCAAAGGAAGGATAAATAAAATCACAATAACCCCATTATTCAAGTGTTATCAAGTGTTAGGTGTTTAAACACTTAATAATCCATAAGCCTGCGGTTACACTCCCATAGATACAGAAAGAATTTATGACCTGTCTGGAGGCAGGGGTGATTAGATTAGAGTATGTTTTCTCTGTAGAAAAAAGAGCTTCACGACTAAGATAATCATGATGGTGTGATCACTGACCTAGCGCCTAGAGCCAGACATCCTGGAATGTGAAGTCAAGTGGGCCTTAGAAAGCATCACTACGAACAAAGCTAGTGGAGGTGATGGAATTCCAGTGGAGCTATTCCAAATCCTGAAAGATGATGCTGTGAAAGTGCTGCACTCAATATGCCAGCAAATCTGGAAAACTCAGCAGTGGCCACAAGATTGGAAAAGGTCAGTTTTCATCCCAATCCCAAAGAAAGGCAATGCCAAGGAGTGCTCAAACTACCGCACAATTGCACTCATCTCACACGCTAGTAAAGTAATGCTCAAAATTCTCCAAGCCAGGCTTCAGCAATATGTGAACCGTGAACTTCCTGATGTTCAAGCTGGTTTTCGAAAAGGCAGAGGAACCAGAGATCAAATTGCCAACATCTGCTGGATCATGGAAAAAGCAAGAGAGTTCCAGAAAAACATCTATTTCTGCTTTATTGACTATGCCAAAGCCTTTGACTGTGTAGATCACAATAAACTGTGGAAAATTCTGAAAGAGATGGGAATACCAGGCCACCTGATCTGCCTCTTGAGAAATCTGTATGTAGGACAGGAAGCAACAGTTAGAACTGGTCATGGAACAACAGACTGGTTCCAAATAGGAAAAGAAGTACGTCAAGGCTGTATATTGTCACCATGTTTATTTAACTTATATGCAGAGTACATCATGAGAAATGCTGGACTGGAAGAAACATAAGTTGGAATCAAGATTGCTGGGAGAAATATCAATAACCTCAGATATGCAGATGACACTACCCTTATGGCAGAAAGTGAAGAGGGGCTAAAAAGCCTCTTGATGAAAGTGAAAGTGGAGAGTGAAAAGGTTGGCTTAAAGCTCAACATTCAGAAAACGAAGATCATGGCATCTGGTCCCATCACTACATGGGAAATAGATGGGGAAACAGTGGAAACAGTGTCAGACTTTATTTTTCTGGGCTCCAAAATCACTGCAGATGGTGACTGCAGCCATGAAATTAAGAGACGCTTGGTCCTTGGAAGGAAAGTTATGACCAACCTAGACAGCATATTCAAAAGCAGAGACATCACTTTGCCAACAAAGGTTCGCCTAGTCAAGGCTATGGTCTTTCCTGTGGTCATGTATGGATGTGAGAGCTGGACTGTGAAGAAGGCTGAGCACTGAAGAATTAATGCTTTTGAACTGTGGTGTTGAAGAAGACTCTTGAGAGTCCCTTGGACTGCAAGGAGATCCAACCAGTCCATTCTGAAGGAGATCAGCCCTGGGATTTCTTTGGAAGGAATGATGCTAAAGCTGAAACTCCAGTATTTTGGTCACCTCATGTAAAGAGTTGACTCATTGGAGAAGACTCTGATGCTGGGAGGGTTTGGGGGCAGGAGGAGAAGGGGACGACAGAGGATGAGATGGCTGGATGGCATCACTGACTCGATGGATGTGAGTCTGAGTGACCTCCGGGAGTTGGTGATGGACAGGGAGGCCTGGCATGCTGTGGTTCATGGGGTCGCAAAGAGTCGGACACGACTGAGCGACTGATCTGATCTGATCTCATCTGATGTTTTCTCTTAGGCGATGAGTAACCTGGATGTGATCTTCAAGATTCCCCTGTCCAGACAGGGTCTTATCCTTCTATTGGATAAGCATGATCAGCATGAACAGGCCTAAGATGGGGTCCAGGCCCTATGAATTCCTTCTTCAATGGGGCAAGTAAGCCCGAGAGCTACAACTACCGAAACTTACCTGTTGTCCCTGTTCAGCTCAACTAGAGAAATTCCATGCAGCAACAAAGACTCAATGCAACAACAAAAAAAAATTTGTTTAAGCTTTTTGAAAAAAAGAATTCTAAAAACAAAAAAGAAACCACCACCACCAAAAAAAGACAACCTATGAACTAGGAGAAAATATTTGAAAATGATTTAAGTCAGAAAAAGACACCATTTTCTATCATTATAAAAATAGGACACAATGAACATATCTACATATAAACATATCTAAGAAACAGAAACAGTCTCTCAGACAATAGAGAACAGATTTGCCAAATGGCACCCCTTCACCCCCCACCCCCATCCCACCCCTGCTAGTCTTTAGCTGGATGTTATATAGCTACTGCTGCTGCTGTTGCTAAGTCGCTTCAATCGTGTCCAACTCTGTGCAACCCCATAGACCGCAGCCCACCACACCCCACCGTCCCTGGGATTCTCCAGGCAAGAACACTGGAGTGGGTTGCCATTTCCTCCTCCAATGCATGAAAGTGAAAAGTGAAAATGAAGTCGCTCAGTCGTGTCCGACTCTTAGCTACCCCATGGACTGCAGCCTACCAGGCTCCTCCATCCAAGGGATTTTCCAGGCAAGAGTACTGGAGTGGGGTGCCATTGCCTTCTCCATATATAGCTACTAGCAGTCTGCTAACTAAAGAAAGGAAATGTCTCAAAACTCAGAGAATGCCACCAGGCCCCTCACCACAACATGCATTTTGAGATAACGTGGGCACCAGGTGAGTCGCACGGGCCACAAAACTATGGATATGAATCTTGAAGAAAGGCAGATTTCCAGACATATATAATAGTTTCATTAACATAGATTAGGAGAACAATGTATAAATATAACATGATGGTTTGTCAAGTCGGTTCAGAGCCTTTGGGGGAACCGACTTGAAGACAGAGTCTAGGGTAAATACATAGTACATTATCATAGCTTAAAACAAACATTTTCATAAGAAAAATGCTTTGCTTAGCTCAAGATTTGAGAAAAGTTAAGTTCAGGTGGAACCAGGTGTCATTCTGGCAACACAGAATTTTAAGAGAAACCTTTTTTCAAACTTGTATAGAGAAGGGGAAAAATATAACACTGGTTTGCTTCCTCCTGCCACTTAAAAGAGATAAAAAAAAATGTCTGACACTTGGAACCTATTTCCTCCGTTTGGAGCCCCCTGGCTGCCTGTTACCCTCTCAGTAGGGATGCAACTCCATAGCCATACTAACCCCAGCACATAAGTCAGCTCTTTAAGAAAGTGGTGCCCATGGTCCAGATGTGAGAAGGATGGAACTGCCCTGAGGGAAAAGGAGAAAGGCAGAGCCCAGCTCAGAGGTCAGAGGTAGATGTGCAGATTGTATGCAACATATATACAAGTGAAGTTTTTCCAGCATGACATCAAGGTACAGGTGTTTCTAAGCCTCATCAAGAAGACACCATTCTTCCCAGGAGAAGTACATGGCCCATCCTCAAAGGTCACACTGCCTTGACATAACAGGAACAAATAAAACCATGAACAGTCTCACTTCTGAAAATTCACCTTCCATCTTCCAGTACATCTCCTCTACTGCCCTACCAGATCAGTTCAGTTCAGTCTCTCAGTTGTGTCTGACTCTTTGCAACCCCATGAATCGCAGCACACCAGGCCTCCCCGTCCATCACCACTTCCCAGAGTTCACTCAGACACACGTCCGTCGAGTCAGTGATGCCATCCAGCCATTTCATCCTCTGTCGTCCCCTTCTCTTCCTGCCCCCAATCCCTCCCAGCATCAGAGTCTTTTCAAATGAGTCAACTCTTCGCATGAGGTGGCCAAAGTACTGGAATTTCAGCTTTAGCATCATTCCTTACAAAGAAATCCCAGGGCTGATCTCCTTCAGAATGGACTGGTTGGATCTCCTTGCAGTCCAAGGGACTCTCAAGAGTCTTCTCCAACACCACAATTTAAAAGCATCAATTCTTCAGCGCTCGAGACCTCTTCTGGGGGGAGGAGCTAAGATGGTGGACGAGTAAGACGGGGAGAATACTTTCTCCTCCACAAATCCATTAAAAGAACATTTGAATGCTGAATAAATTCTATAAAACAACTTCTGAATGCCGGCAGAGGACATCAGGCACTTAGAAAGACAACTCATTGTCTTCAAAACGAGAAAACGAGCCCTGTGGTAACTCCTTTTGCGGAGAAGTGGCACGGACACCAGCATTTGCTATTGGCAAGCGGGGGCTGGGCTAGGAGGAGCGGCAAGGCCTGCATTGCTTTGAGAAAGGATTTGGCCTGGCTATCTCGGGCGCTTTCAGAGATACCAAAGGAACATTTCATGCAAAGATGGGCACGATAAAGGACAGAGATGGTGTGGACCTAACAGAAGCAGAAGATATTAAGAAGAGGTGGCAAGAATACACAGAAGAACTGTACAAAAAAGAGCTTCAAGACCCAGATAATCATGATGATGTGATCACTGACCTACAGCCAGACATCTTGGAATGTGAAGTCAAATGGGCCTTAGAAAGGATCACTACGAACAAAGCTAGTGGAGGTGATGGAATTCCAGTGGAGCTATTCCAAATCCTGAAAGATGATGCTGTGAAAGTGCTGCACTCAATATGCCAGCAAATCTGGAAAACTCAGCAGTGGCCACAAGATTGGAAAAGGTCAGTTTTCATCCCAATCCCAAAGAAAGGCAATGCCAAAGAATGCTCAAACTACCGCACAATTGCACTCATCTCACACGCTAGTAAAGTAATGCTCAAAATTCTCCAAGCCAGGCTTCAGCAATATGTGAACCGTGAACTTCCTGATGTTCAAGCTGGTTTTCGAAAAGGCAGAGGAACCAGAGGTCAAATTGCCAACATCCGCTGGATCATGGAAAAAGCAAGAGAGTTCCAGAAAAACATCTATTTCTGCTTTATTGACTATGCCAAAGCCTTTGACTGTGTAGATCACAATAAACTGTGGAAAATTCTGAAAGAGATGGGAATACCAGGCCACCTGATCTGCCTCTTAAGAAATCTGTATGCAGGTCAGGAAGCAACAGTTAGAACTGGTCATGGAACAACAGACTGGTTCCAAATAGGAAAAGGAGTACGTCAAGGCTGCATATTGTCACCATGTTTATTTAACTTATATGCAGAGTACATCATGAGAAATGCTGGACTGGAAGAAACACAAGTTGGAATCAAGATTGCTGGGAGAAATATCAATAACCTCAGATATGCAGATGACACCACTCTTATGGCAGAAAGTGAAGAGGGGCTAAAAAGCCTCTTGATGAAAGTGAAAGTGGAGAGTGAAAAGGTTGGCTTAAAGCTCAACATTCAGAAAACGAAGATCATGGCATCTGGTCCCATCACTGCATGGGAAATAGATAGGGAAATAGTGGAAACAGTGTCAGACTTTGTTTTTCTGGGCTCCAAAATCACTGCAGATGGTGACTGCAGCCATGAAATTAAAAGACGCTTACTCCTTGGAAGGAAAGTTGTGACCAACCTAGATAGCATATTCAAAAGCAGAGACATTACTTTACCAACAAAGGTTCGCCTAGTCAAGGCTATGGTCTTTCCTGTGGTTATGTATGGATGTGCGAGCTGGACTGTGAAGAAGGCTGAGCGCCGAAGAATTGATGCTTTTGAACTGTGGTGTTGGAGAAGACTCTTGAGAGTCCCTTGGACTGCAAGAAGATTCAACCAGTCCATTCTGAAGGAGATCAATCCTGGAATTTCTTTAGATGGAATGATGCTAAAGCTGAAACTCCAGTACTGTGGGCACCTCATGCGAAGAGTTGACTCATTGGAGAGGACTCTGATGCTGGGAGGGATTGGGGGCAGGAGGAGAAGGGGACGACAGAGGATGAGATGGCTGGATGGCATCACTGACTTGATGGGTGTGAGTCTGGGTGACCTCCGGGAGCTGGTGATGGACAGGGAGGCCTGGCGTGCTGCGGTTCATGGGGTCGCAAAGAGTCGGACACGACTGAGTGACTGATCTGATCTGATCTCGGGCGCTATCTGAGCAAAATAACCAGACTGTCGGTTATCTACTACATCAAAAGCCAGCCCTAACTTAAGAAACCACCAGGACTACCACTCCGGTGACAGGCAGCCAGGGCCGGAGGCAGGCAATTACAGCCTTAGAGAGACACTGTCTAATGGAACTGTGAGTAGGTTTCTGTGCTGACTCACGCTTCTTGGGGCTCTGGATGATCAACATCTGCCTGAGAAAGTGCGCTGTTTGTATATCCAGAAAACTGAGCGGCGGAGAGGCCATAAGTCGCAGCAGCTGCGCTCGCTGAACATTTCATCACCTGCGCTACTCAGATCTGGGAAGGGCATAAAACTCAGACTCAACCAAGCCTGTGCTTCTGAGGATTATCCGAGTGCCTGAACCTGGCCGATTTAGATTTGGGTGTTCATCTCTCCCCCCCCCCCCCCCCCCCCCCCCCCCTGTAACAGGGCAGAGATCAGACATTGAAAAGACCTGTAAACCGCCTCAATAAAGAGAATTCAACAAACTACCAGAATATAGTAAGGACACTCTAAACTTGGCAATTTTAACAAAATGAAGAGACAAAAGAATACCCAGCAGCTAAAGGAACAGGATAGATGCCCACCAAACCAAACCAAAGAGGAAGAGATAGGGAATCTACCTGATAAAGAATTCCGAATAATGATAGCGAAATTAATTCAAAATCTCGAAATCAAAATGGAATCACAGTTAAAGAGTCTGGAGACAAGGATTGAGAAGATGCAAGAAAGGTTTAACAAGGACCTAGAAGAAATAAAAAAGAGTCAACACATAATGAATAATGCAATAAATGAGATCCAAAACACCCTGGAGGCAAATAGTAGAATAACAGAGGCAGAAGATAGGATTAGTGAATTAAAAGATAGAATCCTAGAAATAAATGAATCAGACGAGAAAAAAGAAAAATGCATCAAAAGAAATGAGGACAATTTCAGAAACCTCCAGGATAACATCAAACTCTACAACATTCGAATCATAGGAGTTCCAGAAGAAGAAGATAAAAAGAAAGATCATGAGGAAATACTTGAGGAAATAATAGTTGAAAACTTCCCTAAAATGGAGAAGGAAATTACCACTCAAGTTCAAGAAATCCAGAGAGTCCCTAACAGGATAAACCCAAGGCGAAACACCCCAGGACACATATTAATCAAATTAACAAAGATTAAATATAAAGAACAAATATTAAAAGCAGCTAGGGAAAAACATCGAATAACTCACAAGGGAATTCCCATAAGGACAACAGCTGATCTTTCAATAAAAACTCTCCAAGCCAGGAGGGAATGGCAAGATGTAATTACAGTGATGAAAGAAAATAACTTACAGCCTAGATTATTGTATCCAGCAAGGAGCTCATTCAAATATGAAGGAGAAATCAAAAGCTTCACAGATAAGCAAAAGTTGAGAGAATTTAGCACCACTAAACCATTTCTCCAACAAAAACTAAAGGACATTCTCTAGATAGGAATCACTAAAAGGGTGTATAAATTCGAACCCAGAACAATAAAGAAAATCTTATTTATCAATAATTGCTTTAAATGTTTATGGGCTGAATGCCCTAATCAACAGACAAAGACTGGCCGAATCGATACAAAAACAAGACCCCTACATACCTTGTCTACAAGAGACAACCAAAAGACTAAAATGGGTCAAATGGATACAAAAACTAGATCCCTATATATGTTGTCTACAAGAGAACCACCTTAAAATAGGGGATATATACTTACTGAAAATGAAGGGCTGGAAAAAGATTTTGTATGCAAATATAGACCATAAGAAAACAGGAGTAGCAATACTTATATCAGATAAAATTGACTTTAAAGATCCTGAAAAGGAGACAATGAAGGTTACACATAACGACTTAAAGGAACAATCCAAAAAGAAGTTATAACAATTATAAATATATGTGCACCCAACATTGGAGCATTGATATATCTAAGACAAACATTAATTAATATGATAGAAGAAATATGCAGCAATACAATAATAGTGGGAGACTTTAATACCCCACTCATATAATCTGGCTGTAATAGACAAAGTAAAGAGCAAAACATATTCACTTATGAGCCTCAAAAAGTTCAGTTTACTCAGGAGAGTTTAAAAAAAAAAAAAAAAAGACTTATTTGTTCACTCTGTAAAGGTTTATTGACTATTTTATGGGTTTGGTACCACTTTGGGTAGTAGGGAGGAAGAGGTGACAAATGTGATCCTGTCCTAAATAATATATTGTGGTAAAGATAGACCTACCAATACAAAATACCAAGATGTGCCTAAGATGAGGACACCCAAACTGGACTTTTTGTTTCCTGAACTTTTCATTTCGAGAACAAACCTCCTAATATAGAATGAATTCAACATGATTATTTTTAAGTGTTCTTTGTGATTAAAAACAGAAAGCCATTGGTTAAGAAATTACATATACTCCTCCCCACCATCACTCCCCTTCTTTCTTCCCATTTCCCTCCCACCCTCACTTGATCCTTTCCTTTGTCCATTTTCCCCTGCAAAAAAAAATAAAATAAAATAAAGTGAAGTAAGTTCTAAAAATAAATAAATAAATAAAAGCATCAATTCTTCAGCGCTCAGCTTTCTTCTCAGTCCAACTCTCACATCCATACATGACTACTGGAAAAACCATAGCCTTGACTAGACGGACCTTTGTTGGCAAAGTGATGTCTCTGCTTTTCAATATGCTATCTAGGTTGGTCATAACTTTCCTTCCAAGGAGTAAGCGTCTTTTAATTTCATGGCTGCAGTCACCATCTGCAGTGATTTTTGGAGCCCCCAAAAATAAAGTCTGATGCTGTTTCCACTGTTTCCCCATCTATTTCCCATGAAGTGATGGGACCAGATGCCATGATCTTAGTTTTCTGAATGTTGAGCTTTAAGCCAACTTTTTCACTCTTCACTTTTCACTTTCATCAAGAGGCTTTTTAGTTTCTCTTCACTTTCTGCCATAAGGGCGGTGCCATCTGCATATTTGAGATTATTGATATTTCTCCGGGCAATCTTGATTCCAGTTTGTGCTTCTTCCAGTCCAGCGTTTCTCATGATGTACTCTGCATATAAGTTAAATAAATAGGGTGACAATATGCAGCCTTGATGTACTCCTTTTCCTATTTGGAACCAGTCTGTTGTTCCATGTCCAGTTCTGTTGTTTCCTGACTTGCATTCAAATTTCTCAAGAGGCAGGTCAGGTGATCTGGTATTCCTATCTTTTTCAGAATTTTCCACAGTTAATTGTGATCCACAAAGTCAAAGGCTTTGGCATAGTCAATAAAGCAGAAATAGAAGTTTTTCTGGAACTCTCTTGCTTTTTCTATGATCCAACACAGGTGCATTTATCTCTGGTTCCTCTGTCTTTTCTAAAACCAGCTTCAACATCTGGAAGTTCACAGTTCACGTATTGCTGAAGCCTGGCTTGGAGAATTTTGAGCATTACTTTACTAGTGTGTGAGTTGAGTGCAATTGTGCGGTAGTTTGAGCATTTTTTGGCATTGCCTTTCTTTGGGATTGGAATGAAAACTGATCTTTTCCAGTCCTGTGGCCACTGCTGAGTTTTCCAAATTTGCTGGCACATTGAGTGCAGCACTTTCACAGCATCATCTTTCAGGATTTGAAATAGCTCCACTGGAATTCCATCACCTCCACTAGCTTTGTTCCTAGTGATGCTTTCTGAGACCCACTTGACTTCACATTCCAGGATGCCCTACCAGATGGAGCCTCTTAAAACCTGGGGTGCGAAACCTCCCTCCTCTGATGTGTAATTCCCAATGCCTCCAGAATACACAGGTAATAATTTCAAGCCTAAATCCTGGTCTTCCCTGCTGTTTTTCTTCCACCAGGAAAAAAAAAAAAAAAGGGGGGGGCAAGAGAAAGAGACCTGCACTTACCTAAACCAGCTAACTGTCACATTAAATGGGATATACTGGTACTGGTTCCACACTTCCTTCCAGTAGTGGTGGAAATGGCAACAACCTGGCCTGCACTCAATCAAGATCCTTATCATGTGGTTCTCCAAGGGTCTGGGAGAATGCCAGGTGAAGAGCCCCAAGACCCTTCTCAAATATAGAGAATGTGTGCATGAGGGTGACAACAAGTGAGGTCCTGGGACACCCTCCACCTATCAAAGGTGTTTCTCCATCCCTGCGAATCTGTGGGAACAGGCAAGCCATGGAAGAAAGTGACCACAGTCATGCTCCAGGGACTAGGACTTGCCGGGACCGTTGCCTGACACCAGAGCCAGGTAACCTTGATGCTGAGAAGGGCCCTGTGGGACTCCTGGGCACAGGGGCCTTTTTGGCCTCCATTTCTTATCGTCAAGACTCCAGTCTCCATGACCTTCTCTCATTTCCATATAACAGAACAGTTGCTAATCAAAGGAGGAACAGCAAAGAAACCACCTGAAGCAAGATTAAAGAACCAGAGAATCTCATCAAGATAAGGAGACTGGAGCACATAAGATCCTGCACACATCCTAATCCTGTCCGAAACCCTTTTGAAACTTTGTGGAAGAGAGAACACAAGACTGTTAGCGCCTTGATCCTTACTACATATGCCTGCCTGACTACATGCATGCATGCTCAATCACATCCGACTGTGTGACCTCATGGACTGTAGCATGTTAGGCCCCTCTGTCCATGGGATTTTCCAGCCAAGAATACTGGAATGGGTTGCTATTTCCTTCTCCAGGGGATCTTCCCAACCCAGGGATTGAACCTGTGTCTCTTGCATCCCCTGCATTGGCAGGTGGATTCTTTACCACTGTGCCTCCTGGGAAGCCCATCTGACTACATAACCTTTTCCTACTCACCAGGAAGCAGGGGCACACAGTTCTTGAAGTGCTAGGTCCTGTGTTCCCCTTTTGCCTGGAAAAGTAATAAAGCCACTCTTTCTCCTCCATGAACTAAAAAGATGCACAATGTTGAGAGTCACATGTTAAACTGTATTTGGGGCAAAACGAGGACTGCAGCCTTGGAAACAGCACTTCAAATAGCCCTGAGAGAATGCTCCAAAGAGGCAGTGGCAGAAGGTCAATATATAAGATTTTGGTGACGGGTGAGTTCCATACAATCTGGCACTTAAGAAAAGTTTTCTGCTAGTCACGAGGAACTGATGTCACCATGAAGGGATTTAGTGTTTTTCTAGATATGAAGAGATGCTAGGATTGGGATCATGAAATCAGTTCCACAAAATATCCAGCTATCTAAAAGACCTGTTCCACCAGTTTCCCTGGAGCACAAAGTGCCTCACTGTCTACCCTGAATTCCCCTCAGGGGGTGTTGAAGCTGGGCAGTTAGAGCAGCACAGGGTTCAGTCTCTGCAGAGGCAGATGGCAAATGCTTTTGTTGTTGCTGTTCAATCGCTGGCAAATGCTCTTGTGCATGCAAGCTAAGTCGCTACAGTCGTGTCTGATTCTTTGTGATCCTATGGACCGTAGTCTGCCAGACTTGTCTGTCCATGGGATTTTCTGGCCAAAAATACTTGAATGGGTTTCCATTCCTCCTCTAGGGAATCTTCCTCACCCAGGGATAAAATTTGTCCCTTGCATCTCCTGCATTGGCCAGCAGGTTCTTTACCACTAGCACTATCGGTGAAGCCCACCAAATGCTCTTGCAAGTGCGAATTTGTAGCTGACGCTGCCATAACTCTGTCACTGTATTCCTGTTTGGCATTGGTCCCCAGAGCCAAGATTCTGGCAACAACCTCAGGTCGACTGGCTAACATCTCCTCTATTCCTCCGTCCTCAGTGCTATTGCTTATTAGTTGTGACCTTGAAAAAGCCACAACTTCCCTCTCCCTCAAATTCCTCATCACCTCTTATAGACTTTTCTTCCACTGAACAGGTTTTCCAGAGTTTTTAAACACCTAACTTAGACGGTGTTCTTCCTCTACTCAAAACTCTCCTCCACTCCCATGGCCCTGAGAAAAAAAGTACAAGCTCTCATCTGCCACACTATGTGCAGCCTGGCCTCAAATGTGACTTGCAGAAGCAGGATGGACTCAGGATTCCAGACGTTCCTGCTGCAGTTCCATCTCCAAGCCTCATCCACACAGCACAGTGGGGCTCAGAAATAGGGACACCATTCCTGAAGGCCTCACTGTCCTGGACCAATGGCGCAAAATAAAGCAATGTGAGCAGGCGCCTCTCACGCAGCATTTACCTGTGGCGGTGCGTCAGCTCAACTGCCGCCATCGGAACCTCTGCAGGGACCCGAGTGGCGACAGTAGGGCGACTAGGTCGGATTCCGCATGGTTATTCCCCGCCAGTGGCGAAGTCTAAGACCTTGTGCGGTACGAACAAAACCTCCACTTTCGCCTTTGGCCCCTCACCTACCTCCCAACATCTCACTGCAGAGTTTCTGACCAGATCCACAGTTTCAACAACAATCAAATCTGTGCCTAACGACAAAAAGGCTACGTGTTCTAATGGTTCCCCCTCTCCCTTAGGAAGGATGAATTCCTTCTCCAGCCCTAGAGGTCACTTTTCAGCTCTCCTGGCAATTCATCTTGGCTTTTTCTGCCCCAATGTTTCAGGTGTGAACCATACTTCCTTGAGGCCTTAGAACTACATTACCCAGAAGTGTTGCGCTATCGAGCAGTGACTTTATCCAATGAAAATACAGAAAGGGAGCGTTTCCGGGGCGGGGCTTCAGGTGTCTTCCTGGCGGACATTTTGAGTCCTCTCAAGTCTGTGGAGCCGGACGGAAGGTCTAAGCGTGCGGTGTTGGGAGGCCTGTTACAGGCGGAGAGAGCGCAAGGGGCGTCTTCGAAGGCACTGCATAGGGGACGGCGTAAGAGCTGGGGATACTGCCGCCTGCAGGGTGTGTCCGCGCCAAGTCCGACCTGACCAGTGGACGGTCGCCGCACCGGTCTGTGGAAAGAAGCTCTGATGGCGGTGCCTGCCCTGAAGGACCCCGGTCAGGTAAGTGCAGTGAGTTCCGGGTTCTCCGCTGCCCATTTCCCCTCCAGAATGTGAACACGCCAGGTGAGCAGCTTCCCGCTCACATTGTTTGTGCCCTTAAAAAACGTACAACTCAGAAGTTGAGTTGTGTTTTATTCAGTGGGGATTTTTAGGATTTCCAGCCCAAGAAACATCTCAAGGAACCCTGGGAGGTGAAGGGAGAAACTGTTACAGGAAGGGGGACCCCCTCCAGGACCCGAAAGTGGGCTCTAACACTGGGAAGTGAATTGTTGGAGGAGACACTTGTGCTGGCAAAGCAAGAGATTTTATTGGGAAGGGGCTCTGGGTCGGAGAGCAGTAGGGTAAGGAAACCCAGGAGAACTGCTCTTCCACGTTGGTTGCAGTTTGGAGTTTTATGGTTAGGGGATTAGCTTTGGTTGTCTTTAGCCAGTCATTCTGACTCAGAGTCCTTCCGGGTGGTGCACACCTTGTTCAGCCAAGATGGATGCCAGTGAGGATGATTCTGGGAGGTGTTTGGACACCTGGTGTCACTTTTTTACCTTTCCTGAACTCTCTCTGTTGGTGGTGGCTTATTAGTTCCAGTGTTCCTTACCAGGACCTCCTGTTGTAAAACAACTCATGCAAATAGTTACTATGGTACCTGGCCAGGGCAGGCGGTTTCAGTGTGCTTCCCCTAACAAAGCCAGCATATATATAAGTTTTGCAACAAATAACCCAAGTTAAGGAATTAAGCACTTTTCTGTGTATGGAAAGATGTGAGTCTAGGCTCACTGAAATCATTTCTGTCGTGGCAATCTGAGCTGTAGTTGAAAAAGAATTTCCAGACACAAAGCATTTTAGACTAGAGCGAATTTATTGAGAACAAAGGGGAGAAGTAGAGAGGGGTGCTGCAAAGACAGGGCGGACTTCCTAACTGACCAGGGAGAGCCACCAGAAGACTGTTAGAACAGCGGGTGGCTCAAGGGCTTGCTGACTATTTTTATAGCTCAAGGAAAAGAAAATTCCTGTGGAGAGGGGTGATGTTAGGTCAATAGTCAGGATTCTGTATATTATGTCATATGGAGGTTGGAGCTGGCTGGTTAGGAACAGAATAAATATGACAGTGGTTGCCCTGGAGCTTGACTAATTATGGAGATACTGTCCTATCATCTCAGTATAGGGCTTCACAACTCCTTTGATATGCACCTCGGCTATCTGGGGCCAGTATCCTGAGTTTCTCACGACTCAGCATAGGAGTGATTGTAGTCTGCTGGCTGCTAAATGGCAAGTATTCTCCTTCCTGCATTCCTAGGGCTCAGTGGCTCACACTGGAGGGCTGCAATCGCTGATCACTGTGCATCTTTTTTGTTTACCGATACGGCAGGAAGTGTTCCATTTTTCATATTTTATCTCATGTGCCTGGCCCAACTGCAGTGAGGCCTTCAGGGGTGGTGTCCCTCTTTCTGACCACAGGTGTAATGTGTGGGTGAGGCTTGGAGATGCAACTGAACCAGGAACATTGGGGAACCTGGAGTCCATCATGTTTCTTCAAAAAACAAAGTTTGAGGCCAGGCTGCATGTGGAGTGGCAGATGAGAGATTGTACCTTTCTTCTTAGGGGACTGGGAACGCTGGAGAGTTTTGAGTAAAGGAAGCACATGATCTCTGGACTTTTAAAAGTTCTAAATAAATAAAAGTTCTCCAAGGCCTGTTCAGTGGAAGAAAAGTCTGTAGGGGTTGATGAGGACTTGTGCAATGGGAAGTATGGCTTCTCAGAGCTCACAGCTGATAAAAGGTAGTACTGAGGATGAAGTCAAACAGTAGATGTTAGCCAGTCAGCCTGAGGTTATCGGGCTCTGGTACCAGGCAGCTGCCCTGGCAAGTCCTGAGCCCCTGGAGCACTGCCCTGGTCGCTTTCCTCTGTGGTCTGCGTGTTCCCACAGATTCCCACAGCTGCAGAAGAACATTTAGTAAATGGAGGTTGTCCCAGTCCCTTACTTGTTCACGCTCTCTCACACACATTTTCTGTACTTGAGAAGGGTCTTAGGGCTCTTAACCTACCATTCTGCCAACACTTTGGTTTGGGGACCTTGGCAACCCTGTGCCTGGGGTAGTGAGTGTACACTGGTTCTATGGAGGAATTATGGAACATTGAAACCCATGCCAGTATGTCGAAATGCTTTGAGGTAAGGCTAAGCTGGTTAAGGTAAGTGGGGGTCTTTTTTTTTTTCTGATGGGAATAAACAACAGGGAAGAGCAGAATTTCAGCTTGAAATTAAATGCCTGAGTGTTCCAGAGGCAACAGGAAGTTCAGATCAGAAGAGGGAGTTTTTCTTCCCCAGGTATCAGGAGACTCCATCAGGTTGGACAGTAGGGGAGATGTGTGAGAAGATGGAAAGTGTGAGACTGTTCATGATTTTATTTGTCCCTGTTACACCAGAGCCATGTGACCTTTGAGGATGTGGCCGTGTACTTCTCCCAGGAAGAATGGTGTCTTCTTGATGAGGCTCAGATTCAACTGTACCTTGATGTCATGTTGGAAAACTTTGCACTTGTATGCATGCTGGGTAAGGCCCCACTCTCTCCTCTATCCTCTTGAGCTAGGCTGTGCCATTCTTCTTTTCCCCAGGGACAACTCTGTCCTTCTTACATGTGGACCATGGTTACCATGTATCTGATATTTATTTTGCCTGTCTGTACAGAAGAGTGTTGTCACTCTCATGGGCACTACTAAACAGATGGTGAGCTATTCTTCCCACAACCTTTTTCAAGGTTCCTACATGTATGTAGCTTCCCTACATACATGCCTGCAGCTTTATATTTTGTCTTTTGATGACTACCACCTAATGGATGTGTAGTGGTATATCTTTACCATTTCCATTGCATTTCCCTTATGGTGTGCTTATTGGCCATTTGTATATCTTTGTTTGTTTGTTTGTCTTTTGGTCCAAGCCATGTTGACTTCTGGGATCTTAGTTCTCTGACCAGGGATTGAACCTGGGCCTAATGGCTGTGAATGTGTAGAGTTTTAACCACTCTACTGTCAGGGAATTCCCATGATATTTTCTTTCAAAATATCTATTCAGGTCCTTTTCCCATTTTTTTCATCAGATTGGTTTTTTTAGTTGTTGAGTTCTAGACTTCATCCATATATTCTGGATATTAATTCCTTGTTATACTCTGTGGTTGCCTTTTTACTATGTTTATAGTTCCCTGTGATGTACAATAGGTCAGTTTTTTCCTTTTCCCCTATACCTTTCTTGAGGTATAATTGACAGATGACATTAAGTTAAAGGTATGAAACAAACAAACAAAATGTTCTTTTTTTTTTTTTTAGGTTCAATATCTTGTTTATTCTTTTGTTGCTTGTGCTTTTGTTGTCATAGACAAGAAATCATGCCCAAATCCAACATTTTGAAGCTTTTGCCCTTTGTACATGTCTTGGTAGATTTATAACTAAATAGACAATGGCAAGCCACTCCAGTACTCTTGCCTAGAAAATCCCATGGACAGAGGAGCCTGGTAGGCTGCAGTCCATGGGGTTGCTAAGAGTCGGATGCGACTGAGCGACTTCACTTTCACTTTTCACTTTCACGCAGTTTTTCACTTTCACGCAATGGAGAAGGAAATGGCAACCCACTCCAGTGTTCTTGCCTGGAGAATCCCAGGAACGGCAGACCCTGGTGGGCTGCTGTCTATGGGGTCGCACAGAGTTGGACACGACTGAAGCGACTTAGTAGCAGCAGCAGCACTTTCTTTTTCTCTTTTTTTTTGTACTAATGTACATGGTATTTAGTTTTTTGCCTCAAATTTCAGTTTTTTGTGGGGCTGGTATGTAGGTCAGTGAGTGGTTTTTATATTGTAACTTTGTATCCTGAAAACTTTGTTGTTTTTTAGTGAAAGCAGGCTTATTTACACCCAGAATGTGGGCCATCTCAGAAGGCAAGAGTGGCCTGTAATTACTTTTTGTTCTAGGATATTTTTGGCAGGGTGTCTATATTTGGGGTTTCTAACGTACCTGAGCATGTCATCTGAGAGTGAAGACAATTTTCCTTCCTTCCCAATAAGTATACCTTTTCCTAATTAAACTAAAAAGCTTCTAAACAGCAAAAGAAAATGTCAACAAAATCAAAGAGTAACCTACCTAATGGGAGAAAATATTTGCAAGCCATATATTTAAGGAGTAAATATTACAAAATATAAGAACTTATATAACTAGATACCAATCAATATATCTTTTAAGTATTGATAGGTATTATGTTAACTGACTTTTAAATGTTAAACCAGTTTCACTTGTCCAGTTGGTCATGGTATATAATTCTTTTTATATAGTTTTTTAATCGATTTTTAAAAGTTGTTAAATTTTTTGTGTCTGTGTTCATGAGAGATATTATCCTATAGTTTTCTTTTAATGTTTTTGATTTGGTATTAAAGTAATACTGACCTCAAAGAATGATTTGGGAGCTATTCCCTTTGTTTCTGTCTTCTGAAAGAGATTGTAGACAATTGTATAATACATTCTCTCATTACGTTTGGAAGAATTTTCTTTTTGGCCACACTGCATAGCATGAAAAATCTTAGGCCCTGACCAAGAATTGAATGCATGCCCCATGCAGTGGAAGCACAGAGCTTAACCACTGGAACCCCAGTGAGGCCCCCTGATTCATTTTCTTTAATTGACACAGACCTATTCAGATTATCTATTGTGTGGGTTTTGATAGACTATCTTTCAGGGAATTGATCCCTTGCATCTAGGTGATCAAATTCATGGGGTTGGAGATTACTCATATTTTTCATTATTATTATTTTAATCTCCATGGTATCCACAGTGATGTTTTATTTTGAATTTTTTGTTTGTGTTATTATTAATTTGTGTTCTCTGTTTTTTATCCTCATGAGCCTGACTCAACTGCTGTGAACATAGGAGTCTATCTCTTTTTGAATTAAAGTTTTTGGCTGGATATATGCCCAGGAGTTAAACTGCTGGATCATAATAGCAGCATTACTTTTAACTTTTTGAGGAACATCTATACTGTTTTTCATAATGGCTGCCCAACAGCGTTTGTTATTTGTAGACTTTTGTTTTTAATATGTGTGTATGTAAGTATTTATTTGGCTATGCTGGGTCTTAATTGGGACACCTGGGAGCTTTTAGGTGCTACATGCAAACTCTTATCTCGAGCTTGTGGAATCTTAATTCCCTGACCAGGGATAGGATCTGGGGCCCCTGCATTGGGAGCATGAAGTTTTCTTTTTTTTTTTTTTTTTTGTAAGCAAGGGAGCATGGAGTCTTAGCCATTGGACCATCAGGGAAGCCCCTGTAGACTTCTTAATAATGGCATTCTGCCTGGTGTGAGGTGATACTTCACTGTAGTTTTGATTTGTATTTCTTTCTTTTGTGTTTCTCTTTGCTTTTCAGTTTTGGAAGTTTGTACAAAGAGAACATCAAGCACAGATTCTTTCCTCAGCTGTGTCCAGTGTATCAATAAGCCCATCATATTCATTCTTCATGTCTGTTATAGTCTTTTTGACTTCTAAAATTTTGAGTTCTTTCTTTGAATTTCCATTTCTCAAATGTCCAACTATTTGTAACCCTGTGGACTGCAGCATGCCAGACTTCTTGTCCATCACAAACTCTCAACTCTACCAAACATTAATCAGCATATATATCATGCTTGTTTTGTATTTCCAATGTGATAATTACAACATCCTTGTGCTAGCTGATTCTGGTTTTGAAGTTTCCTTTGTGTCTTCAGATTGCTTTTCACTATTTAGTATGCTGTGTAATTTTTTCTTGATAACTGGCATGATGTATGGAGTAAAAGGAATCACTATAAATAGGCCTTTATTCATGTGTTGGTAAGATGTGGAGAAGGGAATCCTCCACAGTACTGGAAGCATTCATAGCATGTTTACTTAGTCTTTTAATGAGCTTGTGTGTCTGGACTATGAACTTCACAAGTTACTTTCAATTTATTTTCCTTCCGTTAGGTGGGACAGCCATGTGTAGAGAGGGCTGGAAGTGAGCACTTGTTTTTCTTGTCAGTTACCTTATTAAGAAGAACAGAATGTTCTGGCTATTTTATTTGTCTGATCTTTATCATTTCCTTTTTCAGAATGCTTTGTCTAATGTGTGTGGGGGTTTTTTTTTTTTGTAGTTCATCAAGTTGTAAAGATGATATTTCTTTTTTTAATATAAGCATTTATTGCTGTAAATGTTCTCCTTATACTGCCTTTGCTGCATCCTGTAGTTTTAGTATGTGGTGTTTTGTTTACATTGGTCTATTAAATATTCTCTGATTTCCCTTGTGATTATTTTCTTGAACCTATTTATTTCCAGAATTTTGTACATATCTCAGTTTTCCATATGTTATGTTTTAGATCTTCATTCTGTTGTGGTTAGAGAGGATAGTTGGTATAAACTTTATCTAATTCAATCTATTGTTCCTATCCACTACTGAGAGTAGAGTATGGAAATTTCCAAATATTATTGTAGAACTGTCTGTTTTTCCTCTTGATTGTCAGTTTTTGCTTCATGTATTTCAGTGACCTACTATTGAGTGTGTGACTATTTATACTTATTGCATCATCTTACATTGAATCTTCCCAAAATATATGTCCTTCATAGTCTTTTTAGATTTAAAATCCTTATTGTTTGGTATGATTTATAGCTACTCCTGTGTGCTTTTTGTTACTATTTGCATGAAATATCTTTATCTACCTTTCAATTTCAACTTGTGTTTTGTCATCAGCATACAGTTGTTGTTGTTGTCATCTTGGATTGTGCCACACACCCTGTGAATTTTTCCTTCTGTGACCAGGGATTGAACCAAGCCCTCAGCAGTGAAACTGCGGAATCCTAACCACTGGATTGCCAGGAAGTTTCCTGGATCGTTTTTCTGAATCTATTCTGCCAGTCTGTGTTTTGCTCTGAGAGGTTAATCTATTTACTTTAGAGCAGTTATTTATGACGGAGAAGGCAATGGCACCCCACTCCAGTACTCTTGCCTGGAAAATCCCATGGACGGAGGGGCCTGGTGGGCTGCAGTCCATGGGGTCGCTAAGAGTCAGACATGACTGGGCGACTTCACTTTCTCTTTTCACTTTCATGCATTGGAGAAGGAAATGGCAACCCACTCCAGTGTTCTTGCCTGGAGACTCCCAGGGACGGTGGAGCCTGGTGGGCTGCCGTCTATGGGGTCACACAGAGTCGGACACGACTGAAGTGACTTAGCATAGCATAGCATAGTTATTTATGAGAGGTTATTTTTTTTGTCTTGCTCTTTGTTTTCTATATATGCCTTGGAGCTTTGTCATTCCTTACTTTTTGTTATTTTCTCCTTTTGTAGTTAGTTGATTTTTTTTTTTTTTGGTAGTGAAATATCTTAATTCCCTTTTCATTTCGTTTGTGTATATTATAAAACTTCTTTTTTTTTTTTTTTTTTTTTTGTATTTACCATGGGGATTACATTTAATATCCTAAAACTAGAGCATACCAATTTTAATTTATACCAGCTTACCATCAGTAACATTAAAAAAATTTCTGGGAATTCCCTAGTGGTCCAGTGGTTAGGACTCTGCAGTCTCACTGCCATGGGCCTGGGTTCAGTCCATGGTCTGGAACTGAAATACTGAGAGCCGTGCTGGCAGGCCAAAAAAAATTTTTTTTCTGCTTCTATACAGCTTTATCTGTATCATTTTACTCGTTAGTGTCTTTTCAGTTCAACCTGAAGGACTCCCTTTAGCATTTCTTGAACTTCCTCATCTTTTATTTACCTAGATATGCTAATTTCTAATTTACCTAAATATGCTAATTTCTCCTTCAATTTTGAAAGAATCTTGGTTGGCAGGTTTTCTTTCCTTCAGCCATCTGAACATATCAGCCTACTGTCTTCTGGCCTTCTCAGGTTTCCCATAAGAAATCTGCTAATGATATTGTTTGGGAACCCTTGTCTGTGATGAGTCACTTCTCTCACTGATTTCAAGATTCTCTGAGTTTCAGCAGTTTGATTATAGTGTGCCATGGTGTGGGTCTTCTCATTTATTCTGCTTGAAGTTCATTTATGTTCTTGGATGTTTACATTCATATCTTGCCTCAAATCTGGGATGTCTTTCTGCATTGGATTTCTCTAGTGATTTTTTTTTCACTTCAGCAATTGTACTTTTCAGCTCCCAAATTTTTTTTTTTTTTAATACTTACTATCAAAAAAAAAAAAAAGCAAAACAACTTGCTATATCTTTTATTGTTAGTTCCATTTTGTTGAGGCAGCTTTTAAAAAAATTTTTTGGTTCGTTTACCAATTTGAACATCTTTTTCAGACAAATCTTTTTCTAGTCACTATGGGCTCTACTGGTGGCACAGACAGTAAATAATCCGCCTGCAATGTGGGAGGCCTGGGTTCAGTCCCTGGGTTGAAAAGATCCCCTGGAGGAGAGTGTGACAACCCACTCCAGTATTCTTGCCTGGAGAATCCCCATGGACATAGGGTTGCAAAGAGTTGGACATGAGTGAGCAACTAAGCACGGTTAATATCTATTCTTTTTCTACCTTTTTATAAGGTACAACAGCTGTTGATTGTTATTGTCCATTCCTTCTTTGTATGCCTTGTGAGTTTTTGTTGTTGAGAACTGAACATTGGCATCTTTTGGTTGTAATTCTGGAGATACTGTGCTTGCCATTAACCAGGGTTTGCTGGGCGGGGGGTTCTTGTTTTTTTATGTTTTTAGGGTGTCTCTTTCTTGTATATTGATATGAGATGTAAACTGACAGGCTTTTCAGTGTGCCTTTCCTTGGGCGTGCACCATGACTTAAAATTCCACAATATAAGCAGTTGTCTTTTATGGTTTTTATTGTCTGTGCGGGGTCTTTGTTAATACATACTTTTCTCTAGTTGTGAGCAGGGGCTATGCTCTAGTAGTGCACGGGCTTCTCATTGCTCTGGCTTCTCTTGTTGCAGAGCACGGGCTCAAGGGTAAGTGGGCTTCAGTAATTGTGGCACATGGGCTCAGTAGTTGTGGCTCCCAGGCTCTAGAGCACAGGCTCAGTAGTTGTAGCACATGCACATAGTTGCTCCACAACATGTGGGATCTTCCTAGACGGGAGGTTAATCCTATGTCTCCTGCATTGACAGGCAGATTCTTCACCACTGAGCCACCAGGGAAGCCCAGTGTTTGCTTTTGATTGCCTTAGTCCTCAAATGTCAAAGGGAAAAACAGTAAAATAAAGAGCAGGAGGTGAGACGCTGGCCCTTAAAATCTTCAGCCAGAGGGGGAGGAGATTTGTGTATCCGTGGTACCATATACAGCAATGGGTGTCCACCTCTGTATTACTCACATGCATTCAGGAGCAGCAGCCAGCAGTCAGACTGTAGAGCAATGACATTTGGAGGACTAACTAGGTCCTTATTTTCCATGCTGGCTCATGAAAAGTATGTGCAGTCTGCTCTAGAAACATGTACATAGTAGCCTGCCATGGGACTTTTGGTTCGGGAATGGACAGCTCCAGAGGCTAAGAACTGAACTTGCTTGAAATAAATTTAACTTGGGAAACTGCAGATCTTCAATAAATTCGAGTTCCAAGAGCTACCATTGGATTCTATCAGCACACTTATTGTTAAGGCTAGGAGATGGAATCCTAATATTTTGTATTCCATCTGCTGTACATTCTTTCATCTAGTTCCATCAGAGCTTCTTTGTCAGTATTTAAATATTGTCCCTTTTTGTGTGCTGAGTTCTTCTGGGCTGGTGTTGGCCACTCACCTGACCTGCTCTTCTATTAAGAGTTGTATCATTTGCCTTCCGTGTAGTTGTTGAACTGAGAGTGGACAGTCCTTCATGATTCGCAGGATGGACATGACTCTGGTCTCAGCACAAAGCACTCTCAGGTAGTCTGGCCAAGTTGAATGGCAGCTGGGATAGCTTCATGTCAGGTCTGTATTCAAGTCATTACAGGAACCTATCTTGTTTGACTAGTGCTTTCAGTATGATTGCCAGTGGCCACAAGTCATTTCTATGGTCTTTTCTCCATTTTTGACACTATACCAACTTACACTTTCTTCTATTTCTCATTATTTATTTATCCATTTATTTTATTTTTGGCTGGATCTTCATTGCTTTGCAAGGGCTTTCTATAGTTGTGGTGAGTGGGGGCTACTCTTTGTTGTGGTATGCGGGCTTCTCATTGTGGTAGCTTCTCTCATTGCAGAGCATGGGCTCTAGGCCTGCAAGCTTCAGTAGTTGTAGCACACAGGCTCAGTAGCTGTGCATGGTATTGGTTGCTCCACAGCATGTGAAATCGTTGTAGACCCTGCCTCAAATCCATGTCCCCTCCATTGGCAGGTGTATTCTTACCCACTGTGGCACCAGGGAAGTCCTACTTCTAATTTTTATTCTGACTCCAGCCTGGGATTAATTCCCTACCACCTCTCTAAACCATTTATTTCATTGGTCTTCACAGTGTTTCCTCCAGAGTATTTTCTGACACTGTTTATGTCCTGCAACACAGAAGTATCCCTTAATATTCTTTAAACACCAGGTACCTGTTCCAGTCAGATTTTCTGAGGCCTGGACATACAGTTCTGCAGAGAAAAGGTCACCAGCAGTTGTGGTCCACGCAGAAGCTATTGATAAGAGTGAACTGTAGAAAAGGTGTTTCACCCTTGCTCCATACCCATCCTTGTGTCCTGTGTTTGCTGAGACCTCATCTGTTCTGTAACCTTAAAGCTCTGTAACACAGAGCAGCTGCTTCCTCAGTCTGACCCTAACTCCATTTCCTGAACACAAGACTGTGTGTTCAGGAAATGGAGTTCAAGTGTCAGATGTACAGTTGTAACGGTGGCATTTCCCTGTACTAAACTCAATATGGACTTCACTATTGTTTTCAGGTTCTTGGCCTGGAGTTGGGGATGAAGAGACACCTTTTGAACAGAGCAAATCTGCAGGAGTGTCACAGATTGGGAGTCCCAGGACAGATTCGTCTGCTGAGAAGGTCCAGCCCTGTAAGATATGCATCCTGGTCTTGAGAAACATTCTGCACTTGACTGAAGAGCAGGGAACAAACAGTGGACAGAAAGCAAACACATGTGGGGCACATGGAAAACGGTTCTGTTTCACTGCAGACATTCAGCAGCATCAGAAGCAGCACAAGAGAGAGACTCTTTTACAATATATTATGGGGAAACTCTCATTTTCGAAGAGCTGCACAATTCATGCATCAGGAAGTCTCTCCCCATACAATGAGTTTGGGAAGGAATTCGTGGCCAACATGGGAGTTCAGCCACAGGCCAAAAACACCAGGAATCAGCAAAATAACAGTAAGGAGTGTGAAGCTGTTTTTCACAGTGGAAAAAGTCATCAGAGCTTGGGAGAAGGCAAGAAAGCCTCCAGCCGCACAGGCATACTTGTTCAAGATGAGAGAATCCTCACTAGTGAACGGTCTTGTGAGTTCACAGGCAGCACTCACCGAAGTAACCATGTTCAGCAGCAGAAAGGTCACATTAGAGAAAGGTCTTCCGAGTGCACTGAATGTGGGAAATCCTTTGGCCAAAGAAAGTATCTCAGGATTCACAGGCGAATCCACACTGGAGAAAGGCCTTATCAATGCAAGGAATGTGATAAATCTTTTACCTATAAGAACCGTTTCATTGGACATCAGAGAATTCATACCGGAGAAAGGCCATATGAATGCACTCAATGTGGAAAATGTTTTACCCATCAATCCTCTTTCTATGTACATCAAAGAATTCACACTGGAGAAAGGCCTTATAAGTGCAATGAATGTGGGAAATCTTTTATCAACAACTCCAATTTCCATAGACATCAGAGAATTCACAAAGGAGAAAGGCCTTATACCTGTAATGTATGTGGAAAATCTTTTATAACTCTGGCTGGCATCCGATATCACCAGAAAGTTCACAACAGGGAAGTGCTGTATAAGGGCAGTGACTATGGGACATCCTTTAATCAAATGCACCACCTCAGTTCCAATAGGAAAATCCACACTGGAGAAAAGCCCTATGAGTGCAGTGAATGCGGGAAATCTTTTACTGCTAGCTCTAGCCTTTGGTATCATCAGAGAATTCACAGTGGAGAAAGGCCTCATGAGTGCAGTGAATGTGGGAAATCTTTCATTGTTAGGTTGAGCCTTCGCAATCATCAGAGAGTTCACACTGAAGAAAGGCCTTATAAGTGCAGTGAATGTGGAAAATGTTTTACTAGCAGTTCGAGCCTTCTTCGTCATCAGAGAGTTCACAATGGAGAAAGGCCTTATGAGTGCAGTGAATGTGGGAAATCTTTTACTGCTAGCTATGGCCTTCGATATCACCAGAGAGTTCACAGTGGAGAAAAACCTTATGAGTGCAGTGAATGTGGGAAATCTTTTACTGCTAGTTCTAGCCTTCGGTATCACCAGAGAGTTCACAGTGGAGAAAAACCTTATGAGTGCAGTGAATGTGGGAAATCTTTTATTGCTAGCTATGGCCTTCAGTATCATCAGAGAGTTCACCATTGAGAAAAACTTTATGAGTTCAGTGGATGTGGGAAATCTTCTGCTAGCTCTGGCCTTTGGTATCATCAGAGTTCACAGTGGAGAAAGGACTTATGAGTGCAGTGAATGTGGGGAATCTTAATAATAGATCAGGTCTATTTGGTTATCAGAGTTCACACTGGAGAAGGGGCCTCACGAATGCAGCTAATGAGGAGAGCACTAGCGTTGGAGTTGGGATAGTAACAGCGTGGGAGGACACAAGTACAGTCATCAGGCAGCAAATGGACCATTTCTAGGGAAAGATTTGAGGCTCAGAGGGTGTGTTTTCTTAGTTATTACCTCTCAGCAATGGGCAGATATTTGGGATTCAGTGTCAGGTTGCCTATTTTCAGGACAAGGGGAGTCTGGTCACTGTGATCCTCTTTCCCTTCCAACCCATCTTTGGGAACTCCAAGAATACCTAATCCATTCTCTGTCCCTGCCCCCTCCTCAAGAGTCCTGCTCATACACTGCACTCCATGGTCAGTGGTCATGACTATCCACTGGAAAGCAACATTCGTGGTTTTCCTGTGAATGAATGATCCCTTTATCTACCTGGTAAAGCTCTGTTCCCAGCACTTCCATGCCACAGCATTGCACTGGGTTTAGGGCAGCCAAGAGTGGAAAAGAGACATGTATGATACTGTATGATATCTCTTACATGCAACTTAAAAACAATACAAAAGAATACACATGCAAAACAGAAACAAACTCAGGTTTAGGGGCTTCACTGGTAGCTCACTGATAAAGAATCTGCCTGCCAATGCAGGAGATGTGGGTTCAATCCTGGGTCAGGATGATCCTCTGGAGGAGGAAATGGCAACCCACTCCAGTAGTCTTGCCTGGAGAATCCCATGGACAGGAGAGCCTGGCAGGCTACCAGTCCATGGGGTCTCAAAGAGTTGGACATGACTTAGCAACTACACAGATATAGAAAACAAACTAATAGTTATCAAAGGAGAGACAGAAGTGTGATGGGACAAATTGTGTGTATGGAATTAAGAAAAACTCCTATTTATAAAACAACAAATTTATATTGTATCAGATAAAGAATTATAGCCGTCATTGTATAATAACATTTGGTAGAGTATAATCTGTAAAATACTGAATCACTGCTGTATACCTGAAACTAGTATAATATTGTAAATTACTGCAATTAAAAATAAAAAATGTGAATTTTCCACAGAGAATGGTTAAGATTGTATTTTCTGGATGGTACAAACCACCAGACGTTTAATAAAGGGATTATCTATGAAAGTGATTTGTATTATTTATGAAAATGGTCAGTCAGGTGTGGCTACAAGAAAAAAGGAAAACAGTGATGCTCACAGATCCTGGAAACACATGGCAAAGTTATCAGGATAGTCATGAGACATAAGGCAGGAGTGGGGAGTGTTCAGACCACTGTCTGTGTTGCAGTTCTGTGGGAAAGGCCTGGCAGAGCGGGGTAAACAACTTAGGATTGCTTACTTTGAATAATTTTGGATTTCATGCTATGGGGTGGCCTCTAGTTGCTTGGTGCTGTGATGATGAAGGAAGAGAAACATTGCCTCCAGGGGTGTTCAGCCATGTGGAGGATGTGTGGCTCTTGATTGTTCAGTTTGTTTTCACACAGAAGCAGGACACTTTTGAGTATCACATGAGAAGCTAGTATATTTTGCTATATGAGAAAGAGTCACTTGGCTGCTTAACCACATCTGCCATGTCACTTTGGCCATGACCTCTCTGGCCATGGATATGGGCATGGGGACTAGAAATAAAAATGCCAGTAAGGACTTGCAGGTTTGTAGCTATTATGAACCAGTGGCCTACCTGAGATGAATTCCCTTCATTCATAAACATTTCTGAACCGGAGGTGTCTGGTTGGGGAGCAAAGCGGATTGTGTCCCTGTGGTGCAAACAAGCACATGGTAACAAATTATATCTCCCAGTTTAATGTTTCTTTCCATTTTCCCAGGACATCCTACTAGTTAATGAAGCATAATTCAGTTAATTAATTACCATATAACAAGTTTTTCTCTTAGCAATTGAAGGCAGGGATATACTTACCATTTTACCCCAGGATGTAGCAGAATATATTGCACATGATAATCACCTATTTTAAAAGAATAAAAATTAATTTTAAAAAGCAAAAAAAAAAAAAAAAACCCAAAGTGAGTAATTGATCCAAATGCCAAAATGAGAGAAAACTTATAGATGTTTAACAAGAATAGGACAAGCATTTTTTTCTGGTGCAGAAGGCAAAGAAAGAAACAAGTGTCACTGCTGATAAGCACAAAGGAGCTGGAAGCTGGGAAACATGAAGGAAGCTAGTAACACAGTGTCCATCAGTCACTGGCCTGGATTTACAATCATAGCAACAGAAAGTAGAAATGGAAGAGAGAGTTAAAAGTTGAAGCTCATCAGGATCAGGATGACATGTGTGGCTCTGGCATCATGGGAAGGTCTGGGGAAATTCTGTTGCTGTGAATGTGTTAGACCTGCTGCTTGTGCCTGTGAAGAAAAGACATCGTGTACCCACTAGTCCAGATCATGACACCCAAAGAATAGCATCCAGTTAAGAAAATCCAAATACATCTGCATCTAATATCTGACAGAGTATCTGTCAGACATGACTGAGGAACTATCCAAAATTTTCTGAATGGAGCCCTCCAGAGAGCTCCATCACATGTACACATGTACTGGTGGCATTACTGTAAATAAAGTGTGATCTTCCATTGTTAACTTGTTCAGTCACCAAGTCATTTTCCACTCTTTGCCACCCCATGCCAGCTTCCTCTGTCCTCCACGATCTCCCAGTTTGCTCAAATTCATAGTCATTGAGTTGGTGATGCTATCTAACCATTTCATCCTCTGCACCCCCCATTCTCCTCTTGCCTTCAACTTTCCCAGCATGAGGGTCTTTTCCATTGAGTCAGCTCTTTGCATCAAATGGCCAAAGTATTGGAGCTTCAGCATCAGCCCTTCCAGTGAATATTCAGGGTTCATTTCCTTTAGGATTGACTGGTTTGATCTCTTTGCAGTCCAAAGGACTCCCAAGATTCTTCTGGTTGATCCCAAGTGTATGCCCAAGTAGCCAAGCATCAAGGAGAGGAGTGCTGTCCTTCAGTACTGTGACCTATGGCAGGAGACTGAGGATCAAGGCCACCTCTTCCTGCAAGTGGGAAACACCAGAGCTTCAGGAACAGCTCTGTCATGTATCAAGGCCTTGCTGTCCCACCGAGTTTCCTGGGTGTTGTGTTGCTTTAATAACCGAGGAAATAAGGTAACTGGGTACAGAGTGTCACAGGTTCAGGTCCTGTGAAAGCCTTCCTTTACAAGAGGGTTGAGTAAGCATCCAGCAGTTGTTGCTCACATGGCATGTCGTGACGTTGAAACAAACACTCTGTATCAGAAGACCCTGGATAGCTTACTGCCATCATAGGCCCAGAGACTACAGAGCATAGGAGGTGTGTGCAGAGCTTCGACCAAGGAGTCTCCAGGAGGCACCAAAATAAGTGCCTATTAGTAACTTTCCTCATGGTCCAATGGTTAAGACTCCATGTACCCAATGCAGGGAGCACAAGTTTGATCCCTGGTCGGAGGAACGAAGATCCTGCATGCTGTGTGGCACAGCCAAAAAAAAAGTATCTGTTGAATGGTTGGCCATCTGAACTGACTAGGACTTTTCTCTCATAAAGGCCCCAAAAGTGGGATGATTTTTGAGTGACTGCATAAATAAGCCTTAGTCGTCAATGCAGAATATATTGCCTCTAAAATTCAGAAAGATCCAATAGGTTTGGCCCCTCTGAGACTGATGGAAGCTGACAAAATCAGAAGTTGCCCTTTAATCACATCAGCAATAGAGTAGCCCGTACAAACACTGGATGGAGCTAAGAAATTTACTGTGCTGGCATGATGCTGAAATGTGTGGGGCCATAGCCCGTCTGTTGTCTGTAAGCACAACGATGAATGTATGTCTTGCACAAGTGTCTTGCAAATCCCCTCACAAAGGTATGTCATCAATGAAGCTCCATACTTGGGTGCCTGAGCACAGATGGGTCCAATAAAGTTCTTGTCCAGTGAGGTTGTATGTGATACCTGAACCTTTGAGGTATCCCATGGGCAACTATGTAAAGGTGTATTGTACTGAGTTCCTATGTAGGTGAAGGAGAGGCTCTTGAAATAGGCATATGAAGATTGAATAGCACGTTCATTTCAATTATGAATGAGCTATAGGGATCTCAGTGGATGGAACCAGGGAGATACTGGTCACCATGCTAAGTCACCATGAGATGCTGTTCCTCCTAGGACACTTAATATCTATCTATGATAGTGTCTCAGATGTAAACAAAATTGGTTACTTCTCACTTCAAGTTAATGAACATGATTTGTATGTTAAACATATATTTTGAAAAAACATTCAATCTTGGCTGTGTTGGGTCTTGTTGTGGCACATGGGATCTTCCTTGGGGGATTCAGGCTCCAGAGCACGTGTGGGCTCTAGTTTGCAGCACTATAGTTGAGGTGGGTGGGGGTGTAGTTATGCCACGGCATGTAGGATCTTAGTTCCCCTCCCATGAATTGAACCTACATCCTCCACATTGAAGGCAGATTCTAACCATGGACCACTAGGAAAGTCCCAACATATCTTTTTGATACATCTTCAAAATTATTTCTGGCCTTTCTGTTTTCTCATTTAATTAATTATATTATTACTATATTGCTGACTAGTTATTTCCTGTTCATGTACATACATGTGAAAGTGTTTAATCACCGAGTTGCGTCCAACTCTTTGTGACCCCATGGACTATAGCCTGCCAGGCTCTCCTATCCATGGAATTCTCCAGGCAAGAATAGTTATGAGGATAAATTTAACACAAACAGTTTCCAACCCACTTGTATAAATCTGGAAGAAAACACATTTATGGCTGTAAAAACTTCCAGAAACATTCAGATTCACTTAATTACATACGTCTTTTCTCACTCCATTGATCTGACCTCCTGGGTGTTTGATTCATTCCCATAGTGCTGTTTTAGCCCCTGCCAGATGCCTGCAAAAATTGGTGGTTCAGTGATTAAGATTCCAAGCTCCCAAAGCAGGGGTCACAGTGTGGTCAGGAAAAAAAGTCTAACCCTGGAACTGTGAATAATGGGCAGCTATTTTCTTCCCAAAACTTTAGTGCTATGGACATGCTATTATAGAATGTATGAAATATGGAACCTGAAGTGAAACAGAAAACAGTCCTAGTTTAAATGTACTGGATAACTATAAATTAGGGGATAAAATTTGCTCCTCTTAAATACAGATGATAATACTGAGAATGCTAGAGCATAACAAACTGTAAGTATGCTCCTTTGTTTTCAAATTTATTAAAACTCCCAAACACAGAGCTGTAATCATTATAAATTATGGTTTACACATGAATTTTCTGTCAACAAAGAACAAAGACACAAACTTCCAGAGGATTCACACTGAAAAGAGTATAGTTTTGACTCCAAAATAAACTGCTGGAAACTGCATCTCAATTTTTTAATTATTTAATTTTATTTGGCAGTGCTTGGTCTTAGTTGTGGCATATGGGATCTAGTTCCCTGTTCAGGGATTGAACCTGGGTCCTCTACATTGGAAGCATGGCATCCCAGCCCCTGGACCACCAGGAAATCCCTGCATCTCAATTTTTAATTAATGTGCATTCTTTTGATCCTTTCTGAGGAAAACATCCTCAAAGTTCAGTTGTTGTTTCTCTCCTCCTCAGGAATGGCCTTTATTTTAAATATCTTTCTTGCTCTGTTTATGTTTTAAAGCATTGAAGTATTTAAATTAACTGAGTAAGGGCATTATAGATTATCTTTTGTTTCCAATGAAAATAATGATATTCTGGGTAAAAGTATGTATTAAAACATAAAAATGTACATCCTAAATACATGCACTCTGTATGTTCAGTCAGGTATACCTTATGTGTGTATTCAGTTGTATCCAGCTCTTTACAAGCCCCTGGTATTAAAACATAAAAATGTACATCCTAAATACATGCACTCTGTATGTTCAGTCAGGTATACCTTATGTGTGTATTCAGTTGTATCCAGCTCTTTACAAGCCCCTGGATGGTAGCCTGCCAGACTCCTCTGTCCATGGGATTTTTCAGGCAAGAATACTGGAGTGGGTTGCCATTTCCTTCACCCAGGGGTTACACCTTACACAAATGTTCAGAACTTGTCACTTCATAGTAATTTTACAATGTTTTTAGGGGAGGCACGGTTAAAATATTTTAGTTGAAGGACAATTGCTTTATGGTATTGTGTTAGATTCTGCTGTTATTAAGTTTCATTATCGTTTGTATCATTTGTTGCTACTGGATCAGTATGACTGAGTTGGAATGATGTACCTCTATCAACTTTTTCCAACTCCATATTCAGTGACACCATGTTGTTAGTTTGAAATTGGCCATGCTAAAAATATTTGTATTCAGAAAAATGGAAAACACTACAAACCTGGACTTCGTTATATTATTGAAAGTCTAGATTTAAAAATATGTGGATAGTGCAGATTAAATTTAAACTACATGGTATATGTGGTAATTACATTGTATATAGCACGCACAAAAAATGAGGATAAAAAGGAGCTATTTATTTGTTAATGAAAAGAAAAATAGGTGAAAGATATGAACAGCTATTTTACCAAGAAGACATACAGGTGGCAAATAAACCATGTGGAAAAAGAAAGATCAACATTATGATTCTTTGCTGCTGCTGCTGCTGATGCTAAGTCGCTTCAGTCGTGTCCGACTCTGTGCGACCCCAGAGACGGCAGCCCACCAGGCTCCCCCGTCCCTGGGATTCTCCAGGCAAGAACACTGGAGTGGGTTGCCATTTCCTTCTCCAATGCATGAAAGTGAAGAGTGAAAGCGAAGTCATTCAGTCATGTCTGACTCTTCGCAACCCTGTGAACTGCAGCCTACCAGACTCCTCCGTCCATGGGATTTTCCAGGCAAGAGTACTGGAGTGGGGTGTCATTGCCTTCTCCGTATGATTCCTTAGGGAGATGTAATTAAAACGACTACTTCCTTAAATTCAAAATTTAAGGAAATTCAAAAGACTGACCATACCAAGTATTGGCCAGAACGTGGAAGCATTTTACATGCTCCTGGTGGGTATGTAAAAACAATCTATAAATGTCGATCATAGTTTGTCAGTTTCATAAGTTAAACTGACCTATGACTCAGGCTTTATACTTTGAATTACTAACAGCGTAAATGAAAATACATACATACATACAGAATTACATGTAAACATTCTAGCACCTTTATTTACAATAACCCACAGTAGAAATAACCCAAATGACCATAACCAGATGAATGGATGAACAAACAACGTAACTATAGAAACGATACTACTCAGCAATAAAGAATGAACTACTTATATATTATCACTTAAGAATCTCAAAATATTTAGATTCTGCACTTCAAATAGATACACTATATCATATGTCAACTACACCTGAATAAAAATTTACAAAATGACAAAAAATCTAGGTCTGTCACACTTGTTAGGAAATCAGATATTGAGAAATCCCTAGTGGTCCAGTGGCTAGGAATTGGCACTTTCACTGCCATGGCCCAGGGTTCAGTCACTGGTGAGGGAACTATGATCCTCGAAGCCTCAAAGAACAACCAAAACCAAAATGAAAACTCCTCATGTCTCGCAACCCTATATTGCCTCTCTTTTCTGATGACCTTGGAGAAGTACCCTTGTCTTAGTGGCAGTAAATACTGATGAGAATAGATTTCTCCCCACCTGAGTTAACAGGAATGTTGGCTGATCACAGAACCACACTGTGGATGAAGGGATCTTTCTCTGTTTGTTTCTCTGCCTCTGTGGCAATGGCCTTTGGCTGAACATTCTAGATGTTCAAGCATCTGTGCACACTGATACTGCACAGTCACAGTCAGTGGAGCATCTGCTGATGCAATGTTAGGACACACTCCACCTACTTCACTGCAATCTCCTCCGCTCCAGGGTTACTTGACGAACATGGTTCCCTCCAGCCCTGTAGTCTTACAGTGGAACTATCTAATGAATTCTGGGGATCAGGACATGTGGTTCTTTTATAGGTTAACTGCTGAGCATTATGTGATCATTCACTGTGAATAACAAATCATGTTTCCAGAAGCACTGGAGGTTGTCACAACTTCATGACTCCTCAGATGTTTTATGAGCCCACCAAAAAACCCTAATATACAGTCCACAAATCAGGACCCCAAAGACTTGCAGTCTTTCTGAGGAGACCTTGAGCAACAATGTATTTACATTAGGCTAACCCCACAAAGAGAGCTACATTCTTCAATCATACTGATGTGAGGCACACAAAGCACAGGACCCCCATGAAAGTTGTGCCATCATTAATGCTGCTAGAGCCCAATTTTCTTCCAATCACCTCATATAAAGTGAATATAAACCCCAAAGAGGGCTGAAACATTAATGCCTTTATTATTGCAAAATGCAAAGGAATACAAGGCATGCAATTCTCAGCTTGGTGACTTGGAATCTGCAGAAATCAGAAGTGTCACTAGAAACTAACATGTCCCTGAAAATGCAGCCCCTGCTGGCAAATCATTAACAAAACTGAAACTGGGTCCACTGGGCCCAAATTGAGTGAGGTCCACGCCCTACTTTAGAAATGAGAAAGGAATGAGGATGCCATAAGACCTAAGACTACTCATTACTTCCCTCCACAGAAAGGGATGGGACAGAAGTCAGCTTCCCTGAGCATATTGGGAGGTAATTTACACACTGTGTGAATCTGCCAGGTGATAGAAATGAAACTGGCAGTGACATAAAGCTGGAAAGGGCCTGGCAGGTAATTGAGCCACAAGGGAAGCCCCTAATAAAGTAAAGCACAGCTTCTTAAAGATTCCTACATACCTGGAACTTAAGGGGAATCTCCCCAGTGTAGATTTTTCAGATGCATTAGATGGCTTAGTCACAACTTCTCCAGTGTAAATATACTAGAAGGAAACCGCACATCCCAGCATATCTAAGGCCTTTCACTGGTGTGACATCTCTGGGGTTGAATGAGGTCATATTTGTAGCTGAAAAGTTTTTTCCAACATTCACTGCACTCAGGACCTTTTTCCAATGTGAACTCTCTGGTGCAGAATGAGGCTGGAACTTTGGCTAAACGATTTTCCACATTCCCCACACTCATAAGGCCTTTCTCCAGTGTGAACTCTCAGGTGTTTAACAAGGTTAGATTTACAGCTAAATGATTTTCCACATTCACTGCACTCAACAGGCCTTTCTCCAGTGTGAACCCTCCAGTGATTCCTGAGGTTGGAGCTATGGCTAAATGATTTTCCGCAGTCCCCACACTCATAAGGCCTTTCTCCTGTGTGGACTTTCCAATGTGAGCTAAAGCTGGAGCTTTGCTTAAAGGATTTCCCGCAATTACTGCACTCATAAGGCCTCTCTCCAGTATGAAGTCTTCTATGGTGAATGAGGCTAGAGCTTTGGCTAAACCATTTTCCACATTCACTGCACTGATGAGGCCGTTCTCCAGTGTGAACTCTCTGGTGGTAAATGAGGCTAAAGTTTTGGCTAAAAGATTTCCCACATTCACTGCACTCATAAGGCCTTTCTCCAGTGTGAACTCTCTGATGCTGAATGAGATTACATCTTTGACTAAAAGACTTCCCACATTCCCTGCACTCAAAAGGTTTTTCTCCTGTGTGAACTTTCCTATGGCTGTTGAGGTTATAGCTTTGGCTAAAAGATTTCCCACATTCACTGCACTCATAAGGCCTTTCTCCAGTGTGAACTCTCTGATGCTGAATGAGATTACATCTTTGACTAAAAGACTTCCCACATTCCCTGCACTCAAAAGGTTTTTCTCCTGTGTGAACTTTCCTATGGCTGTTGAGGTTATAGCTTTGGCTAAAAGATTTCCCACATTCGCTGCATTCATAAGGTCTTTCTCCACTGTGAATTCTCTGGTGTATAATGAAACTGGAGAGGTAGGTAAACAATTTTCCACATTCGTGGCATTCATAAGGCCTTTCTCCAGTGTGGACTTTTTGGTGCTGAATGAGGTTACATCTTCGAGTACAGGTTTTTCCACATTTGCTGCACTCATAAAGCCCTTCTCTAGTGAGGACTCGTTGGTCCTCAACAAGTGTGTCTGTGCAGCTGAGGGCTTTGTTGCCTTCTCCCCAGTTCTCATGCCTTTTTCCATTGTGAGAGACAGCTTCACACTCATTACTATTGTTTGGCTTCTCCTCAGTGTGAATGACCTGTTGATGGAAAAATCCCACATTGACTAAGAAGTTGTTCCCAATCTCCCCATAGACAGTGGGTTTCCCTGACACATGGGTTGTGCAGCTGTTTATAATCAAGGCTGTGTCCACAGAGGTTCTGATGGGTATTTCAGAAGGTGCTTCCTTATCTTCTACGCCATGCCAATAGCCTGAAATTAAAGAAGTGATGGTGAAGTACATGTTAACCTTATTGAGAAGAGGCAATACCATCACAAATGTAACTCAACACATCAAAGGATCAGTTCATGAAACTGCTTTCAGGAAAACTCAGCTTGAGGAAGCAACTGCTGTGCGCCACTGAGTCCCTAAGGTCATGGAATGGTGCAGGTCTCACTGGGCACAGGACATGAGGAAACGCCTATCAGAAAGGTTTGTGCTGTAACTCATTTTTCTGTCAGCAGCTTTTCTTTTTTTTGCGGCCATGCCACCTGGCATGTGGATGAGAGTTCTCCAAACAAGGATTGAAATAGTGCCCTCTGCAGTGCAACCACAGAGTCTTAACCACTAGACCACTGAGAAAGATCTGTCAATAGATTTTAGCAGGATTATATCTGCTGATGACATGTGATGCTGTGCAGAAGTCCAGTCCAGTCCCAGAAAAATCTGACTGGAACAAAGATAACAGTATTTAAGGATTATTAGATACCTGCATTCTTTAGAACACGACAAAGTCTGAGTAGGGAACAGTGTGAGGAATGAGTGAGGTGAGCAGCATAGAGAGGTGGAGAGTAGCTCTCAGCTGGATTCAGAGTAGAAATGACTAATAGAAATGACAAGTCAGCAGTATTGAGAATTGAGAAGGGAAAGGAGTGAGGTGTGGCTACTGGCAATGGCACCAATACAGAAGTAAAACAGGATAGGTTCCTGGTATGATTGCAACCAAGATCTGAAGTCATGTCCTGTGTCAACTTCCATTCATGTGGGTCAGGCCTGCTCTGAGCCCGTCTTGTTGAGAATGGAGTCATGTCCATCCTGTGAAGCTCAGAGGACTTTTTCTGTAGCCCGACCTGAAGATCTGCATGTACCCAAGAGAACTAAAATCATAAGGGAATGACAGGACAAGTCAGTAGCCAAAACACGCCCAGACAACTCAGCACACAGGAGACCACCAGAAAGCTATTAAATATTACCAAAAAATTCCTAAGGCCATAGCTGAAGGGAAGATAGCACAGTAGTAAGAACCAGGAATCTGACTTCTCTTCTGGATGACTACACCAGTAGAATTAGTCTAATGCAACTCTTTTGCAATGCTCAACTGCTTTAATTTTGTCCCTTTCAGCTCTTAGCATGGTAATAGTATTCATCCTTCCACTCCCTATCTCTGAGCCCATGGGGTGGGGACCTTGTACATGTTCCAAGAATAGCTTCTAGGAGTCAGGATGGGCAATAAGGAGTCTGTCCTCCAAATGTCAGAAATACTCCAAGATCAGAAACAAGAAAATGATGCCACCTTCTACCACTAGTGTTCATCATAGTATTGGAAGTTCTACACGGAGCCTTAAGAAAAAAGACAAAAGGCATCCACAGCTCATGAAATTGTGAAGACTGCACCACAAAACTTCTAGAATAAATGAATTCAGTAAATGAAGAGGATATAAATTAAATATCTGTCGGAATTCCCTGGTGGTCCAGTGGTCAAGGCATGCTGCGGTTGGGGAACTAAGATTTTGAAGGCAGCAGTGTGGCAAAAAAAAAAAAGAGAAAGAAACTGGTAAATGTTTTGTATACATGTCCCAAGTGAAATAAAGAAAAAGAACCTTAACTAAGGGTCTGTCAATAACATTTGTGTAAGCAGTGACTATGTAAGTGACTACATTTCCAGCACAGTCAGAAACAAATGTGAGCTATAGGAAAGAAGGGTTTTATACTAAGGTGTTCTGGTGCTAGAGAGTCACCCAGTGAGGCAGAGGGCAAGACATGGGGGTCCTTTAGGCTGACAAAACAACAGTGATACCAAACTCTTCCCTAGGAGGCTTTGGGGCAGTAGGTGCTGTGGTGACGCAGATGAGAAGGAGGCGAGCACTCAGCCCAGCCCTTGTAAACACAGCACAAATCCAGGCAACTAGGGACACACCTGCCCCTGGAGAAAAGAGAAGCACAGAGCTTGGCCCAGGGCACAGGGGCAGGTAGAAGAGCTTACCCAGTGAGGATGTAAGTGCAAAGTTCTCCAGCATCACATCGTGGTACAGGCATCTCTGAGCCTCATCAAGGAGAGCCCATTCCTCCCAGGAGAAGTACACAGCCACATCCTCAAAGGTAACACTGCCCTGCCAGGACACAGACAGATGAGACCATCAACTGCCTCACTCCTGAAGACCCACAATCCACCTCCTCGCACATCTACCCCATCTCCATCTTCCTCCTAAGAGCTCAGAAGAGATTCCTGACCTTGGTGCCATAGCTGTCTGCTCTCTCCTCACTCTCCCACTAACCACTCTGTTCACGCTGCTGTCCACTCTGCAACCAGTGGAGCCTGTAAAGACCCAGAAGAAATCACCTCCCTCATCTGATCCACACCTCCCACTGCCTTCAGAATAGATGCCGGACTTCACAGACAGTCATTCCAGGTCTGACTGCTGCTCACCACAGCCAGTTTATTCTTGCCAGGAAGGAAGACCTGCAATTCCCTGAACCAGCTTAGTCTCACCTCCAAGCACTTCCTGTTTTTGTGACAAGCTTCCACATATCTTTCTATTGGTGGCCTGAAAGGGGAACCCTTTCATATAACACTTAGACTGGACTCAGGACTGAGCTAGGATTCTCCAAGGTCTGCACACCCAAGGGCTGGGAAAATGCCAGGTGACACGTTTCATAACAATCCAAATTTGGAGAAAATTAGGCTTCCCTGGTGGCTCAGATGGTAAAGAATCTGCCTCTCATGCAAGAGACTTGGGTTCGATCCCCAGGTCAGGAAGATCCCCTGGAGAAGAGAATGGCATCCACTCCAGTATTCTTGCCTGGAGAAATCCATGGACAGAGGAGCCTGGCGGGCTATAGTCCATGGGGTTGCAAACATGACTGAGCGACTAACACAAGGTTGCGACTACTGAGGGTAATCTCCACTTACTTGATTAGATTCCAAAAGCACCTTTGCAGCCATGGAAACCTGTGGGAAGTGGGAAGTCTTAGAGGGATGTGATTCTGGACATTTTCCAGGGACTGAGACCTTCCCTGCACACCTGGTGGCATCTGAACCAGGTTCCACGAGTGTCTAACCTCTATTCACTCTCAGCAATTGTGTGTCCTTGGGAAAAAACCCCAAACTCCATCTGCTTCAGTGTCCTCAGCATCCCTACAATTAGTTCTTTCATTGAACAGACTTTGGTGATTTTGCAAACCTAACTTACGTCACGTTTCTTTGCCTCACAATTTTCCATGGCTCCAAATTTGCTGTATGACTCAGGAAACTCAAACAGGGGCTCTGTATCAACCTGGAGAGGTGGGATGGAGAGGGAGGTTCAAAGGGGACCGGATATATGTATCAGTTTAATTCAGTTCAGTCGCTCAGTCGTATCTGACTCTTTGCGACCCCATGGACTGCAGCATGCCAGGCCTCCCTGTCCATCACCAACTCCCGGAGTTTACTGAAACTCATGTCCATTGAGCCGATGATGCCATCCAACCATCTCATCCCCTGTCGTCCCCTCTCCTCCCGCCTTCAATCTTTCCCAGCATCAGGGTCTTTTCAAATGAGTCAGTTCTTCATATCAGGTGTATACCTATGGTTGATTCATGCTGAGGTTTGACTGAAAACAACAAAATTCCGTAAAGCAATTATCCTCCAATTAAAAAAAAATTTTTTTTAATTTTCCATGGCTTCAAAGGCCTGAAGAAGGAAGGTACAACTCCTCAGTCCGCCACTGCAGATGCGAAGGCATACATACAGTGTTCCCTGCAGCCATCAGATGGACCCCAGTTTCCCCGAATTCTCCTGCCTCAGTCGGACCGCCACATCTCTGCGCCTGCGCATCCCTCCGCCCATCACCCTCTACCAGGCGCCACCATACTGTCGGTCAAACAGAAGGCCCCACCCACCGCCGCATCACTCTTCTGGACACCCGGGTCTGAGCTGCGGGCACCTGAGCAGACGCTCGGGGCTTTAGCGTCTGTTAGGATGAAGCCGATGAGGGCCGGACGGATCAGCGTTTACCTGAGTGTCCCTCAGCGGCGCCGCCGCCGCCGCCATCGGACTCAGTGCGCGGAGAGGGGCTAACCCGGCACCAACGTCTCCAGGCTGCCCTGTAGGTAGCGACGTGCCTGGCTGTAGGACCGCCTCTAGTCCCTGGGGACAAAGCGTCTTCTCCCGCCTTCTCTGTCACCTCAACCCCGATCCTTCGGACCTCGAAAACCTCTCAAACAACAGCTATGAAGACACAGGAAGTCCCACCTTCACTCAGTGGACCCACCCCCCTCCCGGAAATGTCGAAATTCTGGATGTTCATTGGGTGGGCTCCGCTGCCGCTCAACGCTTAGCTTTCTGGATAATGAAGTTCGGGCAGGCACAAGCCTGCAGCCTGAGAGATTCTGCTTGAGTCTCCCAGGGTCAGGCAGTCCTCTAGGCTGCTCAAAACTGACTTCCCTGTTCTTCCAGGTAGGCTAGAAGCTTCGTTTCCTCTCAAGGGGCTAAGGACAATTTCTGGAGAATTCGAAGAACATTTAGAGAGCCTTCAAAGCTATTGATCTCCGAAGTGTTTGGATAATAATTTAGATTCCATGCAGCTGTCTGTAGTGAACATGCCCTGATAGATGACAGTGATGATATACTATCATACTGTCCTTTAAATGTACTCAGACTGAGGCATTTAAGTCATTTTTGTGAACTTTAGTGAGTTTTGTCTGGAACTTTAAAGGAAAAAAAATCACCTGTACCATAGGAGACAAAATAGAGGAGGCATATTGGACTAATAGAGTTTTGCCAAGAAAATGCACTGGTCATAGCAAATACCCTCTTCCAACAACACAAGAGAAGACTCTATACATGGACATCACCAGATGGTCAACACCAAAATCAGATCGATTATATTCTTTGCAGCCAAAGATGGAGAAGCTCTATACAATCAGCAAAAACAAGACCAGGAGCTGACTGTGGCTCGGACCATGAACTCCTTATTGCCAAATTCAGACTGAAATTGAAGAAAGTAGGGAAAACTACTAGACCATTCAGGTATGACCTAAATCAAATCCCTTATGATTATACAGTGGAAGTGAGAAATAGATTGAAGGGCCTAGATCTGATAGATAGAGTGCCTGATGAACTATGGAATGAGGTTCGTGACATTGTACAGGAGACAGGGATCAAGACCATCCCCATGGAAAAGAAATGCAAAAAAGCAAAATGGCTGTCTGGGGAGGCCTTACAAATAGCTGTGAAAAGAAGAGAAGCGAAAAGCAAAGGAGAAAAGGAAAGATATAAACATCTAAATGCAGAGTTCCAAAGAATAGCAAGAAGAGATAAGAAAGCCTTCTTCAGTGATCAATGCAAAGAAATAGAGGAAAACAACAGAATGGGAAAGACTAGGATCTCTTCAAGAAAATCAGAGATACCAAAGGAACATTTCATGCCAAGATGGGCACGATAAAGGACAGAGATGGTGTGGACCTAACAGAAGCAGAAGATATTAAGAAGAGGTGGCAAGAATACACAGAAGAACTGTACAAAAAAGAGCTTCAAGACCTAGACAATCATGATGATGTGATCACTGACCTAGAGCCAGACATCTTGGAATGTGAAGTCAAATGGGCCTTAGAAAGCATCACTACGAACAAAGCTAGTGGAGGTGATGGAATTCCAGTGGAACTATTCCAAGTCCTGAAAGATGATGCTGTGAAAGTGCTGCACTCAATATGCCAGCAAATTTGGAAAACTCAGCAGTGGCCACAGGACTGGAAAAGGTCAGTTTTCATCCCAATCCCAAAGAAAGGCAATGCCAAGGAGTGCTCAAACTACCGAACAATTGCACTCATCTCACACGCTAGTAAACTAATGCTCAAAATTCTCCACACCAGGCTTCAGCAATATGTGAACCGTGAACTTCCTGATGTTCAAGCTGGTTTTAGAAAAGGCAGAGGAACCAGAGATCAAATTGCCAACATCCGCTGGATCATGGAAAAAGCAAGAGAGTTCCAGAAAAACATCTATTTCTGCTTTATTGACTATGCCAAAGCCTTTGACTGTGTGGATCACAATAAACTATGGAAAATTCTGAAAGAGATGGGAATACCAGACCACCTGATCTGCCTCTTAAGAAATCTGTATGCAGGTCAGGAAGCAACAGTTAGAACTGGTCATGGAACAACAGACTGGTTCCAAATAGGAAAAGGAGTACGTCAAGGCTGCATATTGTCACCATGTTTATTTAACTTATATGCAGAGTACATCATGAGAAATGCTGGACTGGAAGAAACACAAGTTGGAATCAAGATTGCCGGGAGAAATATCAATAACCTCAGATATGCAGATGATACCACTCTTATGGCAGAAAGTGAAGAGGGGCTAAAAAGCCTCTTGATGAAAGTGAAAGTGGAGAGTGAAAGGGTTGGCTTAAAGCTCAACATTCAGAAAACGAAGATCATGGCATCTGGTCCCATCACTGCATGGGAAATAGATGGGGAAACAGTGGAAACAGTGTCAGACTTTATTTTTTGGGCTCCAAAATCACTGCAGATGGTGACTGCAGCCATGAAATTAAAAGACGCTTACTCCTTGGAAGGAAAGTTATGACCAACCTAGATAGCATATTCAAAAGCAGAGACATTACTTTACCAACAAAGGTTCGCCTAGTCAAGGCTATGGTCTTTCCTGTGGTCATGTATGGATGTGAGAGCTGGACTGTGAGGAAGGCTGAACGCCGAAGAATTGATGCTTTTGAACTGTGGTGTTGGAGAAGACTCTTGAGAGTCCCTTGGACTGCAAGAAGATCCAACCAGTCCATTCTGAAGGAGATCAATCCTGGAATTTCTTTGGAAGGAATGATGCTAAAGCTGAAACTCCAGTATTTTGGCCACCTCATGCGAAGACTTAACTCATTGGAGAAGACTCTGATGCTGGGAGGGATTGAGGGCAGGAGGAGAAGGGGACGACAGAGGATGAGATGGCTGGATGGCATCACTGACTCGATGGATGCGAGTCTGAGTGACCTCCGGGAGCTGGTGATGGACAGGGAGGCCTGGCGTGCTGCAGTTCATGGGGTCGCAAAGAGTCGCACACGACTGAGCGACTGATCTGATCTCTGATTGGGCAGCTCTGACAAAGATGGACGTGGTGGGATCTGGGCCTCGCCTTCCTCTTAGTCAGTGATTATGCTCAACTCAGAAACATCGTTTTATCCATTAAACATGAAATTATTGTATCTTAAGAAACACAAATCTTTTATACATGCACGTTCTTTTTTTAATATTACAGTTGCCAGTTTCTCATGAAATATCACCTTTGCTATTTTTATTAAGGAGTACTACTCTCTGCACATCTATAAAATAGAAAGTTGTTGAAAAACAAAATTCAACCGAGTATGTGTTAAAAATCTAAATGATTTGGACTTCCCTGGTGGTGCAATGGTCAAGAATCCACCTCCCAGGGCAGGGAACATGGGTTCCTTTGCTGGTCTGATAAGATTCCACATGCTGAGGGCAACTGAGCCTCTGTACAGTAGCTACTGAAGACTTCCAACCTAGGGCATATTCACCATAACAAAAGAAGCCACTACGATAGGCAGCCCTCACCCCACAACTAGAGTGTTACACCACCCCCTACCCCTCTGCCGCCCCTCAGCAACTAAACTAAAGAAAGCCTAGGCACAGCAAGGAAGAACCAGTGGACCCAAAAATAAATAAATAAAATTTCTAAATGGCTTTATTGAATGATTTATGAATCTGACAGTCAAGCAAGTTCAGAGGAGCTCCAAAGTGCCACAGAAACAGAAATGTTTCTTTAAGGCAGCACAAAGACATCATAAAACTTGTGGACATGGGAAGAGGGGAGAAATGGTGAGATGGATGAAATGAATAACAAGGAAATGTACATTCAGTTAAGATCAGCCTCTCAGTCGTGTCCGACTCTTTGTGACCCCATGAATTGCAGCAAACCAGGCCTCCCTTTCCATCACCAACTCTCGGAGTTTACCCAAACTCATGTCCATCGAAACGGTGATGCCATCCAGCCGTCTCATCCTCTGTTGTCCCCTTCTCCTCCTGCCCCCAATCCCTCCCAGCATCAGAATCTTTTCCAATGAGTCAACTCTTCGCATGAGGTGGCCAAAGTATTGGAGTTTCATCTTCAGCATCAGTCCTTCCAATGAACACCCAGGACTGATCTCCTTTAGGATGGACTGGTTGGATCTCCTTGCAGTCCAAGGGACTCTCAAGAGTCTTCTCCAACACCACAGTTCAAAAGCATCCATTCTTCGCAGCTCAGCTTTATTCACAGTCCAATTCTCACATCCATACATGACCACTGGGAAAACCATAGCCTTGACTAGACAGACCCTTGTTGGCAAAGTAATGTCTCTGCTTTTGAATATGCTATCTAGGTTGGTCATAACTTTTCTTCCAAGGAGTAAGCGTCTTTTAATTTCATGGCTGCAGTCACCATCTGCAGTGATTTTGGAGCCCAAAAAATAAAGTCTGACACTGTTTCCACTGTTTCACCATCTATTTCCCATGAAGTGATGGGACCGGATGCCATGATCTTAGTTTTCTGAATGTTGAGTTTTAAGCCAACTTTTTCACTCTCCTCTTTCACTTTCATCAAAAGGCTTTTTAGTTCCTCTTCACTTTCTGCCATAAGGGTGGTGTCATCTGCATATCTGAGATTATTGATATTCCTCCTGGCAATCTTGATTCCAGCTTGTGCGTCTTCCAGTCCAGCATTTCTCATGATGTATTCTGCATATAAGTGAAATAAGCAGGGTGACAATATACAGCCTTGATGTACTCCTTTTGCCATTTGGAACCAGTCTGTTGTTCCATGTCCAGTTCTAACTGTTGCTTCCTGACCTGCATATAGATTTCTCCAAGGCATGTCAGGTGCTCTGGTATAGCCATCTCTTTCAGAATTTTCCACAGGTTATTGTAATCCACAAAGGTTTTTGCATAGTCAATAAAGCAGAAGTAAATGTTTTTCTGGAATTCTCTTGCTTTTTTGATGATCCAGCGGATGTTAGCAATTTGATCTCTGGTTCCTCTGCCTTTTCTAAAACCAGCTTGACTGATTTGGGAGAATGGCATTGAAATAAGTATAATATCATATATGAAAAGAGTCGCCAGTCCAGGTTCAATGCCTGATACCAGATGCCTGGGGCTGGTGCACTGGGATGACCCAGAGGGATGGTAAGGGGAGGGAGGATGGAGGAGGGTTCAGGATGGGGAACACATGTATACCTGTGGCAGATTCATTTTGATACATGGCAAAACCAATACAATATTGTAAAGTTAATTAAAATAAAAATAAAAAAAATAAAACCAGCTTGAACAACTGGAAGTTCACGTTTCATGTATTGCTGAAACCTGGCTTGGATGTTGGCAATTTGATCTCTGGTTCCTCTGCCTTTTCTAAAACCAGCTTGAACATCTGGAAGTTCACGGTTCACGTGAACCTAGCCAGGCTTCAGCAATACGTGAACCGTGAACTTCCAGATGTTCAAGCTGGTTTTAGAAAAGGCAGAGGAACCGGAGATCAAATTGCCAACATCTGCTGGATCATCAAAAAAGCAAGAGAGTTCCAGAAAAACATCTACTTCTGCTTTATTGACTATGCCAAAACCTTTGACTCTGTGTGCGGAGAAGGCAATGGCAACCCACTCCAGTACTCTTGCCTGGCAAGTCCCATGGACGGAGGAGCCTGGTAGGCTGTAGTCCATGGGGTCACTAAGAGTTGGACACGACTGAGCGACTTCACTTTGACTTTTCACTTTCATGCATTGGAGAAGGAAATGGAAACCCACTCCAGTGTTCTTGCCTGGAGAATCCCAGGGACAGGGGAGCCTGGTGGGCTGCCGTCTATGGGATCGCACAGAGTTGGACACAACTGAAGTGACTCAGCAGTAGCAGTTTCTAGCATGTGAGATGAGTGCAATTGTGCGGCAGTTTGAGCATTCTTTGGCATTGCCTTTCTTTGGGATTGGAATGAAAACTGACCTTTCCCAGTCCTGTGGCCACTGCTGAGTTTTCCAAATTTGCTGGCATATTGAGTGCAGCACTTTCACAGCATCATCTTTCAGGATTTGGAATAGCTCCACTGGAATTCCATCACCTCAACTAGCTTTGTTCGTAGTGATGCTTTCTAAGGCCCACTTGACTTCACATTCCAGGATGTCTGGCTCTAGGTCAGTGATCACACCATCATGATTATCTGGGTCGTGCAGATCTTTTTTGTACAGTTCTTCTGTGTATTCTTGCCACCTTTTCTTAATATCTTCTGCTTCTGTTAGGTCCATACCATTTCTGTCCTTTATCAAACCCATCTTTGGATGAAATGTATCTCTAATTTTCTTGAAGAGTTCTCTAGTCTTTCCCATTCTGTTGTTTTCCTCTATTTCTTTGCATTGATTGCTGAGGAAGGCTTTCTTATCTCTCCTTGCTATTCTTTGGAACTTTGCATTCAGATGCTTATATCTTTCCTTTTCTCCTTTGCTTTATGCTTCTCTTCTTTCCACAGCTATCTGTAAGGCCTCCTTAGCCAGCCATTTTGCGTTTTTGCATTTTTTTTCCATGGGGGTGGTCTTGATCCCTGTCTCCTGTACAATGTCACGAACCTCCATCCATAGTTCATCAGGCACTGTAGAAGATCTAGTCCCATAAATCTATTTCTAACTTCCACTGTATAACCATAAGGGATTGATTTAGGTCATATCTGAATGGTCTAGTGGTTTTCCCTACTTTCTTCAATTTAAGTCTGAATTTGACAATAAGGAGTTCGTGATCTGAGCCACAGTCAACTCCTGCTCTTGTTTTTGCTGACCGTATAGAGCATCTCCATCTTTGACTGCAAAGAATATCCGATTTCGGTGTTGACCATCTGGCGTTGTCCATGTGTAGCATATGTAAAATAGATAGCCAAGGGGAATTTGCTGTTTGGCTAAGAAACAAGGGGGCTCCATATTGGCCTAGAGGCCTGGGATGGGGAGGGAGATGGGAGGGAAGTTCAAAAGGGACATTCAAAGGGATATCTATGACTGATTCAGATTGAGGTTTGACAGAAAGCAACAAGATTCTGTAAAGCAATTATCCTTCAATAAAAACATAAATTAAAAAAATCATAAATAGGAAAAGTAACTGTTTCACATGTTATCTCCCTTTGGAGAAAAGTTCTTTTTAGATAGGTTACCACATCTTCCTTTGAGGAATGGAGAGGGTCCACATGACAGATGATCCCATTGGTACTGACCAGAAAATTCCTTGCTAATGCTGTATGATTACATTTCTGGGGAAGGTTGTAACTGCAGTTATGATACAGATCAAGTCTTGGTTTTAACACGAATGACTGCTTAGAACCCATTGTTTCTTGTTTAACAAAGTGAAAAATCTGATTATTCTATCTTGTGGGAAAAAACAATGTTTATGCAATGGTAACTTTTTAAAAATTCTGTCTACACATAGATGCATCTATCTGAGTTTGCCTGTGTGTATGTGTATATATATACACATAATATATATATATGTTATGTGTTTGTTTCTTAAAAAGTAATTTGTAATTGGGGTATAGAGTTGTTTGCTCACTTAACAAGAGTTGTTTTTATTTACCATTATATCAGTAATTCTAGCAGAATAATTTGCATGGTTAACTATCTAATATAAAAAGTTAAAAATACAAATTGATAATTGACCTAACAGAAGAAATGAGTATAGTTATAGCTGGTAAGCTAGATTAGGGAACTTTTTTTTTCCCTCATGTAGAGATCAAGGAGGAACTTAGAGACATGAGTGTCATTGCTAATGAACACAAAGATGCTGAAAGCAGGGAAACGTGATGCTGTTAACACAGTGGTGTCCATCAGCCACTGCTTTGGATTCACAATCAGTATATTGCAAAGAGTCAAAATGGAAGAGGGACAATAAAGAAGACAAAGGTGCTTACTAGGATCAGGATAGTACCTGAGACTCTGGCCTCATGGAAAAATCTGGGTGAGAGTCTGTTGCTTGTGCCTGTGTAGGGTAAGGACCATGTGCCTACTAGTCCAGATCATGAAGCCCAAACATACATCAGTGGAAGATAATATAACTGCATGTAAGAAGCTGACAAATTTGTCAGGTGTGAGTGAGGAACAATATCCATAATCATTTACACTTATTGTTTTGCTGTTTCTTGGGCCACCTATTCTAATAGGAATGCAGATATATACCAAGAGTATCCAGAAAAGGAAACTACAGAAATCAGTGCACTTTGGAGACTGAATTCCAAGTCCAGTTACAAAGTTGTTCTAGGGAAAAATGTCATGGCCTGGAAGCCACTCAGAAGACAGGGTGTGCTGAGAGAAACCCCTCTGGACACTCTGTGAAAATAGAAGAAATGTTTATATCCACCATCATCAAGTAAATATTTCCATTCAAAAGCTGTCATCGTCTGGGGGTCCCCTATGAAAAACAGAGCCAAGTTGTTGCCTAAGGCCAGTTGGTTGACAGTCTGATCTGTGGGTCTCAACTTGTATCCAGTCAACAAAGTGAAGTTATAAAGACAGAGGAGAGAGGAGTGCCCCAGGATCCCAGCTCCAGTCTGAGTGAGGAAGATAATTTCCATATCCTGCTTGGCATGTCCTTCACTTTCACATCTGAAATATCTAGGAAATATTGATTTTAATTTGAGATAGAAATAAATGAAGAAATCCTAGAAAGATAAGTGAACTCAAATGTGTCACTTCCTTCTGCTTGGCTGTATCTATTGCTGAACAGAGCACAAGACTTTCTTTTGGTAGCACATTTTCTTACTTTAGTCGCTAAATCATGTCTGACTCTTTGGGGACCCCGTGGACTGTAGCCCGCCAGGCTCCTCTGTCCATGGGATTTCCCAGGCAAGAATACTGAAGCAGGTACCAGTTCCTTCTGCAAGAGATCTTCCCGACCCAGGGATTGAACCCGAATCTCTTGTGTCTCCTGATTTGGCAGACAGAATCTTTACCCCTGAGCCGCCATGGAAGTCTTATAATAATGCCCCTATTCAAGTCAGAGTATTTTACTTTAAATGGATTTAAGAGTAAGTGGTTATTAATGAAGGTCTTCTGGTGGACTCCATCCAAGTGTTAATATAAGGGAGTATTTGAATAAACAATGCACCATTCACGTGACATTTCTTCCTACAGCCATGAATTGAATGAAGATCATTTCATCGATGTATAAAGTCACCTTCAGTATATGTATATATATTTTTTGGCCACTCCACGTGGCTCTCAGGATCTTAGTTCCCCAACTAGGTATCATACTCCTACCCCTGTACTGGAAGCACAGAGTCTTAACCACTGGACCAGAGAGAAGTCATCTTAAAATATATATATATATATATATAATATATATATATATTCTAAAAACTCAAAGATAGAAGGAAATATGATGGTTTCTCCTGTTCTTCCAGTACAGACCACTTCAGGGTAATCAAATTGAGGAGACAGAAAAAAAATTTTAGTTCAAAATATTTTTTTAATAAGCACCAAATAGAATAGTTCCTAAACTTTTCACTGAGAACTTCTTCATTACTGAAAGAATGTCTGAAACATAATCAGTTAAGTTAGGCTTTCAGTCAAGAAATCTCAAGCTGCCAATTGGCTTCCCTGGTGGCCCAGATGGTAAAGAATCCACCTGCAATGCAGGCATATGGGTTTGATCCCTCGGTTGGGAAGATCCCCTGGAGAGGGGAATGGCTACCCACTTCAGTGGTCTTGCCTGGAGTATTCCATATCAGAGGAGCCTGGTGGGCAGCAGTCCATGGGGTCACAAAGAGTCAGACTCAACTGAGTGAATACCACTCACCCATTCACTCAAAGCTGCCAATCAGAGCTTCTGATAACCAGGTTAATGACCTTGAAATTGGATAAACAACTTTTAAAATCGTTAACTGTTCACTCTGTTAAATGGAAACAGTGACAGACTTTTATTTTCTTGGACTCCAAAATCACTGCAGATGGTGACTGCAGCCATGAAATTAAAAGACGCTTGCTCCTTGGAAGAAAAGCGATGACCAACCTAGACACCATATTAAAAAGCAGAGATTACTTTGCCGACAAAAGTCCATCTAGTCAAAGCTATGGTTTGCCCGGTAGTCATGTATGGATATTAGTGTTATAAAGACTCTCTTGTGAGCGACTATAAAGAAAACTGAGCATGGAAGAATCAGTGCTTTTGAACTGTGGTGTTGGAGGAGACTCTTGAGAGTTCCCTTGGACTGTAAGATCAAACAAGTTTATCCTAAAGGAAATCAGTCCTGAATATTCATTGGAAGGACTGATGCTGAAGCTGAAGCTCCAATACTTTCACCACCAGATGTGAAGAACTACCTCATTAGAAAAGACCCTGTCCTGGGAAAGATTAAAGGCAAGAGGAGAAGGGGAAGACAGAGGATGAGATGGTTAGATGGCATCACTGACTGAATGAACATGAGTCTGAGCAAGCTCTGGGAGATGGACCATAAAAAAGCTTCAGTTCAGTTCAGTCACTCAGTCATGTCCGACTCTTCGCGACCCCATGAATTGCAGCACGCCAGGCCTCCCCGTCCATCACCAATTCCTGGAGTTCACTCAGAGTCACGTCCATCGAGCCAGGGATGCCATCCAGCCATCTCATCCTCCGTCGTCCCCTTCTCCTCCTGCCCCCAATCCCTCCCAGCATCAGAATCTTTTCCAATGAGTCAACTCTTCGCATGAGGTGGTCAAAGTACTGGAGTTTCAGCTTCAGCATCGTTCCCTCCAAAGAAATCCCAGGGCTGATCTCCTTCAGAATGGACTGGTTGGATCTCCTTGCAGTCCAAGGGACTCTCAAGAGTCTTCTCCAATATCACAGTTCAAAAGAATCAATTAGCGCCAACGAATTGATATTCTTAACTGCGGTGTTGCAGAAAACTCTTAGAGTCTCTTGGACTGCAAAGAGATCAAAGGAGTCAATCCTGAATCAGTCCTGAATATTCATTGGAAGGACTGATGCTGAAGCTGAAACTCCAATACTACGGCCACCTGATGCGAAGAACTGACTCACTGGAAAAGACCCTAATGCTGGGAAAGATTGAAGGCAGGAGAAGGGGATAATAGAAGACGAGATAGTTGGATTGCATCACTGACTCAATGAACATGAGTCTGAGCAAGCTCCAGGAGTTGGTGATAGACAGGGAAGCTTGGCGTGCTGCAGTCCACGGGGTTGCAAAGAGTCCGACACAACTGAGCAACTGAACTGAACTGATACACTGGATACTGAAAAAGGAAACTGACTACTGCTAACAATTCAATTTTAAAAACATATTAACATACATATTTAAATACATACTAAATACATATTTTTAGTGCATAAGTAAGTCAAATGGTAACATAGCTAATATTTCTTCAGTAATATCAAGGTAATATTTAAAAGTTAAAAGTTTAAATGATGTAATGAAGAAAATTAGTCCTCACAATGATAAAACAGATATTAGCCCTCACAAAATAAAAGCAACATCTTTTACTTATTAGAAATCTGTTAGTTCATTGAAATGTAGCAGGATGTTTACAGAAACATGTACATACAATCACACACTAACATACATACACATAAAGTTAATTAATGTGAAATACTTGGGAAAACAATTGTATATATAACATTAAAATTTTTGAAACTTCATTGATAAAGTGAAGGTAAACATTGGCTTAACACATTAAGAGATTTAAAAACCTAAAAAAAAAAAAAAACAAAACAAAACTAAGAATAAGTGGCCGCAAATAGCCTAACTCAAATAATCGTGCCTATTTTACATATTTATGGATAAGAAGAGAATAATGACTACTTATGGCACAGATGACAGGTCACTTTATTTTGTGAAAGTGAAACTAAAATCAAACCAGAACAAAGTGTATAAAAACGTGGAATGTAAAAATCTGTTGATAATTACTCAGTACTAAGATTTATCAGTTCCAAAAATGATGTAAAAATACTAGCTATGAAGACTCAATAGTCAGAAAAAGTGAAAGTTTATCAAATATGTTTGTTTCACAAATTATCACAAATATAATTAAATTGAAATGATATTCTGTTATTTTTAACTATAGCATATTTTAAGTTATCCAAGTGTTATTGTTGGTCAAATTCCTCTAATAGGAGTTTTACATTCTCACCTTCCCTGGAAAATTCTGAAAGAGATGGGAATACCAGACCACCTGATCTGCCTCTTGAGAAATCTGTATGCAGGTCAGGAAGCAACAGTTAGAACTGGTCATGGAACAACAGACTGGTTCCAAATAGGAAAAGGAATACATCAAGGCTGCATATTGTCACCATGTTTATTTAACTTTTATGCAGAGTACATCATGAGAAATGCTGGACTGGAAGAAACACAAGTTGGAATCAAGATTGCTGGGAGAAATTTCAATAACCTCAGATATGCAGATGATACCACTCTTATGGCAGAAAGTGAAGAGGGGCTAAAAAGCCCCTTGATGAGAGTGAAAGTGGAGAGTGAAAAGGTTGGCTTAAAGCTCAACATTCAGAAAACGAAGATCATGGCATCTGGTCCCATCACTACATGGGAAATAGATGGAGAAACAGTGGAAACAGTGTCACACTTTATTTTTCTGGGCTCCAAAATCACTGCAGATGGTGACTGCAGCCATGAAATTAAAAGACGCTTACTCCTTGGAAAGAAGGTTATGACCAACCTAGATAGCATATTCAAAAGCAGACACATTACTTTACCAACAAAGGTTCGCCTAGTCAAGGCTATGGTCTTTCCTGTGGTCATGTATGGATGTGAGAGCTGGACTGTGAAGAAGGCTGAGCGCCGAAGAATTGATGCTTTTGAACTATGGTGTTGGAGAAGACTCTTGAGAGTCCCTTGGACTGCAAGAAGATCCAACCAGTCCATTCTGAAGGAGATCAGCCCTGGAATTTCTTTGGAAGGAATGATGCTAAAGCTGAAACTCCAGTATTTTGGCCACCTCATGCGAAGACTTAACTCATTGGAGAAGACTCTGATGCTGGGAGGGATTGGGGGCAGGAGGAGAAGGGGACGACAGAGGATACGATGGCTGGATGGCATCACTGACTTGATGGATGTGAGTCTGAGTGACCTCCGGGAGCTGGTGATGGACAGGGAGGCCTGGCATGCTGTGGTTCATGGGGTCGCAAAGAGTCAGACACGACTGAGCGACTGATCTGATCTGATCATAAGCCATAATTAACCAAACCATAAATAACCTAAAAATTGATAGTCCTTCATAACAGTCTGAACATTTAAAATTGTTCAAAATTTAAGCAGAGAATACTCAGATTTTATATATTTATACTTGTATAATTTATCACCCACTTTTACTTCAGGGCATTTCTTAAGAATCTCCAATTTTCATTTAAAGGAATTTAATAGACATTTATAGAAACAAGAATTTATTTGGGGGTTATCTATTTCAGTACTTAACATTACATTATCAATTATGTGTCTGAAATAAAGAAGGCATTCAGCATCAATATTCAGCAAGCAGAAGCTGACTCTTCATGAACATTCACACGTCGGTCATGAGAAGTTTCAGTGTTAAACTGCAATCCAGTCAAAATTTTCAAATAAAAATAGATCTCATGTTTGGGCAAGTAAAAATGTTGACCCCAGTAGCAATAAACCTGTGTGGTCCTTGGATGTGGAATATCAGATATTACAAAAATTAAGTCATAGAACCAGACATAAAAGCAAGAGGAAGGGCAAGCGCAAAGACTTAGGAATCCTTTTGAAGACAAATCATAAAATGAACCTAAATTACAGAACAGGTCAGTAGACATGGTGAGGGAAGTAATAGTTTCCTTAAGCCACAGGTGGCTGTAATGGTAAAGAATCTACCTGCAAAGAAGTAGGGTTCCACCTCTGGGTCGGGAAGATCCCCTGGAGAAGGAACTGGCAACCCACTCCAGTGTGCTTGCCTGGGAAATTCCAAGGACAGAGAATTCTAGTGGACTATGGTCTATGGGTTCACTAAGAGTTGGATGCAACTTGGCGATTGAATGTGTGTGCACGTGCGCACACATACATACATACACACATTAGATAAATGTGGGGGCGGTAGGAGGGAGGGAGGAAGGGTGAGAGAGAGAAATGTGTTGCCTGGCAAGATTTAGAAGTTTAGAAGGCTGAATGACAACAGCAAGGCATTTAAAAATATAATCAACTGATAAGCCAACTTTATATTTTATTTTTTTAAATTCCTTGATTATTCATTTGTGTTGTTGTTTAGTGGCTCAATTTTTTCCACTCTTTGCAACCCCATGGATCATAGTCCATGGGATTCTCCATGCATGTATCCATGGGATAGTCTGGCATCTCCTGATACCGGAGTGGTTTGTGATTTCCCACAGCAGGATTCCTTTGCATAATCTGTAGCAATATTTGCTTTTATAAATGAATTAAATGCCTGTCGATAAGAGGGAAAGGCTCTGGTTTCTCCAAATGGCAAAATAATATAAACAGGCTCTGTTGATGAGAGAAACACAGGGAGTTTATTACTACAGACTTCCTTCAGCTCAATATCCTTTTCCACCCTAAGAAATGCATATACGAGCACCTGCCACTCAGACATCAGGTGCCTGCTTAGTGTCTGGGAGATCACCTTCATCTTACTGCTCTTCACGTGCCAGTGGTGGGAAGCTGTTCAGGTGAAGCCAATTCAGGGTGTGTGTTCAGGGAAAAGGGGAGAGAGGATTACAAAGAGATGAAACAGGGGCTTCCCTGGTGTTTCAATGGGTAGGATGCTGAACTTCCACTGCAGCAGGCATGGATTCGATCCCTGGTCGAGGAGGTAAGATCCCACATCCTGTGGTGAACAGTCAGGAAATTTAAAAAAAAAAAAAAAAACACTCAAAGATGATATGACTGGTAGGAGAAAGAGGGGATGTTGTGCATCGCCAGGGTTGGAGAGTCAGGTTGAAAATCTGTCTCTAGTTCTCTCAGAAAACATCTTGCCTAAATATGTAAGATAGAGGTGGGCTGTGACCCCAGAAAACAAAACTATTTTACAGAAAAGAGTATGATCTTAGGGGGACAGCAGTGTGCGGTCCTGAAGGGAGATCTTACTTCCCTGCCCAGGAATTGAACCTGGGTAGCCTGGATGAAAACCAGACTACCAGGGGCTACAGGCTAAAATCAAAGTGTCCCTGGTTCTTCCCCCTTCCCGCTTCCCTACCACCACCACCTGCCGCCCGCCTTTGAAATGAGGAATGCTTCAAGGAGGCAAAATCTATTAAAAAAAAAACAAACAGAAATAAAATTTATTATTAGAGACACAACATAATGTATGGAAGAGCACATAGAGAAGCAGTTTATTTATCTGAGTCAGAAGCAAGGCAGAAATACACAGCCAGGGAGGAGTACAAAGAGGTGATTTAAATCCATTATGTAGGACAGTCCTTCTGAGTCTTTGTGTGTTTTTGCTGTCTACTCTTTTCGACCCCATGGACTGTAGACTGCCAAAGGTCTTTGTTTACTTTTGGTCAATCATCTTGTTTCCTTTTTCAGACCTGACTAGTCTTAGGACCGCCCCCTCAACATGGGTGCAAAACTTTTTGTTAAGATGGATACCACTACAGAGACCTGTGGATGCATGTCCTCACTTATGGGGTTCAGCCTTCCCTTTTTGACCTTTTTTAAGGAGCATTCCTGTGCACATGGAGACAAGGAAGTTTTCCTTGACCTCTGGAAAGGGCACCTTATCTCTCTTGTATTTAATTCTTTTTATTTTTTAAATTATGAAAATATAACACATTTACAGGAGACTTGAAAAATACAGAACAAGGTTACATATAGTTGCACTATATATTACAATTTTTTAATAGATACATTAAGACTTTTAGTTGGAGTTTCAATATCGAACTCTCAAAAGTTAGTAGAATGAATACACAGAGAGCTCAGCTTCTGCCACTAGCTTGGTCCTTGGAGTCTCTGGGTGAAAACAAAGCTTCAATTTTCCTCCACTTGACAAACACCAATATTCGAATGCCAGGGCCCATGTACCTCAGTGATTTCTGGATTTCTTGAGATAAAAGACTTCTGGGCTTTCCTAGTGGCTCAGATGTTAAAGAATCTACCTGCAATGTGGGATCCCTGGGTCAGGGAGATCCCCTGGAGAAATTAATGGCAAACCATTCCAGTATTCTTGCCTGGAGAATTTTATGGATAGTGGAGCCTGGTGGGCTGTAGTCCATGGGGTCACAAAGAGTTGAGCATGACTGACCGACTAAGGACTTCACTTTCAAGAATTGTTGCTTATCTGAAAAGTATCTACTTACCCAGTTGACTGCCAGGACAGTGGGTGCAGGGATGAGCTTGGAGCCTGTTCAGCAGCTGAACCACAAGATAAAGGCTTGGATGCCATGATTTCATCTCCTTGTTGGGAAATGATTATCAGTTTACCTGTAATTGCAGTCACATTGTCTGCATGGGGAGTGGAAATTATCTGTAAACAACTTTTTGAATTGTGTATATCGCTCAACACTATAGAAATCTAACCATAAAGATGGCTCCCCGATGATGTGGTAAAATAGCTGTGAGAGAAAATTATTGGGAATTATCAAGGGGTAAGGAGGAAAGGACAAAAGTCAGCTGCACACCTGACATTGAAACCTCTTAATAAGGGAGTGAAGTTGAGTAGATGACTCTGCTGGATTCATTATCACTTAGAAGGTTTTTTCCTTCAAAGAATGAGCTGTCAAAAGTTTAATGATGAGTTGTGATGTGGATTCTTCCCTTTAGTCTAATTGGGATTTATTGTGCTTTCTGTGTCTGACAAACATGGAAATGTTTCCGTCATTATTAACTTTTTTTTTTTTACCTCCCTTGCTTCTGATTCATAAGGCCATTTGGTATTTTCCTACAAGTCACTCATGCTCTTTTTTTCCTGTATCTCCCTTTCTGTGCTTCTTATATTTTCCATGCCTACACCTTCAGGTTCATTCATCTTTTGTTACATACTGTCTCAACTGTTGTTTTTCCCATGTAGCATATTTTATGCTTTATATATACACGTATGTAGGAGACACAAGAGTTTGATCCCTGGGATGGGAAGATCCCCTGGAGTAAGAAGTGGCAATCCACTCCAGTATTCTTGTCTGGGAAATCCCATGGATAGAGGAGCCTGGAGAATATGCAGAGTCAGGCATAACTGAACACATGCATATATACACATATCCATGTATAAATTGATAATATACAAATATATTTTAATTTCTCTAGCAAGAAAGTATATGGCACTGCTTCTGAAAATAAAGGCACCCCCTTGAAAATAAACTGAACTTGAATTTCATCAAATTTCTAGTGTAAATGCACATTTATTGGAAAAATTTTAGAAGGGTGAGAGAAAGAATATCACTGAGATGCCAGAAACTAATAGATGATGGGAAGTTACCTTAACAAATGATCTGGTTTTTCTTCATAAGAACAATTGGAATTATAATCTGTGGGTACTCTAATTTGTTTGGACCCTTTTTAAAAGAAAATCTAGTATAAAATTTGTATGTAGTAATTAGAAAACCTGTATCCTTTCTGAATATTTAAAAAGTGTGAATTATACATCTTGTACATGTGTGATAAAAATATTCAGTTCTCATAGTCAAATGATATCTATGTTTTGAAGATACATACTGAATTGTGTGTGCATGAAATTACACATTTGACATTCGCTGTGAAATAATTCAGGAGAAATAGAGAGGACCGTCTTATATGGACTGGCTTGATGCTCCTGCAGTGATAATCAGCTGTTGAGCCTGCATCTTTTTATCCTATGTAATGTCACATATATTTGAAAATATTCATTAGAGAAGGTTTGAAAAAACATGTCTTTAATAAAAATTAGTGCTCTTTTGATTGAAGAATGTATCTTCACTCAAGAAAAATACTTTATTTGCTTTTAGTTTCTATCATTTAAGAGTTTTTTCAGTTCATTTCAGTTCAGTCGCTCAGTTGTGTCCGACTTTTTTAGACCCAATGGACTGCAGCACACCAGGCTTCCCTGTCCATCACCAACTCCTGGAGCTTGCTCAAACTCATGTCCATAGAGTCAGTGATGCCATCCAACCATCTCATCCTCTGTCATCCCCTTCTCCTCCTGCCTTCAATCTTTCCCAGCATCAGGGTCTTTTCCAGTGAGTCAGTTCTTCGTATAAGGTGGCCAAAGTTTTGGAGCTTAAGCTTCAGCATCAGTCCTTCCAATGAATATTCAGAACTGATTCCTTTAGGATTGACTGGTTGGATCTCCTTGCAGTCCAAGGGACTCTCAAGAGTCTTCACCATCACAGTTCAAAAGCATCAACTCTTTGCCGCTCAGCTTTCTTTATGGTCCAACTCTCACATCCATACATGACTACTGGGGAAACCATAGCTATGACTAGACGGACCTTTGTTGGCAAAGTAATATCTCTGCTTTTTAATATACTGTCTAGATTGGTCATTGCTTTTCTTCCAAGGAGTAAGCGTCTTTCAACTTCATGGCTGCAGTCACCATCTGCAGTGATTTTGGAGCCCAAGAAAATAAAGTCTATCACCATTTCCATTGTTTCCCCATCTATTTACCATGATTTGATGGGACCATATGCCATGATCTTCATTTTTTGAGTGTTGAAAGTGTTGTTTACTTCATATTTTTCATTGCTTTTCAAAATGAAGGATTTGTAGGGGAAATCCCTCTTGGTCCAGAGGTTAGGGCTCCGGGCTTCCATCACAGAGAGTTTGGGTTCAATGCCTAATTGAGGAACTAAGATGCTGTGTGGTGTGGCCAAAAAGTAAAATAAATAAGTAGGATTGTTCTAGACGTACTTTTATATATGCTGAGTCACTCAGTCGTGTCCGACTCTTTTGCGACCCCACTGAACTGTAGCCCACCAGGTTCCTCTATCCATGGAATTCCCCAGGCAAGCATACTGGAGTGGGTTGCCATTTCCTTCTCCAGGGAATCTTCCCAACCTAGAGATGGAAACCTTCTGCATTGCAGGCAGATTCTTTATGGTCTGAGCCACTAGGGAAGCTGAAATGAACCCAATATAAAAAAGAAAAATTTTTTAAAAGATTAAATAACTTTTTCAAAATTTTAGGGTTTATAAATTCAAATGGGTTCACTACCCAGCACAGCAAGATAAGTGATGGAAATCAGCCCAGTGTGCAAGTTGCAAACCAGAGGAAGAAAAATCATCTCCATGAAATGACTTTAACATCCAGTGAATTACTGTGGCACTAGTGGTAAAGGACCTGCTTGGCACTGCAGGAGAAGTAAGAGACATGGGTTCGATCCCCTGGGAAAGGAAATGGCAACCCACTGCAGTGTTCTTGCCTGGAGAATCCCAGGAACGGGGGAGCCTGGTGGGCTGCCATCTGTGGGGTCGCACAGAGTCGGACACAACTGAAGTGACATAGCAGCGGCAGCAGCGGTAAAGGACCTGCTTGGCACTGCAGGAGAAGTAAGAGACATGGGTTCGATCCAATGGGAAAGGAAATGGCAACCCACTCCAGTATTGTTGCCTGGAGAATCTCATGAACCAAGGGGCCTGGTGGGCTACAGTTCATAGGGTCTCAAAGAGCCCAACATGACTGAGCCACATAACACCCAAGCACACACGAATGTTACCAGATTATCACATTTTTGAGAACAAAAGAGGCATATAGGTTATCACAAGGCATCTCCTAATATTTTTTTGGTAATTTATCAAGGTAAAATTCACATAATATTAAATTAACCTTTCTAAAATAAACAGTTTGTTACCAAATTAACAAATACACAGGTGTCAAAACAATCCTGGAGACAGAGTTCTGGGTGAATTAGAAAAGGATAGGCTTCTTTCTCGAAAAACTATGTGTCTCAACTGCAGAGAACTTGATGAGGGTTTTTCCAACAGTGAATCAAGTTGGGGTCTTTGACAAAACGAGGGTGTGGGCAGGGTCTCAGGTGGTGGGGTCTCCTAAATTTTTTAAATTGGAGGATAATGGCTTTACAATGTTGTGTTGGTTTTTGCTGTACAAGGACTTGGATCATCCATAAGTATACATATATCCCCTCCTTCTTGAGCCTTCCTCCCATCCCCCATCCCACCTCACCCCTGTAAGCTGCATGGAGCACAGGGCTGAGATCCCTGTCTTATACAGCAACTTCTCACTGGCTATCCATTTTACATATGATACTGTATATGTTTCAGTTCTCTCTCAATTTGTCCCACTCTCTCCTTCCCCTGCTGTGTCCACAAGTCTGTTTTCTACATCTGCTTCTCTATTCCTGCCCTGCAAATACATTCACCAGTACATTTTTCTAGATCCCGTATATATATTTTAATGACTCATTGGAAAAGACCCTGATGCTGGGAAAGATTGGAGGCAGGAGGAGAAGGGGATGACAGAGGATGAGATGGTTGGATAGCATCACTGACTCTACGGACATGAGTTTTGAGCAAACTCCTTCGGGAGGTGGTGATGGACAGGGAAGCCTGGCGTGCCTCAGTCCATGGGGTCTCAAAGAGTCAGAAACGACTGAGCGACTGAACTGAACTGAGAGCCAATTAACAATGTTGTGACAGTTTCAGGTGAGCAGTTAAAGGACTTAGTCATTCATACACATGTATCCATTCTCCCCCAAACTCCCCTCCCATCCAGGCTGCCTCATAACACGGAGCAGAGTTCCCTGTGCTCTACAGTAGATCGTTGTTGGTTCTCCGTTTTATTTTTTTTATTTTTTTAACTTGGATATCGTTAGTTTATTATAAAAGAGAAACATGGAAATTATTTACATGGTGAAAGATTTCAGAACTTCAGTGGAATGGGCAGCTTCATGTGATGCCATTTCAATAGTGACTTATTTCAGTCGACATATTTCCCAAGAATGTCACCATCTCTAAATAAGAAATAATCCTTGTCGTCTAGAACTACTTTGGTGCCTCCATATTCTGGGAGAAGAACTTTATCTCCAACTTTCACACTAACTGGTTGAATCTCTCCACCCTTTCCTTTAGAGCCTGATCCAACAGCTACCACCGTTGCTTGCAATACTTTTCCTTGTGATTTTTCTGGAAGCATAATCCCTCCTTTGGTTACAGTTTCGGCCGCACTTTTTTCAACTAATACTTGGTCAAAGAGGGGAAGAAACTTTCTAAATGCCTTTCTAAATGCCTGTCCTGCCATGACTCCGGCTTCCGCAGTTCGTACTCTGCTCTCACTCCACAGGCAAAAGGAGAGACCTGCTGTCGGACCCTCCGGACACGAGAACGCGGAAAAAAAAACTGACCACCGCGCAGGCGCGCTCGCTCCCGACCAGCCCCTCCCTGAGAAAGGGGGGTGGCCGCACCAGCGCGCACCCCTATTCGTTTCCTGGGCTCTGCGCAGGCCACTGAGGCGGAAGAAAAGAGCAAGTCTTTCTAGGCTTTTCTAGGCCACCAGCCTAGGTGAAAGTCGGTTCTCCGTTTTAAATACAGGTATACATGTCCACCCCACACTCCCTGACTCTACCTTCTCCTAATCTTGATGAGCTCTTCTAATCCCCTTAATCTTGCCTCAGGTGATTTCTTGGCTGTTGTTTTTCAGTCACTAAGTTCTGTCCAACTCTCTGCAACTCCATGGACTGCAGCACCCCAGGCTCTGCTGTCCTTCACTATCTCCCAGAGTTTTCTGAAACTCATGTCCATTGAGTCAGTGATGCTATCTAATCATCTTATCTTCTGCCACCATCTTCTGTTGCCTTCTGTCTTGGCTGCTCCTCCCTTATTAGCAACTGTTTGGAACCACCTTTTGGAACTCAGTGAACCTCATAATGGCTGGAGTCTTGCCTACAAGAAATGGGAGACAGAAAGGCCTCTGTGTCTGGGAGCCCCAGAGTCCCACTTGGTTTCAGATTCAGTGGCATTAGGTGCATGCACAATGTGGTGCAACAACCACCTCTACAAAGTTGGAACACTTCCATCACTCCAAAGTAAAACCTCTTACTCATTAAACAGTTTCAATTACTCTCACACCCACCCTACCCACTGGCAACCAATAATCTGCATTCTGTCTCTAGAGATTTATGTATCCCAGATTTGTCATTGTTGTTGTTGTTCAGCCGCCAAGTTGTGTCCAACTCTTTGTGATCTCATGGACTACAGCATGTCAGGCTCCTCTGTCCTTCACTATCTCCCACAGTTTGCTCAAATTCATGTTCATTGAGTTTGGTGATGCTAGCTAACCATCTCATCCTCTGCCACCTCTTATCCTTTTGCCTTCAGTCTTTATCAGCATTAGGGTTTTTCCAGTGAGTCAGCCCTTGGCATCAGGTGGTAAAAGTGTTGGAGCTTCAACTTAAGCATCAGTCCTTCCAATTAATATTCAGGGTTGGTTTCCTTTAGGAAGTCATTGGACTTCCCTGGTGGCTCAGACAGTAAAGTGTCTGCCTACAATGATGGAGACCCGGTTTCAATCCCTGGGTGGGGAAGATGCCCTGGAGAAGGAAATGGCAAGCCACTCCAGTATGCTTGTCTGGAAAATCCCATGGACAGAGGAACCTGTTAGGCTACAGTCCATGGGGTCGCAAAGAGTCTGACACGACTGAGTGACTTCACTTTCACTTTCCTTTAGGATTGACTAGTTTGATCTCCTGGCAGTCCTAGCGATTCTTAAGAGTCTTCTCCAGCACCACAATTTGAAAACATCAGTTCTTCATCCCTCAGCCTTCTTTATGGTCGAGCTCTCACATCTGTATGTGACTCCTGGAAAAACCATAGCTTTGACGATAAGGGCCTTTGTTGGCAAAATGATGTCTCTTCTTTTTAACATGCTGTCTAGGTTTGTCATAGCTTTTCTTCCAGGGAGCAAGCATCTTTTAATTTCATGGTGGCAGTCACCATCCACAGTGATTTTGGACCCCAAGAAAATAAATTTGGTCACTTCTTCCCCTTCTGTTTGCCACGAAGTGATGGGATTGGTGCCATCCATGATCTTAGTTTTTTTGAATGCTGAGTTTCAAGCCAGCTTTTTCACTCTTCTCTTTCACCCTCATCAAGAGGCTTTTTAGTTCCTCTTCACTTTCTGCCATTAGAGTGATATCATCTGCATGTCTAAGGTTATTGATATTTCTCCCAGAAGTCTTGATTCCAGCTTGTGATTTTTTATATTTGAATGCATTGCACAATGATCACAATATGTCTAGTTAATGTATATCATGGTATATGTTTACAGTTTTTTTCTTTTTTTATTCATTTATTTATTTGGCTGCATCAGGTCTTACTTGTGACACGTGTGGTCTTTAGTTACAGCATTTGAGCTCTTGTTTGCGGCATGTGAGATCTAGTTCCTTAATCAGGGATCCAACCCAGGCCCCTACATTGGGAGTGCAGAGTCTTAACCTCTGGACCACCAGAGAAGTCCCCACAATTTTTTCCTTGTAATAAGAAATTTTAAGATCTACTCTCTAAGCACTTTCAAATACACAATACATTTTTTTTTTTTTTGGCTGCACTGGGTCTTCGTTGCTTTACACAGACTTTCTCTAGTTGCAGTGAGCAAGGGTTACTCTCTAGTTTCGGTGCACAGGTTTCTCACTGCTGTGGCTTCTCTTGTTTCCAAGCACAGGTTTCAGTAGTTGTGGTGTAAAGGCTTGGCAGCATGATGAGTCTTCCTGGACCAGGGATCGAACCCTGGCCCCTTGGATTGGCAGGCAGAATCTTTACCACTGTGCCACCAGGGAAGCCCAACGCATTGTTATTAATTATACTCACCATGCTGTACATTACATCCCATGACTTTGAGTCAATATCAAGAAAAAGTAACACGAGGAAAATATATAATTGTTTTAATCAATGGGAAGTTGATTGGATTAATTATGGTGTATCTTCTTGATGGGACACTTGTCAGCTGTGGATGTGTTTGTGCCGCATTCTCTCTGTCGATGCAGGTCCAGAACGTACTGATACTGTTTAGTAAAGAGTGACAGAATGTTAAGTGAGATTATCTTTCTTTTTCTGAGTGAGAGGAAGAAGAAGAAGAAGAAAAAAACATATATATATATACACACACACACCTATGGGCTTCTCTCATGACTCAGATGGAAAAGAATCTGCCTGCAATGAGGGAAACCTGGGTTCGATCCCTTGGTTGGGAAGATACCCTGGAGAAGAGAATGGCTACTCACTCTAATATTCTTGCCTGGGAAAGAGGAGTGGGCAGAATACAGTTTATGGGGTCACAAAGAGTCACGTATGACTGAGGGACTAACACTTTCACTTCACTTTTGTGCATGTATATACATGTAATCATACACATTCATATATACACATGAACTGGTGAGTTTTAAAATAAAAATATATGTGTTGGTTTTGTATGTTTACATGTATATGTCTGTACATTGACATGTATGTATGAATTGAAATTGCACATTAAAAGTGTTTATGAAAAATGAGTACCTGTGAGGAGGAATCATATGTTAAAACAAAGAGTTCAGACTCATAAGGAATCCTGTATGTACATATGTATTTGGCTGCATGGGATCTTAGTTGTGGCATGTGGGATCTAGTTTTCTGATCAGGTATTGAACCTGGGCCACTTCTTAGCTGCTGAACCATCAGGTAAGTCCCTGGATTGAGTCTTGATGGGCTCCCCTCTCTCAGTGTCAGATCTCAGGGTCCTTTCCTCACATCCCACTGGAATTATGCTCCCACATCTGTTCCTGCCATTTCTGGTGGATATCTGTATTAGTCATTTTTAGTGATTCTCTTTCAGTGCTTTACAGAAGTCCAAATGTTTGTCACGGATAACTTCTATTCTCTTTGGAGTCATTGTTACTGCAATTACAGGTGGAGTGATAATCACTTCCCAGCAAGGAGCTGAGATCATGGAATCCCAAGCCTTTATCTTAGATGTGTATGTCCCATTTGCCCACCTGAACACTCTGTATCAACAGTCACTGTCCTTGAAACAAATCCAAGTTTTTAGGTAGCTCTTAATTTCAGATAAGTTTCAGGTTCTTAGAAAGTGAGAGAGTCATTTCCTAGGCAGGTTGATAAGGAGTCTAGGGGTCCCCAAGGAGAGAGGGGTCTGGAATTCTCAAGGAAGAAGAAAGGACAAACTTTTTTCTTTCTCCACATTCCTTAGGATTATATAACAATAATGTATCCTGCCTAAGGACAGTCTCTGGAGTAAACCTTCTGTTATCTTAAAATGTAAATTATGGGAGTAGGTCTGATGAGGTCTTTACAACCTCCAGACATTCTTTGGATTATATAACTTCATTGTTAACACCAGCAAGGGGGTACTCTTTCTGCCCCCTTCTGATGCCTATGTCAGAAGCTTTCTCTATCTCCTTTATACTTTAATAAAACTTTATTACACAAAAGCTCTGAGCGATCAAGCCTCGTCTCTGGCCCCAGATTGAATTCTTCTCCTCCGGGGGCCAAGAATCCCGGTGTCTTCGCATGATTCAACAACAAACTTTCATCTTGGGGGTTCGTCTGGGATCCTTCAGGACAGGGTAAGGATGCTTGGAGCTTTAGTTCTTTGTTCTCTTAGCGAACACGTTTTCTGCTGTGCTTTACTAACTCTATGGTGTGCTTGTGTGAATGAATGGCATGCCCTGCGTGAAGCAAGTAAGGAGCCCTGCTCTGCGGTTCCACGGTGATCTCATACGGCTCACGGCAGAAACCTGTCGGGACGTTATACCGACCTGCCAATGCCAAGAGGCATCCAATGTCTCCTTCGGGAACCGACCAGAAATGGGCAAAGCGTGTGGACCGAACTCTCCTTTCTCGGTTAAACTTTTCGGTCTCCTTGACCATTTCATAACTCCTTGGGAATTAGAAGTACTAACCTAATCTATTGGATCATAGACTTTCAAGGGACTTGTGATCTATACTGTTATTGTGTACTAAGGCTTAGGTCCCAAACCTAAGGATTGGTTGTCAAGAAAGTGCCTAGCCTCGCTAGGAATCGAAAGTTCCGAAGCTAGATGGAGCTCTAGCTCCAAGAACATCTCTGAGGTTAAAGGTTACTCAGATTGGGACTGCAATGGGTTTTTTTCTTTGGTAATGCCGGCTCTTAGTGGATCAGAGAAAGCTGTTATACTGGTGTGGTGATGCTTGGAAAGAACATCTCAGTTTTAAGTTCGAGTCGGTCTTATTGTGGTCAGGAAATACTCAGAGTCGTGCACAGGCACTCAGGTAACGAATGTTTCCCCTGAGTCTTAGCTTGGGAGGCATTCTGGAAGGTTACTCTGATTGCACCCCAGGTGGCTTCAGAGGCAAGCAAGGTTAAAGGTGAAGAGCTGGACGTCAAGTAGGGATGCTATCAAGTCTACCCCTGGCACATCCCCACCCCCACCTCGGTGGTAGAACCAGGAGGGACGTGGACTGCGCCTGCGTTGGTAAGGGACAGACTTAGTCCGACCAGGAAGGAAAAGCTTTTGGTGTAACGTCTGTCTACACCCCCATCTGGAGCAGGGAGGGACGCCTGCGGTAGAAAAATGGCGCTGATCGCTTTTTTCCTCTTACAGATGGGAGCTCACAATTCCAGCCTCACTCCTTTAAACAGTATTCTGAAAAACTGGGATGGATTTGATCCCCAGGGTTTAAAGAAGACACAACTGGTCTTCCTATGTGATACTGCATGGCCACAGTATCCATTGGAGGACGGCGAACGGTGGCCAATTGGAGGGTCTCTTGAGTATAATACTGTTCTACAATTAGACCGGTTCTGTAAGGAACAAGGGAAATGGGTAGAAGTAGCATATGTGTTGCCCTTTTTCTCTCTGCGAAATATGCCAGACTTATGTCCTAAGGGTATAGATTTGGGCGTGAAACCTTCAGCTCCCTCCTGTCCTCTTACTTTGCCCCCATACCTGGGGCTCCAAGCTGAGAAAACTGAAAGCCAGAGAACCCCCCTCAGAAGGGTTGCTTTGGTCTCAGTGGAAATCCAAACTGAGATTCAAACTGCCCACATGGAGGTCCAAACAACTCCTGTCTCAGTACAACCTCAGACTACTCTGGTTTCAGTAGAAACTCAGACCATCGAAGTAAGAGATGAGATGGAGGACAGGAGACAAAGAGCAGAGGAAAAACAGGTTTCTCCAATCTATCCCTGGGATCATATGCGCAGAACAGCCAGAGAGACTGAGGAACAGCCACACAAACTGTTGCCTCTTTATGAAATACCCACTGGGAGAAATAATCAGTCTGTGAGAGTTAATAAGCCTTTTTCTTATCAAGAAATACAAAGAATCAAGGAGGATCTGGAAGACTGTTTAGAGGACCCAGAAAAATATATTAGAGGTGTTACTCTGCTTTATGACCTCACTTGGAAGGATGTGCTGTATATCTTGGGACAAACGTTGACTCCCGAGTCAAAGACTCGAGTTTTGGGAAAAGCGGTTGCTTATGGAGATGAATGGCTTGGTAACGAGTCAATGAAAAACGTTCTCAAACAGCCTGAGGAAAATGCCCAGAGGGGCCCAGGTGAAAAGGGATGAGCTTGCTATTACTGTGGAAGGAGGGGGCACCTCAAGCGGGATTGCCCTCAGGCATCTAAGCCGCCCCCGGCTCCATGGCCGGTCTGCAAAGGACCACACTGGAAGGGAGACTGTCCCCAGAAGCATAGGTCTCCAGGGTCGGACTCTCAAGACAATCAGGACTGAAGGTGCCCGGGGGTCCCCACACAAGCTCCCATCCTAATTACACCTGAGGAACCCCGGGTATTAATAATTGTGGGGGGCCAATCTGTTGATTTCCTTTTAGATACTGGGGCAACTTATTCTGTGCTTACTGAAGCCCCTGGCCCACTTTCTTCCCAATCCACATCTGTAATGGGACTGTCTGGACGAGCCAAAAGGTATTATTTCAGTTATTCTTTAACTTGCAACTGGAATTCTGTGCTATTTTCACACGAGTTTCTGATCGTGCCAGAATCTTGAAGCCTCCGGGCTGAGTGTGGGGGTTCTAAGGGTCAAATTTCCTGCCTCTCCAGGTGTGGAGTTTTGTGGTGCTGGTCCTTGGGTCCTATTAGACCCACCTGCCTGCTTCGAACCAGTGCCATCGACCATATTGGGGCCCACAGATTGTACCTGTAGCGGTTCTATGGTTTGGCTTATAATTAGAATGCCGCCCGGGTATGGCCCGGGCCATTCGGCGTAAATTTGTAGTCCCCACATCAGCCCCGACGTCCAACCGGCTTCCCTCACTGCCTGATTTTGATTGAACCTGACTCTCACCTGGGCGGCGCTTCCTCCCTCCAGGTGACTCGGGGGCGGAGGTCTGGCAAAGGAAAAGCTAACCAGGTTCCTATTTCCCACTCCCCATTTCCATGTCCCATCATTGGAGGTCACACAAGCCCAGGAGTAATAGAAAAAATGTTTTACCTCCTCCCCACAGGACCTCCAATTATTTCTCAAGTGACCTGGGCATGCCCAGAACCCCCAGTACTGGATGAATTCTGCTGCCCAAGTTATCCCAGTGAGTTCCTTAAGATCAAAGTACATATCTGGCCACCAGGTGTTGATCTTTAGCTTCAGGGGGTTCGACGAATGGGGCTTTACTTCCCATTCTTGCTGGGCTGTGTCTCATTCCTCCGGAGTGGCGAAGCGTACGTGGCTACAGTGCACCCAAGGTCCAATGCCGTCAACCTTTAGGGCGGTGGGGGTGGTAAGAACAACATAAGGGCCCTTCCACCTGGTCTCTAGGGTCCTCAACTGGTGGCGTCTGACCCACACCCAATCTCCTGGCTCCACTGTGTGTGGGTGTGTGTCTCCCTGGTTCTGTTCTTCATGTACGTCCTGAACGAGTGTCCAGATCTGTTTATGTACCTTGCTTAGTGCCACAATGGCCTCCCGAAATGCTCGGAGGAGCAGAGGGGGCCGGGTACATGGGAGGGGGGCTCCCGTAAACAATTTCAAATGGGGTCAAGCTTAGCCTATAGGGGGTATTTCGCGCCCGGAAGAGAGCAAAGGAGGGTCACCCAGTCCCCCTAGTCTCGATTACCAATTTTGTCAATGTCTCCTTAATTGTTTGATTCATCCTTTCCACCTGGCCTGAGCTCTGTGGGTTATATTCACAGTGTAACTTCCAGTCAACCCCCAATACCCCGGCTAGTCCCTGAATTATTCTGCTCACAAAGGCAGGTCCATTGTCTGAACCAATAGAAGCTGGCAGCCCAAACCTAGGCACTATCTCTTTCAGGAGCTTCTTCGCCACTACTGTTGCAGTCTCTCTTTGAGTCGGGTATGCCTCTACCCACCTCGAAAAGGTATCTACCATTATTAACAAATAACGATACCCATACTTGCCGGGTCTTACCTCGGTGAAATCTATTTCCCAGTGTTGTCCCGCTCTGTTGCCTCGGTACCTCACCCCCGCGTGCTGTCCTTTCACCTTGCCTGGTCTCATTCGGCACGCCTTACAGGAGAGGACAAGATCTTGGACAACCACCTTTGTCGGGGAAACCTCAAACAGGCTGCCTGCAGGAGGACTTGAATCTTTCTTTCACCCAAATGGGTGGTTCGGTGTAGATGTTGGCAGAGATGGCGACCCAGTTCAGCCGGAAGCAGCAAGTTGTCTTCTTGGTCCCGGTACCACCCATCTTTGTGGGCTTGGTGGCTAGTTTTCCCTTGAATCCAGTCCAAGCCCGCGGGGGAATATTGGGGTGTCGGGGGCAGAGCTCCCATCCCTGGGGGCGGTAGTCCTACAACCATGGTGCGGGCTGGGGGTTTCTTTAAGGCAGCCTCCGGAGAAGCCGCATCGGCCACTCTATTTCCTCGGGCCTCCAAGCTATCTCCCCTCTGGTGCCCTGGATTGAGTACTATGGCCACAGCGCGAGGCCAATGGACCGCGGCCAGGAGGCTGCGTATCTCCAAGTTTTTGACTTCTTTTCCCTCTGCTGTCAGAAATCCCCGCTCCTGGTAGATGGGACCCTGGATATGTACTGTTCTGTATGTATATCGGCTGTCCGTGTAGATGGTCACCCTTTTTTGTTTTGCCCTCTCCAGTGCCTGCGTTAGGGCCACCAGTTCCGCCTTCTGTGTGGACGTGCCCGGGGGTAGGGCTTCAGCCCATACGACCTGTCCGGTGTCATCAACAATCGCTGCCCCAGCCTCTCTCTGGCCGTCTCTGACAAAGCTGCCACCGTCAGTGAACCATACTAGTTCACTGTCTCTCAGGGGCACGTCTCTAAGGTCCTTTCTTAGGGCTGTCACATCCGCCAGGATCTCAGCACAATCGTGGATGGGGCCGGGTTTTCTCAGGGACGGGCAGGAGAGTGGCCGGGTTCAAGAAGCAGAGTGTCTTGAACTGGACACCTGGGGTGTCCAGCAATAAGGCCTGCTAATGGGTCAAGCGGGCATTGGAGATCCATTTACCCGGTGGCTGCTTGAGAATCCCTTCAATAGCATGAGGAGTGTAGACTAGAAGCTGCTGTCCATACATCAGTTTGTCGACATCATGGACCAGGAGGGCAACCGCCGCGATGATCCGGAGGCAGGGGGGCCACTCAGCAGCCACCGGGTCCAACCTCTTAGAGAGGCAGGCCACCAGCCACCTCCAGGGCCCCCATTGTTGTGTCAAAACTCCTTTTCCAGCCCCTGTTTTTCATCCACAAACAGCTGGAACGGCTTGATGAGGTCAGGGAGGATGAGGACTGGAGCTTCCAGTAACGCTTGTCAGAGCTCTCGGAAGGCCTTTCGCATTGGTTCAGTCCAGGCCCAGTCCTTGCCCTCCTTACTCCCTTCATAGAGTGGCTTAGCCTTTTCAGAAAACCCCAAAATCCACAGTACAGTATCCTATGGTCCCCAAGAATTCCCTCACTTGCCGGGGAGTCGAGGGTTCAGGAATCTACAGGACCGTCTCCTTCATGGCCTGCGTGAGCCACCGGCGGCCCTGCTTTATCTTATATCCCAGGTATGTGACCTCCTGTTGTGCCACCTGGGCCTTTTTCGCACTGGCCCGATATCCCAGCTTCCCCAGAGTCTGGAGCAAATCCCCCGTGGCCTGGAGACATACCTCCTTGGTGGTCACGGCTAGAAGGAGGTCATCTACGTGTTGTAGTAGTACAATGGCGGGATGCTCAGCCCGATAGTCACGGAGATCTTCGCCCAAGGCTTCGTTGAACAGGTGGGAGAGTTTTAAAAGCCTTGTGGGAGGCGGGTTCAGGTCAGTTGCCCAATGGTGTGCCCGTCCCCGTCCGTCCATTCAAAAGCAAAGATCTCCTGACTCTGGGGCGCCAGGGGTAGACTAAAGAAGGCGTCTTTCAAGTCCAGAACAGTGTACCACATATAGTCTGGTGGCAGGCCACTCAAGAGGGTGTAAGGGTTTGGGACTGTGAGGTGAATATCACTCACCCGTTTGTTGACTTCGCGGAGGTCTTGAACTGGCCTATAATCCGTTCCTCCAGGTTTTCTCACCGGTAACAAGGGCGTGTTCCACAGGGACCGACACTTCCTCAGAATCCCTGCTTCCAATAGTCTCTGTATATGTGGAGTTATTCCTTGCCGGGCCTCCTGACCCATGGGGTATTGTTTCCCCCTTACGGGTGTTGCGTTAGCTTTTAATTCCACGATGATGGGGGCCTTCCTTTGGCCAGCCCAACCCCAGCTGTTTCCGCCCAAGCCAGCGGGTATCTCTGAACCCAAGGTAGCATCTCCGGAGGAATGCTAGGGTTGGGTTTCTGCAGATACAGTCGGTATTCATCCTTTAGGGTAATAGGCAGGACGTGGATGGGGTGACCAGTCCCCCATTAGTGACTGAAATTCCTCCGCGGGCAAAATGGATCTGAGCATTCACCTTAGACAGGAGGTCCCTCCCCAACAAGGGTGCAGGACATTCTGGTATTACCAAGAAGGAATGGGACACTCTCTGGGCCCCCAAGTCCACCTGACGCTTCGTGGTCCAGCCATATTGTCTTGTCCTGGTTGCCCCCTGAACCCAGCTAGTCCTTTTAGACATGGGCCCCTCCCTCTTGTTGAGGACTGAGTACTGGGCCCGGGTGTCCACCATGAAGCCGACCGGTTTCCCCTCCACATTAATGGTTACCCAGGACTCGGGGAGGGGTGCCGAGTCTCGACCTCCCTAGTCACTGTCCTCCTGCGTATACAAGACTCGGGTTGTTGGGGGAGCCCTCTCCCCCCCGCCCCTGCCCACCCCCACCCCCCCCCCCCCCCCCGTTTGTCTCCTCCGGGGACACTCGTTTTTCCAATGTCCTTTTTCCTTACAGTATGCACATTGATCCTTCCCTAGGGGCAGGCGTGCTGGTCTCTCCTAGTTCTTCCCTTGGCTGTTTCTGTTGCTTGGGTCCCTGCGAAGAAAATGCGGGCCAGCCCCTTTTGATTCTTGCGGTTCTCCTCAGCCCTGCATTCCCTTTCCTCTCGCCTGATCCGTTCCTCCCTTTCTTCCGGGGTTTCCCTGTTGTTGTACATTTTTTTCTGCCGCCCTTACTAACTCTTGTATGGTCTGATCTCCCAGCCTATCAATCTTCTGTAGTTTCCTTCTGATGTCTGGGGCTGCTTGGTTTACAAAAGCTAGTATAACTGCCGCCCGTGACTCGTCTGCCTGAGGGTCCATTGGGGTGTATTGCCTGAATGCCTCCATTCAGATCAGATCAGATCAGATCAGTCGCTCAGTCGTGTCCGACTCTTTGCGACCCCATGAACCGCAGCACGCCAGGCCTCCCTGTCCATCACCAGCTCCCGGAGGTCACTCAGACTCGCATCCATCGAGTCAGTGATGCCATCCAGCCATCTCATCCTCTGTCGTCCCCTTCTCCTCCTGCCCTCAATCCCTCCCAGCATCAGAGTCTTCGCCAATGAGTCAACTCTTCGCATGAGGTGGCCAAAATACTGGAGTTTCAGCTTTAGCATCATTCCTTTTAAAGAAATTCCAGGATTGATCTCCTTCAGAATGGACTGGTTGGGTCTTCTTGCAGTCCAAGGGACTCTCAAGAGTCTTCTCCAACACCATAGTTCAAAAGCATCAATTCTTCGGCGTTCAGCCTTCCTCACAGTCCAGCTCTCACATCCATACATGACCACAGGAAAGACCATAGCCTTGACTAGGCGAACCTTTGTTGGTAAAGTAATGTCTCTGCTTTTGAATATGCTATCTAGGTTGGTCATAGCCTCTCTAAAAAGGCTGCCGGACTTTCAGTCGGCTCCTGTCTAACCAGATTTACCTTAGCCAAATTGGCGGCCCAGAGGCCAGCCATTAGAGTCTGGCGGTACACTAGGAGACGCTCCCTACCTTTGGCGTGCTCAAAGTCCCACTGGGGTCGCGTCAAGGGGAACCCCTCCTCAGTGAGGTTGGGTTGTGCAGTAGGCCTCCCATCTATCCCCGGAACATGCTTCCGCGCCTCCGACAGGATCCGTTCTTGCTCCTCCGTGGTGAAGAGCACCTGTAACAATTGCTGACAATCGTCCCAAGTAGGGTTATGGGTAGAGGATCGATTCCAGGAGGTCAATTAGCCCCTGAGGCTTCTCTGAAAAAGAAGGGGTTTGGGTTTTCCAATTGTATAAATCATTAGTGGAGAAGGGCCAGTACTGGTAAGTGCGTTCCTCATTCGGACGGGCAGGCCCCGCCCGAACGGGGTGCGTAGACGGGACTGTAGACGACGGGAATTCGGTGTCTCCGTTGCCCGCTGGACTGAGGGCTCCCCTGGTCCTTCCCCGAGTTCCTTGGGCCGGGCCCAGCCCGTGGATTCTGCGTTCCCCGTACACCCCTGGAGGTCACCTGAAGCACCTGATGAAGCAGTGGCCGCCGAGGCGCATAAGGAGGGGGCGTAAGTTCAGAGTCCAAATCGATCAAGTTGGGGTACAATGAGGACTCCTGGAACACTGGCCGGGTCGGTCTCTCCCGGCCTCTGGGCTTGTCCTCTGGTGTCGTCTCTGCAACCAAAACCTGTGAAATCGGTGGGGGAGCCTGGAGGAATAAAAGGTTTTAACCAGGAAGGTGGGTTTTTTTACCATTTCCTGCCAGACCAGGATGTAAAGCATCTGGTCTGGGTGGCCATAGGGGTCGGGGGCTAGAATTTTCCCTTTAACAGCCCAGATAGTCGCGAGGCTGAAAGTCCCTTCACGGGGCCATCCCACATTAAAAGTGGGCCATTCCGAAGAACAGAAAGTTATCAACTTAGTTTTCTTCACCATCAGGGATAAGTTGTGCACTCTAGACCTAATATCAGAGAAGTAGTCAGTCATGAGGGACAGCGGGGTAGATGTTCTTTGACCCATAGTCAGAGAGTAAAATACAGGAGACAAGAGAAATACACCAAGAACAGTAATAATGCTGGCACACACGAAGATATGAAAAACAGACGAACACCAGACATCGGCCGAGAACACAACACTGGGGCTCCCTCGGGCCCCCTGTCTCCCTTCCTTCCTCAGAGGTCCCCACCGAGGGGCGTCCACTGCCCATCAGGTTCGGGATTAAGAGCAGAGCTCTCTTTCCCCCAGATCGAGCTGCCTTCCAGCTCGATAGCTGGGCCCCGGTTTTACGCTGGCTATCCTGACTTACACAGGTGTTTATTTCAGAAACCCCTTCTACCGGGAGGGAGTCACTCTCCAGTCCAAGGAATCCCGGACGAGCCCCCAAATGTTTGGCTCAGATTCCTAATCCCCAGACCGAGAGAATGAGTCGTTCACAGTACTGCAAAAGCACGAAGGAGTTTATTTCTAGCTCGAGCTAGGGCTCAAGTCTCATCCAATGCAGTGGAGTCTCGACAAGAGCCCCGAGCTCTGGGTTACATATTTTATATAGGGCAAGAGTGTTACCCTACAAGATTCTGCTTGCAGATTAGGTGTTCACTGGGAATTGGCTGTTTGCTTTGGCGCGCGTGGGGAACAGCCAGTCTCAAACACAAACATCTGCATAAGCGCACGCATATTTTCACGGGGTTTTCTAGTGTGGGTCCCTGGAACTGGGGCTGGGCTTTTTCAAGAAAGCAAAACCTAAGTATATCGGTACCTAGGCCTGGTGTTCGAGGCCTGTCAGGGCTGTACTCTGGTCCTTACACTCCCTCACCCCTTTTGGGAAGGGATATACTGAGCAAAGTCCATGCCTCTGTTTTCATGAATATGGAGCCCTTCCTTTCTCTCCCTTTGCTGCTAAGTCGCTTCAGTCGTGTCCGACTCTGTGCGACCCCATAGACAGAAGCTCACCAGGCTCCCCCGTCCCTGGGATTCTCCAGGCAAGAACACTGGAGTGGGTTGCCATTTCCTTCTCCAATGCATGAAAGTGAAAAGTGAAAGTGAAGTCGCTCAGTCGTGTCCGACTCTTAGCGACCCCATGGACTGGAGCCTCACCAGGCTCCTCCGTCCATGGGATTTTCCAGGCAAAAGTACTGGGGTGGGGGTGCCATTGCCTTCCCCATCTCTCCCTTTAGTTGAACAAAAATGTAAATCCTAGAGTATGGGCTGATGGAAAATCTGTGGGTCGAGCACAAAATGCTATTCCTGTAGTTGTTAAGCTCAAAGACCCACACGTATTTCCACATAAGAAGCAGTATCCACTGAAACCTGAAGTTAAGGAAGGGTTAAAACCCACCATCAAAAATTTAAAGGAGCAGGGACTATTAATTCCCTGTAACAGTCCTTGCAACACTCCTATTTTGGGTATAAAGAAATCGAATGGTAAATGGAGACTAGTTCAAGATTTACGAATAATAAATGAGGCTGTAGTTCCTTTACACTCCGTGGTGTCTAATCCTTATACTCTATTGTCTGAAATTCCTGAACGGGCCAAATATTTCTCAGTAATTGATTTAAAGCATGCCTTCTATTCAGTGACTTTGGCGGAAGAAAGTCAATTTCTATTTGTCTTTGAAGACCCTTCACAGCCAGCTTCTCAGTTAACCTGGACAGTTTTGCCCCAGGGATTTCGTGACAGTCCTCACTTATTTGGACAAAGTTTGTCGTGAGATCTACAAAACTTTAATAGCTCTGAAGCAGTGGTGTTACAATATGTAGATGATATTTTGCTCTGTGCTGAGACAGAGGAAGCCTGTTCGCGAGCCTCAGAAGATTTCTTAAACTTTCTGGCAGGCTGTGGTTACAAGGCATCAAGAGAAAAGGCTCAGCTTTGTAAACAATCGGTTAGATATCTGGGCCTAATCTTATCAGAAGGGACTAGGGCCATAGGCCCTGAGAGAATTAAACCTATACTAAATCATCCCCTACCTAATAACTTTAAGACAATTGAGAGGATTTGGGGGAATCACAGGTTACTGTTGCATTTGGATTCCGGGTTATGGGGAACTTCCCTGGCCTTTATATAAACTTATAGCTGAAACTCAGCAGGCCCAAACCGACAAACTGGTTTGGTCTCCAGAAACTCAAAAAGCTTTTAAGGTTTTTCAGACTGCTCTCCCGCAAGCTCCAGCTCTGAGCTTGCCCACAGGGTCAGAATTTATTTTGTTTGTCACTGAAAGAAAAGGTGTGGCATTGGGAGTTTTGACGCAACCCCGAGGGCCTCACCAGCAATCTATTGCTTATCTAAGCAGAGAATTAGATGTAGTTTCACGTGGGTGGCCCCACTGCCTAAAAGTAATTGGGGCAGCGGCTTTATTAGCACCTGAAGCTTTAAAAATAATTAATGGATGAAACCTTACCTTACTGACTTCCCATGATGTGAGTGGAATATTAAATTCTAAGGTTAATATTTGGATGACAGACAGTAGGCTTCTTAAGTATCAGTCATTGTTGTTAGAAGGACCAGTAACTAAGCTTAAAGTTTGTGGAAATCTAAATCCTGCCACTTTCCTTCCTGAGAAGGAAAATGAAACACCTGATCACGATTGTTCTCAATTCCTAACTTTAAACTATGCAGCTCGGGAGGATCTAATGGATACCCCATTAGACAATCCTGACATGGAAATATTTACAGATGGCAGTTCTGGAAAGCGTAAAGCAGGTTACGCCGTGGTGACTGATCAACAGGTTTTGGAAGCAAAATCTCTCCCCCAGGGAACCAGTGCTCAGTTAGCGGAGCTTGTGGCTCTGACCCGAGCTCTAGAGTTAAGCAAAGGGCAGCAGATGGGCCTGATAATCTATGTGAGTCTACTTCTGCTGACTCCAAAAATCCTGAGTCTGCCGTTTGATCCTCAAGACAATGCCTTCCTGTCCTGGGCTCACTCCTATACTGCATTCCACAATCGGTCTAACTGCTGGGGCTGTGGAACACTCTCCTCTCCATCAGTGGAAGGCTTCCCATGGTGGACATCCCCACTTCAAGGAAAAGACTTTCTCCAAGTCTGTGAATACCTTCGACAATAGTCGCATGCGATGCCTCTTCTTCATCTGATGACATCTACCAACCCTAAAATGGACTGGTGCAACACTTTGCACTTTAACTATGGACATAATGTGACTTTTAATTTTGATTCTGATTGTTTTGTTTTTGCTGTTTGCTCCCTGCATCTGTAATTGTATAACTGGATTTGTTTCTAGCCGCATGAAAGCTTTTAAGTTACAAATGATTGCTCAAACTCCTGCTACTGCTGCAGCTTCCTCCAACTACTATTTGGGGCCCCTGGATCAGATATCCTCAATATGAGGATTAGGAGAATATGTTGCCTCACCAATTTAGGGACAATGCCCCTTGTCAGCTCGGAATCAGTTATGGAATGAGAATGACACCCCTTTTCCCTAGGCAACATAATTCTCCTAAAAGAAAAGGGGAGAATGAGAGAGTCGTTTCCTAGGCAGGTTGATAAGGAGTCTAGGGGTCTCCAAGGAGAGAGGGGTCTGGAATTCTCGAGGAAGAAAGGACAAATTTTTTCTTTCTCCACATTCCTTAGGATTATATAACAATAATGTATCCTGGCTAAGGACAGTCTCTGGAGTAAACCTTCTTTTATCTTAAAATGTAAATTATGGGAGTAGGTCTGATGAGGTCTTTACAACCTCCAGACGTTCTTTGGATTATATAACTTCATTGTTAACACTAGCAAGGGGGTACTCTTTCTGCCCCCTTCTGATGCCTATGTCAGAAGCTTTCTCTATCTCCTTTATACTTTAATAAAACTTTATTACACAAAAGCTCTGAGCGATCAAGCCTCGTCTCTGGTCCTGGATTGAATTCTTCTCCTCCGTGGGCCAAGAATCCCGGTGTCTTCGCGTGATTCAACAACAACCTTTCAAAAGCATGTATTACAAAATCAGGTAACTGTTCCAAAGGCTATTAGATAGACTATAGACAACTTACCCCCACTCTCTGTGAATGGAGACACTAAATTTCTTATTGATTCATCTCCACAGACCTCTATGATCAGGAGGAATGATGAGTCATTATTACTTCCGAAGTACTGCAGGACTTTAGGGGCCACAATGATCAGTACCTTCAGTGATTCCAAGATTGTCAGGCTCCGTAATACATGTAAATTTTAAATAGGTAGATAGATATACATAGATGGTAGGCAGAGAGATACACATACAGGCACAAGCATATTTAAACAGAAAAATACATTTGCTAAGGGAACCAGAGACATGTCATCATGCTATTCCACCTCATTCAGGAAGTGCAGGAGTCCAACTCCAGCAACCAGGGATTCAACCTGAAAAGATGAACAGTGTCGGCAAGAGAAATGAGGCAGCCTCTCAGTTTTCTTTTGGACTGCCTGTTTATTTCAAGCTTATGATTCTCTTTTATACTTTTACAAAAGTATTAGGTCAGAGGTTTGATATTTTCAGTTCCCACTGACCCGGATTTGTTGTCTCCATAAATCACTGTTGCTCTCCAAACAGTTCTTGCTTCAGTGATTCTCTCAGAATCAGTCTTATCATCTATTATCTACCTCCTCTAATGTGTCCTATACTTAACTTGTTAACATTGTAACTCATGCTACATTCCTCAGTTTACTACTTATCTTCCTAAATCCTGTTTGCCCCTAACATCCTGAGCTCACTATCTCTTTAAAAGGCTTCTAGCTATAGTGTCTCTAGTGTCTCTAAAAGTCCTAACTTCTATCAGTTCATGGGCTTCCCTGGTGGCTCAGAGGTTAAAGCGTCTGCCTGCAATGCGGGAGACCTGGGTTCGATCCCTGGGTAGGGAAGATCCCCTGGAGAAGGAAACGGCAACCCACTCCAGTGTATCTTGCTTGGAGAATCCCGTGGGCGGAGGAGCCTGGTGGGCTACGGTCCACGGGGTCGCAAAGAGTCGGACACGACTGAGCGACTTCACTTTCAGACTTCAGTTGTCCGACTCTTTGCGCTCCCATGAATCACAGCACACCAGGCCTCCCTGTCCATCACCAACTCCTGGAGTTCACTCAGAGTCATATCCATTGAGTCAGTGATGCCATCCAGCCATCTCAATCTCTGTCATCCCCTTCTCCTCCTGCCCCCAATCCCTCCCAGCATCAGAGTCTTTTCAAATGAGTCAACTCTTCGCATGAGGTGGCCAAAGTACTGGAGTTTCAGCTTTAGCATCAGTCCTTCCAAAGAAATCACAGGGTTGATCTCCTTCTGAATGGACTGGTTGGATCTCCTTGCAGTCCAAGGAACTCTCAAGAGTCTTCTCCAACACCACAGTTCAAAAACATCAATTCTTTCGCGCTCAACTTTCTTCACAGTCCAACTCTCACATCCATACATGACCACAGGAAAGACCATAGCCTTGACTAGATGGACCTTTGTTGGCAAAGTAATGTCTCTGCTTTTCAATATGCTATCTAGGTTGGTCATAACTTTCCTTCCAAGGAGTAAGCGTCTTTTAATTTCATGGCTGCAGTCACCATCTGCAGTGATATTGGAGCCAAAAATAAATAAATAAAGTCTCACACTGTTTCCATTGTTTCACCATCTATTTCCTATGAAGTGATGGGACCAGATACCATGACCTTCATTTTCTAAATGTTGAGTTTTAAGCGAACTTTTTCACTCTCCTCTTTCACTTTCATCAAGAGGCTTTTTAGTTCCTCTTCACTTTCTGCCATAAGGGTGGTGTCATCTGCATATCTGAGGTTATTGATATTACTCCGGCAATCTTGATTCCAGCTTGTGCTTCTTCCAGCTCAGCGTTTCTCATGATGTATTCTGCATATAAGTGAAATAAGCAGGGTGACAATATACAGCCTTGACGTACTCCTTTTCCTATTTGGAACCAGTCTGTTGTTCCATGACCAGTTCTAACTGTTGCTTCCTGACCTGCATACAAACTTTCTCAAGATGCAGATCAGGTGGTCTGGTATTCCCATCTCTTTCAGAATTGTCCACAGTTTATTGTGCTCCACACTGTCAAAGGCTTTGGCATAGTCAATAAAGCAGAAATAGATGTTTTTCTGGAACTCTCTTGCTTTTTCCATGATCCAGAGGATGTTGGCAATTTGACCTCTGGTTCCTCTGCCTTTTCTAAAACCAGCTTGACCATCTGGAAGTTCATGGTTCACGTATTGCTGAAGCCTGGCTTGGAGAATTTTGAGCATTACTTACTAGTGTGTGAGATGAGTGCAATTGTGCAGTAGTTTGAGCATTCTTTGGCATTGCCTTTCTTTGGGATTGGAATGAAAACTGACCTTTTCCAGTCCTGTGGCCACTGCTGAGTTTCCAAATTTGCTGGCATATTGAGTGCAGCACTTTCACAGCATCATCTTTCAGGATTTGGAATAGCTCCACTGGAATTCCATCACCTCCACTCACTTTGTTCGTAGTGATGCTTTCTAAGGCCCACTTGGCTTCACATTCCAGGATGTCTGGCTCTAGGTCAGTGATCACACCATCATGATTATCTGGGTCATGAAGATCTGTTTTTGTACAGTTCTTCTGTGTATTCTTGCCACCTTTTCTTAATATCTTCTGCTTCTGTTAGGTCCATACCATTTCTGTCCTTTATCAAGCCCATCTTTGCATGAAATGTTCCCTTGGTATCTCTAATTTTCTTGAAGAGATCTCTAGTCTTTCCCATTCTGTTGCTTTCCTCTATTTCTTTGCATTGATCACTGAAGAAGGCTTTCTTATCTCTTCTTGCTATTCTTTGGAACTCTGCATTCAGATGCTTATATCTTTCCTTTTCTCCTGTGCTTTTCACTTCTCTTCTCTTCACAGCTATTTGTAAGGCCTGCCCAGACAGCCATTTTACTTTTTTGCATTTCTTTTCCATGAGGATGGTCTTGGTCCCTGTCTCCTGTGCAATGTCACGAACCTCAGTCCATAGTTCATCAGGCACTCTATCTATCAGATCTAGGCCCTTAAATCTATTTCTCACTTCCACTGTATGATCATAAGGGATTTGATTTAGGTCATACCTGAATGGTCTAGTCGTTTTCCCTACTTTCTTCAATTTCAGTCTGAACTTGGAAATAAGGAGTTCATGATCTGAGCCACAGTCAGCTCCTGGTCTTGTTTTTGTTGACTGTATAGAGCTTCTCCATTTGTGGCTGCAAAGAATATAATCAATCTGATTTCGGTGTTGACCATCTGGTGATGTCCATGTGTAGAGTCTTCTCTTGTGTTGTTGGAAGAGGGTATTTGCTATGACCAGTGCATTTTCTTGGCTAAACTCTATTAGTCTTTGCCCTAACTTCTATAGGCTCTAGTAAAATATGCTAACTTTACAACATTCCTTAAATCTTTAAATTCTGTTTTAATTATTTCTAAGCACTAAATTCAGACTTCGCTGGTGGCTCAGACGGTTAAGCATCTGTCTACAATGTGGGAGACCCGGGTTCAATGCAAACTCCTTTGCCATAAACATTCTCTTCACAAATAGGCTTCAAATAGCAATCCCTCCCATGACCTCAAGCTACAGCCTATGTGCTCATCCTGGAGCACTCTTTTGTGAAAGCCCTTGAACAAATGTCAATGATTAGCTTTATGAATTATTTTCGGAGCACAGCTGCAGAAGGCTTTGTACCTTCTCATGCTCCTTTCAAGAACAATAAGCACCTTAATGTTCCTTCTGGGAGGGATTGGGGGCAAGAGGAGAAGGGGACGACAGAAGATGAGATGGCTGGATGGCATCACTGACTCGATGGACGTGACTCTGAATGAACTCCTGGAGTTGGTGATGGACAGGGAGGCCTCGATTCTGGGATCGCAAAGAGTTGGACACGACAGAGCGACTGATCTGATCTGATCTGATCAGCCGAGGAGAGGAAAAGACAAGTCAGAATTACAAGGCCTAACTCCTTAATCCCGGGTCTGTGCCTGCGGAATGAGGAGAGGGAGCTGCGGGCCATGCCTCCATTTTGTCAGTAATGCCTAATGCGTCTCCCAACAAGAAAGCCTGTCATCTTCTCTCTTCTCAGTTATATTGTCCGAATTTCTCTCACTTTATTGTCTTTAAAAACACCCTCATAGCCTACCTTCTAAAAACTTCAGGACACAGGCCCTGGTGAGTTTTTAAATGAAGAAGGTAAATCTACTTTGTAGACTCCTGAGGTCTATGTGATGGTGGTGTTTATAAGTGCACAATTGGTTTTGTTTTATTTTTGGCTGGGGAATATGTGTTAAGTGGAGTCTTTAATGAATTATTTGTAAAATTCTATCATCGCTGCAAGGCTGTAATATTTGTCACATTCAGACCAAGGAAATAATCATATATTCAATTTGGGGGGATTATGGAATAAATGAGTAATCAGGATGGTTAATCAGTAATCAGGGTTCCCCGTTTGGCTCAGCTGGTAAAGAATCTGCCTGCAGTGCAGAGATGCAGATTTGATCCCTGGGTCAGGAAAATTCGCTGGAAAAGGAAATGGCAACCCATTCCAGTATTCTTGCCTGAAAAATTTCATGGACAGAGGAGCTTGGTGGGCTGCAGTCCAAATGGTGGCAAAGAGTCAGAGGTGACTAAGCATGCACAAAGTGTAATAAATCACATAAGTGAATCATGAGCTGCAAATTTAAATGGTAAATTAAAAGTGGTAAAAAATCCTCCTGTCAATGCTGGACACATCGGTTCAACCTGTGGTTCAGGAAGATCCCACATGTTGGAAAAGCAACTAACCCTGTGCGCTCCAACTGTTGAGTCTCTGCTCTAGAGACTCATGGTTGCACACAGCCTTCTCACTTAATCTGTAACCCACACATGTCCCTCTAATAGTTTCTTTTTTAAAGTTATGTTCTCTTTTTATTGTTGTCGTTCAGTTGCTAAGTTGTGTCTGACTCTTTGTGACCTCATGGGCTGAAGCACTCCAGGCAGCCCTGTCCTTCACTATCTCCCACAGATTGCTCAAACTCATGTCTATTCAGCGATGGCATTCAACCATCTCATCCTCTATTGCTTCCTTCTCCGTTTGTTTTCATTCTTTCCTAGCATCAGGGTCTTTTCCAATGAGTTGGCTCTTCGCCTGAGATGGCCAAAGAGTTGGAGCTTCAGCTTCAGCATCAGTCCTTCCAATGAATATTCAGGGTTGGTTTTCTTTAGGATTGACTTGTTTGATCTCCTTGCAGTCCAAGGGACTCTCAAGAGTCTTTTCCAGCACCATAGTTCAAAAGCATCAATTCTTAGGCATTCAGCTTTCTATATGCTTCAACTCTCACATCCATTCATGACTACTGGAAAACTATAGCTTTGACTATATGGACCTTTGTTGGTAAAGTGATTTCTCTGCTTTTTAATACACTAAGTTTGTCATAGCTTTTCTTCCAAGGAGCAAGCGTCTTTTATTTATTTTGGGGTGTGCTGAGTCTTCGCTGCTGCCCAGGCCTTTCTCTAATTGCATCAAGGGAGCGGGGGTACTCTTCATAGCAGTGCAGGGGCTTCTCATTGCAGCGGTTTTTCCTGTTGCTGCGCACCAGCTCTAGGGCGCTCAGGCTTCAGTGGTTGCAGCGAGTGCACTCAATCCTGGGCTCTAGAGCAGAGACTCAACACACACAGGGTTGCAGCGCACAGGGTTAGTTGCTTTTCCAACATGTGGGATCTTCCTGAACCACAGATTGAACCGATGTGTCCAGCATTGACAGGAGGATTTTTTACCACTGAACCATCTGGGAAGCCCTCTCTAATAGATTCTTAACAGAAAATAGCTTATGTGGCATTTCGTACATGACTGTTAACTCTTTATTACAAAAAAATTATGTGCCTATGTAAAACAGTGTTATGTTTTTCAGCTAAAAGAATGTAATGTTTTATGGCTCAGATGGTGTTTCTCAGAGTTCTGCACATTGACTAACAAGAAGGAGAAGCCCGGGTCCCACCATGCCCATCTTCCTCAGAGATGTCCAGTAGGCCTCCTCTGTCTTGTCTGCTATGGTCCAGGTGATTTTTTTTTTTTTTTCCTTTGAAGTCCCAGCCAAAACTCATTAAAGCTCACAAAAATGATTTAAACTCCTCAGTCTGCGTGCATTTCAAGGACTCTTGCATCTACCAGTGTATGTTCACTAGAGGCGACTGCATGGAATCTGAATTATCTAAGCACTTAAAGAGATCACTATTGATCTCATTAAGGCTTTCGAAATGCAATTCGGTCTCCGCAGAAATTGGCCTTCGCCCCTTTAAGAGGAAGCGAAGCCTATCCCCGACCTAGAAAAACAGGGCGGTCTGCTCTCAGACGCCCGGGAGATTGCTTGATGCCTTTCCAGGGGAGATTTAAGCAAACACGCCCCTCCAGCCGGCCTGTGTGGCAGCGGGAACTCCATTACCCAGAAAGCCAAGCGTTGAGAGGCAGCTAAGATTACCCAATGAACGCCCAGAATTTTAGCACTTCCGGGACGTGATGAGGCGGGACTTCCGGTGTCTTCGTTGCGGTCTTTTCGGTTGTTACCTGGGTCCTAAGGCCGAGTGTGTAGAATCGGGCTTGAAGTAACAGAAGGCGCGAGAAGCGGCTTTGTACCCAGTGACTGGAGGCGATTCTAAAGACGGGCTCGTCGCCGCCTGCGGGGCGGCCTGGAGACGCTGCTGCCGGGAAAGTCCGAGCCAGGATTTACCAGGCCCAGCGGCTCCGTAGCGGCGGTTGCCCTGAGCGACCTGCTTCAGGTAAACGCTGTCTTTCGGGCCCGCATCGCTCTCGACCCACCGGACACTAAAGCTCAGAGTGCGGGAAGCATCCTCACGTGCCCGCAGCCCCGGCCCCGGGATACAGGCGGTGAGGCGGTCGTGTGTGGGGCCCTGTGTCTGACGGACAGTGTGATGGCGCATGGGAGAGGGTGACAGGCTGAGGGACCCCCAAGTGCAGAGGCTTGAAGGTCGGACTGAGGCGGGAGGACCGGGAACCCTGGAGCCCATTTGATGTCTGCAGGGAACAGGACACACAGCTGCTGAAAGTCGGTACAGAGGTTAGACGCTCGGCCCCAGGTACTTGGTTCGGGTGCCGCCAGGTGTGCAGAGGAGGCCTGAGCCCCTGGAAAATTGCTAGGATCACATCCCTCTAAGACCTTCCTCTTCCCACAGGTTTCTATGGCTGCAGAGGTGCTTTTGGAACCTAATCGGGTAAGTGGAGGTTACCCTCATTGGTCGCAACACTGTGTTAGTCGCTCAGTCGTGTCCGACCCTTTGCGACCCCATGGACTGTAGCCCGACAGGCTCCTCTGTCCATGGAATTCTCCAGGCAAGAATGTCGAAGTGGGTTGCCATTCCGTTCTCCGGGGGATCTTGCGGACCCGGGGATCGAAACCAGATCTTCCGCATCAGAGACAGATTCTTTACTGTCTGAGCCACCAGGGAAGCCCTCTAATTTTCTCCAAATTTGGGTTATCATGAAACTTGTCACCTGGCATTTTCCCAGCCCTTCGGTATGGAGATCTTGGGAAATCATAGCTCAGGGTCCTGAGTCCAGTTTAAGTGTTATATGAAAGGGTTCCCATTTCGGGCCACCAATAGAAGGAGATGTGGAAGCTTGTCACAAAAACAGAAAGTGCTTGGAGGTGAGACTAAGCTGGTTCAGGGAATTGCAGGTCTTCCTTCCTGGCAAGAATAAACTGGCTGCGGGGAGCAGCAGTCAGACCTGGAATGACTGTCTGTGAAGTCGGACATCTATTCTGAAGGCAGTGGGAGGTGTGGATCAGATGAGGGAGGTGATTTCTTCTGGGTCTTTACAGGCTCCACTGGTTGCAGAGTGGACAGCAGCGTGAACAGAGTGGTTAGTGGGAGAGTGAGGAGAGAGCAGACAGCTATGGCACCAAGGTCAGGAATCTCTTCTGAGCTCTTAGGAGGAAGATGGAGATGGGGTAGATGTGCGAGGAGGTGGATTGTGGGTCTTCAGGAGTGAGGCAGTTGATGGTCTCATCTGTCTGTGTCCTGGCAGGGCAGTGTGACCTTTGAGGATGTGGCTGTGTACTTCTCCTGGGAGGAATGGGCTCTCCTTGATGAGGCTCAGAGATGCCTGTACCACGATGTGATGCTGGAGAACTTTGCACTTACATCCTCACTGGGTAAGCTCTTCTACCTGCCCCTGTGCCCTGGGCCAAGCTCTGTGCTTCTCTTTTCTCCAGGGGCAGGTGTGTCCCTAGTTGCCTGGATTTGTGCTGTGTTTACAAGGGCTGGGCTGAGTGCTCGCCTCCTTCTCATCTGCGTCACCACAGCACCTACTGCCCCAAAGCCTCCTAGGGAAGAGTTTGGTATCACTGTTGTTTTGTCAGCCTAAAGGACCCCCATGTCTTGCCCTCTGCCTCACTGGGTGACTCTCTAGCACCATAGCACCCTAGTATAGCACCCTTCATTCCTATAGCTCACATTTGATTCTGACTGTGCTGGAAATGTAGTCACTTACATATTCACTGCTTACACAAATGTAAGTAAGTACTACTTACAGATCCTTTGGTTAGGTTTTTTTTTTTTTTTACTTTATTTTTGTTGTTGTAAAATATACAAAACATTTGCCTAATGGACTAAATGGCATTTAGTCCATTCTCATTGTGCAGCCATCACAGTCCTGCATCCATAGAACTTTTTCATCATGCAATTGAAACTCCATACCCATTAATCACTAACTTCTTCCATCTATTGACAGCCACCATTCCACTTTCTGTATCTATGAATTTGACTGAGTGTTTCATGTAGGTAGAATCAGACAGTAGTTCTCCTTTGATGTTTGGCTTACTTAGCATAATATGTTAAAGGTTTATCAATGTTTTAGCATGTGTCAGAATTTCTTTCCTTTTTATGACTAAATAATATTGTATGTACAGATTTTGTTTACTCAGTATTCCATCAGTGGACAGTTGGGTGCTTCTGCCTTTTGTTTCTCGTGAATCATGGTGTTATGACATAGTTGTGCAGATTTCTTTTAGTGTCCTTGCTTCAATTCTTTTAGGTAGATCAGATCAGATCAGTCGCTCAGTCGTATCCGACTCTTCGCGACCCCATGAATCGCAGCATGCCAGGCCTCCCTGTCCATCACCAACTCCCGGAGGTCACTCAGACTCACATCCATCGAGTCAGTGATGCCATCCAGCCATCTCATCCTCTGTTGTCCCCTTCTCCTTCTGCCCCCAATCCCTCCCAGCATCAGAGTCTTCTCCAATGAGTCAACTCTTTGCATGAGGTGGCCAAAATACTGGAGTTTCAGCTTTAGCATCATTCCTTCCAAAGAAATCCCAGGGCTGATCTCTTTCCGAATGGATTGGTTGGATCTCCTTGCGGTCCAAGGGACTCTCAAGAGTCTTCTCCAACACCACAGTTCAAAAGCATCAATTCTTCAGCGCGTGATAGTTTTTTTTTTTTTTTTTTTTTAATTTTTTGAAAAATCACCATAGTGTTTTCCATAGCAGCTGCACAAAGGTACCAATTTCTCCTCTTCTTGCATACACTTCTTTTTTCTTTTTTTGCGTAACAATCATTATTAGTGTGAAGTGGTATCTCATTGTGTTTTGATTTGCATTTTTCTAATGACTAATGATGTTGAGCATCTTTTCATGGGCTTATTGTTTATTTATCTTCTTTGGAGAAATGTCTCTTCAAAAGTCCTTTGAGAATTTTTTAATCATGTTGATTGATTTTTGTTGTTGAGTTTTAGGAATTCTCTCTTTGAGTGTTAACCCTTCATTGGATATGTGATTTGCAAATATTTTCTCCCATTCTATGAGTTGCCTCGTTCTTATGTTCATGGCATCCTTTGATGTACCAAAATTTTTCATTTTGATGAAGTCCAGTTTGTTTTTCTTTTGTTGCTTGTGCCTTTGATGTCATACCTAAGAAATCATTGCTAAATGCAGTTGTCTTGAAGCTTTTCCATTATGTTTTCTTTTAAGAGTTTTGCGGTTGCCACTGTTAAGTTAGATCTTTGATCCATTTTGAGTTAATTTATGTACCATACAACTTCATTCTTATGCATGTGTATATTCAGTTTTCCCAGCATCATGTGTTGAAAAGTCTGTTTTTCCTTTTTGAATGGTATTGGCCTTCTTTTTGAAAACTGTTTGAACTTATATGAGCAAGCTTATTTTTTAGCTCTTTATTCTCTTTCATTGGTCTATATGTCTGCCTGGATTCCAGTATCATGCTGTTTTGATTACTGTAGCTTTACAGTGGTATTTAATATTTAAATGGGTGACTCCTCCAACTTTGTTCTTCTTTTTTCAAGTTTGTTTTGGCTACTTCATGTCCCATGAGATTCCATATGAATTTTAGGAAGAATTTTTCTATTACCACAGAAATTCTCACTGGATTTTTAATAGGATTGTATTGAACATGTAGATGTTGTGAATAGTTTGGGTTTTTTTTTTTTTTTTGATAGTTTTGACATCTTCAATATTAAGTGTTCCAATCCATGAACATAGAAGTTTTTCCGTTTATTGTCTCTAATTCTTTTAGCTATGTTTTGTAATTTTTAATGAACAAATCTTACCTCCTTGGTTAAATGCGGTAATTTATTCTTTTGACAAATACTTTTATCTGTGAAATTGTTTTCTTAGTTTCCTGTTGCTTGTTAGTGTATAGAAATATAACTGATTTTTTTTTTCCATTTTATATTCTCTTTCTTTGCTAACTTAATTTATTCTAACAGTTTTGTGGTGGAATCTTTAAGATTTCATGAGATGTGGTGATTTCTTACTTCCTTCTTTTCTCTTTTGGATGACTTTTGTCTTTCTTGCCGAATAGGTCTGTCTAGAATTTCTAATAGTACATTGAATAGTAGTGTTGGAAGCTGGCATTCTTTTCTTATTTGTGATCTTGGAAAAACAGTTTTCAGTCTTTTACTATTGAGTTTGATGTTTGCTTTGGGTTTTTAATTTTTTGCTTCCGTTATGTTAGGCTAGTTTCCTTCTATTCATAGTTTCATAGTTGAGTATTTTCATCACAAAATGGTGTTAAATTTTGTCAGATGTGTTTTGTACATTGACTGAGATGGTAACATTTTTTTCCTTTCTGTTAAAGTGATATATTACATTGATCAAACTTTGTATGTTGAGTCATCCTGGCATTCTAGACATAAATCCCAGTTGTTTGTGGCATACCATCTTTTTATTGTGCTGCTGAATACAGTTTGCTAGTATTTTATTGACTAATTTTGCACTGATAATCATCAAATATATTCCCCTGTAGGTTTCTTTTAGTGTCTTTGAGTGCCTTTTTTTTTTTTTTTTTTAAATATCAGAGTAATAGTAAGAGCTCCAAATGACATAAAACAATTTTGCATTACAAAGTGGTTACATCAGACTGATTCTACCACTATAGTTGTTGTCCAGGTGGGAAAACACCTGGTTTTACTACTCTGCCATCTTCCTGCTTGCTTACTCCTGCATCTTACTATTCTGCCATCTTTACTACTCTGACACTCTTTTGTTGTGTCCATAGGTCCTATTTGTAATATTTGAAATATGTTTTCTGTGATCTGTTGTGTCATGAGTTTTGGGGGCTAGTATTGGCTGCTGACTTGTCCTGTCCTTCCCTTTGGAGCTGTATCATCCAGCTCTCATGCGGTAGCTCAGCTGGGGCTAGAGGAAGAGTCTTTTGTGCTTCCCAGTATGCATATGATTCCACTCTCCACAAGATGGGCCCAGAGGGCACCTGACCCAGATGAATAGCAGATGGGAGAGGACATGAGTTCAGGGGTTGGTTGAAGTTGTATCAAGAATCTCTCTTGTTTTACTTCTGTTTTGGTGCCATTCCCAGTGGCCAAGCTCACCTCCATCTTTCCTTCTCCATTTTTGACACTTTGCTGTCTTGTCATTTCTATTAGTTTTTATTCTGACTCCACGGGGAAGGCAATGGCACCCCACCCCAATACTCTTGCCTGGAAAATCCCATGGATGGAGGACCCTGGTGGGCCACAGTCCATGGGGTCGCTAAGAGTCGGACATGACTGAGTGACTTCACTTTCACTTTTCACTTTCATGCACTGGAGAAGGAAATGGCAACCCACTCCAGTGTTCTTGCCTGGAGAATTCCAGGGACAGGGAAGCCTGATGGGCTGCCGTCTATGGGGTCGCACAGAGTCGGACACGACTGAAGCGACTTAGCAGCAGCAGCAGCAGCATTCTGACTCCAGCTGAGAGCTACTGTCTACCTCTCTGGACTGCTTACCTTACTCATTCCTCACACTGTTCCCTCCTCAGCGCTTTCCCTCTCTGTAGTGTTCTAAAGTATGCACCTATGTAATAATACTTAAACACCTGTTAACCTTTGTTCCAGTCAGATTTTTCTGGACCTGAAATAGACTTCTGCACAGCATCACATGTCATCAGCAGGTATAATCCTACTAAAAGCTATTGACATGCCTTCCCTGGTGGTCCAGTGGTTAAGACTCTGTGCTTCCACTGCAGGGGGCACTGATTCAATCCCTGCATCCCACATGCCAGGTGTCATGGCCAAAAAAATAAGGCCATTGACAGAGAATGATCTGTAGCATGTGCCTTTCCCCTGGGCCTTTCTTTGTGTCCTGTGCCTATTGAGGCCTGCACCATTCTGTGACCTTTGGGACTGAGTGGTGTACAGAAGTTGCTTTTTTAAGGTGACCCCAACTTCCTTTTCCTGAAAACAATTTCATGGACTGATTCTTTGATGTATCAAGTTACTTTTGTGATGCCTTCTCAAAAAGGTTAATGTGTATTTCATCATCACTTCTTTAATTTCAGGCTGTTGGCATGGAATAGAAGATAAGGGAGCGCCTTTTGAAAAAAGCATTTCTGTAGAAGGAGTGTCACAGATCAAGACTCTCAAGGCAGATTCATGTCCCCAGAAGGACCAGCCCTTTGAGAAGTGTGGCCCAGTCTTGAGAGATAATTTTCACTTGCCTGAGCATCAGGAAAAACATTTCGGGCAGAAACCGTACACGTGTGGGAATCAATTATATATTGCTGCCAACCTTCAGCAATACCAGGGACAACACATTAGTGAAATACCCATCAGAACCTCTGTGGACACAGCCTTGATTATAAAGAGCTGCAGAACCCATCTGTCAGGGGAATCCTTTTTCTCTGAGGGAATAAGGAAAGACGACTTAGCCAGCATGGGATTTTTCCATCAACCGGTCACTCACACTAATGAGAACCCAAACAACAGTAATGAGTGTGAGGCTGTCTTTCACAGTGGGGAAAAGCATCAGAACTGGGGAGAAGGCAAAAAAATCCTCAACTGCACAGACACACTTGTTGAGGACCAACGAGTCCTCACTAGAGAAGGGCTTTATGAGTGTAGCAAATGTGGAAAAACCTCTACCCGAAGGTGGAATCTCATTCAGCACCAAAAAGTCCACACTGGAGAAAAGCCTTATGAATGCCATGAATGTGGAAAATCCTTTACCCGAAGCAACAGCCTGAAGACCCACAGGAAAGTTCACACTGGAGAAAAACCTTATGAGTACAAAGAATGTGGAAAATCTTTTAGTCAAAGATCCAACCTTGTTCAACATCAGAAAGGTCACAGTGGAGAACGGCTTCATCAGTGTGGTGAATGTGGAAAATCCTTTAGCCGAAGCTCCACCCTCATTCATCACAGGAGACTTCATACAGGAGAAAGACCTTATGAGTGCAGTAAATGTGGGAAATCTTTTAAGCAAAGCTCTAGCCTCAGTTCACATCAGAAAATCCACACAGGAGAAAGGCCTTATGAGTGTAGGGAATGTGGAAAATCATTTAGCTGCAAATCTAACCTCATTATCCACCTGAGAGTTCACACTGGAGAGAGGCCTTACGAGTGTCAGGAATGTGCAAAATCCTTTAGCTGCAAATCTAACCTCATTAACCACCTGAGAGTTCACTCTGGAGAAAGGCCTTATGATTGTGCAGAATGTGGACAATCTTTTACTCAAAGATCCATCCTCATTCAACATCAGAGAATTCATACTGGAGAGAGGCCTTATGAATGTCATGAATGTGGGAAATCTTTTAGCCGAAAATTTAGCCTCATTTACCACCGGAAAGGTCACACTGGAGAACGGCCTCATCAGAGAAAAGAACGTGGGAAATCTTTTAATTGCAAATCTAACCTCAATGAACACCAGAAAATTCACACTGGAGAAAGATCTCATGAGTCTGGGGACAGTGGAAAATCCTTTAGCCAAAGTTCCAGCCTCATTCAGCATTAGAGAGTTCACAGTGAAATAATCTTAAGAGTGCAGTGAATGTGGGCAGTCTGTTAGCTGCTAATATGGCCTCATTTAATACTAGAGACTTTACCCTAGTGAAATGCCTTAGATGTGCCACCAGATGCAGTTACTTCTAGTATAATTACACTGGAGGAAAGAAGTTGTGAGGGAGCCATCTACCTGAATTAAAGCTCTTATATCAGAAAATCTTCAGTAGGAGCATTCCCCAAAAGTTCCAGGAATGTGAGAATCTCTTAGGAGTTGTGTTATAGTTTCTTACCTCCCAGGACCCTCACCAGCTTTATGTCACTGCCAGTTCTGTGGCAGAATTCATTTTCATCTCTATCACCTGGCAGGTCCACAGTGTACAAAAATTACCTCCCAACATGCTTAGGTAAACTGACCTCTGTCCCATTCCCTTAGGGGATGGAAATAATGAGTAGTCTTAGCTCTTACGGCATCCTCTTTCCATTCTCATTTCCACAGTAGGGTGTGAACCTCATTCAGTTTGGGCCCAATGGACCCAGTCTGAATTCTTTTGGTGACTTGACAGAAAGGCCTGCACTTTCAGGGACATGTTAGTTTCTAGTGACACTTCAATTGGATTTTCTCAACCTCCAAGTATGGAGGAACCAAGCTGGGAATTGCATGCCTCATGTTACTTTGCACTTTGCAATAATAAAGGCATTAATATTAAGCCCCTTTTGGTCTGGGGGTTCTATTCACTGTGTGAGGTGATCTGAAGTCAGGCTCTACCAGAATTGAGGGTGGCACAGATTTCATGGGGGTCAGGTACATTGTTTGCTTCACATGTCAGTATGAATGAAAAATAGAGCTCTCTTTCTAGTTTTGGCATAATGTAAATACATTGTTACCCAAAGTCTCCTAGGAAAGACTGCAGAGCTTTGGGGTCCTGATTTGTGGACTGTGTATCAGGGCTTTGTGTGTGTGTGTGTGTGTGTGTGTGTGTGTGGGCTCAGAAAACACCCTGGGAAGCCAGGAAGTTGTGACAACCTCTAGTACTTCTGGGAACATGAATTGTTATTCAGAGTGAATATCACATAATGCTTAGCAGTTAACCTATGAAAGAACCACATCCCTGATCCCCAGAGTTCACTAGATAGTGCCACTGTCAGACTACAGGGCTGGGGGGGACCCTCTTGGTAAAGTCCCCTGGAGCAGAGGAGGCTGCAGTGAAGTAGGTAGAGTGTGCCCCTTCTCCAGTTGTATCAACAGACGCTCCAGTGACTGCGCAGTATCAGTGTGCACAGATGCCCAGAAATTGCCAGCCTCCAGGCATGTGTGTCTTTTGTGGCTGAGGTCATTGTCAAAGAAAATAAGCTATTGGTTTTCTGGATTCCTATAGCCTCTCTGGGGTGTTCAGCCAAAGCCCCTTGCCACAGAGGCAGAGAAACAAACAGAGAAAGGAGAACCTTTAGTCCACAGTGTGGGTCTGTGACCAGCCAGCCTTCCTGTTAACTCAGGTGAGAAGGAATCTATTACTCATCAGTATTTGCTACCACTAAAGCAAGGCTACTCCTCCAAGGTCATCAGGAAAGAGAGGCAATATAGGATTGCCAAGCCTGATTTTCTGAAGAGTGGGATATTTATATTTTGCCTTTGAACCATTTTATAAATTTTTATTCTAGTCATCATGCAATATTCTGTGTCTATTTGAAGTATGCAATTTAAAGTTTACATGTAAACCAAGAAAACCTCATCATAATCACAATAATATAAGCTATGGCCATCATTGATTTACCTTCCAATAGATTGTTTTGTGTGCTCTAGAATTATATATGATTTTATTCTTAAAATGTTTACTTTTTTCTGATTTTATTCATGGTTCATAATTATTTTGAGATTCTTCAATTATTTATATAAAAATAGTTAATTCTTTTTATTCCTGAATTAAGTATCTTTTCTATACTTAATTCCATTTGTTTATTCATTCGTCTGGTTAAGATAATTTGGATTACTTCCAATTTTGGCTATTCTAAGTAAAGCTGATAGAACAGTTTTGTGTAATTCTGTATGTATGTATTTTCACTTGTCTTGTGTTAATAACTCAGAGTTTAATACCTGAGTCAGAATAGGTGAATGTTTAACTTACAAAACAGCTAAATGGTGACCTTAAATCATTGTTTGCTTTTATATATACACCAGGTTTATGTAAAATGCCTCCACATTTTTGCCAGTACTTGATATGGTCAGTCTTTTGAATTTACCCTTTTTAGTAAGGAAACACTAATTTTAGTTACATCTCCATAAGGATTCATGGCGTTGAACATTTTTTTTAATGTGTTTATTTGCCATATGTATATCTTCTTGGTGAAATATCTGTTTATACTTGTTTTACTTTTTAATTTCCCCTCGTTTTACTTTTTTATGTTGTGATTATTTACCTTTTTATTAATAAATAATCAGCTCATTTTTGTTCCTTAATTTTTATGCATTCTGTACAATGTAATTACCACATACACCATATACTTTTATAAGTTTAATCTGCATTGTTTATATATTCTTAAGCCTAGGCTTTCAAAAACATAATTAAGTCTTGGTTTGTAGTGTTTTCCAATTTCCTTTATATAAATACTCTCACTTTAGCCAATATCAAACTGCCAACATGGTTTCACTGAACATGGAGTTGGGAAGAGTTGCTAGAAGTCCATCATTCTAACTCCAGGAACTACAGTAATCTGTAGGACTCAGATAAAGGTAAAACATAGTAAAATTATTAGGAAATGACGAGTTTTGAATATTTGTTTCATGAAAGTATAGTTGACTGAACATACACACTGCATGTGTTTAAGGTATACATCTTGATGTTTTGTTACACACTTAAAACACCCCTGAAACCAAAATTTTCATTGGAAACAAAAGACCATCTATTGATATATTAATGATACTTATTCAGTTAATATTAGTGACACTCAGTTAAATTATTCAGTTCGCTATCTCAATTATTCAAGAAGGAAAAAGCAGAGCATGCAAGATACTTCAAGTACAGGCCATTGTTGAGGAAAAAAACAAAAAACCAAACTTTGAAAACGTTTTTCACACAAAGGAGCAGAAAGAATGCTTATTGGGAATTCCCTGGCAGTCTAGTGGTTAGAGCTCCACACCTCCATTGAAGGGGACAGGTTCCATCTTTGGTTGGGGAATTAAGATCCCAAATGCTGTGCAGTGCAGGCAAAAAATAAAAATGCATATTAAAAGTTGAGAAGCAAAACAAAAAGGAAGTTGAGATGTAATTTCTAGCATTTTATTTTGGAGTCAAAACCAAACTGTTTTCAGTATGAATCCTTTGATAATTTGTGTCTGTGTTCTTGTTGAGGGAAAAGCCGTGAGTAATCCACCATAATTCAGAATAATTGGGGTTCTATAAAGTGATTGGGGACTTTCAGTACATTTAAAAGCAATCAGAGGGAGCATAGTTATAATTTAAAGTGTTTTAAGTGAAGAGGAACTAAAAAGCCTCTTGATGAAAGTGAAAGTGGAGAGTGAAAAGGTTGGCTTAAAGCTCAACATTCAGAAAACGAAGATCATGGCATCTGGCCCCATCACTACATGGGAAATAGATGGAGAAACAGTGGAAACAGTGTCAGACTTTATTTTTCTGGGCTCCAAGATCACTGCAGATGGTGACTGCAGCCATGAAATTAAAAGACGCTTACTCCTTGGAAGGAAAGTTATGACCAACCTAGATAGCATATTCAAAAGCAGAGACATCACTTTGCCAACAAAGTTTGCCTAGTCAAGGCTATGGTCTTTCCTGTGGTCATGTATGGATGTGAGAGCTGGACTGTGAAGAAGGCTGAGCGCCGAAGAATTGATGCTTTTGAACTGTGGTGTTGGAGAAGACTCTTGAGAGTCCCTTGGACTGCAAGAAGATCCAACCAGTCCATTCTGAAGGAGATCAGGCCTGGAATTTCTTTGGAAGGAATGATGCTAAAGCTGAAACTCCAGTATTTTGGCCACCTCATGCAAAGAGTTGACTCATTGGAGAAGACTCTGATGCTGGGAGGGATTGAGGGCAGGAGGAGAAGGGGACGACAGAGGATGAGATGGCTGGATGGCATCACTGACTCAATGAATGTGAGTCTGAGTGACCTCCGGGAGCTGGTGATGGATAGGGAGGCCTGGCGTGCTGCAGTTCATGGGGTCGCAAAGAGTCGGACACGACTGAGCGACTGATCTGATCTGATCTTAGCTCTAGATATTCTCAATACTATCACCCACTTAACATAGGAGCAAATTTTAGGCACTAATTTCTGAAGTTATCCAATGCATATAGATTAGGATTTATCGAAGACTGTATCTCTCTCTTTCTCACATATCAATTGTCTATATTTGGTAAATACTGTAATCACAAATATCATTAATGCTAATGTTTTGGGAAGAAAATAGTTGCCTATTTCAGGGCTGGGTCTTGAAGGGCATGTTTCAGAAGCTACAATCATGCAGCTGTATGGAGGCATCTGTGTGTGCTAAGTCACTTCAGTCGTGCCCCACTCTTTGCGACCCTGTGGGCTGTAGCCCACCAGGTTCCTATGTCCATGGAATTCTCCATGTAAGAATGCTGGAGTGGGCAGGTGCTTTTCTCCATGGACTCTTCCCAATCCAGGGATTGACCCTGCAACTCTTCTGTCGCCTGCATTGGCAGGCAAGTTCTTTACCACTAGTGCCACCTTCTGGCAGGGGCTAAAGTAGCACTATGGAAATCAGCCAGCCAGGAGGTCAGATCCAGAGAGTGAAAACAGATGCTACTGTAAGTGAACCAAATGTCACTGAAAGGATTCACAACAATAATTAATTCATTTCATACTTATACAGATGGGAAGGAAAATATTTGTGTCAGATTTATCCTCATAAGTGTTTACATGATCTTTTCCAAATAACTTTAAGCACAAAATAGCAAAAGGAATTAGTAGGCAAAAGTCACACAATTTGGTCAATTACATGAGAAAAGACCAGAAATCATGGGGAAGACATAACAAAAAATAATCTTTTATATAAAAATGAGGTTCATTAGCATAAAGTGAGAAGTAACCAATTTTGTTTACATCTGAGACACCACCATAGATGTTAAGTATCCTGGGAGGGATGGCATCTTATGGTGGATTACAATACATTGATTCCGTCCATTGAGGCCCCTATACCTCATGTAACTCAAATGAACATGCCATTCAGTCTTTGTAAGTCAATACTGTTATATGTGTTGTTTAGTCACTCAGTCAGGTCCGACTCTTTGGCAACCCCATAAATGTAACCAGCCAGGCTCCTCTGTCCATGGGATTTCCCAGGCAAAATTACTGGAGTGGGTTGCTATTTCCTTTTCCAGAGGATCTTCCCGGCCCAGGGATCAAATCCTTGTCTCCTGCTTTGCAGGAGGGTTCTATATGAATTGTAAATAAGCACATGAAAATAGTGTCAGTTGAACTGTGGTGTTGGAGAAGACTCTTGAGAGTCCCTTGGACTGCAAGGAGATCCAACCAGTCCATTCTGAAGGAGATCAGCCCTGGGTGTTCTTTGGAAGGAATGATGCTAAGGCTGAAACTCCAGTACTTTGGCCACCTCATGCAAAAAGTTGACTCATTGGAAAAGATTCTGATGCTGGGAGGGATTGGGGGCAGGAGGAGAAGGGGACGACGGAGGATGAGATGGCTGGATGGCATCACTGACTCGATGGATGTGAGTCTGAGTGAACTCCAGGAGTTGGTGATGGACAGGGAGGCCTGGTGTGCTGCGATTCATGGGGTCGCAAAGAGTCGGACACGACTCAGCGACTGATCTGATCTGATCTGACCTGATTATTGTTTAAGAAATATGAGTGAAAACCACAGTGAGGCCCCTCTGCACACTCATTTTCATGGGTAGCATTAAAAGACTGACAATATCCAGGTGTTGAAGATACAAAGAAAAGCAGAACTCTCATACATTGCTGATAGGAATGCAAAGTAGTAAAAAACTTGGAAACACTGGCAGTTGATAAAGTTAATGATCCCCTTATTCCTCACTATAATTACACGAGAAATGGAAACCCTGTGTCCACAGAAATACTTGTATGTATTCGCACATTTGGGCTTTCCTAGTGGCTCAGTGATAAAGAATTCGTCTGCCTGGAGAATCCCATGGACAGAGGAGCCTGGCAGGCTACAGGCCATGGGGTCCCAAAAGAGGCAAACATAAGTTAGTGACTAAACAGCAATTCTCACATTTCCAGGAACTTTATTCTTCAAAGCCTACAACTAGGTAGCAAAAAGAAATATCCATCTACAGATGGATGGTTAAGAAAGTGTTATATTTATCAGTGGAATACTCCCCATCAATATGAAGAAATGAACTACTGACACAAGGGGGAAAAACATCAGTTTCAAAGCGTTATAGTAAGTATGGATGTGTGCGTCATGTGTATCCACAACTGCCGTAGACTAAAAGCCTCCTGAGATTGGATGTTCAGATCTAACAGGAAAATGAAGGCCTGGGATCTGGCCCTCAGCTGCCCAGTTCTGAGGGGCCACCCCACGTGATATAATTGAAAATTTCCTCCTCACCTGGAGACAGGCTGGGATGTAGGACCTGAGACACTTTGCTGCAGTGCTTGTACCTGGACAAAATTCTCCTTGAATGGCAGATACAAAGAAGCTTTAAGGGACTAAAAATAACTCCATGCATGGGCAGTTGGGGCAAATTGGTAAGTCACTTCAGTCGTGTCCGACTCTGTGCAACCCCATGAACTGCAGCCCACCAGGCTCCGCCATCCATGGGATTTTCCAGGCGAGAGTACTGGAGTGGGTTGCCATTGCCTTCTCCTGTAACTGCATGCTGCTGCTGCTGCTGCATCGCTTTAGTCGTGTCCGACTCTGTGTGACCCCATAGACGGCAACCCACCAGGCTTCCCGTCCCTGGGATTCTCCAGGCAAGAACACTGGAGTGGGTTGCCATTTCCTTCTCCTGGGGCAAATTATAAACAACAAAATATGAAAACGCCCAAAGCCAACTGCCACCTTTGAGGTGCCTGCCTGCTGGGAGCAAAAGCAAAATTACAAAAAGTACTACACATGATCCCTGCACACAGTACTTCCACAGAGGGGCAGGCAGACCCTCTGATCTGCCCCTCCTCCAGAAGCCAGCAAGTACATCTGCTCTTTGCGCTTGCTCTGTTGTTCTGTGGCACGAGTTCCAATAAAGCCTTGCCTGAATTTCTCATCTGGGTTTTTATTGATTTCTATTGATTAGGAAAATCCAACAAGCTGAGTTGGTAACAATCTCTGAGCTAGACTAAATGGCTCCAGACTAAGTCCACTGGGAGATGGAAGAAGGCTTCGCAGGTGGCTCAATGGTAAAGAATCCGCCTGCCAATGCAGGAGATGTGGGTTCAATCCCTAAGTCAGAAAGATCCCTTGGAGGAGGAAAGGGCAACCTGGGAAATCCCAAGGACAGAGGAGCCTGGCAGGCTGCAGTCCATGGGGTTGCAAAGAGTCAGACACAGCTGAGCATTCACACATTGGGAGATGAGAGAAACACTACCGCGCCCTCAAGTTCAATGAGCTGCACCATTTGCTGATGAGGAGTCTTGCCTGTGTGTGTGTGTGTGTGTGTGTGTGTGTGTGTGTGTGTGTGTGTGTGTGTGAAAGAGAGATTTTAGTTCCCTGACCAGGAATTGAACCCATTCCCTCAACAGTGAGAGCTCAGAGTCCCAACCACTGGGCCTCCAGAGACTTCCCAGGACTCTTGCTTCCTTGCTTTCTGGCCTTTCCCCTACTCCTACCAGCCTTTGTACACACGCCCTCACACAACATCCTCGTGGTACCCCCGGCCGGGTCATCTGTGCCTCTATCTTGTTCCCTGACTCTCCCACGGGTATCAGCCTGCCTCATCCCTGAACTTCGGCCACCTCCTCCCACATGCTTCAGGGTCCAGCAACTTCAGGATCATGTCCACAACCTGACTTAGACTGCCGAGCCCTGCGTCTCCTGCCTGATCATCACGTATTTTCCGCTCTCTTGGGGAGGGATCCAGATTTTGGTGCGTCTACTTCCATTTTCTTTATGTATCCCACAGCTAGTATTTATTTACATATCTATTTTTGTCTGTGTTCTGTCTTTTTTTTGCTGTGCACGGCCTTTCTCTAGTTGTGGAGAGCGGGGCTACTCCAGTCGCAGTGTGTGAGCTTATTGCGGTGGTGTCTCTTGTGGAGCACAGGCTCTAGGGTGAGCAGGCTTCAGTAGCTGCAGCCCTCTAGAGGGCTTAGAGGGTGGCTTCAGTACCACAACTAGTTAAGAGTAATAGATGTTAGCCACTGTTTTGGAAGCATAAAGCAGAGAAAATCCCTCCCCCTAGGTGGATCACAAACTTTGTTCTTTTATGCTTTCTATTTCAGTCTGCTGCTGCTGCTAAGTCGCTTCAGTCGTGTCCGATTCTGTGCGACCCCATAGACGGCAGCCCACCAGGCTCCCCGTCCCTGGGATTCTCCAGGCAAGAACACTGGAGTGGGTTGCCATTTCCTTCTCTGATGCGTGAAAGTGATAAGTGAAGTCGCTCAGTCGTGTCCGACTTAGCTACCTCATGGACTGCAGCCCACCAGGCCCCTCCGTCCATGGGATTTTCCAGGCGAGAGTACTGGAGCGGGCTGCCATTGCCTTCTCCATCAGACTCACTGATTCATTCTTTAAATACCCCCGTCCCATGTGGGCTTCCCAGGTGGTGCAGCAGTTAAGAATCCACCAGCCAGTGTAGGAGACACAGGAGATGTGGGTTTGATCCCTAGTTTAGGGAAGATCCCCTGGAGGTCTAAATGGCAACCCACTTCAGTATTCTTGCCTGGGAAATCTCATGGACAGAGGAGCCTGGCAGGCTACAGTCCATGGGGTGGTACACGACTGAACGACAGGACACACACACACACACACACACACACACACACACACACACGCATCCTCCTTTGTATTCTATTCAGTCCTTTCTTTATCAATGTTGTCTATAACCAACATTTTTCCTATTTTTCTAAAGCATATATTCTTGGTCCTGTGGCTTTTTCTCTCCTCAACTCCTGGCTTACTTTTTCCTCTTAATTTCGTTTCTTTATACTTTTCTTCCAGTTCGTCATTCCGTATAGCATATGTTACTTACTATGACTTTTGTGAGGCTGCCATTCTTCTTCCATATCTAGTTATTTCCCCCTGGATGTATGAGTTGCTCTGTGCGTGTGTGTGGGAGGAAAGACCAAGTTCAGGCCAGAAGCCTTGGAGGACACATGTATGTGAAATGACTAGGCAGGGCAGGGAGGGGAGTCCAGCTTTCACCACAATAGGCCACCAGATTCATCTGTTTTAACCTTAACTTGGCCAGGGTAGAAGCGTCTTCTGAGCTGCCATCCTCAAAGTCTATGGGATGAGAGGGCCTGGCCTGACAAGCCAGGACAGGTCATGAGCCTGATCTGTCTTCAAAGTCTATACAGGAAGTCATTGAGTATCCCAATGCCATGTAACTGAAACCGCTTGTGTGTGTGTGTGTGTGTGTGTGTGTGTGTGTGTGTGTGTGTGTGTGTTGTATCTGTGAATTAGCAAAGGGTTTCATGACAGTGGGGAAGGGCACAACATATGGAATGCTTCCCAAATTTGCATGTTATCCTTGCCCAGGGGCCATGCTAATCTCTGTGTCGTTGCAATTTTATTATATGTGCTGCCGAAATGAGCACGAAGCCACTTTTCTTTCTTTTTAAACGTTTTAAAATTATTTGGCTGTGTCGGGTCTCAGTTGTGGCACATAGGTCTTGAGCACCCATGCTTCAGTAGTTGCAGCCTGTGGACTTAGTTGCTCCAGGGCATGTGGAAAGTTAGTTCCCTGATCAGGGATGGAACCCGTGTCACTTGCACTGGCATGTGGATTCTTAACCACTGGACCAGCAGGAAGTTCCCCAGAAATAGCTCTGCTTTAACTCCTCCTCCCCGCAGCTTAGGACTCTTATCCGGACAAGTCTGAGGTGACCTCAATTGCCAACAAGACTCTGCTAGTTGCTGTCATCTGTGTTTCTCGCTGAAGTTTTGGGGTGTGATCAGCAGCCCTCCCAAGGTGACCATCTCTTCCGCACCCGAAACTGTCTTGAGGTCCCCATTTCATAAACCAAGTCCATAAGTCTGATTCTGCCTTTCCTGAAGCGGCCACCTAGGTCAGGCTGATAGGGGAAGCACACTGAATGAAACCGTCCACACTGGCCAGGTACCATAGTAACCATTTGTATGAGTTGTTTTATGACAGGAGAGCCTGAAAAGGAATACGGAACTAATAAGCCACCACCAACCAGAAGAGTTCGGGTAAGGTCTAAAGGAGACACCATGTGTCTGTCCACTTCCCAGAATCCCTCTCGCTAGCATCCATCTTGGCTGAGTGATGCGTGCGCCACCACGAAAGACTCTGAACTAGAATGATTGGCCAAAGACCACCAGAAGCTAATCCCATCACCATAAAACCCTAGACTGTGAGGCACACGGCAGAGCAGTTCTCCTGGGTTCCCTTACCCTACTGCTCTCCACCCGGGTGCCCTTTCTCAATAAAATCTTTTGCTTTGTCAGCACATCTGTCTCCTCAGACAATTCATTTCTGAGTGTTAGACAAGAGCCCAGTTTTGGGCCCTGGAAGGGGTCCGCCTTCCTGCAACAGGGCCACACTTTCTCACACCTGGAATATTCATTTCAAACTGACATATAATAAGAGCTGCCAAATGCCAGCTCTGTGTAAATCACTGGAGATAACAGAGCCAAACCAAACAGAAAAAAAAATTTCTATCAATGGGGACTGACAGGCAATAAACAAGACAAGTAAGGAGAATATAGTGTTTCATGGAGATCAGTGCTGTGGAGAAAAAGCTGAGAGGGTAAATAGAGACTGACTAGGGAAGGGGTGGGGACGTACTGAGTTGTAGAAAACGGGTCCAGGTCAGTTCCTACTGAGAAGCAGATGTTTGAAAAAAGACCTGGAGAAAATTAGAAGAGAACTCCAGGGTTCTTCCCCCAGAAACAGAGGGAAGGGAGATAAAATGAGGGTGAAGCCTCCGGGTTCTGGGAACAGCAGCGTCAACGAGGTGGCGCAGAGGAAGCAAAGGGGCAAGAGGAGGAGCTGAGATGCCTAGGACCCCAGAGCTGGGTCAGCAGGGCCTCTGGGCCATGTTCAGCACACCGGTTTTTACACTGTGGTATTTCCACCCTCAATAACCTCAGATATGCAGATGATACCACCCTTATGGCAGAAAGTGAAGAGGAACTAAAAAGCCTCTTGATGAAAGTGAAAGTGGAGAGTGAAAAGGTTGGCTTGAAGCTCAACATTCAGAAAATGAAGATCATGGCATCTGGTCCCATCACTACATGGGAAATAGATGGAGAAACAGTGGAAACAGTGTCACACTTTATTTTTCTGGGCTCCAAAATCACTGCAGATGGTGACTGCAGCCATGAAATTAAAAGACGCTTACTCCTTGGAAGGAAAGTTATGACCAACCTAGATGGCATATTCAAAAGCAGAGACATCACTTTGCCAACAAAGGTTTGCCTAGTCAAGGCTATGGTCTTTCCTGTGGTCATGTATGGATGTGAGAGCTGGACTGTGAAGAAGGCTGAGCGCTGAAGAATTGATGCTTTTGAACTGTGGTGTTGGAGAAGACTCTTGAGAGTCCCTTGGACTGCAAGGAGATGCAACCAGTCCATTCTGAAGGAGATCAGCCCTGGGATTTCTTTGGAAGGAATGATGCTAAAGCTGAAACTCCAGTACTTTGGCCACCTCATGCGAAGAGTTGACTCATTGGAGAAGACTCTGATGCTGGGAGGGATTGGGGGCAGGAGGAGAAGGGGACGACAGAGGATGAGATGGCTGGATGGCATCACTGACTTGATGGGTGTGAGTCTGAGTGACCTCCGAGAGCTGGTGATGGATAGGGAGGCCTGGCGTGCTGCATTTCATGGGGTCGCAAAGAGTCGGACACGACTGAGCGACTGATCTGATCTGATCTGATCTGATTTCCACCCTCTCCTGCCTGGGGCGAGGCAAGCCCAGAAACAGCGTGTAAATGCTAAGGGTGAGTTGACAGGTATTTTAGGTCCATTGAATCTGATCATATAAACGAGCTTGCATTTTGTGTGGTGTGTGGCTTTGTTTTTGTGTTAATTTCACATTGTTGATAATTCATTTTTACGGAATTGTATGAAACTGCGAGGCTAAGGTAAGTGGAGAAGTTCTTTACAAGAGGCAGTCTGAGCCACTGGGAGCTTCCACAAACAACGGACATGTCCAGACATAACAACAGTTCCAGACTTAATCCCTGGCAGTCCAGAAATTAAGATTCTGAGCAGGGAGGTCGGGATTGATCCCTGGTTGGAGAACTAAGATCCTGCACGTCACGTGGTGTGGAAAAACAAATAAATTAAAAAAAAAAATGTTTTTTAAAAGTGTCCCTCTGATGACTGCTTCAGGAATAGAAAGACTCATGAGGAGGGGTAGGGGGAATTCCCTGGAGGTTCAAAGGTTAGGACTCCAGCTTTCCCTGCTATGACCCTGGGTTCAGTCCCTGGTTGGGAACTAACATCCCACAAGCTGCGTAACAGCACCTCCCCCCAACCCCCACCCCTCAGCCCTTTCCCGACAACAAAAAAGACTGGTGGGAGAAGTCGGTCAGGAGCTGACCTCATTAATCCGAGGGAGGGATAATGGGGCTGGAGGAGTAATGGATTCTGGATATAACTTGAAAGAAGATAATATTAGGACTACTCCAAAAATCCCTTCTCTCAGAAAGCTCTCCGTCTGCTTCCCTAACTCTCCTCTCATCTTCCAGAGGGTCACTCACTCCACTAGTCAGAAAAAAGTGCTGGGTTTTCCTGAAATCCCTTCCTCCAGCCTCCCCCCGAGTGAGTACACAACACACCCCCACCAGATTTTCCGACCAGGCACCAGTCCTTATTTAAACCCCTTCCCCCTCCTCACTCCCCACAAGTCCATCAAACTTTCTTTACCTAAAATAAGCACTGCTTTTTCCCTTCCCACTAAATGATCTTTGTTTCCAGTCCTGCAATTCTTTTGCTGACTAGGAACCTTTCCTTTGGGATCCTAGGGGCACCTTCCGACTCACCAGCACAGGAGAGACTTTTTCTTTGTCTCTGTTTTATTTTCCCCCCCCCCTCCGGCTTCTTATCTTAGTTCTTGTGGCCCTCACCAGTGAAAGTGCCAGTCCTAACTACTGGACCCCCAGGGAATTCCCAAAAGGAGAGAATATTAGCCTTATTCCCTGCTTCACTTGGAATCCACAAATCTTGGAAAATTGGAAAGTGTTAAGTTTGTATAAAACTCATTTGTGATAAAACTATGGGACTTCCCAGATGGCTCACTGGTAAAAAATCCACGTGCCAATGCAGGAGACCAGGGTTCGATTCCTGGGTTGGGAAGATCCCTTGGAGAAGGAAATGGCAACCCACTCCAGTATTCTTGCCCGAGAAATCCCAAAGCAGAAGAGCCTGGCGGGGTACAGTCCACGGGGTCACAAAAGAGTCAGACACGGCTTGGAGACTAAACAATAATGATGACAGAACTTGACCAGAACACACCTGAGATTATACTTTCTATCCCCTCTTCAGTGCAAGTGTTGTTGCATTTCACTGCAGAAATACGTGTTTGACTGTGGCCTATTGCCCCAAGCCAAGGGCTGGTATGTAATACTGTACTGGAAAGCTGAGAGCTGCCGGTAATGAGCTTCCAGTGAAGATCCCATCAACAGGCACACTATCCAATCAGGCCTTTAAATGCATTACTGTCCCTTGATCCTATAAAAGGGAGGAGCCTTGGGAGGGCACATCAGATGAACTCAGTTGAGAAGGGGAGTCACACAGGGAAGAGTCCTCAGCCTTCAGCTCAGGGTCTCCCAGCGTGGAGTTCAGTCTTCTGAGGGAGGTGAGTTTCCTAAACAAAAGGAAATTTTGCCATTTCGTGTGTGTGTGTGTGTGTGTGTGTGTCTGTTCTGTGTGCGCGTCCGTATCTGTGTGTGTCCGTGTGTGCGCGTCCGTGTGTGTGTGTGTGTGTGTGTGTGCGCGCGCGTGCGCGCGCGCGCCCTGTGTTTGTTCGCATAGCTCTGGGGAGAAAATTCCTAGATACAAAGACACGGATGCCTCCCAGGCATGGGGGATAGTCTGTCGGAACAACTGATCAGGCTGTTCAAAATCTGGCCGGACTGAGGCCAACTTCTCCTAGGAAAATCTGTGTCTTGCATGGTTTTTAATTTTTTTCAATCACTAAATCATGTCCAACTCTTTGGGACCCCATGACTGTAGCCTGCCAGGTTCCTCTGTCTATGGGGTTCTCCAGGCAAGAATACTGGAGTGGGTTGCCGTTTCCTTCTCCAGGGGATCCTTGTGACTCAGATCAAACCCAAGTCTCTTGTATTGGCAGGCAAATTCTCTACTGCTGAACTCTCAGGGAAGCCCCCTGGAGGTCCGGATGGAAGTGGAGGTTCATGGCCAATTGAGGTGTGGGTGGGGCTGACAGTGAAAAGGTGTGTGTCAGTTACTTAGCAGACTTTCACTCTGTGCTTGCCACGTGCCAGTGAATACTCCATGTGCTTCATATATAGGAATTATTTTGGCTCTTGTGGCAATTCTGAGCTGGGTGTCCTTAGAGATCAGAACCCCCCTGATGGCATCGCATATGGGGTCACACAGCTTGGAAATGCCAGGCTCCAGATTAAAAACACTGGTAATATGGGGTGGGGGAAGGGTTGTTGTGTTTTGTTTTCTTTTGAGATATAATTGCCATATATATTGTATTAGTATATGACATGATATTTGCATGCATTGGGAAATAATCACCACAGTAAGTCTAGTTAGCATCCATCAGCATACATCATTACATTTCTTTTTCTTGTCATGAAAATACGACAATTTCGTATTCCAACAATTGTCTAAATATGATAATATCGAATTCCAAGTCTTAGCCATATGCTGCTCTGCAGCCTTGCTTGTGTGAAATTGAGTGCATGTCTGCAAATGTGGCCATGTGGTGTGTGTATGCCTGGAGAAGTCCACAAAGAGAACACATGGGACTCCTCTGGCCATCCAGCAGTAAAGACTCGAAGCTTCCAATGCCTGGAGTGTGGGTTTGATCCCTGGTTGGGGAACTAAGATTCCATATGCCACATGGCAAAAAAAAAAAAAAAGAGAGAGAACTGATATGGAGTCCCAGGGTTATTACACCGGGAAAAAAAATAAACAATAGAAACCCATGAACATGGATATAGATAACCAGCCACTACACCTAAGGTGGGGTGGGATGGGTGAGGACAAGCAGAGGCAAAGCCTGGTGGAACCAGGAAGGACTTGGTGCTTTTCACTGCGAGCAAGAGGGAGCCATAGAGGGAATTTTAAGTGGAGCAGTGGAGTCTGACCTGAGCAGATTAGCATTTTAAAAAGGCTGACTGAACAGGTGTGATAAGTGGATCGTTGTTGTTTAGACACACTGAGTCCTATCCAACTCTTTTGAGACCTAGTGGTCTGTAGCTCACCAGGTTCCTCTGTCCATAGAATTCTCCAAACAAGAATATTGGAGTAGGTTACCATTTTCTTCTCTAGGAGATCTTCCCAACCCAAGGATAGAACCCAAATCTCTTCTGTCTCCTGCATTGGCAGGCAGATCCTTTATCACTGAGCCAGAAGCCCTGATTAGGGGGAGGGCAAAGATGTGTTCAGTGTTCTCCTATAGGGTTTTTCCTAGAATTATCTTTGCCTCATTCATTGATGAGATCAGGGTGGCTAATCTGATCAGATCACTAGGTGAGGTTGACACAAAGCATGATATCAGTTAACAGAAATTAATTAGGTATTTGGAAGCCCACATATCAGTCCCAACAAACACCCCCACTTTCTGATCTTGTGGCATGAATTTACTTAAAAAAAACAAACAAAAAACCTCAAATCCAGAGACTTCCCTGGTAGTCAAGTGGTTAAGATTCTGCACTTTTACTGCTGAAGGCATAGGTTCGATTCCAAGACCCATGGCTGAGCCAAAAAAACAAATGAATAATCTTTGAAATGTCAATTGTATAGAAAAATGAAAGAAAACAAAATCAGAACAATAATATAGTAAGAGGATTAAGTCTTTTGTTTGACATCCCAAGGGGTGTGCCTATAGTTCTTGTTGTTTAGTCACTCAGTCATATCTGACTCTTTGCAACCCCATGGACTATAGCTCGACAGGCTCCTCTCTCCATGGAATTTCTCAGGCAAGAATACCGGAGAGGGTTGCCATGCCCTCCTCCAGAGGATCTTCTTGACCCTGGGATCAAATTTGAGTCTCCAGCTTGGCAGGCAGTTTCTTTACCTCTGAGCCAGCAGGGAAGCCTGTGACTATGGTTGCCCAGATCAAACGCTTTACAGTTACAAATCAGTATTGAGCAATGCAAGCTTCACCTCTGAATCTTACACTCCAGTGGAAAAGGACAGGCATTAGAGACAGAGCAATATAAAATTATTACTTTGATAATATCAGTGAAGCAAGGACAAATATTTTTCATAAGGAAGGATAATTGTTGATGGAAAATGAGAGACAGAGGTGAAAGTAAAGGGAATATTTTCTAAGGAATGTGTCATCAAGCTGACACAGGGTGTAGTGGGCTGGGTCTGCAGACTCTTGTGTCTGCTGTAGGAGTTTCCAACACAAGATGATCGTGTGCATGGAGTCCAGCCTGCCTATTTCGTTCACTTTATTGTCCTTTTTTTGGTAATAGTTTGTTTTCTTGTAACGACTGAAGGAATATCTTTGTGTTGGTACTAGATCATTGCCTTCATTCAGTTCAGTCAATTCCAATTATTATTTAAGACTCCATTTATTATTTTAGGACTTCCCTGGTGGCTCAGATGGTAAAGCATCTGTCTACAATGCGGGAGACCTGGGTTTGATCCCTGGGTTGGGAAGATCCCCTGGAGAAGGAAATGGCAATCCACTCCAGTACTTTTGCCTAGAAAATTCCATGGACAGAGGAGCATGGCAGGCTACAGTCCATGGGGTCTCAAAGAGTCGGACACGACTGAACGACTTCACTTTACTTTTATTATTTTAAAATAATTGTTTTGCTTTCTTTTTTGGCTACACTGGGTCTTAGTTGTGTTATTCCGGAGGAGCTTGTTCCCTGACCAGGGATGGAACCCAGACACCCTGCATTGAGAGTGCTGAGCTTTAGTCACTGGACCACCAAGGAAGATCCCCCATTTACTGTTTAAATCTTTTTTAAAACTATTTATGTATTTGTTTATTTTTCTTTTTTGGTTGCACTGGGTCTTTGTTGCTCTGCGTGGGCTTTCTCTAGTTGCGGTGACGGGCTTCTCATTGCGGTGGGTTATTCTGTTGTGGAAGACAGGCTCTAGGCTCATGGCCTTCAATAGTTGCAGCACACAGGCTCAGTAGTCATGGTACCCAGGCTTCACTGCTCCGTGGCATGTAGAATCTTCCTGGACCGTGGATCGAACCCATGTCCCCTGCATTGACAGGGGTTCTTATCCACTGTATCACCAGGGAAGTCCACCCCGCCTTATTATTTTAAGTTAAGTTGAATGTTTTTATTGAACAGTAATGCACATAAAAAGAAAATAAAACTGAAAGTATACGGTTTGGTGGATTTTGACAGAGAAACATTCCTGTATAACTCCCTCCGAGATCAAGAGGTAGATTGTCGCTCACTAAATCTGGAAGTTCAGCATCCCAGGAACTCTCTCTTTAGTCCCAGGCAAACTGGGATGGAGTCCTCCATAAGTACCTATTCCAGGATCTACCAGTGTTTCCAAAAATGTAATCAACATCCTAAATAATATTGATGATACTTAAATGTTTTTCAATGAACATGAATGAGAAGAAACAAAATGTATAGTTTAGTGCCTGAATTATTCCATTTAATACTGTGTTTTCCGGTATTCTATGTTGTTGCATCAGATCAGATCAGATAAGTTGCTCAGTCGTGTCTGACTCTTTGCGACCCCATGAATCACAGCACACAGGCCTCCCTATCCATCACCAACTCCCAGAGTTCACTCAGACTCACATCCATCGAGTCAGTGATGCCATCCAGCCATCTCATCCTCTGTCGTCCCCTTCTCCTCTTGCCCTCAATCCCTCCCAGCATCAGAGTCTTCTCCAATGAGTCAACTCTTCGCATGAGGTGGCCAAAGTACTGGAGTTTCAGCTTTAGCATCATTCCTTCCAAAGAAATCCCAGGGCTGATCTCCTTCAGAATGGACTGGTTGGATCTCCTTGCAGTCCAAGGGACTCTCAAAGTCTTCTTCAACACCACAGTTCAAAAGCATCAATTCTTCGGCGCTCAGCCTTCTTCACAGTCCAGCTCTCACATCCATACATGACCACAGGAAAAACCATAGCCTTGAACTAGACAAACCTTTGTTGGCAAAGTAATGTCTCTGCTTTTCAATATGCTATCTAGGTTGGTCATAACTTTCCTTCCAAGGAGTAAGCATCTTTTAATTTCATGGCTGCAGTCACCATCTGCAGTGATTTTGGAGCTCAGAAAAATAAAGTCTGACACTGTTTCCCCATCTATTTCCCATGAAGTGATGGGACCAGATACCATGATCTTAGTTTTCTGAATGTTGAGCTTTAAGCCAACTTTTCACTCTCCACTTTCACTTTCATCAAGAGGCTTTTGAGTTCCTCTTCACTTTCTGCCATAAGGGTGGTGTCATCTGCATATCTGAGGTTATTGATATTTCTCCCGGCAATCTTGATTCCAACTTGTGTTTCTTCCAGTCCAGCATTTCTTATGATGTACTCTGCATAGAAGTTAAATGAACAGGGTGACAATATACAACCTTGACGTACTCCTCTTGGAACCAGTCTGTTGTTCCATGTCCAGTTCTAACTGTTGCTTCCTGACCAGCATACAAATTTCTCAAGAGGCAGGTCAGGTGGTCTGGTATCCCCATCTCTTTCAGAATTTTCCACAGTTTATTGTGATCCACACAGTCAAAGCTTTGGCATAGTCAATAAAGCAGAAATAGACATTTTTCTGGAGCTCTCTTGCTTTTTCCATGATCCAGCGGATGTTGGCAATTTGATCTCTGGTTCCTCTGCCTTTTCTAAAACCAGCTTGCACATCAGGAAGTTCACGGTTACATATTGCTGAAGCCTGGCTTGGAGAATTTTGAGCATTACTTTACTAGCGTGTGAGATGAGTGCAATTGTGCAGTAGTTTGAGCATTCTTTGGCATTGCCTTTCTTTGGGATTGGAATGAAAACTGACCTTTTCCAGTCCTGTGGCTACTGCTGAGTTTTCCAAATTTGCTGGCATATTGAGTGCAGCACTTTCACAGCATCATCTTTCAGGATTTGGAATAGCTCAACTGCAATTCCATCACCTCCACTAGCTTTGTTCATAGTGATGCTTTCTAAGGCTCACTTGACTTCACATTCCAGGATGTCTGGCTCTAGGTCAGTGATCATACCATCATGATTATCTGGGTCATGCAGATCTTTTTTGTACAGTTCTTCTGTGTATCTTCTGCTTCTGTTAGGTCCATACCATTTCTGTCCTTTATCGAGACCATCTTTGCATGAAATGTTCCTTTGATATCTCTGATTTTCTTGAAGAGATCCCTAGTCTTTCCCATTCTGTTGTTTTCCTCTATTTCTTTGCATTGATCGCTGAAGAAGGCTTTCTTCTCTCTTCTTGCTATTCTTTGGAACTCTGCATTCAGATGTTTATATCTTTACTTTTCTCCTTTGCTTTTTGCTTTTCTTCTTTTCACAGCTATTTATAAGGCCTCCCCAGACAGTCATTTTGCTTTTTTTGCATTTCTTTTCCATGGGGATGGTCTTGGTCCCTGTCTCCTGTACAATGTCACGAACTTCATTCCATAGTTCATCAGGCACTCTATCTATCAGATCTAGGCCCTTAAATCTATTTCTCACTTCCACTGTATAATCATAAGGGATTTGATTTAGGTCATACCTGAATGGTCTAGTAGTTTTCCCTACTTTCTTCAATATCAGTCTGAATTTGGCAATAAGGAGTTCATGGTCTGAGCCACAGTTAGCTCCTGCTCTTGTTTTTGCTGACTGTATAGAGCTTCTCCATCTTTGGCTGCAAAGAATATAGTCAATCTGATTTTGGTGTTGACCATCTGGTGATGTCCACGTATAGAGTCTTCTCTTGTGTTGTTGGAAAAGAGTGTTGTTATGACTAGTGCATTTTCTTGGCAAAACTCTATTAGTCTTTGCCCTGCTTCATTGCATATTCCAAGGTCAAATTTGTCTGTTACTCCAGGTGTTTCTTGACTTCCTACTTTTGCATTCCAGTCCCCTATAATGAAAAGGACACCTTTTGGGGGTGTTAGTTCTAAAAGGTCTTGTAGATCTTCATAGAACCGTTCAACTTCAGCTTCTTCAGTGTTACTGGTTGGGGCATAGACTTGGATTACTGTGACATTGAATGGTTTGCCTTGGAAATGAACAGAGATCATTCTGTCGTTTTTGAGATTGCATCCAAGTGCTGCATTTCAGACTCTTTTGTTGACCATGATGGCCACTCCATTTCTTCTGAGGGATTCCTGCCCGCAGTAATAGATATAATGATCATCTGAGTTAAATTCACCCATTCCAGTCCATTTCAGTTCACTGATTCCTAGAATGTCGACATTCACTCTTGCCATCTCTTGTTTGACCACTTCCAATTTGCCTTGATTCATGGACCTGACATTCCAGGTTCCTATGCAATATTGTTCTTTACTGCATCGGACCTTGCTTCTATCACCAGTCACATCCACAGCTGGGTATTCTTTTTGCTTTGGCTCCCTCCCTTCATTCTTTCTGGAGTTATTTCTCCACTGATCTCCAGTAGCATATTGGGCACCTACTGACCTGAGGAATTTCTCTTTCAGTATCCTATCATTTTGCTTTTTCCTACTGTTCGTGGGGTTCTCAAGGCAAGAATACTGAAGTGGTTTGCCATTCCCTTCTCCAGTGGACCACATCCTGTCAGATCTCTCCACCATGACCCGCCCATCTTGGGTGGCCCCACGGGCATGGCTTAGTTTCATTGAGTTAGACAAGGCTGTGGTCCTAGTGTGATTAGATTGACTAGTTTTCTGTGAGTATGGTTTCAGTGTGTTTGCCCTCTGATGCCCTCTTGCAATACCTACTGTCTTACTTGGGTTTCTCTTACCTTGGGCGTGGGGTATCTCTTCACGGTTGCTCCAGCAAAACACAGCCATTGCTCCTTACCTTGGACGAAGTGTCTCTCCTCACCGCCGCCCTTCCTGACCTTCAACGTGAGATAGCTCCTCTAGGCCCTCCTGCGCCCGCGCATAAAGAAGTTCATTTCTTGTTGTTGCATAAAGAAGTTCATTTCTTCTCAGTCTATCAAATATGTCTCGACATCAATTAACTGTAATCTGTCCCATTTAATGCTGGACACAGATTATTTACAGCATGGAAATATTATGAATTATGTTGATATAAACATTCTTGTATATGTCTGTGATGCACATGAATATATTTTTTCTGTTGAGTACAGGCAGAGAAGTAAAACTGATGAGTCACAGGGAATGCATAAATACGGATTTATTACATACTAATCAAAGCATTTCCAATGTGAGTTCTCACCAGCAGTGATTGAGAGGTCACTCCAGGTCCTTCAATCCATGCCACAGTTAACTATTTATTCTAGTGCTTTTGAGAGGTAGTGATTTTGTAGCTTGTTGTTGTAGTTTTATTTTACATTTCTGGGATTACTAATAATGTTGCCATTTTCTCCATCATTTATTCTCTAAAGGTCTAGTAGAATTGGGCCATGAACTCAGTTGAAGCTGGATTTCATTTGTTTCTTTTCAACTATGACTGTGTTGTATTTAACTACATATTTCTTCTGTCTCTAGCTTTACAGTCCTTAAACATCCACCAGTTGTTGAAAGAGATTGCCTGAGAAACAAGTCAGTGGAGACTGAACCCCTCAAGTGGCAGCTCTTTGAGAATTCTTGTTAAGAATGGCTTCAGACCTCAGAATCTCCTTTGAAGGTAAACCATCTGGGAGGGGTCCTGGGTCAGAAAATTCACCCACCCAAGGATCTGCCATCCAGGAGGACGAGGGGATCCCTGAGTTCCCCAGCACTCAGCTCAACTTACTTCGAGACAGCAATAACTCAAGTGCAAGACACGAACTGCAAAGACTCTATCACTTATTTCATTCATGGCTGCAGCCAGAAAAACACAGCAAGGATGAAATAATTTCTCATCTGGTCCTGGAACAATTTATGATCAATGGGAACTGCAGTGACAGGTCCATTTTACAGGAGAAATGGAAGGCAAGTGGCAGAAACCTGGAGAAACTCATGGAGGATCTGACAGATGATGGCATGAAGACCCCCGGCTTAGTAAGTAGGGGTTCTGAGCACAGGGTGAGGGGCATGGGGGTGTCAGAAATAAGCATTCTGTTGGAGTTGCCTGGAAGTAGAGAAAGAAGAGTTATTACAGACAGTAACCAGGCTTCATTCACAGGTCCATGTTCACATGCAGGGACAGGAAGCCCTCTTTTGTGAGAATATGCCCTTAAGACAAGTCATCATTCACTTCAAAAAACAGTTACTGACAGGAACCCCAACAAGAGAGAATGCGAGGACACTCTCCTGGACTCCTCAAGATACGTCCGTGGAAACAGGACAAAGTGAGTGGGCAGAGCCCAGGTCCCAGAGGGGTGGCCCATGTGGGCTCTTTCTTGGGTGTAACTTCACTGAATCACTTTTTCACCTCCTACAGGAAATGAAGATAAAGAAAATGATGGCCACATTTCTGTGAAAAGTGACAGTATTACTAGTCCAAGCAATCAAATACCTTCCCTAATCATTGTCCAAGAAGAGAACCGTCCGAGGCTGGAAGAAGGAGGTGTTTCTCTGGAGAATCCACGAAACTCCAGAGGGGGAGCAAGCCCAGGCCCCTCCAGGCCCCAGGATGGATCCCTGAAAGGACCCTCCTCTCAAGATGTCCTCATGGAAGTGGAACCAGACCAGGTCACCCCTGAGCCTGTTTCTACCCTCCAGAGCTCTGAGGGGACTTCTGCACGTGGGGAACACCAGGAAAGATCCCTTAGAGCCCCAGAAGTATACAGATGTGAGAGATGTCCCAAGACCTTCAGGTATTCCTCTCGGTTCAGAGTTCACCAGAAAAGACACAATAATGAGAGAACATATATTTGTGCCGAGTGTGGCAAAGGCTTCTTCCAGGCATCAGACCTCCATGTGCATCAGCGGATTCATACAGGAGAGAAGCCCTTTGTGTGCAGCACATGTGAAATGGCCTTCACCCACAAAACCAACCTTCGGGCTCATGAGAGAACCCACACGGGAGAGAAGCCCTATGAGTGTTTCCTCTGCCAGAGACGCTTCCGCCAGTCCTCCACCTACCACCGCCATCTTAGGTTTCACCAGAAAACTACCCTCAAAAGTGCTCCACACTAAATTAAGCTTCCTTGGTTACGGTCCCAAAGTAATGGACATAAATATGTATGTGAATATGTAAATTTCCATAGTATTTCTCTATTTAGAATATACTTTATAAAACTAATTAAAAGAAAAAAAGAAAAAAGTGTTGGCTTTCCTGACAGTCCAGTGGTTTGGACTCTGTGCTTCCCCTAGAGGGCATGGGTTCCATCCCTGGTCAGGGAACTAAGATCCCAAATACTGCACAATGCAGCCCCAAAAAAGTACAAATAAAAAAAATAGAAAAAGAAAAAAAGAAAGAAATTTTTAAAATGTAGGTAGAATTTTCTAATTGTATTTTCCATTTATTGTTTCACTCTCCAAAAAATGCAAGTTTATGGAGGGCAGGGAATTTCTCCATTTTGTTCACTTAAGTACCTTGTTTGCCTAGAAAAGTGTCTGGAACATTTCAAATAACCAATAAATGTCTCACAAATGAATGGATGTGTTATATTGGTGTTTACTCTTTTAACTTTAGACATGTGCCTTATGTGAGAGACAGTGAGTTCCAAGCCCAGGACAAAAACACCGGCTCGCAGTGGTCCTGTCAGACTTTCCCTGCCTGCTCTCCTGTCCTCCACTCATGCCCTTTACCTCTAGTGCAGCCGCAGGCACCTAAAAAAGGTGATCAGAGATGGAAACTCAGAAAAGAAGCCTAACCAAAGAAAGGAACCCTTTATATTTAAAAAATATATAGTCATTTCTTAAATTCCGTGGCTTAAAATTTGATAGGTAAACTGGACCTAAATAAAACTGGTGCTGAAAGTTGCAGGATGCAATTTTATTAACAAATGCCAGAAAAGTCCAATGTGTTCCATTCATTTCTTCCAGTAGATGGAGCTTATGGGTGTGAGGGCGCTTACTTGCAGAATCAGTTTGAAAGTTCACTTTGGAAAAAGTGGATTCTGTGTACAGCCAAGGCAAAGACATATATGCCAGTTACTTGGAATACATTTGTGAACTGGTATCCAGTAGAAAATTAGGGTTCAGTTTCACTGAGAAACTGGAAGGTGCCACATAGAAATGTCTGAATTCTGGAGTGGGGCGTTCTGCTGGGTAAATCTGACACCTCTTTGATTCCCTTGATGCTTCCACAGAAGTGAGAACTACCTGAGTGCAGATAATGTGGAGATGCTCCAGATAAATGTAGAGAAGCCCTCCTTTAAAAAAAAAAAAAAAAAAAAAGCATTGCCATCTCTGAAGGCAAGTTTTAGAATAACTTTTTTTTTTAAGAATAACAATTTTCTTAAATTATCTATTTTTTGGTTGTGCTGGGTTTTCATTTCTGCACATGGGCTTTCTCTAGTTCATTCAGCGGGAGCATTTTCCTTGTGGTGCAAAGGCTTCTCATTGTGTTGGCCTCTCGTTGCGGAGCACAGGCTCAGTAGTTGTGGCATACAGGTCTAGTTTTCCCTTGGCATGTGAACTCTTCTTGGACAAGAGATAAAACCTATGTTCCCTGCATTGGCAGGCAGGTTCTTATCCACTGGACCACCAGGGAAGTCCTATCCATCTTCTGGCTTGGGCTGTTTCCAGGTGTTTTGCTACTGTGAGTATTCTTGAAAATCTTGGTATTAAAGAAGGCTTTTCTTTGGAAAGACCTCTGGGAGGTGGGCTATGAAACATAGCAAAAATACGTGTATTGGAGTCTGCCCAGTTCCCCAGAATAGAGCTCTGAAACCTCTTGTATTTTCCTAAGAGATAAAAACACAAGGAGCATCTTCTGTTCTACTCTTTGGTTTTAGACTCTGGCTCCCGATACAGAAGCAATTAGTGCTTTGAAATTTCTAGGATGAAAGGAGTGTCTTTTCATCTCTTAGTGAGGTGATGCTTGGCGGGTTCCTGGATGGCTTCAGGATGGGGGCTCATCACTGGAAAGAGCAAACCATGATTAGAAATGGCAATATTTAGCTCCACTCCGCCATCCTTCTGGAAGTGGAGAGGGACTGTAGTTAATCATGAATCATGCCTTTTGAGGTTCAGGACTTGGAGTTCTTCCCAGATAAAGAACACATCCATGTGTTCTTGCCAGGAGGGTGGCAGGTCCCAACTCTACAGGGATAGAAGCTCCTGAGCTCAAAGACCCTTCCCAATCTCTCTGTACCTCTTCATCTGAAAGTTCATCTATATCGTTTGGCATTTCCCTTCCACAATGCTGGAGACCTGGGTTCGATCCCTGGGTCAGGAAAATTCCCTGGAGAAGGAAATGGCAACCCACTCCAGTATTCTTGCCTGGGAAATCCCATGGACAGAGGAACCTGGTAGGCTACAGTCCATGGGGTCGCAAAGAGTCAGACACGACTGAGCGATTTCACTTTTACTTACAATATAGTAAACTGGTTAAGTAAGCATTTCCCTGACATCTGGGAACTGTTCTAGCAAATAATAAAATTCAAGGAGAGTGATCAGAGGAAACTGATTTGCAACCAAATCGAACAGAATTTGTGGGTAATGGGGGAACCACTCTTTGCAACTGGCCTCTGAAGTGCGAGCCAGTCTTGTGGGACTGAGATCTTGACCTGAGGGATTTGCACTAGGTTCAGTTAGCGTCAGAAAGACACCCAGGTGATGTCACAGAGAACTGGTTGGTATGAGAGAAAAAAAAAAAATCACACTTCTGGTATCAGAAGTGTTGAGTGTGGTTACTTGAAAAAAACACATGTGATTTCCCTGGTGGTTTAGTGGTTAAGAATCTGCCTTGCAATGCAAAGGACACTGGTTCAACTCCTGATTTGGGAAAATCCCACATGCCACAGGGCAATTAACTCGTTGCACCACAATTACGGAGCCAGCACTCTGGAGTCTGTGCTCTGCAACGAGAGAAGCCACCACAATGAGAAGCCTGGGCACCTCAACTAGAGGGTAGATCCCATTCTCTGCAATGAGAGAAAGCCTGCAAGAAGCAACACCCAGCACAGCCAAAAATAAGAGTAAATGAAAAAAAAATACAGGCACACCAGTTTTCATAGCAACACTGTTTACGATAATCAAGACATGGAAGCCTCCTAAGTGCCATCAACACATGAATGGATAAAGAAGACATGGGATATATTTGTTGTTGTTTGGTCACCCAGTCTTATCATGTTTTGCAACCCCATGGACCATAGCCCAGCAGGCTTCACTGTCCATGGGATTTTCCAGGCAAAAATACTGGAGTGAGTTGGCATTTCCTTCTCCAGAGGATCATCCTGACCCAGGGATTGAACCCACATCTTCTGCATTGCAGGTGGATTCTTTACTGCTGAGGCACCAAGGAAGCCTGTGGTATGTATATGTGTGTGTGTGTGTGTGTGTGTGTGTGTGTGTGTGTGTGTGTGTGTGTGTGTGTGTATTCGTGTTGGACTCTGCAACTCCATGGACTGTAGCCCACCAGGCTCCTCAGGCAAGAATACTGGAGTGGCTTGCCATTTCCTACTCCAGGGGATCTTCTTGACCCAAGGATCAAACCCATGTCTCCTGTGTCTCCGGAAATGCAGGCTCATTCTTTACCTGCGGAGCCATTTGGGAAGCCCATATATGTATATATGAAATATTCAGTCATAAAAAATAATGAATTTCTGCCATTTACAACAATATGGATGGACCTAGAGAGTGTTATGCTTAGTGAAATAAATCAGTGAAAGATGCTCTGCTATCAATCATGTGTGGAATCTAAAACTGAATTAAGAGAATGTATATGACAAAAAAGAAACAGACTTATAGAGAGCAAGCTAGTGCTTATAGTGGGAAGAGGGGAAGAGGGAGGAAAAAGATAGGGGAAAAGATGCATAGAGACAAACTCCTATGTGAAAAAAAAATAAGCAACCAAGATATACTGTACAGCACAGGAGAATATAGCCACTGTTTGTGATAACTTTAAATGAAATATAATCTATACAAATATTGCATCACCATTGTATTGAGTCAAACCTGAAACTAATATAATATGGTAAATATACTTCAATAAGAAAAAAATAGTGTTGAGTATGGTAGCAGCGTAAGAGTAAAGGAAAAACACAAGTATTTCTCAGATTCCTGGAGGCAAACATTTTCAAATTGATTTTTATCCATTACTGCATCATTAGCATTATAAAAGATCTTGGATGTCCACGTCTTTTGAAATGCTTAGTATTGTGACTCAGATCAGATTAGATCAGATCAGTTGCTCAGTCGTGTCCGACTCTTTGCGACCCCATGAACTACAGCACGCCAGGCCTCCCTGTCCATCACCAACTCCCGGAGGTCACTCAGACTCACATCCGTCGAGTCAGTGATGCCATCCAGCCATCTCATCCTCTGTCGTCCCCTTCTCCTCCTGCCCCCAATCCCTCCCAGCATCAGAGTCTTCTCCAATGAGTCAACTCTTCACATGAGGTGGCCAAAATATTGGAGTTTCAGCTTTAGCATCATTCCTTCCAAAGAAATTCCAGGGCTGATCTCCTTCAGAATGGACTGGTTGGATCTCCTTGCAGTCCAAGGGACTCTCAAGAGTCTTCTCCAACACCACAGTTCAAAAGCATCAATTCTTCAGCGCTCAGCTTTCTTCACCGTCCAACTCTCACATCCATACATGACCACAGAAAAAACCATAGCCTTGACTAGAAGGACCTTTGCTGGCAAAGTAAAGTCTCTGCTTTTGAATATGCTATCTAGGTTGGTCATAAATTTCCTTCCAAGGAGTAAGCGTCTTTTAATTTCATGGCTGCAGTCACCATCTGCAGTGATTTTGGAGCCCCCAAAAATAAAGTCTGACACTATTTCCACTGTTTCCCCATCTATTTCCCATGTAGTGATGGGACCAGATGCCATGATCTTAATTTTCTGAATGTTGAGCTTTAAGCCAACCTTTTCACTCTCCACTTTCACTTTCATCAAGAGGCTTTTTAGTTCCTCTTCACTTTCTGCCATAAGGGTGGTGTCATCTGCATATCTGAGGTCATTGATATTTCTCCCAGCAATCTTGATTCCAGCTTGTGCTTCTTCCAGTCCAGCGTTTCTCATGATGTACTCTGCATGCTTAAAATATTCTAAATGTTCAGGGATACAGGCTTTTGAAATTTCTACTAACTCAGCTTCACCAATGAATACATGCACCAGAGTTAGGCCGGTTGCTACTGGAATTCCAGTCAACAAAAGGTGGGATTTCACTAAATTCACAAAATGACTGTCATATACAAATATTTAATCATCACATTGTACACCTGAAAGTAATATAATGTATGTCAATTATATCTCAACTTTCTGTTCTGTTTAATCTGTTCACCCTTCCCCCATATTTCCGCATTAGTATAGTAGATATTCGGGGAAGGCAATGGCACCCCACCCCAGTACTTGCCTGAGGTCTTTTCCAGAGGGACAGTGTTGTGATGATGACAAACCAGTAAATGTAGTGTGTCTTCTGTTTCCACCTCGTATGCCACATAGTACAATAGCTGGTGACACTGCATCACAGCTCAGAAATCTGCAGCACACTTCTGTTGAACACAGAAGGTTGGATGTGTGATACACGCCTTAGCACAACTTGAGGGTGCTCCATAAACACTCTGGAGACACCAGCCTATCCAGGTATGGAATGCTGATGCTTCTCACTGCCCTGAACCAGATCTGTGCATACCATATCCACAATAGAGAAGATGTGTGGCAAACACAGACCACACACTCTGGTGCATGTACAGCATGCCAGGGACCTGTGAGATGATTGGAAGCACTTACATTACTGCAGTCATAGAGTGTTGGACAGATGTGTGATGGGAACACCCAATGTCATATGTGAGCCACTCACAGTCTACATTCTCCTCCTTTAGATTGTGGGGTGTTGGGGTGGGGGGGGGAATCTCACTGCTTATTCCTAACTCTTCACAGTAGGCAGAACCATTAAAATAATCAAGATTGAAATCTAAATGGAGAAAACTGATTGTTAACTAATTATCATTCGTGTCCTTTGACTCTAAGAAGAGTTTTAGGACATAAGCTCATGATTGTAGAAGGAAGGTACAGGAGGGTTCTAGTCACATATATTCAGATCCCTAGCATGTAGCTCTGCCATCTCTTCTGTACAGGAATCGAACTTCAGATGTCCTGATGAGGTTGGTGGTGCCAGGCTTATAGCCCAAATGGACTGAGATTTAGAGAGTAACACCCAGCATGGAACACGGCAGTACCAGGCTGTAGTTTCTGCCACTACTCTCTGAAAATATTTTCTTCGTGAATCCACTGCTTTCACACACTTCTCTCACACACTGCTCCTATCCACTCTCATAATGTCAGGGCTGACAGACTAAGCTTACTAGCTTAGAAAAACAAACCTTCACTGGAATTTTATTATGATTCCTCTCTTTTGAAATCTATCTCATTACAGTTTTGTTAGAAAATGAACTTCCATTCAATTCCCAACCTGTGGTTATGTCAGACTTAATTATCATTGTTGAAGATGTTTCCTACCATCTCATCTATCTCTGAATTTGGATTTTCTTTTCTTTTCTTTTTTTAAAAAATTTTATTTTAACTTTACAATATTGTATTGGTTTTGCCATATATCAAAATGAATCCACCACAGGCACACACGCGCTCCCCACCCCGAACCCCCTTCCCTCCTCCCTCCCCACACGCCCCAGTGCACCAGCCCCAAGCATCCAGCATCGCGCATCGAACCTGGACTGGCGACGCACCTCACACATGATACCATACATATTTCAATGCCATTCTCCCAAATCGTCCCACCCTCTCCCTCTCCCAGAGTCCAAAAGACTGTTCTATACATCAGTGTCTCTTTTGCTGTCTCATATACAGTGTTATTGTTACCATCTTTATAAATTCCATATGTATGTGTTAGTATACTGTATTCGTGTTTTCCTTTCTGGCTTACTTCACTCTGTATAATAGGCTCCAGTTTCATCCACCTCATTAGAACTGATTCAAATGTATTCTTTTTAATGGCTGAGTAATACTCCATTGTGTATATGTACCACAGCTTCCTTATCCATTCATCTGCTGATGGACATCTAGGTTGCTTCCATGTCCTGGCTATTATAAACAGTGCTACGATGAACATTGGGGTACATATGCCTCTTTCAATTCTAGTTTCCTCCGTGTGTATGCCCAGCAGTGGTATTGCTGGATCATAAGGCAGTTCTGTTTCCAGTTTTTTAAGAAATCTCCATACTGTTCTCTATAGTGGCTGTACTAGTTTGCATTCCCAGCAACAGTGTAAGAGGGTTCCCTTTTCTCCACATCCTCTCCAGGATTTATTGCCTGTAAACTTTCGGATCGCAGCCATTCTGATTGGCGTGAAATGGTACCTCATAGTGGTTTTGATTTGCATTTCTCTGATAATGAGTGACGTTGAGCATCTTTTCATGTGTTTGTTAGCCATTTGTATGCCTTCTTTGGAGAAATGTCTATTTAGTTCTTTGGCCCATTTTTTGATTGGGTCATTTATTTTTCTGGAATTGAGCTGTGGGAGTTGCTTGTATATTTTTGGGATTAGCTGTCTGTTGCTTCATTTGCTATTATTTCTCCCATTCTGAAGGCTATCTTTTCACCTTGCTTATAGTTTCTTTTGTTGTGAAGAAGCTTTTAAGTTTAATTAGGTCCCATTTGTTTACTTTTTATTTTATTTCCAATATTCTGGGAGGTGGGTCATAGAGGATCCTGCTGTGATGTATGTCGGAGAGTGTTTTGCCTATGTTCTCCTCTAGGAGTTTTATAGTTTCTGGTCTTACGTTTAGATCTTTAATCCATTTTGAGTTTATTTTTGTATATGGTGTTAGAAAGTGCTCTAGTTTCATTCTTTTACAAGTGGTTGACCAGTTTTCCCAGCACCACTTGTTAAAGATATTGTCTTTAATCCATTGTATATTCTTGCCTCCTTTATCAAAGATAAGGTGTCCATATGTGCGTGGATTTGTCTCTGGGCTTTCCATTTTGTTCCATTGATCTATATTTCTGTCTTTGTGCCAGTACCATACTGTTTTGATGACTGTGGCTTTGTAGTAGAGCCTGAAGTCAGGCAGGTTGATTCCTCCAGTTCCATTGTTCTTTCTCAAGATAGCTTTAGCTATTCGAGGTTTTTTGTATTTCCATACAAATTGAGAAATTATTTGTTCTAGCTCTGTGAAGAATACCACTGGTAGCTTGATGGGGATTGCACTGAATTTATGAATTGCTTTGGGTAGTATACTCATTTTCACTATATTGAGTCTTCCAGTCCATGAACATGGTATATTTCTCCATCTATTAGTGTCCCCTTTGATTTCTTTCACCAGTGTTTTATAGTTTTCTATAGGTAGATATATTCCTAAGTATTTTATTCTTTTCATTGCAATGGTGAATGGAATTGTTTCCTTAATTTCTCTTTCTATTTTCTCATTATTAGTGTACAGGAATGCAAGGGATTTCTGTGTGCTGATTTTATATCCTGCAACTTTACTATATTCATTGGTTAATTCTAGTAATGTTCTGATGGAGTCTTTAGGGTTTTATATGTAGAGGATCATGTCATCTGCAAACAGTGAGTTTTACTTCTTCTTTTCCAATTTGGATTCCTTTTATTTCTTTTTCTGCTCTGATTGCTGTGGCCAAAACTTCCAAAACTATGTTGAATAGTAATGGTGAAAGTGGGCACCCTTGTCTTACTCCTGACTTTAGAGGAAATGCTTTCAATTTTTCACCATTGAGGATAATGTTTGCTGTGGGTTTGTCATATATAGCTTTTATTATGTTGAGGTATGTTCCTTCTATTCCTGCTTTCTGGAGATTTTTTATCATAGATGGATGTTGAATTTTGTCAAATGCTTTCTCTGCATCTATTGAGATAATCATATGGTTTTTATTTTTCAATTTGTTAATGTGGTGTATTACATTGATTGATTGCGGATATTGAAGAATCCTTGCATCCCTGGGATAAAGCCCACGTGGTCATGGTGTATGATCTTTTTAATGTGTTGTTGGATTCTGATTGCTAGAATTTTGTTAAGGATTTTTGCATCTATGTTCATCAGTGATATTGGCCTGTAGTTTTTTTTTTTTTTTTTTTGGCATCTTTTTCAGGTTTTGGTATTAGGGTGATGGTGGCCTCATAGAATGAGTTTGGAAGTTTACCTTCCTCTGCAATTTTCTGGAACAGTTTGAGTAGGATAGGTGTTAGCTCTTCTCTAAATTTTTGGTAGAATTCAGCTGTGAAGCCGTCTGGACCTGGGCTTTTGTTTGCTGGAAGATTTCTGATTACAGTTTCAATTTCCGTGCTTGTGATGGATCTGTTAAGATTTTCTATTTCTTCCTGGTCCAGTTTTGGAAAATTGGAAACTTTTCTAAGAATTTGTCCATTTCTTCCACGTTGTCCATTTTATTGGCATATAATTGCTGATAGTAGTCTCTTATGATTCTTTGTATTTCTGTGTTGTCTGTTGTGATCTCTCCATTTTCATTTCTAATTTTATTGATTTGATTTTTCTCCATTTGTTTCTTGATGAGTCTGGCTAATGGTTTGTCAATTTTATTTATCCTTTCAAAGAACCCGCTTTTGGCTTTGTTGATTTTTGCTATGGTCTCTTTTGTTTCTTTTGCATTTATTTCTGCCCTAATTTTTTAAGATTTCTTTCCTTCTACTAACCCTCGGGTTCATTTCTTCCTTTTCTAGTTGCTTTAGGTGTAGAGTTAGATTATTTATTTGACTTTTTTCTTGTTTCTTGAGGTATGCCTGTATTGCTATGAACTTTCCCCTTGCTACTGCTAATCAGCTTTCCCTGGGATCTCAGGAGATACTGTGCCTTCTCAATCTGAGGAAGTCGTAGCTCCTGTCCGACTCTTGCGCCGACTGGCCCCCTCCTCCATCCATTTCAGGCAAGAGTACTGGGGTGGGGTGCCATTGCCTTCCCAGTGTCCCACAGGTTTTGGGTTGTTGTGTTTTCATTTTCATTCGCTTCTATGCAGATTTTGATTTCTTTTTTGATTTCTTCTGTGATTTGTTGGTTATTCAACAGCGTGTTTTTCAGCCTCCATATGTTGGAATTTTTAATAGTTTTTCTCCTGTAATTGAGATCTAATCTTATTGCATTGTGGTCAGAAAAGATGCTTGGAATGATTTCAATTTTTCTGAATTTACCAAAGCTAGATTTAAGGCCCAGGATGTGATCTATCCTGGAGAAGGTTCCATGTGCGCTTGAGAAAAAGTTGAAATTCATTGTTTTGGGATGAAATGTCCTATAGATTTCAATTAGGTCTAACTGGTTTATTGTATCATTTAAAGTTTGTGTTTCCTTGTTAATTTTCTGTTTAGTTAATCTATCCATTGGTGTGAGTGGGGTATTAAAGTCTCCCAGTATTATTGTGTTATTGTAAATTTCTCCTTTCATACTTGTTATTATTTGTCTTACATATTGCAGTGCTCCTATGTTGGGTGCATATATATTTATAATTGTTATATCTTCTTCTTGGATTGATCCTTTGATCATTATGTAGTGACCTTCTTTGTCTCTTTTCACGGGCTTTGTTTTAAAGTCTATTTTATCTGATATGAGTATTACTACTCCTGCTTTTTTTTTGTCCCTATTTGCATGGTAAATCCTTTTCAAGCCCTTCACTTTCAGTCTGTATGTGTCCCCTGTTTTGAGGTGGCTTTCTTGTAGACAACATATGTAGGGGTCTTATTTTTGTATCCATTCGGCCAGTCTTTGTCTTTTGGTTGGGGCATTCAACCCATTTGTGTTTAAGGTAATTATTGATAAGTATGATCCCGTTGCCATTTACTTTATTGTTTTGGGTTTGAATTTATATACCCTTTTTGTGTTTCCTGTCTAGAGAATGTCCTTTAGTATTTGTTGGAGAGCTGGTTTGGTGGTGGTGAATTCTCTCAGCTTTTGCTTGTCTGTAAATGTTTTGATTTCTCCTTCATATTTGAATGAGATCCTTGCTGGGTACAATAATCTGGGCTGTAGGTTATTTTCTTTCATCACTTTAAGTATGTCTTGCCATTCCCTCCCGGCTTGGAGAGTTTCTATTGAAAGATCAGCTGTTATCCTTATGGGAATTCCCTTGTGTGTTATTTGTTGTTTTTCCCTTGCTGTTTTTAATATTTGTTCTTTGTGTTTGATCTTTGTTAATTTGATTAATATGTGTCTTGGGGTGTTTCATCTTGGGTTTATCCTGTTTGGGACTCTCTGGGTTTCTTGGACTTGAGTGATTATTTCCTTCCCCATTTTAGGGAAGTTTTAAACTATTATCTCCTCTAGTATTTTCTCACGGTCTTTCTTTTTGTCTTCTTCTTCTGGGACTCCTATGATTCAAATGTTGTAACGTTTAATATTGTCCTGGAGGTCTCTGAGATTGTCCTCATTTCTTTTAATTCATTTTTCTTTTTTCTCCTTTGATACATTTATTCCTACCATTCTATCTTCTAATTCACTAATCCTATCTTCTGCCTCTGTTATTCTACTATTTGTTGCCTCCAGAGTGTTTTTGATCTCATTTATTGCATTATTCATTATATATTGACTCTTTTACTTCTTCTAGGTCCTTGTTAAACCTTTCTTGCATCTTCTCAATCCTTGTCTCCAGACTTTTGATTTCAAGATTTTGGATTAATTTCACTATCATTATTTGAAATTCTTTTTCAGGTAGATTCCCTATCTCTTCCTCTTTTTTTTGGTTTGGTGCACATTTATCCTGTTCCTTTACCTGCTGGGTATTCCTCTGTCTCTTCTTGTTTAAATTGCTGAGTTTGGGTTGTCCTTACTGTATTCCTGCAGTTTGTGGAGTTCCCTTTATTGTGGCATTTCCTCACTGTGTGTGGGTTTGTACAGGTGGCTTGTCAAGGTTTCTTGGTTAGGGAAGCTTGTGTCGGTGTTCTGGTGGGTGGAGCTGGATTTCTTCTCTCTGGAGTGCAATGAAGTGTCCAGTAATGAGTTATGAGATGTCTATGGATTTGGGGTGACTTTGGGCAGCCTGTATATTGGAGCTCAGGGCTATGTTCCTGTGTTGCGGGAGAATTTGCTTGGTATGTCTTGCCCTGGAACTTGTTGGCGCTTGTGTGGTGCTTGGTTTCAGTGTAGGTATGGAGGCATTTGATGAACTCCTGTCAATTAATGTTCCCTGGAGTCAGGGTTTGGACTTAAGCCTCCTGCTTCCAGTTATCCGTCTTATTTTTACAGTAGTCTCAAAACTTCTCCTTCTATACAGCACTATTGATAAAACATATAGGTTAAAGATGAAAAGTTTCTCCACTGTGAGGGTCACCCAGAGCGGTTCACAGCGTTACATGGAGAAGAGAAGAGGGAAGAGGGAGTTAGAGGTGACCCGACTGAGATGAGGTGGAATCAACAGAGGAGAGAGCGGGCTAACCAGTAGTCTCTTCCTTATATGCACTCCACAACTGGACCGCTCAGAGATGTTCACAGAGTTATACAGACAAGAGAAGGGGGAGGAAGGAGACAGAGGTGGCCAGGAGGATAAAAGGAGGGAATGAAAAGGAGAGAGACAGATTCAGCCAGTAATCAGTTCCCTAAGTGTTTTCCACCATCTGAAACACACAGAAATTCACAGAGTTGGGTAGAGTAGAGAGGGGTTAGGGAGGAGATACTGGCGACCTGGTGAAGAAAAAGAGAGTCCAGAGGGGGAGAGAGCAGTCAAGCCAGTAATCTTGCTCCCTGGTAAAAAATGGGTACTGAAGATTGGGTTCTTAAAGGTACAAAATTGGTAACAAATACCTAAAAGTAAAAATTAAAAATCTAAAGTAGAGTTTGGAATTTCAAATATACAATGTTAAAGAAAAGAAGAAGGAAAAGAAAGAGAGAAAAAGAAAAAAAAAGTCACAAAATTCATAAGGAAAATATAGGTACAAAATTGATAACAAATACCAAAAAGCAAAAGTTAAAAATCTAGAGTAGAGTTTGGAGTTTCAAAAATACAATGTTAAAGAAAAGAAGAACAAAAAGAAAGAGAGAGAGAGAGAGAAAAACAGAAACCAAAAACAAACAAAGTCACAAAAATTATAAAGAAGATATAGGTACAAAATTTATAACAAATACCGAAAAGCATAAATTAAGAATCTAGAGTAGAGTTTGGAATTTCAGGAATACAATGTTAAACAAAAGATGAAGAGAAAGAAAGAGAGAGAGAAAAAAAAGTCAGAAAGGTTATTTAAAAAAAAAAAAAAACAGGTACAAAATTAATAACAAATACCAAAAAGCTAAAATTAAAATTTTAGAGCAGAGGTTGGAATTTCAAAAATACAATGTTAAAGAAAAGAAGGGAAAAAAAAGGAAAAAACAAGGTCACAAAAGTTAAAAAAAATATATATATATGTGAAGTTTGCTTTTTTTTAAAAAAAAAAAAAAAAAGGGTCTTTTTTTTTATTTTTTGCAAAGTAATAGTAGGTTATAAAAGTGAAAAAGGAGTAATAGAGGACTTAAAATTTTTTAAAAAATAAAAAAAAAAAAAGAATGAATGATCATAAGAATATATTTAGGACTTTCTCTGATGTTGTTGTGGGTATTGGTTCAGTTCCTTTTCAGCTAGTTCCTTGTTCCAGCTTGAATGTTCCAGCTTTATAGCTCTGCCATCTCCTCCATTCTTTCTGATGAATTTTCTATAGCTTGAAGAAATTATTTTGAAAGCTTCTTGTAAGCTTTTCATACTCAAAAGTCACATCTGTAACACTAGGAGAATTATGCCACTTCCTTCTCCTTTTCATTATTTGTGGTTTTGAAAATAATTCTCTCTCTTCTTCCATTCTAATGTGTCCATTTGGTCACTATCTCATGCTTTGCACTGTATATTTACTCACTAGCTCCCTGATCCATAGTCTGGTCACAAATCATTTTTTAAATGTGTGTACTGACCTTGTGTTGCTTGCTGTCTCTCTCTCTCTCCCGTTCTGCTAACATTGTCCGCATCAGTCGTGTCCAACTCTGTGCAATCCCATAGACAGCAGCCCACCGGGCGCCCCGCCGTCCCTGGGATTCTCCAGGCAAGAACACTGGAGTGGGTTGCCATTTCCTCCTCCAATGCATGAAAGTGAAAAGTGAAAGTGAAGTCGCTCAGTCGTGTCCGACTCTTAGCGACCCCATGGACTGCAGCCTACCAGGCTCCTCTGTCCATGGGATTTTCCAGGCAAGAGTACTGGAGTGGGATGCCATTGCCTTCTCCCGACCTTGTGTTAGGCTAGGCTAGGCTAAGTCACTTCAGTCGTGTCCGACTCTGTGTGACCCCATAGATGGCAGCCTACCAGGCTCCCCCGTCCCTGGGATTCTCCAGGCAAGAACACTGGAGTGGGCTGCCATTTCCTTCTCCAATGCATGAAAGTGAAAAGTGAAAGTGAAGTTGCTCAGTCGTGTCCGACCCTCAGCGACCCATGGACTGCAGCCTTCCAGGCTCCTCCATCCATGGGATTTTCCAGGCAAGAGTACTGGAGCGGGGTGCCATTGCCTTCTCTGGACCTTGTGTTAAACTTCCACAAAAATAAATATAGGAGACTGATCTGCCATCTGGAGTGTGTTCCAATATTCAGAATCTTCCTGTGGATTTATTCCTGGCAAATGATGAGGAAATGTTTCTCACTGAGTTCAGGACAAGATCCTGGATGTCAGTCACACCATATCTGTTTCTTTGATTATTTAGTGGACTCCTCAAGATTAAAGTTGTTCGAGTTTTGATATAATTATGAAACTGAATCTTTGTAGTGAGATTTCAGACTATGTTCCTGTCTTCTATCTGCTCTGCCAGGTGCCCTCTGGAAACAGCATGTTGTCTCTTCACATTGCAGAGATAGGGACATTTGTATAGTGCACTTTTTTCTTTTTTTATAATTTTATAATGTTTTCTGTTTTCCCTCATTACTTATTTATGACTGTGACTGCTCTTCATTCTCTGGTTGCAGTGAGCAGGGGCTACTCTCTCATTGTGGTGCACAGGCTTCTCGTTGACCTGGCTTCTCTTGTTGGCAGTCCCGGGCTTTACAGCACAGGCTAAATAGTTGTGGCTCAAGGGCTCAGTTGCTCCGCGGCATATGGAATCTTCCCGGATCAGAGATGGAACCGGTGTCTCTTGCTCTGGCAGGTGGATTCTTAACCACTGAGCCACCAGAGAAGCCCTTATAATGCACTCATATAGATGATGGTAAGTGATACAGTAAGTGGGAAATTCCTGGTTCAGGCAGAGACTCCAGATCTCATGCCACCATCTGGAATGTGGTTCATGTTTCCCAGAGAGAGCAGGATATGTGTAAGGAACAAGATTGTGCCTCCGTGGGAAACCCACATTTGGAGGCTCTCTGCGAATCCTGTTTGAGGTCCCCTATTTGAGTAGCCTTTTGATTATGTGAAACTCTGCGTCTTTTCTTTAGTTGTGAACAGTGACCCCACTGAGTAACTCCCTGGAGTTTCACTGCTCCACTTGCCTCCACTCCCCCCACTACCCACCCCCAGGAGCTTTTAAACATCATCCAGCAACCCCCAAGGCAAGTCTGCTCCCTCTCCTCACTTCATACTGGGGCAGGGACTTAAAGGGAGCGTCTTTTGTTGTGATCCCTCCCTTGAAGCGTGGGGATCCCAGAATCAAGCCCACAGCCCAGTATCTCAGGGAGTCTAACCCAGGGTCCCCGCCTTCCCTCTGGGCCTGCTTCCACCCCAGGGGAGCCCCTCCCAGTTCCCTCTGGCTCCTCTGAGTGTCCTCAGCCTCCCTACTCCCTGGGGTGCCTCAGACCCTCTCCTTCCTGGAGGCTGATGGCCCCTCTAATAGTTTGCAAAAGTTGCCATAACAAAGTGCCTGAAACTGGGAAGCTTAAAAAGGAATTTATTTTCTCACAGATATGGAGGCTAGAAGTCTGAGATCAAGGAGTTAACAGCATCGATTCCTCTGGGATGGCGCTCCTTGGCTTGGAGATGGCCGTCTTCTCTCTCTGTCTTCACACAGTCTTCCCTCTGTGTGTCTGTCCTCTCTTTCTTTTTAGACCCCACGGAGATCAGAAAGAGAACTATTTTTCTACCTTCTTTCTTTTTTAAGGACCCCAGTCACATTGGATTAGGATTCACCCTCGTGGCTTTATTTAAGCTTTTTAAAGACTACTTCCACGTACAAAGACATTCTGACGTACTGGATGTTAAGACTTCAACATATGAATTTTGGGGCATACACTTCAGTCCATAACTGCCCCCACGCTTCTTTTCATAGGGACACCAGAGAAACTGCAACACTACAAATCATGACTTGACTTACTGTTTTGGGATTATTTTTTGTTTTGTTTTGGGTTCTGTTCTGTTTAGTTGTTGTTGTTTTTCTGGGCAGCTTGCAGGATCTCAATTCCCTGACCAGGGATTGAACCTGGACCACAATAGAGAAAGCCCAGAGTCCTAACCACTGGACCACCAGGGAACTTCCCTTTATTTATTTTATTATTGAATATTTTGACCTAAAGTAATGGAGAATATGGAGAATATATTAAAAATTCAGACAAATGTTAAAATTAACTGTAAGTTATATGAGGTAATTGTACCAAAAAAAAAAAAAAAAAAAAAAGTTGGGGGAGATATCTTCCAGTATTCCAGAATAGTAAAAACAATTACTCCTTAGTAAAGATGAACAAAGTTCCAACATAAGTCTTTATTGTTTCACTATCTTCTTACTGGCTAATGAAAACAAAAATAGCCAAAACTTATTTTTGAAAAACAGGCAAAGTATATGAACATTTTAATAGACATAAAGTTGGCAAATGAGCAAAAGAAAAATGCTTAACATCATGAAACATCAGGGAAGTGGGACTAAAACTACAGTGAGATATTGTTATACACATTTATTAAAAGGGCCAAAACTTAAAAAGTCCAGCCATACCCAACTGTTGGCAAAGATATGGAAGAACCAGTCTGTCACTGCTGACAGAAATACAAAAGGAAACAAGTTTTAGTTCACAGTTCGATGTTTCTTGAAAAGTTATATATTTATTATCCTGTAACTCAGGCATCACACTCTAAGATATTAGACAAGAGAAATGAAATATATCCATATTGAAGAATTGTACTGGGATGTCCACAGCAATTTTGTTTGATAGAGCCAAAACCCAGAAACTATTCATATATCCAAAAAGCAAGTGAAAGAATAAACAAATAGTGGTATATGCAAAGACCATCATACTCCTCTACAACATAAAAAATGAACTACCCACATCAGAACCATTGATGAATCTCAAAATAAACACAATGCATGAGGAGGACACCAAGGGGAAAAAAGACTAACCATTTTATATAATTCCATTCACAAGAAGTTATAGAAAATGCAGAATATTTTTATTATAAAGTAAATCAATGTTTGCCTGGAAGGCCGGGGAAGGCAGACAGAGATTATTAAAAGACATGAGGTAAATACTGTGTAATGCATAAGTTAATTATCATGATTGTTTGATGGTTTCATAGGTTTATATGAATGTCAAAATTTATCAAATGGTACAGTTCAAATATGAACACAATTGTTTATTAACTATACCTAAAAAGCTTTAGCAAACAAGACGTCTTACTGTGTTAGAAAAAGAAAGCTAGCAAACCTCTGTCGACACCACCATATCCCTTGTAATGCCCTGAGATCAGCACCTTGCCTCAATAGTAGCAAACATTGGTGAGCAGTAAAGACCATTTACAATTGAGTCAGTAGGAAGGAATGCAGGCTGGGTCACAAAAACCACGTCATTGGACTAAGAGATCATCCATCAACTTGTTGTTTTCATGTCTGAGCAGCAGTGGCCTTAGGGTGTACAGCCCAGAGAAGCTACAGGAAACCCTAAGACCATTAGATATTTTCTGACAAGGCCCTCAGCTACACAAGACACACAGTTCTGAAGGTCCTGAGAATTTGTGCAGCTGCTCATCTTTCACAGCCATGGCCCCTGGAGCACTGTGGGTGCCCCTTTAAAAGACGAGCATTCCAACCAATCTGCTGTAGTCTCCCATGCTCTCTGCTCCTGGAACGACTATCATTCCCCCTGTAATCTTTCAATCAGTGACACACACTCCCATATATACAGAATCGTGGCCATCAGGGCACATGGCTCCCCTCTAGGACCCAGGGAACAGACTTCCCTCACCACTGCTGAGCAGTATCTCCTATGGAGAAGAGAGAATTTCATGCTTTTTCGAGAAGTACTTGAGGTTGTCACACTCTCCCTCCTTAGGATATACTCTGTCACAAAAAATTCTAGCATTCTGGCTCAGAGCAAGGCGAAGCAGGCCCAAACTGCCATGAGAACTGCTACCATTCCACCTCCCACCACCCCCATGAGGTACACAAGGGTCAGCGTCCCATGAAATCTGTTTCTTGTATTTGGGCAGAATCTACTTGTTTTCAAACTACCCTGTAAAGTGAATAGAACAATCAAGATTAAAGGTGATTGAAACCATAAGGCCTTTGTTATAACAGAAAACCAGAACATTGGATGCAGGCTGCTCCTGGGTCAATGATTTGGAGGCTGGATATTCCAACATGAAAGTCATGTGAAACCAACAATATCCCCCCAAAAGGTGTTCCATCTTTACAGGTCGCCAGCAGAACTCAGATGGAGTCCTTTGGATCACAGCTGTGTCAAGTCCCTATCCAAACTAATCAGAAAAGAGGGTATTCCAGCCTCTCAGGAAGTCCCCAAGGGAATGGGGGAACACTGCAATTTCCTGTTCCCAACACACTGGGGTGGGTGAATGATGCACAGTTTGGGCACCTGCTAGGTGGTAGAGATACAGTGGCTTCTGTATCTGTACAGAGCTGATACCACAGAAATCTGGCAAGGGCACTAGGTAGGCTAACTGGGACTTCCCGGGGGGTCCAGCAGTTAGACCCCACACTTCCACAGCAGGCGGAAGGTATTCGATCCCTGATTGGGGAACTGAGATTCTGCTGGCCTCATGGTGTGGCCAAAAAAAAGGTGGTGGGGGGGGGGCTGAGTTGGTTAAGGTGTGCCATGCACCTCCCACATCCCTGAATTTTATGTTGATGTAGGAGGTTCAGTTCAGGCAGATGATGCCTTCAAGAGGCATGTCCTTGAGTGTTGTTTTACTGAAGGAGGAAATACGACATTTTCTGCACATCTGAGTTGATTCTTCTGTGTGAGTTTTGTAAGCAAGCAGGTTAGTCCTTTGGCTTATGGCTTCCTCACATTTAACACACTCATAAGGTCCAATCCAATGTGAACTCTCTGGTGTCAAGTGAGGTTAGAGCTTTGGCTGAGGATTTCTCACACTGGTCACACTTAAGTCTTTCTCCAGTGTGAATTCTTACAGTCATTGATGCTTCTCCTAAAGGATTTTCCACATTCACTGCATTCATAAGGCCTTTCTCCAGTGTGAATTCTCTGGTGTTTCAGGAGGTTAGATCTTTGACTAAACAATTCCCCCATACGTAAGGCCTTTCTCCAGTATAGTTTTCAGATATAGAACAAGGCTGCTGTTTTGGCTAAAAGATTTCCCACATTCACTGCACTTAAAAGGCTTTTTCTCCAGTGTGAAGTCTGGTGTTTCGTGAGGTTGGATCTTTATAAACAATTTCTTATATTCCCCACACTCATAAGGTCCTTCTCCAGTGTGAACTTTCCAGTGGTTACTGAGGCTGTAGCTTTGGCTAAAAGGTCACCCACGTTGGTTGTACTCTTAACACTTTTTCACCAGTGTCTAATGAGGCTTAAGCTTTGGCTAAATGATCTCCCACATTCACTGCACATGTGATATCTTTCTCTGGCGAGAACTCTCTGGTGATGAACAAGTGTGGAGGAAACCACAACACACACACACACACACACACACACAGGGCCACATCGGAGTTGCGCTCTCGTAAGAGTGAACAAGTAGTGTTTGTGAGATCAGCTTCTTTAATGTTGGTAGGAAGGGATATCTCCTGATTCCATGGGAGGGTGCTGTTGGCTTACCTGGATATCTCCAGGGCAGGCAGGGAGTGAAACTGCCTGAGAAGGGATGAGCAGGAACTCCACTTAATCCCTGTGAGAAATAAGACTGTTGAGTTAGGAGACCTTGTGTGCAAGAGCAGAGTGAGGAGAACCAGCACTCAGGCCGTTTGAGGTCCTCATGGTTTCACATCACAGCACTGTAATACCAGCCTTAATTTTAGGCCTTATATCACAACCTGGCAAAAACATCCTGAGTACACTTTGCCAATTCAGACATGATTGAGTGGTTCCAGGGACTTCTCATGACTCCCTGAGCTGCAGCAGCCCCAAATCTTTCTATGAAGTCCTCACCACGTGGGGCAGTTCCTTGCCTCAGACTGCCATTCAGAACACATCTGGTCTCAGACACATGTGGCCCTCTCCACTCTTGGGCTGTACTCCCAGCCATCACAACTTTCTTCTGTTCACCCTACCCACATTGAAAATTCAATCCCATTTAATGGAACACTCCAGACCTCATGACTCTCATAAATAACCAGGTTTGCCCTAGACTTTAATCTCTAGGCTGAAAAAAGCACCCCAGATCCCAAGTCCTCACAGAATCCTGGTAAGTGCTTGAAATGGTGAATAAGCACCAGCCCCATTCTGAGTGATATCTTGCTTCAATAACCTTTTGTTTCTGCATTCACACATCCATCTAATGCTTATTCTCCCCTTGGAAGCTTGGCCACCTGCCACACTATCCTGTCAGCAACACATTCCTTTCGAGGCCACTTACCTGCCTCAGTGTGTTTGTAAAGCCCCAAACCAGGCACTCATACAAAAAACCCTAGTGCATAGTGTCCACCATCCCCTGTCTGACCCCCTAATTGTTTTACCTCCGTAATCTGAACTTTGTTGCTGTTGTTTTTCAGTCACTAAGTCCTGCCTGACTCTTCACGACCCCATGAACTGCAGCACGCCAGGCTTCCTTTTCCTTCACTATTTCCCAGCATTTGCTCAAACTCATGAGTCAGTGATGCCATCCAATCACCTCATCCTCTGCCGCACTCTTCTCTTCCCATGACAGAACAGAAGGTAGTCTGGAGTATTTTGTCCCTCACCAAATGTACATAGACTGGAAAACTGAAAACTGACTTTATGCTTTGGGGTCAATGTATTTGAATTGAAACAAGATAAAGGTTATTAGCTCCTACTATCTGCAGATGGTGATTGCAGCCATGAAATTAAAAGACGCTTACTCCTTGGAAGGAAAGTTATGACCAACCTAGATAGCATATTCAAAAGCAGAGACATTACTTTGCCAACAAAGGTCCGTCTAGTCAAGGCTATAGTTTTTCCAGTGGTCATGTATGGATGTGAGAGTTGGACGGTGAAGAAAGCTGAGCACCAAAGACTTGATGCTTTTGAACTGTGGTGTTGGAGAAGACTCTTGAGAGTCCCTTGGACTGCAAGGAGATCCAACCAGTCCATTCTGAAGGAGATCAGCCCTGGGATTTCTTTGTAAGAAATGATGCTAAAGCTGAAACTCCAGTACTTTGGCCACCTCATGTGAAGAGTTGACTCATTTGAAAAGACTCTGATGCTGGGAGGGTTTGGGGGCAGGAGGAGAAGGGGACAACAGAGGATGAGATGGCTGGATGGCATCACCGACTCGATGGACATGCGTTTGAGTGAACTCCGGGAGTTGGTGATGGACAGGGAGGCCTGGCGTGCTGCCATTCATGGAGTCGCAAAGAGTCGGACAGGCCTGAGCGACTGAACTGAACTGAATTGAACTGAACAGTGGACATGTTTTATGTCTGAAAGACTCTACAAATAATCTTTTTATTTTTACCTGTAGCCTTGATGGGGGTTCAGTTCAGTTCAGTTGCTCAGCCGTGTCCAACTCTTTGCGAGCCCATGAATCACAGCACGCCAGGCCTCCCTGTCCATCACCAATTCCCAGAGTCCACCCAAACCCATGTCCATCTAGTCGATGATGCCATCCAGCCATCTCATCCTCTGTCATTCCCTACTCTTCCTGCCCGCAATCTTTCCCAGCATCAAGGTCTTTTCAAATGAGTCAGCTCCTTGCATCAGGTGGCCAAAGTACTGGAGTTTCAGCTTCAACATCAGTCCTTCCAATGAACACCCAGGACTGATCTCCTTTAGGATGGACTGGTTAGATCTCCTTGCAGTCCAAGGGACTCCCAAGAGTCTTCTCCAACACCACAGTTCAAAAACATCAATTCTTCAGTGCTTAGCTTTCTTTATAGTCCAACTCTCACATCCATACGTGACCACTGGAAAAACCATAGCCTTGACTAGATGGACCTTTGTTGGCAAAGTAATATCTCTGCTTTTTAATATGCTGTCTAGGTTGGTCATAACTTTCCTTCCACGGAGTAAGCGTCTTTTAATTTCATGGCTGCAGTCACCATCTGCAGTGATTTTGGAGCCCAGAAAAATAAAGTCAGGCACTGTTTCCATTGTTTCCCCGTCTATGATGGAGGGGGAGGGGGTGGTGGTGGTTAAGGCCAAAAAATAGTATTTGGCCTCTGGGAGCATGCTGAGCTTCACCGAGTCTGAAACACGTCTCCAAACACTGGGGTGACCAGCTGCAGAGAACACTTGGCAGAAATGCGGTCATGATCCCTTTAAACAGGGGGCGAAGCTCACCTGGATGTGCCACTTCCCAAACTCCCCTCCTGGCCAACCTCGGTACAAGTCCAAACCCAGCTCTATGTGGATCCATGGGGACTACATTACCCAGAATGTTCAGAGTCGAGCGGCAACCATGTTACCCAATGAGAGCTTAGAACGAGGAGGCCGCGTAACGTGGGGGAGGAACTTCCTGCTTCCTCCGCTCGGGGCCATGTTAGCTGTTCGCGGTTTTGTTTACCCGGTGTGAAATGTTCGGGAATTCTGGGCCAATCCTGAGGTGACGGAATTTAGGAAGTCCGAGAAAGAGCTTCTGTCCCCGCTGCACAGAGGCGGGTCTCAGGCTCGACGCCGCCGCCCGCGGTGCTCCATCCCAGGCCGCCTCGCCCGTGTGCTCTCTGCTCTCCTCGCCCCGCTCCGCCCCCAGAGTCCGATGGCAGCGGCAGCCCCGAAGAACCCGCTTCAGGTAAACGCTGGTTCTCCGAGCCCTGACCCCACCAGACATTAAAAATCCAGAGTTTAGGACCGTGAGGCGGTCGTGGGTGGGACCCTGTTTCTGATAGCGTGATGGCGCGTGGGAGAGGGTGACAGGCAGAGGGACACCTGTTAAAGGACAAACCGAGCGCTGCAGCACCGATAGTGAATGGGTACCAGCGTCCCAGCCTTCAGGGCGAGGCACGAGTATCGGGAGGCCTGAGCCCATCGAACCCCGCTATAGACTCATCCCTCAAGAGTTGGCGCTTTCCACATTTCCTACGGCTACAGAGGCACTTTTTGGAGCCAGCACGCTAAATGCTCTTGGGAGGGTGTCCCACTTGTTCACTGGCCCTGACCACCAGCCACATGTTCTCTGGATTGTGGTTTCTTGAGATCTATTGCTGCCTTGTTCCCAGTTTGGGATCTGGAAGCCCTGGAGAAACCCCACGGCCAGGGTTATATATGAAGCCATCATAAACAGGTGTGAAAGGTCTTCAGTCTTCATTGTGCGTGCAGGATTTTAGTTGTGGCATGAGGAATCTTTAGTTGCAGCACGCAAACTCTTACCCCAGTTCCACTGCTTTGGGAGCTTGAAGTCTTAGCCTCTGGACCACCAGGGAAGTCCCACGTTGTATTTTCTGATGTGAACCATGAGGGAGTAAAACAGGATTCAGGTGTATTCCTCTCATTGTTTTGTTTTGAGCAGGTGTGGTAATGGGAGCTCTATTAACTAAGATGAGGAAGTTGGCAATAGTAATATTCTCCAGAGATATTAGAAACTTCTGAGATGTTTCTGAGAGCATTAGGTGGTGGCATTAATTGAGCAGCTGAATACACAAGTCTAGAAGTCTGGAGTGTGGGACAGTGAGGAGGTGGTGATTGTAGGCATGTCGCTGTTTGATCCAATCTCACAGATAATGCATACCTGAAAAGGGAATATCCTTGATGACACCAGGGTTCTGGAATTGAGACTTATGTGACCTTGGCCACATAAGTGGAATATCCTGGCACGAGTGTGTGGATCCCTCTATGCCAGGTCCACAACTTTGATACCCACCTACCCACCTCTTCCTATAGATGACTGGTTCCAGTGATAAGTGGGACCATTTGAAGACAGTGGCATTAGTAGTGCCAGGGCCTGGTTTCTTCTCTGAGTTGGAGAGTTTGGGAAGAAGATGGGCATGGGGTGGATGTGTGTGTGTGTCGGGGTGGGGGGTGGGGGGCGGGGAGTGGATAGTTGTCGTTGAGAAGGGGGCTATTTATGATTTCATCTGTCCCCATCTTGCCAGGGCAGTGTGACCTTTGAGGATGTGGCTGTGTACTTCTCCTGGGAGGAATGGAGTCTCCTTGATGATGCTCAGAGATGCCTGTACCACAGTGTGATGCTGGAGAACTTGGCACTTATAATCTCCTTGGGTATGACTGTCAAACTCATCTCTGTTCCTTGAACTGCCTCTGCCCTTTTTTTTCCCAGGAGCATTCTGTCCTCTGGACCCTGGACACTACTCCTTTCCCCCGTTCCCTGAGTTGGTGCTAAGGTTGGTTGGGCTGAGATGTGCACACTGTGCTCTCCTTCCTTTAGCATACCCAACACTAGCCTTCCTGTCGACTTGCACTCTTATTATTATTTTTTTTTAATTCTTTTCACTATTCTTTTCCATTATGGTTTATCATAGATTTTGAATTTCTTTGGTTATTGTGTCATCAGAGTGCCATGTATTTGACTGTTAAGAGAGTGTAATCAGGTTGGAGAGCCTACAGAATTTTACAGGATGTATATGAATCAAGCAAGATAGCTCAGATGGAGCCTGGCCCTGCATCGTAGCACGTAAAGGACATGATGACAGTGCTGTATTCAAACTGCAACAGAAACCCATTGTGTTTGACTAAAATTTTGATTCCAGTGGCCACACTTCATTTGTGTCTTTCCTTCTTCCCCTTTCTTGACACTTTGCTGATTCATCATTTGTTTTGTCATTTACACTCTTACTTCCAACCTGTGGTTAACCTCACATTTCTGAACTCCTCTCTCACCTGTTTTTCTCACCACTGCATCTGCAGTGCTTTCCACATTGGCCTCTGTGTATTGTTTCATGAGGTGTGCACACATTCTTAAATAGTCCTGCAACACCAGGTGTCCTGATACAGTTGTATTTTCTTGGATCTTGACACAGCTTTTTAAAAATTATTTAATTTTTATTCTTTTGAATGTGTGTGTGACACAGCCTTTTTATACAGTGTTCATGTGTCACCAGCAGACAAGTTCCTTTTGAAAGTTCGTTGTTGAGGAATGAATTGCAGACCCTGTGTCTCTGCTTTGTGTCCACCACATGGTTGTGCCCTTTACCTCATAAGGTCTCTCCCATTCTCTGATCTTGATAGCCCGGTAGTTCTAAGCAGCCCCATCCTCAACCAGAACCAACTCTTTGTTCCTGCAAACAATCGCATGGACAGGTTCTTGGGTTTATTACATTGAACTTGTTTAGCAGCTACCCCCTTCCACCAAAGTCAGTGTGCACTTCACCAGCATTACTTGCTTTCAGGTTGTTGGCATGGAGCAGAGGATGAAGAGGCACCTTCTGAACAGAACATTTCTGTACATGGAATGTCACAGGTCAGGATTCCCAAGGCAGGCATGTTCTCCCAGAAGGCCTATTTTTGTGACCTGGACTTGGGAGACATTTTGCACTTGACTGAGCATCAGAGGCAGAAACTGTATGATACTGGGGCATGGGAGAAACACTTGTATTTCAGTGTAAAATATCAGCACAGCAAGCAGCACATTGGAGAGAAATACCTCAGAAGCAAGTTGGGCAAAGCCTCACTTATGACCAACTGCAGACTTTTTGTGTTGGGGAAGTTACCCTCCTGTGGGGAGTCCACACAGACCAGGGATAAGTCAAACAGGAGAACTGAATGTGGAGCAGCCTTTCACAGGGGGAAAACTCATTACAGCCCTGGAGAATGCACTGAAGACTTCAGTTGCAGACATATACTTTCTCAGCATCAGAGAGTCCTCACTAGAGAAAAATGCTACACATGTAATGAATGTGGGACATCTTTTAGCAAAAGCTACAGCCTCAATGACCATTGGAGAGTTCACACAGGAGAAAAGCCTTATGAGTGTGGGGAATGTGGGAAATCCTTTAGACAGAGCTCTAGCCTCATTCAGCATCGGAGAGTTCACACTGGAGCAAGACCTCATGAGTGTGATGAGTGTGGAAAATTATTTAGCAACAAATCCAACCTTATTAAACATCGGAGAATTCATACTGGAGAAAGGCCGTATGAGTGTAGTGAATGTGGGAAATCCTTTAGCGAAAGCTCTGCACTCCTTCAACACCGGAGTGTTCATACTGGAGAAAGGCCTTATGAGTGCAGTGAATGTGGAAAATTCTTTACGTACCACTCCAGTCTCATAAAACACCAGAGAGTTCACTCTGGATCAAGGCCCTATGAGTGCAATGAATGTGGAAAGTCGTTTACCCAAAACTCCAGCCTCATTGAACACCGTAGAGTTCATAGTGGAGAAAGGCCTTACAAGTGCAGTGAATGTGGGAAATCTTTTAGCCAAAGCTCTGCACTTCTGCAGCATCGGAGAGTTCACACTGGAGAAAGGCCTTATGAGTGCAATGAATGTGGGAAATTCTTTACTTACAGCTCCAGTCTCTTAAAACACCAGAGAGTTCACACGGGGTCAAGGCCTTATGAGTGTAGTGAATGTGGGAAATCTTTTACTCAAAACTCCAGCCTCATTAAACACAGGAGAATTCATACTGGAGAAAGGCCTTATGAGTGTAGTGAATGTGGGAAATCTTTTAGCCATAGCTCTAGCCTTATTAAACACCGAAGAGTTCACACTTGTTAAAGGCCTGATAAGTGCAGTGAATTTGGGAAATCGTTTACCCATAGGTCCAGCTTCAGTGACCACTAGAATGTTTACATCGGAGACATCCTTTGTGTGTATTTGTATGTGGCAAATTAATCTTTAGGCTCCTAAAACATCATAATGTCACATTGGATAAACACCTTTTGAGTATGGCAGACATGGAAAATCATGTAGCTGAAATCTAGCTTCAGTATACTTCAGAGAATTCAGTGGAGAAAGGCCTTATAAGTTCAGCGAATGTGAGAAAGCCTTCAGCTGAAGAACGTAATTCACTGAATACCACAATTTCAAATGGGAGCACTGTCTTCAATGTGCAGGTATATATGATTTCTTTGTTGAGTGCAACAACACTGGAGGAAATCCCTTATGAAGATGCCATTTGCCTGTTTTAAACTTCATTCATCCAAACATCCACTTAACTTCAGGTATGTGGGAACTGTGTTGCACTTTTTAACCTCTCCAGAACCCTTGCCAGATTGATGTCACTGCCAGTTCTCTAGCAGAAATTGTATCACCCCTAACCACCAGGCAGATTTCGATTGTGTGCCACATTCACCCAGCCTAGTGTGTTCAGGGAAGGAAACCCCAGTTCTGACCCATTTATGGGATGATTCATGAGCAGCTTGAGCACTTAAGTCTTTCCCAGTTTTTTTCCCTCCTTCATGAATTAAAGCATGGACCTTACCCACTTTTAGCCTAAAGGACTCTGCTGGTGATTTGAAAAGATGGACTACACTTTTCAGGGATATTATTGGTCTCATGTGACTCTAGTGATGGGATTTTCTAGCTTCCAAGACATCAACCCAGGAAACAGTCAGTTTCCCCTTGCTCTTGTTTGTAGAATAGTAAAGGTCTTACTGTTTAAGCCACCATTTATCTTCCTTCACTGTATGGGGTGGTTTGTTGTTTATTGAGTTTGCTAGCCTGAAGAGATGAAATACTCTGGTGAGGATCCCAAATTGTGTGCCTCAATGGAGACAGTATGATGGCAGAATATGCCTCTCCAATTGTGGCTTAGGTTGCATTGCTGCTCAAAGCCTTCAAGGAAAAGGACCACCTTCATGGTCCTAATTTATAAATTGTATGCCATGACATTTTTCAGGTTCAGAGTTCAAACTGAGGAGGGGGCCATTTCTGATTGCTGTGACTACTCTCAGTGCTTCTGAGAGCAACGTAAACTTGTTCTCTTGTTCACAGGTGATATTGCATCTTGCTCAGCACTGTTGAGGGAAATCTGTTCCCCAGGTCCTGCAGTGGAGCCCTGTGCCTTGATGTCCTGAATTCTGTAGAGTAACAGCAGTGATTTTAAGATTATATAAACACTGGATTAATAGTGGAGGAGACTGCAGCATACTGATTAGAATGTGCCCCTTTCAAAAGGTCACTCAAAATGTTTAATCACTATGGCTTTGGAGGATAAGCAGGTATGAAAATTCTCAGAACTTCTGAAACATTTTATCTGTATAACTTAGGGCCTTGTCAAGGAAAATAAAATAAAGGTTTTGTGGATTCCTCTGTCCTTTCTGGGCTGTTCATCTAAGGCCATTGTTGTGCAGACAGAACAAGGATAGAGAGGAGAGAGCTCTTTAGTCAGCTCTGTGAGATTTGTGACCCATCCAGTATCCATGTTGAATGAAGTTTCGACCTCAAAAATTGCTCACCTGTTTTTGCTGCCACTGAGGCAAGTACTGAACCTGTCCATTGAGTCAGTATGGTTGCCAAACCTGATGTTCTAAATGAGGAAATCCTGTTCCTGTTTAAACTATACAATTTGATGATTTTTTACATTTATGTAAATCCATGAAACCATCAAACAATCATGATAGTTTCTGTCACCCCATACTTAACCTTGAATCTCTTTGTCCTCCAAGCAGCCATTAATTTGCTTTTCATTATAACAGATTAGTTTGCATTTTCTAGAATTTTATATGATTGAAATCATAAAGTGTTTAGTCCCCCCCCCCCCCGCTTTGGGTACCCTTATATGACATGTTTATTTTGCAGTTCATCAGTGGTGCTTATATGAGTAGTTCTTTTTCTATTATTGAGAATTATGTTCTATCACTATGCCACAATTTATTTATTCATCTGTTTATGGATATTTTAATTATTTCTAGTTTTGGCTGTTACAAATAAAAGCCGTATAGAAGTTGGATACAGTTCTTCATATTGAATCGTTTCCTTTTTCTCATGCTGATACCTCAAAATGCAATACCTGAATCAGAGTGTAGGTGAATATATAACTTTTCCAGAAACACCAAACTGTCTTTTAAAATGATTGCTCCCTTTTGTATTCCTACCTGCAATGTGAGTTCCAATTCTCTCATATCCTTGCTAAAGTAAATATGATTTGCTTTTAAAAATTTGACTCTTTGAGTAAATGTATATAGCATTAGAGCACTTTTATCATGTGCTCTAATATGATAATATCATCATATTTCCCTTATATTTCATGATGTTGAGCATAGTTGGTGTATAGGAGATACAGAAGAAGGGTCAAATGTTAAACAGTTCAAAAGACTCAATAAGCCAAATCTGGATCATGGCAAATTCTAACAAACAAATGGCAAGTGAATAATATGATTAAAAGAAAATGGTAAGTGGGGGATTTCCCTGGCTATCCAGTGGCTAAGACTCAGCACTTCCACTGCCGCGGGTATGTGTTCAATCCTGGTTGGGGAACTAAGATTCCCGCAAGCTGTATGGCCTGGTCAAAAGAAAGCCTCCAAGGAAATTCCAGTAGATACTTCTACTCTAGGAGAACTTAACCCTACCCACTGCCCACTAAGAGTAACTGAACTGATCAGTTTACCCTGAATACAACAGTTTATGGCCAAAGTTCTCAGCATTTTTTTTAAAAAAAGGTGAGTGGTACATAGAGGTTAAAAAACTTGCAAGACACACCTACTTGTTGCCTAAGATAAATTTTGTATCCAGACTGCAGTCAGTCTACATTAAGTAATGATTGCAGTATGGTAATTACACAATTTAGCACTTATAATTTTAAATATTTTGATTTTATGCAACAAAATTAATGGAATTATATAAGGATCTTTACATTTTAGAAACATCTCCTGACGAGGTTATGTGTGAAATGACATGGTGTCTGTGATTATAAATAAACCACTAACTGCATGGGGATAGATAAAATAAGAACCATAAAAGGATAAATAGGGAATTCCCTGGCAATCCAGTGGTTAGGACTCCACGCTTCCACTGCATAGGGCTTGGGTTTGATCCCTGGTTGCGGAACTAAGATCCTGCAAGCTGTGTAGTGTAGGATAAATAATGACAGACATTACTTCCTAGTAGTCTTCTATTTTTGGATATATTTGAAAAGCAGCCATTACAAAGGGTAGAGTATGTGCTGTTAATTTTGTGTGGTGAGGATAAATGTAAAAGGCCAGGAGGAAACTGAGTTTTGAAACTCTATGAATGTAAATGTCAAAATGGATATTTTAAACGTAAGCAAACTTGTCACTTCCTAATCTTGTTTTTATTTTAATAGCTATCATTTTTCATGTTTATGTGGTCATATTATTCCATTTTATTTTATCTGGTGTTCTTTGGAAGGAATGATGCTAAAGCTGAAACTCCAGTACTTTGGCCACCTCATGAGAAGAGTTGACTCATTGGAGAAGACTCTGATGCTGGGAGGGATTGGGGGCAGGAGGAGAAGGGGACGACAGAGGATGGGATGGCTGGATGGCATCACCGACTCGATGGACGTGGGTTTGGGTGAACTCCGGGAGTTGGTGATGGACAGGGAGGCCTGGCGTGCGGCAGTTCATGGAGTCACAAAGAGTCGGACACGACTGAGCAACTGAACTGACACACAAAATCCTACATAGATTTCGAGGTCATTTGTAACTTTAAAATAGAAAAAATAGCATTAACATAGAATGTTAGAACAGGAAAAAGCCTTAGATATCACGATTCCCACCTTCCTTCTTCAACAGATAAGTAAATTAGGGCCCAGAAAGGGGAAGTGTGTGACTTGGAGAGCTAGTTAGTAGCAGACTTGGAATTAAACCCAGGCTTAGTAACCCCTTGGTCCAATGTTTTGTGTTTTTTCATATCACAGTTTTAACTGTTTTACTTACAGTTTTTATTTTTTAGAGCAATTTTAGGTTCATAACAAAATTAAGAGGAAACTGTCCTGCTGCTGCACATGCATCACCTCCATTATCAACATCCCCCACCAGAGTGGTCCTTCTGTTATAATTGATGAACCTACACTGATTCATTTTTGTCACCCAGTGTTTATATAGTTCATATGAGGGTTTACTGTGGGTGATGTATATTCTGAGTTTGAATATATTTGAACAAATTTATAATTTGAGTTTGAATAAATTTATAATTGGTGGCTCAGTAGTAAAGAATCTGCCTGCCAATACAGGAGACGTGGATTCATTCCATGGGTTGGGAAGATCCCCTAGAAGAGGAAATGGCAACCCACTCTGGTCAGTATTCTTGCCTGGGAAATCCCATGGACAGAGGTGCTTGGCAGGGTATGGGGTTGCAAAGGATTGGACACAACGTAGTTTCTAAACAACAACCAGTGCATCACTATAGGCTCACATAGAGTGGTTTCACTGCCCTAAAATTCCTCTATTCTGTGTATTCATCCCTCCCCACATTGCCTGGTAAGCAGTGATCTTATTTTACATCTCCGTAGTTTAGCCTTTCCCAGAATGCCGTACAGTTGGAATCACACAGTATACAGCTTTTTCAGATGACTGTTTTCACTTACTAACGTGCATTTTAAGTTTCCTCCATAAAACAAATGAAAAAGATTCCTCCATCATGGCTTGATAGTGTGTTTCTTTTTAAAACTGAATGATGTTCCTTTGTCTGGATATACCACCATTTATCCAAACACTATTGAAGGAGACATCTTGGTTGCGTCCAGGTTTTGGCAATTATGAATAAAGCTAATGTAAACAATTGTGTACAGGTTTTTGTGTGAACGTAAGTTTTAGACTCCTTTGGGTAGATACTGAGGAGCCCTATTGCTGCTAAGAGTATGTTTGTTTTCTAAGAAACGCCAATGTGTCTTCCAAGGTGGCCATACTGTTCTTACCAGCAGTGAATGAATGAGTTCCTGTTGATCCACATCCTCACCAGCATTTGGTGTTTCAGTGTCTATAGAGTTTGGATTTTAATAGATGCATAATGGTACTCATTGTGAAGAATTTTTGCATCAATGCTCATGAATGATATTGGTCTGAAATTTTCTTCTGGTATCTTTTGTTTGGGTAGTATGGTAATGCTAGTCTCTGAGAATGAGTTAGGAATTATTCCTTCTGTTTCTGTCCTCTGAAAGAGATTGTAGAGAATTTGTATAATTTCTTCCTTAAACATTTACTGGAATACACCAGTGAACCCATTTTAGTATGTTGTATTCTGTTGTAGGAAGTTATTACTAATTCAGTTTTCTTTGTTGCTTTATCTATTCCTATTCCTATTCCCCATAATTTACAGCTTTTGTAGTTGTCCTACAGTTGAGTATTCTGTTTTGTCCCACCCCCAGTTTTGGTGGTTTCTATTGTGATATGCTCAAGTCAGAATCTTTTCTTCACTATGTCCAGTCTACAAATAAGCTTATTGAAAGCATTTACTTTTGTTACAGAATTTTTTATCTTTATCATTTCTTCTTGGTTCTGTGGTAGAATTTCCATCTCAGTTATTTGCCTACTTTATCCAGAAGAGTGCTAAACATATTAATTGTTTTAAATTCCTGGTCTCATAATTCCACATGTCTGACTTGTCTTGAGTCTGATTCTGATATTTGCTCTGTTCAGACTTTTCTTTTTTCTCTTCAAACTTTGAAAAAAAAATTTCCTTATGCCTTACACTTTTTTCTTAATAGCTATCATGTACTCAGTAAATGGAACTACAATCAACAGGTGATTTTAAGGTGTGGGGAGAGGGGAAGTGTTCTGTAGTCCTATGATTAGTTATAAATATTTCTTTTTGCACTGTAACTTCCTTATTAACTTATGGAATCCTTAGGAATGATTTCTTTCTTTTTTTTTTTTTTAAGGAATGATTTCTTAAAAGTTCCCAAACATAGGAAGTTTTGTTTGTGGTTTAAAGTTTTAAGTTAAAAAAATAATTTAAATTGACACATAGGTCTCATTGTATTTGCCTTTCTGCATTACATGGAACAAGGTGTCTGGAGTTGGGCATTTTCCTTCTCCCAGGTCACTTAGGCTCTGATAAAACCTAAAGCTCTGCTTTAAAAGTTTCTCCTGGAGCACACTTTGTGTAAAAAACGAAATGCTTTGAACTAGTTGAATATGGTTCCTTTAACTTTCTTCTGGCCAAGATCATTCTCGGAAATAAAAATGTCAATAGAAGTGTGGGGTTTTTCCCCATGATTTGGTTCCCCTCAGTTTTTGTTTCTCAGACTTGTCCCCTCTGAGCTTCCAGGAATTTGTCAATTACAGTTCCAGTTTCCCTATCCTGGCATTATTTCACACAATGGTTTCAGCTTGTTGGTTTCTAATTCAGTGAGTCATGATTCTGTTTCCCTGTCAGTCCTCCAATTTGGAGACAGTGGCTTGCCCTGTGACCACCCTTAGGAATCTGATAAGAATTGTTTATTCTTTCAGTCTATTTGGTCTTTTGCTTAGGATGGAGTGGAGAAATCCAGCTTGTTATATGCTTGACCAGAAACGAGAGGTTCCCCCCCCCCCCCCGCCTTTTTTTTCTATCTTTTTTTTTTTTTTTTTGTTGTTGTTCTTTCTGAACATATTAAATTTCTGTTACAACAACACTGCTACAATCTGAATGTGTTCCCTTCACATTTACTTGTCGAAATCCTAACCCCCAAAGGTGATGGTATTAGGAGGTTGGGCTTTTGGAGGTGCTTAAATCATGAGAATGGACCCCTTGTGAATGGATTAGTGCCTCATAAGAGGCTCCAGAGAGATCCCTAACCCCTTCCACCTTGTGGGGTTAGATTAAGAAATCAACAGCCGTGAAGTGAACCCTACCCTGACCATGCTGAGCATCCTGATCTCTGATTTCCAGCCTCCAGTGCTGTGAGAAATAATTATCTGTTGTTTATAAACCAGCCAGTCAGTGATATTTTGGTATGACAGCCAGAACAGACTACTACACATTCTGTCTTTTGTTATTTTCAAATATATGCAAAAATGGAAAAGACTATTATGAAATCAAACACTTCCCCAGTCTTCCGTTATTTGTCATTCAATGAATATTCTTGTTTCATCCATCTTCATGTACACTGGTGGATTGTTTAATGTATGATCTCAGACATTACACCATTTAACGCATAACTTCTTGAGAATTCATTTTTTAAATGTAAGGGCTATTTATAAACCCAATAGCCATAACACAAAAAAATATTTTAAAATAAATATATTACTGCTGCTGCTCTGCTAAGTCACTTCAGTCGTGTCCAACTCGGTGAGACCCCATAGACAGCAGCCCACCAGGCTCCCCCATCCCTGGGATTCTCCAGGCAAGAACACGAGTGGGTTGCCATTTCCTTCTCCAATGCGTGAAAGTGAAGTTGCTCAGTTGTGTCGGACTCTTAGCGACCCATGGACTGCAGCCTACCAGGCTCCTCCTCCATGGGATTTTCCAGGCAAGAGTACTGGAGTGGGGTGCTGCTCAGTTTTCTCAGTTATCTCAAAAGTATGTGTGTTTTCTTAAATGAGGTTAATTGCAGTTAGGATCGAGAATGGATCCTTATGTCTTCCAGTAGCTGTCTCATAAGTCTTCCACCTACCTTTTTTTCTTATTTTTGTTGATGTCACTGAGTTGTTTGTCATATGCTTGATGTAGCTTATTGAATGTCTGATGTTTAAGTGGTCACCCTTCCTTACCTCATATTTCCTGAACTCTAGATACCAGTGAGTGATTGAGGTTTCCTCCTAGTAAACAGATTTTGATGGTGGCTGTTGGAAAAATAAAAACAAAATCTTCCATGCCGAAGATACTGTCCATAATGATATTAGGGACAGAAAACACTTTAGTTAGTATTTGCAATGTGTGTCTTTCTCATCTCACCAAGTAAGTAATTCTGACATTATCTCCTTGGAGATAGCATTAGATCCCACAGGTTAAGGGCTCAGTCCCAGGAGACTGTCCCAACTTCAGTTCAGTTCAGTCACTCAGTCATGTCTGACTCTTTTCGACCCCATGGACTGCAGCACGCCAGGCTTCCCTGCCCATCACCAACTTCCAGAGCTTGCTCAAACTCAAGTCCATCGAGTTGGTGATGCCATCCAATCATCTCATCCTCTGACATCCCCTTCTCCTCCTGCCTTCAGTCTTTCCCAGCATCAGGGTCTTTTCCAGTGAGCCTCAACTTCAGGTACCTTTCAAAAGTCCAGAGTGTTAACTCTTCTTCTGATCGACTGGTTATAAATCTGAGGTTTCCATGTCCCTCTTCTGGTGTGTTATTTTGTTAGCTGCTGCTGCTGCTGCTAAGTCGCTTCAGTCGTGTCCGACTCTGTGCGACCCCATAGACGGAAGCTCACCAGGCTCCCCTGCCCCTGGGATTCTCCAGGCAAGAACACTGGAGTGGGTTGCCATTTCCTTCTCCAATGCAGGAAAGTGAAAAGTGAAAGTGAAGTCGCTCAGTCGTGTCCGACTCTTAGCGACACCATGGACTGGAGCCTACCAGGCTATTTTGTTAGAGGGACTCACAATTCAGGGAAGCATGTACTTAAATTTAAAAGGCAGATGAAGAAGTCTACAGGGTAAAGTCTAGAAGGGTCTGGAGCATAGGCACTTCAGTCCTCCTGTCCACCCTGGGCCCAGCATGTTTACAGACTTGGAAACTCCTTAAATCTTGTTCAGGCATGTGTACAGAGTTTTCATCCAGAGATGAGGGTCTCCTCACACTCCCTTCCTGGAGGTCAGTGGGTGGGGCTATGCAGGAGCCCCACCCTAAATCACCTCTTGAAGCTTTAATTCACTTGTGCTCAAAGTTCAGTTCAGTTCACCTCAGTCTTGTCCGACTCTGCGACCCCATGAATCGCAGCACGCCAGGCCTCCCTGTCCATCACCAACACCCAGAGTTCACCCAGACTCAAGTCCATCGAGTCAGTGATGCCATCCAGCCATCTCATTCTCTGTCGTCCCCTTCTCGTCCTGCCCCCAATCCCTCCCAGCATCAGAGTCTTTTCCAATGAGTCAACTCTTCGCATGAGGTGGCCAAAGTACTGGAGTTTCAGCTTTAGCATCATTCCTTCCAAAGAAATCCCAGGGCTGATCTCCTTCACAATGGACTGCTTGGATCTCCTTGCAGTCCAAGGGACTCTTAAGAATATTCTCCAACACCACAGTTCAAAGCATCAATTCTTCAGTGCTCAGCCTTCTTCACAGTCCAGTTCTCACATCCATACGTGACCACAGGAAAAAACCATAGCCTTGACTAAATGAACCTTTGTTGGCAAAGTAATGTCTCTGCTTTTGAATATGCTATCTAAGTTGGTCACAACTTTCTTTCCAAGAAGTAAGCGTGTTTTAATTTCATGGCTGCAGTCACCATCTGCAGGGATTTGGGGGCCCAAAAAATAAAGTGTGACACTGTTTCCACTGTTTCCCCTCTATTTCCCATGAAGTGATGGGACCAGATGCCATGATCTTCGTTTTCTGAATGTTGAGCTTTAAGCCAACTTTTTCATTCTCCACTTTCACTTACATCAAGAGGCTTTTTAGTTCCTCTTCACTTTCTGCCATAAGGGTAGTGTCATCTGCATATCTGAGGTTATTGATATTTCTCCCAGCAATCTTGATTCCAGCTTGTGCTTATTCCAGCCCAGCGTTTCTCACGATGTACTCTGCATAGAAGTTAAATAAACAGGGTGACGATATACAGCCTTGATGTACTCCTTTTCCTATTTGGAACCAGTCTGTTGTTCCATGACCAGTTCTAACTGTTGCTTCCTGACCAGCATATAGATTTCTCAAGAGGCAGATCAGGTGGTCTGGTATTCCCATCTCTTTCAGAATTTTCCACAGTTTATTGTGATCCACACAGTCAAAAGCTTTGGCATAGTCAATAAAGCAGAAATAAATGTTTTTCTGGAACTCTCTTGCTTTTTCCATGGTCCAGCAGATGTTGGCAATTTGGTCTCTGGTTCCTCTGCCTTTTCTAAAACCAGCTTGAACATCTGGAAGTTCACGGTTCACATATTGCTGAAGCCTGGCTTGGAGAATTTTAAGCATTATTTTACTAGCATGTGAAATGAGTGCAATTGTGAGGTAGTTTGAGTATTCTTTGGTATTGCCTTTCTTTGGGATTGGAATGAAAACTGACCTTTTCCAGTTCTGTGGCCACTGCTGAATTTTCCAAATTTGCTGGCATATTGAGTGCAGCACTTGCACAGCATCATCTTTCAGGATTTGAAATAGTTCAACTGGAATTCCATCACCTCCACTAGCTTTGTTCGTAGTGATGCTTTCTAAGGCCCACTTGACTTCACATTCTAGGATGTCTGGCTCTAGGTCAGTGATCACACCATCATGATTATCTGGGTCGTGAAGATCTTTTTTGTACAGTTCTTCTGTGTATTCTTGCCATCTCTTCTTAATATCTTCTGCTTCTGTTAGGTCCATACCATTTCTGTCCTTTATCAAGCCCATCTTTGCATGAAATGTTCCCTTGGTATCTCTAATTTTCTTGAAGAGATCTCTAGTCTTTCCCATTCTCTTGTTTTCCTCTATTTCTCTTCATTGATCACTGAAGAAGGCTTTCTTCTCTCTTCTTGCTATTCTTTGGAACTCTGCATTCAGATGCTTATATCTTTTTTTTTTCCTTTGCTTTCACTTCTCTTCTTTTCACAGCTATTTGTAAGGCCTCCCCAGGCAGCTATTTTGCTTTTTTGCATTTCTTTTCCATGGGGATGGTCTTGATCCCTGTCTCCTGTACAGTGTCACGAACCTCATTCCATAGTTCATCAGGCACTCTATCTATCAGATCTAGGCCCTTAAATCTATTTCTCACTTCCACTGTATAATCATAAGGGATTTGATTTAGATCATACCTGAGTGGTCTAGTGGTTTTCCCTACTTTCTTCAATTTAAGGGAGCCTCGTATTACTGACAAAAGGTAATCCTACCCATCAGGAAATTCCAAGGGTTTTAGGACCTCTGCCAGGATCTGTGAGCAAAAACCAAATAAATTTCTCATTATACCATATTATTGGATCAGTATTAAACCAGAGTGTGATGTATATCACAAGCAAACTCTAAGAAATTGCAAAGACAGGAAAAAAAAAAAAAAAATCCCCTCACTCCCTTATGTACACAAGCACATAGAACCCATTATATACTTGTTCTCAAGATAGGTATAACAAGTAAGAGGACTTGATGGCACCATAAAAGATGAAATAAAATGAGTTGCTTATGTCAGTGAGTTTTTAAATGGAGCCTAGGGACCATTAAAGAATTGATTCTTATGCATGTCCTCACCCCGTGAACTGTGAACTTTTGGACAGGGTCAAACCACAAGTATTTTCAAGAGCTCTGCAAAAGTTCCTTGCTCCAGGAACAGACTTTTGCTTAGTGATATTTAGCGACCAAACACGTTTAGCCAAGACTAGCTTTCTGCCGCCAGCGCCAATCAAAATACTTTGAATTATGTAGACGTCCCCCTTTTTGTCTTTAAAAACTTCTGACTTTCACTTGCTTCAAATGAAACCTATCTGAGTTAGGTTGCTATGCAAATCTGGTGTACCTTGAACTGCAATTCTTTGATCCCAAATAAATGCTTCGTCTTGAGTTTTGCCTCAGTGTTTTTATGTTGACAGCATTGTTTGTGGCACACAATTTATCCTAACTGTACCTGGTAATCGGGGTTACCATCTGTCACCTTCACTTATTGGCTTTATCTAGAGGAAAGACAAACTACTTTTATCCCTGTGACAGGAATTTTTTTTTTTCATATTGGAGCGAGGCACCCACCAAAGTTAGTCTCTTACCCTCCCACAGAAACCTGGAGAGAGGCAAGGTGGCTGGCTCCCTTGATGTTTACATTTCAAAAAACTGGCTCTCAAGATGTTTCCATTTTAAAGAAATGGTTCCTAGTTTCTTAAGAAACTCATAAAAATGAAAAACAAAAAGCCCAACTGAAAAAAGTCCCATCTAGTCTTCAAAGTGGTCCCTTTTAAAGAGATGAGGAAGTGCTTAGATTTAGCTCAAAGCTAAATGCTCTGACAAAAGGCAGGGAGAATCCCCACATTTTCTACAGGGAGAATTAAGCTCCTTTTATTTAATTTGTTTTTCACACACCCAGAAACACGGAGTGACATTCTAGCCACTGATGGGTCTCCCTAAGAAAAGCTCTGAGAGTCTATGTGGTATTTGGAAGCCTATTCATACCAAAGTGTAGAGAGAGGGCCATTGGGTAATCAGATTTTTATTTCTTTTTTGTCCTGAAAATTGAAAGTATTGCAGGGCTCACTTAGGGAACCACGATGTTACAAGTGTAAAACTTCCTCACTAGGGAGTCTATCTAAACCCTGTCCCTCTTTGTCCTGTTTGTATCCCTCTCATCCACTCTTTTGCTTTCCTCTACAGTGTTCTGAGTTGGCTGAAGTACTTCAGTGTGTCTTGAATTTGCAGTTTCTTGTGGAGGAGACACATTCTTAGAGAATGGATGTTCAGTCTGGTCTTTCCAATCTCTGGCATTGTCAGACTTCTCAGATTCCAGGTGGGAAAATAAAAGTTTGTTAGATCATTCTTCTTATGCGCACAGTCACTCTCATCTTTTAACTGACCCAAGAGATGCAAACTATGATTTGAAAAAGTCTGCTAGACCTCACTTGAAATATATTTGTAGGTTAACAAAATTCAGTTGAAAAGAAAAGAAAACTTTTGAAAAGGACATGTTGATGATATCTGGGTAGGGGGGCCGCGAGGGGCGGGGACTGGGGGGAAGTGTCCTAACATAGGATGAAAGAAAGATAACCATTAATCTTTAAAAAAATTTATTTATTTTTACCATTAATCTTCTAATGCTTTACAAAGATTAAGCTCTTTATTTTTTTATTTATCCTTTATTGAATTACAGTTTACAGTGTTTTGGGGGCAGGCTCTTTATATTGCTACATAAATTCTTAGTGAAAGATATTTTTGAAGGAAAAATTGTTAGAATGTGATTTTGAATAATGGCCTTGACTTTCAGGTTACCAGATAAGAAGAAGCAGGAAACTCAACAAAATTTGCTTTCAAGAGTCTTTAAACGTTTGTTTATGTATGTAGATGTTTACAAATTATGTATTTTTAAAGTTTCTCATATTGACTTTCTGAATAAATTAAATTGATTTAATAATTTTGACAAATGGAATTACCTTTTGCTGATTCTATCACCATGTTTAAAAGTATGTAATCACAGTATTGTAGTTTAGTAAGACTTAAGATTTAGTTTCTAATGATTTCAGATTTATAAATTACATACATTGAATTTATGGGTCAACTAAGTTATTATTTCCACAAATTAATTCTATTTCCTTAGTTCAGTGTCTGAACATGAAGCATCCTTCATTCTGTCCCAGCCCCTCTATCTTTCCTGAACGTTCACTCAACTTCCCAATACCAGCTTTTCTCTCTCACTGGAATACTCTGCCCAACACTCAATATATAGTAAGTTTTTCTCAAGTTATCTTTTCTTGAGCCTTCAGACTAGGTCAAGTCCACTACTTGTATTTTGTCATAATCACTGAAACTTGACCTTCCAACATTTACAGTAATTTAGATTATGTAATAATTGGTAAGACTGTGTGCTGGCTCAACTGTCTTTTTGTTTTTTAAACCAAAGCTAAGATGCCACCGATTATAAAACAGACCATTCTTTTACAGTGTGTGCATGCTCAGTCGAGTCTGACTCTTTGTGACCCCACAGACTCCTCTGTCCATGCAATTTCCCGGGCAGGAATACTGCAGTGGGTTTGCCATTTCCTTTTCCAGGGAATCTTCCCAACCCAGGGATCAAACCTGAGTCTCCTGTGGCTCCTGCAATGGCAGGAGAATTCTTTACAGTAAGCCACATAACCTGGGAAGCCCAGGTTATGCTTTTAAATGCTCAAATGAATCCCTGCCTTTTCCTTCTTAAATTACAGCACCTACAACTACTATCATTTATAATTTTTATTCACCTTATGAAGAAGAAAATATTTTGAATTGCTGACCCTGGTTTTCCACACTGCCTTTGACCCTCTCCAGCAGACCCAGAAACTCCCTTAGTCCGAGTCAGGGAGATGGTGTTTTGTTTTGAGTTGTAGTTAAAAATATGTATCACATAACATTATTTTGCTATTTATAAGTGGCATGAAGTACTTTACATTCTCCTTGTGTTAAAACTATTAAAACAATCTTTAAAACAGCCCTAGTGGGAATTCCCTGGTGGTTCAGTGGTTAGGTTTCAACATTTTCCCCACCAGGGACCAGGTTCAATCCCTGGTTCAGGAACTAAGATCACACAAGCTGTGTAGCTCAGCATAAAAATATAAAATAAAACACCCTGGTATCACAATTCAGAGTCACAGTTGGCACAAAGAGAGCACCCATCTTCATTCAGTGGTGCCATTTGTGGGGTTCAGTCATGTTTATCCATCTTCCTTTTCAGTGGGGAGGAGGGAGTGTGTGACATGCATAAGTGGCTAGATGGTAGTGTAAATTCAAAAAGACCTGCATGTTAAATCGACCATACACATTCAGAAATCTCTCAGAGTCTGACCTTAGAGTTAGTCAGTCCCGTGTGCTGGAGTCCCAGTATCTAGAACTAATCTCCATGTTTTTCTAACCTTCACTTTCCCTCTTTTTGCTTGATGGTCCAGTGACTAAGATTCCATGCTCCCAATGCAGGAGCCCCAGGTTCCAGGTTCAATCCCTTGTCGGGGAACTAGATCCCACATGCCACAAGTAAGACCCGACATGGCCAAGTAAATAAATAAAAAGAAATACGTTTAAAAAAAAAAAAGGAGAGAATCTTCTATTTTAAAAAAGTGAATTCTGATGCTCACAGACAACTCACTGGTGTGGAATTATTGGTAGAAGAGTGGCAAAGGAGAAGGCGCTGAGTTTCTCTCTCTGGCTCTTGTTTGTGGGGAGTGGAGTTAGGCAAGGACCCGCAGCGGCGTGGGGGAGGGGGGTGGGGGGTGCATTCTGAACTCTCTATTCTAAATTTTACTGTGAACCTCAACTCTTTAAAAAATGCAATACAGAATTGACCTTTTGTGAACACTTCTTTCAACATACATGTTCTCAGTATCTTCACCTAACATCCCCATATCGCTCCCAACACTGCTCTCTCTTGCCATTGACACCAGTGACTTATTTGGTGAACATTACAATGCTCACTTGCCATCTATCATTGTACTGGACTTCCTAACAGCCGTAGGGAAGGAAAAATTCTCTCTCTTCTTAGTGTCTATGGCTGGGCCCAAAGTTGAAACTGACAAAAGGCAGATTAACAGGAGTAGGGCATACACATTTTATTAAATGTTTATGTGTCCATGGGAGCATTCATGAAAGAATGAAGACCCAAGTATGCCAAGAACAGTAAGCTTCTACACCTTTTAGTCAAAGGATCAATTTGTGAAAAATTGAGAAGGAAAAGGGATTTGGGCTGTGGGTATTTCATGGTGAAGAAATAGAAGATAAGGATGAGATTAACAAGGTTTGTTAAACTGAGCGCAGACTGCTCAGTCCCCAGTTCTCCCTTTGACAACCCTGTTTCCTATTTCTGGTGTTTAAAATGTCTTCCTCTGGGGAAAGGGAGGGTGCATTTCACATGGTAGCTTTATCTCCTGCTCTCAGGGAGACAAAGGAGAGTCAGAGCGTCTTCCTCACACCTGCTGCATCATAACTGCCTGGAATTCAAAATAATTGCTGTGCCAGGGCTTTCCTGGTGGTCCAGGGAAGACAGTCTGCCTGCCAATGCAGGGGATGTGGGGTGGGTCCCTGGTCTGGGAAGATCCCACCTGCTGTGGGGCAGCGTAGCCCACGTGCGGCAGCTACTGAGCCTGTGCTCTAGAACCAGTGAGCCCAGAGCCCATGCTCTGAAACAAGATCACCCGCCGCAGTGAGAAGCCTGTGACCCCACTGAAGAGCAGCCCATGCTCACCTCAATGGGAGAAAGCCCACGCACAGCAACGAAGATCCAGCACAGCCTTAAATATAAATAAATTAATCTTTAAAAACTAACAACCAAAAAAAATTTGATGTACCGAAGTGTGGGGGACACTTTGGGGTGAAATGTCCTGGTTTCCTTCAGAGTAGTAGGGATAAGGGGCTTGCTAGCCTTGGTTTCTTGGGTTCCTGATGCTAGAGGCTTCTTTCATTGCTGCCTTTCTTGATGCTCCTCCATAGCACTGCTTGCCAGCATAATCTCCTCCCACCTCAATGTTAAAACTTGAAGTGTTCCACCCTGGACCCTAAAGTCCGTAACCGAAATGATATAGCCTTAGTGATCTAGTTTGTTTTAAGGCATTATAACCCCCCAGATTTTATCTCCTTCCAAAATTAGCTATACAACCATCTGCTTGGTTTTCTGACTTGGATGCCTCATAGAAACAACATATTAAAAGTGATCCAGCACAAAAATCCTGTTCTTTCTTATCCTGGATGGGCCACAGACTGTGCTGTGTTTGAACGGATTCCACCACTCTTCACCTAGTAACTGTTCTAGACCCTGGAAGTGTTTCCTCATCCTGTATTTCCACATAACATGGACAACCCATTGCCCAGTCCTGTCCCTTCTTCCTCCCATTTGTATCTCCAAACACTTCTAGTTCCTCAACTACCCCCTGGTGGTGGTGTTCAATCACTAAGTTGTGTCTGGCTCTTGGCTGACAATATTGAGTGTAGCACTTAATATAGCAGCATCTTTTAGGATTTTCAGTAGCTCACCTGGAATTCTGTCACCTCCACTAGCTTGCTGCTGCTGCTGCTAAGTTGCTTCAGTCATGTCCGACTCTGTGCGATCCCATAGACAGCAGCCCACTAGGCTCCTCTGTCCCTGGGGTTCTCCAGGCAAGAACACTGGAGTGGCTTGCCATTTCCTTCTCTAATGCATGAAAGTGAAAACTGAAAGTGAAGTCACTCAGTCGTGTCCGACTCTTAGCCACCCCATGGACTGGAGCCTACCAGGCTCCTCTGTCCATAGGATTTTCCAGGCAAGAGTACTGGGGTGGGGTGCCATTGCCTTCCCCGTCCACTAGCTTTTTTCCTAGTAATTCTTCCTAAGGCCCACTTGACTTCACAGCTACCCCTGCCACCAACTAATTTATTTAATCACTCATTCCTTGAAGGAATCCATGTTGTTTCCAGTTTGGCACTCTGACGAACAAGAGATGCTAAGGCCATGCAAGTTCAAGGTTTTTTGGGACGATAAATGTTATTTGTTGGGGAGGGATTGGGGGGGCTCCTCCAGACCACCCTCTTATTTGATGCCTCACTCCCTAGAAGAACTCACATGATCCCACAAAGCTGACTTCCTTCCTGCGGGTGAAACTGCTACCCCATGGCCCATGGCCAAAGGCCCTGCAAGTTATTAGCCTCAACTATACAAGAATCCTCATCAGGTATTCCAAGGGTTTCCTGGGAGCCAGGTAAGGCCAGACTTTTCTTTGGAATGTGCAGGTTTTGAATATTGTGGACCTGCTGAGTCAATCATTTACTACATGGTCTATTTTAATTTGACTGGGGTTGAGTTTCTGGATTGTATGGTACTTGGAAAATTTTTTGTTGTTTGTGTTTGTAAACCACCACTGTTTTCCACAGTGGCTGTACCACTTTACATCACCACTAGGATGAATGATTGGATTTTCCCTTGACCTCCTCACCATTTTGCTACTGTTCTGTATTTTCTTTGAGGCGTTCTGAGGGATCTGCCTAGATATATCCCTATGATTTCCATTTGCATTCCCAGGAAATGCCTCATAGCTTTCCATATGTTTATTTGCCATTTAATGGTATCTCCTTCTCTTGGGTAAAATATACTATGTGTATTTTGTCTATTCTATATTTGGATTTTTTTTTTTTTTTAAAGATAATACCATGATGTTTTGAGAATTTTTCATATTCGTACCTGACATGTGGTTTGCGCATATTTTCTCTCCTGGCCTCTGTCCTTGGTCCTTTCATCCTCTTCACAAGGTGCTTCAGAGTGTAGGTTTTTAATTTTGACAACTTTCAATGTCTCCATTTCTTTTTATGGATCACACTTCTGGTGTCAAATTTTAAAATCACTGTACCTGACCCTGGGCTTCTCCGGTGGCTCAGTGGTAAAGAATCTGCCTGTGATGCAGGAGTCACAGGAGACACAGGTTCTATCCCTGGGTCAGGAAGAGCCCCCGAAGGAGGAAATGGCAACTCACTCCAGTATTTTTGCCTAGAGAATCCTATGGACAGAGAAGCCTGGTGGGTTACATTCTATAGAGTTGCAAAGAGTTGGACATGACTGAAGTGACTTAGCATGCATGCACAACTGACCCTAGATCCCCAGTTTTTCTCTTGGGATTTTTTTTTCCTCTAAAGTGGGAAACTACAACTAGAGAAAACATGTGCAGCAAGGAAAACCAGCACAACAAAAAAAAAGACCTCTGCTCAAAACGATAGAATTCAAACATTCATCCAGGAAATCCCCAGTGGTTCAGTGATTAGGATGCAGTGCTTTTACTGCTGAAGACCCAGATTCAATTCCTGGTGGGAAACTAAGATCCTGCAAGCCACATGGCTCTGCCAAAGTAAACAAACCTCACCTTCCCACAAATGAAACCATTAATTCATTGTTTTCTATGCATCCTTATATGCATATATATATATATTTAAATAAGGATTTATTTATTTTTATTTTACTTTTTGGCTGTGATGGATCTTTGTTACCCTTCATGCTAGAGTGTGGGCTTCTCAATGCTGTGGCTTCTCTTGTTGCAGAGCATGAGCCCCAGCCAAGGGGGCTTCAGGAGTTGCAGCACATCTGGTCAGTAGTTGGTGCCTCATTGTGCTTAGTTGTCCTGTGGAATCTCCCTGGACCAGGAGTCCAAGCCTTGTCCTCTGCATTGGCAGGCAGACTCTACCACTAGCCCACCAGGGAAGCCCCTTTGGAAGCTTTTAGCTGTACATTGCCTGCTGCAGAGTTTATTTAACCCCTAGGGGAGCCTGGGAACTCTCTGGTCCCACTCTGGGCAGCCCGCCTGAGGATCCAGGGCTCAGAGGTGGGCCTGGAGGAAGCCAGGGATCCCCGTTGCCCAAGGTGCACCCCCGCTGCCCCGGGATCTGGGTCTGTCCCATTGACGTTCCTGCCCGTTGTCGGGCGCCACCTGACAGCCTCTTTTATATCGTCCTTTCCCTCTACAGCCGCGGTCCCCAACTTTCGTGGCACCAGGGACTGGTTCTATGGAAGAGAATTTTCCCATGGACAAGGTGGGGATGGGGTGGTTCAGGCGGTAATGAGGCAGGAGGTAGGTGGGTCCCAGGTAAGCACTGGAGATTCACTCCCTGTGGACTGAAACTCCACGCTGAGAATAGCAGGACAATTTAGGGAGGAGGCTGGGCCCTGCCCAGACCACACATTTCTCAGGAGACCTGTCTGACCACATGTGCACAGAAAGTCTCCTCGGAGGTCAAACGGGAGTGATGTTAACTAATGCCAGGCTACCCACGGGCCTCTTCGCTGGAACCTATCTTGGCTATGACGAGTGCGCACATCCAGGAAAATCCTGAGATGCATCAAATACGGCCTGTGAACCAGGCAAATCAAAATGACCCGCCGAAGGAAACCCGGAAGAAATGCCCCAAGTAAGTAAGTCAAACTCCCACAAGGGTTCGACTCAGTGACTCCCTTTCCCTCAGTCGGCTGGAGTGTTTGTCCACGCGCCCTGTACTCTCTCCTCTTTAGTAAATACTCACTACTTTCTGTCCTTGCTGGCATTCTTCTCTGCAAAGCGGAAGCGTTGGGACACTTGTCACCGACTAGTATCTGGTGCTTTCACTGCGGCGGCCGCCCTGTCTCTGGCTCGGAACCGAAGCCTGGGAGGCCACCGGGGCAGGCGGAATCGGCTGGTTGTTGCTGGGCGGTGGGCCTCCTCCTTTCTCCAGAGGCTGTGCGCCCTCGGGGCGGAGGCCGAGACCGGCCCCTCAGTCCAGGTCTGGATGTGGGGCTGCCCGGCCGATCGACCAGCCTCCACCGGAGCCTCTCCGGCCGGCGCAGGGAGCGGGAGAGGGTCTCCCGGGACCGGAGGTGGGAATCAGGCCAGGCCTGGCTGGGAGGCCAGGGGCGAGCAGGGCTGCAGATTCACCTGGTCCCGGCCTGTGGACTCCGTCCTCTGCAGCCACGACTCCGGGCGCTGGGCCTCCTGGGCCCCGTGTCTCCGGGGAGGCAGTGACCCCCTGGAGCCCAACGAGCTGTTTGGTTCGCTCCTGAGACGGTGCTGCGTACGCGGCTTCCAAACCCTGTGAGCGCTCAGAGCTGGGCCTCTTTGCATCTGTTTTGGCATCCGCTGGGGATGTGCTGGTGAGGGGGTCCTCAGCCCACAAAACTTGTCTTGATATTTGGTGGGGGACTGCTGGTGCATTGATGAGGAACGCAACTCACTGCGTGGGCACTAGGGCGTGCCTCCTCCCCTGGCAGGTGTGTCTCCACCTACCTGAGTCCTTGAAGGGGCCGAGTCTTATCTGTGGCCTGGCGACACCTCTGCACGGCCCTGAGACTTTCCCCACAAGTATTTAAAGTGTACTCTGGCCTCAGACATGTTACAGTGGTGTTTCCTCTCCTTTTATCCCCTAAATCTCATGCCTGCCCTTTCGTCACATCTAGACTGGAGTATGCTCTTACCCGTTTTTCGTTTATATAGCTTATAACCCAACCCCCTGCACTATTTATTACACTAAACTACCCTTTCTCCTTGGAAATTTTCATCCTATTCTTTTCTTCATTCTCTGTCTTCCTGACTCCCCGCACACCCCCCCCCCCCCAACCTCAGGGTTTGCACACTTTATTGTCACAAAGGAGGCCCTACAGAGCAGGGCCAATGCATGTGATCCAAAGATGTCACTGTGGAGAAAAACCAAGATCACGATGGCAGAAGAGGTCACTGAAGGACACGATCCACGGGAGGCCGGCCAGGGACACAGCAGGCATGGTAAGCAAAGGCCAAGGTGGCCAGGTCATGGGGCGAGGGAGGCCAGTGCCCACCCCTCCTGCTTCTTGTAGTTCTCCAGGTGTGAAGGGACCCGGCCTCGTGGGAGGGGGAGGCACAGGAAGCCAAGTGAGCCCAGTGAGGACACCCCATGGGCTGGAGCTGCTCCCTGGAAGCGTGGAATGGACCTGGGCACGCGGCACCGGGAGCTGCCAGCCTGGACTCCCACGCCTCCCAGCAGCAGCAGGGACACAGTCGCCCGGAGGGGACTGCAGGATGCAGGCAGCTGGAGCCCAAGGTTGTGAGGTCAGAATCCTCCCTCACCTATTAACCACAAAGGCCTCCTTGTTTTTTTGTCTTCTCCTGTGCACCACATGCTTGGACTAATGTGTGGCACACAGTGGTGACTGTAGTGTGTGCGTGTGTGCTAAGTCACTTCAGTTGTGTCTGATTCTTTGCAAATTCATGGTTGTGTAGGGCACCAGTCTCCTCTGTCCATGGGATTCTCCAGGCAAGAATACTGCAGTGGATTGCCCTGCCCTCCTATAGGGGATCTTCATGACATGACCCAGGGATCGAACCTACGTCTCTTACATCTCCTTTGTTGTCAGGTGGGTGCTTTACCTCTAGCGCCACCTGGTAAGCCAGGTGATTCTAATAGATGTGTTCAAAAGCAACAAATGCATTCTCTAGTATTCAAACTGCCATTTTGCTGGTTTGAAGTTGGCTTTTCTTTTTCCTGTTGTGGAAGTTAGTAAGTTTTGAGGGGGGACGTGCGGGTCGGCCATTGGCTACGACTTCATGCTCCCAATGCAGAGGGCCAGGGTTTGATATCCGGTCAGGGAACTGAGATCCCATATGCTGCAACTAAAGGTCCTGCATGCCACAGCGAAGATCGAAGATTCCCCCTGTGCTGCAATTGACACCTGGTGCAGCTCAAGAAAGTTAAGTCCCCAGGCCACTTTAAAGCATAAGTGTTTTCTTCCCGAATTTCCTCCCCATTTAAGTACTTTGCTGGAATTAAGCTCTGTCTTATTTCTGTATCCTTCCCAAATTGTTGTGATGTGCAAGGGATTATTTCTTAATTTCGTTGTCAAAATTCCAACTTTCCCAAACAAGTGACTTACTTCAATAGAGTCCATAAGCAGTTTTTCCATTCTTAGGTGGGATTCTCATTATAAAGAAGTCCACCGTATTACTACAGTGACCTTAAAAGTCTTGCCAAAATCAGCACTCAACTCTCTTTCCCTTGGTGTTTCACTTAGTATGTCTGGCAAAAAATTACAAGTTTTGACTTTTTACTGTGATAATATTCTGCAGGGACATCATACAAGTCTTAATTCACATTGTAATTAGTGATTATTTATAGCGAAGTAAATCACTGCAGATGGCGACTGCAGCCATGAAATTAAAAGACGCTTACTCCTTGGAAGGAAAGTTATGACCAACCTAGATAGCATATTCAAAAGCAGAGCCATTACTTTGCCAACAAAGGTTCGCCTAGTCAAGACTATGGTCTTTCCTGTGGTCATGTATGGATGAGAGCTGGACTGTGAAGAAGGCTGAGCGCCGAAGAATTGATGCTTTTGAACTGTGGTGTTGGAGAAGACTCTTGAGAGTCCCTTGGACTGCAAGGAGATCCAACCAGTCCATTCTGAAGATCAACCCTGGAATTTCTTTGGAAGGAATGATGCTAAAGCTGAAACTCCAGTATTTTGGCCACCTCATGCGAAGAGTTGACTCATTGGAGAAGACTCTGATGCTGGGAGGGATTGAGGGCCGGAGGAGAAGGGGACGAGAGAGGATGAGTTGGCTGGATGGCATCACTGACTTGAAGGGTGTGAGTCTGAGTGACCTCCGGGAGCTGGTGATGGACAGGGAGGCCTGGCGTGCTGCGGTTCATGGGGTCGTGAAGAGTCGGACACGACTGAGCAACTGATCTGATCTGATCTGATCTGAACTTGTAGGTACTTTTTATACCAAACGAAAATGATACCAGTTTTTTTCTCTCCCTACTCCTTTGAAGAGCTAGTAATATTGAATTGGCACAAAAATTTGTTTAGGTTTTGCTATTAAGATGTTATGCAGAAAACTGAACTTTTTGGCCAACTCACTATGTGCTGTAGGTCCCAGCCACTGGTGGCAGTGACGGATGCTCTCAGCTGGGATGCGCCAGGCACTCACTGAAAGACCTTATAACTTCATTGAGTCCTACTGCCATTCCCCCTGCACTGCAGTACTTGTGGTTCTTACTATAACCGTAGGAAGAACGTCAACAAAATCTGATCAGAAACTTGAGGAACAAGACATTACTGAGAGACTGTGGAGGGTGTCCTGGGGGCATGCAACAGTGAGGTGGTGAAGGAAAAGGAAGGGAACACAGACTTGAAGCTCTGCCTTTATTAGTTTCCAAGAGTGGTGGTCTCTAGGGTTTCATGGTTTTTACTTGTCCTGAGTAGGTCTACAGAGCTCAAGGGTGTATTAGGGTGCAAGAAACTGGAAGGAAAGGTTTCTTACACTGGGGCACATACAAGCACTTGAATGTTTTCCAGGCTATGCTGAGTGGGGGATAGTAAAATGGATAAATCATCAGTAACTTCCAAAACACCTAGCTTACAAGCATGGGACCTGGGTGCAGTCAGTATGTTTAAACAGCTTCAGAGAGACCAAGTGAACCACATCTAGAATGTGGAAATTCTGCTGGAATGATGGATGAAACTTATGAAACATAGAAGCTTTTAAAGATGTATTTTGCAAGCAGCTTGGGATACCTCAGTACTGTATTTTGTGTGAAAGTTACTTGGAGCTATGAAGATTCTTTATCTTAGAGTGGTCCTGAGATGTTAGGTGTTACAATCCACTATTACAGTGGGCCTAGTGGAGCTAGATGAAGGCAGAGTGAAAGCTTCAGAAAGCTGAAGCTCCCGTCACCCACTCCTTTCCAGCGGTTATAACATAAGGCTTTATTTGTAACAGCCAAAACTGGGAACAAGCCAATGCACAATTAGGTGGGTAAACAAACTGGGGTACATCTATAGAGGAATACTCAGCTGTGAAATGAAGTTACTTACATAAGCAGCATTGTGAATTGCACAGGGAAGAAAGCACAATATCAATTAAAAAGTAAACAGTTTAATGATTCCAACCATATAAAATTTTATAAAGCAAGCTAATTTACTGTGAAAGAATAAAATCAATAGCGACTATAAAGGACAGAAGGGACAGTTTTTTAAAGGGTACAAGTGAGTTTCTTCGTGGCCTAGAGGCTAGAAACCTGGGCTTCACTGCAACAGACCCAGATCAACCTCTGGTTGAGTTGAGATATCCTAGAAGCTATGCAGTGTGGCTAAAAAAAAAAAGAAAGAAAGAAAGAAAGGGAACAAGTAAACTATTTGTTGTAGATATGTTTTTTAATAGTTTTATGGGTGTACAAGTAAACAGTATCATATTGTACAATTTTAATCAATTATATTTTAATAAAACTTTGTAGAAATTTGTTTTATGTAGAAATTTTCCTAGTCTTTCTCCCCCCCCCCCCCCCCCCCCTAACCAGAGCTTTAGAAAGCTGCCTTTCCCTGGCAGGCCCTCCATCAGGGAAAAAAATATACTGGTAAAGACTGTTTTTGAGTCAGCAGGAAACTGGTCACAAAAGCTATATCCCTGGGCTCCAGCTTCATCCCCGTCTGTCATTGTCTGTGCAGCATGATACTTAGGGTGAAAAGTCCAGAGGTTATGAGAATAAGCAAAGCTTTATTTGCTCTGACAATGACCTCAACTAAAGGAAGAACACATAATGGGAGTGTACACACTCATCTAACACACCACAGTCACTGGGACATTTCTGGAGGTGCCTTTACAAAAGGCACATCCTTTCATTGCCACAGCCTCCTCCAGTGCACATAACCACATCCAGCATTTCTGTGTGAAGTTTCTGGCTTCACCCTTGAAATCGTTCAGTAACACCAGAAAACCCAGCTCGAGACCTGAAGGCACATGATTTTTGCAGTACCTGGAGCTTCTCCACAACAGTGCTCAGCATTATGTATAATACTGGGGAAAAGGGAACTGATTTCTATGCTTCTCACAGAAGCACCAGAGGTGCTTCTTACAGGTGACCTCTGGGTCCACCAAATTCCTTGCATCCAAGCCATAAATTAGGGCCCTTTACTAAAAGCCCTCTCTCTTTCCTAGGAGACTTTTGGCAGCTATGCAAGTTGGACCTCTAGGGGAAGATGGTAAGCCTATTGCTGTCAATGTTACTCACACTTCGCTAAAATTGGATTGAGCCCTAATTTGTCAGAGGAAAAGGAATATGAAGTACCCCTGAAAATTATTCGTACTGTTCTGTAGAGAATGGGACAGAGATGAGACATCTCCCTCCCCTGATCAAACTGCCAGGACTGATACAAAGTGTTGGAACCTGGAAACTACTGGCTGGTAGGGGTGAGGCTTCTGCCAAAGAAACCAGAAGGGATGTAACTGAGGAAACAGAGACAGCACTGAAATATGCAGAAAGGCTCCTAAAAGCTTCCCACCACCCTACAAACTCAAAGGGAATGTTTCTGCTGTGTATGTTCAGCTGTATAATGCTCAACTTCTAGGAGATGGCCCCTTCACAAAGAAACCCATGTTCCCTGTTGGGCTTAGACCTTTAAGATGGTTTCCCCAAATCTGCTGCATAATTTTCTAGTTGAATATAGACCCGGGCTGTGACTGGTGTTCTCACAGTCATTGCATTCGTGAGGTTATCTGGTGTGCAGTTTTCTGTGTTGAATGATGTGGGAGCTTTGACTAAAGGATTTCCCACATTCCCCACATTCATAAGGCTTTTCTCCTGTGTGAACTCTCCGGTGCTGAATGAGATTGGACTTTTGGCTGAAGGATTTCTCACATTCATCACACTTGTAAGGTCTGGCTCCAGTGTGAATTCTCTGGTGTTGATTGAGGGTGGAGCTGTGGCTAAAGGATTTCCCACATTCCCCACACTCATAAGGCCTCTCTCCAGTGTGAATGCGCAGGTGCTGCACAAGTTTGCATTTGTAACTGAAAGATTTTCCACATTCAGTGCATTTATAAGGCCTTGCCCCACTGTGGATCTTCTGGTGTTGAATGAGATTGGAGCTTTGGCTAAAGGAATTCCCGCACTCACCACACTTATAAGGCCTGGCTCCAGTGTGAACTCTCTGGTGTTTAATGAGAGTAGAGCTGTAGCTGAAGGATTTCCCACACTCGCCACACTCATAAGGCCTCACTTTATTGTGAATCTGTAGGTGCTGCACAAGTCTTAATTTGTAGCTAAAGGCTTTCCCACATTCATTGCACTTATAAGGCCGTGCTGCAGTGTGACTTCTGTGGTGTTGAATGAGTCTGTAGCTTTGGCTAAAGGACTTCCCACATTCGCTGCACTCGTAAGGCCTTGCTCCTGTGTTATCAGGTCTCTGGCAATTGATAAGGAGGGAACTTTGGTTAAAAGGTTTCTCACAGTCATCACAGTCCTGGTAGTTCTTCCTAGTGAGAATCTGCTGATTCTGAAAAAGTGTGTATTCACAGCTAAGCAGTTTCTCATACTCACTGCACTTGTACTGACTTTTTCCACCAAGAAAGGGCTCTGCACACTGAAAGCTGCTCTGTGGCTTTGTCCCTTTGAGTGTGGCCTGATGCTGGAGGAGGTTCAGCATAGCCAGGAAATCCTTGCCCACTTCCTCACAAGTGAAAGGCTTTGCTGATATGTGAAATCTATAACTTCTCACACATGCCTTGTCTGTGTCCCTTCTGGATGGCTTCTCATTGCTGGGCTCTGGGTGGAGGCCAGGGCTGAACCTTGGTTGCTTCTCACACTCCTCACCGGGCTGTGAGTTTTGCTCAGGATGCAGGCCTTGGTGCTCAGGCAGCTGTAGATCATCTCTCCTGGCCCTGACACACCCTTCACAGGGCTGAGTCTTCTCAATGGATGGGTATGGAACTACAGTCTTGCTCCGTGATGTTTGTTCTACAGGAACACTCTTAACAGAAAATGCCACTGCCTCCTCCATTCCATACCAACAACCTGAAAGCACAGACATGTGGGTGAGATGCCTGTCATCTGCGGTGGAGGGGGCAGCCTCTACACAATTCTGTGTGAAACTCAGCACAGCCAATGAGAACATTGGATTGTTCTCAATATGAGGTTGATGTGCAGTATTGAGGCTCTGAAAGTCTTAAGAATTAGGAAGGCCTCATAAGATAAAGAATGTAAAGGGGAGGGGTGCAGAAAAGAAAGAAACATCCAGTTCAAGTTCTCTGCCAACACCCTTCATGAGAGCCTTGGCTGAGTGACATTTCAGTGCTATGTGAGAGTTTTATGAACAGTGGCCTGGGACAGTGGTTGGATTTTTTGGCAGCACAGTTAGAGGTAGCAGGCTCATGAAGAGGTAGCTTAGCCCAGCCCTGTTGACCCTAGTGCCTACTAGCCAGGCAATTGGGGAAAGGAGGCAGAACTTATGTCTAAGGTGAGCAGAGTTGCGTACAAGGTACTGGGATAAGTGTGAGGGCCTTACCCAGTGAGGTCACAAGCGCAAAGTTCTCCAGCATCACATCATGGTACAGGCATCTCTGACTCTCATCCAAGAGACCCCACTCCTCCCAGGAGAAGTACACAACCACATCTTCAAAGGTCACACTTCCCTGCCATGATGGGGGAAAGATGAAATCACAAACTCTCCCAAAGACCACAACCCATCACTGACACATCTACCCATGCCCACCCTCTCTCCAACTCAGGAGATGAAACCAGACCACTGTCTGCAAATGGCCCCACTGATCACTGGGGCCAGAAGTCGTCAAGAGGGGGCACACAGACAAAATGACATGGCACAGCTGTCAGGCAATGTCCCTAACTTGTGGACAAATCATGTATGTCTGACACTGGGGCCCTGAGAGTTACTCCTTCTGCAAATGTACATCCTTCTTAATATGGTACATCCCTCACATCTCTAGACACCACAGCCACATGTCCCAGGCCACCATGTGACCACCCCACAGCTTAAGTGCCTCTTTGGCGTCCCTATAAATTATGGTAGTTCAATCATCTCCTACTTTACCTCAGGGGGGAGGATGGGATCATGTCCTATGGTTATAGAGATGACCAAACACAGGAGACCTAATGTTGGTCAGATGAGATCAACAGCAATTTATTAATCATCTACTCAGTCCGAGAGATGAGGAAACCACACAATCACAGAGCCAGAGTGGAGCAACATGAATGGAAAGAGTGAACAATGATCCTCCAGGGGCAGGCAGGGAACTGAAACCACCTGAGAAGGGATGAGCAGAAAGTCCATTTAATCCTTGTGAGAAAGAAGACTGTTGGGTTAGGAGACCTTATGTGTAGGAGCAGAGTGAGAAGAACCAGCACTCAGGCCATAACACTGGCTTTAATCTTTAATTTCAGGCTTACACAACCTGGCAAAAAACATCCAGAGTATACTTTGCCAATTCAAGCAGGATTCAAATACTCCCAGGGACTTCTCATGACTTCCTGAGCTGCAGCAGCCTGAGATCTTTCTCTGGAGACCTCATTACTTAGGGGCAGGTACTTGCCTCAGACTCTGCATTCAGAACACGTCTGCTCTCAGACACATGTGATCCTCTCCATTCTGGGCTGCACTCTCAGCCATCACAACTTTCTTCTGTTCACCCAAGCCACATTCAAAGCTCAGCCCCATGTAGTGGACCACCCCAGGCCTTGTAACTCTTACAAATGACCACGTTTGCCCAGGACCTCGTGCCACTAATATCACTCTCTCTTCAGGTCCCATCAATCACTGTATCCAGTCCTCAGCTGTAAAAGGCAAGTGGGCCAATAGATATCATCTAAGTGCAAGGCCTCGCTGGGGGTGCCTAACCCCTGCCAGCCAGGCCCCATCCCTGGGGAACCCAGAGGGTACCTCCCAGGTACAATCATATGGGCTCAACCTGTACTTGTCAGTCCAATGCTGAGGATGTGTAATCATCAGTTCTCACTACCTCTCCACGTGCACATCTCTCATCTGCAGGCACAGGTGTCCCAATTGTCTCTCTGACTCATCACACAGCTTAAGAGGCCTTGATAAAGGGAACCCCCTACTGCTACAGCCCTGTGCAAGACCTAACCACCTGAAAGTGAAGTCACTCAGTCGTGTCTGACTCTTTGTGACCCCACAGACTGTAGCCTACCAGGCTTCTCCATCCATGGGATTTTCCAGACAAGAATACTGGAGTGGGTTGCCATTTCCTTCTCCAGGGGATCTCCCCGACTCAGGGATCAAACCCAGGTCTTCCTCATTGTAGGCAGATGCTTTTACCATCTGAGCCAGGGAAGTCCAACCATCTGAGGCAGGCTAAAACCCAGCCCCCCCTTGTCTGCTTCTGATCTGTGCTACAGTCTCAGGCACCCAGAACCATGTGTGGATCTTAAAATAAACCATAGCCCTCTTCCCAATTTGTTTGCACTTGCCCCTTTGGGGTTCCCTGGTGGCTCAATGGTAAAGAACCTGCCTGCCAATGCAGGAGACATGGGTTTGGTCCCTGGTCTGGTAAGATACCCTGGAGAAGGGAATGGCTACCAACTGTAATATTACCTGGGAAATCCCAAGGATAACAGAACCTTGTGGTCTACAGTGGATGGGGTTACAATCAGTCAGACACAACCGAGCATGCATGCACTGATGTACCCTACTACTAGAGCCCTTCTTTCCTACTACCATTATTGAAACATTTGCAGTCTCAATCTTTGGCTTATTAAGGATTAAAATTCACTGGTACTTTCCATGTGAGTTCCCATAGTTTTCCCATACCCGAGTCCTAACTTTCTCTTATTACAAAGACACTAGTAGTTCATGCTAATAACCTCACTTTAACTTAATTACGTCTTTAAAAATCCTACCTCTAGATACAGTCCCATTATGAGGTCCTGGGGGTTAACACTTCAACTTAAAAACTTCAAAGGATGTAATTCTGTTCATTACATGGGCACAAATGTTCCCATTCACCTCTAAACTCATCTGGCAGTGTGAGTGAAATACATCAGGCTCCATGAAAGGGTCACCACAAAGTTCTTGTGAGTCAAGAAAATGTTGAACAAGAGCAGCTCCAATCTTAGGGTCCCTTTGCCCCATTTATTCCTGGGCCTCTGCATTCACCACAGTCCACTCTTCCCTTGGGAGTCTTGGCCACTTGTTAAGACTGTCCCCTCCTCCCACAAATGCCACCTCCTCCAACCAAGTGCCCCAGAAAGAGATGCAGAATTAACATTCAACCTGTTCTTTCTGATCTGAGAGTAACATTACCAAGGATGAGAATTCCCTTTCCTAAATGTGACACTGAGCTCCTTCCATCCAGTGGTCACCACCTATGTGGGTCTAATGCTGAACTGTCTCAGATTTCTACATTTTTATAACCTCCAACTAACTGGATACCTCCATTCTATATTTTCTGAAACACGTCAGGCTCTTAAACATGGCCCAAAACAAAACTCCCGTTATCCTCACTGGAAATTGTTCCCACTCCCTCCACTGACTGCTCCAGCCCTGTGAATGGAGACCCCCATGTTCAGCTGTAAAGACAAAAACTTTAGGAGTCATCTGTGAAGAGGCCTTACAAATACATAGCTGAGAAAAGAAGCAAAAGGCAAAGGAGAAAAGAAAGATTTACACTACTGAATGCAGAACTCCAGAGAAACAGCAAGGAGAAATAAGAAAACCTTCAATGAAAGAGAGAAAAACAATAGAATGGGGGAAGACTAGAGAGAACTCTTCAAAAAAATTAGATACAGCAAGGGAACAATTTATGCAAAGATGGGCACAATAAAGGACAGAAAACGCTATGGATCAAACAGAAACAGAAGGGACTAAGACGTGGCAAGAATACACAGAAGAACTATATAAGAAAGATCTTAATGACCTAGATAGCCACAATGGTGTGATCATTCACCTAGAGCCAGACATCCTGGAATGCAAAGTCAAGTGGACCTTTGAGAGAAGCATCAATACAAACAAAGCTAGTGGGGGTGAAGGAATTCCAGCTGGGCTGTTTCAAATCCTAAAAATGATGCTGTGAAAGTGCTGCACTCAATATTCCAGCAAATTTGTTTGGAAAACTCACCAGTGGCCACAGGACTGGAAAAGATCAGTTTTCATTCCAATACCAAAGAAAGGTACTGCCAGATCAGATCAGATCAGTCGCTCAGTCGTGTCCGACTCTTTGCGACCCCATGAACTGCAGCACGCCAGGCCTCCCTGTCCATCACCAGCTCCCGGAGGTCACTCAGACTCGCATCCATCGAGTCAGTGATGCCATCCAGCCATCTCATCCTCTGTCGTCCCCTTCTCCTCCTGCCCTCAATCCCTCCCAGCATCAGAGTCTTCTCCAATGAGTCAACTCTTCGCATGAGGTGGCCAAAATACTGGAGTTTCAGCTTGAGCATCATTCCTTCTAAAGAAATTCCAGGATTGACCTCCTTCAGAATAGACTGGTTGGATCTCCTTGCAGTCCAAGGGACTCTCAAGAGTCTTCTCCAACACCACAGTTCAAAAGCATCAATTCTTCGGCGCTCAGCCTTCTTCACAGTCCAACTCTCACATCCATACATGACCACAGGAAAGACCATAGCCTTGACTAGGCGAACCTTTGTTGGCAAAGTGATGTCTCTGCTTTTGAATATGCTATCTAGGTTGGTCATAACTTTCCTTCCAAGGAGCAAGCGTCTTTTAATTTCATGGCTGCAGTCACCATCTGCAGTGATTTTGGAGCCCAGAAAAACAAAGTCTGACACTGTTTCCACTGTTTCCCCATCTATTTCCCATGCAGTGATGGGACCAGATGCCATGATCTTCGTTTTCTGAATGTTGAGCTTTAAGCCAACCTTTTCACTCTCCACTTTCACTTTCATCAAGAGGCTTTTTAGCCCCTCTTCACTTTCTGCCATAAGAGTGGTGTCATCTGCATATCTGAGGTTATTGATATTTCTCCCGGCAATCTTGATTCCAACTTGTGTTTCTTCCAGTCCAGCATTTCTCATGATGTACTCTGCATATAAGTTAAATAAACATGGTGACAATATGCAGCCTTGACGTACTCCTTTTCCTATTTGGAACCAGTCTGTTGTTCCATGACCAGTTCTAACTGTTGCTTCCTGACCTGCATACAGATTTCTTAAGAGGCAGATCAGGTGGTCTGGTATTCCCATCTCTTTAAGAATTTTCCATAGTTTATTGTGATCCACACAGTCAAAGGTACTGCCAAAGAACATTCAAATACTGTACAATTTGCACTCACTGCAGTATATGAACTGAGAGCTTCCAGATGTACAAGTTGGATTTAGAAAAGGCAGGGGAACCAGAGATCAAATTGCCAACATTTGATAAAATGTTGCAAAAAGCAAGAGAATTAAAAAAAAATAATCTACTTCTGCTTCATGGACTATGCTAACACCTTTGTGTGGATCATAACAAACTGGAAAATTCTTCAAGAGATGGGAATACCAGACCACCTTACCTGCCTCCTGAGAAATCTGTATTCAGGTCAAGAAGCAACAGTTTGAACCAGACATAGAACAACAGACTGCTTCAAAACTGGGAAAGGGGGACTTCCCTGGTAGTCCAGAGGTTAAGAATCTGCCTTGCAATGCAAAGGATGCAGGTCTGACCCCTGGTCAGGGAACTAAGATCCCATATGCTGACATGCCTTGGAGCAACTAAGCCTGAGCCGATTCACTACAACAGCAAAGACCAGATGCAGTCAAATGAAATTAAAAAACAACAACAAAAAAAACTGGGGAAGGAGTCAAGGCTGTATATTGTCACCCTGCTTATTTAACTTATATACAGAATACATCATGTGAAGTGCTGGGCTGGATGAGGCACAACCTGGAATCAAACTTGCCAGGAGAAATATCAATAACCTCAGATATGCAGATGATACGACCCCGATGGCAAAAAGCAAAGAGGAACTGAAGAGCCTCTTGATGAAAGTGAAAGAGGAGAGTGAAAAAACTGGCTTAAAACTCAACATTCAAGAAACAAAGATAGCATCTGGTCCCATCACTTTATGGCAAATAGACTGGGAAACAACGGAAACAGCGATTTTGTTTTCTTAGGCTTCAAAATCAATGCAGACAGTGACTGCAGGCATGAAATCAAAAGATGCTTGCCTCCTCCTTGGAAGAAAAGCTCTGAAAAACCTAGGCAGTATATGTAAAAGGAGGGACATCAGTTTGCCAACAGACAGAGCTAAAGCTATGGTTTTTCCAGTAGTCATTTCAGAATTGGACCATAAAGAAGGTTGAGTGCCAAAGAATTGATGCTTTCAAACACTGGTGTTGGAGAAGACTCGAAAGTCCCTTGGACTGCAAGGAGATCAAACCAGTCCATCCCTGGTTTGAAGGAACCAGGAAATCAGCCCTGAATATTCAAGGGAAGGACTGATGCTGAAGCTGAAGCTCCAACACTTTGGCCTCTTCTGTGAAGACTCAACTCATTAGAAAAGACCCCGAGGCTGGGAAAGGCATCAGAAGAGGGTGACAGAGATGAGATGGTTGGATACCATCACTGACTCCATGCACATGAGTTTGAGCAAGCTCCAGGAGACAGTGAAGGACAGGGAAACATTGTGTGCTGCAGTCACAGGGTTGCAAAGAGTTGGGCATGATTCAGCAAGTGAACAAAGATCCAACAAATTCACCTCTACAATTGTGTCTTACACACATCCCACCTGAACTGGTGTGGCAGCCTCCTCTCACCCTCCCACCTAAAATGGAACATGCTGGGCAGGGTAAGGAAAGGTCACCTCCATCTTATGGTCCAAATCTCCCCTTATTCCTACCACCTCCAAAATCAACATCCATATTCCAGGTCTGAGTACTACCTCCCTGCTCTGTTCTCATCAGAAGGAGACTGACATTTCCCTGAATACTGCCAGGCTGGCTTCACCTTCAAGCATCTTGGACATACTGGTAGGTATGCCCATGACCACTTCAGTTTACTGATCTCTGGAATTAGGAACACTTCTATATAGGAACCTTCAGCCTTGTCCTGATGTTTCTCCAGGGCCCTGACACCACATGGATAGGGCTGCAATCAGTGAGCCCTGGGAACCCTCCCCTTACTGTGAAGATTCCAAAAGTGCTTCAGCTGTTGTGGGAACAACAAGGTAGAAGAAGTGGAAGCAGGTAACCAGGGTGGAGCTTCATGCACTCTGCTCTGCTCACCCTGGAGCAGAGAGCCCTCCAGCTGCCTAAAACCTGAGAGATCCAGTCCTCAGCCACAGGACTCAGTCTCCCTGTACTTCACTGTTATCAACCCTCTTGAGCTTGTTTTTCATCTAAAGAACCTCCTGGGAAACTTCACGTTTCTCCTTTGTTGAAATTCTCCAATAGTCCCCAGGGATTTCAGAATGAAGAAATAACCCCTGAGCCTGCCAATCCAGGTGCCATTTAATTTTAATTCACTGTTCCCTAAAGAAACAGGTTTCCTGAATGCTCCCAGCTCAGTCCAACCTCCAAGCCACTATACTTGCAGCTCCCTCTGCCCATCACCCACTCCCACATGCCATCACTGTCTGTCAGACTCAGGGCCCGACCTATGACCACCTCAACATCCTGGATCCCAGGGCTGCAGGTATGTGAGCAGGTGCCCCACACTCTGGGCTTTAGCGTCTGCTGGGGTGAGGGCCCAGAGGACGAGGGTTACCTGATGCGGGTCCCTCAATGTCACCGCCGCCATCGGACTCCGAGGTGGAGCAGCCTAGTGCTTCAGATCTGTCTCTGTGAAGCAGGCGCAATAATTTTTCTTGCTCACGTTTTCTTCTCAGTCTGGGTCACCTTGGAACAGACCCAGTGTTCTGGAACCTCTGAGTAGGAAACAGATCGCCACTAGGAGGATGCTGGAAGTCCTGTCCCAACACGATGGTACACACAGAAATGCCCCTCTCCTGGACCTTCATTGGTTCCACGCTGATGTGCCTTTGTTGGCTTGGGGTCCTCTGGGCACAGTGGTTCTCACAGCAGTGAATAAAACACTGAATTAAATAAATAAAACAGTGATTTAAGCAGTGAATTGAAACTCCTCTGCCTGCATGTACAGACTCTGCCCGTAGTGCAGGAGATACAGAAGATGTGAGCTTGATCCTTAGATTGGGAAAATCCCCTAGAGAAGGAAATGGCTTTCTTGCCTGGGAAATCCCACAGACAGAGAAGCTTGGTGGGCTACAGTCCATGAGGTCACAAACGAGTCAGACATGACTTAGTGACTAAACAACAACAGTATTTTAACTACTTACTGAATTTATTTTTTTAATTAATTTTTTACTTTTGCTTGTGTAGGTCTTTGTTGTTGTGTATGGCCTTTCCCCAGTTGCAGAGAGCGGGGACTACTCTCTAGTTGCTCTGCATGGGTTTCTCATTGCAGTGGCTTCACTTGTTGCTGTGCATGGGCTTAGTGGCTCTAACAGCGTGTGGGATCTTCCTGAAGCAGAGACTGAACTTACATCCCGTGCACTGGCAGGTGGATTCTTACCCACTGTGCCACCAGGGAAGTTGTGTCTGCCTTTTTAATAAGTGCTAATGCTGTCTCAGTGATTCAACCTCGCTTCAAGAAACAAGGAGAAATATCTCAAAACAGCCAAACCTTACACGTAAAGTGACTAGAGAAAGAATAGTCTCCCTCAAGTTAGTATAAAAAGAGAAATTTTAGGGGCTTCCCAGGTGGCTCAGTGGTAAAAAAATCGCCAATTCAAAAGACATGGGAAGACCCCACATGCTGCAGAGCAACAAAGCCTCTGTTCCACAACTGCTGAGCCTGTATGCTCAGGAACCTGCAAGCCACAACTACTGAGCCCACGTGCTGCAACTACTGAAGCCTGCATGCCTAGAGCTCACGCTCCACAAGAGAAGAAACCATAGCAATGAGAAGCCCACACACTGCAATCAGAGAGTAGCCCCTGCTTGTCACAACTAGAGAAAAAGTTCGTGCAGCAACAAAGACCCAGTACAGCCAACAATTTTTTAAAATTAAAAAAAGAAATCATAAAGACCAAGGCAGAAATGTGTGAAATAGCAATGAAGAAAACAACAGCAAAGATCAATAAAACTGAAAGTTGATTGTCTGAGAAGATAAACAAAATTGATAAACCTTTAGCTAGATTTACCAAAAGAAAGAGGTGGTGGGGGGAGAGGACTCAAATCAATAAAATCTGACATGAAAAAAGAGAAATTAAAACTGACACTGTAGGAATACAAAGGATCATAAAAACTACTGCAAGCAACTCTATGAGGATAAAATGGACAGCATGAAGAAATGGACAAATTCTTGGAAAGGTATAACTTTCCAAGATTGAACCAGAAAGAATTAGAGAATATGAACAGATCAAACCACATGTAATTCAATAGAAGGTATAATTTAAAATCTTCCAACAAACAAAGTCCAGGATCAGGTGGCTTCACAGGTAAATTCTATCAAACTCTTAACAAAAATTGCAGAGAGGGGAATATGCCCAAACTTGTCCTATGAAAGTCACCACTCTGATACCAAAACCAGAAAAGAATACCACATATAAAAAATTATAGACCAATGTCATTGATGAACATAAATGTAAAAATCTTCAACAAAATATGAGCAAACAGAATCCAACAACACATTAAAAGGATCATACAGCTTGACTGAGTGGGATTTATCCCAGGGATGCAAGGAAAAACTGGGATGCAATTGAAGAATATACACAAATCAATCAATGTATACACTATATTAATCAGATGATCATCTCAGGAAATGCAGAAAAAGATTCTAACAAAATTCAACACCCAGTCATGGTTTTAAAAAAACCTTTCCAGAAAATAGGCACAGAAGGAATCTATCTCAACATAATAAAGGCTGTATAAAGCAAACCCACAGCAAACATCATTTTCAATGGTGAAAAGCTGAAAGCACTTCTGCTAAGAGTAGGAACAAGGTAATGATGTCCACTCTCACCACTACTACTCAGCATAGACTTGGAAGTCCTACACACAGCACTTAAAAAAAGAAAAATAAAAGAAATACTAATTGAAAACAGGAAGTAAAAGTGTCACGGTTTGCAAATGATGTACAAGACACAGAAAATCCTACAGATGAAACCAGAAAACTACTAGAGCTAATCAATGAATCTTAAAGTTGCAGGATACAAAATTAATGCACAGAAAGCTCTTGCATTCCTATGCAGTACCAACAAAAGAGCAGAAAGAGAAATTAAGGAAATAACCTCATTTACCATAAGAAGAAAAAGAATAAAATACCTAGGAATAAACATACCTAAGGAGGTAAAAGACCTGTACTCAGAAATCTATAAAATACTGATGAAAGAAATCAAAGATGACACAAAGAGATGGAGAGATACACCAAGTTCTTGGATGGGAAGAGTCAATATTGTGAAAATTACTAAAGTACACAAAGCAATCCACAGATTCAATGCAATCCCTACCACATGACCACCAGCATTTTTCACAAAATTAGAACCAAAAACAATTTACCATTTGTATGGAAAGCAAAAAAGACTCCCAAGAGCTACAGCAAACTACAAAGAAAAATGGAGCTGTAAGAATCAGGTTCCCCGCCCTCAGACTATACTACAAAGCTATAGTAACCAAGACAGTATGGCACTGGAACAAAAAGAAATACAGATCAATGGTACATGACAGAAACCCCAGTGATAAACCCACACATCTATGGGTCATCTAGTCCATGACAAGGGAGGCAAGACCATATACCAGAGAAAAGAATTCTCTTCTATAAGTAGGGCTGGGAAAACTGGACAGAATGAAATTAGAACACTACCTTTAAAAAAAAAAAAAACACAAGAAAAACACTATCTAACACGATACTCAAAAATAAACGTAAAAATGGATTAAAGCCCTAAAATGTAATACTAGCTTCTAAAAGACTCTTAAAGGAAAATTTAGGGAAAACACTCTTTGACATAAATCACAGCAAGACCTTTTTTGAAGCACCTCACACAGTAATGAAAATAAAAACAAAAATAAATAAATGGGACCTAATTAAATTTACAAGCTTTTCCACAGTAAAAGAAACCACAAACAAGAAAAGATATCCCTCAGAATGGGATAAAATGCTTGCAAACAAAGCAGCAAAAGACTAGTCTCCAAATACACAAATAGGGACTTCCTTGATGGTCCAGTGGTTAAGAATCTGCCTTGCAATGGAGGGGACATGGGTTCAATCCTCAGTCGGGGAACTAAGACCCCACATGCTGCAGAGCAACTAAGCCCAGTGCCACAACCACTAAGCCCATGTGCCACAACTAGACACATGTGCCACATCAAAAGATCCAGCACGATGCAATGCAGCAGTCCTGCAACTAGGACCCCACATGAAGAACTAAAAAGTTAAACCAAAATATATAAACAGCTCATGCAGCTCAATATCAAAAGTCAAACAAATGGGCAGAAGAACTAAATAGACATTTCTTGAAAGAAGACATACAGATGGCCAAGAGGCACATGAAAAAATACTCCACATCACTAATTATTAGTGAAATGAAAATCAAAACTACAATGAGGTATCACCTCACATCAATCACAAAGGCTTTCATCAAGAAATCCTCAAACAGTAAGTGCTGGAGAGAATGTGAAGCAAAGGGAACCCTCCTGCACTGTTAGTATAAATTGATATAGTCACTATGGAGAACAGTATAGAGGTTCCTTGAAAAACTAAAAATAGAACTACCATTATGACCAAGCAATCCTGGGCATATAGTCTGAAAAAAACCTTAATTCAAAAAGATATATATATATATGTATGTGTGTGTGTGTGTGTGTGTGTGTGTGTGTAATGTTCATTGAAGCACTATTTACAATATTCAGGACATGGAAACAACCTATAGATGTCCATCAACAGGTGAATGGATAAAGGTGTTATGTGTATTGGAGAAGGAAAATAAGCACACAATAGAGTACTCAGCCATAAAAAGGAATAAAACTGGGTCATCTGTAGAGATGTAGGTGGACCTACAGTCTGCTGAGTGAAGTCAGAAAGAGAAAGACAATCATCGTAAGTATGTGGAATCTAGAAAAATGGTGCAGGTGAACCTGCTGCTGCTGCTGCTGCTGCTAAGTCACTTCAGTCGTGTCTGACTCTGTGTGACCCCATAGACAGCAGCCCACCAGGCTCCCCCGTCCCTGGGATTCTCCAGGCAAGAACACTGGAGTGAGTTGCCATTTCTTTCTCCAATGCATGAAAGTGAAAAATGAAAGTGAAGTCGCTCAGTCGTGTCCGACTCAACGACCCCATGGTCTGTAGCCCACCAGGCTCCTCCATCCATGGGATTTTCCAGGCAAGAGTACTGGAGTGGGGCACCACTGCTTTCTCCTACTGCCAGGTCACAAATAAGAGATGCAGACACAGAGAATGGGCGAATGGACATGAGGGGAGGGGAAGGGGAGAGATCGGCTGAATTGGGAGATTACATTTGACATAAATACACTACGTGTATAAAACAGAGAGCTAGTGGGAACCTGTGACACACCACAGAGAGCTCAGCTCGGTGCTCCATGATGACTTGGGGGGTGGGGGGATGTATGTATTCGTATGGCTGATTCACTTTGTTTTACAGCAGAAACCACCATGACACTGTAAAGCAATCACCCTCCAATTACCAAAAAAAGATGAGGCAGTAGATTCAGGGCTCTTTCCTTAATGATTAGAAAACTGGGGTTATTTAAAAAAATTCAAAGCGGTACTGGATTTCAACCATCAAACTCCCCAAATCTGAAAAAGTCATATGTTATTTAACTTCAGAGCAACATCTCTGAATAATTATTTACAAAACAGTTTTTGCTAGGGAACTGTTGACCAAATCCACCTGCCTTGGCCAGGTGCGCTTGTCTGAGTTGTCTCACAAGAGGAAGTCTCAAAAAAGAACATGTACTGCAGGACAAAACTAACCCGAAAACTAACTAGGAGACTCAGGGAAGGGCAAAAGAGGGAGGAGGGGACCAACTCTCCAAAGACCTTCTCACTGGCACCCACCTCAGCTGAGAGATGCTCGCGTCACCCGGAAGGCCCCCGAGTCAGGCTATGATGTCATCAGGTGAGATGACTGGCAGGAGCCACACCAGAAGCTAACCCCATCACCAGAACACCTGAGACTGTGAGCCACGTGGCAGAGCAGTCCCCCTGGGTTTCCTTGCCCTCCTGCTCTCAGTCAGGGCGCCCCTTCCCAATAAAGTCTCCTGCACATGTGTCTCCTCAGACAATTCATTTCTGAGTGTCAGACAAGAGCCCACTCTTAGGCCATGCAAAGGGTCTCCCTTCCTGCAACAGATTCTTGTGTAGCCTACAACTACTGAATGGCTTCAACTGTTATTCAATAGTGAATGTAAAATTCCCAACAGATTAACTGGAATAGTTCACAAGATTATAAACATAAAAGGAAAGTTTATTAAATACATGACTGAATATCCTAGGAGGAACTTTCTGAACCCACATCTTTGGAAAAAGATGTTCTGCCTACCCAGTAGACAAAGCAGAACATAGACACAGCGGTCACTGCTAATTAGCACAAAGTGACAAAATGTTGACAAACATAACGACACAAGAAAGGTTTTCATCTGCCAGTGGCCTGGGTTTACAACCACAGCCACCCAAAGGACAAAGATAGAAGTGAATAAGTAAAAAAAAGCCAAACATGCTTACTAGGATCAGGATGGTACAAGTGGCTCTGACTTCATAGGCAGGTCCAGAAGGAAGTCTACTGCTGAGAATGTATTGGACTTACTGCTTGTACCTGTAAAGAACAAAGACAATAGAGGCATCAGCCCAGACGACACACCACATCGATATCACAGACATTGACAATACTTCCTTTCAGTCTATCTGGAAAGTCCCAGGAAGATATACATACATACCCACACCCCATATTTCTGTTTTTGCTCCTCACCACGCTAACAGGAATGTCAATCTATACCAGGAGTTTCAGGATCCAGTCTAGGAAACAGGAGAAGTCAAAGTACTCAGTGGATGGAGCTGAGACTTTGATCCCAAAGAGGTGTGCATACAAAGCTTAATGGCCTAGAAACTACTCAGGAAGAAAGTCATGCTCGGAGAAAGTCCCATATTCTTTCTATGTAAATAGAAGATGTGTTTACATCCAGTTTCATTCAATCCAAAAGCTGATCCCTTTACAGAAAGGACCAACTTGTTAGCAAAGACCAAGTGATCCAAAGAGGTCTCATCTCATGCCCAAATTGGAATTACAAAGTTATAAAGAGTGAGGAATTTCAAGGATCCCAACCCAGTCTGAGTGAAGATAATAGCCAAATTAAAGTTAGTAGAAACTACTCCATCAATTTAGAAAGTATGTTAGAGACTGATTTTATTTGAATTAGAGGAATCCGGTGACAAACACAGTGGGTAATTCTAATACCAGAAAATTAACTTGGTCACATAACAAATCACTTTAATAATAAGAGCAATCTTTTGTAATAACAAAGCTATTTGGTATAGACTGTTTTATAGTAACAAAGAATAATCAACCTGGTATCTATCACTGAGAGACTAAATAAATCATGCTGCATCATAATAAGCATTAGGTAGATGCGGACATGATCAATAAATTTTCTCTACTGCTGAGCCTTCAGATCATAATTTACATTCCAGAAAAAGTAAGAATGCCATACTCAGAATACCGTAAGATAGATACTTAATAAGAATATCTAATACATATTCTTATCTACTCTTATAAGAATATCATATCAGAATACCAACAATAAAAATATGTACATTCTTACTATATATTTAAGAATATCATATAGCAATACTACAAAGAACATTTATTAGTAAAGAGGAGAAGTGAGCACCAGGATTTAAGGCAGAAAAGGATAGGCTAATTCTACCACCCACCAAAAAAATATGTCCTTTTCATCATAGGGGACTGGAATACAAAAGTATGAAGTCAAGGGATACATGGACTAACAGGCAAGTTTGGCCTTGGAGTATAAAATGAAGCAGGGCAAAGGCTAACAGAGTTTTGCCAAGAGAACGCACTGGTCATCCCAAACACCCTCTTCCAACAACACAAGAGAAGATTCTACATAGGGACATCACCAGATGGTCAATACCAAAATCATATTGATTATATTCTTTGCAGGAGAAGATGGAGAAGCTCTATATAGTCAGCAAAAACAAGACCGGGAGCTGACTATGGCTCAGATCATGAACTCCTTATTGCCAAATTCAGACTTAAATCGAAGAAAGTAGGGAAAACCACTAGACCATTCAGGTATGACCTAAATAAAATCCCTTACGATTATACAGTGGAAGTGACAAATAGATTCAAGGGATTAGATCTGATATAAGGAGTATCTGAAGAATTATGGACTGGAGTACCTGAAGAATTATGGACGGAGGTTCGTGACATTGTATAGGAGGCAGTGATCAAGACCATCTCCAAGAAAAAGAAATGCAAAAATGCAAAAAAGGTCTGACGAGGCCTTACAAATAGCTGAGAAAAGAAGAGAAGCAAAAGGCAAAGGAGGAGAGAAAAGATATACACAACTGAATGCAGAGTTCCAAAGAATAGCAAGGAAAGATAAGAAAGCCTTCTTCAGTGATCAATGCAAAGCAACAGAGGAAAACAACAGAATGGGAGAGACTAGAGATCTCTCAAAAAAATTAGAGATACCAAGGGAATATTTCAGCAAAGATGGGCACAAGAAAGGACAGAAATGGTATCGACCTAACAGAAGCAGAAGATATTAAGAGGTGGCAAGAAAACACAGAAGAATTGTTCAGAAAAAATCTTCATGACCCAGATAATCACGATGGTATGATCACTCACCTAGAGCCAGACATCCTGGAATGCAAAGTCAAGTGGGCCTTAGGCAGCATCAGTATGAACAAAGCTAGCAGAGTTATGGAATTTCAGTTGAGCTATTTCAAATCCTAAAAAATGATACTGTCAAACTGCCGTACTCAATATGCCAACAAATTTAGAAAATTCTGCAGCTGCCACAGGACTGGAAAAGGTCAGTTTTCATGCCAATCCCAAAGAAAGTTAATGCCAAAGAATGTTCAAACTACTGCACAACTGCACTTAGCTCACACACTAGCAAAGTAATGCTCAAAATTCTCCAAGCCAGGCTTCAACGGTACATGAAATGAGAACTTCCTGATGTTCAAGCTGGATTTAGAAAAGGTAGAAGAACCAAAGATCAAATTGCCAACATCTGTTGGATCACAGAAAAAACAAAAGAGTTCCAGAAAAACATCTACCTCTGCTTTATCGACTTCACCAAAGCCTTTGACCATGTTGTACAAATGCAGTCTGGTTGATAATCAGGACTCCCCTGATTACAAAGCTGCTAACCCCTGGGAAAAGATGAACACCAGTCTTTGGTTACACAAGAAGCCCTAGACAAGAAGAACCATTTTTCTGAATTGGTTCCATTGCTGCTTTGTCTCTGAAATCAGTATCTTACAAGTAAGGGACTGCCTTTTACAGTTCTTATAAGGCCCATTACATACAGCACCCTATGAAAAGATTATCAGTGCTACGATGGACGAGAATTCTGATCAAGAAATCACCACAGAAGTCAGGAAAGATTATACTACTTAAGATGCTCTTGTTATAGAAAAAGCTGTGAAAGCTACAAAGTCTGAAACAATAAATTCCCACTGGAGAAAAATGTGTCCAGATGACTTCATAGAATTTAAAACAAAGGCAGTCAAGAAAATCATGAAAGAGACTGTATGTATGGTGGCCGGAGGAGGGGAGCAGGTGGGAAGGTGAAGGGTTTCACGATATGGATCTTGGAGACATTCAAGAGCTAACTGACCCCATACCAGAGGAATGAACAGAAGACAACTTGATGGAGATGAGTGCTTCTGAACCCGTGCTAGAGGAAGATGATGTCAATACACCAGTGCCAGAAAACAAAATGACCTCAGACAATCCAGAGGAAGGGTTCTGATTATTCAAGACTGCTTTTGGCTTCTTTTATAAGATGGAGACTTATATGATATGGGCACTGAAACTAGAGCAAACACAAACAGTGGAAGAAGAATTGGTACCATACAGAAACATTTTTTGAGAAATGAAAAAATTTAAAAAGTCAAACAGAAGCTGGATGATCCATGTTGATGTATGGCAGAAATGAACACAATATTGTAAAGCAATTATCCTCCAATTACAAATAAATTTTAAAAAGAAAATGAGATGAAGAAAACAGAATACACCCTTTAGTCATAATACCTGCTACAAAAAAGGGCAATTCAGACATTTTCAATGTTAGGAGTTGCCATGTCTTTATAAATAGTTCCCATTCTTGAACTGGAATGGTCCGCAACAAAAACTAGCAAGCACAACATAAGCAAAGCAACTACTTAAATAGGATAGCATGATAAAATGTTTTCTGAATAAATGATCACATGAAGGAATACATCTCTGTTAGCCAATGCAGCCATAAATAAAAATGTTAATGAGGTAAAACTGGTCATGAGGACAATAAAACAATATCAAACTAAAAAGTTCTTAGTAAGTTTATTCATTTTAACATATTTTGACAAAAAATCTCAAATCCATTGCAGCAAATCTTATTAAACCACAAATCTATTACCATTTTTTAATCCTATGCTTTAATCTGTACGTGCTCACCCTTTATTTAAGGATCAGAGATCAGATCAGTCGCTCAGTCGTGTCCGACTCTTTGCGACCCCATGAACCGCAGCACGCCAGGCCTCTCTGTCCATCACCAGCTCCCGGAGGTCACTCAGACTCGCATCCATTGAGTCAGTGATGCCATCCAGCCATCTCATCCTCTGTCGTCCCCTTCTCCTCCTGCCCTCAATCCCCCCCCAGCATCAGAGTCTTCTCCAATGAGTCAACTCTTCGCATGAGGTGGCCAAAGTACTGGAGTTTCAGCTTTAGCATCATTCCTTCTAAAGAAATTTCAGGATTGATCTCCTTCAGAATGGACTGGTTGGATCTTCTTGTAGTCCAAGGGACTCTCAAGAGTCTTCTCCAACACCACAGTTCAAAAGCATCAATTCTTCGGCGCTCAGCCTTCTTCACAGTCCAGCTCTCACAACCATACATGACCACAGGAAAGACCATAGCCTTGACTAGGCGAACCTTTGTTGGTAAAGTAATGTCTCTGCTTTTGAATATGCTATCTAGGTTGGTCATAACTTTCCTTCCAAGAAGCAAGCGTCTTTTAATTTCATGGCTGCAGTCACCATCTGCAGTGATTTTGGAGCCCAGAAAAACAAAGTCTGACACTGTTTCCACTGTTTCCCCATCTATTTCCCATGCAGTGATGGGACTAGATGCCATGATCTTCGTTTTCTGAATGTTGAGCTTTAAGCCAACCTTTTCACTCTCCACTTTCACTTTCATCAAGAGGCTTTTTAGCCCCTCTTGGATAACCATGAATAAAACATGAAAATCAGTAAAAACTCTTAAACCAACCATTCATTAGCATATAAGCTAGGCTACCATGGACCAATCATATTGCTGCTTCATTATTAACACATGAATATGTGTAAATATGAATTTTTTCACATCTTATTTTTAATTAAGGTAGATTTGACTTACAACATTATGTAAGTTTCAGGTGTACAACAGAGATCGCCACTTTTTAAAGTTTACACTTGATTTACAGTTATAACATATTAACTATACTCTTTGTGTACAATATATGCTTGTAGCATATTTTACACCTAGTAGTTTGTACCTCTAAGTATGCTACTTCTATCATACTCCTTTTCCTCGCTAGTAACCACTAGTTTGTTCTCTATATTGTGAATCACTTTCTTTTTGTTATCTTACCAGTTTGTTTTCTTTGTTTAGATTCCACATAAAAGTGATATCATACAGTATTTGTCTTTCTCTTTGAATTGTTTCACTAAGCATAATACCCTCGAAGTCCACCCACGTTGCATATGGAAAAATTTCATTCTTTTCATGGCTGCATAGTATTTATTTATTAAATATATGCACACAGTATATATAATAAATATATAAAAGACACATGCATTTATAGATAGATATTCCACATCTTTATTCATTCATCTGTTGATCCTCATATGTTCCTCCCATATATTTCTTGGCTATTGTAAATAATGCTGCTATGAACACTGGGGTGCATGTATCTTTTCAAATCAATAGGTTTGTTGTTTTTTTTTTTTAATAAATACCCAGGGGTGGAAATGCTGAATCCTAAGCCTTTGACTGTGTGGATCACAATTAACTGTGGAAAAATTCTGAAAGAGATGGGAATACCAGACTACCTGATCTGCCTCTTGAGAAATCTGTATGCAGGTCAGGAAGCAACAGTTAGAACTGGACATGGAACAACAGACTGGTTCCAAATAGGAAAAGGAGTACGTCAAAGCTGTATATTGTCACCCTGCTTATTTCACTTATATGCAGAGTACATCATGAGAAACGCTGGACTGGAAGAAACACAAGCTGGAATCAAGATTGCCGGGAGAAATATCAATAACCTCAGATATGCAGATGACACTACTCTTATGGCAGAAAGTGAAGAGGAACTAAAAAGCCTCTTGATGAAAATGAAAGTGGAGAGTGAAAAAGTTGGCTTCAAGCTCAACATTCAGAAAACGAAGATCATGGCATCCGGTCCCATTACTTCATGGGAAATAGATGGGGAAACAGTGGAAACAGTGTCAGGCTTTATTTTGGGGGGCTCCAAAATCACTGCAGATGGTGACTGCAGCCATGAAATTAAAAGACGCTTACTCCTTGGAAGGAAAGTTATGACCAACCTAGATAGCATATTCAAAAGCAGAGACATTACTTTGCCAACAAAGGTTCATCTAGGCAAGGCTATAATTTTTCCTGTGGTCATGTATGGATGTGAGAGTTGGACTGTGAAGAAGGCTGAGCGCCGAAGAATTGATGCTTTTGAACTGTGGTGTTGGAGAAGACTCTTGAGAGTCCCTTGGACCACAAGGAGATCCAACCAGTCCATTCTGAAAGAGATCAGCCTTGGGATTTCTTTGGAAGGAATGATGCTAAAGCTGAAACTCCAGTACTTTGGCCACCTCATGTGAAGAGTTGACTCACTGAAAAAGACTCATGCTGGGAGGGGTTGGGGGCAGGAGGAGAAGGGGACGACAGAGGATGAGATGGCTGGATGGCATCACTGACTCGATGGACATGAGTCTGAGTGAACTCCGGGAGTTGGTGATGGACAAGGAGGCCTGGCGTGCTGCGATTCATGGGGTCACAAAGAGTCGGACACGACTGAGCAACTGATCTGATCTGATCTGATGGTAGTTCTAGTTTTAGTTCTTTTAAGGAACCTCCATATTCCTATTCACAGTGGCTGTACCAATTTACATTCCCGCTAACAATGTAGGAGGGCTCTGTCTCTTTTATCACATCCTTGTTATTTGTGGTATTTTTGATGACAGCCATCTGACAGCTGTGAAGTGATAGCACTGTGGTTCTGATTTGCATTTCTCTAATTAACAATGTTGAGCATCTTTTCATGTGCCTGGTGGCTATGCATAAATATGGTACAATATTATACATGTATTTTCTTTTCCTTATGATTTTCTCAAGAGCATTTTCCTTTCTCTACCTGTAAGTATAAAATACATATCATATAAAATAGAATATATATGCTGGTCAACAGTAGACTATTAGTAATTATGTTTGGGAGAATCAAAAGTTATACACAAATTTGTGATTGTGTAGGGGATTGACACGCATAACTCCTGCAGTTTAAGGGTCAACTGTATCTACAAGGTAAAAACGTGTAAAACTCCTTTACATTTATTATTACTCTACTATGAAAAAAAAAAACCCAAAACCTCATTTTGGAGAAAGGCAAAGGACCGAATCATCACACTGGGAAAGGAGAAATAAAACAAGATATTTTTGTATCTTTTTCTATCTTAACTTCTACTCCCATAACTTTCTTATTTGTAAAAAACACATTCCACCTAATAAAGGAAACGGGAGGGTAGAACCATCACCTATATTGATGGTACAGGCAAGAATCATCATCAGCAGGACTTCCCTGCTGGTTCGGAGACCAAGACTCCGTGCTTGAGCCTCAGGTTCAATCCCTAGTCAAGGAACTAGATCCCACATGCCACAAGACCCAGTGAAGCCAAATAAATAAATATTAAAAAAAAAAAAAAATCTAGAGACTTCCCTAGCGGTCCAGTAGTTAAAAATATGCCTTCTTTTAAAAAAAAAAAAAAAAAAAGACTATCTTCCCAAACAGGGAACCTAGGTGTGAGGAAACTAAGAACCCACATGCCACAGGGGAAGTAAGCCCAAGCGCTGCAGCTACTGAGCCCTTGCACAACTAAAGAAAAGTCTGTGACGAACAGCCTGCACGCTGCAACTAAGGCCTGTCACAGCCAAAACTAAATAGAGAAATAACATAAATATTACAAATAAAATACCCAGGAAAATTTGAATATTGTTTGGTACTGCATAATATGGAGAAACTGTTTATAGTTACATATGATAAAGATTAGAGAAGGCAGTGGCACCCCACTCCAGTACTGTTGCCTGGAAAATCCCACAGACAGAGGTGGGATTGCGAAGAGTTGGACATGACTGAGCGACTTCACTTTCATTTTTCACTTTCATGCATTGGAGAAAGAAATGGCAACCCACTCCAGTGTTCTTGCCTGGAGAATCCCAGGGACAAGGGAGCCTGGTGGGCTGCTGTCTCTGGGGTCGCACAGAGTCAGACACGACTGAAGTGACTTAGCAGCAGCAGCAGCATGATAAAGATACTACAATTATAAAAAAAAAAAAAAAAAAGTCCTAGCCTATTACAGACACTTATGTGTTTTTTTTGTTTGTTTGTTTTTGGCCATACCTCATGGCTTGCAGGATCTTAGCTCCCTGACCAGGAACTGAACCCACACCCTCAGCAGTGAAATTATGGAGTCCTAACCCCCGGCCCATCAAGGAGCTCCCTTATTTGAACTTTTATAGATGTAGTGGTATGGCTTTTGGAGTCTGCCTTAAGATAAGCAATTGCTGAGGGAAATAGAGCAGGATTATAAATGAAATGATTTTGGCTGTGAGTCAGTTCATTTGTAGCTATATGATGACTTTTTGTGGGTTTTTTTCTTTTTTCCTATTACCGTGTCCATTTTTCCAGGATTTTTTAAGATTCTGTATTGCACTCATCTCACACGCTAGTAAAGTAATGCTCAAAATTCTCCCAGCCAGGCTTCAGCAATACATGAACTGTGAACTTGCAGATGTTCAAGCTGGTTTTAGAAAAGGCAGAGGAACCAGAGATCAAATTGCCAACATCTGCTGGATCGTGGAAAAAGCAAGAAAGTTCCAGAAAAAACATCTATTTCTGCTTTATTGACTATGCCAAAGCCTTTGACTGTGTGGATCACAATCAACTGTGGAATATTCTGAAACAGATGGGAATACCAGACCACCTGACCCGCCTCTTGAGAAACCTGTATGCAGGTCAGGAAGCAACAGTTAGAACTGGACATGGAACAACAAACTGGTTCCAAATAGGAAAAGGAGTATGTCAAGGCTGTATATTGTCACTCTGCTTATTTCACTTATATGCAGAGGACATCATGAGAAACGCTGGGCTAGAAGAAGCACAAGCTGGAATCAAGATTACTGGGAGAAAATATCAATAACCTCAGATATGCAGATGACACCACCCTTATGGCAGAAAGTGAAGAGGAACTAAAAAGCCTCTTGATGAAAGTGAAAGAGGAGAGTGAAAAAGTTGGCTTCAAGCTCAACATTCAGAAAACTAAGATCATGGCATCTGGTCCCATCACTTCATGGGAAACAGATGGGGAAACAGTGTCAGACTTTATTTTTCTGGGCTCCAAAATCACTGCAGATGGTGACTGCAGCCATGAAATTAAAAGATGCTTACTCCTTGGAAGGAAAGTGATGACCAACCTAGATAGCATATTCAAAAGCAGAGACATTACTTTGCCAACAAAGGTCCGTCTAGTCAAGGATAGGATTTTTCCAGTGGTCATGTATGGATGAGAGAGTTGGACTGTGAAAAAAGCTGAGCGCTGAAGAATTGATGCTTTTGAACTGTGGTGTTAGAGAAGACTCTTGAGGGTCCCTTGGACTGCAAGGAGATCCAACCAGTCCATTCTAAAGGAGATCAGTCCTGGATGTTCTTTGGAAGGACTGATGCTGAAGCTGAAACTCCAATACCCTGGCCACTTCATGCGAAGAGTTGACTCATTGGAAAAGACTCTGATGCTGGGAGGGATTGGGGGCAGGAGGAGAAGGGGACAACAGAGGATGAGATGGCTGGATGGCATCACTGACTCGATGGATGTGAGTCTGAGTGAACTCCGGGAGTTGGTGATGGACAAGGAGGCCTGACGTGCTGCAACTCATGGGGTCGCAAAGAGTCAGATACGACTGAGCAACTGAACTGATTACTTACAAAATTTTTATATTAATAATCAAACATGTTGAGCTTGTTTTCCATTTGCTATATACTACCCTTTTATTCTGAAGTGTATCATAGCTCAAAATCTGTCATGTTCTGATACCAGTACATTGGATTCTCCTAATATTATCATACTGAGCTCAGTTAACTACTTCAGTCGTGTGTCTCTTTGTGACCCTATGGACTGTAGCTGGGCAGGTTCCTCTGTCCATAAGATTCTCCAGCCAAGAATACTGGAATGGGTTGCCATGCTCTCCTCCGGGGGATCTTCCCGACCCATGGATCAAACCCGCACCTCCTGTGTCTCTTCCACTGCAGGCAGATTCTTAACCCACTGAGCTACCTGGGAAGCCCCTATATTATTTTACTGTTCATCTGTTTTCCTTAGCAAAGTTAAAAATACTAAATCCCTTCAACCTCAGGAGAGGTAAGACAGAGAAATACAGTCAGTTGTGCCAGTAGAGATGCAAAGTAGGGAAGAGAAGACCCAACTATGTGGATTATTTCATAGTTCTCACCATGTTTTCACTTGTATTACCATCAGGTCACACTGTTATTGAAGCCTCCTACACTGTTGGTGGGAATGTATATGTTAGCCAAAAAGTTTGTCTGGGTTTTCTGTAAGATATTACAGCAAAACCCCAATGAACTTTTTGCCAACCTGTAAGATTGGTACAGCCACTGTGGGAAACAGTATGGAGGTTCCTTACAATATGATCCAGCAATCCCACTCCTGGGCATGTACCTGGAGAAAACCATTGTTCTAAAGGATACATGTACCCCAAATACCTGTCATGGTATTTCCGTGTCATGTGAATAGCACCTCAGTAAAGCATCATTACTTAAATATATATAAATATATGTATGTATATATGCACGCATGGGACTTCCCTGGTGGTCCAATGGTTAAGAATCCATCTTGCAATGGAGGGGACACTGGTTCGACCCCTGGTCTGGGAAGATCGCACATGCCATGGAACAACTAAGCCTGTGCACCACAACAAGAGAAGCCACTGGTGTTCGCGGCCGCCGCCGCACCCGCCATCACTCTCCAACGCCAGTGCTACCTCTAGCTCGCCGAGCTCCAGCCGAAGAAGGAGGGTAAGTAAGGAGGTCTCTATACCATGGCTCATACAAAGCAGACTACCCGCAAATCGACAGGTGGTAAAGCACCAAGGAAGCAACTTGCCACAAAAGCCACTCAGAAGAGTGCGCCCTCTACTGGAGGGATGAAGAAACCTCATCGTTACAGGCCTGGTACTGTGGCACTCCGTGAAATTAGACATTATCAGAAGTCCACTGAACTTCTGATTCGCAAATTTCCCTTCCAGCGTCCGGTGTGGGAAATTGCTCAGGACTTCAAAACACATCTGCGCTTCCAGAGTGCAGCTACTGGTGTTATGCAGGAGGCAAGTGAGGCCTATCTGGTTGGCCTTTTTGAAGACACCAACCTGTGTGCTATCCATGCCAAATGTGTAACAATTATGCCAAAAGACATCCAGCTAGCACGCCGCATACGTGGAGAACGTGCTTAATAATCCATTATAATGGGAAACATTTCATTCTTTTTTTAAAAAAAAAAATTCTCTTCTTCCTGTTATTGGTAGTTCTGAACGTTAGATATTTTTTTTCCATGGGGTCAAAAGGTACCTAAGTATATGACTGCAAGTAGAAAACAGGGGACAGAAATCAGGTATTGGCTGTTTTTCCATTTTCATTTGTGTGTGAATTTTTAATATAAATGTGGGGACATAAAGCATTAATGAAAGTCAAAATGTTTCAGTGAACAAGTTGCAGCAGTTCAACTTTATAACAATTATAAATAAACCTGTTAAATTTTTCTGGACAATGCCAGCATTTGGATTTTTTTAAAACAAGTAAATTTCTTATTGACTGCAAAAAAAAAAAAAGAGAGAGAGAGAGAGGAGAGAGAGAGAGAGAAACCACTGCAACAAGAAGTCTGTGAACTGCAACCAGAGAAAGCCCATAGCAATGAAGATCTAGCATAATAAAAAACAATAAAAATGTCAACTGTGGCAAAAGCTTCTGAGAGGAAATTTAAACAAAATCTTAAAGTTACCATTGGATTTAGGACTTTGTTAGTGACAACGGAGCTGTGAGGCTAATACACGAAACTTGAAAAAGTAGAGCTATACTGTCGATGTAATCAGGAGAGGGAAAAAAACAATGCTCTTGAAGAGTCAGTTCTAGGGCTTTCCTGGTGGTCCAGTGGCTAAGACTACACGCTTCCAATGCAGGGAGTCCGGGTTCAATCCTGATCTGGAAACTGGATACCACATGCTGGAACTGAGAGTTTTCATGCCAAAACTAAGACCAGACACAGAAAAGTAAATTAAATATTAAAAATAAATAAAACAAAAGTTCAGTTGTAAAAGATGACAGAAACAGAACAAGAAATGCACTGGATCACTAAGACAGGAAAAACTATTTTTAGAAGGAATAAGTATTTATAAAGTTAGTTTAAAAAGAGACTGAAAGAGAAAGCAGTAAGAGGTCACCAGTCTTGAGATTTGATCAAGAACCAGTGTGCAGACAAACTGAGACATGAGGGCATGGCTCTTAGCTGGCATTTGAGTTAAACTGGTTTGTTTCAGGTTAGGAAGCAGAAACTGTTTTCACATGGTGAGCTCTGCTCTTTCTGTGGGTGGCAGGAGCTGAATATCAACAGAGAAGGGAGTCATACCGGGGAACTTAATGAACTAACAATTAAGATTTGCTGGCCCTGCTGAAAGTTTAATAAAGAGACTGAGCCAAGAACTGCAATCTGGAGAGAAAAAAAACAGGAAATGGAAAAGCTGCTGGTCCAGAGACAACATGTGCACAGGAGTTCAGGTGAACGGGGTTTTGGAAGTTTTAAATGACGGATGTGAGCTCTCTTACCTCAAAGTACTGAAATATTTATAATTACTAAGACAGTTCAGGGGAAGATGTCCTAGATTTTCTGAATGTTCCTCAATTAAGTGAAGGTGGTAAGGCTAAAAAGGAAATCTCCATGTGGAATCTTTTTAGCCAATGGGAACAGTGACAAAGCAGTGATGATCAACCCAGGACTTCACATCTCTAAAGAGCAGAGAATCTGAGACCCTAGCCAGTGATTCTGAAAATTTTCTAAGCCAGCATATGCTACAGGCAGTGAGTGACGAGCACATGAAACTGTGCCTACAGTCACTGGGGTAGGATCCAATTCCACTCCTCTAATTGTTGGTTGTGGTATAAGGAGAGATTCAGTTACAAATAAGAATTACAAGGTCTACTACAAACTGCTATGATACACCATGGAGATGATATTGCATCCATCTAAAACTGAACTGTAGTTTGTGTTCAAGAAAAATGAAATATTTCCAATAGCCCTAACATTGTGGATCAAATCTAAAGACTGTAAATTTGGGAAACCTACTTCTGTTTCATAAAATGTATTCTCCTTAAAGTTGTTTTAAAAACCCACTCCTGAACATATTAACAGGAGAAAACTGTAATTTGAAAAGATACATGCCACTTAAGAAAATTCCTTAAATGGCCTAATGGTTAGGATTCTGGGCTTTACTGCTCTGGGCCCAGTTCAATTCCTGGAGGGAACTGAAATCCTGCAAGCCGGGGAGAGAGGAAGGGAGGATGGTAGGGAGGAAGGAAGAGAAAGCAAGCAAGAAAAATACATGCACCCATGCACCCAATGTTTACTGCAGCACTACTTACAACAGCCAAGCACAGAAGCAACTTAAATATCCATCGACAGAGGAATGGATAAAGAAGATGTGGCACATACACACACATACACGCCGCACACACACAGACATATACATATATATAATAAAACATTACTCAACCATAAAAGAGAAGGAAATAATAGAGATTATCATACTAAGTGAAGCAAGCCAAATACCACATGATATCACTTATATGCAGAATCTTAAAAAGATGATACAAATCTTTACAAAGAAACTTATTTACAAAATAGAAACAGATTAGACTTTAAAAAGGATCATTGTTATCAAAGGGGAAAGGTGGTGGGTAGATAAATTGGGAGTCTGGGATTAACATATCCACTACTATAAATAAAGAGAAGGGAATGGCAACCCACTCCAGTATTCTTGCCTGCAAAATTCCATGGACAGAGCAGCCTGGTGGGCTGCAGTCCATAGGGTCACAAAGAGTCAGATACAACTGAGCACACACACACACACACAATAAATAAAACAGATAACTAACAAGGACCTACTGTATAGCACAAGAGCTCTACTCAATATTCTGTAATAACATATAAGGGATAAGAATCTGAAGAAGAATGGATACATATATAACTGAGCCACTCTGCTGTACATCTGACAGTAATACAACATTTTTAATCAATTATACCTCAATCTAAAATAAAAATTTAAAGAATTGTTTTTTTTTTTTAAAAAGGAGACAACTATCCCAAAATGGAGTGACTTGAACTGAGCTTTACTCACCAAATCAACACTCACCAAACCAAAACTACCTAAGTTCAGTTTCAGCCTTCCTCAGAAACCAAATCTTAAATCAGTCAACCTGGTATTTCCTGGTCAGCACTAGTGAGGTTATCTGCCTGACAGTTCCCTGACTAGGCCCCTGGCATTGGGAGCTCGGAAGCTCAGCCACTTGACTACTTGGTCTAATATCTTTTTTATTTTTAAGATTTACTTACGTGGCTGCACCAGGTCTTAGTTGAGGTATGTGGGCTGTTCACTGCAGCACGCAGGCCTCTCTGGTTGTGGCACGTGGGCATACTTGTCCTGGGGCATGCGGAATCTTAGTTCCCCTACCAGGGATCAAAGCTGCATCCCCTGCGTTGGAAGATGGATTCTTAACCACTAGACCACCAGTCCTAATGTCTTTTTATTAGAGTCCTTTCATGACAACTCTATTTAAAATAATAAAAGTCTCTGGGATTTGTCTTAAGTTTCTATAGTATATACTGTAAAATGTACTCTGTCTAATGTACAATTTTGCATATTTTGACAGCACGTGTAATCATAAATACGTCACTAAAATACACAGAACTTGGGAATTCCCTGGTAGCCCAGTGGTTAGGACTCAGTGCTTTCTCAGCTGTGACCCGGGTTTAATGTGTAGTCAGGGAACTAAGACCCGAGAGCTGCTCAGTGTGCCCAGAACAAAAGAAAGCAACAAGGGAAAAGCAGTAAGTATACACAAAGGAATTCTCATAAGGTTATCAGCTGATTTTCCAGCAGAAACTCCGCAAGGCAGAAAAGCTAAAAACCTCCAACCAAGAATACTCTACCCAGCAAGGCTCTAGTTCAGATTTGACCAAGAAGTCAAAAGCTTTACAGACAAGCAAAAGCTAAGAGAATTCAGCACCACCAAACCAGCTTTAGCACATATGCCAAAGGAACTTCTCTAGAAGGAAAAGGCCAGGACTAGAAACAAGAAAATTACAAATGGGAAAGCTCACTGGTAAAAGCTCACATTCAGTCAAGGTAGGAAATCACCTCCACACAAATATGGTATCAAAACCAGCAATTATGAGAAGTGGAGAGTACAAATGTAGGGTATTGGAAACTCAGGTGACATGAAGAAACCAGCAATTTAAAACACATAAAATATATATTTTTATGTTATATGTACGTGTATATATATACATATATAAAAACCTCATGGTAGGGACTTCCCTGGCAGCCTAGTGGTTAACAATCTGCCTGGCAGTGCAAGGCACTCGGGTTCGATCCCTTGGTGGCAAACTAGAATCCCACATGCTGCAGAGCAACTAAGCCTGTGAGCAGCAACTATTGAAGCCTACATGCTCTGAAGCCCGAGCGCCACAACTAGACTCTTTGCGCCTTCATGACAAGGCTTCAAACGAGCCTTCATGACACAGCAAAGATCACACGCAAACAGACAAACAAACCAAAAAGCCTCATGGTAACTGAAAAACAAACTTCTAGTTATAAAATAAATAAGTCAAGGATGTAAGCAGTGATCCCCCATGTTTTTGGCACCAGGGACTGGTTTCATGGAAGACAATTTTTCACAGACCAGGGGAGGATGGTTTTGGGCTGATTGATGCACATTACATTTACTGTGCACTTTATTTCTAATCTAATGATGCTGCAGATCTGACAAGAGATAGCAGTCCACAGCCCACAGGTTGGGGACCCCTGAATACAGCATAGGGAATATAGTCAATAATACTGTAGTAACTCTGTATGGTAACACACAGTAACAGAATGTTTCCTGTCATTTTGTAATGTATGGAAGTATCTAATTATTATATTGTAAAACTGAAACTAATGTAAGTCAATCACACAAATATGTTAAAAAAAAAAAAAAAAAAAAAACAACACCTAGGTTTATTTGTTTCACTCTCTGTTAGAGAGTGAAAGTTTATGTCCCCCCAGAATTCATACTTGACACAGAACCTCCCAAGTTTATGGTATTAAATAAATGCAAAAAAGCAAAATGGCTGTCTGGGGAGGCCTTACAAATAGCTGTGAAAAGAAGAGAAGCCAAAAGCAAAGGAGAAAAGGAAAGATATAAACATCTGAATGCAGAGTTCCAAAGAATAGCAAGAAGAGATAAGAAAGCCTTCCTCAGCGATCAACGCAAAGAAATAGAGAAAAACAACAGAATGGGAAAGACTAGGGATCTCTTCAAGAAAATCAGAGATACCAAAGGAGCATTTCATGCAAAGATGGGCTCGATAAAGGACAGAAATGGTATGGACCTAATGGAAGCAGAAGATATTAAGAAGAGGAGGCAAGAATACACAGAAGAACTGTACAAAAAAGATCTTCACGACCCAGATAATCACGACGGTGTGATCACTGACCTACAGCCAGACATCCTGGAATGTGAAGTCAAATGGCCCTTAGAAAGCATCACTACGAACAAAGCTAGTGGAGGTGATGGAATTCCAGTGGAGCTATTCCAAATCCGGAAAGATGATGCTGTTAAAGTGCTGCACTCAATATGCCAGCAAATTTGGAAAACTCAGCAGTGGCCACAGAACTGGAAAAGGTCAGTTTTCATTCCAATCCCAAAGAAAGGCAATGCCAAAGAATGCTCAAACTACCGCACAATTACACTCATCTCACACGCTAGTAAAGTAATGCTCAAAATTCTCCAAGCCAGGCTTCAGCAATATGTGAACCGTGAACTTCCTGATGTTCAAGCTGGTTTTAGAAAAGGCAGAGGAACCAGAGATCAAATTGCCAACATCTGCTGGACCGTGGAAAAAGCAAGAGAGTTCCAGGAAAACATCTATTTCTACTTTATTGACTATGCCAAAGCCTTTGACTGTGTAGATCACAATAAACTGTGGAAAATTCTGAAAGAGATGGGAATACCAGACCACCTGATCTGCCTCTTGAGAAATTTGTATGCAGGTCAGGAAGCAATGGTTAGAACTGGACATGGAACAACAGACTGGTTCCAAATTGGAAAAGGAGTACGTCAAGGCTGTATATTGTCACCCTGTTTATTTAACTTATATGCAGAGGAAATCATGAGAAATGCTGCGCTGGAAGAAAAAGTTGGAATCAAGATTGTTGGGAGAAATATCAATAACCTCAGATATGCAGATGACACCACCCTTATGGCAGAAAGCGAAGAGGAACTAAAAAGCCTCTTGATGAAAGTGAAAGTGGAGAGTGAAAAAGTTGGCTTAAAGCTCAACATTCAGAAAACAAAGATCATGGCATCTGGTCCCATCACTTCATGGGAAATAGATGGGGAAACAGTGGAAACAGTGTCAGACTTTATTTTTCTGGGCTCCAAAATCACTGCAGATGGTGACTGCAGCCATGTAATTAAAAGACGCTTACTCCTTGGAAGGAAAGTTATGGCCAACCTAGATAGCATATTCAAAAGCAGAGACATCACTTTGCCAACAAAGGTCCGTCTAGTCAAGGCTATGGTTTTTCCAGTGGTCATGTATGGATGTGAGAGCTGGACTGTGAAGAAGGCTGAACGCCAAAGAATTGATGCTTTTGAACTGTAGTGTTGGAGAAGACTCTTGAGAGTCCCTTGGACTGCAAGGAGATCCAACCAGACCATTCTGAAGGAGACCAGCCCTGGGATTTCTTTGGAGGGAATGATGCTAAAGCTGAAACTCCAGTACTTTGGCCACCTCATGCGAAGAGTTGACTCACTGGAGCAGACTCTGATGCTGGGAGGGATTGGAGGTAAGAGGAGAAGGGGATGACAGAGGATGAGATGTCTGGACGGCATCACTGACTCGATGGATGTGAGTCTGAGTGACCTCCAGGAATTGGTGATGGACAGGGAGGCCTGGCGTGCTGCGATTCATGGAGTCGCAAAGAGTCGGACACGACTGAGCGACTGATCTGATCTGAGGACAGAGAACCTCTGGGAGGAAATTAGATCAGACCATGAAGGTAGGCCCCACAAGGGAGAGACTGTCACCCTTATAAAAGTCAGTAGAGCTTGCTCCCCTCTGCTCATCACCACATGAGCACGGAACATGGCTTCTAGGATCCAGGAAGCAGGCCCTCACCAGACACAGAACCTGACCATGCAGGCACCCTGATCTTGGACTTCCAGCCTCTAGAAAAAAAAAAAAAAACTCCTGGTGTTTATAAGTTATCTAGTTTACAGTACTTTGTTATAACCACCCATGCAGAAAAAGACATTTTCCTTCCCCACTGGAAAATCCAGTTAACTCATAATAAAAACATATCCAGAATCCAGCCACTTCTAAGCTACCACTGGTTTTCCTTTCTCTTCCCTCAGTCTCACAATCTATTCTCCACTGTGCAGCCATACAGAGACTGTTAAGAGGTAGGTAAGGGCTTCCCTGGAGGCTGTGTTAAAGAGTCCACCTGCCAGTGCAGGAGTCACGGGTTCGATCCCTGAGTCAGGATTCCACATGCTGCAGAGCAATTAAGCGCAGAGGCACAGCTGTTGAGCCCATGTACCACAACTACCGAAGCCCACCTGCCCCAGAGCCCACACTGTGCCACAAGAAGCCACTGCAATGAGAAGCACCACCCCACCCCCCACGTAAATGAATGAATGGAGCTGCTGCTGCTAAGTTGCTTCAGTCGTGTCCAACTCTGCGACCCCATAGACGGCAGCCCACCAGGCTCCCCTGTCCCTGGGATTCTCCAGGCAAGAACACTGAAGTAGGTTGCCATTTCCTTCTCCTATAAATGGAGCTAGGCAAGGTCATTCCCCCTCTTCTGATCTAAACTTCCTATTACTTCCAGAACAGATACCCAATTTCTTAGGCAGCCATTCCAGTACTGAATTCTGTTCTCTTGCTCCTTCTTCCCACCTAGTGGAAAGATCTTAATGATCCTACCTCAGCTCTACCTCTAAGCACTTTCACATCCTGGTACTTGGATAACATTTCCACATCCATTTACATTAGGTGCCAGAAATAGAAACACTTCTATACAATCTTTGGTAGACTCAGGACCCTAGGTTTAGGTCCTTAAAGAATTCCACGGCAGGAACGTCCCTGGTGGTGCAGTGGATAAGAATCTGCCTGCAAGAGCAGTGGACACAGGTTCAATCCCCGGTCTGGGAAGATTCACAAGCTGCGAGAGTAACTAAGACCATGCACCACAGCTATTGAACCCATGCTCCACAAGAGAAATCACCACAATGAAAAAGCCCATACACCTCAGAAAAAGCAGCCCCCACTCAGTGCAGCTAGAGAAATGCCTGCGCAGCAAGGAAGACCCAGCACAGCCATAAATAAGCAATGTATAAAAAGAATCCAGGGTCACACCATGCAGAGCATATATGGGTTGGGGAAGGGAACAGTAGCAGTCTGGGACACACTACACATACCTATACAAGTCCCACAAACGTTTCTGCAGTCATGTTTTAAGACACAGGCTACAGATGAATGAATACAATGTCAGGTTTCACGGGGTTCAGGCCGCTATGAGTGCACGCCTGGCCCTTGGGCTGAATGCCTAACTTATGTGCCTCAGTGTCTCACCTTCCTAGCTCTGCGTGCTTGAACAAAGATCCAACCTCCTGGTGCCCCAACGTTTTCATCCTCCTTCGGTCTGGTTATCCAAAGGCTGTTAAACAGCATTTGGAAGACTTTGAAAACCTAACGTATTTTGGTTTAAAATTTCCCACAGCTCTTAGAATCCTGAGAATATATGCAGAGCCCTTAGCCTGCTATTCTAGGAGTAACTCCGCCTCAAACTTTGTTCCTCGCAGGGCATAACGGAGCCCAGATTTCCCGAATTCCCAGAGCTCAGTCGCAGCTCGAGGCCTTTGTACATCCCGGTTCCTCTGCCTGTATCCCTCTCCCTCATCTAATCACATCCCAGATAGTAAGATTAAACTGGAAAACTGAAATGTTAAGTTTATTCACAACCACTGTCAGAAACAAGAGCACGTGTACTAACGCCTCACCGTCCCGGACACCGGGGGCTGGGCTGCAGGGACGAGGGCACTCCGGGCGTTGGTGTCTGGTGGGGTGAGGGCGGGGAGGGCCCGAGGACAAGCGCTTACCTGCGGCGGGTCCCTCTGAGCGGCCGCAGCCGTCCAGGCCTTTGGGTGGAGTGGGTCCGGGAGCGGGCCGGCGGGTCTTAAACCGGCCCTGGTGCGAATCATCTCTCGCGGTGCTGCGGCCGAACCTCAGACTCGCTTCTGTGCAGTGGGACTTCTCTGACGCTTTCTCGGTCCTGTCCCGTCGGCCCCGGCTGACGGTTCCGGAACTTCTGTCCGGACGAACACACCCGAGAAGCCAAAATGACCGCCCGGAGGAGGACGCCGGAAGCCCCGCCCCTCGCTAGGAGACACGCACGGAAACGCCTCTGTTCTGAGCCTTCATTGGCTCAGCAAGGCTGCTCAGCCGGGTATTCTGGGTAATGTAGTTCTCACCCTTGGGGGTAACTCACCCCACCCCTTTGCACCCTGACAAGTTTAGACCGGAGGGGCGCTGGGAAATGGAGTTCACCCATCCAAGGACTTAGAAGCCTCTTGTTCGTTCTTAAAGGGGCAGATCTCAGGACTTCTGGGGAATGTTGTGTTGTCTGAAGACATTCACCCAAGATTGGAGATGTGTTAGTTCAGTTTCTGTGAACTTCATCATGCTGCCTGAGGCTACCTGTACCATTTCTGAAGTTCTCAGAGGACACAGAACCAAGTACACATATCATTCCTAGTCCTTCAGATACAAAATGTGTCTGCTGGTAGCACAAGCTAATAAACATTTCATGCTGCTACTGCTGCTAAGTTACTTCAGTCGTGTCCAACTCTGTGCGACCCCAGAGATGGCAGCCCACCAGGCTCCCCCGTCCCTGGGATTGTCTAGGCAAGAACACTGGAGTGGGTTGCCATTTCCTTCTCCAATGCATGAAAGTGAAAAGTGAAAGTGAAGTCGCTCAGTCGTTTCCGACCCTCAGCGACCCATGGACTGCAGCCTTCCAGGCTCCTCCATCCATGCGATTTTCCAGGCAAAAGTCTTGGAGTGGGGTGCTATTGCCTTCTCCGAACATTTCATGGGGGAGAGGCAAAATAGGGCTACGGGCCTAAGAGACACAAACTACTGTTACCAAACCAAACTTGGGCCAGTCACCTGATGCACAGAAAAGCCAAACCACTGATATTCCCTTGTGGTGAAAGGTAAGTACAGGGTTTACTTGCAAGAACAGGCAGCTCATGGTCAAAACACCTGAAGTCCCCAAATGACTTTCAAAGAAGGGATTTAAAAGACAGAATGAGGAAGAGGGTGGCAGGATGTGTGATCAGCCTGAGCACAATTCTCTGGTTGATGATGAGATAATGGTGATATTTTCAGAATATTAATTATCAGTTTTCTAACTCCAACTGGTCTGGGAGGCTACATGCTGGTTGTCAGCATGCAGTTAACTTCTTCCACCTGGTGGGGGTTTTAATAACTGCAAAATAGCTCAAGGACATTATCCATAGCCCCGGAGGAGGAACTATAAAGGTCCTTCACTTTGTTTTATGGCTAAACTATTATTATGTTGTCACACTTGACTGCCTTTCTTTGTTTCTGCATCTTCTCACTTCTCTGATTTTGCTTTTTGGAATTCCAGGAAAGCCGAGGAGGATAAAATTTTCCATAAACAAGAGTCAGGGCAGGAATTCCCTGGCGGTCAAAGGGTTAGGACTCCATGCTCTCATTGCTCAGGGCCCGGGTTCAATCCCTGGTCAGGGAACTAAGATCCCACAAGCTGTGCAGCACACCCAGTGGGGCAGGTGGGAGTCAGGGGACATGAGCGTTGGGGATGTCTCTCCCACGAAGGTCCCACAGGGTCCTGCTCAGTTTCACTATGTATAAAAAGATAAGAACAAGGATATGTTGTATAGCATAGGAAAATATAGCTTTTGTTTTTAATAGCTTTTTAAAGATTTATTTATTTTTGGTCATGCTGGGTCTTTGCTGCTGTGTGTGGGCTTTCTCTAGTTGCGGCGAGAAAGGGCTGCTCTTCATTGTGGTGCTCAAGCTTCTCATTGCTCTGGCTTCTTTTGTTTCGGAGCACAGGTTTTATGGCACAGGGCTTAGCTGCCCTGTGGCACGTGGGGTCTTCCCAGAGCAGGGATCGAACTCATGTCCCCTGCATTGGCAGGCTGCTGCTAAGTCGCTTCAGTCATGTCCGACTCTCTGCGACCCTAGAGAGGGCAGCCCATCAGGCTCCCCCGTCCCTGGGATTCTTCAGGCAAGAACACTGGAGTGGGTTGCCATTTCCTTCTCCAATGCATGAAAGTGAAAAGTTAAAAGTGAAGTCATTCAGTCGTGTCCAACTCCTAGCAACCCCATGGACTGCAGCCTACCAGGCTCCGCCATCCATGGGATTTGCCAGGCAAGAGTACTGGAGTGGGCTGCCATTGCCTTCTAGGATTCTTAATCACTAGACCACCAGGGAAGCCTTGTCTTTAATAAATTTAAATGGAGTATAATCTATCAGATCAGATCAGATCAGATCAGTCGCTCAGTCGTGTCCGACTCTTTGTGACCCCATGAACCGCAGCACGCCAGGCCTCCCTGTCCATCACCAATTCCCGGAGGTCACTCAGACTCACATCCATCGAGTCAGTGATGCCATCCAGCCACCTCATCCTCTGTCGTCCCCTTCTCCTCTTGCTCCCAATCCCTCCCAGCATCAGAGTCTTCTCCAATGAGTCAACTCTTCGCATGACGTGGCCGAAATACTGGAGTTTCAGCTCCAGCACCATTCCTTCCAAAGAACACCCAGGGCTGATCTCCTTCAGAATGGACTGGTTGGATCTCCTTGCAGTCCAAGGGACTCTCAAGAGTCTTCTCCAACACCACAGTTCTATAAAAATACTGAATCACTATGTTATATACCTGGATTAGTTCCAGGTGTAAAGCAACTATACTTCAATAAAAATAAACTAATAATGAAAAAATAAACATTACCATGTTGCAATTAAATCTATACACTATGAAGTGTTAGACTCAGTTTGATCAGTCTCTGTATGTTTGGTCAAGAAGAAGAGAAAAAACACTCCAGGTGGGTCAGCAGGAGTACAAAGGTGGATCTCTGTAGTCACTTCAGAAAAAACTTTTAACAGCATAGTAAGTTATTGCGTCCAATTTAGCAAGCATATAGTATTTTTATCATTTAGTTTCTTTTTGGATAGTCTGACAGTTATTTCTCAAAAATAGAACAATGAAAGACATGCAGATTTCATACAGATTAACAGGTATGGTATTCACAGATGGAGCATGTATGAAAAAGGTGTTCTGAACCCCAAACTGCACGGAGTAACTGAAACTATGATCTCATCACTGGGAAGTCGTTATCATTTCCCCTGGATTACAGAGACTGCTCTGCATGAGGAACTATTACATGAAAAAAGTTATAAAATTCAAGTTACAGAAAGCTATTAATGACTAGTAGTGATTCAGAGATTGTGTCTGAAATGTCTCAGCAGAAGTATCAGTAGATGGTTAAAAATGTGAAAATCTTAGAGAACTTTTAGCAGTGATGTCTGAGAAGAGATACAATTAAGCTGAGCATGTGACCAGAATAATTATTCTGAAGACATTGCCTTCTCCTTTTAGGTGCTAATGGCTGTCAAATTTTGCTAAACATTACTTATATTAAAAATACTTATTTAATACTTAAAACTAAACGAGTTAAAAATTTTTAATAAAATCAATTTGTTTTAATTGAATTTTTTAAGGAATCTTATCATTTCTCCTACATGAATACACAGTGACACATCATGTCTCCTCTGGAAAATCTCTCTCCTTTTGTTTCCATCAAAACCTGTCAGAAGTTATCACATACTTTCCTGGCTTTTATCTTACTTACACACACCCACACACAGAATTCTTGACACCCCTTCAGTTCTTCCAGTCTTCTAAAGCTTCCAGAAGTCAGTAAATTTTTAGGACTTTTTCTTCTCCATTTGAAAGCAAGTTCACCCAGCCAATATGCTTAGAAAATGCAAATAAATTTTTTGGAGATCAGTTTAAAGTTCAAATTAACAGTGAATTTTGTAACTTACTGTTAAAATTAAAAAAAAAAAAAAAAAAGAAAGAAAATAAATCCTGAGGCAAAAGGAGAGTTTCATCACCACATCCACTTTTTCTTAAGGCATTTACTTAAGAAAATTTGTCTTTTCTTCCTTTGCCCATTACGATATATTTCTTAAAGCTATATAAGCCTTTTGCCAGATTTGCCTTCTGGAAACCTTTTGCTCCAGGACCTGAGAGATTGCTCTTTTAAATTCAATCATTACATAAGAGCATGCCCTTATCTTCCAGTTTCTGTAGGAGAGAAGGAGCCTAACTTCAGCAGGTGCCAGGCTCTAATTTATAAAACTACCTCCTGTCATAAAGGTATAAGAAATGTATTTTTCCTTTAGATAAAGACACTTGGCAAACACCAATGGTCACGCCAATTACAAAGTAAATTTAGCATGAATGATACAAAAAATGGTACTGTCAAATCCTCTTACTGGAGAACTAGTTCTCATTTATCTCAAGAACATGTATGTAACACATTGTACTGCATGGTCACGTAAAAGGATGAGGTTCCTTACTGACTTCACGATCTCCTCACTAGACTGCCTGTAATGCATATCGCATTCTGCCTCAATGCTTCTTCAACAGGAAAAAAAAAAATGTTTTCTCTCTCTTCTTTTTATGTGAAGAAGTCTTCTGGGTTAGCAGGACATTTTATTTAAAATTATGTTTCCACAACAGTTCCTACCTTAGAACACCAAAACACTGAACAGTAAACAATCATGCTGTACAGTTATAAACTTGGCTTTTGTATATGTGTATGCCTTTGTGTGAAAATCTAAAGCATCACTGCCTAAGTATTCACCATGTAGAATACTGGGTAGATACTAGGCTTACGTGATAGGTCTGTCCAAATGAGGTCCCTGTCAGGCGGACAGAAGTAACACCTATACACAAAGGCAGCATCAGTATCAATTCTTCACAGACTCAGAGAGTAAGCCCCCAAGTTAATATCATGAGAAGAGCAAAAGATTAGTCCACAAAATCAAGGTAAATAAGTGAAATAAAGACTTTATTCAAGATGATGCACTTAATTTCAAATAAACAAAAGTAGAGATAATCAGATGTACTTAGAAGCAAACTACTGCTTAATCTAAGCACTGTATTGAACATGGAAAACCTGGAATTTAAGTCAACTTGTGCCAAACAATGGTAGTTGCAGTTATATATGGATATTTATCCCATGGCTGAGATGTGTGGATAAATTGTGAGTAGATTTATATAAATAAAAATAATTTCAGACTTACAGTTGAGAAGATAAAAATATGAAATGTGTTATAAAATACTAGAAGTGAATTAGGAAAAAAGACTATGACTAGCAGAGTTTTGATGGCTGTGGCTCTGACCCTTGGAGTTACTCCCCTGAGTATGTTATGTTATAAGATAAAAGAACTTTGCAGATGTAATTAAAGTAGCTAATTGTTTGACTTGAAAACAGAGATTATTCAGGTTGGCCTAATGTAATCACATGAGTTCTTAACATAGAGAACTTGTTCTGGCTGAAACAGAAGTGGAAGTCAGGCAGCTCTGAAGTGGGTGAAGAAAGTATCTTCTTGACAATCTCCTGCTGTGGCTAGAATATAGAGGAATTCAGAGGGAAACTATGAGAAGGAATTAACTGTGCTTTGTGAGAGTGAAAGTGGACCTAGAGCTCCAGATGAACAGAAATAAATGAATCCATTATTATATTTGGGAGACTTCAACATCACTCTACCAGAAATGGACAGCTCCAGCAGGCAGAAAATCAGTTAAGGACATATTTAAACTCAAAGCACCTTCAATCAATTTAATATAATTGATATCTACAAGACTACTTCATCAAAAAAGAGCAGATTGCATATTCTTCTCAAGCTCACATGGAATATTCACTACCACATTTTCTGGGCTATAAAATATACCTTAACAAACTTAAAGGAATATAAATTACACAATGTCTGATCTCTGACAACAATGGAATTAAAGTAGAAATCAAAAAGATAAAGATAGCTGGAAAATCCCAAAATACATGGAGCTGAAAAAAACATAGTTTTAAATAATTCAAGGACACTTATGAGTCAGGAGCAATCTCAAGAGAAATTTCAAACTGCTTGAAACTAAATGAAAATAATTTACCAAAACTTGTGGGTTGCAGAGAAAGCAGTGCCTAGAGGAAAATTTACAGCATAAAAAGAATATACAAAATCATTAGTCTGAACTTCCATCCTAGAAAACTCTAAAAAGAAATGCAAATTAAATCCAAAACAGAAAAAGAAATAAAAATTAGAATAGAAACCAATGAAATGGAAAACAGGAGAGCATGGGTGTTCGATTTTCTCAAATGCTTTTACAGCATTTATTAAGTTCTTTAAATGATACAGGCCTATTCAGATTGTCTACTCTTACTGTCTAGTGAAGAACTGCATCAATAATTACTAACCTTCCAAAGAAGAAAGCACCAGGCCCAAAGAGATTCACCAGTGAATTTTACCAAATATTTAAGGAAGATATTATACCAGTTATCTACAATCTCTTCCAGATAAAAGGTGCAGAGGAAATACTCCCTGACTCATTCTATGAGGCCAACATCACTCTTATACCAAAACCAGACAATGACATTACAAGGAAACTATGGACCAATATCTCTCATGAGCACAGAAGCAAATTCAACAATGGGTAAAAAGAACTATTCACTACAATCAAATGGAATTATCCTAGGCATGCAAGGCTAGTTTAATATTTAAATACAAATTAACTTTGGCCACCTGATACAAAGAGCTGACTCATTAGAAAAGACCCTGATGCTGGGAAAGATTGAAGGTAGGCAAAGGGGACGACAGAGGACAAGATGATTGGATGGCATCACCAACTTGATGGACATGAGTCTGAGCAAGCTCTGGGAGATGGTGAAGGACAGGGAAGCCTGCCGTGCTGAGTCCATGGGGCTGCAAAGAGTCAAACACAACTGAGCAACTGAACAACAACAATCACATCAACAGGCTAAAAGAAGAAAAATCACATGATCATATCATAGATGCAGGAAAAACATTTGAGAAAATCCAACATTTGAAGAAAATCTACAAAAATATAATAAATAGACATAATCAGACCAGATCAGATCAGTCGCTCAGTCGTGTCCGACTCTTTGCGACCCCATGAACCGCAGCACGCCAGGCCTCCCTGTCCATCACCAGCTCCCGGAGGTCACTCAGACTCGCATCCATCGAGTCAGTGATGCCATCCAGCCATCTCATCCTCTGTCGTCCCCTTCTCCTCCTGCCCTCAATCCCTCCCAGCATCAGAGTCTTCTCCAATGAGTCAACTCTTCGCATGAGGTGGCCAAAATACTGGAGTTTCAGCTTTAGCATCATTCCTTCTAAAGAAATTCCAGGATTCATCTCCTTCAGAATGGACTGGTTGGATCTTCTTGCAGTCCAAGGGACTCTCAAGAGTCTTCTCCAACACCACAGTTCAAAAGCATCAATTCTTCGGCGCTCAGCCTTCTTCACAGTCCAGCTCTCACATCCATACATGACCACAGGAAAGACCATAGCCTTGACTAGGCGAACCTTTGTTGGTAAAGTAATGTCTCTGCTTTTGAATATGCTATCTAGGTTGCTCATAACTTTCCTTCCAAGGAGTAAGCGTCTTTTAATTTCATGGCTGCAGTCACCATCTGCAGTGATCTTGGAGCCCAGAAAAACAAAGTCTGACACTGTTTCCACTGTTTCCCCATCTATTTCCCATGCAGTGATGGGACCAGATGCCATGATCTTCGTTTTCTGAATGTTGAGCTTTAAGCCAACCTTTTCACTCTCCACTTTCACTTTCATCAAGAGGCTTTTTAGCCCCTCTTCACTTTCTGCCATAAGGGTGGTGTCATCTGCATATCTGAGGTTATTGATATTTCTCCCAGCAATCTTGATTCCAACTTGTGTTTCTTCCAGTCCAGCATTTCTCATGATGTACTCTGCATATAAGTTAAATAAACATGGTGACAATATACAGCCTTGACGTACTCCTTTTCCTATTTGGAACCAGTCTGTTGTTCCATGACCAGTTCTAACTGTTGCTTCCTGACCTGCATACAGATTTCTTAAGAGGCAGATCAGGTGGTCTGGTATTCCCATCTCTTTCAGAATTTTCCATAGTTTATTGTGATCCACACAGTCAAAGGCTTTGGCATAGTCAATAAAGCAGAAATAGATGTTTTTCTGGAACTCTCTTGCTTTTTCCATGATCCAGCGGATGTTGGCAATTTGATCTCTGGTTCCTCTGCCTTTTCTAAAACCAGCTTGAACGTCAGGAAGTTCACGGTTCACATATTGCTGAAGCCTGGCTTGGAGAATTTTGAGCATTACTTTACTAGCGTGTGAGATGAGTGCAATTGTTCGGTAGTTTGAGCACTCCTTGGCATTGCCTTTCTTTGGGATTGGGATGAAAACTGACCTTTTCCAATCTTGTGGCCACTGCTGAGTTTTCCAAATTTGCTGGCATATTGAGTGTAGCACTTTCACAGCATCATCATTCAGGATTTGGAATAGCTCCACTGGAATTCCATCACCTCCACTAGCTTTGTTTGTAGTGATGCTTTCTAAGGCCCATTTGACTTCACATTCCAAGATGTCTGGCTCTAGGTCAGTGATCACATCATCATGATAAACATAGCATAATAAGTATCAGGTTGTGAAATAAAGACCTTACTCAAAATGATGCATTTAATTTCAAATAAATAAAAGCAGAGATGATCAGATATACTTAGAAGCAAACTGCTGCTTAATCTTACTTGTGAGAAGTTCAAAGCTTTTCCACGAAAATCAGGAACAAGGCAAGTATGTCTTGCTACCCGTTGGTTTTCAACATTGTCCTGGAAGTCCTAGCTTATTCAGTAAGACAAGAAAATAAAATGAAAAGGTATAGATTGGGAAGGGAGAAATAAAACTGTCTCTGTAAACAAGTGATAAAAAGTCTCTATATATAATACCTGAAAGAATCAACAACAACAAAAATTCTCGATCCAGTAAGAAATTATAGCAAGGTTGTTGCTATATGCCAGCAGTGAATGAATGGAATTTAAAATATATTACCATTCACATTAGCATCCCTGAAAATTAAATACTCAGGTACAAATCTAACAAAACATATACAAGAGCTATATGGAGAAAACTATTAAATTCTGATAAAAGATATCAAAGAAAAACTAAATAAATGGAAGAGACATCTCATATTCATGGAAAGGAAGGTGCAATATTGTCATCCAAGTGTACGCTGAATCTAAGAAGAGTTTTAGGATATAAGCTCATAATTCTAGAAGGAAGGTGTGAGAGAGTTCTAGTCACATTCAGATCCACAGGGCATAGCCCTGCCTTCTCTTCTGTAGAGTAAAAGAACCCTAGATATCCTGATGGAGGGGGAGTGCCAGTTTTATAGCCCACATGGACTGGGATTCATAGAGTCATAGAGTAACACCCCAACATGCAACACAGCAATGTCAGGCTGTTCCTGTTGCTGCTGTTTTTGAAGAAACTTTCCTCTCTTTATGAATCCACTCTGCTTGCAAACACTGCTTCTATCAATTCTCTTGACAGCAAGGCAGACAGTTTGTTGACTTAGCAAAATAAACCTTTATTAGAGTTCTGTTTTGATTACTCTCCTTTGAAAACTATCTCACTTCAAATGTGTTAGAAAATGTATTTTCCCTCAGTTACTTACTTTCAGTTATGTCAATTTTTGATTTTTAGACTTATCATACCTTCCCATCTGTCTAAGAATCTGGATTTTCATGAGTCTAGATCATAGTTTCACTCTTTATAGCTTGCTTCTTATTCTTTTTAATGAACTGCTTCTCATTCTCTATACCTTGAAGGATTCAGATCAGATCAGTCGCTCAGTCGTGTCCGACTCTTTGCGACCCCATGAACCGCAGCACGCCAGGCCTCCCTGTCCATCACCAGCTCCCGGAGGTCACTCAGACTCGCATCCATCGAGTCAGTGATGCCATCCAGCCATCTCATCCTCTGTCGTCCCCTTCTCCTCCTGCCCTCAATCCCTCCCAGCATCAGAGTCTTCTCCAATGAGTCAACTCTTCACATGAGGTGGCCAAAATATTGGAGTTTCAGCTTTAGCATCATTCCTTCTAAAGAAATTCCAGGATTGATCTCCTTCAGAATGGACTGGTTGGATCTTCTTGCAGTCCAAGGGACTCTCAAGAGTCTTCTCCAACACCACAGTTCAAAAGCATCAATTCTTCAGCGCTCAGCCTTCTTCACAGTCCAACTCTCACATCCATACATGACCACAGGAAAGACCATAGCCTTGACTAGGCGAACCTTTGTTGAAGGATTAATTGACCTAAAATATTATACATTAGTGTTTCCATGTTCAAAAACTATATAACTCTTTAACAGTCTTTCATTTTCAGAATTGTGTCACTTCCTGATATTTATGTGTCATTTCTACCATAATTCATCTCTCTCATTTCCCCTCTCTGTCCCTCTTCTCTTTCCTTTGTTTTACCCCATGTGCTTGTTCTCTATCTCTGATCCAAGATCACACCTGGTCAGAAATAATTTACTAAATGTATACAGTGACCTTGTACTCAGGTTCCATGAAAAGGGAACACAGGGAAATGATGAGCCATCTAGAGTGGCTTCCCAGACTTGGAATCTTCTCCATATGGATTCACTCCTGGCAAAATGAGGAAATGTTACTGAGCTGAAGTCAAGAGCAGGTTCTAGATGTCAGACATTCTCTCTCTCTCTCTCTCTCTCTTTCTTCATACTATTTAGTGGAATCCAGAAGAATGGATGTGTGTTTAGACAGTTATGAAATTTAAAATTTATAATGTCATTGTATTTCTGTTTTATGCTCTTCCATCTGCCTTCTGAAAACCTCTGTTGTCTCTTCACATTGTAGAGCCATGTACATTTCTATAATGCACTCTTGTAGATGATGCTAGATAACACAGTACATGGTTGGAGAGGGCCACCTGAACACAACTCAAGATAAGTCCATGGGATTGTCCGCAGGACCAGGGAGGTGATGCAGGCTAAGGATCAGGCTGCTTTGCTGTACTAGGAAATAAAGAACACAGAATGGGGAAGGCCTTGCAAGGTGAAGGACACAGCTATGGGATGGGGTATTTGGAGGAGAACAGGGCCTACAACCAGTTTATCTGTAAGTAATTTCCAGAGGGCACCTGTTTGCTGGTGACACATGACCACTAGAGTAGAAGGGTAAGTCCAGGACCAAGAATATCCAATTGCAATAGAACAGTCTGTGTTCAAGGACTATTCAAAGATAGGTGCACACCTCACGACACAATATGTAAAAGTCAACATTGGAGAGCACTGCAGAAGGAGCGGTAAGAAAAGCAGGTGAGAGTCAAGAGAGGTGAGGATTAGTCCTGTATGGTACATGAGAGTAGAACAGACGAGTAGAATAGACAAGTCATCAAAATGTCAAGAATTGGGAAGCAACACCAGAAATGAGGTGTAGCTGCCAGAACTGGCACAAAATACTAATCAAACACAGTAAGCTTCTATAATTTGAACACAGCCTTGATGTCATGCCCTTGCCCAGGTGTCATTTAAGACCAGAAGCCTCCTGATGCATTTTGCTGTGACTGGATTAACAGCCATTTGTGAACCACTGAATGCACTCCATCCTACTCCCGAGATGAGCAAATACACATGGCAACCATGTGATGCAATTACTTAGAGAAAGACATTACAAAGTGTAGCCAGTACTAGGCCAGAATAACTCAGCACACAGTAGTACACAGGAAAGAAAACTATTACAGAAAACTTCAGAGAGTCTTGCAAGAAAAGACCATGGTCCACGTAATTAGTAAACATGTCAATGATGGCAAATCCTGGCACAGGCAGGCGTGAGGAAATGTCAGCTGGAAGAGAGAAATAGGATCTAGGGTACTAGAGTGCTTTAGATCTGGACAAAGTCACCAGGTCAGGCAGAGGGCAAGCAAAATAGAATCCATTACAGTGACCAGTAGATGGCTGACCCTGAATCATTCTTTGTGAGGCTTCATGAAAGCAGAAGTTGGGGCTTTTCAAGGAGAGAAGAGGGCAGTGCACACACCTTATCCAACCAACCCCAGCACCTACTTAGGGACTTGGGGAAGGATGCACTGTCTGTGCTTCTGATGTAGGAAGGGCAGACCAGACTCTTGGGTGAAAAGAGAGAGCAGGGAATACTCTGGGCACAGAGGTGCGTGTGAGGACCTCACCCAGGGAGGTTTTAAGTTCAAGGTTCTCCAACATCAAGGTACAACCATCCCTGAACCTCATCAATTTGACCCCACTCCTCTCAGAAAAAGTATAACTGCACAAGGGATCAGTAGTTGCAGCTCATGGCTCTAGAACATGCGCTCAGTAGTCGTGGTACACCCGCTTAGTTGCCTTGTGGCACGTGGGATCCTCCCAGACCAGGGATTGAACCTGTGTCCCCTGCATTGGCAGGTGGATTCTTAACCACTTGACCACGAGGGAAGTCCTTCATTTAAGGTCTTAACATACAACTTTGCAGAAAGCACACAGGTTTGCTCAGCAAATTCAGACAGGATTCAATACTAGTTTAGACCTCCCACAGCACCCATTGAGAGTGGAAACATCTAAGCTTTCTATTGCCTCTCTTCCTGTATGGCTGCTCCTTGCCTAAGACTAAGCCACACAAACCCACCAGTCAATCTTGGATGCCCATGGCCCTCTTCCATTTCTGTGCAGCTCTCGCTGTCCTTCAGCAATGACAGCCTTCTCTGTCCAGCTAACCCTCATTCAAGTCACCCCAATCCCACTAATTATCACAAATGACCATATTTGCCTCTGTCCATATCCACCAGGCTGAATGAATCATTCCAGGCCCCATTAAAGTCCTCACAAAATCTTGGTGAGTCCCTAGTGAAGTGAATAAGCAATAGCTCTGGTCTGCATGTCATCCTGCCTCAATCACTGCTATGCCTTGGCATCCAACTCATATCTACTCTTCTCTTGGAAGCCTTGGCCGCTTACCAGGCTCTCCTGTCTTACACACCCTACCTTTATGGCCACATACCTCCCTCAGCTGCATTTGAAAAGTGAAAGCGATAGTCACTCAGTTGTGTCTGACTCTGCAACCCTATGTACTGTGGCCTGCCAGGCTCCTGTCCATGGAATTCTCCAGGTAAGGATACTGGAGTGGGTTGCCATTCCCTTCTCCAGGGGATCTCCCTGACCCATAGGTCGAACCCAGGTCTCCTGCACTGCAGATTCTTTACCATCTGAGCCACCAAGAAACCCAATACCATCACTCAGGTACTCAAGCAAGAGCCCCAGTGCTCAGCCTCTATCCTCCACTTCCTGCTCCCTGAACAGTGTTAGGACTGTAACATGAAGATTATACCTCCTAAATGTGACCACAGGTCACTCACTTGGGTCCACATAGTAGCTACCACATTTTGGATATCTCCATTTGAATCCCTCTTTCAATTTCCCAATTTGTGAGTCCAGCTGCCAATTTGATGCCTCCACTTACTGGTCCCTGAAATACCTCAGATTCTTAATATGGTCAAAACAAAGCTTCTGATAAACCCAGTGATTATTACTCACACTATCAACTTCCTCATCTCAGTTGGAGCTTCCATCCCTACAGCTACTAAGACCAAACACCCTGGGGTTATCTCTGGTTTCTCTGTTTCACTTCTCACCATCCAAACTAGAAAACCTAGTTGCCCCTTTTTAGAACATGCATCCAGACTTCAACCTCATCTACTAAATCACAACTCTGGCCCATTAACTCTCAGCTGGACTATGTCAGTAGCCTCTACCAGGATTTGCCTCACTCCTCTCACTCCCACGGTCTATTTTCCACTCTACATACAGTCAGAGATAGCTTTTTAAGACCTTGATAATATCACCTCCCACCTCTGATTGAAACCACCCAATAACTCCAGAATAGATGCTCAATTTCTCAGGTATTCATCCTATATTTTGTGTTCATACCAGATAAGGATACCTGTGCTTCCTCAACACTCCCACCTTAATTTTAATACTAAGTATTTGCACATGGTGGTACCAGCTCCTGGGTTAACTTTCCACACTACTTTACAATGGTTGCCAGAAATGGAAATATAACCATATAACCTCTAATATGGACTTAAGACTCTGGGCATGGGGTTTCTCGAGGGTGCCCAGAGCCAAGGATTAGGAAGATCACACCTAAGAGTTCCTGGATTCCACAAACCAGAAAACATCTGAGTGAGGGTTAGAGCCAGAAAGGACCTAGGACACCCTCTACATACCCGTTTTGTTTCTATAAGTACTTCTCCAGCCTTGGGACTCTGTGGAAAGAGACAGACCTTAGAAAAATGTAACAGTGGGGACAGAAAGGTTGAGGCTCATGCCACCCCACATGCATCCTTGCCTAGCCCAAGCCAGGTGACCTCAATTTGGTCATCTGACCTCTGTGCCTCAGTGCACTTTGTCCCTCCTTACCAGCAGTGTGACCTTGAACAAGATTAAACCTCCTAGTGCCTCAGCGTTCTCATCACTCCTCTCAAATCTGTTTTTCCTTTTTTTTATTTTATTTTACTTAACTTTACAATATTGTATTGGTTTTGCCATACATCAAAATGAATCCGCCACAGGTATACATGTGTTCCCCATCCTGAATCCTCCTCCCTCCTCCCTCCCCATACCATCCCTCGGGGTCGTCCCAGTGCACCAGTATCAGGCATCGAACCTGGACTGGCGACTCATTTCAAATATGAAATTATACATATTTCAATGCCATTCTCCCAAATCATCCCACCCTCTCCCACTCCCCGAGTCCAAAAGACTGTTCTATACATCAGTGTCTCTTTTGCTGTCTCGTATACCTTTGAATAGCCTTGGGAAACATTTTAAAAGCAAATGTAAATCCTGTTCCCCTTTTTGTTCAAAACTCTCCACACCTGCTTGCTGCTGCTGCTAAGTCGCTTCAGTCCTGTCTGACTCTGTAAGACCCCACAGAAGGCAGCCCACCAGGCTCCTCTGTCCCTGGGATTCTCCAAGCAAGAATACTGGAGTGGGTTGCCATTTCTTTCTGCAATGCATGCATGCATGCTAAGTCGCTTCAGTCGTGTCCGACTCAGTGTGACCCCATGGACAACAGCCCACCAGGCTCTTCTGTCCATGGGATTCTCTAGGCAAGAATATTGGAGTGGGTTGCCATGTCCTTCTCCCCACACTTTCTTGCTGCTAAGTCGCTTCAGTCGTGTCCGACTCTATGCGACCCCTGAGACGGCAGCCCACCAGGCTCCCCCATCCCTGGGATTCTCCAGGCAAGAACACTGGAGTGGGTTGCCATTTCCTTCTCCAATGCATGAAAGTGAAAAGTGAAAGTGAAGTTGCTCAGTCGTGTCTGACTCTGAGCGACCCCATAGACTGCAGCCTACCAGGCTCTTCCGTCCATGGGATTTTCCAGGCAAGAGTACTGGAGTGGGGTGCCATTGCCTTCTCCAATGGCACTTTCTTAGGTCCCGACAATAAAGATACAAAGACTGTCAGCCTGACAGTCCGGGCATGACTCCGCTTCTCATTGTCTGGGTCCTGCAGACATCAGATGCACTCAGGTTTCCTGAATCCTCCAGCCACAGTCTGACCTCCAAGCTTCTGCAGCTGCGGGTCCCTCCGCCCATCACCCTGTTCCACGCGCCATCATACAGTCCATCACACACAGGGACCACCCACGACCGCCTCACCTTGCTGGAGCCCGGGGCCTGGGCTGCGGGCACGTGAGCAGGAGCCTCGCACTCGGGGCTTTCGTGTCCGGTGGGGTGAAGGCAGTGCGCGCCCGGAGGACGACGTTTACCTGAGGCTGGTGCCTCAGAGCCGCCGCCTCCAGCGACTCTGGGCGTAGCGGGGCCTGGAACGGCGGGGAGACTCGGGCGAGGCGGTCCCCAGGCGGCGTCTCCGAAGCTCAGACCCGTCTCTGTGCATCGACGACAGTCCCTTCCATTGAGCGTTCTCGGTCCCATCGCCCAGTCCTAACAGGCCTCCGGACCTGAACGGACCTAGAGCAGTTAAAACGGGCGCCTTAGGGAGGAGGCCGGAAGTCCCGCCCCAACGAGCTGTGCTTTGAACGGAAATTGCCTGTTTCCTGGTAATTCATTCGTTACCCATACTGCCCTTTACTCTGAACATCCCGGGTAATGTAGTTCGAACACACGAGCATGAGCAAAGGCTCTCCCTACGAGACTTTCAGGACAAAGAGAAAAGGCTAAGCTCCCCAGTAAGCGTCGCTGGAAAACGATGACTCCAGTTCTGAGGACAGAGACTCGGCTTTTCTTCTTCATGAAGGAGCCACACTAGAATCTGTGGGATCAGTCTGCAGTGGATCACCGAAGTGTTTGTAACTTCGGTGTAACTTAGTCCACTGGCTCCACAAAGCCGATCTAGTGCCACCTGGTGGCGATGAAAGAAAGTACAAAATTTATTGCAGGGCACGCAGCAAGGAGTAGGGGACAATACTCAAATCCACTCCCGCGGGGTCTTTGAGTTAGGGGTGCTTTTTAAAATATTTATGTATTTGACTGTGTCTGATCTTAGCTGCAGCATGTTGGCTCTTCAGTTGCAATGCGTGGGCTTGCCCGGAAGCACATGAGATCTTAGATCCCCTACCAGGATGGAACCCATGGCTCCTGCACGGTCAAGTCCCAGTCTCTTTTTATTGATTCTCACGAAGAACAAGTTAAATGCTATCATTTGCCTGCAAATCCCAGTCAGGAACTGAGCCTGAAGGAGCTCCAATAAGTCACCTGAAGATTCTCAGGTGGAAAACCCATTCTGACACCCTAGTGTCCTATAGCACTGGCCACCCGAAGCGTGGCTTCATGGCATCACCTTGGACTGTGAGCATCAGGAGGAGCGCAGGGTGGCTGGCCTCAGTGTGTCACCACTACCACACCCGCCTAATGGGGAGCAGGCGACTCGGCTCTTCCCGTCCTCTGAAGACCAGGGGACAGGATCTCTCCTTATCCCTGTTTACAGGGGGTCAGGGAGGGTAGAGGGTGGGTGACTGTCATTTCTCTGTGAATCAAGGCAATGGGATCCAGGATGTGAACTCAACAGCTAGGCTGCAAACCCAGGCTGCTGACCCAGGCTTGGAGAGACTGACCCCTGCCCTCCTATTTCCCTCCACACTGGGCTTTTGAGATGTACTATCCATCCTGATGGCACTTAATCCATCTAAGAGTCCTGCTCCAACCCACCGTCCGCCATAATGGAGCAGGAAAATGGGCAAACACTACAAAGCAAGGGTTTATTATTCAGTCTGGACTTTAGAAATTGACAAATGACATATTAGGGCAGATTAATCTTTATTTTCCCCCGCTTGGGCCGTGTGGCAAGAGGCTTGTGAGATCTTAGTTCCCCAACTAGGGATTGAACCGGGGCCTCAGTCAGTGAAAGAGCAAAGTCCTAACTGCTAGACCGTTAGGAAATTCCCAGGGTATATTAAACTTAAAAATGTATGGTACATGTGTCCCATTACACTGTGCATAACAAAATCTGAAAAAGCTCAGGACACATTCTTCCAGCACTGAAAGCAAATCTTAACAATCACATTATTCAACAAGTGAAGATGGATGACTCTTCAATGTACGTCTTTGTCCTACTTGTTTAAAAAACAAAAACAAAAACGAAAATAGCCAAAGTTCATAAAGCAGGCAGAAGACAAAAGTGGATATTTTATAAGATAGAGCAAATGAAAAAAGACACCAAACATCTGAAAAAAAATGCTAATCATGAATTCTTAGATGGGGGGGGGGACCAGCGAGACAGCTAAAATTAATAATGACTGACCAAATAAAGTATTCACTAGGATGTGGAGAAACTGGAACCCTCATACAGTGCTGAAAAGAATGTAAAAAAACACATTAGGTCACAAATTGTTAGTTTCTTCAAAAGCTAAATAGTCACAGACCTCATGATTCAGACACAGCAATATTCTTTGACCAAAAAATAAAAGAAATAAATATCCTTATAAAAACTGTATACAAATGTTTGTACCAATTTATTTTCTACAGTCAAAATCTGGAAATATCCAAAATGCACATAAACAAGTGAATATTTCTGTTTAGTTCAGTCATTCAGTCGTGTCTGACTCTTTGTGACCCCATGGACTGCAGCACGCCAGGCCTCCCTGTCCATCACCAACTCCCAGAGCTTGCTCAAACTCATGTCCATTGAGTCGGTGATGCCATCCAACCATCTCATCCCCTATTGTTCCCTTCTCCTCCTGCCTTCAATCTTTCCCAGCATCAGAGTCTTTTCCAGTCAGTCAGTTCTTCACATCAGGTGACCAAATTATTGGAGTTTCAGTATCAGTCCTTCCAGTGAATATTCAGGACTGATTCCCTTTAGGATTGACTGGTTTGATGTCCTTACAGTCCAAGGGACTCTCAAGAGTCTTCTCCAACACCACAGCTCAAAAGCATCAATTCTTCAGCACTCAGCTTTCTTTATGGTCCGACTCTCACATCAATACATGACTACTGGAAAAACCATAGCTTTGACTAAACGGACTTTTGTTGGCAATGTCTCTGCTTTTTAATATGCTGCCTAGGTTTGTCATGAACAAGTGAATGGTTAAATAGCAGTATATCTAAAGAGGATTGGATCAAGAAAAAGGAGGGGGATAAAACATTCATATAACATCTATATTACAAATATAACATCACATAAAATAATTACAGGAAAAAAAAGCAACACTTATAGATTCCATCATATAAATTATAGAAAACGTAATGGTATCTATTATAAAAGAAAGCAAATAGTAGTTGTGGTGTACAGGCTCAGTTGCCTCGAGGTGTGTGAAATCTTGCTGGACCAGGGATTGAATCTGTGTCCCCTGAATTGGCAGGTGGGTTCTTATCCACTGTACCACCAGGAAAGTCTCAATATTTCATTTTAAATATGTACACTTTACTACATGTAAATTATACCTATATAAAGCTTAAAAAAAAAAAAAAAAAACACTGAGATGTACATCCTCCTTTTTTTGAAAACAGATTTGGCAACCCTGTACTGAAGGAAAGTTACATGGCTCAAAATAGCCTGGAGTTAAAACTCACCTCCGGGTCCTCCCCACTATTCTATGCAAAACAAAGAACTCTCTCACCCGAAGAAAAAAATGAACATTAAGGTTGATTAGTCCCGGCTCCCAGCCAGTCCCAGCCTCTGGCCGATCTCCAGAATTCCTTGACCCAGCCGTTTAAGAGGTAACTACTCTGAACAATCTTGGAGAAGAACAGGCCCCCTTAAGACAGTAGATTTCCACATATATACCTATATATATTTACTCTTTTCTTGGGTTAGTGCAGCAGCTTACTAATCTGATTGCTGCCCCTTCTCGCCTCATTAAATGTGGTCTGTTCCTGTAAAGTGCTGGTCTGGTTCTTTTTCATTGGGAGGTTGAGATTCCTTTTCTTTTTCCACCTCTTCGGAGCATGGAAGCCTGCCAAGCTCACTTTCCCACCCGGGCTTTCAAGACCTCCTCGAGAGGCCAGGCTGTGCCTTCATGAGTGGTACAAGTCCCGTCTAAGGGATTTATTAGTTTTCCACATAGCCCAAGGAATATTGGCCTCTCTCTCTCTCTTCTCCTCTTTTCTTTACACTTTCTTTTCTGCGAGACTGACCAACTCCAGGACAGAGGCCTTTTGCCATTCAACCTCCCTCCATCCACTATAAATCCTTGCCTGACCCAGTAGCCCAGGGAAGCTCGGACGGTACTCTAGGGCGCCATAGACTATTGTCCTTTCCGGGTTCCTGGGGAACCCTCCGGCCAAAAGACCCTCTGGGGAAGGTACTTGGGGGATGCCCCTTCCTCCTTCTCTCTCTTTGCCAGGCGGGTCAAAAGATTAGGTGACGAACTTTTCTCTCAACCAGACAGTTGCTAGTCATTTGCTATGGGGTCAAGCCAATCCGTCCTGCGGAACTCTCCCTTGGCCTGCGTAAAACAAAACCTCAAACCTCTACTCTTGACGGATCTCAAGGTTCATAAACGCGAGTCACTTTGCACTCAAATTTGGCCTTAACACAAACTGGATAACCAAAACCATGGGCCTGAGTTCCGGACTTTTGATTTCAATACTTTATCAGATCTCACAAACTTCCTCAAACGGAATGGCAAATGGTTGGAGGTCCCCTATATTCAAACCTTCTGGGAACTTAAACGCCGTCCTTCTCTCTGCAATGATTGTTCCACCTATCAAATCCTCCTCTGCTCTCTCTCCCACTCCACTAAAAAAGAATCCAAATCTAAAGCCCCTAAAAGGCCCACTAAACCCTCAGCCCCCGATTTTGACGCAGCAGATGAGCCTCCTTCCTACCTCATCTCCTTCCTGGAGATGAGGCTTCCGGACACAAGATCCCACCCTCTAACCTTTCCTCCTCCAAAACATGAAGTGATGACTCCAAAACCCCAAAACAGATTTCTACCCTCCCCCGTCACCCCAATCAGCCAGGACCCAAAGCAAACAGGTTTCTTCTCAGAGAGGTAGCAGGACCAGAGGGCCCTACACGGGTTCATGTGCCTTTCTCAATTTCTGATATAAGCCAAATTGAAGAAAAATTGGGATCCTTTTCAGAACATCCTACTAGATATAGGAAGGAATTCCCCGGCCTTAGCCAAGCATACCATTTAACCTGGAAGGATCTTTATTACATCCTAAATGCCACTTTGACTCCGATGAAAAGGAACGGATCTGGCAGGCAGACTGGACTCATGCTGATCAGCTCCTTAACCAAGACAGGACTAACCCGGTGGCTGATGATGCAGCCCCTTTAACTGAGCCATGGTGGACATAGCAAGCAGGCGATGCCAACATCCCGTACCTACCTCACATGATCACCTGTTTACTAGAAAGTGAAGTGAAGTCACTCAGTTGTGTCCGACTCTTTGAGACCCTGTGGACTGTAGCCCACCAGGCTCCTCTGTCCATGGGGTTGTCCAGGCAAGAATACTGGAGTGGGTTGCCATTTCCTTCTCCAGGGGATCTTCCTGACCCAGGGATTGAACCCAGGTCTCCCGCATTGTTAATGCTAAAAAGCTCTCACATTCATGTTAACTACAATAAGATTAGGGAAGTGACTCAAGAAAAAGATGAAAATCCTGCCCTTTTTCTTTCACAGCTTACTGAGGTGAGGCAGTCTAAAAATACACTAATCTAGATATTTCCACCCCCGCTGGACTTCTGTACCTACACGTCCAGTTCATAAGCCAGTCAGCCCCCTATATTTGCTGAAAACTATGCCAGTTAGAGAAGGGCCCTGAAACCCCTCAGTGAAATCTCCTAGAAACAGCCTTTTAAGTTTTCAACAATGGGGAGGAAGAAGTGAAAAAAGAAAAAGAAAAGGAAAGAAAGGTCAAATATTCTTTATTCGCTGCAGCTAACCAAGAAAAAAATTCAACACCTTTGGCCCATCAACCTCAGCCCACCTGTATGGGACCTAACCCTCCAGGCCCCTGCTTCAGATGTAACCAAACAGGACACTGGGCTAAGTCCTGCCCCAACCCCGGCCACCCACCAAACCCTGCCTCAGCTGCTAACAATGGGGCCACTGGAACATGGACTGTCCTCAGACAGTACCCATCAAATCTCGGGGTCCACCCCAGGCCCAACAACAATGGGCTGGGAACCAGACTCAGGGGGGCCCTGGCACCCTAGACCATGGTTCCTCGGACGAGGTGAGAGATGATCCAATTGTGCCTGAGTTATTCCAGTGACAAGCCCAAGCTCCAGATCCCAAGTCCGCCCCGTACAGACGGACTTGGAGCTTCGGTTAATTGGCCCGGTGGCCGGACACAAAGTCTTGTTCCTAACTGACACTGCAGGGGCATTTTAACTTTTAAGTTCCTTTAAGGGCCCTCTCCAACCTTCAGAAATGGCCATCAAAGGGGTCTCAGGCATCCCTTTTTATCCCCAAATAACCCCTCCTCTCCTTTGTTCCTTTGGCAAAACAATACTGCTGCTGCTGCTGCTGCTGCTGCTGCTAAGTCGCTTCAGTCGTGTCCGACTCTGTGCGACCCCAAAGACGGAGGCTCACCAGGCTCCCCTGTCCCTGGGATTCTCCAGGCAAGAACACTGGAGTGGGTTGCCATTTCCTTCTCCAATGCATGAAAGTGAAAAGTGAAAGTGAAGTCGCTCAGTAGTGTCCGACTCTTAGCGACCCCACGGACTGGAGCCTACCAGGCTCCTCCGTCCATGGGATTTTCCAGGCAAAAGTACTGGGGTGGGGTGCCATTGCCTTTTATAGTAGTTCCTCAATGCCCAATGGCATTGATGGGACGTGATATTCTGGCTAAGCTACAAACTTCTGTAAACCTCCCATTCTTAGATCCCATATCAGTTCTTTGCATCCAAATGGCACCCAAACCCGTGGCCAGCCCTCACTCCCAAAACCTGCCCCCCGACCTTTCCCCAGTAGATCCTCAGATCTGGGACACTGAAGCCCCATCGGTAGCCCGACACCATTTCCCGGTACAGGTTTTTCTTCAAAATCTCTCTCAGGTCATAACCCAAACTCAGTATACCCTGCCCACAGAATCCCGACAAGAACTTAAACCAATAATCTCCCAACTGCTCAAAGCCAGCCTTTTGCAGCCTATCTGTTCTCCTCATAATACTCCTAAACTGGCAGTCAAAGAGGGACCCCACTCCTGGTGTCTAGTTCAAGATCTTTGCAAGATTAAGGAGGCCATAATACTGTACACCCCATGGTCACTAATCCCTACACCCTTCTCTCACATATTCCCCCTGACACACTCTACTTCATGGTACTGGACCTCAAAGATGCTTTCTTTACTCTACCTCTACACCACTCCTCACAGCCCCTATTTGCCTTCACCTGGACGGATCCAGACAAATATCAATCTCAACAGTTAACTTGGACTGTTTTACCACAAGGGTTTAGAAATAGTCCTCATTTTTTCGGTCAAGCCCTCCAAAGAGACCTACAAACTTTAGACTTAGACTCTACTACCTTACTCCAACATGTAGATGATTTATTGTTATGTAGTTCCTCTCTCCGTAATTGCCTAGTCCACACTGCAGCAGTATTAAATGCCCTAGGCAACTGGGGCTAGAGAGTCTCACTCTCTAAAGCACAAATTGCTTCCACCACCGTCAATTACACGGGATTGCTTCTCACTCCTACGTCCAAAATAATCCCAGTTTAGAGATTTCATGTTTTGACACAGACCTCCAGGCCCCAAACCAAGAGGGAACTTCTTTCTCTATTAGGTCTATTAAACTTCTTCCAAATATGGGTCCCAAATTTTGCCCTCCACACAAAACCTCTCTACCAAGTTACTCGAGGAAACTTAGATGAACACTTACTGGCCCCCACCTCTCTCCACACCCCCATACAAACTCTTATCAAACACTTATTACAGGCCCCTTTTCTTTACTTCCCTGATTACACCAAGTCTTTTTTCCTTTTTGTACATTGTCAACAAGGACATGCCTCAGGGATTCTGTGCCAAAAAGCAGGGGCATATGGGGCCTTCTAGCTCACTTATCTAAACAACTCAATCCAGTCACACTCGGATGGCCACCTTGTCTCCAGGCCTTAGCTGCAACCATCCTCTTAATACCTGAAGCCCAAAAACTAACCCGAAATGCTCCTCTAAATGTACGCTCACCTCATTCCTTCAAAGATTTGCTCTCTCATCAGGCTTTCCTTTCTCTTCCCCCTGCTCGACTACAGATCCTCCACGCACACCTCCTCGACCCATCCCTTTCTTTTATGCCTTGTAAACTTCTTAATCCTGCTAGCTTACTCCCTACACCAGATCCAGAAGCAGGACACCTATCTCATGATTGTGTTCAGACCTTATATATGACACTTAATCCCTTTGAACATATAACTGATCAGCCCCTTACTGACCCCAAAGTCCCATCCTGGTTCACAGACGGCAGTGCCCAGACTTAAGCCCCATTTCAGGCTGGATACACTATAGTCCAGGGACAGCCTGACAAAGGTATTCCCCCTTTCCTCATCAAGTCAGCCACACTCCCAGCTCGTACATCCTCACAACAGGCTGACCTGATAGCTCTTACACAAGCCTTGACCCTAGCCAAAGACCAAAAGCTAAACATTTACACTGATTTCAAGTGTGTCTATAACATATTACATTCTAACATTATAATTTGGAGGGACAGGGGAATTCCTCACTCGGAAGGGCACACCTATTCTCAGTGCTTCTTTTATTTCTGAACTCCTCCATGCAGCTCAGCTCCCAAAACAAGCTGCTGTAATACATTGTGGGGACATCAGCGACATGGTCCTATCTCCTTTTATAACAATATAGCAGATCACAAAGCAAAGTGGCAGGCCGCCTCTGTTAGTCCTGTCTTTGCTATAGCCCAAACCGACGAGCCTAACATCCACACATTACTTTCATATTTACATTCCCTTTTCCACCCCTCTGCAAAAGTACTTAAGGCTTTCCTTCAGAACATTATTGAGCTAAGGACAATGCAACTTATTTAAATAATCTGACCCAAATTGGTACCATCTGTCAGTGGACAAATCCTAATTCTAACATTCACCCCCCTCCTTTCCCCACCCACCAAATTTACTAACATCTTCCCGCACAAGACTGGCAGGTAGTTTTCACCCACACTCCACCCATAAAAAGGGTTAAACTTCTCCTAGTCTTCATAGATACATTTTCTGGATGTATCGAAGCTTTCCCGACTACTAACAAATGAGTCCCTACTGTGGCTCGCCTTATTCTTCCTGAAATCCTCCCCAGGTTTGGAATGCCTTCCTCCCTCCAGTCTGACAATGGGCCCCAGTTCACATCCCAATCACCCAAAATATTGCACGAGCCCTTCAAGTTCCTTAGAGGTTTCACATTCCTTATCATCCCTGGTCTTCTGATAAGGTTGAGAGAGCTAACTGAGCCCTAAAAGAAACTCTGACCAAATTAACAATTGAATTTCATCAAGACTGGACTAAACTCCTCCCTTTAGCCCTCTTAAAGTTCTGGGCCTTACTAAAAACAACCCCTAAACATCAGTCCATTTGAGGCCATGACCTCCGGGAGTTGGTGATGGACAGGGAGGCCTGGTGTGCTGCAGTTCATGGGGTCGCAAAGAGTCGGACACGACTGAGCGACTGATCTGATCTGATCTGATCTGATATGATGGGAGGCCCATAGTACCTTTGGGTCTTCCCCACTCCCAGGACAGTCCCAGACTGCCATCCCACCTTCCTTTTCCTTTACTTGCCCAGATACGAGATGCCCTTTGGCAACATATGGATGACTTACTCCCTTGCCCACACCCCAATCTTCCATACCCATACCTTCATTTGGAGACAAAGTTTATATGACAACTCAGTCCCACTCAGATCTAACCCCAAAATGGCAATGTCCCTACACGATAATTCTGCTGACTCCTACCACTGCAAAATTAAAAGAAATCACCCCTTGGGTACACATCACTCAGTTAAAAAAGGTTAGGCAGCCCAATGATGAAAATGCTTGCCAGACTAATGCTTATCAAGGTTCTCATACAGGCCCTACAACTCTAAAGTTCTCACGGCTTCCACCGGCCCCAACTGGGCGATGGATGAGCCTGTTGGTTTCACAGCTGCAATTATTCCTGGAACAACTTCTGGCAGATATCTGGGTCTTGAGTTCTCAAGGATCCATGTTTGAACATGTTGAAGATTACCTCTTCACCCTGTGGCTGCAGGGGACCTTTTACAACTTCCACCCCTTTGAAATCCAATTATTTTCCATAGTAATCTATCTTATACTCACTTCCCCAAATGTCGTTCAACATCATCTTCTTATCCTGCCTTCTTCCTCTGACCCATGAACTCCTTCAAAATCCTAAACTCAACTATCTATTCTAGACCCTTAATTTAACCTATACCCTTCTCAAGGCTTCTAACCCACAACTGACTACTGGATATGTCTATGTGTAACTCCCCTGGGAGATTCAGCCCTCTCTACATCCATCCTCGACTGGATCAAAGGTAACATGTCCCTACACCACTCATACCATGGGGAGCCTTTAGTCATCTCACATCTTAAATATCTTCACACTAGTGACCAAATCCGAAATTCAGACATACTCTTAGAATCTTTACTCACCAAACTCCCCTCCTTCAATGGAAAACCTCCAATAGGAGGCCCTACCGCCCAGAGAGTAACACTGTTACAACCAGCTCCTTTTTGCACATCCAGAAATTACTGAAACATTTCATACGACCAACCTGTGGGCACAATCCTTAACTCCATGTGCAACCATATCTCTACCTTACTCTTTGCCACTGGGAAGGCTATATTTGTTTCTGGTCCTACAGGACACTCTTTAACCTTTACAGGGCGGTTTCTCTCTGCATCCTCCTCCACCTCTCCCGTCGTTGGGGCCACCTTAGTGGGGTCTCTGAGTGTCCTTGAATGAACGATCACCCCCCACCCCCCAACTCCTCTTTGCCTCGACTTCAGCTGCTGTATTATGACACCTGGCCTATTTTTCCTGCGTGGGACATCTACCTACCTCTGTCTACCTACTAATTGCACCGGGACCTGCACCCTGGTATGCTCCAGTCCAAACATTTTAATAGCCCCCAATGATCAACCCTTGCCTCTTCCTCTCATCCAATAAAACGAATAAAACAAGCCATTCATTTCATTCCCCTCTCAGTAGGACTAGAAATAGCAGCTGGAATTGGAACAGGAACCACTTCCATCCAAAACTACCAGATACTATCTCAAGACCTATCAGACAGCCTCCAGGAAATAGCTCAAGGCCTAATAACTATCCAAAATCAACTCAATTCCTTGGCCTCCGTAGTCTTACAAAATAGAAGGGGATTAGATCTACTCACTGCAGAGAAGGGAAGGCTGTGCCTTTTTCTAGACGAATCCTGCTGTTTCTAGGCCAACCAGTTGGGTATTGTCCAAGGAGCTGCAAAAAACCTTACCCAGATTGAGCCTCCGGAATCCTTCAGAGATTAAGCAACTCCTGGCAGTCATGGTTAACAGACTGTAACTGGATGCCTTGGGTTTTACCCCTTCTCGGACCGTTCATTTTTATCACCCTCCTACTCACCTTTGGACCTTGTTTGTTTAATCTTTTCCAGGGATTCCTCCAAGACCAAATCCAAGCAATTTCCCAAGACCAAGTCAAGACTGTTCTTTTGCTTAAGACCCTGACGGCTAAAATAGAGAATCAATACTACAGGCCTGAGACTTCCTTCCTCCCAGACCACAAACCCCTGACCCTCATTTATCAGTACGAAGAAGCCCTGAACATTAACGACACCCACCTCTCTTTCTCTGTGTGTGTGTATATATATATATATATATCCCTTAGGGTCTGGAATGAAGGAAAGTTACATTGCCCAAAATAGCCTGGAATTAAAACTCTCCTTCTGGTCCTCCCCACTATTCTATGCAAAAAAAAAACTCTCTCACCTGAAGGAAAAAATGGACATTAAGTAAGGTTAATTACACGGAGCTCCTAGCCAGTCCCAGCCTCAGGCCGATCTCCAGAATTCCTTGACCCAGCCATTTAAGGGATAACTACTCCAAACAACCCTGGAGGAAAATAGGTCCCCTTAAGACAGTAGATTTCCACATATATTCCTATATATACTCACTCTTTTCTTGGGTTAGTGCAGCAGCTCACTAATCTGACTGCTGCCCCTTCTTGCCTCATTAAAGGTGATCTGTTCCTGTAAAGTGCCGGTCTTGTTCTTTTTCCGAACCATGCCTTCTCTAACTCCCTTACCCTACATATTCTGACTCCACCATCTTTCTAGTCATGATCTCTGGGGGTCATCTCTCTTCAGTGGCAGCAAATACTAGCGAGCAATAAAGGATATTTCCACTTCAGTTAACAGGGGTGCTCACTGGGTCACAAGAGACACATCCCTGGACTACTTTTCTCTACCTACCACTTCCTGCCTGTGCAGCACTGGCCTTGAGGTGAACATTAAAGAGAAGTTACAAAAATCTGCTAAACTTTCCAATTATCTTCTCTCACAATGACCTCAGCTACACAAGAAACACATGCCTGGAGGTCCTCAGGACTTCCCTGGTGGTCCAGTGGTTAAGAAAAACATGGCTGGAGGTCCTGAGATTTGTGTACACACTGATCCTGCACATCAGCCATTGTCACAAACACGCCTGTGGATGCACTTTTGGAAGAGCCACATTCCACTGAGTTGGCTTCTGTCTCTTCTACTCCTTAATAATCCAGGTTCTGTAGCAGTTTCGGTTTCCCCTGGCCCCTGTAGTCTTACAACCAGTGACTGTCACTCATAGAATTGTGGACATCAGGGCACATGCTCTTTGCGAGACCTAGACAGGAGATTCCCCTCAACAGTGCTGACACCTCCTGTGATATCGCTTATGAACGGGGGAAAATTCATGCTACTCCAAGAACTTGAGATTATCAGATCTCACCCCTCCCCAGAGTGATGTCTGAGAGTCCCAAAACACACAGAGGCTTCAAACAAGGACCAGATAGCCTTGCCCTCTTTGGTACGACTTCACTGGCACCAATGCAAATTTGGCCAAAACTGGCAAGCCAATATTTTGCCATCACACTATCCTCCTTGTGGCCCCTAAAAACCATTCACCCTTCATGCCTGCGGAGCCCAAACCTCCTTATAGAAAACCTCTTGCAGTACATAGAATATTCAAAAATAAAACAGTTCTTAAACAGTAAGGCATCCATATTGCACAAACCAAAACAATGCGTGGCACGCGCAGCCTGGGCTGGTGACTTGCTAGCTAGAAAAATAAATCGTGTGAGAACATGTCCATGAACAAGGTTGCCCTTCTCTGTACATTTTGTCAGCTGAATTCATAAGGACTGGGCTCTAACACATGGAAGAACAGAGGTCAGCTTCTCTGAGCACCCTGGGCTGGTGACTGATGCACTGTGTAGACCTGCCAGGTGACAGAGGTAAAATGGCAAAAGTGGCAGCGACGTAAATCTAGGAAGAGCCACAGACAGGTCAGAAAGTGCAATATAGCCACAGATGCTTCCTGCAAAACTGCAACTTAATGAGTATATCCCCTTGCAGACAACTGGAAGTAGGAGACTGAATTCAGATGGACAGCCCCTCATTTTCTTCCAGTGTCATTATCCTAAAAAGGAAAATTGCACATTCTCTTCCACATTCAAGACCTTTCTCCACTGTAAACTCTATCACATATAATAAGGCAAATTCTTTAGGAAAAAACTTCCCAAACTCCTGTCATGAATAAAACTTTTCTTGTGAACTCTCTGTTGAGAACAAATGGTGGAACTAGAGGTAAAGGTTTTCCCACATTCGCAACACACACAAAAACCTTTCACATCTGTGAACACTGATGTTGAAGGACTGCAGAGCTTTTTGGAAAAGATTTCACTGCACTCACACTTCCTTTATCCAGTGTGAACTTATGGATGATAACAGAAACCCCACTAGATGCAAAAGATTTCCCACGTTCACTGCATTTATTAGGGTTTTCTCCAGTGTGAAGTCTACAGTGTTCAATGAGAGGAGACTCTTTCTTAAACGATTTCTCACATTCAGTGCATTCATAAGGTCTTTTGTTTGTGTGAATTCTCTGATACTCATGAAGAGTAGAACTAGAGGTAAAAGATTCCCACATTCACTGCATTCATACAGCCTCAATCCCATATGAACTCTCAGATGATAACAGAAACCCCACCTAGATGCAAAAGATTTCCTACATTCACTACATTTATAAGGCTTTTGCCCAGAGTGAGGTCTACAGTGTTCAATGAGAGAAGACTGTTGCTTAAAGGATTCCCCGCATTCATGGCACTCATAAGGCCTTTCTCCAGTGTGATTTCCCTGATTATAAATAAGGCTCCTTCTAGTGGTAAAAGATTTCTCGCATTCAGTACACTGATAAGGCTTTTCTCCTGTGTGAACTTTCTGGTGTATAACAAGGTAATATCTTTGGATAAAGAATTTCCCACATTCACTGCACATATAAGGCCTTTCTCCTGTGTGAAGTCTCTGATGACAGCAGAGGGTGGAACCAGAAGAAAAACATTTCCCACATATAGCACACTCATAAGGCCTATCTCCAGCATGAATCTTATGATGATAACACAGGGCAGAATTGAACATAAAACATTTTCCGCACTCCCTGCACTCATAAGGCCTTTTTCCTGTGTGAACTCTCTGATGATAACAGAGGGTAGAACTAGAGGTAAAAGATTTTCCACATTCACTGCATTCATAAGGCCTTGATCCATTGTGAACTCTCTGATGATAATGGGGGCCAGAACAAGATTTCCCATATTCACTACATTCCTAAGGTCTTTTTCCACTATGGACTTTGCAGTGTTGAATGAGGTAAGATTGATACTAAATGATTTCCAATACTCATTACACTCATAAGGCCCTTTTCCTATGTGAACTCTCTGGTGGAGAATGAGTATCAAGTTATTGGCAAAAGATTTCCCACGTTCACCACATGCAAAAGGCCTTCTTTCCCCCCTATGTAGTCGCTGGTGTAGGATAAGAATCGAGCTATTGGTAAACGATTTCCCACACTAACTGCAAAATTAAGGCCTTTCTCTTATGTGAACTCTCCAGTGTACAATGAGATAACATTTTCATTTAAAAGATATCCAACACTGAGTACACTCACAACGCCTTTTCCCATTGAGAACTATTGACCGTCAAACTAAGATGCATCTATGGCTAAAAGACTGTGCACATTCACAACACAAGTAATTTCTCCAATATGACTTCTCCAGGGATAAATGAGGACAAAGTTTTGGCTAAAGAAATTCCCACATTTGCTGCACTTGTACTGCCCTGCCCCAGTATGAATTCTTTGATGCAGATTGAGGGTTGAGGTTCGTCTGAATGATCTTCCACATTCACCACACACATGGAGTCTTTTTCTAGTGTGGACTCTCTGGTGCACACAAATAAGGATTTGTATTTGGACGTTTTCCTACATTCACTGCACACAAAACAATGTCTTCCAATGTGGACACACTTGTCTCGAACAAGTGTGTGATTGGGGTTCAGGGCTTTCTTGTGTTCTCCCAGGTTGCAATGACTTTCTCTGCTTTGTAAAGTTGGTTCACACTAGACAATATTGTCTGGCTTCTCCCTGGTGTGAGTGGACTGTTGCTGGAGATGTCCTGAGGTGGCCAGAAAGTCTCTTAACTTTCTCACAGGAAGAGGGCTTTTCTTCACAAACAAGACTCTGTCTACATCATTTCCAAAGGATTTCTTTTCCATGAACGCTTCTGGTGTTTTGGAGGTCCGCACCAAAATGAAATTGTTTCATGTGTATTTTATACCCAATCACTTTCTGGCTGTGTTGTGTTTCTTCATGCTCTGCCAAGTGAAAAATATGTCTTAAGACTAGACTTCACTTCTCACAGATGTGATTTTTCTGGGAAAACAAAAGTGCCTTAGGAGTCCTGGCCTTTGACATGCCTATAGAAATGTTATGTTTAAAGGGTGCCTCTGAATCCTCTCCTCCACAGCAGCAACCTGAAAACACACACACGCACACACACACACACACACCAAAAAAAAAAAAACCTGTGATGAAACAAATGCAAATAAACGTCAACTTTCTGAGGAGGGAGCAATATCTTCATAAAGGTAATGAGCCATATCATATCCAGGGATAAGTCTGCAGGATGGTTTTCCAGAAAGATCTGTAATTCCACTGGGGAAGCGGCATTCCACTACTTGGCATGACTGTGCCTCTAAGGCAAAAGAATGATATCCTTATACAGGGGAAGGACATAAGAATATGGTGCAACACCAAGTTGAGCAGCACATTGTAGAGCTTGCTCATGTGCCAGAGGATTCCTGCAGAACCTATTTTGAAATGACATGAGACCGTGTAGAAGCAAATGTCCAAACCCAGGAGAAACCCAGCTGCTGTTCAAGGCCAATTTAAGGATGAGTGGACACCTCATAGCACATGTGAACCAAAGCTGCTGAGCAAGAGAGGAGGAGGTATGAGAGAAAGGTCTGAGGTATGAAATCCAGAGAGATGAGGCTTATACCTGGGCTGGAAGTCAGAGTAGATACAACAGTGGAGTAAAACTGACTACTCAGCCAAGTACTAACAACAGGACAAGAAAGATAGACAAGGGATGTGACACTAGCAAAAACCCAAAAAGTCCCGATTAAATGCGAAACATTCCGTATGTGACCTGAACACAGTCCTGATGTCACACCCTCCCCAGATTTCCCAGAAAAGGTACTTATGAGTTCATCTTTCAGCCTTGTCTACTCAGAACCCCTACAATCTTTGGTGCCCCTGACTCCAGCTAACAAAGGTGCAGAGCCATTATATGGCCAGTCCCTCTTGACAGCCCAAACTGGCACACCCCACCTAGCCAGTGACTTTGCAATCAATCCAAGTTAAGGTCTTTCCTCACCAAAACAAGTCTGTAAATTCAGATGTGACTTATCCATCAGATGCAAAAAGATGACCAAAAGGCTATAAGAAACATGAAATACCAAGGAAACATGACATCACCAAAGGAGCATAACTACAGCAAATGAACCCCCAAAAATGCATATCTATAAATAACTAGACAAAGAATTAAAAATAAATACTTGAAGGAAACTCAGCCAGCTGCAAGAGAACACAGACAGAAACTCAGTGAAAGCAGGAAAACACACACACAGACACACACACACACACAGACACACACACACACACACACACACACACACACACACACACACACACACACACACAGCAAATTAACAGATTTGGAATTCCCGGGCTGTCCAATGGTTAGGGCTTTGTGCTTCCACTGCAGGAGGTACAAGTTGGATCCCTGGTCAAGAAATTAAGATTCTGCATGTGATGTGGTGTGGCAAAAAAAAAAAAAAAAAATCTGAAATAGAAGGAAAATAAAGGAATTAAACTCTGTAGCTGAAGAATACAATAAATGAAATGAAAAATACAATAGGGAACAGTCACTTGATCAAGTAGGAGAAATATCTGTGACTTTGAATCAGGTGATTTCAAACCATCCAACACAGGGAAGAAAGACTGAAGAAAGCCTATTGAAGTAAATTATGGGATGTTATCCATGAAAATAATATTCCCATTGTGAAAGTACCACAAGAAGTGACAAAGAAATGAGCCAAAGGTTTTTAAAAAAGAAATGGTTGAATAAGAGTAGTGAGAGTGGGCACCCTTGTTTTGTTCCTGAAGAAACAATAATTGAAAAGGACACATGTATCCCAATGTTTATTGCAGCACAATTTACAATAGCTAGGACATGGAAGTAAACCTAGATGTCCATCAACAGATGAATAGATAAAGAAGTTGTGGTACATATATACAATGGAATATTATTCAGCCATAAAAAGCTACACATTTGAGTCAGTTCTAATGAGGCAGATGAACCTAGAACCCATTATACAAAGTGAAGTCATTCAGAGAAAAATATCATATATTAACACATATATACAGACTCTAGACAGATGATACTGATGAACCTATTTGAGAGCAGCAATGGAGACACAGACACAGAAAACAACTTGTGGACACAGTAGAGGAAGGAGAAGGAGGGATGAACTGAAAGAGTAACACTGAAAAATATACACTATCATATATAAAGAATGTAATCGATCTGATTTCGGTGTTGATCATCTGATGATGTCCATGTATAGAGTCTTCTCTTGTGTTGTTGGAAGAGGGTATTTGCTATGACCAGTGCATTTTCTTGGCAAAACTCTGTTAGTCTTTGCCCTGCTTCATTCCGTGTTCCAAGGCAAAATTTGCCTGTTACTCCAGGTGTTTCTTGACTTCCTACTTTTGCATTCCAGTCCCCTATAATGAAAAGGACATCTTTTTTGGATGTTAGTTCTAAAACGTCTTGTAGGTCTTCATAGAACCGTTCAACTTCAGCTTCTTCGGCATTACTGGTTGGGGCATAGATTTGGATTACTGTGACATTGAATGGTTTGCCTTGGAAACGAACAGAGATCATTCTGTCGTTTTTGAGATTGCATCCAAGTACTGCATTTCGGACTCTTTTGTTGACCATGACGGCCACTCCGTTTCTTCTGAGGGATTCCTGCCCACAGTAGTAGATATAATGGTCATCTGAGTTAAATTCACCCATTCCAATCCATTTTAGTTCGCTAATTCCTAGAATGTCGACATTCACTCTTGCCATCTCTTGTTTGACCACTTCCAATTTGCCTTGATTCATGGACCTGACATTCCAGGTTCCTATGCAATATTGCTCTTTACAGCATCGGACTTTGCTTCTATCACCAGACACATCCACAGCTGGGTATTCTTTTTGCTTTGGCTCCATCCCTTCATTTTTTCTGGAGTTATTTCTCCACTGATCTCCAGTAGCATATTGGGCCCCTACTGACCTGGGGAGTTTCTCTTTCAGTATCCTATCATTTTGTCTTTTCATACTGTTCATGGGGTTCTCAAGGCAAGAATACTGAAGTGGTTTGCCATTCCCTTCTCCAGCGGACCACACCCTGTCATATCTCTCCACCATGACCCGCCCATCCCGGGTTGCCCCTCGGGCATGGCTTAATTTCATTGAGTTAGACAAGGGTGTGGTCCTGGTGTGATTAGATTGACTAGTTTTCTGTGAGAATGGTTTTAGTGTATTTGCCCTCTGATGCCCTCTTTCAAGACCTACTGTCTTATTTGGGTTTCTCTTACCTTGGGCGTGGGGTATCTCGTCCCGGCTGCTCCCGGCTGCTCCCGGCCAGCAAAGCACAGCCATCGCACCTTACCTTGGACGAGGGGTCTCTCCTCACCGCCGCCCTTCCTGACCTCGGTCGTGGGGTAGCTCTTCTCGGCCGTGCTTAGTGCGCTGGCCCTCACTGCCGTCCTTCCTCGGTCGTGGGGTAGCTCCTCTCGGCCGCCCTCTTGGGGTATCTGGTTCTGCCCTTTGCAAAATTTCTATATAATCCAGCTCCTCCTTTGCTTCCTTGGAGCAGTTCTCTCAGGGTGACTTGAGATGCTGCCTCCCAGGCTTGAAGTCTATGGAAAATTCTGAAAGAGATGGGAATACCAGACCACCTGATCTGCCTCTTGAGAAATCTGTATGCAGGTCAGGAAGCAACAGTTAGAACTGGTCATGGAACAACAGACTGGTTCCAAATAGGAAAAGGAGTACGTCAAGGCTGCATATTGTCACCATGTTTATTTAACTTATATGCAGAGTACATCATGAGAAATGCTGGACTGGAAGAAACACAAGTTGGAATCAAGATTGCTGGGAGAAATATCAATAACCTCAGATATGCAGATGACACGACTCTTATGGCAGAAAGTGAAGAGGGGCTAAAAAGCCTCTTGATGAAAGTGAAAGTGGAGAGTGAAAAGGTTGGCTTAAAGCTCAACATTCAGAAAACGAAGATCATGGCATCTGGTCCCATCACTACATGGGAAATAGATGGAGAAACAGTGGAAACAGTGTCTGACTTTATTTTTCTGGGCTCCAAAATCACTGCAGATGGTGACTGTAGCCATGAAATTAAAAGACGCTTACTCCTTGGAAGGAAAGTTATGATCAACCTAGATAGCATATTCAAAAGCAGAGACATTACTTTACCAACGAAGGTTCGCCTAGTCAAGGCTATGGTCTTTCCTGTGGTCATGTATGGATGTGAGAGCTGGACTGTGAAGAAGGCTGAGCGCCGAAGAATTGATGCTTTTGAACTGTGGTGTTGGAGAAGACTCTTGAGAGTCCCTTGGACTGCAAGAAGATCCAACCAGTCCATTCTGAAGGAGATCAATCCTGGAATTTCTTTAGAAGGAATGATGCTAAAGCTGAAACTCCAGTATTTTGGCCACCTCATGCGAACAGTTGACTCATTGGAGAAGACTCTGATGCTGGGAGGGATTGAGGGCAGGAGGAGAAGGGGACGACAGAGGATGAGATGGCTGGATGGCATCACTGACTTGATGGGTGTGAGTCTGGGTAACCTCCGAGAGCTGGTGATGGACAGGGAGGCCTGGCGTGCTGCGGTTCATGGGGTCGCAAAGGGTCGGACACGATTGAGCGACTGATCTGATCTGATCATATATAAAACAGATAACCAGTGGGAGTTTGCTGTATGACACAGGGAACTGTGTTCTGTGACAACCTAGAGGGATGGGATGGGGTGAGAGGTGGGAGGGAGGTTCAAAAGGGTGGGGGCATATGTATACCTATGGCTGATTCATGTTGATGTAGGCAGAAACTAACACAATATTATAAAGCAAGTATCCTCCAATTAAACATTTAAAAAGAAAGAAGAAATGATGGAAATACCAAAGGAACTACAAATCAGTCATACAAAAATTAACGAGTTTGCAATTGTAAAGTCCTGACAAAATTTTCTCCATTCTCTTTTTTGTGGTTTTTGGTTTGTCTGCTTTTTAATTCTTGGTCACACTATATGCACAATCTTAGTTCCCTGACCAGGGATAGAACCTGCACCCCCTACAGTGGACATTCATTACTGCCAGGCAAGTCCTCTCCATTCAAAAGACACAGTGGCTGACAATAAAGCCCTCAAGAGACTCATTTCAGCCCATGTGCCACAATAGGAGAAGTCACTGCAATGAGAAACCTGTCCACTGCAACAGAGTAGTCCCAGCTCACTGCAACTAACAAAAGCTCACGTGCAGCCACACAGACCTGGCAAAGGAAAAAACAAAGACATTTAAAAAGACACAGTGCCTGAGGATAAAGGCTTCAAGAGACTTACTTCAGCTTTAAGAACACAAATAGGCTGAAAGAGAAGAAATTGAAGGGAAAAAAAAACCTCCATATGAATGGAAACAAAACAGTAGCTTATACTTGTAAATAATCCACACTTAAGCCAAACAAAATAAACTTTAAGTCAAAATCTATCACAATAGACAAAAAAATCATTAAATAAAGATAAAGGTGTTGACTCATCAAGAGGGCAGAACATATTACAAGTAGTATGTATCTAACATCAGAGCATTTAAATGTATAAGGCAAATATTAAGAAACTGGAAGGCAGAAAAGACAACAATGAAATAACATTAGCAGACTCCAGTACCCATCTTTCAAGAATGGGTAGATTAACCAAATAGAAAATCGATAAGGAAATATTTAATGACACCTTAGCTCAAGCACTGACAAAATACTGAATGACCACCTGAGCCTAACAAACACACAGAATATTCCAATTAACTACAACAGAATACATTCTTCTCAATGGACACAGAACATTCTCTTTAAGAGAGATCATATATTAGGTCACAAAACAAGTCTTAACAATTTTAAGAAAACTTAAATCATGTCAAGAATTTTATCCATCCATAAGGGTTAAACACTAAAAATCAGTAACATAACGTGCTCAGTTGCTCAGTCATGTCTGACTATTTGTGACTCTATAGACTGTAGCCCACCAGGCTTCTCTGTCCATGGAATTTTTCAGGCAAGAAAACTAAGAGCAGGTTACCATTTCCTACTCCACGGGATCCTCCCAACCCAGGGATCAAACCCACATCTCCTTAATCTCCTGCATTGGCAGATAGATTCTTTACCACTGCACCACCTGGAAGTCCCCAATAATATAATACTATCATTGTGAATGCTGGAAAGCTCAAAAATATATGGACGTTAAAAAAGACATATGGCCATTAAAGAATACATTCCTGAATGTGTTGAAGGAAAAAAAATAAGAAAACAAGATTATCTTGCTGCTAAGTCACTTCAGTCGTGTTGGACTCTGTGTGACCCCAAAGACGGCAGCCCACCAGGCTCCCCCATCCCTGAGATTCTCCAGGCAAGAACACTGGAGTGGGTTGCCATTTCCTTCTCCAATGCATGAAAATGAAAAGTGAAAGTGAAGTAGCTTAGTCATGTCCGACTCATAGCGACCACATGGACTGCAGCCTACCAAAATAAAATGGAATCAAAATATTCCACAACTTAAAAAAAACCAAGCTCAAATCTAGAAGGAAGGAAATAACAAACATTAGAGCAGAAATAAATAGAATACAGACTAAAAATACAATGGGAAGATTGACTAAATATACAATGGGAAGATTAACAAAGCTAAGAGTTGGTTTTTGAAAAGAATCAAAATGGACAACCTTTAGCTGCACGAAAAGAAAAGATTCAAGTAAATGAAATCAGAAATGAAAAAGGAGATACTACAACTGATACTGCAAACACACAAAGATCATAAAAAACTACTATCAACAATTAAATGCCAGGACATCCTTGGTGGTCCAGTTGTTATGAATCCACCTGCCAATGCAGGGAACATGGATTTTATCCCTGGGCCAGGAAGATTCCACATGCTGAGGAGCAACTAAGCCCATGCACCACAACTACTAAGCCTGGTGCTCTAGGGCCCACGTGCTGCAAGTTCTGAGCCCACCCAGTGCAACTACTGAAGCCCAAGCACTTACAGCCTGTGCTCGGCAACAAGAGAATCCCTCACAATGAGAAGCCCACATACTGAAATGAAGAGTAGTCCCCACTTGCCACAACTAGAGAAAGCCTATGACAAGCAACAAAGACTCGGTAAAGTCACAAACAAACATTAACTGCCAACAAACAGGAAAAACTAGAAAAAAAAATGAATGAATTCTTTGAAACAGACAACCCAGCAACAATAAAACATGATGAAAACAAAATCTGAATAAATCAGTAACAAGTTAAGAAACTGAATCGTTAATCGATTATCTCCCAACAAACTAAGCAACAAAGATATATTTTACAGCACAGGGAAATATAGCCACTGTTTTGTAATAATGTTAAATTTAGTATAACATAAAAAATGTTTTGGCTATGCTGCATGGCATGCATGATCTTAGTTTGACAACCAGAGATCAAACCCATGCCTCCTGCAATGGAAGCATACAGTTCTAACCACTGGACCATCAGATAATTTCCCAATTAATAAAAATATTGAGTCACTGTGTCTTACTCTGATACTGATATAATATTGTAAACCAACTATACTTAAATTTTTAAAAAACATTTTATAATGACAAACTGTCCCAACAAAGAAAAATACAGAGTCACTGGTAAATTCTACCATGATTTTAAGAACTAAAATCCTTCCTCAACTCTTCCAAACCACTGAAGAAACACTTCCAAACTCACTTTCCCAGGCTAGAAATATATGTCAATACCAAAGAAAGTTATGGAAATTACAAGAAAAAAAAAACTACATGCCAACATCCTTTATAAACATAGAAGAAAAAAAATCTCCAACAGAAAATAGCAAACCAAACTCAACAGTGTATTAAAAATCTTACACCATCATCAACTGTGATTTACTCCTGGGATACAAGGATAGTTTTTCATATACAAATCAATAAACATGATACATAATAGAACGAAGGATACAAATCATATGATCATCTCAATAAATGCAGAAAAATCCCTTAACAAAATAGAGCACATTTACCTGTCAAAAACTCTTAACACTTTATGTGTAGAAGGAATGTAACTCAATATGATAAACACATATACAATAAGTCCATGCTGACATCATATTCTTGCCTGGGAAATCCCATGGACAGAGGAGTCTGGTGAGTTATAGTCCATGGGGTCACCAAGAGTCAGACCTGACTGAGCACATATACACACAACATCACACTCAAAATTTATTTTTATTTTTTTAATATTTATTTATTATTTTGGTTACTCTGGATCTTAGTTGAGGCAAGTGAACTCTTAGCTGAGGCATGTGGGATCTAGTTCCCTGTCCAGGGATTGAACCTGAGCTTCCTGCATTGGAAGCACAGAGTCATAGCCCCTGGACCACCAGGCAAGTCCCCACACTCAAAATTTAAAAGCTAAAAGCTTTCTCAACACCTTTTATTGAAGAGACTGCCTCTTCAAGGAACAAGAAAAGGATGCCTATTATGTTCATTTCTATTCAATATTGTTCTGGAAGGCCTGCTCAGATCACCAGTTCATGAGAAAAAACTACTAATAAAATCACAAAAGGAGCAAAACTGTGTCTGAAGAAGACAAGATCTTATATTCAGAGGATCCTAAAGGCTACCCCTTAAAACTGTTACAACTATTAAACAAATTCAGTAAAGTCGCAGGATACAAAACTCCATATGCAAAAATCAGTTGCATCACTAAAAACAATAAGATATCTGAGTAAAAACTAGGGCAGCAATTACATATGTAATATCAAAAACAATGAAATACATATGAACAAATTTAACCAAAAAGATTTGAACACTGAAAACTATTAAGACACTGATAAAAGAAAGTGACACAAATAAATGAAAAGATAACTCATGTCCTTGTACTGGAATAATTAATAGCATTACAGTATTCATGCTACCCTATGCAATATACAGATTCAATGCAATTCCTATCAAAATTACAATTTTTCACAGAAATAGAAGATGAATCCTAAAGTTCACATAGAGCGACAAATGACCTCAAAGAGCCAAAGCAATCTTGAGCAAGAAGATCAAATCTCAAGATATGAAACTTCCTGATTTCAAAATACACTGCAAAGCTAAAGTAATCAAAATAGTATTTCACTGTCATAAAAACAGACACACAAAGGAATGGAACAGAATAAAGAACCCAGGAAAAAGTCCCAAACATATATGGTCAACTAATCTTTGACAAAGGGGCAAATAACACACAATGGGCAGTCTCTTCAATAAAAGGTGTTGAGAAAACTGGATCTCCATATGCAAAACAATGAAACTGGGACTTCCCTGGTAGCCCAGAGGTTAAGAATCCACCTTGCAATGCAGAGGAAGCAGATTCACTGCCTGTGATCCCACATGCTATGGAGCAACTAAGCCTGAGCCCATGTGCTCCAGAGTCTGTGTGGCACAATTAGACAGTCTGTGCGCTGCAACAAAAGATACCTCATGACACAATGAAGATACTGTGTGCTGCAACTAAGACCGGATGAAGCCAAATAAATCAATAAATATTCAAAATAAAAAAAACAACAGTGAAACTGAACTCCATTAACAGTGATTAACTCAGAGTGAATTAAAGAGTTAAACATAAGACCTGAAAGTGTAAACTTGCTTGGAGGCAAAAGCAAGGAATAAGCTATTTGGTAGTGGTCTTGGCAATGACTCTTTTTTTTTTTAATATGACATGAAAGTACAGTGGAAAAAAAAAAGTTAGAAATGAAACTACATCAACCTGAAAAGCTTCTGTAGAGCAAAAAAAAAAAAAAAAATGAAGAAAATGAAAATGTAATCTACAGAATTGCAGAAAATTATTTGCAAGCCATGAACCTAGTAAGGTGGTGATACTTTAAACACATAACATAATCAAGTCAGCAAAAACAGAATAATCTTATTAAAATATGAACAGAGGATCTGATTAGACGTTATATACAAATGGCTAACAAGTACCTGAAAAACTGTTCTTTCTCACTAATCACCAGGGAAATGTAAATCCAAGCCACAATGAGATATTATTACAAAACTGTCAGGATGGCTATCATCAAAGAGATGAGTACTGGCAAAAGCACACAGATAAGGGAACTCTTGGTGGGAAGACATATTGGTATAGGCATTATGGATAGACAGTATGGAAGTTCCTCAAAAGTTCGAAATAGAACTACCATACGATCCAGCAATCCCATTTCTTGGAATATAGCCCAAAGAAATGAAATCAAATGAGGAAAACATAATCTGCACTCTTATGTTTGCGGCAGCATTATGGACAGACAATACACAAGATGTGGAAACAACCTAAGTGTTCATCCATGTATGAATAGATAAACAAGGTGTGATATACTCACACATACACATGCACATCTGAAAAATTATTCAGCCGCTATTAAAAAAAGGAAGTCCTCCCATATACATGGATGAACCAAAAAGACATTATGCCAAATTATATATGGTATCACTCAGGTAGAATTTAAAACAGCAACAAAACACGTTGAACTCACAGAAACAGAGAAACTGTTGCTCAAAAGGGACAAATCTTCAGTTACAAGATGGTGCAGTCCATTAAACTCACTGCAAGACTGCCGCTGCTGCTGCTAAGTTGCTTCAGTCGTGTCCGACTCTGTGCTACCCCATAGACGGCAGCCCACCAGGCTTCCCCGTCCCTGGGATTCTCCAGGCAAGAACACTGGAGTGGGTTGCCATTTGCTTCTCCAATGCATGAAAGTAAAAAGTAAAAAGCGAAAGTGAAGTCGTTCAGTCATGTCTGACTCTTAGTGACCCATGGACTGCAGCCTACCAGGCTCCTCCATCCATGGATTTTCCAGGCAAGAGCAGTGGAGTGGGGTGCCATTGCTTTCTCCCACTGCAAGACTACAGACCTCCAATTCTTTCCCATGAGGATTCAGTATAGAAAAGAGGGAGTGCAAACAATCCAGCCACAACTTCCATAGCAACTACCCAGAAAGCTGGGAAAACAAGCACTGCTGGAGGTCCACCTGTCAGAAGGCAGAGCACCCTTATGGAAAAGGTGGGTGAGCCAGGATACAGAGCTCACTCTAGGTATCTGGAAAGACTTTAAGAGTCTTACTCAGTGAAGATATGAGTGCAAAGTTTTCCAGGATCACACTGAGGTACAGGCATCTCTGAGCCTCATCAAGGAGCCTCCATTCCTCTGAGGAGAAGTACACAGCAATGTCTTTAAAGCTTAAACTGTCCTGTCAACATAGGGACAGAGGAAACAATGTTCTGAGAGCCCATAGTCCACTGCCACACACATCTACTCCACTGTCACCCTCTCCTCCCAAACTCCTCACCTCAGAGGAGACACCAGGACCCTGGACTGATTCATACACCCAACGTATAGCTTCCAGAGACTGCTTGACACTCTAAAACTGTCCACTACCACCCGAGACCTCTGATGAATCTCAGTGCAAGGGACAGTCCCACATGCTGCTTTGCAGGCCTCTCTACCTGCTTCTGATCCTTGATTCAATATTAGCCATGTATAATGCAACATGTGAATCACACACACCCATGACACTCTTCCAGTTCTGTGATACACTGTTTGATCATCTGTCCCCTCAACAGTCACAACCGTCTATTCAACCTTCCTTAAAATCCCAGCCCTTACAGTCTCCCTGCGACAAGATGACTCTTGACTACATTTACCACAGACCTTATCCTCCAACAAGACCAGTAAGACGGTAGATGTTGCAAGAGGGCATCAGAGGGCAAACACACTAAAACCATACTCACAGAAAACTAGTCAATCTAATCACACTAGGACCACAGCCTTGTCTAACTCAATGAAACTAAGCCATGCCCATGGGGTAACCCAAGATGGGCAGGTCATGGTGGAGAGATCTGACAGAATGTGGTCCACTGGAGAAGGGAATGGCAAACCACTTCATTCTTGCCTTGAGAACTCCATGAACAGTATGAAAAGGCAAAATGATAGGATACTAAAAGAGAAATTCCCCAGGTCAGTAGGTGCCCAATATGCTACTGGAGATCAGTGGAGAAATAACTCCAAAAAGAATGAAGGGATGAAGCCAAAGCAAAAAGAATATCCAGCTGTGGATTTGACTGGTGATAGAAGCAAGGTGTGATGCTGTAAAGAGCGGTATGGCATAGGAATCTGGAATGTCAGGTCCACGAATCAAGGCAAATTGGAAGTGGTCAAACAAGAGATGGCAAGAGTGAATGTCGACATTCTAGGAATCAGCGAACTGAAATACACTGGAATGGGTGAATTTAACTCAGATGACCATTATATCTACTACTGCGGGCAGGAATCCCTCAGAAGAAATGGACTAGCCATCATGGTCAACAAAAGAGTCTGAAATGCAGTACTTGGATGCAATCTCAAAAACGACAGAATGATCTCTGTTCGTTTCCAAGGTAAACCATTCAATGTCACAGTAATCCAAGTCTATGCCCCAATCAGTAACGCTGAAGAAGCTGAAGTTGAACGGTTCTATAAAGACCTACAAGACCTTTCAGAACTAACACCCCAAAAGGTGTCCTTTTCATTATAGGGGACTGGAATGCAAAAGTAGGAAGTCAAGAAACACCTGGAGTAACAGGCAAATTTTGCCTTGGAATACGGAATGAAGCAGGGCAAAGACTAACAGAGTTTTGCCAAGAAAATGCACTGGTCATAACAAACACCCTCTTCCAACAACACAAGAGAAGACTTTACACATGGACATCACCAGATGGTCAACACCGAAATCAGATTGATTATATTCTTTGCAGCCAAAGATGGAGAAGCTCTATACAGTCAGCAAAAACAAGACCAGGAGTTGAATGTGGTTCAGACCATGAACTCCTTATTGCCAAATTCAGACCGAAATTGAAAAAGCAGGGAAAACCACTAGACCATGCAGGTATGACCTAAATCAAATCCCTTATGATTATACAGTGGAAGTGAGAAATAGAATTAAGGGCCTAGATCTGATAGATAGAGTGCCTGATGAACTCTGGATGGAGGTTCGTGACATTGTACAGGAGACAGGGATCAAGACCATCCCCATGGAAAAGAAATGCAAAAAAGCAAAATGGCTGTCTGGGGAGGCCTTACAAATAGCTGTGAAAAGAAGAGAAGCAAAAAGCAAAGGAGAAAAGGAAGGATATAAACATCTGAATGCAGAGTTCCAAAGAATAGCAAGAAGAGATAAGAAAGCCTTCTTCAGCAATCAATGCAAAGAAATAGAGGAAAACAACAGAATGGGAAAGACTAGGGATTCTTCAAGAAAATCAGAGATACCAAAGGAACATTTCATGCAAAGATGGGCTCGATAAAGGACAGAAATGGTATAGACCTAACAGAAGCAGAAGATATTAAGAAGAGATGGCAAGAATACACAGAAGAACTATATAAAAAAGATCTTCAAGACCCAGATAATCACGATGGTGTGATCACTGACCTAGAGCCAGACATTCAGGAATGTGAAGTCAAGTGGGCCTTAGAAAGCATCACTATGAACAAAGCTAGTGGAGTTGAGCTATTCCAAATCCTGGAAGATGATGCTGTGAAAGTGCTGCACTCAATATGCCAGCAAATTTTGAAAACTCAGCAGTGGCCACAGGACTCAAAAAGGTCAGATTTCATTCCAATCCCAAAGAAAGGCAATGCCAAAGAATGCTCAAACTACCACACAATTGCACTCATCTCACACACTAATAAAGTAATGCTCAAAATTCTCCAAACCAGGCTTCAGCAATATGTGAACCGTGAACTTCCTGATGTGCAAGCAGGTTTTAGAAAAGGCAGAGGAACCAGAGATCAAATTGCCAACATCTGCTGGATCATGGAAAAAGCAAGAGAGTTCCAGAAAAACATCTATTTCTGCTTTATTGACTATGCCAAAGCCTTTAACTGTGTGGATCACAATAAACTGTGGGAAATTCTGAAAGAGATGGGAATACCAGAGCACCTGACCTGCCTCTTGAGACATCTGTATGCAGGTCAGGAAGCAACAGTTAGAATTGGACATGGAACAACAGACTGGTTCCAAATAGGAAAAGGAGTATGTCAAGGCTGTATATTGTCACTCTGTTTATTTAACTTCTATGCAGAGTACATCATGAGAAACGCTGGACTGGAAGAAACACAAGTTGGAATCAAGATTGCTGGGAGAAATATCAATAACCTCAGATATGCAGATGACACCACCCTTATGGCAGAAAGTGAAGAGGAACTAAAAAGCCTCTTGATGAAAGTGAAAGAGGAGAGGGAAAAGTTAGCTTAAAGCTCAACATTCAGAAAACGAAGATCATGGCATCTGGTCCCATCACTACATGGGAAATAGATGGGGAAACAGTGGAAACAGTGTCAGACTTTATTTTGGGGGGCTCCAAAATCACTGCAGATGGTGACTGCAGTCATGAAATTAAAAGACGCTTACTCCTTGGAAGAAAAGTTATGACCAACCTAGATAGCATATTCAAAAGCAGAGACATAACTTTGCCAACAAAGGTCTGTCTAGTCAAGGCTATGGTTTTTCCTGTGGTCATGTATGGATGTGAGAGTTGGACTGTGAAGAAGGCTGAGCGCTGAAAATTTGATGCTTTTGAACTGTGGTGTTGGAGAAGACTCTTGCGAGTCCCTTGGACTGCAAGTAGATCCAACCAGTCCATTCTGAAGGAGATCAATCCTGGGATTTCTTCGGAAGGAATGATGCTAAAGCTGAAACTCCAGTACTTTGGCCACCTCATGCGAAGGTGGAAAAGACTCATTGGAAAAGACTCTGATGCTGGGAGGGATTGCGGGCAGGAGGAGAAGGGGACGACAGAGGATGAGATGGGTGGATGGCATCACTGACTCGATGGATGTGAGTCTCAGTGAACTCTGGGAGTTGGTGTTGGACAGGGAGGCCTGGCATGCTGCGATTCATGGGGTCGCAAAGAGTTGGACACGACTGAGTGACTGATCTGATCTGATATATATATTTTTTTCCCCTCAATATTTCAAGCTTTTTATTTACTATTGGAGTATAGCTGATTAACAATTCTGTGACGAGTTCAGGTGGTACAGTGGTTAAGAATCCGTCTGCCAATGCAGGGGTCACAAATTTCATTCCTGGCCCGGGACGATTACTACAAGCCATGAAGAAACTAAAGCCATGCTCCACAACTACGGAAGCCTGCTAGTCCTAGTGCCCCAGCTCTGCAACAAGAGAAGCCACCACAATGAGAAGACCAATCACCTCAAGAAAGAGTAAACCCCACTTGCCACAACTAAAGAAAGCCCATTTACAGCAATAAACACCCAGCACAACCAAATATAGTTATTTACAAAATAAAGACCTGATTACCAGATCCCCTGCTGTTTGTTCTTAAAGACCTGCTGTACGCTGCTTCCAGTTCAGACACGCCTCCAAGTATTTGCACATGCTATCTGTTCCTGGGAAAACCTTCCATACCAGTTTACACTAGTCATCAGCAAACAGAATATGTGTATGTTAACTTTGTTCTGCAGTCAGGACCCAGAGCTGGATTCATGGCCCTCACATTCAAGAGCTGAGATTATATCAAGGCAAGTCTCTGGACACAATACCCTGACACTCTATAAAGTGAAAGTGAAAGTCACTCAGTCTTGTCCGACTCTTTGCGACCCCATGGACTATACGATCCAAGGAATTCTCCAGGCCAGAACACTGGAGTGGGTAACCCTTTCCTTCTCCAGGGATCTTCCCAACCCAGGGATCAAACCCAGGACTCCCGCATTGCAAGCAGACTCTTTATCAGCTGACCACTCTCTATGGGTGGTGTCAATACCAGTGAGGGACTGGGACATCATCTCCTGCCTTGTGTAAGATCCCTAAGTACTTTTCCAACCTTCAGAGCCTGGGGAGAAGGAAGACAACTGTGGCTGGACTCCAAGTATGCAGGACTCCCCTGGATCCCCACCAGGCCTTGAACCTGGACTTGGGGTTAACTTACTAACCTGTGTTTCAGTCCTCAGAGCAGCCTCTTATCAGATTCCTGACCTTGGAAAATGGTGCTACTTCTCTTTGCCACAACCTGTTCGTCAACCACCTCCAATCTGTTCCCTCTCTGAACTGGATTTTGGTGACCTTTAAAACCCTAACACATATGGGATTTCTCTGGTAGCTCAGTAGTAAAGAATCTGCCTGCCAATGCAGGGGACACAGGTCTGGGAAGATATCACATGGCGCAGAGCAACCAAGTCCCTGCACCACAACTACTCACTCCAGCTACAGCCGGAATTCTGCCAACAAGTGAAGCCACCTCTCATCCTCTGCAACTAGAGAAAGCCCTCCAGCAGCAAGGAAGAGCCCAGTGGGCAGAAACGAAGACCACATGCAGTGTAAAAACAACAACAACAAACCCCTAACACATAAGTGTCCCTCTTCTGTCCACTAGCCTCCACCGCCTCCAGGTCAAGCAGAAAAAGAAACAACCTCTCTGCCAGTTCAGGTACACTCCCTCAACTCGGCTTCTTGGAGACATCAGTTGGAATCCAGGTTCCCCAAACTCACCCGCCTCAATCCGACCTCCAAGTCTCTGCACCTACAGGTACCTGTGCCCATCACCCTCTCCCACGCGTCATCACACTGTCTGTCAGACACAGGGACCACCCACGACCACCTCACCGTTCTGGAGCCCGGGTCCTGGACTGTGGGCACATGAGCAGGCGCCCTGCGCTCGGGGCTTTAGTGTCTGGTGGGGTGAGGGCGGTGAGAGACCTGCGGGCCAGAGTTTACCTGAGGTGGATCCCTTAGCGCAGCCACTGCCATCAGACTCTGGCCGGAGTGGCCGGGGGACGCGGGTAAGGACTTTCCTCTCCTCGGCCTGGTGCAGGGTGCCTGGTCACCGTTGCAGAACCTCAGAGTCCACTATGTGGTGCGGGGACAGCGCCTCCTCTTGCGCTTTTTAGATCCGGTCACCCAGTGAGGAATCAGCGGCCCCCAACCAGGACACTCACAGCAGTTTAAAATGGCCGCCACAAGCAAGATACCGGAAGTCCTGCCCCAATGGGCCCAGTGTGAAGAAGTTCCCCGAAAATGCATTTATGTGGATCTTCCTTCCTGGGCGCAGGATCTTCCCTATAATATTGTTCTCAGGGCTTTAGCGATTGCCCAAAAGTGTGTTCTCCTTTCTGACCAACCAGAACTTGTGCCAACTGGCACCCGGAAGGATGCTGGAAAGCAGTCATCTTACCTTGAGGAAGGAAGGGTTCTGTTTCTTGTTAAATTCAGCAAAGTGACAAAATTTCAGATTTCCTGAAGCTCAATCAGCTCCCAGAAGATAAAAATATTGAGACTGTCAACTACAGATTGGCACTTGCCATGGTGCTTGCCGCCTACGTCTACAAGGATTAAATCATGTGCTGCTCCCTCTGTTGACTTCAACACCCTCTGAAAGTAGCTCTGAGTGGCCGGAAGCAACAGTTAGAACTGGTCATGGAACAACAGACTGGTTCCAAATAGGAAAAGGAGTACGCCAAGGCTGTATATTGTCACCATGTTTATTTAACTTATATGCAGAGTACATCATGAGAAATGCTGGACTGGAAGAAACACAAGTTGGAATCAAGATTGCTGGGAGAAATATCAATAACCTCAGATATGCAGATGATACCACCCTTATGGCAGAAAGTGAAGAGGAACTAAAAAGCCTCTTGATGAAAGTGAAAGTGGAGAGTGAAAAGGTTGGCTTAAAGCTCAACATTCAGAAAACGAAGATCATGGCATCTGGTCCCATCACTGCATGGGAAATAGATGGAGAAACAGTGGAAACAGTGTCAGACTTTATTTTTCTGGGCTCCAAAATCACTGCAGATGGTGACTGCAGCCATGAAATTAAAAGACGCTTACTCCTTGGAAGGAAGGTTATGGCCAACCTAGATAGCATATTCAAAAGCAGAGACATCACTTTGCCAACAAAGGTTCGCCTAGTCAAGGCTATGGTCTTTCCTGTGGTCATGTATGGATGTGAGAGCTGGACTGTGAAGAAGGCTGAGCGCCGAAGAATTGATGCTTTTGAACTGTGGTGTTGGAGAAGACTCTTGAGAGTCCCTTGGACTGCAAGAAGATCCAACCGGTCCATTTTGAAAGAGATCAGACCTGGGATTTCTTTGGAAGGAATGATGCTCAAGCTGAAACTCCAGTATTTTGGCCACCTCATGTGAAGAGTTGACTCATTGGAGAAGACTCTGATGCTGGGAGGGATTGAGGGCAGGAGGAGAAGGGGACGACAGAGGATGAGATGGCTGGATGGCATCACTGACTCGATGAATGCGAGTCTGGGTGACCTCCGGGAGCTGGTGATGGATAGGGAGGCCTGGCGTGCTGCAGTTCATGGGGTCGCAAAGAGTCGGACACGACTGAGCGACTGATCTGATCTGATGTTTGCAGCGGGTGGGGGGTGGGGGGGGGTGGGGGGGACGGGGTCAGCAAACTTGCAGGACAGGTCTTCAAATGATGAGCCCAATTCTTATATCTCCTTATATCTAGAAAGACACTAAAATCCTTCATGGTGGTGACTGTTTTCTCGTGACTCTCAGAAAGTTTCCCAAAACTAGCAGAAACCTTCTCAGAAAAATATGCGCTTGACTGCATGTACTCTCCCTTCACCAAAATCACATGTACACTGACCTTACCCCCACCTCTTTGGAGCACTTTCTCAGAGTTATCTGAAGTGCTGTTTCCTGGGGTTCAATCCTAATTTAGCCCCAAAATAAAACTTAACTTGCAACTCTCACTTGTACAATTTTTTTATGTCAATAAGATGCACTCAAATGTCATTCTTCTAAATGACCATATTATTCTAGAGCCATTCAGATATGAGTCAGATCATATCGTCTGTTCAGATCAGTTCAAATCAGTCGCTCAGTCGTGTCAGACTCTGCAACCCCATGGACTGCAGCACGCCAGGCTTCCCTGTCCATCACCAACTCCTGGAGCTTGCAAAACTCATGACCATTGAGTTGGTGATGCCATCCAACCATCTCAGCCTCTGTCATCCCCTTCTCCTGCCTTAATCTTTTCCAGCATCAAGGTCTTTTCCAATGAGTCAGTTCTTCGTATCAGGTGGCCAGAGTATTGAAGTTTCAGTTTCAGCATCAGTCCTTCCAAAGAATATTCAGGACTGATCTCCTTTAGCATTGACTGGTTGGATCTCCTTGAAGTCCAAGGGACTCTCAAGAGTCTTCTCCAACAGCAGAGTTTAAAAGCATCAATTCTTTGGCACTCCGCCTTCTTTATGGTACAACTCTCACATCTATACCTGACTACTGGAAAAACCATAGCTTTGACTAAACAGACCTTTGTTGGCAAAGTAATGTTTCTGCTTTTAATATGCTGCCTAGGTTGGTCATAACTTTTCTTCCAAGGAGCAAGCCTCATTTAATTTCATAGCTACAGTCACCAACTGCAGTGATTTTAGAGCCCCCCCCCCCAAATAAAGTCTCTCACTGTTTCCAAGGTTTCCCGATCTATTTGCCATGAAGTGATGGGACCAGATGCCATGATCTTCGTTTTCTGAATGTTGAGTTTTAAGCCAACTTTTCCTTCTCCTCTTTCACTTTCATCAAGAGGCTCTTCAGTTCTTCGCTTTCTGCCATAAGGGTGGTGTCATCCGTATCTAAGGTTATTGATATTTCTCCCAGCAATTTTGATTCCAGCTTGTGTTTCATCCAGCCCAGCATTTCTCATGATGTACTCTGCATATACGTTAAATAAGCAGAGTAACAATATACAGCCTTGACATACTCCTTTTCCCATTTGGAACCAGTCTGTTGGTCTATGTCCAGTTCTAACTGTTGCTTCTTGACCTGCATACAGATTTCTCAAGAGACAGGTCAGGTGGTCTGGTATTCCCATCTCTTGAAGAATTTTCCACGGTTTGTTGTGATCTACACAGTCAAAGGCTTTGGCGTAGCCAATAAAGCAGATATTTTTCTGGAACTCTCTTGCTTTTTTGATGATCCAATGGATGTTGGCAATTTGATCTCTGGTTCTTCTGACTTTTGCCTTTTCAGAATCCAGGTTGAACATCTGAAGTTCACGGTTCACATGCTGTTGAAGCCTGGCTTGGAGAACTTTGAGCATTACTTTGCTAGCATGTGAGATGAGGGCAGCTGTGCTCTGCAGCATTGCCTTTCTCTGGGACTGGGATGAAAACTGACTTTTTCCAGTCCTGTGGCCACTGCTGAGTTTTCCAAATTTGCTGGCATATTGACTGCAGCACTTTAACAGCATCATCTTTTAAAATTTGAAACAGCTCGACTGGAATTCCATCACCTCCATTAGCTTTGTTTGGAGTGATGTTTCCTAAGGCCTACTTGACTTCACCGTCCAGGATGTCCTCTAAATGACCTCTCAATGGCCATATTGTTCTGCTGCTGCTGCTGCTAAGTCACTTCAGTCATGTCTGACTCTGTGCGACCCCATAGACAGCAGCCCACCAGGCTCTTCCATCTATGGGATTTTCTAGGCAAGAGTACTGGAGTGGGTTGCCATTGCCTTCTCCCATATTATTCTAGAGCCATTCAGAAATGAGTCAGCAAGTAGCTGGACACATTATATAACTGTTCTTGAAATCCATCTACTGAAGCTGTAGTCAGTTTTCTGTGTTGTATTATGATTGGCTATGAGCAAAACAGTCTGTACAGGGTCATGACTGGGCGAAATAAGATGGATATTCTAAATTAGGTGGTCAAGCAGGAGTTTTACTTCCGGTTCCACAACAAGCTTCTTTCTTTCCTATAGAACCAGGGATTGTGTCCTATCCACTGAGAAACACTTTCATCCGTATATTATCTCTTATTCCACTTCCTAACATAAACTCAATTCCTTTTAGTGAACAGATGTCCATCTCAAACTGAGAGCAACAGACTAATGTTATTTTGGTATGGGTCAGTAGCTGCAACTTTCAGAGTCGCAGCACGTATGGAAGGGAATATCTGAACACTTATATAAAAGGAGGCATCCTAAGCTTATGATCTCAAGTCCTTGCTGGTAAGTGACTATCATTTTCTGGTGACTGCAGGCACACTTCTTTACAGGGAAATGAGATAATATCAGAAAGTTTTGACATGCAAGTTTCAGAAAGTTATTAATATGTGTATTGTTATTCAAAGACAGTAGGAGATACCGCCCTGGGGATATAGCAAGTGATGTTGAAAACATCAGAGAATTTTCAGTAGTGCTTTTATTCTTGAAAACATTAATACCAACTTGGAGAAAGAATTGACATGAACGTTAAGATTAGCTAAACTAGGACTTCCTTAGAAAGTGAAAGTGAAGTCGCTCAGTCGTGTCCGACTCTTAGCGATCCCATGGACTGCAGCCTACCAGGCTCCTCTGTCCGACTTCCTTGATGGTACATTAATAAGAATCCCGCCTGCCACAGCAGGGGACATGGATTCCACTCCTGCCTGGTCTGGGGAGATTTCTACATGCCTCGGGGCAAGTAGGCCAGTGTGCCACAATTATTGCACCTCTGCTCTGCAACAAGAGAAGCTCCTGCTCGCTGAAACTAGAGAAAGCCAGTGCACAGCAAGGAAGACCCAGTGCAACCAAAATAAATGAATAAAAAAATCTTAATTTTATTTTTAAAAGTAGCCAAAACTAGTAAATGTGAACAAGAATTTGGAATATCATGTTTATTCACGGCTCTAGTAAATTTTCATTATACAAAATACAGTGTCAGGCACTGTTTTAGGTGTACGGAAACCACGACAGATGAAAACCTATTCTTTTTTCATGCAGCTTACATTCTTCAATGAACACAGAAAGGATACAAGAAAGAAAAAAGTGTCTAATTTTATAGTAAGTTTTAATGTTATATTAGAAAGTTCGAAGACTCATCTACATGTCATCTAACTCAGATATGACTGAGACCTAATGCACAAGTAACCCTGAGGCAAAATTGCTCTCCAGCTGTGAAACCAAAGGTTTCATGCTTCGAAAATGTAATACTGAAACAGGCAAAGGACAGACATTTCCATTAAAAAAGGAGGAAGTGGGAAATACAGGAGTGAGGGGTGAGCGTTGTTAGTGTGAACCATTGTGGTTGTGGAAGAAGCGAACTTTGGAATCACTTTTTAAAACAAGACAGCCTGGTTTTTCTGATTGTGAGAGAAAGTAAGGTGGGTGTCAGGTTTTGACACCAAGATTTTTGGTGTTGGGAGGTAGGACAGAAGCTCCATCAACGACGTTGGGAGTTCTGTAGGGTAATAATTCTCATTGGGGTATCAGCAGTTTCCTTTTGAGGGTATATTTCAGAAAACAAAAGAATGGAGTTATTTAGCACAAAGCCAGATACACAGGTCTGGAACTATGGGGAGGATCTCTGGATGGACACATCTACAAAATTTGGTGGACAGTCTGTGGACCAGTGGGAGGTTCTATTAATATTAGTAGGAGGAATTCTGAACATGGTGATAATGCCAAGAGTAAATCAGAGAGAGAAGAGTGGGTGCCACAAGTGCATCTATAGCTTGGGTACAAAACATTAGGTATAAAATAAACTACAAGGGTATACTGTACAATACAGAGAATATAGCCAATATTTCATAATAACTATAAATGGAGTATAATCTTTAAATTTATGACTCACTATACTGTACACCTGTAGCTTTTATAATAAAAGTGCAAAAAAAGTTGTTTTTAAATAAACTAAGGTGTGCAAGTCATTACGAAGCTAAGCCCCAATTTCAGGCCATAAAATATACTTTTGACTTTTGTAAATAAAAATACAGAGAGTTCCCTGGTGGCCTAGTGGTTAGGATTCTGAGCTTTCACTGCTGCAACAAAATACAAAAACATTCAAATGACAAAAATGACTTGTATAAAACAAACAAAAAAACGTATTTTAAGTATCCATAAAACATTGGGCAATATTTTGTAACAGGCAGTTTTTATGAAAACTATCCAAATGCTATACAATAATTTGTGAAAAATTCATTTTGATTTCAAAATTTACCTATAACCAGCCAGAATTAAGGTGGCCTAATAATTTAAAATGTTTCCAAAACACTCTATAGAATACTTACTCTGAATATATAATACACCATTATAATTGTTATTACTTTATCACATACTTATATCAGTCACATTTCACTGAATTTTTTAAAAAGCTTATGTGGAACCTTTCCAGTACAATCAAATGAATATTGATTGAAATAAGTATATTTTCTGTCTTTCTAAGCAGTTATTTGTTGTTTATATGATCTTAGATTAAATTTTTATTTTTAAATAAGCAAAACGTGCATTGACTTTCAGGGGAAAGAAAAAACATATTGTAATAGAATCTGTCATTTTGCATTTCAGCATAGTAAATGAAATTTGGTTAAAGAGGATCTGAAGAGAATTAATTTACCAGCTAGGGCAAATACAGAGAAGCGATCTCCCAGTACAGTTGAAAAAGAATCAAAATGCTTCTGTGGTAATCCATCAACTAGTGAGTGTGCTCTCAATCTAAAGAGTCAATGGATTCAGGAAAAATAAGCTATAACCATGAACACATGTAGACTGAATAAAATTTCATAGTATATTTACATGGCATTTATATTAATTTACATGGCACTCTATAAAATGCAACAAGGACATAACTAATACAAAGAATAAGTTAGTTAAGTACAATAAGAGAAATGAGAAAAGGAGAGTTACAAAAATATTTTATATAACATTTTTAAAATAAATGGCACATACAAGTTCAAAATATGAAGCCTGGAATTTTGGTGTAAATGCTCAGTGTTGTGTTATTTTTATTGATCCTCCCAGGGCCAAAGTTAACACCTCAATGTCCAAATCAGCCAAATGAGGCTCAGGAAGCTTTAGCAAGTTTCCCAGATTATTTCCCACTGGTGAATCCACACTGAGACCTCAGTAACCAACAACCCCCTCCTTGATGCAGATAAGTCCCTGCGGGATGACCCAGGTCAGGAATTATGAGAAGTTCCATTTATTTCTGAAATGCATGCACCTGGGCATAGAGGGGTCTGAGGATATCAGGGGGAGCTAAAGTTTCCTGGCACCAGGATCTCACCTGTAGAGGGAGCTGCATGGGAATGGACAGCTCCTCTCTTCACATCTTTCAGTGGACCAGAGGCAGGGCAGATTCTAATCTCCATTTTACATAAAAGGAAAAGGGCTTGGGAAAGAGTGTTTGCCTGCAGGTCCTTGACCAGGGATATAGAATTTAAACCCAGGTAGCCTGGGTGAGGACTTGACAAGTCTGACCACTGACCTCCATTCCCTCCCAACCAGGCTTTGGAACTCAAAGTAAAGACCAGTCCATCCTGATGAAACCTTGTCCCCATCTCCAATCCCCCAACTTCTATAATGACAGAACCAAGAAAAAGCATAAGCACTATAAAGCAAGGTTTTATTGTATTCTTAAGTGACTAAAATCAAGAATGTGATAGAGAATATGTTAACAGTGCAGATAAAATTTAAAAGCATATATGTAAGTATCCACTGCATTGTGAACACTGGGGAAAAAAAAAAAAAACTTTTTAGGTTAGAAAATTTCCCAGTATTGATAGTTACTCCATAAAACAAAATCACTCACAGTATTAAAAAATGAGTGAAATTCCAATATACATTGTTGTGGTTTCATTGTTCTATTTGTTAAAGGAGAATAGCCAAAGGCCAACAAAGAAAAAGATTTAAGCAGACATTTTAACAAAGATACATAGATAGGAAATGAACATCTGAAAAACTGCTCATCATAAATCCTTACAGAAACTCTATTAAAACAAAAAAAGTGATATACCTCTTTAAAAAAATCTAAAATTAAAGCAATCAATAAACCAAGTATTCAGAATATGGGAGAGGTGGAATTCTCAATATATTGCTGGTAAGATGCAAAAGGCACAAACATTTTAGATCACAATGTTAGCTTCTTCAAAAGTAAAACTGTTGTGGGACTTCCCTGGTGGTCCGGTGTTTAAGAATCCTCCTTCCAATGCAGGGGTTGGGGTTAAAGCCCTGGTCAGGGAACTAAGATTCCACATGTGGCAGGGCAACTAAGCCCTCAGCCTGCAATAAAAATCCACTGCAGCCAACAAGAATAAAACAGCCGTGGCTCATACACTGCATTCTAAATTACTGACAAAAGATAAGTACATGTTCATACAAAGAACTAACACAATTTTTATACTAGCTTTATTTTCAGAAGTCAAATTCTAGAAACAAGTCAAATACCCATAAAGAGAATGGATAAACTAACCATGGCATATTGAATAATGTCATATTTTTGTCAGTCAAAAAATGTCAGTCAAAAAGCACTATATATCACTGATGAATCTCAAAGTAATTATGATATATAAAGGAAAGAAAAATATGGTAAATAGCATATGATTCCAACAATATCAATTCAAGAAAATGCAAGTTATCTATTTTAAGGAAAGGAAATCAATGGTTACTTGGAAAAGTGAGAAAGGCAAGGAGATTATAGAACAAATGAGGTAAATACACCATGACAGATATGGTCACTATCAGGACTATGGTGATAGTCTCAGAGGTTCACACCTGTGTCAAAACTTGTCAAGTTGTACTTTAAATACATTCAGTTTAACAAATGTAAATTATACATTGTGTGTGTGTGTGTGTGTGTGTGTGTGTGTGCGCGCGCGCGCGCGCGTGTTCGTAGCTCAGTCGTATCTGACCCTTTGTGACTCAGACCGTAGCCCGCGGGGTTCCTCTGTCCATGGAATTTTCCAGGCAAGAATACTCTAGTGGGTTGCCATTTCCTCTTCCAGGGGATCTTCCCAACCCAGGGATCAAACCCTGGTCTCCTGTATCTCCTGCACTGCATGCAGATTCTTTACCACTGAGCCATCAGGAAAGCCAGAGATATTATACCTTAGTAAAGCTTTAAAAAATAGCTCAACTTAAAGATCTCTATACCCCAGTCTTTTTGACAGAGATGTATGGCAACCATACACTTCATCTTTCTCTTTATGCCCTGGGGGGCCAGGGTGGTTGTCAAACTTGCATCAGTGCCAACAAATATGGTGAGTAATAGAGAACATTTCCACTGAAAGTCAATGGGAATGCTGTCTGGGTCACAAGAGCCACAGCCAGGGACTGCTGCTGCTGCTGCCAAGTTGCTTCAGTTGTGTCTGACTATGTGTGACCCCATAGATGGAAGCCCACCAGGCTCCCCTATCCCTGTCCAGGCAATAACACTGGAGTGGGCTGCCATTTTTTGCTCCAATGCATGAAAAGTGAAAGTGAAGTCGCTCAGTCGTGTCTGACTCTTAGCGACCCCATGGACTGCAGCCTACCAAGCTCCTCCATCCATGGGATGTTCCAGGCAAGAGTATTGGAGTGGGTTGCCATTGCCTTCTCCGACAGCTAGGGACTAGACCCCCTTTTAATTTTCTTCCAGTCCATGTGGTAATGGCCTTGAAATGAACAATACAGAGGGACTATCACTTCCACATGGACATTTGTGGATGAACGTTTAGAAGCAGCACATTACACTAGTTGGCTGCAGTTCTCCTCTCCCTATAAATCAGTGTTTCTGCACCAGTTATGGACCCAGTGGTATTACAACCAGTTACACTAATCAGGAAACATGGCTCTCTGCAGACCTGGAGAAGATTTCCCTCCACAGTGCTGAAACACCCTGGGATCTCTCCGTTTAGTAAGGAAAAAAAATTAATGTTATGCTCAGAAGCACTTGAGATTCTCACATCTGCCTGCTTCTCAGTGTCACCTGGGAGACTCCTAAAACAAAGCCTCCAGGCGTCAAGTGAAAACTAGAAATCCCTGCAATCTTTTCTAGGAAGCTGCAGCTGCAAGGCAGACCTGGTCATAACTGGCAAGCTATTGTCAACATACCGTCCCCCTTCAGACAGTAACTTTGAGGCCCCTAAAAACTGTTTTCCCCTTTATGTTTACACAGCATAAATGTGTGAACTACCTGCAGAGTAAATAGGAAGTCCAAGATGAAAGAGGACTTAAGAGATTAGAAGGTCTCGAGTATTGTATGAGCCAAAGCAACCTGTAGCAAGTATTTATTCATCATTTGGAAGCTGGAAAACCTTATTACTAGTATCACATGAAATCAACACATCCCTGCTGCTATTCTCTGCAAGCTGCCAGCTGAACTTCTGATTGTTTCTGGACTGACGCTGACCAGGTCCATGTCCAAGATAGTCATGGAGGAGTGAAAGTTGGCACTGTAGGCCTCAAGTTACTCTTAACTTGGCTAAAATATGGGAGGACACAATAAGTCTCCCTGAGCACACTGTGGACCTGCCAAGTGCTAGATGTAAAATGGCTTTGACCACAGAGATGGGAGTGACATATATGTGGGCAGAACCCTGGAGAGGTTAGAGACTGCAACATAGCCACACATTCCCCACAAAATCATGAGGAATCTTTCCTCATGATTACCAATAGCTATGCAGATCTCTGGGAGCTAATTCAGACAGATGAATCCTCAGCTTCCTTTGGTATCCTTACACTGAACAAGAAAACTGCACATTCCCTAAACATCTAAGGCCTTTCTCTAGTGTGAACTCTCTGATGTTGAGAAAGAGTAGATTTTCGCATAAAAAATTTCCCACATTCTCTACACTCATAAGGTCTTTCCCCAGTGTGACCTCTCCGGTGTTGACTAAACTGGGAACTGTCTCTAAAAGATTTCCCACATTCACTGCACACGTAAGGCCTTTCTCCTGTGTGAACTCTCTGATGGTAACGGAGTTTGGAGCTAGAGATAAAAGATTTCCCACATTCACTGCACTCATAAGGCCTATCTCCTGCATGAACTCTCTGATGATAACGAAGAGTAGAACTGGAGGTAAAAGATTTCCCACATTTGCTGCATTCATAAGGCCTTTTGCCTGCATGAACTCTCTGATGATAAGAAAGGGTGGCACTACTAGTAAAAGATTTCCCACATTCATTGCACACATAAGGTCTCTCTCCTGTGTGAACTCTCTGGTGTCGAATCAGTATAGAGCTATTGGTAAAGGACTTCCCACATTCGTTGCACTGATAAGGCTTTTCTCCCCTGTGAACTCTCTGATGATAACCAAGGCCAGAGATAGAGGTGAAAGATTTCCCACATGCACTACACTCATAAGACCGTTCTCTATCATGAATTTTCTGGTGTGTTGAGAGGGAAGATTTTTGGCTAAAAGATTTTCCACATTCAGCACACTCATAAGGTCTTTCTCCAGTGTGAGCTCTCCGGTGTTTATTGAATTGCGATCTATCCTTAAAAGATTTCCCACATTCATTGCACTCATAAGGCCTTTCTCCAGTGTGCACTCTGTGATGATAACGGAGGCTGGCACTAAAAGTAAAAGATTTCCCACACTCACTGCACTCATAAGGTCTTTCTCCTGTGTGAACTCTCTGATGATAACGGAGGGTAGAACTAGAGGTAAAAGATTTCCCACATTCACTGCACTCATAAGGCCTTTTTCCTGCATGAACTCTCTGATGATAACATAGAGTGGAGCTGGAGGTAAATGATTTCCCACATTCACTGCACACATAAGGCTTTTCTCCTGTATGAACTCTCTGGTGTTGAATGAGCGTCCATCTATTGTTAAAAGATTTCCCGCATTCACTACACTTGTAAGGCCTTTCTCCTGTGTGAACTCTCTGGTGTAAAAGCAGGTTATTCCTACGGATAAAGGATTTCCCACATTCACTACACTCATAAGGCCTTTCTCCAGAATGAACCCTTTGATGATAATGGAGATCAGACTTGGAGATAAAAGATTTCCCACATTCATTGCATTCATAAGGCCTTTCTCCTGTGTGAATTCTCTGATGATAACGGAGGGCAGAGCTAGTAGTAAAAGATCTCCCACATTCATCACACCCATAAGGCCTTTCCCCAAGGTGACCTCGCTCATGATACTGCAGGGTGGAGCTACAGGAAAAAGATTTCCCACATTTATTGCACACATAAGGCTTTTCTCCTGTGTGAATTCTCCGGTGTCGAATGAGCGTCCACCTATTGTTAAAAGACTTCCCACATTCAGTGCACTCATACGGTCTTTCTCCAGTGTGGACTCTGTGATGATAACGAAGGCTAGAGCTAAAAGTAAAAGATTTCCCACATTCACTACACTCATAAGGCCTTTCTCCTGAGTGAACTCTTAAATGTATAATTAGGTTATTTTTTCGGGTAAAGGATTTCCCACATTCACTACACTCGTAAGGCCTTTCTCCAGTGTGAACTCTGTGATGATAACGGAGAGCAGTACGAGTGATAAAAGATTTCCCACATTCACTGCACTCATGGGGCCTTTCTCCAGAATGAACCCTCTGATGATAACGGAGGTCAGAGCTAGAGATAAAAGATTTTCCACAATCACTGCATATGTAAGGTCGTTCTCCAGTGTGGGATCTCTGATGATAACAGAGTGCAGACATTGAAGTAAAAGATTTCACACAGTCACTACACTTATAAGGCCGTTCTCCAGTTTGAACTCTCCTGTGTGGAATGAATACTGAGCTATGGCTTAAAGATTTTGAACATTCACTGCACACATAATTCTTTTCTCCATTGCACCATGGGTGGGGAGAAATGAGGACAGATTTGTGACTTAAGGATTTCCCACATTTGCTGCACTTGTATTGCCTTGACCCAGTATGAATTCTTCGATGTTTACAGAGAATTGAGCTTCGCCTAAAGGATTTCCCACATTCACCACACACATGAAGGTTTTTTCCAGCGTGCACTCTCTGGTGCACAACAAATGAGGATTTGTACCTGAATGCTTTCCCACATTCACTGCACACAAAACAAGGTATTCCAGTATGGACACCCTGATCCTGAACAGGTGTGTGTTTTGGGCTGAGGGCTTTCCTGCATTCTCCTGAGGTGTGACGACTTCTGCTCTGTAAAGCTGACTCACACTGGGTGACTTTGTTTGGCTTCTCCACAGTATGAGTAGTCTGTTGCTGCAGGTGTCCCATAATGGTTGGGAAGTCCTTTTCAAACTCCCTGCAGGTAAATGGCTTCTGTAACACAAGGAATCTGCAGCTCTTGAAAAACTTGGCCTCATCCACACTACTTCTGAGGGTTTTCTCTCCCATGTGTTCCTGGTGCTGCTGAAAATTTGCACTAAAACAAAACTGTTTCACACATGCTCCACACCTCAACATTTTCTGGGTGTGTTGTGTTTCCTCGTGCTCAGCCAAGTGGAAAACTTTTTTCAAGACTGGACCACAAGTCTCACAGGGGTGGATCTTCTGGGAAGACAAAGCTGCCTTTGGAGTCCTAGCCTGTGAAACTCCTAGAGAAGTGATCTGTTCAGAAGGTGCCTCTGCATTCTCTGTTCCACAGCAGCAACCTGAACAGAAAGAAATGCAGGTCAAGTACATATTGACTACAGACAAGGGTCCAGCTCATCACTAGTGTACCTACCTAATCCAGGTATGAGTCTATGAGATGCTTTTCAAGATACAGAACTTGGAATTCAGTTGGAAGAACAGCCAACTGTTATGCATTACTGAGCCTCAAGGTCACACAATAGTGGAGACCTCATCAGGAGAAAAAAACAAATACAGGGTAGGATACAAGGAAGAGAGGCAGGGTCTATGACTCACTTCTCTTCCAGTGGCTTCCTGTAGGACTCTTCTGCTGAGACTGGGTAGAAAAGGTCATCTAAGCTCATTAAAATCCCACAGCAATATATCAGCTGCTATTTGAAGTCAATTCAGGGAAATGTGAACATATCATAGCACAATCAATGTGGGTGAGTAGCACAGAAAGGGTAGTGAGAGAAATAGGAGAGACGTGGAGTCCAGAGAGGAATGAAGTCCAGAGATGTGGAGTCCAAATAATCAGTCCAGATTATCCCTGGGCTGAAGTCACAGTAGGAATGACAAGCAGTACAACTGACAAGTCAGTCAAGTGTTAACAGTGAAAAGAAAAGATATAAGTAGTATGGCGATGCACTGGAAATGGCAACTAAATCCTGGTTGAACAAAGACAGGTTCCTGCTATGATCTGAACACAGCCTGATGTCATACTCTCCTCAACTGCCATTCACCAGGACCAGGCCCCCTCTGAGCCCACCTCACCATGATTGGAGTCATGTCAATCCTGGGACGTCTATAAGCACTAGTTAAGCAATTACATAGGACATGCAGGATAAAAATCCTAAAGGAAAAACAGGACAGATGAACAGCTTGTATCATCACAAAGCAACTCAGCACATAACAGATGCAGAGAAAGGATCCAGGAGAGTGATGTCAGCAAAACAGCAGAGGACATGAGCCTTCACCACCAACAAAAAATACACAAAAGCAAACAAAAGTTGCCCTTGGACGACTCAGGAATCCAATTAAGATACTGCAGCAACACAGAGGAAATTGAAAAAGAACAAAATGAAAACGATCACTGAACATATTACCTTAACAGACATGTGGAGATGGACAGGAAATAAGATGAAGGGTGGGAACTAAGTGCATCAGCCAAATGGTAGCTGCTGTCACATTCCCAATGGCCTGCACTGCAAAGGATCCCAGAAGCTTTTACCTTAGAGAACCTCAATAGGCCCTGACACACTTGCAAACCCCACAGTTTGCAGAACAGAGGAAGGCAAGTGTTTACAGGTGTGAACCCCAGCTGCCTGCTCTGCAGAGGGCACTGGAAGCTCTCACACTAAGGTAACTAATAGCCACCACCATGAGGCACCTGCAAGAGAATAATATCCTGAACCATCCCTGTCCCCACAAAAATAGCTATTGCTCTATTTCAGAACCACAGCTTCTATCCCCATAAATCCTGCACACACCCCAAACCCTTGAGCCCCACCTGAACCACAGATGTTCATAATCTATAACCTGACTCCACGTCTGTCATCTGAATGTCTCAGGCACCAGATTCATGGCCACTGTGGGTGAGTTAGTTCTTCAGACCCCAAAGACACTGTCTCTCTGTGTGTACCCATACTCTGGTCAAGGCTCCACCACTGCTCAGGGTGCCACTGCATCTCACAAAGCAAAGTCAACACTGAGACAGACTATTCAGTAACTGGGACCCTAGAAGTGCTACTGCCTTGCATCTAGTCACATTCTAGAGTCCAGATCTATATCTGCTCCACAGAATCCACACATCAGACACCAATGCCATCACCACTATGAAGCATTCCTCCTCTAAGAGCCAAACTCCACATTAAGAGGGACCCCCTAAGTCAAAACATATCCCATGGGATAAAGAAATCAGGAGAGCCCTAGCAGTCTTCTCTATTACTATGGACACCCACAGCTTTAGCTACTGAGGACTCTGCAGTCTGTGCTGACACTGACCTCAGGTGACAGAGCTGCAAACACAAAGCCACTGGACTTTGTTGTATGTGCAGCAGCCACTGTCCATCAAGCTACCACACTCACACCCACACAGAGGTGAGGATCTTGCCCACCAAAACCTTACGTAAAGCCTGAAAGAAATGACTGCTCCATGAAATGTACTAATCAACACAAACACAATAATCGAGGGAACATGACACCCCTGAAGGAACAATAATCAGTTGCCTCAAAGAAATGGAGATCTACAAGCTGTCAAAAAAAAAAAAAATTTGTAATAGTTTTTTTTTAACCTTTAAAAAATTTATTTATTTTTTAATTGAAGGATAACTGCTTTACAGAGTTTTGTTGTTTTCTAGCCTTAACATGAATAAGCCATAGGTACTCCTTGGAAGGAAAGTTATGACCAACCTAGATAGCATATTCAAAAGCAGAGACATCACTTTGCCAACAAAGGTTCGCCTAGTCAAGGCTATGGTCTTTCCTGTGGTCATGTATGGATGTGAGAGCTGGACTGTGAAGAAGGCTGAGCACCAAAGAATTGATGCTTTTGAACTGTGGTGTTGGAGAAGACTCTTGAGAGTCCCTTGGACTGCAAGGAGATCCAACCGGTCCATTCTGAAGGAGATCAGCCCTGGGATTTCTTTGGAAGGAATGATGCTAAAGCTGAAACTCCAGTATTTTGGCCACCTCATGCGAACAGTTGACTCATTGGAGAAGACTCTGATGCTGGGAGGGATTGGGGGCAGGAGGAGAAGGGGACGACAGAGGATGAGATGGCTGGATGGCATCACTGACTCGATGGATGTGAGTCTGAGTGACCTCCGAGAGCTGGTGATGGATAGGGAGGCCTGGCGTGCTGCGGTTCATGGGGTCGCAAAGAGTCGGACACGACTGAGCGACTGATCTGATCTGATCTGATCTGATGCATATGTTCCCTGGCTCTTGAACCTTCCCCTCCCACATCCCTCCCCATCCCACCCCATTAGGTGGGATCCCACTCATACAGAGCCCCTGTTTGAGTTTCCTGAGACATACAGAAAATTCCCATTGGCTACCTATTTTACATATGGGAATGTAAGTTTCCATGTTACTCTCTCCATACATCTTACCCTCTCCTCCCCTCTCCCCGTGTCCATAAGTCTGTTCTCTATGTTTGTTTCTCCACTGCTGCCCTGAAAATAAATTCATTAACATCTTTCTAGATTCCATATATATGTGTTAGTATACAATATTTATCTCTCTTTCTGACTTATCTCACTCTTTATAATAGGCTCTAGGTTCATCCACCTCATTAGAAATGACTCAAATGCATTCTTTTTTATGTCTGGATAATAGTCCATTGTCTATATATACCACAACTTCTTTATTTATGCATTTGTTGATGGACATCTAGATTGCTTCCATGTTCTAGCTATTGTAAATACTGCTGCATGAACATTGGGGTACAGGTGTCTTTTTCAATTTTAGTTTCCTCAGGGTATAAGCCTAGCAGTGGGATTGCTGGGTCATAAGGTAGTTTTATTCCTAGTTTTTAAAGAAATCTCCATACCGTCTTCCATAGTGGCTGTATCAATTTACATTCCCACCAACAGTGCAAGAGGGTTCCCTTTTCTCCACACCCTCTCCAGTATTTACTGTTTGTAGACTTTTCAATGATGGCCATTCTGACCAGTGTGAGGTGATATCTCACTGCAGTTCTGATTTGCATTTCCCTATTAATGAGTGATGTTGAGCATCTTTTCATATGTTTATTAGCCATCTGTAGGTCTTCTTTGGAGAAATATCTGTTTAGATCTTTTTTCCACTTTTTGATTGGGCTGTTTTTCTGGTATTGAATTATACGAGCTGCCTGTATATTTTGGAAATTAATCTTTTGTCAGTTGTTTCATTTGCTATTATTTTTTTCCACTCTGAGGACTGTCTTTTCACCTTGTTTATAGTCTCCTTTGCTGTGCAAAAGCTTTTTAAGTTTAATTAGATCCCACTTGCTTACTTTTGTTTTCATTTCCATTATTCTAGGAGGTGGGTCATAGAGGATGTTGCTTTGATTTATGTCATTGAGTGTTATGTTTTCCTCTAAGAGTTTTATATTTTCTGGTCTTACATTTAGGTCTTTAATCCATTTTGAGTTTATCTTTATGTATGCTGTCAGGAAGTGTTCTACTTTCATTCTTTTATAGGTACCCGTCCAGTTTTCCAAGCACTATTTATTGAAGAGACTGTCTCTGCCCCATTGTATATTCTTGCCTCCTTTGTCAAAATTAAGGTACCAATAAGTGCATGGGTTTATTTCTGGGCTTTCTATCTTGTTCCACTGGTCTATATTTCTGTTTTTTGTACCAGTACCATACCGTCTTGATGACTGCAGCTTTGTAGTATAATCTGACCAGGCAACAAGACATGCAAGCTTTTAGTTTTCCAAGCAAGGATGGAACCCATGCCCCCAGCAATGAAAGCACAGAGTCTTAACTACTGGCCTGCCAGGGAAGTCTTTCACAATAATGTATTTTTTTTAATTTTTTATTTTATTTTGGAGTATAGAGTATAGCTGATTAACAATGTTGTGACAGTTTCAGGTGGAGAGCAAAGGGACTCAGCCATTCATATACAATGGATCTATTCTTCCCTAAGCTCCCTCTCATTCAGGCTGCCACATAACACTGAGGAAAGTTTCCTGTGCTCTACAATAGGCCCTTGTGGTTATCCACTTTAAATATAGCATTGTATACAGGTAGCGGAGAAGGCAATGGCACCCCACTCCAGTACTCTTGCCTGGAAAATCCCATGGGAAGAGGAGCCTGGTAGGCTGCAGTCCATGGGGTCGCTAAGAGTCGGACACAACTAAGCGGCTTCACTTTCACTTTTCACTTTCATGCATTGGAGAAGGAAGTGGCAACCCACTCCAGTGTTTTTGCCTGGAGGATCCCAGGGACGGGGGAGTCTGGTGGGCTGCCGTCTATGGGGTTGCACGGAGTCAGACAAGACTGAAGTGACTTAGCAGGAGCAGCAGCATACAAGTAGATCCCAAACTTCGTAACTATCCCTTCGCCCCATTTTGCCCACCCAGGAACCATAAGTTCATTCTCTAAGTCTCATAATTATTGTTTTAATGAAGCTCAGTAAACTATGAGAAAACACAGACAGACAATTCAACAAAATAAGGAAAATGATATACAAGTAAAATAAGGCTTTAAACAGAGATTCAGAAAAATATGAAAAATAACCAAACAGAAATTATGGTGAAGAGTATGATGAATGAAATGTAGAGCATTAATAGCTAATTTGATCAATCAAAACAATGATTGTGAAATGGAAAGTAGGTCTTCAAAATTATCCAGTCAAAGGAGAAAAAAGATAGACTAAAAACAGTAAAGAAAAAAGTCTACATGAATTATGGGACACTGTTAAACAAAATAATACATGTATAATGGAGAATTCTGAAAGAGACGGGAATACCAGACCACCTGACCTGCCTCTTGAGAAACCTATATGCAGGTCAGGAAGCAACAGTTAGAACTGGACATGGAACAACAGACTGGTTCCAAATAGGAAAAGGAGTACGTCAAGGCTGTATATTGTCACCCTGCTTATTTCACTTATATGCATAGCACATCATGAGAAATGCTGGGCTGGCGGAAACACAAGGTGAAATCAAGATTGCCAGGAGAAATCAATAACCTCAGATATGCAGATGACACCACCTTTATGGCAGAAAGTGAAGAAAAACTAAAGAACCTCTTGATACAAGTGAAAGAGCAGAGTGGAAAAGTTGGCTTAAAGCTCAACATTCAGAAAACTAAGATCATGGCATCTGGTCCCATCACTTCATGGGAAACAGATGAGGAAACAGTGGAAACAGAGGCTGACTTTATTTTTCTGGGCTCCAAAATCACTGCAAATTGTGATTGCAGCCATGAAATTAAAAGATGCTTACTCCTTGGAAGAAAAGTTATGACCAACCTAGACAGCATATTAAAATGCAGAGACACCACTTTGTCTAAAAGTCCATCTAGGCAAGGCTATGGTTTTCCAGTGTTCATGTATGGATTTGAGAGTTAGTCTGTGAAGAAAGCTGAGCGCTGAAGAACTGATGCTTCTGAACTGTAGTGTTGGAGAAGAATCTTGAGAGTCCCTTGGACTGCAAGGATATCCAACCAGTCCATCCTAAAGAATATCAGTCCTAGGTGTTCATTGAAAGGACTGATGCTAAAGCTGAAACTCCAATACTTTGGCCACCTGATGTGAAGAGCTGACTCATTTGAAAAGACCCTGATGCTGGGAAAGATTGAGGGTAGGAGGAGAAGGGGATGATAGAGTATGAGACGGTTGGATGGCATCACTGACTCAATGGACATGGGTTAGGGTGGACTCTGGGAGTTGGTGACGGACAGGGAGGCCTGGCGTGCTGCGGTTCATGGGGTCGCCAAGAGTCAGACACGACTGAGTAAGTGAACTGAACTGAACTGAATGGTAGCCCTAGAAAGAAGAGAGCATGAAGAAGGGGCAGAAAGTTTATTTAAAGAAGTAATGAATGAAAACTTTTCAAATCTGGGAAAAGAAATGGACATTCAGGTATTTGAGGCTTGTAAGTCCCCAGATTCAATCCACAGAGGACTTCAGCAAGGCACATTAATATAATACTCAAAGTGATGACAAATTATTTTGAAAGTTGCAAGAAAAAAGAAACTCATCACAAAAGGGAACCCTCATAAAGATACAAGTGGTTTTCTTAGCTAAAACACTGCATATAGTCACAGTGAGATGTGTTCTAAATGCCAAAGGGGAAGGGGTGGGGATACTGCAAACCAATAATATTTTTCCAGCAATGCTATTCTTCAGTAATAAGGGAGACTTTCTTAGACAAATGAAAATTGAGGAAGTTCATCACCACTTGACCTAACCCTATCAAAAATGAGGAAGTCTAACAAAGTCTTCTTCAAGCCGAATAAAAATATGCTAACAGTAACATGGAAACATATTAAAACATAAAACACATTGGTAAAAATAAGTATACAGTCAAATTCAGAACACTCTAATACTGTAAAACTGCCTTAATCACTCAACTCAAAAATAAAAGATAAAGAATAACAGTATTAAAAGCAACTATGGGGAAACAGTGGAAACAGTGTCAGACTTTATCTTGGGGGGCTCCAAAATCACTGCAGATGGTGACTGCAGCCATGAAATTAAAAGATGCTTACTCCTTGGAAGAAAAGTTATGACTAATCTAAATAGCATATTGAAAAGCAGAGACATTACTTTGCCAACAAAGGCCAGTCTAGTCAAGGCTATGGTTTTCCTGTGGTCATGTATGGATGTGAGAGTTGGACTGTGAAGAAAGATGATCACCAAAGAATTGATGTTTTTGAACTGTGGTGTTGGAGAAGACTCTTGAGAGTCCCTTGGACTACAAGGAGATCCAACCAGTCCATTCTAAAGGAGATCAGCCCTGGGTGTTCTTTGGAAGGAATGATGTTAAAGCTGAAACTCCAGTACTTTGGCCACCTCATGCGAGGAGTTGATTCATTGGAAAAGACTCTGATGCTGGGAGGGATTGGGGGCAGGAGGAAAAGGGGACGACAGAGATGGCTGGATGGCATCACCAACTCGATGAACGTGAGTTTGAGTGAACTCTGGGAGTTGGTAATGGACAGGGAGGCCTGGCATGCTGCAATTCATGGAGTCGCAAAGAGTCGGACATGACTGAGTGACTGAATTGAACTGAATTGAACACCGACAATAACTTGTTGATGGCTACACAATATACAATACAAAAAGATGTAAACTGTGACATCAAAAACAAAATATATGTGTAGGGGAAGTGTAAGAGTAGACATTTTGTATGGGATTGAATTTACAGTATTATCAGCATAAAATAGAATGTTTTAAGATGTTTTATATAAGCCTATGGTAACCGCAAGTCGAAAATCTATAGACACAAAATACAAGAGAAAGGAATAAAAGTACCTTACCATAGGGTCTTCCCAGGTGGTTAATAATCCGCCTGGCAATGCAAGGGATGCAGGTTCGATCTCTGGTCAAGGAACCAAGATCTTGTATGCCTCGGAGCAACTAAGTTCATGCACCAGAACTACAGAGCCCATGCATCACAACCAAAGATCCTACCCAATTCAACGAAGATCCTGCATTTTGCAACTAAGACCCAACACAGCTAAATAAATAAATAAATATTTTTAAAAGTCCATTCCCACAGAAAATCATAAAGATAGCAAGAAAGGAAGAAAAAAACATGCAAAACAGGGGGGCAATAATAGGTGACAACAGTAGGTCCAATCAAATGATATAACGTGGTTGAACAGGAAAAAAAAAAAAAAACAAGACTCAACTCTAAGCTTCCTACAACAGAGTAATTTCAGCTTTAAGGACACACACAGGCTGAAGGTGAAGAAATTGAAAGAGATACTCCACACATATGGAAATGAGAAGAGAAGAGGGTAAGCTATACTTAAGTGAGACAAAATAGACTTTAAATTAAAAAAAGTCACGAGACAAAGATCATTATATAATAATAAAGGAGTTAATCATGAAGATGTAAAAATTATAACCACACATACACACACATATGATACCTTACACATCATAACTTAAAAATTAAGCAAATATGACCAGCTCTGAAGGCAGAAAAGACAGCAAGAGAAAATTGGAGGTGGGGGGTTGGGCGTGGGGGGGGGATGCTGCATGGCAGGCAGGATCCTAGTCCTCCAACAAGGAACCGAACTGTGCTCCCTGCAGTGGAAGTATAGAATCTTAACCACTGGGCCACCAGGGAAGTCTCAGCAACAGGATATTTATCAGTTCAGTTCAGTTCAGTCGCTCAGTCATGTCCAATTCTTTGCAACCCCATGAACTGCAGCACGCCAGGCCTCCCTGTCCATCACCAACTCCCGGAGTTTACCCAAACTCATGTCCATTGAATCGGTGATGCCATCCAGTCATCTCATCCTCTGTCGTCCCCTTCTCCTCTTGCCCCCAATCCCTCCCAGCATCAGGGTCTTTTCCAAGAGTCAACTCTTCACATGAGGTAGTCAAAGTATTGAAGTTTCAGCTTCAGCATCAGTCCTTCCAATGAACACCCAGGACTGATCTCCTTTAGGATGGACTGGTTGGATCTCCTTGCAGTCCAAGGGACTCTCAAGAGTCTTCTCCAACATCACAGTTCAAAAGCATCAGTTCTTTGGCGCTCAGCCTTCTTCACAGTCCAACTCTCACATCAATACAAAACCACTGGAAAAACCACAGCCTTGACTGCTGCTGCTGCTGCTGCTAAGTCGCTTCAGTTGTGTCCGACTCTGTGCGACCCCATAGACGGCAGCCCACCAGGCTTCCCGTCCCTGGGATCCTCCAGGCAAGAACACTGGAGTGGGTTGCCATTTCCTTCTCCAATGCATGAAAGTGAAAAGTGAAAGTGAAGTCGCTCAGTCATGTCCGACTCTAGCGACCCCTTGGACTGCAACCTACCAGGCTCCTCCGTCCACGGGATTTTCTAGGCAAAAGTGGGGTGCCATTGCCTTCTCCAACAGCCTTGACTAGACGGACTTTTGTTGGCAAAGGAATGTCTCTGCTTTTTAATATGCTATCTAGGTTGGTCCTAACTTTCCTTCCAAGATATTTATAGGGAACTGCAATACCCGCCTTTCAACATAGGTGGATATCCAGATAGAAAGTTATTTGAATTGAATACTTCAGTCCAAATGGATGTAACAGATGTGCATAGAACATTCCACCCTATTATAGCAGAATACATTCTCAAGTGCATATAGAATATTCTCTAGGATAGATTATATATTATGTCAAACAAATCTTAACAAATTTCAGAAGACTGAAACCATATGAAGTAACTTTTCCTAACACAATGGATAACACTAGAAACCAGCAATAGGAGGAAAGCTTCAAAATCCAGACATGCGAACATTAAACAATATGCTCTTGGCCAATCAATCAGTAAAAGGAAAAATCAAAAGGAAAATGAAACATACCTTGAGAAAAACAAAAATAGAAACAAAACATATGAAATGTGCAAAGGCAGTTTTAAGAGAAAAGTTTAGAGCAATAAATGCCACCATTAAGAAAAAAGAAAGATCTCAAATAAAAAACCAAACTTTACACCTCCAGGAACTAGAAAAAGAAAACTAAGACCAAAGTTACCAAAACAAAGGAAATGAAGATAGCAAAGGGGAATTCCTTAGAGACGCGATGGTTAGGATTTCATGGTCCCAGTGCAGGGTGTGCAGGTTCCTTCCCTGGAAGGGGAATTAAGACTAAGTTTCCCACATGCTGCACAGCATGGCCATTTCAAAAAAAAAAAAAAAAAAAGTCAGAGCAGAAATAAATGAAATAGAAACTATAAAGACAATAAAAACATTAACAATAATAAGAGCTGGTTTTGTTCAAAGATAGGGGCTTCCCTAGTGGCTTAGTGGTAAAGAATTTACCTGTCAATGCAGGAGACGTGGTTTCAATCTCTGATCCAGGTAGATCCCACATGCCATGGAACAGCTAAGCCCACGTGCTACACCTACTAAAGACCTTGTGCCCTAGAGCCTATGCTCCACAAGATAAGCCACCACAATGAGAAGCCCAAGCACCGCAACTAGAGTGTAGTCCTTACTCTCTACTACTAGAGAAAAGCCCGTGCAGCAACAAAGACCCAGCAGAGCCACAAATAAATAAATAAATAAAAAGATAAATAAAATTGACAAATCTTTGTCTAGACTTTAGCTCATATAAATTAACAGAGAAATAAAACAGGACCAAAGAATCATAAAAGATTACTAGGAGCTGTTACACACAGCTGTACCTAGAAGAAACAGATATATTCCTGGAAACATACAACCTATCAATTCTTAATCATAAATAGAAAAATTTAATAGACCAATACCAATAAGGAAATTGAATCAGTAATCTTCAACAACAAAAGTAGGCCATGATCAGATAGATTCCATTGGTGAAATTTATATTTTAATATCTGAAGTATTCAATATATAAGGTTCTCTACAATTCAACAGGAAAAGAACAATCTGTTTAAAAAGTGAGCAAAGGAACTTCCCTGGTGGTCCAGTGGTTAAGAATCCACCTACCAACTATAGGAGATATGGGTTCAATCCTTGGTCCAGGAAGATTCCACAAGCCTTGAGGCAACTAGGCCCATGAGCTGGCAACTGATGAGACTGTGCTATAGAGCCCATGAGCCAAAAGAAGAGAAGCCACTACTGAGAATCTGCGCACTGCAACTAGAGAGTAGCCTCCACTTGCCTGCATGAAGCAACACAGATCCAGTGCAGCAAAAAAGAAATAAGTTAATTAAAATTAAGCTAAAAATAGGCTTCCCTGGTAGCTCATACGGTAAAGAACCTGCCTGCAATGCAGGAGACCTCGTTTTGATCCTTGGGTTGAGAATCTTACCTGGAGAAAGACATGGCAACCCACTCCAGTATTCTTGACTGGAGAATCCCACGCATAGAGGAGCCTGGCATGCTACAGTTCATGGGGTCTCAAAGAGTCGGACACAAGTGAGTGACTAAGCACACACACGAGTTAAAAATAAATACGATAAAAAAAAAAATTCTTTTAAGCGAGCAAAGGACTTGAATAGACATTTTATCAAAGAAGATCTACAAATGGCTAAAAGGTACATGAAAAAATATTCCTCCTCACTAACTATCTCACTAACCATCAGGAAAATGCAAATCAAAACCACAATGAGATAATACCTCACATCTGGTAAGATGCAGTAGCTGCTCAGTCGAGTCCGGCTCTTTGTGATCCTATGGATTGTAGCCCGCCATGCTCCTCTGTCTATGGGATTCTCCAGGAAAGAATACTGGAGTGGATTGCCATTCCCTTCTCCAGAGGATCTTCCCGACCCAAGGATCAAATTGCACTGTAGGGAGATTCTTTACCATCTGAACTTTAGGGAAATCTACCTGATAAGATGGCTACTATCAAAAAAGAGCAGGGGAAAAAAAAGAAAAGGAAAAAAAGAGCAGAGATTGGTGAGGGCATAGATTTAAAGGAAACAATCTTTGTCCACTATGGTTGTAATTTTTAAAAACTAAATAAGGGAAAAATCATAGAAACAGAGTAAAATGTTAGGAGCTGGGGAATATGGAAAATAGGGAGATTTTAGTCAAAAGGTACAAATGTTCAGTTATAAGATTAATAAGTTCTGAGGATGTAATATAAAGCACGGTGACTATAGTTAACAATGATGCTGGGACTTCCCTGGTGGTCCAGTGGCTAAGACTCTGCCATCCCAAAGCAAGAGGCCTGGGTTCAATCCCTGGTCAGGGAATTAGATCACAAATGACACAAAGAAAGAGCCTGCATGCTGCAACAAAGATCAAAGATCCGGAGTGCCACAACTAAGACCTGGAACAGCCTAAATAAATATTAACAAAAAATGATGCTGTATAACAACAGTAACAACAACAATAATGTAACTTAATGAGGTCATAGATAGTTAACTAATTTCACTATGACAATTATTTCATACTATATTCATACATCAAGTCAAAACTTTACCACATCAAGATATACAATTTTATATCTGGACAAGGCTAGGGAAAAAAGAGAAAGCAAATCTAAACACTACCAACCTTGGAGGACACTGAAAAGTAGCTCATGGTTCAGCACAAGTAGGCACAAAGAAATGTTAGCAAAACGAAGGGATCAAGTGAGTTCCCTAGCAGTCCAGTGACCAGGACTCCAAGTTTTCACTGCCAGGGCCCTGATTTAGTCCCTGGTCAGTAAACTAAGATCCCACAAGCTGCACAACTCAGCATAAAAGAAGGGACACAGAGTTGAAAAGGATCTAAACACACTGACCCAGATAGAGAGAGGGCAAGTAACGTAGAATCCATTAAGTTTACCGTAATACTACTGACTTGGAATCTTTTTCCTAACAGCATTCTGTACAACAGGTACGGGGGTTGGTATTGCAGGGGAAAGAAGAGGGCAGTGCAAACAACCCAGTCCTAGCTAGCTATCACAGCAACTCAGAAAGCTTGGGAAACAAGCAGTGCTCACTGTCCACATGTAGAAGAACAGAGCACCCCCTGAGGAAAGGGGGTGAGATGGGACAGAGCCTAGTCCAGGTCACTGGGAAGGCTGTGAGAGTCTTACCCAGTGAGGCTATAAGTGCATAGTTCTCCAGCATCACATCGAGGTACACGCTTCTCTGGGCCTCAGCAAGAAGTCTCCATTCCTCCCAGGAGAAGTACACAGCCACATCCTCAAAGGTCACACTGCACTTCTATGAGAGACAGAGTAAACTATGAACATTCTAGGATCCCACAATCCATCTCATCACACATCTATCCCACCCTCATCCTCTTCCAAAGCTCTCCACCGAACAGGAATTCCAGACCTAGGTATCACTGGTGCCCACCTTAACCCTCAGGGTCCCTTTATTCTGTGTTTAGTCCTCACCAACGTTGGGATGGACTGCATAGACATGTCATCCAAGCTTTTGTCCTGGCCTGTAGGGTCCCATCCATTCTGTCAATCAACTCCCCTGGAATCTCTAGGTTGTGACTCACATTCACAACCAAACCTGGGCTCAGGCTTCACCCTTCAGTCCCTAATAACAGGACGCTGGGGCCATGAGCTAGCACTTCCTCTCCATGTACCCATGATTCTGTAGACTGTACCTCTCTCACACCTTTAGTCCCCACAGCTGCACTCCCATAACTGTACTTGTGGAAAGTTGCTTTGAAGTCCCCTTTTATATCTTTATTGATTCTTGCTTCAATTTGAGCCACCCAGAAGCACATGTGATTATAGATGCCCATGACTCACTTTCCCTTTTGTGTTGGACTCCCTGTCCCCTCAACAGCCAAAACCCTTCTCTCCTTCAACCTTCTTTTGGAATCCTGGTTCATGTGGTGTCTGTTCTAGACACCACAAATGAAACTCACATTTGAGTAGGTCTGGGGTAGGATGATGGAGGCTGGGCCCTGCCCACATAAAACGTAAGAAACCACATATTTTCCATTCTTGAAGTTAAGGAGACCTCCCCACTACACATGAACAGAAAGGCTCCTTGGAAGTCAGCACAGAAAGCCTTTTTGGAAAGGGAAGGGGCGTCACCTCAAAGTAGGCGATGTCAACTACCCAATAAGCCTTTTCACTGGAATTCATCTTGGCTAAAAGATGCGCTTACACACAGGAAAATCCTGAGATAAACCAAATACCGACTCAAAACCAAGCAAAGCAAGATGACTGGCCAAAGGAAACCAGAAATAAATGCCCCACAAAAGCGACTCAAATCACCACAGCACAACTCTCCCTGAGTCCGCTGGTGGGTCTATCCAAAAGGTGCTGTACTCTTTTCTCCTCCTAATAAATACTCTGTTTGACGGCTTCCCCTCTTTGTGGGGATTTTTTTTTCCTGCAAAACTGAAGGGCCAGGGCCTTGTCACTGACCACTGGTCTAGTGACTAGGATTCTGTGTTCACACCACGACCAACCTGCCTCAATCCCTGGCCAGAAACTGAAGCCTACCCACCCAGTCACCCCCTTCAGTCCACTGCAGGTAGATCCACCCTAGATCAAGATCACTCAACCACCCTGGTGGCTCAGATGGTAAAGCGTGCGCCTACAATGTGGGAGACCTGGGTTCGATCCCTGGGTCGGGAAGATCCCCTGGAGAAGGAAATGGCAACCCACTCCAGTATTCTCGCCAGGAAAATCCCATGGACAGAGGAGCCTCTTAGGCTGCAATCCATGGGTTCGCAAAAAGTCGGACACGACTGAGCGACTTCACTTCACCACATTCTGTTCCCTGCAGACACCAGATCCACGCCAGTTTTCCTGGACCTTCTCGCCCATATCCGACCTCTAAGCCTTTGCGCAGGCAGGTTCCTCCGTCTGTCACCCTCCCACGCTCCATTACACTGTCAGACACAGGGCCCCACCCACGACCGCCTCGGCTGCCTGGACCCCAGGGCCGGGCTTCAGGCACGTGAGCAGGCGCCAGGCACTTCGGGCTTTAGTGTCTGGTGGCATGAGAATGGTAAGGGCCCAGGGGACCAGGGTTTACCTGAGGCGGATCCCTCAGCGCCGCCACCGCCGCCATCGGACTCTGTGGCCAGAGCAGGACAGCGAGCGGCAGGAGAGGAGGCGGGAAGTGGGCACAGCGGGCGTGATTTGGGGCCTAGCGCGGGGGTCCCCTGACGGAGTCTCCGAACTTGAGACCCGCCTCTGTGCGCTGCCTCTTGGACCGTCTTAATACAGTCACCTCATTCCCAACGTAGCGCTCCCGAGCGACGACACACAGGAAAGTAATATAAATGGCCGCCAGGAGAAGGACGCCGGAAGTCCCGCCCCAAAGAGAGCCACAGGCACGGAAATGCCTTTATACTGTCCTGTCATTGGCTCAACTGGGCACACAACCTACTGGGTAATGTAGTTTCTAGGGCTCTAGAGGCCTCTGGGGAAGGCAATGGCACCCCACCCCAGTACTTTTGCCTGGAAAATCCCATGGACGGAGGATCCTGGTAGGCTCCAGTCCATGGGGTCGCTAAGAGTCGGACCCGACTAAGCGACTTCACTTTGACTTTTCACTTTCATGCATTGGAGAAGGAAATGGCAACCCACTCCAGTATTCTTGCCTGGAGAATCCCAGGGACGGGGGAGCCTGGTGAGCTTCTGTCTATGGGGTCGCACAGAGTCGGACACGACTGAAGTGACTTAGCAGTAGCAGTAGAGGCCTCTGGTTTTAGAAAAGGCAGAGGAACCAGAGATCAAATTGCCAACATCCGCTGGATCATGGAAAAAGCAAGAGAGTTCCAGAAAAACATCTATTTCTGCTTTATTGACTATGCCAAAGCCTTTGACTGTGTAGATCACAATAAACTATGGAAAATTCTGAAAGATATGGGAATACCAGACCACCTGATCTGCCTCTTAAGAAATCTGTATGCAGGTCAGGAAGCAACAGTTAGAACTGGTCATGGAACAACAGACTGGTTCCAAATAGGAAAAGGAGTATGTCAAGGCTGCATATTGTCACCATGTTTATTTAACTTATATGCAGAGTACATCATGAGAAATGCTGGACTGGAAGAAACACAAGTTGGAATCAAGATTGCTGGGAGAAATATCAATAACCTCAGATATGCAGATGACACCACTCTTATGGCAGAAAGTGAAGAGGGGCTAAAAAGCCTCTTGATGAAAGTGAAAGTGGAGAGTGAAAAGGTTGGCTTGAAGCTCAACATTCAGAAAACAAAGATCATGGCATCTGGTCCCATCACTTCATGGGAAATAGATGGGGAAACAGTGGAAACAGTGTCAGACTTTGTTTTTCTGGGCTCCAAAATCACTGCAGATGGTGACTGCAGCCATGAAATTAAAAGACGCTTACTCCTTGGAAGGAAAGTTATGACCAACCTAGATAGCATATTCAAAAGCAGAGACATCACTTTGCCAACAAAGGTTCGCCTAGTCAAGGCTATGGTCTTTCCTGTGGTCATGTATGGATGTGAGAGTTGGACTGTGAAGAAGGCTGAGCGCCGAAGAATTGATGCTTTTGAACTGTGGTGTTGGAGAAGACTCTTGAGAGTCCCTTGGACTGCAAGAAGATCCAACCAGTCCATTCTGAAGGAGATCAATCCTGGAATTTCTTTAGAAGGAATGATGCTAAAGCTGAAACTCCAGTATTTTGGCCACCTCATGCGAAGAGTTGACTCATTGGAGAAGACTCTGATGCTGGGAGGGATTGAGGGCAGGAGGAGAAGGGGACGACAGAGGATGAGATGGCTGGATGGCATCACTGACTCGATGGGTATGAGTCTGGGTGACCTCCGGGAGCTGGTGATGGACAGGGAGGCCTGGCGTGCTGCGGTTCATGGGGTCGCAAAGAGTCGGACACGACTGAGCGACTGATCTGATCTGATCTGAGAGGCCTCTGGGAAAGGGTGTTGACGGTATTGACTATCAGAGCAGCAGTTGAGTTCAGTCGCTCAGGGATGTAGAGTCTGTGCGACCCCATGGACTGCTGCAGCAGGCCAGGCTTCCATGTCCATCACCAACTCCCGGAGCTTGCTCAAACTCATGTCCATCCAGTCACTGATGCCATCCAACCAGCTCATCCTCTGTCGTCCCCTTCTCACACCTTCAATCTTTCCCAGCATTAGGGTCTTTTCCAGTGAGCCCGTTGTTTGCATCAGGTGGCCAAAATGTTGGCGTTTCAGCATCAGTCCTTCCAGTGAATATTCAGGACTGATTTCCTTTAGGATTAACTGGTTGGATCTCTTTGCAGTCCAAGGGACTCTTAAAAGTTTTCTCCAACACCACAGTTCAAAAGCATCCATTCTTTGACGCTCAACTTTCTTTATGGTCCAAATCTCACATCCATATATGACTACTGGAAAAACCATAGCTTTGACTAGACGGACTTTTGTTGGTAAAGTAATGTCTCTGCTTTTTAATACGCTGTTTAGGTTGGTCATAGCTTTTCTTCCAAGGAGCAAGCGTCTTTTAATTTCATGGCTGCAGTCACCATCTGCAGTGATTTCGGAACCCAAGAAAATAAAGTCTGTTACTGTTTCCATTGTTTCTCCATCTATTTTCCATGAAGTGATGGGACTGCAAGGAGATCCAACCGGTCCATTCTGAAGGAGATCAGACCTGGGATTTCTTTGGAAGGAATGATGCTAAAGCTGAAACTCCAGTATTTTGGCCACCTCATGCGAACAGTTGACTCATTGGAGAAGACTCTGATGCTGGGAGGGATTGGGGGCAGGAGGAGAAGGGGACGACAGAGGATGAGATGGCTGGATGGCATCACTGACTCGATGGATGCGAGTCTGAGTGACCTCCGAGAGCTGGTGATGGATAGGGAGGCCTGGCGTGCTGCAGTTCATGGGGTCGCAAAGAGTCGGACATGACTGAGCGACTGATCTGATCTGATCTGATGGGACTGGATGCTATGATCTTAGTTATTTGACTGCTGAATTTTAAGCCAGCTTTTTCACTCTCCTCTTCCACTTTCGTCAAGAGCTTTTTTAGTTCCTCTTTACTTTCTGCCATAAGGATGGTGTCATCTGCATATCTGAGGTTATTGATATTCCTCCTGGCAATATTGATTCCAGCTTGTGCTTCATCCAGTCCAGCATTTCACACGATGTTTTCTGCATATAAGTTAAATAAGCAGGATGACAATATACAGCCTTTATGTACTCCTTTCCCAATTTGGAACCAGTTTGTTGTTCCATGTCTGGTTCTAACTGTTGCTTCTTGACGTGCATACAGATTTCTCAGGAGGCAGGTAAGGTGGTCTGGTATTCCCATCTCTTAAAGAATTTTCCATCCATGCATTACTCTGGGGAATGTGTGAAAGTGATAATCCTACCTAGATGGACTGAGGGGCTTTACTTCTTGTGAACTGCAGGAGAAGGATGTAATTTCATACTCCGTGAAGATCAGCCTGCTCCCAGGAAATTAAAATTTGAGATGCTCACAAATATATTAAGGTGCTGGAATTCCAGCTGAGCTATTTCAAATCCTAAAAGATGACGCTGTGAAAGTGCTGCACTCAATATGCCAGACATCCTGGAATGTGAAGTCAAATGGGTCTTAGAAAGCATCACTATAAACAAAGCTAGTGGAGGTGATGGAATTCCAGTTGAGCTATTCCAAATCCTGAAAGATGATGCTGTGAAAGTGCTACACGCAATATGCCAGCAAATTTGGAAAGCTCAGCAGTGGCCACAGTACTAGAAAAGGTCAGTTTTCATTCCAATCCCAAAGAAAGGCAATTCAAAGAGTGCTAAAACTACCACACAATTGCATTCATTTCACAAGCTAGCAAGGTAATGCTATGCTATGCTATGCTAAGTCACTTCAGTCGTGTCCGTCTCTGTGCGACCCCATAGATGGCAGCCCACCAGGCTCCCCCGTCCCTGGGATTCTCCAGGCAAGAACACTGGAGTGGGTTGCCATTTCCTTCTCCAATGCATGAAAGTGAAAAGAGAAAGTGAAGTCGCTCAGTCATGTCCAACTCTTAGCGACCCCATGGACTGCAGCCTACCAGGCTCTTCCGTCCATGGGATTTTCCAGGCAAGAGTACTGGAGTGGGGTGCCATTGCCTTCTCCAAGGTAATGCTAAACATCTTTTAAGCTAGACTTAAACAGTATGTGAACCAAGAACTTCGAGAAGTTCTAGTTGGATTTAGAAAAGACAGAGAAGCCAGAGATCAAATTGCCGTCATCCATTGGATTATAGAAAAAGCAAGGGAAATCCAGAAAAACATCTATTTCTGCTTTATTTACTACACTAAAGCCTTTGAAGGCAATGGCACCCCACTTTAGTACTCTTGCTTGGAAAATCCCATGGATGGAGAAGCCTGTTAGGCTGCAATCCATGGGGTCGCTAAGAGTTGGACACAACTAAGCGACTTCACTTTCACTTTTCACTTTCATGAATTGGAGAAGGAAATGGCACCCCACTCCAGTGTTCTTGCCTGGAGAATTTCAGGGACGGGGGAGCCTGGTGGGCTGCCGTCTATGGGGTCGCACAGAGTCGGACACGACTGAAATGACTTAGCATAGCAGTAAATTAGCATCATAACAAACTGGAAAATTCTTAAAGAGATGGGAATACCAGACCACTTTACCTGCTTCCTGAAAAACCCGTGTGCAGGTCAAGAAGCAACAGTTGGAACCAGACATGGAACAATGGAATGGTTCAAAATTGGGGAAAGAGTATGACAAAGCTGTATATTGTCACCCTGCTTATTTAACTTACATTCAAAAGGGAGGGAAAATCTAGGCCAGATCCTTTACAGGGTCTCAAGGAAAAGGCAAGGAAAGGGCAGAGCAAACAGCTTAAGATTGGCTATTTCAATAGGAAATGGCAACCCATTCTAATATTCTTGCCTGGGAAATGTTATGGACAGAGGAACCATGCAGGAACAGCCCATGGAGCATAAAGAGTTGGATACCATTTAGTGATTAAATAAAAACAATAAAGTTAAATAACTCAGGTGAAAGACTTGATGTACAGGAGTGATATCTAGTTGCCTGGAGCCTGGCCTTGGAATGATTGGGCAAAAGAATATTGAGGTATAAGGTATATAATATGGATTTTTAAAAAGAGTGTTCCTTGCTGGGTAGGACAATCACTGTTGATACAGGCAAAGGAGAAATTGGTTATCAATAGCCTGAGACAAACACAAAGCACATAACTACTATTGTAACCTGAGAGGGGTCATCAGTTAGATCTATTAAACTATGTGCTCCATCATGCAGTCATGTCTGGCTCTTTGCAGCCTCATGGACTGCAGTCACCAGACTCTTCTGTCCATGGAATTTTCTAGGCAAAAATACTGGAATGGGTTGCCATTTCCTACTCTAGGCCATCTTCTCGACCCAGGGATTGAACCCACCTCTCTTGCATCTCCTGCACTGGTAAGTGGATTCTTTACTGCCTGAGAAGCACCACCTGAGAAGCCCATTAAACTATAACTTGCTTAATAAATAAATGAACTGTAAAACGCCTTCATGTCATCCAAGCATTACAGCCTAAACAATTAAGATGTTTGCCAGAGTTGTTTTTCAGGAAATTGGATGCCTACTCCATTTCTTCTAAGGGATTCTTGCCCACAGTAGTAGATATAATGGTCATTTGAGTTAAATTCACCCACTTTAGTCCATTTTAGTTCCCTCATTCCTAAAATGTCTATGTTCACTCTTGCTATCTCCTGTTTGACCACTTCCAATTTGCATTGATTTATGGACCTAACATTCCAGGTTCCTATGCAATATTGCTCTTTACAGCATCGGACTTACTTCCATCACCAGTCACATCCACAAATGGGTGTTGTTTTTGATTTGGCTCCTCACTTAGGAAAGACCTAAGGCTTTATGAGTTCTGTGCTGGAAACCTGGGCAAAGACCAAATATATATTTCTTGTTATAAATCTTATTACTGTACTACTGTAGTAAACAAATATGGATATGTTCATAGAGAATTCAGAAACCCTGTCATCCTATATTGTGGCTTCATTTTTGCCTTAGTGAATGTGATTTTTCAAATGTTCAACAGGGTAAAATCAGGATAAATGTGTATCTTCTGAACGTTATATTACTAATATAATCTATATGCTTATACTTTGTTTGATTTATCTCTAAGAAGATAGATGTGAATGAATAAATTATACTTTTGTTCCTACAATTATTTTTCAGTTTTTTGCCTTAAATATTCTCATATATTTAAATCATCAGATCAGATCAGTTGCTCAGTCATGTCCGACTCTTTGCGACCCCGTGAACCGCAGCACGCCAGGCCTCCCTGTCCATAGATGATTAAATTCTTGGGCAAATTCCATGCAACCTATAATAAATAATCCTTAATTACAAATATAAATTTAAGTGAAAAGAAATGGAATGAATTAATATACAAATACTAACCAAAAGAGTGTTGGAGAGGTTATTTTAATATAAGAAAAACTTAAGGAAAAATAATATGACCAAAGAAAACATATGGCAATTTTATAATATTAAACAAGTAATTTAATCAAGAAGACTTAAAAATGCTAACTTTGGGATTTCTGGTACTCAGGTGGTTAGAATTCTGTGCTTTTACTGCAAGGGTCACAGGTTTGATCTCTGGTCAAACTAATATCTTGCAAGCCGAATGGCCATAAACATATAAATGCTAAGTATATTCGTATCTAAGAGTAGGCTTTCAAAATTCTTTCCTCTCAATAATTAATAGAATAGGCAGGAGAATAATAAGGATACAGAAGACATGACCAATATCATCAGCTATCCTGATTCAGTAAATATATGTAAGATATTACTTCAGTCTACAACAGAATACACAATCTTTTGCAGTACACATAGTACATTCCTCCATAAGGTAAATTTCAGTAAGTTTTAAAATAAGAACTATTAAGTATCAAAGAGTAAGAGAAATTGTGTGTTAGTCGCTCAGTTGTGTCTGACTCTTAGCAACTCCATAGACTGTCCCAGCCCGCCAGGCTCCTCTGCCCAAGGGATTCTCCAAGCAAGAATACTGGAGTGGGTGCCATTTTCTTCTCCAAAGAATCTTCTAGACCCAGGGATCGGACCCAGGTCTCCTGCGTTGTGGTGGAGTCTTTACCACCTGAGCCACCAGGGAAGCAAAAGAAATAAGGAAACCAACAGAAGATAAAGTAGGAGCACAGCTTTTTTAAATGGGCAAGAATAATTTTTTTAACTTTTTTTAAACTGTACCACATGGCATGTGAGACCTAGTTCACTGACCAGAAATCAAGCCCATGCCCCCTGTGTTTGAAGTGTGATATCTTAACCACTGGACTGCTGGGGAAGCCCCAAGAACAATTTAAATGTATCACTAAAAACCAACATATTTTGTGTGGAAAATTGATGAATAATTTCTTTTAGAATTGCAGGTTTCTATTCCATAAGGCCCATGAAAGTTAAAATGTAGAGTAAAAGACTATATCTCCAGTGTCTAAAACTGCCAAAGGATGAGCATATAGGACATACAAGGAAACTGTATTAATTAGAACAAGAAATACAACTCCAACCTAAATAACAAAAATAAGAGCAATCAGTGGAAGAAGGAATTGAGGTGATTATCAGGCATGTGATAAGATAAACCCATTGACATATGAGAACTGCATACCAAATACAGCACTCTTTAGAGAACACAGAATGTAAAGAACATTCTAAAACATCTGAAATTTTTAGGACAACCTCATGAAAATAGAGCCTGGCAGACTACAGTCAAATAATCGAATGCAACTGAGCATACACACATCTTATGAAAATAAATATAAATATCATTAAGATAGTATTAGCAAATAAAACTCAGCAATGTATAAAAAGAATTTTATACCATAACCAGACATATTTTTTTTAGTGGTGTTGGACTCATTTAATATGAGAAAAACAAGGAATGTTATCCACCATATTAACAGGTTAAAGAATAAAAATCACAAATCATTTGATGCAGAAAACTCACTAGCATAGTTGAGTGTAGCAAAGTCCTGTGTACAGTTCTTTTTCTCTTTATATATATTTGTAAATACACATGTGTATATGGTAGACAGTGGGTTATAGATGTAAATGAACTGTTCTATATATTAGTAATACATAGAAAACAATTGAATAATTAAAATTTCTAAATCTATAGCATAAAAAGTAAAATACTTAGGAATAAATATAATTAAATATATCCAAGTTCTTTGATTATATTCATTCCTCAGTTATTTTATTGAAAACTACAAAATTATCTTTTTAAGTATTACTGAAAACTTCAAAGCTTAGCTGAAATCCAGAAAAACACTTCTGCTCAGATGTGGTCTTCTTTATAGACTGGGGCCTGTTTGACTGGAGTCAATGAAAAGAAAGGGAAAAGGAGAGAGAGAGAGCAGTATCTCTCGGGTTACATGGAAAACTAATAAAGCCCATGCACAGGACTTGTACCGCTCACGAAGGCACAGGGCATCCTCTCAAGGAGGTCTTGAAAGCCCAGGTGAGAAAGTGAGCTCGACAGGCTTCCACGCTCCAAAGAGAATGAAGACAGAAAGAAGGACGCAGGGGACCCAGGTCTCTAGTGGAGCAAGGGTACTTTATTAGCAGAAATGTAGGCTTATATATCTTTTAGTAAAATGATTACTCAGCTATTACAAAGAATGAAATTCCATCAGTTCCAACAAAATGGATAGTCTAATACATACAAGGTCGCTGACACTAAAAAGAGTCACTGAAGGGAGTTACTGGAAGGAATCCAAGCAGGTACCCTTTCCCATGATCTCAGTCCTGAGAACTGCGTGCAGCTCTACTCGTCCCAGAACAGGAACTGATAAGGAATAGAAAATCCTTGAGAAATGGCACACAAAGGAAGAAAAGTGCAACATATTGGATTCCTTAAAGTTGAACGTCCCCTGACACTCAGAGAAATTAAAGATGACCTAAATAAATGGAGCAAACTTTCTTATAGAATTTGATTTCACTTTTTTCCTCGTCTGAGAGTTTTGTGCTCACTTTGGACTCTAGTATCAAGTGATGGTGTCTTGTTGAAGACTGAACCTGGTAAGCTTGAGTCATGGGAATTAAGGCTGAGCTTTCATTTACTACCCATATCCACCTAAGGCCAGTTTACCTGAGGACAGTAGGGGCAGGGAGGCTGGTGGGGGGTGAGGTTCTGGTTCCTGGAGGAAGTGAGCACCTGAAAGCCTCTGAATCAACTCAAGAGAGTATGGATGGTCAGGAGTCATTTCCTGGTCTTCCAATGTGAAAGGTTCAAAGTACTGTTGGGAGAATGACTAGAGGATGGCATGTAATTCTCCAGGTAATAATCCCAACAACCATGTGCTATGAATACTGTTGTTTCCCGCTTTCAGAAATGAGGAAACAGAGGCCTAGAGAAATGAGGCTTTCTGGCTAATGTACCATAATCAATAATGGGGTTACAGGCCCTGAAGTCAGACACTGGACACCATGTGGTAGGTTGCATTGCCAATTTGAAGCCAAACACATGATTGGTTCTCATGTAAGTTCAAAGGTTGTGAATTTGAAAGTAAGATATAGAAAAATTATGCTACCACCCTATGCTGTGGTTAAGACCCATAGTTCTGATGCAGGGGCATGGGTTTGATCTCTGGCTGGAGAACTAGGATCCCACATGCCTTGGGGTGCAGTTAAAAAATTGCTCTTGCCTGTTTCAAAAAAATATACTCCCGAGGGAAAATATTTCTTAAACTATAAATCTTGAATCATCTTGCCTAGAAGAACATACCCCTAATGCAACTGGCTACCTGAAATTGATGACATCATTCTGTATGTGTGATTATTTTTTCCTAAATGAATTTTAAATGGCACAGATTGTACACACTGCCATCCTATAAAATGTTAAATCATTCCTGTTAAGGCTCTTCATAGGTCCATGGTGTGTGCATGTGAATTTTGATAGACATTGCCCCGAACTCTGTGAAGGAGGCAGAACCATGGTGGAGTTGGAGCCAGGGCAGGTGTGGGAATAAAGCAATCCTACCCACACAAGATAAATGAAGGCCACCTAGTCAGAGCTTTGTAATAACAAGGGAGTTGGGCACCTTCACATCCCTGAAGCTGAGGTTCACAGGCAAGGGAGGGAGAGGGCTGATTGAACTCTAATTTGGAAGTGGATTAGTTTCAGTTTCTGCAGAGGTTATAGACCAGAATTTTAGGTGTTTTGTTTTGTTTTGAAGGTTTTTTTTTTTTTTTGTATTGGGGTATAAACAGTTAGGGGCTTTCCTGGTGACTCAAACAGTAAAGAACCCGCATATTAATGCAGGAGACTCAGGTTTGATTCCTGCATCGGGAAGATTCCCTGGAGGAGGGAATGGCAATCCACTTCAGTATTCTTGCCAGGAGAATCCCACAGACAGAGGAGCCTGGCAGGCTATAGTCAATGGGATCACAAAGAGTCAGACACAACTGAGTGATTAACACTTTCACTTTTACTTTTTCATAGCCAATTAACAATGTTGTGATAGTTTCAGGTGAACAGCAAAGGGACCTAGACATACATATACATGTATAATTCTCCCCCAGCTCCCCTCCCATCCAAGCTGCCACATAACATTGAGCAGAGTTCCCTGTGCTGTACAGTAGGTCTTTGTTGGTTATCCATTTAAAATGCATCAGTATGTACGTGTCCATCCCAAACTCCCTAACTCTTCCTTACCCCCTGGCAACCATAAGCTCATTGAGAATTTTAGTTTTATATGAGGTCACACCACAGAGGCAGAGACTATCACAGTCATCTAAATGAATGTTGGTGGGCTGCACTGGAGTGATTGCTGTGAAAGTGGCACAAGAAGTTGTGATTCTAGGCTGTGACTTTAATTTTATTTATTTATTTTTGACTCCACTGGGTCTTCTGCCGGGGACCAGCCCTGGTGGATCCAGGGAATTCAAAGGCGAGATGGCTTCGGCGATCAGGAAACAGCTTATTAAAATATTAATTAAGGATATAAAGAGTAGTGAAATAAGGATAGCTCAGTGGGGAAAGTTAGTGGAGAAAAGAGGCTGAATAATTCAGCCAGAAGGTAAGAGAAAGAACGACATTGGGAGACCAAGTTGCGGTGAACAAGGCCCCGCACTTTATTTTTCAAAGTAGTTTTTATATTTTAAGTTATGCATAGAGGATAATGGGGGAAGGACTAGAGTCATGCAGTAAGCCAGGCTTTCTTCCTGCAAACTTACGCAAAAGTTTAGGTGATTTGCATCATCTTCTGGCCTGGAGGCCTGTTAACATTTTAAGACCCTTTCTTCAGAAAACTTACTTTTCTCTAAAGGTGATTAGTCAGGCGCCACCCTCCAAAGGCATTGGAGTTACATTTATATAGGGCAAAGGTGTGGTGGGTTATAACAAGAAAAAGAATTAACTCAAGGGTCCAAGGTTACAAACATTGAGGCTACTACTTACATTTCTATACACCAATTATATCAATCAATACACTGCCAAGGACACAGTAGGTAAGGGATATGGAGACTTAGCAGCAAACATTGGCCCAACAAGTGAAAAACCCTTCACCAATACAATTTCTAATCAATCTTTTAACTGCTCAAAGGAATCTGTATTTAGACAGTTTAGAACATCTCATGCCTCTCACAGTTGGGAGGCTCTGAACAATCACATGTGGCCAGAAAAACCTATTCTGGCAGGCTAGAGGATTTCCAAAGGAGTTTGTAGGTTGAAACACTGTCACACCTAGGAATTATTAACTGGAGCTGTAAGTTAACTCTTTTTTCAGAGAGAGGTAGTGGGGGACAGCCCCCCATAAAGTCAGAGGTGTAGGTGAGAGCACAAAGCAGAAAGTAGGCAGACTCTGGTTTTGGGGGTAGATGCTCGAGAATTTCCAGGGGGACTCCTGAGGCTAGATCCTGCATTTGCGTATGCCGAGCCTCCTTCCTCATGACCTTTGTCATGGGCGGAGCTCGCTCCCAGCATCATTACTGTGGAGCTACTCTCTAGTTGTGGTACGTGGGTTTCTCACTGCGGTGGCTTCTCTTGTTGCAGAGCTAGGGCTCTAAAGCACAGGCTCAGTAGTTGTGGCACACAGGCTTAGCTGCTCCATGGCATTCAAGCTGTAATTTTACTAAAGCTGGCTTTATTTTCTGAAGCGGACTATGAGAGAGGAAAGTCGAGGCAAGAGGACCCAAACTTTTCGGTTTAGCTGCTGAAAGGATGGAAATGCCAGCCAGTGAAATGGGGAAGTCTGTTGTCAAGTTAATATTCAGAGAATCGGGTGTAGAAATATTGTGACCGGTATGGGGACAACATGTGTGTGATAAACAGCACAATGATCTCCATTTCCTAATTCCTGGAACCTTTGCCCATTTTGGATTTACACCCTCCAGATGTAAGATAATAAACTTGTGTTGATTTAAGCCACCAGCTCATAGTGACCTGTTCCAGCAGTGATAGGGAAACTAACACAATGTACAGCTGAGAAATGGAAGAGGGCTGAGAGTAACTGAGGGGTGCACGAGGTTCTGGGTACCTGGGATTTGAAGAAAGGAAAGGACCAGCTTGCAGGGCCTTTAGACCAGGAATGGGGGCTTTAGCAGTGGGGGCCATTGGAGGTTTGTGATAAAACGGCAGCCTGCTTGCATTGCCAAGTGCTCTCTCCATGCTGTGTGCAGGGTGACCTGTGGGGAGTCCAGTGTGACATCTGTGGTGTGGGACAGAAGCCTGGTGGTAGGTAGCTCAAGATGTGAGGGAGACACAATCTGAAGGGCAAAGTGCATGAGAGGAGGGAGTGTTAATTGATGGTCCCTGTCATTGGAGCCGTAAGTAAAAAGGGTGAGCCCAGATTTAGGAATTATGTCCAGGAAGTATGTTACAGGATCCCCAAGGAGAACTGGGCCAGGCACACAGACTCTTTTTTTTTTTTTAATTTTACTTATTTGTTTGTTTGGCTGTGTTAGGTCTTCACTGACACTTCTGCTTTCTCTAGTTGTGGCACAAAGGCTTCTCATTGCAGTGTCTTCTCTTGTTGCAGAGCATTGACTCTGGGCACAAGAGCTTCAGTAGTTGTGGCACAGGGCTTAGTTGCTCCATGGCATGTGGGCTCTTCCTGGATTAGGGATGGAATCTGTGTCTCCTGCATTGGCAGGTGGCTCCTTCACCATTGAGCCACCAGGAAAGCCCAGGCATGGACTTTAGATGGCATCTATCTCCCAACCCACTCATTGTTGCTGTGGGCTAATATAGTGCTCACTGGGGGTGGTCAGGAGAGAGCAAGGTCCAGCGGTACCAGTGCCTGGTACTTCCTGTGACCTGGCAACCTGGGAACATGAGGGAGCAGGACATTGCTATGGGTAGGCAGCATGGGGATGCTCAGTGGAGATAATTCTCATGGACCTTGTGTCCCCCTCTTTGCAGGGCTGTGTCCTGTCTGAGGATGTGTTTGTGTGCTTCTCCCTGGAAGAGTGGAGGCTCCTTAGTGATACCCAGAGGCTCCTGAATGGGAATGTGATGCTGGAGACCTTGGCACTTTTAGCCTCCCTGGGTAAGGCCCTCACACCAACCCCATCTTCTTTTTCCTTTTCCCCAGGGTCCACCCTGTCCTTCCCACACTGCTTTCTTGCTGTGTCTCCTGGAGGAGATGCCAGGGCTGAGCTCTGTGGCATGTCCTCATTTCTTAGTGAGCAGCCCCAAAGCCACACAAGCCAAGGTTTAAGGGATCACAAAGCATGGTTGGCCCAGTGGAGCCCATTAATTATAGTTGCTTTCTGGGCTGGTGAATCTGTCCAGAATTATGACACCTCTGTGCCCATGGTTCTGGCCACTTGGTCCAGGTGACATTTTTCTGAAACTCCATCCTATCAGAGTTTCAAGCACTCATATAGTCACTACTTAATGGAGACTCTTGGATGGTTCCTTCACAGTTCTTTTCATTATTATTATTATTATTATTATTATTATTTTGGGCATGCAGTGCAGCATGTGGGATCTTAGTTCCCCCGCCAGGGATCAAACCTGAGCCCCTGCTTTGGAAGCACAGAGTCTTAACCACTGGACCATCAGGGAAGTCCCAGTGATAATTATTATTTTTAACTGGTAGTCTGTCACAAGATGGGTTCCTCTGAGCCTGTAATCACCTGTCCTGGGTTTCCCTTAAGAATCATACCCACCAGATCACACTTCATCATGTAGCTGGAGCAGAGGGAGGAGCCCTGGATGCCTGCCCAGGTGGAGATGACTCCAGCCATAGAGAAAGAGCCTCATATGGAACGTGGTGTGTAGACACAGAGAAGAGTGGGATGTCAAAGTTGGGTTCAAATACAGAAATATCAACTGTTCTTGCCAGTGTTTGATTTCAAGTCCTATGTAGGTAGCTCTGCATTTAAAAAATCCACTTGCACTGCAGGAGACACAGGTTTAATCCCTGGGTTGGGAAGATTGCCAAGAAAGGGACATGGCAACCCACTCCAGTATTCTTGCCTGGGAAGCCCCATGGACAGAGGAGCCTGGTGGGCTGTAGTCCATGGGGTCACAAATAGTTGGACATGACTGAAGTGACTGAGCATGCACACACGTGGCCACACAGCAAATCTACCTATTCTTCCCCATATTCTGGGCACTGTGACTTACTTCTAGTCTGACTTCTGGACCCTAGCATCTACCTTGCACCCACTACTCCTTACTGCTCAGTCTGCATTTGTCTATAGCATTGGCCTGCACTGCATGTCTCATGAGAGGTGCACATATGCTTCAGCCATCCTTGAACACCAGCTACTCACTTGTAACTGAAGTTTTCTGGACCTGGACATGCCTTTCTCCCTAGCACCCACCTTCCTCAATGACCAACCTCCTCCTGGAAGCTGTTTGTTGAACCCTGTACTCATGTCCTTGCTGTCAGGAGGCCTCCCGCACTCTGTGACATTCAGAGGCCCCACACTGCACAGCAACCCCTTCCCCAACCTGTCCCACCTCACTCTCCTGTGAATAGTCTCATGGACTTACCCTGGGTGTCAGATATGTTTATGATGGGCTTGTCCCCTCCCTGAAAGTCAACATATGTCTCACTGGGCACTCTGCTGATTGCAGATCATTGCCATGGAGTGGAGGCTGAGGCTGCTTCCTCTGAGCAGACTGTTTCTTTAGAAGGAATGTCACCATTTAGGACTCCTGTGGCAGGTCTGAAGACCCAGCCATATGACATGTCTGGCACAGTATCAAAAGACATCTTTCATCCTACTGAATAACCAGGATGGGAAAGTCAGGCAGAAGCCACACAAGTGTGAGGCTTATGGGAGACAGTTCTGGTTCAGTGCAGACATCCATTAGCACCAGAAACACAGTGGAGAGAAATTCTCCACAGCACAGTAGAGAGAAATTCTTCAGGAAGGATGAGACCAGGGACTCTGAAAAGCTACAGAATCTGTGTAATGGAGAAGATCTATGAACATAGTGAAGGCAGAATGCACATGGCAGCCACCTCTGACCTTCAGCACTGGATCTCTCATGACAGAATGAAGCCCCCACATGAGCACTGGGTGTGGGGGAGCCCTTAGTACTGGGAGAAGATTAACAAGTGCAGTGAATATGGGAAAGCGTTCACCTAGAAAGACACGCTTGCTCGACACCAGAGAATCCACACCGAAGAGAGACCTCATGCGTGCAGCAAATGTGGGAAATTCTTCAGCCAAAGCTGTGACCTTTTCAAACATCAGACCATACACACCGGTGAAAGGCCTTACAAATGCAATGAATGCATGAAATTTTTCAGACAGGTCTCTGGCCTGCTTGAATACAGGCGAGTTCACGCAGGAGAAAGGCTCTTTCAGTGCAATACCTGCAGAAAATTCTTTAGCAGCAAGTCAAACCTCATTCAACACCAGGAGGTTCACACAGGAGCAAGGCCATACATGTGCAGTGAATGTGGGAAAGTGTTCAACTGCAAACAACACTGATTCTGCACTAGAGAACTCACACTGGAGAAAAGCCCTATGAGTGCAGCGAATGTGGGAAGACCTTCAGCCAAAGCTCCCACCTTAATGTACACTGGCAAGTTCACACAGTGACTACAAGTGCAGGAAATGTGGGAAAGCCTTTAGTTGCATCTCTAAACTCATTCAGCACCAGAAGGTTCATTCTAGAGAAAAGCTTTATGAGTGTAGCAGGTGCGGGAAGGCCTTTGCTCAAAGGCCAAACCTTACTCAGCACTGGAAGGTTCACATGGGAGCAAGGGCTTATGTTTGCAGTGACTGCAGGAAAAGTTAAACTGCAAACGCATGCTTATTCTCCAACAGAGGACTCATACTGGAGAAGAACCGTGAGAGTGCAGGGAATGTGGGAGATCTCTTAGCCAATGCTCCCAGCTTACTGTGCACTTGAGAATTCCTGGCAGTGCCTGTGAGTACAGCAGACCTAGGAAAGCCTTTGTTTTTCTCTAGTCACTAAGTTGTGTCTGACTCTTTGCAACCCCATGGGCCATGGAGTTTCCCAGACAAGAATATTGGAGTGGGTTGCTATGTTTTCCTCCAGAGGATCTTCCCAACCCAGGGGTCGAACCCATATCTACTGCATTGGAAGGCAGATTCTTTACCACCAGGGAAGCAGGAAAGCCTTTTCCCAAAGACCAAAGTTGGACCATAAAGACTCCTGAGTGCCAAAGAATTGATGCTTTCTAACTGTGGTGCTGGAGAAGACTCTTGAGAGTCCGGACTGCAAGGAGCTCAAACCAGTCAATCTGAAAGGAAATCAACCATGAATATTTATTAAAAAGACATGCTGAAGCTGAAACTCCAATATTTTGGCCACCTGAAGAGCGGACTCATTGGAAAAGATCCTGATTCTGGGAAAGATTGAGGGCAAGAGGAGAAGAGGGTGGCAGAGGATGAGATGGTTGGATGGCATCACGAACTCAATGGACATGAATCTGAGCAAACTCTAGGAGATAGTGAAGGACAGAGGAGCCTGGCATGTTGCAGTCCATGGGTTCTCAAAGACTGAGTGACTGAACAACAACAAACCTTATTAGCACAGGAAGGCCACACTGGACAATGGCTTTAGAGTCCAGGGAATATGCTGTCTCCTTGTTAACCCTGACAGCTCCCCGGAGTGAAGGTCTGAGCATGGGCTTTGTGAGAGAGCCATCAGTCAGAAGTGACACCTCATATATATGAACACCCACAACAGGAAGGCTCCTGATGAGCACCCCATGTGTGAGTTGGTTTTGGGAGCTGTGGTACACATTCTACACTAAGTGCCTTTGCCAGTGGCAGAGGGCATCCTGTATGTGGGATAAGTCCCACAATGTGCTTCGGTTGCAGGCTCAGGCAGGCCGACCTCTGCTGTCTCCCCAGTCCCTGGGAGGAGTCAGGAGTGGCCTCAATGACTCACGGGCGGCCTTATTTTTCACCCTTTTACTGGGTTCAGTATGGAAAGCATCAGCACATGTGTTCTCCAGAAAGCCTGCTGAAATTTGCGTTCGGGATGTCTTGGTCTCATTAGGATTGTAAAATAAAGTCTCCAAGTCCCCCAGCCTTGGAACCATGAGCCCCACACCTGCTCATTTTTGTATAGTAATAAAGTCCTTACTCTGGGCTACCTGTAATCTTGAAGGTTCTGTTCACTGTGTGGAGTCTGTTAAGGACACAGTTGTGTTCTACCAGTGTGAAAGGGTAAAGAGATTTCATGAGAACCCTCAGATTTCTGTGCTTCAGAGAGTCCAGGATGATGGCAAAGAATAGCTGTTCACTTTTGGCCCAGTTTGCATTGCTATCAAGGCATTATAGGACAGATTTCTGGGCCCCATCAGATACACGTGGCCTCAATGCTAGTTTTATTGGTAAGTATGAAGAGCACCAGATGGTCCTTTGTTCCTATAGAATGTTCTCAAGCATTACTAAGAAGCAATTGATCTCTGGTATCTGCCAAGGAGCCTGAGTCCAGAATTTGGGAGGAAGGTGTCACTAACTGGATGTCCAACAGGAATCATATTGGTTCAGAAACACTGAGTATGAGTAATAAGTAGTTGGAGAGATTACAGCACCCTAGAAGGATGTACTTGCTAAAGGTCCTCCTCAGATATTCCCATTATATGGCTATACAGGATGAGAGGGTATAGAAATTGTCAGGACCTCCAATGCTATGTTTTTTCTATGGCCAAGTTCACCTGTCTGATAATCTATAAACATTCTGTGAATTTGCTTAAACTCGATGAATCGTTTTTTCTTTTTTCTTAATTTTTTTTTTTTTAAATCACACCATGCAACATGTGTGATCTTAGTTCCCTCACCAGGGATTGAACGCACACCCCTGAAGTGGAAGCGCAGTGTCTTAACTGCTGGACCTCCAGAGAAGTCCTTAGACTCGATGAATCAGGTCAAGTTTATTGCTGTGCAGGCAGGAAAACGGGGACTGAGAGAATGAAAATCTAGGATTCCAGAGATATGGGTTTTGTGACTTACCCAGTGTTTTTGGTAACTCCTAAAAGACACTTACTCCTTGGAAGGAAAGTTATGACTAACCTAGATAGCATATTCAAAAGCAGAGACATCACTTTGCCAACAAAGGTTCGCCTAGTCAAGGCTATGGTCTTTCCTGTGGTCATGTATGGATGTGAGAGTTGGACTGTGAAGAAGGCTGAGCACCGAAGAATTGATGCTTTTGAACTGTGGTGTTGGAGAAGACTCTTGAGAGTCCCTTGGACTGCAAGGAGATCCAACCAGTCCATTCTGAAGGAGATCAGCCCTGGGATTTCTTTGGAAGGAATGATGCTAAAGCTGAAACTCCAGTATTTTGGCCACCTCATGCGAAGAGTTGACTCATTGGAGAAGACTCTGATGCTGGGAGGGATTGGGGGCAAGAGGAGAAGGGGACGACAGAGGATGAGATGGCTGGATGGCATCACTGACTCGATGAATGTGAGTCTGAGTGACCTCCGGGAGTTGGTGATGGACAGGGAGGCCTGGCATGCTGCGGTTCATGGGGTCGCAAAGAGTCGGACACGACTGAGCGACTGATCTGTTCTGATCTGATTGAAAGAGGTTTAATCAGTTGTCAGTTTGCTGCCCTGACTCCCAGGGTCTGAGGAGACGGTGGAATAATCATACAACTGCCAAACATAGGATTTAGTTTGTCCTTTCTGTTTTCTTAAGGTGGGTGAAAGTGAAAGTGAAAGAAAGTGAAAGTGAAGTCGCTCAGTCGTGTCCGACTCTTTGCGACCCCGTGGACTGTAGCCTTTATTCAAGAACTTGCACCTAATGTCACTTATTCTGTAAGTAATCACTCAGTCATGTCCAACAGTTTTCGACCTCATGGACTGTCACCTACCAGGCTCCTCTGTCCATGGAATTCTCAGGTGAAAATGACTGGAGTGACTATGTTCCAGCATCCCAGAAATTTTGCTGTATTGGGCATTTGTTTCATGTAAGATAAAATTTGTTTTAAAACTGAACCAAAACAGTTCTAGCTTTGTCTCTGCTGCTGCTGCTGCTGAGTCACTTCAGTCGTGTCCGACTGTGCGATCCCATAGACGGCAGCCCACCAGGCTCCTCTGTCCCTGGGATTCTCCAGGCAAGAACACTGGAGTGGGTTGCCATTGCCTTCTCCAATGCATGAAAGTGAAAAGGGAAAGTGAAGTCGCTCAGTCATGTCCGACTCTTAGCGACCCCATGGACTGCAGCCCACCAGGCTCCTCCGTCCATGGGATTTTCCAGGCAAGAGTACTGGGGTGGGGTGCCATTGCCTTCCCCCAGCTTTGTCTCTAGGGACTTCTAAATATCTGGCTTTGACATTTTGCTAAGATAAGAATAACAGGATTTATTATGTGTTGTTTTGCCGGGAGCCAGCATGGGAATTCCCACCCATGACAAAGGTCATGTGGAGAGGCCTGATATGCAAAGGCGAGTCAGGACTCGAGGGCCCCCTAGATCTGCCTGAGCGTCTACCCCAAAACCAGAATTTGTCTGTTTTACTATTTTATGACTTACATAACCAACTCCTCTGACATTAACAGGGGGACTATCCCCAACCACCTTTCTCTGAAGGAAATCAACTTAGAGCTCTAGTTAATTAGCCTCCTGGGCATATTAGGAGTGTTTCAATCCAAACCCCTCAGATGGCTCTCTAACTTGCCTGACAGGTTTACCCAGACTCCTACAGCTACACATAGGATTGTTCACAGCCTCCCAACCATGAAAGGCACGGGAAGCTTAAGATATTCAATAGTATAGAGCCTCTCGGGGAGTTAGAAATCGTCAGAATAGAACTAGTAGATTTCATTGTTGAGCCGATGCTTGCTGTCAAGTTTCCACATCCCCTGTATTGTGTCCTTGGGAGTATATTAATTTAGTTGGTATATGGAAAAAATAAGTAGTGGCCTTGGTATTAACAACTTTAGACCGTTAAGGTAATAAATTCTTTCCTTGTTGTAAGCCCACTGCACCTTTGCCCTATAGGAATGCAACTTTATCTAACACTTTTGAAGGATGGTGCCAAACTGTAAAATAATTACTCTTAGAAAAAACAAGTTTTCTGGTTAACTAACCTTTATCGGAACAAAGAGTCATAAAATGTTAATAGGCCTTCTGGCCAGATCAGATCAGATCAGATTAGTCGCTCAGTTGTGTCTGACTCTTTGTGACCCCATGAATCACAGCACGCCAGGCCTCCCTGTCCATCACCAACTCCCGGAGTTCACTCAGACTCATGTCCATCGAGTCAGTGATGCCATCCAGCCATCTCATCCTCTGTCGTCCCCTTCTCCTCTTGCCCCCAATCCCTCCCAGCATCAGAGTCTTCTCCAATGAGTCAACTCTTTGCATGAGGTGGCCAAAGTACTGGAGTTTCAGCTTTAGCATCATTCCTTCCAAAGAAATCCCAGGGCTGATCTCCTTCTAATGGACTAATTGGATCTCCTTGCAGTCCAAGGGACTCTCAAGAGTCTTCTCTAACACCACAGTTCAAAAGCATCATTTCTTCAGCACTCAGACTTCTTCACAGTCCAATTCTCACATCCATACATGACCACAGGAAAAACCATAGCCTTGACTAGATGAACCTTTGTTGGCAAAGTGATGTCTCTGCTTTTGAATATGCTATCTAGGTTGGTCATCACTTTCCTTCCAAGGAGTAAGCGTCTTTTAATTTCATGGCTGCAGTCACCATCTGTAGTGATTTTGGAGCCCAGAAAAATAAAGTGTGACACTGTTTCCACTGTTTCCCCATCTATTTCCCATGAAGTGATGGGACCGGATGCCATGATCTTAGTTTTCTGAATGTTGAGCTTTAAGCTAACTTTTTCACTCTCCACTTTCACTTTCATCAAAAGGCTTTTTCATTCCTCTTCACTCTCTGCCATAAGGGTGGTGTCATCTGCATATCTGAGGTTATTGATATTTCTCCCGGCAATCTTGATTCCAGCTTGTGCTTCTTCCAGTCCAGCGTTTCTCATGATGTCCTCTTCATATAAGTGAAATAAACAGGGTGACAATATACAGCCTTGACGAACTCCTTTTCCTATTTGGAACCAGTCTGTAAATCACCTAAAGCATCTGTATACTATAAGTTTGCAGAAAAGAAAGCCTGGTCTCGATAAGGATCAAAGACTGCTGACTTTGCATGATTTTACACCCCCTCTTTACAGAGAAGGCAATGGCACCCCACTCCAGTACTCCTGCCTGGAAAATCCCACGGACGGAGGAGCCTGGTGGGCTGCAGTCCATGGGGTCGCTAAGAGTTGGACATGACTGAGCGACTTTACTTTCTCTTTTCACTTTCATGCATTAGAGAAGGAAATGGCAACCCACTCCAGTGTTCTTTCCTGGAGAATCCCAGGGACGGGGAAGCCTGGTGGGCTGCCGTCTATGGGGTCACACAGAGTCGGACACGACTGAAGTGACTTAGCATAGCATACACCCCCTATTATCCTCTATGTACAACTTAAGGTATATAAGCTCCCTTTGAAAATAAAGCTACGGACCTTGCTCATCAGGCTTGATCTCCCCGTGTCGTTCTTGCCTCCTTTTCTCTCCTTTTCTTCTCTGTTCTTCCTTCAGGATGACTGATTTGGAGCGTGGGGGCTCTCTGAGACCACTTACTTGCCTGGGCTTCTAAGACTCACTAGAGAAGGTGCCTAAGGTGGGGTACCTTCAGCTATTCGAGAGGGCGCCTGCGGCCTCCGTGGTCAGAGCAAGTTCGGTGTCATGAACTTTATTAGTTTCCCACGTAAACCAGTCAGGTCAAGCCGCTGTCTCTCCCCTTTGCTGTCCTTTCACCAACGCCGTCCTCCTGAGGATATCACTGGATCCAACCGGGGCTGGACCCCAGTATTGTTTAATGTTAAAAAAATCCTGTGACAGTGACTTCCCTGGCAGTCCAGTGGTTAAGACTCAATGCTTTCAATTTGGTGGTCACAAGTTTGATGCCTGGTTGGGCCACACAGCGTGGCCTAAAATTCTGTAACAACACTAAGGTCAATTTGATTACTGATGGTAATGGTTAGGCAGTCTGGCTTGACTGTTACCAGAAAGGCATAAAAGTCTCTGCTGATATCTTCTGACTTGAGGGAGTCACCACCCAGATATCCATGGCTTAATCTGGAATTGCATAACAGTCTGGGAAACTGCCTGGAGGTCTCTGACCCCCAATGTAATTCTGCATTTTCTTTGTCTTTTTATATCATATGCTGTGCTTTTTTTTAAATTATTCTTTGGCCATGCCAAAGGGCATGCAGAATCTTAGTTCTCCCATCAGTCATTGAACCCACACACCTGCAGTGGAAGCCCAGAGTCGTTTTAACTACTGGATCGCCTGGGAAATCCCTCAGATTGAACTTCTTTTTTTTTTTTAATGTTATATATATTTTATTATTTATTTATTTACTTTACAATATTGTATTGGTTTTGCCATACATCAACATGCATCTGCCACGGGTGTACACATGTTCCCCATCCTGAACCCCCCTCCCACCTCTCTCCCCATACCATCCCTATGGGTCATCCCAGTGCACCAGCCCCAAGCTTCCTGTATCCTGCATCGAACCTGGACTGGCGATTCATTTCATATATGATATAATACATGTTTTAATGCCATTCTCCCAAATCATCCCCCCCGCCTCTTCCACAGAGTCCAAAAGACTGTTCTATACATCTGTGTCTCTTTTGCTGTCTCACATACAGGGTTGTCATTACCATCTTTCTAAATTCCATATATATGCGTTAGTATACTGTATTGGTGTTTTTCTTTCTGGCTTACTTCACTCTGTATAATAGGCTCCAGTTTCATCCACCTCATTAGAACTGATTCAAATGTATTCTTTTTAATGGCTGAGTAATACTCCATTGTGTATATGTACCACAGCTTCCTTATCCATTCATCTGCTGATGGACATCTAGGTTGCTTCCATGTCCTGGCTCTTATAAACAGTGCTGTGATGAACATTGGGGTACACGTGTCTCTTTCAATTCCAGTTCCCTCGGTGTGTATGCCCAGCAGTGGGATTGCTGGGTTGTATGGCAGATCTATTTCCAGTTTTTTAAGGAATCTCCACACTGTTCTCTATAGTGGCTGTATTAGTTTGCATTCCCACCAACAGTGTAAGAGGGTTCCCTTTTCTCCACATCCTCTCCAGCATTTATTTTTTGTAGACTTTTGGATCACAGCCATTCTGACTGGCATGAAATGGTACCTCATTGTGGCTTTGATTTGCATTTATCTGACAATAAGTGGTGTTGAACATCTTTTCATGTGTTTGTTAGCCATATGTATGTCTTCTTTGGAGAAATATCTATTTAGTTCTTCCACCCATTTTTTGATTGGGTCATTTATTTTTCTGGAATTGAGCTGCAGGAGTTGCTTGTATATTTTTGAGATTAGTTTTTTGTCAGTTGCTTCATTTGCTATTATTTTCTCCCATTCTGAAGGCTGTCTTTTCACCTTGCTTATAGTTTCTTTTGTTGTGCAGAAGCTTTTTAATTTTAATTAGATCCCATTTGTTTATTTTTGCTTTTATTTCCAATATTCTGGGAGGTGGGTCATAGAGGATCCTGCTGTGATGTATGTTGGAGAGTGTTTTGCCTATGTTCTCCTCTAAGAGTTTTATAGTTTCTGGTCTTATGTTTAGATCTTTAATCCATTTTGAGTTTATTTTTGTGTATGGTGTTGGAAAGTGTTCCAGTTTCATTCTTGTAAAAGTGGTTGACCAGTTTTCCTAGCACCACTTGTTAAAGAGATTGTCTTTTCTCCATTGTATATTCTTGCCTCTTTTGTCAAAGATAAGGTGTCCATAGGTGCTTGGGTTTATCTCTGGGCTTTTTATTTTGTTCCATTGATCTATATTTCTGTCTTTGTGCCAGTACCGTATTTGATGACTTTCTATTTTGTTCCATTGATCTATATTTCTGTCTTTGTGCCAGTACCGTACTTGATGACTGTGGCTTTGTAGTAGAGCCTGAAGTCAGGCAGATTGATTCCTCCAGTTTCATTCTTCTTTCTCAAGATGCTTTGGCTATTCGAGGTTTTTTTGTATTTCCATACAAATTGTGAAATTATTTGTTCTAGCTCTGTGAAAATTATTGTTGGTAGCTTGATAGGGATGCATTGAATCTATAGATTGCTTTGGGTAGTATGCTCATTTTCACTATATTGATTCTTCCGATCCATGAACATGGTATATTTCTCCATCTATTAGTGTCCTCTTTGATTTCTTTCACCAGTGTTTTATAGTTTTCTATATATAGGTCTTTAGTTTCTTTAGGTAGATATATTCCTAAGTACTTTATTCTTTTTGTTGCAATGGTGAATGGAATTGTTTCCTTAACTTCTCTTTCTATTTTCTCATTATTAGTGTGTAGGAATTCAAGGGATTTCTGTGTGTTGATTTTATATCTTGCAACTTTACTATATTCATTGATTAGCTCTAGTAATTTTCTGGTGGAGTCTTTAGGGTTTTCTATGTAGAGGATCATGTCATCTGCAAACAGTGAGAGTTTTACTTCTTCTTTTCTAATTTGGATTCCTTTTATTTCTTTTTCTGCTCTGACTGCTGTGGCCAAAACTTCCAAAACTATGTTTAATAGTAGTGGTGAGAGTGGGCCCCCTTGTCTTGTTCCTGACTTTAGGGGAAATGCTTTCAATTTTTCACCATTGAGGATAATGTTTGCTGTGGGTTTGTCATATATAGCTTTTATTATGTTGAGGTATGTTCCTTCTATTCCTGCTTTCTGGAGAGTTTTCATCATAAAAGGATGTTGAATTTTATCAAAGGCTTTCTTTGCATCTATTGAGATAATCATATGGCTTTTATTTTTCAATTTGTTAATGTGGTGTATTACATTGATTGATTTGCAGATATTGAAGAATCCTTGCATCCCTGAGATAAAGCCCACTTGGTCATGGTGTATGATCTTTTTAATGTGTTGTTGGATTCTGATTGCTAGAATTTTGTTAAGGATTTTTCCATCTATGTTCATCAGTGATATTGGCCTGTAGTTTTCTTTTTTTGTGGCATCTTTGTCAGGTTTTGGTATTAGGGTGATGGTGGCCTCATAGAATGAGTTTGGAAGTTTACCTTCCTCTATAATTTTCCGGAAGAGTTTGAGTAGGATAGGTGTCAGCTCTTCTCTAAATTTTTAGTAGAATTCAGCTGTGAAGCCGTCTAGACCTGGGCTTTTATTTGCTGGAAGATTTCTGATTACAGATTCAATTTCCGTGCTTGTGATGGGTCTGTTAAGATTTTCTATTTCTTCCTGGTTCAGTTTTGGAAAGTTGTACTTTTCTAAGAATTTGTCCATTTCTTCCATGTTGTCCATTTTAATGGCATATAATTGCTGATAGTAGTCTCTTATGCAGAGAACGTAATGGCACCCCACTCCAGTACTCTTGCCTGGAGAATCCCATGGACGGAGGAGCCTGGTAAGCTGCAGTCCATGGGGTCACTTAAGAGTCGGATACGACTGAGCGACTCCACTTTTACTTTTCACTTTCATGCATTGGAGAAGGAAATGGCAACCCACTCCAGCGTTCTTGTCTGGAGAATCCCAGGGACAGAGGAGCCTGGTAGGAGGCCATCTATGGGGTCGCACAGAGTCAGACACGACTGAAGTGACTTAGCAGTAGCAGTAGCAGTCTCTTATGATCCTTTGTATTTGTGTGTTGTCTGTTGTGATCTCTCCATTTTCATTTCTAATTTTATTGATTTGATTTGATTTTTCTCCTTTTGTTTCTTGATGAATCTGGCTAGTGGTTTGTCAATTTTATTTATCCTTTCAAAGAACCAGCTTTTTGCCTATGTTGATTTTTGCTATGGTCTCCTTTGTTTCTTTTGCATTTATTTCTACCCTAATTTTTAAGATTTCTTTCCTTCTACTAACCCTGGGGTTCTTCATTTCTTCCTTTTCTAGTCACTTTAGGTGTAGGGTTAGGTTATTTATTTGACTTTTTTCTTGTTTCTTGAGGTATGCCTGTATTGCTATGAACTTGCCCCTTAGCACTGCTTTTACAGTGTCCCATAGGTTTTGGGTTGTTGTGTTTTCATTTTCATTCATTTCTATACATATTTTGATTTCTTTTTTGATTTCTTCTGTGATTTGTTGGTTATTTAGCAGCGTGTTGTTCAGCCTCCATATGTTGGAATTTTTAATAGTTTTGCTCCTGTTATTGAGATCTAATCTTACTGCATTGTGGTCAGAAAAGATGCTTGGAATGGTTTCAATTTTTTGAATTTACCAAGGCTAGATTTAAGGCCCAGGATGTGATCTATCCTGGAGAAGTTTCCATGTACGCTTGAGAAAAAGGTGAAATTCACTGTTTTGGTGTGAAATGTCCTATAGATATCAATTAGGCCTAACTGGTCTATTGTATCATTTAAAGTTTGTGTTTCCTTGTCAATTTTCTGTTTAGTTGATCTATCCATAGGTGTGAGTGGGGTATTAAAGTCTCCCACTATTATTGTGTTATTGTTAATTTCCCCTTTCATACTTGTTAGCATTTGTCTCACATACTGTGGTACTCCTATGTTGGGTGCATATATATTTATAATTGTTATATCTTCTTCTTGGATTAATCCTTTGATTATTATGTACTGTCCTTCTTTGTCTCTTTTTACAGACTTTGTTTTAAAGTCTATTTTATCTGATATGAGTATTGCTACTCTTGCTTTCTTTTGATCTCTATTTGCATGGAATATCTTTTTCCAGCCCTTCACTTTCAGTCTGTATGTGTCCCCTGTTTTGAGGTGGGTCTCTTGTAGACAACATATATAGGGGTCTTGTTTTTGTATCCATTCAGCCAGTCTTTGTCTTTTGGTTGGGGCATTCAAACTGTTTACATTTAAAGTAATTATTGATAAGTATGATCCCGTTGCCATTTACTTTATTGTTTTGGGTTCTAGTTTATACACCATTTTTGTGTCTCCTGTCTAGAGAATATCCTTTAGCATTTGTTGGAGAGCTGGTTTGGTGGGGCTGAATTCTCTTAGCTTTTGCTTGTCTGTAAAGCTTCTGATTTCTCCTTCGTATTTGAATGAGATCCTTGCTGGGTACAGTAATCTGGGCTGTAGGTTATTTTCTTTCATCACTTTAAGTATGTCTTGCCATTCCCTTCTGGCCTGAAGAGTTTATATTGAAAGATCAGCTGTTATCCTTATGGGAATCCCCTTGTGTGTTATTTGTTGTTTTTCCCTTGCAGCTTTTAATATATGTTCTTTGTGTTTGATTTTTGTTAATTTGATTAATATGTGTCTTGGGGTGTTTCACCTTGGATTTATCCTGTTTGGGACTCTCTGGGTTTCTTGGACTTGACTAATTATTTCCTTTCCCATTTTAGGGAAGTTTTCAACTATTATCTCCTCAAGTATTTTCTCATGGTCTTTCTTTTTGTCTTCTTCTTCTGGGACTCCTATGATTTGAATGTTGTGGCGTTTAATATTGTCCTGGAGGTCTCTGAGATTGTCCTCATTTCTTTTAATTTGTTTTCCTTTTTCCTCTCTGATTCATTTATTTCTACCATTCTATCTTCTATTTCACTAATCCTATCTTCTGCCTCTGTTATTCTACTATTTGTTGCCTCCAGCGTGTTTTTGATCTCATTTATTGCATTATTCATTATACATTGACTCTTTTTTATTTCTTCTAGGTTAAACCTTTCTTGCATTTTCTCAATCCTTGCCTCCAGGCTATTTATCTGTTATTCCATTTTATTTCAAGATTTTGGATCATTTTCACTATCATTATTCGGAATTCTTTATCAGGTAAATTCCCTATCTCTTCCTCTTTTGTTTGGTTTGGTGGGCATTTATCCTGTTCCTTTACCTGCTGGGTATTCCTCTGTCTCTTCATCTTGTTTATATTGCTGAATATGGGGTGGCCTTTCTGTATTCTGGCAGTTTGTGGAGTTCTCTTTATTATGGAGTTTCCTCACTGTGGGTGGGGTTGTATCAGTGACTTGTCAAGGTTTCTTGGTTAGGGAAGCTTGTGTCAGTGTTCTGGTGGGTGGAGCTGGATTTCTTCTCTGTGGAGTGCAATCAAGTGTCTAGTAATGAGTTATGAGATGTCAATGGATTTGGAGTAACTTTGGGCAGCCTGTATATTGAAGCTCAGGGCTGTGTTCCTGTATTGCTGGAGGATTTGCGTGGTATGTCTTGCTCTGGAACTTGTTGGCCCTTGGGTGGTGCTTGGTTTCAGTGTAGGTATGGAGGCGTTTGATGAGCTCCTATCACTTAACGTTCCCTGGAGTCAGGTCTTCTATGATGTTCTCAGGATTTGGACTTAAGCCTCCTGCTTCTGGTTTTCAGTCTTATTTTTACAGTAGTCTCAAGACTTCTCCTTCTATACAACACCGTTGATAAAACATCTTTTGAAGACAATTGGCTGCTTTAATGGGTGCCTGATGTCCTCTGCCAGCATTCAGAAGTTGTTTTGTGAATTTTACTCAGCGTTTAAATGTTCTTTTGATGAATATGTGGGGGAGAAAGTGGTCTTCCCGTCCTATTCCTCCACCATCTTAGGACCACCTCCTCCAGACTGAACTTCTAAGAGGCTTCTCAAGGCAAGGGAAGCCATACCAAGGGACTGATGTCAGATATCTATCTAAATAGTTGAATGAATTCCTCTGTTTGTTGTTCATATGCTAAGTTGTGTCGAACTCTTTGTGACCCCCATGGGCTTCAGCACGCCAAGCTCCCATGTCCTTCCCTATTTCCCTAGGTTTGCTCAAACTCATGTGCGTTGTCGGTGATGCTGTCTTTACAGCATTGGACTCTACTTTCATCACCAGTCACATCCACAGTTGAGCATCCTTTCCCCTTTGGCCCAGCCACTTGATTCTTTCTGGAGCTATTAGTAATTACCTTCCACTCTTCCCAGGTAGAATATTGGACACTTTCTGACCTGGGGGGGTTAATCTTCCTCCTCCAGTTGACCAGATTTTGTCAGAACTCTTCACTATGTCCTCTCTGTCTTGAGTGGCCCTGCAATGCATGGCTTGTAGCTTTGTTGAGTTACGCGAGCCCTTCACCGCCACAAGGCTGTGATCCACGAAGGGGAACTCCTCTCTTGTCAAGGTAATCAATATCATGTGATTCCTGAACTTGCCAGGAGGTTGCGACACTTACCAGTGAATCGTGTAAGCAGAGTGCATAGGCGTGTGCTCTGTCGCTAAGTCGTGTCTCTTTGTGACCTTATGGACTGTCCATGGGATTTCCCAGCCAAGAATACAAGAGTGGGTAGCCATTCCCATCTCCAGGAGATCTTCCTAACCCAGGGATCGAACCTGAGTCTTCTGCATTGCAGGTGGATTCTCCAGCATCTGAGCCACCAAGGAAGTAACCATGATGCCACGAGAATAAGAAGATTCACTAAGAGTTTCCAAATTTTGGCGGGATCAGCTAGAGAGAAAAGATTTATCAAGTTGCTTTACATCACTATTAGCTTAAAGGTAAATATTTCCTTTTATCTGGGACATACAGATTAAAAGCCAGTAATACTTCAGACTGCTATTGCTGCTGCTAAATCGCTTCAGTCGTGTCCGACTCTGTGCGACCCCATAGACGGCAGCGCACCAGGCTCCCCCGTCCCTGGGATTCTCCAGGCAAGAACACTGGAGTGGGTTGCCAGTTCCTTCTCCAATGCATGAAAGTAAAAAGTGAAAGTGAAGTCCTTCAGTCGTATCCGACTCTTAGCGACCCCATGGACTGCAGCCTACCAGGCTCTTCCGTCCATGGGATTTTCCAGGCAAGAGTACTGGAGTGGGGTGCCATTGCCTTCTCCGATACTTCAGACAAACCCATAAAATTATATCTGTATTCATCAGTTCACTGGTTCCTATGTAACTAATCCTTGATCTTTTGGTAACAGTTTTATAAAGTCTTTAGGGCTTCCACTAGAATTTAATTTCTTACCAAGTTCAGTGGCATGATCTGAAAGTTATTGAAAATCTCGATACAGATGTGCACAGAATCAAGCTAAGGAAAAGACCACTATCTACCAGCAAAAGAAAAAGGGCTCAGAAGGAACTGAAGCTGAAACAAGTTCAGATTTCTTGACTCTAAATTTGTGGGAAAAGAAATTTCTTTTGTTGAAGCCACCCAGTCTGTGGTGCTTTGTTATAGCTGCTCTAGCAGATAAATACAACCAGTAGGACACATGTCTGGGCGTCATGGTTCTAATTTGTGGTCTCAATACCAGAATATTTTGTGGGTGGCTCAAAGGTAAAGAACCCGTCTGCCAATGCAGGAAATGTGGGTTTGATTCCTGATCCTGGAGGATCCCACCCACCTCAGAGCAACTAAACCCCTGTGCCACAGCTACTGAGCCTGGGCTCTAGAGCCCGTGCTCCACAACAAGAGAAACCACTGAAATAAGAAGCTCACACACTGCAGCTAGAGAGTAGCCCCTGCTCTTGACAATTAGAGAGATGCCCAAGCATCAAGGAAGACCTGGCACAGACAAAAAGAATAAATTACTTTAAAAATCACTCAGAAGAGGGATCAGTTGCCACAACCTCCAATGCTTCTGGAAGCACCATGAATGTTTTGCTTGTTCTGTTGACATCGCATCATGTTCAGGCTGAAAGAGTGGAATCTCCCCAGATCCTGCAAAGGAATTTCCTGCCCTGAAATACAGAATTCACTGGTAACACTAAGAGATGTGGGGACCATAATTAGTAATCCAGAAGGCTGGATTAATAGAGAGTAGAGGAGGCTTCACCCATCCAAACGGTGTGTACCTATTCTAAAAGTGTGCCCACAGGGCTTCCCTGGTGGCTCAGTGGTAAAGAATCTGCTGCCAGTGCAGGAGGCATAGGTTTGATCCCTGGTCTGGGAAGATCTCACGTGCCTTGGGGCAACTAAGTCCACGTGCAACAACTACTGAGCCTGTGTTCTAGAGCCCAGGAGCTGCAACTACTGAGCCCACACCCTAGAGCCCTTGGTCCACAAGGGAAGCCACTGCAGTGGGAAACCTGCACATGCACACCACAACAGAGAGAAGGCCACACAGCACTGAAGGCCCAGCACAGCGGAAAATAAAGAGCATTTTAAAAATAAATAAAAAAGAGATTAAAATGTGTCCACAGATGTTCTGGGGCTATGGCTATGCAAGATCATTGTGCACAGAAATTCTTCAACCTTCAGATCCATGGAAAGTGTGACAGAGGTCACTGTGAGATAAAATAATCTAAAAAAATGTGGATTCTCATAAGGCTATTGCTGTGCAGGCAGGAAAACAAAAACAAAGAGAAGAGAGATCTCATAGTCCAGGTGTACGGATTCCGTGGCCCATTCCAGCCAGCATTCGTGTTGATACAAGTGAAAACATCCTTCATTGCTTTAAGCAATGGATATGAGACTGACCTGGCTAGGAGGAGAGGTTATACAGAGTCAATATAGGGTTCAGTTCAGTTCAGTCGCTCAGTCATGTCTGACTCTTTGTGACCCCATGAATCGCAGCAGGCCAGGCCTCCCTGTCCAACACCAACTGCCGGAGTTCACTCAGACTCATGTCCATCGAGTTGGTGATGCCATCCAGCCATCTCATCCTCTTTCGTCCCCTTCTCCTCCTGCCCCCAATCCCTCCCAGCATTAGAGTCTTTTCCAATGAGTCAACTTTTTGCATGAGGTGGCCAAAGTACTGGAGTTTCAGCTTCAGCATCATTCCTTCCAAAGAAATCCCAGGGCTGATCTCCTTCAGAATGGACTGGTTGCATCTCCTTGCAGTCCAAGGGACTCTCAAGAGTCTTCTCCAACACCACAGTTCAAAAACATCATTTCTTTGGCGTTCAGCCTTCTTCACAGTTCAACTCTCACATCCATACATGACCACAGGAAAAACCATAGCCTTGACTAAATGAGCACTCCTTGGCATTGCCTTTCTTTGGGATTGGGATGAAAACTGACCTTTTCCAATCTTGTGGCCACTGCTGAGTTTTCCAAATTTGCTGGCATATTGAGTGCAGCACTTTCACAGCATCATCTTTCAGGACTTGGAATAGTTCCACTGGAATTCCATCACCTCCACTAGCTTTGTTTGTAGTGATGCTTTCTAAGGCCCATTTTTCTGGGCTCCAAAATCACTGCAGATGGTGACTGCAGCCATGAAATTAAAAGACGCTTACTCCTTGGAAGGAAAGTTATGACCAACCTAGATAGCATATTCAAAAGCAGAGACATTACTTTACCAACAAAGGTTCGCCTAGTCAAGGCTATGGTCTTTCCTGTGGTCATGTATGGATGTGAGAGCTGGACTGTGAGGAAGGCTGAACGCCGAAGAATTGATGCTTTTGAACTGTGGTGTTGGAGAAGACTCTTGAGAGTCCCTTGGACTGCAAGAAGATCCAACCAGTCCATTCTGAAGGAGATCAATCCTGGAATTTCTTTGGAAGGAATGATGCTAAGGCTGAAACTCCAGTATTTTGGCCACCTCATGCGAAGAGTTGACTCATTGGAGAAGACTCTGATGCTGGGAGGGATTGAGGGCAGGAGGAGAAGGGGACGACAGAGGATGAGATGGCTGGATGGCATCACTGACTCGATGGATGCGAGTCTGAGTGACCTCCGGGAGCTGGTGATGGACAGGGAGGTCTGGCATGCTGCGGTTCATGGGGTCGCAAAGAGTCAGACGCGACTGAGCGACTGATCTGATCTGACTAAATGAACCTTTGTTGGCAAAGTAACGTCTCTGCTTTTGAATATGCTAGTCTAGGTTGGTCATAACTTTCCTTCCAAGGAGTAAGCATCTTTTAATTTCATGGCTGCAGTCACCATCTGCAGTGATTTTGGAGCCCCCAAAATAAAGTCTGACACTGTTTCCACTGTTTCCCCATCTATTTCCCATGAAGTGATGGGACCAGATGCCATGATCTTTGTTTTCTGAATGTTGAGCTTTAAGCCAACTTTTCACTCTCCACTTTCACTTTCATCAAGAGGCTTTTTAGTTCCTCTTCACTTTCTGCCATAAGGGTGGTGTCATCTGCATATCTGACGTTATTGATATTTCTCCCAGCAATCTAGGCATGTGGGCTTCAGTAGTTGTGGCTCATGGCTCTAGAATGCTGGCTTAGTAGTTGTGGTGCACAAGCTTAGTTGTGCTATGGCATGTGGTGTCTTCCCAGACCAAAGATCAAACCCGTGTCCCTTGAATTGGGAGGCAGATTCTTGACCCTTGAACCACCAGGGAAGCCCTACCTCATGTACTTTTATAATCTCTCTCCCTGGATTTTCTGACCCTCCCAGCAACCAACCCTCCCAACCAACCCAATCAACTTACTTTCTCTACAGTAGATTAACTTGCATTTTCTAGATTTTTATTTGATTGGATTCATAAAGTGTTTACTTTTTTCCCCATGAATTCATCATGATGCTGTCTTGTCATCAATAAGCCTTATACTCATAGTTCATTCTTTTTATTGCTGAGAACTGTTTCATTTTCTGGATATGTGTGCATGCTCAGTCGTGTCGGACTCTTTGCAACCCCATGGACTGCAGCCTGTCAGGCTCATCTGTCTATGAGATTTCCTAGGCAAGGCTACTTGAATGGGTCATTTCTTTCTCCAGGGGATCTTCCGACCCCAGGGATCAAACCTGGCTCTCCTGCATTGGCAAGCAGATTCTTCATCACTGAGCCACCAGAGAAGATTACACGTTTACATTCAGTCTGCATTATTAACCATCACCATCTTATATTCAAGTATTCAGTAATACCATAAATCTAGCAAGTTTCCAAGATATAATTTATCTCACCATAAAATGGGCTGCGTTCAAAGAAGGAGCTGAAAAATTCTATTTGGGGTCCCCTGAATGTTTGGTAGAAAACTAAGTTTAGCATGTGCAGGAGGAGACTTTACAAGGCTGGGCAGATATCAGCATCTGGAGCTGTGAGCTGTTCGGAGGTTCTGGAAGCCTCACCAGCTGGAAAGAACATCCTGACCAGCCAGAGATGAGAGCCCTCCCTGAACAGGTATGAGGATCAGCATAAACCCAGAGCGGCCTCACGTTAACAGCCATCTGGTGCTGGAACACATATGCAACCTCCCCAAAAGGACAGTGGAAAGAAGGTCGGGAGAGACTGGAGGACTGGAAAGGTCCCCAACACAGCCACAGTCTGTGCATTTACCAGGTTCATTGTAAGGGCTTCTAACCCTCTAAACATCTTTCTTCAGCATTCTTTTCATCTATCCCTGTCTGTAATTACTGATTGATGGTCTCTAACAGGTAGCTACCCTCCATGGACCTCAAAACCATTTGGGGCTGTTTTCCAGACACCTGAATTGATGGGAGGGGTCCCTGTGGGCCTCCTGGTCCCTGGTAAGGTTTCTCAGGAGGGCTGGTGCCCAGAGACACCCGGTGGAAGGTCCTGCAGGAGCCCAGGGAGAAGGTTCCAAAGGGAACGTGATGAAGCTCTTTTCCTCTGAGGCCCTCCGCTCCCAGCCCCTGGGCCACATCTGACTGGAGATCACATCTTAGAGGGGACCTGCAGGAGGACAGCAGCAGCAGCAGCAGGAGGAAGGGGTGAATCAGGCGGGGCGCAGAGTCAGGTTGAGTCCTTTGATGTGTGGGGGAACAGGGGTGGCACGGGGACCCGGGCGACACACAGGAGTGTCCGGGCCCTGCCACGGCGATTTATTAATAGGTAGGACCTTCCAAGCTAAGTTCTCCCTTCTTCTGGGTCAAATTTTCTACGGCACAGCCCAAAGGCAATGTCCTGCCCAGAGTTCGGACTCACTCTTGTCTGGGGAGGCCCTTGAGAGTCTCAGCCCAGTCCTCACCATCTGCTGACTCCTCCGCCCTCCGCCAACCTGCGCGCCGGGAACTCTGGACCAGCCCACATAGCTCCCAGCTTGGGCGTCTCTAGGAGGCCGTCTGTGCAAGTAAGGGCCAAGCGCCCCCGCAAGTGCATAATCCGAGATTCATGGTTAATGGAGAAAATAACAGTGCACTCGGGTAAAGAATGACTTTCCTGTACTAAGAAAAATACTGTGTATAGGGCATGTTGAAGGCAATGGCACCCCACTCCAGTACTCCTGCCTGGAAAATCCCATTGATAGAGGAGCCTGGTAGGCTGCAGTCCATGGAGTCGCTAAGAATCGGACACGACTGACCGACTTCACTTTCACTTTTCACTTTCATGCATTGGAGAAGGACATGGCAACCCACTTCAGTGTTCTTGCCTGGAGAATCCCAGGGACGGCGGAGCCTGGTAGGCTGCTGTCTATGGGGTCACACAGAGTCGGACACGACTGAAGTGACTTAGCTTAGCATAGCATATCATAGGGCATGTTGAACACACAGACACACATACAGCCATTCAGTTCAGTTCAGTTCAGTCGCTCCGTCGTCATGTCCAACTCTTTGCGACCCCATGAATTGCACCACAGCCAGGCCTTCCTGTCCATCACCATCTCCCAGAGTTCACTCAAACTAACATGCATCGAGTCAGTGATGCCATCCAGCCATCTCATCCTCTGTTGTCCACTTCTCCTCCTGCCCACAATCCCTCCCAGCATCAGAGTCTTTTCCAATGAGTCAACTCTTTGCAAGAGATGGCCTAAGTACTGGAGTTTCAGCTTTAGCATCAGTCCTTCCAAGGAACACCCAGAACTGATCTCCTTTAGAATGGACTGGTTGGATCTCCTTGCAGTCCAAGGGACACTCAAGAGTCTTCTCTAACACCACAGTTCAAAAGCATCAATTAATTGGTGCTCAGCCTTCTTCACAGTCCAAGTCTCACATCCATACATGACCACTGGAAAAACCATAGCCTTGACTAGACGGACTTTTTTTGGCAAAGTAATGTCTCTGCTTTTGAATATGCTATCTAGGTTGGTCATAACTTTCCTTCCAAGGAGTAAGCGTCTTTTAATTTCATGGCTGCAGTCACCATCTGCAGTGATTTTTGGAGCCTCAAAAAATAAAATCTCACACTGTTTCCACTGTTTCCCCATCTATTTCCCATGAAGTGATGGGACCAGATGCCATGATCTTAATTTTCTGAATGTTGAGCTTTAAGCCAACCTTTTCACTCTCCACTTTCACTTTCATCAAGAGGCTTTTTAGTTCCTCTTTACTTTCTGCCACAAGGATGATGTCATCTGCATATCTGACATTATTGATATTTCTCTTGGCAATCTTGATTCCAGCTTGTGCTTCTTCCAGTCCAGCGTTTCTCATGATGTCTTCTGCATATAAGTGAAATAAGCAGGGTGACAATATACAGCCTAGATATACTCCTTTTCCTATTTGGAACCAGTCTGTTGTTCCATGTCCAGTTCTAACTGTTGCTTCCTGACCTGCATACAGATTTCTCAAGAGGCAGATCAGGTGGTCTGGTATTCCCATCCCTTTCCGAATTTTCCACAGTTTATTGTGATCCACACAGTCAAAGGCTTTGGGATAGTCAATAAAGCAGAAGTAGATGTTTTTCTAGAACTCTCTTGCTTTTGCCATGATCCAGTGGATGTTGGCAATTTGATCTTTGATTCCTCTGCCTTTAGTCTAGGGCAAAAGATATTTTATTGCAAACATTGTTTTCCTGTACCAAGTATAATGACTAGAGGTTTTTCACTTTCTTGTAAAGGAGTAATAATCCAAACTCGACATTCTACATTTCACTTTTTTTTAAGTTGTGCAGCTGGGCATTCAGGATCCTAGGTTCCCAGCCAGTGATCAAACTCTTGTCTCCTGGGAATGAAAGCACAGCGTCTTAACCACTGCCAAGGAAATCCCTACACATTAATTCTTTTAAATTTAATTGGAATATAATTACATCTCATTGTGGTTTCTTCCTTATGCCTTTAGCTGTAGGTCTTTTTCTGTAGGTTGCAGTTTTTTTTTATCCATAGTTGTTCAGCAGTTAGTTGTGATTTTGGTGTGTTCCTGAGAGGAGGTAAGTTCAAGGTCCTTCCATTCTGCCTTCTTGAAATTAAGCTTTTTAAATTAAGATAATAAATGTGCACTAATAAACTTTTGCAACCACAGTTCTAAAATTCTGCAGCTATAGATGAAGTTTGGGCTTCCCTGATGGCTTAGCGGTTAAAAAATACACCTGCAATGCAAGAGACCCAGAAGGCCCAGGTTCGATCCCTGGGTGGAGAAGATCCCCTGAAAGACGAAATGGCAACTCATTCCAGTATTCTTGCCTGAAAAATCCCATGGACAGAGGAACCTGGCATGCTACAATCCAAAGGGTTGCAAAGAGTTGGACAAGACTGAGGCAGTAAGCACAGAGTAGATTTATGCTAGTGACAGGAAGCTCAGGCACCCTGGCCACAGGAAACACAGTGTGAGAATGGAATGTCTTATTGAAACCATTTGCCACAGATTGGGATTTGAAACCACGTGGCTGGGACTCAAACCCAGCCAAAACCCTGCTTGGGACTTGAACCCCTGTGGCTGGGACTCAAACCCAGCCAAAACCCACAGAATCTGGTTTCAGGACCTAATGGAGCTAAGGTTCTTGATGTCTCCTCCAAGAGAGAATTTAATGAGAAACAAAGTGATAGGTAAGAAGTGGATTTATTCAGATTCAGAGAGAAGCACACTCCTCAGACAGAGTATGGGCCATAGCAGAATGCAGTGTAGCCTCAAAAATGTGATCTGGTTAGTTTTTATAAGCTGGATAATTTCATATGCTAATGATTAGGAGAATTATTCCAACTATTTTGGGGAAGAGAAGGAGATTTCTAGGCTATGGGCCACTGCCCACTCCTTGGTCTTTTAACAGTGCCTTGGAACTGTCATGGCACCTCTGCATGTGCCATTTCATTTGCTGATCAAGGATCAAGGTCTAGTCTTGTCTGCCATCTTGGTCCCATTTGATTCTAATCAGTTTATGTTGGATCACTTGGGCTATGTCATTCTTTCAAAAGTTGTGCAATGCCCCTTTCCCTCCTATTATTACTTGTGTTAATAAACAATATTTTTTTTGGAGAGCTAATTGGTTTTATAAGGCAATCATGACCCACTTAGCAACTAAAAGGATACTCTGATGGGTTGTACTAAAAGAACTTGAGAAGAAGGGTGGGGCAAGGATGATATTAGCAAAAGAAAAAGATTACTTTAGAGACAGTATCTTGGGGGTGGGATAGGAGGAAGAGAATGGTGGAGGTTTTATCAGGTAGATTGCTCTTCTTCCTGTGGGGGATGGAGAGGGCATTAGTGACAGATTACCTAATGGCTGACAGCCAGAAAATTCTGGAGTCGTTGACTAAGTTTCTTCAGAAGGCCAAAAGTGCACTTAAGTCATGGTTTACTGCCATAAGGAGTAAATGACTCTATTTTGGGCCTATTCTTTTTAATATATGCATCTGTATCACCTGAAGTCTTCTTAAAACACTGATACATGGACCTTGCTCCCAAAGTGTCTGAGTGTTGGACTAAGAATTAGCTTTTCTAATGGGTCCTTAAGTGATGCAGAGTGTAAGGTATAGTTCAGGCCAAGGCAGAAAGAGGAAAGATGACCTCAACAGAATTCAGTTCAGTTCAGTTCAGTTTAGTTGCTCAGTCGTGTCCGACTCTTTGCGACCCCATGAATCGCAGCAGGCCAGGCCTCCCTGTCCATCACCATCTCCCAGAGTTCACTCAGACTCACGTCAATCGAGTCAGTGATGCCATCCAGCCATCTCATCCTCTGTCTTCCCCTTCTCCTCTTGCCCCCAATCCCTCCCAGCATCAGAGTCTTTTCCAATGAGTCAACTCTTTGCATCAGGTGGCCAAAGTACTGGAGTTTCAGCTTTAGCATCATTCCTTCCAAAGAAATCCCAGGGCTGATCTCCTTCAGAATGGACTGGTTGGATCTCCTTGCTGTCCAAGGGACTCTCAAGAGTCTTCTCCTACACCACAGTTCAAAAGCATCAATTCTTCGGCGCTCAGCCTTCTTCACAGTCCAGCTCTCACATCCATACATGACCACAGGAAAGACCATAGCCTTGACTAGGCGAACCTTTGTTGGCAAAGTAATATCTCTGCTTTTGAATATGCTATCTAGGTTGGACATAACTTCCCTTCCAAGGACTAAGCGTCTTTTAATTTCATGGCTGCAGTCACCATCTGGAGTGATTTTGGAGCCAAAAAAAACAAAGTGTGACACTGTTTCCACTGTTTCCCCATCTATTTCCCATGAAGTGATGGGACCAGATGCCATGATCCTAATTTTCTGAATGTTGAGCTTTAAGCCAACTTTTTCACTCTCCACTTTCACTTTCATCAAGAGGCTTTTTAGTTCTTCTTCACTTTCTGCCATAAGGATGATGTCATTTGCATATCTGATGTTATTGATATTTCTCTCGGCAATCCTGATTCCAGCTTGTGCTTCTTCCAGTCCAGCGTTTCTCATGATGTCCTCTGCATATAAGTGAAATAAGCAGGGTGACAATATACAGCCTTGATGTATCCCTTTTCCTATTTGGAACCAGTCTGTTGTTCCATGTCCAGTTCTAACTGTTGCTTCCTGACCTGCATACAGATTTCTCAAGAGGCAGATCAGGTGGTCTGGTATTCCCATCTCTTTCAGAATTTTCCACAGTTTATTGTGATCCACACAGTCAAACGCTTTGGGATAGTCAATAAAGCAGAAATAGATGTTTTTCTGGAACTCTCTTGCTTTTTCCATGATCCAGTGGATGTTGACAATTTGATCTCTGGTTCCTCTGCTTTTTCTAAAACCAGCTTGAACATCTGGAAGTTCACGGTTCACATATTGCTGAAGCCTGGCTTGGAGAATTTGAGCATTACTTTACTAGCATGTGAGATGAGTGCATTTGTGCGGTAGCTTGAGCATTCTTTGGCATTGCCTAGAGCTACCCCTCATTCCATAGGATCATGGAAAAAGCAAGAGAGTTCCAGGAAAACATCTATTTCTGCTTTATTGACTATGCCAAAGCCTTTGACTGTGTGGATCACAATAAACTATGGAAAATTCTGAAAGAGATGGGAATACCAGACCACCTGATCTGCCTCTTAAGAAATCTGTATGCAGGTCAGGAAGCAACAGTTAGAACTGGTCATGGAACAACAGACTGGTTCCAAATAGGAAAAGGAGTACGTCAAGGCTGCATATTGTCACCATGTTTATTTAACTTATATGCAGAGTACATCATGAGAAATGCTGGACTGGAAGAAACACAAGTTGGAATCAAGATTGCCGGGAGAAATATCAATAACCTCAGATATGCAGATGACACCACTCTTATGGCAGAAAGTGAAGAGGGGCTAAAAAGCCTCTTGATGAAAGTGAAAGTGGAGAGTGAAAGGGTTGGCTTAAAGCTCAACATTCAGAAAATGAAGATCATGGCATCTGGTCCCATCACTGCATGGGAAATAGATGGGCAAACAGTGGAAACAGTGTCAGACTTTGTTTTTCTGGGCTCCAAAATCACTGCAGATGGTGACTGCAGCCATGAAATTAAAAGACGCTTACTCCTTGGAAGGAAAGTTATGACCAACCTAGATAGCATATTCAAAAGCAGAGACATCACTTTACCAACAAAGGTTCGCCTAGTCAAGGCTATGGTCTTTCCTGTGGTCATGTATGGATGTGAGAGCTGGACTGTGAGGAAGGCTGAGCGCCGAAGAATTGATGCTTTTGAACTGTGGTGTTGGAGAAGACTCTTGAGAGTCCCTTGGACTGCAAGAAGATCCAACCAGTCCATTCTGAAGGAGATCAATCCTGGGATTTCTTTGGAAGGAATGATGTTAAAGCTGAAACGCCAGTATTTTGGCCACCTCATGCGAAGAGTTGACTCATTGGAGAAGACTCTGATGCTGGGAGGGATTGAGGGCAGGAGGAGAAGGGGACGACAGAGGATGAGATGGCTGGATGGCATCACTGACTCGATGGATGCGAGTCTGAGTGACCTCCGGGAGCTGGTGATGGACAGGGAGGCCTGGCGTGCTGCGGTTCATGGGGTCGCAAAGAGTCGGACACGACTGAGCGACTGATCTGATCTGATCTGAGAGCTACCCCGCGTCTGAGGTCAGGGGCGGCTTCTGGGAGGAGCTACCCAACACCTGAGGCTAGGGCGGCAGCCGGTGGTAGCAACCCTACATCCAAGAAATGGTGGCTGCTCGGGCACAGGAGGGCCTAGAGGAGCTATCTCACGTTAAAGGTCAGGAAGGGCGATGGTGAGGAGATACCCCTCGTTCAAGGTAAGGAGCAATGGCTGCGCATTGCTGGAGCAGCCGTGAAGAGATACCTCACACCCAAGGTAAGAGAAACCCAAGTAAGACGGTAGGTGTTGCAAGAGGGCATCAGAGGGCAGACACTGAAACCATACTCACAGAAAACTAGTCAATTAGTCAATCTAATCACACTAGGACCACAGCCTTGTCTAACTCAGTGAAACTAAGACATGTCCGTGGGGCAACCCAAGATCGGCAGGTCATGGTGGAGAGATCTGACAGAATGTGGTCCACTGGAGAAGGGAATGGCAAACCACTTCAGTATTCTTGCCTTGAGAACCCTATGAACAGTATGAAAAGGCAAAATGATAAGATACTGAAAGAGGAACTCCCCTGGTCAGTAGGTGCCCAATATGCTACTGGAGATAAATGGAGAAATAACTCCAGAAAGAATGAAGGGATGGAGCCAAAGCAAAAAGAATACCCAGCTGTGGATGTGACTGGTGATAGAAGCAAGGTCCGATGCTATAAAGAGCAATATTGCATAGGAACCTGGAATGTCAGGTCCATGAATCAAAGCAAATTAGAAGTGGTCAAACAAGTGATGGCAAGGGTGAATGTCGACATTCTAGGAATCAGTGAACTAAAATGGACTGGAATGGGTGAATTTAACTCAGGTGACCATTATATCTACTACTCTGGGCAGGAATCCCTCAGAAGAAATGGAGTAGCCATCATGGTCAACAAAAGAGTATGAAATGCAGTACTTGGATGCAATCTCAAAAACGACAGAATGATCTCTGTTCGTTTCCAAGGCAAACCATTCAATATCACAGTAATCCAAGTCTATGCCCCAACCAGTAACGCTGAAGAAGCTGAAGTTGAACAGTTCTATGAAGACCTACAAGACCTTTTAGAACTAACACCCAAAAAAGATGTCCTTTTCATTATAGGGGACTGGATTGCAAAAGTAGGAAGTCAAGAAACACCTGGAGTAACAAGCAAATTTTGCCTTGGAATACAGAATGAAGCAGGGCAAAGACTAATAGAGTTTGCCAAGAAAATGCACTGGTCATAACAAACACCCTCTTCCAACAACACAAGAGAAGACTCTACACATGGACATCATCAGATGGTCAACACCGAAATCAGATCGATTACATTCTTTGCAGACAAAGATGGAGAAGCTCTATACAGTCAGCAAAATCAAGACCAGGAGCTGACTGTGCCTCAGATCATGAACGCCTTATTGCCAAATTCAGACTGAAATTGAAGAAAGTAGAGAAAACCACTAGACCATTCAGGTATGATCTAAATCAAATCCCTTATGATTATACAGTGGAAGTGAGAAGTAGATTGAAGGGTCTAGATCTGATAGATAGAGTGCCTGATGAACTATGGAATGAGGTTCATGACATTGTACAGGAGACAGGGATCAAGACCATCCCCATGGAAAAGAAATGTAAAAAAGCAAAATGGCTCTCTGGGGAGGCCTTACAAATAGCTGTGAAAAGAAGAGAAGTGAAAAGCAAAGGAGAAAAGGAAAAATATAAGCATCTGAATGCAGAGTTCCAAAGAATAGCAAGAAGATATAAGAAAGCCTTCCTCAGCAATCAATGTAAAGAAATAGAGGAAAACAACAGAATGGGAAAGACTAGAGAACTCTTCAAGAAAATTAGAGATACCAAGGGAACATTTCATGCAAAGATGGGCTTGATAAAGGACAGAAATGGTATGGACCTAACAGAAGCAGAAGATATCAAGAAGAGATGGCAAGAATATACAGAAGAACTGTACAAAAAAGATGCTCAAGTCCCAGATAATCGCAATGGTGTGATCACTGACCTAGAGCCAGATACCCTGGAATGTGAAGTCAAGTGGGCCTTAGAAAGCATCACTACGAACAAAGCTAGTGGAGGTGATGGAATTCCAGTTGAGCTATTTCAAATCCTGAAAGATGATGCTGTGAAAGTGTTGCACTCAATATGCCAGCAAATTTGGAAAACTCAGCAGTGGCCACAGGAGTGGGAAAGGTCAGTTTTCATTTGGATCTCAAAGTAAGGCAATGCCAAATAATGCTCAAACTACCACAAAATTGCACTCATCTCACATGCTAGTAAAGTAATGCTCAGCAGAAGTAGGTTACCTTTATTCAGGCAAGGAGGGACGACAGTCAGCCCAAGGACCAGGCTGAGTGCAGAGCGGGATCAGGGAGGCTCAGTTTTTGTGGAAGCGATAAGGGAAACGTTAATCAGGTGGGATGTTTTGGGTATTTTTTAGTTGAGATGGCATTTGCAGTTGGGCAGGGGGTGATAAGTCTTCTGGGCAGGTGTAGGGGGTGGAAGGTTTCTGGATAGGGGGTGATGAGTCCCAGATAGATGCAACCGGCCTGGAGCATCAGGGTGGGACCTAAAGTTCTGTTTTGTTTTCTCTGAAGTTAGATAATTCAGCAAGGGCCTTTGAAACTGTTGTTTTCTTTTCTAGGCCCAAAAGACTCCTTCACAGAGAGGAAACTGTGAGAAGTTGTTCCAGGAAGGCCAGGCTGCCTCCGTCCTAGCCCTGGACCATGGGGCTGTTGATTTGCAGACTCAGAGAGCAGCAGAGTTAAGGTTTCTAATGGACATCCCCTCGTCCACCCCCAGTCTCTGCAGTGATCCAAGTCTAAAAGGACCAGACCTAAAAAAAAAGGACCAGACCTCTACTGCCAAGGACCACTGTGTGAGCCCCACACACTGAAGCTATGTAGCCATTTGCTTCTTTTGCTTGGAAGTGTAATTAAACAAGAAAGCTATCAGACGGAGTTGGTTCCAATGCTTTAACTGCCTTGTAAGCAAAACAAAACTTGAGCCAGAGTAAATTCTTGTAAATGTCTCCAAGGAGAGAAATAGAAACTTAAGAACAACCAATCACAAACACCCCCTTAGACTTTCCAAAATAAGGCTTTCCCTTAAGCTACAACCAATGGAATTATTTCCTTACTTTGCTTCCCTTCCTGCTCTCCAAAATCCTTTCCATTAGTTAGGTTTGGGGCTGTCCAGTTTGAATTGATCAATTGATCAATCAAATCAATCATTGAATTGCTCAAATGATCTCTTCAAAATTTTAATGTAGGACACTTATCTTTTAACAGACAACAATGACATAAAAACCCACAGGGCTTATCCTTGCTCAGTGGTGCTCTTATTAAGGAGGACTTACTGTTTCCTGTGCTATTACATCCCATCCCTTTTGCTAAGCAAAACCACTTGTTTCCATTGCACCTACCATGTTCTAACATAACTGTAATTGAAGGAAAGTTATGACCAACCTAGATAGCATATTCAAAAGCAGAGACATCACTTTGCCAACAAAGGTTCGCCTAGTTAAGGCTATGGTCTTTCCTGTGGTCATGTATGGATGTGAGAGCTGGACTGTGAAGAAGGCTGAGCGCCGAAGAATTGATGCTTTTGAACTGTGGTGGTGGAGAAGACTCTTGAGAGTCCCTTGGACTGCAAGGAAATCCAACCAGTCCATTCTGAAGGAGATCAGCCCTGGGATTTCTTTGGAAGGAATGATGCTAAAGCTGAAACTCCAGTATTTTGGCCACCTCATGCAAAGAGTTGACTCATTGGAGAAGACTCTGATGCTGGGAGGGATTGGGGGCAGGAGGAGAAGGGGACGACAGAGGATGAGATGGCTGGATGGCATCATTGACTCGATGAATGTGAGTCTGAGTGACCTCCGAGAGCTGGTGGTGGATAGGGAGGCCTGGCGTGCTGCGGTTCATGGGGTCGCAAAGAGTCGGACACGACTGAGCGACTGATTTGATCTGATCTGATCTGATCTCTTATTTTATGTTTCTTGTTGTTTACGCATAATAGAAGCTGCACCAAAGCAGGGCTCTTTGTTTCTCCTGTGCCTGAATTTCTCCCATGCACCTAGAAAAAGTTTCTGAAACTCAAGTGTGTGCTCAATGATCATTTGTTAGAGCAGTGAATAAACATGATGTGGTGACCCAAGGATGAAAGAGCAGATAACCAAGGAGGGTCTTGGAGTGCAGGAATGGAAAAACCAGACCCTTGTTGTCCTTCCCTCGCCCATGTTGTAACTATTAATGGAAAAGTATAACCCGTTTCGGATAAGGCAATGGCACCCCACTCCAGTACTCCTGCCTGGAAAATCCCATGGATGGAGGAGCCTGGAAGGCTGCAGTCCATGGAGTCGCTAAGGGTCGGACACGACTGAGCGACTTCACTTTCACTTTTCACTTTCATGCATTGGAGAAGGAAATGGCAACCCACTCCAGTGTTCTTGCCTGGAGAATCCCAGGGGCGGGGGAGCCTGGTGGGCTGCCGTCTATGGGGTCACACAGAGTCGGACATGACTGAAGTGACTTAGCAGCAGCAGCAGCATAACCCGTTTCCCCTCCTACCCCATAGGGAGAAAATATTTGCCTTATTCCCCGCCTCCCCACCACCAACTCAGTATATGTGCCTCATCCGATCAGCAAATGACCTGCAAGATCCCTATCCCACTCCTTGTACCCTGGGTATAAAATTGGACTACGGACGTTCAATGTCGGTTCTCCCTTGACCTAGCCCACTATTCTAACAGCGCCTCCGACTCTAATAAACTTTATTTTCCTCTCACCCTGTCTCCTGTCTGGAAATTCTTTTCCAACCCGTGCCTGGACCACTACACATGATACCTCAGTTTCCTTCATATTTTTACTATTCCAAATACTCTTAATGTCCTCTTTAACTCTCACTGCAAAGTAGTATTGCTCCATGTTTTCAGGGATGAAGAAGAATCACGTTTTGGAGACAAAATTCACACAATGAAAAGTTTAAGACAGTTACATGTTCAGCTTGATTCTGTATTTCCTGACTTCACAGAGCCTCCTCCAAACCTTGAGGTCTTAAGTTTTTTCAGCCTTTACTGATGTGTCCTTAGAGCTATTTCTGCTACTATCTTTGTTGTTGTTTACTAAGTCGTATCTGACTTTTTTGTGACTCTGTGGACTGTCATCAGGATCCTCTGTTCATGGGATTTCCCAGGCAAGAATACTGGAGTGGGTTGCCATTTCTTTCTTCAGGGTATTTTCCTAAGCCCAGGATCAAACCCAAGTCTCCTGCAGTGGCAGGAGGGTTCTTTACCACTGATAATAGAGGGAAGCCCCTCTACTATCTTAAAGAACTACATAAATATTATTAACTACTTTCTGAAATGCATATTTTGTGACAGTTTTTCTGAGATAATCTCAACTCCACATACAAAATGTTACACCAAGGCTTGCAGAAATAATGATCACTACCTAGAAGATGAGATCCATGGGTTCAGAAACCCTTTTATTTCAAGGTTCAGATGCTCCCTTTTGTACATGCACTCCAACTGAAAATCAAAGCTTATATGTAGTGCCCAAAACAACTTCAGTCAAGTTGCTTTTTGTTTGATTGCTCAGAGGAGCTGCATGTATCTGGGGATATGAATAGAAAGCATTACAATAGATAAAAGTGTTCCTCAATGAGTGACAAAATTCCTAATTGTACAGGCAAGAGAGAGGTTTTGTGTAGGACCAGAAGCAGACCTGGTTCTGCTTCAGTGACCCACCATCTGTTCACAAGAAAACCAGACTCAATATGAAGTTACTTATGATAGGCCATGACACCAAATTGGGCCTTAATACCTAACCTAATTGATGCTTCAACTTTCTCTGGAAATGTAGCCTTAACTAATCAGTTAAGAATTTTCTGGTTGAAATGAGGACCTATTGTTGCAGGAAGGGGGACCCCTTCCAAGGCCCAAAACTGGGCTCTTGTCTAACACTCAGAAATGAACTGTCCAAGGAGACACATGTGCTGACAAAGCAAGAGATTTTATTGGGAAAGGGCACCGGGGTGGAGAGCAGTAGGGTAAAGGAACCCAGGAGAACTGCTCTGCTGCGTGCCTCGCAGTCTCGGGTTTTATGGTGATGGGATTCGTTTCCGGGTGGTCTTTGGCCAATCATTCAGTCTTCCCTGGTGGTGCAGGCATTGCTCAGCCAAGATGGATGCTAGCGAGAGGGATTCTGGGAAGTGGACAGACACGTAGTGTCTCCTTTCAACCTTTCCTGAACTCTTCTGGTTGTTGGTGGCTTATTAGTTCCGTATTCCTTATCAAAATCTCCGGTCATAAAACAACTCATGCAAATGGTTACTATGGTGCCTGGCCAGGGTGGGCTGTTTCAATCAGTGTGCTTCCCCCAACATAAGTATGGCTGAGTCCCTTCTCTGTTCACTTGAAACTACCACAACATTGTTAATCAGTTACACCCTAAAATAAAATAAAAAGTTTAACGTTTGAAAAAAAAAATAATTTTCTGGTTGTTACCAATGAAGTAATATGTCACATGAGGCCCTCTCCAACCCCCTCAAAGGAAGATGAGGTAATCTGGCACCTAGACCCCTTCCATTCTCCATAGATAGGTTATCTAAGCCGGAAATCATCCTATTTATTAATGACTTCCTTTTCCTATTTTAAAAAACGTTTTCCTCTCTGTAGCCCTTCAGAATTCCCCCCTGCTTGCTAGAACGGTTGATGCTTAATTAGTGAACCAATCAATAAAGACAATAAAACTTTTTAAATTTACCCAGTTGATTTTATTTTCTTGCCAGTCAGGACCTGAAAGGGATCTTTTCTGTTGTTCCTAGCGATTCACACTGAAACTCACAAAAGTGACTCTAATGCTTCAGGTTACAAACATTTGAGAGCAACAACCAATTTTCTAGTAACCCATGGACTCATTTATGCCTGAATGGCTCTATTGAACCATGTCCCTCATACCCCAGTTGTGGATTGAAGCGGAAGACACAACCTAAAAGTTGTAAGTTGTTCTATTCAGGGATGTTACTCAGAATTTTAACTCTAATAACAATCTCTCACACAGCTCTGAGGAACTGCTCCATAGAGGTAAGGGAGAAGCTGGGATATAGAAAAGGTGTTCTTTTTTTGTTTTTTTTTTTTTTTTTGCTGGAAAAAACAGGCAGTTGACCATTAAAGGATCTCTGATAATCACAAAGAAGAGACAACTCAAGTTAATGATTTTAGTGCTTTTCTTCTGTGTTTGAGAGGATGCAGGAATCTGGGCTTCCTAACATTAGTCCTTAGATATGCATCTTAACTATTAAGGCTCATTGTCCCAGGCACAGAATGCTTCCTGCCTGGCTGCTTCCTGATTTCCCCTCAGGGAACACCTTTGGGGAACAGCAGCAGTGGCTGTGGCTTTGTTTCTTTTAGAACTGGAGTGGGATCAGGAATGTGGGCAACGTTGCCTGCCCACAGAAACAGAATTTGGGAAAAGTCTAATAGACTTTTCTTCTGAGAGCAGAATGAGCTTGAGAGGAGTCTAAATTAATGTCTCTTCACATCTTTAAGGAGTAAAGCTCCTCCCTCCGGGGAGGAGAACCATTTCCCCGCATTCTTCCGGGTAGCTGACAGGAAATGCTCTGGAAGTTAAGGATGGCAAACACCCTTTCATGGGGTCTCCAGAGCACCCAGAACCACACTACCAGGAAGAACCTAGGCAGAGCGACACCAGCGTTGAACCAATGAGGGATGAGGATGAAGACTTTTCCCCAGTGAGCATGCGTCAGGGGAGGGATTTCCGGTCTCCCCGCCTAAGCGCTCAATTTGCTTAAAACATCCGCTGGAGCAGGGTACGCAACCGGGAAATCGTTGTGCTCCGTTGTGTGTGGTTGTCCTTATGAAATGGTGAGGAGAGAAGGGGACACCCGGCTAGCCAGCCTGGTTGCCCCCCCTTTTTTGGCGTCTCTCCTGCTGGATCGCTGGTCGGGGACGGGAGGGTCTGAGAGGAGGCACTGTCCCCGCTGCACTCGCCAGACCCGGGGTAAGGACCGACATTCCCGTCCCTCGCAAAGCAGAGTCCAATGGCTGCGGCGGCACTGCGGGACCCACCTCAGGTAAACGCTCTTCCTCCTGGCCCTCACCGCCTTCGCCCCGTGCATGCGTGCTAAGTCGCTTCAGTCGTGTTCGACTCTTTGCGACCATATGGACCGTAGCCCTCCATGTCCTCTGTCCATGGGATTCTCCAAGCAGGAATACTGGAGGGGGTTGTCATGCCCTACTCCCGGGACCCGACCCAGGGATTGAACCCGCGTCTCCTGTGTCTCTTGCACTGGCAGGCGGGTTCTTTTTTTGGGGGGTGGGGGGGTGGGGGGGTGTGGATTCTTGATACATAAGTTGTGCATCAGTTCTAGGGAACAAATGGAGAAGGGACACTTGTTCTTCAGGAATTGAGTGGGGAGGAAGGAGGCAAGTGTGTACAGGTATGACATTCAAATAGATAATTTCAGGGTAATTTTGTTAATAACTATAGATATAAAGATTGTTAAGATAGCACTGAAAAAGGACATTGTTTTAAAAGTTCAGGACAGTTTTTTTTGAGTCAGGTTTAGAAAAATGAGAAGTATTTTGCCGAATGAAGTAAGAAAGAAAATACATCCTGAGCAGAGGGACTGCTGCTGCTGCTAAGTCACTTCAGTCGTGTCGGACTCTGCGACCCCATAGACGGCAGCCCTCTAGGCTCCCCCATCCCTGGGATTCTCCAGGCAAGAACACTGGAGTGGATTGCCATTTCCTTCTCCAGTGCATGAAAGTGAAAAGTGAAAGTGAAATCGCTCAGGTGTGTCCGACTCTTTGCGACCCCATGGACTGCAGCCTACCAGGCTCCTTTGTCCATGGGATTTTCCAGGGAAGAGTACTGGAGTTGGGTGCCATCACCTTCTCTGGACAACAAGGACTAGAATATGTAAATAGCAATGATAGTAACAACGCTCACAAAAATAACAGTAAACACACAGTGCTTACCAAGAACTGTTTTAAACCCTCAATATATGTTATTTAATCTTAATAGTAATCGTGTGAAGTAGGTGATAACTATTTTACAGAGAAGGAAACTTTAGCACTCTCTCCCCTTCCCTCTCTCTTTCCTCTCCTTAACCCTTCCTATCCTTCACCGTTTTTCTAGTCTCCCGGTCCTGGATGCAAGAATCTGGTCGAAGGGCCCTCAGCCTGAGCTGAGGGTTGGAGACTGATCACCTCCTCTTGGCAGAGAACTCGAATTCTGGTTCTGGTCTGGTCTGATTTGTGGTAGGGCCGAGTTCTAGTCCTCCCTTCTCTGGAGGCCCAGGGAAACGTCCCATAACGCCTGGGTATCTGTAGGTGGCAGGAGACATCTGTAAGGCCACCCCTTTTGCCCCCTTCTGCCTCCTCCCCCTTCTTCTTTCAACCTGGCTTCCTTTCCTCCCTTTGAAATCTTTGATGTTAGGAAGTCCTGTGTCTCTATAGGAGTTTTTCTGAGAGACTGTATTCTTGTATTTAAGGGCTTCCTTGGTGGCGCAGAGGTTAAAGCGTCTGCCTGCAATGTGGGAGACCTGGGTTCGATCCCTGGTTGGGGAAGATCCCCTGGAGAAGGAAATGGCAACCCACTCCAGTATTCTTGCCTGGAGAATCTCATGGACAGAGGAGCTTGGTGGGCTACAGTCCACGGGTCGCAAAGAGTCGGAAACGACTGAGCGACTTCACTTCACTATTAAGCACGTTGTAGAGACTCATAGCTGGTGTACAGTACCCTAGAATTTAATCTCAAGCAGTCTGGCTCTTACTCCATGGTGTTTTTCTAAGGAAGGAAAGCAAGAGGCTATATTTAATACTTTTTTTTTTTTTCAGTTCCAAGCTTCAGACATAGAAAAGGCTTTCTGATTTATAACACATTTAAAAATTTTTATCTATTTATTTTAACTGGAGGCTAATTACTTTACAATATTGTAATGGTTTTTGCCATACATTCACATGAATCAGCCATGGGTGTACATGTGTCCCCCATCATCCTGAATTCTCTCTCCTACCTCCCTCCCCATCCCATCCCTCAGGTCATCCCAGTGCACCAGCCCTGAGCAGGGTGATTCTTTACCACTGTCACCACCTTGGGAAGGCCACGCTGCACCAGACACTTAAGTCTAGGGCCCATACTCACTTGCCTGCAGCTCAGGCCCCGGGATTCAGGATGGTGGAGTGGTCATCAGGTCATTTCTGAACATGTGGTGGCTAGTGGGAGAGCGTGACAGATAGAGGGACCCTGGAATGCAGAGGTCCGACTATACGGAAGTCCGGGACAACTTCTCTGTTTTCCTTTAGAAGCCAGATGTGGCGGGGCCAGAGTCAGGCTTGCAGTGTTGCTGCCTGAGAAGTTGGCAATTTGTTATACAAGTAATGAGAAGTTTGAATTGCAGGTAAGAGGTAGTCTTACCGAAATCAAAAGACGCTCCAACTAGTTGCAACAGATTCTAGAAGTAAATGGGGGAGGGGTAGCAGGAGGCATGGAATGATTAATTGCGGTAGGATAACAGTTAAAACTGGACATGGAACAACAGACTGGTTCCAAATAGGAAAAGGAGTACGTCAAGGCTGTATATTGTCACCCTGCTTATTTCACTTATATGCAGAGGACATCATGAGAAACGCTGGACTGGAAGAAGCACAAGCTGGAATCAAGATTGCCGGGAGAAATATCAATAACCTCAGATATGCAGATGACACCACCCTTATGGCAGAAAGTGAAGAGGAACTAAAAAGCCTCTTGATGAAAGTGAAAATGGAGAGTGAAAAAGTTGGCTTAAAGCTCAACATTCAGAAAACGAAGATCATGGCATCCGGTCCCATCACTTCATGGGAAATAGATGGGGAAACAGTGGAAACAGTGTCAGACTTTATTTTGGGGGGCTCCAAAATCACTGCAGATGGTGATTGCAGCCATGAAATTAAAAGACGCTTACTCCTTGGAAGGAAAGTTATAACCAACCTAGATAGCATATTGAAAAGCAGAGACATTACTTTGCCAACAAAGTTTCGTCTAGTCAAGGCTATGGTTTTTCTTCTGGTCATGTATGGATGTGAGAGTTGGAGTGTGAAGAAAGCTGAGCGATGAAGACTTGATGCTTTTGAACTGTGGTGTTAGAGAAGACTCTTGAGAGTCCCTTGGACTGCAAGGAGATCCAACCAGTCCATTCTGAAGGAGATCAGCCCTGGGATTTCTTTGGAAGGAATGATGCCAAAGCTGAAACTCCAGTACTTTGGCCACCTCTTGCAAAGAGTTGACTCATTGGAAAAGACTCTGATGCTGGGAGGGATTGGGGCAGGAGAAGAAACTGACGACAGAGGATGAGATGGCTGGATGGCATCACTGACTCAATGGATGTGAGTCTGAGTGAACTCCGGGAGTTGGTGATGGACAAGGAGGCCCTGGCATACTGCGATTCATGGGGTCGCAAAGAGCTGGACACGACTGAGCGGCTGAACTGAACTGAATTGAGTATTCATAGACCAGAGGGACTGCCCTCGATGTCTCAGGAATTCTGGATCCATTTGTGGAGACAGACCAAGCCAAATTGTGGGTCTTGTTGGTGACAGAAAGGAAGTAGCGAGGGATGACCCTCAGGGTTTTGGCCCTAGTAGATGAAGGGATGGAAGGTCCATCAACTAGATGGGGACCTTAACAGCAGATTAATTTTCCTTGGAAATATTATGTTTGTTTTCACTCTGTTAAGAGTCTGAGATGTTTCAGAGAAGACTGAGTGTAGGCAATGAGTGGGCAGTTGACTAGGCAGGTCTGGAAAACTGGGAAGGTGTGGAAAACGAAATGGAAATTCTCAAAAGTGATGACAGTTGTGTGGAGCAGCGTGGAGCTGTGGATCACATTTAGGAGGGGAATGCAGATTATAGTAGGCATGATATTAGGTGGTCAGAAAGACGGGTGTGTCCTGAGGAGTGGTTCTTTTGCTCAGGGCCTGGATATGTTTGTAGGATGAGTGGAGGAAAAATGGCTGAGGAGACCCAGGAGTAATTGAGACAAGAAGGCAGTGAGGCTGGGCCTACTGCTTATTTAATACTATATGGCTTCTTCAGGATTTTGTGATGAATTTTGATGGGATCTGGGATGTTTTAGTCTTGCTAGTGGATCAGATCTGGGGCATATGTCATTTATGAGTCACTAAGTCTGGCTTAAAACTCAACATTCAGAAAACTAAGATCATAGCATCTAGTCCCATCACTTCATGCCAAATAGATGGGGAAACAATGGAAACAGTGACAGACTTTATTTTCTTGGACTCCAAAATCACTGCAGATGGTGACTGCAGCCATGAAATTAAAAAATGCTTGCTCCTTGGAAGAAAAGCTATGACCAACCCAAGCAGCATATCAAAAAGCAGAGACATTACTTTGCCAACAAAGATCAATCTAGTCAAGGCTCTAGTTTCTCCAGTAGTCATGTATGGATGTGAGAGTTGGGCTATAAAGAAAGCTGAGCAGTGAAGAACTGTTGCTTTTGAACTATGGAGTTGGAGAAGACTCTTGAAAGTCCCTTGGACTGCAAGGAGATCAAACCAGTCAATCCTTAAAGAAATCAGTCCTGACTATTCAATGGAGGGACTGATAGTGAAATTCCAATGCTTTGGCCACCTGATGCAAAGAACTGACTGACTGGAAAAGACCCTGATGCTGGAAAAGATTGAGGTGGGAGGAGAAGGGGATGACAGAGGATGAGATGGTTCGATGGCATCACTAACTCAAAGGATATGAGTTTGAGTGCACTCTGGGAGTTGGTGATGGACAGTAAGGCCTGGCGTGCTGTAGTCCATGAGGTCGCGAAGAGCTGGACATGACTGAACGACTGAATTGAACTGAAGTGATGTCTTGTGGGGAGATTTTTAGGGCTGGGTTTTTTACAGAGGTTGAGTGGAGAGACAAGTGTTGTGGTGGTTGAAAGGGCAAAGCTGGCAGTAAAGAAGTTGAAGAGAGCTGTGGGGATGTGAAATTCACGTCTGGTTTTAGGGTGGCAAATATGGAAAGAAGGACTGGTGGCAGGTGGTGAGATTGCAGGCCAAGCCCAGAGTTTAGATGGCATCTGTGTGTACCACCACTCCTTCCACCGAGTGACTGCTGAAGGCTGAACACATTGGTTAATGGGCTGTGAGGAGACAGTGGCATCTGTTGCACCAGGGCCTGGCATCTTCTCTCAGGTTGGGAGCTCTGGTGAGAATATCTGGAATGGATTTGTGTGGACATGGATTGTGGATTATCAGAGGGATAATGTTCAAACTTTCATCTGTTCCCTTCATGACAGGGTGGTGTGACCTTTCCAGATGTTGCTGTGCGCTTCTCCCAGAGGGAATGGAGGCTCCTTGATGAGACTCAGAGACTCCTGTATCTGGATGTGATGCTGGAGAACTACACACTTATATCCTCACTGGGTAAGACTCAACCTCCCCAGTGACCTGGGCTGGGCTCTGTATCCTGCCTCATCCCACCTTTCTGAAGGAGGTGCTCTGGCCTCACGTGGTATAGGCACTGCTAGTTTCCCCAGTTTTCTGTATAGCTGTGGTAGGTAGAAGGCTGGGGTGTTGGCACTGCCCTCTTTTCTCTCCAACCCCAATCCGTGCTGTACTGAACTCTCATAGGGCAAGTGATTTGGTTATACATATATATGTATACGTCCATGTGTTTTCAGGTCTTTTCCATTAAATAGTATACTATAAGTTATTGAATATGGTTCCCTGTGCTATACAGTACATCATTGTTTATTGTATACATGGTAGTGTGCATCTGTTATTTCCATACTACTAGTTTATCCCTCCCTCACTTCTGCTTTGGTAACCATGAGTTTGTTTTATCTGAGTCTATTTTGTAAATAAAAAGTTCATTCGTACTTTTATTTTTAGATTCTACATATAAGTGACATCACATATATTTGTTTTTCTCTGACTTACTTCACTTAGTATGTTAACTTCTAGGTTTATCCATGTTGCTCCAAATAGCATTATTTCATTCTTTTTATGACTAGTATGTAATACCCGCCCACCCACCCCACCCCGATCCACTGCTCCCAGACACACCTCACACCTTGAGGCTTTGGGATCTTAGTTCCCTGACCAGGGATTGAACTTAGGCCCCAGCAGTGAAAATGCCCAGTCCTAACTACTGGACCTCCAGGGAATTCACTGTAATTGCTTTTTGACCATTTTATTATATTATACTTCAGTGAAGTTTTTGATTGAACCTGTGAGCCTCATGTATCTGGATATGTACTCTTTTCTCTCTAGTTAGAAAGTTTTCAATCATTGTTTCTTTAAATGTGCTTGCTACCCCTTTCTCTCTGTCTGCTCTTTCCAGGACTCTGAAAATACAAATAGTTTTTGCTTTTTGTTTCATAATCCGTGTATGCTTTCTGCACTTCATCTTTGTCTCTTTTTTCTCCTCACTGGATAATTAAAACACCAATTTTCAAGTTTCTAGACTTTTACTTTTGCTTAATAAAATTTGGCAATTGATACTGTCTTCATTGTGCTTTATTTCATTGTATTCTTCAGCAGCAGAACTTCTGTTTGGGTCCATTTGTTTGTTTGCTTTCTTTTTTAAAACACATTTTTATTTGGTTAGTTTTGGCTATGCGGGTCTTTGTTGTAGTGAGTGGGGACTGCTCTTCCTTGTGGTGTGTAGGTTTCTCATTGCAGTGGTTTCTTTTCTTGTGGAGCACAGACTCTAGGAGCATGGGCTCAGTAGTTGTGCAGGGGCTCAGTTGCTACAGGCCATGTAGAATCTTCCTGGACCAGGGATCTTTGACAGGTGGACTCTTAAAGACTGGACCACCAGGGAAGCTCTTGTTTGTTTCTTTTAAATGAGTGTCATCACTGTATTACTAAGGTAAACATAATGCCCAACAGATGAAGGTAATTTTACCAACTCAGAATTTTTGCAAGTACGTGAAATTTCCATTTTTATTGTATGGTTTTCTCAGACTAGTCAGAGCATTTCTTAATTATATTCCAATGTAGCTGCTTTGGAATGATTTTCAATAGCCATAACATAAGAATGTACCAAGGGCTTTCAATCTAAACAGAATTCCAAGTGACTGATTTTTAGTTAAACAAGGTTAAGAAATAGGGAGGCTCAACAGGAAGGGGATATTTGTATACATATGACTAATTTACTTTGTTGTACAGCAGAAATTAACACAACATTGGGAAACAATTACTCCCCCCAAAAAGATTGATAATATCATCAGATTATTGATACTACCCTTTTTCAACAGATATTTATACTCTTCTTCTAATATACCAGTTATATGTTTGAACATTCAAAACACAAAGAGCACAAAAAGACAATAAAAGCTTAAGCCCATAGTCATAATTTTTTTTACAGAAACTTAATTATCTTTCCTGCAAATCAACTGGGTCTCCCATATTTCCATCTAGTTTTCACTTAGTTAAAAATAGATCCCTAAGGGATATACATTGCAAAGAAACAGGAAAACAATAGAATGGGAAAGACTAGAGATCTCTTCAAGAAAATTAGAGATACCAAGGGAACATTTCCTGCAAAGATGGGATAAATAAAGGACAGAAATGATATGGACCTAACAGAAACAGAAGATATTAAGAAAAGGTGGCAAGAATACACGAAAGAACTATACAAGAAAGATCTTCATGACCCAGATAGCCACAATGGTGTGATCACTCACCTAGAGCCAGACATCCTGGAATGTGAAGTCAAGTGGGCCTTAGGAAGCATCACTATGAACAAAGCTAATGGAGGCGATGGAATTCCAGTTGAGCTATTTCAAATCCTGAAAGATGATGCTGTGAAAGTGTTGCATTCGACATGCCAACAAATCTGGAAAACTCAGCAATGGCCACAGGACTGGAAAAGGTCAGTTTTTATTCCAGTCCCAAAGAAAGGCAATGCCAAAGAATGTTCAAACCACTGCACAATTGCTTTCATCTGACACGCTAGCAAAGTAATGCTCAAAATTCTCCAAGCAAGGCTTAAACAGTACATGAACTTCCAGATGTTCAAGCTGGATTTAGGAAAGGCAGAGGAACCATAGATCAAATTGCCAACGTATGTTGGATCATACAAAAAGCTAGAGAATTCCAGAAAAACATCTACTTTTGCCTCATTGACTATTCCAAAGCCTTTAACTGTGTGGATCACAACAAACTGTGGAAAATTCTGAAAGAGATGGGAACCCAGACCGCCTTACCTGCCTCCTGAGAAATCTGTATGCAGGTCAAGAAGCAACAGTTAAAACCAGACATTGAACAACGGACTGGTTCCAAGTTGGAAAAGGAGCACATCAAGGCTGTATTCTGTCACTCCACTTATTTAACTTCTATGCAGAGTACATCATGCAAAATGCCGGGATGGATGAAACACAAGCTGGAATCAAGATTGCCGGGAGAAATATCAGTAACTTCAGATATGCAGATGATACCACCATTATGGCAGAAAGCGAAGAGGAACTGAGGAGCCTCTTTATGAAAGTGAAAGAGGAGAGTGAAAAGGCTGGCTTAAAACTCAACATTCAAAAAACAAAGATCATAGCATCAGGTCCCATCACTTCATGGTAAATAGATGGGGAAACTAGAAACAGTGACAGACTTTATTTTTTGCAGCTCCAAAATCACTGCAGATGGTGACTGCAGCCATGAAATTAAAAGACGCTTGCAAAGCTATGACCGACCTAGACAGCATATTAAAAAGCAGAGACCTTACTTTGCTAACAAAGGTGCGTCTAGTCAAAGCTATGGTTTTTCCAGGAGTCATGTGTGGATGTGTGAGTTGGATCATAAGGAAAGCTGAGCACTGAAGAATGGATGCTTTTAAACTGGTGTTGGAGAAGACTCTTGAGAGTACCTTGGACTGCAGGGGGATCAAACCAGTCAATCCTAAGGGAAATCAGTCCTGAATATTCATTGGAAGGACTGATGCTGAAGCTGAGGCTCCAATACTTTGGCCACCTGGTGCAAAGAACTGACTCACTAGAAAAGACCGATTCTGGAAAAGACTGAAGGCAGGAGAAGAAGGGGATGACAGAGGATGGGATAGTTGGATGGCATCATTGACTCGATGGACATGAATTTGAACAGGCTCTGGGAGTTCATGATGTACAGGGAAGCCTGACATGCTGCAGTCTCTGGGGTCACAGTCAAACATGACTGAGTGACTGAACTGAACTGAAGGCGTATACTTCATATATATACCATCTTGGTTCTCATAACTTTCGTTATTCAAGTTTTTAATACCCATAGAAGTCCAAAGGTGTAAGAATACATAAAGTGTTCTGGTAATAGGTAAGAGCAGACTGTAAAAGCATAAGTTGTTTGTGCTATTTCAGCATAGTAGAATGTTTTCTTTTGGAGACCAAGTAGAATAATTCAGCTAAAAGATCAGTGCAATGACAGTCAATGTAAAAACAGCCTTTCCCATGTATTAGTTGACACTCTACTGGTATTAAGAGGATATAGTTGTTCTGTGTCTGCATGAAAGTGTTTGATTATAAATATATGTAATGATCTTGTATTGTTCCATTTCTTATTTTGATATGTCTTCTTAGCTCCTTGTTGTATATTAAGAATCCCATCAATGATATGATAAGGATTTCCCACATATTCGTTTATCAATGTATCTGTTGATTCTTCACATCTATGGGTCTTTTTGGAAAGTGGGCATACCAGAACCTCCAATATCACTGGTTGAAAGTGTGGGGTGATTCTTCAATCCTGTTCCTCTCAGCCAATCTTCATGAGTTCAGTGAGTGCCGATATCGTTAGTCACTTAGTCATGTCCGACTTTTTATGACCCCCATGAACTGTAGCCCACCAAGCTCCTCTGTCCATGGAATTCTCCAGGCAAGAATACTGGAGTGGGTTGCCATTTCCTTCTCCATGGGATCTTCCCAACCCAGGGACTGAACCCAAGTCTCTTGCATTGGAGGCAAAATGTTTAGTGACCGAGCCACCAGAGAAGACCTGCTTTTTCATTTTTGTCTCTTTGTTAAACAACTTGTTTTGTTTATATATTGTTTACCTTACTTTGTTGAATTGTTGCTTTGTTGTTGCTTCACTGAACTGTGGTCAAACAATTATTTTGAACTCTTTGACTGTTTGTAGGTTTCCATTTCCTTGAGTGTGGTTTCTGATAAATTATAGTATTTCTGTATTGGTTTCATGTTTCTTTGATTTTTTGTGTGTTTCCTGTAGCCTTGCATTTCTTTATGCTGATTTGATGGTGTAGTCATTTCTTCCAGGCTTCACATTACAGTTTTTGGTGTGGGGAGATCTCAATCTGTGGTGGGTTCAAGTTTGGGCTGTGGCCATTCTGGCTCTGTAGAAGACACAACTATGTTGTTCTCTGTGCAGCTTCTTCACCTGAAGTCAGTGTCAGTAAAGATAATCAAGATTCCTCAATCAGCAAGGCTGAGGGTGTCCAAAGTGGTGGAGAAAGCTGCTAGGGAACTCCTGATCTTTTTCTCCCGGAGGATTTTGTCACCAAGGGGATCCGTCTTGGTGCTCTATCGACTGTTGGGTACCTGATTGGTTGTAGTAGCACTGGTGTCTGAGGTATGTGCATCTGTCGAGGATCCACAGACCTGGGGTGTTGTATACAGGCACTTTTGGAGTGATAGTGGTTCTGGGGTCTGGGTGATTGGATAGCCTCAGCAGCCTTGGCTTTTGTTTGAGATACGTGGCTGTGCAGGGAACAGCCATGGAATCTACCTGGCTGCACATGTAGACAGTGGCTGTGGTTCTGTCAAACTGGCCATGTCTATAGCGAAGTTGTTTCTAGTGCTTGAGACACAGGAGTACGTGGTGTAGTGGTGGAGTCAGGGTCTGGAATGCCCTCACAGGTTTAGGGAGTGTGGCAGCCCTGCTTCTGGATCAGCACAACAGCTCCTGCCGAGGGTGTTGATCAGTAGCTTGATATTCACCAGGGTATCCACTCCGACCATGAGTGTCAGATAATTCAGTGGCAAAAGTTCCAGTGTCCTCTGTAGAGCAGGCAGCTATGTCTTCTGCAACAGAGGCCACTGGGACTGCAGTGGCCCCTGCCCTGTGGCTGAGAGAAATAGGTCAGTGGCAGCCCAGCTCTCATTTCCTAGTCATTTCCAGATGTCTCTTTTAAGACACTTTCCAGTGATCCTTTCTGTGTGCTTCTTCCTTTTATTATGTTTCACTGTAGTGGTGGTGGTGGTGGTGGTGGTAGTGGTGTTCAATAGTTAGGCACAATTGCACTCATCTCACATGCTAGTAAAGTAATGCTCAAAATTCTCCAAGCCAGGCTTCAGCAATATGTGAACCGTGAACTTCCTGATGTTCAAGCTGGATTTAGAAAAGGCAGAGGAACCAGAGATCAAATTGCCAACATCCGCTGGATCATGCAAAAAGCAAGAGTTCCAGAAAAACATCTATTTCTGCTTTATTGACTATGCCAAAGCCTTTGACTGTGTAGATCACAATAAACTGTGGAAAATTCTGAGAGAGATGGGAATACCAGACCACCTGATCTGCCTCTTGAGAAATCTGTATGCAGGTCAGGAAGCAACAGTTAGAACTGGTCATGGAACAACAGACTGGTTCCAAATAGGAAAAGGAGTACGTCAAGGCTGTATATTGTCACCATGTTTATTTAACTTATATGCAGAGTACATCATGAGAAATGCTGGACTGGAGGAAACACAAGCTGGAATCAAGATTGCTGGGAGAAATATCAATAACCTCAGATATGCAGATGATACCACCCTTATGGCAGAAAGTGAAGAGGAACTAAAAAGCCTCTTGATGAAAGTGAAAGTGGAGAGTGAAAAGGTTGGCTTAAAGCTCAACATTCAGAAAACGAAGATCATGGCATCTGGTCCCATCACTTCATGGGAAATAGATGGAGAAACAGTGGAAACAGTGTCATACTTTATTTTTCTGGGCTCCAAAATCACTGCAGATGGTGACTGCAGCCATGAAATTAAAAGACGCTTACTCCTTGGAAGGAAGGTTATGGCCAACCTAGATAGCATATTCAAAAGCAGAGACATCACTTTGCCAACAAAGGTTCGCCTAGTCAAGGCTATGGTCTTTCCTGTGGTCATGTATGGATGTGAGAGCTGGACTGTGAAGAAGGCTGAGTGCCGAAGAATTGATGCTTTTGAACTGTGGTGTTGGAGAAGACTCTTGAGAGTCCCTTGGACTGCAAGAAGATCCAACCAGTCCATTCTGAAGGAGATCAATCCTGGAATTTCTTTGGAAGGAATGATGTTAAAGCTGAAACTCCAGTATTTTGGCCACCTCATGCGAAGAGTTGACTCATTGGAGAAGACTCTGATGCTGGGAGGGATTGAGGACAGGAGGAGAAGGGGACGACAGAGGATGAGATGGCTGGATGGCATCACTGACTCGATGAATGTGAGTCTGGGTGACCTCCGAGAGCTGGTGATGGATAGGGAGGCCTGGTGTGCTGCAGTTCATGGGGTCGCAAAGAGTCGGACACGACTGAGCAACTGATCTGATCTGATCTGATGTCCTACTCTTTACAACCTCCTGTACTGCAGCACTGCAGACTCCTGTGTCTTTCACTGTCTTCCGGAGTTTGCTCAAATTCATCTCCATTGAGCCAGTGATGCTATCTAACCATCTTATCTTCTGCTGCCCCTTTCTCCTTTTGCCCCCATCATCAGGGTCTTTTCCAGTGAGTTGGCTCTTCGTATCAGGTGGCCAAAGTATTAGAACTTCAGCTTTAGCATCAGTCCTTCCAATGAGTATTCAGGGTTGATTTCCTTTAGGATTGACTAGTTGGATCTTCTTGCAGTCCACAGTATTCTCAAGAGTATTCTCCAACACAATTCAAAAGCATCAGTTCTTTGACACTCAGCCTTGTTTATGGCGCAATTCTCACTTCCATACATGAGTATAAGAGTCAGTTCTTCACTGGACTCTTGTGTCTTCCAAGGTCGATTAATGTCCTTCATGGACAGCTGTTTATTTTTCATTGGTGGTGAAGAGTGGTATCTCCTATTCTACTATTTTATTGATGTCACTCAACTTGTGCTCTTTCCTGGGTCTGCTGTAATGCTGAGTTGCTCTGGAACACTACTAGCCTTTCTGTGTTTCTTTTTTTTTTTCCTTCAGTGCTCCATGTACCCAGTAATTGTGGTTATGACTTTCTTAGGGAAAGGAATCCTTTGTGCATAATGGGATGGACACTACTCTAGCCATGGCATGGTGAGCTCAGTGGGCCTGGTCCTGCTGAATTATAGCTGGGGAGACTGTGACATCAGGGCATTGTTAAAAATATACCAGGAAACTGTCTTTATTCGGTGAAAACTTTGGTACTATTGCCAGTGACCACACCCCATTTCTACCTTTGCTCCTCCACTGTTGACCTTTTGCTGACCTGTCATTTCTGTTACTTTGTCATTTCTGCTATGACTTCCAGCACAGGGATCAGCTCCATCTCTCTGGACTCAACATCTTACCTGTTTCTCTTACCTCGCTTTCTCTATTACTCTCTGAACTTTGCCCATCATGCATCATGCTGTGAGGTGTGAATATATGCTTAAATTGACCTTGAAAAGCAAATGATTTGTGATTGTGTTTTCATGGCTGTGATCACACCCTTCTACTGAGCTTCACATCAGTAATAGAAAAGGTCCTACAGGAAGCTGTGGACAGAGAAACAAGCACTAGACCCTGCTTCTTTTCCTTGTGTCACACTCTATTTTTGTATCCTTTTCTTGTTGAGGTCTCCACCAGTTTCAGTCCCAGTAATGCACAGCAGCTGCTGCTTAAACTGATTTCCAACTCCCTAGTCTTTAAAAGTATCCCTTTTCTTTGAAGGTCATTCTTATATGAAATGGCTATACATTTATGGTGAACTAGCTACCTCCCTATGAAGTCAACGTGCACTTCACTAGTGTTTCTTTGCATTCAGGTTGCTGCTGTGGAGCAGAAGGTGGTGAGACACCCTGTGAAAAAACTGTTCCTATAGGAGTCTCATGGACTGGATCTCCCACAGCAACTCCATTTTCTCAGAAGACCCATCCCTGTGAGAAGTGTAGTACAGTCTTGAGATATGTTTTCCAGTTGGTGGAGCAGCAGGGAACACAATACGGACAAAAACTGTTGAGGTGTGGGGCATGTGCAAAAAAATTTTATATGTCTTTGAGAAGCTGTGTACATGAGACTTTATCTTTTAAGAGCCCCAGATTCCATGTGTCAGGGAAGCCTCTTACTTCTGGAAAAATTCTGGCCAGCATGGAACATGTGCAGGCCACTTACACTGTAGAGAAGCTGAATACAGCCACCCAGTGCAGATCAACTTCACCAAGCAGAAATCATACCTCCGGAAATTGCGAGAAAGCCTTCAGCCCTGAACACACACTTGTTCAGGACTGGAGTGTCTACAGTGAAAGGCCATGTTTTGTGTGCAGGGAATGTGGGAAAACATTCAGGTACAAATCAACATTTATTATCCACCAGAGAGTTCATCCTGGGGAAAGACTTGATTTGTTTATCAAAAGTGGCAAATCTTTTAGACAAAATTCAACTGTCAGTCAGGATCAAAAAATTTATACTCGTTCAGGATCAGAGAAGTGCAGCAAATGTGGGAAATCCTTAAGCCACAAATCAGTCCTCGTTTCTCCCCAGCGATTGCACAATGGAGAGAATAGTTCTGTGTGCAGTGACTGTGCAGAGTCTTTTTACGACAGCTTTGTGTTCATTGGACATAAGAGAGTATTTTCTGGAGAACGTCCTTATAGGTGTAGTGACTGTGTGAAATCTTTTACATGTAGATCTGCTCTCATTTATCATCAGAGATCTCACACAGGAGAAAGACCTTATGACTGCAGTGAATGTGGGAAATCCTTTACCACTAACTGCATCCTCCGATCTCATCAGAGATCTCACACTGGAGAAAGGCCTTATAAATGCAGTGAATGTGGGAAATCTTTTACCTCTTCCAATGCTTTCCAATATCATCAGAGATCTCACACTGGAGAAAGGCCTTATAAGTGCTATGAATGTGTTAAATCTTTCATCTCTACCAGCGCTCTCCAATATCATCAGAGATCTCACACTGGAGAAAAGCCTTATAAATGCAGTGAATGTGAAAAATGCTTCACCTCTAACTTCAACCTCCGTAATCATCAGAGATCTCACATAGGAGAAAAGCCTTATAAATGCTGTGAATGTGGGAAATCTTTTACCTCTACCAGTTCTTTCCAATATCATCGGAGATCTCACACAGGAGAAAAGCCTTATAAATGTTATGAATGTTTGAAATCTTTTACTTCTCCCAGTGCTCTCCAATATCATCAGAGATCTCATACTGGAGAAAGGCCTTACAAATGCAGTGAATGTGGGAAATCTTTTATGTCTAGATCCTCATTCATTTGTCATAATAGATCTCACACAGGAGAAAGACCTTATAAGTGCAGTGAATGTGAGAAATCTTTTATCTCTAAGCCTTCCCTCAGATATCATCAGACATCTCATGCAGGAGCAAGGCCTTATAAGTGCAATGAATGTGGGAAATCTTTTATTACTAGTTCCCATCTCCATCGTCATCAGAGAATTCACACTGAAGAAAGGCCTTATGCGTGTGGTGAATGTGGAAAATCTTTTACCAGTAGCACTAGCCTCCATTATCATGAAGGTACTCACACTGAAAGGCCTAATGAGTGCAGTGAATGTGGGAAATCTTTTATTAATCCTGCTGTTTTTCATTACCATCAGAGAATTCATTCTAGTGAATGGCCATATAGGTGCAGTGAGTGTGGGAAATCTTTTACCTCTAAATTCAACTTTCATTATCATCAGGGGATTCATTCTGGAGACAGGTCTTATGTAAAGTGCAATGAATGCAAGAAATCATTTACTACTATCAGTTCTCTCCGTAAACATCAGAGAGTTCATTCTGGAGAAAGACCTCATGACTGCAGTGAATGTGGGAAATCTTTCATGGATAGGTCAGCCTTCAAGCGTCATCAGAAATCACATGCAAGGGAAAGGCCTTTTGAGTGTAGTGAATGTGGGAAATCCTTTATCTTTAGGAGTACCTTAATTGAACACCAAAGAGTTCACACAGGGAAAAGTGCTTATGTGTGTACTGAGTGTGGAAAATCTTATAGTAGTAAGTGTAGGCTTACTGAACACCAGAGTATTCACAAAGGTGAAAGGCATTATGAATGCAGGGAATGTGGAAAATCTTTTAACTTTAACTCTGCCTTGTACTATCATAAGAAAACTCACACTGGAGAAAAGCCTTACAAATGCATTGAATGTGGAAAATCTTTTATTACTAATTACCTCCTCCGTGTTCATCAGAGAGCCCACACTGGAGAAAAGCCTTACAAATGCATTGAATGTGGAAAATCTTTTATTACTAATTACCTCCTCCGTGTTCATCAGAGAACCCACACTGGAGAAAAGCCTTTTGAGTGCAGTGAATGTGGGAAATCTTATACCCTTAAATACTACCTTCGTTGTCATCTTAGAGTTCATACTGGAGAAAAGCCTTACAAATGCACCAAATGTGGGAAATCTTTTACCACTAGTTACCAGCTCCGTATACATCTGAGAAGTCACACTGGAGAAAAGCCTTATGAGTGCAGTGAATGTGGGAGATTCTTTAGCAGCAAATCTGGCCTCTGTTATCATCAGATTGCTCACACTGGAGAAAGGCCTTATGAGTGTGGTGATTGTGGGAAAACCTTTGTCCAGAGAAATCATCTCATTGTACACCAAAGAGTTCACACTGGAGAAAGGCCTTATAAGTGCAGTGAATGTGGGAAATCTTTCACTCATGGCAACAGCCTCTATTATCATCAGAAAGTTCACCGTGGAGAAAGGCCTTTTAAATGTAATGAATGTGGGAAATCTTTTATTACCACCACTAAACTGCACTGTCATAAGAAAGCTCACACTGGAGAAAGGCCTTAGGAATGCACTAAATATAGAAAATCTTTTATGAGCAAATCACTTTGAACATTTGAGAGTTTACCCTACAGGAAGGCATAAATGTACAGGGAATGTGCAATTTCCTTGTTGAGTTTAGGGACACTGGAGGAAATTGAGGGGTCATTGGTCTGAATTGAATCTCGTTTCAAGTGTTTCTGAGAGCAGCATGAATCTATTCCTTATTCAGATTAGAGATTATAGGGTATTGAGGCACTGTTGAAAAGTATGTATTCTCCAAGTCTAAAAGAACTATGTTTCCTGATGTCCACAAATCTTTGAGCTAATCTCATTATTTATATAATCTCATTATTTATATGACCACTGGGTCCAAGGGAAACCACAATTGGTACAGAAACTCTGGTTTAATAGGGAGTGGGGGGAAATTGCAGGTAACTTGATGGAATGTGCTTCTCCTAAAAGTGCATCCTGATGTTTATATGACATTGACTGTGCAGTATCAGTTTATATGCTGATTCTAGTGAATTTTACTTTAGGGACCTTACTGCAGAGGCAGAAAAGGAAAAGATGTGACTCTTGTGATCTAGGCAGCATTCCTGCTGACTCAGGCAGAGACTCTAACCCCATCTTCGCTACCACTGAAAGAAGACTGATCTCCAGAGAACATGAGGAGTGTGTTGCTGGGTTCAGCATAGAGTTGCAGAACCTTTTTTTCCAAAAAGAGTAGGACATAAAGGTTTTTTTCATTTTGAGCCAATCTTTAAAGCTATATCAAAATATAATTTACATGCACCAAACTGCAGCCATGAAGTCAGATCATTGTTTCTTGGCGGGAAACCAATGACAAATCTAGACAGTGTCCTGAAAAGCAGAGACATTACTCTGCTGACAAAGATTTGTATAGCCAAGGCTATGGTGTCCCCAGTGGTCACTTACGGTTGTGAGACCTGGACCATAAAGAAGGCAGAATGCCAAGGAATTGATGACTTCAAAATGTGGTGCTAGAGAAGACTCCTGAAAGTCCTTTTCACGGCAAGGAGATCCAACCTTGAATATTAACTGGAAGGACTGATGCTGAAGCAAGTTTTCACCTAGGTATGAACCTCTTGAGTCCTAATAATGCCCATATCTGTTAATGGTATGTTTACCTCTCCTTGGCCTTCCCACCTTTCCAATAACCATTGATGTACTTTTCCTTAGAATAGATAATATGTGCATTTTCTTAAATTTATCTGATTGGAATCATAAACAGCTTACTATTTTTGTTTTCCTTTGTTTCATAATTGTTTCAGATTCATCCATGATATGTACAAGTATCTCATCTCTTTAGTTTTTGGTGAGTAGTATTCTTATATTTAGATGTACAACTGTTTATCCATTCATCTTTTTCTGAGCATTTAGGTTATTTCTAGGTTTTCATTCTTGTAAATAAAGCTGCTGTAAACATTTTTGTCAGTTCTTTATGTGGATGTATGTTCCTTTTATTGATAACTCAGGGGAATGTCTGAGTCACTTTGGTAGATAAATTTTAACACGTGATGAAACTAAGAACGGAGAAGGCAATGGCAACCCACTCCAGTACTCTTGCCTGGAAGATCCCATGGACGGAGGAGCCTGGTAGGCTGCAGTCTATGGGGTCTCTGGGAGTAGGACATGACTGGGCGACTTCACTTTCACTTTTCGTTTTCATGCATTGGAGAAGGAAATGGCAATCCACTCCAGTGTTCTTGCCTGGAGAATCCCAGGGACAGGGGAGCCTGGTGGGCTGCCGTCTATGGGGTTGCACAGAGTCAGACACAAATGAAGCGACTTAGCAGCAGCAGAAACTAAGAAACTCATTTAAAATGACTGTTACCCTTTGCATTTCCATCTGCATTGTGGGAGTTCCAGTTTCTCAACATCTGTACCAGTCATTAGTATCAGTCCTTTTAATAAGTGAGTAGTGCTGTCTCAGTGAGCTTTCAATTGGTTTTACTACATTTCCCTAGAGATTCATGATTTTGAGCATTTTTAATGTGCTGTTTACCAGCTGTGTATCTTCTGTATAATTGCTGATCGTATCATTTGCCTTTTTTAATATGTATCATCCCTGTTCCCATCACTTAAGTCTAGGCATTCAGTGAAACAATAAACCTAGCCCTGCTTTGTAGCTTTTGCCAATTTTTAAAATTCTTAGGTTGTGAAAGTGGGATGTACTCAGGGAAGGAGCTGATAAATTCTGCTTGGGTCCTCTGGGTGTTCGGTAGAAAACTAAACTTAGCATCCAGTTTCTTATGTTGTTCAGTCACTCAGTCGTGTCCAACTCTGAAACCCCATGAAGTGCAGGACGCTAGGCTTCCCTGTCTCACCATCTCCTGATATGGGCTTCTTAGGCTCTGAATGCTCTCTTCAAGGTTCTTATCATCTTTCTCTGTAATTAATGACTCATGGCATCAGGTATTTTCCCTCCGTGAAGTTCACCACCACTTGGGATGTTTTTCAGAGACTCCAGTTGGTTGATGGGGCCACTGTGGGTCTCTCCATCCCTGGTGAGACTGCTCAGGAAATCTAGAGCCCAGGAAGCTCCCCAATGGAACCTGGTGTGGCTTTTTTGTCCAAGGCCCACATTCTCCAAACTACTGGCCACGTTTGATTGGATGTGGCATATCAGGAGAGAAAAGGGGTGAGCCAAGCATGGTACAGAGCAGGAGGTGGCAGGAAGGTAGTGGTGGTAATGGGGACCCAGGAGACACCTAGATGTGTTCGCACCCACCAAGGGAATTTAGGTAGGACCATTCAGGCTGAGTAACCAATTCTGTTGGCATGAGGTTATCACAGCTCATCCCTAAGGTGATGTGCTGCCCAAAGTCACAGATCCCTCTTGCCCTTGGAGGTTCCTGAGCAATGCAGGACAGTGAGGGCAGGATGCAGTCTTGTTGATCTGCTGGCAGGCCCCACCTTGTGCCCAACATGTATGGTGTAAACGCCAAAGATTTCCTCGATGAGGCAAAAAACCAAGGCTTAGCCTCTGAGGCAAAAATCAAGAGTTTCAGTCTTTGGAGCAAAGTGGAGACTCAATCTTGGTATTGATTAGGTTGTCCAAGCTACATCATTAAGGGAGAAATTAATGTCAGACAAGAAAGCACAAATCAGGAACTTTAGTACTAAGCAGGATAAATGGTAATTAAAAATTACATGTAGCCATCAGTTTGAAACTCCAGGAAATCAAGGATTAAAGATTAAAAACTACATGTAGGCATGATTTTGAAATTAAAGGAAATAAAATATTTCAGTGACTTCTTGTGGTACAGTGGTTAACAATTCACCAATTTCAGATTGGGTGAAATTGGTCTTACAGTGCAGGTGGCAAGGGGTGGATTCCCTGGTCCTGGAAGATCCCATATGCCACGGGGCAACTAAGCCTGTTCTCCAGAACAAGAGGAACTAAGGAGAAGCTCTCTCACCACAAATAGAGAGCAGCCCCCCTGCTTGCTGCAACTTAGAGATAGCACGAAGCAACAAAGACTGCCACCTCAGCCACCATCTCAAAAAAAAAAAAAAAAAAGTTAAGGGGGACTTCCCTGGTGGTCCATTGTTTGGGAATCTGCCTGTCAATGCAGGGGATATTGTTTCTATCCCTGGTCTGGGAAGATTACACACGCCAGGGGCAGGTAAGTCCACGGGCCACAACTACTGAAGCCTGAACGCTTTAGAGCTTGTGCTCTGCAACACAAGAAGCCTCTATAATGAGAACCCCTCCCACAGCAACTAGAGTAGCCCCCACTGGCTTCAACTAGAGAAAGCCTGTGTACAGTAACGAATACCCACTGTAACTAATAATAAACAATCTTCAAAAATTGTGCAGGGAAAGCAAAGCCTTTTAAAGACAATCAGCTATACTCCAATGTAAAATAGTTTAAAAAAATAAAGAGAAATAAAAATGGATTTTTTTTTCCCCAGTAAGACTACCATCTTGGTTCATTTGGGGTGTTATAACAAAATACCACAGCCTTGTTAGTTTATTTATTTTTTTAAATGAACATTTCTTATTAAGTTGGAGGCTGTGGAGTATCAGATCAAGATACCAGAATGGATGGGTTTTCTTATGGCAACCCACTTCCTGGATCTTAGTTGGTGCTTTCTTGCTATGTCCACATGTGATAGAGTTAGGGGTCTCTCTGGCGCTTATAAAGGCATTAATACCACTTCCGAGGACTCCATCACCCTATAATGGAAGCATCTCTTCAAGACCCCACTCCTAATACTAGCACCTTTGGGACTGTTCTTTCAACACACAACTTTTGGAGGAACAACTCAAACATTCAGACCACAGCATCTGCCTTGCAAGAAATTTGTAAATTTCATTAGAGATGAGCAAAATTGTATAGTTCAAAAAGTCCAATTAAAGAAGAGCACTGAAGAAGGAATAAATGTAAAGTTATTTTTCTCATTCTTAATTGATCTGATAACAATTTGTTCGAAATACTAATACAACACATTCTATTATGTATGCTTATGTGTATGCATATCCTGTATATGTATGCTTCTGCTGCTGCTGCTGCTGCTAAGTCACTTCAGTCGTGTCCGACTCTGCGTGACCACATAGACGTCAGCCCACTAGGCTCTCCTGCCTCTGGGATTCTCCAGGCAAGAAAACTGGAGTGGGTTGCCATTTCCTTCTCCAATGCATGAAAGCGAAAAGTGAAAGTGAAGTCGCTCAGTCGTGTCCGACTCTTAGCGACCCCATGGACTGCAGCCCACCAGGCTCCTCCATCCATGGGATTTTCCAGGCAAGAGTACTGGAGTGGGGCGCCATTGCCTTCTCCGATGTATGCTTCTCTGTAAGTAGAATTGTTTAGTCACTCAGTGTGTCCGACTCACTGGTTGGATTGCAATATGCCAAGCTTCCCTGTCCTTTACCATCTTCACCAAAGCTTGCTCAAACTCGTCCATTGACTTGGTGATGCTATCCAATCATCTCATCCTCTGTCGTCCGCTTCTCCTGCTATCAATCTTTTCTAGCATCAGGGTCTTTTCTAATGAGTCAGCTTTTTGTATCAGGTGGCCTAAGTATTGGAGTTTCAGCTTCAGCACCAGTTCTTCCAGTGAATATTCAGGACTGATTCCTTTCGGGTGGACTGGTTGGATCTCTTTGCCATCCAAGGGACTCTCAAGAGTCTTCTCCAACACCACAGTTCAAAATCATCAATTCTTTGGCACTCAGCTTTCTTTATACTCCAACTCTCACATCTATACATGACTACTGGAAAAACCATTGCTTTGACTAGATGGACCTTTGTTGGCAAAGTAATGTCTCTGCTTTTTAATATGCTGTCTAAGTTTGTCATAGCTTTTCTTCTAAGGAGTAAGCATCATTTAATTTCACAGCTGCAGTCACCATCTGCAGTGATTTTGTGGAGTCCAAGAAAGTAAAATCTGTCAATTTTTACAGTTTGCCCATCTAATTGCCATGAAGTGATGGGACCTGATGCCATGATCTTTGCTTTTTGAATGTTGAGTTTTAAGCCAGATTTTCACTCACTCTCCTCTTTCACCTATGTTAAAAAGCTCTTTAGTTCCTCTTTGCTTTCTGCCATAAGGGTGGTGTCATCTGCATAGCTGAGGTTATTGATATTTCTCCTTTCAATCTTGATTCCAGCTTGTGCTTCAATCCAGCCCAGCATTTTCCATGATGTACTCTGCATGGAAATTAAATAAGCCGGGTGACAATATTCAGCCTTGATGTGCTCCTTTCCCAATTTTGAACCAGTCTGTTCCATGTCTGATTCCAACTGTTGATTCTTGACCTGCATACAGATTTCTCAGGAAGCAGGTAAGGTGGTCTAGTATTCCCATCTCTTTTAAGAATTTCCCACAATTTGTTGTGATCCATATTGCCAAAGGCTTTAGTGTAGTCAATGAAGCAGAAGTAGATGTTTTTCTGGAATTCTCTTGCTTTTTCTATGATCCAACTAGATGTTGGCAATTTGATCTCTGGTTCCTCTGCCTTTTCTAAATCCAGCTTGAGCATCTGGAAGTTCTTGGTTCACACAGTGTTGAAGCCTAGCTCGGAGAATTTTGATCATTACTTTGCTAGCATGAGAAATGAATACAATTGTTCAGTAGCTGAACATTCTTTGGCACTGTCTTTCTTTGGGGTGGGGATGAAAACTGACCTTTTCCAGCCCTGTGGCCACTGGTGAGTTTTCCATATTTATTGGCATATTGAGTGCAGCACTTTCATAGCATCATGTTTAAGGACTTGAAATAGCTCAGCTGGAATTCCTTCATCTCCACTAGCTTTGTTCATAGTGATTCTTGCTAAGGCCCCCTTGACTTCACATTCCAAGATGTCTGGCTCTAGGTTAACGATCACACCATCATGGTTATCTGGGTCATTAAGATCTTTTTTGTATGGTTTTTCTCTGTATTCTTGCTACCTCTTCTTAATATCTTCTTCTGTTAGGTCCATACTGTTTCTGTCCATTATTGTGCCCATCTTTGCATGACAATTTCTCCTGGTATCTCTAATTTTCTTGAAGAGTTCTCTATTCTTTCCCATTCTGTTGTTTTCCTCTGTTTCTTTGCATTGATCACTGAGGAAGGCTTTCTTATCTCTCCTTGCTATTCTTTGGAACTCTGCATTCGGAAGAGTATATCTTTCCTTTACTCCTTTGCCTTTCACATCTCTTCTTTTCTCAGCTATTTTTAAGGCCTCCTCAGACAACTATTTTGCCTTTTTGCATTTCTTTTTCTTGGGTATGGTTTTGATCACTGCCTCCTATACAGTGTTACAAACCTCCATCCATAGTTCTTCAGGCACTCTGTCAGATCTAATCCCTTCAATCTATTTGTCACTTCCACTGTATAATCGTAAAGGATTTGATTATAAGTAGAATAAATGACATTAATAATTCAAGGGACTAGAGGAAAGAACTGGGATTGTTATACTATGAGGTACACTATCTGTGAAATGGAGAATATTATTTGAAAGTGGACTTGGTTTAGTTGTCAATGTTTACTTCAAACTCTATTGTCCATTTGCTAAGATGCTTCAGTCGTGTCTGACTTTGCAGCTCTATGGACTGTAGCCCACCAGGTTCCTCTGTCCATGGGATTCCTCAGGCAAGAAGACTGGAACGTATTGCCATGCCCTCCTCCAGGGGATCTTCGTGATCCAGGGGTCAAACCCATGTCTCTTGTATCTCCTGAATTGGCAGGCAGGTTCTTTATCAGTAGTGCAAAGAAGTATAACCTGATATGCTAACAAGATAGAATGGAATCATAGAATAATGAAAGCCACAAAAGCAGGAAAAGAGTAGAAAACAAAAATTGGAATAAAGGGACTTCCCTGGTAGCTCAGTGATAAAGAATCTACCTGCCAATGCAAGAGATCACTGGTCCAGGAGGATCCCTCATGCCACAGAGCAACTAAGCCCGTGTGCCACAACTATGGAGCCTGTGCTGTACAGCCTGGGAACAACAACTACTGAACCTATGCACTTCAACTACTTAAGCCTGTGCAACCTACAGCCTGTGCTCCACAACAAGAGAAGCCACTGCAATGAGAAGCCCACACACTGCAACCAGAAAGTAGCCTCTGCTTGCCATTACTAGAGGGAAAGGTCATGCAGCAACAAAGACCCAGCACAACCAAACATAAATTTAAAAAAAAAAAAAAGTTTACTTGAAACAAAGGAAAAGGGCAACAAATACAAATTAGTAACAAATATGCTACAGTCCATGGGGTCACAAAGGATTAGATATGACTGAGTGAGCACCACACAGCATGATAGATATTAATCCAACAATCCAACTATCTCATAGTCACTTTGAACAGCAAAAGACTAAATACAAGAGATTTCAAGGGTAGGTAGAAAACCAAGATCCTAAGTATTATCTACAGAAACAGTCTTAATCTTCTAAGTTTGTAACAATTTGCCACAGGGACAATAGAATATGAATAATGGAATTCCCTGGCAATCCAAGAGTTAGGACTCCACCCTTCCACTGCTGGGGCCCCGGGTTCAGTCCTTGGTGGGAGAACTAAAATCCTGCATGCCCATGGCTTGGCCAAAAAAAGAAAAAATGCATACTGGGATAGAAGTGAAAGAAATGAAATAATTGAAAAAGACAAATTAGCAAACCAAGACAGGACTTATTTCTGATTTTGTGACATTGGTGTGGTCATGTCACATGGTAAATATGTAGTAAATAAACCTCTTTATTTACTATGGATTCATTGCTTAACAGTGTCCCTTAGTTATCTGTCATCAGACAAAATAATAATGTTATATTAATACTTCATTATACATTAACATTAATAATGTTATATTAATGCTTCCCAGGTGGCGTTAGTGGTAAAAAAAAAAAAAAAAAAAAAAAAAACCCACCCACCAATGCAGGAGACATAGGAGATGCGGGTTCAATCCCTAGGTCAGGAAGATCCCTTGACCTAGGGGATCTTAAGTATGACATGACAACCTACTCCAGTATTCTTGCCTGGAGACTCCCATCGACAGAGAAGCCTGGCAGGCTAAAGTCCACAGTGTCAGAAAGAGTTGGACACTACTGAAGTGGCTTAGGAGAATGTTTCATCATAAAATTATTCAGTTATGACTAGGTTAGAAATGAGTTTATGACTAGTGGGGGCAAAAGTTAGTTGGTGATCTACTTCGCTAATTGGAAATCATTCAAGTCTCTGTTCTTTACTGAAATATACCCTTGACTCTATGTAAAGATTCTGTAAATGGAGGAATAGGAAGGACACAGCCTCATTACAGCTTATTGTGAAGTGCCTGGTTGCTTACTCAGGTCCAGCTCTTTGGGGCCTCATGGACTATAGCCCACCAGGCTCCTCTGCCCATGGAATTTTTCAAGGAAGAATACTAGAGTGTGGTGCCATTTCCTCCTCCAGGGGGTCTTCCCTACCTAAGGATACAACCCGAATCTCTTGTATTTCCTGCCTTGACAGGCGGATTCTCTACCACCTGGAATTTAATCCCAATAAATATTTACAAAGTGTATAGGAGTTTAGAAATACACAGTTATACTCCCAGTATAGTATGTGGGTTTAGAATTAAGCTTTTAAATCCATCATTGGAATAGAGGTAGATATGTAGGCCAATGAAACAGAATATATAGCCCAGAAATGAATAGGTCCACATACGGTGAATCTGCTTACATCAAAGCCATCAAGAATAGACAATGAGGAAAGGATTGTCTTTTCTAAAAATGGTTTTGGGAAAAACTGGAGAGACACATACAAAAGAGTGGAACTGCATCCCTATCTTACACCACACACAAAAATCAACTCAGAATGGATGTAAAATTTGAACACATAACCTGGAATTATAAAACTTCTAGAAGAAAACATAGAGTGAAAGCTCCTTGTTATTTGCCTTGGCATTGATTTTTGGGAGGGATTAACACCAAAAGCAACTAATGAAAGAAAAATATTAATAAACAAGTGGGACTACATCAATTTAAAAAAGCATCTGCACAGCACAGGAAACCAAAACTAACAACAAAATGAAAAGGGAATGTACAGAACAGCAGGAAATATTTGCAAATCATACATCTGATAAGTGGTTAATAAGTAAAATATAAGAAGAACTCATACAACTTAATAGCAAAGTAAATAAATAATCCAATTAAAATATGAACAATGGAACTATATAAACATTTTCCAACGAGAGCCTACAAATGGGCAACAAGTACATGGAAATGTGTTCAGTATTACTAATACGCAAAGAAAATTGTAATGAGATATCATCACACACATTAGAAAGGCTATCATCAAACAAAGGATAATAAGTTTTAGAGAGGATGTTGAGAAATATGAAATTTTTGTGCATCAATTCTCGGAATGTAAATCAGTGCAGCCACTATGGTAAAGAGTCGAGTTTTCACAAAAAAATTTAAAAAAAAAAAAAAAAAAAATAGAACTAACCTAGTATCCAACAATTCCAGATACAGAGCTATAGAAGACTTTTCAGAGTTCCTTGGACTGCAAGGAGATCAAACCAGTCAACCCAAAGGAAATCAACCCTCAATATTATTGGATGGACTGATGCTAAGCCTGAAGTTCGAATACTTTGGCCACCTGATGTGAAGAGCAGACTCATTGGGAAAGATCCTGATGCTGGGAAGGATTAAAGGCAGGAGGAGAAGCGGGTGACAGGATGGGATGGTTGGATAGCATCCCCAACTCAATGGAGAGGAGTTTCAGCAAACTCTGGGAGATAGTGGAGGACTGGGAAGCCTGCAGTCCATGGGGTTGCAAAGAGTTGAACATGACAGTGACTGAACAACAACCTAGCCATAAGAATGAAGGAACTCTTGCTATATGTGACAACATCAACGGACCTTTAATGCATTGTGTTAAGTAAAAGAAGTGAAACAGAAAGACAAATACTCTGTGGTATCACTTTTATACAAAATCTTTAAAAGTCAAACTCATAGAAATAAAGAGTATAAGTGTTGTTACTGGTGTGAGGCGGGGTGGAAGAAATAGGGAGAGGTTGGTGAAAGGGAGCAAATTTCCAGGTATAAAATGACTAAGGTCTGAGGATATAATGTAAAACACCATGAATAATGTTGATAAAACCATATTTTATAATTGATATATGCAAAGAGAGTGTAACATAAATGCTCTCTCATATACACGATGACTATATGAGGTGATGATGTATTAATTAACTAGATGAAGGAATGATTTCACATGGTGTACATATGTCAGATCAGCAAAATGTACACATTGATACATTACAGTTTTATATTATAACTCAGTAAATCTTATTAGGAGAAGGCAATGGCAACCCACTCCAGTGCTCTTGCCTGAAAAATCCCATGGGTAGAGGACCCTGGTAGGCTGCAGTCCATGGGGTCACACAGAATCAGACACGACTGAAGCAACTTAGCAACAGCAGCAGCAAATCTTATTAAAGTATAAATAACAAAATAAAACAATAAGTCAACCTCCTAGACATGTCTTTATTTAAGGTTTATCTTTAATTGAAGGATAATTGCTTTACCAATATTGTGTTGGTTTTTGCCATACATCAACATGAATCAGCCATATACATATGTCTGATAGTTATACATATGTCATCTCCCACTTGAACCTCCCTAAAACACATGTCTTTCTTGATCAAACTAACAAATACCAAATCTCTTTGATACTTGCTAATACTTGATATCTGACAGATTTGTAGAAAGACCCTGATTCATAGGACGGGAGTCACATGAATCATTCACTGAAATGAGGAATCTAAGCTTATTCTAAATCTTACAGAAATTCATGTCCCTCAACTAATTTTATGGTACTAGAATAAGAGTCTCATAAATCTTATTAAATTCAGCTATGTTTCCAGAATGTAATACAAGTTGAAAGCATCTCAGTAACTCAAGAATAGTTTAGTATTAGAAATATATTAACAGCATTCAACATAATACTAATGAATTTTAAAACATGTTTATATTAATAAGTGCAGAAAAATAGATCTGTTGCAGGAAGGGGGACCCTTTCCATGGCCCGAAACTGGGCTCTTGTCTAACACTCGGAAATGTATTGTCTGAGGAGACACATCTGCTGACAAAGCAAGAGATTTTATTGGGAAAGGGCACCTGGGTGAAGAGCAGTAGGGTAAAGGAACCCAGGAGAACTGCTGTGCTGCAGTGACTCACAGTCGTGGGTTTTATGGTGATGGGATTAGCTTCTGGGTTGTCCATAGCTGATCATTCTGACTCAGAGTCCTTCCTGGTGGTGCACGCCTTGTTCAGCCAAGATGGATGCCAGAGAAAAGGATTCTGGGAGGTGGTTGGACTTGTGGTGTCTCCTTTTGACCTTTCCCGAACTCTTCTGGTTGGTGGAGGCTTATTTATTTAGTTCTGTGTTCCTTACCAGGACCTGTCAATACAACTCATGCAAATGGCTACTGTGTTGCCTGGCCAGGGTGTACGGTTTCAACCAGTGTGCTTCCCCTAACAGATCCATTCACGTTAGAAAACAACGCAACTATACAGGGAAATATATATATCATTAGTCAAAATGTACCAAAGAAAACACTACAATAAATTAGCATTCTAGTAATAAAATAAGAGAGCTTGATTTAAAATTAGCAAGCAAACAAGGCTCTCATTATTGGTGCTATATCAAATATACTATACATTATAACTGGTGCTTTAACACAGACATTAAAGAATTTAAATAATTGAAAACCCACTTGGGCTTTCCTGGTGGCTCAGCTGGTGAATCAAAGAATCCGTTTGCAATGCGGGAGACCTGGTCTCAACCCCTGGGTTGGGAAGATTCCCTAGAGAAGGGAAAGGCTATCCACTCCAGTATTCTGGTCTGGGAAATTCTATGGACAGTATAGTCCATGTGGTCGCAAAGAGTCCGACACGACTGAGCAACTTTCACTTTCTTTCACTTTCAAGCCTATCTGAAAATATGATTATCTACATAGAAGAGTTTCAAAAAATAACATGAGTATCTGGCATATTTACGACACTTACACATGTTTGCTATATTTAAGATTACTTTGCCAACAAAAGTTCGCCTAGTCAAGGCTATGGTCTTTCCTGTGGTCATGTATGGATTGAGAGCTGGACTGTGAAGAAGGCTGAGCGCCGAAGAATTGATGCTTTTGAACTGTGGTGTTGGAGAAGACTCTTGAGAGTCCCTTGGACTGCAACGAGATCCAACCAGTCCATTCTGAAGGAGATTAGCCCTGGGATCTCTTTGGAAGGAATGATGCTAAAGCTGAAACTCCAGTACCAAAGTGGAGTTTGGCCAAAGCCACCTCATGCGAAGAGTTGACTCATTGGAGAAGACTCTAATGCTGGGAGGGATTGGGGGCAGGAGGAGAAGGGGACAACAGAGGATAAGATGGCTCGATGGCATCACTGACTCGATGGATATGAGTCTGGGTGACCTCCGGGAGCTGGTGATGGACAGGGAGGCCTGGCATGCTGCGATTCATGGGGTCGCAAAGAGTCGGACACGATTGAGCGACTGATCTGATCTGATCTGATCCAAAAAGAAATTACAATTCCACAAATGAGAATCATAAGGGCATAAAGGAAACTTTTAAAAAATATTTGCCTTATAACCAAAAACACTTACAGATACTCAAGATAAAATTAACAAAATATTTCGTGCGAATTTGCATTGGCGCCCTTGGCGTTCTGGGAAAGATGTGTCATCTTAATCCATGGCATGGATTCCTTGGCGATCAGTTGCAGAACGCATCCCTACCAATTGGTGTTTGGCCCCTTTAAAGGCGGCGAGTCACTGCTCTGGCGTGGCTTGGAAGAGGTCATTTCCTGGCGCCCTATGAGGTGGACGCAGGCCTTTTCTCCTGGCACCTGGGAACACTACAAGACCCAGAGTGCCAAGCGTCGAAGGCGACGCTGCTAAGGCATTGATGGCGCAGAAAAAAGCTGCTTCCGCTGGGGCTCAATACTAAGGGCGGGACTTCTGGCCCTCCCTGGAGGCGGACATTTTAACTCCGCTGGTCCTGTTCAGTGTGAGAGGGCTGTCAGGACCCGAGTGACGAGAACAGGAAGGTCCGAGAGGGGGGCGCTGTCGTTGCTGCACAGAGACGGGTCTGAACCTCGGCGACACCGCCCGGGGTCCGCCGCTCCCGGGTCTCCCCGCCTCTCCTAGCCCTGCTACCCCAGAGTCCGATGGCGGCAGCGGCGGCGCTGAGGGAGCAGCCTCAGGTAAAGGCTCGTCCTGCGGGCCCGCACCGCCCTCATCCCATCAAACAGTAAAGCCCCAGGGGGCGGCTGCTCACCTGCGCGCAGCCCAGGCCCTGGGCTCCAGGATGGTCAGGCGGTGCTGGGTGGGGCCCTGCGTCTCACAGACAGCGTGATGACGCATGGGAGATGGGGACCGGCGGAGGGACCGGTAGGTGCAGAGGCTTGGAGGTCGGACTGAGGCGGGGGGATTCCGGAAACCTAGCATCCGCCTTCGGCTTGCCGGAAATAAGAGTGTTAGCGCAGTCAGCCCCGGGTTAGTGCATTAACGGGATGTAATCCCCAAGAGCTGTTTAAAGGGAAAACGGGGTGGAGAGGGTTGATGAGGACACTGAGGTCCTGGGAGGTTGAATCTTCGTTAAGGGCCCCACAGCTGCTAAGACGCAGCACTGAGCCTTGAGGCCCAGAGGTTAATCCGCCAGCCTGAGGTCAGCTGGCTTCCAGGGCCAGGCAGGAGTACAGACGGTGAACGGTGGAATCCCACATTGGATGCATTCCTTCCTCTTCACACAATTCTCAGGGTTAAAGAAGTGCTTATGGGATCTGAACAAGGAAGTAGGGGGTGTCGCATTGCCCCACTGGCCTGCTCTCACCCCCATGTTCCCTGGACTTGTTGTCGCCCCAAGATGCTTAATGGGCTTCCCTGGTGGCTCAGCATAAAGAATCTACCTGCAATGTAGGAGATATAGGGGACACGGGTTTAATCCCTGGGTTGGGAAGATCCCCTGGAGGAGGGCATGGCAACCCACTCCAGTATCCTTGCCTGGAGAATCCCATGGACAGAGGATCCTGTTAGGCTACAGTCCATGGGGTTTCAGAGAGTCAGGCATGACTGAAGCAACTTAGCACACACTCACACAGGAGACGCTTAATGTCCTTTATCCCCTCCTGAGTCCGAAGTTCCTGAAAAACGCCAAACCTACCGTCCTGAGTCCATGCTAGAGGTTATATGGAGAGGTGTTCCCATTTCTGGCAGTCACGGTAAACGTGTGTAAGGTCAACCTAACCCAAGATGTGCAAATGCCTAGAGGTAAAACTGAGCTCAGGAATATTCAGGACCCATAGGTCTCCTCTCTTTTAAGTAGGACTAAATAGCAGGTGGATTGGAGTCAGGAGAGGAACAACTGCCTGAGATGTCAATTTTTGTGTTCTAGAGGAAACTAGAAGTTTCGGTTGTGGGATGGAGGTGATGTGATTAAGGCTTCATTTGGCTTTAGAGTGGAAAACAAACTGTGGGCTTGAGAGAGGAAGAAGGACCATCATTGTGGAGGATACTACCATAGTCCAGGTGAGGGTTAATGGAGCAGGGACATGCCTTGGAAAATGTGGCTGTATTCTGGCTGTGTGTTTTTATTTTTATTTTTTGCCATCCCATGCAGCATGTGGGATCTTAGTTCCCCAATCGGTGATCTTGCATGTTCCTCCTGTGCTGGAAGCACAGACTGTTAACGACTGGACCACCAGGGAAGTCCCTAGCTGCATGTTTTTAGAGGAGGCAGGTAGATTTTGTAAAGTGGGTGGTGGGAATGGAACGCAGGTACCAGAGATGACCCCTGGCTTTGCAGCTGTAGATTTGGAAGCTGCATCAGTAGAGATAAGCAGGTTGGTAGTAGGTGTAATATTCATTGTGTTTATCCAGAGCTTTGTTTTAACCATGTGAAGAGTCAGATATTTTAGACACCAATGAGTGGAGGCATCAAATGAACATCTGACATACAAGTTTGGAATTCTTGAGAGTGGTTCAGGTTAGAGACATCCAAAATGTAACTGCAGTGTAGACCAAACTGAATGACCTGTGTCTTAACATTTGGAAGAGGCAAGCTTCAGGCTAGAGTGGCAGATCTTTTAGGGAAGAGGTATGGAAGAAGGGGGCAGAGGATTGGGTTTCTTACTTGCTTCCATGCGTGATGGTGTCATTTACTTCATAAACATAAGTAAATGGCCAAGAAGTTTTGATGTATGAAACAGGATAGTCTGGCAGGCAGCCAAAGCTTCCAAGAGAAGAGTTAACATGAGGTGGATGAAGAAGCAAGGGGTAATTCATCCATATGACACTCAGGCCAGAATTGGTACTTCTTTACCACTTTATCAGCTCACCAAGTTTTGTGAGAACTTCGGTGGTACCTGGTGTGTTTCATTCAACCTAGTTATATGGCCACGAGCAATAAAGTCATGTGTAAGAATCACTAGGCGAGTAATGGGGCTGGAGTTTGAGGGTAAGGGAACAGAGAAAGGTTGTCATTGCTGACTTACATCAAGGACAGAAGTACCATGGGACTATGTGTATCTGAGATCCAAACAGGGTTCTGTTGTTTTAAATCTGAGACAAGGATCAGAGTCATGCAGTAAGGCCTTTATAGATGATTTCTGATACTGCCATTGGGAATTGTTGAGAGTTCTGTGGTCATATTGGGTTCTGTTTGACTTTGCCATTTGTATTGTGGATACTGCCTGCCAAGTTGTTGTATAAAGCCTAACTAAGTTCAATGTGATGTGCTTCTTTGACATTTGGTGAAACTTGGGTGCCTTCAAATGACCTGAGTGCAAGTTCCTATCCTCACAGTGTTCCTATGGATAATGTCTCTTAGCCTAACAACCATTTTTACAAAGGAAACCAGATACTTCTAGGTAGCACTAGCCCTCAGAATTATTCAAATAACGTAGTCACATCCTCCTTGGAGCATCCCAACCCCTTCATCCCACAAAGATTCCTTCGCACAGACCCTGATTGTACTGGGGTTTTTTTGTTGTTGTTTGTTTGTTTTTAGTACTGCTCCCTGTGGGCCTTTGTGGTGAGTGGTAAATTTTTGTGATTAATAAGTTACTGTCAGTTGCATTTGTCCAGTCTCAGATGTCATGTGTTAGGTCATCATCATAGCCCTATGCTGGGATTAGGAGAAAGTGATTTAAATACAAATAAGGTGTGGGAAGGGTAAGGAGATGTCTTTGGTGTGGGAGAGTGAGGTTTTGGTGGCCATGGTCATGTATGGCTATGGGATACAGCGACTGAAGATGTGCAACCCAAGGAGTGATGTGTGCTTGAAGAGAGAGCATGTCTGATGGTGCTAACATGTCCAGGGCAATGCCCATACCAGGGGAAATTGCTTGTCAGCAGGGAGTGGATCCCTCTATGCCAGGCCTATAGTTGAGATATATGTTCATCCACCTGCCTCTTGTTCCTGGTGATCAGTGAGCCTGTGGGAAGAAAACCACACCAAGGTGCCAGGGTGTGATTGCTTCTCTGAATTGGAAGGGCTGGGTGATAGACAGTCAAAGGGTAGATGTGTGGGGAAATGGACTGCAACTCTTCAGAGGTGTACTATTTGTTGTTTCATCTGTCACCATCATGGCAGGTCAGTGTGAACTTTGAAGATGTAGCTGTGACCTTTTCCTGGGAGGAATGGGGTCTCCTTGATGAGACTCAAAGATGCCTGTACCGTGATGTGATGCTGGAGAACTTGGCACTTATAACCTCCCTGGGTAAGAACCTCAAACCTTTCCTCATGACCTGAGATAGTTTCTGTGCTTTCCTTTTCCCCGGAGACAAGCTTGTCCTTCTCATGTCAGGACCATGGTCACTGCTTTTTTTTTTTTTTCCAGTACTCTAGGTTGGTTCTGTGGTTGGTTGGGCTGAAGTATTTGCACTGCCGTCCGTTTTCCTTGAAGAGGCCCCACATCTGCTACCCTGCAGCCTCCCCTGGAAGGATCCAGGGTCAGGAATCTTCCATTCAGCCTAATATATCCCACCATACTTGCCCTCTTCCTATTGGATGACATCTAGATGCAAGTAATCTGTGCTCCTCAGGTTCTACTTCTTTCTTCTCATAAACTGCCTTTGCCTTTGTAACTGCTTTTGCTGGGAATTAATTCTCTGGCGTAGAGCATGCACTTCTTGCAAGAACCTTTCAAAGGTTCTCTTAATAGTATTTAAATGTTTTCCTCTGGTTTATGATGTGATGAATATGGATCAACTGCTCCTATGTGGTGTCTTTCCCCTTGTATTTGCATCATCCAGGTCCCATACACTTGTTCATTTTGGAAGTGGAGTGGGGAGCTCTTATTTGTCCACAAGCTGGATATGAATTCCAACTCAACCAAGTAGGCTCAAAGGGCTGCTATACAGTAGCACCCTATGGGAGTGCATGATGCTAATTCAAGTGATACAAGGAATTTGTTCTGTTCGACTTGAATTTTGATGGCTATTTCCAGTGACCACAACTTTTTTCCCCTCCCCTCCCCCCCCCCCATTCTTAATAGTGCTGACTTAATTCTGCATTGTGGTTCTTGTACTTGTAGTCCTGCTGCTGCTAAGTCACTTCAGTCGTGTCCGACTCTGTGTGACCCCATAGACGGCAGCCCACCCAACTCACCCGTCCCTGGGATTCTCCAGGCAAGAACACTGGAGTGGGTTGCCATTTCCTTCTCCAATGCATGAAAGTGAAAAGTGAAAGTGAAGTCGCTCAGTCGTGTCCGACCCTCAGCAACCCCGTGGACTGCAGCCTTCCAGGCTCCTCCACCCATAGGATTTTCCAGGCAGAAGTACTGGAGTGGAGTGCCATTGCCTTCTCCAACTTGTAGTCCAACCTGTGGCTAATCCTTATATCTCTGAACTCCCTGTATCACCCATTTTCCTCTCTGCTTTATCTGTTCATTCTGTAACATTGGCCCATATACTTTCTATAATCAAACATACCCATTCTTAAAATGTTCCTGACCAAAATCTACTTTTTTGCATTTCTTTTTTCTTGGCCCTGGAAATACTCATCTACATTGCAGTCATGTGTTACCAGCAGACATAGTTCTGCTGACAGTTGTTTGTAACTAATTTCTATTCTGTTTTCCTTTTTTTTTTTTTTTTTGTTAATGGCTACACTGGGTCTTTATTGTGGCACATGGGCTTCTCTAGGTTGCAGCTCATGGGCTTGGTTGCCTGTGGCTTGTGGGATCTTAGTTTTCCAACTAGGGATCAAACCCATGTCCTCTGCATTGGAACACAGATTCTTTACCACTTGACCACCAAGGAAGTCCCTGTAACTGATATTTTAACTGTCAACAGTTAAGTAATTTCTCACCCTCCTTTTCTTCTCTATGACACATCACATGGTTATCTTTTTTCTCATGTGGTCTTCCCCCATCCTGTGGCCTTTATAGCCCAGTATTGCTCATGATAGTGTCATCAAGAAGCCAACTCCCTGTTCTTGCAAATAATCACACAGACTCATTCATGAGTTTGTCAGACACACACTGGTTTGTGGGCTCCCCCTGCCCCACTAAAGTCAACATGTGCTTCACCAACATTTCTTGCTTTTAGGTTGTTGCCATGAAATGGAGAACAAGAAGACTTCTTTTGGGCAAAATGTTTCTTTTCAAAGAATGTCACAGATCAGGACTCCCAAGGCAGATCTATCCTCCAAAAAGGCCCACCCCTGTCAACTATGTGTCCAAATATTGAGAGACTTTCTGTACTTGGATGAATGTCAAGCAGTACATTCAAAGCTGAAATTACATAGGTCTGGGAAACAGTTGTATGTCAGCACAAACCTTCATCAGCATCAGAAGCAGTGCATAGGGGAGAAACTCTTCAGAAGAGATGTGGATAGAACTTCATTTGTGAAGAACTGCAAATTCCATGTGTCAGGAAAGTCATTAGTCTTCAGAGTGGTTGAGAAGGACTTCTTGACCAGGTCTCAATTTCTCCAGCAATGGGCTACTAACACCTGGGAGAGGTCAAACAGAACTGAGTGTGAGACAGCCTTTCAGAGGGGAAAAACTTATCCTAACTGGGGAGAAGTTACCAAGAAGTCACACCTCATTGTACACCAGAGAGTTCACACCAGGGAAAGGCCATATAAATGCAATGAATGCGGGAAATCATTTAGCCAAAACTCTATGCTCCTTCAACATCAAAGAACCCACACTGGAGAAAGACCTTATGAGTGCAATGAATGCGGGAAAACTTTCAATCAACGTTCTGCCCTTCATCAGCATCAGAGACTTCACACTGGTTCAAGGCCTTATAAGTGCACTGATTGTGGGAAATCCTTTGCTGATAATTCCACCTTCATTAAACACAGGAGAATTCACACTGGAGAAAGGCCTTATGAGTGCAGTAAATGTGGAAAAGCGTTTTCTCAAAGTTTTTCACTCCTTCGACATTGGAGAGTTCACACTGGAGAAAGGCCTTATGAATGTGGAGAGTGTGGAAAATCATTTAGGCAAAAGCCCAACCTTATTCAACATTGGAGAATTCACACTAGAGAAAGACCTTGTAAGTGTGGGAAATTATTTAGCAATAAGTCCCATCTCGACCTCCAAAGAGTTCACACTAGAGAAAGGCCATATGAGTGTGGGGAATGTAAGAAATTCTTTGGCAAGAAGTCCTACCTCATACACCAGAGAGTTCACACTGGGGAAAGGCCATATAAATGCAATGAATATGGGAAATCATTTAGCCAAAACTCTATGCTCCTTCAACACCAGAGAATCCACACTGGAGAAAGACCTAATGAGTGCAGTGAATGTGGGAATACTTTCAATCAACGTTCTGTCCTTCATCAGCATCAGAGACTTCACACTGGTTCAAGGCCTTATAAGTGCACTGATTATTGGAAATCCTTTGCTGATAATTCCACCTTCATTAAACACAGGAGAATTCACACTGGAGAAAGGCCTTATGAGTGTAGCAAATGTGGGAAAGCATTTTCCCAAAGTTCTTCACTCCTTCGACATCAGTGAGTTCATTGGGGAAAAAATCTTACAAGTAAAGAAAATTTGAGAAGCTGGTTAGCCCAAGCTGTTTTTCAAAATCAGAGAACTCACATTGGATCAAAGCCGTGTGAGTGCCATGAATGTCAGAAATACTTTGCAAAAAGCTTCAGGTTCATTAAACACAGGAGTGTTCATACTGCAGAAAGACATTATATTGTAGGAAATGTTTGAATTACTTTACTTACAACTCTTAGTCTCATAGAACACCATAATGTTCAAACTGGATAATAGCCTTGAGGATGTGACTAATGTGGGAAATTATTTTTTTTAGCCAAAACTCTAGCCTCATGACATACTGGAGAGTTCACAGGCTTCACTCATATTTCATTGAATACCACAAAGTTCAGAAAAAAGAGTTGTGTAGGGATGAATTATTGGTCAGTGTACCACTGGGGAGATCCCTTATGAGGGTGTTGTCTGCCTCTGTTGACCTCATACATGCAATAAACTGCCAGAGCCCAGCTCCAGCAGCCAGGGATTCAACCTGAAGGGGTGAGCGGTGTCGGCAAGAAACTGAGGCAGCCTCTCATTTTTCTTGGACTGCCTATTTATTTCAAGCTTATGATTCTCTTTTATACTTTTACAAAAGCATTAGGGCAGAGGTTTCATATTTTTAGTTCCCATTCACCCAGATTTATTTTTCTCCAAAAATCATTGTTGCCCTTCAAAAGGAGCTCCTTCCTCAGTGATTCTCTTATCAACTTCTTCTCATGTATCCTTGTGAATACACTATAATTCATGCTAATGTCTGGGCTGCATACCATATTCCTCAATTTAATTATTATCTTTCTAAGTCCTGTTTGTCCCTAGTATCCTAAGCTCACTATTTCTTAGAAAGGGCTTCTAGCTAATAATATCTCTAAAGTCCCTAATTTCTATAAGCTATAGTAGAATATGCTAACATTACAGCAATCCTTAAATCTTTAGCTTCTAACTATTTTAATTATTCCTAAGCCCTAAATTCAGCAAACTCCTTTGCCATAAACATTTTTCTCACAAATGGGCTTCAGATAGCAATCCCTCCCATGGTCTCAAGCTGTGGCCTGTGTGCTCACCCTGGAACACTTTTTTGTAAAAGTCCTTGAACAAATGTCAATGATTAACTTTATGAATTATTCTTTGAAAACAGCTACAGAAAGCTTTATGCCTTCTCATGCTCCTCTCAAAAACAATAAGCACCTTAATATTCTCTTCAGTCAACTCAGCCAAGGAAAGGAAAAAACAAGTCAGAATCACAAAGCCTAACTCCTTCATTCCGGGTCCATGCCTATGGAACAAAGGGAGGGGATTTAGGGCCATGCCTCCATTTTGTCAGTAATGCCTAACACGGCTCCCGACATCAAACCACTAATATTCCAGGTTTATGGGAGCTTCAGTGCATTTCTTAACCTGCCCAGAGCCCTTACCAGATTTATGTCATTGCCAGTTCCATAGCAAAAGCCATTTCACCACTGTTGTGTGGCAGGTGCTCATGATGTACATATTTGAACCACCCTGAGTCCAAGGAAAAACATTTTGATGTTGTCCCATTTATGGGAGTATTTGTAATAAATCTGAGCGTTCATTCCTTTATAATTCCTTTGATGGGTTACATCTCTGAGTTGACCAGTTTTTGTCCTAGACTACTCTGCTGGTGACTTGTAAACTGAGCCTACTTTTCTCAGTGTCTGTTGTGACTCCTGTGATGAGACTTTCCTCCTCTTCATGCCTCAAGCCCAGCAATAGGCTGCGTCCCATTGTACTGGTTTGTGTGAAAAATGAAGACCTTACTCTTTTTTTTTTTTTTTTTTTTAACAGCTCAGCTTTATATTGAATATGTTACTAAAGAGGGTTAGTCAAAAAGACCAAAGCCCATGTCATCATCAGATTCTTCATATTCTTCTTTCTTTGCTTCTCCTTTCTTCTCCTCAGCTGGGGCAGCAGTGATGGATGGGGCAAGACCTCCTGCTGGTGCAGCACCAGCTGCCATGGCAGGTCCACCAGCCCCCACGTTGCAGATGAGGCTCCCGATGTTGACATTGGCCAAAGCCTTTGCAAACAAGCCTGGCCAGAAAGGCTCAACTTTTACACTGGCTGCTTTAATGAGGGCATTGATTTTATCCTCCATGACCATGCAGAATGAGGGCAGAGTAGATGCAGGTGAGCTCTGAGATTGAGGCCATGGTGAGGACGAATGCTAGGTGGAGGCTGCCAGGCGCGGTGCTAGTCACCGGATGAAGTGAGGGCATCATCCCAAAATGGCCTTAGCTTCCTTGGAAGAACCAAGCACCTTAGCAACAGAGGAGGAAAAAGCAAGACCTTACTCTTTAAGTTCCTTCAATCTTGGGATTTTATTCACTGTGGTGACTTGAAAACAACTGGGTTCCAGCAGCAATCAGGGTTGAAAAGTGTTTTTGTGGAATTGCACACTCTGTGCCTCAGAGGGAACAGTATGCTGTGAGTGTACCTCTCTCTAGTTTTGTCCTAGTTGCCATTGCTGCCCAGGGCCTCCAAGAAGAGACTGCCAGGATTTGTGGTTCTTAATTGTAGCCTGGATGCATTGGTATTTTGTTCGTTCAGATGTCAGTCTTTAGACAGGCAGTTGTGATACCTTTGCTGCTTCCTAAGTCAAGAAAATTTTCTTGTTCCCAGGGATCATGGATTGCATCCAGTTAGTAAGAGAAGTCTGTTCCCTAGGTCCTACAGTGGAGCCATGTATCCTCATATCTAGAATTCCACATAGTGGCAGCATAGATTATACAGTCGTACAGGCAGGGGGAATCATCTGTTAAAGGAACACTGGATTTGTAGGGAGGGGGGAAAGGCTACCACAAGTTTGTGGAAATGTGTCTATATTGAAGGGGCCTCCACAATATTCCAGCTATTAGCTGTGAAGGATGAGCCAGTGCAGAAATTGTCATGGCATTCAGAACTATGTATCTTGTATAGGGAAGCTGTTGTAAGATGAAAAAACTTATCAGTGGTTTTGTAGTATCTATGTGATTTCACTTCAGATGTGTTGCTGTGCAGGAAAATGAAGATAGTGAGGATGTGCTGTCCCCACTGAATGCAATGTAACCCCTGCATTCCTATTGAATTTTGGGGGGATTTCCTAGCAATTCAGTAGTTAGGGCTTGGCACTTTCACTGCTGAGGGCTCAGGTTCAGTCTCAGCTACAAGCTGCAACCACAAAAAAAATTAAATATTAAAAATTTTTTTTAAGTTTCTGGTTTTTTCCTAACAAAAAAGATAGTTAAACAGCAAAAACTTATGTTGGAATTTTATTTATTTTTCAGTGATGTGAACTCTCTGGCATAAAAATAATTGTTTTTTTAATGTGGGAATATTTCATAAACACTTTGTGTACTGTACACAATGCAGTAGCACATACAGGATATACTTTTAAAGTTTAATCATTAATATTCTTGATCACTTAAAAATTTTTATTGTAGTATGTGCCAATCTATGCTGTACAGCACGGTGACTCAGTTATATGCATATACACATTCTTTTTTAAAAAGTATTCTTTCCACTATGATTTATGACACAGAGTATTCAATATAGTTCCCTGACCTTGTTTCTTGATTAATTCTTAAATCTAGATACTCAACATTTTCAAGCCATGATTTGTAGCTCTGAATAAATAGGCTATGAGTATTCTCATTTGGTTGGCCATCTTTATTTCCACAAGTGTAAGTAAGTGTAGTCAAAATTCTATGTTATAAATTGATTTGAAATAGTTTTTGACTATGTGATTATACAAGTATTCATTTTATTCAGCATTTAGTTTGTTGTATTTCATTTTCCATTTTAGGTTATTGACATTTTAGCAACAAATGGATCTAAGAAGATACCCCTAACTAACATCTTTAAAGGAGGCATTGTTAGTCTAAATTGCATTTGGAAGCCTCATCATACAATGTATGGAAAGTGGTCCATTGGTTGATCAGAATTTTCTTTTCCTTGTGAGTAAACAATACTGTAGGAACCACTTAGGGGGACTTCAGTTCAGTTCAGTTCAGCCGCTTAGTCGTGTCCACCTCTTTGTGACCCCATGAATTGCAGCACACCAGGCCTCCCTGTCCATCACCAACTCCCGGAGTTCACTCAAACTCTCGTCCATCGAGTCAGTGATGCCATCCAGCCATCTCATCTTCTGTCGTCCCCTTCTCCTCCTGCCCCCAATCCCTCCCAGCATCAGAATCTTTTCCAATGAGTCAACTCTTTGCATCAGGTGGCCTAAGTACTGGAGTTTCAGCTTTAGCATCAGTCCTTCCAAGGAACACCCAGGACTGATCTCCTTTAGAATGGACTGGTTGGATCTCCTTGCAGTCCAAGGGACTCTCAAGAGTCTTCTCCAACACCACAGTTCAAAAGCATCAATCTTCGATGCTCAGCCTTCTTCACAGTCCAAGTCTCACATCCATACATGACCACTGGAAAAGCCATTGCCTTGACTAGACGGACCTTTGTTGGCAAAGTAATGTCTCTGCTTTTGAATATGCTATCTAGGTTGGTCATAACTTTCCTTCCAAGGAGTAAGCGTCTTTTAATTTCATGGCTGCAATCACCATCTGCAGTGATTTTGGAGCCCCCCAAAATAAAGTCTGACACTGTTTCCCCATCTATTTCCCATGAAGTGATGGGACCAGATGCCATGATCTTAATTTTCTGAATGTTGAGCTTTAAGCCAACTTTTTTACTCTCCTCTTTAACTTTCATCAAGAGGCTTTTTAGTTCCTCTTCACTTTCTGCCATAAGGGTGGTGTCATCTGCATATCTGAGGTTATTGATATTTCTCCCGGCAATCTTGATTCCAGCTTGTGTTTCTTCCAGTCCAGCGTTTCTCATGATGTCCTCTGCATATAAGTGAAATAAGCAGGGTGACAATATACAGCCTTGACGTACCCCTTTTCCTATTTGGAACCAGTCTGTTGTTCCATGTCCAGTTCTAACTGTTGCTTCCTGACCTGCATATAGGTATCTCAAGAGGCAGGTCAGGTGGTCTGTTATTCCCATGTCTTTCGGAATTTTCCACAGTTTATTGTGATCTACACAGTCAAAGGCTTTGGCATAGTCAATAAAGCAGAAATAGATGTTTTTCTGGAACTCTCTTGCTTTTTCCATGATCCTGCGGATGTTGGCAATTTGGTCTCTGGTTCCTCTGCCTTTTCTAAAACCAGCTTGAACATCTGGGGGACTTAGCTATAGATAATTTATGAATAAGTTAAAGCTTTCTCACTGGTTAAACCACCTAAATCCTGCCCCTTTTGTGTTACTTAAAGGGGCAGGATTTAGATGGAAGTAGCTCGGTGTCCTTTGTGTGTGTGTGTGTGTGTGTGTGCTGAACCATATGACTTGCCAGATCTTAGTTCCTTGACCAGGGATCAAACCTGTGCCCCCTACAGTGGAAGCACAGTCTTAACCACTGGACCACCAGGGAAATGCCACTCAATGTCCCCTGAATTTGCAATTTCCACATGTAGGAAACCTTCCATGTACATTCAGCATGGTTGTGTTCAAATCTCTGGCATTGTCAAAGAATTCCTAAATCCCGGGGTGGGAAAGAAAGTTTATTAGAACATTCATTTCTCTTCTGTGTGCACACAGTCCAGGCAACTTCTGACTGAGACAAGAAAAACAACATTGGTTGAAAAAATCTCTTAGACCTTTCCTGAAAAGGATTTGAAGATAAATGAATCTTGTAGATTTTAAAGGTTAAAAATAAGACAACCTCCCCCCTTTAAAAAGTTTTTTAAAAGGACACTAGAAAATGTAAGAAATTATACCAAGCTAGTAAAGGAAACGTAAACATTCTAACGGTTTGGATGGAGTCAGCACTTCACATTAGTAAACACAATCTTGCTCAAAGTTGTTTTCTCAAAAGTTTAAAAAGTATAATTTTTAATAATATTTTCCACTTATAGGTTACCAGGTGAGAAGAAACAGGAGACTCTCAGAGCTTTTGCATAATTTGAAGTGTCTTTAAGCATTTGATTTATGTATATAGATATTTATAATTTATATTTTTGAAAGTTTCTACAGTAGCCATACCAGGATGACTTTTTGAACAAATAACACTTCATAATTTTAATTTTAAAACAGAAACTACATTTTCTACCATGGAAAAGTATTATACACTATTGTCGTTTATAGAAGACTAAAATTTAGTATCTAAAGATTTGAAATTTATGAATATACTCCACTGGATTTATGGGTCAGCTAACTTGTTAATATTTCCACAAATGATTGTATCTGCTCAGTTCAGCGTCTTAATGCAAAGTACCCTTCATTCTCTTTCCACCCTTTATCTCAGCTTCCTGAATGCTCACACCCTTTCACATACTTGTCCTTCATGTGTACTTTTCTCTCTCTGGAATATTCTTCCCAACACTTGAAATTTAGTAAATCACCAAAAAATAATCATTGCAAACATTAAAAAAATATCTTCAGAGAATTTTCCCAGAGACTTTAGGTAAAATTCACTGGAGTGGTGGTGTGGCTGTTTCTCTTTGTCCTGAGCTATGTAAGGGGTGTAAGGACAATGCTTTCTTCCCAGAGAAACAAAATGGACCACAGTTCATTAGATGTTTTACACCTAGTTTGTGCTTATGATGAATGGCATCTGTCATTTCTGTTTTCTTGCCAGAAAAAATCCCACGGACAGAGGAACCTGGCTTAGTGACTAAATAGCAACAACAACAGAACCTTACATCTTGGGCTTCCCTGGTGGCTCACTTGGGTTGCGAAGATTCCCTGGAGAAGGAAATAGCAACCCATTCCACTATTCTTGCCTGGGAAATCCCATGGACAGAGGAGCCTGGTGGGCTACATTCCATGAGGTATCAAAAGAGTCGGACACGACTTTCTGACTAAACAACAACAACTTAGATCTTGAGGTACAAAGACATTATGCAGTAATTGCAGAATGTGAGCTCAGCAGTTGTGGCACAGAGGTTTAGTTGCGCTGAGGCATGTGGAATCTTCCCAGACCAGGGATCGAACCCGTGTCTCCTGCATTGGTAGGTAGATTCTTAACCACTGCTCCACCAGTGAAGTCCCCCAAACCCTTACATTTTAAAAACAATCTTTAGAGTTTATACATTAAAATACATGCTGTCTGGGATTCAGTTCAGTTCAGTCGCTTAGTCATGTCTGATTCTTTGTGACCCCATGAACCGCAGCACACCAGGCCTCCCTATCCATCACCAACTCCTGGAGTTTGCCCAAACTCATGTCCACTGAGCCGGTGATGCCATCCAACCATCTCATCCTCTGTCATCCCCTTTACAGGGGAAATAATACACTAAGGTGCATGGGGTAGATGAAACAAGACTGACCATGAAATAGCAAATAGTGCTGGAATATTGCAAAACACTGCAGCCATTGTCACATGTCAAAATGGCATTTGTTATGTTCTTCTCTTTTTTGAGATTGACACCAGATTCAGAAAGGAATTGAATATATATGAGGATATGAAGTAATTATATTAAATAGATGAAAGTATTGCTCAATGAATTGGACAGAGTCAGTTCAATTCAGTCACTCAGTTGTGTCTGACTCTTTGTGACCCCATGGAGTACAACACATCAGGCCTCCCTGTCCATCACCAACTCCTGGAGTTTACCCAAACTCATGTCCATTGAGTCAGTGTTGCCATCCAACCATCTTATCTGTTGTCTCCTTCTCCTCCCGCCTTCGGTCTTTCCCAGTATCAGGGTCTTTTCAAATGAGTCAGCTTTTCACATCAGGGGGCCAAAGTATTGGAGCTTCAGCTTCAACATCAGCCCTTCCAATGAATATTCAGGACTGATCTCCTTTAAGATGGACTAGTTGGATCTCCTTGCAGTCCAAGGGACTCTCAAGAGTCTTCTCCAACACCACAGTTCAAAAGCATCAAGTCTTCGGCACTCAGCTTTCTTTATAGTTCAACTCTCACATCCATACATGACTATTGGAAAAACCATAGCCTTGACTAGATGGACCTTTGTTGGCAAAATAATGTCTCTGCTTTTGAATATGCTATCTAGGTTGGTCATAACTTTCCTTCCAAAAAGTAAGCGTCTTTTAATTTCATGGCTGCAGTCATCGTCTGCAGTGATTTTGGAGCCCCCAAAATAAAATCTGCCTCTGTTTCCAATGTTTCCCCATCTATTCTGCATGAAGTGATGGGACAGGATGCCATGATCTTAGTTTTCTGAACGTTGAGCTTTAAGCCAACCTTTTCACTCTCCTCTTTCATCACGAGGCTCTTTAGTTCTTCACTTTCTGCCATAAGGGTGGTGTCATCTGCTTATCTGAGGTTATTGATACTTCTCCCAGCAACGATAAAGGCAGGATTTCTGTTGTCTTGGGAATCATTGTCAGAGACCTATTTTTGTATTCCCTCCTCAAGGTGGCTCAGCATCCTTTTCCTTATCTATACTTTTGTGTATTTGTCTATACCAAACACAGATGAACAGTGCACTATTGTGTATTAGCTTCAGTTTCCAGTGTCTCCATTCTGTGTCTAAGTGACTCTGCATAGGTCACTTGGGTTTTTTTGTTTGTTTGGACGTGCTGGGATGCTTGTGGGATTTTAGTTCTCTCATCAGAGATTGAACCATGCCTCCTGCCTTGGAAGGGAGGAATCTTAATCGCTGGACCGCCTGGGTAGTTCCAGGATGCATTTGGATTGATGAATTTGAGAGCATCTGGAAAGGTGCTCTTAGACTTTAGGAACACTCTGAGCTTCGAAGACTTTGGGGAAAAAAAATGAGTCCAAACACTTGGGTAAAGATTAGTTACACATAGTAATCCTCAAACATCTGAGTGCATTGTCTTTAAGAAGGAACGCCCCACCTCAGTCTCTGGACTTAGGTTGTTATTTTAGCAAATCTCACAGTGTACCTTCGCCTTTTCTCCTGGACGTCAGGGATAACTCAAATGGGACCTTGGTTCGTGTATCTGTGGGAAATACATTACCCAGGCAGCTGTGCGATGGGTGGCTGCGACGATCAACCAATTAAGACAAAGAGAAGCCGCATTTTCCTGTGAGGCAATAATGTCTGGGCGGGACTTCCGGCTGCGACGCTATGAGCGTCATTTTGAAAGTGTTAGAGCTTTTTAATAATTCAAGCGCTTCGGTAACTCGTGCTGGGAAGCGGGGATGAGACTGAGAAGGTACCCGTTGCAGAGAGGCGGGTGTGAGGCTCGGTGACGCCGCCCAGGGTGCGCGGCGCCAAGACCCGGAGGGGCCCCGCCAGGCGGGGTACTCCAGGTGCTCCCGGCCCGGCTCCGCCCACAGAGTCCGATGGCGGCGGCACTGAGGGACCCGCCTCAGGTAAACGCTGGTCTCCCTGGGCCTTCACCGCCCTCACCCCAGCAGACACCAAAGCCCTGAGCGTCGAGGGGGTGGGGGGCGCCTGCCCACGTGCCCACAGCCCGGTCCCCGGGATCCAGGCAGGTGAGGCCGACTTGGGTGGGGCTCTGTGTCTGACAGACTGTGAATGCACGTGGGAGAGGGTGACGGGCGGAGGACCTGCAGGGGCAGAGATTTGGAGGTGGTACTGACCAGGGACTGCTGCTGCTGCTAAGTCGCTTGAGTCGTGTCCGACTCTGTGCGACCCCATAGACGGCAGCCCACCAGGCTTCCCCGTCCCTGGGATTCTCCAGGCAAGAACACTGGAGTGGGTTGCCATTTCCTTCTCCGATGCGTGAAAGTGAAAAGTGAAAGTGAAGTCGCTCAGTCGTGTCCGACTCTAGCGACTCCATGGACTGCAGCCTATCAGGCTCCTCCGTCCATGGGATTTTCCAGGCAAAAGTACTGGGGTGGGGTGCATTGCCTTCTCCGGACCAGGGACTAAGGTATAGCAATTCTCCATCCTCCTAGCAGTTTCTGCTAGGAGCAAGTTGCAGCTGGGCCAGTCAAGGTTGTAGTGTTGCTGCGAGAAAGGTTGGCCATTTATGGAAATTTCCTGGCAGCCCAGTGGTTAGGATTCTGCCCCTCTTGGCCGAGGGCCCCAGTTCAACCCCAGGTTGGGGAACTAAGATCTCACAAGTCCCACCGTGGGGCCAGAAGAAAGAAAAAACCATTTATCTCATAGATAATGGAGGGTTGAATCGCAAGCGGGAAGTGATTGCATGCAGACCAAAATAGGCTCCCTCTGACTGGCAAGAAAAAAAAAAAACAAAGTAGGAGAGGGAGGAAAGAGACAGAAAGCACAGAGGTATTAATTGTAATAGCCTGGGTGTGTATTGATGGGCCAGAGTGACTACCTTGGATGTGTGAAAAGTGGTTGAATTCTAGATCAATTTTTTGAGAAGGTGTTACTGAAATTGCAAGTCCTTGTGCCCCACACAGTCAGGCCCATCAATATTAAAACAGTTTCGAACAGAGGTTTATTACAGATTTGTACAAGGAGATGGGTGGCTCATGCCCTAAGAGCCCCAAAGTTACTGAAAGCTTTCAGCAAGGCCATTTAAAAGCAAAAGATGAAGTAGGGCGTGGTTAGTTGTTGTAAATTTCTCATGTCAGATCCTTTGTTCTTGGGATCAGTTCATGGTCAGGTAAGGATGGTCCTGTAAGTCTCTACCAGATGAATGTTATTCTCTGTCCTGACAAGAAAGAGCAAAGTCCCAAGGCACAACTTTCACCCTCCAATGTCTCAGTCCTAGCTAAGAGGAGGCAGATTGCAGTTGGCAGCTCCTTCAAGGCCAGGTCCCCAGACTTGCCCTGCTGTCATCCCTGAGGGAGCCAGGCACCCAACCCAACTGGCCCTCAGTCTCTTCAGTTCAGTTCAGTTACTCAGTCGTATCTGACTCTTTGCGACCCCATGGCTTGCAGCATGCCAGGCTTCTCTGTTCATCACCAACTCCCAGAGCTTACTCAAATTCATGTCCATTGAGTCGGTGATGCCATCCAGCCATCTCATCCTCTGTTGTCCCCTTCTCCTCCTGCCTTCAGTCTTTCCAGCATCAGGGTCTTTTCCAATGAGTCAGTTCTTCGCATCAGCTGGCCAAAGTATTGGAGTTTCAGTTTCAGCATCAGTCCTTCCAACGAATATTCAGGACTGATTTCCTTTAGGATTTACTGGTCTGATCTTTTTGCTATCTAAGGGACTCTCGAGAGTCTTCTCCCAACACCACAGTACAAAAGCATCAACTCTTCAGCGCTCAGCTTTCTTTATAATTCAACTCAGGCTCTTCTGACTGCCCAAAATGGGAAACCAGTTCTCACAGACTGGAAACCATGTAACGGCCACTGCTGTTACATCTCAGAGACAAGGATGGGAGAGAGGTTCACTACTGCCTCACAGCCTGGGCCACAGCTAGTAGAGGGCCTTATGAGGGCACTGAAGCCCCGCAGGATGTAATCCCCACCTGTTTCCTGGACTCTGCAGGTGACCCACTGGCCCAAGCCTGGTTGTGCTAGAGGGCCTCCAGAAGAAGGCCTGAATCTGCGTCCTAGCTCACTCACCAACTGATGATCACCACACCACTGACCCTTGACTGAATCACTTCCCTAAAGGTCACTCATTGACAGTTGGTTGCTTGTGGGGAGGGTCCTCTGAGGCACTCACCAGTGCCTGAGCAAGACTTGTTACCTAGTTACAGAGCGCAGAGTAGTGAGGCACAGCCATCGCTGCCTGCTAAGGGCTGTTCTCATCCTGCTCTCCTACAAAGGGACAAATAAAATTGTGGGTGTTGTTGGTGACAAGAGAAAGGCAATTGTAAGGGATGACTCTTGGGTTTTTGCCCTAGTAGACAAAGGGGTGGAAGACACATCAACTGGATGGGGACCTTACCAACAGGTTAATTTTCCTTGGAAATATTATGAGTTTGTTTTGGCTCTCTGAAGAGTCTGAAATGTTTCCGAGAAGACTGAGTGTAGGCAACATGGGCAGTTGACTAGGCAGGTCTGGAAAACTGGGGGACATGTTCAGGAATGGAAATTTTCAAAAGTGATGACCATTGTGTGGACACAAGTGGAGCTGTGGATCACATTTAGGAGGGGAATGCAGGTTATAGTGGCCATGGTATTAGTAGGTCAGAAAAACTAGGGTGTGTGCTAAGGAGTAGTACTTTTGCTCAGGGTTTGTAGAGCATTGCAAACCCAAGTGAAGTGAGAAGTGGCCATGGGACCCGTGTAAAGGAGGTCAACTTGGCAGGTGGCCAAGGCTTCAATGTGATGAATGGAGTCTGAGATATGGCTGAGGAGACCCAGGAGTAATTGAGACAAGAAGGCAGTAAGGCTGGGGCTGCTTCTCATTTAGTACTATATGACTTCTCCAGAATGTTGCAATGAACTTTGACAGGATCTGGGATGTTTTAGTCTTGCTAGTGGATAAGGTCTGGAGCAGATGTCATTTGTGCATCACTATGACTAGAGGGGAGTTTTGTAGGGCTGGATTTTTTTTTACAAAGATTGAGTGGAGAGAGGCATTGTGGTTGTTGAAAGGGCAAAGCTGGCAGTAAAGAAGTTGAAGAGAGTTATGGGAATGTGAAAAGCATATGTGGTTTTAGGGTGGGGAATATTGAAGGAATGACTGGCAGCAGGTGGCAAGATCTTCTAAGTAGCATGTGTGGCTTAGTCTGGTGTCAGATCTATCAGAGGACTGGGGTTGTAGTGAATCTTCTTTAAATTCTCAAGCATTCTCTGGATGCCAAGCACCAGGTTGTGTGTATGTTCAGGAAGAATTCTGTGGTGTGGTGCAGGGAGATGGCAGTGCTGTGGAAGTGTAACTGTAGAGTCTGAAATTGTGAGAGAAGTGCTACCTACAGAATGATGTGCCCATTGAGAGGAAGTGTGAACTGATGGCCTCAGGTTCCTGATGTTGAGTATTTACAGGTGAAGCATGAGCTTATCTTTGGCTGTGTCTGGTTTCCCATAATTTGGGAGACTCTAGGGGAATTGCTTGGTTGGAGGGACAGGACATTGCAGGCCAAACCCAGAGTTTAGATGGCATCTGTGTGCACAAAATTCTGGAGAAGGCTTGTAGTACTGCCCCCCGCCCAGTTACTGCTGAGGGCTGAACACAGTGAGTAAAGCGGGTGGTGAAGAGAGAGAAGGCATCAGTGGCACCAGTGGAGGATGGGAATGGCATAGGTGTTTGGAGAGATGTGTTTTGGATTCTTAGAGAGAGAATGTTCAAGGTTTCGTTTGTCCCCTTCACCACAGGGTAGTGTGACCTTTCCCGATGTTGCTGTGTACTTCTCCTGGGAGGAATGGAGGCTCCTTGATGAGGCTCAGAGACGCCTGTATCTGGATGTGATGCTGGAGAACTATGCACTTATATCCTCACTGGGTAAGACCTTCAGCCTCCCTACTGACCTGGGCTGGCCTCTGTATCCTGCCTCACGCCCCAGAAGGTGCTCTGTCCTCATATAGTGTAGGCACTGCTTGCTTCCCCAGTGTTCTGGGTAGTTGTGGTTAATAGGGCTGGGGTGTTTACACTGCCCTTTTTTCTCCCCTACAGCCCTAATACCTGCTATACTGAACTGTCACAGGGAAGGGTTTGTGGTTCATAGTCTTGCAGTAAGGCCTTTGGGTGCAGCTTGCTCGCCCCTTCCCTGAATGGGTCAGTGTGTCCAGATCCATGCGGTTGCTGTGGCCCCTCCTTTAGCTGACAATTCTGTTTCTGCCTGTTTATGGAATTGCAGCCGTTGTCATGGGGACTACTTACGTGAGCATTGGCTACTCTTGATCTCTCTCCTATATAGTTCTTTTTATGATGTTTAGAACTCTTGTTTCCATTTCGTCCTGTCGTCCCAACTTTATTGAGATATAGCTGATAAAATTGTATGTACTTAATATATATAATGTAATGATTTGATATATATATATATATTATGAAACAATTATCACCATGAAATTTATTAACACACCTATCACCAGACATAACTTTTTTCTTTTGTGTGTGTGAGAATACTTAGGATTTGTTAGCAAATTTCAATTATACAATACAATATTAATGACTATAGTTACTATTCTGCACATTTGGTTCTTAGAACTTACTCATAACGAAATGTTTTTGACCATCTCCCCATTTTTCTAGCTCTCAGTATTTGGCATTCTACTTTATGCTTCTCTAAGTTTGACTTTTTTAAAGATTCTATATTTAATAAACTATTTGTTCTTCTCTCTGTGGCTTATTTTATTTAGCATAATGTCCTCTAGGCTCATGATTGCAAGTGGCAATCATGTTGCAAGTGGCAGTTTTTCATTTTTCTTGTCTGAATATTCCTGCACACGTAATCATGGGAAAGTTGGTACATGTTTGTGTGTGTGTACCATATTTTATCACTTCATCCAGTAATGAACACTTTAAAATGTTTCTGTATCTTGGCTCTTTTGAATAATCTTGCAATGAATATGCACATGCACCTGTTTCATGAAGATACTGGTTTTGGTCCTTGGGATATATACCCAGAAGTTGATGTGTTTGATAATATGATAGTTCTACTTTCAATATTTTAATGAATATTTGTGGTATTTTCCGTGACTACGTTAATGTACATTCTTTGCAACCATGTGCAATGGTTCCCTTTTCTGTGTATCCTTGCTAGCATGTTACCCCTCATTTTAAAAAGAAGTTATTTTTGGCTGCACTGAGTTTTTGTTGCTGTGTGTGAGTTTTCTCTAGTTGAGATCAGTGGGGGCTACTCTAGTTGTGATGCATGGGCTTCTTTTTTTTTTTTTTTTTTTAATTGGAGGCTAATTACTTTACAATATTGTAGTGGGTATTGCCATACATTGACATGAATCAGCCATGGATATACATGTGTTCCCCATCCCGAACCCCCTTCCCACCTCCCTCCCCATTCCATCCCTCAGGGCCATCCCAGTGCATCAGCTATGAGTACCCTGTCTCATGCATCAAACCTGGACTGGCGATCTGTTTCACATATAATATACATGTTTCAATGCTATTCTCTCAAATCATCCCACCCTCGCCTTCTCCCATAGAGTCCAGCAGTCTGTTCTTCATATCTGTGTCTCTTTTGCTGTCTCACATATAGGGTCATCGTTATCATCTTTCTAAATTCCATATATATGTGTTAATATACTGTATTGGTGTTTTTCTTTGTGACTTACTTCACTCTGTATAATAGACTCCAGTTTCATCCACCTCATTAGAACTGATTCAAAGATGCATTGGCTTCTTATTGCAGTGTCTTCTTCTGTTGTGGAGCACAGGCTCTAGGGCAAGTGGGCTTCACCAGTTGTGGTGCATGGACTCAGTTACCCTTCAGCATATGGAATCTTTCTGCATCCAGGATCAAACTTGTGTCCAATGCATTGGCAGTTGGATTCTTAACCACTGGACCACCCTGTGTGTGTGTGTGTGTGGGGGGGGGGTTAATTTTTTTTTTTTCAAGATTCGTTTATTTTTGGCTGTGCTGAGTCTTCATTACTGCTTTTGGACTTTCTCTAGTTGTAGCAAGCAGGTCAACTTAGTTCCTTGACCAGGGATTGAACCTGGGTCATTATAGTGAAAGCGCTGAGTCCTACCCATCAGATTTCTAGGGAATTCCCCTAGCTTTGTTTTCTTGAGGTTTTTTTGTTTGTTTGTTTGTTTGTTTTATAATCTTTGGCTATTTGTTAAGTTTTGTGGTTTTATATATAAATTGTCAGATTTTTTGTTCTATTTCTGTGAAAAATGTCCTTGGGATTTCAATTGAGATTGCATTCAATCTGTAGATTGCTTTAGGTAGTAGGAACATTTTTTTTTCAAGTTTTTTTTTTTAATTTAAATTTAATAATGTTAATTCATCCAGTCAGTGAGCACGTAATTTCTTTCCATTTGTATCTTTTTCAATCTTTCAACAATGTCTTAGAGTTTTTCATGTATAGGTCTTCATCCTTCTTGGTTAAGTATTCCTAGGTATTTTATTCTTTTTGTTGGAATTATAAATGGGATTGTTTTAATTTTTTTGCTAGCTCACTGTTCAAGTTTAGAAATTGAACTGCTTTTTGCCTGTTGATTTTGTACCCTGCAACTTTGTTGGTTATTTCTAATAGATTATTGGTGGAGTCCTTCGAGTTTTTTATGTGTGAAACCAAGATATCTGCAAATAGTGAAAGTTTTACTTCTGCCTTTCCATTTTGGATGCGTTTTTTTTTCCTTTTTTTTTTTTTTTTTCCCTTGCCTGACTGCTCTTTGCTAGGACTTTCGATATTACATCGAATAAGAGTGGAGATCGTGGACATTCTTTTCTTGTTCCTGATTTTAAAGGGATAGCTTTTGACATTTCACCATTGAGCTTGATGTCAGCTGAAGGATTTGCCATCTATGACTTTTATTATGTTGAAATATGTTCTTTGTTTACCCACTTAATTCAGAGTTAATATTTTGTTCAGAATTTTTGCATCTGTGTTTATCAGAGATGCTGTCCTATAATTTTCTCTGTGTTGTCTTCATCTGGTTTTGGTTTTTGGTGATGCTGCCATTGTAAAATGAGCGAGGAAGCATTCATTTCTCCAATATTTTGAAAGAGTTTGAAAAGGGTAGGTATTTAATCTTTTTTGAATGTTTGGTAGAAGTCACCTGTGAAGCCAAGATTTTTATTTTCCTATATATGCCTACAGTAAGCAGTTATTGCTCTAAGTTTCCCTCTTTGAACTGCTAAGGTATTTTTTGTTTTTTTTTCTGAGATCCATTATTTTTCCATGATTCTGTTGTTTAATTTCCACATATTTGTGAATTTTCCCAGTTTCCTCCTTGTTACTGATTTTTGCTTCAATCCATTGTGGATCTCATCTCACACGCTAGTAAAGTAATGCTCAAAATTCTCCAAGCCAGGCTTCAGCAATATGTGAACCGTGAACTTCCTGATGTTCAAGCTGGTTTTAGAAAAGGCAGAGGAACCAGAGATCAAATTGCCAACATCCGCAGGATCATGGAAAAAGCAAGAGAGTTCCAGAAAAACATCTATTTCGGCTTTATTGACTATGCCAAAGCCTTTGACTGTGTGGATCACAATAAACTGTGGACAATTCTGAAAGAGATGGGAATACCAGACCACCTGATCTGCCTCTTGAGAAATCTGTATGCAGGTCAGGAAGCAACAGCTAGAACTGGACATGGAACAACAGACTGGTTCCAAATAGGAAAAGGAATACGTCAAGGCTGTATATTGTCACCCTGTTTATTTAACTTCTATGCAGAGTACATCATGAGAAACGCTGGACTGGAAGAAACACAAGCTGGAATCAAGATTGCCGGGAGAAATATCAATAACCTCAGATATGCAGATGATACCACCCTTATGGCAGAAAGTGAAGAGGAACTAAAAAGCCTCTTGATGAAAGTGAAAGTGGAGAGTAAAAAAATTGGCTTCAAGCTCAACATTCAGAAAACGAAGATCATGGCATTCAGTCCCATCACTTCATGGGAAATAGGTGGGGAAACAGTGGAAACAGTGTGAGACTTTATTTTTCTGGACTCCAAAATCACTGCAGATGGTGACTGCAGCCATGAAATTACAAGACGCTTACTCCTTGTAAGAAAAGTGATGACCAACCTAGATAGTATATTGAAAAGCAGAGACATTACTTTGCCAACAAAGGTTCGTCTAGGCAAGGCTATGATTTTTCCTGTGGTCATGTATGGACGTGACATTTGGACTGTGAAGAAGGCTGAGCGCCGAAGAATTGATGCTTTTGAGCTGTGGTGTTAGAGAAGACTCTTGAGAGTCCCTTGGACTGCAAGGAGATCCAACCAGTTCATTCTGAAGGAGATCAGCCCTGGGATTTCTTTGGAAGGAATGATGCTAAAGCTGAAACTCCAGTACTTTGGCCACCTCATGCAAAGAGTTGACTCATTGGAGAAGACTCTGATGCTGGGAGGGATTGGGGGCAAGAGGAGAAGGGGACGACAGAGGATGAGATGGCTTGATGGCATCACTCACTCGATGGATGTGAGTCTGAGTGACCTCCGGGAGTTGGTGATGGACAGGGAGGCCTGGCGTGCTGCGATTCATGAGATCGCAAAGAGTTGGACACGACTGAGCGACTGATCTGATCTGATCTGATTGTGGTCAGCAAAGATACTTTATATTATTTTCAATCTGCTTAAATTTATTACACCTGGTTTTATAACCTATAGCAACATATGATCTGCTCTGGGCAGTATTCTGTATGCAGTTGAGGAGAATGTGTATTCTGCTGCAATTGGACGTTATATTTTGTATATGTCCATTTGATTGACTGTGTGGATCACAATAAACTGTGGAAAATTCTGAAAGACATGGGAATACCAGACCACTTGATCTGCCTCTTGAGAAATCTGTATGCAGGTCAGGAAGCAACAGTTAGAACTGGACATGGAACAACAGACTGGTTCCAAATAGGAAAAGGAGTACGTCAAGGCTGTATATTGTCACCCTGCTTATTTCACTTATATGCAGAGTACATCATGAGAAAGCCTGGAGTGGAAGAAACACAAGCTGCAACCAAGATTACCGGGAGAAATATCAATAACCTCAGATATGCAGATAACACCACCCTTATGGCAGAAAGTGAAGAGGAACTAAAAAGCCTCTTGATGAAAGTGAAAGGAGAGTGAAAAAGTTGGCTTAAAGCTCAACATTCAGAAAACGAAGATCATGGCATTCGGTCCCATCACTTCATGGGAAATAGATGGGGAAACAGTGGCAACAGTGTGAGACTTTATTTTTTGAGGCTCCAAAATCACTGCAGATGGTGACTGCAGCCATGAAATTAAAAGACGCTTACTCCTTGGAAGGAAAGTGATGACCAACCTAGAAAGCATATTCAAAAGCAGAGACATTACTTTGCCAACAAAGGTTCATCTAATCAAGGCTATGGTTTTTCCAGTGGTCATGTATGGATGTGAGAGTTGGACTGTGAAGAAGGCTGAGCGCTGAAGATTGATGCTTTTGAACTGTGGTGTTGGAGAAGAGTCTTGAGAGTCCCTTGGGCTGCAAGGAGATCCAACCAGTCCATTCTAAAAGAGATCAGTTCTGGGATTTCTTTGGAAGGAATGATGCTGAAGCTGAAACTCCAGTACTTTTGCCACCTCATGCGAAGAGTTGACTCATTGGAATAGACTCTGATGCTGGGAGGGATTGGGGGCAGGAGGAGAAAGGGACGACAGAAGATGAGATGGCTGGATGGCATCACTGACTCGATGGACACGAATCTGAGTGAATTCCGGGAGTTGATGATGGACAGGGAGTCCTGGCGTGCTGCGATTCATGGGGTCGCAAAGAGTCAGCACGACTGAGTGACTGATCTGATCTGATATGTTCAAGTGCAAAGTTTTCTTACTGAATTTCTGTCTGGATGATCTACCTATTGTTGAAAGGAGAGTATTGAAGTCTCTAGCTCTTCTCCCCCCCCCCCCAATTTTATTTATTTATTTGACTGTTTTAGGTCTTAGTTACAATACACAGGATCTTTTTGTTTCATCATTTGGAATCTTTTGTTGAGGTATATGGACTCCCTAGTTGTGGTGCATGGGCTTCAGTATTCACAGCACACAGGCCCTCCATTGTAGTGAGCTGGCACTCGAACTCATGGGCTCAGAAATTGTAACATGCCAGCTTAGTAGCTCTGCAGCATGTGAGATCTTAATTACCTTACTAGGAATCAAACCCCTGTCCCCTACATGGCAAGGTAAATTCCTAACCACCAGACCACCAGGAAAGTTCTGTGAAATCCCTTGTTATTGGGTTGTTATTTCTGCTTTTAGATTGGTTAACATTTGATGCATACATTTTCATGCTACAATGTTCAATGCGTATACACTAACTATTGTTATAGACCCTTGATTAACTCTTTTATCATTATATCATGATATCATTTCTCTTTTGTGGCAGTTTTTCACTTAATGTTTGTCTGAAGCTATACAGTATTTATGCTGACTTCCAGTTTTCCATTTGCATGGAGTATCTTTATGTTGCCTTCATTTTGAGCTGTGTGTGTCCTTAGTACTGATGTGTGAGTCTCTTTTTGACAACATAAGATTCAGTCTAATTTGATTGCTGTTTTTAAGATTTTGATGTGGACTATTTTTAAAGTCTTTATTGAATTTCTTACAGTATTGTTTTTGTTTTCTGTTTTGGTTTTTTGACAGAGGCATGTGGGATATTAGCTCCCCTACCAGGGATTGAACCCACACTCCCTGTATTGGAAGGTGAAGTTTTAACCACTGAATCTCCAGGGAAATCGTGGCCACTGTTCATTTTTTTCTGGCTGTTTTGTTGTTGATGCAGATGCAAATTGGTGATGAGCTTGACCCTTCCCTGTAGTCGATATGTACTTCACCTGCATTTCTTTCTGTTCAGGTTGCTGCTGTGGAACAGAGAATGCAGAGGCACCTTCTGAACAGATCACTTCTCTACGAAGGTCACAGGCTAGGACTCCAAAGGCAGCTTTGTCTACTCAGAGGATGAATCCTTGTGAGATTTGTGGTCCAGTTTTCCACTTGGCTGAGCACCATGAAACACAACACATCCAGCAACTGTTGAGGTGTGGAGCATGTGTGAAACAATTCTGTTTTAGTGCAAACTTTCAGCAGCATCCGGAGCAGCACATGGGAGAGAAAACCCTCAGAAGCAGTGTGGACAAGGCCTCGTTTGTGAAGAGCCACAGCTTCCATGTGTCACAGAAGCCATTTACCTGCAGGGATTTTGAAAAGGACTTCCTGACCATCATGGTTCACCTGCAGCAACAAGCTGTGAAGAAGCCAAACATAGTTACCCAGTGCGAGTCAACCTCACATGGCAGGAAAAGTCATCACACATGGGAAGAATACAAGAAATCCCTTAGTCCTCCACGTACACTTGTTCAGGATGAGGGTGTCCACACTGGAAGACCTTGTTTTGTGTGCAGTGAATGTGGGAAAGCATTCAGGTACAAATCCTCATTTGTTGTGCACCAGAGAGTCCATGCTGGAGAATGGATTCATGTGTGTGGTGAATCTGGAAAATCCTTCAGGCAAAGCTCAACCCTGTGTCAACATCAAAGCATTCAGACTGGGGCGATGCAGTACAAGTGCAGCAAATGTGGGAAATTCTTAAGCCACAAATCTGTCCTCTTTTCTCCCCACACATGGCACAGTCGAGAAAACAGTTATGTGTGTAGTGAATGTTCAAAATCTTTTACCTCTAGCTCAGCCCTCACATACCATCAGAGATCTCACACAGGAGAAAGACCTTATGAGTGTAGTGACTGTGAGAAATCTTTTGTCTCTAGGCCTGCCCTCAGGTATCATCAGAGATCTCACACAGGAGAACGGCCTTATGCATGCAGTCAATGTGGGAAGACTTTTACCACTAGCTCTAACCTCCATTATCATCAAAGAGTTCACACTGGAGAAAGGCCTTATGAATGTAATGAATGTGGAAAATCTTTTAACAATAGGTGGGTTCTCATTCAACATCAGAGAGTTCACACAGGAGAAAGGCCTTATGAGTGTACAGAGTGTGGGAAATTGTTTAAGTATGGATCACAATTGAATCAACACCAGAAAGCCCACACTGGTGAAAAGCCTTTTAAGTGCACTGAATGTGGGAAGTCTTTTAACAATAGGTGGACACTCATTCAACACTGGAGAGTCCACACCGGAGAAAGGCCTTTTGAGTGCAGTGAATGTGGAAAGTCCTTTAATCGAAGAAATAACCTCATCTTACACCAGCGAATTCACACAGGAGAAAGGCCTTATGTGTGCAATGAATGTGGGAAATCTTTTACCTTTAGCTCCAGCCTTCGTTATCATCAGAGAGCTCACACTGGAGAAAGACCCTATGAGTGCAGTGAATGTGGGAAATCTTTTATCTCTAGGTCTGACCTCCATTATCATCAAAGAGTCCATTCTGGAGAAAGACCATATGAGTGTAGTGAATGTGGGAAATCCTTTATCCAAAGAAATAACCTCATAATACACCAGAGAATTCACACAGGAGAAAGGCCTTATGAGTGCAGTGAATGTGGTAAATCTTTTACTTGTAGTTCCACTCTCCATTATCATCAGAGAGTTCACACTGGAGAAAGGCCGTATGTGTGCAGTGAATGCGGAAAATCTTTTATTACCACATCCAAACTGCGTTGTCATCAGAAAGGTCATATTGGAGAAAGGCCTTAAGAGTGCAGTGAATATGGAATATCTTTTGTAGGAAAAATCTAACCCCTTTCAACATCAGAGTTCACACAAAGGCATAGATACGTAGGAAATGTGGTTTCAGCATTCAGTTTAAGGGCACTGGAGGAAACTTTCTGAGGAGCCATCTGTCATAATTGACTTTCATCCATCTGCGCATAAACAGTGAGAGAATCCCTGGTTATGTGTGAAGCCTGTGTGACTATGTTGCACTCTCCAACCTATCCAGGGTTCTTCCCACATTTATGTCACTGCCATCTCTGTTCAGTTCAGTTGCTCAGTCGTGTCCAACTCTGCCACCCCATGAATTGCAGCACACCAGGCCTCCTTGTCCATCACCAACTCCTGGAGTCCACCCAAACCCATGTCCATTGAGTCGGTGATGCCATCCAGCCATCACATCCTCTGTCGTCCCTTTCTCCTGTCCCCAATCCCTCCCAGCATCAGAGTCTTTTGCAATGAGTCAACTCTTTGCATGAAGTGGCCAAAGTACTGGAGTTTCAGCTTTAGCATCAGTCCTTCCAAAGAACACCCAAGACTGATCTCCTTTAGAATGGACTGGTTGGATCTCCTTGCAGTCCAAGGGACTTTCAAGAGTCTTCTCTAACACCACAGTTCAAAAGCATCAATTCTTCAGCACTCAGCTTTCTTCACAGTCCAACTCTCACATCCATACATGACCACTGGAAAAACCATAGCCTTGACTAGACGAACCTTTGTTGGCAAAGTAATGTCTCTGCTTTTGAATATGCTATCTAAGTTGGTCATCACTTTCCTTCCAAGGAGTAAGCGTCTTTTAATTTCATGGCTGCAGTCACCATCTGCAGTGATTTTGGAGCCTCAAAAAAACAAAGTCTCACACTGTTTCCACTGTTTCCCCATCTATTTCCCATGCAGTGATGGGACCAGATGCCATGATCTTCGTTTTCTGAATGTTGAGCTTTAAGCCAACCTTTTTTACTCTCCTCTTTCACTTTCATCAAGAGGCTTTTTAGTTCCCTCTTCACTTTCTGCCATAAGGGTGGTGTCATCTGCATATCTGAAGATTATTGATATTTCTCCTGGCAATCTTGATTCCAGCTTGTGCTTCTTCCAGCCCAGCGTTTCTCATGATGTACTCTGCATATAAGTTAAAAAAGCAGGGTGACAATATACAGCCTTGACGTATTCCTTTTCCTATTTGGAACCAGTCTGTTGATCCATGTCCAGTTCTAACTGTTGCTTCCTGACCTGAGTATAGGTTTCTCAAGAGGCAGGTCAGGTAGTCTGGTATTCCCATGTCTTTGAGAATTTTCCACAGTTTATTGTGATCCACACAGTCAAAGGCTTTGGCATAGTCAATAAAGCAGAAATACGTGTTTTTCTGGAATTCTTTTCCTTTTTCCATGATTCAGAGGATGTTGGCAATTTGATCTCTGCTTTCTCTGCCTTTTCTAAAACCAGCTTGAACATCTAGAAGTTCACAGTTCATGTATTGCTGAAGCCTGGCTTGGAGAATTTTGGACATTACTAGCTTGTGAGATGAGTGCAATTGTGTGGTAGTTTGAGCATTCTTTGGCATTGCCTTTCTTTGGAATTGGAATGAAAACTGACCTTTTCCAGTCCTGTGGCTGCTGCTGAGTTTTCCAAATTTGCTGGCATATTGAGTGCAGCACTTTCACAGCATCATCTTCCAGGATTTGAAATAGCTCAACTGGAATGCCATCACCTCCAGTAGCTTTGTTAGTAGTGATGCTTCCTAAGGCCCACTTGACTTCACATTCCAGGATGTCTGACTCTAGGTGAGTGATCACACCATCGTGATTATCTTGGTCGTGAAGATCTTTTTTGTACAATTCTATGTATTCTTGCACCTCTTCTTAATATCTTCTGCTTCTGTTAGATCCATACCATTTCTGTCCTTTATCGAGCCCATCTTCGAATGAAATGTTCCCTTGATATCTCTAATTTTCTTGAAGAGATCTCTAGTCTTTCCCATTCTGTTGTTTTCCTCTATTTCTTTGCATTGATCACTGAGGAAGGCTTTCTTATCTCTTTTTGTTATTCTTTGGAACTCTGCATTCAGATGCTTATATTTTTCCTTTTCTCCTTTGCTTTTCGCTTCTCTTCTTTTCACAGCTATTTGTAAGGCCTCCCCAGGCAGCCATTTTTCCTTTTTTGCATTTCTTTTCCATGGGGATGGTCTTGATCCCTGTCTCCTGTACAATGTCATGAACCTTCATCCATAGTTCATCAGGCACTCTATCAGATCTAGGCCCTTAAATCTGTTTCTCACTTCCACTGTATAGGTCATACCTGAATGGTCTAGTGGTTTTCCCTACTTTCTTCAATTTAAGCCATCTCTGTGGTCAAGGCCATTTCACACCTACCACCTAGCAGGTCCACATATTGTGCTCAGGGAAATTTAACTCTGTCCTCCCGTGTATTGGCCAAATCAGGAATTACCTGAGCCGTAGGGGGTCTTTCCCTCCTCTACGGTGTTGGGCATAGACCTAACCCAATATTGATCCATAGAACACCTTTTGAGTTTGCTGGTAGTGCTCCAACAAAGACGACAGTTTTAAGGGACATGTTGGTGTCATGTGATACTTCTGATGAGTGTGTCCAGCTTGCAAGTCATGGACTCCAGAGCTCAGCTACACATTGCTTTGAACAGTAACAAAGACCTTACCCTTGAAGTCTTCCTTAGTCTTGACAGTTCTGTTCCTGTGTAGGGTAGTTTAGAAACTAGTACAGATTTCTAGTCTACAGGCAGGAAGGAGGGGAGAAATTTTTATAGATCTTACATGCTGTTCCTGAGGAGGGGCAGCATCATGGCAGGAAATAACTTGGTGGTTTTGACCAAATTTGCATTACTGCCCAGAGCCTCCTAGGAAAGACTGAAGGACTTTCTCTTCATTTGAAGCCTGTATGCTATATTTTTTATGAGTCTCAGATGACTCTTAAGGAAGGTCAGTAGTTCTGAGAACCACATCATTTTTTTCTCTTACTTGGAGTTAAGATCACAGAGATTTCCACCACTGTTGTCAGAATGTCTTCCCCAGGTCTACAAAGATCCACATTCCTTGATGGCTACAATCCACTGGTTGTCAATGGTTGTAAGAGAACCCTGATAGATACAGAACAGTTGTAAGGGGAACCATAATAAGTATGGAAACTCTAGTATATAGTGTAGAAGACTGCTGCCAATTAGATGAAATGTACCTCTTCTAAAAATGTAGCTAGAGGGAATTCCCTGGTGGTCCAGTGGTTAGGACTTACACGATTTCACTGCCAAGGGCCCTGGTTCAATCCCTGGTTGGGAAACTAAAATCCCATCAACCTCAAAGTGTGGCCAAAATAAAGCAAAAGTGTAGCCAGCAATGTTTCTGTGACTCTGCAAGATCACAGATCCTGCAAATCTCAGGACTTGTGGGCACGCCTGTCTTGTATAGCTAAGGATGCTGTCAGGGAAATTAGTCAGGCTTTGAGGATCGCTGTAGCCTCTCAGTGATGTTCACCTCAAGGCCCTTACCATGAAGGGAGGAAAAAAGGGAAGAGGTTTCATATTCCGAGGATGTGGCTCTTGGCTAGTGTGGCACTCCTCCTGATGGAGAAATGTTCATAGCTCCCTGTATTTGCTGCTACTGAGACAAGACTGACCTTCCAGAGGGCATAAGGAGAGAGGTGCTGGAGTCAATACAGGGTTGCTTACCCTATTTTCCGTAAAGAGTGGGACATGGGTTTTGTTTGTCTTTTTTCTTGAGCCAGTTTTTAAAGCTTTATAAGGATACAATTTTCATGTAATCAACAACCTGTAAGTAAAATATACAGTTTTACAAATTTTGACATCTGTACAGACCTCTGAAACCATCATCCTACTCTTGATAATGACCAGATCTGTCATGGTGTATTTACCTCATGTCTTTTTATCATCACTTCTTGCTTTCCCACCTCTCCAGGTAACCATTTACTTTCCCTTATAATAGATAATCTTTGCATTTTCTTATGTCATGGGACTAAGCTGTTCTTCCCGCCCCCCCCCCCCCCCCCCGGCCTGGTTTTCTTTGTAATTACTTTGAGATATGGGTATCTTTTTTTCGCTGAGTAATATTCTTATCTTTGGATATGCCACTGATGATTTACTTATCCATCTCTTTATGGTTCTTTAGGTTATTTCTAGGTTGTGACTATTGGAAGTAAACCTGTTACAAACATTTGTGTTAGTTTACATGGATGTGTGTTTCTTTGATCTTGTGTCAGTAACTTAAACTGGGATGTCTGAGTTACAGGATAGATCTAAAATGATTATACTTTGGGGGGGTGCATATTAACTAGCAGTATGTTAGAGAGTTCTACTTCTACATCCCTTCTAATGCTTGATATGATTTATAGCAGCCCTTTTTAAAAACTGAATAGTGCTATCTCGAGGCTTCCCCAGTGGCCTAGTGGTAAAGAATCCACCTGCAATTCAGGAGACACGAGTTTGATCCCTAGGTTGGGAGGATCCCCTGGAGGAGGAAATGGCAACCCATGCCAGTATTCTTGCCTAGAGAATCCCATGGACAATGGAGATTGGTGGGCTGCAGTCCAGTGGTCACAAAGAGTTGGACATGACTGAGTAACTGAGCATGCACATACAGAGTGCTGTCTCAGTGTGAGTTTAATTGCTTTTTAATGATTTGTGGTTTTGAGCACTTTGCAAGTCTTTGCCACCTGTATATCTGTTTCTGTGCTGTTTCACTTCTTATTTGCTGTTTTTTAGTATGCATTGTGACAGTTTCCCGATTCATTTACAAATAAGACACTGAAACAGCAAAGACATGTGGAATTTTACTCTTTCTTAAATGAGTAACATTTGCCATATGGAATCATTGTTTTTAATACAGGTAGGATATTTCCTCATTTTTCTTCAAATTTTCTGAGTTATGCACAATGTCATGACCACATCCCACACATATTTAAGATCAGTCTGCCTTATAAACATGACCTCCATTACTTAAACCCAGGTATTCAATAATACAACAAATGTAGTCTTACTTTATAGTGTTTCCCAATCACCTCTAATTTGGAATGTGGTCAGAGAAGGAGCTGAAAATTTCTTTGTGTGTATGTGTGTGTGTATTTGGCTGTGCCACGTGGCCTGTGGGATCTTAGTTTCCTAACCAGGGATGGAACCCGTACCCCCTGCATGGAAGCATAGAGTCTTTTATTTTTTTGAACTTTCTATTTTGTAGTAGAGTATAGCTGATTAAGAATGTTGTGATAGTTTCATGTGAACAGTGAAGGGACTCAGCCATACAGTATACATGTATCCATGCTCCCCCAAACTCCCCTCCCGTCCAGGCTGCCACATGATATTGGGCAGAGTTCCTTGTGCTATAGAGTAGGGCCTAACTATCCTGGAAGTGTGAAGCCACTGGACTGCCAGGGAAGTCCTTGTGGACCTGGAAAATTCTACCCAAGTTCCCCCAGGCTTTTGGTGGAAAACTACACATGTGCAGGAGGAGACTTTACAAGGCCAGGCAGGCAACAGCTCAAGGCACCATGACCTGACTGGAGGCTCAGAGGCCTCAAAGACATAACTTACTGACCAGAGGGGAGGCATGTCCCTGAATATATTGGGGCATCTCTGGAAACCCTCACTGGCCTCACCTTTTTAGCATCAGGGTATCTGAGTGGTCATGCTATTCTGAGTTGCCCCGTTTGACTCACTGGTTACTTTGCAAGGGCTTCTTACACCAAACTCTTTATCTCTCCCTTTCTGTAACTGTTGACTGTTTGCAACTGCTTTTACCTTCTGTGGATCTCACCACGTTTGGCTGCTTTTCCAGACACTTGGACTTCAGGGCCACTACTCATTCCTGGTTGGGGCAGTGTCTCATAAGAACTGGGGTGGGAGTGTACAGGGCAGGGGCCTGGGGCATGCACTCTTTGCTCCATACCTTAGGAGGGACATGTATCAAGTCTGCGGGGACACCTGTGATCTAAGGTTGTATCTCAGGAGGAGGAATACGGGTACAGTGGTAATGGAGGAGCACAATAGAGAGTGCCAGATCCAAAATGTCAGTTGGGGAGGCTGGGATGGTACAGGGGCCGCAGGATACACCTAAAATGTGTCTGCCCATTGTGGAGAGGCACAAAGGACCCTCTGTGCTGAATCCTTGCTTCTCCCTCTAAAATCACCAAAGCCTAGGCCCTGCCCAGAGTTCCTGGCAGATCTGCCCCTGGAGGCTTCTGAGGGAGGCAGCGCAGTTCATGGGGATCCATAGGCTCTCCAACTTATCCAGTAGTACCCCACCATCCGCCACTCATGCATCCAGTGGTGGTTCAGTCGCTCAGTTGTGTCCAACTCTTGGCAAGTCTATGGGCTGCAGCATGCCAGGCTTCCCTGTCCTTCCCTTGTCCTGTCAGAGAAACCTGTGTCCATAACTTTGGTGCACCCTGGTAACAGCATGCACAAGTTGGGATTCTGCCTCTGAAGTGAAAAAGCAGGACTCAGCTTCTGAGTCAAAAATCTCATATTTGGCCTCTGGAGCCAACTAGGGACTCACTAAGTAATTGGATTATCTAGGATAAATCAGGGGAAGGCAATGGCACCCCACCCCAGTACTTTTGCCTGGAAAATCCCATGGATGGAGGAGCCTGGTAGGCTGCAGTCCATGGGGTCGCTAAGAGTCAGACATGACTGAGCGACTTCACTTTCACTTTTCACTTTCATGCACTGGAGAAGGAAATGGCAACCCACTCCAGTGTTCTTGCCTAGAGAATCCCAGGGACGGGGGAGCCTGGTGGGCTGCCGTCTATGGGGTCGCACAGAGTCGGACACGACTGAAGCGACTTAGCAGCAGCAGCAGCAGCAGGATAAATCATATTGTATATTGGTGCTTCCCAGGTGGTGGCGCTAGTGGTAAAGAATCCACCTGCCAATGCAGGTGGTTTGAACCCTGAGACAAGAGTTCGATCCCTGGATCAGGAAGATCCCCTGGAGAAGGGCATGGCTACCCAGTCCAGTATTCTTGCCTGGAGAATGCCATGGACAGAGGAGCCTGGTGGATTACAGTCCACGGGGTCGCAGAGCCGGACACGACTGAAGCGAATGAGCACACACACATGAGCTGGCTGTTTCATGGAGTCTGAAATAGTATCTTTTCGCCAACAAGCAAAGCCTCTCCCTCCTTTGAGGTATAAGAACCACTGTCCAGCGTTCCTCCTTACTCCTTTTAGCTTACGTGTGTACTCAGTCGCCTCCGACTCTTTGCGACTCCTTGGACTGTGGTCCGCGCCAGGCCCCTCTGTACATGGGATTTCCCAGGCAAGAATAACTGGAGTGGGTTGCCCTTTCCGTCTCCAGGGGATCTTTCCGACCCAGGGATCGAAGCCTGCACTGGTTGGACGATTGTTTACCACTGTGCCACCTGAGAGTGGATGCCACGGTCCCTCAGGAGGTTGCAAAACCAATGCTTCAGATGAACAATAACTCCGTTCCCTGCGCCTCTAGAGCGCAGAAACCCAGAAGAGGGCATGCCGAGCAGCTTCAGTTAAGAGGCAAAGACCAATCAGAGCGAGGGATTCCTGCGCCAGCATATCGCTTTGGGGAGGGACTTCCGGCGTCCTCGTTGTGGCAGTGATTTTTTTCGCGCCCAGTTGGGTCCTTTCCGGCTGCAGACCGTTGTGTCGGGCTCTAGGTGACCGCACCAAGAGGGTCCGAGAGGAGAGCCTGTACCCGCTGCACAGAGGCAGATCTGAGACTCGGCGACGCCGCCCGGGGTGACCCGCTCTAGGCCCAGTAGAGGCCCTGCTGTGCCCGAATTCTCAGGCCGCTTCCGGACCCGCTCCGGCCAGAGTCCGATGGCGGCGGCGGCGCTGAGGGACCCGCCTCAGGTAAACGCTCGATCTCCGGGCCTGCACCGCCTTCACCCCACCAGACACTAAAGCTCCGAGCGCGAGGCTCCAGCTCAAGCGCCCGCAGCCGCGGGATCTAGGACGGTGGGGCGGTCGTGGGTGGGGCCCTGTGTCTGACAGTGTGATGGCTCGTGGGAGAGGGTGACAGGCGGAGGGACCCCCAGGCGCAGAGGCTTGGAGGTCGGACTGAGACAGGAGGATGGGGAAACCTGGGTCCGTCTTACATGTGCAGTAAACAAGAGTGTGAGGTGAAATCAGGCCTGGCCTGGCAGAGAGAGGTTGTTCCTTTATTCTGAGGGACTTGGGAACCATGGAGAGTTTTGAATGGACAAGAAACACTGTCAGGGCGTTAAAAGTTTTCAAAAACCTACTCCGAGAAGGAACGTACTGGAATGGGGTGACAGAGAAAGACACAGGAAGTTGAGTCTTCGTCTAAGGTCTCAGGATCTGATAAGAGGCAGCACTGAGGACTGAAGCGCAGAGATTAGTTAGGTTGACGTCACTAGGTTCCAGTGCCAGGTGGGGATACAGGTGAGGTGATACACATTGAGCCCAGCCATGGTTGCCTTCCTTTCCCCCAAGTCCTCAAGGTTGAAAAGGCACATATGGAACCTACCTAAAGCAGGAGAGGATGTCCCAGCCCCTCTCTGGTTCTGGGTGACTAATACTGAAACAAAGGTCAGAGGGAAATTAGGCAGTGCTTCAAAACAGCATTCAGGACTTCTCTGGGTATGGGAGCCCTCAGAGTTCTAGGATAATACTAGATCATGTTTGATTTTGTTAAGCACACTCTGGATGTCATGTTCCAGGTACATTGGTGACTCCACAGAGATGCCTGTGATGTGGGGCAGGGTGGTGGGAGAGCTGCGAGAGTGCAACTGTGGGGTCTGAAGATGTGAAGGAATTTTGGTCAGCTGATGTGCACATCAATAGGAAGTGCGAGTTGAGGGCCCACAGGCCCTGGTGCTGGGGACTTAAGGGTAACAATGAGACCATGTTTGGCTGTGTCTTAGAGGCACAATGTGGGAGTCCTCAGGGGAATTACCTGGTGGGAGGGGTGGGGCCCTGTAAGCCAGGCGCAGAGTTTAGGTGGAGTTTATTCCTCCTGGGCACCGCCTTTTGTGGCTGAGGGCTCAACAGTGATTAACAGGACAGGAAAGAGAGATCAGGAATCATTGGCACCAGACCCTGAGTGGACAAACTCTGGGGGAGGATGACTGGAATAGATGTGTGAGATGAATTGTGGGTTTTCAGAGAGAGAATGTTTATGGTTTCAGCTATCTCATTCATGACAGGGTGGTGTGACCTTTGAGGACGTTGCCCTGTCCTTTAGTTGGAAGGAATGGAAGCTCCTTGATGCGGCTCAGAGACGCCTGTACCATGATGTGATGCTGGAGAACTATGCACTTATATCCTCACTGGGTAAGACTGTCACCCTCCCCAGACTGACCTGGGCTAGGCTCTGTATCTTGCCTCACCCTCCTTTCCTCAAGGGGTGCTCTGTTCAAACACATGCACCTTGGGCACTTTGTTTTCTCCGCTTTCTGGTTAGTTGTTTTGATAGGTAGGGCTGAGTTGTTTGCACTGCCCTTGTCTCGCCTTGTAGCCCCAATTATTCTTATTATTTCCAATAAGAAGGAAATAATATTACTGTTCTCCTTTACAGGGTCATTGTAAGAATTAAATGAGGTACTGATATAGTTTCAATACTAATAATTGAATGCTGCTGCTACTGCTGCTAAGTCACTTCAGTCGTGTCCAACTCTGTGCGACCCCATAGATGGCAGCCCACCAGGCTCCCCATCTCTGGGATTCTCCAGGCAAGAACACTGGAGTGGGTTGCCATTTCCTTCTCCAATGCAGGAAAGTGAAAAGTGAAAGTGAAGTCGCTCAGTCATGTCCTACCCTTAGCGACCCCACGGACTACAGCCCACCAGGCTCTTCCATCCGTGGAATTTTCCAGGCAAGAGTACTGGAGTAGGGTGCCATCGCCTTGGGATTTCTGTACTCAACCCTCATATGGATATATTTAAAGTCAGCAGTCTTGCAGTGAGGCTAATGGAGTGCATCTTCCTTCCCTTTTCCCTGACCAGGTGGTGTATCCAGATCCATGGCACTTCTGTGTCCCTGGTTTTGTTCCCTTTTATTGTCTCACATTTCTTCATGTCTCTGTATGCCAAGAGTTGAAGGCATTGTCATGGTCATAACCTGGATCATGGGCAGTTTTTCAAGGATATCCTTTATGGTTCTGTCTGTAGTGTTTAGATCTCTTTTTTCCTTTTCTCCTATTGAGTTATAATTAACAATACTGTATACATTGAAAGTGTACAGGGAGTTCCCTGATGATCCTGTTATTAGGATTAGTTCTTTCATTGCTGTGGCCTGGGTTCAATTTCTGTTTGGGGAACTGAGATCCCACAATCCTTGAGGTGGTGAACTCTGGGGGAAGATGACTGGAATAGATGTGAAGATGTGAAATGAACTGTGGGTTTTCAGAGAATGCTTATGGTTTCATCTATCTCATTCATGACAGATGGTGTCATGAATGAAAACAGCCAAAAAAAAAAAAAAAGTATGCAGTGTTATGATTTTATATATATACACACATATTATGAAATGAGGACTATAATAAAGTTAATTAACATATCCATTTCCTGATATATTTACCTTTTTCATATGTGTGAGAACACTTAGATCTACTCTCTTAGCACATTTGAAGTGTACAATACAGCATTATTAATTATAGTCTCCGTGCTATATTAGATCCCCAGAGCTTATTCACCTTATAACCAACCACCACTCTCTGTAGACCTGAGCCCCCATTCTTTGTTTCTTGGTTTCAACTATCTTTTACAAGATTCCATATATAAGTGATACCATACAGTATTTGGGCTTCCCTAGTGGCTCAGATGGTAAAGAATCTGTCTGCAATGCAGGAGCCCTGGGTTCGATCCCTGGGTTGGAGAGATCCCTGGAGAAGGAAATGGCTACCCACTCCAATATTCTTGCCTGGAGAATTCCATGGACAGAGGAGTCTGCTGGGCTGTGGTCCATGGGGTCACAAAGAATCAGACATGACTGAGTGACTTTCATTCAGTCAGTCATACAGTATTTGTTTTTCTCTGGCTTATTTTACTTTGGGTTAAGCCCTCCAGGTTCAGCAATGCATGCTTTCCTATTTTATGGCTGAGTGATAACTCCATTGTGTATAAATACCAGACTATCCATTTATTCATATACAGATCAGGCAAGGCAAACCTCACAGATATTGCAGGTTTGGTTCCAGACCACCACAATAAAAAGTGAGTATAACCTTAAAGCAAGTGACAAAGTTTTATTTCCCAGTGAATGTAAGTTTTACGTTCACACTGTACGATAGCCTAAGTGTGCAATAGCATTATATATAAAATGACAACAAATATACTTTAGTTAAAAAGAAGTCTTCATTGCTAGAAAAATGTTAACTGTCATCTGAGCTGTGTCTTTTTGTTCATGGAGGGTCTTCCCTTAATTTTGACTGACGAGGTGCTGATTAATCAGGTTGCTGAAGGCTGGGGTGGCTATGGCAATTTTTTCAAATAAGACGATGAAATTTCTCGCATGGATGGACTCTTGCTTTCATGAATGATTTCTCCAGGCATCATACCTGGACTGGCAACTCATTTCAGATATGATATTATACATATTTCAATGCTATTCTCCCAAATCATCCCACTCTCTCCCATTCCCAGAGTCCAAAAGTCTGTTCTATGATGAAATTTCTCACATGGATGGACTCTTCCTTTCATGAATGATTTCTCTGTAGTATGGAATGCTGTTTGTTAGCATTTTACACACAGTAGAAATTGCTTCAAGGCTGGAATCACTCTTGTCAAACCCTACTGCTGCTTTATCAACTAAGTTTATGTAATATTCTAAATCCTTTATTATCATTTCAACATTCTTCACAGCATTTTCACCAGTATACCCCATCTCAAGAAGTCATTTTCTTTTCTCATCTGTTAAAGTTTTCTTCTGAGATTGCAGCAATTCATTTCTCTTCTAGCTCCATTCTAATTCTAGTTCTCTTGTATTTTCCACCACATCTACAGTTACTTCCTTCACTGAAGTCTTGAACCCCTCAAAGTCACCCATGAGAGTGGTCTTCAATCAACTTTTCTCCAGATCCTGTTAGTGTTGATATTTTGATCTTTTCTTATGATTCATAAATATTCTTAATGGCATCTAGAATGACGAATCCTTTCCAGAAGGTTTTCAATTTACTTGACCTGGATATATTAGAGGAATCAGGCCTTCCCAAGTGCTCAGTGGTAAAGATTCCAAGTGCCAACGTAGGACACATGGGTTTGATCCTTGGATTGGGAAGACACCCTGGAAAAGGAAATGGTAACGCACTCTAGTATTCTTGCCTGGGAAATCCCATGGAAAGAGGAGCCTAGTAGGCTACAGTCCACGGGGGTCAAAAAAGAGTCAGATGTGACTTAGAGACTAAACAACAACAATTAGAGGAATTCTTATCTATGGTGTCTATAGCCTTATGAAATGTATTTCTTAAGGTTGTCAGTCTAGTGTACTTGATCCATGGCCTACAGAATGGATGTTGTCGTACTAGGCATGAAAACAACATTAATGTACATCTCCATCAGAGCTCTTGGGCGACTGGGTACGTTTTCAGTGAACAGTAATATTTTGAAAACAGTCTTTTTTTCAGAGCAGTAGGTCTCAACAGTAGTCTTAAATTATTCAGTAAACCATGTTATAAATACATGCACTGTCATCCAGGCTTTGTTGTCCCGTTTATAGAGTATATGAAGAGTAAATCTAGCATAACGCTTAAGGGCCCAAGATTTTCAGAATGATAAAGGAGCATTGGCTTCAACATCTAGTCACCAGCTGCATTAGCCCCTAACAAGAGAGTTTAACTTGTCCTTTGAAGCCAGGCATTGACTTCTCTCTCACTGTGGAAGTCCTAGATGACATCTTCTTCCAGCCTAAGACTATTTCATCTAAATTAAAAATCTGTTGTTTAGTGTTGCAGTGTTTATTCATTAGCTTAGGTAGATCTTTTGGATAACTTTGGTACAGCTTCTACATCAGCATTTGCTGCTTCACCTTGCGCTTCTGTGTATGGAGACAGTTTCTTCCCCTGAACCTCATGAACTAACCTGAACTAGCATCAAACTTTTTTTTTTTTTTTTTTGCAGCTTCTCACGTCTCTCAGTCATCACAGAATTGGAGAGGGTTAGGGACTGACTCCCTTAGGCTTTGGCTTAGGGAACGTTATGCCTGGCTTGATCTTCTATTGTTGTTCAGTCACTAAGTTGTGTCTGACTCTTTGTGAACCAGTGGACTGTAGCACACCAGGCTCCTCTGTCCTCCACTGTCTCCGGGAGTTTGCTCAAACTCATGTCCATTGAGTTGGTGATACCACCCAACTATCTCCTCCTCTGTTGCCTCCTCCTCCTCCTGCCTTCACCCTTTCCCAACATCAGCGTCTTTTCCAATGAGTCCGCTCCTTGAATCAGATAACCAGAATATTGGAGCTTCGACATCGGTCCTCCCAATGAATATTCAGGGTTGATTTCCTTTAGGATTGACCAATTTCCTCTCCTTGCAGTCCATCTGACTCTCGAGAGTCTTCTGCAGCATCACAGTTCCAAAGCATCAATTCTTTGGCACGCAGCCTTCTTTATGGTCCAACTCTCATATCCGTACATGACTGCTGCAAAAAATGTAGCTTTGACGATACAGACCTTTGTTGGCAAAGTGATGTCTCTGCTTTTTAATTAATATGCTATCTAGGTTTGTTATAACTTTCCATGCAGGGAATAAGTGTCTTTTAATTTCATGGCTGCAGTCACAATCTGCAGTGATTTTGGAGCCCAAGAAAATAAAATCTGTCACCACTTCCACATGTTCCCCCTTTGATTTGCCATGAAGTGATGGGACCAAGTGCCAAGATCTTAGTTTTTTGAATGTTGAGTTTTAAGCTAACTTTTCACTTTCCTCTTCCACCCTCATCAAGAAGCTCTTTAGTTCCTCTTCACTTTGTACCATTAGAGTTGAGGCTCACTATTCTGTTCCATTGATTTATGTGTCTTTTTTTATGCCAGTACCATAATATGTCAATTACTGTAGCTTTGTACTACTTTGAAATCAGGAAGTATGATGCCTCTCGCTTTGTCCTTCTTTGTCAAGATTGCTTTTGTTATTTGGAATTTTTTGTGGTTCCCTATGAATTTTAGGATTGTTTGTTTCTGTAGAAATGTTTTTAGAATTTTGATATGGATTGTTTTCTATCTGTAAATTGCTCTGGGTAAAATTAACAATATTAATTCTTGAAATCCTAGAACACTGGATATCTTTTCATTTATTTATGTCTTCTCCACTTTCTTTCATCATTGTCATATAATTTTCAGAATATAAATTTCTCAACTCCTAGGTTAAATTTATTCCTGAATATTTTGTTTTTGATTCTATTTAAAATAAGTTTGTTTTCTTAATTTTCTTTTCAGACAGTTTTTACATTCATGTATATAAATGCAACTGTAACCAATTTGTATATTGGGTTTTTTGTTTTTTTTTTTTTTTTTTCGGTCCTGCAACTTTACTGAATTCATTTAGTAGGATAGAATTGTGGGATTTCTACATATAAGACTGCGCTACCTACAAACAGTTTTGCTTCTTCTATTCTTGCTCTTAAAGTGCTGGACTCAATATGCCAGCAAATTTGGAAAGCTCAGCAATGGTCCCAGGACTGACAAAGGTCAGTTTTTATTCCTATCCTAAAGAAGGACAATGCCAGAGAATGTTCAAACTACTGTACAACTGTGCTTACTTCACACACTAGCAAGGAAATGAACAAAATCCTTCAAGCTAGGCTTCAACAGTATATGAACTGAAAACCTACAGATGTACAAGTTGGATTTATAAAAGGTAGAGGAACCAGAGGTCAACTTGCCAACATTCATTGCATCGTAGAGAAAGTAAGGGAATTCCAGAAAAACATCTACTTCTGATTCATTGACTATGCTAAAGCCTTTGACTATGTGAAACACAACAAAGTCTGGGAAATTCTTAAAGAGATGGGAGTACCAGACCACCTTACCTGTCTCCTGAGAAACCTGTATTAAGGTCAAAAAGCAGCAGTTAGAACCAGACATGCAACAATAGACTGGTTCAAAATTGGGAAAGGAGTATGATGAGGCTGTATACTGTCACTCTCTTTATTTGATATATATGCAGAGTATCTCATGCAAAATTCCAGGCTGGATGAATCACTGGCTGGAATCAGGATTGCCAGCAGAAATATCAGCAACATCACATATGCGGATAATACCACCCGAAGGGCAGAAAGTGAAGAGGAACCTCTTGATGAAGGTGAAAGAGGACAATGAAAAAGCTGGCTTAAAACTCAGCAATCAGAAAGCTAAGATTATGGCATCTGGTCCTATCACTTCATGGCAAATAGATGGGAAAACAATGGAAACAGTGACAGACTTTGTTTTCTTGGGCTCCAAAATCACTGCAAATGGTGACTGCGGCCATGAAATTAAAAGACACTTGCTTCTTGGAAGAACAGCTTTATGACAAACCTAGACAGCATATTAAAAAGTAGAGACATCACTTTGCCGACAAAAGTCCATGCAGTCTAAGCTATGGTTTTCCAATAGTCATGTATAGATGTGAGAGTTGGACCGTAAAGAAGGCTGAGCACCAAAGAATTGATGCTTTCAAATTGTGGTGCTGGAGAAGACTCTTGAGAGTCAGTTGGACTGCAAGGAAATCAAACTAGTTAGTCCTAAAAGAAATCAACGCTGAATGTTCATTGGAAGGACTGATGCTGAAGCTAAAGCTCTGGTACTTAGGCTACCTGGTGCAAAGAACCAGCTCATTGGAAAAGACCCTGATGCTGGGGAAGATTGAGGGCAAGAGAAGAACGGGACAACAGAAGATGAGCTGGTTGGATGTCATCACCAACTTTTTGGACATGAGTTTGAGCAAATTTGGGGAGATAGTGAAGGATGGGGAAGCCTGGTGTGTTGAAGTCCCAGGGGTGGCCCAGAGTCAGATGCGACTTAGCAACTGAACAATGACATCAATTCTGGTTTGAATGCCTTTTCTTTCTTTTTCTTCCCTACTTACTCTGGCTAGGGCTTCCTGTACTGTGTTGAATAAAAACAGAAGTCATGGGCATCCTCATCTTGTTCCTGATGTCAGAGGAAAACCTTTTTGGCTTTTGAGTGTTGAATATAATGTTGTTGTTGTTGCTGTTTAGTCATTGATCTGTGTCTGACTCTTTTGTGACCCCATGGACTGTAACCCACCAGGCTCCTCTGTCCTTGAGATTTCCCAGGCAAGAATACTGGAGTAGGTTGCCATTTCCTTCTCCAGGGACTCTTCCTGACTCAGGGATCAAAACTGTTTCCTGCTTGGCAGGCAGATTCTTTACCACTGGGCCACCTGAGAAACCCTGAATGTGATGTTAGCTACAGGCATATCAGATGTGTTGAGGTACATTCCTTCTATATCTAACTTGTTGAGAGTTTTTATCTTGAAAAGATATTGAATTTTATCAAATGCTTTTTCAGCATATATAGATATGATTATGGTTTTTATCTTCCATTCTGATAATGTGTTTGTCACATTTTTTGATGTTGCACATGATGTTTAACCATCTTAGCATCCCCAGGATAAATCCTCCTTGATTGTGATGTATGATCTTTTTAATGTGCTGTTGGATTTGATTTGCAAGTATTTTGTTGAAGAGTTTTGTATATATGTTTATCAGGGGTATTGCCCTATAATTTTCTTCTCTTGTGTTATGCTTAAGTAGCTTTGATGTCAGAGTAATGCTATTCTCATAAAATGAACTTGGAAGTGTTCCTGCCTCAGGTTTTTGGAAGACTTTGAGAAGGATTAATGTGAAGTCTTTAAATAGTAAGTGGATTTCTCAGTGATTCTGTCTAGTCCTGAACTTTTCTTTTTGGGAAAATTTTTTATTAGTGATTACGTCTCCTTACCAGTTACAGATATGTTCAGATTTTCTATTTCTTCATGATTTAGTTTTGGTTGGTTTTATGTTTATAGGAATGTTATTCTTTTTTTTAGGTTATCTAATTTGTTGGTGAAAAAATGTTCATTGTAATTTCTTCTGATTGATTGTACTCCTGCAGTATCAGTTGTGATATCTCCTCTTTTATTTCTGACTTTGAGTCTTCGCTGTTCATAATCTAACTAAAGACCTGTCAATCTAACTAAAGGCCTTATGTCTTCTAAGAAACTGACTCGTGGGAATTCCCTGGTGGTCCTGTGGTTAGGACTCTGTAGTTTCATTCCAGGAGGCCCAGGTTTGATCCTTGGTCAGGGAATTAAGATTCCTCAAGCCACATGGTATTGCCCCAAAAAATATAATAATAAAACCCTCTTAGTTTCATTGATGTTTTCTATCATATTCCTAGTTTCTGTTTCATTTTTTTTCTCTGATCTTTGTTATTTGCTTATTTCTGATAATTTTAATCTTAGTTCTTTTTCTCATGTCTTGAGGTATAAGCATAAGTTGTTTATTTGAGATCATTCTTTTATTCTTAATGTAGGCATGTATTGCTCTAAACTATCATCTTACAGTTGCTTTTGCTGCATCCCACAAATTTTGGTGTGTTATGTTTTCATTTTCATTTGTCTAAATATGTTTGTTTTTTAACTTCTTATTTAACCCGTAGGTCATTCAGGAGCGTGTCACTTAAATTCCAATATTTGTGAGTTTTCCAGGTTTCTTCCTGTTAATGATTTCTAGTTTCATACCATTGTAGTTTGAAAAGACATTTGATACGATTTTCATCTTTGTGAATTTTTTAGTATTTGATTTTTCACCCAACATGTGATGTCTTCTAGAGAATGATGCATGCACTTGAGAAGAATGTGTATTCTGCTGTAATTGGATATCATCTTTTCTACATGTCTATTAGGTCTGTTTGGTCTTAAGTAAAGTTCAAGTCCAGTATTTTCTTATCCAGAGTGGGATATTGAACCCTTAATATTATTGTAGCTATTTCTACCTTCAGATTTGTTAATATTGTCTTTATATATTTAGGTGCTCCAATATTGGGGTACATATGTATTTGTAATTTTTATCCTCTTGATGAATTGATTGCTTTATCATTACATAATGATCTCCTTTGTCTCTTGTGTCAATTATTTACTTAAAGAGTATCTCCTCTGACATAGTATGATTACCCTGCTTATTTTTTTTTAATCCCTGCTTTTGAAAAATATGTATTTTTCTATTTATTTTTGATCTGGTGGGTCTGTCTTGCTGCGTGGTTTTTTTCTCTAGTTGTGGTGAGTGGGGGCTGTTCTTATTGCAGTGCAAAGGCTTCTCATTGTAGAGTATGAGCTCTAGGTGCATAGGCTTCAGAGGTTGTGGCTCATGGGTTCACTAGTTGCAGCTCCTGGACCCTAGAACACAGGCTTAGTAGCTGTGGCACACATGGGCTTAGTTCCTCTGCAGCATGTGGGATCTTCCCAGACCAGGCATCAAACCTGTGTCTCCTGTATTGGCAGGTGGACTCTTTACTAGTGAGCCACCAAGGAAGCCCCATACTGGGTCTTAACTGTGGGTCATGGGGTCGTCATTGCTACATGCAAGATCTTTTTTTGTTTCATTTTCATGTTTGTGCACAGAGTTGCCCCTTCCAATAAAGTGAATGTGTACCTCATCAGCATTTCTTTCCATTCAGGCTTCTGGAGTGCAGAGGAGAAAGTTGAGACTTCCTTTGAACAGAGTGTTTCTGTGGCAGTGTCACAGGCCAGGACTTCCAAGGAACCTTCCTCTTCTCCGAAGACGCACCCCTGTGAAGTGTGTGGTCCAGTCTTGAGAGGCATTTTCCATTTGGCTGAGCAGCAGGGAACACAACACAGCAAGAAATTACTGAAGTGTAGGGCATGTGCAAAAGGATGTTCTTTCAGTGCAGACCTTCAGCAGCACCAGAAGCAGCACAAGCAAGAAAAACCACCCATAATCAGCGTGGACAGATCTTCATGTGTGAAGAGCTCCAATTTCCATGTGTCAGGAAAGACTTTAACCAGCAAGGAAGTTGGGGATGACTTCAGAAGCACCTCAGAACATCTGAAGCAACAGGCCAGTCACACTGGGGAGAAGCCAAATACAGTCACCCACGGCGTGGAAACTTTACAAAGCAAAAAAAGTCATTGTACCAGGGGAGAATGCAAGAAAGCCTTCAGTCCCAAACACACACTTGTTCAGGACCACAGTGTCTGCCCTGAAAGACAACGTTTTGTGTGCAGTAAATGTGGGAAAAAAATTCAAGTATAAATCCTCATTTATTGTGCACCAGAAAGCCCACACTGGTGACAGGCTTTATGAGTGTGGTGACTGTGGAAAATCTTTCAGAGGAAGCTCAGCCCTCATTCAACATCGAAGAATTCATACTGGGGCAAAGCAGTACAAGTGCAGCAAATGTGGGAAATCTTTTAGCCAAGAATTTGTGCTCATTTATCCTCAGAGGAGTAACACTGGAGAAAATTGCCATGTGTGCTATCATTGTGCACAGTCTTCTGGCCATAGCTCCATCTTTATTCAACAGCGGACAGTTCACACTGGAGAAATCAGTTATGAATGCACTGAGTGTAGGAAGTCCTTTAAACGAAAATCTGAGGTAATTGAACACTGGAGGGTTCATACAGGAGAAAGGCCTTATGAGTGCAATGAATGTGGGAAATCTTTTACTTCTAGCTCTGCCCTCCATTATCATCAGAGAGTTCACACTGGAGAAAAGACTCATAAATGTGGGGAATGTGGAAAGTCTTTTACCTCTAGCTCTGGCCTGCGTTATCATCAGAGAATTCACACAGGAGAAAGGCCATATGAGTGTACTGATTGTGGGAAGTCTTTTACCCAAATAAATCACCTCATTATACACCGAAGAATTCACACAGGAGAAAGGCCTTATGAGTGCAGTGAATGTGGGAAATCCTTTAGCCATAAATCTTACCTATCTCAACACCAGAGAGTTCACACAGGAGAAAGGCCTTTTGAATGTAATGAATGTGGGAAATCTTTTACTTCTGGTTCTGCCCTCTGTTATCATCAGAGAGTTCACACAGGAGAAAAACCTTATGAGTGCACTGACTGTGGGAAATCCTTTACCAATGGACCTATACTCATTCGACACCGTAGAGTTCACACAGGAGAAAGGCCTTATGAGTGCAATGAGTGTGGGAAATCCTTTACCCAAAGAAATCATCTCAACATACACCAGAGAGTTCACACAGGAGAGAGGCCTTATGAGTGCAGCGAATGTGGAAAATCTTTTACCTCTGGCTCTGCCCTTCGTTATCATCAGAAAATTCACATTGGAGAAAGGCCTTATGAGTGCAGTGAATGTGAGAAGTCTTTTACCTCTAACTCTGCCCTCCGTTGTCATCAGAGAGTTCACACAGGAGAAAGGCCTTTTGACTGCAGTGAATGTGGGAAATCTTTTAGGGATAGTTCCCAGTTGAATCAACACCAGAGGGTTCACACTGGAGAAAAGCCTTATGAATGTACGGATTGTGGGAGATCCTTTAGCCAGAATTCATACCTCTCTAAACACCGGAGAGTTCACACTGGAGAAAGGCCTTATGAGTGCAGTGAATGTGAGAAGTCTTTTACTTCTGTCTCTGCCCTTGGCTATCATCAGAGAGTTCACACTGGAGAACGGCCTTATAAGTGCAGTGACTGTGGGAAATCTTTTACCAATAGCTCAATACTCGTTCGACATCGGAGAGTTCACACAGGAGAAAGGCCTCATGAATGTAGTGACTGTGGGAAATCCTTTACCCAAAGAATTCACCTCATTATTCACCGGCGAGTTCACACAGGAGAAAGGCCTTATGAATGCAGTGAATGTGGGAAATCTTTCACCTCTCGTTCCACCCTTCATTATCATCAGAGAGTTCACACAGGAGAAAAGCCGTATGACTGCCTCAAATGTGGAAAGTCTTTTAGCCGAAAATCTAACCTCTCTCAGCATCAGAGAATTCACACTGGAAAAAGGCCTTAGATGTATAAGAAATATATAGTTTCATTGTTCAGTGTAATGACACTGGACCAAACTGTGAGGCATAAATTGCCTCATAAATCCAAACACCAAGAGTAAAGAGAATCTTCATCATAATTTCAGTTATGTGGGAAGCACATGTTACCGTGTTGCACACTAATCTGCTCTTGATAGATTTACATCACTTCCAGTGTCTGTTGCCATATCCATTTCACCTCTAACCTGGCAGGTCTCCACAGTATGCATCAGTCACTACCCCAGCACACTCAGGGAAGCATACTCTGTTCTCTCATTTGTTGGAGAAAATTAGGATTAGCCTAAATAAATCCTTGGGATGTCTTCATTCCCTTTCTGAGCAGCTTTTTCATGGCCCTGTTGCAGTATTGGCCCAGAGAACATCAAGAGTTCATCTGGCAGCTTGCAGAGAAGGACCTCCATTTTCAGGGACATGTTGTTCTGAAGATACTAGTGATGAATTTTTCTAGCTTCCGAGTCACCAATTACGCATTGCCAGCCACTGCTGGCAGATCTGCCTAACCATTGCTTTGGTTTCTACAATAACAAATACTTTACTGTTTAAGTCCTCCTCAATCTTGGATGTTCCATTTACCATTTCATCTGTTTTATAAACAGAATTGGGCTGTACAAGCATGAAGAGGTGTGCAACCTTCATGGGCATATCAAATTTTCTGTGCTTCAGAGTAGAAAATACAGAGGCAGAAATTTGCTTACTAGTTTTTGCCAAATTGGCTTTTCTGGCCATGGCCTCCTGTGAAAGACTGCAGGGTTTTCTTTTCCTTGTTTCAGGCCTGGATGCTATCATGAGTTTCAGGAGACTTAGATGACACTGAGGAAGGGTCAGCTGTGACAACATAACTGCTTCTGGGAGCAGCATATTTTCCCTTGTTCACAGGGGATGTCAGCAGGGCTGAGGGGAATTTCTTCCCCAGGTCCTACCAAGAGTGAGGCAGGCAAAAAAGAATAAATATAGAAAAAAGGAGAATCCCATCCACAAATGGATTTCTGACCCAGGCCACATTCCTATTGACTCAGGTGGAAGGTCATTCATTGCTCATTCTATTTGCTGTCTTTGAGGTAAAACTGATCCACAAAGGGCCTGAGAAAGTAGAATGAATATAGAATTGCCACACCTACTTTCTAGACAGCTGGACATAGAGGTTTGTTTTTTGTTGTTGATTTTAATCATGAGCCATTTCAAAAGCTATTTGATGAGTTCTGACATATGTATGGAAGTAAAACCATCATCATCGTCATGGTAATGAGTATCTTACTTTATATTTATCTCATTACCTTTTATACTGTCTTCCCTTGCCCTTCACAACCCTCCATGTAACCATTGATTTATGTTCCATTATAATAGATAACTTTTGCATTTTCTAGAATTCATATGATGGGAATTTTCTCTTTCTCCTGCTTTTATTTAGGTTGCCTAAATACTTGAAGAGTCATCAATAATGTATGAGCAGCTCATACTTTTTTTTTCTAAGAAATATTCTTGTTTTTGAATATACCACTATGGTCCATTCATTTGTTTATGAACATTTGGAGTGTTTCTAATTTTTGACTATTGAAAAAGAAAGCTGGTAAAACATTTGTGTATAATTCTTTATGTGGATATATGTTTCATTTGTCTTTACTTCAATAACTCAGAGGGCAAAGTGTGAATCATAGGTGGGTGTTAACGTAAACAAATTATGAAATTATGATCTGAACTAATTATACCTTTTCTTTTTTTGCTCACACTGTTGGGCTTGTGGGATCGTAATTTCCCAATCAGGGATTGAACCTGGTCCCTGAGCAGTGAACACCTGGAGTCCTAACCACTGGACTGCCTGGGAATTTTTGTGTTTTTCATTCTTAGCAGCAGTGTTTCAAAGGTCCATTTCCTCTTGTTCCTAGTGAATATTTCATTTTGTCAGTCTCTCTTTTTTTTTTCCCTTAAGGAAGCTGTCACTTTAATATATTGTACATATATATATATATCTTTCTCCATAAATGGGGTAGAGGATAACTTTCCAGGATATTAGTGATTTTATTAGAAATATGTTTATCTTTATTTTTTTAATTTTTAATTTTCTTCTGATCAGTTATTCTTAATTTTAACCCTTTTGATAAGTTTGTCATGCTATCTCACCGTTGTTTTGTTTGCATTTTGTTAAAGATTCATGATCATTTTTCAGATATGTCTTTGCCATCTCTATATCTTTAGTGGAATGTTCATATTTGCCGCCTAGTCTGAGTTTTGGATATTTTCTTCCTTTCACAAAAGAACAGTGAAACAGCCAAGTCATACTGGAATTTCACTCATTTTGTGACTTTTTAATTTATGGAGTATTTTAATAATGGAATAATGTGTTCTAATTTTTTCAGTTTGTTTATGCTATGTGCACTGTAACGGACACGTATATCATTCACTTTTAATCTGTGTTACTAATGTACTCTCCATCACTTTCTAAAGTCCAAGCATTTAATAAAACCGCAAACCCTTGCTTAATAGTGTTTGCCCAGTTTCCTGATCTAGCATCATGGGGTTTGGGTTGGAGCAGAACTCTAGAGGAAGGGGAACAAGATGACATCAGAATGAAGACTCTCAGAGCCCAGCTGGGCTGGAAATAGGGCAGTAATCAGACTCCCCAAGCCCTGGCTCAGGCAGCCTGGGTTTGAATCCTGATCACAAAACATCATTATGACTCACAGGCAAATGATTCCCCACCTCTGGGCCTCAGTTTCCCCTTGTAAAACAGGTATAAGATGTGGCTCTACCCATGAACTGTGGGAGGTTGAGCTGGAGCACCCATCTGCTGCCCCATGACTGTACCCACAATCTCACTGGACCTCCCCACTAGCCTGGCCAGGTACCCCTCATTTCCCCTAAAGTCCCTGAGCCCCACTGGCGCCAAGTGCATTTGAGAAAGAAATGGGGCTTCTCATAAGCCACTGACACATTCACCTGAAGGATGCAGAGGCTGCAGAGGGCTGGTATCTTGGTATAGGTTCCTCTCTTGGGAATCTAGGCAACTCACTAGAGCTTCCTGAGCCTATTTGCTGACTGACCTGAAGGTGATGAAGGTGCTTACCTTGGTCCCTGTGAGAATCAAGAGAAGTAACAAAATACTGAGTACTTAAGTGAGTGTCACACTGAGTGCCAAGATTCCAGGGTTTGCTTTATAAACATATTCTCTTTAATTCTCACAACTGAGAAAGTAGGAACTATTGTTTTGCTACTGGCAAAATCCAGGGTCGAAATGATGAAGTGGGTTCCCCAAAGTCACACAGTGGAGAAGTACCTGAGTCAAGATGGATTCATACCCCTCAGTATAGCTCCAAAACTTGAGATGTTTAATCTATTTACCTCGGTACATGAAGCTCTCAGCCTGAGGCAGACACACAGATTTCCGAGGAGTCCCAGCTGCCTTTAGCTTTGTTGGAATCATCAACACAGCAATTTACCCGTGTACCATCTGCCCTTGTAGTTCTCACTGTAATACCCTGTCTGTCACGCCAGTAGCTTCGCCCACTGGAGGCTTTTCTCTCAGCTGCAACTGATTATATCCCAAGGCCACGTCTTCTATTTGAGCACAGCAGAGAGCTCAGCCTTCGAGAATCAGTGATTCTGAGCTGGGTCTCTCCATCCTCAGCGGCTGACTGACAGCCTCTGACATCATGTAACAACCAGGTGGGAGGTTTAACTTTCTCAGGAGTTTGTAACCTTCAGCTTGGAAGAGCAGAGACAGTCCAGAGGACCTGGTACCAGAAAATGATAACGGAAATCTGTGCTTCTGGTTTCACTGGGTAGCAGCTTACCTCTGCTCCGTTCATGGACCCACTGCCTGTTGGAGCAGGTTGAGAAGACTGACTGGTTGAGAAGACCATTGGCACACACCAGCCTTCTTCCCTGCACTCTCACATGTTCTGAACCCTCATCCTCTCTTTCAACCTCTCTGTGTCCACACCAAGGATCTTTTGGTGAAAAAACACACTCCTTAACACGAATGCTCACTGGAGTGCCCAGCAAGCTCTGGCCACATCTGAGGTCCTTGTTCCAGATTCCACTGAAGAGCTGACTGGCCCACCATGCTCGTGTTCCAAGTTCACAAGGCCGTGGATGATAGGTACGTCAGAGAATAGAGTGATTCAGACACTACTTCTTGGAAGGCATTTGCTATCAGTTCACCAAGGGCATCTTCCCAAACCATACAATCCTAGTTAAAATGGGCTCTGCAATGCTACACCATTGTTGCTTATTTCTTAAGGCCTGGACCACAGTCTTGTGCTGCCTGAGGAGATAATTTTTTAAAGTGTGCACAGATACAACATCAAGTGGCACGGCTGGATGCTGAGAGAGTTGCTGATCCTTTTTCCCTGCTCTTTACCTTGCTGCTGTCTGAACAAAGTTTTGCTGCAGTATAGTGCTAGATCTCCAATTACCCACTGTTACTAATATCCCCCACTTTGGGGCGGGGAATCCAAACACAGACTTGAAACTAATGTCCCTTTTTAACAGAGGGAGCAGCCTTGAGTGTACCCCATGAGGTCCCTGGGACTTCATTATTTCGATTTCATTTTTCATGTTAAACTTCCACTTGTTGCAAGTCAAACTGGTTTTCCCAAATAGCAAATAGATACAAATATTCTTTTTAAGATAGTCTACATAAGAAAAATAAAAGGTAGATCATTTAAAAGAGAATTACAACAGTGGTCACAGCCAAGTTTCCCTAAGCACAGAGAAGGTGTTGGGTTTGTTACAGGCACTGTTAAAACTGTGTTCCTTGAATTCAAACGTCCTGTCCTTAGCAAAGTAAGGCTGCATGAAAACACATTCCTTTGGTTGCTGATGTATGTAACTCATTATCTAGATAAGCCTCTTAGGCAGATGAGATGTTTAATAAGTGATTATCAATGGAATAAAACATGATGTGGCTTTCTTTCTACTCTTCTACCCCTTTCTGGTCTATTTTCCTTCAAGTTAGTTTTCCTCAGAGATGTCGTAAATGGAAAGGATTCACACTTTGTGGAAATAAGAACTTCATGGTAGCCATGTTTCCAGCATAATCATGGACTCAATTGTCTCAAATTTAGGACTCAGTGTCCTTCATTTACCACCCATTGAAACTTAATCTTTTCTCAGGATTCACAAATCCTTTTTCTCTTCTAGTGATTTCAAGAGTTCCCAATGGATGACCCAGTTAATCAACATTATTAACTGTAGTTCGCTCACTCTACAGCTATTTTCCTGAGATACTCTCATGTACCCTTGCAGTCACAATGACTCCTCTTATAGGTAAAATGATAATCACTTCCAAGCAAGTAGATGGGATCATGGAATTAACAACTTTTATCTCTTGTTGGGTGCCCACTTTTTACTGCTACACAGATGCTGACATTTCAGCTATCCTGAGAAATACAAATTTGGTAAGTAGCCAATATCCACAGATCCATGTCATATGCTTAAAAGAAATAGAGCATGTCGGGAGGAGCTAAGATGGCGGATGAGTAGGACGGGGAGAATACTTTCTCCTCCACAAATCCATTAAAAGAACATTTGAATGCTGAATAAATTCTACAAAACGACTTCCGAATGCTGGCAGAGGACATCAGGCACTTAGAAAGACAATTCATTGTCTTCAAAAGGAGAAAACGAGCCCTGCGGTAACTTCTTTTGTGAAGAAGAAGCAGCACGGACACCAGCATTTGCTATTAGCAAGCGGGGGCTGGGCTAGGAGGAGCAGCGAGGCCTGCATCGCTTTGAGAAAGGATTTGGCCTGGCTATCTTGAGTGCTATCTGAGCAAAATAACCAGACTGTCGGTTATCTACTACATCAAAAGCCAACCCTAACTTAAGACACCACCAGGACTACGTTCTGAACAAAGGACTGCACAGAGATAGCCGGCTGCAGGGGGTCCCACTCCGGTGACAGGCAGCCAGGGCCGGAGGTGGGCAATCACAGCCCTAGAGAGACACTGTCTACAGAACTGTAAGTAGGTTTCTGTGCTGACTCACGCTTCTTAGGGCTCTGGATGGTCAACATCTGCCTGAGAAAGTGCGCCAGTTGTATACCCAGAAAACTGAGCGGCGGGGAGGCGATAAGTCACAGCAGCTGCACTCACTAAACATTTCATCACCTGCGCTACTCGGATCTGGGAAGGGCATAAAACGCAGACTCAACCGAGTCTGTGCTTCTGAGGATTATCGGAGTGCCTGAACCTGGCCGGCTTAGATTTGGGTGTTCATCTCTGCCCCCTCTGTAACAGGGCAGAGATCAGATATTGAAAAGACCAGTAAACCGCCTCAAGAAAGAGAATACAACAAACTACCAGAATATAGTAAGGACACTTTAAACTTGGCAATTTTAACAAAATGAAGAGACAGAAGAATACCCAGCAGCTAAAGGAACAGGATAGATGCCCACCAAACCAAACCAAAGAGGGAGAGATAGGGAATCTACCTGATAAAGAATTCCGAACAATGATAGTGAAATTAATCCAAAATCTCGAAATCAAAATGGAATCTCAGTTAGAGTCTGGAGACAAGGATTGAGAAGATGCAAGAAAGGTTTAACAAGGACCTAGAAGAAATAAAAAAGAGTCAACAAGTAATGAATAATGCAATAAAAGAGATCCAAAACACCCTGGAGGCAACAAATAGTAGAATAACAGAAGCAGAAGATAGGGTCAATGAATTAGAAGATAGAATCCTAGAAATAAATGAATCAGACGAGAAAAAAGAAAAACGAATCAAAAGAAATGAGGACAATCTCAGAGACCTCCAGGATAACATTAAACGCTACAACATTCGAATCATAGGAGTTCCAGAAGAAGAAAAAAGAAAGACCATGAGGAAATACTTGAGGAGATAATAGTTGAAAACTTCCCTAAATTGGAGAAGGAAATTATCACTCAAGTTCAAGAAATCCAGAGAGTCCCTAACAGGATTAAACCCAAGGCGAAACACCCCAAGACACATATTAATCAAATTAACAAAGATTAAATATAAAGAACAAATATTAAAAGCAGCAAGGGAAAAACATCAAATAACTCACAAGGGAATTCCCATAAGGATAACAGCTGATCTTTCAATAGAAACTCTCCAAGCCAGGAGGGAATGGCAAGACATAATTAAAGTGATGAAAGAAAATAACTTACAGCCTAGATTATTGTATCCAGCAAGGATCTCATTCAAATATGAAGGAGAAATCAAAAGCTTCACAGATAAGCAAAAGTTGAGAGAATTTAGCACCACTAAACCATTTCTCCAACAAAAACTAAAGGACGTTCTCTAGATAGGAATCACTAAAAGGGTGTATAAATTTGAACCCAAAACAATAAAGTAAATCCTATTTATCAATAATTGCTTTAAACGTTAATGGGCTGAATGCCCTAATCAACAGACAAAGACTGGCCGAATCGATACAAAAACAAGACACCTACATACCTTGTCTACAAGAGATAACCAAAAGACTAAAATGGGTCAAATGGATACAAAAACTAGACCCCTATATATGTTGTTTACAAGAGAACCACCTTAAAATAGGGGATATATACTGACTGAAAATGAACGGCTGGAAAAAAATTTTCTATGCAATTATGGACCAAAAGAAAACAGGAGTAGCAATACTCATATCAGATAAAATTGACTTTAAAGATCCTGAAAAGGAGACAATCAAGCTTATACATAACAACTTAAAGGAACAATCCAAAAAGAAGTTATAACAATATGCACCCAACATTGAAGCATTGATATATCTAAGACAAACAATATGATAGAAGAAATATGCAACAATACAATAATAGTGGGAGACTTTAATACCCCACTCATACTTATACAATCTGTCTGTAATAGACAAAGTAAAGAGGAAAACATATTCACTTATGAGCCTCAAAAAATTCAGTTCACTCAGGAGAGTTAAAAAAAAAATTGACTTATTTCTTCACTCTGTAAAGCTTTATTGACTATTTTATGGGACTGGTACCACTTTGGGTAGTAGGGAGGAAGAAGTGACAAATGTGATCTTGTCCTAAATAATATATTGTGGTAAAGATAGACCTACCAATACAAAATACCAAGATGTGCCTAAGATGAGGACACCCAAATTGGACTTTTAGTTTCCTGAACTTTTCATTTCCAGATCAAACCTCCTGGAAATATAGGACGAATTCAACATGATTTTTTTAAGTGTTCTTTGTGATGAAAAGTAGAAAGCCATTAGTTAAGAAATTACATATACTCCTCCCCACCATCACTCCCCTTCTTTCTTCCCATTTCCCTCCCACCCTCATTGATCCTTTCCTTTGTCCATTTTCCCCTGCAAATAAATAAATAAATAAAATAAAATAGATTAACCAACAACAACAAAAGAAGAAATAGAGCATGTCTCAGAAAATTCAAAGTGACAGAGAAGGGATGCATTCTGAGGAACCAAGAGGCATGGTACCACTACACTTGCCTTAAGGCTACCTAGTGATTTCCTCAACAAACTGTCTGGATTATATTTGCTCTTATTGCTGACCAAACACATTGAACCTCACAATGTCCATTCTAAAGGCTTTGTGTTAATTGTTGGATATGCATTGTTTACCTTTTGGGAGCATGATTTGAAAATAGAATCTGTAGGAGAGTTTTACTAAGATGCCTCTGATGAGTGCCAGTGTTAAAATTTCTTGTCAGATTTTTTTTAGTGAGAGCAAGTCATGCAATGTGAATAAGATTGTACGATACAGATAACAAGATAATCAGGGATATAAAGAATCTCAAAGCTAAAGTTTATCTAATTATGATGTCTATATATATATATATATAATATCTTCATTATTGTTAATAATTTGCTTTCTTCTCTCTGGAAAGATCTCTGATGATTCAATGGTGAATCAATAGGTTTCTAGTAGTCATGAGATGGCTTATTCTAACAAATCATACACTGATCACACACTGATAGGAATCTTTCGATCCATTTGTGGAGAGTGAGATATTTTTTCCTTTTTATAATTCTCTTACTCTAATTTCTTGGCATATTTATAGTACTGCCAATTTCCTAATTTGTTCAACTTTATAAAATGTTATATAAATCAAAATAATCACTGAGAAAATTTCTACTCAATCATACAGGTATGATTTTTCATGTATAGATTTGTTTAAATTATTTTCCAATTAGAGAAAATTTTTTCCATCAGTTTTCAATCCACTTTAATATTTTATTGCATTATATATTTTATCTCTAAATTGATAATCAAGTTTAATACATGTATGCATCAATAAATTATTCAGCATGTACATGTCAGTAAAGTGTATTTCCAGGCACTCTGCTGTTTACTATTAACTCACTATGGTTTTCTCTACCAGAATAACTTATTGGATATATTTAGTTTATTCTATTATTTCTTTAAGTAAACTTTAACCTATAAGATCTGCAACAATAGTATTTTGTTTCCAATACATAAAGTAAGTGACCTCTCAGTATTTTTATTCATAATAGACTTCTTATGTAGAAACTTGGTTTATATCCATTGTCATTTAAAAGTGGTTTTCATAATTTCTGTTTAATTTCAAAGGTTTTGACTTTTTCAGTTTTTCCATCACATTTCTTAGTGTCATGTTTTTCAAATTTTTGTTTGTATTTCAGTAACACTGCATTTAAATTATAAAATAGAAGAAAGCATCTTAAAAATTAATATTGATTTTTAATTTTATTGCATTATGCATGCCCATAATTTCTTGTTAATTATAATAGTTTAAATGATTTGAAAAGGATTCTTAGTTATATATGGGTCAACTTTGAGTATGAAGATGTACTTCTTCATTTTCTCAAAATATATATATTCCTAATATTATAGCATTGAAAATGCCAGACACGTCACTACTCTTATAAATCTTTTGAATATGTCTATAAAGTACAAATTGTTTTTTATTATGACTATTGCATTAACATTTCACACTAACAAATACCAATAACTTAAAATTCAATGTTTCTTCTTTTTATAAAATTTATTTTTCATAATCATTATCTTTAAATCATAAGCAACATACTCCCATTTTATATTTATGCATCTTGGTTCTCTTTTATTTCAAAGATTTGTCTTACATCCTTGTGTTGTATTTGTCATATGTGTGTGTGTGCTAAGTCACTTCTGTCATGTCTGACTCTGTGACAATAGCTGGCCAGGCTCTTCTGTTGATGGGATTTCCCAGGAAAGAATACTGGAGTGGGTTGCCATTTTCTTCTCCAGGGGATCTTCCTCACTCGGGGATCAAACCCGGGTCTCTTAACATCTCTTGCACTGACAGATGGATTCTTTACCACTAGTGCCACCTGGGAAGCCCCGTTTGTCACATATATGATGGTGTAACTAGGTCCTTTGGGATAATTTTCCATGTTTTCTAATATAATTGCATTTCTTCGATAGCTTTAACATGTTCTCCATTGATCAGATCAGATTAGATCAGTCGCTCAGTCGTGTCTGACTCTTTGCGACCCCATGAACTGCAGCACGCCAGGCCTCCCTGTCCATCACCAACTCCTGGAGGTCACTCAGACTCACATTCATCGAGTCACTGATGCCATCCAGCCATCTCATCCTCTGTTGTCCCCTTCTCCTCCTGCCCCCAATCCCTCCCAGCATCAGAGTCTTCTCCAATGAGTCAACTCTTCGCATGAGGTGGCCAAAATACTGGAGTTTCAGCTTTAGCATCATTCCTTCCAAAGAAATCCCAGGGCTGATCTCCTTCAGAATGGACTGGTTGGATCTCCTTGCAGTCCAAGGGACTCTCAAGAGTCTTCTCCAACACCACAGTTCAAAAGCATCAATTCTTCGGCGCTCAGCCTTCTTCACAGTCCAGCTCTCACAGCCATACATGACCACAGGAAAGACCATAGCCTTGACTAGGCGAACCTTTGTTGGCAAAGTAATGTCTCTGCTTTTCAATATGCTATCTAGGTTCGTCATAACTTTCCTTCCAAGGAGTAAGCGTCTTTTGATTTCATGGCTGCAGTCACCATCTGCAGTGATTTTTGAAGCCCAGAAAAATAAAGTCTGACACTGTTTCCACTGTTTCTCCATCTATTTCCCATGTAGTGATGGGACCAGATGCCATGATCTTCGTTTTCTGAATGTTGAGCTTTAAGCCAACTTTTTCACTCTCCACTTTCACTTTCATCAAGAGGCTTTTGAGTTCCTCTTCACTTTCTGCCATAAGGGTGGTGTCATCTGCATATCTAAAATTATTGATATTTCTCCCAGCAATCTTGATTCCAACTTGTATTTCTTCCAGCCCAGCATTTCTCATGATGTACTCTGCATATAAGTTAAATAAACATGGTGACAATATACAGCCTTGACGTACTCCTTTTCCTATTTGGAACCAGTCTGTTGTTCCATGACCAGTTCTAACTGTTGCTTCCTGACCTGCATACAGATTTCTCAAGAGGCAGATCAGGTGGTCTGGTATTCCCATCTCTTTCAGAGTTTTCCACAGTTTATTGTGATCCACACAGTCAAAGGCTTTGGCATAGTCAATAAAGCAGAAATAGATGTTTTTCTGGAACTCTCTTGCTTTTTGCATGATCCAGCGGATGTTGGCAATTTGATCTCTGGTTCCTCTGCCTTTTCTAAAACCAGCCTGAACATCAGGAAGTTCACGGTTCACATATTGCTGAAGCCTGGCTTGGAGGCTTCCAATAAATGTATATAATTACAGCCCAGGCCATTGATCTCTGGTCACAGTGCTCCATAGGCAGGGCTGAGTTGTTGTTTTTTTTTTTTTTTTGGTTGCACCAAGCGGCATGTGGGATCTTAGTTTCCTGACTAGGGATTGATTCTGCACCGCCTGAATTGGAAATGTGGAGTCTTAACCACTGGACTGCCAGGGAAATCCCATGGGCTGAAGCTTTTGACTGCAACATCAGTAGATTCCCTAAAGTCTGAGTGTCTGTGTTTTTCAAAGTTAATGACTGATGCACTAAAAATTTGTATTCTAAGGCAAGTCAAGTATAATTTAATATGAAAATTTTTTTCTGTTCTTTGGCCTCCCCTTCCCCTCTATTGTATATCATATATCTGCATTATGCACCGCCCCCCCCCCCCCCCGCAAAAACGCCCCATTGGCAGAAATACCTGCTTAACCCATAAACAGCAACATTTTCCTAGCACCAACAAGACAACGCCTTAAAAGATAATGTGTCTGGGCTTCCCTGGTGGCTCACTGGTAAAGAATCCTCCTGCTAATGCAGGAGACAAGGATTCCATCTCTGATCCAGGAAGATCCCACATGCCTCAGAGCAACTAAGCCCATAAGCACAACTGTTGAGCCTGTGCTTTAGAGCCCAGGAGCCACACTACTGAATAAACGTGCCGCACAACTACTGAAGTCCCTGTGCCCTAGAGCCCATGTTCCACATCAGGAGAGGCTACCGCAATGAGAAGCCTGCACACCAGAACTAGAGAGTAGCCCCTGCTGGCCGCAACTAGAGAAAAGCCCAAGTAGCAAGGAAGACCCAGCACTGGCAAAAATTTAAATAAATTATTGTTTTAAAAAAAGATAACATGCTCCCTTGATGGTGTAAGTGATCATGATAACCTACCACTCTGTACTTACAGATCTGGATTTAGCCAATTATCTATGGCATTTTAAGTAGCCTTTTGTCGCAAAAACCTACATAATAATGCTTTGATCTTTAACAAGCCTAACAGTTCTTAGAGTTTTCTGAGAGCATGTTCCTGGATTATAATCCTATTTGGCCTGAGTAAAATGTACCATTTCTTTCTTTGGTTGTTTCATTTTATGAAACCTTAGTTCCCCCACCATGGGTCGAACTTACGGTCCCTTCGTTGCAACCGCGCACTCTTATCCTCTGGTCTGCCAGGGAAGTACAGACCCATTAATTTTACTAGGACATAGTGGGTTCAATTGTTATTAGGGTTTTTTCCATCCAATATCTTTTTTAACCCACTGAACTTTTCTCTTTTGTGCCACTGTCCGCTGCAGCTAATTGGGTTGAAGTAATTGATTGGTGGGGCTTCCCCGGTGGGTCAGTGGTAAAGAATCTGCCTGCCAATGGGGGAGACACGGGTTTGATCTCTGGGTCAGGAAGATTCCCTGAAGTAGGAAATGGCTATCCATTCCAGTATTCTCGCCTAGAAAAATCCCATGGACAGAGCAGCCTGGCGGGCTACAGTCCATGGGGCAGCAAAAAGTCAAGTACGACTGAGCATTCTTTCTGCATGAAAGTCAAAGAGTTAGTCGCTCAGCCGTGCCCATGTCTTTGCAACCCCATGGACTGGGGGTTGCCCGCCAGGTGCCTCTGTCCAGGAGATTTCCCAGGCAAGAATGCTAGACTCCATGCATAGAATTCTCCAGGCAAGAATACTGGAGTTGGTAGCCATTCCTTTCTCCAGGGGATATTTCCGACCCAGGTCTCCTGCATTGTAGGCAGATTCTTTACCGTCTGAGCCACCAGAGAAGCCCTTCTGCATATTCGTCAAAGGGAAATGCTTGATATCTTCTCTTTCTTTAGCCTTAGATAGTTTGCGCACAATTTCCCCAGCCTCCTCGCGGAGCAGCTCAACATTTTCACCTGGATAAGGGAGCTACGTGACTCAGAATGCCTTGCGTACCAGATCAGATCAGATCAGTCGCTCAGTCGTGTCCTACTCTTTGCGACCCCATGAATCGCAGCACGCCAGGCCTCCCTGTCTATCACCAACTCCCGGAGTTCACTCAGACTCACCTCCATCAAGTCAGTGATGCCATCCAGCCATGTCATCCTGTGTTGTCCCCTTTTCGTCTTGCCCCCAAGCCCTCCCAGCATCAGAGTCTTTTCCAATGAGTCAACTCTTCGCATGAGGTGGCCAAAGTACTGGAGTTTCAGCTTTAGCATCAGTCCTTGCAAAGAAATCCCAGGGTTGATCTCCTTCAGAATGGACTGATTGGATCTCCTTGCAGTCCAAGGGACTCTCAAGAGTCTTCTCCACCACCACAGTTCAAAAGCATCAATTCTTCGGCGCTCAGCCTTCTTCACAGTCCAACTCTCACATCCATACATGACCACAGGAAAAACCATAGCCTTGACTAGACGAACCTTTGTTGGCAAAGTAATGTCTCTGCTTTTGAATATGCTATCTAGGTTGGTCATAACTTTCCTTCCAAGGAGTAAGCGTCTTTTGATTTCATGGCTGCAGTCACTATCTGTAGTGCTTTTGGAGCCCAGAAAAGTAAAGTCTGACACTGCTTGCACTGTTTCCCCATCTATTTCCCATGAAGTGATGGTCCTTGCGTATAGGCTAAGGGAAATGGAGTTTCCGTTTGGGCACAAAGGGTCAGGGCGGGACCTCCTGACTCCGCCTCCAGGCGGCCATTTTAACTGTCCCAAGCGTGTGCCAGGTCCAGAATGCTAGGTTGGGGCGGAGGTGACGAGATTGAGGAGGTCCGGGAGGAGGTGCTGTCTCGGTTGCACAGAGGCGGGCCTGAGGTTCGGCACCTCCCGGGGTGCCCCGCTCCAGGCCGGGAGTGGGACCGCGGCGCGGGCATCGCCCTGCCTCTCCAGCACTCAGGCCCACCTGAGCCTAGAAGTCTGATGGCGGCGGCGGCATTGAGGGACCCGCCTCAGGTAAGCGCTCGTCCTCCTGTTGCAGGAAGGCGGACCCCTTCCAGGGCCTGAAACTGGTCTCTTGTCTAACACTCGGAAATGAATTGTCCTAGGAGACACATGTGCTGACAAAGCAATAGACTTTATTGGGAAAGGGCACCCGGGTGGAGAGCAGTAGGGTAAGGGAACCCAGGAAAACTGCTCTGCTGCTTGCCTCACAGTCTCGGGTTTTATGGTAATGGGATTAGCTTCCGGGTGGTCTGTGGCCAATCATTCTAATTCAGAGTCTTTCCTGGTGGCGCACGCATCAATCAGCCAACATGGATGCTAGCAAGAGGGATTCCGGGAAGTTCACGGACACGCGGTGTCTTCTTTAGACCTTTCCGCAACTCTTCTGGTTGGTGGTGGCTTATGAGTTCCGTATTCCTTATCAGGCTCTCCTGTCATAAAATAACTCATGCAAATGGTTACTATGGTGCCTGGCCAGGGTGGGCGGTTTCAATCAGTGTGCTTCCCCTAACATATGTATGGCTGAGTCCTTTCACTGTTCACCTGAAACAGGCTGAGCCCCCACCACCCTCAGCCCACCGGACACTAAAGCCCCAAGCGCCAGACGCCTGTTTCCGCTCCCACAGTCCAGGTCCCTGGGTTCAGGACAGTGAGGCAGTCATGAGTGGGGTCTTGGATCTGACAGTTTGGTGGCGCTTGGGAGAGGGTGACAGGCCAAGGGACCCGCAACCACAGAGGCTTCGACGTGGAACTTAGCTGGGTGGATTTGGGCATCCTGGGGTCCGACTATTGTCTGCGGGGAATAAACAACACGAAGCAGCTGTTAAGCCTGGACTAGTAGAGTGCAAGTTGTTCATTACTGTGGCATTCTAGAAGCCATGGGGAGTTTTAAGGAAGAAAGTGCAGAATCCACGTCGGAAGTTAAAATGTTTTCAAAAGCTGTTCAAAGGAAAAAGATGCAGAGACATCATATTGATGACTCCGGGGTGCTCTGGCCTATTTCATTCAGCCCGGAGAGTAAGATCAGGGGAAAATGTGGTCACTTGTGAGCATCAGTAGGCCCTAGGTACACCACCAATGGGCTAGGCTTTGAATGAGGGTTAGGTGGACAGAAGAAGATTGTGACAGGTAAGGGGACAGCAGGTACAGCCTCAAAATAGTGTAAGGCCATGGATGTTGGAAACGAACAGACGATTGTACATGGTTGAGTCTCAGGTAAGAAATGGAGCCTGTCAAGGAGGCCTTTAATAGAAGATTTGGGCACTGCCACCGCTACTAGGAGCCATGAGAGGTCTAGTGAATTACTGGATCCTGTATGAATTTTCCAAATATAACTCTGGTTGCTGTCTGCTAAATTGTGGTATAAGTCTTAAAGTTAAGTCCCAGTATTATATGCTGCCTATACTATGCTAAGTCACTTCAGTCGTGTCCGACTCTGTGCGACCCCATAGACGGCAGCCCACCAGGCTCCCCCGTCCCTGGGATTCTCCAGGCAAGAACAATGGAGTGGGTTGCCATTTCCTTCTCCAGTGCATGAAAGTGAAAAGTGAAAGTGAAGTCGCTCAGTTGTGTCTGACTCTTAGCGACCCCATGGATTGCAGCCTAACAAGCTCTTCCGTCTATGGGATTTTCCAAGCAAGAGTACTGGAGTGAGGTGCCATATGCTGCCTGGACATGTGTTAAAACTGGCAGGACCTCAAATGACCCTAGCACCAGTTCCCCACCTTGCTCTGCTCCAGTGGATAGGGTCCACTTAACTAAACTACCCTTTTCATAAAGAGGATGAGGTATAGTTCCTGCTTGTCCCTTTGTAGTGGGTTTCAGTGCCCTGTCAGCCAGCCCTTTGGGGTTATTTAGAAGAGAAAATTGCATCCTCCTTTGGAGAGCAGGGGCACCTTACCTTCTTGGTACTATAAAGCTTACGTCCCACAGCTCTTGGTTGTCCACTCTTTTCCAGAGTGTAACACCATGTATCCCTGTGTGGTGTCTTCCTATTCTAGCTGTGAATATATAGGATTAACAAGATGCTACTGATAACATCTGTCCAGTGTTAGTTGTTCTATGTTTGGTCATCACTATAACTCTAGGCAGGAAACCCATCCTCACCAGTGGAGGGAAAAGGATGTGATCAACATAGTTCAACATCAGCTGAGGGCACAAGACTGTGGTGTCTGGAGATAAGAGGGATGTGCAATCTAGAGAGTGATGTGTACATGGAGAGGGTGTGTGTCTGATGGTCCCAGGTCCCTGGTATTGTGATTTACATGACCTTGACCATATCAGGGTTATTGCCTGGCAGGAGTGTTGGATTCCTCCATGTCAGGCCCACAGTTTAAGTATCTGTTTGTGCACCTGTCTCTTGTCGCTGATGGCTGGACCCCATAATCAGTGGGCCTGTATGGAGACAATGGCACCGGGGCCTAGTTTCTCCTCTGACTGGGGAGATTGGGAGGAGGATGGTCATAGAGTAGATGTATGGGGGAATGGACTGTAGGTCCTCTTGAGAGGGGCTTGTTTGTGATTTCATCTGTCCCAATTATGACAGGGTAGTGTGACTTTTGAAGATGTGGCCGTGAACTTTTCCTGGGAGGAATGGGGTCTCCTTGACGAGTCTCAGAAACGCCTGTACCATGATGTGATGCTGGAGAACTATGCACTTATATCGTCACTGGGTAAGACTGTCACCCTCCCCAGACTGACCTGGGCTAGGCTCTGTATCTTGCCTCACCCTCCTTTCCTCAAGGGGTGCTCTGTTCAAACACATGCATCTTGGGTACTGTTTGTTTCCTCGGCTTTCTGGTTAGTTGTTTTGATAGGTAGGGCTGGGTTGTTTGCACTGCCCTTGTCTCACCTTGATCTGATAGATAGAGTGCCTGATGAACTATGGAATGACGTTCGTGACACTGTACAGGAGACAGGGATCAAGACCATCCCCATGGAAAAGAAATGCAAAAAAGCAAAATGGCTGTCTGGGGAGGCCTTACAAATAGCTGTGAAAAGAAGAGAAGAGAAAAGCAAAGGAGAAAAGGAAAGATATAAACATCTAAATGCAGAGTTCCAAAGAATAGCAAGAAGAGATAAGAAAGCCTTCTTCAGCGATCAGTGCAAAGAAATAGAGGAAAACAACAGAATGGGAAAGACTAGGGATCTCTTCAAGAAAATCAGAGATACCAAAGGAACATTTCATGCAAAGATGGGAACGATAAAGGACAGAAATGGTATGGACCTAACAGAAGCAGAAGATATTAAGAAGAGGTGGCAAGAATACACAGAAGAACTGTACAAAAAAGAGCTTCACGACCCAGATAATCATGATGGTGTGATCACTGACCTAGAGCCAGACATCTTGGAATGTGAAGTCAAGTGGGCCTTAGAAAGCATCACTACGAACAAAGCTAGTGGAGGTGATGGAATTCCAGTGGAGCTATTCCAAATCCTGAAAGATGATGCTGTGAAAGTGCTGCACTCAATATGCCAGCAAATTTGGAAAACTCAGCAGTGGCCACAAGATTGGAAAAGGTCAGTTTTCATCCCAATCCCAAAGAAAGGCAATGCCAAAGAGTGCTCAAACTACCGCACAATTGCACTCATCTCACACGCTAGTAAAGTAATGCTCAAAATTCTCCAAGCCAGGCTTCAGCAATATGTGAACCGTGAACTTCCTGATGTTCAAGCTGGTTTTAGAAAAGGCAGAGAAACCAGAGATCAAATTGCCAACATCTGCTGGATCATGGAAAAAGCAAGAGAGTTCCAGAAAAACATCTATTTCTGCTTTATTGACTATGCCAAAGCCTTTGACTGTGTAGATCACAATAAACTATGGAAAATTCTGAAAGAGATGGGAATACCAGACCACCTGATCTGCCTCTTGAGAAATCTGTATGCAGGTCAGGAAGCAACAGTTAGAACTGGTCATGGAACAACAGACTGGTTTCAATTAGGAAAAGGAGTATGTCAAGGCTGCATATTGTCACCATGTTTATTTAAGTTATATGCAGAATACATCATGAGAAATGCTGGACTGGAAGAAACACAAGTTGGAATCAAGATTGCTAGGAGAAATATCAATAACCTCAGATATGCAGATGACACCACTCTTATGGCAGAAAGTGAAGAGGGGCTAAAAAGCCTCTTGATGAAAGTGAAAGTGGAGAGTGAAAAGGTTGGCTTAAAGCTCAACATTCAGAAAACTCCAGTATTTTGGCCACCTCATGCGAAGAGTTGACTCATTGGAGAAGACTCTGATGCTGGGAGGGATTGAGGGCAGGAGGAGAAGGGGACGACAGAGGATGAGATGGCTGGATGGCATCACTGACTTGATGGGTGTGAGTCTGAGTGACCTCTGGGAGCTGGTGATGGACAGGGAGGCCTGGCGTGCTGCGGTTCATGGGGTCGCAAAGAGTCAGACACGACTGAGCGACTGATCTGATCTGATCTGATCTGTCTCACCTTGTAGCCCCAATTCTTATTATTTCCAAAAAGAAGGAAATAATATTACTGTTTTCCTTTACAGGGTCAATGTAAGAATTAAATGAGATACTAATATAGTTTCAATACTAATAATTGAATAAGCCTAGGGATTTCTGTACTCAACCCTCATATGGATATATTTGAAGTCAGCAGTCTTGCAGTGAAGCTAATGGATTGCATCTTCCTTCCCTTTTCCATGACCAGGTGGTGTATCCAGATCCATGGCACTTCTGTGTCCCTGGTTTTGTTCCCTTTTATTATCTCACATTTCTTCATGTCTCTGTTTGTCAAGAGTTGAAGGCATTGTATGGTCATAACCTGGATCATGGGCTGTTTTTCAAGGATATCCTTTATGGTTCTGTCTGTAGTGTTTAGATCTCTTTTTTCCTTTTCTCTTATTGAGTTATAATTTACAATACTGTATACATTTAAAGTGTACAGGGACTTCCTTGATGGTCCTGTTATTAGGATTAGTTCTTTCATTGCTGTGGCCTGGGTTCAATTCCTGTTTGGGGAACTGAGATCCCACAAACCTTGAGGTAGTGAACTCTGGGGGAGGATGACTGGAATAGATGTGAAGATGTGAAATGAATTGTGGGTTCTCAGAGAATGCTTATGGTTTCATCTATCTCATTCATGACAGATGGTGTCATGAATGAAGACAGCCAAAAAAAAAAAAAAAAATGTATACAGTGTTATGATTTTATATATATACACACATATTATGAAATGAGGACTATAATAAAGTTAATTAACATATCCATTTCCTGATATATTTACCTTTTTCATATGTGTGAGAACACTTAGATCTACTCTCTGAGCACATTTGAAGTGTACAATACAGCATTATTAACTATAGTCTCTGTGCTATATTAGATCCCCAGAGCTTATTCACCTTATAACCAACCACCACTTTCTGTAGACCTGAGCCCCCATTCTTTGTTTCTGTGGTTTCAACTATCTTTTTCAAGATTCCACATATAAGTGATACCATACAGTATTTGGGCTTCTCTAGTGGCTCAGATGGTAAAGAATCTGTCTGCAATGCAGGAGCCCTGGGTTCGATCCCTGGGTTGGAAAGATCCCTGGAGAAGGAAATGGCTACCCACTCCAATATTCTTGCCTGGAGAATTCCATGGACAGAGGAGTCTGGTGGGCTGTGGTCCATGGGGTCACAAAGAATCAGACATGACTGACTTTCATTCATTCAGTCATACAGTATTTGTTTTTCTCTGGCTTATTTTACTTTGTGTTAAGCCCTCCAGGTTCAGCAATGCATGCTTTCCTTTTTTATGGCTGAGTGATAACTCCATTGTGTATAAATACCAGACTGTCCCTTTATTCGTATACAGATACAGGCAAGACAAACCTCACAGATATTGCACGTTTGGTACCAGACCACCACAATAAAAAGTGAGTATGACTCTAAAGCAAGTGACAAAGTTTTCGCTGTGCAGTAGCCTAAGTGTGCAATAGCATTATATAGAAAATGACAAGAAATATACTTTAGTTAAAAAGAAGTCTTCATTGCTAGAAAAATGTTAACTGTCATCTGAGCTGTGTCTTTTTACTCATGGAGGGTCTTCCCTTAATTTTGACTGATCGAGGTGCTGATTAATCAGGTTGCTGAAGGCTGCGGTGGCTATGGCAATTTTTTCAAATAAGACGATGAAATTTCTCGCATGGATGGACTCTTGCTTTCATGAATGATTTCTCTGTAGTATGGAATGCTGTTTGTTAGCATTTTACACACAGTAGAAATTGTTTCAAGGTTGGAATCAATCTTGTCAAACCCTACTGCTGCTTTATCAACTAAGTTTATGTAATATTCTAAATCCTTTATTATCATTTCAACATTCTTCACAGCATTTTCACCAGTATACTCCATCTCAAGAAGTCATTTTCTTTTCTCATCTGTTAAAGTTTTCTTCTGAGATTGCAGCAATTCATTTCTCTTCTAGCTCCATTCTAATTCTAGTTCTCTTGTATTTTCCACCACATCTACAGTTACTTCCTTCACTGAAGTCTTGAACCCCTCAAAGTCACCCATGAGAGTGGTCTTCAATCAACTTTTCTCCAGATCCTGTTAGTGTTGATATTTTGATCTTTTCTTATGATTCATAAATATTCTTAATGGCATCTAGAATGACGAATCCTTTCCAGAAGGTTTTCAATTTACTTGACCTGGATATATTAGAGGAATCAGGCCTTTCCAAGTGCTCAGTGGTAAAGATTCCAAGTGCCAACGTAGGACACATGGGTTTGATCCCTGGATTGGGAAGACCCCCTGGAAAAGGAAATGGCAACACACTCTAGTATTCTTGCCTGGGAAATCCCATGGAAAGAGGAGCCTAGTAGGCTACAGTCCATGGGGGTCAAAAAAGAGTCAGATGTGACTTAGAGACTAAACAACAACAACAATTAGAGGAATTCTTATCTATGGTGTCTATAGCCTTATGAAATGTATTTCTTAAGATTGACAGTCTAGTGTACTTGATCCATGGGCTACAGAATGGATGTTGTCATACTAGGCATGAAAACATTAATGTACATCTCCATCAGAGCTCTTGGGCGACTGGGTACGTTTTCAGTGAACAGTAGTATTTTGAAAACAGTCTATTTTTTCAGAGCAGTAGATCTCAACAGTAGTCTTAAATTATTCAGTAAACCATGTTATAAATACATGCACTGTCATCCAGGCTTTGTTGTCCCGTTTATAGAGTATATGAAGAGTAAATCTAGCATAATGCTTAAGGGCCCAAGATTTTCAGAATGATAAAGGAGCATTGGCTTCAACATCTAGTCACCAGCTGCATTAGCCCCTAACAAGAGAGTTTAACTTGTCCTTTGAAGCCAGGCATTGACTTCTCTCTCACTGTGAAAGTCCTAGATGACATCTTCTTCCCGCATAAGACTATTTCATCTAAATTAAAAATCTGTTGTTTAGTGTTGCAGTGTTTATTCATTAGCTTAGCTAGATCTTTTGAATAACTTTGGTACAACTTCTATATCAGCATTTGCTGCTTCACCTTGCGCTTCTGTGTTATGGAGACAGTTTCTTTCCTTGAACCTCATGAACTAACCTGAGCTAGCATCAAACTTTTTTTTTTTTTTTTGCAGCTTCTCACGTCTCTCAGTCATCACAGAATTGGAGAGGGTTAGGGACTGACTCCCTTAGGCTTTGGCTTAGGGAACGTTATGCCTGGCTTGATCTTGTATTGTTGTTCAGTCACTAAGTTGTGTCTGACTCTTTGTGAACCAGTGGACTGTAGCACACCAGGCTCCTCTGTCCTCCACTGTCTCCGGGAGTTTGCTCAAACTCATGTCCATTGAGTTGGTGATACCACCCAACTATCTCCTCCTCTGTTGCCTCCTCCTCCTCCTGCCTTCACCCTTTCCCAACATCAGCGTCTTTTCCAATGAGTCCGCTCCTTGAATCAGATAACCAGAGTATTGGAGCTTCGACATTGGTCCTCCCAATGAATATTCAGGGTTGATTTCCTTTAGGATTGACCAATTTCCTCTCCTTGCAGTCCATCTGACTCTCGAGAGTCTTCTGCAGCATCACAGTTCCAAAGCATCAATTCCTTGGCACGCAGCCTTCTTTATGGTCCAACTCTCATATCCGTACATGACTGCTGCAAAAAAATGTAGCTTTGACGATACAGACCTTTGTTGGCAAAGTGATGTCTCTGCTTTTTAATTAATATGCTATCTAGGTTTGTTATAACTTTCCATTCAGGGGATAAGTGTCTTTTAATTTCATGGCTGCAGTCACAATCTGCAGTGATTTTGGAGCCCAAGAAAATAAAATCTGTCACCACTTCCACATGTTCCCCCTTTGATTTGCCATGAAGTGATGGGACCAAGTGCCATGATCTTAGCTTTTTGAATGTTGAGTTTTAAGCTAACTTTTCACTTTCCTCTTCCACCCTCATCAAGAGGCTCTTTAGTTCCTCTTCACTTTGTACCATTAGAGTTGAGGCTCACTATTCTGTTCCATTGATTTATGTGTCTTTTTTATGCCAGTACCATAATATGTCGATTACTGTAGCTTTGTACTACTTTGAAATCAGGAAGTATGATGCCTCTCGCTTTGTCCTTCTTTGTCAAGATTGCTTTTGTTATTTGGAATTTTTTGTGGTTCCCTGTGAATTTTAGGATTGTCTGTTTCTGCAGAAATATCTTTCGAATTTTGATATGGATTGTTTTCTATCTGTAAATTGCTCTGGGTAAAATTAACAATATAAATTCTCAAAATCCTAGAACACTGTATATCTTTTCATTTATTTATGTCTTCTCCACTTTCTTTCATCATTGTCATATAATTTTCAGAATATAAATTTCTCAACTCCTAGGTTAAATTTATTCCTGAATATTTTGTTTTTGATTCTATTTAAAATAAGTTTGTTTTCTTAGTTTTCTTTTAAGACAGTTTTTACATTCGTGTATATAAATATAACTAACCAATGTGTATATTGGGGTTTTTTTTTTTTTTTTGGTCCTGAAACTTTACTGAATTCATTTAGTAGGATAGAATTGTGGAGTTTCTACATATAAGACTGCACTACCTACAGTTTTGTTTCTTCTATTCTTGCTGTTAAAGTGCTGAACTCAATATGCCAGCAAATTTGGAAAGCTCAGCAATGGCCCCAGGACTGGCAAAAGTCAGTTTTTATTCCTATCCTAAAGAAGGACAATGCCAGAGAATGTTCAAACTACTGTACAACTGTGCTTATTTCACACACTAGCAAGGTAATGGACAAAATCCTTCAAGCTAGGCTTCAACAGTATGTGAACTGAAAACCTACAGATGTACAAGTTGGATTTACAAAAGGCAGAGGAACCAGAGGTCAACTTGCCAACATTCATTGCATCGTAGAGAAAGTAAGGGAATTCCAGAAAAACATCTACTTCTGATTCATTGACTATGCTAAAGCCTTTGACTATGTGAAACACAACAAAGTCTGGGAAATTCTTAAAGAGATGGGAGTACCAGACCACCTTACCTGTCTCCTGAGAAACCTGTATTAAGGTCAAAAAAGCAGCAGTTAGAACCAGACATGCAACAATAGACTGGTTCAAAATTGGGAAAGGAGTATGATGAGGCTGTATACTGTCACTCTGTTTATTTGATATATATGCAGAGTATCTCATGCAAAATTCCAGGCTGGATGAATCACTGGCTGGAATCAGGATTGCCAGCAGAAATATCAGCAACACCAGATATGCGGATAATACCACCCGAAGGGCAGAAAGTGAAGAGGAACCTCTTGATGAAGGTGAAAGAGGACAATGAAAAAGCTGGCTTAAAACTCAGCAATCAGAAAGCTAAGATTATGGCATCTGGTCCTATCGCTTCATGGCAAATAGACGGGAAAACAATGGAAACAGTGAGAGACTTTGTTTTCTTGGGCTCCAAAATCACTGCAAATGGTGACTGCGGCCATGAAATTAAAAGACACTTGCTTCTTGGAAGAACAGCTTTATGACAAACCTAGACAGCATATTAAAAAGTAGAGACATCACTTTGCCGACAAAAGTGCAGTCTAAGCTATGGTTTTCCAATAGTCATGTATAGATGTGAGAGTTGGACCGTAAAGAAGGCTGAGCACCAAAGAATTGATGCTTTCAAATTGTGGTGCTGGAGAAGACTCTTGAGAGTCAGTTGGACTGCAAGGAAATCAAACTAGTTAGTCCTAAAAGAAATCAACCCTGAATGTTCATTGGAAGGACTGATGCTGAAGCTGAAGCTCTGGTACTTAGGCTACCTGGTGCAAAGAACCAGCTCATTGGAAAAGACCCTGATGCTGGGGAAGATTGAGGGCAAGAGAAGAACGGGACAACAGAAGATGAGCTGGTTGGATGTCATCACCAACTTTTTGGACATGAGTTTGAGCAAATTTGGGGAGATAGTGAAGGATGGGGAAGCCTGGTGTGTTGAAGTCCCAGGGGTGGCCCAGAGTCGGACGTGACTTAGCAACTGAGCAATGACATCAATTCTGGTTTGAATGCCTTTTCTTTCTTTTTCTTCCCTACTTACTCTGGCTAGGGCTTCCTGTACTGTGTTGAATAAAAACAGAAGTGATGGGCATCCTCATCTTGTTCCTGATGTCAGAGGAAAACCTTTTTGGCTTTTGAGTGTTGAATATAATGTTGTTGTTGTTGCTGTTTAGTCACTGATCTGTGTCTGACTCTTTTGTGACCCCATGGACTGTAACCCACCAGGCTCCTCTGTCCTTGAGATTTCCCAGGCAAGAATACTGGAGTAGGTTGCCATTTCCTTCTCCAGGGACTCTTCCTGACTCAGGGATCAAAACTGTTTCCTGCTTGGCAGGCAGATTCTTTACCACTGGGCCACCTGAGAAACCCTGAATGTGATGTTAGCTACAGGCATATCAGATGTGTTGAGGTACATTCCTTCTATATCTAACTTGTTGAGAGTTTTCATCTTGAAAAGATACTGAATTTTATCAAATGCTTTTTCAGCATGTATAGATATGATTATGGTTTTTATCTTCCATTCTGATAATGTGTTTGTCACATTTTTTGATGTTGCACATGATGTTTAACCATCTTAGCATCCCCAGGATAAATCCTCCTTGATTGTGATGTATGATCTTTTTAATGTGCTGTTGGATTTGATTTGCAAGTATTTTGTTGAAGAGTTTTGTGTGTATATTTATCAGGGATATTGTCGTGTAATTTTCTTATCTTGTGTTATGCTTAAGTAGACTTGAAGTGTTCCTGGCTCAGGTTTTTGGAAGACCTTGAGAAGGATTCTTTGAGACTTTGGGGAGAATTCTTTGAGAATTCTCCAAGCCAGGCTTCAGCAATATGTGAACCGTGAACTTCCTGATGTTCAAGCTGGTTTTAGAAAAGGCAGAGGAACCAGAGATCAAATGGCCAACATCCGCTGGATCATGGAAAAAGCAAGAGAGTTCCAGAAAAACATCTATTTCTGCTTTATTGACTATGCCAAAGCCTTTGACTGTGTGGATCACAATAAACTATGGAAAATTCTGAGAGATGGGAATACCAGACCACCTGATCTGCCTCTTAAGAAATCTGTATGCAGGTCAGGAAGCAACAGTTAGAACTGGTCATGGAACAACAGACTGGTTCCAAATAGGAAAAGGAGTACGTCAAGGCTGCATATTGTCACCATGTTTATTTAACTTATATGCAGAGTACATCATGAGAAATGCTGGACTGGAAGAAACACAAGTTGGAATCAAGATTGCTGGGAGAAATATCAATAACCTCAGATATGCAGATGACACCACTCTTATGGCAGAAAGTGAAGAGGGGCTAAAAAGCCTCTTGATGAAAGTGAAAGTGGAGAGTGAAAAGGTTGGCTTAAAGCTCAACATTCAGAAAACGAAGATCATGGCATCTGGTCCCATCACTGCATGGGAAATAGATGGGCAAACAGTGGAAACAGTGTCAGACTTTGTTTTTCTGGGCTCCAAAATCACTGCAGATGGTGACTGCAGCCATGAAATTAAAAGACGCTTACTCCTTGGAAGGAAAGTTATGACCAACCTAGATAGCATATTCAAAAGCAGAGACATTACTTTACCAACAAAGGTTCGCCTAGTCAAGGCTATGGTCTTTCCTGTGGTCATGTATGGATGTGAGAGCTGGACTGTGAAGAAGGCTGAGCGCCGAAGAATTGATGCTTTTGAACTGTGGTGTTGGAGAAGACTCTTGAGAGTCCCTTGGACTGCAAGGAGATCCAACCAGTCCATTCTGAAGGAGATCAATCCTGGAATTTCTTTGGAAGGAATGATGCTAAAGCTGAAACTCCAGTATTTTGGCCACCTCATGCGAAGAGTTGACTCATTGGAGAAGACTCTGATGCTGGGAGGGATTGGGGGCAGGAGGAGAAGGGGACGACAGAGGATGAGATGGCTGGATGGCATCAGTGACTCGATGGATGCGAGTCTGAGTGACCTCCGGGAGCTGGTGATGGACAGGGAGGCCTGGCATGCTGCGGTTCATGGGGTCGCAAAGAGTCGGACACGACTGAGCGACTGATCTGATCTGATCTGATCTGAGAAGGATTAATGTTAAGTCTTTAAATAGTAAGTGGATTTCTCAGTGTTTCTGTCTAGTCCTGAACTTTTCTTTGTTGGGAGATTTTTTTATTAGTGATTACGTCTCCTTACCAGTTACAGATATGTTCAGATTTTCTATTTCTTCATGATTTAGTTTTGCTTGGTTTTATGTTTATAGGGATGTTATTCATATCTTTAGGTTATGTAATTTGTTGGTGAAAAAATGTTCATTGTAATTTCTTCTGATTGATTGTACTCCTGCAGTATCAGTTGTGATATCTCCTCTTTTATTTCTGACTTTGAGTCTTCACTGTTCATAATCTAACTAAAGGCCTGTCAATCTAACTAAAGGCCTTATTTCTTCTAAGAAACTGACTCGTGGCATTCCCTGGTGGTCCAGTGGTTAGGACTCTGTACTTTCATTCCAGGAGGCCCAGGTTTGATCCTTGGTCAGGGAACTAAGATTCTGCAAGCCACATGGTGTGGGCCCACCCCCCCCCCAAAAAAAAAAAAAAACCCCTCTTAGTTTCATTGATGTTTTCTATCATATTCCTAGTCTCTATTTCATTTTTTTGCTCTGATCTTTGTTATTTGCTTATTTCTGATAATTTTAATCTTAGTTCTTTTTCTCATGTCTTGAGGTATAAGCATATGTTGTTTATTTGAGATCGTTCTTTTATTCTTAATGTAGGCATGTATTGCTCTAAACTATCCTCTTACAATTGCTTTTGCTGCATCCCACAAATTTTGGTGTGTTATATTTTCATTTTCATTTGTCTAAATATGTTTTTTTTTTTAACTTCTTATTTAATCCGTAGGTCATTCAGGAGTGTGTCACTTAAATTCCCGTATTTGTGAATTTTCCAGGTTTCTTCCTGTTAATGATTTCTAGTTTCATACCATTGTAGTTTGAGAAGATACTTAATACGATTCTCATCTTTGTGAATTTTTTAGTATTTGATTTTTGACCCAACATGTGATGTCTCCTAGAGAATGATGCATGCATTTGAGAAGAATGTGTATTCTGCTATAATTCGATATAGTCTTTTCTACATGTCTATTAGATCTGTTTGGTCTTAGGTGTAGTTCAAGTCCGGTATTTTCTTACCCAGAGTGGGATATTGAACCCTTAATATTATTGTAGCTATCTATTTCTACCTTCAGATTTGTTAATATTGTCTTTATATATTTAGGTGCTCCAATATTGGGGTACATATGTATTTGTAATTTTTATCCTCTTGATGAATTGATTGCTTTATCATTACATAATGATCTCCTTTGTCTCTTGTGTCAATTATTTACTTAAAGAGTATCTCCTCTGACATAGTATGATTACCCTGCTTATTTTTTTTAATCCCTGCTTTTGAAAAATATGTTTTTTTCTATTTATTTTTGATGTGGTGCGTCTGTCTTGCTGCGTGGTTTTTTTCTCTAGTTGTGGTGAGTGGGGGCTGTTCTCATTGCAGTGCAAAGGCTTCTCATTGTAGAGTATGAGCTCTAGGTGCATGGGCTTCAGAGGTTGTGGCTCATGGGTTCACTAGTTGCAGCTCCTGGACCCTAGAGCACAGGCTTAGTAGCTGTGGCACACATGGGCTTAGTTCCTCTGCAGCATGTGGGATCTTCCCAGACCAGGCATCAAACGTGTGTCTCCTGTATTGGCAGGTGGACTCTTTACTAGTGAGCCACCAAGAAAGCCCCATACTGGGTCTTAACTGTGGGTCATGGGGTCTTCATTGCTACATGCAAGATCTTATTTTGTTTCACTTGCACATTTGTGCACAGAGTTGCCCCTTCCAATAAAGTGAATGTGTACCTCATCAGCATTTCTTTCCATTCAGGCTTCTGGAGTGCAGAGGAGAAAGTTGAGACTTCCTTTGAACAGAGTGTTTCTGTGGCAGTGTCACAGGCCAGGACTTCCAAGGAACCTTCCTCTTCTCCGAAGATGCACCCCTGTGAAGTGTGTGGTCCAGTCTTGAGAGGCATTTTCCATTTGGCTGAGCAGCAGGGAACACAACACAGCAAGAAATTACTGAAGTGTAGGGCATGTGCAAAAGGATGTTCTTTCAGTACAGACCTTCAGCAGCACCAGAAGCATCACAAGCAAGAAAAACCACCCATAATCAGCGTGGACAGGTCTTCATTTGTGAAGAGCTCCAATTTCCATGTGTCAGGAGAGCCTTTAACCAGCAAGGAAGTTGGGGATGACTTCAGAAGCACCTCAGAACATCTGAAGCAACAGGCCAGTCACACTGGGGAGAAGCCAAATACAGTCACCCACGGCATGGAAACTTTACAAAGCAAAAAAAGTCATTGTACCAGGGGAGAATGCAAGAAAGCCTTCAGTCCCAAACACACACTTGTTCAGGACCACAGTGTCTGCCCTGAAAGACAACGTTTTGTGTGCAGTAAATGTGGGGGAAAATTCAAGTATAAATCCTCATTTATTGTGCACCAGAAAGCTCACACTGGTGACAGGCTTTATGAGTGTGGTGACTGTGGAAAATCTTTCAGAGGAAGCTCAGCCCTCATTCAACATCGAAGAATTCATACTGGGGCAAAGCAGTACAAATGCAGCAAATGTGGGAAATCTTTCAGCCAAGAATTTGTGCTCATTTATCCTCAGAAGAGTAACACTGGAGAAAATTGCCATGTGTGCTATCATTGTGCACAGTCTCCTGGCCATAGCTCTATCTTTATTCAACAACGGACAGTTCACACTGGAGAAATCAGTTATGAATGCACTGAGTGTAGGAAGTCCTTTAAACGAAAATCTGAGGTAATTGAACACTGGAGGGTTCATACAGGAGAAAGGCCTTATGAGTGCAATGAATGTGGGAAATCTTTTACTTCTAGCTCTGCCCTCCATTATCATCAGAGAGTTCACACTGGAGAAAAGACTCATAAATGTGGGGAATGTGGAAAGTCTTTTACCTCTAGCTCTGGCCTGCGTTATCATCAGAGAATTCACACAGGAGAAAGGCCATATGAGTGTACTGATTGTGGGAAGTCTTTTACCCAAATAAGTCACCTCCTTATACACCGAAAAATTCACACAGGAGAAAGGCCTCATGAATGTAGTTATTGTGGGAAATCCTTTATTCAAAGAATTCACCTCATTATTCACCAGAGAGTTCACACAGGAGAAAGGCCTTATGAATGCAGTGATTGTGGGAAATCTTTCACCTCTCGTTCTACCCTTCATTATCATCAGAGAGTTCACACAGGAGAAAAGCCGTATGACTGCCTCAAATGTGGAAAGTCTTTTAGCCAAAAATCTAACCTCTCTCAGCATCAGAGAATTCACACTGGAAAAAGGCCTTAGATGTATAAGAAATATAGTTTCATTGTTCAGTGTAATGACACTGGACCAAACTGTGAGACACAAATTGCCTCATAAATCCAAACACCAAGAGGAAAGAGAATCTTCATCATAATTTCAGTTATGTGGGAAGCACATGTAACTGTTTTGCACACTAATCTGCTCTTGATAGATTTACATCACTTCCAGTGTCTGTTGCCATATCCATTTCACCTCTACCTGGCAGGTCTCCACAGTATGCATCAGTCACTACCCCAGCATGCTCAGGGAAGTATACTCTGTTCTCTCATTTGTTGGAGGAAATTAGGATTAGCCTAAATAAACCCTTGGGATGTCTTCATTCCCTTTCTGAGCAGCTTGTGCATGGGCCTGATGCAGTATCAGCCCAGAGAACATCAAGAGTTCATCTGGCAGCTTGCAGAGAAGGACCATCATTTTCAGGAAGATGTTGGTCTGGAGATACTAGTAATAAATTTTTCTAGCTTCCAAGTCACCAATTAAGAATTACCAGTCACTGCTGGCAGATCTGCCTGAACATTGCTTTGGTTTGTACAATAATTAAGACTTTACTGTTTAAGTCCTCCTTAATCTTGGACGTTCCATTTACCATGCCATCTGACTTATAAACAGAATTGGGCTGTACAAGCATGAAGTGAAGTGAAGTAGCTCAGTCGTGTCCGACTCTTTGCAACTCTGTGGACTATAGCCCACCAGGCTCTTCTGTCCATGGGATTCTCCAGGCAAGAATACTGGAGTGGGTTGCCATTTCCTTCTCCAGGGGATCTTCCCAACCCAGGGTTCGAACCCAGGTCTCCAGCATTGCAGGCAGACGCTTTAACCTCTGAGCCACGAGGGAAGCCCGTACAAGCATGAAGAGATGTGCAACTTTCATGGGGGTATCAAACTTTCTGTGCCTCAGAGGAGACAATACAGAGGCAGAAATTAGCCTACTAGTTTTTGCCAAATTTGCATTTCTGCCCATAGCCTCCTGTGAAAGACTGCAGGGCTTTCTTGTCCTTGTTTCAGGCCTGGATGCTATCATGAGTTTCAGGAGACTTAGATCACCCTTAGGAGGGTCAGCTGTGACAACATAACTGCTTCTGGGAGCAGCATAAATATTTTCCCTTGTTCACAGGGGATGTCAGCAGTGCTGAGGGGAATTTCTTCCCCAGGTCCTACCAATTGCAAGGCAGGTTAAAAAAAATAAAGATAGAAAAAAGGAAAATCTCATCCACAAATGTATTTGTGACCCAGCCCACATTCCTGTTGACTCAGGTGGTAGGTCATTCATTGCTCATTCTCTTTGCTGTCTTTGAGGTAAAACTGATCCACAAAGGGCCTGAGAAAGTGAAATGAATATAGGATTGCCAAACCTACATTCCAGAAAGTTGGACATAGAGGTTTGTTTTTTTGTTGTTTTTTAATCGTGAACCATTTCAAAAGCTATTTGATGAGTTCTGACATATGTATGGAAGTAAAACCATCATCATAGACATGGTAATGACTGTATGTTACTGTATATTTATCTCATGATCTTTTATACTCTCTTTCCTTGCCCTTCACAGCCCTCCATGTAACCATTGATCTATTTTCCATTATAATAGATCATTTTTGCATTTTCTAGAATTCATATGAGGGGAATTTACTTTCTCCTGCTTTCATTTAGGTTGCCTAAATACTTGAAGAGTCATCAATAATGTATGAGCAGCTCATACTTTTTTTTTTCTAAGAAATATTCTTGTTTTTGAATATACCACTATTATCCATTCATTTGTTTATGAACATTTGAAGTTTTTCTAATTTTTGACTATTGAAAAAGAAAGCTGGTAAAACATTTCTGTATAATTCTTTATGTGGATATATGTTTTATTTATCTTTAATAACTCAGTGCAAAGTGTAAATCATAGGTGGGTTTTAACTTAAACAAATTATGAAATTCTTCTTTTTTTCCTCACACTGTATGGCTTGTGGGATCATAATTTCCCAATCAGGGATTGAACCTGGTCCCTGAACAGTGAACACCTGGAGTCCTAACCACTGGATTGCCTTGGAATTTTTGTGTTTTTCATTCTTAGCAGCAGTGTTTGAAAGGTCCATTTCCTCTTGTATCCTAGTGACTACTTCGTTTGGTCAGTCTTTTTTTTTTCCTTAAGGAAGCTGTCACTTTAATATATTGTGTGTGTGTGTGTGTGTGTGTGTGTGTGTGTATAAAGATATATATATATATCTTTTTCCATAAGTGGGATAGAGGATAACCTTCCAGGATATTAGTGATTTTATTAGGAGTACGTTTATCTTTATTTTTTAATTTTTTTTCCTTCTGAGCAGTTATTCTTAGTTTTAACCCTTTTGATAAGTTTGTCATACTGTCTCACTGTTGTTTTGTTTGCATTTCGCTAAGGATTCATGATCATTTTTCAGATATGTATTTGCTATCTCTATATCTTTAGTGGAATGTTGATATTTGCCGCCTAGTCTATGAGTTTTGGATATTTTCTTCCTTTCACAAAAGAACAGTAAAACAGCCAAGTCATACTGGAATTTCACTCATTTTGTGACTTTTTAATTTATGGAGTATTTTAATAATGGAATAATGTGTTCTAATTTTTTCAGTTTTTTTGTGCTATGTGCACTGTAATAGACACGTATATCATTCACTTTTAATCTGTGTTACTAATGTACTCTCCATCACTTTCTAAAGTCCCAAGCATTTAATAAAACCGCAAACCCTTGCTTAATAGTGTTTGCCCTGTTTCCTGATCTAGCATCATGGAGTTTGGGTTGGAGCAGAACTCTAGAGGAAGGGGAACAAGATGACATCAGAATGAAGACTCTCAGAGCCCAGCTGGGCTGGAAATAGGGCAGTAATCAGACTCCCCAAGCCCTGGCTCAGGTAGCCTGGGTTTGAATCCTGATCACAAAACATCATTATGACTCACAGGCAAATGATTCCCCACCTCTGGGCCTCAGTTTCCCCTTGTAAAACAGGTATAAGATGTGGCTCTACCCATGAACTGTGGGAGGTTGAGCTGGAGCACCCATCTGCTGCCCCATGACTGTACCCACAATCTCACTGGACCTCCCCACTAGCCTGGCCAGGTACCCCTCATTTCCCCTAAAGTCCCTGAGCCCCACTGGCGCCAAGTGCATTTGAGAAAGAAATGGGGCTTCTCATAAGCCACTGACACACTCAGCTGAAGGATGCAGAGGCTGCAGAGGGCTGGTATCTCAGTATGGGTTCCCCTCCTGGGAATCTCTAGGCAACTCACTAGAGCTTCCTGAGCCTATTTGCTGACTGACCTGGAGGTGATGAAGGTGCTTACCTTGGTCCCTGTGAGAATCAAGAGAAGTAACAAAATACTGAGTACTTAAGTGAGTGTCACACTGAGTGCCAAGATTCCAGGGTTTGCTTTATAAACATATTCTCTTTAATTCTCACAACTGAGAAAGTAGGAACTATTGTTTTGCTACTGGCAAAATCCAGGGTCGAAATGATGAAGTGGGTTCCCCAAAGTCACACAGTGGAGAAGTACCTGAGTCAAGATGGATTCATACCCCTCAGTATAGCTCCAAAACTTGAGATGTTTAATCTATTTATCTCGGTACATGAAGCTCTCAGCCTGAGGCAGACACACAGAGATTTCCGAGGAGTCCCAGGTACCTTTAGCTTTGTTGGAATCATCAACACAGCAATTTACCCGTGTACCATCTGCCCTTGTAGTTCTCACTGTAATACCCTTGTCTGTCATGCCAGTAGCTTCCCCCACTGGAGGCTTTTCTCTCAGCTGCAACTGATTATATCCCAAGGCCACATCTTCCATTTGAGCACAGCAGAGAGCTCAGCCTTCGAGAATCAGTGTTTCTGAGCTGGGTCTCTCCATCCTCAGCGGCTGACTGACAGCCTCTGACATCATCTAACAACCAGGTAGGAGGTTTAACTTTCTCAGAAGTTTGTAACCTTCAGCTTGGAAGAGCAGAGACAGTCCAGAGGACCTGGTACCAGAAAATGATAATGGAAATCTGTGCTTCTGGTTTCACTGGGAAGCAGCTTACCTCTGCTCCGTTCATGGACCCACTGCCTGTTGGAGCAGGTTGAGAAGACTGACTGGTTGAGAAGACCATTGGCACACACCAGCCTTCTTCCCTGCACTCTCACATGTTCTGAACCCTCATCCTCTCTTTCAACCTCTCTGTGTCCACACCAAGGATCTTTTGGTGAAAAAACACACTCCTTAACACGAATGCTCGCTGGAGTGCCCAGCAAGCTCTGGCCACATCTGAGTTCCTTGTTCCAGATTCCACAGAAGAGGAGCTGACTGGCCCAGCCTGCTCGTGTTCCAAGTTTGCAGGGCCGTGGATGATAGGTATGTCAGAGAATAGAGTGATTCAGACACTACTTCTTGGAAGGCATTTGCTATCAGTTCACCAAGGGCATCTTCCTAAACCATACAATCCCAGTTAAAATGGGCTCTGCAATGCTACACCATTGTTGCTTATTTCTTAAGGCCTGGGCCACAGTCTTGTGCTGCCTGAGGAGATAATTTTTTAGAGTGTGCACAGATACAACATCAAGTGGCATGGCTGGATGCTGAGAGAGTTGCTGATCCTTTTTCCCTGCTCTTTACCTTGCTGCTGTCTGAACAAAGTTTTGCTGCAGTATAGTGCTAGATCTTCATTTACCCACTGTTATTAATATCCCCCGTTGTTTTGGAGGGGGCATCCAAACACGGACTTGACACTAATGTCCCTCTTTAACAGAGGGAGCAGCCTTGAGCCTACCCCCATGAGGTCCCTGGGACTTCATCATTTCGATTTCATTTTTCATGTTAAACTTCCACTTGTTGCAAGTCAAACTGGTTTTCCCAAATAGCACACAGATACAAATATTCTTTTTAAGATACAGTCTACATAAGAAAAATAAAAGGTAGATCATTTAAAAGAGAATTACAACAGTGGTCACAGCCAAGTTTCCCTAAGCACAGAGAAGGTGTTGGGTTTGTTACAGGCACTGTTAAAACTGTGTTCCTTGAATTCAAACATCCTGTCCTTAGCAAAGTAAGGCTGCATGAAAACACATTTCTTTGGTTGCTGATGTATGTAACTCATTATCTAGATAAGCCTCTTAGGCAGATGAGATGTTTAATAAGTGATTATCAATGGAATAAAACATGATGTGACTTTCTTTCTACTCTTCTACCCCTTTCTGGTCTATTTTCCTTCAAGTTAGTTTTCCTCAGAGATGTCGTAAATGGAAAGGATTCACACTTTGTGGAAATAAGAACTTCATGGTAGCCATGTTTCCAGCATAATCATGGACTCAATTGTCTCAAATTTAGGACTCAGTGTCCTTCATTTACCACCCATTGAAACTTAATCTTTTCTCAGGATACACAAATCCTTTTTCTCTTCTAGTGATTTCAACCGGAGAAGGCAATGGCAAGCCACTCCAGTACTCTTGCCTGGAAAATCCCATGGATGGAGGAGCCTGGTGAGGTGCAGTCCATGGGGTCGCTACGAGTCGGACGTGACTGAGCAACTTCACTTTCACTTTTCACTTTCACACAATGGAGAAGGCAATGGCAACCCACTCCAGTGTTCTTGCCTGGAGAATCCCAGGGACGGCAGAGCCTGGTGGGCTGCCGTCTATGGGGTCGCACAGAGTCGGACACGACTGAAGCGACTTAGCAGCAGTAGCAGCAGCAGTGATTTCAACAGTTCCCAATGGATGACCCAATTAATCAACATTAATAACTGTAGTTTGCTCACACTACAGCTATTATCCTGAGATACTCTCATGTACTCTGGCCGTGACAACAACTCCTTTTATAGGTAAAATGATAATCACTTCCAAGCAAGTAGATGGGATCATGGAATTAACAACTTTTATCTCTTGTTGGGTGCCCACTTTTTACTGCTACACAGATGCTGACATATCAGCTATAAATTTGGTAAGTAGCCAATATCCACAGATCCATGTCATATTCTTAAAAGTAATAGAGCATGTCTCAGAAAATTCAAAGTGACAGAGAAGGGATGCATTCTGAGGAACCAAGAGGCATGGTGCCACCTTATCTATTACACTTGCTTTAAGGCTACCTAGTAATTTCCTCAACAAACTGTCTGGGTTATATTTGCTCTTATTACTGACCAAACACATTGAACCTAACAATGTCCATTCTAAAGGCTTTGTTCCCCACAAAGAGTAAGAAGACTGTTTTATTCAGTTTTTGAGTGGATATTTATGTCAGTTGTTGGATATGCATTATTTACCTTTTGGGAACATGATTTGAAAATGGAATCCATAGGAGAGTTTTACTAAGATGCCTCTGATGAGTGCCAGTGTTAAAATTTCTTGTCAGATTTTTTTAGTGAGAGCAAGTCATGCAACGTGAATAAGATTGTAAGATACAAATAACAAGATAATCAGGGACATAAAAAAAGCTAAAGGTTATCTAAGTATGATATCATGTTTTTTATATATATAATATTTTCATTATTGTTAATATTTTGCTCTCTTCTCTGGAAAGATCTCTGATGATTCAATGGTGAATCAGTAGGTTTCTAGTAGTCATGAGATGGCTTATTCTAACAAATCATACCCTGATCACACACTGATAGGGATCTTTCAATCCATTTGTGGAGAATAAGATTTTTTTCCTTTTTATACTTCTCTTACTCTAATTTCTTCACATATTTATAGTACTGCCAATTTCCTAATTTTGTTCAATTTTATAAAATGCTATATAAATCAAAATAATTACTGAGAAAATTTTTACTCAATCATACAGGTGTGATTTTTCATGTATAGATTTGTTTAAATTATTTTCCAATTCGAGAAAATTTTTTCCATCTCAGTTCTCAATCCACTTTAATATTTTATTGCATTATATATTTTATCTCTAAATTGATAATCAGGTTTAATACATGTATGCATCAATAAATTATTCAGCATGTACATGTCAGTAAGGTGTATTCCCAGGCACTCTGCTATGTACTATTAACTCACTATGGTTTTCTCTTCCAGAATAAGTTATTGGATATATTCAGTTTATCCTAATAAACATTTCTTTAAGTAAACTTTAACCTATAAGATCTGCAACAATAGTATTTTGTTTCCAATACATAAAGTAAGTGACCTCTCAGTATTTTTATTCATAATAGCCTTCTTATATAGAAACTTGGTTTATATCTATTGTCATTTAGAAGTAGTTTTCTTAATTTCTGTTTAATTTCAAAAGTTTTAACTTTTTTTCAGTTTTTCCATCACATTTCTTAGTGTCATGTTTTTCAAATTTTTTGTTTGTATTTCAGTAACACTGCATTTAAATTATAAAATAGAAGAAAGCATCTTAAAATTAATATTGATTTTTAATTTTATTGCATATATGCATGCCCATAATTTCTTGTTAATTGTAATATTTTAAATGATTTGAAAAGGATTCTTAGTTATATATGGGTCAACTTTGAGTATGAAGATGTACTTCTTCATTTTCCAAAATATATATATTCCTAATATTATAGCATTGAAAATGCCAGACACGTCACTACTCTTATAAGTCTTTGGAATATGTCTATAAAGTCCAAATTGTCTTTTATTATGACGATTGCATTAACATTTCACACTAACAAATACCAATAACTTAAAATTCAATGTTTCTTCTTTTTATAAAATTTATTTTTCATAATCATTATCTTTAAATCATAAGCAACATACTCTCATATTATATTTACATTATGCATCTTAGTTCTCTTTTATTTCAAAGATTTGTCTTACATCCTTGTGTTGTATTTGTCATATGTGTGCGTGCGCTAAGTCACTTCAGTCATGACTGACTCTTTGTGACCCTATGGACAATAGCTGGCCAGACTCTTCTGTCAATGGGATTTCCCAGGAAAGAATACTGGAGTGGGTTGCCATTTCCTCCTCCAGGGGATCTTCCTCACTCAGGGATCAAACTCGCATCTCTTAACATCTTCTGCACTGGCAGGCGGATTCTTTACCACTAGTGCCACCTGGGACGCCCCATTTGTCATATATATGATGGTGTAACTGTTGGGGGAAGCACACTGATTGAAACCACCCACCCTAGCCAGGCACCATAATATTCATTTGCATGAGTTGTTTTATGACTGGAGATCCTGATGAGGACTGCAGAACTAATAAGCCACCACCAATCAGAAGAGTTGTGGAAAGGTCGAAAGGAAACATCACCTGTCCGTCCACTTCCCAGAATCCCTCTGGCTAGCATCCATCTTGCTGAGCGATGCGTACGCCACCAGGAAAGACTCTGAATTAGAATGATTGGCCAAAGACCACCTGGAAACTAATGCCATCACCATAAAACCCGAGACTGTGAGGCACGCAGCAGAGCAGTTCTCCTGGGTTCCCTCACCCTACTGCTCTCCACCAGGGTGCCCTTTCCCAATAAAATCTCTTGCTTTGTCAGCACATGTGTACAAGTCATTTCCGAGTGTTAGACAAGAGACCAGTTTCAGGCCCTGGAAGGGGTCCCCCTTCCTGCAACAAAACCTTAGTTCCCTCACCATGGGTCTAACCTGCACTTCCTCCGTTGCAAGCGCACACTCTTATCCCTTGGACTGCCAGGGAAGTGCAGACCCATTAATTTTTCTAGGACACAGTGAGTTCAATTGTTATTAGGGTTTTTTCCATCCAATATCTTTTTTTCCCAACTGAACTTTTCTCTTTTGTGCCACTGTCCGCTGCAGCTAATTGGGTTGAAGTAATTGATTGGTGGGGCTTCCCTGGTGGGTCAGTGGTAAAGAATCTGCCTGCCAATGGGGGAGACAGGGGATGATCTCTGGGTCAGGAAGATTCCCTGAAGTAGGCAATGGCTACCCATTCCAGTATTCCCGCCTAGAAAATCCCACGGACAGAGCAGCCTGGCGGGTTACAGTCCATGGAGCAGCAAAGAGTCAAGTACAACTGAGCATTCTTTCTGCATGAAAGTCAAAGAGTTAGTCGCTCAGCCGTGCCCATGTCTTTGCAACCCCATGGACAGGGGGTTGCCCGCCAGGTGCCTCTGTCCAGGAGATTTCCCAGGCAAGAATGCTAGACTCCATGCATAGAATTCTCCAGGCAAGAATACTGGAGTTGGTAGCCATTCCTTTCTCGAGGGGATATTTCCGACCCAGGTCTCCTGCATTGTAGGCAGATTCTTTACCGTCTGAGCCACCAGAGAAGGCCTTCTGCATATTCATCAAAGAGAAATGCTTGATACCTTCTCTTTCTTTAGCCTTAGATAGTTTGCGCACAATTTCCCCAGCCTCCTCGTGGAGCAGCTCAGCATTTTCACCTGGAAAAGGGAGCTACGTGACTCAGAATTCCTTGTGTCGGTGGCTCTGGGAAATGGAGTTTCCGTTTGGGCACAAAGGGTCTGCGCGGGACCTCCTGACTCCGCCTCCAAGCGGCCACTTTAACTGCCCCAAGCTTGTGCCAGGTCCAGAAAGCTAGGTTGGGACGGAGGTGACGCGATTGAGGAGGTCCGAGAGGAGATGGCTGTCTCGGCTACACAGAGGCGGGCCCGAGCTTTGGCGCCTCCCGGCTTGCCCCGCGCCAGGCCCAGTAGCGGGAAGCCCGGGCATCCGCCTGCTTTTCCAGCACTCGGGCCCTCCTGCGCCTAGAAGTCCGATGGCGGCGGCGTGAGGGACCCACCTCAGGTAAGCGCTCGTCCTCCGAGCCCGCACCGCCTTCAGCCCACCGGACACTAAAGCCCCGAGCGCCAGACGCCTGTTTCCGCTCCCCTAGTCCAGGTCCCCGGGTCCAGGACGGCGAGGCAGTCGTGAGTTCGGCCTTGGGTCTGACAGTTTGGTGACACTTGAGAGAGGGTGACAGGCAGAGGGACCTGCAAATGCAGAGGCTTGGACGTGGAACTTAGCTGGGTGGATTCGGGCATCCTGGGGTCCATCTAATGTCTGCAGGGAACAAACAACCCGATCAGATCAGATCAGATCAGTCGCTCAGTCGTGTCCAACTCTTTGCCACCCCATGAACCGCAGCACGCCAGGCCTCCCTGTCCATCACCAGCTCCCGGAGATCACTCAGACTCATACCCATCGAGTCAGTGATGCCATCCAGCCATCTCATCCTCTGTCGTCCCCTTCTCCTCCTGCCCTCAATCCCTCCCAGCATCAGAGTCTTCTCCAATGAGTCAACTCTTCGCATGAGGTGGCCAAAATACTGGAGTTTCAGCTTTAGCATCATTCCTTCTAAAGAAATTCCAGGATTGATCTCCTTCAGAATGGACTGGTTGGATCTTCTTGCAGTCCAAGGGACTCTCAAGAGTCTTCTCCAACACCACAGTTCAAAAGCATCAATTCTTCGGCGCTCAGCCTTCTTCACAGTCCAGCTCTCACATCCATACATGACCACAGGAAAGACCATAACCTTGACTAGGCGAACCTTTGTTGACAAAGTGATGTCTCTGCTTTTGAATATGCTATCTAGGTTGCTCATAACTTTCCTTCCAAGGAGTAAGCGTCTTTTAATTTCATGGCTGCAGTCACCATCTGCAGTGATTTTGGAGCCCAGAAAAACAAAGTCTGACACTGTTTCCACTGTTTCCCCATCTATTTCCCATGCAGTGATGGGACCAGATGCCATGATCTTCGTTTTCCGAATGTTGAGCTTTAAGCCAACCTTTTCACTCTCCACTTTCACTTTCATTAAGATAAAGGGTTAGAGTTAGGGTTAGGGTTAGGGTTAAGGTTAGAGTTAGGGTTATGGTGTGGACCTAACAGAAGCAGAAGATATTAAGAAGAGGTGGCAGGAATACACAGAAGAACTGTACAAAAAAGAGTTTCAAGATCCAGATAATCATGATGATGTGATCACTGACCTAGAGCCAGACATCTTGGAATGTGAAGTCAAATGGGCCTTAGAAAGCATCACTACGAACAAAGCTAGTGGAGGTGATGGAATTCCAGTGGAGCTATTCCAGGTCCTGAAAGATGATGCTGTGAAAGTGCTGCACTCAATATGCCAGCAAATTTGGAAAACTCAGCAGTGGCCACAAGATTGGAAAAGGTCAGTTTTCATCCCAATCCCAAAGAAAGGCAATGCCAAAGAATGCTCAAACTACCGAACAATTGCACTCATCTCACACGCTAGTAAAGTAATGCTCAAAATTCTCCAAGCCAGACTTCAGCAATATGTGAACCGTGAACTTCCTGATGTTCAAGCTGGTTTTAGAAAAGGCAGAGAAACCAGAGATCAAATTGCCAACATCCGCTGGATCATGGAAAAAGCAAGAGAGTTCCAGAAAAACGTCTATTTCTACTTTATTGACTATGCCAAAGCCTTTGACTGTGTAGATCACAATAAACTGTGGAAAATTCTGAAAGAGATGGGAATACCAGACCACCTGATCTGCCTCTTGAGAAATCTGTATGCAGGTCAGGAAGCAACAGTTAGAACTGGTCATGGAACAACAGACTGGTTCCAAATAGGAAAAGGAATACGTCAAGGCTGCATATTGTCACCCTGTTTATTTAACTTATATGCAGAGTACATCATGAGAAATGCTGGACTGGAAGAAACACAAGTTGGAATCAAGATTGCTAGGAGAAATATCAATAACCTCAGATATGCAGATGACACCACCCTTATGGCAGAAAGTGAAGAGGGGCTAAAAAGCCTCTTGATGAAAGTGAAACAACCCGAAGCAGCTGTTAAGCCTGGTCTAGTAGAGTGCAAGTTGTTCATTACTGTGAGAACTCTAGAAGCCATAGGGAGTTTTAAGGAAGAAAGTGCAGAATCCACATCTGAAGTCAAATCTGTTCAAAGGAAAAAGATGCAGAGACATCATATTGATGACTCCAGGGTGTTCTGGCATGTTTCATTCAGCCCGGAGAGTAAGATCAGGAGGAAATGTGGTCATTTGTGAGCATCAGTAGGCCTGAGGTACACCACCAATGGGCTAGGCTTTGAATGAGGGTTAGGTGGACAGAAGAAGGTTGTGACAGGTAAAGGGACGGCAGTTCAGTTCAGTTCAGTTCAGTCGCTCAGTCGTGTCCAACTCTTTGCGACCCCATGAATCGCAGCACGCCAGGCCTCCCTGTCCATCACCAACTCCCGGAGGTCACTCAGACTCACCTCCATCGAGTCAGGGATGCCATCCAGCCATCTCATCCTCTGTCGTCCCCTTCTCCTCCTGCCCCCAATCCCTCCCAGCATCAGAGTCTTCTCCAATGAGTCAACTCTTCGCATGAGGTGGCCAAAGTACTGGAGTTTCAGCTTTAGCATCATTCCTTCCAAAGAAATCCCAGGGCTGATCTCCTTCAGAATGGACTGGTTGGATCTCCTTGCAGTCCAAGGGACCCTCAAGAGTCTTCTCCAACACCACAGTTCAAAAGCATCAATTGTTTGGCGCTCAGCTTTCTTCACAGTCCAACTCTCACCTCCATACATGACTACTGGAAAAACCATAGCCTTGACTAGTAATGCCGAAGAAGGTGAAGTTGAACAGTTCTATGAAGACCTACAAGACCTTTTAGAACTGACACCCAAAAAAAAAAGATGTTCTTTTCATTACAGGGGACTGGAATGCAAAAGTAGGAAGTCAATAAACACCTGGAGTAACAAGCAAATTTGGCCTTGGATTACGGAATGAAGCAGGGCAAAGACTAATAGAGTTTTGCCAAGAAAATGCACTGGTCATAGCAAACACCCTTTTCCAACAACACAAGAGAAGACTCTACACATGGACATCACCAGATGGTCAACACCGAAATCAGATTGATTATATTCTTTGCAGCCAAAGATGGAGAAGCTCTATACAGTCAACAAAAACAAGGCCAGGAGTTGACTGTGGCTCAGATCATGAACTCCTTATTACCAAATTCAGACTTAAATTGAAGAAAATAGGGAAAACCACTAGACCACTCAGGGGACAGCAGGTACAGCTTCAAAATAGCATAGGGCCATGGATGTTGGAAATGAACAGATGATTGTGTGTGGTTGAGTCTCAGGTAAGAAATGGAGCCTGTCAGGGAGGCCTTTAATAGAAGATTTGGGCACTGCCACCACTACTAGGAGCCATGAGAGGTCTACTGGATGAGAGGAATTACTGGATCCTGTATGAATTTGCCAAACATAACTCTGGATGCTGTCTGCTAAATTGTGGTATAAGTCCTAAAATCAAGTCCCAGTATTATATGCTGCCTGGACATGTGTTAAAACTGGCAGGACCTCAAATGACCCGAGCACCAGTTCCCCACCTTGCTCTGCTCCAGTGGATAGGGTCTCCTTAACTAAACTACCCTTTTCATAAAGAGGATGAGGTATAGTTCCTGCTTGTCCCTTTGTAGTGGGTTTCAGTGCCCTGTCAGCCAGCCCTTTGGGGTTATTTAGAAGAGAAAATTGCATCCTCCTTTGGAGAGCAGGGGCACCTTACCTTCTTGGTACTATAAAGCTTATGTCCCACAGCTCTTGGTTGTCCAGTGTTTTCCAGAGTGTAACACCATGTATCCCTGTGTGGTGTGTGGTGTCCTCCTAGCCTAGCTGTGAATATATAGGATTAATAAGATGCTACTGATAATATCTGTCCAGTGTTAATTGTCCTGTTTGGTCATCACTACAACTCTAGGCAGGAATCCCCTCCTCACCAGTGGAGGGAAAAGGATGTGATCAACATAGTTCAACATCAGGGGAGGCCAAGGAGAGGCTTATAGAGCTGGATGGTGAGGTGCTGCTGGCTGAGGGCACAAGACTGTGGTGTCTGGAGATAAGAGGGATGTGCAATCTAGAGAGTGATGTGTACATGGAGAGGGTGTGTGTCTGATGGTCCCAGGTCCCTGGTATTGTGATTTACATGACCTTGACCATATCAGGGTTATTGCCTGGCAGGAGTGTTGGATTCCTCCATGTCAGGCCCACAGTTTAAGTATCTGTTTGTGCACCTGTCTCTTGTCGCTGATGGCTGGACCCCATAATCAGTGGGCCTGTATGGAGACAATGGCACCGGGGCCTAGTTTCTCCTCTGACTGGGGAGATTGGGAGGAGGATGGTCATAGAGTAGATGTATGGGGGAATGGATTGTAGGTCCTCTTGAGAGGAGCTTGTTTGTGATTTCATCTGTCTCAATTATGACAGGGTAGTGTGACTTTTGAAGATGTGGCCATGAACTTTTCCTGGGAGGAATGGGGTCTCCTAGACGAGTCTCAGAAACGCCTGTATCATGATGAGATGCTGGAGAACTTTGCACTTATAAGTTCCCTGGGTAAGAACCTCAAACCCGCCCCTGTGTCCTGAGCTAGTCTCAGCCCTTTCTCTTTATCCATTGGCAAGTCTCTCTTGTCATGTCAGGACCCTGGGCACTGCTTTCTTTCTCAGTTCCCTGAGTAGGTGTTGTGGCTGGTAGGGCTGAGCATTGAATAGTGCCCTCTTTTCTCCTTGATAGATCCGAGACCTGCTACCCCTTGCCTCGCAGGGATGGATCCAGAGTCAGGAGTCTTTCCACCTTGTTTACCATCTCCATAGCCAGGTGAATTTTCCAGATCAAAGGTACCAGTGTACCCCAGGTTCTATTTCCTTTCTCTAGCTAACATTTCCTCATTCTTGCTTGTTCCAGAAATTGCCATCATTTATCTGCTCCTTTTATATGGAGCATGGGCTATTCTTGCAAGATACTCCTCTGATTTTTTTATAATATTTAATTTTATGTCTTGTGCTCTGTCATGTGCTGAGTTATTTTTGGCCAGTGCTGGCTACTTTTCTGTCCTGTCTTTACCATAGTCCTGGAATCATCCAGGTTCTTCATAGTTGCTCATCAAGAGGATGAAGTGGAGAGGTTCACAGAATAGAAAGGACTCCATCTACAGCACATGGAACTCGGACATAGTCTCATCCTTATAAGTGGCCCCTGGGGGAGGGTGTAATGTCAGGGCTGTATACGGATCATACCAGAAAGCTATTCTCTGACTAGCCTTTGGGTGCCAATCACAATGGTGGCCATGCCTCATTTCTCCCTGTACTTCCCCATTCTTCGGTTAGCCACCTTCTCAACACTGTTACTTGTCATGTCTTATTTCCGACTTAGGGCTAATTCTTACCTCCCTGGACTCCATTCCTCAGTGCTTTTTCACACTGCTTCTTCTGCAGTGCTGTCCAACATCAGCCTATACCTTTTATGTCATAAAGTGTGTACATTTTTAATCCTTCAACACCAGCTGCTCTGTTACAGTTGGATTTTCCTGAGCCTGAATATAACCTACTACATAGTATTCATGTGTCACTACTAGTCATTCTGAAAATTGTTTGCAGAATGAACTGTAGACTCTGCCTCTTCTTGTGTTATTCTCCATGGTTGTTTCCTTTACTTTGTTAGGACTCCCCCATTCTGTAATCTTTAAAAGCCCAATGCTGCTAAGCAGCCCCATCCTTAACTTTAATGTAACCACCTTGTCTTGCAAATAATCCCATTGATTCATTCCTGCGTTTATGATACCCACATTTGCAATGGGCATTTTTCTTTGCACAAAGTCAGCATTTCTCTGCTTTCGGGTTGTTGGCATGGAGAAGAGGATAAGGAGGCATTTTCTGAACAGAGTATTTCTGATCAAGGATGCTCACAGATCAAGATTGTTAAGGCAGGTCTGTATCCCCCAGAAGGCCAACCTCTATGAGATGTGTGGCCTGATCTCGAGTGACATTTTTCACTTGGCTGAGTACCAGGAAACACAATGTGGGCAGGAACTCCACATGAGTGGGGTATGCAAGAAACCATTCTATTTTAGAGTAAACTTTCATCAGCACCAAAAGCAGCATATTGGAGAGAAACCATTGAAAAGTGATGTGAGGAGAGCCTTGGTTGTGAGCAGCTGCAAATTCTATGTACTAATGAAGCCTTTTACCCTTGGGAATATTGGGAAGGACTTCCTGGGCAACTCAGGATTTCTTCACCAACAGGCCACACACACCTGGCAAAAGTCACATAGGAAACCGAGTGTGAGGCTCCCTTTCTAAAGGGAAAAAAATCATTATAATTGGGGAGACTACACAAAAACTTTGAGTGGCAAACATGCAGTTGTTTAGCACCAGAGAGTCCTCACTAGAGAAAGATGTTACGTGTGCACTGAATGTGGAAAATCATTTAGCAAAACTCCCATTTCATTAGACATCAGAGCGTTCACACTGGAGAAAGGCCTTATGAGTGCAACAAATGTGGCAAATCTTTTAGCCAAAGCTCAAACCTCATTCAGCATCGGAGAGTTCACACTGGAGAAAGGCCTTATGAGTACAGTGAATGTGGGAAAGCCTTTATCCAAAGATCACATCTCATTCAGCACTGGAGAGTTCACCCTGGAGAAAGGTCTTATGAGTGTAAAGAATGTGGGAAATCTTTTAGCAAAAGCTACAGCCTCATTCACCATCAGAGTGTTCATACTGGGAAAAGGCCTTATGAATGTGGTGAAGGTGGGAAATCATTTTCCCAAAACTCTGTGCTCCTTCAACATCAGAGGGTTCACACTGGAGAAAGTCCTTCTAAGTGCAGCGAATGTAGGAAATCTTTTCAGCAAAGCTTTGCACTCCTTCAGCATCAGAGAGTTCATAGTGGAGAAAGGCCTTATGAATGTGGTGAATGTGGGAAATCCTTTAGATATATCTCCAACCTCATTACACACCAGAGATTTCACACAGGAGAAATGCCTTATGACTGCAGTGAATGTGGGAAATCCTTTAAGAAAAGCTCTTCACTCCATCAGCATTGGAGAGTTCACACTGGAAAAAGACCTTATGAGTGCAGTGAATGTGGAAAATCATTTCCCCAAAATGTTGTCCTACTTCAACATCAGAGAGTTCACACCGGAGAAAGGCCTTACAAGTGCAATCAGTGTGATAAATCCTTTAGATACATGTCCAACCTCACTACTCATCAGAGAATGCATACTGGAGAAAGGCCTTATAAATGCAATGAATGTGAGAAATTGTTTAGTCAAAGCTCTAAGCTCATCACACATCAGAGAATTCACACTGAGAAAAGGCCTTACAATTTGGGGGATCTGCTGAGTTCTTTACCTACAACTCCAGTCTCTTAAAACATTGAATCAAGGCCTTATGAATGCAATGAAAGTGATAAGGCCATTAAACCAAAGTCTTGACTCTTTGGAACCACAGATTTCAGAAGGAAAAAACACCTTACATGTGTAGGATTGTAGAGTTTCCTTTTTCAGTGGATCTACACGCGAAATCCCTCCTGGTGGTTCCATCTGAATTGAACATCATACATCCAAACATCTGCAAACATCCCAGTTATGTGGGAGCTATATTGTACTTTTTAACCTGGCCTCTTGCCAGACTTCTGTTGCTGACAGTTTCTGTGGCCAAAGCCATTTCACTTATCCCACCTGGCAGGTATTCACAGTGTACAGCATTCAGCCACCCCAGGGTGTTCAGGGAAGGAACCTTGATTTTTCCCATTTATGGGAGGGATTGTGAGAACCCTGAGCAGCACTCATTTCCTTCTTGTTGCTTTGATGAGTTAAGTCACTGACATGACCCTTTTTGGACCCAGAGGACTCTGCTTATTGCCCAAGGCTTCCCAGGAAAGACTGCAGAGCTTTCTGGTTCTAATCTGTGGCTTGAATGTGTAATTTCTGGGTTCAGAGGTCAATCTAAGGAAGGAGTAGTCATTGTGACAACCTTCAGTGCTTCTGAAAATAGCATGAAGTTGTCTTGTTCACAGGGGATATTGCCTTGTGTGTGCACACTGGTGAGGAACATACTCTCAGGCCCTGCAGTAGAGCCATGTGCTCTCACATGCAGAATTCTGTAGATAGTATTACTGATTGTAAGATTATAGTGGGAATGGTAATTGTTACAGAAAGCACTAAATTAATAGTGGGAGTAGGACACTATTACAGACTGGTGGGATGTGTCCATTTAAAAGAGCCTCCACAGTATCCCAGTCATTGTGGCTGTGAAGGATGAATACGTACAGAAATTCTCAGGCCTCCTAAATTGTGCATCTTGTATTAGTAGAGAGCATTACAGGAGAAAATAATCTGAAAGTTTTGTGGTTTCTGTAATCTTTCTGAGCTATCCTCCTCAAGGCCATTTCTGTCCAGATGGAAAAATGAAGATAGAGAGAAGGGATATCTTTCAGTGAGTAACAGACATTGGGACAATATTCCTGTTGAGTCACATTGGGAACAGTCTTCGTTGCTTATATTTTTGACCACTGAGGCCAACTGCCCCTCCCAAAGCCTGAGGCAGAAAGTGGTGAAGTCAATATCAGGGATTTTATTTAAACAGTAAGAAATCCACATTTGTATTTTGAATATATTTTTAAGTTTTAATAACCTAAAAATACTTGCAGTAAAATGCACGTGGTTAAAATACACACTTTGATAAGTTTTGACATTTATATAAATCCATGAAACCATCATCACATCCATAAAAAAACCCAATCTACTTTCATTTTTACCTTGTTTCCTTTTTTGATGTTACTCTGACCTCTAGTCAACCATTGATTTGTTTTTCTTTAGATAAGTTTTAATTGTCTAAAATTTTATATGATTAGAATCATGAAGTGTTTATGCTTTTCCTCTCAGGTACCCTTATGTGAAATATTTATCAGTGAGTAATTTGTTTTTTTTTTTTATATTGATGAGAAATATATTCTGTGGATATACTATTTGTCCATTCATCTGTTTATCTATATTTGAGTTCCCAGTTTTTGACTGTTGCAAGTAAAACTGCTGCAGACATTTGAATACAGTAGAAGTTCTTCACATGGTTATGTTTCACTTTTCCTGTATTTTCCTGTACTTTGGGCTGCAATGCCTGAGTTATAGGCTTAGTGAATGTATGACTTTTTAAAGAACATCATACCATGTTAAGATAGGAGAGGTTACACAAGAAAAAGATGAAAACTCAGCAATCTTCCTGAGCTAGGTGATGAGAGGCATTAAGGAATTATATCTGTACAGACCCTGAGTCCACAGAGGGGAGACTATTTGCCATGCATTTTATCATGCAGGCTACTCCTGATATCTGTAGAAAATTACAAAAGCTTAAGCTGGGCCCCAAACCCTATCATCAGCCTTGGTAGAGGAGGCCTTCAAGGTCTGTAACTATCAAGACTTGATGGAGGAGGCCAATAAGGATAAGAGACTAATAAAGAAAACGCAGCTCTTGGCTGTTTTGATTCAGCCACCACCTTGAGGGGACCTTGAAGGACTGAGAAAGCTGGGCAGACCCCCAAGATGCCACTTGGGCCTTAACCAATGTGCTTTTGTCAGAAAGGGGGACACTGGCAGGGGGGATGTCTTGAGAGCCCTCCTGGGGGACACCCAAGGAGTAACCCCGGCCAACCCCAGTTCTTTGTGAATAAGTTGGATGAGAGAGCCCACACACTGACTGATGAGTCCTGAGTGCCTGCCTGGATATAGATCCCTCTTGATCCATTTTCATTACCCCAGAAGAGCCTTGGGTCACCCTTGATGTAGCAGGTAAAACTGAATTCCTTGTAGACACTGGAGCTGCCTGTTCTGCTCTGACTTGGCCAGCTGGCCCTCTCTCCATCTGACTGTACTGTGACTGGAGTTGGTGGACAGCCAAATAGAGGGCAATTTAATCTCTCCGTGGCTTCCCAGGTGGCACAGTGGTAAAGAATCTGCCTGCAATGCAGGAGCCTTGGGTCCAATTCCTGGGTCAGGAAGATCCCCTGGAAAAGGAAAAGGCAGCCCACCCCAATATTCTTGCCTGGAGAATTCCATGGTCAGAGGAACCTGGCGGGCTTCAGTCCATGGAGTTGCAAAGAGTCAGCAACGACTAAGCACATCAGCACATACTGTAATCTAATATGATTGTTTCATTTTGTATTCTTACAGAAGAGTTTGGAACTTCCAGTTCTTCCATATCCTTGCCAAAATGTTTAGCCTTTTTAAACTTTTGACTTTTAAAATAAATATGTAATGTTATCTCACTGTTGTTTTAATTGCATTTCTCAGATGTTTTATGATGTGGAGCATTTTTTCATTTTTTAAATTTCCCACTACTGTATGTTCTCTTGGTAACTTTCATCCATTTTTATAGAAATAATTTTGACTGTTTCTTTTTTTATTAGCAAGATAGTGAAACAACAAAGACTTAATTTGAAACTTCATTCTTTAGGGATGTAATTCCTAGCCATAAGAAATAATTATTTTTGAATTCTGAAATACTATCTTCTAATTTTTTTCTGCTATATATAGTGCAGTGGCCCCATACAGCATATTTTAAGTTTAATCTGTATTACTAACATATTCCCCATAATCAAGCCAAGAATTACATTGTTTGCAGTTTCCCCAATATGAATATTCCCACTGCTGTCAATTTAAAACTTCTGTGAAGAAGGCTGAGCGCCGAAGAATTGATGCTTTTGAACTGTGGTGTTGGAGAAGACTCTTGAGGGACCCTTGGACTGCAAGGAGATCCAACCAGTCCATTCTGAATAAGATCAGCCCTGGAATTTCTTTGGAAGGAATGATGCTAAAGCTGAAACTCCAGTACTTTGGCCACCTCATGCGAAGAGTTGACTCATTGGAGAAGACTCTAATGCTAGGAGGGATTGGGGGCAAGAGGAGAAGGGGACGACAGAGGATGAGATGGCTGGATGGCATCCCTGACTCGATGGACGTGAGTCTGAGTGAACTCCGGGAGTTGGTGATGGACAGGGAGGCCTGGAGTGCTGCGATTCATGGGGTTGCAGACATGACTGAGCGACTGATCTGATCTGAATGTGATATCACTGAACATGGAGTTTGAGAGTTGACAGCACACCAGTATATTGTGTTTCCTCTGTAGTGATATTTTCTGGGCTTCCTGGGTGACACAGTGGTAAAGAATCCCCCTGCCAGTTCAGGAGACACAAGAGACAGGAGTTTGATCCCCTGGAGGAGGAAATGGCAACCTACTCCAGTATTCTTGCCTGGAAAATTCCATGGACAGAGGAACTCTGATTCCTTATCCTAAAACCATTGAAGTAGGTCTACTTGAAAGGTAAGAAATAGGCTCAGAAAACAAACCAAAAAAAAAAGTCGAGAATTTGACAGCACCACTTGTCACACGTGCTTCTTCCTAAATTTATTCAGCCGCTGGGGTTACTATAGCGAAAGGAAAATCAAAACAGAGTCTATATTGAGCAGGACTTTCTAAAATGGGGTGCAGAGGCTATTAAGGAAGTGTGATTATGCACCTCTCAGCCTGGATGGAATCTGACCTTTTGACTACTTATTGTCCTAATGAAGCCACCTAGAACATCTGCCAGGAACTCAGGATGCTTATCAAACCCTTACCCTAAGGTAACTCATGATCGCCTATCTACCTTTTGGATCCCAACCCTAAAAAACTCCTAATTGCTTAAGGACAAATATTTCCTAAATTGCATCAGACTCAGTCAGAGTTCTCACAGGGCAACTTGAAGAAATTCATGGCTTTCTGTCTTTGTAAGCCGCTGAGTCTCTTCTCCCGGAACACTCTTTTGGAATTACCTGGTTCTGTGTCTCCTGAATTGCAGTTCTTAAAACTCCAAATAAACTCTTCTCTTACTTGCAGCCTCCTGTGTTGTTTTTGGTTGGCATTACGTGGTGTCAGAAGCAGGATACAGGATGCAGACCTGCACAAACCCTCACTGACTCTAACACTGCCTTGGATTCAAGTCAGGTACCTAGAAGAGCCCATTGAGCTTTTCATCTCCTTGGTGCTCCCAGATCATGGTGGTGAGTCTTCCTGTACTTAAGCCACCTACCTTGGTAGAAGTTCTAGTTTCAGCAAAGGGTGTCCTTTGTTGCTGACTTCTGTCCTCTAGGATTTTGTTTCTGGTTTTGTTTGAGTGGCCTCCACTATTTTTTAAAATATTTTATTGAAGTATATTTGATTACAATGTCGTGTTTATTTCTTTTGCACAGCAAAGTGACTCAGTAATACATACATTCTTTTTCACTTTCCTTTCCATTATGGTTTGTCTGAGGATATTGAATATAGTTCTGTGCTATACAGTAGTACCTTATTTATATATCCTGTATATAATAGATGGCCTCTGCTAATCACATATTCCCAGTCCTTCCTTCTCCTACCCTTACTCCGCCCTGGCAATCTCAGGTCTATTCTATATATCTGTAAGTCTGTTGTTATTTTATAGTGGCCCCATTCCACAGACAGGGAAAGTGAGGCTCCAGAACCAGCATGCAGCCTTGCTGCTGGGACAAGGCAGAGCAGAGAGCTGAACCCCTAGGCAGAAGAGTCTCAGCTGGGCAGCTATCTGTCTGCTGAAAACGCAGGTGCAGCCTCCAAGTGGGACCCACAGTAGGGATCCCAGCTACTTTGGGAAGAGCTCCCTGACTGGCCGGAGCCCCTTGGCTCCTGGAACTCTCTGCTGTCCCTGCAGCCTTCTTGTGGGCCCCGCCACCTCTCTGCAGGCTCTCGACTCACAGCTGCCCCCTTGGGGGCCTCCTTCTAGGCCCTATCTGTCCTCTAAGAGCCCCAAAGGCAGCCCCATCATTAGCCCCCTTTTGCACTGAGAAAACGTCATGAGTGAGACTAGAGGGGCATCTCTTGCTGTGAGCCCGGCGGAGGTGGGGGTGCAGACGTCAATCCCAGGCTCACCCACTGTATCCCCCGTCCCCTCTGAACTGGTTCCATCCCAAGAAACCTCTCCTCCTTGTTCCCTCGGGCCCCTCTTAGGGTCCCTCTCAGCCTCCCCTGGGGCCCTGTACATTCTCTCCAGATACTGCTGCTCCCTGTGGTGATGTGCTCAGGTTGCCTAAACAAGGCCCCACGGTCTGGGAGTTTTAAGCACCAGATTACTTCCTCACATTTCTGGAGGGTCAAAGTGTGAGATCAAGGGGTTAACAGTGATTTTTTTGGAGGCTTGCAAATGGCTGTCCTCCTCCTCTGTCTTTACGTGGTCTTTCCTCCCATATGGTCTGCATCCCACGGCCCAGAGCATCTTCCCCAGGTGTCTCCCCAAACACATGACTGGCCCTTGCTGCCGCATGTGAGTCATCCCAAGGTTGTTGGTCTTCCTCCTCACGTCGCCTCAGGGTGTGTCCTCCAATCAGAGCTCCGCTACTCAGCTGTCACCCAGTGATCACTGTCACTGTTGTGGACCCTGGAAGAGAGGCTCAGGACTAAGAATATCCACTGTAGCCTTCACCAGTCCCTGTCTCCATGGCACTTCTCTCACCCCCTCCAACTGGTGAATTTAGTTCTCACCACCTTCTAGGTAAAAAGCAAACCAGTGACTTACAATGAACATTCCTTAAGAACATTCCTATTCCCTCCTAGGGAACTAAACTTGACCTCCGTCCCTGAATGGACTAGATGAGGTCTGGCCCATCTTATACATCTGGCACCTTTCACATACAATAGGATGACAGTACCCCACACTGTCACACTGTCCCTAGATATGTGGAGGCAAGTCATATCTCGTACGTGAAATGTTTGTATCCAAGCTGTGTCATGGTGTGGTACCAGAACACAATCACACTGTTTGTGTTTCCAGATGGTCACATACAAATTATTTTATTCCACAGATACACACTTAAAAAGACAAGAGATTGAACTTCCTGGTGGCTCAGTGGTAAAGAATCTACCTGCCAATGTAGGAGACCCTGGTTTTACCCCTACTCCAAGAAATCCCACATGCTGAGGAGCAGCTAAGGCCATGTGCTGCAACTACTGAACCCACACGCCACAGCTACTGAAGCCCACACGCCCTAGAGCCCGGGCTTCACGATAAGAGAAGTACACTGCAGTGAAGAATAGCCCCGGTTTGGCACAACTTGAGAAAAGTCCTCGCAGCAACGAAGACCCAGCCCAGCCAAAAATAAATAAATAAAAAAACAAGAGATTTACTTCTTGTTGAAAATGGGGAATGAGATTTCCTTCCTCTCAGAACACTTACCTTAGAAAATTTGTAGGAACTGTCTCATCTTTTTAAAATGCATGTCTTTGAAGACTTCTAAGAAGGCCTTTTTTCAGCTGGTCTTCCCCCCACCCCAGCCGCCCCCAGTTTTAGGACTCAGATGTCTTTCTCAAGGACCTGGGACCCGTCTCCTCACACTGCAGACAGGGAAATAGCTCACCAGTCAGTTCTGGTAGGAGGATAGGAGTCTCGTCTTAGTGGATACTGTGCTCCAACTTTAAAAACTACCTTCAGTTACAGAGATGAGAAGTCTGTTTCCTTTAGATAAAGCCAATAAACTACACAATCACCCCATTACCAGGTAAAATTAGGATGCTGTGTGACAAACGGTATTGTCAGCTCCTCTTTCTTGAGGATTAGGGGAGTTAGATTTTTTTCCTGTCTTTGCAATTTCCTAGTGGATTGCCTGTGATGCATTGTAATCCTTTAATACTTATTTTAACAATAAAATTTATTTTGTCTCTTTATTACCTTGTGGAGAAGATTTCTCGATTGGGAGAAATTTTGTTTTCATTTCCCTAACAGTCATCATCATGCACCTCTCCAGAGGGATCAAACCTCATCACCCATCTCATCAGCATCTAGTGTACAGGATATATGGGGGAAGGGTGGTCAGTTCAACCGTATCAGAGACACATCTAGAATATGCCAAATTCAGATGAACTAATGACAACAAACTGTAAGAAACGAGAATTTTACAAGGTAACCCCATGTGTTAAGAGATCTGTGAGAGACTTATTTCAATCCAAGGCATGAATGCCACAGGCTCTTTCACACCTACCAAACGGTCTTCTTCCCAGGTGGTGCTAGTGGTAAAAAACCCACCTGCCAATGCAGGAGACTTAAGAGACGAGGGTTTGATCCCTGGGTCGGGAAGATCCCCTGGAGAAGGAAATGGTAACCGACTCTGGTATTCTCGCCTGAAGAATCCCATGGACAGAGGAGCCTGGTAGGCTACAGTCTCTGGGTTCACAAAGAATCGACACAACTGAAGCAACTTAGCAAACAGGTTGAAGGCTTCCTCACGACCAACTGCACAGAACACAAAACCCACAAACAGACAAAATCAGGCCCACTCACCTGGCCAGAATCCTGGCAGTAGATCGTTAATCATTTGAATGTAGCTGTTTGTTTTTTACCTCTTTATCTAATGTGAGTAAAAATTTCTTATCTGGTGTGTGTTTAGCCAATATTTTTTCTTCCCACTTTGTGGCTTAACTTTTGGCCTTCAGAAGGAGGTTTTTCACCCAAGAGGATTTTGACTTTATTTTTTAAAATAAAGTGCATTTAATTGGTTTTTCTTCTCATGTATAAGGCCTTCTTATAACATGTGTTACAAATCAGAGCTCGTGCTCTATCTGAAAAGACCCATGGCCATGTCACTGTTTCTCTGTGGGATCCTAATTTTTTATATAGTTGTGCACATTTTAAAGTTGGCTGAGGCCAAGATGGAGTGCCTTTTGGTGTGAGTCCTGAACTGTGTTCAGATTGGTTTTCGCACACACGTTTGCTCACTGCCCTATATTTATGGTGCCAGTCATTGTTGTTTAGTCACTAAGCCATGTCCTACTCACTGCGACCCCGTGGACTGTAGCCCACCAGGTTCCTTAAGTCCATGGGATTTCCCAGGCAAGAATACTGAAGTGGGTTGCCATTTCCTTCTCGAGGGGATCTTCCTGACTCAGGGATAGAACCTATGTCAGCTGCACTGACAGGTGAATTCTCTACCACTGACCACCAGGGAAGTCCTGGGATACTGGCCTCGACATGTTTGAATTTCCAGAGGCCAGTGTGTTAAGCCGGAGAAGGCAATGGCACCCCAGGCCAGTACGCTTGCCTAGAAAATCCCATGGATGGAGGAGCTTGGTAGGCTGCAGTCCATGGGGTTGCAAAGAGTCGGATACGACTGAGCGACTTCACTTTCACTTTTCACTTTCATGCATTGGAGGAGGAAATGGCACCCCACTCCAGTGTTCTTGCCTGGAGAATCCCAGGGACGGGGGAGCCTGCTGGGCTGCCGTCTATGGGGTCGCACAGAGTCGGACACAACTGAAGTGACGCAGCAGCAGCAGCAGTGTGTTGAGCAGGACTAGCAGGAGAAACCTCAGCCTGCTCTGCAGTGGGAGCCGGTGGGCCTGCATTCTCCCAGTTGGCCCGCAGAGGGCAACAACCTGCCTCTCTTCCCAAGGCCAGACCTGTGTCTTACTCCCAGGGCTTGGTCCAGGGCACAGCTGACAGGCGTTAGGTTTCCTCACGACCAGGCAGTGCTTTGGTTTGGGAAGAATGCAGCCCTCTGTCCACTCAGAAGGTAGTTAGGTTTCCTCAGGACCTGCTGGGAGGGGACCCTGTGGGAGAAAAACTGAGGGAAAACTGGGAGGATGCTGCCTGCTGGGGGCTGTCTGCAGGAGAAAGGAAGGAGGTCTGTCAGAAAGGAGCCAACAGAGGAAAAGCTGAGCGAGGAAAATTCTGATCGAGTTCATCTTGTGTGTGGTGTGGAAGGAGCTCCAAGGAATTGAATTGGTGGGTGGATTTTCTTTTTTTTTTTTTTTTTAACCACTGAGCCACAAAGCCTGGCATTCATTTTGAATGTAGGTGTTTGCTTTATGGTTCTTAGTACAATTTTAGTAAAACTTTCTCATCAGGTGTGTGGTGGGTAACTTTTTTACTTTTTTCCTCCCACTCTGCAGCTTAGCTCTTGGGCTTCAGAAGAAGGTTTCTTACCCTGCAGGATTTGTGTGTGTGTATTTAATAAATTGTGCTATTTTGTTTCCCATGTATGAGGGCTTTTGGTGATGTGTGGTGCCAATCAGAGCTCCTGATCGCCATGACGAGACACATGGCTGTGTCAATGTTCATCTGTGGGGTCATGTCTAATTTTTTCTGTAGTGGTGTAGATTTCACAATTGCCTGGGGACAGTCTGGATGCCTTTTGGTATGACCCTGGAAGTGTGTGCCTAGATTGGTTTTGGGGCATGATTTGCTGTACATTTTCAGTCATTGCCCTGTAGTTAGGGTTGCAGAAGTCCTGGGATAGTGTCCTAGACTCGTTTATTTCCAGAGTGTTGTGCCTTGAGCAGGATGGGCCGGAGAGACCTCCGCCCGCTCTGCAGTGTGAGCAGGTACGGCCTGCATTCTCCCAGTTGGCCCGCAGAGGGAGACAAGCTAGGTCTTCCCAGGGCGGGACCTGAGTGTTCAGGCCACAGGCTTGGTCCAGGGCGCAGCTGCATCGCAGCACGCCAAGCCTCCCTGTCCATCACCATCTCCCGGAGTCCACTTAAACTCACGTCCATCGAGTCAGTGATGCCATCCAGCCATCTCATCCTCTGTCATCCCCTTCTCCTACTGCCCCCAATCCCTCCCAGCATCAGAGACTTTTCCAATGAGTCAACTCTTCGCATGAGGTGGCCAAAGTACTGGAGTTTCAGCTTCAGCATCATTCCTTCCAAAGAAATCCCAGGGCTGATCTCCTTCAGAGTGGACTGGTTGGATCTCCTTGCAGTCCAAGGGACTCTCAAGAGTCTTCTCCAACACCACAGTTCAAAAGCATCAATTCTTCGGCGCTCAGCTTTCTTCACAGTCTAACTCTCACATCCATACATGACCACTGGAAAAATCATAGCCTTGACTAGAAGGAACTTTGTTGACAAAGTAATGTCTCTGCTTTTCAATATGCTATCTAGGTTGGTCATAACTTTTCTTCCAAGGAGTAAGCATCTTTTAATTTCATGACTGCAGTCACCATCTGCAGTGATTTTGGAGCCCAAAAACATAAAGTCAAAGCTAGTGGAGGTGATGGAATTCCAGTTGAGCTATTTCAAATCCTGAAAGATGATGCTGTGAAAGTGCTGCACTCAATATGCCAGCACATTTGGAAAACTCAGCAGTGGCCACAGGACTGGAAAAGGTCAGTTTTCATTCCCATCCCAAAGAAAGGCAATGCCAAAGAATGTTCAAACTACTGCACAATTGCACTTATCTCACACACTAGCAAAGTAATGCTCAAAATTCTCCAAGCCAGGCTTCAGCAATACATGAACCGTGAACTTCCTGATGTGCAAGCTGGTTTTAGAAAAGGCAGAGGAACCAGAGATCAAATTGCCAACATCTGCTGGATCATGGAAAAAGCAAGAGAGTTCCAGAAAAACATCTAATTCTGCTTTATTGACTATGCCAAAGCCTTTGACTGTGTGGATCACAATAAATTGTGGAAAATTCTTCAAGAAATGGGAATACCAGACCACCTGACCTGCCTCTTGAGAAACCTATATGCAGGTCAGGAAGCAACAGTTAGAACTGGACATGAAACAACAGACTGGTTCCAAATAGGAAAAGGAGTATATCAAGGCTGTATATTGTCATCCTGCTTATTTCACTTATATGCAGAGTACATCATGAGAAACGCTGGGCTGGAAGAAGCACAAGCTGCAATCAAGATTGCTGGGAGAAATATCAATAACCTCAGATATGCAGATGACACCACCCTTATGGCAGAAAGTAAAGAGGAACTAAAAAGCCTCTTGATGAGAGTCAAAGAGGAGAGTGAAAAGGTTGGCTTAAAGCTCAACATTCAGAAAACGAAGATCATGGCATCTGGTCCCATCACTTCATGGAAAATAGATGGGAAAACAGTGGAAACAGTGACAGGCATTAGGTCTCCTCAGAGCCAATGCTTTGGGGTCGGGAACATGCCAGACACTGTCTTCAGGGACAGTAGTCATGTTTCCTGAGGACCTGCTGGGAAGGTTCCCCCCAGGAGAAAAAGCTGAGGAAAGAGTGGGGAGATGCTGCCAGCTGGGGGATGCCTGCAGGAGAAGGGGGGTCCGTCTAGGAGGACCCAGCAGAGGAAGAGCTGGGGGAGGAAAATTCTGACTTTGAGTTCGTCTTGGGTGTGGTGTGGAAAGTGCCCTGTTTCCTTTCGTTTCGCTTCTTTCTTTAAGGGGATTTTCTTCCGTGTTCCAGGTTTTTCCCTGGGGTGACGGTCCTTTAACTGCCATAGGTCCATGGAGCTTGGTCAGAAGTAAAGGAACCACATATGTCTGTGTCTGTGTTGCTTTCTCGTTTCTCTAAACATATCCTTTTTTTTTTTTTTTTTTTTCTCCTCTCATTTCAGCACACGAGTTTAGTTCCTCAAAGGCATGTGGGATCTCCCTGGACCAGAAAGTGAACCCATGTCTCCTGTGTTGGCAGGTGGATTCTTTACCGCTGAGCCACCAGGGAAGCCCAGTACCCATTTTGAATGTAGGTTTTACTTTCTGGTTCTCAGTCTAATATGAATGAAAATTCCTCATCAGATGTGTGGTGGGGAATACTTTTTCCTCTCACTTCTGGATTATTTCCCGAGATTTAAAAAGAGGTTTCTTGCCCCGGTGACCCAGGTCCTGTGGACGCACGCGGCCCCCCGCCCCCCGCGCGGGGCGCCGGAGCAGCTGGGAGGGTCTCCGCCCGCGTCCACGCCAGCCCGGGCCGGCGGCGAGGCCTTCGGTGGATGGTTCTCCTCGCCCTGCGACTTGCGTGCTGCCGGCGATGGAGGGCGTGCGCTGGGACTTTCCCTGCGGTATGTGGCTACCGAGCCGCGCCGAATGGCTGCTAGCGGTGCGATCGATCCAGCCAGAGGAGAAGGAACGCGTCGATCAGTTCGTCTTCGCCCGGGACGCTAAGGCCGCCCTGGCTGGTCGTCTGATGATAAGGAAATTAGTTGCAGAGAAATTGAATACACCTTGGAAAGTGAAAGTGGAGAGTGAAATGGTTGGCTTAAAGCTCAACATTCAGAAAACGAAGATCATGGCATCTGGTCCCATCACTTCATGGGAAATAGATGGAGAAACAGTGGAAACAGTGTCAGACTTTATTTTTCTGGGCTCCAAAATCACTGCAGATGGTGACTGCAGCCATGAAATTAAAAGACGCTTACTCCTTGGAAGGAAAGTTATGGCCAACCTAGATAGCATATTCAAAAGCAGAGACATTACTTTGCCAACAAAGGTTCGCCTAGTCAAGGCTATGGTCTTTCCTGTGGTCATGTATGGATGTGAGAACTGGACTGTGAAGAAGGCTGAGCGCCGAAGAATTGATGCTTTTGAACTGTGGTGTTGGAGAAGACTCTTGAGAGTCCCTTGGCCTGCAAGGAGATCCAGCCAGTCCATTCTGAAGGAGATCAGCCCTGGGATTTCTTTGGAAGGAATGATGCTAAAGCTGAAACTCCAGTATTTTGACCACCTCATGCGAAGAGTTGACTCATTGGGGAAGACTCTGATGCTGGGAGGGATTGGGGGGCAGGAGGAGAAGGGGACGACAGAGGATGAGATGGCTGGATGGCAACACTGACTCGATGGATGTGAGTCTGAGTGACCTCCGGGAGTTGGTGATGGACAGGGAGGCCTGGCGTGCTGGGAGTCATGGGGTCGCAAAGAGTCGGACACGACTGAGCGACTGATCTGATCTGATCTGGAATAATATTCGTTTGCAAAGAACTGCAAAAGGAAAACCAGTTCTTGCAAAAGACTAATTGAATCAGATCAGATCAGTTGCTCAGTCGTGTCCGACTCTTTGTGACCCCATGAACTGCAGCACACCAGGCCTCCCTGTCCATCACCAACTAATTGAATACTTACCCCAATTTCAACTTTAACATCTCTCATCAAGGAGACTATGCTGTACTTGCTGCAGAATCTGAGCTACAAGTTGGAATTGATATAATGAAGACTAGTTTTCCAGGTCGTGGTTCAATTCCAGAATTTTTTCATATTATGAAAATAAAGTTTACCAACAAAGAATGGGAAACAATCAGAAACTTTAAAGATGAATGGACTCAGCTGGATATGTTTTATAGGAATTGGGCACTGAAAGAAAGCTTCATAAAAGCAATAGGTGTTGGATTAGGATTTGAATTGCAATGGCTTGAATTCGATATATCCCCGTTAAACCTGGATATAGGCCAAGTTTATAAAGAAACACGTTTATTTTTGGATGGAGAAGAAGAAAAAGAATGGGCATTTGAGGAAAGCAAAATAGATGAGCACCATTTTGTTGCAGTAGCTCTTAGGAAGGAGAAGGCAATGGCACCCCACTCCAGTACTCTTGCCTGGAAAATCCCAAGGGCAGAGGAGCCTGGTAGGCTGCAGTTCATGGGGTCTCGAAGAGTTGGACACGACTGAGAGACTTGCCTTTCACTTTTCACTTTCATGCATTGGAGAAGGAAATGGCAATCCACCCCAGTGTTCTTGCCTGGAGAATCTCAGGGACAGGGGAGCCTGGTGGGCTGCTCATCTGTGGAGTCGCACAGAGTCGGACACGACTGAAGCGACTTAGCAGCAGCAGCAGCAGCTCTTAGTGAAAGGTTGTTGTTGAATCATGTGAAGACACCAGGATTCTTGGCCCCTGGAAGAGAAGAATTCAATCCGGGACCAGAGACGAGGCTTGATCGCTCAGAGCTTTTGTGTAATAAAGTTTTATTAAAGTATAAAGGAGATGGAGAAAGCTTCTGACATAGGCATCAGAAGGGGGCAGAAAGAGTACCCACTTGCTAGTGTTAGCAATGAAGTTATATACTCTCCAATGAATCCAAAGAATGTCTGGAGGTTGTAAAGACCTCACTAGACCTACTCCCACAATTTACATTTTAAGATAACAGAATTAGCCAGAAGGTTTAATCCAGAGACTGTCCTCAGGCAGGATACATTATTGTTATATAATCCTAAGGAATGTAGAGAAGGAAAAAAGTTTGTCCTTTCTTCCTCCTTGAGAGTTCCAGACCCCTCTCTCCTTTGGGGACCCCTAGACTCCTTATCATCATCCTCTATTTCTTTGCATTGATCACTGAGGTCATGTATGGATGTGAGAGTTGGACTGTGAAGAAGGCTGAGCGCCGAAGAATTGATGCTTTTGAACTGTGGTGTTGGAGAAGACTCTTGAGAGTCCCTTGGACTGCAAGGAGATCCAACCAGTCCCATTCTAAAGGAGATCAGCCCTGGGATTTCTTTGGAAGGAATGATGCTAAAGCTGAAACTTCAGTACTTTGGCCACCTCATGCGAGGAATTGACTCATTGGAAAAGACTCTGATGCTGGGAGTGATTGAGGGCAGGAGGAGAAGGGGACAACAGAGGATGAGATGGCTGGATGGCATCACTGACTCGATGGATGTGAGTCTGAGTGAACTCCGGGAGTTGGTGATGGACAGGGAGGCCTGGTGTGCTGCGATTCATGGGGTCGCAAAGAGTCGGACACGACTGAGCGACTGAACTGAACTGAACTATATTTAATTTTTCTCTTGACTCTACATCTGAGGTCCATAACTATACTGGTGTAGCATAACTTTTAGTGCTGCTTAAGTATTCCGTTTTCCAGCTACTATCAAGATGCAATTGACCAGAGGTAATACAGTTCAACTCTAATTGACTTAGTAACCAAGGACATTTATTGTGTCACATAACAAACAATTTAAAGTTGTCATTAGGGCCTTTGTGTTTTTTTTGCCTTCATCTTAGCTTATTTGTTTTGCTCTAGGCTGGTCTCCCTCATGCATCTGAAAGACAGAAAAGGCTGTTTTGCCTCTCACATCTTAGTTTTGTTAGTGAGGAAGGTTTTTTCCTCTTAAGAGCCCCCAGAAAATTTCCACTGAGGTCACTGAGAAAGCTGAACTTGACACTCTTGGCTTCTGTGGAAAGGGAACTACTTTTGGTAAGGAAGAAGCCTAAGGAAGAGTCTAGGGGAGTGATACCTAGGGGAGGCTCACTGCCTGCTGTGAGGAAGGTGTGCCACAGCTGACTCATTCTGTCCTGTCTGCTAGGCATTTTGAATGTCTGCAGTTTTTACTGTAAGCAGTGGTTTATTGAATATCCTTGTAGCCACATTTTGAAATACATGTTTAATTATGTCCAAAGGAATTAAATATATTTAGAGCCTCGATAAGTATTGCCAAATTTTTCTCCATAAAGGCTGCCTAATTTATATTTCCAGTTAGTGTTATATGTTTGATCGTTCTCTCACCACTCCCACCCCCCATCAACCTACAGACTTGGTCATTTGTAGATAGGATCTTTTTAAAAAAAAAATTTAATCTTTGCCAATATAGGTTAAAAATGGTACCTTATATTTTAAAAGTGTGTTTCTTTCATCACAAATGAGGTTGCTATGGCAGTGTTATTGGCTGTTTGTATTCTTTTTGTATGAACTGACTGTTCATTATCTTAACCTGTTTTTATTTTGGTAAATAAGACTTAAAGTACAAACATATGTAAGATGCAAGACCATCATATTCATGACAGAATCTATTCTATGGTTGTAGTGCATGTCCTGGGGAGTTTGAATTCTTATATTAATAATTGTTAAATGTCAGAAGTGAAAGTTTCATTGTTTCTATTACTAAAGTGAAAAGTTGTGTTTAAATTGTATAAAATTAGGTATTTTGCTTAAGTACAAGAAAAACTTTGAACATTTTATTTTTTACTTCATTAAGCATGCACAGATATTCCAAGCATAGTAAGTAACTTGTTTTAAAGGGATCAAGTAGCATCTGTAGCAGAAGAAGCATTGTTATCCATAGCATGAGTGTAATGGTGATATGAAAATGCTGCCGTCTGTCTTGTTATAACATTTCTGAACTTTTATGGGTCAGGCACCACGCTGCGTTTCCAGGAGTGGCTTGGGGGCAGGCAGTGTGTGGAGATCTGTTGTCTTAAGGTTTCACATAGTCAGAATCAAATAAATACACATAGTTTAGATTCAAGTAGGTCTATAAAAATCTTTTTTTCTAATAAAAATTACCATTCCCTTGACCACCTCCTATTTTTTATCCCCAGAGTGAGCTGTTTCACTGATTCTTTTGTTGTTGTTATTTATTACTATATCTCTAAATAGCATGGTTATATTGCTTTATCTGTTTCTAGTTTGAGGCATTTCTTTAATTTCTAATATAAAACTTTGTTCTGCTGCTTCCCAGCCATTACACTTTCCCTTCCTGCTCCCCTTTTCCAAGTGTATGTAATTCAGTGTTTTCATTATTGACTGTGATTAAGAATGTATGCACGACTGAGCTTATGTAACACTGTACAGCTAAGTGATGTGTTACTCTTACCCTGTTCTGCCTTTTTATTTCCTTGACTTAATAATTAATTTTGTTTGCGTAGGTTTCTGTGTACTTATTGCTAATTAAACCCAAAACTCTACGTTCAGACATAAATAAATAAATAAATATATAATAAAAAGAGGTTTTTTAACCTACATCAATTTTTTTTTCCTGTTTAAAAAATTGTGTGTTATTTTGTTTTGTTTTCCTTCTGGGAAGGCTTTTGGTGATGTGTGTTTCCAATCAGAGCTCATAATGTCCCTGACCAGACCCATGGCTGCATAGATGTTCCTTTGAGTGACCTAATTTATTATATACTGCTGTGGTTTGGAAAATTGCTTGGAGACAAGCAGGAGTGCCTTTGGGTATGAGCCCTGAAGTAAGCACCTACATTAGTTTGGAGGCAAGTTTTCGATCATTGCCCTGTAGTTAGGACTATAGAAGTCCCTGGATAGTGACCTCGACCTGTTTGAGTTTCCAGAGTGTAGTGCCTTGAGCCAGACTAGCAGGAGAGACTTCGTCCTGCTCTGCAGTGGGGGTGTGTGTGGCCTGTATTCTCTCAGTTGGCCTGCAGTTCAGTTCAGTCGCTCAGTCGTGTCTGACTCTTGGTGACCCCACAGCCCACGGACAGGCTTCCCTGTCCATCACGAACTCCTGAAGCTTGCTCAAACTCATATACAACAAGTCGGTGATGCCATCCAACCATTTCATTCTCTGTTGTCCCCTTTTCCTCCTGCCTTTAATCTTTCCCAGCATCAGGGTCTTTTCAAATGAGTCAGTTCTTTGCATCAGGTGGCCAAAGTATTGGAGTTTCAGCTTCAACATCAGTCCTTTTGATGAATACACAGGACTGATTTTGTTTAGGTCTTTTCAAATGAGTCAGTTCTTTGCATCAGGTGGCCAAAGTATTGGAGTTTCAGCTTCAACATCAGTCCTTTTGATGAATACACAGGACTGATTTTGTTTAGGATTGACTGGTTGGATCTCCTTGCAGTCCAAGGGACTCTCAAAGTCTGTTATTGTTTCCCTATCTATTTGCCATGAAGTGATGGGACCAGACACTACGATCTTAGTTTTCTGAATGTTGAATTTTAAGCCAACTTTTTCACTCTTCTCTTTCACTTTCATCAAGAGACTCTTTAGTTCTTCTTCACTTTCTGCCATGAGGGTGGTGTCATATGCATATCTGACATTATTGATATTTCTCCCAGCAATCTTGATTCCAGCTTGTGCTTCATCCAGTTCAGCATTTCGTAAGATATACTCTGCATGTAAGTTAAATAAGCAGGGTTACAATATACAACCTTGATGTACTCCTTTGCCTATTTGGAACAAGTCTGTTGTTCCATGTCCAGTTCTAACTGTTGCTTCTTGACCTGCAAACACATTTCTCAGGAAGCAGGTAAAGTGGTCTGGTATTCCTATGTCTTGAAGAATTTCTCACAGTTTGTTGTGATCTACACAGTTGAAGGCTTTGGCATAGTCAATAAAGCAGAATTAGATGTTTTTCTGGAACTCTCTTGCTTTTTCTATGATCCAACAGATGTTGGCAATTTGATCTCTGGTTCCTCTGCCTTTGCTAAAACCAGCTTGAACATCTGGAAGTTATTGGTTCACATACCGTTGAAGCCTGGCTTGGAGAAATTTTGAGCATTATTTTGCTAGTGTGTGAGATGAGTGCAATTGTGCAGTAGTTTGAACATTCTTTGGCATTGTCTTTCTTTGGATGGGAATGAAAACTGACCTTTTCCAGTCCTGTGGCCATTGCTGACTTTTCCAAATGTGCTGGCATATTGAGTGCAGCACTTTACAACATCATCTTTTAGGATTTGAAATAGCTCAACTGGAATTCTATCACCTCCACTAGCTTCGTTCATAATGATACTTCCTAAGGCCCACTTGACTTCACACACCATTGTGATTATCTGGGTCATCAAGATCTTTTTGTACAGGTCTTCTGTGTATTCTTGCTACCTCTTCTTAATATCTTCTGCCTCTGTTAGGTCCATACCATTCTGTCCTTTATTTTGCCCATCTTTGCATGAAAATTTCCTTTGGTATCTCTGATTTTCTTGAAGAGATCTCTAGTCTTTCCCATTCTGTTGTTTTCCTCTATTTCTTTGCATTAATCGCTGAGGAAGGCTTTCTTATCTCTCCTTGCTATTCTTTGGAACTCTGCATTCAAATGGGTATATCTTTCCTTTCTTCCTTTGCCTCTCGCTTCTCTTCTTTTCATAGCTATTTGTAAGGTCTCCTCAGACAGCCATTTTTCCTTTTTGCATTTCTTTTTCTTGGGGATGGTATTGATCACAGCCTCCTGTACAATGTCACAAACCTCTGTCCATAGTTCTTCAAGCACTCCGTCTATCAGATCTAATCTCTTCAATCTATTTGTCATTTCCACTGTATAATTATAAGGGATTTGATTTAGGTCATACCTGAATGATCTAGTGGTTTTCCCTACTTTCTTTAAGTCTGAATTTGGCAATAAGGAGTTCGTGAGTTGGCCTGCAGAGGGCGACAACGCTCCTCTCTTCCCAGGCTGGGACCTGTGTGTTCTGGCCTTAGGTTTGGCCCAGGGCACAGGTGACAGGCCTTAGGTCTCCTCAGCACCGGCCAGTGCTTTGGTGCAGGGGCCACCCTGGGAGGAAAATTTGAGGACACTGGGGGGTGGGGGGAGGAAATGCTGCCTGCTGGGGGCTGCTGGCAGGAGAAAGGGAGAAGGTTTGAATGCCCATCCCCAGCACAGGAAAGCTGGGGGAGAAAATTCTGACTTTGAGTTAGTCTTCTGTGGAAGGAGCCTGTTTTTTTTTTTTTTGGGGGGGGGGGGTTGTGATGTTCAGCTTTTGGGGTTTTATCTTAGGGTGATGGTGTTTTATCTAAGCAGGTCCCTGGCAGCTTGGTATTAAAGGAATAGACCACATATGTGTCTGATGCTTCCTGGGCTGTCTCCACACCTATTTTTTAACCCATGGGCATAATTCTGGGATGCCCTTTATATTCCAGTTATCTCCAGAAAGGTACATCCTCATGCCAGTATCACAGTGTTTTATTTACTGTGAATGTGGGATGCACACTTGAAATTGCAAGAGCCTTGAAATGTGACCTTTTTACAATTGCTTTAGAGAGGTTGGGTGTGTTGGAGTTACATATTGTGGGGTGTCATCATCTGATCCCTATTCATCGGGATTACCATTCACTGCTCCCCTTGTCTGATGCACCCAAGCACTGAACACCTCCTGAACTTTTTAAGGTTTAGAAAGCATGGGTAGAGCCTTCGTGCAAAGGAGCACTCTTGTTTTTCTTAGGATACAGATTGGGAAAGCAATGGTGTGAATGTCGGTGGCCTGATGGCTGGTCTGCAGGGTTCGGTTTGTTTGGTTTTGGAAAATGCTGCCAAAAGGTATGTCGAGGGGCTGTTAGGGGTGTCCCAGTAGCACGAAAGGAGAGGTGCTTGCTGTTGCCCTGTGATCAGAACCACCCTTTCTGGAGGAGGGAGGCAGTTGTGAGAGGTGTGTGATGCTGTTCATTTCCCTTTCCCTCGGCTGGTACCATGTGGATCATTTTTCTGTCCACTTTCTAGTTACCTGTTTATCTTTGGAGGCAGAGGCCTCTTCAGATTGGTACTCATTTTGAATGTAACTCTTTCCTTCGTGGTTCTTAGTCTAATATGAATAAAAATTCCTCGTTTTTTAAACAAAAAAGGAGCTTTATTTTTATGACTAGTTTTTTTTATTTTTGGCTGTGCTGGGTCTTCATTGCCAGGTGGCTTCTGATAATTGCAGCAAGTAGGGGGCCACACTCTAGTTGCCCTGCACAGCTCTCAATGCAGTGACTTTTGTTGTCACGGACCTGGGCTCTAGGGCAAGTGGGCTTGAGTTGTTTCAGCACATGGGTTCAGTACTTGCGGCTCCCAAGCTCTAGAGCTCAGGTTCAATGGTGTGGCACTTGGGCTTAGTTGTTCCTTGGCATGTGGGGTCTCCCTGGACAGGGGATCAGACCCCTGTCTCCTGCATTGGCAGGTCTATTCTTTACAACTGAACCACAGCGGAAGCCCTGCACTCATTTTGAATGTAGCTTTGCCTTGTGGTTCTTAGTATAATGGCTAAAAATTCCTCATGTAGTGTGGCGGGGAGCACTTTCTCCTCCCACTTTGTGGCTTTTGTGCTCAGTTGTGTCAGACTCTGCAGCCCCATCAACTGTAGCCCCCCAGGCCCCTCTGTCCAGCTTAGCACCTAGGACTGGAAAATAGGGTTTTTTGACCTGCAGCATTTGTGTATGTGTGTTTAATAAAGTGTGTGCTATTAAGTTTTGTTTCCCACGTGTGAAAGGAGTTGGTGATGTGTGTTGCCAGTCAGAGCTCATGATCTGCCTGACCAGGCCCATGGCCGTGTGGATGTTCCTCTAGGTGATCATGTCTGATTTTTTTTCCGTACTGATGTAGATTTCAAAGTTGCCTTGGGGAAATCCGGAGTGCCTTTTGATGTGGGCCTTGAAGTGTGTGCCTAGGTTGGTTTGGGGGGACATGTTTGCTCATTGCCCTGTAGTTAGGGTTACCGAAGTCCTGGGATAATGGCCTCGACCCTTTGGAATTTCCAGAATGTAGCACCCAGCAGCAGAGAAGGCAATGGCACCCCACTCCAGTGCTCTTGCCTGGAAAATCCCATGGACGGAGGAGCCTGGTAGGCTGCAGTTCATGGAGTCGCTAGAGTCGGACACGACTGAGCGACTTCACTTTCACTTTTCACTTTCATGCATTGGAGAAGGAAATGGCACCCCACTCCAGTGTTCTTGCCTGGAGAATCCCAGGGACGGGGGAGCCTGGTGGGCTGCTGTCTCCGGGGTCGCACAGAGTCGGACACCACTGAAGAGACTTAGCAGCAGCAGCAGCACCCAGCCGGACTGACGGGAGAGATGTCTGCCTGCACGGCTGACATGTGGCCTCAGCCTGCATTCTCCCAATTGGCCTGCAGAGGGCGAAAACCCCGCCTCCCCATCCCACCCAACCCTACCCGACCCCACCCACCCAATGGCGCTGGACCTGAGAGTTCTGGCCTCAGCCTTTGCCCGGGGCCCAGCTGTCAGACATTAGTTCTCCTCAGGACCGGCCAGTGCTTTGGCCCCGGGAAAATGCAGGGCTCTGTCCACTCGGAGCGTGGCTGGATTTCCTCAGGTCCTGCTGGGAGGGGCCCCCAGGGAGAAAAGAGATGAGGGGATGCTGCCTGCTGGGGGCTGCCTGCAGGAGTCCATCCTGGAGGACCCAGCAGAGGAAGAGCTGGGGGAGGAAAATTCTGACTTGGAGTTAGTCCTGTGCATGGCGTGGAAGGAGCCCTGTTTTGGTTTTCACAGTTGTGATATTCCGTTTTCCAGGTTTTTTCTTAGAGTGATGGTCATTTCACTGCCGTAGGTCCATGGAGCTTGGTCAGAAGTAAAGGAACCACATACGTCCGTTTCTGTGTTGCTTTCTGGGCACTCTAAATGCCTCTTTTTTCTCTCTCTCTCTCATTTTGGCACACGAGTTTAGTTCCTCAAAGGCCTGTGGGATCTCCCCGGACCAGAAATTGAACACTTGTCTCCTGCGTTGGCGGGTGGATTCTTTACCACTCAGCCACCGAGGAAGCCCAGTACCCATTTTGAATGTAGGTGTTTGCTTTCTGGTTCTCAGCCTCATGTGAGTCAAAATTCCTCATCCAGTGTGTGGTGGGAATACTTTTTCCTTCCATCTCTGGCTTAGCTCCTGGGATTCAGGAGCTAAGTTTTCTTACCCTGCAGGATTTTTATTATTGTTGTTTTTTTCTGTTTACTAAATTTCATGTTTTTTTGTTTCCCCTCTGGGAGGGCTTTTGGTGATGCCTAGCTCCGTGATGTACCTGGCTGGACCCAGGGCTGCATGGATGTTCCTCTGAGTGATTGTGGTGGTTTCGCACTGAATAATTCTCACAAACACAAAGGACTGTAACAGACAGTGCAGGGAGAGCTCGCAGAGAAGCAACTGCTCGAGAAAACGCCGAGTGCATATTTGTTGGTAACCTATCTTGTCATCTTTAACTAAGAGCAGCAAGACAGAGACCAGAACTCTGGGATTAAGAAGCTTCCTCCTGGAGGTCTGGAGATAATCACATGAGAGTCACAAAGAAAGGTCTTTGAAGATAAGGGGGTTTGTTCTGCGTGCAGAACAGCATCTAACTAATGCTGATGTGTCAGCCAGAACGTCTAACTTAAGGGTAGCAGGGAGCAAGCAAGGAAGAGGAAATGGGTAAGATTAGATTCCAGGAGATATTTCTGAGAAAGCAATAGAACATGGTTCCCACAAGTGATCTAATTTTTTATATATTTCTGTGGTTTGGAAAACTGCCTGGAGCCAATCGGGAGTGCCTTTGGATATGAGCCCTGAAGTGAATGCCTACATTGGTTTGGGGGCACATTTTCAATCATTTCCCTGTAGTTAGGGTTGCAGAAGTCCTGGGATAGTGGCCTCGACTCTCTTGAATTTCCAGAGTGTTGTGCCTTGAGCAGGACTGGCAGAAGACGACTCGGCCCGCTCTGCGTGGGGGGCGGGGGCGGCCTGCATTCTCCCAGTTGGCCCGCAGAGGGCGACAAGCCGCCTCTCTTCCCAGGGCGGGACCCGTGTGTTTTGGCCACAGGCTTGGTCCAGGGCACAGCTGACAGGCATTAGGTTTCCTCGGGGCAGGCCAGTGCCTTGGCTTTGGGAAAATGCAGGATTCTGTCCCTTGGGAAGGCAGCTAAGTTTCCTCAGGACCTGCTGGGAGGCGCCTCCCTGGGAGGAAAACTTGAGGAAACTGTGGGGAGATGCTGCTGGCTGGGGGCTGCCGGCAGGAGAAGGGAGGAGGTCCAAATGCCCACAACCAGCACAAGAACGCTAAGGGAGAAAATTCTGACTTTGAGTTAGCTTTGTGTGTGGTGCGGAAGGAGATGTGTTTTGGGTTTTTTTTGTTTTGTTTTTGGCGAGGGGTGGGTTGTGATGTTTCACTCTCTGGGTTTCATCTTAGAGTGATGGTGCTTTAATGGAGCAGGTCTCTCCAGTTTGCTGTTAAAGGAATGGACCACATGTCTGTTGCTTCCTCGAGTGTCTTGATGCCTCTTTTTCGACCCATGAGTACATTCCTGCAATATCCTTTCAATTACAATCATCTTCAAAAGGTACATCTTCATGCCAATATCATGGTGTTTTATTCTTGTGGGTGTGGGATGCATATTTGAAATTTCAAGGTGTCAGCCTTCAAATGTGACTTTTTTTCCAGTTGCTTTAGAGGAGTGGACTGTGCTGTAGTTTCATATTGTGGGGTGTGATTTTCTGCTTTCCTTCAGTGCATGTACTCTCATCCCATTTCCCTGACTGATGCAAATGCACTGAGGACCTCCTCAATTTTTTTAAGGTTTAGAGGAGGAGTAGAGCCTCCAGGCTGGAGAAGGCAATGGCACCCCACTCCAGTACTCTTGCCTGGAAAATCCCATGGACGGAGGAGCCTGGTAGGCTTCAGTCCATGGGGTCGCTAGGAGTCGGACACAACTAAGCAACTTCACTTTCACTTTTCACTTTCCTGCATTGGAGAAGGAAATGGCAACCCACTCCAGTGTTCTTGCCTGGAGAATCCCAGGGACGGGGGAGCCTGGTGGGCTGCCATCTCTGGGATCGCACAGAGTCGGACATGACTGAAGCGACGCAGCAGCAGCAGCAGCAGAGCCTCCATGCAAAAGAGCTCTCTTGTTTTTCTTTGGACACTGATTGGGAATACAGTTGTGTGAATGCTTGTTGGCCTGATGGCTGGTCTGCAGGGGTGAGACTTGTTTGGCTTTGAAAAGGCTGCCTGTGGTTGACTGGAGGACCCTTTCCAGGTGTCCCAGACTCGAGAAAGTAGAGTTCCTGCTACCTCTCATGCTCCAGTAATCCGAATTGACCTTTCCCGAGGAGGTAGGCACTTGTAAGTGGTGTGTGATGCTGTCTTCTTTATGTAATTTGCCATTCCCTTGGCTAATACCATGTGGATCATATTCCTGTCCACTTTCTTGTTACCTTTTTATCTTTTAAGGAGAGGGCTCTCTTCCGATCAGTACTCATTTTGAATGTAGTTGTTTGCTTTCTGGTTCTTAGCCTAATGTGAGTAAAAATTCATCTGGTTTGATGGGGAATACATTTTTTCCCCACTTTGTGGCTTAGCTCTTGGTCTTTGGAAGGAGGTTTTTCACCATGTAGGACTTTGTGTGTGTGTAATAAATTACGTGTGTGTTCCAAAGCAGAACTCATGATCTACTGACCTGTGGCTCTGTCGATCTTCCTCTGGGGCATCCTGTCCAAATTTTTCTTTAGTGATGTAGATTTTAAAATCGCCTGGGGACAACCTGGATGTCTTTTGGTGTGAGCCGTGAAGTGTGTTCCTAGATAGGTTTTGAGCCATGTGTTTGCTCATTGTCCTGAAGTTAGGGTTGTAGAAGTGCTGGGATCCTGGCTTCAATCCATTTGAAGTTCCATAGAGTAGTGCTTTGAGCAGGACTGGCAGGAGAGACCTCGGCCTGCTCTGCAGTGGGAGTAGGAGCGGCCTGCATTCTCCCAGTTGGCCCGCAGAGGGCGACAAGCCCCTTCCCTTCCCTGTGTGTTCAGGCCACAGGCTTGGCCCTGGGCACAGCTGACAGGCATTAGGTCTCCACAGGGCAGGCCAGTTTTTAGCTTCCGGGAAAATGGGGGCTGTATACATGTGAATCTGCCTGCAATGCGGGAGACCCTGGTTCGATTCCTGGGTCGGGAAGATCTCCTGGAGAAGGAAATGGCAATCCACTCCAGCACTCTTGCCTTGAAAATCCCATGGACGGAGGAGCCTGATAGGCTACAGTCCATGGGGTCGCAAAGAGTCGGACACGACTGAGCGACTTCACTTTCATACATGTGAAGGGTAACAAGTAACTAGATTTCCTCAGGACCTGCTGGGAGAGGCCCTTGGGAGAAAAACTTGAGGCTCTGTCCTCAGTGAGACTCAGCTCTGCTCCTCACAGAGCCCGGCTCGCTTCTCACTGAAGTTCCCTTCTCCTCCTCCCCAAGGCTTGACTTTACTATTATGAGTCCTGGCTCCAGTCTGCACAGAGGCCCAGCCCCAGAGCTCACTGAGGTCCGGGTCTGCTTCACACTAAGGCATGACTTTGCTCCCCGCTAGGGCCTAACTCCAGTCTTCAGTGGGGCCCACACTGAGGCCTGATTCCATGCCACACTGGGGTCCAGATCTGGTCATCAGTGAGGTCCAGCTCACTTCTCACTGCTGTTCCATTCTCTACCTCTCTGAGGCCTGACTTTGGTACTCTGAGTCCCGGCTCTGGTCCACACAGAGGCCTGGCTCCGGATCTCAACGCTGAGAGCTGGCTCTGCTCCTCACTGAAGTCCGGCTGCACTCCTGCCTGAGTCTCGGCTCAGCTCAGCACTCCAGATCCTCTCACACTGAGACCCGGCCAGGCTCTGCCCTCAGTGGGCCTGGCTCTGCCCCTCACTGGGCCTGGCTGTGGTCCTCAGTGAGGCCTGGCTCCACCACGCAGTCAGGTGTGCCTCCCTTTCTCACTGAGGTCTGGCTCCCTCCTCAGTGAGTGAAGACAAGCTCTGCTCCACACAGGCCTGGTTAGGTCCTCACAGAGGCCAGGCTCTCTTCTCACTGCAGTTCAGCTCTGCTCCTCCTTGAGGCATGACTTTGCTTCTCTGAGGCCTGGCTCTGCTCTCCACTGAGAACCAACTCCAGCCCACAGTGAGGACCGGCTCTGGTCCCCACTGAGGCCTGTCTCCCATCCTCACTGAGTTACTCCGGTCCTGTGCTGTACTCTGGGGCCCGGGTAGGGTCCTCACTGAGGCCAGGCTCTGCTCCTCCATGAGGTTCGGCTCCAGTCCTCAGTGAGACCCAGCTCCTCCTGCACTGAGGCCTGGCTCTGCTCAGCACTGCCGCACAGCTCCACCCTGCAATGGGGCCTGGCTGTGGTTCTCGGTGAGGCCACAGTATCGTCCTCTGAAGCACAGCTCTATCCGCACTCAGGTATGCCTCTGGTCCTTAGTGAGCCCTGGCTCTGGTCCTCACAGAGATTTGGCTTGCTTCTAACTGAGGTTTGGTTCACCTCCGTTAGGCCTGACTTTTCTACTTTGAGGCCAGGCTCCCCTCCTCATTTGTAGCCAGCTCCACTCCTCAGGAAGGCCTGGCTCTGCTCCACACAGGGGCCTGGCTCCAGTCCTGAGTCCCTGCTCTGCATCTCACTGAGATTCAGCTCCAGCACTGAGTCCTGCTCTGGGCCTCACTGTGGTTCAGCTACCCTCCTCACTGAAGCCCAACTTGCCTTCACTGAGAGTGAAGGGTCACCTCCACTCTTCACTGAGGCCCAGCTCTGGTCCTCCTTGAGGACAGGATCTGGTTCTCTGAGGCAAGACTCCATTCTGCACTGAGGCCCAGCTACACTCCACATAGAAACTGGGCTCTGGTCCTCTCTGAGGTCTAGCTCTGTTCCTCAGCGAGACCCAGCTTCTCTCTGACTGAGGACTGGCTCCACCCACGCTGGGGCCTGGCTAGGGTTCTCACTGAGCACAGCTTGCTTCTCACTGAGGTTCTGTTCTCCCTCTTCCTGAGGACTGACTTGACTACTCTGAGTCCTGGCTCTGGACCTCACTGAGGCCAGGCTCCACTCCACACTGGGGCATGGCTACAACCTCAGTGAGTTCGGGCTCGCTTCTCACTGAGGTTCCATTCTCTTCCTGAGGCCTGACTTTGCTACTCTGAGTCCTGGCAGTAAGGCGAGCATGGACAAAAAGAGAGTGAGCCGGACAGTCAGGCAGAGAAATATTTATTATAGGAAGAAACAAAGTGGTTTTAGAGAGAAACCAGTGCTCTCTTTTTATAGCCAACCTTTCTTATACCGTATCGATGGGAAATTGTGCCCCAGAGGGAGGGGGCCTCAGTTTATCCTTAGCCCACAGCTGGGGTCTTGTGGTCACGTAGTCGAAGGGGTCTCATGGTCGGGTGGTCATGTAGTCTTGAGAAACTGGCACCAGCAGGGAAAATTGGGGTATCACCTTAAGGAAAAACAGGGTGCCGTCAGGGCAACGTGGCCACCCTGACTTCACCCCGTGTTTGTCAGGTCCCCACAACGGGCCATAACGTAACTATAGCTCTGAGCCCCTTGAGAGCCCCGACACTGGCTCTGGTCCTCAACAAGGCCCAGCTCCGCTCCTCCCTGAGGCCTGGCTCACTTCTCACTACGGTTCACCTCTGACCCGCCCTGAGACCTGACTTTGCTTCTCTGAGGCCCAGCTCTGGTCCTCCTTGATGCCAGACTTTGCTTCTCTGAGGCAAGTCTCCATTCTGCACTGAGGCCTGGCTCCACTCCACACAGAGGATGGGCCCCAGTCCTCAGTGAGACCCGGCTCCTCCCTGCCCTGCACTGGGGCCCGGCTATGGTCCTCAGTGAAGCCCGGCTCCACTCCTCACCGAGGTTCGGCTCTTGTCCCCAGGGAGGCCAGGCTTCGGTCCACACAGAACCTGGCTCACTTCTTACTGAGGTTCTGTTCTCCTCCCTGAGGCCTGGCTCCTCTAGGAACTGAGAGCTGGCTCCGCTCTCCACTGAGGCTCCTATCCACTCCTCCCCGGGACCCACCTCCCTCAGCACTGAGGCCCGGCCTCACAGAGGCCAGGCTCACTTCTCACTGCCTTTCAACTCTGCTTCTCCCTGAGGCCTGACTGCTTCACGAAGTCCCATCTCTGCTACTCAGGGAGGTTCGGCTCTGGTCCTCCCTGAGGCCCAAGTCACACGTTACAGAGGCTCAGCTCTGCTCCTCCCTGAGGCCTGACTTTGCCTGTCTTCAGCCTGGCTCCGCTCCTCACTGAGGCCCAGTCTGGTCCTAAGGCTCGGCTCTGGCCTTCACTGAGTCCTCGCTCTGCTACTTGCTTAGGCCCAACTTTGCTTCTCTGAGGCCTGGCTCACTTCTCACTGAGGCTCGGCTCTGCCCCTCTGAGTCCAGACTTTGCCACTCTGAGGCCCTGCTCGGCCCCACTCCACACTGAGGCCTGGCTCACTTCTCACTGAGGTTCCGCTCTCCTCCTTGAAGCCTGACTCTGCTTCTCTGAGGCAAGTCTCCACTCCTCACAGAGGCCCAGCTGTTCTTCCCTGAGGTCCTGCTCCACTCATTGTATGGCCCGGCTCTGGTCCTCATTCTGACCTGATTCTGCTTGTCTCTCAGACCTGACTATAACAGGAGTCTCCATCAGTATGGAACTTAAAACCACAACCTTCACATAGTTTAAAATTGTTACATTAAAAATAAAGATACCTGGAGAAGGAAATGGCAACCCACTCCAGTATTCTTGCCTGGAGAATCCCATGGACAGAGGAGCCTGGCAGGCTACAGTCCACAGGGTCACAAAGAGTTGGACATGACTGAGCGATTTCACACGCTCACACACACATATGTATACCTATGGCTGATTCATGTTGAGATTTGACAGACAACAATAAAATTCTGTAAAGAAATTATCCTTCAATAAAAAAAATTTTAAAAAAATAAAAAATAAAATAAATTAATTAAAAAAATAAAGATAATTTTTGGCAACAATGTATAGAAATTGGAACTTTTAAACGTTAGTTGTCGAAATGTGATATGGCTCAATCTACTTATGCAAAACTTTGGCATCTTATCAAAAATATAAAAATGCAGTTATCATCAGTTTCAAAAAGTCTGCTCTTACATGTAACCCAAAGAATTTTAAATAAATGTTGAAATAAAACTTGTATACCAATATTCACAGCAGCACTGTTCTCAATGCCCCTCTGAAAAAAGAATTAAAATGTCCACCATTGGATTATTGGGTAAGGAAAATAGGGTAGATCCATTAGATGTGTTATTTTACCATATGAAGGAGCAGTATCTGTGGAAATCAGTAGGTGGGGTCCTCAAACACTGAAACATAAAATTAACATATAACTCCTGGATTTGCCTACGGCCATGCCACCCTGATCACACCTGATCCCAACTGACCTCTTAAGCTAAGCAGGGTCTGACCTGGTTAGTGCTTGGATGGAAGAATCCCTCAATTCCACTCCAGGCTGTATCCGCAAATATTTAAAAGCAAGGACTGGAACAGGTATTGGTACCCCATATTCACAGCAGCCAAAAGGTGAAATCAAAACACGTGTCCTTCAGCAGATGAGCGGATAAACATGGTGTAGTGATGCACAAAACAGAACACAATTCAATCTCTAAAGTAATTCTCACACAGGCTTCAATGTGCATAAACCTGGAAGTCGATATCCTAATTGAAACAAACCAGACACAAAAAAACAAAGGTTATCATTCCACTAGTATGAGACATCCAGATAAGCCTTATTCTAGGTTGCCAGGGATTGAGGGTGGTGACTGAAATTGAAGAAAGTAGGGAAAACTACTAGACCATTCAGGTATGACCTAAATCAAATCCCTTATGATTATACAGTGGAAGTGAGAAATAGATTGAAGGGCCTAGATCTGATAGATAGAGTGCCTGATGAACTATGGAATGAGGTTCGTGACATTGTACAGGAGACAGGGATCAAGACCATCCCCATGGAAAAGAAAGGCAAAAAAGCAAAATGGCTGTCTGGGGAGGCCTTACAAATAGCTGTGAAAAGAAGAGAAGCAAAAAGCAAAGGAGAAAAGGAAAGATATAAACATCTGAATGCAGAGTTCCAAAGAATAGCAAGAAGAGATAAGAAAGCCTTCTTCAGTGATCAATGCAAAGAAATAGAGGAAAACAACAGAATGGGAAAGACTAGGGATCTCTTCAAGAAAATCAGAGATACCAAAGGAACATTTCATGCCAAGATGGACACGATAAAGGACAGAGATGGTGTGGACCTAACAGAAGCAGAAGATATTAAGAAGAGGTGGCAAGAATACACAGAAGAACTGTACAAAAAAGAGCTTCAAGACCTAGATAATCATGATGATGTGATCACTGACCTAGAGCCAGACATCTTGGAATGTGAAGTCAAATGGGGCTTAGAAAGCATCACTACGAACAAAGCTAGTGGAGGTGATGGAATTCCAGTGGAGCTATTCCAAGTCCTGAATGATGATGCTGTGAAAGTGCTGCACTCAATATGCCAGCAAATTTGGAAAACTCAGCAGTGGCCACAAGATTGGAAAAGGTCAGTTTTCATCCCAATCCCAAAGAAAGGCAATGCCAAGGAGTGCTCAAACTACCGAACAATTGCACTCATCTCACACGCTAGTAAAGTAATGCTCAAAATTCTCCAAGCCAGGCTTCAGCAATATGTGAACCGTGAACTTCCTGATGTTCAAGCTGGTTTTAGAAAAGGCAGAGGAACCAGAGATCAAATGGCCAACATCCGCTGGATCATGGAAAAAGCAAGAGAGTTCCAGAAAAACATCTATTTCTGCTTTATTGACTATGCCAAAGCCTTTGACTGTGTGGATCACAATAAACTATGGAAAATTCTTAAAGAGATGGGAATACCAGACCACCTGATCTGCCTCTTGAGGAATCTGTATGCAGGTCAGGAAGCAACAGTTAGAACTGGTCATGGAACAACAGACTGGTTCCAAATAGGAAAAGGAGTACGTCAAGGCTGCATATTGTCACCATGTTTATTTAACTTATATGCAGAGTACATCATGAGAAATGCTGGACTGGAAGAAACACAAGTTGGAATCAAGATTGCCGGGAGAAATATCAATAACCTCAGATATGCAGATGACACCACTCTTATGGCAGAAAGTGAAGAGGGGCTAAAAAGCCTCTTGATGAAAGTGAAAGTGGAGAGTGAAAAGGTTGGCTTAAAGCTCAACATTCAGAAAACGAAGATCATGGCATCTGGTCCCATCACTGCATGGGAAATAGATGGGCAAACAGTGGAAACAGTGTCAGACTTTGTTTTTCTGGGCTCCAAAATCACTGCAGATGGTGACTGCAGCCATGAAATTAAAAGACGCTTGCTCCTTGGAAGGAAAGTTATGACCAACCTAGATAGCATATTCAAAAGCAGAGACATCACTTTACCAACAAAGGTTCGCCTAGTCAAGGCTATGGTCTTTCCTGTGGTCATGTATGGATGTGAGAGCTGGACTGTGAAGAAGGCTGAGCGCCGAAGAATTGATGCTTTTGAACTATGGTGTTGGAGAAGACTCTTGAGAGTCCCTTGGACTGCAAGAAGATCCAACCAGTCCATTCTGAAGGAGATCAATCCTGGAATTTCTTTGGAAGGAATGATGCTAAAGCTGAAACTCCAGTATTTTAGCCACCTCATGCGAAGAGTTGACTCATTGGAGAAGACTCTGATGCTGGGAGGGATTGAGGGCAGGAGGAGAAGGGGACGACAGAGGATGAGATGGCTGGATGGCATCACTGACTCGATGGATGCGAGTCTGAGTGACCTCCGGGAGCTGGTGATGGACAGGGAGGCCTGGCGTGCTGCGGTTCATGGGGTCGCAAAGAGTCGGACACGACTGAGCGACTGATCTGATCTGATCTGAGGGTGGTGAGTGTTTGTTTAATGGTTACAGTTTCACTTCAGGAAAATGAAAAGATTCTAGAGATGAATGGCAATAATATTTTTACAACAATGTGAATGTAATTAATGGTATAGAAGTGTATAGGTAATATAATTCACATGATAAATGTTATATGTCTTAATCACAGTGAAAAGCTACTGATACATGGTACAAGGGAAAACACTGAAATTATCCTCAGTGAAAAAAGCCATACAGAAAAAGCCACCCAGATCATATTCATCTTGTATACTTTAAATCCATGAAGACTTTTAACATGAGGGAAAACCCCAGGGATGATTCCAGAAAAAGAAAATTGCATTAGAATGGAGAAAGGCCTTTGCACAAAGTTGGTGGTACCTGGCGAAAGTTGAAGTGGTCTTGTGGATAGGATTGCAATGTGGAAAGCATAATTATCCCTCATTTTGGAGTTATGTGCAGGGAGCGAGGCCCCGTTTTGGGTAAAACACACTGTAGTGCCTGGTATGAGTGTAGCAAATTTTGTACTGCTATTTAAAGTTTAAGTATTTGAAATTGACTAGAAAATAAATTACTTTTCAATACATGTCAGTAACATGCCAGAAAATCAGAGATGATATCAAACACTGCTAATAGAGGCCAAGACTTATTACTCAATTCAAATTCACCCAAAGTAGTGATGCTAATTGCCCTTGTAGAAGTCCACATAGTATAAAAAGGCACCATGGGAAGAGTATATTAGTAGCCATGTCTTGGGTGCTGTGGATGACCCTGATGCAGCTGAAACTGTGGGATTTCTGAATTCTAGTTTTCCACATAGTACCACCAAAAAAATGCCAGAACTAAAAATGAGTTCAGTAAAACTGCAGGATCATTTGTGATTCTCTACACTAATCATGAAGTATCAGAAAGAGAAACTAAAAAAAAAAAAAAAATTTACAATTGTACCCCAAAAAAACTAGGAATAAATTTAACCAGGGACTTAAAAGGGCCTCACACTGAAAATGCTAAGACATTGATCAAAGAAACTGAGCAGACACCAAAAAATGGCCTCTACCCCATGCTCATGAGTGAGAATGTTGTTAGAATATCTATTCTACCCAAAGCCACATACACATGCAGTCACTACCAGTATTTCAGTGACATTGTCCACAGAAACGATCTTAACATTTGCATGGAGCTACAAAGGACCCAGAAGGGCCCAAGTGACGCTGAGAAATGATAAGAGGCCGGTGGCATCTTTCCCCTTGACTTCAACCCACATGAAGCAGCTAGTGGCACCACAAGACGCGTGGAATTGACACGGAAACAGGCAGAGACAAGAGCCCAGAAATAAACCTACAGGCCCATGCTCAGTCAGCTCACAAGAGAGGACCGAAGTAAATACACTGGGGAAAGGCCAGTCCTCTGAACAAACAGTGCTGGGGAAATGGACAGCACACAACACTGGACAGCATCCTAGAGTGAACGTTAAGTCGCTCAGTTGTGAATGACTCTTTGCGACCCCATGGACTGTAGCCCACCAGGCTCCTCTGTCCATGGGATTTTCCAGGCAATAGTACTGGAGTGGACTGCCGTTTCCTTCTCCAGGGGATCTCCCCAACCCAGGGCTCGAACCCAGGTCTCCCGCATTGTAGACAGACGCTTTACCTTCCGAGCCACCAGGGTAGTCACCATCCTACACTACAGACAAAAACTGACTAAAAACCCACAACTTTCCACATCAAACTTTTCCGGTCCTGAGTTCTCTGAAGTCAGACACACTCAGCATCAGCCACACACAGAAACTCTCTCCCCAATTTCCTCACCTTCTCCTTCAATGGCACCTCCTCTCCGCAAATCCTGAGGAGATCAGACTCCTGTCAGCCTGAACTGAACCCCACAATGTCCCAAAGCTGAAGCCCCCAATGGGTCCTAAAGGGCCAGGCTCCTGTCACCATGAACTGGACCCCACAATATCCCAAAGCCAAAACCTGAGCAGGTCCTGAGGAGACCAGACTCCCTGTCTTCCTGAACTGAACCCCACAATGTCCCAAAGCTGAAGCCCCAGCGGGTCCTGAGGATACAAGACTCCTATCAGCCTGAACTGAATCCCACAATGTCCCAAAGCCAAAGCCCCAGCAGGTCCTGAGGAGACCAGACTCCCATTAGCCTGAACTGAACCCCACAATGCCCCAAAGCCAAAGCCCCCGAGGGTCCTGAGGAGACCAGACTCCCATTAGTGTGGACTTGACCTCGTGTTGTCCCAAAGGTCCCAGGCTTCCAGCATGGACTCAGCCACGAGTGTTCCAGAAGCCAAAGCCCCAGCAGGTATGAAGGAGACCAGGCTTCTGTCCACTGCCAGAGGGAGCCAGGTGCATGCGCGGAGGTTCAATGCCCTGGTGGGTCAGGGAGGGGAGCTCTGCATTCCCTGCCAGCCAGTAAGCAAGTGCAGACCGAGCTGCCCAAACAGCTGAGTGGGGACCCCACACCCCTGAGGGCAGTTCTACTAGGTCCATTAAAGTGTGGAAATTCAAACTGAAACAGAGCCAAGGATCCCAAAACTTCTCCAAAATAGTCAAGGAAGAATTAATTTATAGACATAAACACAGAAAATCTACATGATCTTGGGTTTAGCACACAAAAAGTCAGTCCACAAAAAATATTGTGGACTTAAAAATTAAAGATGTCTACTCTGAAAGACCTTATTCAGGAAATCAAAAGATAAGCCACAAACGGGGGAGAAAAATGTTTGCAAAACTTGTGTCTGATAAAGGATTTGGACTCAAAATAGACCTCTTGAACAGAATCTGCAGACTAAGGGCAAAATGGACCTTTCACAGACAGTGGGCTTCATTTTACAGGGGTTCTTTCCAGAGTGCAGTAGCTAACAGCACCAAAACCTGTGCACATGTAATCCGGAAAGAAGCAACACACAGATAGAGGGCAGATAGTGGGAGCCAGGCTCCTCACCGCGGGAATGGGAAGGGCAGACACGTGAGGGGAGAGCCTCTGCTCTCATAATCATAAGCCAGTGGCGACCTGGTGGTTTTGATGGTGCCACCCAGGAGAGCCAGCTTTGCAAGGTAAGTCCTGCTGGACTCGACACTGGGCCCCTTTCCACGGACAGGATGGGGTGGCTGTTCTCACGGGCCCCACGGTTGGAGAGATCACGTCTGAAGAAGCCAGGCCTTGATCTTTTCCAGGTCCTCATTCTCCCCAGATGCCCACCCACATGACTGCTGTCTGTGCTGGTCTATATGGGACTGCGGTAATCTCCTAAAATGAGGGTTATTTTATACATGGATAATGGGCTGAATTGTGGCCCCAAAAGCTGAGTCCCCCAGAACACATCAAAAGGGCCGTGGTCTGGGGAAATTGTCTCTGTAGTTGTAGTTACAGATCTCAAGGTGAGGTCGTCTCCAGTTAAGGTGGCCCTCAATCCAATTGACCAGTTCCTTATGAGACAAATGAGGAAAGACACAGAGGAGAAGCCATGTGAAGACAGGCCACAAGCCCAGGGACCCCTGCAGCCCCTGAAGCTGGAAAAGGCAGGAAGGATCCTATCCTGGAGCCTCTGGAGGGACCTCAACCCTGCTCCACCCTGATCTCAGGTGTCTGGTCTCCAGGACTGGGGGAGGATAAGCTCCTGTTGTTTTAACCCACCCAGCTTGTGACCATTTGTTAGAGAAGACATTGAGCAGCCACACAGACCCTGCTCTGTAGGATCCTAGAAGTGTGGGTCTCAGTAAAGGAAGATGGAGGGTGGATTACAGAACCCCTGGAGTCAGCACTGGGCTCCCCCCAAATCCTGAAGCAGTGTCTGGATGTCAAAATGCTAAGGGGTCAAGTCTGAAGGCTGTCCCTAGGAGTACGGGCTACACAGGCCTCTCCAGGTTCTTACACCCGTACACGTGGTGTAACATCTCAGCCCTGACTGAGGAGGACATTTAATGTCACCGTTCATGTTGCTAATTAACAACCCACCAGTTACCCAGGTGAAAATCAATCAGGATGCCTGCTCCACGGATGGACAATTCTGAAAGTGGCCAAGGGTGAGGACTGGCAGCCCTGCTGCCCTCCCACCCCACTCCCAAGGAAGGTCTGCCGTGCGAAGCTGGGGGGCCCCATGGAGGCATCTCTAAGTAAACGCTAGCTGACACCCAGGCTGGTTGCTCCTGAGCCTCCTCCAGCCTTCCCAGCTAAGACATCTGAATGTGAGCAAAGACCTCAGAAGCTGGAGGAAGGGGCCTGGAACCACCCCAGCGACAGCACGCTTGCTGAGTTGGCTGTGCAGGCCAGGCAGGATGGTGCTGACCCCAGGGGCTCTTCTGGAAGCTTTCCATCTTCTTACCTGAGTTACTCCTCTGCCCTGCTCCCACTGCCTGTGTTTTTGCTTCCTCACCTCTGCCTGGGAAGACTTCCAACAGCAGGTACCAGCAACACAACCTCATCCTTATCAAGTGGCAGCCTAGCAACTCCTGCAGAAGGCCCAGCAGAGCCTCATGCAGACTGACCCCTTGACACGCCACAGCCCCTCATTCCCTCTCACCAGCATAGCCCTGCGGCCTCTGATGGCAGAGAAGGTGGTGTCTGGTACCGCTGCAGGCGCCCTCCTGCCTGGAACCAGGGCCTCAAGCAGACACACCTGGGAAGGGCAGGCCAGCTGGGTCACGCTGCCCGGGTCAGCCGATCCTCGCCCACCAGGGGCTCAGTTACAGAAAACGGGCCCTGCTATCCCAGGTCCAAGGACCAGCTGTGTCCTGAAGGTCAGGATGGACGTGGGGCTGCAGCTCTTGTCTGTCTTCTAAGTATTTTAACTGGCCTACAAGTGGGAAACAATTTCAAGAAGACCTGTCATGCGTTCCTGGTGGTCCAGTGGTTATTAATCCGCCTTGCAGAGCATGGAACACCAGTTTGATCTCTGGTGACCTCTGGCCAGGACGATCCCACATGCCTCAGAGAGAGTGAGGCAGCGCCCCAGCCGCTGAGCCTGTGCTCTGGGACCCACGCACTGCAACTGCTGAAGTAGGCCCATCTGGAGTCTGAGCTCCAGGCAAGAGAAGCCCCCACTCCCGACAACCAGAGAGGAGGCTCATGTGCAGTGATAAAGTCCTACCACAGCCAAAAGTAAAATAAGTGAATGAATCTTAAAAAAGGAAAAGAACTCTTCCCAGGAGAGGAGCCCAGGAGTGAGGGAGAGGAGGGGAGATGTGGAGGCCTGGTTGGGGGAGGCCAGATAAACTCCATGGGCTGCCCAGGCGAGTCTCAGGTTCTGGAAGGCTTCTGCCCAGGTGGCTTCCTATCCTGGAAGTGCCTGTTTAAAAGTGCCCCTTGCCATGGGAGGGCCATGGGGAAGGAGCATCTTCTCTTTGTGACCAGCACAGTTTCTGACGAACAGCCCTGGGCAGCACTGGGGTGAGGTGAGAGCCAGGAGACACTGGGCTCCTGAAGACACTGGGCTCCTGAAGCACGTCTAGAGCAAGGTGGCCCAGAGGAGACGATGGCGGAGGCGCTGGCTGCTGTTCAGTTGCTCAGTTGTGTCCAACTCTGCGACCCCCTGGACTGCATCACGCCAGGCCTCCCTGTCCATCACCATCTCCTGGAGCTTTCTCAGACTCATGTCCATTGAGTCAGTGATGCCATCCAACCATCTCATCCTCCGTCATCCCCTTCTCCTCCTGCCTTCAATCTTCCCCAGCATCAGGATCTTCTCCAGTGAGTCAGTTCTTCGAATCAGGTGGCCAAATTATTGGAGCTTCAGCTTCAGCATCAGTCCTTCCAATGAACACCCAGGACTGATCTCCTTTATGATGGACTGATTGGATCTCCTTGCAGTCCAAGGGACTCAAGAGTCTTTTTCAGCACCACAGTTTGAAAGCATCAATTCAGCCTTCCTTGTGGTCCAACTCTCACATCCACACATGACTACTGGAAAAACCACAGCTTTGACTATACCGACCTTTGTCAGCAGATGTCTCTGCTTTTTAATATACAGTCTAGGTTGGTCATAGCTTTTCTTCCAAGGAACGAGCATCTTTTAATTTCATGGCTGCAGTCACCATCCACAGTGATTTTGGAGCCCAAGAAGACAAAGTCTGTCAATGTTTCCACTGTTTCCCCATCTATTTGCCATGAAGTGATGGGACCAGATGACATGATCTTAGCTTTCTGAATGCTGAGTTTTAAGCCAGCATTTTCACTCTCCTCTTTTACCTTCATCAAGAGGCTCTTTAGTTCCTCTTCGCTTTCTGCCATAAGGGTGGTGTCATCTGCATATGAGATAATTTTATTCTGGCAATCTTAATTCCAGCTTGAGTTTCATCCAGCCCAGCATTTTGCACGATGTACTCTGCATATTAGTTAAATAAGCTGCCTGGTACCCATTTTTCAACGTAGCTACTTGTTTCCCAGCACTTTATATTATGCAAGTACAAGTTCTTTATCACATGTGTAGTTTGCAAATATTTTTTCTTCATTTCTGGCCTGGCTTTTGACTTTCTGGATAAGTGATTTCACCAGTACAATTTTCAATTTTATAAAGTTTGCTATTTTTTCCCCTTTTCTGTGGATTTTCATGTGATGTGTTAGAAATAAAAGCTTGTGGTCTACATGACAAAAGCCACAGCCATGTTGATTTTCTTCTATAATTTTAAAAAGCTTTATATTTTAAATTTGCCTTTAGACAACTTGGAGTGTCTTTGGGTTTGAGTTGTAAAGTCTGTTCCTACATTCCTTTTGTGGTTCCTAATTGCTCTGTAGTTAGGGCTGCAGAAGTCCTGGGAGAGTGGCCTCGACCCGTTTATTTGCAGAGTGCTGTGCCTTGAGCAGGACGGGCAGGAGAGACCAAGGCCCGCTCTGCAGTGGGAGAGGGATCGGCCTGCATTCTCCAAGTTGGCCCGCAGAGAGTGACAAGCTGCCTCTCTTCCCAGGGCGAACCTGTGTGTTCAGGCCACAGGCTTGGCCCAGGGCACAGCTGACAGGCATTAGGTCTCCTCAGGACCGGCCAGTGCTTTGGCTTCAGGAAAATGCAGGGCTTTGTCCATGCAGAGGGTGGCTAGGTTTCCTCGGGACCTTCTGGGAGGGACCCCTGGGAGCGAAAGCTGAGGAAAGGTGGAGTGCTGCTGCCCCTGGGGGCCGGGGGAGGCATCTGCAGAGGGCGATCTGCCTGCGGACAGTGCTGTGGACACCCCGAATTCCTTGCTGAGTATCAGAGGGGAGTGCAGGCAACGGGGCAAATAGGTTGTTCCAGCGGCTCTTGAGCAGGACTGGGGGACAGGGCTCAGTCCACAAAACCCGAGACGCACTTCCATAATGGCAAGAGGTGGTTCTTCCAGCTGCCAGACATGAAGGGAGGGGTGGGCTCACTGGGCCACCCTCATTCTTGGCGACCTTCTAGGAGGCTCACCGGCCTCAGCGCACGCCGTGTGTGAGGCTAGGATGGGTCAGGTTGTGCAATAGGGAGGCATGGTGTGTGTGGGGGGGCTTCCTCCAGCTTTCAGGCGACCCCTCCTTTCCTCAAGGGTCTCGGAACATCTCCCCTCCCAGTGACGGAGGGTAGTTTCCCAGGAAAGCTCTTTAGAGACTTGACCCCCAAGTGGGCTGGTCATGTGGTGTCCACCCTCCCCCTCCAAAATGCCAGGCCCCAGAAGGGGAGCCTTGCTCAGTAAGAACCAGGTGGCATGCAGTGGTGGTGCAGGGGGCCGCCCCCAGGGGACGGAGCTTTAGGTCACGAGGAGGGTGGTTTGCCAGCTCTCCTCAACCCTGCCACCACCCGCCTTGGGCAATTCACAAAAGCCAGAGTCTGCATCAGCACCGACCAGCCCAAAGTGAGCAGAGAGGCCCACACGGCCCGGACACTCCTATCGGATGCGAGCTGACCTCCCCAAGACAGCAGGAGAGGTCCTCTCCCGGCAAGTCATTTACTTCTTGGGTTACATTTATTCCCAGGCCTTATGTCCTCTTGTCCTTACTGTGAGATGGTTTTCTTTCTCTCTGATGCTAATTAGTGTGTGGAACACAACTGATTTTTGTAGCATGCAGCTTCACATACTATTGGTGTTTTTTGGTGGTTGCACATGGAAAACTACAATTAGAACACCACTGTTTCTAGAACAGCCAGGTCATCCAGAACACCAAGACACACCATGCCCTTCGAATCTAGGCCATCCTACAGTGGTAAACCACGTATCACTTTGAGGGGGCAGCCTGGGTGGGACTTGGCCTCTGAAACAAGTTTTGATGTCTTCTCTAATTTCTGGCTCTTCGTTGACATGGTTGTTTTGAAAAGAAATGTACATAACTTCTGAACTCTAGAAAATTGTCCACAGCAGTAGAATGGGCTCCCATTTGCCATCTCACACAGAATTCAGCCCTGTTTTACACAAAGCAGAAACCCTCTGTCAGGAAAGTGGCACGTGACCTCCAAGTGAGGACATTATTTTGGTTTCTACATTATAATCCAATCCACAAGGCCATGTCCACTTCCACCAGTTGCCCCAATTCTAGAGAAATGTCCTTCCCACCCTGATCCGTGTTTCTTTCTCTGGGACCATAAACAGATACTTTCCCTCCTTGTCACAACCTTGATGGACTGAAAGTACACCAGACGAGCGGGCTCCGGGTGGCCCTTTCTTACGGTAACAGGCATCAGTGCTTCATTAGTTGTTTGTGACTAAACAGACATCGCACTTACCATCTGAACCATTTTATGTACGCAGTCCTGTGGTATCAACCACACGCACACTGTTCATAAACATCCTCAGCATCCACGTCCAGACCATTTCCATTTTCACTGGTGAAACACTGTACTCTGAACACAAATCCCCCTCAGTCTGCTTTGTGCTTTGAGCTGCACTTCTCTGGATGCCTCCTGTACATGGAAACTTATCATGTTTGTCCTCCTGGGACAGGGCTACTTCACTGATCATGCCTTTGAGGTTCATATATGCTATAGCAAGCATCAGCATTTCCTTACCTGTGAAGGCTAAACGGCACCCCTTTGTGTGCAGACCACACATGGTCCATCCACTCGTCCATCGATGAACACTCAGGTGGCTTCCACCACTTGGTGTTGTTCTGATTCACGATGCCCAGAATGTGGACGTGTACCCACATCTGTTCCAGGCCCTGCTTTCAATCTTTTGGGTACGAATCTCTCTGACCGGGGGTTTCAAAACTTTTAAAACAACATTGGACAGACTTCCCAAATATCAGGTTCTATTTAAAGTTCTTCTGAACTCCAGTTGACTTTGGGGTGCTTCAAAGGGCCCTGGAGCATCTCAAAGAGAGACCCTAAACTAATTAGGTTCATTTGGAGGGTTACACTGCATGTGAAACACTGTCCAAATTTGCTGTCACTTGTGTCAGAAGGAATCATGAGGCTCTCCCCAATTCTATCACAGCCGCCGCACAGGGGAAAGGATTCAGGGTGTCTCCTGCTGTCTAGTCTCTCACCTCACACAGTGTCCAAGAAATCTAAAGAACATCTTCATTTCCTGGCCCTCGGGTCTTGAACCCCATGCTGCCTTCCACAGCGCCCAACTCTACTTTCTCCAGGGGCTCCTCTCTGCATCAGTTGAATGCCTTTCACTCCAGTCTCCTGGGCTGGCCACTGCCCAGAAGCCCACGTTATAACCTTTATAGATGCTCAATCGTGAGGAATACACCCCAAGGTAGGGAAACTTGCTGTTGGCTCTACCCTTTATACATAACAGAGCCTCCTCAGGGAGAGTCCTGGCAATGCCCTGGCAGTGTACAGACATCCCTGTCCCCACCCACTGGGGACCAGTGAAAGGCCTGGGTCGACCAGAGATAACTGGTTAGACAACAGGAGAGTAGAGGATGCTCAAAATCCCACTGGGGGGACTTCCCAGGTGGTCCGGTGGTTAAGACTCCACCAGCCAATGCAGAAGACACAGGTTCGGTTCGATATCTGGTCCAAGAAGACTCCACGTGCCGCAGAGCAACTAAGCCCGTGTGCCTCAACTACAGAAGCTCACGCACCCCATTGCCTGTACGCCCCCAAAAGAGAAGGCACTACAGACAGAAGCCTGCACACCACAGCTAAGGAGAAGTCTTCACTCTCTGCAACTCCAGAAAAACCCTCACACAGCAACAAAGGCCAAGTGCAACCAAAAATAAATAAAAATTAAAAACCCATTAGGTTCAAAGGGAATTCGGACAATGCTTTGACCCCTTCAGGTCAAAGACTCCTGGTAAACATTTCCGGGACGCTGGATTCCATTTCTAGGAAAGTCCAGCTGCAGGTCGTTCAATATGGGAGGATCCCCTTCTAAGCCAGAAGAAACACCTCCAGAGTGTATATTTAAGAACTGGAAGTTCTTAAAAATAGTTGGGCTAAGAAAGGAAACACTTAATGTTTATTGTAACACTGCCTGTCCTTTATGGAAGCTGGGGGATGGAGAGGAAATGGCCTGAAAATGGGTCTCTAAATTACAGTATCACTTTGCAATTGTGTCTTTACCATCACAAGAGGAGAAAATGGACCTAGGTTCCCTATGTTCAAGTCTTCAAGATCCTTTCCCCAAGTCCCAACCTGCATGGCTTTTGTAATTAGAGGCCTGGGGAATCAGAAAACACTCCTGACATCTAAGGTGATCCCCTTTTAAGCTTCCCAACCCTCAACGAGGAAACCGGCCTCCCCTGCTCCTCAGGAGCCAGCAGCCTTTCCAGAGCCACCTACTCCTCTGGACCCCTCCAACTGACCCCAAATCCCACTTCCCTGAAACCTTTCATAACCTCCGTTACCCCAGGAGGGCAAGCCAGTCCCTCCGTAGTAGGGGAGCTTCCTCTCGCCCAGGATCAGGGGAAGTGACAAATGGCGAAGGATGATCAGAGTGTATGTGCCCTTCTCTCTAACCAACTGAGCCCAACATGGAGACTAAGCCGATCTTCTAAAGAACCTAGTAAGTCTGCTGAAAGGTTTTACGCCTGACTCTGGCCTCTAATTTAACCTGGAAGCATCCCAATAGTCCCACCTGCTGTACCCAAGGAGATCAAAGCACCTGGACCGAAGCGCAGGTGCACACTGACCGGCGTGCCAGGGCCTCCATGCAACACTGGTTTCTGCCAGCTGTTAGGCCAGATGGGGAATAGGAGAGGCACACAGACCTGGGAGCAGTAAATGAGGTGGAGGCCCTGTGCCTTCCCTCGTGGCCGACGCGAGGACCGTGCTGCCACTGAGGACAGGGGGAGACACAGTGGACCGGAAGTTCTCACTCAGGGACGTGGGAGTGCCCAGTTCTCCAGCATCACATTGCAGGACCAGCAGCCCTGAGCCTCTCAAGGAGACCCCACCCCTCCCAGGAAAAATGCACGGCCACATCTTCGAAGGTCAGGCCATCCTGCTATGACCGTGACAGACGAAACCACAAAAGCCACACACCCACGGAGCCACGATCCACTCTCCACCTCCCCCCCCAACACCGACCCCATCCTCTTCCCACACTCCTCAACACAGAGGAAAACCAGGCCTGGTGCCCTGTCTTCTCACTGGGTAAAGCCCTCAGCAGCAGGAGGCATCTAAGCTCTGGGTGGAGAGAGAAGTGCGGCTTCCACAGGACAGCCCCACAATGTGGCCACAGCCATGTAACCCGCAAGGCAGATCAGCAGACGTGCGCCAGGCCCCGTGCCCAGGGCCACCGCGACCCATGCCCCTGCCCACTGGCATCTCACTGCCCTCCCGGCACTGGTGTTTCAGTCGCCCATAACCCCACTGGTGACAGTGCAATTCCCTCAGCATGTGGCCAGACACGTGACACCTGGCGGCGGCCAGATGCAATCACCAGCCCCTTACTGATCCCACGTTAACATGTGGGAGATGGCACACAAGGCCACCAGCAGGCTGCACTCTAGAGGGTGACCAGCCACGGGGTCTGGGATGCAGCCTTTGTGGGATCAAGAGGGTTGGATGCCCCGCTTCCCGGAGGATGTGACTGGTTTGTTTAAATGACTCTGCACGTTTGTAGGGAACTGAAACTCACTACAAACAGATAAGCAGGAACGGCGCCTGTTCCCTTTGATGAAAAGGGTTGTAAGGTTAGGAGATATTACCTGTGAGAAGCGTGTGGAGGGAAATGCACTACAGTCACTTGAGGGCATCCTTGTTTCAGCAGATCGGGGCACCATGTCTATTGGCCTTAATTTGAAAACTTACAACTTGGCAGACAGCAGCCAGAATATCACTAACAAATTCCACAGGAGCCAGGATGACCACAGACTTCCCACAGTTCCCCTTAGTGATGGCAGCCTCAAATCACTCTATATGCTGTCACAGAGAACCGAGTGTGATCTCAGACACGCATAGTCCTGCTTTTCTTTTACTTGCTGTGCCCTCAGAAATTACAACCTTCCTCCATTCATCCAACTGTCACCCAAAGCCCGGTGACACTTGCAACCCACCCCAGGTCTGGTGACTTCAACAAAGGACCGCATGTGGCCCTGATCACATGCACTCAGCCGAATGAAACGCCCGAGACTCCGGCAAAATCCTCACAAAATCTTGGTGAGTCCACAAAATGGTGAATTCCAAGTTTCAGCCTAAGTATGTCTTTAAATAATCCCATGGACAGAGGAGCCTGGTAGGCTACAGTCCATGGGGTCGCAAAGAGCTGGACACGACTGAGCAATTTCACTTTCACATATGCATAATTTAGAGTAACACAATTAGTCCTCATCTTTTCACAGATTCAGTATTTGTAAACTTGCCTACCTGCCAAAACTGTGGAAACCCCTCAAATCAATACCTTTTTACATTTGTTCACAGACATTTCATTGTTTAGTCGCTCAGCTGTCTGACTCTTTGCGACCCCATCAACTGTAGCCCACCAAACACCTCTGTCCATGGCAATTCCCCGGCCAGGCTCCTCTGTCTGTGGGATTTCCCAGGCAACAATACTGGAGTGGGCTGCCATTTCCTTTTCCAGGGGATCTTCCTGATCCAAGATCAAACCCGCATTGCTTGCATCGCTGGCAAATTCGTACCACTCAGCCACAGGGGAGGCACCTCACAGACGTACAGACGCACAGAAAAATCTGAGTCACCCAGGGATGCTCTGCCTTCTCATTCCAGCTCTCAGACTGGAAATCAGCATTCTTCCTGTGATGTCTTCGGTATCCCATTTATGCTTTTTCTTGGTGATTTTATGGTCCAAACAGGCCTCCAAACCTGGTGCCTATGTGCCACCTGGTGTTCCTAAGCACAAAGAATGTGCCTTAAAGAAAATACGTAATAGGTTAGCATTGTTCAGTCATGAACCGCTGTTGTTGGCCATGATTTCAATGTTAACAAGTCAACAGTATATAGTAAGTGAGTTGCTTTCAAAAAAAAAAAAAAAAAACCAACAGGAAAACAATGTTATTTACTAACTAGTGGACAACAATTTTGTGACCAGAGGCTCTCAGGAAATTAATTTTGTTATTTCCCCTAGAAACAATGGTTGTGCATCTGTTAACTCAGTGAATTACAGAAAATGACTATTGTGAATGACAACTAATTGGACTTCAATAAAGCTGTTTTGCTTTTTAAACAAACTCTTAAAATTTGTAACTTCCTAATTTACTATGCTTTACTATTATATATATGTTCTTGAAGTTATCCATGTCTACTGTAGCATTACGGAGTCGACAGGATATAATGCGGTACTTTCTCTGCATCTTTGTCTCTTCTCAGGTTGCCACAACAAAATCCCTGATTAGGTAGCTTCAGGGGATGTACCTTCTCATATTTCTAGAGGCTGGAAGTCTAAGGTCAAGGTGCCATCAGGATTGCTTGTCATTAGATGGCCTTTCCTCTGTTCAAAACTACACAGAACAAGCAAGCACCTTCTGGTGTCTGGTCTTCTCATAAGGACACAATCACACCAGAAGGCCATTCTCGTGACCTCATTTGTTTTAATCACCCATCTCCTTATAGGTGACACCTAAAAAGTTCCACTTGGTGTTAGTGCTTGAACGTACAAATTTTGAGGGGAACAATTCAGTCTATAACAGACTGACCAATATTATATAATGGTCTTTACTCCTTGTGAACATTCTGGTACTTTGGCAGACTAGGGTTAAAGGTAAAGGACTTCCATTCACTAAACTCTAAGGTCTTTCTGTAATGTGAACTTTCTGGTGATTAATGAGGTTAGAGCTCTGGCTAGAAGACTTCCCATATTCTACATCCATAAGGCCTTTCTCCAGTGTGACCTCTTCAATGCTTACTGAGGTTAGAACTGTCACTGAAGGCTCTGACACTCACCACACTCATAAGGCCTTTCTCCAGTGTGAATTCTCCAGTGCTGAAACAGTGCCAAGCTGTGGCTAAATGATTTCCCACATTGCCCACAATCATAAGGCTTTGCCCCAGTGTGAACTCTATAGTGTGAAAAGAGGCAAGATTTGCAGCTAAAGGACTTTCCATACGGCCTTTCTCCAGGGTGAACTCTCTGATGTTTACAGAGGTTGAACAAGCTGGTACACATTCATCACATGAGATCTTAAACAAGTGTGAACTCTGTGGTGTTGGAACAGGTGGCTGAAGGAAACAGAATTTCCCATTCACTGCACTCATAAGGCCTTTATCAGTGTCAACTCCTTGCTGTATAATGATGTGAGAGCTCTGGCTACAATCTTTCCGACAGTCAGTGCATTCAGAAAGCCTTGTTCTCGTAAGAATTCTCTGGTGAGTAATGAGGTCAGACTTATAGCTAAAGATTTTCCCACATTCACTGCAATCATATGGCTTTTAACCAGGAGGAACTTTCTGATGCCTAATGATTGCTAAATAATTTTCTACATTTATCACACTCATGAGGTCTTACTCCAGTGTGATCTTTCTGGGGTTGAAAGAGGCCAGAGCTTTGTCTAAAGGATTTTCCACATTCCCCACACACAGAACACTTTTCTCTAGTGTGAACTCTCAAATACTCCCTGAAGATACAGTATTTTTACTGCACCTGTAAGATTTTTCCCTCATGGGGACTCTCTGGTGCTGAACAAGTATGTGTTTGGGGCTCCAAGCTTTCATGCTCTCCAGTCAGTGACTTTTTAGTGTGGAAGGCCACTGCACACTCTCCTCTGCTGTTTGGCTTCTCCCTGGTGTGAGGGGCCTGTTGCTGAAGGTGTCCTGAGCTGCCCAGGAAGTCCTTCCCGACCTCCTTAAAGGTAAAAGATTTCCCTGACGCTTGCAATTTGCAGCTCTTCAAAAACAAGTCTCTGTTCATATTGCTTTTGCAGTGTTTCTCGCCAACATGCCACCTGTGCTGCTGAGACAGGTTTGCCGTGAGATGAAATCGATTTCCACAGGCCCCACACGTGTGCAGTTTCTGCCTGTGCTGTATTTCCTGGTGTTCAACCAAGTGCAAACTGTCTCTCGACATGGGCCCACACACCTCACACAGGTGTGCCTTCTGGGGAAACAGACCTGCTTTGAGGGTCCTGTCCTGTGGCATTACATCGGCAGAAACGCTCCGCTCAGATGCTTCCTTATCCTCACTACACACCGACAACCTGAAAGAAATGCTGGTGAAGTGCATGTTGACTCCGGTGAGAAGGGGTAACCTGTAGAAAAGCGTGTGTGGGACAAACCCAGGAACAATCAGCGAGATTGTTCTGAGGACTAAAGACTTGGGGACAGGTTGAGAAAGGTCTGCTTAGCAGAATGGGTCCTCTAAAGATCACAGATCAGAGGCAGACTCAGGAGGCTAAATGCACTGCTCCTGTGAGACAGAAAGGGTCTGTAAGTCCTTCCTCCGGAGAAAACTCTCAGGAGACCTGGGCGTTTGCTGCCATGGGTGTGTTATGTAGAACACTGAGTTTAGGCTCTGAGTTTAGGCTCAAGAAAATGCAACCGCAACAGAGTGGCTGGGGTTCAATGGCTGTTAAAAATTATGTGTGTGAGAGCCTCTGGGGTGAGGCCCCGCCCCGCAGACCCCAGCCCGCAGCAGGCGTGCAGCCCTTAGGCCCCCAGGCTTGCCTGCTGCTCCCCCCACCCCAGGGCGCCGAGCTCCATGCGTGCTGAGGGTGTGGCCCGGCTGCAGTCTCCCACCCCGGCCCCGCCCAGACTGGATCAGACCAGTGAGCGCCCGGCCCAGCCCCGCTCTCTGGAGCCGACTGTCCCCCTTGCCCCAGCTTCCCCTAGTCCAGCTTTGCTTCGACATCGGATCGCCTCTCTTGCCTTTGGTACCTGCCCCTCCTCTGCTGGGGCTTTGCTGACTGGCGTCATCATCCAGGTCTGGTTCACATAGCAACGTGCAGTACAGCGGTGGTCAGGGCCCTCCAGGAGAGCTGGGTGGAGGTGGCCATGGGGTCCCCTCTCTCCCAGGGCCAGCTCCATCGTGACGGCCTCTCCCGGATCTCTGAGAGGACGTCCTGCCTCACGGCCGCCGGGCTCTGTACTGTGAATCTTCCCGACCCAGGGGGCTGGCTGCACCGCAGAGCCCACAGCTCCTCCCAGCCTGAAGCCAACCTATCTTTTAATAAGTTATTCAGACAGAATAGCATCACTGCATGACTTTAACTCTTGGGACATAACAGTCGTTTACACCTGCACACACACACCTGTGTGGTCTGGAATATGCACTATTTCCAGCCCAGTTTGGTGGGGGTGGGTGCCGGGCGTGAAGGGTTGGTTTGGAATCCGGGGGGAGACCCTGACAGAACACGTGTCCACCCCAGCCCTCCCGGGTGTGCGCAGGCTCCGGGAGGGCGGGAGGGAGCAGCTCCTCGCAGAGCGCAGGCCGAGAGCTGGGCCTGAGCCCCATCCTCTCCCCTACCCAGGTCGCAGGCAGGGGCTTTGGGAACAGGGGTGCCAGAGCAGGAGAGGAAGGTAGTGGTCGGACCTGGCCCGGTGGCAGGAGCGGCAGATGCCCGCCAAGGCCCTTCAGTTTTTGGAGGAGGCCCCTCATTTCGGGCCACTGACCGGGGTCCCAATTGCGGGTCTGCAGAGGGAGCGTTCTCAGAGGCGCCTTGAACGAACCGAGCCTGGCTTCCCAGGGGCCTTTTGTGCCATTTGCAGAACACTGTGCCGACCCGCACTGCCCTGTACATTCTCCTGGTGGCGCCTGGTCCCTGATCAGCGGTGGGAGTTTTGTAGATTGCACAGAAATCAGCACACTATTTTCTTGCAGCTTTCAGATTTTGTTAATCTGGATTATACAGACAGATGTGAAGTGTTTTAGCAAAATGGAAAATTACGTGTGCAGTTATTAAGATGGGATTTCCAGAGCTGTAGGGCCTGGACCCAAGACCAACAGAGCCACCAGCTCACACTGCCAGTCTGGGAGAGCTGCAGTCATGAGACTCCAACCCAGGAGGGCACAGAGGTGAGACTGTTCCCAAGAGAGCCTCAGAGGCAGGCCTGCTCCCAGTGGGCCTGGAGGGCAGAAACTGAACCACCAAGGAGCATTCTTAAGGCTTAAAGTTCAAACAGACTTGCCCTGGTAAGTTTTGGACTTATCTGGTACCTATCACTCCTTTCTTCCTTCCCTTTAGAATGGGAATTGCTTCCTTCTGACATGGTAATGTCGAATGTCTATCCCATGCCTGTTCCATTATTATATTCTGGAAGCATATAACCTGTTTGGTTATACAGATTCTCAGCTGGAGATAAATCTGTTGAAGGATAAGCTGTATTTCAAGTCTCACCCACATCTGATTTAAATGATACTTAGATGAGACTTTGGAATTTAGAGTTGATGCTAGAACTAGCTAAGATTTTCAGGCAGAGATTGACTCTGAGTATGGGCCTTACCCAGGGGGTTACAAGTGCCAAGTTCTCCAGCATCACATCATGGTATATGGATCACTGAGCCTTATCAAGCAGATTCCATTCCTCCAAAGAGAAGCACATGGCCACATCCTCAGAGGTCACATTACCCGGCCAAGATGGTGACAGAAGAATCACAGAACAGTCCACCTCAGAGTCACAATCTCTTCCCCCACACGTCTATTCCATGCCCAACCTCCTCGTAAACTCCCTAACTCAGGATTCTGAGAAACTAGACCTTGACACCACTGATGCCTTGTGACTTCATGTGCCCATGAATCACTGGATCCAGACATCCACAAGAGGAAGGTGGAAAAACATACAGTCGAACCTTGGATAACATAGGTTTGAACTACAAGCATCCACTCATGCTTGAATTTTTTTCAGTAAATAAATACTACTTCATGAGCTGTGTACAGGTTGGTTGAATCAGCAGATACAGAGCTATAGACACAGAGGGTCAGAATGTAAATTTTATGTGGATTTTCGGGTGTGCAGAGGGTTGGTGCTCCTAACCTCTCGTTGTTCAAGGGTCAACTGTGTATCTAAGCCATACGCTAGTATAGAAGGATCCAGCTGCTCATTTTACCCTCGTATTACCAAGGGCTCAATACCAGATCCTAGAACCATAAGGTACACTCTCCAAGGATGCACCGCTCTTTCCAATGCATATCCCTCACATCTCTAGATTCCACAGCCACATGCCATGGCTACCACCACCTGAGGGTTCACACCATAGGCACGTCCCTGGTCTCCCCATGTTACTTGTACCTTAATTGGCATCTCTTCACTCCACTGTTGAGGGTGGAATTCCCAGTGTATAGTTATGGAGACAGCCAAATACGTGACACTGAACATATGACACAGATAGACATTTATAAATAACGTAGATGCAGAGCCTAAGAAAGGAGGACACACCACACCACACAAGAGCACATGGAGGTTGTATTTCAGAAACAGTAGGCTTCCTTTGTGGCTCAGCTGGTAAAGAATCCACCTGCAGTGCAGGAGACCTGGGTTTAATCCTTGGGTTGGGAAGATCCCCTGGAGAAAGGAACAGCTACCAACTCCAGTATTCTGCCCTGGAGAATCCCAGGGACGGTATAGTCCAAGAGGTCTTAACAGTCAGACACGACTGACCGACTTTCACTTTCACTAAGTTAGCTTACCAATAAACTAACTCCCAGTTTGATAGAGCAGAAAAGAGTAAACCGCCACGGACTGTGGAATGTAAGCTTTGTAGTATCAAGAGAAGTGTTCCTGGTTTCGATGGGAGGATGTGATAGACTTTTTGCAAAATTCCATGGATTGGTAGGAACTGAAACCTGCTACAAAGAGATAAACAGGAACTGCTCTGGTCTTCTTGATTAAAAAAGAAAAAAAGAGGGGGAGTATCTGGCTAGGAGAGCTTACTTGTAGGAACAGATTGGGGAGGGCTTGTATTCAGGATATCTGAGCCATTGTATTTTTCACCCCCCACGTTAAGGTTACCCATATTGGGTCTATGTGGCAATCTAGCAGACGACACCCACACCACGCTTTACACAGTTCGCCATGATTTGATATCACACCAGACATCCCATGTCTTCCATTAGCAGTCGCAGCCCCAAAACTGTCTATGAAGCTCTCCCTGCCTGGCTCTGTTCCCTGCCTCAGATTCAGTCACACAGAACCTCGTGTGGGTCTCAGACACACATGACTCTCCTCCGCTTCTGTGTGTCACTTGCTGCCCCCTTGCTAGAACCTTCCTCTGTCCACCTCTCCCTCACTCAAGTCACAGCCCACAGGTGGCCTGCCCCAGAGAACACGTGGTTCAGTGTCGCCCTAGAGCGGGAATGGGATGCCGTCTACTGTGCTGGTTCCACAGGCAGCCACGGAAAGGTGGGGAACGTGATGCGTCTATGGCCGGGGGCTGGACGCGTTCATGTTTCCGTGTACTCCTGCACGGCCCTGAGGTGTCTGGCAGCCCTTTAACCTCTGACCCTCAGTGCTCAGTTCGCCTTTTATCAGGTGTCCCTCTGCCTGTCACCCTCCCCCAGTTGCCACAATGCTCTCAGAAACAGGTGCCCACCTGAAACTCCAACAGGACCCCCTGCGGCTCCTGGGCACAGAAGCCTTTCCCCGTCCCCAGCTTCTTGTCTGTCGGTCAAGGGATACACACAACGATATCTTGATTTCTACTGCAGAACTAAAACAACCAACAAATAGAAAACGCTAAGCACTTGAGGAAGCATTCTTCAGAGACGATCAGGAAGCCAATGAGGCCAGATTGAAGAAACATAGGCCCCGCACACACGCCCTGGTCCTAACTCCTCCCTTGAACCCAGTAACTCCTCACTGACGGCCCGGGGGTTGGGACGCACTGTGTTTCAAGGCGCGTCCCCACTGTGTCTCCCTGCGCCGGGCAAAGCAGTACAGACAATTATCTCTGCTTCACGGAAAACTCGAGCGAGATCCCATCCCGCACTTCTGCACAGACGCTGCGCTTTCAGCATCACGCCTACGATACCTACGGCCATTCCCCCCAACCCCGCCTTCCCCCGCCCCACCCCGCCCTGGATCCCGGGCCCAGCTGCGGGCGCCCCGCGCTCCGGGCTTGTGTCCGCTGGGGCGAGGGCGGCGCGGGTCCGCGGGACGTGCGTTTACCCGGCAGCGCCGGCTGCCATCGGAGTTCGTGAAAGGCAGAGCAGGGAGGGACTCGGTGCGGCAATCCCCATCCCGGGCCTGGCGAGGGGGACCCCAGGCCACGTGGGAGCCTCAGACCCGCCTCGGTGCAGTGGGGACAACGCCTTTTCTCAGACCAGAACGTCCCTCACGTCTGTCCAAAGCCTTAGGCACCGGTGCCCAAACAGACCTAAGACAGTTATAACGTCAGCCACGAGAGGGAAACCAGAAGTCCTGCCCTTGCGAATTGGTTCTAAGACGCTTGCTCCTTGGAAGGAAAGCTATGACCAACCTAGACAGCATATTAAAAAGCAGAGACATTACTTTGCCAACAAAAGTCCGTCTAGTCAAGGCTATGGTTTTTCCAGTGGTCACATATGCATGTGAGAGTTGGACTATAAAGAAAGCTGAGCGCTGAAGAATTAATGCTTTAGAACTATGGTGTTGGAGAAAACTCTTGAGGGTCCCTTGGACTGCAAGGAGATCCAACCAGTCCATACTAAAGGAAATCAGTCCTGAATATTCACTAGAAGGATTGATGCCGAAGTGAAACTCCAATACTCTGACCACCTGATGAGAAGAGCTGACTCATTTGAAAAGACCCTGATGCTGGGAAAGATTGAAGGCAGGAGGAGAAGGGGACAACAGAGGATGAGAAGGCTGGATGGCATCACTGACTCAATGGACGTGAGTTTGAGTAAACTCTGGGAGTTGGCAATGGATAGGGAGGACTGGTGTGCTGCAGTCCATGGGGCCGCAAAGGGTCGGACACGACTGAGCGACTGAACTGAACTGAACTGAATCATCCTCCAGTAAAGGAGGCAAAGCTCTCCTGGGAAACAGTGCCTCTGGGTCTCCAGGCAGAGGCGGGACTTCACTCCTTCTTAAAGAGGTTGTACTCAGATTGCTGGAGCGTCCTGTTTGCAGCTAAAACTCTTAGGTGTTTGGCGACCTATTTATTAGTTTGGACTCCAGGAAGTTCAGCATACTCTCAGAGGCTAAACAGATTTAGATTCTCGCAGAAGCTACAGATATAACGCACCTGTCCTCCATAGAATCACAAAAGGTGTGTCCACTAGTAGAGAAAACTCATAAATATCATGTGCAATTCAACGTCAAAATTATAAAAATTCAACCATGTTTTGAAATTCAAGAAATTATCTTTAACAATCTTATGACAATGATCATAAATTGACAAAAGTAATTTATGTAAATTTGGAGTAATTGCTCTGCAAGAAATTGAGACATAAATCTAGAGTAAAAAAATCAATTACAAATTGGCAATTGCTATCTATCTCTACGAGGATTAACTCATGTGCTCTGCAGCTGCTGACTTTCAATATCTCCCCAAAAGGAGTTCAAGGTGGAGAGCAGAAATGAGGCACTCTGCTCCGGGAAAATTAGCAGAATAGGTCTTCAGATAGACGTTTTCAGGAGCCAGTTTTATGAGCCCAGTTCTTGTATCTCCTCATATCTAGAAAAGCACCAAAACCCTTCATTGTGACGACTGTCCCTTGTGACTAGTACTAACCTTGATGAGGCTAGCAGAAAACTTATGCAAAAAATATGCTTGATTGCATGTACTCTCCCTTCACCAAAATTACATATATACTGACTTTCCCCTTTGCCTCTTTGGAGCAGTTTCGTAGTGCTATCTGAAATGCTGTCTCCCAGGTTATAGTCCTCATTTTGCCTCAAATAAAACTTGATGCACAATTTTCACGTTGTGCATGTTTTTTAAGTCAACAAAAACAAACACTGGGATGTTGGTATAGAGACATAAAATTTAAGTCACAAACGTAACAGAACAGGACTTCCCTGGTGGTACAGTAGTTAAGAATTCGCTTGCCAAGGCAGGGAACCCAGGTTTGATACCTGTTCAGGGGAGATTTCACTTGCTGAGGAGCACCTGGGCCTCTGTGCCACCACTACTGAGAAGCCCACACACCTAGAACCCATGCTCTACAAGAGGCCACAGCAATGAGAAGCCTACACACTGCAACAGAGAGTAGCCCTTGCTCAGTGCAATTACAGAGAGCCTGTGTGCAGTAATGAAGACCCAGCCCAGTAAAAAATAAATTTTTTAAAAAGACCTACATTATTAAAAAATGTACTCCTTGGAAGGAAAGTTATGACCAACCTAGATAGCATATTCAAAAGCAGAGACATTACTTTACCAACAAAGGTTCGCCTAGTCAAGGCTATGGTCTTTCCTGTGGTCATGTATGGATGTGAGAGCTGGACTGTGAAGAAGGCTGAGCGCCGAAGAATTGATGCTTTTGAACTATGGTGTTGGAGAAGACTCTTGAGAGTCCCTTGGACTACAAGAAGATCCAACCAGTCCATTCTGAAGGAGATCAATCCTGGAATTTCTTTGGAAGGAATGTTGCTAAAGCTGAAACTCCAGTATTTTGGCCACCTCATGCGAAGAGTTGACTCATTGGAGAAGACTCTGATGCTGGGAGGGATTGAGGGCAGGAGGAGAAGGGGACGACAGAGGATGAGATGGCTGGATGGCATCACTGACTTGATGGGTATGAGTCTGGGTGACCTCCGGGAGCTGGTGATGGACAGGGAGGCCTGGCGTGCTGCGGTTCATGGGGTCGCAAAGAGTTGGACACGACTGAGCAACTGATCTGTTCTGATCTGATTAAAAAATGTAACAGGACAGATTATGGAGAACACTTAAAGGCATGTGTATATATTTATGGGTAGAGTGGTGCCGGGACCAGCCAGCAAAGTCGAACGGTCCTGAAGAAGGACAACGAGGCTAAGGAAATTGAAGAAGATAGGAAAGATGGGGTCGAGAGGGCCAGAAGCAGTCAACCACGAGACAGGTTTTCATGCAACTGACAAAGTCTTTATTGAGCACGGTATCTTTATACTTCAGAACAGGGAAAGAGGGACAAAGAAAATTCTTTGTGGATTACGTCACCATCTTGCAATATTTTTCAAGGACTTATAGCCTATTTTCCTAAGACTAGTTAAAAGCAAACACGGGAGTACTAGGAGGTGCCCAACATCTTGGGCGCTGCAAAGGGTTTTGTTAATCACTAAGACAGCACTTGCCAGGCCCAAGGACTCACATCTGGGCAGGAGATATCTTCCAGGTCTCAGGAGCAATCAGGGGTGGCGGGACAGAGAGCTATGCCTATGTTTCCACAGACCCTTAAGATAAGGCAGCTCCCAGAGCCATACCTCCGGGCGCGGAGGCCCCCTGTGTCAGGGTCGGCCCCCCGCAGAGTGGCACCAGATAGCAGTGAGAAATGTAAGCTTTTAAATATGGTCTGCATGCCACAACAAAGATCAAAGATCCCACATGCTGAAACTAAGACCTGGAGAAGCCAAATAAATAAATAAAACTAAATATTAAAAAGGAAAAGAGTTCTAAAAAAAAAAAAAAAAGAGTCAAACTTGAATTAGAGGGGCATCAGTAAATGGCAGAGTAGGAAATTATAGGTCCTTGTTCTCCCTAAAAACTCTAAGTAAACATTATGCTGGTCAAAATAGTTTTTCAAGTATTGTAGAAACCAGTGAAGGATCTGCAGAAACTAAGCGAGCACCCTAATGAAAAAAAACCCCACAAATCAAAATGATAAATTGGGGGGATGTCCCAGAAGTCCAGTGCTAAGACTGCGCTTCCAGTGCAGGGGGCACAGGCTTGATCTCTGTAAGGGAACTAAGATGTCACACACCATGAGTCCAAAAAACGAATGGAAAAAAAGATAAGCTTGAGGGCATTTTCAATGGCTTCACGCCCTCCCAGGCACAGCAGAGTGAGATGGAGGCTGCCGTATTCTCAATTCTACTATGGGAAAGGAAGGAAAAGCATGGCACTTAACTGCAACATTCTGGCTTGTCGGAAGGCTGGCCAACAGTCTGGTTTCTGCGTCGCTTGCCTCACTGCTAATGACAACGGTGGCAATAGTCTGAAAGTCAGAATGGAGGCCAGTAAGACCACTGGTAGACTCCAAACCTTGGGAAAGCAGCAGGGAGACTGCAGTCCTGCCATGTCTGGGGATAAAAAGACTAAGGCAGAGGAACCCGATAGAATGTTTAATGCCCTGAGAAAAATCAGGAGTGTGGGGGAGTGAGACTTTAGGGAAATTAAGATATTTAATGCAGCATACTGTATATGGCAGTATTGGGGGAGAACACTCATACCCACACACCAGGGAAGATGCATGTCCAGAAAAAATCTGAGAAAGCCTGAAGCCTTCACAATGGGTTGATTAGCAAAGGTCTTTCCCTGCATGGGTTGTGGCTTCCCAGATAGCCCTAGTGGTAAAGAACCTGCCTGCCACTGCAGAAGATGTAAGAGATGCGGTTCAATCCCTAGATCGGGAAAGATCTCCAGGGAAGTTACCCTGGAGAAGGAAATGGCCACCCACTCCAGCCTGGAGAATTCCAATAACAGAGGAGTGATGGGCTAAAGTCCATAAAGACTTGGAGAGATGGTTTAATGTAATGATTAAGAGTGACAATCCCATCACCTTTGCCTAATCACAAGACATCCGTCATATTTGAAGACCCACACTCAATGGCAGGTGTGTACACACAGCTGTGTACACAGGGAGCAGGATTTTCAGGGGCCGTCTCAGACTTCTGCCTGCCACCCTGGTTTTTGCTAAGACATGTCTGCCTGAGACGATTTACACTCTTTCTCATATCCTTAATACCTGATAAAAAGTAGTCCAGGGATTTCCCTGGTGGTTCAGTGGTTAGGACTCAAAACTTTCATTGCAGTGGCCCAACTTAAATCCATATATCTGAGTCACTTTGCTGTACAGCAGAAATTAGTATAATGTTGTAAATAAAATATAACACTTGTGTCTTGAGTATTGGCCTTTGCAGCAGTGAGCAGCTGAACTTGGGTTTGGTACCAGCCTTGTCCAGTTACACTAAATTTTTTTGGTAAAAATTTTCATTGCCTTCAAAAGAATACTCATACCCGCAAACCATTTTTCCATTTTCTCCCCACCCCCAGCACCTAAAACCACTTATCTACTTTCACCTTCTATGGATTTGCCTAGTCTGGGTATTTCATATAAACAGGATCATATGATGTGTGACCTTTTGTGTCTAATCTCTTTAAGTTATGCATAATGTTTTCAAGGATCGTCTGTGTTGGAGCATGTGTGGGTACTCCTTTTGTCTAGCTTAACAACATCCCACTGTACAGGGAGACATTTTGTTCGCCTGTTTATCACCTGATGGACGTACGTGGTGCTTCCACCTTTTTGCTCTTATGAATAATGCTGCTGTGAATGTGTGTGTACAGCTTTCTCTTGTGTGTGGGTACATGTATTTTCAATTCTTTCAGATATATACCTAGGAGTGGAGTTGCTGGGTCATGGAGTGGCTCTATATTTAACTTCTGGAGGAACCATCAGACTGTTTCCCAAATCAACAGCCCTGTTCAGATTAAATCTTGTCTCTTTTCATGTTTCCCACAGCTCTCGGTGACTCCTAGCTTACAATACATCTGGCAATGTTTTCAGCTCTTTGCCTGCAGGGTTATTTCCCTCACCAGGTCCCAGATCCTTAAAAGCAAAGGATATTGTATCTTAATCTAGTGTCATATTCATTTTGACATTCTTACTCTCCTCATAGTAAAATGGAAGCAAGTTACTGGAATTGATAGATAATGTCACTGGGGAAGCTTTATTTCATGAAAGTGGTTCCCTGGCATAGTCTGGGAGGCTTACCCCAAGAAATTACCGGTTAGGAGTGAGACAAGAAAATCCTGACAATTTCTCTTTCACACTTAAAAGTCAGATTTCTCTTCCAATTAAGTTATATTTATTCATAAAACTTTGAAAGCTAGGAAGCAAGAATTGCTACATCATGTGAATTTATTTTCTGCTTTCATGTCTAGTTGTCATCATTCAGGGTGCTTCTGTACAAGGTTCTCCAGAAGGAAGTCAGGCCCACGTTCTCAGCCATCTGTCCTCCCACGGGTGTTCCTCTGCACTGGCTGGCACGTCCTGCATCTCTGTCATTTGCTTTCACGGACTCCCCACTTTTGCAGGATGTACAGGATCCTTTACTTTCACTTCCTTTATTAAGTTTTGTGCTGCATTCAATCTCTTTTCAAAACGTTTTCTCCTTTTCGATCTAATAACTAAAATGTAGACATCATGTTGCTGAGATACTAACAAATGAGGAATTATAAATGGAGACAAAACAAGTGAGGAAAGATATGGAAAAATAAAGGAAGGAACAATGGAATTTTTCGGTTATAATAAATGTTATTTTCTTGATGAGGAAAATTGCACTTTGAAATTATTTCCCCACTTTCTGTACTCAAGCTTTGTAAATTCCCAGTTTTAAAAATGTATAATATTGTAAATCAACTATACTTGTTTTTAAAACTTAAGCAACTTAGCACACCCACCTGCATGAGCATATATGCTGTTATCTCCTCACAAGAACTGGCAGGGGTGGTGGGCAACTTTCAGCAGGGGTCTCTGACCCAGGGGGTAACCTGTTTTGTGGGCTTGGATCCCATTTCCACATCAGGCTAAGGCAGACGGTATAGGAAGGCATCTGACTGTCTGCGTTCAAAACTCAAGAATAATGCAACATTAATAAGTATGGGTAAGGGAAATATTTAGTCCAGGAAAGATTTTGTTTCCTAAACTCTCTTTTCAATCCTTGGAATTGCCTTGCAAAAGGAACCAAGCAACCACAGAGCTGTTTGCCCCTCTCTGTAACTGAGAATGGTTCACTCTTGCAGGTGTGGCTGGAAATATTCATCTTTCTTACCTCCCACTTAGCTTTGCTTTTGAGAAAACCAAACCCTCATTGTCAGCTCAGCTTTCCTGCAACTCGATCTGACAAGATAAACTGGTTGACCCCCTACCTGAATGAATGAAATTTTCCAGTTCCCTCTCATTCTCCGGAAGGAGGTACGTGGACTCATCCTGGCCCTCATCCTCAAAGAATTCCTCTTCATCTCCTAACGATGGGATCTTGATATTTTTATAAAGTGATGCAAGTTGTTGTTTTTCCTCAGCCTCTACCAGTCGACTGGAGAACAAAATACATAATTTTGGGGGAAGGCTGTGCCCTGGGGCTTGCATAATCTTAGCTCCCTGACCAGGGATCAAACTGTGCTCCCTGCAATGGGAGCGCAGAATCTTAACCACTGGACCACCAAAAGACTTCCCAAAATAGATAAATTTGAAAAGCATAATTTTCACATTAAATCATCAGGTCTTAATCATTAGTCCTGTGATTTTCTGACTAGAAAGCAGTCACTAGTACATGGTGGTACTAGTACATGGGGAGGGAGGCAGAAATAGACTTTGAACAAAATGTCAACATTTTAAATAAAGATAGCATAGGTACTGTTGTTTTTTCCTTTTTCTCAATCTCCAATATTTTTTGGCCTAGCACTGTTACTGATCCTATATTTAAAATGTTCATCATGGGGTTGCTGCTGCTGCTGCTGCTAAGTCGCTTCAGTAGTGTCCGACTCTGTGCAACCCCAGAGACAGCAGCCCATCAGGCTCCCTGGTCCCTGGGATTCTCCAGGCAAGAACACTGGAGTGGGTTGCCATTTCCTTCTCCAATGCATGAAAGTGAAAAGTGAAAGTGAAGTCGCTCAATCGTGTCCGACTCCTAGTGACTCCATGGACTCCAGCCTACCAGGCTCCCCCATCCATGGGACCCTCCAGGCAAGAGTACTGAATGCATTAATTTAATTAAAAAAATACTAAGTATTATTTATCTTTACGGAATGAAGCAGGGCAAAGACTAATAGAGTTTTGCCAAGAAAATGCACTGATCATAGCAAACACCCTCTTCCAACAACACAAGAGAAGACTCTACACATGGACATCACCAGATGGTCAACACCGAAATCAGATTGATTATATTCTTTGCAGCCAAAGATGGAGAAGCTCTATATAGTCAGCAAAAACAAGACCAGGATCAGACCATGAACTCCTTAGTGCCAAATTCAGTCTTAAATTGAAGAAAGTAGAGAAAACCACTAGACCATTCAGGTATGACCTAAATCAAATCCCTTATGATTATACAGTGGAAGTGAGAAATAGATTTAAGGGCCTAGATCTGATAGAATGCCTGATGAACTATGGATGGAGGTTCGTGACATTGTACAGGAGACAGGGATCAAGACCATCCCCATGGAAAAGAAATACAAAAAAGCAAAATGGCTGTCTGGGGAGGCCTTAAAAATAGCTGTGAAAAGAAGAGAAGCGAAAAGCAAAGGAGAAAAGGAAAGCTATAAGCATGTGAATGCAGAGTTCCAAAGAATAGCAAGAAGACATAAGAAAGCCTTCTTCAGCGATCAATGCAAAGAAATAGAGGAAAACAACAGAATGAGAAAAGAATAGATATCTCTTCAAGAAAATTAGAGATACCAAGGAAACATTTCATGCGAAGATGGGCTTAATAAATAACAGAAATGGTATGGACCTAACAGAAGCAAAAGATATTAAGAACAGATGGCAAGAATACACAGAAGAACTGTACAAAAAAGATCTGCACGACCCAGATAATCACGATGGTGTGATCACTGACTTAGAGCCAGACATCCTGGAACGTGAAGTCAAGTGGGCCTTAGAAAGCATCACTATGAACAAAGCTAGTGCAGGTGACGGAATTCCAGTGGAGCTATTTCAAATCCTGAAAGATGATGCTGTGAAAGTGCTGCACTCAATATGCCAGCAGATTTGGAAAACTCAGCAGTGGCCACAGGATTGGAAAAGGTCAGTATTCATTCCAGTCCCAAAGAAAGGCAATGCCAAAGAATGCTCAAACTACCGCACAATTGCACTCATCTCACACGCTAGTAAAGTAATGCTCAAAATTCTCCAAGCCAGGCTTCAGCAATATGTGAACTATGAACTTCCTGATGTTCAAGCTGGTTTTAGAAAAGGCAGAGGAACCAGAGATCAAATTGCCAACATCCGCTGGGTCACAGAAAAAGCAAGAGAGTTCCAGAAAAGCATCTATTTCTGCTTTATTGACTATGCCAAAGCCTTTGACTGTGTGGATCACAATAAACTGTGGACAATTCTGAAAGAGATGGGAATACCAGACCACTTGATCTGCCTTTTGAGAAATCTGGGGGCGGCGGGGGGGGGGGGGGGGGGAGCTAAGATGGCGGAGGAATAGGACGGGGAAAACACTTTCTCCTCCACAAATTCATCAAAAGAACATCTAAATGCTGAGTAAATTCCACAAAACAACTTCAGAATGCCTGCAGAGGACATCAGACACCCAGAAAAGCAACTCATTGCCTTCTAAAGGAGGTAGGAAAAAATATAAAAGACAAAAAAGAGACAAAGAGGGAGGGATGGACCTCTGTCCGGGGAAGGGAGTCTTAAAAAAAGAGAAGTTTCCAAACACCAGGAAACTCTCTCACTGCTGAGTCTGTGCCGAACCTGGGAAGCACAGAGGCCATCGTAACAGGGAGGAAAATAAATAATCAATTAAAACCCACAGACTAAGAGCCCCATGATAACTTCCCCAGCGGAGAAACAGAGCAAACGCCTGCATCCACCATTAGCAAGTGGGGGCTGGGCAGGGAGGCACCGCGGGCCGCTTCTTCGCAGGATGCATTGGCCTGAATATCCCGAGCGCTACCTGAGCGGAATAATTTGGGCTGACAAACCAGACTGTGGGATACCTACCGCACGAAAAGCCAGCCCTAACCCAAGACACCACCAGGCCCACGAACAGAACAAAGGACTTTACAGAGATAGCCGGCTGCAGTCCGTCCCCCTCCAGTGACAGGCAGCCAGAGCCGGAAGGAGGCAATCGCAGCCCCAGAGAGACATTACCCACAAAACTGTAAGCAGGCTTCTTTGCTAACTAAGACTTCTTAGGGCTCTGGTCGGCTAACATCCGCCTGGGAAAGTGCACCAGTGGTGCACTTGGAGGACCGAGTGGCGGGGAGGCGATAAGTCTCAGAAGCCGCGCTTGCTGAATGCCTCATTACCTGCGCTGCTAGATTCTGCAAAGGGCACAAAACGTAGGCCCAACCGAGCCTGGGCCTCTGAGGACTACCTGAGTGCCTGAACTTGAGCGGCTTAGACCTGGGAGGGGCAAGTAGCCCAGAGCCGGTCGCGAATGGTTCTGGCGGGGAAACAGAGAGCCTAAGCAGAGTGGGCAGGGAGGCTACACGTGCTGTGAGCAGGGGCAGACCCACTGTGGCTGAGCCACTGCGAGCACATGCCAGTGGTATTTATTTGCAGCGTCCCTCCCTCCCCGCAGCGCGACTGAACAAGTGAGCCTAAAAAAAAAAAAAAAAAAAAAAAAAGGTATCTACCACCGCCCCCTTTGTATCAGGGCGGAAATCAGACACTGAAGAGACCACCAAACAGAAGAAGCTATAACAGAGGGAACCGCCATGGAAGCGACAGGCAATAAACTAAAACCCCGTGGTTAGTACCAACTACAGAGAAAGGGGCCTATAGATCTTGAGAAATTTAAGCCGGAACAAGGAACTAGCCGAAAATGAACTGAACCCACAATACCCACAACAATAACAGAGAAAGTCTTATATATATTGTTACTATTTTTACCATCAGTATTTCTTTCTTTTTATATATATATTTATATATTTTTTTAATTAAAAAAATTTTTTTTAATTTTTTTATCCTCTAGTACTCCTGTAATTTCCACTTTTAGAATATTTTTTATAACTCTTGCGACCCCCCTCTTTTTTCTTTTCTTTTTTCTTTTTCTGTCTTTTCTTTTTTTCTTTCCTTTAACATTGTATTTTTGAAACTCCGAAATCTGCTCTAGATTCATAAGTTTAGCTTATTGGAAATTGCTATCAATTTTTTACCTATTCTTTTTTTTATAACTTTTGTGACTTTTTCTTTTTTTTTTTTTTCCTCCCTCTTTCTATCTCTTCATCTTTTCTTTGACATTGTATTCCTGAAACTCCAAACTCTAATCTAGATCTTTAATCTATGCTTTCTGGTATATGTAATCAATTTGTGCCTATTACTGACTGGATCTGTCTCTCTCCTTTTCATTCCCTCCTTTTATCCTCCTGACCACCTCTGTCACCTTCCTCCCTCTTTTCTTCTCTGTATAACTCCGTGAACATCTCTGAGTGGTCCAGTTGTGGAGTGCAGTATAGAAGGAGAAGTTTTTGAGACTACTGTAAAAATAAGACCGATAACTGGAAGCAGGAGGCTTAAGTCCAAACCCTGATCCCACGGAACATTAATTGACAGGAGCTCATCAAATGCCTCCAAACCTACACTGAAACCACGCCAATATACAGGCTACCCAAAGTGACCCCAAAATCATAGACATCACATAACTCATTACTAGACACTCCATTGCACTCCAGAGAGAAGAAATCCAGCTCCATTCACCAGAACACCGACACAAGCGTCTCTAACCAAGAAACCTTGACAAGCCACCTGTACAAACCCACATACAGTGAGGGAATGCCACAATAAAGAGAACTCCACAAACTGCCAGAATACAGTAAGGACACCCCAAACTCAGCAATTTAAACAAGATGAAGAGACAGAAGAATTCCCAGCAGGTAAAGGAACAGGATAAATGCCCACCAAACCAAACAAAAGAGGAAGAAATAGCGAATCTACCTGATAAAGAATTCCGAATAATGATAGTGAAATTAATCTAAAATCTGGAAATCAAAATGGAATCACAGATAAATAGCCTGGAGAAAAGCATTGAGAAGATGCAAGAAAGGTTTAACAAGGACCTAGAAGAAATAAAAAAGAGTCAATATATAATGAATAATGCAATAAATGAGATCCAAAACACTCTGGAGGCAACAAATAGTAGAATAACAGAGGCAGAAGATAGAATTAGTGAATTAGAAGATAGAATGCTAGAAATAAATGAAGCAGAGGAGAAAAAAGAAAAACGAATTAAAAGAAATGAGGACAATCTCAGAGACCTCCAGGACAATGTTAAACGTTACAACATTCGAATCATAGGAGTCCCAGAAGAAGAAGACAAAAAGAAAGACCATGAGAAAATACTAGAGGAGATAACAGATGAAAACTTCCCTAAAATGGGGAAGGAAATAATCACTCAAGTCCAAGAAACCCAGAGAGTCCCAAACAGGATAAACCCAAGGCGAAACACCCCAAGACACATATTAATCAAATTAACAAAGATCAAACACAAAGAACAAATATTAAAAGCAGCAAGGGAAAAACAACAAATAACACACAAGGGAATTCCCATAAGGATAACAGCTGATCTTTCAATAGAGACTCTCCAAGCCAGGAGGGAATGTCAAGACATACTTAAAGTGATGAAAGAAAATAACCTACAGCCCAGATTATGGTACCCAGCAAGGATCTCATTCAAATATGAAGGAGAAATCAAAACCTTTACAGACAAGCAAAAGCTAAGAGAATTCAGCCCCACCAAACCAGCTCTCCAACAAATGCTAAAGGATATTCTCTAGACAGGAGACACAAAAATGGTGTATAAACTCGAACCCAAAACAATAAAGTAAATGGCAACGGGATCATGCTTATCAATAATTACCTTAAATGTAAACGGTTTGAATGCCCCAACCAAAAGACAGAGACTGGCCGAATGGATACAAAAACAAGACCCCTACATACGTTGTCTACAAGAGACCCACCTCAAAACAGGGGACACATACAGACTGAAAGTGAAGGGCTGGAAAAAGATTTTCCATGCAAATAGGGACCAAAAGAAAGCAGGAGTAGCAATACTCATATCAGATAAAATAGACTTTAAAACAAAGGCTGTGAAAAGAGACAAAGAAGGTCACTACATAATGATCAAAGGATCAATCCAAGAAAAAGATATAACAATTATAAATATATATGCACCCAACATAGGAGCACCGCAATATGTAAGACAAATACTGACAAGTATGAAAGGAGAAATCAACAATAACACTATAATAGTGGGAGACTTTAATACCCCACTCACACCAATGGATAGATCAACTAAACAGAAAATTAACAAGGAAACACAAACTTTAAACGATACAATAGACCAGTCAGACCTAATTGATATCTATAGGACATTTCATCCCAAAACAATGAATTTCACCTTTTTCTCAAGCGCACACGGAACCTTCTCCAGGATAGACCACATCCTGGGCCATAAATCTAGCCTTGGTAAGTTCAGAAAAATTGAAATCATTCCAAGCATCTTTTCTGACCACAATGCAGTAAGATTAGATCTCAATAACAGGAGAAAAACTATTAAAAATTCCAACATATGGAGGCTGAACAACACGCTCCTGAATAACCAACAAATCATAGAAGAAATCAAAAAAGAAATCAAAATCTGCATAGAAACGAATGAAAATGAAAACACAACAACCCAAAACCTATGGGACACTGTAAAAGCAGTCCTAAGGAGAAAGTTCATAGCAATACAGGCATACCTCAAGAAACAAGAAAAAAGCCAAATAAATAACCTAACTCTACACCTAAAGCAACTAGAAAAGGAAGAAATGAAGCACCCCAAGGTTAGTAGAAGGAAAGAAATCTTAAAAATTAGGGCAGAAATAAATGCAAAAGAAACAAAAGAGACCATAGCAAAAATCAACAAAGCCAAAAGCTGGTTCTTTGAAAGGGTAAATAAAATTGACAAACCATTAGCCAGACTCATCAAGAAACAAAGGGAGAAAAATCAAATCAATAAAATTAGAAATGAAAATGGAGAGATCACAACAGACAACACAGAAATACAAAGGATCATAAGAGACTACTACCAGCAATTACATGGCAATAAAATGGACAACGTGGAAGAAATGGACAAATTCTTAGAAAAGTACAACTTTTCAAAACTGGATCAGGAAGAAATAGAAAATCTTAACAGACCCATCACAAGCACGGAAATTGAAACTGTAATCAGAAATCTTCCAGCAAACAAAAGCGCAGGTCCAGACGGCTTCACAGCTGAATTCTACCAAAAATTTAGAGAAGAGCTAACACCTATCCTACTCAAACTGCTCCAGAAAATTGCAGAAGGCAAACTTCCAAACTCATTCTATGAGGCCACCATCACCCTAATACCCAAACCGGACAAAGATGCCACAAAAAAAGAAAACTACAGGCCAATATCACTGATGAACATAGATGCAAAAATCCTTAACAAAATTCTAGCAATCAGAATCCAACAACACATTAAAAAGATCATACACCATGACCAAGTGGGCTTTATCCCAGGAATGCAAGGATTCTTCAATATCCGAAAATCAATCAACGTAATACACCACATTAACAAACTGAAGAATAAAAACCATATGATTATCTCAATAGATGCCGAGAAAGCCTTTGACAAAGTTCAACATCCATTTATGATAAAAACTCTCCAGAAAGCAGGAATAGAGGGAACATACCTCAACATAATAAAAGCTATATATGACAAACCCACAGCAAACATTATCCTCAATGGTGAAAAATTGAAAGCATTTCCTCTAAAGTCAGGAACAAGACAAGGATGCCCACTTTCGCCATTACTATTCAACATAGTTTTGGAAATTTTGGCCACAGCAATCAGAACAGAAAAAGAAATAAAAGGAATCCAAATCGGAAAAGAAGAAGTAAAACTCTCACTGTTTGCAGATGACATGATCCTCTACGTAGAAAACCCTAAAGACTCCACCAGAAAATTACTAGAACTAATCAATGAATAGAGTAAAGTTGCAGGATATAAAATCAACACACAGAAATCCCTTGCATTCCTGTACACTAATAATGAGAAAATAGAAAGAGAAATTAAGGAAACAATTCCATTCACCATTGCAATGAAAAGAATAAAATACTTAGGAATATATCTTCCTAAAGAAACTAAAGACCTATATATAGAAACTATAAAACACTGGTGAAAGAAATCAAAGAGGACACTAATAGATGGAGAAATATACCATGTTCATGGATCGGTAGAATCAATATATTGAAAATGAGTATACTACCCAAAGCAATTTATAGATTCAATGCAATCCCCATCAAGCTACCAACGGTATTCTTCACAGAGCTAGAACAAATAATTTCTCAATTTGTATGGAAATACAAAAAACCTCTAATAGCCAAAGCTATCTTGAGAAAGAAGAATGGAACTGGACGAATCAACCTGCCTGACTTCAGGCTCTACTACAAAGCCACAGTCATCAAGACAGTATGGTACTGGCACAAAGACAGAAATATAGATCAATGGAACAAAATAGAAAGCCCAGAGATAAATCCATGCACATATGGACACCTTATCTTTGACAAAGGAGGCAAGAATATACAATGGATTAAAGACAATCTCTTTAACAAGTGGTGCTGGGAAAACTGGTCAAACACTTGTAAAAGAATGAAACTAGAACACTTTCTAACACCATACACAAAAATAAACTCAAAATGGATTAAAGATCTAAATGTAAGACCAGAAACCATAAAACTCATAGAGGAAAACAGGCAAAACACTCTCTGACATTCATCACAGCAGGATCCTCTATGACCCACCTCCCAGAATATTGGAAATAAAATCAAAAATAAATAAATGGGACCTAATTAAACTTAAAAGCTTTTGAACAACAAAGGAAACTATAAGCAAGGTGAAAAGACAGCCTTCAGAATGGGAGAAAATAATAACAAATGAAGCAACAGACAAACAACTAATCTCAAAAATATACAAGCAACTCCTACAGCTCAGTTCCAGAAAAATAAATGACGCAATCAAAAAATGGGCCAAAGAACTAGGTAGACATTTCTCCAAAGAAGACATATAGATGGCTAACATACACATGAAAAGATGCTCAACATCAACATCACTCATTATCAGAGAAATGCAAATCAAAACCACTATGAGGTACGATTTCATGCCAGTCAGAATGGCTACAATCCAAAAGTCCACAAGCAATAAATGCTGGAGAGGGCGTGGAGAAAAGGGAACCCTCTTACACTGTTGGTGGGAATGCAAATTAGTACAGTCACCTTGGAGAACAGTATGGAGATTCCTCAAAAAACTGGGAATAGAACTGCCTTATGACCCAGCAATCCCACTGCTGGGCATACACACTGAGAAAACCAGAATTGAAAGAGACATGTGTACCCCAATGTTCATGCTATGCTATGCTATGCTAAGTCATTTCAGTCGTGTCTGACCCTGTGTGACCCCATCCATAGACGGCAGCCCACCAGGCTTCCCCGTCCCTGGGATTTTCCAGGCAAGAACACTGGAGTGGGTTGCCATTTCCTTCTCCAATGCATGAAAGTGAAAAGTGAAAGTGAAGTCGCTCAGTCATGTCCGACTCTTAGCGACCCCATGGACTGCAGCCTAGCAGGCTCCTCCGCCCCTGGGATTTTCCAGGCAAGAGTACTGGAGTGGGGTGCCATTGCAGCACTGTTTACAATAGCCAGGACTTGGAAGAAACCTAGATGTCCATCCACAGATGAATGGATAAGAAAGCTGTGGTACATATACACAATGGAGTATTACTCAGCCATTAAGAATGCATTTGAATCAGTTCTAATCAGGTGGGTGGAACTGGAGCCTATTATACAGAGTGAAGTAAGCCAGAAAGAAAAACACAAATACAGTATACTAATGCATATATATGGAATTTAGAAAGATGGTAACAATAACCCTGTTTATGAGACAGCAAAAGAGACACTGATGTATAGAACAGACTTTTGGACTCTGGGAACGGGAGAGGGTGGGATGATTTGGGAGAATAGCATTGAAATATGTATAATATCATATCTGAAACGAGTCGCCAGTCCAGGTACGATGCCTGATAACGGATGCCTGGGACTGGTGCACTGGGACGACCCAGGGGGGTGGTATGGGGAGGGAGGAGGGGGGAGGGTTCAGGATGGGGAACACATGTATACTTGTGGCAGATCCATCTTGATGTATGGCAAAAGCAATACAATATTGTAAAGTTAAGCAAAATAAAATTTAATTAAAAAAAAAGAGAGAGAGAAATCTGTATGCAGGTCAGGAAGCAACAGTTAGAACTGGTCATGGAACAACAGACTGGTTCCAAATAGGAAAAGGAGTACGTCAAGGCTGAATATTGTCACCCTGCTTATTTCACTTATATGCAGAGTACATCATGAGAAATGCTGGGCTGGAAGAAGCACAAGCTGGAATCAAGATTGCCAGGAGAAATATCAATAATCTCAGATATGCAGATGACACCACCCTTATGGCAGAAAGTGAAGAGGAACTAAAAAGCCTCTTGATGAAGGTGAAAGAGGAGAGTAAAAAAGTTGGCTTAAAGCTCAACATTCAGAAAATGAAGATCATGGCATCCGTTCCCATCACTTCATGGGAAATAGATGGGGAAACAGTGGAAACAGTGTCAGACTTTATTTTTCTGGGCTCCAAAATCACTGCAAATGGTGACTGCAGCCATGAAATTAAAAGACGCTTACTCCTTGGATGGAAAGTTATGACCAACCTGTTGGGAGCCGCCGCGGAGAGGCACTCTACTCCTGACAAAGGTCATGACGAAGGAGGCTTGGCAAACGCAATGGCGAATAAAGCCTCAGGAGTCCTCCCGGATATTCTCGAGCATCTACCCCCCCAAAATCAGAATCTGCCTGCTTTACTGCTTTGTGCTCTCACCTCTGACTTTGCTGGGGGCTGTCCCCCACCACCATCTCGCTCTCTCTAATAACGAATTAACTTACAGCTCCAATTAATAAAGTTCCTGGGCATTAGGAGTGTTCAAATCCAAACCCCTCAGATAGCTCTCTTAACTGGCCTGACAAGTTTACCCGGACTCCTATAGCTATGCATACGATTGTTTACAGTCTCAGCCCCGAGAGGCAGGGGAAGCTTAAGATATTCAAATAGCTTAGAGCCTCTCAGAGAGTTAAAAACTGTCAGAATAAAAACTAGTTCATTAATAGGCCAATGCTTTTTGCCAAGTTTTCACATCCCCCGTTTTGTATCCTTGAATGTGTATTAATATAGTTGGTTTGTAGAGAAAATAAGTAGTGGCCTTGGTGCTAGTAACATTAGACCCTTAAGGTAGTAAATTCTTTTCTTTGTTGTAAACCCATTGCGCCTCCCCCTATAGGAATGCAAGTTTATCTAACACTTCGGATGAAAATGGCGCCAAACCTTAAAATAATTACTCTTAGAGAAACTAAGTCTTGCGGTTGACAAACCTTTGTCAAGAGTCATAAAATGTTAATAGGCCTTCTGGCCAGAAGATGATGTAAATCACCTGAACCATTTGTACGCAATAAATTTGCAGGAAAGAAACCCTGGTTTTTGATAAGGATCAAAGACTGCTGACTTTGCATCCCCTATTATCCTCTATGTGTAACTTAGGGTATAAAAGCCCCTGTTGAAAATAAAGCTACGGGCCTTGCTCACCAGAGCTTGGTCTCCCCATGTCATTCTTTCTCTCAATTTCCATTTCCGGCTGAAGTCTCCATCTGGAGCGCGGAACCTACCAAGCTTGCTAATCATGCCTGGGCTTCTAAGACCCACTCAAGTGCCTAAGGTGGGGCACCTTCCGCTATTCGAGCGGGCGCCTGCGGCCTACGCAAGTAGTGCAAACTTCTTGTCTTGAAGTTTTATTGGTCTCCCACGTAAACCAAGCTACTCAGCCTCTTTTCTTCTCTAAATATTCTGAGCTATACTGAGCTATCCTTTAATTACTCTTAATGTCTCTAATTGAAATGTACATGAGTCGCTGATGCCATCCACACTCCGAAGACCCTGGATCAGCCAAGGCTGGACCTCGGTACCAACCTAGATAGCATATTAAAAAGCAGAGACATTACTTTGCCAACAAAAGTTCACCTAGTCAAGGCTATGGTTTTTCCAGTGGTCATGTATGGATGTGAGAGCTGGACTGTGAAGAAGGCTGAGCGCCGAAGAATTGATGCTTTTGAACTGTGGTGTTGCAGAAGACTCTTGAGAGTCCCTTGGACTGCAAGGAGATCCAACCAATCCATTCTGAAGGAGATCAGCCCTGGGATTTCTTTGGAAGGAATGATGCTAAAACTGAAACTCCAGTACTTTGGCCACCTCATGCGAAGAGTTGACTCATTGGAAAAGACTCTGATGCTGGGAGGGATTGGGAGAAGGAGGAGAAGGGGACGACAGAGGATGAGATGGCTGGATGGCATCACTGGCTCGATGGACGTTGAGTCTGAGTGAACTCCAGGAGTTGGTGATGGACAGGGAGGCCTGGCGTGCTGCGATTCATGGGGTCACAGAGTCGGACACGACTGAGTGACTGAACTGAACTGAACCAAGTTTTTGGCACTGCCTTAAATTTTGCACCTGAAGTGAGTGCCTTGTTCACCTCACCTAGATCCAACTTGGAAGTGGATCATTGAACAGATATTTCTGTGTGAAGTGGAAATGGATAATACAGTGTTTCATTTTTTGTAACATACGTACCTTCTTAATTATGTTTGACTCATGTAATAATGGGCTTCTGGGGTGGCTCAGATGGCAAAGAATCTGCCTGTAATGTAGGAGACCTGGGTTAGATCCCTAGGTCAGGAATATCCCCTAGAGAAGGGAATGGCTACACACTCCAGTATTCTTTCCTGGAGAACTCCATGGACAGAGGAGCCCTGCAGGCTACAGTCCATGGGGTTGGAAAGTTGGACACAACTGAGCAACTAACACTACATGTGATAATAAATCATTTTAGGGTTAGCTTAATTGTGTTCTAAGGAGCTGAGATGGAGGAAGGGGTGTAGGGGGTAACATTCCAGAATCATGCTGTGCAGCAGAAGCACTGATCTGACTGTAAACATTGCTGCAGATAATCAGGAAACTGAGACAGGAACAGGATTTGGGTGAGGAGAATGAGGTGCTCACTTCATGTGCAAAATTTAAGGGGGTGCCAAAAAACTCAGTAATGATGATAAATATTTTGACTTAATATTTTTTAAAACTGAAATGAGTGAATTCCCTGGCCATCCAGCGGTTGGGACTCAGTGTTTCCACCACCAAGAGCCCAAGTTCAATCCCTGGTTGGGGAACTAAGATCCCACAAGCAATGCAATATAGGTAAAAAAAAAAAAAAAAAAAGGAAAAAAACTGGAAAAATCCATAATAAACCAAATATCACAATTTAAAAAACAGGCTCCATCAGCACTGTGATGAACTGAATGAGAGCCTGAGTCAAAAGGGAAAATGTTGAGTCCCTATATACACGCCTTTATGTATTATTTTATGGTTCTTCTTTTCTAAAACATTAAGGTAGTTGAGAATATATTTTAAAAATTAAAAAGTCCTATATCAAAACTCACGGCATTATTTTAAGTTTAAATAATTTATACCAGAAACAAAATTTATTATAATTTTACTTTCCTGGTTTAAATGAAATAAAACTCACTAATGTATTTTCACTTTTTATATTTATTTTATTTGGCTGCACTGGGTCTTCATTGTGGCACGTAGGACGTTTAGTTGTGGCATGTGAACTCTTAGTTGTGGCTTGTGGGATCTAGTTCCCTGACCAGGGATCAAACTCGGGTCCCCTGCATTGGGAGCAGAGTCTTAACCACTGAGCCACCAGGGAAGTCCCTCATCGATATATATCCAAAATATACTTCTGGAAAAAATTAATGGCTAAAAATTACATACAAACATGTACTCTGGGGCACATATTTTTCCTTTTGCCTCAGGCTTTAAAATGTCACTATGTGTAACACAAACTTAAAAGCTATAAATGTTGACATTAGCTCAGTAACTTAATTGGTCACTAAGAGTTCAGGATGAAATGTTTTAGTGAGTTATTTTAGGAATCTTCATATTTGTTAACATCTTTGTCTATACTAATGAAATAAACTGAAATTGACGTTCCATAAATTGAGTCATATGAGATTGTCAGATTAGAAAATCCAGAACCAAACATGCTGGTGACACTCACTCATTAGCAAAATCTCTTCAATTTCACCTTTAATTTTACCTTCATTTGACATACTTCAAGGTAGTCCTAATATGGTTACCTTAAAAGATATTCCATACATGGCAACGTATTTCCCATGTGCACATTTAATCCTAATGAAGAACTTAGTACTTCCTCAAGATGTTTCTGATAGGATATATTGGAATCCTGGAACTAAATCCTAGAATAGGAGTCAACGTGCTGCTCCTGATCACAGTCACATGATGTCACAGAGTGGCTCACTTTTGTCTGATACTAATTTCAAGATGATCACATAAACTGAACTTCACCACAAGCTTTATTTGTGTGAACAAGATGAAGTGTCTTCCCTAAATGCTACTATCACCCCAACCACATTGATGATAAGTTTCTAGTGAAAGAGACAGTGGTCACTTTTCTGCTTTGCGCTATTAAGATTTTTTTCCAAAGCATCAAGTTCACTCTAGAAAATGATATTATGAAAGGATGCCAGCATCTCAGAACATTTTTTATCATGAGCCACAGTTAAGAGATAAGTTTTACTTCACAATCTTCAGTCTGAAAAGTTGAAAATCAGCATTTCTATTCTACTAAATTGTATTCATTCTGTCCTGTTTCTTTTTTGTTATTTACTCATAATTTTTATTTTTAAAAATTTTTTGCCATGTTTCTTTTTATATTTTTCATTTATGTCATGATCCATCATGAATATAGGCCATATTCTGAAAAACACTGAAAATTTATAATAACTATAATTAATCAGTGACTATAAGAATTATCAACATCATCACCATTATTAACATTACTACCATGAAATAATCTAGTTACCTGTATGTCTTACTAAAGGATGGTAAAGATTATTTAGCATAGACTTACTATATCACGTAGGAAATAGTGGTCCCAAATATCAGGGCAATAGTGAGGGCTATACACGCAATTGTAATTACTTTAACAAGAGCAGGTCTATGAGGAATCCATGCTAAAAATAGAAAGAAAAGAAGTTTTCATAAAATCTCATTTTTAGCTGTGACTATCAGTTATTAGGTCTTCCCTGATAACTCAGTTGGTAAAAAATCCACCTGCAATACAGGAGACCCTGTTCAATTCCTGGGTTGAGAAGATCCCCTGGAGAAGGGAAAGGCTACCCACTCCAGTATTCTGGCCTGGAGAATTCCATGGACTGCATAGTCCATGGGGTCGCAAAGAGTCAGACATGACTGAGCGACTTTCGTAGGTGGTGCTAGTGGTAGAGCACCCACCTGGCAATGTAGGAGACATAAAGAAACTTGAGTTCAATCCTTGCATTGGGAAGATACCCTAGAGGAGGGCATGACAACCCACTCCAATATTCTTGCCTGGAGAATCCCATGGACAGAGAAGCCTGGCAGGCTACAGTCCACAGGGTCGCATAGAATTAGACACGACTGAAGCGACTTAGCACATATACATGTATCAGTTAATATATTTGTTAATCATATTGTTTTAGGGGAATAGGAGAGAAAATCAGAAATAACATTAAAAATAAAAATTCTTAATTTACAAGAAAACCATGCAAGCTAGATTGCACAGCCTGTGTGAACAAGTATAATTTGAATTCCCACCTAAACCCTGACTCCTTTTTTTCATCTGTCTCCTGTCTTTGGCCAAAGCCATTTCTTATGAGGCTGGTCCCTGATGTATAGCAGAGACTGCCACTGATATAGCTGAAAGGAGAGTGGCCTTAGTTCTTCAACTCAAGTGGTGCCGGATGATCTTAGGTTGTACAGTGCTGTTTTTAAATAAAACAGGATATTACAGGGCAATTTGAGATCTAATCCCACAAACCTGCATTCCAGGGATTGGTGTTTAGGCCCACTGAATATCCTATAAAACCAAGGGTGGTCCTTGCAGGCTCACTCTTATCATCATCTGAAATGAAAATAAACAGAGCTACTATGGGTACAAACTGAACAAAGGCACAATTGACTAAGTACATTACTCAACCATTTGTAAAATCTGACAGAGGTGCCTCCTCCTTGTCTCACATGGAGCACTCCCTCACTTTCTTTCCCTTCTCTGGCTCAACAACTGAGCTGAGAAACTCTTTGAGACTGGCACCTCAATGTGAAGTCAGCTTGACATGAAGAAAAGAACCTGGACTATGAAAATGCTCACAGATTAAATGCTTAAGCTTTCAGTACACGTGCTCAGCTGTGTCCAACTCTTTGCAACCTCATGGACTGCAGCACGCCAAGATTCCCTGTCCATCACCAACCCCCGGAGCTTACTCAACCTCATGCCCATTGAGTCAGTGGTGCCATCCAACCATCTCACGCTCTGTTGTCCCCATCTCCTCCCATCTTCAATCTTTCCCAGCATCAGGGTCTTTTTAAATGAGTAAGTTCTTTGCATCAGGTGGCCAAAGTATTGGAGGTTCAGCTTCAGCATCAGTCCTTCCAATGAATATGTAGATGTTCATTTAATGATTCTCTCGATTTTTCTGTACATTTTCAGGTTTTCATAATGAAATACTGATGTGGGGGACATGGGTAACAGATGGTTTCAAAATCGTGACTACTGAAAACTGGTCATTGGACTAGGCAATGGGCAGGTCATTGGAGATCTAGTCAAAAGTGATATTACCCATGTGCATGACTGACAGAGGTTCATGAGAGAACAGAAGGAAAGGGATTACAGAGAGCAAAAGTTTTGAAAATTTTCTGAAGAGTTTTGCTGTCATGGAGGGAATAGAAATGAAGGCATCTCCCAGAAGGGGCTGAGGGATTGGGAGACAGGTTTTGCTTTTTAATACAGGAAAATTGACATCATGATCTCATGAGAACAGGGACGACACTTTAAATTGTGATGCTACTGGAAAGGGAGAAAGAATTGACCAGTGTCCCGAGTTGGCCTGAGGGGATGGAAGTTGGTGCACAGGTGAAGGGTCAGCCTTGACCTGGCTGGGAGGAAAGATGAGAAAGTGTTATTCAACTGCTAGTTAGGGTGATGCAGATGCTCGCTCAAGTGCTTGTGTTTTGTCAGTGATGGTAGGAACAAGGTCATCCTCTAAGAGCAAGTCTGGGGTAGATATGGTGGGGGTGTTTGTGGAACAAGAAAAACCGAGGAGAAAGTCACCAAGCAAAGGGGTAGGGTAAGTGGACTAGGAAAATGGACCATAAATAAAATTTCCTAGAAACAGAATGGCTGGGTACACTATTTTTTTTTATAGCCACTCCTGTAGCCCAGAGCCTGCCAAAATTATTCAAACTATTCAACACTAGTCCATCCTAAAGGAAATCAATCCTGAATATTCATTGGAAGGACTGATGCTGAAGCTGAAGTTCCAATACTCTGGCCACCTGATGAGAAGAGCTGACTCACTGGAAAAGACCCTGATGCTGGGAAAGATTGAAGGTGGGAGGAGAAGGGGGTGACAGAAGATGAGATGGTTGGATGGCATCACTGACTTGATGGACATGAGTTTGACCAAACTCTGGGAGATAGTGGAGGACAGGGAGGCCTGGCGTGCTGCAGTGCATGGGGTCGCAAACAGTCAGACACGACTGAGCGACTGAACGACAACAAATGAAACACTAAACCTACTCCATGTACCTACCCTGCCTCACGCATTCCTTCCCCCCGATGGTCAACAGAAGGTCTGGGTCATGCTCTCCTCTTTTCGTCCCCTGCCTCCTAACAAGGCTGGTCCTTCCCCACATGGCTTGGCATGGTGCGCCCTGCATGCTGTTTCTAGGATTCTGTGTGTATAACCTTCCTCCTTCACAATGATAATTTCCGAGTCTGTGGGTCTTATCATACCTGATTAAAACAAATCCTGGGTGTATTTCAAAACTGTGGGTCAAAAAGTGAATACATTTTTCTTATAAGAACTCCCAAATTGCCCTCTGTAGAAACTGCAATTATTCCTGGCTTACACACAAGACGGGACTAAATTTCCCTACTCTTTTGCCGATACAGTTTACTATGAGATATTTCGCCCACTTTCAACATGATAGCTGAAAACTGGAATTAGAGTGTATTTTCAAGGTGTATTTTCCTTTTTATGAGGTAGGCATCTTTCCATGTAACTGAGAGCTGAGAGTTACAAGAGAAAATTGGAGTCTTCCAGTGATCTGACTAGACAATTTCATCTTCTGTCTCTATCAGAAATTACACCTGGGACTGAGAGCTCAGGGATGGCAGAGGTCTCAGCAAACCTCGAGGGCCACCTCACAAGAGGGTAGTGTTGACAGTGTCAAGATAAGACTAGAATATGGGCCTAACACTTTGATCCAGCTTCCTTTTCTGGACTTTGGTGGTGGTGAAGTGAATGGGGAAATGAAATACTATAGCTGAGCTTTGTACATGTGTATGCACGCTCAGTTGCTCAGTCATGTCCAACTCTTTGTGACCCCATGGACTGCGACCAGCCAGGCTCCTCTGTCCATGGGATTCTCTAGCCAAGAATACTGGAGTGGGTTGCCGTGCCCCGCTCCAGGGGATCTTCCCAACCCAGGGATCAAACGTGCCTCTCTTATGTCTCCTGAATTGGCAGGTTCTTTACACTGAGCCACCTAGGAAGCCCATAGCTGAGCTTTAGGAAGAGTAATAAAGAATGTCTTTGGGATGGACAGATATATTGTGGTTTTTTTTCCTGTATTTCCTGACACTTTAACATCTGTGCTATTTTCTAAACTGTCCCTAGCAACATGGTTACTAACCCAGCCACGGGGGACAAGGCGTGCCTTTTTCTAATTTGCACAGGGCAGGGGGAGCTGTACAGGTTAGTTATGAGCGTCATGGGATGCACTCCTGGAGGAGCCATATGACACAAAAGCTCTGCAGATATTTATGGATTCCACGTGCACTCCCAGATCCCGACTTACCAGTGCTCGCTGGGGGCTGCATGGGTGTGGTACTCGGAGCTAGATGGCCATTGAAGGGGATCAGAGAGGAGAGAGAGGTTAGGATACATTTAGGAAAATTACAATATAACTTGGTATTAGATGAAAGGGCATGACATGTAGTTTCCAAATATTAATTGCTGAGATGGTAAATTACAAAATTTACCCCAATGCCAAGTGGATTCATGGGGCTTAGTCTGCAAAAGCATGGTGCTCTGCTCGCAGGCAGTGTTTCCTCTGATGCACATGGACTGTTAGCAAAACAGTGCATTTGGGTCCTGGTCTGCTTCTGTAGTCGTGCAAGCTGGGAACCCTCCTCCCAAGCAGAGGACCTAGAGAAACTTGGTGCGGAGCTGAAGGGTGTGGTGCTATCATCAGCTCAGAGAGGTGGTGCTGGGAGGGCCCGACAGTGACAGCCCTGTCATCACCCAGCTTACAGAGAAAGAACAACACAGGATCCAGTTTCCAATCAATGTCTATCTAATCTTATTATTTTATGGATCATGCTACTAACAATACAGAAGAAAAGACACGCTGAATAGCAGCTAGGAGGACCACAGAGTATAGTTCCCATTTCACTGACGGAGCAGTAACAATGACTCACCTCTGGATGCTGGGATAGCTCCATGGGCCAAATGAAATTGCTTATCGAACTCTACGGGTTGTTTGGTGACATTTGGATGTCTTTCTAAGGGAAAATAATCTGGAAAAGAAAACCTACAGCAGTGAGGTGTAATCACCCCTTTTCACTTCCCCTGAAATGAGTGAAAGCAATGGTTGAGGCAACTCATTCAGCCTGTTGTTTGTCCGAGTGGTTGGAACTCACCTGCATAAGGCACACACAGATGAAGTGGGCACTCCATTAAAAACAAAAATAAAACAGCAAAAGAACTTTGAACCTTGTCCATCATTCCAAAACTGATAGTTTGTTACTGTGTGGGTGTAAAGTATTTAGCTGTTGTCCACCATCTGCCCTGTATTTCTCTGAGAAACTAAGGAGCTCTTCTCCCTACAGAATGTCTCAGTTCTGACTGGGAGCCACCAGTGTGAGGTCAGCTCACGTTGCCACATGGAATTCTTTGATGGAACGAAGTCAGCCAATGGGAAGACTAACAGAATGAGAGGGTGTGCTGGGAGTAAGACCCTCAGAGTGTCCTGACTCTTGAGGAGACAGAAGAAAATCAATTATAATTCAATGCAACATCTCACAAGAAGCAAACGGAGGAGACAGCAGGGCTCTGTAGGCCCACTGTAATGCTTACCCCAGCTTCCTAGATGTTTGAGCTTCATCAAGTTACTTAACCCCTCTGAGCTTCAGTTTCCTCATCAGTAAAACAGGAGGAGGAAAGAATACCCACTTCACAGGGTAACAGCGATGGCTCAATAATTCACACAAAGCTCAAAAAGTGGGTTGGCCCTGAGCATTAGTTCTGGATGTAAAATGTGAGAGTGTAATCTTTGAAAAAAAGCAATTTGGTAAGCCTCCAATCTCTGGGGTACCATCCAGAAGCCTAGACCCAAGTGGCTGTCTCCAAAAGTTTCTTTAAGGGAGAGATTAATTCAATCATTTCAGCATGTAGAAAGGGGATTGAACAATGAGATGGTGTAGATGGCTGTCCCCTGGACTTGTCCTCTGCCTATCTGGTTGTTCACATGATACACAAAATAGGCTTTCATCCCTCCCACCAATGATAGTAAGAACAGACCAGACACCTCTTGATGCTTACACAGCCCCGAGGACCAGGAGCCGACTCCACCTGTGCTGCAGCCCAGAGGGCAGCTGCCCCTACTAAATGTCTGAGGGATGACAAGGCTGGGACCCCGCCCCCCAAGACCTCCTCCTGCTCTGGACTATCAAGATTGTCTTGCTCTGTTCTTTCAACACCCAACCTGTCTTTCCCCCATTCTGCTGTGCCCCCAGGATGAGCCTGGTAAGGATACAGCTCCCATGTTCTCTAAATCCCAGTCTCACAACTGCCTCCAATCAAACCCATCTCTTTTAAGCTTCCTGTTGGCCTGCCTGTGGGCACTGTTTAGACTGGACTTAGGACTGTCAAGGTCCCTGGGGACTGGCCTAGGGTATCGATCTCCCTGTGCTTACTGCTGCCTTGCCCAGTCCTTCCCCCTAGGTCTGTGAACACCTGGCTCCTAGTCCAGGTTTCCCACAATACAAAAGATTGGATGGAATTACCTGTGTGTATTCTAGGAGCCTGGAGGTAAATTTCTACACTGTGACCCCGTATCTCCAAGTTTCGCACCACCTGTATCCCAGAACCCTTTGAGTGGCCCCTCTAGGCCAGATGAAGCCTAGGCCACCACCCTCCTCTATGCTGTCGTTGCTACATGGGGCCAAGTCTTGAGTCCCCAGCACTTTGCATGGGTCCTGCCCAAAGTGGACCCACAGTGACCTCAAGCCAAGCTGGCTTCCTCCCTTGTGAGTTATAAACCGTGTCATGTCTCACTGAACGTCTGTTCCCAGGAGGACAAGAACCTCCAGAGCCCTGGTTGAAAATACATTATTTCTGGGGCTGGGGGGAGGGGCCTGTATTTTTAAGATGCCCCCAAGTAACTGTCAGGATAAGAAGTTTGGGGAACAAGACCAAACTTAGTGGCTTCTGGCTGGAAAATCTCATCAGGGCCCCCATTTCTCCACTGGGACCCTCTTTTTTGGGGCACAAGTACTTCTCCAGACCCTTCATCATCCCACTGTGAGGACCCACCTTGAGCAGGGCGCTGCCCATAACCACCATGCTCGCTCCACCTGCAGAGGGGTTTCGTCTTTGTGCTGTCACAAGGGAGGGTATTCACTGTCCGGGCAGAAAGAACAGCTTCTGCGGGGAAGGCTGGCGTGAGCCCTGGCTCTCCTGACTGAAGACTGTGTTGCTGGGAGTGCCCAGCACTGCACACATTCCCAGGCCCTTCTCTCCTCTGTCCACAAGGCAAGGCTGCCTTGTTGCTTCTGAGTTAACTGCTTTTTTTTTTTTTAAAGCATTTAAACACTTATTCTTCAAATTAAGAAATTACACATTTTGATAATGGTCATTGTCTTAAAAGTGTCATTCAGTTCCAACACATTTAAAAGGATATTGGAAATTCTGACCAATTCCTGTAACTGCCTGCTTGATACCACCCTGGACCCCATCATATGGCTGAGCCTTCTGACCAGGCCTTCTCCCACATACAGGACTTCATGACCATCTGCTGAGACCTCAGCGCCCTTCTCCCTGTGCCGCACCCCTTCAGTCCCCCCACATCTCCGCAGTCAGGAGATCCAGATGAGGAGGTCAAGAAGCACAACTGACAACCTGCTGGTGTCCCAAGCACTTCCAGGGCCAGAGTGCCATGCTGGGCACCTCAGACATGGCAGACCGGGACCAATGAGGTCCCCACAGAGCACAGAGCCTGGTGTGTGGCATCGGGAGACAGAGTGGACAGTAAGAAAGGAGAAAATATACGAGGTGATGTCAAGTAGTGATGCATGCAATGCAACAAGTGAAGACAGGGCGGTGAAGTGGGAACTGAGGAAAGCGTGCTGGTTGGATGGTCCAGCATCAACACAGCCATTAACAGCCCCTGGTCCAGGTCGCTGAGGGGTGGAGTCAAGGTTGGGCAGTAACTCGTGCTTGGGAGTAGCTGAGAAACAGGCAGAGACTCCATGACACCAGGCATGTGTTTTTCCACCCTGACTCTACGAAGCCCTGGGCTGGTGGATCACACTTCAGAGTTACCTTGGGAGGTAAGAAGTCACTGATTCAGTTACCTTGGGAGGTAAGAAGTCACTGACTAGCCTTCTGGTGCCTTCACCTCCCCATCCCAGGATCCATCCTCCCAACCCTGAACTCACTGGGGTTCACAGGGACCAGGATCTGATCCCGTCCCATGTATGCATAAAAACAAGTAGCTGATGAAAACAAGAGAAATAAATGTGCTCACTGGCCAAGGAAATAAGCAATTTTCTAAGGATACTTATTTCCAAAAGAAAAACAGCACACTGGATTACAGATTCTATCAGAGGCACATATATTAGAACAGATGGACCAAAATTTTAAAGTAGTCACATACATTTAGAGAGATAAGGCATGACATTGACAATAGGGAATGAGACTAATAACATATAAAAGATAACCAAGAAGAAATATTAGATATGTAAAACAGTTGTTGAAATGAAGATACATTAGAGGAAGTAAGTAGCAAATAGACAGCTGAGAAACAAATTAGCAAACTAGCATAGCAAACACGAAATGTCCAGAGGAAAGAAAGAAAAAGGAATTAGAGAACATGAAAGCAAAGGTAAGACATATTGACAACAGACACAGACATGCTAACATCTAAGTATTAATAATAGGAGTCTTAAAAAGAGAAAAAATTTAAATACATAGATGAAATCTTTAAAAAAGTAGAGATAGATTTCCCAGAATGTAAAACAGAATAAAGACATCAGATGAAAAGGCCCATAGAAGTAGCTTATGAAGTTAAACATATACTTACCATACAACTCAGCTATTCCACTGCTAGGTTTTTACCCAAGATAAATGAAAACCTGCACACACACAAAACACTGAAAAAGAACATCCAGAGCAGCTGTATTTACACTGGCCCAGAGCTGGGCTCAAGGTAATGTCCATCTACAGGTGAACAAAATGACTACTGTGGCTCATCCACATAACAGAAAGCAAGCTACTGACACACAGTACAACATGGAGGAGCCTTCAAAATCATGCTGAGCAAAAATATCTGGATACAAAAGGTAGGATATAAATAGAACACTGTACAATTCTACCTTTATAAAACTCTAAAAGACAATTCTAATGTATATTCACAAAACAGACATGTGGCTGCCCAGGTCTTAGGGTTGTGGTGGGGATTAACTGTGAAGAGACATGGGGAACTTTTTGGAGAAGGGAAAAAATTCTCTAGTTTTACTGTAGTGGTGGTTACAAGGATATGGACATTTTTTTCAAAACTCACCAAACTGTAGACGTAAAGGGAGATTCAACAGCATACCTGTGGTGTTTATAGAGCCTCAAGACTGGATGAGGTCAAGGTAGTGTGAGCAGATGGGAAGTGGGGAGGAAACAGCAAAGGGGACCTGAAATGCAGGCCAGAGGGGCAGGGGTCGAGCCCCAAAAGCCATGTGAATGTATTTCAGAGAGGAAATGACCCATCACCTGAGAATTTGAGATGGTACTGCTAAAGTCAAGGAAGAAAAAAGAACTGACCACTGGATTTAGCAATGGTGGTAGCATTGCTAAATGGTGGCAGCATTTAGGACATGTGGCAGCAAGGTAGGTTTTGGAGTGGGTTCAAGAAAGAATGGCTTCCCCAATGCCTCAGCGGTAAAGAATCTGCCTGCCAATGCAGGGGACCCAGGAAATGTCAGTTCAATCCCTGGGTCGGGAAGATCCCCTGGAGGAGGAAATGACAACCCACTCCAGTATTCTTGCCTGGGAAATTCCATGGACAGAGGAGACTGGTGGGCAACAGTCCATGTGCTCACAAAAAGACAGACACAACTGAATGGCTGAGCAGAAGAAAGAATGGAAGGGAAATGAAGACAGCAAAAAGAGACCACCTTTGAGAAATTCTGCTTTCTGTAACAAAGCAGAGAATGATACATGAGCTAGAGGGTTTTCTTTTTTTTTTAAGTATGTTTGCACATCAATGGGGATAACTCAGTATATATAGAAAACCTGATGGTACAAGAGATAAGGGAAACTTGCAGGAACAATGTCCTGAGGCAGTGGACATACAACAGGCTCTGGCGCCAACACAGTCACTTTGTATAAAGGCACCAGTGGGAAGGCACGGATGTTACCGAAAGTGGGTAGAGGAGGTGGACTTACAATGGAAGGCCTCTGCTGGTGGCTCCTATTCACTCAGGAAACAGGAAGCAGTCATCTGCTGGGAGCAACCCAGAATGAAGCTTCAGTCAAGGGATTGTTGGAATCTTGGTACTAAATAGCCAACTAGCATAGGAAAAGATACCTGAAACAGATGGTGGGCAGGTCCTAGTCACTGGTAATGCAATGGTCCTAGGGATGACAATGGCAGTGTCTTGGAGGCTGCTGCTGCTGGTGCTGCTGCTGTCATTTCAGTCGTGTCTGACTCTGTGCGACCCCATAGACGGAAGCTCACCAGGCTCCCCCGTCCCTGGGATTCTCCAGGCAAGAACACTGGAGTGGGTTGCCATTTCCTTCTCCAATGCATGAAAGTGAGAAGTGAAAGTGAAGTCGCTCAGTCATGTCCAACTGGGTGGGAGGCAAAACCACTAGCAGAGAGGTCGAAAAGCTGTGAGGTCAGGACATGGGAAGGTCTTCTACACGGATAGTGGGACTGGGAGTATGATGGGGGTGGTTTTAGATGCAATACTGCAAGAGTAGAAATCTTTGCAGATGAGTGAACCATTCATAAGGTGACTGCAACAAAGCAGCAGGAGTAATATGACAGTCTGATGTTCCAAGAATCAGAACTGTTTTAGAGAAAAGGGAGAGAGAACAATCTAAGGGTGAGAGAACAAAAAGGGAGAAACGGGTGAAGAAGAGTAGGAGAGAAAGCAGCCACTTTCTGCAAGGATCTTAAGAGGTGCTGTGTAAAGAGACTCATGTTTCAGCAGATGATGGATGAATGGAGACTTCCAACCGGGCCCAGAAGGTTTCAGAGCTGGGGAAGAGTGAAGCAGGGGTATAAAAAGGGCAATGAACTGAGCCATGTTTTGGTGAGAATAAGGGAGGTAAGAGAGGGCCTGGGAGTCCTGGACGCATGAGGTTGTATGATAGGTGGTAGGGAGATAGGGAATCCTCCTAGAAGGAAACACAAGACTGGGATCCTTTTAGAACAACCCTTTAGAAGTCCAGGAGCCCCTTTTAGAAATATTTTTGGGGACTTCCTAAAGTGGTCCAGTGGCCCAGTGGCTAAGATTCCATGCTCCCAATTCAGGAGGCCTGGGTTCGATCCCTGGTCAGGGAACTAGCTCTCACATGTCACAGCTAAACAAGATCCTGCATGCTGCAACTAAGACCTGCTGCAGCCAAATGAATAAATAAAATTTTTAAAGAGAAATATTTTTAAAAAAATACTAGGCTTAGTAATATAGTTACAGAAGAACTTACCAGGATGCATGTGGAATATTGTATATGACTCCCAAAACCCTCTGAAGTGACTAAAGCAAGAGAATCTGGGTTCATTCAAAGTGTATTTCTTTGGGTATTAGAATACAATTCCCATATATTGGCAGTACAACTCTTTATACATTAGATTGCTTTCTCTTACAGAGATAATGCTAACTCTAGACTCTTCAATGATCTTTGCACAAATCACATGAGAAATCCAATTAATTTACCCCTGCAACATTTATTGGGTTAACTATACATTAAGGTAAGGATCAGATGTTACCACCTATATAAGCACCGGCTATAGGCATCAGATAGTGAACACAGCACCCCACAATACCAGCAGGTGACTGCTTCTCACCCCTTGGACCTAGAGAACTAGATGAACCTTTTGTACCCTGGATTTCTAACCAATACCATTGAAACCTATCCAGGAAGGATTGTTGGTCCCAAATTACAGCCCAACTTTAGGGGAACACAGGAAATATTTGTGAACCAAAGAAATACCACTCAAGTCCTCCTATTCATCTTAACCCCTCTTTCCACTCTGAGCAGAGAAACTTCCTCACTTTATGAGATGATTGATGATCTCTCTTCCCTTCTGAGTCCTCGCTACTATCAAGCCATCTTTTCACCTAGAGAAGATAAGGAAACACTGCATCCCAGGGAGACCTTGAGAAACGGGGATTTCCTGTGCAGAGGTGTTTCTTACCCTCTGCCTCATGAAGGGTAATTCTAAACCCATCAAGGTGCATTCCTCTGACTTGCCCAAACCTCCAGCGAGTCCTCTAGCCCCTGGTCGACTATAATCTTCAGGGATGGAGGTGGTGAAATTCTTGGGAAACCAGAGCCCAGAAAATGCAGTGATTCTCAATGTCCAATCTAGACTTCATATTTCAAAGGGAGCTTTGCTCTCATATTACCAGAAATTCCACAGGCAAAGAGCCAGGTAACCTTCTCATTGTTTAGGAATTTGATTTTTATTACCAAATATCTACTATAAAAACAGTGAAGAAAATTTTTAAAAACACATTAAGGGAAAAAAAAATAATCACTGCAGAGGCAGCGTAACACAGTGGTTATAAACATGAACTCTGGAGTCAATCTCTCTACTGCTAACTAGTTGTATGTCCTTAGGTAGGTTTCTTATGATCTGTGCCTCAGTTTCCCCACTTGTAAAATTGAGATAATAATAGTTTCTATCTTATAGAATTAAGAGGACTGAATAAGTTAATATCTGAAAAACATTTTAAAAAAAAGTCTAGTACACAGTAAGTGCTGTATGTGTTTGTAAAACAAAATCTTATTAGGTTAATTTACCCATGAGTATTTCCAGTCCTTATGTAAATACACTTTTCAGATGTTCTAGTGGATACGTATATACAGTTTTGTGTCCTTTTTATTCCTTTATGTTATGTGTTCTGACTCAGTGTCCATAATTATAACTTACGTGATTGCCTAAAACAGATTACAAACTAATTGTCCAACTGCAGTAATAAGTAAACCATGGACACTGACACACTGGGTTATGAAGTATCACCTTTTGTTCCAAGAACATCAGTCTCATACTTCTGCGCAATAACTTTTCCATCATTAGTAATCTCATTTACTACTCTTTTCTAAGGCTAATCTTGATCAACAGTAAATATCCCATTCAATACTATTTTTTTCTTAAATTCAGGTTTAGTATTCCATATTCTATTCTTAAAGGGCATTCAGACCCTCCTCTTACAATAGCACAATCTGTGTTTCCATAATGATGCACAAATGTTATTGTAAGGCTTCCATTCAATACTCCAGCTTGATGCAAAACAGTGTATTTCCAGTTGAAAATACTTTTCTAGAATAAAGTTTTTTCCTTAACAATGCACTCTGAGCCACAAACAGTAGAGATCTTAATAATAGATGTTTCATTCCCTATGTTCATGTTGCTCAAGTAGGATTCCTGGTGAACCATGAGGGGAGTCTGGAGTTCTCTTCATTGTACTTATTTGATTTTAAACAAGGGCTACATAACTGTGGAAGGCTTTTACTTATTCTTTTCATTCACAGGTTTCTTCTACAAAGATAATTTCTACTGATTAATAGGGGGAGAAGTCTTACTAAACTCTTATTAAAATTTCCCCGCTTGATTATACTTATAGGGTTTTTTCAGTGTGTTACCAAGTGTACAAAAAAATAAAAACCTCATCAATTCAATTCACAGAGTTTCTCTTCACTATGAATTCTCTGGTGTTGGAGGAGGGCTGAATGACCAGTAAAGGCTTTTCCGCAGTTGTTGCATATAAAGCGTTTCTCTCCACTATGCATTCTCTGATGAATAATAAGAGAAGAATTCTTACAGAAAGCTTTCTCACAATGATTACATTTGTAGGGTTTTTCTCCAGTATGGTTTCTCAGATGTACAATAAGGGAAGAACTCTCATTAAATGCTTTTCCACACTCGTTACATCTATATGGTTTCTCTCCAGTATGAGTTCTCCGGTGAGCAATAAGATGAGAGCTACAGTTAAAGGACCTTTCACATTGATTACATTTGTAGGGTTTCTCACCAGTGTGGATTCTCCGATGAGCAACAAGGTGACAGCTCTGGCTGAAGGATTTCCCACATTTATTGCATTCATAGGGCTTTTCTCCAGTATGAGTTCTTTGATGTCTAACAAGGTGAGCCATTTGGCTACAGCATTTTCCACATTTATTGCATTCATAGGGCTTAATCCCAGAATGAATTATTTCATGTTTAGTGAGGGCTGAACGTTCTCTGAATGCTTTGCCACATTCCTGACAGTTATAGGGTTTCTCTCCCGTATGAGTTCTCTGATGGGCAATAAGGTGAGAGCTCCAGCTGAAGGATTTTCCACATTCAGTACATTTATATGGTTTTGCTCCAGAGTGAGTTCTTTCATGTTTACTAAGGGCTGAGTAATCCCTAAAAGCTTTTTCACATTCATCACATTTAAAGGGCTTCTCTCCAGTATGCATTCTCATATGGGCAATCAGATGGGAGCTCCAGCTGAAAGATTTCCCACATTCAGTACATTCAAAAGGTTTCTCTCCAGTATGAGTTCTCTGATGCCCAATAAGATGGGAGTTCCAGTTGAAAGACTTCCCACATTCATTACATACATAAGGTTTCTCTCCTGTATGAATTCTCTTATGTACAATAAGATGAGAATTCCAGCTGAAGGCTTTTCCACATTTATTACATTCATAAGGTTTTATTCCAGTGTGAGTCCGTTCATGTTTAGTAAGGGCTGAACGATTCCTAAAAACCTTTCCACATTTATCACATTCATAGGGTTTATCTCCAGTATGAGTTTTCTTATGTTGGATAAGGTAAGAACTCCAGATGAAAGATGTTCCACATTCATTATATTCATAAGGCTTCTCTGTAGCGTAAGTGCTTGTATGTTGTGTAAGGAAGGAGTCATACCCAAAGACTTTCTCCCATTCGTTGTATTTATATGTTTTCTCTACAGTACCAATTTTTTGATGTTCCATAAAGGATGAAAAGTAAAAGATGTTTTCATATTCTTTGTAATCATACCGGTTTCCTCCAATATGAATTCCCGGATGATCATTAAATGATGGGCTCTGGTTAAAGATTTGATGGCATTCCTTATATTCATAGAGTTTTTCTCCTGTATGCATTCCCATATGATCACCAAAATGCAGTATATGATTTAAAGATTTAACAGTATCAGTACATAAAAGATTATCTCCAGTTTGTACCCTTGCAGGGTGAACAGGCTGCATGGACTGGTAGAAGGCTTTGTCATACTCATTATTTTCACAGGTAATCTTATCAGTATACATTATGGCTGAGTCACATCTCCAACTTTCAGCATTTACATCAGGCTTATAGAAATGTTCTACTTGAGAAACTTTCTGAGATGGAACAATGTTTAAGCTCTGGCTACACCCTGCTCCAAGGTCACAGAACTCTGAGCCTCTTTGAGATAGTATCTGTTTTTGCATGAAGACCATCTGCCTCATAGCTGTACTCTGGTTCATGTGATACATTTCTAATTGGTCTTTACATCCCAAAACTTCTAACCTGGAGAACCAAGGATCATCCCATATGTATCTCTCCAACTTCATGCTATGGGACTGTTCCTCCTCAAGTATGCTCTGTGTTGGGATCAATGCTTTGCTTTCAAGATTTTTCATCCATTCTGAAATAAATAGAAAAAGTCCATGAGAGTATAGAGAAACAAATTCTAAGAGTAGGGTGGACAAGGTAAGACTTATTGTCCATGTTACTGAAAAGGCAAGTGTGAACTTGTTTCCAAATAGACTGGTAACCCAGAGAAAGATCATAACAGGAAAGAGGAAAATAGTAAAGAGTGAGCGTAAGTAGTTAAATAGAATACAAAATGTGTAATGAATATGAATAAAACCCATTTAGGAACATTTCCCCATGTAAAGGAGGACTAGAATAAGGGACTATTGAAAACCTGCACTTGATTTCCTCTGGACTTAGCACCATACACCTTACCCTCGGCTGATGCTGCTCTGTATAATTTCACTGTAACTATCTATTACCCTGAGTTTAATGCCTTCTGAGTCCAGTGTGTACTTCCAGCGAAATACTAAACTTGGTGGGGGCGGCGGGGGAGGGGGTTGTCTGGAGGATCCTGACACATTTAATACTACTAAGGTGAAAAAATAATAACTGGTTAAGCAAAAGACAGATGAACAACCAGCCCCTCAGCAACTAACATTTAAATTATTAAAGCATGTCAATTCATTTCTATGTTATAATGTCCTATTGCTCTTCTATTTTGACACCTATCAAAAAAAGGGGGGATGTTAAGTGAAAGTATCACCAACAAGGCATCAGGCCTTATTTCCTATTCCACAGAGTTCACTCAGTAACACAAAGCCATCTGCCCAAAGGGCAAAAATCACAAAGTTTAAGGATACTCCTAAAGTTCTTTTAACACTGCAGAATAATTTGTAGAGTGATGGCAGAAGAGACAGACTTGAAAGACAGCATACTGCAATAAAAAAGGTACAGGAGTTATAGTCTGATAATCTGTATTTAATTACTGGTTCTGCCACTCTCCTTAGGTGAGTTTTCCAGAGATTAAATGAGATTGTAAAACCAACAAAATGTCTGGCAAATTCAATATGTGGAAGTCACCTATCATCACCCTGAGTTATCAGTCCTCCAACAACGGAAGGGTCTTTACTAGTTTCCTGTTGCTGCTATAACAAATCACCCATCTCACAGTCTGAAAGTCAGAGGTTATAAATGGCTTTCACTGGGCTAAAATCAAAATAGCTTTCCTTCAGAAGCTCTAGGGGAGAATCCATATCCTTGCTTTTCCCAGCTTTAAAAAGCTGCCTGCATTCTTTGACTTGTAGCTCCTCTTTCTATCTTTAAAGTATAGTATTCCTATCTCTACTTCTGTCAATCATATTGGTGTCTCTGATACTCACTCTTATAAAGATCTCATGATTACAATGGGCCCATCTGGACAATCCAAGATAATCTTTGCATCTCAAAAGATTCCTAGTTTAACTCACATCTGAAAAGCCAGTTTGCCACATAAAACACCAATATTCAGCTTTGGATGTGGACATTTTGTGGAGGGAGGAGGGTATCATTATTCAACATACCACAGTGTCTAAAAGCTACAGGAACCCAATATGGACCTAGACCCTGGTTTTCTTCAGGTTTTTCTGCTTTCTTCAGTATATACTATTTTCCCCTTTTACTAGCCAAGTCCATTATAACAGAGAAAGATTCTACTCTGCTGAAGAACTGGCATTTATTATAAATTTTAAGCTTCGCTCCTAGAAGTTAGAGAGTCCCTCTTTGTGCTCAGTTGTGTCCAATTCTTTGTGACCCCATGGACTACCAGGTTCCTCTGTACATGGGATTTCCCAGGCAAGTACACTGGAGTGGGCTGCATTTCCACCTCCAGGGGATCTTCCCGACCCAGGCGTCAAATTCACATCTCCTGCATTGGCAGGCAGGTTCTTTACCTGCTGAGCCACCAGGGAAGCCCCAGAAGTCTGGGAATGATCTTCAAATAGCTTTTGAATTTTCCCAGTAAAAAACTTCTTTAAATGGTAGCTGACCAAGTCACTGACCAAACAATTTCTGACCAGCTTTACAATCAGTATTTGCGGCCCGAGCATATCTTCCACCTGTAAATTATAATCTCTGTGATGAGAGGACAATCAAAACACTATACATCACTGTGACTGTGGGGCTGTAGATGCTAAGCAGGTGGGAGGCCAGAAAAGGAGATCAGCACGACAGAAGCCATCCAGGAAGGTTTCACCCACAAGAAATGACATGAGCTCAGCCTTCGAGCATGGCTCAAATACAGACTGCCAGAATGGCACAAGCAGAGGCAAGCTGTGATGAGCAAAGGCATCACACATCCTTAAGGATGCCAGCTGATTAAACTCCAGGAATTAGGCAGGAAATAATGAGAGAAAAAGAAAATAGAGAAAATAGGAAGGTCTTGAAATCGAGTCAGTTATTTAAAAGGTAATCTAAGTCATTGTAGATTTACTGGCAGAGACCTCATAATGGAAGACTTCAGGGACGTAAATCTAGAAATACCACCTGACAGGCTCATAACAAATAAAAATTTACTCAGCAACTTGAGCTGGATAAGAAGACAGATTACTTCTTAGAGAGGAAAGAACAGAGAGTCAGGATGACTTCCCCATTTCCAGCTCCGGGGACTCACAGAAGGCTGAACAAGGAATACACATCAGGAAGATGGGGACACCAGCCAGAAGGGAAAGTGAGATTCCTGGTTCTATCAGTATCAAGGAGACAGCTGAGATGATCTGCAAGAAGGCAGAAGTGTAAGGCTGGAGCTGGTGGAACCACAGGGCTCAGGATGATTACTCAGAAAGGTCAGCACATAAAAGCTACTGGAAATTACGATGCCTTGGTACCGGCTTTCAGATCCAGATGGGAGCGACAGGTAAGACCCCACACAAGCCCACTTCGTTAAGAGTGGACAGGAAGATGTCCATCTTTAGGACTCAAGAGAGAGCACAGTTATTGTTAAATAAAAAATAACAAAATACTGAACAATGTGTACTGTATTTCACCTTTGGAAAGGTAAAAAGTAACTATGTGTGTCTATATGCTTAACCAAAGCTGTGCAGTGACCCAGAGAGAGTTTATTCAAGGAGAATAGTTAATTTCGATAGTAACAGATTTGTAGCATTTTAACTTACCCTAATCCCATCTCTGACTCCTCAACTCAGCAGTAGCCTTGGAAAATAACATCCCATATTTCTGGTGCTGGAGGAAACAGAACAAAGCTAGAGCTTTTTCAAAGCCTCACTCCCAAAGAATAGTCATTATCTGAGCTGTTTGGTGATTCCCAGAAAGATCCCACTTGAAAGGCTTGTGGGAACTTGCACAGTGCTAAAAGCTTCCAGGAAGCAGGGATCTGTCAAACATTTCCAGGCAAAGTTTTAAGAAGTCTTTTTTTTTTTTTTTATTTACTGTCCGAGATGATGCAAAATGGTTGGGGCAAACGATATACTAACCAAAAAATGAAAGGAAAAGCTGAGGAGCTTTGAAAAGTTCTAACATATTCCTGGGAATCTAGAAGGCCACATGCATACACACTATAGTTAAATTTTCAAAAGTCAAAGAAAGCAACAAGAGAGAAGCAAGTCATCACACATAAGGGATCCTCAACGAGTTTAACAGCTTATTTCTCATCAGAAACCAGGGAGGACAGAAAGAAGAAATGTGTCAACCATGAATTCTATACCTGGCAAAACTATCATTCAAAAATAGAGAAATCAAGACCTTCCCTGATAAAACAAAAGGTAAGAGTTTGCTAGTAAAGCTGCCCTATGAGAAACGCTAAAAGGAGTTCTTCAGACTGAAATGAAAAGACAATAACTCAAAATACAGACCACCAATAAAGGTAACTACATAGATAAATACAAGACTGTATAACTGCATTTTTATTTGTTTCCTATCTGATTTAAAAGACAATTACATAAACTCCAAACTAAACTGCTGCAAATTAAGATGTTAATTATAATTCCCAGGACAACCACTAATAAAATAACCAAAAATTTATAGTAAAAGGAAAGGGGTTACCTGTGTGTGTTTCTGTGTGTCTCTCTGAAGGATAAGAACAGTGTGAATAAGTATAAATGAAACTTTCTTTCACTTACCCATTTTATATAGCTTTGAGTTTTTAAATCATGTAGATACATTATCTGTATTAAACAATCACTTTTTGCTGGTTTTTGTTTTTTGGAAAGAAGAGTCTGTGACTACAAGGATACAACTTTTGCAATAAAAAAGTAAAAAGCAGGTAAATGAATGAGAAGTCTTTTTAGACAAAAGGGACAGCAGATAATACGAGAGGTAAGGAGGGAAACTGCAGCATACAAAAATTGCTACCTTGTTAAGAAGGTGGGCATCTTTGCTCTGAAAATAGTACAAGGGATGAAGCTCCTTGGAAGGAACTGTGATGCTATCTGAGCAAGTGAACTCCTCATGGCCTCAGCCCTTTTCTCAAAAAGTAGGGCTTGGAGAAAGGTTCCTCACTCCCACCTGGGGCCTGCTCTCACCTGGACAAGTGCCTTGAAGAGGATATGCTGGTTCCATTGACCATGGCTCTTCTCCTTGCTCCAACAGGGAGATGACCTCAGGCTTGGTGATCTGATTCCCTACATGAAGAGGAAAAACACGGACTTGTGTAGTCATGTAACCCTCCTTCTCCTACTCTTTCCATGAGTGACTTCCCTTCACACTTTATGATCAGTAGGGACTCCATCCTTGAACCTCAGGGCTCATGATCACCTCGACCCTCCTGAGGCTCATATAAGATGGTAAACAGGGAGCAGCAGAGGGTATTGTAAGGACAGCTTCATTTATTCGGTCAGCCAGCAGCTTACCTACAGAGAGCAGGTGCCCATAGGTCTCCAGCATCACGTCACGGTACAGGGTCCTCTGAACAAGGTCCAGCTGCCCCCACTCCTCTTGTGTGAAGTCCACAGCCACATCATTGAAGGTCACTGGTTCCTAAAAGACCAGACACGTTCCTCTTCAACCTGGAGACACCGCTCCCTGCCCCCACTCCATCTAGTGTTTTCTGGGGAGGGAGTAGGGCTGACAGCGTTGGGGAGCAAACAGGACATAGAGGAATTGCCCTGAATGTATTCAATATTCTGACTGATGTGGATAAGGTCTCACTGGGAGCTAGCCAGGGCCCTGCATTTGAGATGTACTCTTAGGAAAGTGTATACCTGGGCTCACAGTAATCATAATAAAAATGAGCTGCTGTCTCCCAAGTCTTGCTCAGTTCTAGTAACACTGGGTAGTATCTGGACAGTTCTTCCTGCTTCTCCAGAGCTGCAGACACTTAGTGATACCAAGACTAAGACCAGGACCAGCATGGATGCAGAACATGAACCCTGATCACAGAGTAGAGAACCTGGAGCTGACATCTGCTCCACAAGTGGATCTAGAACCTGGAAGGGTTCTCTAAACATTCAGAGGCTGCCTTCCTGGGCACAGAGAGAAGTTTCCACTCCCAGACTGTTTCTGAGGACAGCCTCCCAAGGACTGGAGGTGGGGTGGGCCAGGACTGAGCAGAGCTGTCCAAGCCAAGGAGAACCACTAACAGTTGCTATCAAAGCACTTTGAGTTCCAAAGTTCAAACTGACATTTTTAAGAAAAACAACCAGGAATACCCACTAGAAAAATTAAAGGATGTCTGATTTTTGCAACAAATGCATCCTGCACAGTCCTTTGAAGCCATCAAAGTGAGTCTCAGGTATCTGGGCACTTCCAAGGTAGGGCAGGGGCATGTCTTCCCTCATGAGGGCAGTGAGGAGTGAGCTGTGTGTTGTGGGACGTGTGTTACAAACCCCACAGCCCCTGCTCCTTTTGAGGCCTCTCTCTTGGCCTGTCTATCCACTATGGTCCTCCCCTCCAGGTCAGCACAGAATTCCCTCAAGACAAATACCCACTGAATGGACACATGTGCAGTGTGCTTCCCCTCATAGCATCTGGTGAACCTCTACAAAGCCTGTTAAACACTTCTCTTCCAACTGGCTCATAAACCAAGTCTGTCATCTCTAATGAAGGCCAGTTCTCATGCTGGGTCTTCAGTGTAGATTTTTCTACTGGTCTGAACTGCTCCCCTCACCCCCTTCACACAACTAACTGGCTTGAAACACAGAATTGCTTCTGTTCCAGTGATTCTCTTCAAAAAACATTTACAACTGCTGATCACAACCTCCTATGGTGAAACCCTCCCAAAACTCGGACTCCTCAATGACAATGGGTTTTCCTCTTGAAGACCTGCCCAGGCCTCAGTTTTCTTAATGGCAGCTGCCTCTACATTTTTGGGTAATGTAAACATTTTTACTTAAATGTGACATTCAGGTAGAGAAGTGCACAAAACCTAAGTGTGCACAAAGCATAAACTCACTGCACTTCCAGAGTGATACACTCAGGAGTGTTAGGGAAATTTTAAACAAATAGTCTTGTTTAGGCTTCAGAGACAAAGCAGTACAGGTTTCTGACCTTGCTTCTAACCTGTGTGGACACTGCCCTGACTGCGAGTAACTGTGTGCTGAGTGCAAGACTTGCAGCACCTTAGATAAAATGAGGGAGGAATCTCGAGGTCCTTGAGCCCCTGAAGGGGGCCTGGCCAATTAAGCTCCAACCAAACCCCAAGCCCCAGCAACATTCCAAGTTTTACAAGACAAAACAAATAGCATTAACATGAAACCAGGCTTGCAGTTTGGTCACATATTGATGATGATATCAGTTTGCCTCCGTCCTGGGATTATAAGCAGGAACCTGAACTGCAATCTCTGAAGTCTCACCCACAGAGTGGACATGCTGCCTGGGACCCTTTCCCAGTTGGGACTCCAGATGTGCTGGGATTTGTGACTTCCCAGCACTGTTTAAGTCTGGATGTTCGTCAAAACCCAATTTGGTGATGTATCCTCCGCTCTATTTCTCTTTTAACGTTAGTATATTGAAAGTAAAGTAGATAATTCTCTGACAAATATTTGTATTATTTATTTGTATATAGTGAGTGACTTATTTTGTTAACAAATCCTTTGAACCTGACACGAAAGTGAAAGCTTTCGCCAAAACAGGGGGCCCAGGCAGGAGGCCATGCTTCTTGCCCAGGGTGCTCTTAGGATGCTATCTCCCTGGAAGGTGGCACCTACTTACACGGCGTCAAAGTTCAACAGTTAACAATATCTAAGCCCACACCCTGGCAGCAGTCAAGCAGGTGGAATGAGCCACAAGTTCATCTCCCACTCCTCCAAAGACCTCAGCAGATCCCCACACAAATACTTAAAAAGGAACAACCACCTTTAACAGAGACAGAAGGAACAAAATCACTAGAAAGAATTCACAACCCCTAATAAAACAGTGGACCCTGGCACTCTGGCAATGATCAGTGATGACTGCTAAACTACAGGTGAAAAGCAGACACAGAAATTTACAATGGAGGGATCAGGTTGACTAAACCTGCACCCACTAGTCCAACACATCATCTGGAAATGGGACAACAGACAACTTGTGCCCATTGATGCAACACAGGAGGGACTCAGCACCACCTATCAAGGACTCTGGCCCAAAATACAAAGCCTGTAACTGCTCTAGCCTCTAGCTCAATTATCCATCTACAGGAGATAGCAGGATGAAGGAACTCCTTCAAGGACATCACAAGGGCAAAATTAGGCAAACCAACAAGGCAGGCAACCTGGTTTCATCAGCATATGAAATACATGCAATGTACCATCCCTGCTTGGATCCTGATCTGAGTAAACCAACTGCAAAAGATATCTTGGAGACAAGTGGGGAAAACTGAATGCAGGCTTGGTACTAAGTAATACTAAAGAATTACTGTTAATTTTGTTGTATGTGATAAAGGTATTGTGTTCATTTCCTAAAAGGTGAGTATGTCTCAGATACAAACATGGGTGAAACAATGTAATATCTGAGCTTTGATAAAAAATACATTTTTCCCTAACACTCAACTCTTAAAAAAACTTATTTAAATTTTTATTGACATATAGTTGATTTCCAATGTTGTTTATAAATGTTGTACAGTAAATTGATTCGGTTATACATATATATACATTTTAAAAAAACATTTTTTTCCATTATGGCCTATCATAGGATCTAGATTTTTTTAAGATATCCAAATAGACGCAAAGGCAGAAAGCTGAAAGGTGACATTTGCTAAGGCTGATGAATGTGGATGTCTGTGGTCAGCTGAATAATGGTCCTGCCAAAGACGTCCACATCCTAATGACTGTTACCTCAACATGACAAAAGATATCACAGTTAGAGAGATGTGATTACATTAAGGATGCTGAGGTTGGCTCAATGTAATCACAATGGTGCTTACAAGTGAAGGAGGCAAGAGGGTCTGCATCAGAGAAAATGAGACAATGGAAGCAGAGTGCAGAGTGATGCACACTGGAGGAAAGGCCCATGAGCCAAGAAATGCAGATGCCTCCAGAACTGAGTAAAAGCAAGGGAGCCGATTCTCCCCTGAGCCTCCAGGAAGATAAGAGCCCTGTGGTCCCATTCTTGACTTAGAGCTCCAGAACAAGAGAATAAATTCATGTTACTCTAAGTCATTGTTTATGGTAATGTTATAGCACCACAGGAAACTAATAGATATAAAAATCACCTAGCTTTTTTTAAATATTTATTTTTATTTATTTGATTGTGCCAGGTGTTAGTTGCAGCATGTGGGATCTAGTCCCCTGACCAGGGATTGAACCTGGGACCCCAGCATTGGGAGCACAGTCTCAGCCACTGGACCAACTAGGAAAGTCCCCAAAACCACCTAGTTTTAAAGAAAAGCCAGTGAAGAAAAGAAGCCATCAGCATGTGGTGGTCCACACATTCCTGTAAGATAAGGAGCAGAGGAAAGTGTGGCTGACCAATGAAACACCAGAGACCCCTACCCTGCACATGAGAAGGGGCTGCAGTGGAAGCAGCACCCCAGGAGAGGCTCCGGGCTCTGGGTTTAAATGCCACTGAAGTCAGGAGTGAAAATCAGGCTTAAAGGTCTATACTCAGGACACCTTTGCCAGTTGCCCCTCCTCCCTGCCAGCCACTCTATCTTATGGGAAAGTGTGTAAGAGGTTCTCAGGTTGCCCAGGTGAGTGACCGTCCTGGAGTTGAGACCCCCTTCAGCCCAAAACAGAGAGAGTGGAGGGGGTCTGTGGATGACCTGACAGTCAGCTGTATACCCAGGAAACTGCAAGCATAACTGACCTGGTGATTGTGGCCCACCCAGGTCCATGCAGTTTAGAATGAGATTTGTCAGGAGACACAGAAGAGACAAGGAGGCAGTGAAGTCAGGAACCAAAGCTTCTCAGCTGCAGAGTCATAAAGTTCTCTGGTAAACACAAACAGATCAGAGGGCCCCTGAACACAGGAGAAACATCTGCACAGGTGGAGACCGAACTTAGCAGCCAAGGGGACAGAGAATCCAGGCTGCAGTCACATAGAACTTTCAATGATCTGAAATTCTAACCCCCGGATTGGAAAGTTTCAGTATAAAACAGGACAGGATGATACAAGAGGCTTGGAGTACAAGAATCCACAGAATACAAAGAGACAGAAAACACAGCAATCAGGTCAGGAGGTCATATAAATAACCTCAGGAAAGCAATATAAAGGAGAAGGACAGGAAAGGATTTTGTTTTAAAATAAAGGACTTCTTTACATAAAATGCTAGCCATAAGCAAAAACAGATACATCTGACAGATCTGACAAAAATATACCAAAAAACATTTCCCTGATAAAAGACACCATAAAGTTAAAGAGGAGAGTGAAAAAGTTGGCTTAAAGCTCAACATTCAGAAAACGAAGATCATGGCATCCAGTTCCATCACTTCATGGACAATAGATGGGGAAACAGTGGAAACAGTGGCTGGCTTTATTTTGGGGGGTTCCAAAATCACTGCAGATGGTGATTGCAGCCATGAAATTAAAAGACGCTTACTTCTTGGAAGGAAAGTTATGACCAACCTAGACAGCAATATTAAAAAGCAGAGCCATTACTTTGTCAATAAAGTTCCGTCTAGTCAAGGCTATGGTTTTTCCAGTGGTCATGTATGGATGTGAGAGTTGCACTATAAAGAAAGCTGAGTGCCGAAGAACTGATGCTTTTGAACTGTGGTGTTGGAGAAGACTCTTGAGAGTCCCTTGGACTGCAAGGAGATCCAACCAGTCCATCCTAAAGGAGATCAGTCCTGGGTGTTCATTGGAAGGGCTGACGTTGAAGCTGAATCTCCAATACTTTGGCCACCTGATGCTAAGAGCTGACTCATTTGAAAAGATCCTGATACTGGGAAAGATTGAAGGCAGGAGGAGAAGGGGACAAAAGAGGATGAAATGGTTAGATGGCATCACTGACTCAATGGACATGAGTTTGGGTAAACTCCAGGAGTTGGTGATGGACAGGGAGGCCTGGCATGCTGCAGTCCATGGGGTTCCAAAGAGTTGGACACGACTGAGCGACTGAACTGAACTGAAAGTTAAGACAAGCTACAGACTGGGAGAAGATAATCCGTATACAGCAAAAATTCAGGATCCAGAAAGCATGAAATGCTTATATATCAACAGAGTCTACAGAAATCTAGACATGGGAGTGAGACAGAGAGAAAGCAATACAGATGACCAATAACTACATGCAAAGATATCTAATCCCACAATCAAGGACATGCAAATTAAAGTAATACACTTTCTTGGTTTCAAGATAAGCAAAAATTAAAAGACCCAATATTAATACTGTCAAGTGGCAGCAAAGATGGAAATAGACACCTTCCCTCAGAGTGGAGAGACTAAGAAGGGGCTTTGCTCTTTCAGAGCCACGTGGCAGCACTGGTCATACTGACAACACATATGCCCTAAAACTTAACAAAATTCTGCTTCCAGGAGTATGCCTAGATAAACTTACATGTGCATACAAGTAAAACTGTAATGTCCACACAGCTTTGCTTGAAATAGAAAAAATGGTAGAGGGAGGGAGGACTTATAAGCCTATCCACAGAAGAGATGAATATAGAGTGCATGTCTTTGATGGGGCAAAAGAAATGCACCTGATCTTTACACTCACATGGAAGGACCTCAAAATTGACCTTGAAAGGTATAAAGAAAACATGTATTAAGCATTGTTAAAAAGTATACGATTATTTATTACCTTATATCTACAGTTTATTATCTACATGTATCATACTATCTACATAGTATGAAAATGGACTCGCTGTATACGTATTTTAAGTGGCTGTTCTCAGGAAGGGTGGGAGAAGAATGTAATTGGGGACTAAAAAAGAAAGCAAAGCAAATACAGCAAAACAACAATTGTTCATTTGGAGTGATGGGAGGGACCCTGTCTAATTTCACTTTTTATATTTTTCTATAGTTATACAATTTGTCAAAAAAAACCCTAAATAAAACATATTTCCAGAGTTGAGAGATGTCATCAAAATTGAAGGATCCATGGTTTTCCAAATAGAAAGAAAAAAAGACCCCCAGCAGAACATGCCCCAACATCAGGGCCCACAATTCATGGAGGCCTTAGGGACACAAAGGAAAATGCAAAACTGAGGCTGGTGATGAAACAGAGATGGCAGGAGACAGGCACCTAGCCTCACCAGCTGTGGAGAGAAGAGGTGGGGCTGGGAGAGGAGTGTCACTGTTACCTAATGCTCAGGAGCAAGGGGACAGGGCAGAGAAGGGCCCACCTCTAGGTAGGAATGAGCCCTTCCAATTCTCAGGTAACCCTTACCTGAATTCCCATCTTCCAAATTGCCATGATGAACTGCAAAGATATTTCACCCAAATTCTTGTAAACACTTTTGGACAGATGGCTTTGCATACATGTATAAGCGTTTATCTAGACATTCTAAGGCATTTTATGAAATCTGATACACCAGCCACACATCTAAACCATGGGAGGACACAGGGCGTGATAAGCTGGGTCTCAGCTGTTTGCCTGGCAGTATCTCATCTGATTGCTCCTGCATTACCTGAACTCTGACCACCGGCCCCTTCATGGAACCTAGAGAAATTCAGATGGACTCTTCGGCATCTTCAAAACTTCATGATTTATTACTGTTTTAGGGCAAGCTCTTTACAGAGAAGGAAAATGTAACTAGAGTGTGTTCATCCTTGAGACAATCAATGATGGGGGCAGAGTATTCCATTAACTGATGTCTTATATGAAAGTTTATTGTGCAGAAAACTTTGGTGGATTGTTAAGGAGGGGTTTAAGAGTTTCCACATTTGGAGTGGCTGGCTGGGGTTTTTTAATGGGCTGGAATATTATTATATTCCCTATTCATCAGAATAATGGGATCTGGACTCCCACTAGCTGAAACTTCACTAACCAACATGTTTCTAAAATCAGACTATACCGATAACAAGGGATGACAGCCATTTGATGTTTTCACCAGGTGAATACTTTATTTCAACAAATATTTAATTTGGAGGGAACAACAGAGGTGGAAGGGGCTCTTGTCTGTGTTTCTGAAAACCTCACTTAATACAAAACTCACATATTCAAGGCTTGAGTGTCCCAGAGGGAAAGATCCAAACTGAGTGCGGAGAGAGGGCCAGGAGTATGTGCTCATAAATTACAACTCTTCAGACACTGGAGGATTGTGTTATTTGAATTCTCCATTTTATTTTCTTGGCATTAACTCTAATAATTCTCAGAAACCCTCACACATATTGCCAGCTAAGTGCAGCACAGTGGTTATTAGAACTTCACAGCATTTCACTGCAGCTAACTTCTATTCCCAAGCAACTGATCCAGGGCCTATCTTTCAACCTAGTCTAGCTTCACTACTGATTATGTTACAGAATCTAAAAATGACTGCACACTGTAACAGCAGCAAACATCAGTCACTCAACTTTTGATGCCAGACAACCACCACTCTGCATCACATGATTCAAGCCTTGCCTCCCAGAGACAGCAGGGCTGCCATGTGGGGACAGCACACTTATGACAAACTTCACCAGTCAGCTTTTAAACTGTGGGAGGTTTTGTTGATTTCTTTTTTAACTTGGTGGGAGACACAAAGTTAGGCAAAGATGTTATTAACATTTTTATATCACAGTATCTCCCATTTGCTTGATTCATTATTGTGACTTAGGAATGAAAAACCTAAATATAGTAATGGAACTATTTTTGTCTTTCATAGTAGAAAATCATTAGGATACACCTAAATTCAAAGAATTAAAATTAAAATCTCTCATTTAGAAGTAACCCTTCTCTGGTGGCTGAGACAGTAAAGAATTTGTCTCTGCAATGCCAGAGACGTGGGTTTGATCCCTGGATTGGGAAAATCCCCTGGAGAAGGGAATGGCTAACCACTCCAGTATTATTTCCTGGAGAATTCCAGGGACAGAGCCTGGCAGGCTACAGTCCATGGGGTTACAAAGAGTTGGACACAATTGAGCGACTAATACACTTCTAAAAAACTGAAACAGTAAGTTAAAAAGAGCTATTTCTGTGTCATGAGAAAGAAAAAAATTGATAAATGATAATCACATCGATAACCTGTCAAAACATGCTAAGTGACAGAAGCAGACACAAAAGGCCATATATTATATGGTTCCCTTTATATCAAATGTCCACGACGGGCAAACACAGAGAGAAGTAAATTAGTGGTTACCCGGAGTTGGGAGTTGGGGAAACAGGGAGTAACTACTAATGTGTATAAGGTTTCTTTTTGGAGTGATGAAAATTCTAGATACTGGTGATGGCTGCAGTTCTTTGAATATACTAAAAAATCCACAGAACTACATACTTTAAGAGGTTGAACTTTATGGCATGTAAATAATATTTTCATAAAACAGTTATAAAAAAGTTCTTAAGTGGCTGCCTCCAGTAAGGAGGCTTGGCAAGAGGGGAGGAGGGGGATGACACCTCTCCAACATCAACTCTGCTGCTCTGTTTCTCTAGGGAGCCAATCTTGTGCCCAAATAATCACAAAAAACTCCTGTTTCACCTCCCTTATACGTATCAGATCTTGCTTCCAGGTGCCGATCAGACTGAAGCCTGATTCACCAGCCTGCTTTCCAGTCCCCTTCTTTTCACTCCCCTTCCAGGAACATCCTTCCAGCTACATTATTAGACCCTGGAGCTTCTTGCTCCCAACACTTCTGCAGCTCCTTACTACAACCAGGATGGAGCTCCAACTCTGTGGCAGGCATTCAGGATACAGCAAGGTTTTTCCTGGCCTTCTTGGCCTAAAATCAAATTACGGTCAGCCTTCACCCAGATGCTGGTCATTCAGTGTGTCCCCATGGTGCTAGAGAAGGCAGATTCCTCTCACCAGGCTATGCCCATCTGGCTGATGTGTCCCCTTCACCTCTTGGCTCAGGTGCATCCTATCTTCCAGGCAGCCTCCCTCTCCACAACAAAAGGACCCCAGCTGCGGCACATGGCCTCTATGCAGACTCTGTCCCACCTCCAAGGCATCCGTTGTGCTCAGCTCCTCCAGGGATCAGGGCCTTTCTAAGCACCTCAGGCCTGTGTCCTGAATCACATGTACAGCACCAGGCAGATGGTGAGGCCTCAGGAGCTGACTAAACCACCCTGGAAATGGGGCTGGGAGCTCCTAAGGATGGGGGCTCACAATTGACCTTGTTCCCCTCCCGAAGCACAGAGCTCAGCAAATAGGACCAATGGGAGTCAGGCACTGAATATATGGGGAAGATGGAAGGGAAAAGGGGAGGAGACTGCTTGCCAAAAGGGACTGACCCTTATCTACCAAACAGCCCACAGCACAGCTGCGGCTCAAGGACTCTGAACAGGCTGGTTGATAGTGAGGCTCCAAGTCATGGAAAATTGAATTCTCCCTACCTATGCTCAAAAATCAATAAACTTATGGCTGATTCCTTCTCTATCCAAACCTTAGCTGTGGTAAACTGAGGAGCCATATCAACTGGGATGGTCAGGGACACCCTCAACACCTTAGGAAGAAGGCAACCCGTCAGATAAAAGCAGAAGCCCCATCTCACCTGGGCCTGGGCTGTTGGGAGCCCTGCGGCCCTCCTCCTCTCCTCAGCAGTCTCCTCCATTTGCCAAGTAGAGTCCTGAGGGCACAGAGCTGGGGGAGGAAAGTGAAGTCACAGAGGCAGCTCTCTCTGCCAGAAGTGGCCCAGCTGAATACTACTTCCAGACCCTGTCCCTCCCTTTTAGGCAAGGGAAAAGATCCACTTCCTCACATTGCAAATGAAGGCAGTGGGATCCAGAGAAGTTAAACAATAAATCTAAACACATGACCCATCCCCTGTTGTCCTGAGGCACTGTCGTAGAGAAAGTGCCTGTTCACAGCCTTTCTGGGTCTGAGCCCTAAATGGCTACACATGCATTCTCATGCATCCTGTTCTGGAAATTTCATTGCTAGATCCCCCAGTGATATGTTCAGATCCTTCGCTGTTCCAGCTCTGCCAAGAGACGGATCTGGACCAGACCCCCTCCTCTCTCCCCACCAGCTCTGATTTCCAGCAATGGCAGGTTACTGATGGGAGAGACCACAACATAGTAACCAATGTGTCTGATGAGGAAACAGGGTCTTGACTCACCCCAGGAGGCCCACGGGTCAACAGTCGTCATTCCCCAGGACTGGTCCATAAGGATACCTACACCAGAGGGTCAGGTTAGGACAAGGAAAGGAAAGGACTGTGACACTGATCCTAGTGACTAAAGGCAACAAGATGGAAAAGGAGATCTATCTCACTAATGTGCACAACAAAATTCCATAAATAGAGCCCAAGGACATGTGGGGGTGGGGGTGGGGAACATAAGCTAGATTTAGAGCAAAAATGCACAAGTGGGTCACTTTCAGGAAATTTATTGATATGATACAGCTACTGAACAATTACGAACAGAACTCCTTAAGTGGCTGGAGAAGTATCTGATAAAATTGAACATCATTTAATTTTTAAGAAACATTACTGGTCTTTTGATGTCTTTAATGACAGATACATGAAATATCACTTAAAAATAAAACACACTACTGACATCCTTTAATGTTGTTCTTAAATTATAAACCAATGCTATACAGTTAAAAACAATAATACAAGTAAAAAACATGGGGATGGTATAGAAATTTTGGTTGTAGATGACTGTCTTCCAAGAAATTCCACAAATCACCAGAAAAATCTCTTAGAACTAATGAGACTTCTCAGGACAGAACTATAAAATACAGGAAAATTACATTATCTTTTATACAAACAACCAATTAAAAAACAAAACAACCTCACTCAGTTCTAATTCTGTACCAAGATAAAGAGACCCCCTCCAATCCCCAAAAGCCTTAGCCCCTCTACAGCTCTGACCCCTAGCTACAGCAGGTCACCACTAGGGAAGCCCAGAAGAAACAGGATTTGTACTCACCCCATGAACCCCACGGGTTGATGGCAGCCATCTTGCAGGATTAATCCACCAGAAGCTTGCCGAGGAGCAGTGGATTTGGGTGATTATTGAAAACCAACTGCAAAACCCACCTAATAACAAAAGTAGGAAAAGACAAAAAAATGGTTTTTCTCAAAGACAGTGGGAATAAGAACACATCCACAAAAACAATAAAAGACTTCTACAGAGCACTGAAAGAAAACAATTTACAAGTCAAAAACCAATTCCTGAAGAAAAATGAAGAATGACTCGGGTTAGCTGAAAAAAGGGCATGGTCCAGGATGAGGGGGTAGAAATTTGTTAACAGTTCTCATGAGATGGGTATTGACAACGACGAGGTAGCTTTTCTATTGATTTAACAAAAATTGTTGTAAAACCTACCTACAACATTCATATGTAAGTAGTTGCCTAGAGCTGAGGGGAGGGAAGAACGGGCGAGTGGCAGCTTAATGGTTCAGGTTGTTTGTTTGTTTTTTTGCGGGGGGCGGGGAGAGGTGATGGAAATGTTCTGGAATTATATAGTGTTGATAACTGCAAAACGCTCTGAACGCACAAGAAAACCACGGACTTGTACGCTAAAATAGTTAATTTTAAGTTATGTAAATCTTATGTAGGAAAAAAAAAACCTGTCTCTTGGTGCAGGGGCCAACAGAAAACCAGATTTGGAGGCCAGACCAACCCAATCCCCTAAATTCTTGACTTTTATGCAAGTTCTGCGGCCTCTCGGAGGGCACCAACGCCAACTGGCAGAGCTCTGCGAATTCCTGGCAGCGTGTATAAAGCACTGGAACGCCCAATGGGCACCGGGAGCAGCGGGATCTGCGCCCAAACTCCAAGTTGGCACACTAAATATTCTGCACGCTTGTTTGCAACTTGACAAAGTCATCCGGTCACTGCACCTTTAAAGGAGCCCCGGGCTGTTCCCAGATCACTTTTGACTTCCCTGTGACAGATGAGAACGGGTTCTCACGAGAAACGCCCGTCGGGAAAGACAAGGTGGACCCCTAGGGACGGCCTCGGACGCGTCCTCGCCACCTGCCTTCTGGCCTCTCATCCCAGACTTCCTCCGCACTCCCGCTGTGGGTGCGAGGCTCACAGCCCGTCCCGGTAACGGCACACCTCACCTGGATCGCAGCCGACGGCCTCCTACCCCTGCTGGCCGGTGACCCCTGCTCTCAGCGAGCAGCTAGACAAGCTCGCGTTCGCTTCGCCGAGGGCGTTCGGCTTTTGTTGCGCTCACATTCGTCCCGGCTCGGCCCTGAGCTTGGGGTTCCCGCCCGGGGGACAAAGGCCCGACGCGCGGGGCTCACCCGGGCCCTCCCAGCCGATCCAGCGCCTCCGCGAAGCCAGAGGCGGGCCAAGGGACCTGCCCTGGAGGCGAGCCAGCCGCAAGTGTAGGCGCCGCCTCTCCCCGCCCGTTCTCCCTATCCTCCGGGCCGGCGGCAGCGGCAACAGTAATAACTCCACCGCCCGGGCGACCGCTTCACTTCAGCCGCGGACAATGGCGGCCTCTCCCCCTGCCTCGACGGTGACGCGTCGCGTGGGCTACTGGGAGTGGTAGTTCCAGGGTCGCGCTTCCGGTTGGACCGGAAGCGCCTTTTGGGCAAATTCCCTCAGCGGCACTTGTCACAAGTTCCGCGTCCTAGGGATTTACTGGGACAGTAGTGTCCAAGGCCTTGGCGAGGTGGGCTATACTGTCCTAGACGCGGACCGCGCCGGCTAGGGGGTGGGGAAGCTCAGTAAATCGCCGCCCGGCGAGCCTCAGTTTGCCTGTTCCTAAAATGGCAGCTCACGGTAGCTGCACTTTGTAGGAACTTTTTTGAAGTCTGTTGAAGCGCTTTCCTTTTCATTCAGTAGTTAAAGAGTTGTAAGGAAGGGGCTGTTATGTACCCTTTTCGGTCAAGGAACCTAATTTTGAGCTTCGGCTCACATATGAAGCCCTACCCCTTGTTACGAATTGAATTTGAGTCTGCTGAACCAAGGCCTCCTTCCCAGGAAAGGAATTAGGAGGGACCCTTGCCCAGAGGATTCTGGCCCTCCTGGCCCCTACTCTTTACTCCTCATTCGCCTCGCCTGTTAATTTGTCCACCCACGTTTCTATTGTTTAGTTGCAACAACAGTAAGATGGTCTGGAGAAGGAAATGGCAACCCACTCCAGTGTTCTTACCTGGAGAATCCCACGACGGGGGAGCCTGGTGGGCTGCCATCTATGGGGTCGTATAGTCGGACACGACTGAAGCGACTTAACAGCAGCAGCAAGATGGTCAGAGTGAGTGACGGGTTGGAGAGAGCCTGGGGGCATAAGGGCATGGGTCTGAGCAGAGCAGCCATAGGCCCTGGCCTCATCAAAGGATCACTCACTCTGGCTTTTGTGAGAATAGGCTCAAGAGGATGAGGGAAGGACTGTGATGACTTTGGAACCAATGCAATAATCAAGGTGGATGGGGATCAGTGGTCAGATTGTGGACAGGTTAGTATTTTAAGGGTAGCACCAACAAGCAGAGGGTTAAAGTTTGTGTATCATGGACTGCAGTCCAGCCCCTAATATGGAGAACAAGGTGTGGAGAAGGCCTCTCAATGCAGAGCTGTTTACCAAGGGTGAGTGGAGAATGTTACAGGTGTGTGATGAAGCTGCTTCCCTTTTGTCCAGACCCTCTCCTATTTCAGTTACCGGAGCTTGCTGGATGGTACCCTGTTCTCTCTGAGTGATGGGGTGGCCAAGACTGGGCCAAACAGCCATTTTGGATGCCTCTATTACAGAAGTCTGGGCTGTGTCTGAGCTGTTATTGAGGTTTCTGAATGGGAAAAGACCAGAGCGGTAGTAGAATCTATGCTCTCCGTGGACATGCTCCCTCTGAGAGATGTCCAAAATGTGATCACCCTATGGCAAGTGAAGGGCTCCAGCTGGTTCCATTTCGTTATAGCCAGATGAGAATGAAAAGTAAAGGGAGGGTGAGTCAAGGACACATTATTTGGAAAAGTAGGGCATTTTATCGGAGAAGGCAATGGCACCCCACTCCAATACTCTTGCCTGGAAAATCCCATGGACGGAGGAGCCTTACCAGGCTGCAGTCCCTAGGGTCGCTACGAGTTGGACACGACTGAGCGACTTCACTTTCACTTTTTACTTTCATGCATTGGAGGATGAAATGGCAACCCACTCCAGTATTCTTGCCTGGAGAATTCCAGGGACAGGGGAGCCTGGTGGGCTTCCGTCTATGGGGTTGCACAGACTCAGACACAACTGAAGTGACGCAGCAGCAGCAGCAGCAGCAGCAGCAGGGCATTTTATGAGCTGGGTTGTAGGGTCACCAACAATAAAATAACTAGCACAAGTCAGCTAGACTCAAAGTTATTAGTTTGGTGCAAAAGCAATTGCAGTTTTTGCTTGTTCACATTTGCCATTTGATACTGGTTTTGTTGTTTTTGTTCAGTTGCTAAGTCGAGTCTGACTCTTTGCAATCCCATGGACTGCAGCACACCTGGCTCCGCTGTCCTTCACTTTTTCCTGGAGTTTGCCCAAATATTGATATTGGAATACATTCTAAATAAATGTGGTTATGTTATATATAATTTGACTGCAGCCATGAAATTAAAAGACACTTACTCCTTGGAAGGAAAGTTATGACCAACCTAGATAGCATATTCAAAAGCAGAGACATCACTTTACCAACAAAGGTTCGCCTAGTCAAGGCTATGGTCTTTCCTGTGGTCATGTATGGATGTGAGAGCTGGACTGTGAAGAAGGCTGAGCACCGAAGAATTGATGCTTTTGAACTGTGTTGGAGAAGACTCTTGAGAGTCCCTTGGACTGCAAGGAGATCCAACCGGTCCATTCTGAAGGAGATCAGCCCTGGGATTTCTTTGGAAGGAATGATGCTCAAGCTGAAGCTCCAGTATTTTGGCCACCTCATGCGAAGAGTTGACTCATTGGAGAAGACTCTGATGCTGGGAGGGATTGGGGGAAGGAGGAGAAGGGGACGACAGAGGATGAGATGGCTGGATGGCATCACTGACTCGATGAATATGAGTCTGAGTGACCTCCGAGGGCTGGTGATGGATAGGGAGGCCTGGCGTGCTGCAGTTCATGGGGTCGCAAAGAGTCGGACACGACTGAGCGACTGATCTGATCTGATCTGATATATAATTTGAATGCACATTTCTCATTTTTTTTGGTAATGATATTACTTGTGTTGATTTTATATTTATTTTAGACTGAGAAAGTTTGAGGGCAGGAAGAGAAGGGGATAACAGAGGATGAGATGGTTGGATGGCATCACCAACTCAATGAATGTAAGTTTGACCAAACTCCAGGAGATAGTGAAAGACAGGGAAGCCTGGCATGCTGTAGTCCATGATGTCGCAAAATGTTTGACACAACTTTGCGACTGAACAACAACAGTGGAAATGATGTTAGACAAAAAGCAAATTCCAGAAATTTTCTTATTTGAGTTCAAAATGGATCATAAAGCAGCAGAGACAACTTGCAACATCAAAAATGCATCTGGCCCAGGAACTGCTAATGAACATACAATGGTGGTTCAAGAAGTTTCGCAAAGGAGACACAGCCTTGAAGATGAGGAGTGTAGTGGCCGGCCATCAGAAGTTGACATCAACTGAGAGCATCATCGAAGCTGATTCTTTACAACTACATGAGAAGTTGGCAAAGAACTCAATGTCAACCATTCTATGGTTGTTTGGCATTTGGAGCAAATTATGAGCTGACAAAAAAAAAAAAAAAAATGTTGTTTTGTAGTGTCCTCTTATTCTGTGCAACAGTGAACCATTTCTTGATTGGATTGTGACATGCAATGAAAAGTGGATTTTATATGATAAACAGCAATGACCAGCTCAATGGTTGGACTGAAAAGCCCCAAAGCACTTCCCAAAGGCAAACTTGCACCAAAAAAGGGTCATGGTCACTATTTGGTGGTCTGCTGTTGGCCTGATCCACTACAGCTTTCTGAATCCTGGTGAAATCATTACATCTGAGAAGTATGCTCAGCAAATGTATGAAACACACCAAAAACTGCAACACCTGTAGCTGGCATTAGTCAACAGAAAAGGTTCAATTGTCCATGACAATGCCTGACCAAACATCAGATAACCAATGCTTCAAAAATTGGATGAATTGGGCTACAGAGTTTTGCCTCATCAGCCTATTCACCTGACCTCTGGCCAATCAGCTACCACTTCTTCAAGCATCTTGAGAACTTTTTGCAGGAAAACCACTTCCGCAAACAGCAGGATGAAGAAAATGCTTTTCAAGAGTGCATTGACTCCTAAAGCATGGATTTTTATATTATAAGAATAAGCAAACTTTTCTTATTGGCAAAATCTTGATTGTAATGGTTCCTATTTGGATTAATAAAGATGTTTTGAGCCTAGTATAATGATTTAAAATTCATGGTCCGAAACTGCAATTACATTTGCACCAATCTAATACCTCATGCTCTCAAACCCTAGGATTAACTCATTTTCTCCAGCTAATATTCTAACAGTCACAAAGGTCAATACTTGGGATTCTGAGTACCCCCACCCCGACCCCCAGGTGAAAGTCAAGATGTTTCTCTATAGCTGGTGACCATGCAGAGGCTCCCCTTTCACAGGTCTGCTTTGCTACCAGTTCAACTTTCAGCATTCAATTTCTCATGTCCCTGGAATTTAATGTTAGATGTCTGCTCCTTTTTCTTTTAAGAAAAATATATAAAACAAAAATTTGTAAGAGATTCAATGAAACCTGTGAAAAGACTCCTAAGTTGAATTAAAAAAATGAAAAAGAACATCAACCTACAGGCCTAAACCCCTTTGTTCCCCTCTCTTCATTGGAAAAGACTGATTCTGGGAAAGATTGAGGGTAGAAAGAGAAGATAGAGGATGAGATGGTTGGATACAATCACCAGCTTGAGCAAACTCCAGGAAATAGTGAAGGACAAGGAAACCTGGCATGCTGCAGTCCATGGGGTCACAAAGAGTCGGACACAACGTAGCTACTGAAAAACATTCCCCTCTGGAATAGAAAGCCCCCTTCCTCCAGGCGAGTCACTGTCCTGAATGAGATATGAATCACGCCATGTGTTTCCTGAAAGTTTACAATGTGTCTTTCAAAACAACACAAAGCACTTTTTGCATTCATATAAAAGCATCGAATTTCATCTACAACTTGCACTTTTTGCTCCATAAATTTATCATTACAAGATTTATCCTTTGGGCTTTGTGTAGGGTTTTTTGTTGCTGTTGTTTGTTTTGCCATGTTACCTGTCGGAATCTTAGCTCCCCAACCAGGGACTAAACTCAGCCCCCTGCAGTGGAAGCGTGGATTCTTAAGCACTAGACCTCCAGGAGAGTCCCAAAATTTATCCTTTTTGATAAGTGAGACTCAATTTCATTTATTTTCGCTGCTGTATAGTTTCCCATTGAATGACTATACCACAATTTGTTTATCCTTTGGACTTTTGATGGCCACTTAAGTTTATTGAAAAATACTCATTAAAGCAGCACCCTAGAGTCCATGCTCCACAAAAGAAGCCACCATGATAGGAAGCCCATGCACTGCAACTAGAGGAAAGCTCGCACAGCAATGAAAACTTAGCACAGCCAGAAACAATTTTTTTAAGCAAAGATGTCGTCATGAGCGAGTTTATGCTAAGCTGCTTCAGTCATGACTGACTCTGTGACCCCATAGACTGTAGCTTGCCAGGCTCCTTTCTCCATGGGATTTTCCAGACAAGAATAGTGGAGTGGGTTGCTATTTTCTCCTCCAGGGGGTCTTCCCAACCCAGGGGCTGAAAACACGTCTCTCATATCTCCTGCATTAGCAGATGGGTTCTTTACCACTAGTGCCACTTGGGAAATTTTCATGCATTTTGATCAGGTAAAAGGAAACTGGGGAGAAAAGGGGTACACATTTTATGAAAGAAAAAGGAAAAATAGTCTTATTTTTCATTTGGATTTGCAGGTGAGGGAAGTGGTAATTGACATTTTATGAACACTTTAAAGCTTTCTTCAGACAGAAGAGTAGTTTTCAGAATGACAATCACAAATATGATCCTTTATAGTCTCTAAATAACACCTTAAAAGAAAAACTAGAGCTTGCATCATGAGAGCATTCCGATCAGACACATCTCATAACAACCACTGTTACAAGGCTTACTAGATTTGAAATCTTTCACTCATGTGTAAACGAGCCAAATCTTTTCACCTATTATGTGTTAAAAAAGATGTCACCAGCTATTTTTTTCCCTAACATAAGAATTATTGTCTGCTGTTTTCAGCATCAGAGTTTTTCCAAATAAATAGCTGTTTCAGTCAAAGAAAAGATGCCCTTGGCTTGAAACTTTTTCTCAGCTTCAGATCCATCATGCAAGCCCCAACTTGTCTGAATCAATCAATCCTCTCTTAAAAGGGCAAAGGCAGGTGTCTCAGCCTTGGTTAGATTCTTGCTCCACTGAATGTTCACATGCATGACTCAAAATAAGTCCAGCTCAAGTAGGGGAATGGTGAACAGTCTCACCTTGTACACTTGGCTGCTGTACCCTGAGCATGCCACCTGGTTGGCCTCCATCAGTGTTCACCGTATGGCGAATTCAGTCATGTGCGTGGAGGTCAAATTTTAATGTACTCATGCTCAGTGGCATCTGACCCTTTGCAACCCCACGGACTGTAGCCTGCCAGGCTCCTCCGTTAGTGGAATTTTCCGGGCAAGAATACTGGAGTACGTTGCAGTTTCCTGCTCCAAGGGGTCTTTGCCACCCAGGGATCAAACCCGCGCATCTCTTGCATTGCAGGCGGATTCTTTACCACTGAGCCACTCCAGTACTTTGGCCACGTCATGCAAAGAGTTGACTCATTGGAAAAGACTCTGATGCTGGGAGGGATTGGGGGCAGGAGGAGAAGGGGACGACAGATGAGATGGCTGGATGGCATCACTGACTCGATGGATGTGAGTCTGAGCGAACTCTGGGAGTTGGTAATGGACAGGGAGGCCTGGCGTGCTGCGATTCATGGGGTCACAAAGAGTCGGACACGATTGAGCGACTGAACTGAACTGAACTGAGCCACCTGGGAAGCTTTGTGTACTATGTGCAGGTGCTAAATCGCTTCAGTCCTGTCCCATTCTTTCCGGGACCCTGGACTGTCGGGGTCCAGCCCCGGTTGGGTCCAGGGATTCCCTCAGGATGACGCCATTGGCGATTAAGGGATAGCAAAGGCTGAGAGATTTATTAGATGCTCAATAATAACTGGTTTACACAGGAAATCAATAAAGTTCGTGACACCGAACTTGCTCTGACCACGGAGGCCGCAGGCGCTCTCTCGAATAGCGGAAGGTGCCCCACCTTAGGCACCTTCTCGAGTGGGTCTTAGAAGCCCAGGCAGATAAGTGGTCGCAGAGGATCCCCACGCTCCAAATTATTTTGGCATGAAGGAAGAACAGAGGAGAAAAGGAGGAAAAGGAAACAAGAAAGAATGACACGGGGAGACCAAGCTTCGGTGAGCAAGGCCCATAGCTTTATTTTCAACAGGGGCTTTTATACCCTAAGTTACACATAGAGGATAATAGGGGATGTGAAATCATGCAAAGCCAGCAGTCTTTGATCCTTATCAAAAACCAGGGTTTCTTTCCTGTAAATTTATCATACAAATGGTTCAGGTGATTGACATCATCTTCTGGCCAGAAGGCCTATTAACATTTTATGACTGTTGACAAAGGTTTGTCAACCGCAAGACTTATTTTGTCTAAGAGTAATTATTTTAAGGTTTGGCGCCATCTTCATCCGCAGGTGTTACATAAACTTGCATTCCTATAGGGGGAGGCGCAGTGGGTTTACAACAAAGAAAAGAATTTACTACCTTAAGGGTCTAAAGTTACTAGCACCAAGGCCACTACTTATTTTTTCTACAAACCAACTATATTAATTAATACACATTCCAGGATACAAAATGGGGGATTGAAAACTTGGCAAAAAGCATTGGCTCATTAATGAACTAGTTTTTATTCTGACAGTTTTTAACTCTCTGAGAGGCTCTAAGGTATTTGAATATCTTAAGCTTCCCTTGCCTCTCACGTATGCATAGCTGTAGGAGTCCGGGTAAACTTATCAGGCAAGTTAGAAAGCTATCTGAGGGGTTTGAATTTGAACACTCCAAATGGCACCCCACCCCAGTACTTTTGCCTGGAAAATCCCATGGACGGAGGAGCCTGGTAGGCTCCAGTCCATGGGGTCGCTAGGAGTCGGACACGACTGAGCGACTTCCCTTTCACTTTTCACTTTCATGCACTGGAGGAGGAAATGGCAACCCACTCCAGTGTTCTTGCCTAGAGAATCCCAGGGACAGGGGAGCCTGGTGAGCTTCCGTCTATGGGGTCGCACAGAGTCGGACACGACTGAAGCGACTTAGCAGCAGTAGCAGCAGCAATGCCAGCCAGGAGGAGAAGGGGACGACAGAGGATGAGATGGCTGGATGGCATCACTGACTTGATGGGTGTGAGTCTGGGTGACCTCCGGGAGCTGGTGATGGACAGGGAGGCCTGGCGTGCTGCGGTTCATGGGGTTGCAAAGAGTCGGACACGACTGAGCGACTGATCTGATCTGAATGCCCAGGAATTTTATTAATTGGAGCTGTAAGTTAATTCTTTATGAGAGAGAGCGAGATGGTGGGGGGAGGGGGGACAGCCCCCAGTAAACTCAGAGGTGAGAGCACAAAGCAGTAAAGCAGGCAGACTCTGGTTTTTTGGGGGTAGATGCTCGAGAATATCCGGGGGGACTCCTGAGCAGGCAGACTCTGGTTTTTGGGGGGTAGATGCTCGAGAATATCCGGGGGGACTCCTGAGGTTCGATCTCACCATTGCGTTTTGTCGAGCCTCCTTCCTCATGACCTTTGTCACGAGTAGAGTGCCTCTCTGCGGCGGCTCCCGACACTGGACTGTAACCCCCAGGTTTCTCTGTCCAAGGCATTCTTCTGACAAGAATACTGGAGTGGGTTGCCATTTCCTGCTCCAAGGGATCTTCCCTACCCAGGGATCAAACCTGCAACTCTTGCATTGTCAGGCATGTTCTTTACCACTAGCGCCACCTGGGTGAATGCTGCTACTGCTGCTAAGTCTCTTCAGTCGTGTCCCCACTCTGTGCGACTCCATAGACAGCAGCCCACAAGGCTAGTCTGTCCATGGGATGCTCCAGGCAAGATCACTGGAGTGGGTTGCCATATCCTTCTCCAATGCATGAAAATGAAAAAAGTGAAGTCGCTCAGTCGTGTACGACTCGTAGCGACCCCAGGGACTGCAGCCTACGAGGCTCCTCCGTCCATGGGATTTTCCAGGCAAGAGTATTGGAGTGGGGTGCCATCGCCTTCTCTGAGCTGGGTGAATACTATGAATACTATGCTGCTATTGCATTTCTTTTCCATGGGGATGGTCTTGATCCCTGTCTCCTGTACAATGCCGCGAACCTCTGTCCATAGTTCATCAGGAACTCTATCTATCAGATAAAAATGGCTGTCTGGGGAGGCCTTACAAATAGCTGTGAAAAGAAGAGAAGTGAAAAGCAAAGGAGAAAAGGAAAGATATAAGCATCTGAATGCAGAGTTCCAAAGAATAGCAAGAAGACATAAGAAAGCCTTCCTCAGTGATCAATGCAAAGAAATAGAGGAAAACAACAGAATGGGAAAGACTACAGATCTCTTCAAGAAAATTAGAGATACCAAGGGAACATTTCATGCAAAAATGGGCTCAGTAAAGGACAGAAATGATATGGACCTAACAGAAGCAGAAGATATTAAGAAGGGGTGGCAAGAATACACAGAAGAACTGTACAAAAAAGAGCTTCACTACCCAGATAATCACGATGGTGTGATCACTGACCTAGAGCCAGACATCCTGGAATGTGAAGTCAAGTGGGCCTTAGAAAGCATCACTATGAACAAAGCTAGTGGAGGTGATGGAATTCCAGTTGAGCTATTTCAAATCCTGAAAGATGATGCTGTGAAAGTGCTGCACTCAATATGCCAGCAGATTTGGAAAACTCAGCAGTGGCCACATGCTGGGGTGCAGCCCCGGCTGATCCAGGGAGTTCGAGGTGTAGATGGCGTCGGTGAGGATCAGGATACAATAGTTTTAATTAGATAATAGAATGAGGATAGCTCAGTGAGAACATTTTGTGGAGAGAGGAGGCTGAATAGTTCAGCTAGAAGGTAAGAGAAAGAACGACATGGGGAGACCAAGCTTCGGTGAACAAGGCCCCACACTTTATTTTTCAAAGTAGTTTTTATACCTTAAGTTATGCATAGAGGATAATGGGGGAAAGGGTAGAGTCATGCAGTAAGCCAGGCTTTCTTCCTGCAAACTTATCATATGCAAAGTTTAGGTGATTTGCATCATCTTCTGGCCCGGAGGCCTGTCAACATTTTAAGAGGCTTTCTTCAGAAAACTTATTTTTCTCTAAAGGTGATTAGTCAGGCGCCACCCTCCAAAGGCATTGGAGTTGCATTTCTATAGGGCAAAGGTGTGGTGGGTTATAACAAGAAAAAGAATTAATTCAAGGGTCCAAGGCTACAAACATTAAAGCTACTACTTACATTTCTATAAGCCAATTATATCAATCAATACACTGCCAAGGACACATTCAGATTAGATCAGATCAGTCGCTCAGTCGTGTCCGAATCTTTGCGACCCCATGAACCGCAGCACGCCAGGCCTCCCTGTCCATCACCAGCTCCCGGAGGTCACTCAGACTCGCATCCATCGAGTCAGTGATGCCATCCAGCCATCTCATCCTCTGTCGTCCCCTTCTCCTCCTGCCCTCAATCCCTCCCAGCATCAGAGTCTTCTCCAATGAGTCAACTCTTCGCATGAGGTGGCCAAAATACTGGAGTTTCAGCTTTAGCATCATTCCTTCTAAAGAAATTCCAGGATTGATCTCCTTCAGAATGGACTGGTTGGATCTTCTTGCAGTCCAAGGGACTCTCAAGAGTCTTCTCCAACACCATAAGGACACATTAGGTAAGGGATATGGAGACTTAGCAGCACACATTGGCCCAACAAGTGAAAAACCCTTTACCAATACAATTTCTAATCAATCTTGTAACTGCTCAAAGGAATCTGTATTTAGACAGTTTAGAACATCTCATGCCTCTCACAGTTGGGAGGCTCTGAACAATCACATGTGGCCAGAAAAACCTATTCAGTCAGGCTAGGGAATTTCCAAAGGAGTTTGTAGGCTGAAACACTGTCACACCCAGGAATTATTAACTGGAGCTGTGAGTTAACTCTTTTTTCAGAGAGAGGTAGTGGGGGACAGCCCCCCGTAAAGTCATATGTGTAGGTGAGAGAACAAAGCAGAAAGCAGGCAGACTCTGGTTTTGGGGGTAGATGCTCGAGAATTTCCAGGGGGGCTCCTGAGGCTTGATCCCGCATTTGTGTATGCTGAGCCTCCTTCCTCACAACCTTTGTCATGGGTGGAGCACTGATCCAAGCCGGCTCCCGATAGCCACAGGACTGGAAAAGGTCAGTTTTAATTCCAATCTCAAAGGAAGGCAATGCCGAAGAATGCTCATACTACCGCACAATTGCACTCATCTCACACGCTAGTAAAGTAATGCTCAAAATTCTCCAAGCCAGGCTTCAGCAATACATGAACTGTGAACTTCCAGATGTTCAAGCTGGTTTTAGAAAAGGCAGAGGAACCAGAGATCAAATTGCCAAATTCCACTAGATCATGGAAAAAGCAAGAGAGTTCCAGAAAAAAATTTATTTCTGCTTTCTTGACTATGTCAAAGCCTTTGACTGTGTGGATCACAATAAACTGTGGAAAATTCTGAAAGAGATGGGAATACCAGACCACCTGACCTGCATCTTGAGAAATTTGTATGCAGGTCAGGAAGCAACAGTTAGAACTGGACATGGAACAACAGACTGGTTCCAAATAGGAAAAGGAGTATGTCAAGGCTGTATATTGTCGCCCTGCTTATTTCACTTATATGTAGAGTACATCATGAGAAACGCTGGGCTGGAAGAGGCATAAGCTGGAATCAAGATTGCCAGGAGAAATATCAATAACCTCAGATATGCAGATGACACCACCCTTATGGCAGAAAGTGAAGAGGAACTAAAAAGCCTCTTGATGAAGGTGAAAGTGGAGAGTGAAAAAGTTGGCTTAAAGCTCAACATTCAGAAAACGAAGACCATGGCATCTGGTCCCATCACTTCATGGGAAATAGATGGGGAAACAGTGGAAACAGTGTCAGACTTTATTTTTCTGGCCTCCAAAATCACTACAGATGGTGACTGCAGCCATGAAATTAAAAGACGCTTACTATTTGGAAGGAAAGTTATGACCAACCTAGATAGCATATTCAAAAGCAGAGACATTACTTTGCCAACAAAGGTCCGTCTAGTCAAGGCTATGATTTTTCCAGTGGTCATGTATGGCTGTGAGAGTTGGACTGTGAAGAAAGCTGAGCGCCGAAGAATTGATGCTTTTAAACTGTGGTGTTGGAGAAGACTCTTGAGAGTCCCTTGGACTGCAAGGAGATCCAACCAGTCCATTTTAAAGGAGATCAGTCCCGGGTGTTCTTTGGAAGGAATGATGCTAAAGCTGAAACTCCAGTACTTTGGCCACCTCATGCAAAGAGTTGACTCATTGGAAAAGACTCTGATGCTGGGAGGGATTGAGGGCAGGAGGAGAAGGGGACGACAGAGGATGAGATGGCTGGATGCCATCACGGACTCGATGGATGTGTGTTTGGGCAAACTCCGGGAGTTGGTGATGGACGGGGAGGCCTGGCGTGCTGCAATTCATGGGGTCGCAAAGAGTCAGATACGACTGAGCGACTGAACTGAACTGATGCTGCTATTGAAACGCACAGTTCTGACCATTACGAAGTAGTGCATAAAGCAGTTTTCAAATATCCATGTTTCTTATAAACACGTACTAAATACTGGCACCTGTCTGGAGCCACCGCGGAAAGGCACTCTACTCGTGACATAGGTCATGAGGAAGGAGGCTTGGCAAACGCAAAGGCAAGATCTAGCCTCAGGAGTCCCCCCGGATATTCTCGAGCATCTACCCCCCAAAAACCAGAGTCTGCCTACTTTATTGCCTTGTGCTCTCACCTCTGACTTTACTGGGGGCTGTCCCCCACCACCATCTCGCTCTCTCTAATAAAGAATTCACTTACAGCTCCAATTAATAAAGTTCCTGGGCATTCGGAGTGTCTAACTGGCCTGACAAGTTTACCCGGACTCCTATAGCTATGCATATGATTGTTTATAGTCTCTCAGCCCCAGAGGCAGGGGAAGCTTGCTAAGTCACTTCAGTCGTGTCCAACTCTGTGTGACCCCATAGACGGCAGCCCACCAGGCTCCGCTGTCCCTGGGATTCTCCAGGCAAGAACACTGGAGTGGGCCGCCATTTCCTTCTCCAATCAGATCAGATCAGATCAGTCGCTCAGTCGTGTCCGAATCTTTGTGACCCCATGAACTGCAGCACGCCAGGCCTCCCTATCCATCACCAGCTCTCGGAGGTCACTCAGACTCACATCCATCGAGTCAGTGATGCCATCCAGCCATCTCATCCTCTGTCGTCCCCTTCTCCTCCTGCCCCCAATCCCTCCCAGCATCAGAGTCTTCTCCAATGAGTCAACTCTTCACATGAGGTGGCCAAAATACTGGAGTTTCAGCTTCAGCATCATCTTCTCCAATAGGGGAAGCTTAAGATATTCAAATAGCTTAGAGCCTCTCATTGAGTTAAAAATTGTCGGAATAAAACTAGTAAAAGATTTCATTAATGAGCCAATGCTTGTTGTCAAGTTTTCACATCCCCCGTTTCGTATCCTTGAATGTGTATTAATTAATATAGTTGGTTTGTAGAAAAAATAAGTAGTGGCCCTGGTGCTAGTAACTTTAGACCCTTAAGGTAGTAACCTTGGACTGCAAGAAGATCCAACCAGTCCATTCTGAAGGAGATCAATCCTGGAATTTCTTTACAAGGAATGATGCTAAAGCTGAAACTCCAGTATTTTGGCCACCTCATGCGAAGAGTTGACTCATTGGAGAAGACTCTGATGCTGGGAGGGATTGAGGGCAGGAGGAGAAGGGGACGACAGAGGATGAGATGGCTGGATGGCATCACTGACTCGATGGATGCGAGTCTGAGTGACCTCCGGGAGCTGGTGATGGACAGGGAGGCCTGGCGTGCTGCGGTTCATGGGGTCGCAAAGATTCGGACACGACTGAGCGACTGATCTGATCTGATCTGATCTGAAGGTAGTAAATTCTTTTCTTTGTTGTAAACCGACTGCTCCTCCCCCCTATAGGAATGCAAGTTTATCTAACACTTCGGATGAAGATGGCGCCAAACCTTAAAATAATTACTCTTAAAAAAAATAAGCCTTGCAGTTGACATACCTTTGTCAAGAGTCATAAAATGTTAATAGGCCTTCTGGCCAGAATCACCTGAACCATTTGTACACGATAAATTTACAGGAAAGAAACCCTGGTTTTTTAAAAGGATCAAAGACTGCTGACTTTGCATCCCCTATTATCCTCTATGTGTAACTTAGGGTATAAAAGCCCCTGTTGAAAATAAAGCTACGGGCCTTGCTCACCAAAGCTTGGTTTCCCCGTGTCATTCTTTCCTTTACATTCCGGCTGAAGTTTTCATCTGTCATATTTCTCTCTCAATTTCCAGCTGAGTCTCCATCTGGAGCGTGGATATCCTCTGCGAGCACTTATTTGCCTGGGCTTCTAAGACCCACTCGAGAAAGTGCCTAAGGTGGGGCACTTTCCGCAATTCGAGCAGGCGCCTGGGGCCTCCGTGGTCAGAGCTAACCTGGTGTCACAAGTTATATTGATTTTCTGCTTAAACCAAGCTACTCAGCCTCTCTTTTCTGAATTTCCTACTGAGCTATCCGCTATTATTTACTCTTAATGTCTCTAATTGATATGTAAATAAAGCTATTATCCAGTGACCCCCGCCTACGCCGTCTCCCTTCCGAAGACCCTGGATCAGCCGGGGCTGGACCACTGCAGGCACCTACTGAGCGCCGGGCTACAATAACAAGACGCCTCACCGCAGCGGCGGCACGGAATATTTATGATGGGGACACAGAGGTGTCAGGACTCGAATTCAAGAACTAGAGGAATCCTACGGGCGGGAACAGACGCCCAGGGAAACCGCGAGCGGCCCTGGGTGATGCGGCTCGGCGGCCTCCGCGCAGGCGCACTCCCAGACCAACGCGGTCGCAACCTCCCGCTCCAGTCCTAGGAGTGAGGCTCAAAGGTGCTCGAACCTCTCAGCCTACGTCCCAGGAGGGGTGGGACGAGCTGAGAAACGACTGGAGGTGAGCTCACCGCCCTCTGGGGGTTGTAGTTCGGCGCCCGCCCAGCTAAATGCAATCTCGGCCAGCAGCGGGTGTGGCCTTCGTCCTGCCATTCCTTCAAGGAGTGCGGAACGAGAGGATTCCCGGGTGGAAAACAAGGCGAAGCCGAGGTTCAGAGCCCCTCAACCTCAGCCAACCAGGAGGGGGCGTGGCGAGCGGAAGACGCTCAGAGGCGCGCGCCACCCTCTGGGAGGTGTAGTTCAGCGTCGGTGCGCAGGCGCAGTGCGCTCCGTGGCAGCCTCGGCCTTTGTCCTACAGTCCGGCGGTAAGTGAGGTTTGGGTTCCCCGGGGTACGGGAGGCCGGGCGGAGCGCGGGTCCAGGGTCTTCCTTGGGACTCCGGCCAGGGTGGTTACGTAGCCGCGCGCGCCTGTGTCGCATCCCTTTTACTGCTTCAGCCTAGTTTGGGTCGCTGTGGGCGGTGTGGCCTGGGCCGCGTGGGCGGGGCCTGATTCGAGTTGGGTGTCAGTGTCGGAGGGGAGGAGTTGGGACGGGGATTGGGTCACGGCTTTGGAGGAAGGGATTGCGGTCTTTGCCTTCAGGAGCGTAGTCATAGAGATTAGCTGGCCTGCCTCCTCAGAGCCTGGAGCCAGCCTGACCTGCATTCCTCCCCGGACCTCCGACGTTTGGAGGTGGGGAAGGACGAGGCCCCACCATGTCAGCTCTGGAACCTCGCTTTCTTGAGGGGCTTCTGTCCGTAAAGAATAAAGGTAGTTCAGTTCAGTTCAGTCGCTCAGTCGTGTCCGACTCTTTGCGACCCCATGAATCGCAGCACGCCAGGCCTCCCTGTCCATCACCAACTCCCGGAGTTCACTCAGACTCACGTCCATCGAGTCCGTGATGGCATCCAGCCATCTCATCCTCTGTCGTCCCCTTCTCCTTCCCCCAATCCCTCCCAGCATCAGTCTTTTTCAATGAGTCAACTCTTCGCATGAGGTGGCCAAAGTACTGGAGTTTCAGCTTTAGCATCCTTCCTTCCAAAGAACACCCGGGACTGATCTCCTTTAAAATGGACTGGTTGGATCTCCTTGCAGTCCAAGGGACTCTCAAGAGTCTTCTCCAACACCACAGTTCAAAAGCATCAATTCTTCGGCGCTCAGCTTTCTTCACAGTCCAACGGTCACATCCATACATAACCACTGGGAAAACCCTTGACTAGACGGACCTTTGTTGGCAAAGTAATGTCTCTGCTTTTCAATATGCTATCTAGGTTGGTCATAACTTCTCTTCCAAGGAGTAAGCGTTTTTTAATTTCATGGCTGCAGTCACCATCTGCAGTGATTTTGGAGCCCCCAAAAATAAACTCTGACACTGTTTCCTCTGTTTCCCCATCTATTTCCCATGAAGTGATGGGTCCAGATGCCATGATGTTCATTTTCTGAATGTTGAGCTTTAAGCCAACTTTTTCACTCTCCTCTTTCGCCGTCATCAAGAGGCTTTTAGTTTCTCTTCACTTTCTGCCATAAGGGTGGTGTCATCTGCATATCTGAGGTTATTGATATTTCTCCCGGCAGTCTTGATTCCAGTTTATGCTTCTTCCAGCCCAGCGCTTCTCATGATGTACTCTGCATATAAGTGAAATCAGCAGGGTGACAATATACAGCCTTGATGTACTCCTTTTCCTATTTGGTACCAGTCTGTTGTTCCATGTCCAGTTCTAACTGTTGTGTCCTGATCTGCATACAGGTTTCTCAAGAGGCAGGTCAGGTGGTCTGGTATTCCCATCTCTTTCAGAATTTTCCACAGTTTATTGTGATCCACACAGTCAAAGGCTTTGGCATAGTCAATAAAACAGAAATAGATTTTTTTCTGGAACTCTCTTGCTTTTTCCATTATCCAGTGGAATTTGGCAATTTGATCTCTGGTTCCTCTGCCTTTTCTAAAACCAGCTTGAACATCTGGAAGTTCACAGTTCACGTATTGCTGAAGCCTGGCTTGGAGAATTTTGAGCATTACTTTACTAGCGTGTGAGATGAGTGCAATTGTGCATTCTTTGGCATTGCCTTCCTTTGAGATTGGAATGAAAACTGACCTTTTCCAGTCCTGTGGCCACTGCTGAGTTTTCCAAATTTGTTAGCATATTGAGTGCAGCACTTTCACAGCATCATCTTTCAGGATTTGAAATAGCTCAACTGGAATTCCATCACCTCCACTAGCTTTGTTCGTAGTGATGCTTTCTAAGGCCCACTTGACTTCACATTCCAGGATGTCTGGCTCTAGGTGAGTGATCATATCTTCGTGATTATCTGGGTCATGAAGATTTTTTGTACAGTTCTTCTGTGTATTCTTGCCACCTCTTCTTAATATCTTCTGCTTCTGTTAGGGCCATACCATTTCTGTCCTTTATCTAGCCCATCTTTGTATGAAATGTTCCCTTGGTATCTCTAATGTTCTTGAAGAGATCTCTAATCTTTCCCATTCTATTGTTTTTCTCTACTTCTTTGCATAAAGAATAAAGGTAAAGGAGACCCAAAGCAACGAATTTTGATCTTAACCACACGGGACCCAGGAAACAGACAAATTAAAATCTTATTTGAGCATCAGCTGCGTTCTGGGCACCATCCAGGTTCCTTCATTATTTCAACAAGCAAGTGTTTACATGTCCTGGGTGCCAGGCCCTGTCCTATATCCCCAATATTGTCTCCGCCCTAGATGTCACAGGAGAGTCAGGGAGAGGATGATAAGCCCATAAAACATCACTGAACATGCTAACTCCCATCCAGGAAACTACAATGAAGACAGCTGGGCAGAGTGGCTGGGGCAGAATCGGTTGCATAGGAAGGGTCATTAAGCGACAGTCCAGAAATAAGGGAAACACATCCTGCCTTTGGCCTGAGTTTCATTTTGCAATCAGCCAGGGATGAGCTTGTAAATCATTGCGAATAAGGCTGTGCATGTAGCAGATGCTAAATAGATGCTCACTGAAGCCATTAGCTTTTCCCCCAACAGCAGTCACCTTCCTCTGTGTTCTGCTGCTTGCTGGGCTCTATCTTCAGCTCTTTTCACATTTTGTTTATTTACTTATTTATTTAGCCACACTGCATGGCTCACGGAATCTCAGTTCCCCAACCATGAATTAAACTCCAGGCCACAGCAGTGAAAGCCCAGAATCCTAACCACTAGCCCACCAGGGAACCCTGCCTTTTTACATTTTAATTCTCGTAAGCTCCATCCTGGGTCACCATCCTCATTTTATAAGAGAAAAACCTTTTGTAGAAACAGGCACGCCAGAATGCCAGAGATGCCAGTACTGCCTGGGGTCTCTGCCTTCTGCACAGTAACAGAGTTATCACCCTGGGAATCATCTGTGCGACCTGGGCTGCACCCCTTGCCCCTCTGACCATCAGTTTCCCTGTCTGGAATGAGGTCTTCCTTCAGCATTGCCTGGAATAGCATCAGGCTCACAGCAGGAGCTCAAGAAATGCCACGCTGAGGTGGCAATCCTATTGCATTCCACCTGGGCACGAATTGCCTTCTATGTACACACAGCCCTTTCAGGGCCTGGGGTCACTTGTCACTTGCCCAGTCTCTCGTATCCCCTTTCCCTCCAGAACTGCCTACAGAGGAGCTGACTGTTCCTGCAGGAGGCCCGAGGAGGAGGGAATGACCGCTGGGCTGCTCATTGCCAGGGACCCGGTGAGTACAGTGCCACCTCCCACCCGGCCCTCAGGCTCCACCCGTCGTCCCCAGCAGGCTCGTTCTGCGCTCAGGGCCTCTGCCCTCACCCTGTCCCCAGCCCGGCCTGTTCTTTCATCGGCTCCACGTCCCTCCACATCTCAGCTTGCCACTCCAAGAAGACCAGCTGGGTCCCACTGCCCCACCACTGCCCTGTGCCACCCTGGCAGATATCGCTCATCCATCCCACTGACGGGACTGGAACTTTCTCAACACAGGACTCAGGGTCTGTTCTCCCAGCTCACACTCCCTCCAGTCACTTGGCCAACATGTATTGAGCACTGCCCGCGAGCAGGCACTGTTCCAGGTACTGCAGGTGTGGAAACAGACAAGAAATCTCCACCCCGCAGCTCAGAGAGCACGTGAGGAATATAAATGTACCATGTATTGGGCAGGGAAATAAGGCCCCAAGAGGGTGGGCTTGGGTGTCAGAAGGCCTCCGTGAGGTGTGGCCCCCAGACAGAGCCCTGCAGGAAGGGAGAGGGTGGGGTCAAGCCCACAGGAAGAATGCTGCAGGTGGAGGGGACAGCAGGAGCAGAGGCCTGGGGGTGGGACCACCCTGGGCACCTAACGTGAAGACCAGGCACACATGTGGCAGGAAGATGGAGAGCCAGGTCTCCTAGGCCAGCTGCGGGGGCCCAAGGCCTTAGGAAGCAGTTCTGGCCATTTTTACCATGTGCAAAGGACTTACACACAGTAGGCACACGGAGAATGGGTGAAGACTGAGTGTTCTGAACCCTGGTCAGTGCTGGACATGTTTCACTGGGTTCGACCTCCACATCAGTCCCACGAGGCGGAATGAGGAGGGACCAAGGCACGGGGGCAAGTGACGCAGCTGAGAGTGGTCAAGCTAAGCCTGTGCATTGACCCCTGAGGCCCCAGGGCCCCGCGCACGTCCTGCTCCTTCGTGCCTCTTCCTCCAGGTTCCTCTGCTGCTGCTGCAGCAGCATCCCTCCCACTTTCCCCAGAACACCGAGCCCTTCTGGAGTTTGCATTTTTGCTCCCTCCCCAACCCAGCAGCTAGCACACAGCAGTAGGAGGCAGAGAGAGAGAGAGAGTGTGTGTGTGTGTGTGTCTTGTCTCCACGGCCTCTGCAGTGTCCAGACCTGTACTCAGTAGGACTCTGCAGATAACTGAGCAAGATCTAATGAGTCTTGAAAGTGTGGAGCAAGCAGGGAGGGTTGGTGAGAGAAAAGAAAACCACCCTACCCTGCCCTCAGCATAATTTGAAGCTGGGTCTATGTGCCGAGTCCTGGGCGCACTTCCTGTGACTTCCCTCATTCCTCCCAATAGCCTTCTCAGGGAGCTTCCAGCAAATTGCAGATGAAGCCAGAGGGGCAGAATGTACTGCAAAGACACCTGGGGCTGGAGTTGGAATCTCCACCAAGTGGATGCACCGCCAGTCTTCACATCACCACCCCACCCTCGCCCCACCAGGCCATTCTGGTGGGAGAATCTCTAGCAGAGGTGGCTTCTGCCTGGGAGACCAGGGTCCAGGAAGTGGGTGGCCTTGTGTCCCTGACCACCCCCTCCACATGGCCAAGTCCTTAACTCCGCCCTCCACTCTGGCCATCCATAATACTTGCTTCAGTGCTGTGAAAATCTTTTTGTGGAGGATGTGAGTGCCAAAACCTCATGCGCCTTGTAAAAAAAAGGCATAAATTCCCTACCTGATCACGGAAGAAACTGGCCTTATTCTCTGTTTGTGAGTCTGTTGTTGTTTTGTTTGTTCACTTGTTTATTTTTAGATTCCATATGTGAGAGAATGATCAGTATTTATCTTTTTCTGGCTTATTTCACTAAACATAATACCCTTCAGGTCCATCCATGTTGTGGCAAATGACAAAATTTCATTTTTTATGGTTGAGTAGCATTCCAGTGAGTGTCTGTAGGTGTGCATGTGTGTACCAAGTCTTTATTGGTTCATCTGTTGATGGACACTTAGGTTACTTCCTATCCTAATCTTGGCAATTGTAAATAGTGCTGCTGTGAACCCTGGGGTGCATGTGTCTTTTAGAAATACTGTTTTTTGTTTTCTTCAGAAAACAAAATCCAGGAGCAGGATTCCTGGATCATATGGTACTTCTATTACCCCAGTATTTAAAATTGAAGACTAGGAAACAGTCCTCGGGGGTCCTGACCCTGGATATCCCCACCATTTCATTTTTCTGGCCACTCTCCTTTGCTCTTTCTCTCCACAGTTCCTCTTTGTATTCAGGCATTGTTTATGTACTGTGTAGATTTTGTGAGTGTGCAGCCTGGTGCCTGCACATGTGGACACCAGTGGATAGTCCACCTGAGGCATGGGGTTCGCAGCCCCTCTGGGGCTCCCTTAGTCAATTCTGCTGTGACATCTCAGGGGTTCTTGTTTGTCCAAGGAGGAACCAGATAGGAGGGTGCGAGTCCCCTGCCTACCCCCCAGGCCCAGAACTCCCATTCCGACCTCTGGAGCCTGCTTTTCTCTCACTTGTTTTTCAGGGAATTGGCTTAGCCCCATGGCCAACAGGCAGTCGATGGACCCAGACTTCCTCAGTTCAAATCCTGGCTCAGCCCTCTCTCCGGGTGGTTTTGGGCGACTCCATTGTCATCCTCCCTGGGTGAACAGTGGCTGGATGTGATCACCCATGGCTGGGGCTATTAAGTGAGCAATCCATGTGCATCTCTCAGCACCATCTACATGTTTGCTCTGAATTTTTTTTTTTTTTTAAAGGTTCAGAAATTTAAAGTTCTTGATGTATCAGAACTCTGGTATCTTCCATAGTTGGCTGACTTTTTTTTTTTAAGACCACACAATCCCATAATGATATTCTCATTGTGAAAGTGTCAAGCAGACTTAGAAAGCCCCCTTGTTCCTCAATCCCTCCTAGGCTTCCTTCTAAAGCTGCCGCTGTTGTCACTCTATGCACCTCATTTTCCGGTGCTAATATACATGTTTCCAGACAAATAGGAATTAGAACTCTGTTTTGTTTCACATAAATAGCACTGTGCTGATGATGTCCCACCCCTGGGATTTTTCCACCTGGAAGGTTATTCCCCAGCTGTGCGTATCAGTGCCTCCCATCTTGTGCATGGATGCAGGTTTTCCAGAAACTAACTTTGGCTGCTCCCATGTGACAGGTGTCTAGGCTATACCAGTTGTCTGTCATGTATAGACAGTGCAGCAAGGGAGCGAGGTTCTTAGGGGGATGGGGAAGTGGAATTGCCAGCATAACTACTATATGTATTTTAAAAACCTGTCAATTGTGCAAGTAATCCATGCCTGGGTACTCAGCCACCCTCTTCTCAGAAGGACCGAACTCTCTGTCCTGTTGTTTGCCTTTTACTTACTGATTTATCAGTTCTTTGCATGTGCTGGCCAGTAATCCTTTTCCTTCCATTTATGTTGCAAATATTCATTCTGCTCTTATGGTCCTTGTGGCTTGTAAAGACTGTCATCTAGAAATCATGAATTTTGATTGCTGAATGTATCATTTTCCTGTTGATTCTATAACAAATCCCAACAAACTTGGTGGCTTAAAACCACACAAATGTATTATTTTATACTTCTGGAGACCAGAAGTCTGAAATACGTCTCCTTAGGCTGAAATCCAGGTGTCCGCAGCTGCTTCTGGCAGCTCCAGGAGAGAATCTGCTGCCTTCCCTTTTCCAGCTTCTAGATGCCTCCTATATTCCTTGGCTCCTGGCCCCCTTCCATCTTCTAAGATAACTTCAGCCATTTGAGTCTTCCTCACATACCATTACTATGAGGCTGACTCTTTGGCCTCTTCCTCATTGAAAGACCCTTGTGATTACATTGGGCTCACTAGGATATTCCAGGATAACCTCCTTATTTTAAGGTCAGCAGACTGCTGCTGCTACTGCTGCTAAGTCACTTGAGTCGTGTCCGACTCTGTGCGACCCCATAGACGGCAGCCCACCAGACTCCCCCGTCCCTGGGATTCTCCAGGCAAGAACACTGGAGTGGGTTGCCATTTCCTTCTCCAGTGCATGAAAGTGAAAAGTGAAAGTGAAGTCGCTCAGTCGTGTCTGACTCATAGCGACCCCATGGACTGCAGCCCACCAGGCTCCTCCGTCCATGGGATTTTCCAGGCAAGAGTACTGGAGTGGGGTGCCATTGCCTTCTCCAAAGGTCAGCAGACTAGCAACCTTAATTCCATCTGCCATCCTAATTCCTCCTTGCTATGTAATCCTGGGATGCTAGAGACACAGTTCTTCCTACCAAACTCAATTTGTGAAGACTTTCTCTGCCACCTATTTATTAAATTAATGGTCTATACTTTTCCAACGTTTTCCTTTTTTATGTTCATCTCTTTAAGATCTCTCGAATTTATTTATGGTATGAGGTAGAGATCTACTGTTTTTCCCCCAAAGGGCTAGTTGCCCCAGTGTGCCCCCATTGCTTTGAAATGCTCCCACTACCACACTGACATTCCACTAATGCATGAATCGTCATGTACTTGAATTTAATTTGCACGGTAAACAAATTCTTAATAAAATCTCCCAGATTCAACCCTTGGACTTGCTGCTTACTAGCTTTATACCTTTGGGCAAGATACTTAACGTTCTTTCAGTCTCTGGAAAATGGGCTTCTGGCAGCATGGACCCTCTTATCTCTTAAAGAGGGCTTTGTTTCATTATATATATACATCATGGACCCCTCAGATATGATTTTGGCCAAAGGGTGAGGCAGAGAAACAGCCTGACAGTTTTCTAGGTACTCCTTCCCCGCCTTCTCCCTGAGGGACACCCACGCAAGCACACTTCCTGTAACCCCAGCATGTCAGGACCATCATCCTCTTCACTGTTATTCCTCATTTTTTCATCTCAAGAGTCTCTCCTCCAGCAGGGCTCCTCGCCCCCTCAAGGGAAACCTGACCCAAACCCCCTGATCCTCTGACCTACGTGGCCGAGGCCCCTGTTCACCAGCTGCTCACTCTCAATGGCCACGCTGGGGACTCTGAGGATGCATGTGTGTAATGTTTCAGGACCAAGTGACTTTTGAGGATGTGGTCGTGGACTTCACCCAGGAGGAGTGGGGTCATCTGGAGCCGGCCCAGAGGACCCTGTACCGAGATGTGATGCTGGAGACCTTCGGGCTCCTGGTCTCTGTGGGTGAGGCCACCCCCATGCCCTGACGATCTGCCCCCAGCACAGGTTCTCATTTTCCTGGGATAAAAGTGGGAGTACATCTAGGCCTTAAATGGGGATGCCTGGGCTGTGTCTTAGGCTTCAGGGACCCGACTGTTTTAGTGTAGGTAACATCAGTTATAGTGTTTTAGTTGCAAATTACAGATCCGAGTGAACAATGCCAGAAGCAGAAAGTCCTGGAGTAAAAGGGACATATCGGTCTTGTGACCACAGAACCCCAGGGCAGACCTGGATCTGCCTTTGGTGCTGTTGGGAACCCCCTCCTCCCCCCATACCTCTTTCATCCTCCATTCACAGATAGGCCCCTCTGAAGGTGATGAGACAGCTAACAGTGTGCCTCTCCTGGGCTTAAGACCAGCAGCAAAGGCAGGGTCTGTGTCCCGGGCAGCCATAGAAGGCCCCTAGGTTGTCTTGGTTTGGCAGCCAGGTCCCCTCCACGCTGGTCATTGTTGCCACAAGGCAAAGGAAGAAGCAGAGCTCTGATTGGCTACCCTGGGGCTAGGGATGGGGTCAGGGACTGAGTCAGGGAAGGGGCCTCTAAGGAAGGGCAGAAGCTGTTACAACAACCATGTCCTCCCAGAACCCCAGACACGTGGTCCTGGAAGACTGGAGGTGTGGGCAGAGGGTTAGGGAGGCTCCTAGGACACAGATGTTCACTGCATGGGTCTCCCTCTGAGCAGGACACTGGCTCCCAAAGCCGGATGTCATCTCCTTGCTGGAGCAGGAGGCAGAGCTGTGGGCAGCGGACAAGGGAGGCCCCCAAGGTGTGTGCCCAGGTGAGATGAAAGCCCTGCAGTCTGGGGGGAGTCTGTTCACACCCCAGGTTCTCTATCCATACCCACCCTTGGTTCTTCAGAGCAAATTGACAACTCAGTCTCTCAGGGAATATTCACCAAGCACCTGTTCTGCTGTGAGAAGGGTAACCTCAAATTCAAAGTCTCCAGGGATGAGGACGTGGATACGTTTGGGAGTCTCTGTTCTGCCAACCACATCTTGTTTGACCTTTTCTATATACCTTTTCACTGGAGTGTAACAAATGGGAAAGGTGCCCATGTCATACTTTTAAGCAAGTCTGGTGTCAGGGTGGGGATGTCAGGCACTGAGGTCATGGCTGTACAGAGAGAGTCAGATCCCAGGGCCAGAAGGGAGGAGGAGGAAATGCATTTGTTTCTTCCTTCAACACATCCATTGAGTTGTGCTCTGGGCCGGGGGAACTCCAGGCCCAGGACATCTATTGACAGTTTCCCTGGATGTGTGCTTTCTCCTCAGCATCCTCTCCTTCCCTCATTTTCTGTGCTCCCCTGAACACTCCATCCACACCCCCTATACCAATGCCCCACCCATGATTATTCTCTGTGCATCCTTCCCAGATTTGTAAAAATGTACTTTTTAATGGACAAAGCCATCTGTGTCTTGGACCTTTCAAAACTATGAGTTTTATTCTTCTGTCCACTCACCACCACCACCACCACCACCCCCCCAGCACCCACCCACCCACCCACCCACACACACACAGACTTCCCTTAGAACCAGGATTAGGGGACATTTCCATTTCTCTGCTTCTTTCAGATTTGGAAACCAGACCCCAAAGCAAGCAATCAACTGAAAAGCAAGGTGTAACTGAAGAAATACCCAACAGTGCCTTGGTAGAAAGGTTCCTACAGGAAAGTCTGTGGCACTCTAAGGATGAAGATGCTGCAGGCCACAGGGAACAGGGCCCTGAGAAGTCAGATAGCTGTGTGGTACACGCAGCCTGCACACTTGTAAAGACACTGACAGAGGAGCAGCAGCAAGGGGATGGGTGTGGGGAAAACTTGAGTTTGAGGCCAGATCTCCCAACTCAACTAATGACTCCTGAAAGGCAAGGTGCCCCAGTGTGGGGAACACATGGACAAAGGGTGAATCCAGACTCAAATGCTCAACAGAAAACCTGTGCAAAAGAGAAGCCCTATGGATGTCAGGAATGTGGAAAGGCCTTTGGTCACAGCTTAGCACTCATTGAACACCACCGAACACACACAGGAGAGAGGCCTTATGAATGTCATGAATGTGGAAAAGGCTTTCGAAACAGCTCGGCACTTATCAAACACCAGCGAATCCACACTGGTGAGAAGCCTTACAAGTGTGCTCAGTGTGGGAGGACCTTCAACCAAATTGCCCCACTGATCCAGCACCAGAGGACTCACACAGGTGAGAAACCCTATGAGTGCAGCGAGTGTGGGAAATCCTTCAGCTTTAGATCGTCCTTCAGCCAACATGAGCGGACGCACACAGGTGAGAAGCCCTACACATGCAGTCAGTGCGGGAAGGCCTTCCGACAGAGCATCCATCTCACCCAGCACCTGCGAATCCACACTGGGGAGAAGCCATACCAGTGTGGAGAGTGTGGCAAGGCCTTTAGCCACAGTTCATCCCTAACTAAACACCAGCGGATCCACACTGGGGAGAAGCCCTATGAGTGCCAGGCATGTGGAAAAGCCTTCACCCAGATCACACCACTGATTCAGCATCAGAGGATACACACAGGCGAGCGGCCTTATGAGTGCAGTGAGTGCGGGAGAGCTTTCAGCCAGAGCACACTCCTGACTGAGCATCGGAGGATCCACACAGGAGAGAAGCCCTACGGGTGCAACGAGTGTGGGAAAGCCTTTAGTCACAGCTCATCGCTTAGCCAGCATGAGCGGACACACACAGGCGAGAAACCCTATGCATGCAGTCAGTGTGGGAAGGCTTTCCGGCAGAGCACACACCTCACTCAGCATCAGAGAATCCACACAGGGGAGAAGCCCTACGAGTGTAGTGACTGTGGCAAGGCCTTCAGCCACAGCTCATCCCTGACCAAACACCAGCGGATCCACACTGGGGAGAAGCCCTATGAGTGTAACGAGTGTGGCAAAGCCTTCAGCCAGCTTGCTCCACTCATTCAACACCAGCGGATCCACACGGGAGAGAAGCCCTATGAGTGTAATCAGTGTGGCAGAGCCTTCAGCCAGAGCTCCCTCCTCATAGAACACCAGAGGATTCACACCAAGGAAAAACCTTATGGGTGCAACGAATGTGGAAAATCCTTCAGCCACAGCTCTTCACTCAGCCAGCACGAGAGGACACACACTGGGGAAAAGCCCTACGAGTGCCAGGACTGTGGAAAGTCCTTTAGGCAGCGCACCCACCTCACTCAGCACCAGAGGATCCACACAGGAGAGAAGCCATATGAGTGCAGGGACTGTGGGAAGGCCTTCACACACAGCTCCTCCTTTATCAAGCACCAGAGAACTCATACTGGGTAGACCTACTCCAGTATGTGTGCTGGGACCCAGCAAAGCCTTAAGCTATAGCACATCACTTACTACATTTGACCCAGTCATACTCCTGATAAACAGTACACTGTAAACAAGCCTTTGTGCTCAACACACCCTAAGACTCCCACACAGAGTTGACATTTACAGAAATGATTGTGGGAACAGCAAGCTCTGGGTCATCCATCCCAGATAGCCAGTCATCCAGACAGTAGGGAAGTGTGAAGTTAATCACTGTTGAGAACCTTCAGCCATGAGTGCCCACCAATGCCTCACTATAGAACCTACAAAAGGGAGAAATGGAAAAAATGTAGTGGACATGGCGTGGCTTCTAAGAAGTCACCATATTCTAAACCAGACATTTTCAAAGTGAGAAACTCAGCAAATGCCTTTCATATAAAAGAATCAGATCCCGTCAGCATTTGTCATTATTGCACATGACATTCTTGTGGGTAGGTGCTTATGAAAAGTACAAGTTGACTTTCATATTTGCTAAAACCAATATGGCAGAATGTTCCAGACATGATTGTGGCATTTTTATGGAATCATGAATATTCAGATATCTCAGCACAAAATTTTCTGATTTGTATGTAATTATTTGAACAAGGTACATGGCCACCAGCCTCACAAATGTGAATGCCATATGATAATTATCCATGTACTATAAACAGATTTTAAAATAGTTGTATGCATTATGTGGCAATAAGTTAATTTTTATATGTAATGGAACTGAAAGGATTTGTATAGGAAGACTTGAAAGTTAGAGCCCCTTCCACAGAGTCTTGCAGATTCTGAGATGGCTTTTACTGCTTTGTTCTTGCTATAAAATTTTCTACCAGACTCAAAGGCATTAGAAATGCAGATGTTGCTGTTTCACAAATAAGTTTTATCTTTGTTAAGTCATCATCTTGGGGCTTCCCAGATGATTCAGTGTTAAAGAAGCCACCTACCAAGCAGGAGATGCTGTCTTGATCCCTGAGTCAGGAAGCTCTCCTGGAGAAGGAAATGGCAACCCACTCCAGTATTCTTGTCTGAGAAATCCCATGAAGAGAGGAGCCTGGCAGGCTACAGTGCATGGGGTTGTAAAAGGGTCAAACATAACTTAGCAACTAAACAACAACAGAGCCACCATCTCATGTGCAAGTGCACATCCACGTTGGAAGCTTATGTTTTGCAAGATTTATCTCGAGAAATGTACAAGTTAATCTTTTTTGAGCTGTTCTTTTTAATTGACTCTTTATCATAGTGTTAATTATTAAGATTTTGTTTTTATAAAATTCAACTAGAAGGGAGTCTATAGTATTTCACTGAACCCTGAATCCACTAACAGCAGTCGCCCTGACAACCATGATCCTTAGACAGTGACTTGTCACCCTCATTAGAACCCAAGTGTAAATTGCATTGGCTGATTTTGGTAACTAACCATCAGTTAGGGTTATATCAATCAGTTTGATTTTTCAAATCACAATGCTGGAATATGTTTCCAGTTAACTTGAAATTTCTCCATTGGAGGGGACCATGTTTGCAAATGGTCTTCAATACTGTTCTTTAGTACCCTTGTGGAATGCCTCTTCTTTTATGGAATTAATTTGAGCCATTTGAAAACCATTTAAGGGGATTTCCCTGGCAGTCCAGTGGTTAAGAATCCACCTTGCATTGCAGGCGATGCAGGTTTGATCCCTGGTTGGGGAACTAAGATCCCACATGCCTTGGAACAGCTAATCCTGCATGCTGCAACTAAGACCTGACATAAGCAAATAAATATTTTTAAAAATCGATAAAAAACCACTTATGAATCTATACGTAGTGCATAGCAACACTCCCCAATTGAAACAATGTAAGTCAGAGATGTAAATTAAATATATTGTAATAGTACAATTTAAAAAGCAAAAGGACACAGGTGAAACTAATTTACTATTTTTCCCTATATATCCCAAATGTTGCCACTGTGACATGTTAATATAAAAGGCACTGATGAGATAATGTGCTTTTTCAGTATACTATGTCCTTGAGATCCAGTGTATTTGACATCTGCAGTACATTTTAATTTGCTGTGACCATGTTTCAAGTGCTCGTTTGCCACACATAGCCAGCCAGTAGCTGTACTGAACAGAGCAGCTCAAGAGCCTTGATCCTGTGGCCAGGTGTTTTTTCCTCCCATGTATCCTCTGCTGTTTCCCTGTGCTTCCATCTTTGTGTAGTTTCTTGTCCTCAAGGAAGTCAGATGTGCTGGGAAGATCAGAAACTAAATCAGAAAGGAGACAAAGTGAAAACTGGCCAGAGATATTAACATCTGTATTATTGTGTATGGTGGATTGGGAGTTGGGAGAGGGCTCACATTAGGGGCCTCTGCACTTGTGGTTTGTCAGTTTTTTCAGAGATTTGCCCTGATGCCTTAGTGAACACCTGTTTTATGGCATTGCTGTTCTTAGTTTTTTTGGTGCTTACGTTGTCCCAGAAGTGGCCAATGAGAGTCCCTTCAGGAAAGTTCCTGGCATCCCTGTGACATGCCTCCATCATTTTCTGAAGACTTCCTTTCTTTTCAGAATGTTAACAAACTCATCTTGTTACTAACCCTGTAATCAGCCATAATTCTCCAGTTCCAAAGAACTGGTTCCTTTTAGAGAGGGACGCTGTTCAGGACCAAATCTGAGTGCCAGGTGCGCTTTTTGCTAGGAAATAAAGGCACACATATGAACACACAGATTCATACTAAAAGGTACATGGGTGCGTATACACATACAGAAATACCTCCAAATCCAGTCTATGATTCCCGCACATTTTTAAGTCCGTTTTCAATAGAATGGGGCTTCCCTGGTGGCTCATAGGGTAAAGCATCTGCCTACAATGCGCGAGACCCGGGTTCGATCCCTGAGTCGGGAACATCCCCTGGAGAAGGAAATAGCAACCCATTCCAGTACTCCTGCCTGAAAAATCCCATGGACTGAGAAGCCTGGTAGGCTATAGTCCATGGGGCTGCAAAGAGTCGGACACAACTGAGCGACTTCACTTTCAATAGAATGCTGATTACCCCGATAAAAGCACTAATTTGCTGAATTCTAAAATATTTCTAAAATAGTTTCAGAGTTGCTTTTCTCAAACCATTATAAAAACACACCTACTAAAAGAAATTTAGGATGTGTTTGTTGTTCCCCTACTATTACCATCCTACCCAAGACATGGTGAAACAAACCAATGGATGATTTGATTCTACAAAGAGAAAAATATCGCCAGATGTCCCCATTTGTTAATATCAGGGGAAAAGTGAGTTGGCTCAGGCATTAGGAGTCTGTGCTGAGGGTCTTACCTCACATCCAAACGTGAAGGGAAATGAATCACTGAGAACAAATTTGGTTAAAAAAAAAAACAAAAACAAAAAACGGGAAGATTAACCTGTCCCAGTCTCCCTTTCAGAAGTCTACACTATGGGAAACCAGAACCTCCACTGCAGAAGCCACGCCCCTTTACCCACACTCCCGGGTAGCCTGCTTGCAGCGGGGGCTGGGGCACGGGCAGTGTTATTCTCAGAGAGTTGTCTCAATTTTGTGTGGCCTCTTCAGTAGCACAGTTCTCAAGAGAGTTTTTTTGTCGGCCAGAGGCTGGAGCTGGAGAGCTAGTAGATATCACAGAGACTTCTGCACACTGTCCTGTCTATACACTCACGTGCTGGTGGGCTGAGAGGCCTGGGTTAAGTTATATTTTGAGGCTCGGGTTTCATGGGTTTGTCATAAAGTGAAAAAAACCATACCCCAAGGTCATTCACTAACTCCTGCCCCCCTTCCAAGGTCTAATATCTAATTTCATCTTGGCAAATTTTAATTTTTCCTCCTAAAGAGGCACTCCTCAGTCGTGTGAGCCTCGAATCCAATGAATCTGGACTGATCCCTGACTCAAGATACTTAAGAGAGACATTTATAGTGATGATGCTCATATATTTTATATATGCACTGAAGACATACATACCAAATATTGTACACAGAAAAATGAGTCATCTATACACTCAAAAGTCAAAAGTAATAGTTCCTATGTTCTGGGAACATGAGAAAATATTTTTTCTTCTTCTTTTTTTTTTTTTTTTCCATGGTTGGGAGAAGTTTTTTCAAAATGGTGGAAAGTAAATTTTATAGAAGCCCAGTAAATAATATTCAAGATAATTAAAAGCAAAAACAAATATAACCAAAATTCCATGACTCCAACAAAACTTTTTACACTCTTTCTGCTATGATTTGACCACATTCACTGTTTTATAGTTACAACAAAATAAATATAATTTACTTACTAAGCAGTGCTTAGAAATAAATTTTTCCGTGTTCCCACACAGTCTTCTCAATTATCATTATGCTTATTATTCCTTTGAATGACCCTACCAAAATTCAAGTCATAGTTCCTCTGTAATCGGGTATTTAACTCCATGTAAATGAACATCCTAGTTATTTTGTTTTTAGTATCCCACATAGGTCCAGGAAGGATTTCAGCCTCAATGTATACAGCTTTCTCCTTCCCCTATCCCACCACCCCCCAACTAATTGTTTAAAAAAAATTTTAATTTTTGGCCGTGCCACACAGTATATGGGATTTCCGTTCCCCAACTGGGGGTCAGACCCATGCCCTTTGCATTGGAATCTCAGAGTCTTAATCACTGGACCACCAAGGAAGTCACTCCTCACTAACTCTTTAGGAAAAATCATCATGTCTTTACATTTCAAGAAACACAAATGTCAAAGTAAGTCTTAAGCAGTTGGGCTGTTTGTGTTCCAAGTATTTGCACTGATTGACACTGATTTACAAATCTCATCAACTCAGGCAGTGATGGAGAGAGCATGTATTAGTCTGCTTGGGCTACCATAACAAACAGGTCAGCTGGCTTAAACAACAGAAATTTATTGCTGGAAACTGGAAGTCCAAGTTATGAAGTTATAGAGTTACAGAGGATGAAAGTCCAAGATCAAGGTGCTGTTAGGGTTGGTTTCTGGTGAGACCTTTTTCTCTAACTTCCTCTGTGCACACTTGGCAAGAGAGAGTAATCTTTGCTTTTTCTTCCACTTCTTGTGAGGCCACCAGTCCTATGGAAGTAGGCCCCACCTGTATGATCTCATTTAACCTTAATTATCTCCCTAAAGGCCCTATCTCTAAATTATGGGTTAGGGCTTCAGCACATGAACTGGGGAGGGGAAGCATGGCAGCACACGACTCACTCCATAACAGAAGGTAGTTAAGCATTTCCTTCACATTGGAATTCATTCCCATCTTGCCAGGTTGCCTTTTATGTGATTTTACCTTCCCCCATCCCTTTGAACACAGGCACCCTCAGACACAACAGGCTTCCCTGGTGGCTCAGTGGTAAAGAATGTGCCTGCCAATGCAGGAAACACAGGTTCAATCCCTGAGTTGGGAAGAACCCCTGGAGAAGGAAATGGCAACCCACTCCAGTATTCTTGCCTGGGAAATCGCATGGACAGAGGAGTCTGGTGGGCTACAGTCCATGGGGTTTGCAGAGTCAGACATGACTTAGGGACTAAACAAACTCTCTGACACTCCGTGTGAACCCACTAACACTCAAGCAGCAGCAACAACTACAAGACAGGGATGTGAATAAGGAAATAAATCCTTGATTATGTTAAGCCCCTGTGATTTGGGCATGATTACAACAGAACTGTATTGCTGGAGAAGACTCCTGAGACTCCCTTAGACAGAAAGATCCAACCAGTCAATCCTAAAGGAAATCAACCCTGAATATTCATTGGAAGGTTGATGTTGATGCTGAATCTCTAATACTTTGGCCACCTGATGTAAAGAGCTGACTCACTGAAAAAGACCCTGATGCTGGGAAAGATTAAAGGCAGGAGGACAAGGGGGTGACAGAGGATGAGATGGCTGGATGGCATCACCGACTCAATGGACATGAGTTTGAGCAAACTCTGGGAGGTAGTGAAGGACAGAGAGGCCTGGCATGCTGGTGTCCATGGGGTTGCAAAGAGTCAGACATGACTTATCAACTGAACAACAACAGACTTCCTGCCCCAAAACTGACAGAAATAGGCAACAGTATCTATAGAAAGCAGTTAAGTTTATGCTCAGGCAAAAAAAAAAAAAAGAACAATGCTACAATCTGAGACTAAATGCAGAAATAAAAAGATCATCTTACGCAGCCCAAGGAGTTAAGTTCCCCTTGCTCACGCAGACAGAGCTCATCAACCTTTACTTGTGTTTTCATTTTTTTTTTTATCACAATCCTCCCCACTACCTACCAAGTAAAATACACATTTTACATGGCATCCAGTTTTCATATTTAGATATATGGCTGAAAAGTTTCATAAAACAGTATTTGCCTTTACTATATTATGAATTTTGACTTTTTTATTCTATGTCATTACCTTGTAATGTCAGTGGTCACCTGCTGATTTGATTTCAAAACTCACAAATGAGCTGAAATACATGGTTTGAAAACACTCCATTACTAGGCTCTGAGTGTTTTTGTGATCTTTATAAGCCACTCCATACCTAAAAAGACATGTGAGTTAAACTGGAAAATAGTATGCTACTGAGTATTCAGACGTGAATGTGACATCACGTGTTTATCAAAAGGCCAAAACAGCTGGCAAGATTTCTGCTTGAACAACAGCATTCAGAAGTTCTACCAAGAGGAACAGAAACAAGGCTGACTTGGAGAAAGAGCTGGCAGATGACACACTTTAAGGCAATTATACACTTTGCACAGAGACCAATGTTCCAATGTGTGGGTGGTGCTGAAGTGGGCATAGAAGAAAGCAGTCCGTTCATTCTTGACGGCTTGTGTTCAAGGGTCAGCCCTCTTTAGTTGTGTTTGCAAGATGAGGGCTTCCTCGCAGCCCTTCCAGGGTTCTACCTGCTTTAGCCACATTAGCTCATTTAGAAAACGGGCAGACTTACACCCACACAGACACCACAGGAAACCATAGAAGGGTTTGGAAGGAACCTGATGTGTGATTCCGGAACATTCAGGCAGGCAGCTGTCCTCCTGTGCCGGCACGTACAGCAAAGTGGCTCATCTCTGCCTCAGAGTGAACAGGGCAAACGTCAACTTCCACGTGTTCCGGGATGCTCTAAGCCTCTGCCAGTCTGGGCTCCACATGCAGCCTGGTGAGGCCCAGGGCCCTCTCAGATGCACAGACTCTCTCCTTCTCATGGTCTCCTGGTGCCCAGCCAGAGCCAGGCTGAAGTGGAAGTTTGGAAGTTTCCAGCAGCCCTGCCCACCTAGAGCCTCCTGCTGTGGCTCTTGAGATGATCCGTGAAATGGCGGGTCCCCCCACAGGTCTCCCCACAGAGCCTGCAGGCCCCTGGCTTCCCTTGGGACCCCTGACCCCCACCCAGGTTCACGTACTGCAGGGCAGCAGACGGCTTGAAGTGCCCCGGTCCTGCCTGGCCACAGCAGGCACCTTCTTCGTGTGGCATTGCTGGCAGCTGCTCCTGCTGGAGACACCCTGGGGCCCTCCCCACCCACACCCTCTGCACGAGGCCTGTTTCTTCCCCAGTCTTGCTGCGGGGTGCCTGGGGTGACAGGCGGTCGGGCTCTCCCCAGCTATGCCACTCTCCTGGCTGGCTCTTGGATGACTGACAGCCTGAGGGCTATGGTGAGAAGGCCTGGTCCCCCTCTGGAAGATCCAGAACCTTCTGCAGCTGGCTTTCCTCCCACATGGCAGTGCCCCCACGGAGCAAATGAGAATTTCTCTCGTGGGCATCTCACATGCTCTCTTTGCTTTCCCGCCGCTTCCTGCTGCCTGAAACAAGGTCACGTGAGTGGTCCTGACTCGTGGGGCTCAGAGAAGGAGACTGCTACGGGAGCAGGTGTGGGTGAGGATGGAGGGTCTGGGCAAGCGGGGAGGAGTGGGCAAGGGCATGCCATCGTTGATGAACTGAGGGAGCCGTGGACTCGGGCAGGATCAGTTGCTGAGGGCCATGGCATGGGCCAGGGTGGTCCCCAGTCTGCTTTCCCGTCTCTGAGTCCCTGAGCTCGTGGCTGCCTGAAAGACCCTTGCTCCCCGCCCACCTTATCACTAAAGTGGCCACATGATTCAGTGCTGGCCCAAAAGCACAAGTGGAAGGGCTCCTGCTGCCATGAGAACTGGGCCAGTCAGCCCAGACTGCGAGCTGATGCTGGCAATGGACCGTCTGGGCCAGTGCTGTCACCAGGAAGGGCCACATGCACCCATGTTGTAACTAATGTTACGCTGGAGGCCCCAATGATGCACATTTCCTGTGATTTCTGCCTTGGGTACACCCCCTGCTACGCCCAAGCCCACCCCCCTACACACACACACACACACACATGCACAGTGGCTTGGCCACGTGACTTATATAGTCTACCGGACATTAGCACACATGATGCAAAGGCTTGATAAGCACCTGTACAACAGTACTTGCTGTGTTAGTCGCTCAGTCGAGTCTGACTCTTTGTGATCCTGTAGCCCAACAGGCTCCTCTGCCCATGTGATTATCCAGGCAAGAACACTGGATGGGGCTGCCATGTCACAGTGCCTACTCTCCTGGAGTGCTCCCTCCTGAACCCAGCTGCCTGCCACACCGTGAGGCAGTGAAGCAACATGAACAAGAACCCAGGCTGACAGCTTCAGCTGAGCTCTGTGCCAAGGGCCAATGCCAACTGCCAGGGGGTGAGTGAGGCCACCCAGGAAACGCCAGCCTGACTCAAGCCTCCAAGTGACATGGCCCAGCAGAAGGGCTGCCCGGCTGACCCAGTCAGTCCACAGAATGATAGTACCTAACACCGCTGTCCTTAAGTGACTACGCTTTGGGGTGGTTTTAGTACATGGCAGGAGATCACTGCAGCGGTCAGCGTTTGGGAAGAATAGGTGGTGGGCGGATGAGTGAGGTCTAAGTGGAGATCTCTACCGAGGACCTTGGGAAATGTGTTCAATGTCAAATACATTTAGCATGTCTTTCAAACAGGGTGGGGTCCCAACTGAAGACCCCTGTGGGGTCAGGATTCCTGAGACCAGCAGGGCTGGGGGAGGGTGAGCAGGGACTATGCAGATACAGGTCTCATCTGCAGCGGTGGTGTCTGAGGATCCTTCTCCAGCGGGGCCCCGCTGGTCCCCCACCCTGCCCTCCCCTGTAGGCAGGTACCTCTGGAAACTTCAGCGCCTGAAAAAGCAGTGTAGCCACAACTGAGGCTCCTGATCCAGAGATGCTGGCCCCTCCGCGTCAGGCCCACAGCGAGATGCTTGGAGAGCACCGTCCTGGTTCTGCCCAAGGGCCCTGTTTCCCGGCCCGGCTCAAGGCTCCACGGCCGCAGCATTGCCGACTTTCTCGGGGCCAGGCCCGCCCTGGGCATGCAGGGTGCTGCACGCATGGCACCCCAGCCTCTCCCTTTCAGATGCCAAGACAGACACCTGAAGTGGCCCCCAGACACTGCCCACCACGTGCACTGAGGACCAGTCCTTTAGTCCCCAGAGGCTCTTCTGTCCCTCCACAGCACACGGGCTCCGTGCCTGCGCTCAGGGTGGCAGGGCCACAACAGGGCAGACAGACATCGACAAACGCCATGCAGATGAGATCGGGAGTCCTGGCTGGTGGGAGCGGGAAGCCAAGGACCCCCACCTCCAGCCTCAGCTCAGGACCAGGCTCATCTCCGTTTCCCGGGAGGCGGCGGCCTGGGTGCCCTCCCTGCTCCTCTGGCCTCCCTGGGGCGGCTGGGGGTGCACTGATGATGGGGGGAGATGCGGACAAGCCAGGGTGGACGGGCCTGGGAGCGGCCAGGAAAGAGGGCCCCCCAGCTTCCACTCGGCCTCTGTGAGCTCGGCCTCTCTGATCTCCTCCATGACGTCCCCGTTCCAGAAGAACAGGGTCTGGGGCCGGAGAGGCTGGGAGAAGGGAAGGCAAAGCTGAGGACATTGGATCTCGCGGCTTTGTTGTTGTTCAGTCGCCAAGTCGTGTCCAACTCTTTGTGACCCCATGGACTGCAGCTCACTAGGCCTCCCTGTCCATCACCATCTCCCAGAGCTTGCTCAAACTCATGTCCATTGAGTTGGTGATGCCATCCAACCATCTCATCCTCTGTTGTCCCCTTCTCCTCCTGCCTTCAATCTTTCCCAGCATCAGGGTCTTTTCCAATGAGTCGGCTCTTTTACCACAAACCTAGCAGCTTAATATAATGCAGATTTATCATCTCACAGCCTTAATTGCCTCCATGGCCTTCCCTCCTACAGGAACCACCTGGGGCTCTGAGGCCACCCTGACCAGTGGCAGCAGGTCACAGTCAGTGCTGCTCAGCCTAGGAGGGAGGCCCCAGGTCCTCCTAGACCTCTCTGTGGCCTACTCCTCCCATCCTCCACAGGAACACCCTCTTATCATCCAGATTCTGAAGAGAGAAATTATGCTCATGCCCTGAGCTGTGGATGCTAAACTCAGAACAGATTCTGCCTGGACACTCCCGTCCACTGGGGGCAGGGGTTCCCCCTGGATACCCCTCCTCCATTACCCCATCCATTCTTACATAAACTGCCCTGAGACCCTGACCCAGGCACTTTTGGTCTGAAAAAGGTCCAAAGAAACCCCACCTTTTCACTCCTTAACAAATTACTGAAACAACACATGATTTGTGATGGAGGAAAAATCACACACAGTCAACAGTCCCTTAGAAAAACCACATGTTTATTTCTCTGTGATCAACTTCCAACCTACATACAGATGTGTGCGTGCCTTTACATGGCTGCAGCAATGCAAATCTATTTTATGCTTTCAGTTGCTGGCCATATTAGAAGTATTTTCAATACAACAACAAAATCTTTATCATTATGATTCGGCATGGCTGCACAAATCATAAGTGTCCCAAATGAACTATGAGGGGTGACAACATAAACATGACAACTCAGTGTTTTCTATTTGCTTGGCTCAACAACTAAAGCAATGCCTTGCATTTCTCAGCAGCAGCCCCTTCCCTCTTGGAGGAATCTACTCAGTCTCCTCTTAGAAGAAATATCATTGTTCATTCACAAGCAACTTCCTCACCCAGCTGCCCCTGCTGAAACGAGTCCACAGCACCTGGCAGGACAGTAACGTGGGACTCCATTCAAACAGCGATCTGCTGTAACTCTGCAGTCGTTGCAGGGTGTAGTATTGTGTAGGCTTTTGCTGATACAGATAAAGCGTGTACGGGCTCCAGCCAAAAGTCTCCCTCACTGGGCTCTAGTAGGAGTCTGCCTACTGACTGTGAGGCAAACATTCCCTGTCAAGGACTCCTCACCCTGATTACAGAAGAGCCTTGCAGTTCCAGGATTCCAACGTTTGGACAGGTAGCTTCTCCAGGGGAGCACAGGCTTTACTCCAGGGTACTGTCACATATGTGCACTGTCACATGTGGTACAGGTGGACTCACCCATGACGCCTTCACCATGTCTATCACCATTCTGTATTCTCTTCAGGAGTTCCCAAACCTACAGACCAAACAGTGTGGCTCAGGAACATCTCACGTCTGTTGGTTCACTGCACGGCTCAGAGAGGTGCTTTCCCCTGACAGGGAGGAGCCACCCCTGGAGACCCTCCTCCCACATGAAGGTGTCTGAGAGCCAGACAGGAGAGAGTGTGGCCCACGTTCACTAAACGCCCACGGGCTGCTCGCCAGGGTGTGAGCTCTGGTGTCGGACGAGGGCGGAGCCTCTCCGGAATGTCTTCCCGCACTGGGGACAGCGGCTGGGGCCCTCCCTGCTGTGGCGTCTCTGGTGCACCGCCAGGTGGGAGTTCTGCCTGAAGGACTTCCCGCACTCTGGGCACTGGTATGGTGTCTCCCTGGTGTGGATTCTCCTGTGCTTGGTCAGACAGGAGCTATCCCTGAAGGCCCGGCCGCACTGATTACATTCATAGGGCTTCTCGCCAGTGTGAGTCCTCTGGTGCCGGATGAGGCCAGCGATGTTCCTGAACAGCTTCTGGCACTGGTCGCAGCCATAGGGCTTCTCACCAGTGTGAATCCTCTGGTGCCGGATGAGGTACGCACTCTCGATGAAAGTCTTCCCGCACTCTTTGCACTCGAAGGGCTTCTCCCCAGAGTGAATCTTTTGATGCACGATTAGGTGGGAATTGCGGTTGAAGGACTTCCCGCATTGTGTGCACTCAAAGGGCTTCTCTCCAGTATGAGTCCTCTCATGCTGGGTGAGGTATGAGCCGTCTCGGAAGGCCTTTCCACATTTGCTGCATTCATAGGGCTTCTCACCAGTGTGGATCCTGAGGTGCACGGTGAGGTGGGAGATATCTGTAAAAGGCTTCCCGCACTCGTTACATCGGTATGGCTTCTCCCCCGTGTGAGTCCTCTGATGGAGGATCAGGGATGAATTTCGGTTGAAGGTTTTCCCACATTCCGGACACTCATAAGGTTTCTCCCCGGTGTGAATTCTCTGGTGTTGTGTCAGAGCTGACCCGTCACTGAAGGCCTTCCCGCACTTACTGCACTTGTAGGGCTTCTCTCCTGTATGGATTCTTTGGTGCACAATTAGGTTGTAGTTCTTACTGAAGGACTTTCCACACTCATTACAGGTGTAAGGCTTCTCCCCAGTGTGAGTTCGGTGATGCAAGACAAGAGAAGAGTTCCGCTTGAAGCACTTGCCGCATTCGGTACATTTATACAATTTCTCTCCAGGGCTGCTCCTCCTGCTTTCACTAAGAGATGGACTCAGGGTATAAAGGTCCCCAAAGTCCTCGCCTTCATACAGTTTCTTCCCTCGTGTCATGATTTTCTGTTGGCCAAGAGGGGTAAAGTGGTTGAGAGACTTAACACTGTCAGGGTATCTATAGGGCTTCTCTAGAGTCTGAGTTCTTCCAAAGCCTTTAGCTTTCCCACAGGAGTCCCTGTTACCCGCTCTCTTAGCTGTGTAGCTTTTCTGACCATCATGTGAAGCTGGCTCACAATCCAGACTTTTAACATCTGAGCCACCTACATGGAAACCGTTTGTTACAGGAACTCTCTGACCTTGTGGAAGATCTGCACTCACGCTCAAATGCTTCCTAAACCCAGGATGTTCAGGAGCTGCCTCCCGGGCCCCTGGCTCCTTCTGAGTTAAGGCTGATCTCCTCGAACGTCCTTCTGGGTTCTGAGAGTCCCAGCTGGCCCCTGGAGTAGAGAGGCGAGGAGCCTCTCTCACGAATGCCTCCATCTCCACATCACAGGACAGTCCTTCCTCAGGCACATTCCAAGCTGTCATTTTCAATCTTCTGTCCCGGGCTGGAAAGTAAAGAGTGAAAAAGACAGACTTAAGTACATGAAGCTGAGTCTAGAAGAGGAATGAAAAACGGTGACAGGCCAGGTGTGTGTTTGTGTCTTTTCACTTGTTTTCTTTTTGAAATTCATGTATGAACAAGGCTGAGAAACAGTGAAAGTTAAGGACGGAGCCAAGAGCAAGTTCAAGAAGAACCATGTGGCATTTCCCTCTTCCCAGAGACCAGACAGGAGGAATGGTGCTGGGGGTGACGATCACTAAGAGAACTAGTCTCAGACATGGGAGACCAGGGGCCGTGTCACCGCTCACACGGGAGCACCAGCTCAGCCACTCTGTGCTTGTCCTCGTGACCCCTCCTCACCAGTGGTCAGCACATATTCCAGAGCAATACCCAACAATGGTCTTACATCAGCACTGAACAGGCAGTCCTCAACCAACCTCTGTGGTCAGAGCTCTGCCTTTATGGACTGGACACAGCACGGGCCTACTTTCCTGAAAGTTCTGACATTCTGAGATCTGTCATCAACCTCCCTGTAAAACTTCCAAGTCCACAGAGCAGTGGTTCTCAATCCCCAAAAGACACCAGGCACCATCTGGAGACAGTTCTGGTTGACACGACTGGGGAGCAGATGCTACTGGAAACTAGGAATGCTGCTGAACACCCTTGAAAACACAAGACAGCCCTTCACAACAGAGTGACCAGAACCAAAAGTCAATAGTGTTGCAGTGGAAAAATCCTATTAGAGGAGGAAAAAATAGAAGACAAACAAAAAACCCAGACTGATCCAGAAGAAGGTGGTAAGGGTAAAAGTTCAGAAAGGACACATAAGAATACAAAGTATAAAACAGGACATCACCAATAACAATAAATGTAAATGACTTTGATGGGTAAGATAAAGACACTGTGTCCGACTGCGTTAAAAAAATGTGTTTGTAACAGACACCAAAAGCAAAACAACACAGAAGACAAAACCAAAGTTTTGAGCAGACACATGCTCTCCAAACAGAGACTGCTGGTTCTTTGCTAACCACCAACAAACTTCAAAGATGAGAACAGGGCTTTGTCACAGTCCACATTAACATTTTGCCTGCAAACACACAACAAGGTCAGCAAATATAACCATACTGGGTGGGTTTAACAGGCCTCCTTCAGAAATGGAAATACAGAAAGACTGGATACAGACACTCATGAGAATGTAATTAGTCAGCCTGGCCACACAGCTGCATGAAGGACCACTGCCAACAATCAGAGCCAAAGGCTTCCCACAAGTGGAACATATGCTACACTGGCCAGAAACCAGGCCAAAGAACAGGTTGAACAAAGGCCAGACCACAGGCTTTTGACTACAGATGTAGTCAAGTTAAATACCAGTAATAGAAGATGTGGCGGCCTGGGTGGGAGCAGGGCTTGGGGTAGACTGGATACATGTATATGCACAGCTGAGTCCCTTCGCTGTTCACCTGAAATTATTATACCACAACATTGTTAATCAGCTATACTCCAGTACAAAATAAAAAGTTTAAAGTTTAGGGGGAAAAAAGTACAGTAACAGAATGAGCACCAAATACACAACAAAATAATTAAGGTTTTTAAAACGCTCTTTATTTGGAAGAGTGAAAACTTGTTTCTCAGTAATTCACAGATCCAATAGAAATCCTGATGAAAATTAGCAAGCACTGACTTGGGAAACAGAGAACAGAACAACTGATGATGATGACACAGCTTAAAACACGTGGCAAAGGAAGATGCAGCTAAAGTAGTTCCTCGGCAGGAAATGTCGGTCTTTAATGCTTGGGCGTCTGGGGAGAGGGCTGAGGTGGGTTTTTTGGTTTGTTTGTTTGTGGCTGAGCTGCACTGCTTGCACGGAGAAGGCAATGGCACCCCACTCCAGTACTCTTGCCTGGAAAATCCCATGGATGGAGGAGCCTGGTGGGCTGCAGTCCATGAGGTCGCTAAGAGTCGGACACAAATGAGCGACTTCACTTTCACTTTTCACTTTCATGCATTGGAGAAGGAAATGGCAACCCACTCCAGTATTCTTGTCTGGAGAATCCCAGGAACGGGGGAGCCTGGTGGGCTGCCGTCTATGGGGTCCCACAGTCAGACACAACTGAAGCGAGTTAGCAGCAGCAGCAGCAGCAGCACTGTTTGTGGATCTTAGTTCCCCCAACCAGGGACTGCACCTGTGCCCTCAGCAATGAAAGCGCAAAGAGTCCTAATCACCAGACCTCCAAAGAATTCCCTAATGCTTGTATTTTAAAGAGAAAGCTGAAAGTTGGTGAGATCATTGTTCAAATTTAAGAAGCTACACAGGAAACCAACAGGAGGTGGTAAGGTGATAACAAAGGTAAAAGCAAAAATTACAGAAGCCAAAAACAAGGAAACATCCAAGAAGATGAAGAAAACCAAAAGTCTGTTACATGAAACAACTAATGAAATCATTTTTGACAAGAATAATCATTAAAAAATAAGAAGGCATATAAGGTGATATTCAGCTTTAATTAAGGGGGATTTAATTAAGAAAGAGAAGAAAGTTATCAAAATGGCAACGTTGGATTTATCCCAGGAAAGCAAGGACTATGAAATATTAGAATATCTACTGATACGATTCCCCACATTTTCAGATCGACATAGAAAACACTCCCTACACCCAAGAGGAGAGTGAAAAAGTTGGCTTAAAGCTCAACATTCAGAAAACGAAGATCATGGCATCCGGTCCCATCACTTCATGGTAATTAGATAGTGAAACAGTGGAAACAGTGTCAGACTTTATTTTTTTGGGCTCCAAAATCACTGCAGATGGTGATTGCAGCCATGAAATTAAAAGACGCTTACTCCTTGGAAGGAAAGTTATGATCAACCTAGACAGCATATTAAAAAGCAGAGACATTACTTTGTCAACAAAGGTCTGTCTAGTCAAGGCTATGGTTTTTCCAGTAGTCATGTATGGATGTGAGGGTTGGACTATAAAGAAAGCTGAATGCCGAAGAACTGATGCTTTTGAACTGTGGTGTTGGAGAAGACTCTTGAGAGTCCCCTTGGACTGCAAGGAGATCCAACCAGTCCATCCTAAACGAAATCAGTCCTGGGTATTCATTGGAAGGACTGATGTTGAAGCTGAAACTCCTATATTTTGGCCATCTGATGTGAAGCACTGACTCATTTGAAAATACCCTGATGTTGGGAAAGATCGAAGGCAGGAAGAGAAGAGGATGACAGAGAATGAGATGGTTAGATGGCATCACCGACTCAATGGACATGATTTTGGGTAAACTTCAGGAGCTGGTGATGGACAGGGAGGCCTGGCGTGCTGTGGTTCGTGGGGTTGCAAAGAGTTGGACACAACTGAGCGACTGAACTGAACTGAACTGATTCCCCAAATTTTCGGATCAACACAGAAGATGTTCCCTACACCCCATCTCAATAAATTCAGAAAGTAATCTGAACAAATCACACCCAAACTCATGATCAAAACGCTTTCAGATTAAAGCAGTAGACCCCTTTACCGTATGTCAATAAACTGATATAGTATTTTAAGGCTGCATGTTTCCAAATTGGCCTTCTCATTAGACTGGAGCTTGGGCATCCTACAGCTGTCCTGTGGAAACAAGAGATGGAGAGCACCTCCCTACATGTGTGTAAGGGGAGGATGAATGTGTGCACTTAAAAGAAATGAGGTAAGTCAGATATGTAAGTCATCATATATAAGATGATACCACTTAGTGAAAATTTTGGCACACAAAATATTATCGAAGTAAGAATATTAAAATGCCCTGGCAACAGGCCTACCAAAGCTGTGATCATGACTGTTTTGGGAGTGTGGAAAGCAACAGGCCTTGAGGAGCAAAAGCATTGTCCATTTTATCTATAATAAATACTTCCTTTATTGAAATGAGATTTACATATATCACTAAACAAGTAAAAAGACAAGCTACCAAATCAGAGAAAATATTTACAATGCATGAATCTGATTAAGAACTTGTAGAAGGTTATTTAAAAAATTCTGATAGCCCAATAATAACAAGACAACCCAAATTTTTTAAATAGGCAAAGGATCTGAATGGATATTTCTCCAAAGACGACCAACAGATGGCTAGTAAGCACATGAAAAGATGCTCAACATCACTGGTCATTAGGAAAATGCTAATCAAAACCACAGTGAGATGCCACTTTACACCAACTAGTGTGGCCAATATTAAAAAAAAAAAAAAACAGACAATAACTGGGAGTTCCCTGGCAGTTCAGTGGTTAGGACTCAGTGCTTTAACTGCCATGGGCCTGGGTTCAGTCCCTGAGGTGGTGGGAAGTGCCCTGGTGGTTACTGCAAACAGAACAAATTATCTCAAGTATATAGGAGGACATTAAAACAGACTTCAGGGCAACAGTATTAAATTAGGGTAATTAATGAAGGAACTGAACGGAATTTCATTAATTAAGGTTGTTTTAAAAATCTATTATTGCCCTCATACATATCTGTGTATTGCTATTTCTGGCAGTACAATGATAATTATGTGGTAAAAAATTCATCCTCATGCTCTTCACAAATTTGCGGGGTTCTCTGTTTTCTTCACACACATACACTCTTCCTCTGACCTGACCTCAGATACTCACAACCAATTCTCTGGAGCCCCAGCATGACTAATTTCCCCTAGCCTTCTCTTCCCCATGGCCACCAAAGAAGGTGGTCTTAAAAGTTTTTTACACTGAATGGTGCCCCAGCACATGCTGAGACTTCAGCTCTGTCTGGAGAACTGTTTTCTGCAATACATCATCCTGATGTTGCTACAGGTTACAGCGGAGTGGGTGATGGATCCCACACCTGTCACCCCAGATCATCCAGACAGCCTCGGTTGCCTTAACTGAGTTAAGTGCTTAGAACCTGCTTCCACCAAGGTATGTTCTTCCATTCCTATTTAATACACCTGGTCTGGATCCACCCACAACATTCATGTTCCAGCAGGATCCAGTCACACCTCCCCTCATTCAGTTTTACTGAAGACAATGAGTTCTGACTGTCCTATTTCTCTTAATCCAAATCTATAATCTCCAGCTGAGCACCGAAGAATTGATGCTTTTGAACTGTAGTGTTGGAGAAGACTCTTGAGAGTCCCTTGGACTGCAAGGAGATCCAACCAGTCCATTCTAAAGGAGATCAGCCCTGGGTGTTCTTTGGAAGGAATGATGCTAAAGCTGAAACTCCAGTACTTCGGCCACCACATGTGAAGAGCTGACTCATTGGAAAAGACTCTGATGCTGGGAGGGATTGGGGGCAGGAGGAAAAGGGGATGACAGAGGATGAGATGGCTGGATGGCATCACTGATTCGATGGGTGTGAGTCTGAGTGAACTCCGGGAGATGGTGATGGACAGGGAGGCCTGGCGTGCTGAGATTCATGGGGTCGCAAAGAGCTGGACACGACTGAGCAACTGAACTGAACTGAACTGATAATGTCCAGCACCAGACTTCTTCCTATGTCTTTAGATACCTGTGTCAAGCATTTAAACACAGAAATACATTTTTTAATACAAATGCCTTTTATTGATTCTTTACATTTACTTTTTAAAATTATATGGATATTTAATATTATCTACAGAATTCTTTTCAGGATGGTAAAAGGCACATTGCAACTATCGATCTTAAAGAGTCAACATTACAGAAAAATTAAGTCAAAATGCATCATAAGCATAAATATACAAACTAAAACTATAAAACTCTTAAGAGAAAAACACAGGCATAAATCTTCAGAAACCTAAATATAACACCCAAAGCACAAGTGACACAGGAGATAAAATGGACTAATCAAAATTAAAACTGTTTGTGCTTCAAAGAATGTTACTAAGAAAGTTAAAAACACAATCCATGAGACTGTATAAAATATTTGAAAATCATATACCTGATAAGGCACTGGTATCCAGAGTAAATAAACTATACTTGCTGCTGTTGCTGCTAAGTTGCTTCAGTCGTGTCGGACTCTGTGCAACCCCATAGACGGCAGCCCACCAGGCTCCCCCGTTCCTGGGATTCTCCAGGGAAGAACACTGGAGTGGGTTGCCATTTCCTTCTCCAAGGCATGAAAGTGAAAAAAGAAAGTGAAGTCGCTCAGTCATGTCCGACTCTTTGCAACCCCATGGACTGCAGCCCATCAGGCTCATCCATCCATGGGACTTTCCAGGCAAGAGTACTGGAGTGGGGTGCCACTGCCTAAACTATACTTACAATTCAATAATAAAAACATCAATAACCCATTTCATAAATGGGCAAAGGATCCAAATAGATAGTGTTACAAAGAATATATACAAACAGCCAATAAGCACAATGAAAAGAAGCTTAATATCACTAACCATCAGTTCAGTTCAGTTCAGTCACTCAGTCATGTCCAACTCTTTGCAACCCCATGAATCACAGCACACCAGGCCTCCCTGTCCATCACCAACTCCTGGAGTTTACCCAAACTCATGTCCATCGAGTCAGTGATGCCATCCAGCCATCTCATCCTCTGTCGTCCCCTTCTCCTCCTGCCCCCAATCCCTTCCACTAACCATCAGGGAATTATAAATCAAAACCACATCGAGATACCATTTCACACCCCCCAAGGATGGCTACAATAAGTTCCACTCCTAGGTTATCTAAGAGAAATGAAAACATGTGTCCAAAAAAAAAAAAAACCACAAAACTTGTATGTGAATGTTCACAGAAGCATTATTCTATGAAAGCAACTTAGATGGCTATCATCTGATGGATGGATAAAAAATTTAATATATTCATACAATGGAATATTATTCATCTATAAAAATGAACCAAGTACTAACACATGTTACCATGTGGATGAACCTAGAAAACACGTTAAGTGAAAGAAGCCAAAACAACAGATTACACATTGTATGCCCATCAATGTGAAGTGTCTAGAATAGGCAAATTCAGAAGCGGCAAGTAGGGTAGTAATTGCCTAGGCCTGAGAGGAATAGCAGAGAAGGCGATGGCACCCCACTCCAGTACTCTTGCCTGGAAAATGCCATGGATGGAGGAGCCTGGTGGGCTGCCGTCTATGGGGTCGCACAGAGTTGGACACGACTGAAGCGACTTAGCAGTAGCAGCAGCAGAGAGGAATAGAGCAAATGGGAAGTGAGAGCTAATGCTAATGCACATTTCCTTTCAGAGGATGATGAAAATACTCTAAAACTGATATTGGTAATGGATGCACAACTTAGTGAATTCACTAAAAAGCACTGAAGTGTATATCTTAAGAGGGTGTATTATATGGTATGTTTATTATACTTTAATACAATTATTAAAAAAAAAAAAAAAAGCAGGTACTGTAACTGTTGGGAGTCAGAATTACTGGTCCAGACTCCACTTGGCATGTTTCTGGTACCTTGAGATTTAAAGCTTATGGAGAATTCCATACAATAGTGTAAAGTAAAAAATAAATAAATAAAGCTTATGGAGAATTCCATTCCAAGGTACTCACCTCTGAAGGGCTTTTCCCCTAGTCTCTATGACCCTACAGAAGAATTCATTTAACCCCGACGACTGGATGTTTAACATCAGCGGTTGCTAGACTGCAGCTGTCTGATGCCATCTGCGTAGTTCTTGACATCTCTGTGTACCAAACATGATAACGTTTACTTGTTCAAATGTTTACTTGTTCAAATGATACATTCTTTAACAAAAATAAACTGTTTGCCACTAATGTTAGCCCTGTCCTAATAAAGTTACCCATCTGATTACCAATTGTGATTAACAGTCTGACTTCATTTTTGATGACTAACTGCTGGCAGCTTTCAACTCCCATCCTCATCACCACCTATTGCCCCTTCTCCTTCTGCAAACTAGGCAAACGAACAAGAAAGCCTGAAAAAGGAGAGAGAGAGAACCAAAGTGCTTTCTCCTTGCAGTTGGCAGAAAGTTCAAACCATCCAAGCCCCAATCAATGCAAGGCCACCATCATCCCAATTCCATTCTCTAATCACTATAAAAGCCCAAAGAAAGACTTCAATGATGGTCCAGTGAGTAGGACTCTGCACTTCCAATGCCGAGGACCTGGAGTTCAATCCTTAATTGATCCCACAAGCTTCTCATTAATAAATAAATGAAGCCTAGCAAGCTTTTTTGTGGTCTCTCTTGATTTTTTTGGATCACTTTAGGAAGCATGCCCTGCTCTCAAAAAAAAAAGTCTCATCCTGTGAGTAAAAGACCTTTTATCTTCTTGGGTTGTCTGTAAAATACAAAAAAAGAGTGTGTCTTTATGTGTTTGGGGCTTCCCTGGTGGCTCAGACAGTAAAGAATCCACCTGCAATGAGGCAGATGTGGGTTCCATCTCTAGGTTGGGAAGATCCCCTGGAGGAGGGCATGGCAACCCACTCCAATATTCTTGCCTGGAGAATCGCCATGGACAGAGGACTCTGGCGGGCTACAGTCCATGGGGTTGCAAAGAGTCAGAAATGACTGAGTGACTAAGCATAGCACAGCACAATATTTGAGGCAGGGCGAAAAGAAAGGTAAGCTAACGAGGCAAAGTGTTAATAACTTGATCATCTGGATGGTTTTACAAGTGTTCATTGAACTATTCCTGCAACACTTCTGTAAGTGTAATACTTTTCAAAATAAAAACTTGGGTAGGAGGAAGAGAAACAAGCAATAGAAGGGAGAAAAGTTACTGGCTGTAGGTGGGAAAAAACTGAAAAAGCTTGGTGTTCAAACATATTTTTACAAGCCCAAGTCCTTAAATTTTTTTTTTAAATTAACAAAAGATAAAGGAATATGTCAAAGCAGTATATTGCCACCCTGTTTATTTAACTTATATGCAGAGTACATCATGTGAAATGTCAGCCTGGATGAAGCACAAGCTGGAATCAAGATTGCCAGGAGAAATATCAATAACCTCAGATATGCAAATGACACCACCCTTATGGCAGAAAGTGAAGAAGAACTAAAGAGCCTCTTGATGAAAGTGAAAGAGTAGAGTAAAAAAGCTGGCTTAAAACTCAACATTCAAAATGCTAAGATCATGGCATCTGGTTCCATCACTTCACGGAAAATAGATGGGGAAACAATGGAAACAGTGACAGACTTCATTTTCTTGGGCTCCAAAATCACTGTGGACAGTGAGTGCAGCCATGAAATTAAAAGACGCTTGCTCCTTGAAAGAAAAGCTATGACCAACCTAGACAGCATATTAAAAAGCAGAGACATTACTTTGCGGACAAAGGTCCATATAGTCAAAGCTATGGTTTTTCCAGTAGTCATGTATGGATATGAGAGCTGGACTATAAAGAAAGCTGAGCACTGAAGATGCTTTTGAATTGTGGTGTTGGAGAAGACTCTTGAGAGTCCCTTGGACTGCAAGGAGATCCAACCAGTCCATCCTGAAGGAAATCAGTACAGAGTATTCATTGGAAGGACTGACACTGAAGCTGAAGTTCCAATACTTTAGCCATCTGATGCAAAGAAATGACTCATTGGAAAAGACCCTTATGCTGGGAAAGATAGAGGGCAGGAGGAGAAGGGGACAACAGAGGCTGAGGTGGCTGGATGGCATTACTGACTCGATGAACATGAGTTTGACCAAGCTCCTGGAGTTGGTGATGGACAGGGAAGCCTAGTGTGCTGCAGTCCATGGGGCGGCAAAGAGTCAGACACGACTGACTAAACTGAACTGAAAGGATCTTTTGGGGTAATGGTAATTTGGATAAAAGTTTGAATTACATTTGTCACAACTCATCCAGTGGTGCATTTCACTCTAAGTCAGTTTTCCCTGAAAAATGTAAAGAGCAATACTGAACTCTAATTGATGTTATGCACAGTGAGGTGTTTGAGGGGGTAAGTAATAATGATAATCTGTCATTTGTTTTTAATGTATCCCCAAAAGATTTTTGAGCAAACTCTGGGAGACAGTGAAGGACAGGGAAGCCTGGTGCCCTGTAGTCCATGGGGTCGAAAAGAGTCAGACACGACTTAGCAACTGCACAACAACACAAAACGATTAGTGGATGGCTAAAAGGGTGGACTGGAGAAGGCAATGGCACCCCACTCCAGTACTTTTGCCTGGAAAATCCTATGGACGGAGAAGCCTGGTAGGCTGCAGTCCATGGGGTCGCTAAGAGTCGGATACGACCGAGCGACTTGATTTTCACTTTTCACTTTCATGCATTGGAGGAAATGGCAACCCACTCCAGTGTTCTTGCCTGGAGAATTCCAGGAACAGGGGAGCCTGGTGGGCTGCTGTCTATGGGGTCGCACAGAGTCAGACTCGACTGAAGCAACTTAGCAGCAGCAGCAAAAGGGTGGACAAAGGGAACAAATATAGGGCATAGAGCAAGCAGAGCAGATGTTAATGGATTAGTATAAAGACGTACGAATTGTTAATGGATTAGTATAAAGACGTACGAATAAATGAACTTCACTATATGTAGAAAAATTTACCCTAACCTACTGGGTGAAGAAGAACTAAGGAAAGGAACCACTAAACCAAGAAAGAGGACTTTCCTGGTGGACCAGGGGCTAAGACTTCACTCTCCCAAAGCAGGGGATCAGGTGTGAGTCCTGGTCAGGGAACTAGATTCCACATGCCACAACCAAGACCCAGAGCAGCCAAATAAACAAATATTACAAAAAATAAAAATAAAAAAAATTCAAGGAAGAAGAAAGTGAAAAGGCCACTAACAGGTGGGAAAACGCGGTTTTCACTGAGAACCCCAGCAAGACCTGATTTTGCAGCTCTTAAGTGGTGAAATACAGGTGATCTGACACCTGCTGATCCGCAGGGCGGTGGGAAACCGCACAGGCCCTGGGCGCAATGGGGCCACCTTGGCCCGACACCTACCGATGCCCACACCGGCTGGCCCGACACCTGGCAGAAGGGCGGCAGACCTGGGGGTCGCCCAGCAGCCGGGCTCGGACACCTAGCAGGCAGGGGCAAAACGGTCCCTGCCGAAGGGCCGGCTGGCTCCTCACGAGCGCGGAACCGCCGGGCCGTGCGATGGAAATGGCTGGGGCGTTCTCACCAGGAGAGGAGGCGTCCACACCCGCAGAGGCGCTTCCAGACTCGCAGGGGAGCGTCCACACGCGCCGGAGGGCATCCTCACTTGCAGAAGGAGGGGGCGTCCTCACCCCCAGGAGAGGGGCATCTACATACACGCGGGCGTCCTCACTGCCGCCGGCCGACGCGTCGCTCTTGAGCCACTGGAGCCCAGCAGACACCGCCCCCGCCACAGACACCCCACCCTCGAGGGGAAGCCGCGGCGCTAAAGAGCGAGCGGCGCGGCGAACTCACCCTCCGTAGGTCGGCAACGCAGGCCACGGCGGCGGCCATGTTCCTGCGAATGAGCGTGCGCGCGGCGGGACCGGAAGTGCGCGTCCCAGGCTCGGCGGCCCCCGCCCGCCCCGCGCGACGTAGAGAACCGCGCCTTTTGCTTCCTACCCGCGCCAGGGCAGGCCGGCCCTGGTGTCCGGTCCCCGCTCCCTGGGCTGCGGTCGGCCCCGGGGTTCCGAGCTCCCTTTGCCCGCCCTGCGCCCGCCTTCGCCTCTAGCCCGGGGCTTCAGAGAAGTGCATTGGGGCAGAGATGTCCCTTCGCCGCATCTACTAATTCAGTTATTTATGGCGATCAGTGTGGGTTCGCCGACATTTATTTTCGCCTACGGCTTTCATCTGAGGACATCATTATTGTGCAGCCCTATATTTGTGTACTGCATCAGTTCTGTTCAGTCGCTCAGTCGTGTCCGACTCTGCGACCCCATGAATCACAGCACGCCAGGCCTCCCTGTCCATCACCATCTCCCCGAGGTCACTCAGACGCACGCCCATCGAGTCAGTGATGCCATCCAGCCATCTCATCCTCTATCGTCACCTTCTCCTCCTGCCCCCAATCCCTCCCAGCATCAGAGTCTTTTCCAATGAGTCCGCTCTTCGCATGAGGTGGCCAAAGTACTGGAGTTTCAGCTTTAGCATCATTCCTTCCAAAGAACACCCAGGGCTGATCTCCTTTGTGTATTGCATAGATTGCTGGAATAATTCTATGCCATCCCTTATTTGTTGTTTTTAAGAAAAATATATTCGAATTCAGATAAGGGAAACTCAGTATCAATTAACAGTACAGTTATTTACTTAGAAATCTATAAACAGAAGCTACACATTTTTGGATTTGATGTGACAATTAGTTAAGGATTTTTTGATGGATTAGGACTGCGAATGAATGTATGTGTTGTGGAAAAATCATCATACAAAAATAATATAACAAGCAGTTAGAAAGTATGCTTTGAAAAGGTCGCAGTTTTGTGTATGTATATCAGATCAGATCAGATCAGATCAGTCGCTCAGTCGTGTCCGACTCTTTGCGACCCCATGAACTGCAGCACGCCAGGCCTCCCTATCCATCACCAGCCCTCGGAGGTCACTCAGACTCACATTCATCGAGTCAGTGATGCCATCCAGCCATCTCATCCTCTGTCATCCCCTTCTCCTCCTGCCCTCAATCCCTCCCAGCATCAGAGTCTTCTCCAATGAGTCAACTCTTCGCATGAGGTGGCCAAAATACTGGAGTTTCAACTTTAGCATCACTCCTTCCAAAGAAATCCCAGGGCTGATCTCCTTCAGAATGGACCGGTTGGATGTCCTTGCAGTCCAAGGGACTCTCAAGAGTCCTCTCCAACACCACAGTTCAAAAGCATCAATTCTTCGGCGCTCAGCCTTCTTCACAGTCCAGCTCTCACATCCATACATGACCACAGGAAAGACCATAGCCTTGACTAGGCGAACCTTTGTTGGCAAAGTGTATGTATATAAAACAATCCAAAAAGAAATCATTCGTGTATACCCAAAAAATAATAAATTGCCATACCTCCAGCATGAATGTGTGGGGGGGTGACCCTCAGAGTAAGCCCAGGCAGGACATGTCTGGGAGGCCTAGGAGACCAGGCTCAATCCCTACACAGGCAAAGTCAAGGTTAAGGAAACAATTCTCAAAGAATCTCGCCCAATATTTATAACTTTTTGCCTTCATATTGGTGATTGTAGGGGTTTTTTTAAATTGAAATACAATTTATTTACAATATTGCCTTAGTTTCAGGTGTGCATGCCCGCTGAGTCACTTCATTTGTGTAGAGTCTTTGCGACTCCATGGACTGTAGCCTGCCAGGCTCCTCTGTCCATGGGATTCTCTGGGCAAGAATACTGGAGTGGGTCGCCATGCCCTCCTCCAGGGCATCTGACTCAGGGATCAAGATGATAGTTTACGGTGAACGATGTTGGATTTGTGATATCCGAAGATAAAGATTTAGCTTCGGGACCAGGGACCAGGCTTCAGACAGTCAGAACTTCGTGTGGCAGAAGTTTTATTACCATAAAAGACAGAGAAAGCTTCTGACGGAGACATCAGAAGAGGGACGAAGAGTGCCTGCTGGCTAGGCTTCCGAGTTTCTTGCTTTGGCCGGTGGGTTCTTTACCACTGGCTCCATCTGGGACGCCCTTAGTTTCAGGTGAAAACCAAAGTGATTCGGTTATTTTTTTCAGATTCCTTCCCTCAATAGGTTATTATAAGATACTGACTATAGTTCCCTGTGCTATACAGTAGATCCTTGTTGCTTATCTATTTTATGCACTGTAGTTTGAATCTGCTAATCCCCTATTCCTAATTCATCCCTGCCTCCCTCTCTTCCCCCTTTGGTAACCGTAAATTTGGTGCCAAACCAAATGCCAGTGCTGCCCTCAACTCCAACTCCTCTCACAGTGCTGCCTGTCTGGGTTCCTAGCATTTCCGCTCTTTGCCTGGTGCAGGCCAAGTCTTCACTGGTGTCTGGATTCCCCTAACTCATATCCTACCTGTGACTGGACAGCATGTCTTGCCAGCATCATGCTGACCCCTACCTAAAATGCAGCCGTCTCTGCCTGCCTGACAGCCAGCATCTCTTACAATGATCCTTTCATCAGCCTCCCTGCTGTCCTTGTTCCCAACTCAATTTACCCATAGCAGCCAGAGGATTCTCCTGCCACCTGCCTCCTTTGCTCAGAAGTTTCAAAGGCTGCCGCTCTCTCAGTGGGGAAAGTCCATACTGTAGCCTGAGATGTGGCCAGGTCAGCTCAGTTGCCTTTCTGAGCTCATCATCCACACCTTTCTCTCTGCCTCAGCTCCAGCCACACTGGTCCTCTCCCTGGCGCTCACATGCACAATACACTTCCACCTCAGGGCCTTTGCACATGCTGTTCCCCCTTGCCCGGAGTATGTTTCCACCAGATACATACTCAGCTCATTCCTTCTTCTAAGTCTTTATTCTACCTGGCACATACTAGGTACTTAATGAATATTCATTGGCTGAAAACTAGTCAGTTGAATTGTTGGTCCCAAATTTTCACTGCCTTTCCTGAAGAAGGATTACATGTCCTGATGTGTTGCTAGTGACTTGCAAAGTATCCCTGTGCAGGTGGGAAGGAGGCATATATATGTACATGTGTGTGTGTGTGTGTGTGTGTGTGTAATATACATCAGTTCAGTTCAGTTCAGTCGCTCAGTCATGTCTGACTCTTTGTGACCCCGTGGACTGCAGCACATCAAGCTTCCCTGTTCATCACCAACTCCCAGAGCTTACTCAAACTCATGTCCATCGAATTGGTGATGCCATCCAACCATCTCATCCTCTGTGGTCCTCTTCTCCTCCTGCCTTCAATCTTTCCCAGCATCAGGGTCTTTTCCAATGAGTCAGTTCCTCACATCAGGTGGCCAAAGTATTGGAGTTACAGCTTCAGCATCAGTCTGAAAGGTTGTTGTTGAATCACGCGAAGACACCAGGATTCTTGGCCCCCAGAGGAGAAGAATTCAATCTGGGGCCAGAGACGAGGCTTGATTGCTCAGAGCTTTTGTGTAATAAAGTTTTATTAAAGTATAAAGGAAATAGAGAAAGCTTCTGACATAGGCGTCAGAAGTGGGTAGAAAGAGTACCCCCTTGCTAGTGTTAGCAATGAAGTTATATACTCTAAAGAATGTCTCAGGTTGTAAAGACCTAATTTACATTTTAAGATTTCTCAGGCAGGACGTATCCTGGAAAAGACCAGGTCTACCCCCCTAATTTACATTAACACTGTCCTCAGGCCGGATACATTATTGTTGTATAATCCTAAGGAATGTGGAGAAAGAAAAAAAGTTTGTCCTTTCTTCCTCCTTGAGAATTCCAGACCCCTCTCTCCTTGGGCACCCCTAGATTCCTTATCAATCTGCCTAGGACATAACTCTCTCAAGTCCTTCCAATGAATATTTAGGACTGATTTCCTTTAGGATAGACTGGTTTGATCTCCTTGCAGTCAAAGGGGCTCTCAAGAGTCTTCTCCAACACCACGTTCAAAAGCACCAATTCTTCAGCACTCAACTTTCTTTATACATAAATATCTATATTTGCATATGGGTGGTGCAGTGGTAAAGAATCCACCTGCCAATGCAGGAGATACACAAGAGATGTGGGTTCAATCCCTGGGTCAGGAAGACCCCCTGGAGGAAGAAGTGGCAACCTACTCCAGTATTCTTGCCTGGGAAATCCTATGGACAGAGGAGCCTGGTGGGCTACAGTCCATAGGGTCACAAAGAGTCAGACACAACTGAGCACTGAGCACTTACATTTTTTTTCCAGGTCAGGAAACCCAATTCAAAAGCAAAGAGTTAACCAGAAAGCAGAGCATTTCGCCTAGAATCATGTGCTGCTTGAAAACAGAAAGATTCATAAAGGATGAACTACATCCCTCCACATTTGGCAGAGACTAGGAACAAGACTCACTTAAAGCAGCTGTAGGAGAACCAGGAGAGAGAGGTGGAACACATGGTCCTTGAGGAAACACTATTTCAAGACAATGGGAGCAAGAATAATACATTTGGGGGAAAAGTTAATTAGGACTGTCCTTCCTTCTTCCTCTATTCAGTGACATCAGAGAAGTCATACTCAAGAGGGATCATACAAATATATCGAGACTACAGAAATATGAATAGAGCTCAGTCCTTAAAACCATTAACAAATTCTCTCAGGAAACACATCTTACAAATATGTGAGTGTAGGAGAAATATTGCCTTTCAGTACATTTTAGAACTTATACAGGAGAAAAATCCTATAAATATACAGGCACAAACTATCCATTACTGTGTATGAGAGAAGTTATACTTATGGGACATTTCATATTTGCAGTGAATTCAAGAATTATTTTCAAGGAGTGACTGCTCTATGCTACAAGGGTCTGTAAAGAAACCCTACAACATACTCATTGAGGAAAAAATTTCATGCTATTCTCCTTTACTCAACTTCACAGCAAACGCACTGGAGAGAAACCTATGGACATATACATTGTGGGAAAGGCTTTAAACATAGCTCAGTACTATGATGCGACATCAGAGGACTCATACTGGGAAAACCGTATACAAGTACACAGTGTAGAAGAATCTTCAGGAGGTGTTCTCCCTTTATCTAACACAAGAGGACTCATACTGGAGAACAGAATAGAGGCAAGGTTGGCTGACTTTCAATTATGGCTTTCATGTTGTTTGACACCAGGAAACTCAGAGATTAGAGAAACTCATTGAACATAATCAATATGAAAAGCTGTTGCTTGGAATTTCATTTGATGTGACATCATAAAGAAACCAAATATGAGGCAGAATCCACAAGTTCTCTTTGACCCATAAATAGGCTGTTGTTGTTTAATCACTAAGTCATGTTTGACTCTTTGTGACCCCATGGATTGTAGCCAGGCTCCTCTGGCTACATGGATTGTAGCCTGTCCATTTGATTCTCCAGGCAAGAATACTGGAGCCAGTTGCCATTTTCTCCTCCAGGGGATCTTCCTGACTCAGGGATCAAACCCGAGTCTCCTGCATCGGCAGGTGGATTCTTTGCCACTGAGCCACCATGGAAGCCCTGACTGTAACACGACTGTGCACTTGTAGCTCCCCATAGTCACAGATGATGAAGTATGAGCAGTTATGCTCCATATATGCCCTTGATTTGCTGTAGAAACATCATTTAGTGGGACTTAGGGTCCAAGCCTCAGGGACAATGTCTCATAGAAATGATGCTATAGATAATAAAATGTAAATGTTATCAGTGGCAACAACACCCTATTTTTTGTATCATATAAAAGCCAGAGAACCATCAAATTGAAGTTTCAAGCAGAGATCATTGATCTTTTAGTATCACAGGGATTAATATATGTACAATTTTATCCTAATCACAGAAGAGAGCTGAAAAATATGCCACCCATTTCTTTCTTGCACAGTCCTGTCACATCAGACAAATTACAGAGTTTTATACTAACTCATGGATGTTTCACAAATGGCATTCTATTACTAAGTTTAAGAGAGGAATCATAAAGAGTTGCTGCATCTTCATGTTTCCAGGGGCACAGCCAGTGTTCAGGCAGGACTAAACAGACATACCCATGTGCTCTGCAGCCCACAGGCCACACGAGAGAGAAGCCCTTATGCCCCAGAGAAGACCCAGTGCAGCCAAAAACAAGTAAATAAACACAACTTTAAAAAGGAAAAAACAAACTAAAAAGGGCAGAGGATTTGAATCGACATTTATCCAAAGACAAACAGATGGTCAACAGGCACCTGAAAAGACGTTCAGCATCATGAGTCACTAGGGAAGTGAAAATCAGAGCCACAAGATGTCATGTCACACTTGTCAGATGACTGTTATCAGAAAGACAACAAATAGTAAGTGTTGGCAAAGACGTGAAGAAAAGGGAACACTCATCCACCGTGGCTGGGAATGTAAATCAGTGCAGGCACTGTGGAAAACAGTATGGAGGTGCCTCAAAATATTAAATCAGGGAATTTCCTAGTGGTCCACGGTTTAGGATTCAGTGCTTTCACTGCCATGGTCCGGGTTCAATCCCTGGTTGGGAAACTAATATCCCATAAGCCACTTGGCATGGACAAAAAAATAAATAAATAATAAATCGAAATACCATATGTTCTGGCAAGTCTATTCCTGGGTATTTATCCGAAGAAAATAAAAACACTAATTTGAAAAGACACATGCAGCCCTATGTTCATTGCAGCATTATTTACAATGGACAAGATGTGGTCCAGATCTCTGCTGCTAGCAAGCCCGGCATTTTCTAGCACCAGCTGCTTTCCAGGGGCACGTGGCCCTACAACCCAACTGGAGGAGAGGGTTCTGGGGCAGATGAGTTTCCCCCAAGCTGACTTTTTTTTTTAAGTATAATTTTCATTTTCTTGTCTTTTCAGAGAAACCAGTATTTCTTCAGTCTTTAAGGACTTGGATCCTTACATGGGCTTTGGTGGAGGACGTGGGGCAGCACCCACAGGTCTAAATCGGGGTGGAGATGTTCGGTCCTTACAGGCTTCCTGAGAGCGATTCCTGACTACCTTGCTGTGAATGGCACAACTCACGCAGTAATGTAGTTTCACATACAGCTTGGGAAGCACATAGGCATCGAAAACACTCGCTTCAGAAATGTCCCTGACGGCTGTGGCCTCTACGATGTTCCGAATGACAAACTTCTTAATGGCCCTATCCTTGGGCACACATCGGGCACAGTTGGTGCAGCGAATAGGCTGCACATGGCCGCGGCCCTTTTTGGCACGACCGTTGTTCCTTCTTTTCTTGGTCATCTTGGAAGCGCCGAGGCAAGAGAGCCCAGGCTGACTTTTGTGCCCTGCGGGGGGCCGACCCTGACACAGGGAGCCTCCGCCCGGAGGCATGGCTCTGGGAGCTGCCTTATCTTAAGGGTCTGTGGGAACACAGACATAGCTCTCTGTCCCGCCACCCCTGATTGCTCCTGAGACCTGGAAGATATCTCCTTCCCAAATGTGAGTCCTTGGGCCTGGCAGGTGCTGTTTTAGTGATTAACGAAACCCTTTGCAGTGCCCAAGATGTTGGGCATCTCCTACTACTCCCATGTTTGCTTTTAACTAGTCTTGGGAAAATAGGCTATAAGTCCTTGAAAAATATCGCAAGGTGGTGATGTAATCCACAAAAAATTTTCTGTGTCCCTCTTTCCCAGTTCTAAAGTATAAAGATACCGTGCTCAATAAAGACTTTGTCAGTTGCATGAAAACCTGTCTCGTGGTTGACTGCCTGGCCCTCTCGACCCCATCTTTTCTATCGTCTTCAATTTTCTTAGCCTCGTTGCCCTTCTTCAGGACCGTTCGACTTTGCCGGCTGGTCCCGGCAGTGCCCTCCACTGAGAAGAGGTCAGCTCCAGATGCCAACACGTGAGCCACCCTTTTCCAGCTTTTATCAGAGGCAGGACATGGATACGTGCGTCAACCCTAGCCAACAGGGCCTGAGAAAGTCTATGCAAAGAGGGCTCGGGAAGATAATGAATTCCTTCCTTGTGGTTGGCAGGGAATAGCTCCTCAAAGCTGTTTGCATCCTAATAGCTGGAGCCAGTGACTGTTTCATTACAGGGCAAAGAGCTCTTTGCAGGTGCGATTAAGTTTTATGGCCTTGAGATAAGACAACCTCGGGGCGATATAATTGCAGTTGTCCTTGTTTAAGAAGCAGCAGGAGAGGGGCTTCCCTGGTGGTCTATGCTATGCTAAGTCACTTCAGTCGTGTCCGACTCTGTGCGACCCCATAGACGGCAGCCCACCAGGCTCCCCCGTCCCTGGGATTCTCCAAGCAAGAACACTGGAGTGGGTTGCCATTTCCTTCTCCAATGCATGAAAGTGAAAAGAGAAAGTAAAGTCGCTCAGTCGTGTCCGACTCTTAGCGACCCCATGGACTGCAGCCTACCAGGCTCCTACGTCCGTGGGATTTTCCAGGCAAGAGTACTGGAGTGGGGTGCCATTGCCTTCTCCGTCCCTGGTGGTCTAGTGGTCAAGAATCTGTCTGTCAATGCAGGGAACGCAGGTTTGATCCTTGGTTGGGGAACTAAGATCGCACACGCCGCGGAGCAATGAAGCCGACAAATCACAGCTCCTGAAGCTGTGTGCTCCAGTGCCTGCATGCCACAGTTGAGAATCTGTACACTGCAGTGAAAGATCCTGAATGATGGAAGGAAGATCCCGCATGTGGCAACTAAGACCCAACGCAGCAAATATAGAAAAAAAGAAAAGAACCTTCCAATTATCTTCAAAAAAAAAAAAAAAGAAGCAGGAGAATCAGAGTCAGTGGAGGCAATGTGATGATGAAGCAGAGGTCAGAGTCAGAGAGAAACTTGTAGATGCTACACCACTGGCAGGAAGTCTCTAGAAGCTTGAAAAGGTGAAGAAGCTGGTTCTCCCCTAGAGACTCCAAAAAAAGCAGCACTGCCAACATGTTTATTTTGCCCGGAAATGTCTATTTTCCCTTTTGATCTTCACAGCTGTGAGATGATACATTTTTGTTGTTTTAAGCCACAAAATTTGTGGCAATTTGTTACAGTGTCAAAGGAAACAAACACTCCCTGGTGCCAATATCTTCATCCAAATGTTGTATGGCTTCAAGCGATGCATGAAACAACCACCTTGAGACCATGAGGACAGGAACCTCTGGAAAAACCAAGACAATATACTGAGGAGCGATGAGCAGGCGATGGAGAGTGCCTGCAACCACCCCTGGGAGCTCTTGCCTCTGGACTGCATGTGATGTAAGATAATGTATGGTGGCACATTCTGCAACTTGTGGCCCCAAAAAACCCATTTTGCACAATAACTTTCTTGCTCCCAACCAACTTCTGCTCTCCAATCTCATTTAGTCATGCTGAGCCAATTTAGCCATAGACTTAGCTCCTGCCGCTGTGCTGAGTCGTGTCCGACCCTTTGCAGCCCCATGGACTAGCCTGCCAGGCTCATCTGTCCAGGGAATTTCCCAGGCAAGAATGAGATGCCATTTCCCATGCCAGGGAATCTTCCCGACCCCAGGGATTGAATCCATATCTCAAATCTCCTGCTCTGACAAGTGGATTCTTTACCACTAGCGCCACCTGGGAAGCCCCTTAGGGACTCCTAGAAGTCATCCCAGGTAATCAGGTTGTATAGGCTCAGGCTGACCCTTGCTTACCTGACTCAGAGTCCTTTCTCAGAAGGTGGACACACCACAAGGAGCAAAGACTCACTGTGGTAAACAAGATGGGCCAAGCTACCTCAGCTGCAGTCTCAGAGACACTGCCAAGGGGCTACAGAGGACACAGATAGATACTGCAGGCTCCAAGGATACGATGTGATAATACATGGGACCAAGGGCATATGGTGGATTCATCAAATTACACATGCAGACGTGGGTGCAGTATCCCCCTGAGTCTTCGTAGTGGGTTACAGGAGTCCTCTCTGGATGGGGAAAAAAAGTGGGGGGGGGGGGGGGGCTTGAAAAAAGCCACACATTTCAATTAAAAAAAAATTGTTCCAACTTGCTGAATAGATGAAACCCCTGCAGCCACCACTACACACACGAGAAAAGTTATATGATTATTACTGCATGCTGTTGATGGCTTTGAAGTCTAAATTTACAGGAAAGAAAATAATTTTTTGGCACTTGTACTTTCTGGGTGCATTTCTTAGAGGAAATGAGTTTGAATCCAAGTAGTTTCCCAGTGAGGATGGTGGTGAGTTCCATCACATTTTCAAGAGGAAAGAAGCATAGAGCCAGGTCCAGGGGCCAGGCGCCCACTGTGGTCCTGTAATCCCACTTGCTCTTGTATTGAGCCCAGTGATGGTCTGCGATTTATAGTTGGCCTTCCCAACCTGGAGCATGATATTCATCTTCATTTATACAATTGTACTTGTAATTCTTTTCAGAAACGTATCTTCCTGTAGATTCCTTGCATTTCCCAACAAATTAATCCCAGACATTTGTCTTTATGCTTCATCTGTGAATCTCCTTTTCAATATATTTGTTTGTAAAGATTTTGTATGTTACATGTGTGTTGATTCACATACCTTTATTTCTTATTGCCTCATTTACTGAAATCTTGTTTTTTTAATTTCCAATTGGATTTTGTATATACAATAATGTGCTCAGATGCTCTGTTGTGTCCGACTCTTTGCAGCCCCTTGGACTGTAGCCCGCTGGGCTCCTCTGTCTGTGGAATTTTCCAGGCCAAGAATACTGGAATGGTTGCCATTTCCTCCTCCAGGGGATCTTCCTAACCCAGGGATCGAACCCAAGCCTCTCACATCTCTTACACTGGCTGGCAGATTCTTTACCAGTATTCGTGGGAAGCCCAAGTATTCTATTGTTACCTATTTGTAAAAGCATTTTTATATTTTCTTTTCCAGTAGTTACAGCCCTTAGGTCTGTTTCCTCTTACTTGTGATGCTAAGAACACCCGGAAATCTTAAGGTTGCTGAGAGCAGATACCATCTTCTGTTTTGGATGTGTACATCAATCCATGGCTATTGAACAAAAGAGTGAACAGGCAAGAGAATGAAAAAAGGTCAGATTTCATTGGAGAGGAAAAGGTCAATTTCCTAAGGTAAAGAGAAATGTAGAAATTGATGGTATTCCGAACCATAAAGAAGGCTGAGTGCTGAAGAATTGATGATTGCAAACTGTGGTGCTGGAGAAGACTCGAGAGTCCCTTGGACTCCAAGATCAAACCAGTCAATCTTGAAGGAAATCAACCCTGAATATTCATTAGAAGGACCGATGCTGAAGCCGAAGCTTCAATATTTTGGCCACCTAATGCAAAGAACTGACTCCCTGGAAAAGGCCCTGATGCTGGGAAAGATTGATGGCAGGAAGGGGACGACAGAGGATGAAATGGTTGGATGGCATCACCAACTCGATAGACATAAGCTTGAGCAAGCTCCGGGAGTTGGTGATGCACAGAGGAGCTTAGTATGCTGCAGTCCATGGGGTTGCAAGAGTTGGACATGACTGAGAAACTGAATAACAAAAAGGACTAGCAGTAAGCAGGTTGTTGGCTTATTCTTTGCCTACCCTCCAGTGGCCAGGAAAGGGGACACACTCCTACACTGATAAGAGCAACAGGGAAAGGGAGTCTGGTCCTGGGTGACACTAGCAGCTTAACCAATCCCAGGACGTTCATTTTTGAGGAAACGGTGTTTATGATAGCTAAGTTTTCAGTTATTTACGGCCAAACACACCCTATAGGATACAGGGTACAAAGCTACTGAAAGGGATTCCAAATCCGACTTACTGGTTTGTCCAGTTTCTGTGGACTTCCCACACTCCTCTTTGAAACAGATCACTTCTGGAAGCTGCATGTGGTCTGTCTCTGCTCAGACCTCAGATTCTTTACCTTTCCTCCATGTGCTACACCCATGTCTGGATTATCTTGATTTTGAGGTCACCCTTTATCCTGGGGAGAACAGGCATAGAACAAATGTGTAGTAGTCACGACCCCAAAGTCTGTTTGGGGAACTGCCGGGGTCCAGCCCCGGCTGATCCAGGGTCTTCGGAGGGAGGACAGTGTTGGCGACTCATTTACATATCAATTAGAGACATTAAGAGTAATTAAAGGATAGCTCAGTATAGCTCAGAATATTTAGAGAAGAAAAGAGACTGAGTAGCTTGGTTTAGGCGGGAGACCAATAAAACTTCAAGACAAGAAGTTTGCACCACTTGCGAGGCCGCAGGTGCCCGCTCAAATAGCGGAAAGTGCCCCGCCTTAGGCACTTTCTCGAGTGGGTCTTAGAAGCCCAGGCATGATTAGCAAGCTTGGTGGGTTCCGCACTCCAGATGGAGACTTCAGTCGAAATGGAAATTGAGAGAAAGAATGACATGGGGAGACCAAGCTCTGGTGAGCAAGGCCCGTAGCTTTATTTTCAACAGGGGCTTTTATACCCTAAGTTACACATAGAGGATAATAGGGGATGCAAAGTCAGCAGTCTTTGATCCTTATCAAAAACCAGGGTTTCTTTCCTGCAAATTTATCGCGTGGTTCAGGTGATTTACATAATCTTCTGGCCTGAAGGCCTATTAACATTTTATGACTCTTGACAAAGGTTTGTCAACCGCAAGACTTATTTTCTCTAAGAGTAATTATTTTAAGGTTTGGCGCCATCTTCATCCGAAGTGTTAGATAAACTTGCATTCCTATAGGGGGAGGCGCAATGGGTTTACAACAGAAAAGAATTTATTACCTTAAGGGTCTAAAGTTACTAGCACCAAGGCCACTACTTATTTTTTCTACAAACCAAATATACATATTCAAGGATACAAAACGGGGGATGTGAAAACTTGGCAAAAAGCATTGGCTCATTAATGAACTAGTTTTTATTCTGACAGTTTTTAACTCAATGAGAGACTCTAAGCTATTTGAATATCTTAAGCTTCCCCTGCCTCTCCGGGCTGAGACTGTAAACAATCATATGCATAGCTATAGGAGTCCGGGTAAACTTGTCAGGCCAGTTAGAGAGCTATCTGAGGGGTTTGGATTTAAACACTCCTAATGCCCAGGAACTTTAGTAATTGGAGCTGTAAGTTAATTCTTTATTAGAGAGAGTGAGATGGTGGTGGGGGACAGCCCCCAGCAAAGTCAGAGGTGAGAGCACAAAGCAGTAAAGTAGGCAGACTGTGGTTTTGGGGGGGGGGGGCGGGTAGATGCTCGAGAATATCCGGGAGGACTCCTGATTGCGTTTGCCAAGCCTCCTTCCTCATGACCTTTGTCATGAGTAGAGTGCCTCTCTGCGGCGGCTCCCGACAGGGAACCAGTTATGACACTAATAATTTACAGTTAATGTGCTGATTGATTTATTCCTGCTTCTACAAGCTGAAGTTCTCAAGCTCTGAGGAGTTCTGAGAAGTGTCCTAGAGGCTCATGTTTTAAAGACAAAAACGTACATCTTTCTTCCTCTTCTTTTATTAAATGAGTTTTAAACACATGTTCCCCTTCACATGAAACACTCTGAGATGCTCTGTGTGATGAAGTAAGACAATAATGATGAGTGCAGACCAAATCACAGGTCCATTGTTGAGTGGACTGAATGCCACCAGCTGCGACAGTGATTTGGTCAATATATAGTTTCATATCTCTTATTCAACCAATAGTGCACTGTTGATTTTAAAAGCATATGAAAGAATACTATTTCAACAATTCAGTATCTCAATAAACATGCTTGTTAAACTATATAGAGTATACAAAGAGAGTTGAAGTGCAAATTACACCCTGCAATTGAAACTATTATTGCTAATCTAGCCATTTTCATAAATGATCCATAATGCCTTTTCTGCAATTCTAAAATCTTTCCTAATGAAGAAAGTTTCTTCCCCTATTATGCATCTGCAAAATTTAGCTGAAATGACAAGGCTGTGTAGGGCTTCCCAGGTGGCTCAGTGTGTAAAGAATCTTCCTGCAATGCAGGAGACACAGGTTTAATCCCTGGGTTTGGACGATCCCCTGGAGGAAGAACTGTCAACTTTTCTCCAGTATTCTTGCCTGGAGAATCCCAAGGACAAAGGAGCCTGGTGGGTTACAGACCATAGGGTCACTAAGAGTCAAACACGACTGAAGTGACTGAGTACAACACAGCTATTTGCACAGTTTTTCTCCAATTTAGTGTGACCCCTTATATATTTTGCTATAGATACACCCAGATGCTGCCCCAGACCTGTTGGGGATGTCACATGTGGTACAGTGTGTTCACCTTCCTATACTGCTAAAATTCAAATGCTTATGAATTCCAAAATACTTCTGGCTTTGAAGGTTTTGAACAAGGGGTTAGGGCCCTGTATGCAAACAGGATGCATAACTTTTTTTTTTTAATTGGAGGCTAATTACTTTACAATATTGTGGTGGGTTTTGCCATACATTGACATGAATCAGCCATGAGCACATGTGTTTCCCATCCTGAAACCCGCTCCCACCTCCCTCCCCATCTCATCCCTCAGGGTCATCCTAGTGCACCAGCCCTGAGAATCCTGTCTCATGCATCGAATCTGGACTGGTGATCTATTTCACATATGGTAATATATATGTTTCAATGTTATTCTCTCAAATCATCCCACCCTCGCCTTCTCCCACAGAGTCCAAAAGTCTGCTCTTTACATCTGTGTCTCTTTCACTGTCTCACATATAGGGTCATCATTACCATCTTTCTAAATTCCATATGTATGCATTAATATACTGTATTGGTGTTTTTCTGACTTACTTCACTCTGTATAACAGGTTCCCGTTTCACCCACCTCATTAGAACTGATTCAAATGCAGTCTTTTTACTCCATTGTGTTTATGTACCACAGCCTTCTTACCCATTCGTGTGCTGATGGACAGCTAGGCAGGATGCGTAACATTTTTGACATTTTACGTATGTAACAGTTAAAATTCATCCAAAAATATGCTTATTTACTTATTTATCTTTGGCTGCACTGGGTCTTTGCTGCTGTGCACAGGCTTTCTCCAATTGCAATGAGTCAGCTTCTCACTGCAATGTCTTCTCTTGTGGAGCACAGGCGCTAGGCAAGCAGGCTTCAATGGTGTGGCACGTGGGCTCAGTTTCCCCACGGCACTTGGGATCTTCCCGGACTAGGGATCAAACCTGCATCCTCTGCATTGGCAGGCAGATTCTTAACTACTGAACCACCAGGAAACCCCCTCTAGAAATGTTTTTAATGTAATCAAGTTACAGCAAATTAAACAGCATTCTTAATTTGCTAAATGGCAAAAAGAACATGCAATTTATTATTAAACATTGTACTAAAGTGAGTTTCATGAATCAATCTTAAATAATATACTTAAGATCACCTTTTAACCTAAAATCATGTTTTTACTCTATAGTATACAAACACAAAGAACTGAAAGAACTTCCAAGAAGGCCCATTTCCTTAAGATGTTAAAGCCTCCATCAAATTGACAGTAAACTACTAGAAGGATCCCTAGTCATAACCAGAAGAAAACAATACGGCTAATTGCCTTGTCCTACAACCCATGGCTATAGAACGCCATTTTTTTAAGTGAAAATATGAAAAAGAGGCTTGAGTTATTTAATGAATGGGGATGCTGTTTTAGCTATAACAGCCAAGAAAAATTCAGGGAAATGCATAGTGACTCAATGCTAATATGCATAAGTCAACAGACACACTGTCTTAATAGATGAACAATGTGCAGCGCACATGTGAATATTCTCCACAGTGGCCACAGAAATGTACAACTGCTGGAACAAGCATAGCATGGAATGGACAGGATGACTCAAACAGAGGCATAAGGCCACTGAAACCTGCTAGGAAGTGGAGAGAGGGTGCACTGGGCCCTGGGTCTCAGTAGGAGAGTCCCAAGCATCAAGGAGGAGAGAGGACATCAGAGTCTGGGCCCTGGAACATCAGGAAGATGGAAGGACACCAGATACTGGACTTTGAGGAAGACATGAGACTATTTTGTCCTGGGCGCCAAGGAAAGATGAGAGTGGACTGGCCTCAAGGAAGAGGTGCACACACAGGTCCTGGGCAGGGAAAGACTTCTTCCATTTCCTAGACATGGGCACCTGGCTCACAGATGAGGGCCCAGGGCAGAGGAGCCTTCCTGTCCACCCCACACCACACCAACTCCCTGATTCTCTGCTTAGCCAAACGTTAGCAAGGTTACGCTGAACCTTTTCCCCTTAAGGCCCATACCTGTACTTCCTCATAGAATCCCATTTGAGCAAGAATCCTAAGTCAGTTTATGAAGACTCCCCTATTCTTGGTATCTGATCAAATTCCTCACCCCTACTCTCTCTCCTACGTGATACATCATCTCCCTGGCCTGCCTTCCTTAAAACAGTCTATTAGCTTTGTCCAGCTAGAATCCCCCCACAGGATGTCTCCTTCTCCTAATTTTCTATCCACTGGTACCTCTCCCCTTACTCCTAGGCCATAAATTCCCACTTACTCTAGTTGTATTCAGAACTGAGCTATTCTACACTGGAGTCTCCCGCTTCCCCGTTCCAGGTTTATTGAACAAAATCTACTTTCATCGCTTTAACCTCCGTCCAGCTCTGATTTACCCGTGGACAACCCTCCCTCCACTCTCCTGCCTTGGTTCCACTTGCTCTGCCCTTCTCCTCACAACTTGAGTAGATAGTTTAGTCCTGACCCCATTCCCCTCCCTGGTCCTGGAGGACGTCTAGCCTCACCCTCTGCACATTTCCCTGGTGGCTCAAACCATAAAGAATCTACCCGGATTCCATCTCTGGGTGGGGATGATCCCCTGGAGAAGGGAATGGCAGCCCACTCCGGTATTCTTCCCTGGGAAATTCCACAGACAGAGGAGTCTGGCGGGCTACCGTCCATGGGGTCGCAAAGAGCTGGACACGACGAGCGACTAACATTTTCACACAAGCACAGTTCACGGCAGGCCCTTACCTCTTTTCCTCTCAGGAGTTCGGGAGGATTTCAGTCCCGCTTTCAGAACACGTCCCACCGTCCCAACCCGACCCCTTTTCCTCTTCCTTAGGTGTCCTCTATTCTATTTTCCTCTTCCTTTAGTGTCCTCTTCCCGGAAACTTAGCAGGACTTTGTGCTCAGCTGAATCGGAACCTTTGGCCTGAGTCCATCAGGCTACTCTGTCCATGGAATTTTTCAGGCAAGAATACTGGAGTGAGCTGCCATTTCCCGCTCCAGGCGATTTTGCCGACCGAGGGATCGAACTTGCGTGTTCTGTGTCTTTTTGCACTGCAGGCCAATTCTTGACTGCGGAGCCTAAGACCAACTTTACCGCTGCCTCAAGGCACTTCCGGCCCGCCCCTCCTCTCTCTACATTTGGTGTGAGAAGCTCGCCCCGCCCCTCAGCACTTCCGGCCCTACGCCTCCCATGCTTTGCCTTTCTCCATTTAGCATTCGTCCCACGCGTTGCAGCCCTCGAGGCTTGGCGAGCCTCCCTCTCAGCCTGCGTCGCCGCCCATGCAGGTGCTGGGACCCACCAGCGGACCGACTTGCCCCTCGAAGGCCTCCTCCTGTCCAGCGGGATCACCTAGGGCGCTCTTCCCGCGACCGGGGCTTCGCCTACCGCCCCGAGTTGGCCGCTAAGATGTCCACCGCCCACAACGTGGGGTGCGCCGCGCCGCGGGGGGTTCTGGGAGTTGTAGTCCAAATGAACGCATTGACGCAGTTCGCCGGGGGCTGACAGGCGCCATTGTGCGGCGCGCGCGCGCGCAGGGTGAGTGTGGCGCGAAAGTTGCGCCCGTCGGGGGCTGTGTTCCAGGGCTGCTCCGCGGGGAGCGCCCAGTTGCGGCCCCCTACCCCGCCAATCGCAGGAGCCCAGAGCCAGCCTCATCTGCCGTCCTTCCGCCGTGGGGCCTCTAGGGCAGTGAAAATCAGGGACTCGGGGCCCATAGGGGCGCTAGGCGGGGCGACCCCATCTGGGCGCTTGCGGGCTGGGTAAGACGCCGACTCCATCTGGGTGAGGAGGTTGGGAAATTGCCCCTCTGGGTGTTCGAGAACAGGTGGAGACGACTTTTTAGAGCATTTTCCGAGGTTGCAGTTAGACCTGTCATTTCCTGTTGATTGGGCCGAGGGGGCGGGGGCCTTGGTCTAACCCTCACGCCCCTTCCACCTCCCAAATTCGACCTTCTTAGGGACTCTGCCTACTCCCACGGGACTCGTTGAGGAAGACGAAGTTATGGCCTCCGGGCTTCCGACGGATTGGTTCCGTGTGAGTAGAGGTTTCTTGATAAATTTCAGAGTCTACCGCTGGATTTGGGAGCGGGGGTGGAGGGGTGATGCAGGCACACGCGTTCCCTGGGATGCCTCTAGGCCCCCTAGCATCTAAGTAAGGGGTGGGGGACTGTAGGAGGAGACCCTAGTGGGCGGTGGGATAGCAAGTTGCTTAGCTTTCCAAGGGAGAAAATAGAATAGAGGACAAATCGCGGGGGATTCTAATTTATCTTTTAAACGGAGCGGGGAAAGCCATTGGCAGGTGTAAGCAGAAATCAGGCTTCACTTAGGTTTCAGTAGTACTTTGGAATTAAAGCTTAGTCACTGGGTGAAGAGAGAGATGGTTATGAATCCCTGATAGGTGAAGGAAGTAGCAGCAGAATAGCCAGTGGATGGAGGCTAAAGGCTGAAGTGTGGTGATTTAGCTCACGGAATTCCGTAGGACAAAGGATAAACCTGATATCACTGTTGGAATCCTCAGGTTACTAAGAAGTGGAAAGGTTTTCAGAGAATGAACAATTGTTTTCTGACCTCATGGGTTGTCCTACTTGCTGTGACCTGATAGGATCAAGCTTGGGTTTGCTGTTTGAAATTCAGGAACTTGTGATGAGATATCTGGAATATTCGTCACCTTGTTAATTATACCTACATGTGGTCAGTCACCCTCCTCCTCCTCCTCCTGTCAGCATGGGTGACAACAGGCCCTGGCTGAACAGGCACCTGTGGGTTTTAGGAACCAGTGACCTTTGAAGATGTGGCCTTGGGTTTTACCCCAGATGAGTGGGGAAAGCTGGACCTCGAACAGAAGTCCCTGTACAGGGAGGTGATGCTGGAGAACTACAGGAACCTGGTCTCAGTGGGTAAGGATGGCCTCTGTGTCAATAAAGATTTGTGCTTTGCAGCCCGAATGTGGTGCCTTTGAAGTGTGTGTCTGCTTTGGCTCAGTCTGCAGGGATCTGAGTTCAAGGGTCAAGGCCCTGGAGCCTGAGGGAAAGGGCAACTTTACACATAACTTTTGAAACTTTACCTAGTCCACCCCTCAGAGGTGTGCAATACCAGGGATGTGGGCCTATCGGGGATGTTTCCAACTGCTGATGGATGCTTACTATTTTTGTAACGAGAATTCCAGAACGTGGTGTCAGTGTCTGACAGCTCAGGTGTATCATCAAAGGCCTTGCTCCCTTCCATCTCTGCATGGTTAGTGTGAAGTTTTCATTCTTAGGTTACCATGTGCCTGACTGATGCCAAGCATTATGTCCATCCAAGTTTAAGGCAGAAAGTAAAGCCAGGGCGGCCCTGACTAGTTCTCTTTCTATAGCTGGCACACTTTACAAACAAAGAAACATGTAATAAGCCCCCAGCTGACAAACTTCCCTTAGTGTTTTACTGACCGGAACCAAGTCCCACTACCACCTTTACAGTCAAGAGCATCCAGAAAAGGAAGCAGCTGGCGAAGGGGATGGGTGGACTTAGCAACACTGCCCTAGACCAGAAGCCGTGTCTACCAGGGAGAACACAGGGACAGAATTGCTACAGCAGGAAAGTACTTTTTCCCGAACACAGACCCCCAAGCACTGTCTCTTTTCCCTTGGGCAGAACATCAGCTTTCCAAGCCAGATGTGGTATCTCAGTTAGAGGAAGAGGAAGAGCTCTGGTCGGTGGAGAGAGGAATTCCTCAAGACACCTTTTCAGGTGAGAACCAGGCACATGGGAGTCCTGGAGTGGGAGTCCTGGTTAGTCAGGGACTAGTGTCTTAACAAAGGAGGTGGAGGGGGAAAACCCCTAGTGGGGTGTTGTGAGGAGTAGCTGCAAACATGCTGAATCAAGCTCTGCATTTTCCTTCGCTTCAGTCAGGGGGGCACTGCTTGGCTGAATGGGAACCTCTTGCTGGTGCCAGGTTGGCAGTAGGGGCATCCTCACCCTGCTTCACTCATGGTCTACTGCCCTTCCCTTTTGTAATCTCCGGTAACTGGTGTGTGGCTTTGCCAGATTTTATGTTAAGTTTATGTTTTGGGGGGTGTGACCATACTCAGTGGAGACAGATTTTCATCATTCATTCACAAATGCAGTGTAGACTTTTGACTCTTATTTTTTTCTCTTGATGGACATTCAAGTGGTTGCAAAAAAAAAAAAATCCTTGCATACAGTTTTTTGCACAATCAAGTTGGGTTTTTTGAGTAGATAGCATTTCTAGAAATAGAATGTAGAATCAACCAAGATGTAAGTGAAAAAATTTGGTAGCAACAAGTTGCTGTCTTAAGTTCCTTTAAAATACATATAGCTGCGTAAGATAGATGGTGACTTATAGTCCTGTTTTTAAGGTTTACGGATCTGATAGGAAAAGATATATTCAGTTTGGTTTCTAAGTTTACAGATTATTTGTACTTTTGCTTTTGTGAGTTTTTCTATTTTCCTTTTTTTTCTCTCTGTTGGTTTGTCTTGTGTGTGTGGTGGTGGGGAGGACTCTACTATACATTATGGAAAGTAACACTGCAGATAACAGTCCAATATCTATCTCCTGCCTTTATTTAGTCTCCATAAAGAAGTTTTATGATTTCAGATCTTTTTTTCTTTCAGATCTGTCTTTATTCCTAATCTAGGTTTCATGCCATCCGTGGGCAGATTGTACAAATACTTTATTTTTGTACTGTTGGGTTTTGTTTAGCTGTTTCATGTACTGGGTTCCTTGTGTAATTGGTGTGGGGCACAAGTTTTTTCAATGCCATTTTCTGATTATTGGAACACCATCTATATCATCTCTCGTAGTCACTGTTTGTTGCATGCAGGCTTTCTTGGCCCCTTATGGTCCCTTGATCTCTGTCAGTATCTTAATAAACACCGTATTACTGTACTTACTATAGCTTTATAACAATCTTGGATAAACGGTAGGCCCTCTTTTTTTTTTTTTTTTAATTAAAAAAACCTATTATTTGTTCTCAACCAGATGAATACCTACCATTAGCTTGTCAGGATTCATTGAGAAAATGCTGTTAGAATGTATATTACATTTAACTTCATTCAGAAATTTGATCAGAACTGGTCTCAGTCACCTTCCAGCACAGATGTACAAGGAGGGATCCACTCCCCTCACTGCGCTGGTCAGGCTTTCCACGTGCAGTTGGGCATTCCCTCCAGTTGCTATCTTATCTGCTCAGGTTACTCCTCCCTTGCAGTCCTGCGTAGTTGCTGCAGATGAACCTATCCTGCTGCTAAATTCTTATTTGTAACAGTTTTGTTATCATTAATTTTCTCAGTACAGAGTCATATTATTGTCAAGTAAAAAGCATTATTATTTTACTTCTTTTGCATTCAAGGTAGGTGAGAAGGTAATTACATTCCTCACAGCTACTGCTTCCAAAACACTGAGCTGAGAATGTGACGATTTTAAGGTATCTGGTCTCTGACTTAAAAGGGAAAGTTTCTGGATTCTGCTTTGATTCGTATCACTTTTTATCTGGATAAAGGAACAGTCATCTCACCCTTTCTAGTAAATGAAAATTAGTAAGACCCCAATTTTCCCCCTCCAAAGCCCTCCAAGGTGATCATGCAGATTTTCTGATTTGAACAGTTAACAGTGATATAATTATAGATGTGCCCGTTGTAATGTCCTGATGTCTATTAATTTTTAGGATTTCTGCATCAGTGTTCATAAATTATATTGGGGAGGTGGATGGCTTTCTTTATGTTTGTTATTTTTGGACGCTTCTGTATCAGAGTGTGCTGGCTTTGTAAGGAGAACTTCTTGTGTTCCCTCTTCGTTCTCTGTGCTTTAATGCAAGCGGCTCTGGAACTACCTGGAACTTTCACAGTGTCCAGCTGTGAAATCTGTACCTGGCCTCCATCTTTGGTGATGATGACCTTCCAGCCTTGCATCTCTGGATGATCTAGCAGTTTCCTGAATCTAGCTGCCCATGGGGGGCATTGGGCACTTATGGTTCTGCATGTCAGAAAAGCTGGCTTTTCAGGGGTGGTGTCCTAGAACAAAAGATCCTGTGTTACAAGCTAGGCCTGGGGTAATCGGTGCCTAACATGTTTATGCTGCGTCACAAAGAATCCTTTATGTGATATTTTTTCTCCACTGTCTCCCCTTGACCTCAGAAGTATTTGTAGAAGGCCCCTTGTGTCCTGTGCAATATAAAAAAGAGAAATTATGTACTTGGTAGTAAGCCAAAGACCTAGTGTAATCCCTTTGATTGTGGATTCCTCCGTCTAACAGAGGAGCACCTTCTACCAACACACTACACGGATCTAACTGGGTAAATGCCAGTTAACTAGTGGTATGGACAGACAAGAAAAAGAACATGATGTAAAGCAGGGAGCAACAGGGAATTACTCGAGAGGTGGGGTCAGGGGACACTGCAGGGCCAAGATTTTAAGCCAATGCCTGTAGAACAGAAAGTCGGCAGACGGGCAAGAGTAGAAGTAAAGAGCTTCGTTTCCTGGTGCAGAAACGCCACTGGGGGTTACCCTGAGAATGGGGCAAGGGTGGCACATTCTGGGAATGGAAAGTCACCTATTAGGCTGGAAGGAAGTAACTGAGATGTACTGATAGGCAAGTTAAGTTTGGGGCCTCCACTGTCAGGGGGGTTTGATCTTCCTTGAGTAGGTGTGTGCTGTGCTTTTTACAGCTCTACAAGACAGAAGGGCACAGATGCGAGCAGGTGGGGGGCTGCGGTAGTAGCACATAGGGAAGAGTTGGTTAATATCTGCCCCCAAGAGACTACCAACAGGGCTGGGAGAAGCTGGCTCCTCTCCATGTGAGGTGGATCCAATGGGGCCAGTTGAGTAACTGACCAGGAGGGCACAGGAAAGGAAGCTGCAAAGAACTGCTCACAAGTGAAGGCTTCAAGGGATTTCTTGTGACTGTTCTTTGTAATGTATGTGTTTATATGCATTTATATGCATTTTTCATGCACACTTTTAAAATGTATCAGTATCTCATTTTTAAAATACAGTAACAGAGATGAGATGGTTGGATGGCATCACTGATTCAATGGTCAAGAGTTTGAGTAAGCTCCAGAAATTGGTGATGGACAGGGAAGCTTGGCGTGCTGCAGTCCATGGGGTCACAGTCGGATACAACGGAGCGACTAAAATGAAAACAGAGGTATTACTACTTTGGAATTTTGGCATTGGTCAGTGACATGGAAGTCTGGTAAAGGCCAAAAATGAAAACAGAGGTATTACTACTTTGGAATTTTTGGCATTGGTCAGTGACATGGAAGTCTGGTAAAGGCCAAGACTTTTGAAGGTTGGAAATAGGTTTTCTTTGGCTTTTATTTTTATGTTGAAATAATTTTAAACAAACAGATGAATCGTACAAAGAACTACCTAATAGCTTCCACCTAAAGTCACATGTTTTTGCAACTGTACCATGTCCTGACTGGTTCTATTAATGGAGTATGAATAGGAGGCGACTTAGAAACACCCAAGTAAAGGTCTGTGAAGCCAGTGGCATGCCCCTGTCTGAGGTCCAGGCAGCGCATAAAAACATGGGAGTCTTAGGTGTTTGGAATGGCCGCTTACTGTTAAGAGAATATCTCCTTCAGTGGTCCCTTTCTCCCAGCACTCATGTAGCTGTGCCTCTCCTCAAGGCAGAGAACAAACTGAACAAAAGCTAGGCCTCACTAATACAGCCCAGTTTGCATGTGTCTTAGCTCTCCATGATAGCAAAAATGGCAGCACAGACAGTGGGTGAAGTAGAAAGGAACCTGGGTAAATGCTTAAGACATGGAATTAATCTTCAAGAAGGCACTAATTTGAAAAGATGCTGTGAAGATAAGTGTGGAGAAATATTTGATGGCACTCACATCTTAAGCCTTCTCATTCAATGTTCTTTCAAGAAAGTATTACCTACCATATGTGTGGCTTGGGTGGAATATCTTGAGACATAATCTATACAGATTCAAACATTAGGGACAATGCAATGGAATAAAGACACTATTTTAAAGGTCATGATTGTAGGAAAGCTTGCAGGACAGTTACATTTTTTTTGGTTTGTCAGGAACTTAAGCAGAAGAGCCCTTCAAATATGAATGTGGCAACTCAAATTAGTATAGACGTTAGTAGGAAAAAAAGGCTAGTACAAGAAGATTGTATTGTTGGGAGGAATAGAAGGAAATTCTTCTCAAGATTTTTTGTGTAGCCTGAGAGGACTCACATGGGCTATAAAACCAACATGTGGGGGATGTAGGAAATCATTTGTTTTATACAAAGGATAATTCTTTCAGGAACAAGAGTAAATATGTTTAGTGTAAGAAAACCTAGTTTTAGCTCAGCTCACAGAGACTCACATGGAAAAACCCTCAAATGGAGGAAGTCCTTTTCATCACGTGTTTTTCAATATGAGAACTCAAACGGAAGAAATCCCAGGAATCATAGCAGGAAATGCTTATAGCCTGATTTGAGGGAATTCATACTAGACAAAAAATTCCAGTTGTATTCCGTTTGGAAAAGTTCTTACATCAAATCATAGTATCTGAGAACTCTGAAATCACAGGGAAATGGTTGCTGCAGAGAGGTTTCATAAACAGCTGTTTTCAATATCATAGAAGTAGATATTGAAGAGTGTCTGAGAATGTAATCAATGTTAGGCATGAGGAGTCACAGAACCCACTGACCAGAAGCCCTTCAGTAGGAGTCCTCATTGTGTTCAGCATCAGAGGACTCATATGAGAGCAGTTTCTCAATGTAATCTGTGCAGGCAGATCATTCATCTTAGTTCTCCCCTTATTTGACAGAACAGAAAAACAGGCTGAAGAGACCCAAACTGAATAATACAAATGAAATGTCTCATTCTCTTTTTACACCAGATTGTCATAAGAAAGACAAACTCTAAAACCTTGATCACATTAGAATAGCTATCCCTTGATATCCATGGGGGATTGTTTTAGGACTCCTACAGATACCAAAATCTAGATGCCCAAGTCCTTTATATAAAATGGTACAGTACAGTGCTTGCTTCGGCAGCATGCACACTAAAATTGGAACAACACAGCATTAGCATGGCCCCTGTGCAAGGATAAAAGGCCATTCGTGAAGCACTCCATGCTACTTTAAAAAAATACAGTAAAATTGTGAAGTATGGACAGATGTGAAGGGTCAACTGTATGAATATATAGTAAAACAGTTTCTGTTTCTCCAATTTGGATTCTATTATCTTATTTGAACATCTAGAACAAATATTAAGTAGCACGAGTGAGCCCGGCATCCTTATCCCCAGTTGCTAGAAAATAACTGATGTTACAGCTCAGGAAACTGTTGAGTGAATAAACAGTTGGAAAAATTAAGAGAGATGAGGAAATCTTCAAACAGGAGAGTCTGAAGACTAGGCCAGGCTCCAAGAGGATGATAAAAGAAATCTTAAAATAGTGCTACAAAGAACTTTGAAATGGTCACATTCCTGGGGACAAGGTCAAAAGTCTATAACCTTGAATGGCTATCAAACATGTTTTGGCAGGAATCTAGCCTATCAGGGTGTGGTCACATACTGTGCAGTCTTTATTCAAGAATACTTCATGTTCTCTGTTACCATCCATTTGCTCTCTAGGACCCATGTAACCTCAATCCTATTATCTGAGGACCAGTTTCCCTAGCATCTAGGTACAGTGTCTGGAGTAATTTCAAGACCTGAAGTGCTTTAACTATCAACTGAAAAAGAAGGAAAGTAAATGAACTAAGCATTGGACTCAAACTTTTTTTTGAGGAGAAAAAAATCTTCTAAGAGTCCTGAGGAAAAATAAGATAAAAGCAGTAGTAGGTCAGAAATGAAGAAAAAAAGAGCCCATTTTCTGGATAGATAAGAATAAATAAGTGGCAAGTTAAAAACCTATACAGAGAAAAGAAACTATGTAGATATTCAGCAATACATGTTCCCATTATAGTGTTTTAAACAACTGTCATAGAATAAGCCTGCTCAGGACTTCCCTGGTGGTCCAATGGTTAAGACTCAGCTCTTCCACTGCAAGGGGGGTGTGGGTTCAGTCCCTGGTTGGAGAACTAAGATCCCCTTGCCATGTGGTATGGCCAAAGAATGAAGAATAAGCCAGCTTTATGTACTGATATGAAACAATCACCAAGAGATATTTGTGTTTCTTAAACATATATACCTTTTAACATAGATACCTTAACGTGAACGTGTGAAGTTAAAGTGTTAGTCACTCAGTCCTGTCTGACTGCAACCCATGGATTGTAGCCTGCTGGGCTCCTGTGTCCATGGAATTCTCCAGCCAAGAATACTGGAATGGGTAGCCATTCCTTTCAACAGGGGATCTTGCCAACCCAGGGATCAAACCTGGGTCTCCTGCATTGCAGGGAGATTCACCGTCTGAGCCACCAGGGAAGTCCACCTTAATGTATATAAAGATGTACAGACATACAGGATACCAATGTTTTTTCCACTTAAAAATATACATGCAAACATACACCAGGTATTAATATACCAATTGTTACCATTGGGAGAATATAGAAACGATAGGATGTGATTGTGTCCGGAGAAGGAAATTGGGTGGGAGGGTGACCTTCCACTTTCAGAGGTCCTGCCAGTAACTATGCTCATAAAATGGAAGACTGTCATCTTCATGCTGTGTCACCAGCTCCTGACACCGCATAGGTGCTCAGTAAGTATTTGTTAAGTATAGGAATGAGCAAACAATAAGATGGAACGATTTCTGGAAAACTGTGAAGTTGGCCCAAGAGAAATGTTAAAACCAACTTTTTCTTAAGAACAAAGTAGATAATTAGTTACATCTCTGTATTAACCCTGCTGCTGCTAAGGCGCTTCAGTCGTGTCCGACTCTGTGCGACCCCATAGACGGAAGCTCACCAGGCTCCCCTGTCCCTGGGATTCTCCAGGCAATAACACTGGAGTGGGTTGCCATTTCCTTCTCCAATGCATGAAAGTGAAAAGTGAAAGTGAAGTCGCTCAGTCGTGTCCGACTCTTAGCGACCCCATGGACTAGAGCCTACCAGGATTCTCCGTCCATGGGATTTTCCAGGCAAAAGTACTGGGGTGGGGTGCCATTGCCTTCCCCGCTGTATTAACCCAGGCAGTGACTATTTTCTAGCTTCCTATTAAAAGATAGGTTTCCATAGAACATGAGCAACTCAATGACAGAACACTAGGTGCTTTGTTAATAGGTTCTTTCTGCAACCTATACATAGCATTGTTCTCACTAAAGCACAAAATGAGAAAAATATTGAAAAGGAGAAAATATCTGTAGCTTGTAATAATGAACACCTGTTTTATCTATTTTTAGATAATGTGTTAAAAAAAAAAGTATCCTCTGAAATAGAGTTGAGCAGCTGCAACAGAGTATAAAATACAGAAACTTAATACTTGTGGCTTAAAGCAGGAATAACCACTTCAACATAGAAGAAAGACTTTGTTATTGATACTTTTTTGAAATGGAACCTAAGAATAAATTGGTAAGGAATGAGCAGGCTCTATTTGGAGAAAGTTATGTTAGAGGGCCATGTAAGACTTAAGTATGTAAAAACACTGACTTCTTTGAGGGGTTAAAAGGCTAGAAGTGCATGAAGTCCCTTTCTTAAGTCCTATAATTATTCCAGCCAGCAGCCCCAAAGAAACTCCACAGCCCCATTCATCCTGTGGGAGCATGATGGCAAGTCCCTGACCTGGCTTGTCTGGGAAGAAGCAGGAGGGGGTTTAAACCAAGGTCCTCTTACCCATGACCTGCTTAGGCTCCCAAGTAAAAGATGGGAACTTTGCAGCAGCAGCTATCTTCCCATGATAACTTACAGATGGACACAATTTCAGTACCAATGAGATTTCCTGAAATTTGCAATATGGGCAAGCATAAGCCTTTGAAAGGCCCAAATGTCTTGATGCACTGTTCATCAAAGCACTTAGAAGCTCTGCTGTGTCAACAAATACTGCTTGAACATCTGCCAAAATGCCAAGTGCTGTTATAGGGAAGGGTCACCATGATAAACAGGGTGGAAAGGCCCGTCTCACTGGACTTACACTCATTCCAGAGAAGCTACTAGACTGTGTTGCTGAGTAAATGTAAACCTACTAAAACAAACTTACCAGTTCAGTTCCTTAGTTGTGCTGGCCTTTCAAATGTTCACTGGTCACTTGCAGCTAATGGCTACTATGTTGGACAGTGCAGATCTGGAATATTCCCTTCACCAAAGAATGTTCCACTGAGCAGTGCTGTTCTAGAGAGGGTGGAGAGAGAAATTAATGAGCCAGATACTTAAAGGTGGCTATGATAGCCACTTAAAGGTGGCTATCAATGGTATGAAGAAAAATGAAACAATATAGAGTATATATATGGGGAAGATACAGGAATGGGGAAGCATGGCTGGGCAATACTAGTTTAGAACTGGATGGGAAGATAGCTCCTAGATGACATCTGACCTGAGAGCTGGATGGGGAAGGAGAAGCAGAGATGTTAGGAAAGACATCACCTGGCAGGCAGGTAGCAAGTGCAGTGACTTCTGGATGAGACACTCTTGGGCACATTTGAGGAAAAGATTGTAGCTATGTGAAGCCCTCTTTGGTAATAAATGGCATAAAAGAACAGGGTTTGGTTCCCAGGTGCTCCCTTTTGCAGATTCTTAGCCTCTCCCAGCGTGGATCTGTGTAAAAGATGGTCACTTGCTTAATGGCGCTGTGGTGTTGTAAAAGCCCAAGCAGGTCCTTGAAGTTCATGAAATGGTTGCTGCTGTTACTGCTTTGAAGGCTGACTGTGTAATGATCAACAACAGCTTTGGCACATCCTCCTCTGGGCTTGGCTTAGGAGTTTCCAATGTGTGAGACCCAGTTAGCAGCCTCAGCAGGCCAGTGAGGGGAGACACGTTTAGAAGGTGATGTAGCAAGATGTCCAGAGCTGAGGAGTAAGAAATGGGGAAAGGATGAGACAGGATGACCTGCGGGCATCCTAGACAAAGGGAGGGTGCAACAGGGATGAGGTGAGCTGCCCCTGCACCCCCAACAAGCTGGTAGGACACTGTAATTAGTTACTATTATTTTTGTGGTCTTGTAGCAAAGCTTTCACTAGAAAACTGGGCACTGTGAGAGAGACCGCTTACCTGAAGGTAGCAGAGAGAGCATGAGAGAAGAAAACAACAGCTCCCATCAGCCTTTACACCTCGCAGTACCTGCCTTGAGGTCCCTAATTCACTTAGGGTGGGGAAACTGAGGCCCAGAAGGATTAAGCCCCTTGCCCAAAGGCTCAATGAATTTGTAAAATAGCCCCCTAGCTACATAGGGAATTGCGGGGGGGGGGGACTAAATTCCCCCAATCCTACCCCCACCCCCACCCCTGGGGGTTTTTCAGCTGGTGGGTTCAAAATCAGCACTTGGGATTTGTGGCTTTAGAATCATTATATGCAGCTCCCAAGGCAGGTGGGTAGGTTAGTCAGCCCCGCCTGAGTGAGATGTGGATCCAGGTTCAGCCTTGCTAGCTAGTACACAGAGCTTTCATTTTCTGTCAAGTGAGGCCAATACAGACAGCATTGAGGGTTACCTTTAAAGGGATGGGGGAGTTGTTCCTGAGATGAGACAGAGGACTGAGGTGCCTGGAGTGACGCTTACCCACGGCCATTTCAGGTACTGCACAGCATCCAGTAGGTGTTTATAACTGCATAACCATTGTCCGCCTGAAGGGTTGCTACAGCAGGGAGAGGGCGGATACACTGGATTCAGCAACAAAGGAAAACACCCTGGTGCCCACAACGATAAGGAGGAAGTAAATATATGGCCCAGATTAAAGAAGGGGTGGGGTTAGAGAGAATGAAGTAGAATAGAAAAAAAAAAAAAATTTTTAAGGGGAGAAAGCACTAAATAAAAATTCCTGATTAACCAAGGAATAAAACACGGAAATTTCATAAATTAAAAAGCTATTAAGCAATCTGGAGAATTAGGTTTTTCTTTTTAAGTGTCATGCATGATTATTGCTCAAAATGGTGCTTGTGGCCCAGCACGGAGCCCCTAGGGAGCCCCACACCTTGTTATCCTCAGAAATTCCAAGCCTTAAGAGCTGTAATTGAAAGAAAAAAACTGTGCTTTCAAGTAAAGAATGACTGGGCGGGGGAGGCGGGAATCAGTTCAGTCGGGTCCGACGCTTTGCGATGGACTGACTACATAGCACGCCGGGCTTCTCTGTCCATCACAAACTCCCAAAGCTTACTCAAACTCATGTCCATCCAGGCGGGAACAAGCCTCCAGAAATCCTGAGGAACAGGAAGGGAACTAAGTAAATGTTCAAGATAACGCAGGTATGAACTAAGGCAGGCAAGCATCAACATGAAACTGACTCAAAGCCTTATTTGAGAGGAAGTTGGGGGAAGGGTTTGGAAATGGAAGGTCAAATGTCTGTCATGATTTTCATCAAGGAAAAAATCCTTTTAAAGTAGGAAAGGAGTGACCGGGCAGCGGCCATTAGGTGACAGCGTGGCCCAGGAGCTGTTTTTCAACCCTGGAGCGCCCAAGGCCAGTCTGGATGGGCGGCCCCAGCTGGCACTGGGCGACTTCTGACTCCGAGCTGACTCACTCGTCGGATCCCGCGCCAGCAACGGGCAAAACCCGTGAGGTCCGTGGAGGCCGCTGCCGAGTCGAAGTGTGTAATCAGAAAATTCGGAGAAAGGAGGACAAAAAAGCCCAAAGGAGACAAGGAAAGAAATGTGGGAGAGGGGGAGGAAAATGGGTCGGGAATCCAGGTGCTCGTTACTCTCGAGGAAAGTGGCCGCGCTCCCGACACCCAACGTCACCCAACAAGACAGACTTGCAGCTCGGGAAGGTGTGTATGGAGGCTCCGCCGCACTGACCCAGGGAGGCCGGGAAAGGGAACGCGAAAGAAGGAGGTGAGAGGCGAGTGAGCCGCAATGCTGCCAAAGGCCTCAGAGAAACCCAAAGCCTCAATATGGCGGCGCCGGAAGTCGCACGACTTGGAGGCTCCTGGGAGTTGTAGTGCGGCGGGAGCATGATGCATTTCCGTCCAGGCCGGAAGTCGCGGTCCTAAGCGCCTAGAACTTGGAGAGGAGCCCGTGCGGCTGTGAAGGGAGCATAGGCATCTAAACTCTTCACCCTTGGGAGGAGGGGCGCATTTCGTACACAGTCGTCTGGTGTGGCCACGGGCTGTACCAAAACTAGCTCCGCAGCCGCCGCAGCTAAGTGCGCGGCGACATACGCGGCAGGTGCTTGGTTGGCCACAGACGGCAAGGGAAAGCACGGAGACAGCGAACAAGCTGCCGCTACTCCTAGTCGCTTTCAGATTTTTTTTTCTTTAAGCCGCTGCAGTTATTCCACAGTAATATAACTGACCTCGTGTGCGCCAGGCGTAGAAAGCCGAACTCCAACAGCGGGAGTTTTCAGCAAAGTAAAGGTTTATTATGTGGAGACAAATCCTAGGAGTGTTTTAAAGGGAAAGATTGGAGAGGCTGGGGTTAATCATCGTGTTTTGTTTTGTTTTTTTTTAATGTCTTAATCCTGTTTTTTGGCAACCTACTCCAGTATTCTTGCCTGGAGAACCCGCATGAACAGAGGAGCCTCGTAGGCTCCATAGCGTCGCACAGTTGGAGACGACTTATCACGACGTCTCTGGCCAGGTGCTCCATGGCTCCAGGATCTGTTAGCTCATCTTGCCCTGGACAGACAGCTTCAGTTTGTATTAAAGTACGATGCTATCGATCACAGCAGTTTTGGTCGTCTGACACTGGTTGACTGATGTTCAGTTAGCGCGGAATTGAAGTCAGAGGGGACAAGAAAGGGGATACAGTTTTGGATAAGAGAGGTTAAGCGTAAACTCGGTAGGGAAGTCGTTTTTAGGGGGACTCGTTTTCAACAGTAATTTCCTGTTCTGCTTTTTACTGCATGTGACAGGAACATTCCAATGTTGTCCTAGTCCCCCTAAAATCAATGTACTAATTTTATAATGCTCACACGGGGATCTTTCACAAGTTTCTTGACCTGTGTTTGAATACTCCCTGTGTCTTCCAGTTTTACTCCATCATTTACCACATTGCTCTGGAAGTGAGTGTTGTGGAAATAAAGCCCGCTCAAAAGAGGACATGCAGAGGCTATTATTCAAGAGTTGAACCTAGCAGGGGAGGTCAACCACCATCCTTTGTGTTTGAAGTGAAGTGAAAGTCGCTCAGTCATGTCCGACTCTTTGCGACCCCATCGACTACACAGTCCATGGAAATCTCTAGGCCAGAATACTGGAGTGGGTAGCCTTTCCTTTCTCCAGGGGAATCTTCCCAACCCAGGGATCGAACCCAGGTCTCCCACATTGCAGGTGAATTCTTTACCAGCTGAGCCACAAGGGAAAGCCCAAGAATACTGGAGTAGGTAGCCTATCCCTTCTTCAGGGGATATTCCTGACCCAGGAATTGAATCAGGGTCTCCTGCATTGCTGGCAGATTCTTTACTAACTGAACTGAGAGTAAAGCAGATTGGGAGGGGGAAGATCATGGTGGAAAAAAAGAGAAGGTTTTGATTGGAGATTATTGGCTCGGGGGTCAGAAAGAAAAACTGGAAGTTATCAACCAAGTCCTGAGAGCTGGGCTTGTTGCCACAGAAGTAGTTCCGAGTTCTGTTGTTTTATACTGGCTTTCCTTTATCTGTGTATTCATTCTGTGGGTATCCCAGAAGTCATGTCTTCATCTCTGGCTGGCTCCCTGCTCATAAGTAGATTAGTATGGTAAAGTTCCTAGGCATCCATTGTGAACTCTTTGTGTACTCAGATCAGTTGCCTGGTGGGGATCTTGGGAACCCTGGGCTGCACTAAGGTATAGCAAGTGGGGTAGGTGCTGGTACAGCTGTTCTGAGGCGGATCAGAGGCTCAGCGTGGGCTCCATTCAGCCAGAATCTATCTCTGGGCTGGAACAGGAGCTGCCCTGCCGGGGCCCCTCTGCCTACCGACTTGGCTGGGACGGCTGTACTGATGAGTCCAATTGAGGTAAATGCTTTGTCCACTGGGCCCCTCAGCCAGCATTTTTCTTTTTTATATATACTTTTATTTTGCTGTTGCTGCTCTGGCCTTTCTCTAGGGGTGGAGAGTGGGGTCTATTCTCTGTTGTGGTGCTTGGGTTTCTCATTGTGGAGCTGGGGCTGTAGGACATGGGCTCAGTAGTTGTGACTCCTTGGCACAGACTAATTATTTGTGACACAGAGGTTTAGTTGCTCCACAGCCTGTGGGATCTTCCCGGATCAGGGTTGGGTCCCATGTCTCCTGCATTGGCAGGTGGACTCGGACTCTTCACCACTGAGCCTGGTGGCTCTTGCCAGAGACCCAGGTTTGATCACTGGGCCTGGAAGATCCCCTGGAGAAGGAAATGGCAACCCACTCCAGTATTCTTGCCTGGAAAATCTGTGGATGGAGGAGCCTGGCAGGCTTCAGTCCATGGGGTCCCAAAGACTCGGACATGACTGAGTGACATCACTTTCACTTTCATTTTGGCTGGCCTTTGTCTGTGTGTTCATTCTCTGGGTATCACAGAAGTTGTGTTTTCACTTCTGGATGGCACCCTGATATAAGAAGATTCGTCTGGTAAAGTTCCTAGGCATCCATTGTTAGACTTTGAGTTCATGCTATAAATTCCTTTGCAAGTAGAGCTGTGCTTAACCACTTATACTTACAACCAGATCAGATCAGATCAGTCGCTCAGTTCTGTCCGACTCTTTGCGATTCCATGAATGGCAGCACGCCAGGCCTCCCTGTCCATCACCAATTCCCGGAGTTCACTCAGACTCACATCTACCAAGTCACTGATGCCATCCAGCCATCTCATCCTCTGTCGTCCCCTTCTCCTCTTGCCCCTAATCCCTCCCAGCATCAGAGTCTTCTCCAGTGAGTCAACACTTCGCATGAGGTGGCCAAAGTACTGGAGTTTCAGCTTTAGCATCATGATCTCCTTCAGAATGGACTGGTTGGATCTCCTTGCAGGCCAAGGGACTCTCAAGAGTCTTCTCCAACACCACAGTTCAAAAGCATCAATTCTTCAGCACTCAGCCTTCTTCACAGTCCAGCTCTCACATCCATACATGACCAAAGGAAAAACCATAGCCTTGACTAGATGAACCTTTGTTGGCAAAGTAATGTCTCTGCTTTTGAATATGCTATCTAGGTTGGTCATAACTTTCCTTCCAAGGAGTAAGCGTCTTTTGATCTCATGGCTGCAGTCACCATCTGTAGTGATTTTGGAGCCCCCCAAAATAAAGTCTGACACTGTTTCCACTGTTTCCCCATCTATTTGCCATGAAGTGATGGGACCAGATGCCATGATCTTCGTTTTCTGAATGTTGAGCTTTAAGCCAACTTTTTCACTCTCCACTTTCACTTTCATCAAGAGGCTTTTTAGTTCCTCTTCACTCTCTGCCATAAGGGTGATGTCATCTGCATATCTGAGGTTAGTGATATTTCTCCCAGCAATCTTGATTCCAACTTGTGTTTCTTCCAGTCCAGTGTTTCTCATGATGTACTCTGCATATAAGTTAAATAAACAGGGTGACAATATACAGCCTTGACGTACTCCTTTTCCTATTTGGAACCAGTCTGTTGTTCCATGTCCAGTTCTAGCTATTGCTTCCTGACCTGCACACAAATTTCTCAAGAGGCAGATCAGGTGGTCTTGTATTCCCATCTCTTTCAGAATTTTAGCAATGGTGAAAGTACAGGTTTGCTCTTGATATCAACCATACCATTTCTGTCTTTATAAAACAAGTCTAATTGAAAATAAATAATTCGTGTTATTTACCTTTTTTAATTTATTTTTTGAATCTTTAACTCATTCAGAATTAGCATTTATTCTTGGAGTTGTAGAGAACTTTGTTTCCTGTTACTTTGTGCACGTTCCTTAGCATTTCAGGGCCATCCTGGAGTTCTGTTTAGCAAATGCTCTCTGGACTCTATGCTAAGACGCAGCATCCCTGTCTTTCCCAGATATTTTCATTCTTGGCCCCCATGGAGGTGAGATCAGGTTCAGTTCACCTCATGGGCAGGCATATATAGCAACACAGTTCTTGTTGTCTCTTGGGGGTTTTTTGTTGTTGTTGTTATTCTGTGTTGAAATATAATTTATATATCATAAAGTTCACCCTTTGAAAGTAACAGTTCAGTGGTTTTTATTATATTCACAAGGTTGTGCAACCATCAGTATGATCTCATTTCAAAATAGTTTCTATATCCTAAAGAAGCCATCACCCCCCAACCCCCTCAACTCTCCTATCTCCTGGAAACCACTCTACTCTCTGTCTCTCTATATTTGTTAATTTTGGACATTTCATATAAATAGAACCATACATATGTGGCCTTTTGTGTCTGGTTTCTTTCACTTAGCATAATGTTGTCAAGGTTCATTCATGCTGTAGTATGTATCAAAACTTCATTCCTAGACAGGGATCAAGACCATCCCCATGGAAAAGAAATGCAAAAAAGCAAAATGGCTGTCTGGGGAGACCTTACAAATAGCTGTGAAAAGAAGAGAAGCGAAAAGCAAAGGAGAAAAGGAAAGATATAAACATCTGAATGCAGAGTTCCAAAGAATAGCAAGAAAAGATAAGAAAGCCTTCTTCAGCAATCAATGCAAAGAAATAAAGGAAAACAACAGAATGGGAAAGACAAGATCTCTTCAAGAAAATCAGAGATACCAAAGGAACGTTTCATGCAAAGATGGACTCAATAAAGGACAGAAATGGTATGGACCTAACAGAAGCAGAAGATATTAAGAACAGATGGCAAGAATACACAGAAGAACTGTACAAAAAAGATCTTCATGACCCAGATAATCAAGATGGTGTGATCACTCACCTAGAGCCAGACATCCTGGAATGTGAAGTCAAGTGGGCCTTAGAAAGCATCACTACAAACAAAGCTAGTGGAGGTGATGGAATTCCAGTGGAGCTATTTCAAATCCTGGAAGATGATTCTGTGAAAGTGCTGCACTCAATATGCCAGCAAATTTGGAAAACTCAGCAGTGGCCACAGGACTGGAAAAGGTCAGTTTTCATTCCAATTCCCAATAAAGGCAATGCCAAAGAATGCTCAAACTACTGCACAATTGCACTCATCTCACACGCTAGTAAAGTAAATGCTCAAAATTCTCCAAGCCAGGCTTCAGCAATATGTGAACCGTGAACTTCCTTATGTTCAAGCTGGTTTTAGAAAAGGCAGAGGAACCAGAGATCAAATTGCCAACATCCGCTGGATCATGGAAAAAGCAAGAGAGTTCCAGAAAAGCATCTATTTCTGCTTTATTGACTATGCTAAAGCCTTTGACTGTGTGGATCACAATAAACTGTGGGAAATTCTGAAAGAGATGGGAATACCAGACCACCTGACCTGCCTCTTGAGAAACCTATATGCAGGTCAGGAAGCAACAGTTAGAACTGGACATGAAACAACAGACTGGTTCCAAATAGGAAAAGGAGTTCGTCAAGGCTGTATAATGTCACCCTGTTTATTTAACTTATATGCAGAGTACATCATGAGAAACACTGGATTGGAAGAAACACAAGCTGGAATCAAGATTGCTGGGAGAAATATCAATAACCTCAGATATGCAGATGACACCACCCTTATGGCACAAAGTGAAGAGGAACTAAAAAGCCTCTTGATGAAAGTGAAAGTGGAGAGTGAAAAAGTTGGCTTAAAGCTCAACATTCAGAAAACGAAGATCATGGCATCTGGTCCCATCACTTCATGGCAAATAGATGGGGAAACAGTGGAAACAGTGTCAGACTTTACTTTTCTGGGCTCCAAAATCACTACAGATGGTGACTGCAGCCATGAAATTAAAAGATGCTTACTCCTTGGAAGGAAAGTTATGACCAACCTAGATAGCATATTCAAAAGCAGAGACCTTACTTTGCCAACAAAGGTTCATCTAGTCAAGGCTATGGTTTTTCCTTTGGTCATGTATGGATGTGAGAGCTGGACTGTGAAGAAGGCTGAACGCTGAAGAATTGATGCTTTTGAACTGTGGTTTTGGAGAAGACTCTTGAGAGTCCCTTGGACTGCAAGGAGATGCAACCAGTCCATTCTGAAGGAGATCAGCCCTGGTATTTGGAAGGAATGATGCTGAAGCTGAAACTCCAGTACTTTGGCCACCTCATGTGAAGTGTTGACTCACTGGAAAAGACTCTGATGCTGGGAGGGATTGGGGGCAAGAGGAGAAGGGGACGACAGAGGATGAGATGGCTGGATGGCATCACTGACTCCATGGACGTGAGTCTGAGTGAACTCCAGGAGATCGTGATGGACAGGGAGGCCTGATGTGCTGCCATTCATGGGGCTGCAAAGAGTCAGACATGACTGAGTGACTGACCTGATCTGATCTATCAAAACTTTATTCCTTTTTATTGCCAAAGACAAATGTATTGTATGGATAGATCTTATTTTGTTTATTCATTTATCATTTTACGGATGTTTAAGTTGTTTTCCTTTTTTGGCAATTTTGAATAATGCTGCTGTGAACATTCTTGTACAAGTTTTTGTGTTGACATGTGTTTTTAATTCTTTTGGATCGAAACCCGTGTATCATGATATAACTCTATGTGTAACTTGTTGAGGAGCTACCAGACTGTTTTGCAAAGTAGTGTAGCATTCTGTATTCCTACTACCAGTGTGCAAGAGTTCTAGGTTTTCCACGTCCTCACCAACAGCTGTTACCACCCATCCTTGATAATAGCCATCCTAGAGACTGGGAAGTGATATTTCACAGTGGTTTTTGACTTGTATTTTCCTGGTGGCTAACAACATTGCAAAACTTTTCGTGCATTTTTGCCCATCTGTCTTGCTCTGTTTTCAAATTTTAGAGTGTCCTGAGACTCAGGTGGAACCTCAGTTGGATCCTTTTCCTGCTGGGAATCCCCTGATGAAGATCGAGGTGGTTGAAGTCCTCACCCTGAACCAGGAGGTGGCTGTTCCCCGGAATGCCCAGATCCGGGCCCTGTATGCTGAAGATGAAGGCCTGAGCCCAGAGGTTCCCAGGGAGCCCCCTCAACATCTGGATAAGCCTATGTCTGATCCTGAGATGGCTCGGCAGAGGTTCCGGGGTTTCCACTTTGAGGAGGCGGCTGGTCCCCACGAGGCGCTGGCCCAGCTCCGGGAGCTCTGCTGCCAGTGGCTGCGGCCCGAGGAGCACTCCAAGGACCAGATGCTGGAGCTGCTGGTGCTGGAGCAGTTCCTGGGCGCACTGCCTGAGAAGCTGCGGCTGTGGGTGGAGTCGCAGCACCCAGTGGACTGCCAGCAGGCAGTGGCCCTGGTGGAGGACGTGACCTGGATCTCTGAGGAGGAAAGTGAGTTCCATGGAAGGGTGGGGAGATGGCTGTTCCTGGGAGGGTGTCTTGAGGGTGGGAGCAAAAGAACCCAGGCTTCCTGACAGGTGGCAGAAGGGTGGCACCCACTTCATCTAGGCCAAGAGCATCTGCTTCCTCCCCTTCCCCGACCCCATTTGGGGAATCAGAGTTTTAGATCATCAGTCCCCAACCTTTTTGGCACCAAGGAATGTTGTGAAAGACAGTTTTTCCATAGACAGGCGTGGAGGGTGTGATTCGGGCTGTAATGGAAACCATGGGGATCAGCCGATGGAACTTTGCTGTCTTACCTGCCACTCACCTCCTGCTGCATGGCCTGGTTCCTAACAGGCCTTGGGCTGGTACCTGTCTGCAACCCATGGATTGGGGACCCCTACTTTAGATGTTTCCTTGCTGACATACCTGTCACTACCACTAGATCAAAGAGCTTTGAGAATGGCCTCATCCCTGGACCTGTTTGTGGAAATGGAAGGCCTCAGGCCCTACCTCAAAGCTGCTGAAACTCTTGGGTGGGGCCTGGCACTGCGTCCCTTTTTTTAAAATTGGAAGATAATTGCTTTACAGTGTTATGTTAGTTTCTGCTATAGAACAATGTAAATCAGCCATAAGTATACATATGTCTCCTCCCTCTAGAACCTCCCTCTCACCCTGGCACTGTGTTCTTTAATGAGCCCTCCACACATTTCTGATGGAGGCCAGCAGATAATGTGCTTCATTTTTATCCTGGGATCCCTGCTGCATCCATTTCAGTCACACAGGTGTATGTATATGTATTTCTGGAGTGGCTTCTAACATCACACACTCATTGGGGGCTGTGAATAAGGTGATGACTGAGACAGGACTCATGGACTCGTGAGGTCAACAAGCCTCCAACCTAGCAAGAAAGATGGGAGTCTGACAAATGAACATGCATCTGACAGCAGTGGGTAGAGTGGTGACAGTAGTGCTGGGCCAGGGAGATGGTACAAGTTTGGGATGTATTGGGGATCCAGCCTTGATGAGACTTGATTTTCATTAGGCTGAGTTCTATAGAGCACAGACACCTGTTTGCTCACCTCCATTTTCTATGTCTGTGACCGGTACTCAAAAGATACTTCTTGAGTGAGTGAATGGTTGACTGATTTACTTTGATGCTTGAGGAGGAGCGAGGGACTCTGAGCCTGGAGAGTGGCATCCAGAGAACAGGGCTTCCTGGAGAAGCAGGTGTGGGCAGAGAGCAGGGGCTGGCAGCCGCAGGAGTGGTCTCTTCATGTGCACCGAGTCTGGGGTGCTGTGGTCAGCAGGCTGAGTGTCCCAAAGATATCCGCATTAGAACCCCGTGAACCTCACATGGTGAAAGGGACAAGGGACTTCACATGTGTGATAACATTAAGGATCTAGAGATGGACAGGTTAACCTGGATTATTTGGAAGGACCCAAGGTCATTGCAAGGATCCTTAGGAAGACAGGCAGGAGGGTCAGTCAGAGTAGGAGATGTGACAGCTGAAGCAGGGGTGCTACAAGGAAAGTGTCATGGGCAGCGAGCCTCCGGAAACTGGAAGGAGCAAGGAATACATTCTCCCTAAGTCTCCAGAAGGAATACAGCCCTGGGAGCACTTTAATTTTAGCCCCTTGAGTTTGTGTCAAACTTCTGATCTCCATAACTGTAACACAGCAAATTCGTGTTATTTTGAGCCACTGTCATGGCAGCTTGTTACACCAGGGAACTAATACAGGTGCCAGGAAGACGGTTGTCAAGCTCATGAGATGAAAGTCAGTGAGTCCATGTCACACCACGGGGGCAAACGAAACCAATTAGTATTACAGAAGACGATGGAATAGGCTTTCCAAGGAACCCTGCATTTTTGGTCAGCATTCTGTTGAACTTGGGTGTGACCGCTATGAACCCTTGCACAGAGTGATTCAAGGGAGAAATACAATTTACTGAAAATTTCCAGAGTGATTCAGGTTCAGATCAGATCAGTCGCTCAGTCGTGTCCGACTCTTTGCAACCCCATGAACCGCAGCACGCCAGGCCTCCCTGTCCATCACCAGCTCCCGGAGGTCACTCAGACTCGCATCCATCGAGTCAGTGATGCCATCCAGCCATCTCATCCTCTGTCGTCCCCTTCTCCTCCTGCCCTCAATCCCTCCCAGCATCAGAGTCTTCTCCAATGAGTCAACTCTTCGCATGAGGTGGCCAAAATACTGGAGTTTCAGCCTCAGTATCATTCCTTCCAAAGAAATTCCAGGATTGATCTCCTTCAGAATGGACTGGTTGGATCTTCTTGCAGTCCAAGGGACTCTCAAGAGTCTTCTCCAACACCACAGTTCAAAAGCATCAATTCTTCGGCGTTCAGCCTTCCTCACAGTCCAGCTCTCACATCCATACATGACCACAGGAAAGACCATAGCCTTGACTAGGCGAACCTTTGTTGGCAAAGTAATGTCTCTGCCCCTGAATATGCTATCTAGGTTGGTCATAACTTTCCTTCCAAGGAGCAAGCGTCTTTTAATTTCATGGCTGCAGTCACCATCTGCAGTGACTCTGGAGCCCAGAAAAACAAAGTCTGACACTGTTTCTACTGTTTCCCCATCTATTTCCCATGCAGTGATGGGACCAGATGCCATGATCTTCGTTTTCTGAATGTTGAGCTTTAAGCCAACCTTTTCACTCTCCACTTTCACTTTCATCAAGAGGCTTTTTAGCCCCTCTTCACTTTCTGCCATAAGAGTCGTGTCATCTGCATATCTGAGGTTATTGATATTTCTCCCGGCAATCTTGATTCCAACTTGTGTTTCTTCCAGTCCAGCATTTCTCATGATGTACTCTGCATATAAGTTAAATAAACATGGTGACAGTATGCAGCCTTGACGTACTCCTTTTCCTATTTGGAACCAGTCTGTTGTTCCATGACCAGTTCTAACTGTTGCTTCCTGACCTGCATACAGATTTCTTAAGAGGCAGATCAGGTGGTCTGGTATTCCCATCTCTTTCAGAATTTTCCATAGTTTATTGTGATCCACACAGTCAAAGGCTTTGGCATAGTCAATAAAGCAGAAATAGATGTTTTTCTGGAACTCTCTTGCTTTTTCCATGATCCAGCGGATGTTGGCCATTTGATCTCTGGTTCCTCTACCTTTTCGAAAACCAGCTTGCACATCAGGAAGTTCACGGTTCACATATTGCTGAAGCCTGGCTTGGAGAATTTTGAGCATTACTTTACTAGCGTGTGAGATGAGTGCAATTGTTCGGTAGTTTGAGCACTCCTTGGCATTGCCTTTCTTTGGGATTGGGATGAAAACTGACCTTTTCCAGTCCCGTGGCCACTGCTGAGTTTTCCAAATTTGCTGGCATATTGAGTGCAGCACTTTCACAGCATCATCATTCAGGACTTGGAGTAGTTCCACTGGAATTCCATCACCTCCACTAGCTTTGTTCGTAGTGATGCTTTCTAAGGCCCATTTGACTTCACATTCCAAGATGTCTGGCTCTAGGTCAGTGATCACATCATCATGATTGTCTAGGTCTTGAAGCTCTTTTTTGTATAGTTCTTCTGTGTATTCTTGCCACCTCTTCTTAATATCTTCTGCTTCTGTTAGGTCCACACCATCTCTGTCCTTTATCGTGCCCATCTTTGCGTGAAATGTTCCTTTGGTATCTCTGATTTTCTTGAAGAGATCCCTAGTCTTTCCCATTCTGTTGTTTTCCTCTATTTCTTTGCATTGATCACTGAAGAAGGCTTTCTTATCTCTTCTTGCTATTCTTTGGAACTCTGCATTCAGATGTTTATATCTTTCCTTTTCTCCTTTGCTTTTCGCTTCTCTTCTTTTCACAGCTATTTGTAAGGCCTCCCCAGACAGCCATTTTGCTTTTTTGCATTTCTTTTCCATGGGGATGGTCTTGATCCCTGTCTCCTGTACAATGTCACGAACCTCATTCCATAGTTCATCAGGCACTCTGTCTATCAAATCTAGGCCTTTAAATCTATTTCTCACTTCCACTGTATAATCATAAGGGATTTGATTTAGGTCATACCTGAATGGTCTAGTAGTTTTCCCTACTTTCTTCAATTTCAGTCTGAATTTGGCAATAAGGAGTTCATGGTCCGAGCCACAGTCAGCTCCTGGTCTTGTTTTTGCTGATTGTATAGAGCTTCTCCATCTTTGGCTGCAAAGAATATAATCAATCTGATTTCGGTGTTGACCATCTGGTGATGTCCATGTATAGAGTCTTCTCTTGTGTTGTTGGAAGAGGGTATTTGCTATGACCAGTGCATTTTCTTGGCAAAACTCTATTAGTCTTTGCCCTGCTTCATTCCGTATTCCAAGGCCAAATTTGCCTGTTACTCCAGGTGTTTCTTGACTTCCTACTTTTGCATTCCAGTCCCCTATAATGAAAAGGACATCTTTTTTGGGTGTTAGTTCTAAAAGGTCTTGTAGGTCTTCATAGAACCGTTCAAGTTCAGCTTCTTCGGCGTTACTGGTTGGGGCATAGACTTGGATTACTGTGACATTGAATGGTTTGCCTTGGATACGAACAGAGATCATTCTGTCATTTTTGAGACTGCATCCAAGTACTGCATTTCGGATTCTTTTGTTGACCATGATGGCCACTCCATTTCTTCTGAGGGATTCCTGCCCACAGTAGTAGATATAATGGTCATCCGAGTTAAATTCACCCATTCCAGTCCATTTTAGTTCGCTAATTCCTAGAATGTCGACATTCACTCTTGCCATCTCTTGTTTGACCACTTCCAATTTGCCTTGATTCATGGACCTGACATTCCAGGTTCCTATGCAATATTGCTCTTTACAGCATCGGACTTTGCTTCTATCACCAGACACATCCACAGCTGGGTATTCTTTTTGTTTTGGCTCCATCCTTTCATTCTTTCTGGAGTTATTTCTCCACTGATCTCCAGTAGCATATTGGGCCCCTACTGACCTGGGGAGTTTCTCTTTCAGTATCCTATCATTTTGTCTTTTCATACTGTTCATGGGGTTCTCAAGGCAAGAATACTGAAGTGGTTTGCCATTCCCTTCTCCAGCGGACCACACCCTGTCATATCTCTCCACCATGACCCACCCATCCCAGGTTGCCCCTCGGGCATGGCTTAATTTCATTGAGTTAGACAAGGGTGTGGTCCTTGTGTGATTAGATTGACTAGTTTTCTGTGAGAATGGTTTTAGTGTATTTGCCCTCTGATGCCCTCTTTCAAGACCTACTGTCTTACTTGGGTTTCTCTTACCTCGGGTGTTGGGTATCTCATCCCGGCTGCTCCTGCTGCTCCCGGCCAGGGAAGCACAGCCATCGCACCTTACCTTGGACGAGGGGTCTCTCCTCACCGCCGCCCTTCCTGACCTCGGTCGTGGGGTAGGTCTTCTCCGCCCTGCTTAGTGCGTTGGCCCTCACCGCCGTCCTTCCTTGGTCGTGGGGTAGCTCCTCTCGGCCGAGCTCTTAGTGCGCGACGCAGCCGGCGGCGATTCAGGTTCAGGCATGGCTAGACCCAGCAGTTCCAGATGTCTTCAGGGCTTGTCCTCTGCTATATCATTCCTCTGGTAGCTGCACACAAATGCATACTGTTTCCATATAGGGGCTCCCAGCATGGGATTTCTCTTTCCTATATGTTCCAGCAGTTGCCTCTTTGGCTCTCATTGGCTGGCTGGGGGGCCGGGGTTTGTCCCTGATGCAGTCATTTTGGCCAGGAGGAAGCAACAGCCTGGCAGCCCAGCCTGGGTCATAACCATGTGTCCCCCTTGATAGTGGTGGTGGGGGGGGCATGGCAGGAAGCACATCATAATTATAGAACCCTAAGGACCGTGTGGAGACACATGGGGAGAGTCATGTCAAAGCATCACAGAGCTGGGCAGAGCTGTTTTCTGAGGTGGAAGAAGCTTGGTAAAATTGCATCAAGATATGTTTGAGAGAATGAGTCTGGTCCTGGCAGCCAGAGAAAGTCCCACCCTCCGTGGGGAGGGGGAAGGGAGGGAGGGAGGACTTGGAGGCCAGCAGTGGGTCTCTGTTTGGGGAGAAGGTGTGAAGCCAGCTGCTGAGGTGGTGTGGTGGTGACTCGGCTGCCTCAGTGGAGGGCCTGGCTCCAGAACAGTCCTTGGAGAGGCAGGGAGAGGGGCCAGCAGGAGGGACGCCAGTGCCCCATGGTCACAAAAGTGGGGTTTGAGCACAGGTCAAAGAAGGGACTGATGGGATGAGCTGCAGGTGTGTGCCAGCCCCAGGCATCCCAGAGCCAGAGGTGGGCTGCCCTTGCCCTGCTAACCCTGTGCTGACATCTCTTCCCAGCACTGCCCACCCAGGCCCCCCAGGGGCTCTCCCTCCCGCAGCTCAGCAGAAGGACACAGCTACCTGGCCCTCAAAGGCACTGCCTGAGGTGAGTGGGGAGTGTTGCACTTTCCTTCTCTGGTCCTAACTTCCCAGGCAGGTCTGCCCTCTAGTGTCCATAATGTCATTGGAGACCATGATGGGGCACACTGACCCGGAGTCAGGAAATCTGGATGGAAGAGGAAGAAGGACCAAGTGAGAGGCAGGCAGCCTTGAGCCCTGGCATGCAGATGACTGCTGGATCTCAGTTAAAACAAAAGAGACTTCATTCTCTGGAAACACAGACTTAGGTGTTTATGATGTTTAAAAAAACCCTGGTATATGTTTCAAAATAACCAGAGCCAGCTTGTAGACAAAATAGGACTGGTCCTGTCTTACTGACTGTCGAGGCTCAGAAAGTGGCTGGTGATGGTGTGTATATGGCCTTGGTCAAGGCTGACACCTGGCTTGAGCACAGAAGTGGTCTCGTGTAACGATTGGTCTGAGGTAGGCTTCAGGCTTCATACAGGCAGGTATGGCTGTATTCAGGTGTTCCAGCCTCTTGCTTCTCAAGCAGGCTCTGCCACTTGTGGGCAGAGTGCTTCCCAGACATAGGGCAGTGGAAGACCTCTTACTCCCAGAGTCCTGGTCAGCATCTCGAAAGGACTGACCATACTGCAGCTAGTCTGCTGCCCCACCCCGAGGCAACCCGAGGGGTAGTCCCCTGTGGGAAGTCATGGGGAAAGAGGAAGCAGTTTATGGCACATGTAGTCCTTGTGAAGGAACTCCAGTCTGGGCTCTAGACTCTGGTTTCATCAGAACACACTCACTGGACCTCTTACGGGCCCCAGGCAGTGTTTCCCAGTAAACCCCCAAAGCTGGGGAGTGCCAGCACAGTGAGCTCTGTTGGAATGTCCCTGCCAGCCTCTCTTCTGTACCTACCAAAGACGCTGACCTTCCTGCTTAGACACATGTGTGACGTTGCAGGATCCAGTGACCTTCCTGGACGTGGCTGTGGACTTCAGCACGGAGGAGTGGGGGCTGCTGGACCCAACACAGCGGACTGAGTACCACGATGTGATGCTGGAGACCTTCGGACACCTGGTGTCTGTGGGTAAGGCCCTGCCACCGTCCCCAGGACTGGGATGCCCCAGAGGCTGTAAGTCCAGGCTTATACCTCCTCTGGGCCCAGCACAAGGCCTATATGTGCCTTCAAGAGTCCCCTGCAGCCTCCAGGCCTTTAGCAGACGCTGTAGACCTAGAGGGGCAGGCAAGGTGTGGACAGAGGCAGCCTCGGGTCCAATGAAGGACTGATTTGCTGTCCAAACTCCAAGGGGATATGAGAATCCAGACGCTCAGCCATGTGCTGAGCTCTGCTGCTTCAGTGCTTCGGTCTCCCTCCCCAGCCTGCGTGGCTGCACTTGGGGCGGGAGGAAGCTTCTGGATATCTGATTATGTAGTACTATCAACCCATTTCAGCCTTTCTCTCAACGCGGTCCACACGTCTGGGTTTCTTTCAGGGTGGGAGACGACCCTGGACAGCAAGCAGTTAACGCCACAGCCTGGCCCTCCTGAGGAGGGGCCCGCCTGCCCCCTGAAGGAGGAGGAGGGTTCCTCTGCGGATGACGCCCGGCCCTCCACCTCCGGCGAGGCTCTGGAGGCCGGGGCCCCGGGGGTCTGGGACACAGCGCTAAAACCGGTGACACTCGCTCGGAAAAAACCCTCCCCCCGCAGCCGCCCGGGGACAGCCCCCAACCTCAGGCGAGCACAGGCCCGGACCGCGGCCGCATTTCCCCGCTGAAGGCTGTTCCTAGAAAGCGCTTGCGCAAGCGCGACCCCTGGCTTAAAAGGGGGACACGCGGCGCATGCGTAAAGCTTCCTCCAAAGCGCGGCGGCGCCGGGAAGGCTGTGGAGAGCGGCGACGACGGGGGCAGGAGGCCCTGCGGCCGGAACGCCCCGCAAATCACCTTCACGCGAATTCACAAAGGGAGCCAGGTGTGCAGGTGCAGCGAATGCGGGAAGACGTTCCGGAATCCCAGGTACTTCTCAGTGCACAAGAAGATCCACACGGGAGAGAAGCCCTATGTGTGTCGGGACTGCGGGAAGGCGTTCGTGCAGAGCTCCTCCCTCAGGCAGCACCAGAGGGTTCACACCGGGGAGAGACCCTTCGTGTGTCACGAGTGCGGGAGGACTTTCAACGACCGCTCGGCCATCTCCCAGCACCTGCGGACCCACACCGGGGCCAAGCCCTACCCGTGTCCGGACTGCGGCAAAGCCTTCCGCCAGAGCTCCCATCTCATCCGGCATCAGAGGACTCACACCGGCGAGCGCCCCCACACCTGTAGCAAGTGCGGAAAGGCCTTCACGCAGAGCTCGCACCTGATAGGGCACCAGAAAACGCACAGCAGGGTGAAATGCAAGAAGAAATAGCCTACCTCCCAGCCCTCAAGCCGTTTGAGGAGGCGTCACCTTTGCAGCAGTGTCACCTGAGGAAACCTGGTTGGGATTCGGATATGAATGAAAAGTCTGGTGATGAAATTCTCAAGACCCAAGGACGACCAGGAACACCGCCCTGCACTTAAGAAAACCAGTGGAGAGTTACTAATGAGTACATCACTCGCTCCTAGGTGTTTGCTCAGTTGATTTGCCGTTCTAATTTGTTTGTTCATTGGTTGTTAAAAGTGATAACTAGTGAAACCTGAAAATGCTTATAACGTAAGTTTAAAAAAACAGATACCAAGAAGTCTGTGCACAGATGTTTGTGGTAAAGTATTTATGCATATGGACAAGGGTTGAAAGAGAACTTGGATAAATAAACTATATATTTCTGTAGTAGGGTCCCTGTGTGTTTTTTTTTTCACCTATTTATAAACATCTTTTCACTAATGACTTAGTTAAAAGAAACAATGTTAAAACAAAAGGATGGGCCCTGGGTGGATGTGGGAATTTGTCCCAGAGTGCATAAGGGGAGTGTGTGGGGAGGCAGGTGAAGGAAATGCTCTGGGAGCGTGATCAGCAGGTAGGAGGGTGGGTGTTGCATGAACCTCCTTCAGATGAATGGACATCTGTCAGGATTATATGAGCAGCCTGGATGGTGAGCTAGAGGATGATCAACCAGGGAGTGATGGATGATGCCACCAGGAGGGCCAGCAGTGCCCTAGTCTCATGGCAGGAGCCTCTGTACTCACCACTCTCTCACTAAAGGAAACGTGAAAGTAATAAAGTCTCAGTTGGGAAAGATTTCAGGCTGTGGGTAACTTCATGTCATAAGTTGACTGCTTCAGAAGGCCAGAGACACCTCATCTCTGACGTGAATGTAAGAGTTCACTTAACATAGCATAAAGTGATACAGGATTTATTACATTGTGTCAGCTGAAGGCTGGAGAAAATGGAGAAGCTAAGATTTGCTTTTCTTGTGTCTCATATCCACAGATCACAGAACATAGAAACAACCACCATTACAGCTGTTATTTTGGAGCTGGAATTTAATGAATGCCAACCATCTAGACAACCAAGAGAGCTCCCATGTGGCTTCAGTATCTTCTTGGTGTGCACAATCACCTTCCCAGGTTGGCAGTCTTCTTCCTATTTGTGGGGACAGAACCAGTGAGCAGCAGAGCCAAGAGATCTACATATATTTATTTGCTCAACAAGCAGGCCATGAATGCCTACAGAAAAGAATTCAAAGGCCACGTGAGAATCATCTTCCAGCCCCTAGCGGCTTAGATTGTAATTGGAAAAATATGACCAATGGAAAATAGAAGGTAAAGGTGAAACATAAAGGATTAACGCAATTTTTCAGGGCTCTAATAAGGGTCAAATAAGGACTTTGGTGGATAAGAGTGAAACTTTTTCAGAGTATGGAATGAGCTAATGGATGACCAATTCCTCAGGATCTTCATCCACCAAATTATATGGTCTTCCTTCTCCTTGCTCTTCATTCACAATTGCCACTTCCAGCATTGTTCATGATATTTGTGTATGTCAAGACCTACTGGAGGTTAGTGTCAAGTTTGAAACAATCCTTCAAAGGACACTAAAAATTGGAGGTGTATGTTTATGTCTAGAATTATAGGACTTAACTCATACTGGAGACTATGACAAGATTAGTGTGGTAAATCTATTAAGTGGAGTTCTCATCTGGTTGCATATTAAAGAACTCATATCTAAGAAACACTGCATAATGTGATCAATGGTGGGAAGTCTTTCACCTGGTGCTCCCACCTGTTGACATTACATAATTTGTACTACAGAAAGGCTCCATGAATGCCATGAATGTGAGAGGCTGTCTGCAGGAGTTCTCAACTAATTAGGCATCAGAAAACTTATACTGAGGAAAAACTGTTCTGTTGCAATCAATGTGGGAAGTCCTTCAGTCATTTATTTTAATGTCTATCAAAGAATGGAAAGAAGTCTTAATGAGTACAATTAATGTAAGAAATCTTTGCTTCAGAGCTCTGATGTAACTTCACATCAAAGAACTCACATTGAAGAGAAGAAGCCTTTCTCTTGAATGTGAAAGTGTAATCAGTTGGGAAAGGCTTCAGTTGGAATTCTCACTTTGAAGTGTTACTTCAGAGAACTCACACTGGAGGAAAACTTCATAAATGTCATGGGGAAAGTATTCCCAATGGAATTCTCACCTTATTGGACATCAAAGAATCCATATTGGAGAGAATCTCTATAAATGTAACCAATGTGGGAAATCTTTAGATGGAGATTTTTATCTTATTGTGAATCAGAAAATTCATATATAGGTGGAAAAAACCACATGAGTGTAACATGAAAAAGCATTCAGCAGACCATCTGACTTACAGAACACCAGAGAATTCATCCAAGTACTGCATTTCGGACTCTTTTGTTGACCCTGATGGCCACTCCATTTCTTCTGAGGGATTCCTGCCCAGAGTAGTAGATATAATGGTCATCTGAGTTAAATTCACCCATTCCAGACCATTTCAGTTCGCTGATTCCTAGAATGTCGACATTCACTCTTGCCATCTCTTGTTTGACCACTTCCAATTTGCCTTGATTCATGGACCTGACGTTCCAGGTTCCTATGCAATATTGCTCTTTACAGCATCGGACCTTGCTTCTATCACCAGTCACACCCACAGCTGGGTATTCTTTTTGCTTTGGCTCCATCCCTTCATTCTTTCTGGAGTTATTTCTCCACTGATCTCCATTAGCATATTGGGCCCCTACTGACCTGGGGAGTTTCTCTTTCAGTATCCTATCGTTTTGCCTTTTCATACTGTTCTTGGGGTTCTCAAGGCAAGAATACTGAAGTGGTTGGCCATTCCCTTCTCCAGTGGACCACATTCTGTCAGCCCTCTCCACCATGACCTGCCCATCTTGGGTTGCCCTACGGGCATGGCTTAGTTTCATTGAGTTAGACAAGGCTGTGGTCCTAGTGTGATTAGATTGACTAGTTTTCTGTGAGTTGGGTTTCAGTGTGTTTGCCCTCTGATGCCCTCATGCAACACCTACCGTCTTACTTGGGTTTCTCTTACCTTGGGCGTGGGATATCTCTTCACAGTTGCTCCAGCAAAGCACAGCCATTGCTCCTTACCTTGGACAAGGGGTATCTCCTCACCGTCGCCCTTCCTGACCTTCAATGTGGGGTAGCTCCTCTAGGCCCTCCTGCGCCTGCGCAGCCACGGCTTCTTGGACGTGGGGTTGGTCCTCCCGGCCACCGCCCCTGGCCTCAGGCGTGGGGGCGTAGGATAGCTCCTCCCCGCCCGCCGCCCCTGACCTCGGATACGGGATAATTCCTCTCGTCACCGTCCCTGACCTCGGACGCTGGGTATCTCCTCTCAGCCAACCCCCTGACCTCGGACGCACGGTAGCTCCTCTCGGCTGTTCCTGCACCGTCACAGTCTGGTACTCTGGGCCGCTGCCCCTGACCTCGGACGTGGGGTGGCTCCTCTAGGCCATGCTTAGTGCGCCCTTTGCAGCCGCCTGCGCAGAATTCCAGTTGAGCTATTCCAAATCCTGAAAGATGATGCTGTGAAAGTGCTGCACTCAATATGCCAGCAAATTTGGAAAACTCAGCAGTGGCCACAGGACTGGAAAAGGTCAGTGTTCATTCCAATCCCCGATAAAGGAAATGCCAAAGAATGCTCAAACTACCGCACAGTTGCACTCATCTCACACGCTAGTAAAGTAATGCTCAAAATTCTCCAAGCCAGGCTTCAGCAATATGTGAACCGTGAACTTCCTGATGTGCAAGCTGGTTTTAGAAAAGGCAGAGGAACCAGAGATCAAATTGCCAACATCCGCTGGATCATGGAAAAAGCAAGAGAGTTCCAGAAAAGCATCTATTTCTGCTTTATTGACTATGCCAAAGCCTTTGACTGTGTGGATCACAATAAACTGTGGAAAATTCTGAGAGAGATGGGAATACCAGACCACCTGATCTGCCTCTTGAGAAACCTATATGCAGGTCAGGAGGCAACAGTTAGAACTGGTCATGGAACAACAGACTGGTTCCAAATAGGAAAAGGAGTACGTCAAGGCTGCATATTGTCACCCTGCTTATTTCACTTCTATGCAGAGTACATCATGAGAAACGCTGGACTGGAAGAAACACAAGCTGGAATCAAGATTGCTGGGAGAAATATCAATAACCTCAGATATGCAGATGACACCACCCTTATGGCAGAAAGTGAAGAGGAACTAAAAAGCCTCTTGATGAAAGTAAAAGTGGAGAGTGAAAAGGTTGGCTTAAAGCTCAACATTCAGAAAACGAAGATCATGGCATCTGGTCCCATCACTACATGGGAAATAGATGGGGAAACAGTGGAAACAGTGTCAGACTTTCTTTATCTGAGCTCCAAAAATCACTGCAGATGGTGACTCCAGCCATGAAATTAAAAGACGCTTACTCCTTGGAAGGAAAGTTATGGCCAACCTAGATAGCATATTCAAAAGCAAAGACAATACTTTGCCAACAAAGGTTCGCCTAGTCAAGGCTATGGTCTTTCCTGTGGTCATGTATGGATGTGAGAGCTGGACTGTGAAGAAGGCTGAGTGCCGAAGAATTGATGCTTTTGAACTGTGGTGTTGGAGAAGACTCTTGAGAGTCCCTTGGCCTGCAAGGAGATCCAACCAGTCCATTCTGAAGGAGATGAGCCCTGGGATTTCTTTGGAAGGAATGATGCTAAAGCTGAAACTCCAGTATTTTGGCCACCTCATGCGAAGAGTTGACTCATTGGAAAAGACTCTGATGCTGGGAGGGATTGGGGGCAGGAGGAGAAGGGGACGACAGAGGATGAGATGGCTGGATGGCATCACTGACTCGATGGATGTGAGTCTGAGTGACCTCCGGGAGTTGGTGATGGACAGGGAGGCCTGGCGTGCTGCGATTCATGGGGTCGCAAAGAATCGGACACGACTGAGCGACTGATCTGATCTGATTTGATCACACAGGATGCAGCAACAGATGGCTGACAAGTCTCCTTACCTCTGAGAGGTAATCCTCTGATAAAGCAGGTTATCAAGTGACAGAATATCCCTGCTGCCTTTTCAGTGGGAACAGCCAAAGGCAGGAGTTCCTTTCATGAAACCGAGAAAGAAAAGCTAAAAACTCACAAAATGGGAAAGAAAGAGATGAGAGCAGTGTTCTGCATGGGAGGGGCACCCCCTGGAGTTGTGTGAGGCGCTGCCCAACAGAGCAATGATTGTTCCTGGAATTAGGAGCACACCCAAGCCTGCAGGGTCCGGTTGGTAGGAGAGCTGTTCCTGGGTGGGGTGCTGGGTTTCTGCCTACAAGCTCCACTCATCATGTGAGGCAGAGTGGTTCCTGTCAGTGACACCAATGCTCAGCTTTTACACCCCAACTTTGAGGGCTCCCCTGGCAACAGTGAGAAAATTGATCTTCCAGAGAAGAGAAGACATGGCCAAGACCAGGAGTGAAGGGAATCTCAGATTTCCAAGTGAGTCTGGTCTAGAACTGGCATATATTTGGGGGCCGGGGGGGAAGGAGCTCTGCAGCAAGATGACCTGGGTTCAAAATCTTGGGTTTTGCGTACCAGCTTTGCCACTCAAGTTAATTACTTAACCTCTTTGTGCCTCGGTTTTCCTATCTGTTCCAAGCGGAAGTTAATATAGGGTTGCTAAGAGGAGTACTGAATCAATACACCTGTGTGCTTTACCAGGCTGGTAGTCGGCAAACTCTTAGGCTATTGCTATTCTTATTACTATCATTACTAGCTCCTCTTTCAACACCTGTCAGTTTATAAGGGCTAAATAACAAACAAGAGAGAAAAGCCAGAAACACCCTGAAGATGAAAGGTAATGTGGGAGGGCCAAGTCTGCTAGATAGTAAACCATATTATGAAGCCTAATCACATCAGGACCACAACCTTGTCTAACTCAATGAAATTAAGCCATGCCCGTGGGGCAACCCAGGATGGGCGGGTCATGGTGCAGAGATCTGACAGGGTGTGGTCCGCTGGAGAAGGGAATGGCAAACCACTTCAGTATTCTTGCCTTGAGAACCCCCATGAACAGTATGAAAAGGCAAAATGATAGGATACTGAAAGAGAAACTCCCCAGGTCAGTAAGGGCCCAATATGCTACTGGAGATGAGTGGAGAAATAACTCCAGAAAGAATGAAGGGATGGAACCAAAGCAGAAAGAATACCCAGCTGTAGATGTGTCTGGTGATAGAAGTAAAGTCCAATGCTGTAAAGAGCAATATTGCATAGGAACCTGGAATGTCAGGTCCATGAATCAAGGCAAATTGGAAGTGGTCAAACAAGAGATGGCAAGAGTAAATGTTGACATTCTAGGAATTAGCGAACTAAAATGGACTGGAATGGGTGAATTTAACTCAGAGGACCATTATATCTACTACTGTGGGCAGGAATCCCTCAGAAGAAACGGTGTGGCCATCATGGTCAACAAAAGAGTCTGAAATGCAGTACTTGGATGCAATCTCAAAAACGACCGAATGATCTCTGTTCGTTTCCAAGGCAAACCATTCAATGTCACAGTAATCCAAGTCTATGCCCCAACCAGTAACGCTGAAGAAACTGAAGTTGAACGGTTCTATGAAGACCTACAAGACCTTTTAGAACTAACACCCAAAAAAGATGTCCTTTTCATTATAGGGGACTGGAATGCAAAAGTAGGAAGTCAAGAAACACCTGGAGTAACAGGCAAGTTTGGCCTTGGAACACGGAATGAAGCAGGGCAAAGACTAACAGAGTTTTGCCAAGAAAATGCACTGGTCATAGCAAATACCCTCTTCCAACAACACAAGAGAAGACTTTATACATGGACATCACCAGATGGTCAACACCGAAATCAGATCGATTATATTCTTTGCAGCCAAAGATGGAGAAGCTCTATCCAATCAGCAAAAACAAGACCAGGAGCTGACTGTGGCTCAGACCATGAACTCCTTATTGCCAAATTCAGACTGAAATTGAAGAAAGTAGGGAAAACTACTAGACCATTCAGGTATGACCTAAATAAAATACCTTATGATTATACAGTGGAAGTGAGAAATAGATTTAAGGGCCTAGATCTGATAGATAGAGTGCCTGATGAACTATGGAATGAGGTTTGTGACATTGTACAGGAGACAGGGATCAAGACCATCCCCATGGAAAAGAAATGCAAAAAAGCAAAATGGCTGTCTGGGGAGGCCTTGCAAATAGCTGCAAAAAGAAGAGAAGCGAAAAGCAAAGGAGAAAAGGAAAGATATAAACATCTGAATGCAGAGTTCCAAAGAATAGCAAGAAGAGATAAGAAAGCCTTCTTCAGCGATCAATGCAAAGAAATAGAGGAAAACAGCAGAATGGGAAAGACTAAGGATCTCTTCAAGAAAATCAGAGATACCAAAGGAACATTTCATGCAAAGATGGGCTCGATAAAGGACAGAAATGGTGTGGACCTAACAGAAGCAGAAGATATTAAGAAGAGGTGGCAAGAATACACAGAAGAACTGTACAAAAAAGAGCTTCACGACCCAGATAATCATGATGGTGTGATCACTGACCTAGAGCCAGACATCCTGGAATGTGAAGTCAAGTGGGCCTTAGAAAGCATCACTACAAACAAAGCTAGTGGAGGTGACGGAATTCCAGTGGAGCTGTTCCAAATCCTGAAAGATGATGCTGTGAAAGTGCTGCACTCAATATGCCAGCAAATTTGGAAAACTCAGCAGTGGCCACAAGATTGGAAAAGGTCAGTTTTCATCCCAATCCCAAAGAAAGGAAATGCCAAAGAGTGCTCAAACTACCGCACAATTGCACTCATCTCACACGCTAGTAAAGTAATGCTCAAAATTCTCCAAGCCAGGCTTCAGCAATATGTGAACCGTGAACTTCCTGATGTTCAAGCTGGATTTAGAAAAGGCAGAGGAACCGGAGATCAAATTGCCAACATCCGCTGGATCATGGAAAAAGCAAGAGAGTTCCAGAAAAACATCTATTTCTGCTTTATTGACTATGCCAAAGCCTTTGACTGTGTAGATCACAATAAACTGTGGAAAATTCTGAGAGAGATGGGAATACCAGACCACCTGATCTGCCTCTTGAGAAATCTGTATGCAGGTCAGGAAGCAACAGTTAGAACTGGTCATGGAACAACAGACTGGTTCCAAATAGGAAAAGGAGTACGTCAAGGCTGCATATTGTCACCATGTTTATTTAACTTATATGCAGAGTACATCATGAGAAATGCTGGACTGGAGGAAACACAAGCTGGAATCAAGATTGCTGGGAGAAATATCAATAACCTCAGATATGCAGATGACACCACCCTTATGGCAGAAAGTGCAGAGGAACTAAAAAGCCTCTTGATGAAAGTGAAAGTGGAGAGTGAAAAGGTTGGCTTAAAGCTCAACATTCAGAAAACGAAGATCATGGCATCTGGTCCCATCACTACATGGGAAATAGATGGGGAAACAGTGGAAACAGTGTCAGACTTTCTTTTTCTGGGCTCCAAAATCACTGCAGATGGTGACTGCAGCCATGAAATTAAAAGACACTTACTCCTTGGAAGGAAGGTTATGGCCAACCTAGATAGCATATTCAAAAGCAGAGACATCACTTTGCCAACAAAGGTTCGCCTAGTCAAGGCTATGGTCTTTCCTGTGGTCATGTATGGATGTGAGAGCTGGACTGTGAAGAAGGCTGAGCGCCGAAGAATTGATGCTTTTGAACTGTGGTGTTGGAGAAGACTCTTGAGAGTCCCTTGGCCTGCAAGGAGATCCAACCGGTCCATTCTGAAGGAGATGAGCCCTGGGATTTCTTTGGAAGGAATGATGCTAAAGCTGAAACTCCAGTATTTTGGCCACCTCATGCGAAGAGTTGACTCATTGGAGAAGACTCTGATGCTGGGAGGGATTGAGGGCAGGAGGAGAAGGGGACGACAGAGGATGAGATGGCTGGATGGCATCACCGACTCGATGGACATGAGTTTGAGTGAACTCCAGGAGTTGGTGATGGACAGGCAGGCCTGGCATGCTGTGATTCATGGGGTCAAAAAGAGTCGGACACGACTGAGCGACCGGACTGAACTGAACTGAAACAGGTGTAACTCCAAAGGACAAGAATTAGGCAAGATTAAAAACACACTTATCTTTGACCCAACATCCCACTTCTAGAGATCTATTCTAAATTTACACTGGCAAAAATGCAAAATGATGTTGGCACAGGAATATCCATTGCAGCACTCTCTGTAAAACACTCAATACAGCTTATGTGTCATCAGTAGTGGGTCAGTGGAAGGAACTGCAGTCCTGACACACAATGGTGCCCTGGCATTTGCCAGAGAACAATCTCCCACCAAACAGGGGGAAAACAATGAAGTGTGTCACACTATGTATAGTAGTGAAACTTTTACCCAAGGAAGAGTGTGGGATACACTTACAGAATGTATCGCTTATACTTTTTAAATGGAAGGATAATCCAAAACTTATAGTTACCAATGAGAGAGGACAGGGATACAGGGATGAGAAGCCAAAGAGGCTAGGCTTCTCTTAGTACACTTCTGTGTCTGTAGTTTTCATGTTGGAACCATGAAAGTACTTTGCATAAATTATAAATTAGTTAAGTTTTAAGTGATGTCTAAATATTGAAAGTATTCAGTGAAGAGCTTATCACAGATAACCTCTTTCGTGAAGAGCCAGAGTGGTTCCCGCCACAAGGCCGCCCTAGGAAGGTTTCCTGTGGTCTCTCCCACCTTGAAGCCAGGGCGGGATAGCAGGTCTGTGGTCTCAGCCCCACAAGGCAGTGAGGCTGAATATGCACACAGTGGTCAGACCACATAAAACAGAACTCTCGGACGCACAATCTCTAGCAACAGGTCCAAAACAGTCAGGACTTGCTCATTAACTGCCAGCTTCCCTATTTTTTGCCCCTGTCCCACATAGGACCAACTGGGGAAAGCCAAACAAGCTCTCCTAAGCAATCACACAGGATGACACACTGCTAGTTAGCCGGCCTCCAACTTTTATACTCTACCCTCAGAACACACCCGAGGCCCTACCTCGCCTTGGCCGGCCTTTGAGCCTTTCCCAAACACCCGCTGTGGCAGACTCCCCTGCTCCAGCGGGCTCTGTGAAAACGTCTTCCGTGCTCCTCGGCAGGTGGTCTCTCTCGACTTCCACACCCAGACGCCAAAGGACACTATGCTGCCGCCGCGAGGAGTAACCTCTGCTGCAGCAACTGGAGAAACTGCCACCTGAGCGAGAAAAACCGCCACCGGCGCGCGACTTTCTGGGACTTGTAGTTCCTCGCGCCGAGCGGGCGCACTTCCGGAACCTGGCCTGGGAATCCGCGCGGAGGCTCCCCTGTGCCCCACAGGCCTCCCGAGCTTAGTACGTGGACACAGTTCTTCCACTGGCACGTGGGTTTCTAACTCACTTGAAGAGAAAGTGTATGTTGTCCTGGTGGACAGAGAATTACGGGCAGTCTTGGCAGAGCAAAAGGCACCGGCAAACTCCGCTGTTGGGGACCTGGGTGTTGGGGGCCCGTGTTGGTTGTGTTTGGTGATGCTGGCCCAGGCGGAGAGATCGGTGTGAGAAGGGGCTGGAGGGCTGAAAGTGACTGGAGGTGTGGAGAGCGGGCCACAGAATTGCCGGGTGCGCGAGGGCTGGGCTTTGGGTTTCAGAGCCTCAGGAAACAGTAGAATCCGGCGGTGGATGGCTCAGTGGAGGGGCAGTGCCGAGGGAGTAGGAAGTGTGAGGAGGGCTCTTGAGTTTCCGGTTCTAGTGAGGAGCCAGGATGGAGGTCGCAGTGCAAGGGATGAGGGAACCCTGGACGCTATCAGCTGTGTTGAGTCTGTGGACGAAGAAATTAACCAATAATTGCTCTAAGAAATAAATGGGACATTTTATTCAAGCCTTTGGATTATATAACTCAGGAAGCAGCTTTTCAGAAAGCTCTGAGGATTGTTCCACCCTGGAGGTCAAAGCACAGTTACATACTTTTTGAGACAAAGGGCCATGTGTCAGATGAGGAATTGACAGTTGATATAATCCAGCCCTGCAGTACAAAGCGGGTAGTGGGTCATTGTGATCCCTTAGAAATAAGGAAGTTTGTCTGTCCCCTAAGCAGATATGGTTAATGCAGATGCACCATGCACACTAAATAGGAGGGAGGAGGCCCAAATGAGCAACGAAAAAATTTATGTTGAAATTTTTTTGTCTTGCCATGAAATACGATTTTTATTTCATCAAGTCTTTAGAGGCGTGGGTGGATATGGAGGAGAGAATGGCAATGGTAGGGAGCCTGGGACGGAGGTCTGGGCTGGACATAAGTCCTGGGGCAGTACTTGAAACCCCCACTCCCTCACTGGCAGGAAAAAAAGAAACTAGAAAGAGAAGGAGAAAGAGAGGCCTCTAGAAAGAGGTCTAGCATGAGGGAAAGGAGTTTTATGTCCAGGTGTAATCAGTAGAATTAAATCTGCTGTGGCCCCTACTGTGTGTCAGCACAAGTGTTAAACTCTGTAAATGCAACTCTTGTAATCATCACAGCAGTGCCACAAAGCAGGCCTGCTTTTCTTCCAGACTAATGCAGATGAGGTCCCAAGAGGCTGAGGAGGCCTGTTCAGGGTCCTCCAGAGGCAACTGGTGCAGGTAGGACTTTGAAAGCAGGCAGTCTGGCTGCTGCTGGAGGGGAGGTGTTCCCAGCCCTCACCCTGGATGTCTCCAACAAGGAAGAAGAGGACCTGAGGGTGAAAATGAACACATGTAGTAGATTGCCCATGGATGGACAGGAATGTCAGAACAAGATAGCTTCACATAGAGCCTTGAGCGGTCTTCTTGGGTGTGGTGTACACATGTGTATGTGTGTGTGTGTGTGTCTGCATGCCCTCAAGTGTGCAGCATAGGTGTGCTTTTGGTACACAGAGTGAGAGAGAGTCAAACATGGGAAAGGGTTTGGGATAAGAGAAGCAGAGTATGGGAAACAATGGCAGCATTAAGGGAAGCAGGGAATAATAGGTATGGCTTCTGGCTAGTTGGGCAGCATCCCAGCAGGTCCAGAAGTTTGATACCCCCTCACAGAGTGCCCTTAGTTGTCTTCCAGGGAATTTTCATATGCTCCTTGTCCCTTTCCCCCACCTCAATTTTTAGAAACCGGCTGATGTTTCACTGAGATTTTTTTAAATTGTACAATCAACTGTTTTGACACTGCCTGCATTTCTCTCTATTTAGTATCTTGAGATGACAGGAAAAACTGGCCCCTCCTTTATTTGAGTGTTGAGGTACTGTTGTGTGTCTTTGGGTTCATGGTTCAGACACCCCAGCACATGCCTCAAGATATTTACCTTGAGCTAAGACAGCCCAGGCCGAGAGCTAGGCAGACTGGCCCTCTTTAGTGAGAGAGCTTAGCCACCTTGGCTGACCTCAGAGCCTTAAACAGGGAGATCATGTGCTCAGAACCCTGTCTCCCTGTCTCCCCTTCACTCCCCAGGGGATAGTCCTCAGCTGGCACTGCTTGCTCTCGCCTTTGGGCATGGCGGTGGACTTGGGAGTGTGGAGGCACTGAGGTAGGGGCTAAATCCCTAATTGTCCCCCCAACCCCAGCCCTGCTTTCAAAGGACCTCTGCCTTCTTCACAACAGTATCACCAGATATGAGGAGGAAATGGAAGCATATTTTCAGCAGATCCCATCACAGGTGAGTTGGAGACCTTTGTTCTCATTGCCTTAGTCTCCATGGCTGTAGAATACGTCCAGGAATAACACCCACATCCTCAGATCAGCGCACATGAGAGTTCTTGCAATGCTTCCCTGTGCCTTGGGGTGAAGTGCACGGGCTCCCACATGAATGAGCCAGGCATTCCCCAAACCTGGATCTCTGAGCCAGGTCTCTTCAGACTTCTTCATGGTGTTTGCTCAGTGGACCCTTGAGGGCGAGTAGAGCCTCCAGAAACAAGCAGCCATTCTGGCCCATTGACCCTCACTGAGACCACTCAGGAGGGCAGCTGAGAGTGTGCCCGTAAAGCGCCAAAGGCACCCTTAGATGGCTCACATGTGGTTACACGAGGAAGCAATTGAGCTCATGGCATTAGCTTCCTAGAAACACACCACAGCCCTGATTTGTCTCATGGCTGTGCTGACCCCTGATTTAGAGCATCTTTGGCTGGTTTCCAATCTGATATTGTACAGAAGCTGGGGGTAAAGATCTCCAAGAGGGGTCCCCCTTGTTTCCAAAGCAGAAAATCAGGATCACTGATGCATCTAGCAGCAGAGGAGATACCCAGAGAAAAAGGAAAACACCTTGGACCTGGGTCTGAGTCTGATCTGAGCAAGGGGTTCTCCCTCCCCTATGCTGTCCTGTCCCCAACTTCCTCATCAAGAAAGCAGGGCTCCATGGTAACACCAGTGATGTTTCAGCCAACTGTGAGCTTCAAGGACGTGACTGTGACCTTCACATGGGTGGAGTGGGGACATTTGGACCTGGCCCAGAGGACAGTGTACTGTGAGGTGGCTCTCGAGACATGTAGTCGCCTGGTCTCCCTGGTTAAGGCAGTCACTGCCCATTGTCGGACCCAGGACATGGCTCATTTCATGCACGCCTGGACTGGCCTAGAAGGTGCTGGAAGTGGGTCCCCTTGAGATGCAGGTCTGAGTATTGCTGCTTATTCCTCCTCCAGGGCAAGTCTGTGGCTTGTGGTTCAGGGCGTGGGGAGTCTACTCGGGAGGATGGGGGCCCCTCCTAATCCATCCACATCTGACCCCAGGGTTGAGAGCTCAACCTGTCTCCCAGCAGACCAAGCCCTCTGTTTTTCCTCCATTGACCAGGACTTCTGCTCTCAAAACCAAATGTGATCTCCTAGCTGGAGCAAGGGGAGGACCAATGGAGAGTGGGGCAGGGACCTCCCCAAGGTAAGAACAAGCCAGTGGCTCAACAGTTAAAGTCCAAGGAGCAGAGAGGCCACTTACAGGAAGTTTGCTCACGTGTTCTCTGCTGCCACCTCATGTCCAACATGGCAGCCACGTTCTCATCCATGGCAGGCTGTCTCTGCCCAGCCCACCCACAGAGGACACTTGTTGCTGTTGTCAACAGGTGTCTCACGCATGAGTTCACTTCTGTCCCCATCTCCCTTTGGTCTTAAGTCCTCTGCTACCATGTCTCATTCCCAGGTCCTCATGCCTCCTGTTTTCCTCCAGCCCCTCATCATAACTTCCATCCAGGGTGGCAGCTCCTCAGGCCTCCCCTTCCTGCTGGTCTTTGCTCTGCCATTTGGGTGTCCACCCATCTTCCACATTGGACATTTTCATGACTTCAAAATGATCCCAAGATGTGGTAAGAATCCATGCCTTCCAGAAGGATTCCGACTAAATCACCATTCCTGGACCTGCTTTCCCACCTCCCCTCATCCCATAGGCCCACCACCTACCCTGCATGTCAGCCTAATTGGAAATTTTTTTTTTCTCTTGGAGCTATATGGAAATATTAAAACAATTCTCATACCATTAAGTTCATCTGTATAAAGCATGCAAAGTTTCTTAATATAGTTCCAGCTTGTGTATTTATCACCACAGTCTATTTTAGAACATGGTCATCTCCCCAACTAATTGGGCTGCTTCTGATTTTTTTGTGTGGTTTTGTTTTAAATGATAAACTTTATTTTTTAGAGCCAGTTTTATCCTTACAGAAAGTACAGGGCTTCTCTATGCCAACCCTCCCCATGCAGTTTCCTCTATTATTAATATCTTTCATTCAGTGGTACATTTGTTACAATTGATGAACTTACATCAATTAATTATTATCATCAGAGGTCAATAGTTTACATTAGATTCACTCTGGTGTTGTACATTTTGTGGGTTTTGACAAATATGTGATGTTATATATCCACTGGTGTAGTGTACAGAGTAGTTCCACTGCCCTAAGAATCCTCTGTGCTCCACCTGTTCATCCCTCCCTCCACCCTAACTCCTGGAAACCACTGATTAATTTACTGTCTCTATAAGTTTACTTTTCTAGAATGTCCTATAGTTGGAATCATGCAGTACATGGTCCTTTCTGAGAGACTGCTTTCACTTAACAATAAGCAGCATCTATGTCCATCACATCACCTTCTGCCAGCCTAGCAGTGTTTGATTTATCCCATATGTTCCTGCTTCTTCTTACCTTATAATTGTTGTGTCTGCAGCCTCTCTTGTTTCTTACTTGGAAGTCTTACCTACTTTTACTTACCCTTGGCACTCAAATGACATCATTCTGAATTCAGTTTACCAGCAGTGTCTTTCTTCTCTTCTACCCTAGACGTTACTTTCTGGCTGACCCACACAGCCTGTCTTCCTTATTTCAAGATTCTGATGCAGACTGCTGTAGAATTTTAACCTCCTTTGCCCATTTTTTCAACAGCCGGGCATATCTTAGACATAGCTTAGCCACAGAAAGATTCCTTTCCTCCCCTTCATCCCCAGATACTCTTTCACTTCCCTTCATGAGGCTGTTGTTTCATTTGAAAACTTCTTCTCATCAGAGCTTCCAAGGCAGCACCCCAAAGGAACACAGCAGGGTCTTGGGAAGGAGGACTGTGTGGTTGTGGGAGTGTTGGGCAGAGATTAGGAGTTTCCCCAAGAGGGAAAGAAGGTCTGTGTTTGGCACAAGGAAAGCATCCTCCTGGAAGTCATACTTTGCCAAATGGAGGATGCTTGTCTCCTTGGCAGGTATGGGAGAAAGGGATGGGAACCTGGAGAGAGGCCTTAATATTACTGGGTGTGGGTGGCTACCCACCTAAAAAGGGCAGTTGTGTGGACAGAGTGACAAGTGAAGGGGAAATCTTGGAGGACTCAGTTGAGTGTCCTGAGCTGGGAGCCCATTGCACTCTTTATTAGAGGCCTACTACCAATGGCGACTGCAGCCATGAAATTAAAAGACTGTTGGGAAAACTGGTGCAAAATAGCCGGTTGGAGGAAGTCCTTGGGAAAATGGTGAAAGGCCAGAAATACCCCGGCTTGATGTATCTGGGCCGAAAGACATCTCCTGCCTTTGGTTGTGCCCGGCGCCAAGATTTAATAATAAATATTAAGGGTGTTGCTTGAGAAAACGGGTTATAGGATAAGCTCATGGGTCACTTAGAGCGCGCTGCCCTTGAAATATTTTTACTGATTAGGTGTTATCCCCGTACGTGCTCTGCTGGCCGTATACTCTAAGCTCTTTGTTCCTACTTCTATAAAAAGGCTTGACTGCAGAAATAAACTTGTCAGTTCTTGCAAGAGAATGTCCAAGTGTCCTTCTTTCAGGTTCATCGCTTCCATGTCGCGGGGAGAAAATCCCCAACAAAGACACTTCCTCCTTGGAAGAAAAGTTATGATCAACCTAGATAGCATATTGAAAAGCAGAGACATTACTTTGCCAACAAAGGTCCATCTAGTCAAGGCTATGGTTTTTCCAGTGGTCATGTATGGATGTGAGAGTTGGACTGTGAAGAAGGCTGAGTGCCAAAGAATTGATGTTTTTGAACTGTGGTGTTGGAGAAGACTCTTGAGAGTCCCTTGGACTGCAAGGAGATCCAACCAGTCCATTCTAAAGGAGATCAGCCCTGGGGTTTCTTTGGAAGGAATGATGCTAAAGCTGAAACTCCAGTACTTTGGCCACCTCATGCGACGAGTTGACTAATTGGAAAAGACTCTGATGCTGGGAGGGATTGGGGGATGGAGGAGAAGGGGACAACAGAGGATGAGATGGCTGGATGGCATCACTGACTCAATGCATATGAGTTTGGGTGAACTCCAGTAGTTGGTGATGGACAGGGAGGCCTGGCGTGCTGCAATTCATGGGATCACAAAGAGTCAGACACGACTGAGCAACTGAACTGAACAGATGCCTCAGCAGTGAAGAATCTTCCTGAAATGCAGGAGACTCAAGTTTGATCCCTGGGTTGGGAAGATCCCCTGGAGGAGGATCCCCTCCAGTATTCTTGCCTAGAAAATACCATGGACAGAACAGCCTGATGGGCTGCAATCCATGGGGTCTCAAAGAGTCAGACCTGACTGAGCAACTGAGCACAGTATCTTCAACAGATGGAGGAATCCCTCTCATGACAGTAACCGGGGTGGTGACATCAGCAGAACCATATATAGCATGGTGCCCTATGCACCAAACACTGTGGGAGGCTCACAAACTGATTCATTTTGGCCTCAAAGTAACCCTTGTTAGCTAAGCATTCCTATTCCTGGCTTACCACCAAGGAAGTGGAACCTCAGAAGTTGTCAGCTGGTGGAGTCCACTGGCCAAGCACACTGCTTCAGGGACCCCAGTAATTTTCTGGGGAGTCTGTGGCATCAATTCTGGCATGGTTAAAGAGACCTTTCTTTTTCTCTGTGGGTAGACTGAAGTAATGGTAGAAATGGTCCATTAAGAATATTAAATTATCGTTGGTATTTGGGGTCTCATTTTAAGATCAAGCACCAGGAAATAGACTGTGAGTCATAAGGTCAAGGTACATGTTAGGACCTTGTTTGCTGTGACTTCTCTAACAGATTACCAGCTGGGTAACCTGAAACAACACAGATTGATTCTCCCACAGCTCTGGAGGCTAGAAGTCACAATCAGCATCATTGGGCTGAAATCAGTGCACACAGGCCATTCTCCCTCTGGAGGCTTCATTGGAAAAGCTGTTCCTTTTTCCTTCCAGGTTCTAGTGGCTAAGGGGATTCCTTGGTCAGTGGCCACATCACTTCAGTCTCAGGCCAGCACCTTCACGTCTCTGCTCTGTGTTCAGATTGTCTTCTTTGTGTGTGTGAAGTCTCATTCTGCCTCCCTCTTATAAGGACAGTTGTGATAACATTTGGGGCCCACCCAGATAATCCCTGGGCGTCCCTGTTGGCTCAGATTGTAAAGAATCTGCTTGCAATGCAGGAGACCTGGGTTCAATCCCTGGGTTGGGAAGATCCCAGGGAGAAGGGAATGGCTACCCATTCCAGTATTCTTGTCTGGAGAATCCTTAGACAGAGGGCCACAGTGCATGGGGTCACAAAGAGTCAGACACAACTGAGGGACTTACACACACACTGATTTCTTGTTTGCTGAGCCATCCCTCCATTTCACATTCTGCATGAAATTACAGTCCATAGATTAGAAACAGACCCAGAGATATATCTCTCATACTTGGTGGTCTGTTTTATCCCACCCTCACCTTCCAATGCTTCTCTAGTAATTCAGGCCATTTGGATTTCTTTCAGACTGGAAGACTACACTTGAAAGAGTCAGTGTCTGAAGAAGATATTGCTGTGGAAGGCTTATCACATGGAAATGAAACACCATGTTCAGGAGGAAGGCCCCAGGTTGATGTCATTAGGAGAAATGCACCTTTGGCAGGACCAGCTAGGGAAGAACCAGTAGGACTCTGAATCAAACAGTACTCACCTCAGAGAGATGTTTTGCTCAAGGTGGGAGTTGTGAGCCTGAGCTTAGGAAAATTATCTGAGTTACGCCTTTTATCTCCGACATTACCTACAAGAACATATTTCTATGAGGTCAACTCACAGGGTAAAAAGTTGAAACAGAACTCAGTTTTCATTAATCATTAGAAAGACTGAGCTGATCTGAAGCCCTGTGAAGATCATCAAAGTGCTAGAGTCTTCTGGCAGATTATTTACTTGAATAAACTTGCAGATTTTGAAATAGGAAATAAAAAGCCTTATGATTATACTGTTAATAGTGACTGTTTCAAGTATGGTACCTCCTTTCGTTTTCTTAATAGAATTTTTTCAGCAGAGAACAGCAAAGATGGTAAGAACTATGGAAACATTAATCATAGCTTGTCTTTTAATGAACACAAGCCAACGCATTTGGAGAGGCAGTTCAGTTGTGACAAATGCCTTGTACAGACTGAACTAAGTCATCCTGGAGAGACACTACTCATATATGAGGAGGACTGTGATGCTTCCCACATGGCCGCATCTTTTACTTACTGTGACATCATTTAGAGTGGAAAGAAGCCATATGAATGTAATCAGTGTGCAAGATCTTTCAGCTGTTGCTCTAAGCTTGTACACCAGAGAACACACTGGAGAAAAGCCCTATGAATGTACTCGATTTGGAAAGTCTTTCAGGCAGACTTATGACCTTGTTGTACACCAGAAAACTAACATGGGAGAAAAACCCAATGAATGTAATCAGTGTGGGAAGTCCTTCACCCAGAGTCCCAAACTTGTTAGGCATCATTGAACTCACACTGGAGAAAAACCATATAAATGTCATGAATGTGGAAAATCTTTCAGGTGGAACTCTAACCTTTTTCTACATCAAATAATTCACACTGCCTTAAAACTTATGAATACACTCATTGTGGAAAGTCCTTCAGTCAGAGCTCTGACTTTGTCACACATAAACAGACTCACATGGAGAGACATCCTATGACTATAACCCTATGAATATGAATATAGTGTGGTAAATCCTTCATAAGCACTCAACTTAGGCATCTGTGAATTCACATGGGAGAGAAACCATATAAATGCAATCAATGTGATAAAGCCTACACTGGGATCTCTCACCTTATTGAATATCAGAGAACTCATACTGGAGAGAAACCATTTGAATGTCATCAGTGTGGTAGAGGCTTCACTGGGAGCTCTTACCTTCTTTCACCTTAGAGAGTTCATTCTGGAGAGAAACCGTATGAGTGTAATGACTGGGGGAAGGCTTTTCGGCAGCGAACTTGGCTTGTGCATCAATGAACACGTGCTGGAGAGAAACCTTATGAATGCAGTCACTGTGGAAAAGCTCTCAGCCAAAGGGCTCCACTCTGTACATCAGAGAATGCACATTGGAGAGAAGCCCTGTCAGTGTAACATGTGTTAAAGCCTTTAGGCAGAGGTCACACCTTATTGAACATCAGAGAACACATACTGGATAAAAGCCCTATGAGTGCATTGACTATGGGGAGACCTTCAATGATCAATCAACCCTTACAAAACATGAGAGAACACACGCTGGGGAAAAACCCTATGAATGTAAACATTGTGAAAAAGCCTTTAGCCAGCGGTGTCAACTTACTAGGCATCAGAGAAACCATACTGAAGAGACCCTATGAATGTAATGAGTGTGGGAAAGCTTTCAGTTATAATATATCCTTTTTCCAACATGAGAAGACTCATAGGGAAGAAACCCTGTGAATAGTCAAGATGAAAAATAGTCAAGATGCCAGACTTTCTTTACTAGACATCAGATGACCAAAGTATGACTGTCACTGTAGTCAAATGACTGCAGGCATCAGAATTGCCTGGAGTGTGTGTGTTGAACTGCACATTACCAAGCTTACCCTCAGTTTACTAAATCAGAATCTCTAGCAGTAAAACTCATGAGCCCACAGTTTCCAAAAGCAGCATGAAGGACTTGTTTGTACACTAAAATATATTTACTTCTGCAGCTAGGTGAGAAGCTATGAATATGACCACTGATGAAAAACACTGTCAGAGCTCTCAGCAGGAATTAGAAAACACAGACTGGAGCTGTACCCACCAGATAATCTTTTGTAGTCTAAACAGCCAACCAATCTCAATCAGACATTGTCCCAGTAACACATTCCTGGAAATGATAGTGAACTGAAAAATATTCTTGACACAAAGCTCCAAACATTCCACCTAAGAAGAAACCATTACATGAGGAAGATGGTGTTAGAGATGAAATTTGGGGCCAGCCATGTTCAGTTCAGGAGAAATATCAATAACCTCAGATATGCAGATGACACCACCCTTATGGCAGAAAGTGAAGAGGAACTAAAAAGCCTCTTGATGAAAGTGAAAGAAGAGAGTGAAAAAGTTGGCTTAAAGCTCAACATTCAGAAAACAAAGATCATGGCATCTGGTCCCATCACTTCATGGCAAATAGATGGGGAAACAGTGTCAGACTTTATTTTTTGGGCTCCAAAATCACTGCAGATGGTGACTGCAGCCATGAAATTACAAGACGCTTACTCCTTGGAAGAAAAGTTATGACCAACCTAGATAGCATATTCAAAAGCAGAGACATTATTTTATCAACAAAAAGTTCCATCTAGTCAAGGTTATGGTTTTTCCAGTGGTCATGTATGGATATGAGAGTTGGACTGTGAAGAAAGCTGAGCGCCGAAGAATTGATGCTTTTGAACTGTGGTGTTGGAGAAGACTCTTGAGAGTCCCTTGGTCTGCAAGGAGATCCAACCAGTCCATCCTAAAGGAAATCAGTCCCGGGTGTTCATTGGAAGGAATGATGCTGAAGGTGAAACTCCAGTACTTTGGCCACCTCATGCGAAGAGTTGACTCATTAGAAAAGACTCTGATGCTGGGAGGGATTGGGGGCAGGAGGAGAAGGGGATGACAGAGGATGAGATGGCTGGATGGCATCACAGACTCGATGGACATGAGTTTGAGTGAACTCCAGGAGTTGGTGATGGACAGGAAGGCCTGGCGTGCTGGAATTCATGGGATCACAAAGAGTCAGACACGACTGAGTGACTAAACTGACTGAACTGATGTTCAGTGTAAACCAGCAATAAAAAACGCAAATTGAAGGAATACTAAGGATGGGAAGTTTTGTAAAATGGTTTTTATTGGAGTTAAAAGTAGACTCAGTTTTTCAGAGACTCTGTTGTGCTCTAACTTTCTTGCTCAGTTAGGTTGACTAAGTGAGTCCAGAGCAATATGAAAAATATCAAATGAAGTGAAAACAAGACCAAAAACATTATGTATGCAAAATGTTACAGCACATAAAAATTTGTGCGCAGATGGTTGATTAAGGTCAACTCAGCAACATATTAAAAAACAATATATATGTATGTGCTTAGTTGCATCAGACTCTGCAACCCTGTAGATTGTAACCCACCAAGCTCCTCTGTCCATGGAATTTTCCAGGCAAAACTACCAGAGTGAGTTGCCATTTCCTTCTGCGTGGAGATCTTCGTGACCTAGGGATCAAACCCATGGCTCCTACTTTGGCAGGCAGGTTTGTTTGTCTGTTTTTTATAACCACTGAGCCACCTGGGAAGACCTCCATAAAAAAGGCTGAAATGTAAATCCACAATGGTGAAGCAAGTAGGGGCTGCTGCTGCTAAGTCGCTTCAGTCGTGTCCAACTCTGTGTGACCCCATAGACGGCCGCCCACCAGGCTCCCCCATCCCTAGGATTCTCAAGGCAAGAACACACTGGAGTGGGTTGCCATTTCCTTCTCCAGTGTGTGAAAGTGTAAGTGAAGTCGCACAGTCGTGTCCGACTCTTAGCGACCTGATGGACGGCAGCCCACCAGGCTCCTCCGTCCATGGGATTTTCCAGGCAAGAGTACTGGAGTGGGGTGCCGTTGCCTTCTCCGGAAGCAAGTAGGGGAGGCTGTTAATTGCAGGTTGAGTGAGGTGACAGCACCTGGAGGTGCAGAGTGGGAAAGGTTGAAGTCAGGAACTTGTAAAGAGGGGCTGCAGCAGTGGAGGTCACAGCTGCCCCAGCAGAGCTGTAGACTCACGGGGGGTGGGGGTGGGGGACAGGAAAGTCGGATTCATTGAAGGACTGTCCCTGAAACTGCACATTTTCTCCTCTTAAGTATCTGGCTGTGGGCCAGCAAAAAAATAGAATAGAGAATGAGTTATTTTCTGACAAAGGGGAAAACCATTCTGAGGGACTAGAGAATCTGCTGTATTGTGCTTCAGAACAAGGGCTTCCTTATTTTGCCACTCCAAGGACCTTTGTCATCATTGTTAGTTCTTCACTTTTCATCCCAAAGCAAAGTGTGCCATTAACTAGCCCCACCCATCTGGGGATGCTTTCATCTTTGCCTTCTCACGTTGTTATTTAGTTGCTAAGTCTTGTCTGACTCTTTGCGGACCCCATGGTCTTTAGCACACCAAGCTCCTGTCTCGCCCTCTGGGAATCACACAAGGATGTCTGTGGGGGGCGGGAAGGAATGGAAGGACAGCAGCTGCCGTGTACATGTGAGTGCTTCAGGTCCTGTTCTGGGAAGGGTTTCACTCTTTCATAAATCAAAGCAGACACTTCAGGGGCCAGGAAGCAGGCTCACTTGAAATAGGAACCTGAGACCTTTCTTCCCAAATGGGTCTCATACCCAGAAACCCGTGGTTCCAAATTGGAACATGCGTAAGACACACATGAAAGGAAGTGTTAGAATTACAGCTTTGCTGGGCCAGTCTTTTTAATTCCTTAATTATTTGACTGCACCAGATTTTAGTGTTATCAGGTGAGATCTTTGATATTCATTTGGGGTCTTTATTTTTTCTAAGTTGTGGCATGCAAAATTTTAATTGTGGCATATGGGATCTAGTTCCCCAACCAGGGATCAAACCCAGGCCTTCTACACTGAGGGTCTTAGGCCCTGGACCGTCAGAGAGGTCCCTGGACCCATTTTGACATTGTAAAGAGTAATCTCACGATTGTATACCCATGTATCTATTTCATTTTGGTTGGTTTCACTTATGTTTGTGGCTTATTTTTTAAAATCCCCTAAATATAAGAGCGAATGGCAACCCACTCCAGTATTCTTGCCTAGGAAATCCCATGGACATAGTCTGAGCCTGGTGGGCTACAGTTCATGGGATTGCAAAGAGTCAGACGCGACTTAGCGACTGAGCACACAAACACAGGAGACCCAGGTTCAATCCCTTGTTTGGAAGATCCCCTCAAGAAGGGAACGGTAACCTACTTCAGTATTCTTGCCTGGAGAGTTCCATGGACAGAGGAGCCTGGCAGACTACAGTCCATAGGGCAGCAAAGAGTCGGACACGACTGAGAAACCAACACAAACCAAAACGCCTCACCTGTCTTACATATGACCCAGGGGCTCCTTCTAACAGAAGCCCATTATTCCTGCTTTTAAACATCAGATCAGATCAGATCAGTCGCTCAGTCGTGTCCGACTCTTTGCGACCCCATGAACCGCAGCACGCCAGGCCTCCCTGTCCATCACCAGCTCCCGGAGGTCACTCAGACTCGCATCCATCGAGTCAGTGATGCCATCCAGCCATCTCATCCTCTGTCGTCCGCTTCTCCTCCTGCCCTCAATCCCTCCCAGCATCAGAGTCTTCTCCAATGAGTATCAAAATATTGCTGAATATGTTTTTGATACAACCAGCAGTGGAACTGTTACGGGTCCACAAGGCCATTCCCACATGAGACTTTCTAGAGGAATTCATGAGACTCAGCATATAGTTGCACTCATGGCTGAGATTTACGGCAGTGGTGTTACAGGGATGCAGGCAGTTGGATCATAAGGGAAAAGGCAGGTGAAGTCTGGGTGAATCCGTGTGCAGCTCTCAACACTGTGCTTCCCCTGAAGGGTCATACAAAGCGCAGCAGGCACCAGGGCAGACACCTGCCCAGCAAGTACCACAATCCAGACCCCGGGGAGGCCAGCAGATGCTCAGTGTGAATGAAATTGTCTCCGCAGTCTAGGCACAGTACAGACAACACTAAAGGCCAAGTTCCTGGATGCCAGTCAGAGACCAGGCTTGCACAAGTGCTGCATGTGTGCTGAGTCTCTCAACCATGTCTGACTCTTTGAGACCCCACGGACTGAAGCCCACCAGGCTTCTCTGTCCACAGGATTCTCCAGGCAAGAACACTGGAGTGGGTTCCCATGCCCTCCTCTGAGGGATCTTCCTAACCCAGGGATTGAACCCACATCTCGTACATCTCCTGCGTTGGAGGGTGGGTTCTTTATCACTGGCACCACCTGGGAAGCTCAGGCTTGCACACAGGATCTCCTAAAACTTGCAGCCTCAGGCCTGCTGTGTCAATCCATTTTTCTCAAACTGTTCTGTCTCTTTAAACATGAATACAGCTAGCAGTATTTATAGTATCTGTTCCACTAAACTGTTTAAACTGCAGCTCTAGGGGCTGCCCTGGTGGTCCAATTAAGAATCCACCTTGCAATGCAGGAGACACGCATTCCATCTCTGACCCAGGAACATCCCACATGCTGCAGGGCGTCTAAGCCCATGCACCCTAGAGCCATGCTCCTCAACAGGAGAAACTACCGCAGTGAGAACCCCCTGGACCACAACTAGAGAGTATGCCCCACTTGCCTCAACTAGAGAAAAACTCTCAAACAGCATTGATGACCCAGTGCAACCAAAAATAAACTGCAGCTCTGAAGCTTGTTTTAGAAAAGGCAGAGGAACCAGAGATCAAATTGCCGACATCTGTTGGATCATTGAAAAAGCAAGAGAGTTCCAGAAAAACATCCATTTCTGCTTTATTGACTATGCCAAAGCCTTTGACTGTGTGGATCACCACAAACTGTGGAAAATTCTGAAAGAGATGGGAATACCAGACCATCTGATCTGCCTCTTGAGAAATCTGCATGCAGGTCAGGAAGCAACAGTTAGAACTGGGTAGGGAGCAACAGACTGGTTCCAAACAGGAAAAGGAGTACGTCAAGTCTGTATATTGTCATTCTACTTTTTTCACTTATATGCAGAGTACATCATGAGAAACGCTGGGCTGGAGGAAGCACAAACTGGAATCGAGATTGCCAGGAGAAATATCAACAACCTCAGATATGCAGATGACACCACCCTTATGACAGAAAGTGAAGAACTAAAGAGCCTCTTGATGAAAGTGAAAGAGGAGAGTGAAAAACCTGGCTTAAAACACAACATTAAAAAACTAAGATCATGGCATCTGGTCTCATCACTTCATGGAAAATAGATGGGGAAACTATTTTGGGGGGCTCCAAAATCACAGAAAGCTGAGCACCAAGGAATTGATGCTTTTGAACTGTGGTGTTGGAGAAGACTCTTGAGAGTCCCTTGGACTGCAAGGAGATCCAACCAGTCCATCCTAAAGGAAATCAGTCCTGAATATTCATTGGAAAGATTGATATTGACGCTGAAACTCCAATAGCTTGGCCACCTAATGTGAAGAACTGACTCATTTGAAAAGACCCTGATGCAGGGAAAGATTGAAGGCAGGAGGAGAAGGGGTGACAGAGGATGAGATGGTTGGATGGCATCACCGACTCAATGGACATGAGTTTGAGTAAATTCTGGGAGTTGGTGATGGACAGGGAGGTCTGGCGTGCTGCAGTCCATGGGGTCGCAAAGAGTCAGACACGACTGAGTGACTGAGCTGAACTGAACTGTCTACACACGTGGATGTAGCATGTGGTTCATACAATTCCCGCTTGAGATTGGTTTCTAGGAACAGATCGGACCCCAGCTGACATTCCTCAGCAGTGACTCCATCACGTAGATGTAAATCCCATTTGCGCTGCTCCAGGCTTAGCAGCGTTTTTTCCTCCTATAGACACCCTGAATATAAAATGCAAATAAATGTGTTAACACCAAGCATTCTGAATGATGTCCAAGTTGAGTTTATCAGCAGAACTCTTAGTGACTCTGCAAGGGTGCCTGTCGGGAGCCAGCTTGCATCAGCGCTCCGCCCATGACAAAGGTCATGAAGAAGGAGGCTCGGCAATACGCGAATGCGAGATCGAGCTGCAGGAGCCCCCTGGAAATTCTGGAGCATCTACCCCCCAAAACCAGAGTCTGCCTACTTTCTGTTTTGTGCTCTCGCCTACACCTCTGACTTTACGGGGGGCTGTCCCCCACTACCTCTCTCTGAAAAAAGAGTTAACTTACAGCTCCAGTTAATAATTCCTGGGTGTGACAGTGTTTCTACCTACAAACTCCTTTGGAAGTCCTCTAGCCCACCTGACAGGCTTGTCCAGCCACATGTGCTTCTAAAAACAGGTTCTTTAGAGAAGTTAGAAAACTATTAGTGGGCTGATTAGAAATTGTATTGATGAAGGGTTTTTCACTTGTTGGGCCAATGTTTGCTGCTAAGTCTCCGTATCCCTTACCTACTGTGTCCTTGGCAGTGTATTGATTGATATAATTGGCTTATAGAAATGTAAGTAGTAGCTTTAATGTTTGTAACCTTGGACCCTTGAGCTAATTCTTTCTCTTGTTATAACCCACCACACCTTTGCCCTATAGAAATGCAACTCCAATGCCTTTGGAGGGTGGCACCTGACTAATCACCTTTAGAGAAAAATAAGTTTACTGAAGAAAGGGTCTTAAAACGTTGACAGGCCTCTGGGCCAGAAGATGATGTGCTATGCTATGCTATGCTAAGTCACTTCAGTCGTGTCCGACTCTGTGTGACCCCAAGAGACGGCAGCCCACCAGGCCTCCCTGTCCCTGGGATTCTCCAGGCAAGAACACTGGAATGGGTTGCCATTTCCTTCTCCAATGCATGAAAGTGAAAAGAGAAAGTGAAGTCGCTCATTCATGTCCTACTCTTAGCGACCCCATGGACTGCAGCCCACCAGGCTCCTCCATCCGTGGGATTCTCCAGGCAAGAGCACTGGAGTGGGGTGCCATTACCTTCTCCAGAAGATGATGTAATTCACCTAAATTTCCATATGAGAAGTTTGCAGGAAGAAAGCCTGGCTTACTGCATGACTCTACCCCTTCCCCCATTATCCTCTATGCATAACTTAAGGTATAAAAACTACTTTGAAAAATAAAGTGTGGGGCCTTGTTCACCGAAGCTTGGTCTCCCCATGTCACTCTTTCTCTTACCTTCTGGCTGAATTATTCAGCCTCCTCTCTCCATAAAATGTTCTCACTGAGCTATCCTTATTTCATCCACTTTTCTTCACTGAATTTCCTCACTGAGCTATCTTCATTTTCACCACTCTTTATAGCTTTAATTAATATTTTAATAAGCTGTTGTTTCCTGATCACCTATGCCATCTCCCCTTCGAATTCCCTGGATCCACCGGGGCTGGACCCCGGCAGGTGCTGCCGCATTGTGATATTTCCCCTTCATCTCTGAAGGAAAAATGAAGCTTCTCTCATATCACCAAGCCATGCCCCATTCTGTTCTCAGACATGGGACATTTGGAAAAAGCCCTCTAGCTGGAGGTGGGGGAGATGTAGATAACTCAAGGGTGGTTTCTGTGTCTCCTGCACACGTGGAAACCTTCCGCATAGTGCTGGGCTCAGAGTCAGTGAGGAGGGACCACCTTGTGCTCACTGCACACTGAGGTCCCCATCCAGCCATCTCCTCTGGAAAATAGCCTCTTCATCCATCCACACTGGAGGATTCTCCATCTGGCCACCTCTTGGTAGGAGCCTTTATCTGGCAGCGTGGGGGATCCCAGTCACCACCACACCTCACGTATCACATACATACACCTCATAGCAGTACTACATATCAACTGCTCTGTGCCAGGAGCAAGTATTATATATCAAGCACTGACTTTGTGCTGGGCTAATGTTAAGTACTTTGTATGTATCATTAATTTATTTAACCCTCATCACAATCCTTTGAGGTAGCTAACATTACAATTGAGGTATCTGAGGCTCAGAGAGGTGCAAAAACCTGCTTAAGATCACCCAGCTAGCAAGGTAGGAAACTGCTTTTTATTTTTGCAAATCTCTTTAATGTTTGGCCTGACTGAAGGCATCTGGATTTCCATAATGATTTATGCCTTTGAAAATTGCAGAACTCTCAGCAAGTAAGAACTCAGTCCAGGAAATTCACTAGCAGTCCAATGGTAGGACTCCATGCTCTCCCTGCCAAGGGCCCAGGTTTGATCCCTAACGGAGAACTAAAAATCCCACAAGCCTCCCAGTGCCAAGGGGTATGGGAAGAGAGAACTCAGTCCAAATGCTTGTATTAAGAGATGACCAAAGTCTACCATGACTTCTAGCAGCATAAGGTTATATTGCTAGGAAGATCCCAGCCTCTCGTTATTATGTCTTCTTGAGAAATTCTGCTAGGAGAATTTACAGTTTTTTTCCAGCCATCACCTGAGAATAGTCTCCTGACTTCCCTTTCTTAGTATGCTTGTATGCTCAGTCATATCTGACTCTGCGACCCTTTGGACTGAAGCCCATCAGTCTCCTCTCTCCATGGAATTTCCCAGGCAAGAATACTGGAGTGGTTTGCCATTTCCTACTCCGGAGCATCTTCCTGACCCAAGGGTCAAACTCATGTCTCCTGCGCTGGCAGGCAGATTCTTTACCACTGAGTCACCTTAGAGCACTGATGAAAAAGGGCTTGCAGTTTTGAACCTTTCTCTGCCCCTTTGAAATGCATTTGTATCTCCTTTAACTCTGAAGTGTCTTTCTCAAGGACCTGAAGGCCACTCCTTAGAAATGCAACCACCAGGAAGGATGGGGCCTCTGTCTCCAGTCTCCAGGAGGACAGAATCCTAACTTCAAGAATGCCCAGCATCTGATGCAGCTGACCTAATCACATTTACACTGAACAACCCTTTGTAATTTTTCCTGTGAGCCCGTACACTCCCCCTTCTGATTCCCTCATTCTCCCTTTCAACTGCCAGTCTCAGGCTTCCCTGGTAGCTCAGTGGTAAAGAATCCGCCTGCCAAAGAAGGCAACACGTGTTCAGTCCCTGGCCCAGGAAGATCCTCTATGCTGTGGAGTAACTAAGCCCCCATCACAACTACTGAACCTGCGGTCTAGAGCCCGGAGGCCGCAACTTCTGAAGCCCTCACGCCTGTAGCCTGTGCTCCGGAAGAAGAGAAGCTACGGCAATGAGGACCTTGCTCACCCAACAAAGAGCAGCCCCTGCCCACTGCAACTAGAGAAAAGACCTCACAGCAAGGAAGACTCAGCACAGCCATAAACAAATAAAATTATTTTTTAAAGAAAGCCCAATCACCTCTGTATACATTCAAATGGAGCTCAGTTATCGCCTCTTCTGTCAGCAGTTACTAAATAAAATCTGTTTTCACCAAGTTAACCAGTATCCAGTGCAGGGGGCCGCCCCTGGCACAGGGAGCCTCCGCTCGGAGGCATGGCTCTGGGAGCTGCCTTATCTTAAGGGTCTGTGGAAATACAGGCATAGCTCTCTGTCCCGCCACCCCTGATTGCTCCTGAGACTTGGAAAATATCTCCTGCCCAGATGTGAGTCCTTGGGCCTGGCAAGTGCTGTCTTAGTGATTAACGAAACCCTTTGCAGCGCCCAAGATGTTGGGCGCCTCCTACTACTCCCGTGTTTGCTAGTCTTAGGAATGTAGGCTATAAGTCCTTGGAAAATATCGCAAGATGGCGACGTAATCCACAAAGAATTTTCTTTGTCCCTCTTTCCCTGTTCTGAAGTATAAAGATACCATGCTCAATAAAGACTTTGTCAGTTGCATGAAAACCTGTCTTGTGGTTGACTGCCTCTGGCCCTCTCGACCCCATCTTTCCTATCTTCTTCAATTTTCTTAGCCTCGTTGGCCTTCTTCAGGACTGTTCGACTTTGCCGGCTGGTCCCGGCAATCCAGCTTTGTTTGACACCTTCAGTCTGACCCAATATTGTTCATTCAGAAGCTTAAAAAAAACCCTCTACTATACATTTGTGAGAAATGGGAATGGGGGAAGTATTATTATGAACTTAGCTTGGAACTCACGGACTTATAGAAAGGATCTCAGGAATCTCCCAGGTTGTCCCTAGTCCACACTTTGAGAACTACTTCAATAGACAAAACCCTATATTAAAATCAGGGCTTCCCTAGTGGCTCAGATGGTTAAGAATCTGCCTGTAATGCAAGAGGCCTGGGATTGATCCCTGGGTCAGGAAGATCCCCTGGAAATGAATGGTTACTCACTGTAGTATCCTTGTCTGGAGAATTCCATGGGGAATTCTGGAAGTGGGAATTCAGGGGAACCTGGAAGCCTACTGTCCCCAGGGGGCAAAGAGTTGGACATGATTGAGAGACTAACACTTATAATCAAGAAGAAAACAAAACTACAAGTAATAGAAAAGAAACAGTCAAAGTAATAGGAAAACATCATGCATCCAAGATTCAACAGGACCAGGAGAAAATTCAGTGACTATTCAGTCACCCAGTCATGTCCAACTCTGCAACCCCATGGATTGCAGCCCGGCAGTCTCCTCCATCCTCCACTATCTCCCAGGGTTTGCTCAGATTCGTGTGCATTGAGTCGGTGATGCTATTTAACCTTTCATCAGTCCATGACTGTAGAGAAAGGGATACTGCCAGGAAATTTTCCTGGGTTCCTGATAGAGACCAGATTTGGTCTCCTTGGAGGCTGCCTGATTTGTGGTTTCCACAGGCACCTGCTGTGGTGAAGGAAGATGCTTGACCACATGCTCCTCCTGGTACTGCAGACCTTGTGGGGTTGGGCCCCAGATAGGGTTTCAGGGGGGATGCCCAGTAAAGAGCAGAGGGGTCACTGGAGGAGCGGAGATTCAAGGGCAGAAAAGAGAGGAGCAGGAGAGAGTGCGGAAACTTCAGGCCCCTTGGAGGCCGGCTGCCCCATCCCCGCAGTGACCGTGGCTGTTCACCCCTTTGCCATGTTTGTGCTTTATTGTCTGTCTCTCCCCACTACACCAGCACCACTGTGAGGGCAGGCAAGTACCTCTGTTCTCTGCTTGCTATGCCTGGTTCCTAGCATACAGTAAATGATCAAGTAAATATTCTTATTTGATTGCATCCGGATGAACATCTTTTTCCTTCTTTTCTAGTAATTTTTTAAGACTCTTAACAGACTCACGGACATGACCCATGGCAAGGGAAACACCCCCAATTAAGAAACAAAACAAGATCAGCTTTCAGATCTTGAGCGGTGCCCGTTCTGGGCAACGGCTCCTCAAAACGTTTCCAGTAACAAACGTTTAAACGTTCGTGTTATTCTGAAGCATAGAAATATTTTGAGCACAACGACAGTATACAATCCAGAAAGAAACTAGGAAAGCCCCAGGCCTCCTCCTCTGTGTTTCCGGCTAGGAAGAGCAGACCCCGGATTTCAAGGGCTGTGGCAATCCAGGTTACCGACTGGATTTGGAAGGGGAGCCGCGGGGCGCAGACTGGCATTTCAAACAGGGGCCACGGGGCGCAGACTGTATTTGGAGGACGCGACCCGGGGCGCAGACTGGCATTTGGAGGCAGGGTTGCGAGGGCGAAGGCTGCGGAACGGCTGGACTAGGAGAAGGACTTCCCCCACGACGACGACCCGGAGCGCGACAGCAACGGGCAGAGGAACCCCGCCCACTCAGGCCCGCTGCTCTGTGCCGAGAGCGCCTGCGGTGCCTGGAGGCCGGAGGATGGAGGCTACCATTGGCAGCAGGGCTCCAGGGATGAAGCTCCCATTGGCCTGAAGCCAACGGGCTCCCATTGGTTGAAGGCTCGACGAACGAAAGCTTTCATTGGCCGGGGCTGCGGCGTGCCGCACGGCCTTCTGGGATCTGTAGTTGCGGCGTCCCCGGCGCGGCCGCCATTGTCCAGCGGGCTGTGAGTCTTGCAGATCTTGTGGCGGGGACGGCTCTCGTGTTCAGGGTCGCCTCGGGCACCAGTCCTCTACCTGTCAGCCTAGGATGGACCCCGAGGAGGAAGCGGCGGCACTGGCGATGGCTACGTGGCCGCCGGCAGAACGGCTCCAGGTACGGCAGAACAATAATAGCAACAATAACAACGGTGGCAGCGGGCTTCGGGCAGGGTATTTACCCCTTTAGCCCTCACAGCGCACGGTGGGCAGGGTCGGGCCTTATCCCCTGGACAGACGGGGAGACTGAAGCCCAGGCTGGGGGGTACGCTGACATGCCCAGCTGGTGAGGGGTGGCTTCTGGTTCGAACCCGGGCTTTCCCGTCCCCGAGTGCGCGTGCTCCGCGAGTCCTCTGGCCTTTCCGTTCAGGGAAAGGACTAGGGTTCGTTCCCGAGCACCAGACTGGCCCCCTGCCGATACCCTGCCCCACCCCCACCCCGAAGGCCGTCCACCGTGAGGATGAGTCTTAGAAACTGGAGTAGAGATGCTTCAACGTGCGGAGTCAACCGACACCCACCCAGAGTCCCGCTTCCCGAAACCCCGGGCACCGCCTCCTGGGTAAGAACACACCGCGTTATTGGGGTGGGAGCGACTATCAGGGTCTCACCCCTGCAGGGCTGTCGGGGACTCAGTTCAGAGCAGTCCCCAAGGGCATCTGGGAAGGCACCTGTTTGAAAGCTCCTGCCCTTCTAGACAAAGTGGCTGCTGCCAGTGTTCTCCATACAGAGCTGACTCCACGTGGCAGGAACCAAAAGAAATGTATATAATTCCTTAAGTTCCAGACTTTCTGTCCTTGCCTACCGGCTTTTGCATTTATTTCAGATTTGGTATGCAAAGTGAGACTGTTGATAATCCTAGGTGTGCACAGTGTTCAGAGACTGTTGCAAATGTGTAGGAGATGCAACTACGTTTTTGTTTGCTTTTGCTGTGGATCCCGGAGAAGGGGCAGGGAGTGAGCAGTGTCAAAGAGTATCAGAGCTGGGCCATAGTTAAAGCAGTAAAAACAGGTTTTCTTTGGGGACAGTTGCAATAGGGGGAAAGAGACTTCAGTATAGAACTGGGCTAAACTGTGAACACAACAAGCAGACGTGGGTATTTTTATAGTGGGGGTAGAGGTAATTTTGGGTTGTTGTCTGACTTTGCGACCTCATGGACTGCAGCATGCCAGATTTCCCTGTCCTTCACTATCTCCCAGAGTTTGCTCAAACTCATGTCCATTGAGTTGGTGATGCCATCCAACCGTCTCATCCTCTGTCATCCCCTTCTCCTCCTGCCTTCAATCTTTCCCAGCATCAGGTCTTTTCCAATGAGTTGGCTCTTCGAATCAGGTGGCCAAAGTATTGGGAGCTTCAATATCAGTTCTTCCAATAAATATTCAGGGTCGGTTTCCTTTAGGATGACTGGTTAGGTCTCCTTGCAGTCCATGGGACTCTGAAGAGTCTTCTCCAGCACCGAAATTTGAAAGCATCAATTCTTTGGCGCTCAGCCTTCTTTATGGTCCAGCTGTACATCCATACATGACTACTGGTAAAGAGTCTGTTCGCAATGCAGGAGATCCAGGTTACATCTCTGAGTCGGGAAGATCCCCTGGAGAAGGAAATGGCAACCCACTCCAGTATTCTTGCCTGATCCAGGCAAGAGGAATTCTTAAGATAATTCAAGAAAATTCCGGACAGAGGAGCCTTGTGGGCTATAGTCCATGGGGTCACAAAGAATTGGACATGGCTGAGTGACTAATAGTTTCACTTAACTATATGGATAAAGTGATGGCTCTGCTTTTTAATATGCTGTCTAGGTTTGTCATAGCTTTCCTTTGAGGAGCAAGCATCTTTTTAAAATTTCATGGTTGCAGTCACCCTCTGCAGTGATTTTGGAGCCCAAGAAAATAAAGTTTGTCACCGTTTCCATTGTTTCCCCATCTGTTTGCCATGAAGTGATGGGACCAGATGCCATGATTTTAATTTTCCGAATGTTGAGTTTTAAGTCAGCTTTTTCACTCTCCTCTTTCACCCTCATCAATAGACTCCTTAGTTCCTCTTTACTTTCTGCAATTAGAGTGGTGTCATCTGCATATTTTGCTAAACTGACCTAAAACAGGGTTCTTGCTGAATCAGGCCAAATGATGGGATGTTTACTTGGAGGGCTGTGGGAGATGAGGACTTTGAAAAGATATCAAGAGTGATCAGATATGGAGGGTAGGATTCTTGGGACCAATGGGACCCAAGAAACCAATGAGACCAGATTTTTGGTAAAACTGAATGATGCAGAAATGGACACAGAAGCCCAAAGGTCAAAGCTTATTTGGGAAGAGGGTTGTGAGCCAGACTAAAGTTCAGTCAAGGAGAGAATCTATCAGCAGTGAGAGGCTTAAGAGAGAGTGTGTTTGTTATCTGTTGCTGTGTAACAAATAATGAAAAACACAGTGGCCTAAAACAACAATAAATATTACCTCAGTTTCTGATGATAGCAATCCTGTAATAACTTTGCTGGTGGTTCTGGCCTGGGTTCATGACAGTCAAGATGTCAGCCTGGACTGCTGTCACCTGAGACTTGACTGGGGCTGGAGGATCCACCTCCAGGATGGTTCATTCATGAGAGTTGGCAGGAGGCCTCTGTTCCTTCTGATGTGGGACTCTCTCTCTCTGGAGCTGTCTGGGTGTTCTTACAACATGGCGCCCAGCTTCCCACAAAGGGAGTGATCCAAGAGAGGGCTCGGTGGAAGCCACAGTGTGTTGTGACCTGGGCTCAGAATTCACTCTCTAAATTATCGTATCAGTTACATAAGTCAGATCTGCTCAGTATAGGAGGAGGCTACATGGGGGCTGGGGATCACTCGGGTCCATCTTGGAGGCCTGCCACCACAGGAGGCGAGGGCCGGAAGCAGAGGGCTTTGAGGTCGAGTGTGTTAGCATCCTTTGACTGCCATAACAGATTATTACAAAAGTGATGGTTTGAAATATATATTAATATGTTGATTCTTAGGGTTCCAGAGGTCAGGAGTCTGAAATCACTTTTCCTGGACTGAGATCAGGCGTGGGCAGCTGCACCTTTCCTGTCAAGGCTAACCCTAACCCTAATCCTAAGCCTAACCCTAATTAGGGTTAGGTCTCACATTACCTTTTTTCAGCTATTAGAGCCATAGACCTTGCATTTTTTTTGGCTCATCGTCCTTTGTCCACTTTCATTTTGCTTTAGCGGTCACGTTATCTTCTTCCTCCTGTAGTTCAGTCTCCCAATACCTTCCCTTCAGAAGGACATTTGTGATTGAATTTAAGGACCACCTGGATATTCCAGGATAATCTCCCTAGTTTTAAAACCCATTAAAGGTTTTAAATGGGTTTAAAACCCATTAAGGGATGTGATTAACACATCCACAGAGTCCCTTTTGCCATTTATGATAATATTCACAGGTTCCAAGAACTAGGACCTGAATATCTTTAGGGGCCATTTTTCAGCTACCCACAGCCAGGCTAAAGGGGATCATCCTTTATCGAAAGGAAGGAGCTATTTGAATGCTTTAAGCAGGAGTGGCATGAGTTTGAAAAATACATTCAGGCATTGCCGGATGGGAGTAAGAGACACTGAGAACTAGCTAACGCCCAAGGTGGAGTCCAGTGACTGGGTACTGGCTGATGCCAGGGCGGCCTGCTGAGCTGGGGGAGGATGTATGGAGGGAGTAGGTCTGACAAAGCCCATCCCGCCGAGCCCCGCAGTGCAGAGTAGGAGACCAGGAGGAGGGCTGCAGGGGTGTCCGGTGAAGCAACAGGGAGGCTCAAAGACAGCGAGGAGTGGGCTTCTGCTGGGATTCCAGGAGGAGACATGAGGGACTCGTGATGCCACTGAGAGGTCTGTGGCCTAGACAGACAGCCCGCAGCGGGCCCAGCACTGTCACTGGCACTGCGTGCAGAGCAGGTAATGGCGGCCGGAGGCACAGCGACCGTGTTTTCAGGGCTGGAGGACCGTCAGAGTGGGAGGTGAGGATGCAGGGACAGGAGCAGAGACCTTGGTCCCAACCAAAGGGTTCTGTAGATTTGCTGCATAATTTTTGGTCGAACCACATGCCACCTGTACTATAATTTCTTAAATATTTAAAAATCTAATTGTGTTTTTCTTAAAGGAAATACCACTTGAAAATTGAAGTCTTTTGCATGTGATTTTGACTTGCATTTCCCTGGTGGCGAATGATCTTGAGCATCTTTTCAGGTGCTTATTAGCTGATTGTTTATTTTCTTTTATATCTTCTTGAAGAAATTCCTATTTAGACTCTTTGCTTATTTATTGGATTGTCTTCATTATTGAGTCTTAAGAGTTCTCTATATCTTTGAAATACAAGTCACTTATGAGAGAGATGATCTGCAGTCATCACCTCTCATCATACGAGTATCTTTTCACTTTCTTGTTAATGTCCCTTAGAAACAAAAAAGGTTTTAATTTTTATGAAGTCCAGTTTACTTATTTTTTTTTACTTTATTGCTTGTTCTTTTGCTGTTATTAGCTAAGTATCCTTTGTCAGATACAGTTATAAAAATTTAGCCATATGTTTTCTTCTAAGAGGTTAATAGTTTTAACTCCTGTATTTATGCCTTTGATCTGTTTGAGTTAAATTTTATATATGGCATGAGATAGGAGACTTAACTTTATTCTTTTACATGGAACTAAAAGTTTTTCCCTCATAAAATGTGGCCTAATTTTCAGTTTCTCACCAGAGACTGGGCATTCTGACCATGTGAGGCCTGTATTTTGCCACAGTCAATTGGTTCTGAGTCTGAGCTACCCCTTCAGACAGGGCACATGTTACCATCACTTCCTGTGCCACCTCTCATAGGTTAAGTACCTTCACAGGCCCTTACATGAACCCACTTCAGTCACTTGTGAGCCTGCCCAGTCTCTGAAGGCCAGTGAATTTCTAACTCCAACTGCCCACCCTTCTTTGCAGGGAGGAGGATAAGCCTTGCTTTGAGGATTTTTTAGTGTGTCAGTTAGCCATTGTTGCATAACAGACTGTCCCAAAATTTGGGGGCTTAGACACAACAGTCACTGTTTCTTTAGCCTACAGATCTGCAAGTCAGCAGTTTAGACTGCTCTCTGCCAGCACCTGCGCCTGTCCAAGACTGGTTGTGGGTTGGTTGGCTTTGCTCTTGCCCAGATGCCTTCTCGTGTCCTGGCCTATAGCCCACCCCAAGCGGGAGCTCAGCAGGGCCCAGGAAACCTGACTCGCGTTGCTCGGGACGCACTCCCTGGCCACTGGCCTGCTTGTCTTCACCTTCCCCGCCCCTCCTCCTAATCCTGAGGACACTGATGGGGTCAGTCCGGGTGACGGAGCATGTGTGATGTTTCAGGAGCCGGTGACTTTCCGGGACGTGGCCGTGGACTTCACCCAGGAGGAGTGGGGGCAGCTGGGCCCGGCCCAGAGGACCCTGTACCGAGACGTGATGCTGGAGACCTTTGGGCACCTGCTGTCCGTGGGTGAGGCCGCTTCCTCTGCTGCTGACCAGATTCCTGCACTGACTTACTCTTCATGGGTTATGGGTTGCCAGGCCTCTCATGTGACGACTTGACCTTGGGCTGGAGATCATGGAGCTTGAATTTTCACTCCTGAGGGACATGTGGGTTGTAGACTCTGCCCTTGTGTGTCTGGATGCAGAACCTTATGAGGCACCCCAGCCCCTGAGGGTTAGGAGTCTCAGTTTGGAGCCTAAACTGGTTCTCATCTTCTCCAGAGCAGACCCACACCACCTTTGTCTTTCTCTGTTTCCAGGGCCTGAGCTTCCAAAACCAGACGTCATCTCCCAGCTGGAGCAAGGGGCTGAGCTGTGGGTGGTGGAGAGAGGACTCGCCCAGGGCTGTCGTCCAGGTGAGAGCCCACCAAATGGGAGCCCTGATAGGAGCAGCTGTGCCCCTTGGAAGGGGTGATGTGTCGGGGTCCCCAGAGGAAAGTCAGCAAAGGGAAGAGGCCAGTCAGGGCGGCCAGATCCCCCCTGGACCCCTCAGTCCCCCGACAGTGCGCTGTGACAGTTTGTGAGAGGTGTTGGCTACTAAGCAGGCTCACGTAGGCTCTGGGCCGGGGGCTGATTGGGAGCTGGTCATGCGGGCATCCTCCACCTGGCACAGACCAAGACCCAAGCTCCCAGGAGAAAGCAGGTGTTTGCCCTAAGCCACAGTGAGTCTCTCTTCCCAGTTTGGTTCGGGGCAGTACCCCCAAATCCAAGTTCCCCCGACCAAGCCAGAGGCCGGCCTTGAGAGCTGGTCCTTCTGGGACAGCTGCCTCGGGCTGCCCTGGAGCCCTTTCTCCACAGGGGCTTGGGCCCCGTACTTCACCCCCTGCCTGCAGTGTTCCCAGTGCTCTGGGGTCCCCTCACCCATGCCCCGCTTTCTCTGAGCTCAGAGACGCTGGCTCTGCTCGAGTGGCCAGAGTCCAGCACTTCCTCTTTTCCCAGCAGCGTCCTTTCCATGGGATAATTTCTGAGTGTGAACCTACCCTTCACCTTCTCCATTTCATTCTTGCATGTCCACAGTCTGTGCACTTGTGCCGTACACGCTTCTGTTTTCGTGGGAGCCATGAGTACCTGACGGCTGGCCCAGTGCCATCAGCACGGGAGCGGCAGGCCCCTCACGAAGCGGAGCTGGGGGGATCGTCCGGTGCTGGCTCAGCATTCCAGCACCACGATGGTGGTCCCAATTCTCCTGGCCTTTCTCCCGGCTGGGCGCAGCTGCAGCAGCTTTGGATGCCACATCCGTGCTCCATGCGAGGGCTGGGGGAGCTGGGAAGAGTGGCGCCACTCATATTTGTCCCTTTTCTCCAGCTCCAGATGTTGTTGAGGAGGGGGACACCCCAGCTGCTTGAAGGCTGGGCTGGGGTTGGATTGTTGTCAGTCCCTGGGCCGGTGTATTGGTACCCTGACTACATTTTGAAGGAAGTGGGCTCTGGCCATGGGAAACATAAGCAGCTGGACTCACAGTCCGCTCCCCCTCTGACACCATCTGCAGGGAGTCCGTGGTCCCTCCACACGGTGTGGCCCCCAACCTCGGACGGGACTGCCAAGTACGCTGTCTCCTCTGGGCATGGAGCCTGTTTATCTTCAGCCCCAGACAGTAGCCTTCCTTCCCCCAGTCTCTGAGGTAACTGTCATCCATCTGGCCAGCTCCCTTCTAGCTGCCTGGTCCCAAGTTTGCCATAAAATGGACCCATGTAAAGTGTACAGTTCTCTGGTTTTGAGCATGTTCACGGATTGTACATCCATCACCACTGTGTAGTTCCAGAACATTGCAGCTCCCCAGAAATCATCCACTAGAGGTACTCTGGTTTGTTTCTATCCATAGAACACTCTTGATGCCAAATACGTGGGTTTTTTCCATATCAACAACCGATTGTCCAACTCTTTAGGCACTAGATGGGTGTCGCAACAGTTCAGTCCAATTCTGACCCTCCCTCCCTGGAGTTGGTGCAGACCTCACAGCTTAGGAACGCATTCCTATTAGACTGGCCCCTCTTCAGACATGGGTCACAAGTCGGCCTCCCATCCTTCGGACTGACTGGCTGTGAACCAGGGGTTCCCACGGTTCCCCCTTAGGTTCAGTAGTATGCTGTAACAGCTCACAGAACTCAGGAAATCACTGCTTACATTTACTGTGTTTTATAAATGATAGTATAAAGGATATAAATGAACAGGCAAGTGTCAGGGGAGAGGGGCTGAAGCATCCCATCCTGAAGCTGTTGAGGGCCCATCAAGAGTCACCTCTCAGCATGAACTCATGGTTGAGGGGAATTTATTACAATTAACAAAAGACAGTCCTAACCCCTCTCACTAAGGAAATTGCAACGGTTTTAGGAGCTGTGTGCTGGGGCCCAGGGATGAAGACCACATACGTATTTCTCATTAAATGACAGTAGTCGCTCATCACCTTATTCCACGCAGCCCCTGGCAGTCACTAATCCACTTTCTATCAGGGAATTTGCATATTCTGGATATACCATTTAAGTGGAATCATAACATGGCCTTTGGTGTCTAGCTTTTATTTTTTCTTGAAATGCAGTTGATGTACAACATCTTATATAAATACAGGTATACAGTGTAGTGATTCTCAAGTTTTAAAGGCTATATTCCTCTTACAGCTATAAAATATTGGGTTAATACCCTCTGTTGTACAAAATATCCTTGTAACTTATTTTAGTACGTAATAGTTTGTGTGTATCTAGCTTCTTTCAGGGAGCATCATGTTTTCAAGATTGTCATGCTGTACTTTGTTTCGGTAGTTCATTCCTTTCCATCACTGAATCATATTCCATTGTGTGGATGGACCACATCTGGTTGGTGGACCACACTGGGTTGTTTCTACTTTTTGGTTCTACTGGATAGTGCTACTGTGAACGTTCCTGTACAAGCTTTTGTGAGGGCTGACTGGTGTTTTAGAAGACCTGCTCTGGGTGCTGTGCGTGGAGCCCAGTCTGGGGTCTGGAGGTGAGGAGATGCGCCGGCTGCCTGGCCAGCCTGAGCCCCTCCAGCCCCTCTCCCCGGCCAGTGCTCCCGCACTGCCTTGCATCTGAGGCAGGTTTGAGAACCTGCTTCCTGTCAGCTCTGGGAGCTGCCTGTGGACATTCTGATGTGGTGAGGTGGGCCCTGAGTGCATGAACACAGAGTGTGCCATGGTCAGAATTGCAGCAGGTCAGGAGGTTCAAGCTGGGGGTGGGCAGGCCCACTGGCCCCAAAGACGTCCACGTCCTAATCCCAGAGTCCATCTGTGGGATTGCTGGGCCAGCCTGTGACCTCACAGCAGCCCTCTTGTGAGGGGGGCAGGATGAGGATGGGAGATGTCAGAGGGAGATTGCCCGATGCTCTGCTGCTGGCTCTGGAGGTGAGGGGAAGGGCCAAGGCCTGTGGGCACCTCTGGAGGCTGGAGCCTCCAGGAAACCCACCCCTGCAGCCTCTAGAAGCCGCCCTGCCTTCCCAGGAATAGGTGTGTGCAGGGGTTGAGTGTGTGGTCAGTTGGTAGAGTGGCGCGTCACTGTGCTGGGAGGAGGGAGCACCTTGCCTGCCTGAGGGGTGATTCGGCCTCTGGAGGATCCAGGACCAGGGGCTGCTCCTTGCAAGGTATCCCACAGGTGAGAGGGCAGCTCCACGTGGGATCTGACCTGTCACACCCGGGTTTGAAACAGCTCCTCTTCCCCCCAAGCCTCCTCCTTCTGTGCTTTGTGTCTGCCTCCCCAGCAGGGCTTTCTGTCCTTCAGCTGCTGCTGCTGCTGCTAAGTCGCTTCAGTCATGTCCGACTGTGCAACCCCATAGACGGCAGCCCACCAGGCTCCCCCATCCTTGGGATTCTCCAGGCAAGAACACTGGAGTGGGTTGCCATTTCCTTCTCCAGTGCATGAAAGTGAAAAGTGAAAGAAAGTGAAGTCGCTCAGTCGAGTCTGACCCTTAGCGACCCCATGGACTGCAGCCCACCAGGCTCCTCCCACCCATGGGATTTTCCAGGCAAGAGTACTGAGTCACTGCTTTATCCCCAGCACCTCAGGCCAGACAGTATTTTAGACTTTGTAGGCAATGTTCAATCCCTGTATTTGTCTTCTATCATCACTGTAGCAAATCACCACAAACACAGAGGTTTAAGGCAACGTATTATCTCTCAGTTCTGTCAGACCCAACTGGTTTATTGCCGTGGCCCCCACAAGGCCAAAGGTAAGGTATCGGTGGGTGGGGAGTGGAGGTGGCAGACTTACTGGGAGGCTCAGAAAGGCTGTGCTTCTGGATTCAGGCAGGTTGTTCCGTGTGGTCCTTGAACAGAAGTCCCCGTGTCCTTGCAGGCTGACAGCTGGCTCAGCTTCTCGGGCTCAGGCCCCCTGCCCAGCCTCTCCCTTCTACCTCCTCCTGTTTGTAAAGCTTGAGGGGATTGCTCCTTGTCCAGCTAAGCCAGCATCATCTCCCAGTGCTGAGGTTTTTAAAGCAAGCTGATGAGTGGACTACGTGTCACCCGCAAAATTGCCTGCCAGTAGACCCTCTGTGACTGACAAGAGAGACCTGACCGCTTCAGAGTCCGCCCGTTAGCGTGGTTAGCTTGGGGGTTGTCTTTGGCCAGCTCCTGATGTAAGCCAGTATTTGGCCCATGGCGGGTGCTCAATAAGTTTTTGTTGAAAGAATGAGTGAGGGAAGCTTTGTTTGCAGACAGAGCATTGCGGTCAACATGAGCAGAACTGGGAGGCAGGATACAGACCCAGGGTGTGTCCATCAGCCCCTCACACCTCTTTGGTTTTCTTTCAGGCCAGGAAGCTGGACTGGAGGGTCAACCACCAGCCCGGGAGCAGGGCCTTCCTGAGGAGAAGGCGCAGGAAGGCTTCCTGGGGGAGGCGCTGTGTCCCGCCTCGTCGGGGAAAGACTGGGAACGGGTGGGCCAGGTCAGGGGGCCCGAGCAGGACCGGGGTCATTGGCGGCAACTCAAGGAAGCCCCGGTTCAGGACCGAAGTCTCAGACTTGGGGAGAGCCTCAGTCACCTCCCAGAGGTCTCCAGGGTGGAGCATGCGTGTGTGCCGGAACCTCAGGGTCCGAGCTTGGAGAAGAGCCCTGACGCCTCACGTGAGCAGACGGGTTCCCTCGGACCACAGCCACACAACCACCACGACAGCGGCGAGGCTTCCACTGTGACGTGTCCTGTTCCAGAGGCAGAGCTGGTGCGCAGCCAGGCGCCCGACAAGCCCTACAAGTGCGCGGACTGCGGGAAGTCTTTCAACCACAACGCGCACCTCACGGTGCACCGCCGCATCCATACAGGCGAGCGGCCCTACGCGTGCAAGGAATGCGGCAAGGCCTTCAGCCAGAACTCGTCACTGGTGCAGCACGAGCGCATCCACACGGGCCACAAGCCCTACAAATGCGCCGAATGCGGCAAGTCTTTCTGCCACAGCACGCACCTCACAGTGCACCGGCGCATCCACACGGGAGAGAAGCCCTACGCCTGCCAGGACTGCGGGCGCGCCTTCAACCAGAACTCGTCACTGGGCCGCCACCGGCGCACGCACACCGGCGAGAAGCCGTTCGCCTGCAGCGTGTGCGGCAAGGCCTTCTCTCGGACCACTTGCCTGTTCCTGCATCTGCGGACGCACACGGCTGAGCGGCCCTACGAGTGCAGCCGCTGCGGCAAGGGCTTCCGGCATAGCTCGTCGCTGGCGCAGCACCAGCGCAAGCACGCGGGCGACGGGCCCTACGACTGCCGCCAGAGGTTGCTCTTTACCCCCGCGCCCTCCTGGCCCGAGCCCCTGAACCCGGGCGAGGGCCAGCCACGCAGCGACAGGCCCTTCCGGTGTAGCCAGTGTGGCAAGGGTTTCACGCAGAGCTCGCACCTCATCCGCCACCAGATCACGCACACCCGAGAGCAGCCCCGGGGCCGGGGCCGCCGGCGCCCACAGGCCCGCAGCCGCGGCCCGCACCTTGGGCGGCGCCCGCTTGGACCTCCAGAGGAGAGCCCCGGGGGCGGGACGAAGGCGGGGTCGCCCGCCGGCAGGGCGCTGGCGCTGTTTGACCTCCACGAGATCATGCAGGAAAAGAACCCGGTGCGCGTTATTGGGGTGGAAGAGCCCGCCATGGACAAGTCCGTGCTGTTTGACATCACAGAGTCCACGTAGACAAGGAACTCGGCGGATGACTGTTGAACCACAGGTATAGAAATGTGGTACGTCCACAAGGTATATTTCTAGAAGGGAGCTGAGGGTAGAAATGCCCTCAGATTTCCTAAGGCAGTGGTGCTTGCAAACACCTGAGATCACTGATTCTCCAGAGTCTCAAACCCAGTACTCGGAAATGAAATCAGAGGTAGCGGAACCTACACACGTGTGTACTGTTGAGAAACCTATACATGTCCCCATTTTGTAAAGGATAATTAAAGCAAAAGAAACGGTCAATAGGTAACGTCGGCTGAGTTGCTGTCTTTCCCTGTGGTGGCGACCATCGTGCCTGGAGACTTGGGGCGTTGCCTATGGCTTGCCATCTGTTGCATGGGGTATGGTGTTACCCACAGAAACATGAGAGGCCTGTGTGGGTGTGATATCCCAAAGTGGTGACTAAGGCTTGGGAAAGGTTTGCACAAAACAAATGCAGCTGCGTTACTGGAAGATTTTGTTTAAATTCTAAACATGCAAGAATTATATGTGGAGTCAACCCAAGTCGCAGTTCAAATATTATAGAAAGGAGTTTCAGATATACATCCATGGCCGCTGGGATCCATTTCTGCACTTTAGAGTCATTAAAGCAGGCATGGCAGCCACACTCACGCCCAAATCAAGTGATGAAGGATTCCCCTGTGAAATTCCACAGCTTTCCCTGGGGGTGTCACGGCTCCTGTTAGAAACCATGGCCTTAGATTGGCAATGTTGCCTGTGATGGAAGGTCTTACTCAGAGTGGCTTTGTTCCCCAGGAGATACTTGGTGATGTCTGGACACATTTTGGTTGTCATGACTGGCAGAGGAGAGCGGTGGCATCCTGTAGGGGAGGTCGAGGATGCTGCTGAGCATCCTGCAAAACCCCATCACCAAAGAGCCACCTGGCCTTGAGGTGGAGAACCCTCGCCCAGCATAAGAACCGGCTTTCCTGACTCTGGAAATAGATTTATCAAGGCTGTGATTAATCAGGGCTGTGTTAACAGTCTTGTACATTTGATTTTAACAAATGCTATCTTGAGCATGTACACATTTTCTTTTAGTAATTCTTTTCCACCATTTTGCAACATTTGTAGTTGGTGTGAGGGAAGAGAATCCATTTATTTTTCTGAGTAATTTTAGCATTTTATTTTGGACATTCCATGTGCTGATACATTTTCACTGCACCCCTGTTGCCGTAGGATTATATTTACATCAGCACCAGAAATCTTGTCATTTTATCAATTTTTTTAATAAAAGGCATGGACTTATATATAAAATCATGTTGGCACATGATGACAAAAACCATTTTTATAGTCATTCTGAGCTATCCTTTGCCTTTTTCACTTAATGTTTACACTGATGTTTGCACTGATAGTGCAAATCCAACACTGGGTAATACTGCCAGAGTCTCAGTGAGAATCAAGGAAGTTGCCCTGAGGTCGCTGTTCATATTTTTCCTTCCCTGGCATTGCAGTAAAGGGGGTGGGGTAGGGGGATGGTTTCACTTAAGAATGTCTGTGATGAAGCAGGAAAAATGATTAATTTCATAAAATCTCAAAACTATATTACCATCTAAGCAGAAATAACAGTAATTACTATGTCATCAAATATCTAGTGGATATTCCTGGTTTCCTTATAAATTTTGTTTTGTTTTCTGTTTGGTTTGTTCTAATCATGATCTAAAGAAAAATCACAGTGCATTTGCTTGACTTAGGTCTCTTTTAATCTATAGGTCTCCCCTCTTTGTCCTTTTTAGTCTTTTATATGTTGGGGGAAACAACAGGATAACCTAAATTTTGTCCCTATCCCAAGCCTGCCCATCAGACCCACTGGACTATGCTGAGGGCCCTTTGTGAATGATGCGACTCTGTTTTGTTCTCAAAGTTTATCTGCCCTATCTCAAACACAGCTTACCATCTTGCTGGGGTCTCTGCTGACCTTCAGAAGACCTTTCTCTCAGCTGTCAATGTCCAGGAAAGCAAGACATCTGAGAAAATGGCTTACTTATATATGATGCAGTACATTGTAATATGATCATTTTCATGTCCACAGTTGGAAACTTCGCCTGGCTCATTATCTTGCTGTCTTCCAACTTTACTTCTGAGGAAATCAAAGCTTTCTGATCTTTGTCGATGCTGTTCTTGTTATAAAGAAGAACATTGTGTTCAAAGGTGTGCTCCGTGGTATCTCAGCAGAAAGGATGCAAAAAACTAAGGATTTAATCTGCCTGCTTTCTAACCTAGAATGAAAGAGTGAAATGCTCATCCCTCTGGGATGCTGTGTTGTGTGCTCCAGTTACACAGCACAATTGCCTTGTTTGTTTGTTTGCTGTTCCCACTGTGGTCGCATCCTAGTGAAGTTAAATACAAAACATTAACATCAACAATTGGAAGGAAGGAAAATTGGCCATGGCACAGGTCAGCTTGTAGAAATCGTTCCAGAAAAATATCCCCCAGAAGGAATATTGGGTTGTCAGAGCCTCGAGTTGAATGGAAGAAGTATTCTGGAAGAGTACAGCAGCTAGTCTAAGCACAGTGTCAGAGTGTCCGACTATCAGAATTCATTGCTGAGATGTGATGGGTGAGTGTCAGGACCTGTCAGAACTTTCCTTTGTCCAGTTCTGTTCTTTGGATGCTTGAGTGTCACACCCAGTAGAGTTTCCACAGTAGCAGAGTCAGGCTTGCAGCTCATCTCCAGAGGTTCCACAGGATGCCTCGAAGCCTCGGGTTTGTCTCTGCCCCCTGTCACTCTCTGAGCTTGTCTTGTGGACTTCTCCGTCAACTCTTATTATCACAGCGCCTCTGTTGTCATGCCTTGGCCTCCACCATCTTCCATTTCATTCTTAGCAAATAACCTATTTAACACGGCTCAGAAGAGGTATGTTTTCAGACAGGCAGTGACTCACACCTCTGTGAGGTGGCGCCATTTTATGTATAAGTAAAATCTGGCCCAGGACAAACATAACTTTCCCAAGGTTGCACAGCTAGGAGTTGGAGGCAGCATTTGAAGTCAGCACCCTATTAACAGTGGCTTAAACAGATCAGACTTTGCTTGAAGGCTGTGTCTTCAGTGGCTCTGCACCATCAGAGGCAGTGGCTTCTCTCCCAGCCTGTCCCTTGTGGTCACACGGAGACCACTGCAGCCTCAGCCGATGCACCCACCTTCATCAGGACTGGAGGAGGAGGAAAGGCAGGCCAGTACTCATCGCTAGTGAGGTTTCAAAGAAACGACTCTCCCAGAAGCTTGCATCCAATGCCTCCATGTCTCACTGGCCAAGACTGAATCACTTAGCTTCTCTAACCTCCGTGGTTGAGACTATACCCAAGAAAAAGCCTCGGAAGAGGTTAACAGTGGGCAGCTGGCAGCGCCCACCGCCTTTCTCCCCAGTCTCTTTCTGGAGGAATCTGCAGCGCTCCCCCTTTGGGTCAGGCGCCACTGCTTCTTCAACGCCTGGCTTGTCCCACTTGCCGACCAGGCCCCCCACAGTCGTCGGTCCCCTGGCATGCTGGAGCACTGTGCTTGCCCAGATCCCTTCTGCCTCTCAAGGGGCCTCTTGCCCTCCCCTCCTCAACTCCTGGGGCCAATGGGCTTCTGTCCCAGAGGCACATCTTGAGCTCCATGCACTCCCAAGATGTCCCAGTCCACACCGTGGCTGTGTGCTCACTCCCAGGTCCTGGTCTTCGAGCTTCAGGCTGGAATAGCAGCTGCATGCTGCCGGAAGCTCCCCCTAGATACCTGGAAAACTCTGGAAACTGCCTACCCAGAGGGAAATGCCACTTTCCATCCCAAACCTGTGCCTCCTCCCCTGCTCCCTTTCTTGAGGATTGTTGCCACCTGCCCTCCCATCCCTCAATCCAAAAGATACCAATAGACATCCTGTTGATTTTACAGTGTAAGCAGCTTGGCTGCCTTCTTTGTTCCATCTCCTTCCTACTGCTGCCACTGACGCAGGATGACCGGGAGAAGCCTGGCCACTAGTGCCCTCCATTTGTGACGGCCCCATCGTTGGTGTGGGAGTGCAGACTTGGAATGCCCCCACCACTAGTGTGCTCTGACTTGGGGAGACTCCGCGGTAACTGTACAGCTCAGAAGCCAGGCCTGCGACCGCCCCGTCCCCTCCGCCATGGCCCACACAGTGGCAGCTGCAGAAGGGTCGTGTCTCCACAGTTCTTAGAGTGAGCACTGGGTGGGCTGAGGCTCCAGTCACCTCGTCGGTTAAGCTGGAAACAAGCTTGTCACCATCAGCGTTTGTGGCCCTCTCCATGCAGTGCAGCTCTTTTGGAATTTTCCATTTCTCATTTTGGGTCACCTTTTCTAGGCATCATATTCCTACTAATTTCCTTACAGATACTTTGAAACCAAGTCAGATAAGAAACTCCTCAGGGGAAATTGCTGTAAACTAGAGAAAGTATATCATTTTATCAATTTATCAAAGTAATACAAAATCTTTGTAGCAAAACCTGGAAAATGCACAAAAGTAAAATACACAAAAGTGTGAAGGCTTATTTAAAATTCAATTCCTCATACTTCCACCATCCAGGGATATTCATTACCTTAAGATTTTGTTAATTTTCTTTGTAACTTTTTCTTGAAATATACATGTGTGTATACATAGAGTGAACATTAAGTCTTATACACAGCAAAAATGTGTATAGTTATCTTTTGTTTAGAAAGTTCTCTTGTAATGTGCTTCTTACTATATTTTGAACATTTTCCTGTGAAGATGAATTTTTAAATTAACATTCAGGAGGGTTGTAGCAGTGTTATCTCCACCCACCATCTTAAACTTTCACTTTTATCTAAAAGGCTGCGAAGGGATTCATATACATTTCTGAGGGAATATGAATTGATACAGCCTCTGTGAAGGTCACTTTGTTGGTTGCTACCTAAATTACAGCAAACTCTTTGTCCCAGCAAGCCACTTGCTGCAAATGAATCCTACAGATATATTTGTACCCGCACAAACTGTTCTAGTGTAGTTTTTACTATGATATTGATTTCAGAAAGTGAAAATTTAGAATCAACCTAGGCATCCACCACATGGGACTGGCTAAGTGATTTCTGGTGGACTGGCTGGCTTTTACATAGCCCTTGAAATGAGGACTGTCTTTATGAACTTGTGTGGAAAAGAGCGCCAAGATACATTGTCTATGAAAAGGTATAAAAGTTTGTATGATATGTTTCCATTTGTGTAAAGAGGAAGCCATTACTTACACATACACAAACTGAATCTGAAGGGTACAAGCTTACCAGACATACTACTTGCTCTTGGGGAGGAGAATTGGAGGGAGGGGGAAGATGAGGAATAATTTTCACTCTATATCTTTTGATATTTTTGGAATTTTGAAACATGTAAAAATATTACCAGTTCAAAAAATAAATTTAAACAAAACCTTAATTCTTTCAAATTAAACTGTTTGAGTTTGTTTCATTGTTCACTGTCTCCCCCTTCTTAAATGTCCACATGACTGTGTATCTTGGTCACATCTGTTTTATATGACATAATGGTAAAGAATCCACCTTTGTCATATAGAAGAGATGTGGATTCGACCCCTGGATTGGGAAGATCCCCTGGAGGAGGGCATGGCAACCCACTCCAGTATTCTTGCCAGGATAATCCCATGGACAGAGGAGCCTGGCAGGCTACAGCCCAAGAGATCACAAGGAGTCAAACATGACTGAGCTTGTATATGTGTGTGTTGAACTAACAGTACCAATTGAGTGTAAGATATCCTAGGCCCCGTGAAGTTTCCTGCCAGCTAGTTGTTGCACACACATTTCCAATCAATAAACCAATCTACAGTAGTAATAGAAAAAAATTTTTATTTGAGCCAAACTGAGGACTATAGCCTGGGAGACAGCATCTCAGATAACTCTGAGAAACTGCTCCATTGAAGCATGGTTTCAGTGCAGTTTTGTGTCTTGTCAGAACAAAAAAATCACACAACTCAAGGATACACTCCTTCAAGGTTTCAAAACAAAAAACTACCAGATCAGCAGTGAATCAGTATAGCCTTGGCACCTGGGAAGGGAGCCTTATTGTTGAAGGAGGACCAGCATTGGTATCCCAAGAAGCAAGGCATTTCATCTTTTTTTTTTTAGTTCTACCAGTTTATTGCTACCAACTCATCTCGCTCCACCCTCATGCACACATGCTCAGACATGTCACCCCGTGGACTGCAGCCCAGCAGGCTCCTCTGTCTATGGACTTTTCCAGGTAACAGTACAGGAGTGGGTTGCCATATCCTTCTCCTAATCTTTATTTTTAACATGGACATTAGTTTTGGTCAGTGCACCTTTAGTGATTAAAGCAGAGAGTGTGTGTATGACAGGCTGTAAATGGGCTGTTTTAGTTAGCATAAATATCAAGATAAATCATTTATAAGCCAGAATGACTTCCCCATACCTCAATACATAAAAAATTCCTTTCGCTAATACTTGTATATGGGCCAAGAGGAAGAGGAAAATATATATACAGTGTAGCTAAAAGGACACAGAATGCCACATGCTTGCCCCTCCCATCCTTTCTGCCATCTTTCTGTGCTGCCAGAATGGTGCGCATGAATGTCCTAGCTGATACTCTCAAGAGTATCAACAATGCGGAAAAGAGGTAAATGCCCGGCGCTAATTAGACTCGTGAGGTATCTCGGGGAAGGCAATGGCACCCCACCCCAGTACTTTTGCCTGGAAAATTCCATGGACAGAGGAGCCTGATGGGCTCCAGTCCGTGGGGTCGCTAAGAGTTGGATACGACTGAGCAACTTCACTTTGACTTTTCACTTTCATGCATTGGAGAAGGAAATGGCAACCCACTCCAGTGTTCTTGCCTGGAGAATCCCAGGGACAGGGGGGCCTGGTGAACTTCCGTCTATGGGGTCGCACAGAGTTGGACACAACTGAAGCGACTTAGCAACATAGCATGTAGAGCTATACCAAAGTTCCTACAGTCACAATGGAAATAAGGCTTAGGATGCCTCCAATAATCCACCCAATGATGCACTTAGATTGCCTAAGTCCAGTTTTCAACAATACAGAAAGAAATACAGAATCAGTCCAAGGTTCAGTTAAGTTTACGGGAAGCCATAACTCAGATCTTTGTTTAACTAGTGGAATGCTAGCATTGTGATATGAAATGGTGTGATTAAGGCAGGTATACAATGCACACGCAGTACAATTGACAATCTTGGCCAATAAGTCAATATCAAAATGCCCTACAATAAACAAGTATGGAAGGTGAACACACGATTGAATATAGCCAGTACTATTGTATCAGATTGTATCAGATCATATCAGATCAGTCGCTGAGTCATGCCCGACTCTTTGCGACCCCGTGAATTGCAGCACGCCAGGCCTCCCTGTCCATCACCAACTCCCGGAGGTCACTGAGACTCACATGCATCGAGTCAGTGATGCCATCCAGCCATCTCATCCTCTGTCGTCCCCTTCTCCTCCTGCCCTCAATCCCTCCCAGCATCAGAGTCTTCTCCAATGAGTCAACTCTTCGCATGAGGTGGCCAAAGTACTGGAGTTTCAGCTTCAGCATCATTCCTTCCAAAGAAATCCCAGGGCTGATCTTCAAAATGGACTGGTTGGATCTCCTTGCAGTCCAAGGGATTCTCAAGAGTCTTCTCCAACACCACAGTTCAAAAGCATCAATTCTTCTGCGCTAAGACTTCTTCACAATCCAGCTCTCACATCCATACATGACCACAGGAAAAACCATAGCCTTGACTAGACGGATCTTTGTTGGCAAAGTAATGTCTCTGCTTTTCAATGTGCTATCTAGGTTGGTCATAACTTTCCTTCCAAGGAGTAAGCGTCTTTTAATTTCATGGCTGCAGTCACCATCTGCAGTGATTTTGGAGGCCAGAAAAATAAAGTCTGACACTGTTTCCACTGTTTCCCCATCTATTTCCCATGAAGTGATGGGACCAGATGCCATGGTCTTTGTTTTCTGAATGTTGAGCTTTAAGCCAACTTTTTCACTCTCCACTTTCACCTTCATCAAGAGGCTTTTTAGTTCCTCTTCACTTTCTGCATAAGGGTGGTGTCATCTGCTGGTGGGCGCACTCGGACCCACGTCCAAGGTCAGGGGCAGCGCCCGAGAGTACCAGACTGTGACGGGGCAGGAACGGCCAAGAGGAGTTACCACGTCGGAGGTCAAGGGCGGTGATAAGAGGAGTTACCCCGCGTCCAGGTCAGGGGCAGCGGCCGAGAGTACCAGACTGCGACGGCGCAGGAGCGGCCGAGAGAAGTTACCCCGTGTCCGAGGTCAGGGGTGGTGACGAGAGGAGTTACTCTGCGTCCGAGGTCAGGGGTGGCCACAAGAGGAGTTACCCCGCGTCCGAGGTCAGGGGCAGCGACGAGAGGAGTTACCCTGCATCCAAGGTCACAGGCGGAGACGAGAGGAGTTACCCCGCGCCTGAGGTCAGGTGTGGCGGCTCGGAGGAGATACCCCACGCCCCAAGCCCGAGGCCAGGGGTGGCAGGCAGGAGGAGCTACCCCACGCCCCCACACCCGAGGCCAAGGGTGGCAGCTGGGAGGAGCAATCCCACACCCAAGGCCAGGGGCGGTGGCCAGGAGGACCAAGCCCATGTCCAAGGAGCCGTGGCTGCGTGGGCACAGGAGGGAGGAGCTATCCCCCATTGAAGGTCAGGAAGGGCAGCGGTGAGGAGAGACCCCTCATCCAAGGTAAGGTGCGATGGCTGTGCTTTGCTGGAGCAGCCGTGAAGAGATACCCCACACCCAAGGTAAGAGAAACCCAAGTAAGACGGTAGGTGTTGCAAGAGGGCATCAGAGGGCAAACACATTGAAACCATACTCACAGAAAACTATTGTATAGGAAGGTATAATTAGAAGGACGAAACACACCCACAGTCCCATAAACACTAGCAAATTGCTCTAAGGCTGCTGGAATTTTCCAAATGTGCCATTGCTCTGGCCCCACAATGGGGATGATGATCCTGGGTCGTGGGGGTGATAAGCCCCCATTATACCAATTCAGCAATATGTTCTTATCAGTCCAGAAACTTGTCTTAGATTTATGAAAGCCTCCAATGCTTGATCTATTAAACCAGGAGCAGTTATGATGTTCCTCCTGCTCTTCAGAACAGTTTACAAACAACCCATGAGGTCCCCAGTCAGTAAATTTAAATGTATGAGTGGTATGATTTTGCTGAATTATAGAAACTTTCCCAAATTGGCCTCGACAGTCAGACCCATGTAATGGTTGTATCTCCTGTTTTCTTCTCCAAGATACAGTATGACATGAAGGTTCCTCTGGTTGAAAAAATGAGTTCGAATAGTTGGCTATCTGGCCTGGATAATGTTGCTCTGAGCCATTAAGTAAGAAAGATGCCGTAGCGAACATTCCCAGATGCAAAGCAGTCCCATTGTTGGCAGAGTATGCCCACCACTGTGGGAAGATAGTCATGCAAAGGGGGTGAGATCCAAAACAGATAGGCAAGGTTTTGAATCCAATGGAAATGTTGATTGGCTTTCCCTCATCTTCTTCATGGATTGGTCACTTTGTGGACCAGGGACTTGGAAAATGCATGTTATCATTAGTAAAGATCACAGGGGCTTTATCTACCCAATCCACTATGGATAACAAAGGTGGATTAGGTATACATGCCCAATAAACATATTCCGCACTTACCCCAGAGGAACAGGAAAGAACAGCTAACATTGCCAAAAACAGCTTATCTGAAGTCATAGGAGTTCCAGTGTTCTTCAGTGTCTGCTCAGCCTGACGAGTCATGTTTTTCACTTGAGCTCATGTCGGGTAAGGATTCAGACGAGGGCGTTTCCTCATTGGCTCCTCCAAGCTCATTGACGAGACCCTACACGTCAGGTTCATCACTTGCCGAGGGAGTTCAGTCTTGGGGTCCTTCTCGGTAACAGACATGGCGAAAGGGAACCCAGATTTCCTCTCCATCTGCAACAAGACCATAGCCCTTGCCTAGGAGTCGTAAGATTCCTGGCAGCCACTGATTAAATTGCTTATAACATATTGGTGTATTGATTTCTAATTTGCTGTTTTTGTCTTCTGCAAAATGTCTCTCTGCACGAGTGTCAGAAGTATTTTTTGTTAAATTTTAAAAATTTATGGAATAAAGAGTTTAAGATAAAAATAATTGAGGGTTCATAGGATGAGAAGTGTATCTCCTCTTCCAAATTCCCCCTTTCTGTTTTAATAAATGAGTTTTTAGGGTGCAGTGGGCTCTTTCAATAATGGCTTGACCCTGGGGATTATAGGGTATTCCTGTAATGTGTGTTATGTTCCATTCTGATAAAAATGAACGAAACGAGTGCGAGGTAAATGCAGGTTCATTGTTTTCAAGACTGAAGGAATCCCCATAACGGGGAAGGTGAGTAAGAGTGCAGAAATGGCGCGTTTGCTGGATTCTGAAGAGACAGGTACTGCCCAGATAAAACCTGAAAATGTATCTACTGAGACAAAAAGCAAAGAAAACTTTCCTAAGGAGCAATGAGTGAAGTCAGGCTGCCAAAGGAAATTAGGCTGTTGCCCCCGGGGGTTAACTCCTGAAATCGTAGTTCGTAAGTGCAGAGGGGCACAGACATCACAGGTTTTAATAATACGCCTTGCTTCAGTGAGAGGAATATGGTATTTAGAGTGCAATCTGTTAGCATTGGTATGAAGATTAGCATGTTCGTCACGGGCAGACGTAAAGACGGGAGATATGAGCCTGTCAACGGCGTCATTTCCTGCAACCAGGGGGCCAGGTAAACCTGAATGAGCACGTATATGTGCAATGAAGAAAGATTCCATATGTGAGCGAATTAAGGCTTGAATGTGTGAGAAAAGAGTATATAATTCTTCATCTAGGTTGTATAAAAAGGTGGTAACAAAATCGGGTAAAGGGGAAGCAAGGTATTTGGAATCAGTATACACGTTGAAGGATAATGGTTGAAGAGACAAAAGAGCATATAAAGCATACAATTCAACTCTTTGTACCAAAGAATAGGTAGTGGGTAGTTTCTCTTTGATATCAGGGCTGACAATCCCTGCTACGCCTTTCTTGTTGCCATCAATGAAATAAGTGGGTGCATCAGAAATAGGCTGGGATGCAATGATATTTGTTATAATGAATTTAGTACATTGTAGAAAGTCCCATAATTTTCCTTTTGGTAAATGAAATGAGATAACATTTTGAAAATCACTTAATGCTATTTGCATGGTCAGGTTATACTGTAAGGCAATTTGCAATTCCTTTTTTGTCAAGGGGACGTGTATTGCATATGGATCAAATCCAGTCAAAGTTTGTACATGGCTTCTCCCTGACACGATTAATTTTCCTATTTTCTCAGTATATGATACGATTTTTTTAGACTGTTTAGTGTGTAAATATACCCATTCTATTGGGCTGTGCTGAGCTATAATTGCAGTGGGCGAATGTTCAGTGGGGAATATGTATAAAGAAACCAGTTGATCATGATCTAGCTGAGTTGAGAAAGATTGTTGAATGTGTTTCTCCATTAAGTCCGTTCTTCTTTGGCCTCTTTTGATAGCTGCCTAGGGCTAGGGGATCCCTATAAAATTTTAAATAGATTTTGTAAGGCATAGGTGGGGATGCTGACAAATGGCTGCAGCCAATTAATATCTCCTAGCAATTTTTGAAAATCGTTCAGCGTGCGTAAAGACTGCACAGAAATTTGAGTTTTTTGAGGCTTAATTTTAGATTCTTCCATAACATGTCCTAAATAATTAAAGGGTGCTTTCAATTGAATTTTATCTGGTGCAACAAGCAGGGCCATGATTTTGAACAGTAGTAGTAACTTCATTATATAACTGTTGTAAACAGAGTTCAGATTCCATGGAGAGAAGTATATCATCCATGTAATGAATTATAAAAGCAGTAGTGTCGGGGTCCAGCCCCGGTTGGGTCCAGGGCTTCCCTCAGGATGACGGCGTCAGCAATTAAGGGATAGCAAAGGCTGAGAGATTTATTGGGGAAGGCAATGGCACCCCACCCCAGTACTCTTGCCTGGAAAATCCCATGGACGGAGGACCCTGGTGGGCCGCAGTCCATGGGGTCGCTAAGAGTCGGACACGACTGAGCGACTTCACTTTCACTTTTCACTTTTATGCATTGGAGAAGGAAATGGCAACCCACTCCAGTGTTCTTGCCTGGAGAATCCCGGGGACGGCGGAGCCTGGTGGGCTGCCGTCTCTGGGGTGGCACAGAGTCGGACACGACTGAAGCGACTTAGCAGCAGCAGCAGCAGCAGCAGAGAGATTTATTAGATGCTCAGTAATAACTGGTTTACGTGGGAAGTCAATAAAGTTTGTGACACCAAACTTGCTCTGACCACGGAGGCCGCAGGCGCTCTCTCGAATAGCGGAAGGTACCCCACTTTAGGCACCTTCTCGAGTGGGTCTTAGAAGCCCAGGCAAATAAGTGGTTGCAGAGGACCCCTATGCTCCAAATTATTTTGGCATGAAGGAAGAACAGAAGGGAAAAGGAGGAAAAGGAAGAAAGAAAGAATGACACAGGGAGACCAAGCTCTGGTGAGCAAGGCCCGTAGCTTTATTTTCAACAGGGGCTTTTATACCCTAAGTTACACATAGAGGATAATAGGGGATACAAAGTCAGCAGTCTTTGACCCTTATCAAAAACCAGGGTTTCTTTCCTGCAAATTTATCGTATACAAATGGTTTAGGTGATTTACATCATCTTCTGGCCAGAAGGCGTATTAACATTTTATGACTCTTGACAAAGGCTTGTCAATCCATAAGACTTATTTTTTCTAAGAGCAATTATTTTAGGGTTTGGCGCCATCCTCATCTGAAGGTGTTAGATAAAGTTGCATTCCTATAGGGCAGAGGCGCAGTGGGTTTACAACAAAGGAAAGAATTTATTACCTTAGGGGTCTAAAGTTGCTAGCACCAAGGCCACTACTTATTTTTTCTACATACCAACTATATTAATTAATACACATTCAAGGATACAATACAGGGGATGTGGGAACTTGGCAGCAAGCATTGGCTCATCAATGAAATCTTTTACTAGTTTTATTCTGACAGTTTCTAACTCTCTGAGAGGCTCTAAGCTATTTGAATATCTTAAGCTTCCCGTGCCTCTCAAGGCTGAGAGACTGTAAACAATCGTATGCATAGCTGTAGGAGTCCAGGTAAACTTGTCAGGCCAGTTAGAGAGCTATCTGAGGTGAGGGGTTTGGATTTAAACACTCCTAATACCCAGGAACTTATTAACTGGAGCTGTAAGTTAACTCTATCAGAGAGAGCAAGATGGTGGTGGGGGACAGCCCCCAGTAAAGTCAGAGGTGAGAGCACAAAGCAATAAAGTGGGCAGACTGGTTTTTTTGGGGGGTAGATGCTCGAGAATATTCGGGGGGACTGCTGAGGCTTGATCCCGCCTTTGTGTATGCCGAGCCTCCTTCCTCATGACCTTTGCCACAGGGGGAGTTCCTCTCACGGCCTCCCGGCACAGTAGGATACTTATCTCTAATGGGTTGTAATAAAACAGATATGAGATATTGGCAAATCGTAGGAGAGTTCATCATTCCCTGAGGTAGAACCTTCCATTGAAATCTTTTAACAGGAGCCATGTGATTTATAGAAGGAACTGAAAATGCAAAACGTTTTCTATCTTTAGGGTGCAGAGGTATAGTAAAAAAGCAGTCTTGTAAGTCAATAATAATTACAGACCAGCCTTTTGGTACCGGGGGAGGGCAATCCGGGTTGTAAGGGCCCCATAGGTAACATGGTATTATTAACATTTCTTAAATCTATTAACATTCGCCATTTTCCTGATTTCTTTTTTATTACAAAAACGGGAATTCCACGGGGAAAATGAAGGTTCTATATGAGCTTTTTATAATTGTTCATTTACTAATTGCATAAGAGCTGCCAATTTTTCTAAGGGGCATACTGGGGTATCAGATTCCCAATTGAGAGGCAGTGGTGTTAACTCAATGGCCCCCGCTAAAAAGGTTCATTTAAAGAAATTGTGGCTTTCGTTTGTTCAAGAAAATCCCATCCCCATAAATTGATAGGGATATTGGTAATATATGGTTTGATATACGCTACAATTTGATCAGGGCCATACGCTTTTAAATAGGATGCACTGACAAAAGTTTGTGTGGCATCACCTTCACGCACTCCTAGTAGTCTAGAAGGAGCCACAAGCTTACCCCAATCAGGGGCCATTCTTCAGCTCTAATGATTGAAATGTCAGCTCCGGTATCTAGCATGCCTGTGAAGTTTTTTTCCCCGTATGGTAAAGTGAGCATGGGTTTCTGATGTTCCTTTAATAAGGTGGATAATGCAGCATTATGGTTGGTACTACCAAAGCCTCCCTGCCGAACTTTATCAGATGCCTTCATTGGTTTGACATATGGTAAAAGTAATAATTGTGAAAAACGTTCCCCTTTTTGTAAGTGTACATTTCCCATTTTCACAACATTTACCATAACATGTATTTCCCCTTCATAATCTTCGTCCACAACACCAGTCAATACCACTAAACCTCTCATTGTGCAGCTACTATGTCCCAAAATCAGTCCCACCATCCCGGATGGAATCGGGCCGTAATATCTAGTGGGAATTTTGTGGGGGTTGTATAATTCTATTAATTCCATGTCATAAGGACTAGGTATATCAATGCAAGCAATCTTAGATGTAGCTGCTTGTAGCGTCATAAGGTTCAGATCAGATCAGATCAGTCGCTCAGTCGTGTCCGACTCTTTGCGACCCCATGAACTGCAGCACGCCAGGCCTCCCTGTCCATCACCAATTCCTGGAGGTCACTCAGACTCACATCCATCGAGTCAGTGATGCCATCCAACCATCTCATCCTCTATCATCCCCTTCTCCTCCTGCCCCCAATCCCTCCCAGCATCAGAGTCTTCTCCAATGAGTCAACTCTTCGCATGAGGTGGCCAAAATACTGGAGTTTCAGCTTTAGCATCATTCCTTCCAAAGAAATCCCAGGGCTTATCTCCTTCAGAATGGACTGGTTGGATCTTCTTGCAGTCCAAGGGACTCTCAAGAGTCTTCTCCAACACCACAGTTCAAAAGCATCAATTCTTCGGCGCTCAGCCTTCTTCACAGTCCAGCTCTCACATCCATACATGACCACAGGAAAGACCATAGCCTTGACTAGACGAACCTTTGTTGGCAAAGTAATGTCTTTGCTTTTGAATATGCTATCTAGGTTGGTCATCACTTTCCTTCCAAGGAGTAAGCGTCTTTTAATTTCATGGCTGCAATCACCATCTGCAGTGATTTTGGAGCCCAGAAAAATAAAGTCTGACACTGTTTCCACTGTTTCTCCATCTATTTCCCATGTAGTGATGGGACCAGATGCCATGACCTTTTCACTCTCCACTTTCACTTTCATCAAGAGGCTTTTTAGCCCCTCTTCACTTTCTGCCATAAGGGTGGTGTCATCTGCATATCTGAGGTTATTGATATTTCTCCCAGCAATCTTGATTCCAACTTGTGTTTCTTCCAGTCCAGTATTTCTCATGATGTACTCTGCATATAAGTTAAATAAACATGGTGACAATATACAGCCTTGACGTACTCCTTTTCCTATTTGGAACCAGTCTGTTGTTCCATAAGGTTAGGTCCTCCTAACCTTATGTTCTCATAAGGTTAGGTCTTCCTTTTGTAGCAGGGCTAGAGGACGGCCCCTTTATCATCTTCCCTGTTGTTTTTGTTGTGCACCGGGGGTCAATTTTTTTACATCTTGGACATACACCTGGGGGTCTCTTCTTATTAGAAGTAGTAGTATTTTTTCCAGCCTGTGTTGGCAGGTGGCATTGTTTTTTCATATGGCCGGCCTTCCCGCAGTTAAAACATTTGGCATTAGCAGCTTTCTGTACATTAAAGGTTTCTAATGCCACCAATTTTGTTCTATGGGACATAGATCCGATATCCCTACATGCTTTCAAATACTCCATAAGAGAGCCAGTCTCTCGAATTGGTCTAAGCATGGATCGACATTCCTCATTAGCGTTTTGAAAAGCAAGTTGTTTTAAAATAATATTTTGTAAAGTCACATCCTTAATAGATTTTTCAACTGCATCCTTTAATTTTCCTGTAAACTGAGAATATTCCTCCTCATATCCCTGAATAATCTTAACAAATGAACCATTAGAGTTAGCGCTGTCAACCTTTGCCCACACCCTGCAGGAAGTTTCTTTAATGAAATGCAACATCTGAAGGGGTAATATTAGCTAATTGAGCAGTTATATCAGCCATGGTCCCCGTTCCAGTAAGTATATCATAAGTTAAATTGGCGGAGTTGCCATGAGATTGCTGGTCAATCATCATTTGTAGGGCCTCATCACAAACCCACATTTGCCACTGCAGTAATTGTTGAGAATTTAAAACCATTTTTGCTACTTGAAAAAAATTATATGGCATCCAATGGTCAGCCCATCCTCTGAGAAATTCTACACAGTAAGGAGAAGTAGGTCCATACAGAGTACATGCTTTCTTAAAGCTAGACAACATACCAAAATCTATACCGGCCCAAGTATTTTGACTCTGGGCGGGTTGATCAAATTGTATTGGGAAAGCGAAAGCACAAGCAGGCATCTCCCGAGGAGGAGTGAAGTGGTTAGTACGAGCAAGGTTAGCGACTGCAGTTACAGACAGAGCAGAAAGGAAAACCTCAGATTTGGGCTGTCCGCTGAACGAAATGACTTCCGCCTTAAGATAGGATACTGAAAGAGGAACTCCCCAGGTCAGTAGGTGTCCAAATGCTGCTGGAGATCAGTGGAGAAATAAATCCAGAAATAATGATGGGATGGAGCCAAAGCAAAAACAATACCCAGTTGTGGATGTGACTGGTGATAGAAGCAAGGTCCGATGCTGTAAAGAGCAATATTGCATAGGAACCTGGAATGTCAGGTCCATGAACCAAGGCAAATTGGAAGTGGTCAAACAGGAGATGGCAAGAGTGAACGTTGACAATCTAGGAATCAGCGAACTAAAATGCACTGGAATGGGTGAATTTAACTCAGATGACCATTATATCTACTACTCCGGGCAGGAATCCCTTAGAAGAAATGGAGTAGCCATCATGATCAACAAAAGAGTCCGAAATGCAGTACTTGGATGCAATCTCACAAACGACAGGTTGATCTCTGTTCATTTCCAAGCAAACCATTCAATATCACAGTAATCCAAGTCTATGCTCCAACCAGTAATGCTGAAGAAGCTGAAGTTAAATGGTTCTATGAGGACCTATAAGACCTTTTAGAACTAACACCCAAAAAAGATGTCCTTTTCATTATAGGGGACTGGAATGCAAAAGTAGGAAGTCAAGAAACACCTGGAGTAACAGGCAAATTTGGCCTTGGAATACGGAATGAAGCAGGGCAGAGACTAATAGAGTTTTGCCAAGAAAATGCACTGGTCATAGCAAACACCCTCTTCCAACAACACAAGAGAAGACTCTACACATGGACATCACCAGATGGTCAACACCGAAATCAGATTGATTATAGTCTTTGCAGCCAAAGATGGAGAAGCTCTATACAGTCAACAAAAACAAGACCAGGAGCTGACTGTGGCTCAGATCATGAACTCCTTATTGCCAAATTCAGACTGAAATTGAAGAAAGTAGGGAAAACCACTAGACCATTCAGGTATGACCTAAATCAAATCCCTTATGATTATACAGTGGAAGTGAGAAATAGATTTAAGGGCCTAGATCTGATAGACAGAGTGCCTGATGAACTATGGAATGAGGTTCGTGCCATTGTACAGGAGACAGGGATCAAGACCATCGCCATGGAAAAGAAATGCAAAAAAGCAAAATGGCTGTCTGAGGAGGCTTTACAAATAGCTGTGAAAAGAGAAGCGAAAAGTAAAGGAGAAAGGAAAAAATATAAGCATCTGAATGCAGAGTTCCAAAGAATAGCAAGAAGAGATAAGAAAGCCTTCCTAAAAAAAGAAAGAAAGAAAGGCTTGCTCAGTGATCAATGCAAGAAATAGAGGAAAACAACAGAATGGGAAAGACTAGAGATCTCTTGAAGAAAATTAAGACACCAAGGGAACATTTCATGCAAAGATGGGCAAAATAAAGGGCAGAAATGGTATGGACCTAACAGAAGCAGAAGATATTAAGAAGAGGTGGCAGGAATACACAGAAGAACTGTACAAAAACGATCTTCACGACCAAGATAATCACGATGGTGTGATCACTGACCTAGAGCCAGACATCCTGGAATGTGAAGTCAAGTGGGCCTTAGGAGGCATCACTACAAACAAAGCTAGTGGAGGTGATGGAATTCCAGTTGAGCTATTTCAAATCCTGGAAGATGATGCTGTGAAAGTGCTGCACTCAATATGCCAGCAAATTTGGAAAACTCAGCAGTGGCCACAGGACTGGAAAAGGTCAGTTTTCATTCCAATCCCAAAGAAAGGCAATGCCAAAGAATGCTCAGACTACCGCACAATTGCACTCATCTCACACGCTAGTAAAGTAATGCTCAAAATTCTCCAAGCCAGGCTTCAGCAATATGTGAACCGTGAACTTCCAGATGTTCAAGCTGGTTTTAGAAAAGGCAGAGGAACCAGAGATCAAATTGCCAACATCCGCTGGATCATGGAAAAGGCAAGAGAGTTCCAGAAAAACATCCATTTCTGCTTTATTGACTATACCAAAGCCTTTGACTGTGTGGATCACAATAAACTGTGGACAATTCTGAAAGAGATGGGAGTACCAGACCACCTGACCTGCCTCTTGAGAAACCTATATGCAGGTCAGGAAGCAACAATTAGAACTGGACATGGAACAACAGACTGGTTCCAAATAGGAAAAGGAGTTCGTCAAGGCTGTATATTGTCACCCTGTTTCTTTAACTTATATGCAGAGTACATCGTGAGAAATGCTGGACTGGAAGAAGCACAAGCTGGAATCAAGATTGCCGGGAGAAATATCAATAACCTCAGATATGCAAATGACACCACCCTTATGGCAGAGAGTGAAGAGGAACTAAAAAGCCTCTTGATGAAAGTAAAAGTGGAGAGTGAAAAAGTTGGCTTAAAGCTCAACATTCAGAAAACGAAGATCATGGCATCTGGTCCCATCACTTCATGGGAAATAGATGGGGAAACAATGGAAACAGTGTCAGACCTTATTTTGGGGTGCTCCAAAATCACTGCAAATGGTGATTTCAGCCATGAAATTAAAAGATGCTTACTCCTTGGAAGGAAAGTGATGACCAACCTAGATAGCATATTGAAAAGCAGAGACATTACTTTGCCAACTAAGGTACATCTAGTCACGGCTATGGGTTTTACATTGGTCATGTATGAATGTGAGAGTTGGACTGTGAAGAAAGCTGAGCTCTAAAGAATTGATGCTTTTGAATTGTGATATTGGAGAAGACTCTTGAAAGTCTCTTGGTCTGCAAGGAGATCCAGCCAGTCCATTCTAAAGGAGATCTGTCCTGGATGTTCATTGGAAGGACTGATGCTGAAGCTGAAACTCCAATATTTTGGCCACCTCATGCGAAGAGTTGACTCATTGGAAAAGACTCTGATGCTGGGGGGGATTGGGGGTTGGAGGAGAAGGGGACGACAGAGGATGAGATGGCTGGATGGCATCACTGACTCGATGGACATGAGTCTGAGTGAACTCCGGGAATTGGTGATGGACAGGGAGGCCTGGCGTGCTGCGATTCATGGGGTTGCAAAGAGCCGGACACAACTGAGCGACTGAATTGAACTGAACTAAATTCGACTCTGCTCCAAAGTCATCATCAGGTTTATAATTGTGATGATGAAGCATTATTACATTGGGAAATTTGAAATCATCGATGATCACAGGGCTGGGAAAATTGTTGTGAACCTCACAGGCAGGCTGAATAAGTATGGAGGTTTGCCCAGTAGTCATGTATGGATGTGAGAGTTGGACTGTGAAGAAAGCTGAGTGCCGAAGAATTGATGTTTTTGAACTGTGGTGTTGGAGAAGACTCTTGAGAGTCCCTTGGACTCCAAGCAGATCCAACCAGTCCTTTCTAAAGGATGTCAGGCCTGGGTGTTCTTTGGAAGGAATGATGCTAAAGCTGAAACTCCAGTACTTTGGCCACCTCATGAGTTGACTCATTGGAAAAGACTCTGATGCTGGGAGGGATTGGGGGCAGGAGGAGAAGGGGACGACAGAGGATGAGATGGCTGGATGGCATCACCGACTCGATGAACATGAGTTTGAGTAAACTCCGGGAGTTGGTGATGAACAGGGAGGCCTGGTGTGCTGTGATTCATGGGGTCGCAAAGAGTCAGACACGACTGAGTGACTGAACTGAATACATACAAATAAAATGCCTCAGAGGACAATAATAAATAAAAGAACACAAAGCTATGTATATCAAGTCCTCCAACTTCGTGCAGAGCGACTGACAAGTTCCCACGCTCTTTCCTGGGCCGTGCCCTTGGACTTCATTTCCCAGAAGGCCATTAGCCCTGTGTCCCCCAGTTCCAGGCACCCCGAGCACGCGTGAGGCACCTTGGGAAATGAGTCCCTAGACCCCTAGGCGCTGGCGGGAAGTGCAGGCGGAAGTGCCCTTTGTGAGTCCACTCCGGGCAGTGGAGGCGCCCTCCAACCCTCCTGAGTCTGTGGTCCCTGCGGGGTGACGGTGACAGTGTGAGGAGCGGGAGGCCTGTGCGTTCACTCGGTGGCGCCCAAGGGGGTTAGGCGGCAGGGCTGTGGGACTGGGGAGAGAGAAGGGGGCGCTGGGCATGCCAGGGAGCGGGGAAGCCAGCTGTGCTGTGCCGGCAGGTGAGACCTCAGGTGTGTATCCAGGTGCGACCCCGCTTTTGTGACACCACCTGTGGATGCAGGTGTGCACTCGCGGGTGTGGGTCTATGCTCTGAACCCCTTAGCCATCACTCCCAGTTCATTTGTTCTGCAGTCCCTGGAAAACGTTAACCTACTTTCTGTCTCTGCTCTGGACATTTCCTGTAAATGGGGTCATACAATATGTGCTTTTTTTGTGTACGGCTTTTCTCAATGAAAATATTTTCTGGGCTTCCCTGGTGGCTCAGTGGTTAAAAAAAAAAAAAAAAAATCCGCCTGTCCGTGCAGGAGACACGAGTTTGATCCCTGATCTGGGAAGATCACAAAGGCCGCAGAGCAACTAAGCAGACACCCAGATGTATTCCCTGTGGTGCTGGGATAAAAACTGCCCTGAGAACTGGGAGATGATACGAGGATTGGGTCCCACCTTAAGAAGTAGTTGATCCATTTGACCAACTCGAGGCAAAGGCAGTGTGGGAACGGGCAGCCCTTGTTCCATCTGGATGTTGATGAAATGCCTACTGAGAGCCGTGCCTTTGTTTCCATCACAGGCATGAGCCCTTCACTCCTGCACAGCTTTCCTCAGGGCTTCCTTATGACCACCAAGCTAAATTCTGACTCAAGCCAACCTTGAAGCCCCTGCTCTCCCCACTGTGTCCCGCCTTTTCCAGACTCATGTCTCATCATTCCATGGGGAGCCTGGGACGATCAAACCTGTCTCCTTCCTGCTCCTCCGTCAGCCCAGCTTCTTCTGGTTTTTTGTCCACAGCATCAGCTCTAGTCTGTTCAGCTGCTTCCAGGTGGTGTGCCCTGAAGGGAATTCAGGATGGAGAAAAACAGGAAGCACTCTGTGCTTTGGATACTGGACACGACTGAGTGACTGATCTGATCTGATACAGAACACACATCTACAGACTCAGGAGGCAGATGAGTGGGTGTCCAGGGGTGGGGCAGCTAACCCTAACCCTAACCCTAACTGCTAATGGGTATGGGGATTCTTTCAGTTCAGTTCAGTTACTCAGTTGTATCTGACTCTTTGTGACCCCATGAATTGCAGCACGCCAGGCCTCCCTGTCCATCACCAATTCCCGGAGGTCACCCAGACTCACATCCATCGAGTCAGTGATGCCATCCAGTCATCTCATCCTCTGTTGTCCCCTTCTGCTCCTGCCCCCCAATCCCTCCCAGCATCAGAGTCTTTTCTAATGAGTCAACTCTTCGCATGAGGTGGCCAAAATATTGGAGTTTCAGCTTTAGCATCAGTCCTTCCAGTGAACACCCAGGACTGATCTCCTTTACAATGGACTGGTTGGAACTCCTTGCAGTCCAAGGGACTCTCAAGAGTCTTATCCAACACCACAGTTCAAAAGCATCAATTCTTCGGCGCTCAGCCTTCTTCATAGTCCAACTCCCACGTCCATACATGACCACTGTAAAAACCATAGCCTTGACGAGACGGACTTTTGTTGGCAAAGTAATGTCTCTGCTTTTCAATATGCTATCTAGGTTGGTCATCACTTTCCTTCCAAGGAGTAAGCGTCTTTTAATTTCATGGCTGCAGTCACCATCTGCAGTGATTTTGGAGCACTCCAAAATAAAGTCTGACACTGTTTCCACTGTTTCCCCAACTATTTCCCATGAAGTGATGGGACCAGATGCCATGATCTTTGTTTTCTGAATGTTGAGCTTTAAGCCAACTTTTTCACTTTTACTTTCATCAAGAGGCTTTTAGTTCCTCTTCACTCTCTGCCATAAGGGTGGTGTCATTTGCATATCTGAGGTTATTGATATTTCTCCCGGCAATCTTGATTCCAGCTTGTGCTTCTTCCAGTCCAGCATTTCTCACGATGTACTCTGCATATAAGTTAAAGAAACAGGGTGACAATATACAGCCTTGACGAACTCCTTTTCCTATTTGGAACCAGTCTGTTGTTCCATGTCCAGTTCTAATTGTTGCTTCCTGACCTGCATATAGGTTTCTCAAGAGGCAGGTCAGGTGGTCTGGTACTCCCATCTCTTTCAGAATTGTCCACAGTTTATTGTGATCCACACAGTCAAAGGCTTTGGTATAGTCAATAAAGCAGAAATAGATGTTTGCTTTTTCCATGATCCAGAGGATGTTGGCAATTTGATCTCTGGTTCCTCTGCCTTTTCTAAAACCAGCTTGAACATCTGGAAGTTCACGGTTCACATACTGCTGAAGCCTGGCTTGGAGAATTTTGAGCATTACTTTACTAGTGTGTGAGATGAGTGCAATTGTATGGTAGTCTGAGCATTCTTTGGCATTGCCTTTCTTTGGGATTGGAATGAAAACTGACCTTTTCCAGTCCTGTGGCCACTGATGAGTTTTCCAAATTTGCTGGCATATTGAGTGCAGCACTTTCACAGCATCATCTTCCAGGATTTGAAATAGCTCAACTGGAATTCCATCACCTCCACTAGCTTTGTTTGTAGTGATGCCTCCTAAGGCCCACTTGACTTCACATTCCAGGATGTCTGGCTCTAGGTCAGTGATCACACCATCGTGATTATCTTGGTCGTGAAGATCGTTTTTGTACAGTTCTTCTGTGTATTCCTGCCACCTCTTCTTAATATCTTCTGCTTCTGTTAGGTCCATACCATTTCTGCCCTTTATTTTGCCCATCTTTGCATGAAATGTTCCCTTGGTGTCTTAATTTTCTTCAAGAAATCTCTAGTCTCTCCCATTCTGTTGTTTTCCTCTATTTCTTTGCATTGATCACTGAGGAAGGCTTTCTTATCTCTCCTTGATATTCTTTGGAACTCTGCATTCAGATGCTTGTATCTTTCCTTTTCTCCTTTGCTTTTCACTTCTCTTTTTTTCACATTTTTGAGGGGGCGATAAAAGTGGTGATCGTTCCACAGGCTTCTAAAGAAACTGAAAACCAGTACTCTTGCCTGGAAAATCCCATGGATGGAGGAGCCTGGTTGGCTGCAATCCATGGGGTCGCGAAGAGTCGGACACGACTGAGTGACTTCACTTTCACTTTTCACTTTCATGCATTGGAGAAGGAAATGGCAACCCACTCCAGTGTTCTTGCCTGGAGAATCCCAGAGACGGAGGAGCCTGGTGGGCTGCCGTCTATGGGGTCACATAGAGTCGGACACGACTGAAGTGACTTAGCAGCAGCAGCAGCAGAAGGAAATGCCAACCCATTCCAGTGTTCTTGCCTGGTGAATCCCAGGGACGGTGGAGCCTAGTGGGCTGCTCTCTGTGAGGTCGCACAGAGTCGGACACGACTGAAGCGACCTAGCAGCAGCAACAGCAGCAAAAGGATGAACGGAAGGGAGGTGAATTACAGCTCAAAAAAACGTTAAAACATTTCAAAGGGGAAATAAAACGGAAAGCGAACCAAGTACAGAGGCACTGTGACCACATAGTCACAGAGGACCACATGCACTCCATACATGATACATACCCACCGCCCGCTGACCATACCCCGGCCCTCACACCGGCATCTCCTCACCCATCCCTCACCTCCTCACACACCTCTCATACCGTGCACGCTTCCGCCTTCCGCACACCCTCGGGCCGGACCATGCACACACCTCCACCACTGCCCCACAAAGTCACGGCCACTGTTCCCTGGGCCCACGAACCCAGTTGGCCTACAACTCCCGACGTGACTCGGGCTGCTGGGGCGGGCGACGTAGCGCCTTCTGGGAATCGTAGTCCAGGAGCTGTGGTCTCGGCTGGAGCGCGCGAGCTCCTCACTGCAGCGCCTCCCCGTCGCCTCCCGGAAGCGTGCGCCCGCCGGCGGGTGAGGTGCGTTGAGTTGGGGTTCCCCGCTGGTTGCGGCTGGAGGGGAACTACTGGAGGCGCTGAAGTCCCGAACGCCTGCGGTGGCCTGAACGAGATGTAGGGGACCGGCACGCGCGAATGGGGAGCGAGGGGCTGACCCCGAGCCGCGCGTGGACCGACGGACGGAAAGACGCAGTGTGGAACTCACTGGTCAAGTGCGGGGCCAGCTGATTGCGATGAACGCTGACTGACCCGTTGTTTGTGTCTGACTCGTCTTGACTCGTCAACTGATAGGATGTCTAACTGACCCGATCAAGTGTGCAACTGACCAAGAAGTTGTTTGAGATTTTGTCTTTGGGTTGTGTGCTGCTGTGAGTGAGAGGGTGTGTCTGTGACTGTTTAAGTTTAGGCGTGACTGAGAGTGTGTATCTGACTGGCTGAAACAGGTTGATTATGACTAACTATGGGAATGATCGTGTGAAGGCGTGTGTTTATTTGACTGAGTGACTAGGAACCTTTGGGTCCCCGGGCGTATTTTGGGGTACGACTGAGGGACTCTGCCAGAGGTAGGGCATATGTATACACCTATGGGGTTGACTGGGATTTTGTCAGGGGGACTATGCCTGGATGATTTGCTTGGGAGTTTACCAAGCATGTGACAGACTTTGCACTTGGCCATGTCTGCAGCTGAAATTCTGCGACCTGAAGTCACCCAGCTAGGATGATGTCCTAGCACCTTCTATGGGTTTAAATCCAGCAGATGGCTATGGAGTCATCAGATTGTGCATCTATTGCGTGTCTGCCGTGTGCCAGGCCTGTTGTTAGGCAAGGTACTAATAAGTACTAATAATGTAGTTACAGGAAGTGAAAGAACTCCTCTAAGTTGGTTAAGTTGTGGACAGAGGCTCTCAACCGTATGTGAGGTCAGAAAGTTGGAGGTGGGTTGAGCATGATCTGTGTCCATGTATCTCATACTGTCATCAGGGATTTTCCTAAAGTGGTTTCAGGGATACAAAAGGGAGGTTGGAAACTGTCACTGCATTTATTGTTAATCCTGCCTACTCTGCACACCAACCCCCAACCCCCCCCCCCAGCAATGATTCTCTGTATCAGATTCCACCTTTCCTGTTCCCTCCATTTGCTCAGCACCTGTTACCTGTGCACTTGCTGTGGGCACTGTGTCTCCAGCATGCCCAAACTCTCTGGGGAAACATGGTTAGAGCACAGAGCCCCGGGGCACACAAGGGACTACTTAGCCTGCTCCCAGGTGTTGGGCCGGCTCTTGGAGAAGACCACAGCTAAAGTGGGTCCTGGAGGACTAAGGGGGACTTTAGAACAAGAGATTAACAGGGACAGAGGAATGGAGAAATTGGGATAATGGAAAGGGCAAGGTTACAAGAGAACCAAGTGAGATTTCCAGTGGAGTTAGGGGCTAAGCACAGCTTTGCCAGAAATCACCAGCTGCCACTGAAAAGTGTCAGGATTGAGGTCCTGTTTTATTAATGTCCAATTCTCCTTGTGCCCAAAGTCATTTCTTAAGTGTTAACAGTTGTTATCTGTCATTTTGAGTATTACATCCTAGCAGGTATAAAATGGTATCTCATTTTGGTGTTGATTTGTACTTTTCTGCTAGCTGATAATGTTGAGCTTCTTTTCATGTGCTCTTTTGGAGAAGAAACTGGCAACCCACTCCAGTACTCTTGCCTGGAAACTCCCATGGACAGAGGAGCCTGGTAGGCTGCAGTCCATGGGGTTCGCTAAGAGTTGGACACGACTGAGTGACTTCACTTTCACTCTTCACTTTCATGCATTGGAGAAGGAAATGGCAACCCACTCCAGTGTTCTTACATGGAGAATCCCAGAGACGGGGGAGCCTGATGGGCTGCAGTCTATGGGGTCGCACAGAGTCGGACACGACTGAAGCGACTTAGCAGCAGCAGCAGCAGCATGTGCTTTTTAGCTACTTGCATGTCTTTGGAGAAATGTTTGGTCAAATCACTTGCTCATTCTTTAATTTTGGACTATTTGTCTTTTTATTATGGAGTTGTTCTAGGTACAGGTCCCTAATCAGATATATGATGTGCAAATATTTTCTCCCATTCTGGGGTTGCCTTTTCTTTTTTCTTTTTTTGCCTTGCTGCATGGCTTGTAGGCTCTCAGATCCCCAACCAGGGATTGAACCCCTGCCTGGGCAGTGAAGGCACCGAGTCCTGGACCACCAGGGAATTCCCCTTTTCACCTTATTGATGTGCTTCAAATAGCAAAGGCTTTTAATTTTGATGAAGTCCAGTTTATCTGTTTTCTCTTTTGTCACTTACCTAACATGGCTTTCCATTATTTTTAAGTGTTTGTGGAGCATTGACCACAATTAACCATACACCAGATCACAAACCAAGTCTCAGCACATATCAAAGGGTTAAAATTGACCAAAACACATTTTCTGAGCACACCAGAGTTAATCTGGAAATTGGTAATAAAAAGACAATTAGAAAACTCTGGATTGTTTGGAAATGAAGCAGGAGAGTTCTAAGCTGCCCATGGTTCAGGAAGAAACCACAAGAAAAAATTATAAAATATTTTTAACTAAATGATAATGAAGATGCAAAACCAAACTTATGGGTATACAGCTAAATCTATGTTTATAGGGGAATTTATAGCCTGAAATACATATATTAGCAAAGAAAGGCTGAATGTTAGTTATCTAAGTATTAATCTCAGAAGCTACAAAATAATTAGCAAATAAAGTAAGGGAATTCTCCTGTGGCTCCCTGGGGACTGGGGTGTGTGTGAGGTAGGAGACAGACCCTCCATACGTGAAAGGAGCGTATGCCTTAAGCAGACTGTCTGAGGGGTCAGGCTACAGGAGTTTGCAGCTCAGCAACAGCCTTCCCTTTCACTGTCTGGGAACCTTTGGGTAAATCTTTCTCTTCTGTCTGTTTTCGTACCTATAATATGGAAATAAAGCTTCCACCTCCTGAGTTTGTTGTGAGTTTTGAACAAATTACTCTCTGCAAGCATTTAGAAAAGTTCTCAGCACCCAGTGGGCATTGTCCTGAATATTTTGATCATCTATGTTGAGGCAGAACCCAAGGTCCTCGGATGACCAAGTTTTGATCTTCCTGCAGACCCAGTTCCAAGGCTCCAGCCATCCTGTGTCTCACTGAAGGTCTGCTGCCCAATGGCCATGCCCAAGAGCTGCCTGAGCCTAGTGCCCTGGGAACAGGATGGCTTTCTCCTGGTGAAGATGGAGGAGGAGGAGGCCAGCCTCTCCCAGGTCCAGGAATCTAGCTTTGGCCACACCATCCACACCGAGGCTGCACGCCTGCGCTTCCAGCACTTCTGCTTTGAGGAGGCGTCCAGCCCTCGTGAGGCACTGGCCCGGCTCCAGGAGCTCTGCTGCCAGTGGCTGCAGCCCGAGGCACACTCCAAGGAGCAGATGCTGGAGCTGCTGGTGCTGGAGCAGTTCCTGGGCACACTGCCCCCCAAGATCCAGTCTTGGGTGGGTGCTCAGTGCCCCAAGAGTGGCAAGGAGGCTGCTGTGCTGGTGGAAGATCTGACTCAGGCACTGGACAAGAGAGGTAAGAGGGGGCGACTGGCTCGCAGTGCACTGTGGGCAAAGCCTGGGCTGGAAAGTAAAGGTGCAGATTTGGACTTGGGGTCACTCACCAAAACCCTCACACACTTCAGTAAGCAGTTCTGTTTTGGTTGCCAGTGACCAAAAGCCAAGCTCCAACTGACAGAAGCCAAGGAGGGAGGTTTCATGGCTGTGTATGAGGAGCTCAGGTGACATCCTCAAGACTCTTGTTCTCCTTTCTCGGTTGAGTTTTCCTATGTTAGCTTCATTCTTAAGTAGCTTCTTAAGCTACCTTAGACATAGTTAGTCCAGCAATCTCATGCTTGTATCTTATCCATGTGGAAACCCCATAGGTACAAGTGAACTATCCCCAAGCTGAGCCTCACTGAACTGGTTGGGGTCTCATGCTTGTGTTTGGCTGACCAAAGCCCCAGGGACTGATGTAAGCAAGGGAGTTCCCCAGAGAAGGACCAGGAGGCTGCTACCAGATGAGGGGGCAGAAATGCCATGTGTCCAGATGTTCTGCCTTAGAGCACTCCCTGTGCTGATCTCTAGGGTCGAGACAGACCTGCCCCATCGCGCAGAGACCCAGTCAGATGTTGCAGCCCAGGCAGGTCTCATGGGATGCCGGGAGGACCCAGTCCTGAGACAGTCCAGGGCAAGGAGTGAAGGCTCTGTCCCAGAAGGGCCTGGCTCCTCTTGATGGTAGCATTTTGTGGGGTGGGCATGCCAGGAACCAGGGCGGGGGCCGTGGACAGGGAGAGCATGGAATTTGAGCTCAGAGAATCCTCAAGGCTTGGTACATCCAACCCCTGCTCTGCCACCTCCTGGCTGTGTGAGGCCACATCCTCCTGTAGGGTCAGGAGAGTCTTCAGAGAAACTGCAAAAGGCTCTGAAACAGTAGAAAAGAACCATAATCCAGGCAGAGGGATGGTGGGAGGCAGAGACCCTGTGGTACGACATGGACTGTTGCATTCTAGGAAGAGCAGGTGGTGCAGTGTTTCTGGAATAGAGGGAAAAAGGGTAAGCCTGGAGGGGTTGGGGGAATTAGTGGAACACGAGTGGGCTTTTAAGCCAACTTTGTTCACTCTCCACTTTCACTGTCATCAACAGGCTTTTTAGTTCCTCTTCACTTTCCAACATAAGGGTGGTGTCATCTGCACATCTGAGGTTATTGGTATTTCACTCGGCAATCTTGATTCCAGCTTGTGTTTCTTCCAGCCCAGCGTTTCTCATGATGTACTCTGCATAGAAGTTAAATAAGCAGGGTGACAATATACAGCCTTGACGTACTCCTTTTCCTATTTGGAACCAGTCTGTTGTTCCATGTCCAGTTCTAATTGTTGCTTCCTGACCTGCATATAGGTTTCTCAAGAGGCAGGTCAGGTGGTCTGGTATTCCCATCTCTTTCAGAATTGTCCACAGTTTATTGTGATCCACACAGTCAAAGGCTTTGGCATAGTCAATAAAGCAGAAATAAATGTTTTTCTGGAACTCTCTTGCTTTTTCCATGATCCAGCGGATGTTAGCAATTTGATCTCTGGTTCCTCTGCCTTTTCTAAAACCAGCTTGAACATCTGGAAGTTCACGGTTCACATATTGCTGAAGCCTGGCTTGGAGAATTTTGAGCATTACTTTACTAGTGTGTGAGATGAGTGCAATTGTGCAGTAGTTTGAGCATTCTTTGGCATTGCCTTTCTTTGGAACTGGAATGAAAACTGATCTTTTCCAGTCCTGTGGCCACTGCTGAGTCTTCCAGATTTGCTGGCATATTGAGTGCAGCACTTTTACAGCATCATCTTTCAGGATTTGGAATAGCTCAACTGGAATTCCATCACCTCCACTAGCTTTGTTCGTAGTGATGCTTCCTAAGGCCCATTTGACTTCACATTCCAGGATATCTGGCTCTAGATGAGTGATCACACCATCGTGATTATCTTGGTCGTGAAGATCTTTTGTGTACAGTTCTGTGTATTCTTGCCGCCTCTTCTTAATATCTTCTGCTTCTGTTAGGTCCATACCATTTCTGTCCTTTATTTTTCCCATCTTTGCACGAAATGTTCCCTTGCTATCTCTTAATTTTCTCAAAGAGATCTCTAGTCTTTCCCATTCTAGTCTTTCCTCTATTTCTTTGCATTGATTGCTGAGGAAGGCTCTCTTATCTCTTCTGCATTCAGATGCTTATATCTTTCCTTTTCTCCTTTGCTTTTCAGTTCTCTTCTTTTCACAGCTATTTGTAAGGCCTCCTCAGACAGCCATTTTGCTTTTTTGCATTTCTTTTCCATGGGGATGGTCTTGATCCCTGTCTCCTGTACAATGTCACAAACCTCCATCCATAGTTCATCAGGCACTCTATCTATCAGATCTAGGTCCTTAAATCTATTTCTCACTTCCACTGTATAATCATAAGGGATTTGATTTAGGTCATACCTGAATGGTCTAGTGGTTTTCCCTACTTTCTTCAATTTCAGTCTGAATTTGGCAATAAGGAGTTCATGATCTGAGCCACAGTCAGCTCCTGGTCTTGTTTTTGTTGACTGTATAGAGTTTCTCCATCTTTGGCTGCAAAGACTATAATCAATCTGATTTCGGTGTTGACCATCTGGTGATGTCCATGTGTAGAGTCTTCTCTTGTGTTGATGAAAGTGAAAGTGGAGAGTGAAAAAGTTGACTTAAAGTTCAACATTCAGAAAACGAAGATCATGGCATCTGATCCCGTCACTTCATGGGAAATAGATGGGGAAACAGTGGAAACAGTGTCAGACTTTATTTTGGGGTGCTCCAAAATCACTGCAGATGGTGACTGCAGCCATGAAATTAAAAGACGTTTACTCCTTGGAAGAAAAGTTATGACCAACCTAGATAGCATATTGAAAAGCAGAGATATTACTTTGCCAACAAAGGTCCATCTAGTCAAGGCTATGGTTTTTCCATTGGCCATGTATGAATGTGAGAGTTGGACTGTGAAGAAAGCTGAGCACCAAAGAATTGATGCTTTTGAACTGTGGTGTTGGAGAAGACTCTTGAGAGTCCCCTGGACTGCAAGGAGATCCAACCAGTCCATTGTGAAGGAGATCAGCCCTGGGATTTCTTTGGAAGGAATGATGCTAAAGCTGAAACTCCAGTACTTTGGCCACCTCATGCGAAGAGTTGACTCACTGGAAAAGGCTCTGATGCTGGGAGGGATTGGGGGCAGGAGGAGAAGGGGACGACAGAGGATGAGATGGCTAGATGGCATCACTGACTCGATGGACGTGAGTCTAAGTGAACTCCAGGAGTTGGTGATGGACAGGGAGGCCTGGCATGTTGCGATTCATGGGGTCACAAAGAGTCGGACACGACTGAGTGACTGAACTGAACTGAACTGAGTGGGCTTAGGGATTTCCCAGGTGGCGCTAGTGGTAAAGAACTCACCTGCCAAAGCAGGAAAAATGAGAGGCAGGGTTCTATCCCTGGGTTAGTAAGATGCCCTGGAGGACAGCATGGCTAGCTGCTCCAGTGTTCTTACCTGGAATAATCCCATGGATGGAGGAGCCTGGGCTACAGTCCATAGGGCTGCAAAAAAGTTGTACAGGGCTGAAGCGACTTAGCACGCACGCACAGTGGGCTTAGAGGGGGAGAAGATTCTGGAGCTGAAATCCCAACTTGGCCACTAGCTAGCTGTGTGATCTTGTAAAAGTTACTTAATCTCTCTGTGTTAATCATGTGGTCTTGTACCAGTTACTCAAGACCTCCCCTCAGTTGGGTGTGCATTTCCTTGCCTGGAACACAGTAGTCAAAGTGCCTCTTCCTGAGAGCAGAATGAAGCTTACACGTGGCAATGGAAGTTACCCACTGTAGTTGGAGCCTAGCATAGAACAAGAGCCTGATGATGGCCAAAAGCCCTGAGAGGCAAGCAGTATAGTATCCCATGTTCCAGATGAGGAAACTGAGGCCCAAATGAGGGCAAGACTGCCCAACCCTTGGAACTGGCCAGCGGCAGAGCTAGAGCACTACTATGGACCTAACCAACAGTTATTCCAGCCATAAATAAAGTGTGATCTATTTGGGGGAGGATAAGATTAAAATGGCCCCATTGCTGCTGCTGCTGCTAAGTCGCTTCAGTCATGTCCGACTCTGTGCAACCCCAGAGACAGCAGCCCACCAGGCTCCTCCGTCCCTGGGATTCTCCAGGCAAGAACACTGGAGTGGGTTGCCATTTCCTTCTCCAATGCATGAAAGTGAAAAGTGAAAGTGAAGTCGGTCAGTCATGTCCGACTCTTAGCGACCCCATGGACTGCAGCCCACCAGGCTCCTCCATCCATGGGATTTTCCAGGCAAGAGTACTGGAGTGGGGTGCCATTGCCTTCTCCGAGGAGGGGGTGACTAGAAACCTGTAACACAGGGTTTTTAATATATTGGTTTACAATGCTGTGTTAATTTCTGCTGTTTAGCAAAATGATTCAGTTATATACACATATACATTCTTTTTCATATTCTTTTCCATTATGTCTTATTCAAGGACATTGAATATAGTCCCTGTGCTATACAGTACGGCCTTGTTGTTTATCCATCCTATATATACTAGTTTGTATCTGCTAGCCCCAAACTCAATCCATCCCTACCCCTCCGCCCCCGTGGCCACCACACGTCTGTTCTCTATGACTGTGGTCTGTGAGTCTGTTTCTGTTTCGTAGATAAGTTCAATTTTGTCTTTTTTTTTTTTTTTTGGCTGTGACATGTGCCATGCAGGATCTCAGTTCCCTGGCTAGGGATTGAACCCATGCCCCCTGCAGTGGAATCAGGGAGTCTTAACCCCTGGACCACCAGGGAAGTCCCTGTGTCATATTTTAGACTCAACATATAAGTGATATCATGTGATACTTATTTTTCTCTTTTTGACTTACTTCACTTTGTATGATAATCTCTAGTCCCATCCATGTTGCTCCAGATGGTTTTATTTCATTCTTTTCATGGCTGAGTAATATTACATTGTGTATATATACCACATCTTTATCCATTCATCTGCCAGTGGACATTTAGGTTGCTTCCATGTCTTGGCTATTGTAAATACAATATGAACACATGAAAACAATATGCCTTTTCAAATTAGAGTTTTGTCTGGTTATATACCTAGGAGTGGGATTGCTGGGTCATATGGCAACACTATTTTTAGTGTTTTGAGGAACTGTTGTACAGTTCTCCATAGTGTCCAAGTCAATTTACATTCCCACTACACACCCTCTCCAACATTTATTGTTTGTAGACTTTTTTGATGATGGCCATTCTGAGCAGCATGAAATGATATCTCACTTCTGATTTGCATTTCTCTCGTAATTCGCGATGATGAGCACCCTTTCATGTGCCCATTGGCCGTCTGTGTGTGTGATGCAGGTGGTTGATGGTGTTGGAGGACACCATCCAAGACACCAAGTGAGAAACTTTTCTTTGGAAAGGGGACCACATGTCAGGAGTGGCCCACACCTTCCCTTTCAGGGTGAGGCCAGGGCTCGGCAGAGTTGGGGAGGCCTGGTATGGGAAAAGCGGTGACTCTGTGGTTCGAACTGTTGCAGGCTGGTCGCTGGGATCTGAGCTCACAGACACCAGCTGTAAGCAGAGCGGTTTGGAGGAGTCGGAGCCCTGGGACAGGGCCGCCGAAACCCTGAGAGGAGGGACTCTCTCAGGAGCCGCCTTTGGTGCTGACTGTGAATCCCAGGGCGGCCCAGAGAGGCAGGCCAGACTTTCAGGGGAAACATGGGCCCAGTCTGTCTCCCACCAAATGGATTTCAGGAAAACTTCAGGGCCTCACAAGGACGCTCCCCTAGCCCAGCTGTGAAGCTGGTGCCTTGGGGAATAGCCCCCACGTGCGGCCAGACCTCACCTCCCGAGAGAAGACTCCTTCTGAGGAAAGATAGGATCCACCGGATGGTTGTGGCACAGAACCTTCAGGCACGTGCTCGGGGAGGAACCCCCCCCCCATGTGTGGAGAGTGGGGGAAGACCCTCTGGAGCCCCTCGGAGGCCCACCAGAAGAGCCAGGCGCGCAAGACGCCCTACACCTGCCCGAGTGTGGGAAAGCCTTTGGCCGGAGCGCGCACCTGGCGAAGCACCGGGTGGTGCACACAGGGGCCAAGCCCCACACGTGCATGGAATGTGGCAAGGCCTTCGGCCGGCTCACCCACCTGGGCCAGCACCGGAGGGTGAACACCGGTGAGAAGCCCTACGCCTGCGGAGAGTGCGGCAAGGCCTTCCGCCGCAGCACCCACCTCAGCCAGCACCAGCGGACGCACACGGGCGAGCGGCCCCACGCGTGCGACGCATGTGGCAAGGCCTTCAGCCAGAGCACGCATCTGACCCAGCACCAGCGCATGCACACCGGTGAGAAGCCCTATGAGTGCGGTGCCTGCTGCCGCGCCTTCAGCAACTGCTCAGCACTGGTGCGGCACCTGCGGGTGCACTCCAGAAAGAAGCCCTACCAGTGCCAGGAGTGCCCCCAAGGCCTTCGCGCAGAGCTCCTCTCTCCTGGAGCACCAGCGCGTGCACACAGATGAGAAGCCCTACTGGTGCAACGACTGTGGGAAAGCCTTCAGCCGCAGCTCAGCCCTCATGGTTCACCTGCACCTCCACGTCAGCGTCCTCCAGTGAGGAGCGCACCTCCTGCCGTGGCACAGCGCTGGCAAGGAACCTGAATTCCAGAAGAGCCAGGACAGCTGGACTGGGGACTTGTGTGTCCCCGAAACGACAAGGGGCTTACAGGGAGAATCTATGGCTGCTGGGAGACAGCACTTCATTCAGGGACACGGAGGCTCTTCAGGCCAGCCAGCGAAGCTTCCAGAAGCCCCTGGCTGCCCTCTGTTCCCCACTCAGGGCCGTCTCAGGACAGCTGAATCCAAGGGGTGCGTTGATCCTTGAAGCTGGGACAGCCCAGGTCGCGCTGCTCTCAGGACTCAGGGGCCCCCAGGTGCTCAGGCGGGAGGCTCGTCTTCACATGCCTGCGTGGCTGCTCTCCTTGCCCACCCCTCTCCTTTGTAACTGGGGCCTCCCTGCGCCCACCTACTTCTTCACACACACTGTTCTCTCCGCCTGCTCAAGTCCGACTCCGAGGCCAGCCTGGGAGCTGCCTTTTCCACGAGACCCTCTCCGACCCTCAGCCTCTGTGACATTTTCCCCGTCCTGAGGGTGCTCTTGTCCCTGCACAGCATCCATTTCTCCCTGCCCACTCCGTGCACGGCGCACCATTCGTCAGGCTGTTGGTTTTACCTCCACTACTCCATCTTCACCGTCATTACCTTCTGCGGGCCCACATCCCCTGTTCCCGGGATTCCAGCAAGGGGTTTCCTTCCTGACGCCTTCCTGCCTTCATCACACACACACACCACATACATATACACACAGCACATACATATATCACACACCCCACATATATATCACACACACACCACATGCATATACACATACCACATACACATATCACACACACCACATGCATACAGCACACATGCACACTATATACAAACACATTTCCCCCACACCACATACACCACACACACATGCCACTTACATACACTTCCCCACATACACATACAGTTGTTTCCTCCTCCACACGGGCCTCCAGCAGGCTCTTTCCACAGCCCAAATCTGATCGTGTCTCCGCAGTCATGGGAAGCTCTCCACTGTGTCACCTTCTACAGCAAAGCTTGCTGAATGGGTTACAATTTCCTGTCAAGGCATCAGCCTTCTTCCCTCTGTTTCTCTGATGACTCTATGGCGTGTGAACCTGACCCCCCACCATACAGTTGTGTATTGTGTACTGGTCATCTACACCATCTCTCCCTGTGTTTCTCCCTCTGTCTGGAATTCATTCCTTCTGTGTCATGAGTAAACAAAGACCTCTGACAAGCGAGGTTCAGAGCAGGAAGGCTGAGACCCAGGGAGACGGAGATCTTGTCAGTGTCTCAGAGCGTCCTAGATGTACCTAGACACAGCATGGCTGAGGCTCAGATGCTGAGGAACTGACAGGATGTGAGAGAAGACTGAGAGGCAAGAGATGCGTGTCCCCCTGCCCTTAGGCCCCCAGCAGGCTGCAGGGAGTGGAAAAGACATGAACCTAACATCAGGCCGCCTTGGGCACCCCAGGTAAGTGACTTCCCTGAGCCTTAGTGACCAGCTCGGTCAGGAGAGGGGATGATGAGACCCGCCTTGTGCAGCACCTGATGCAGGCTCTGAGCACTGGCCCTGACTGCTGGCATCTGACTCCCCCTTTCTGCCCCACCCTCCTGCTCTCTTTCACTGAGGAACTGAATCTCCTCCCCACCCTGGCACTCAGAGCACCTATCATACCCACTTTGTTGTGAGATATGTATCTACTTTGTTTATCCAAAGCAGAAGGAGTTCAGGGGAAGAAATGAATCTTTATTAAGGTCTTACATCCAATTTAAATGGTAAAATATCAGTTCTAAGTAGACTGCAAAGAGTTAAGTATGCATACTGTAATCCCAAGAGAAATCTTTCAAAAAGACTATACAAAGAGAATTCATTGGAATGACTGATGCTGAAGCTCCAATACTTTGGCCACCTGATGCGAACTGACTCATTAGAAAAGACCCTGATGCTGGGAAAGATTGAAGACAGGAGAAGGGGATGACAGAGGATGAAAGGATTGGATGGCAGCACCAACTTGATGGACATGAATTTGAGCAAGCTCTGGGAGTTGGTGGTGGACAGGGCAGCCTGGCATGCTGCAGTCCATGGGGGTCGCAAAGAGTCGGATATGACTGAGTGACTGAAATGAATTGAAACATGATCAAAAACTCAGATGAGTTAAAAATGAAGCTGAGAAACAACCCAAAGGAAAGCAGGAAAGGGGAAACTGATAACAAAAGGAACAAATAGGAAAGAAAAAGGTAGACCAAACCGTAAGTTTATACATTGTTACATAAAAGTGATCTAAACATACCAATTAAAAGAATTTGCCAGAATGAATTTTTTTAAAAAAAGAAAATAAGAAACTTAACTTTCAGTATGATGATATAGGGACTTCCCTGGTGGTCCAGTTAATCCCACATGCTGCGTAGAAACTGAGCCCACGACTACTGAGCCCACGTGCTCCGAAGCCACCAAGCCACAACTAGAAAATTCATGTGTCCCAGGGAAGATCCTGCATGATGCAACAAAGACCCTCAGGCCTCAACTAAGACCCAGTGCAGCCAAATAAATAAATATTTCAAAAATAAATGTAATTATATAGGTAAACTTAAGGTAAAAGAGTGGGGAAAGATATATATTATGAAATCTCCACATCAAAAAATGCTGCAATGGCTATATTAATATCAAACCAAGTAGACCTAAGAACAAGGAAAATTACTAGGAACAGAGAGAGAAGTTACATAGTGATAAAGAGACAATTCACCAAAAAGATATAACAGTTCCAAATAATGTATGCATTTAACAACAAAGCCTTAAAATAACAGGAAATAAAAACTGATAGAGCTAAAAGAAAATAATAGACAAATTCACAAATTATAATTGGAGACTTCAACACCCCTCTCACTAGAATCAACAGAACAAAACAGAAAACCAGTAAGGATACAAAAGAACTGACCAATGTCATCAACCAACTGAATGTAATGGATGAAGATGTCAAAGGTCAAACTTTGTTTATCCAGAAATAAGTAATTTCCCATGATTTAAGCTAAGATAAAGCTTTTTAAGTCTGATTTTAAGCTGCTACTGTTTACCCCCAAAAGTGAATGGTCTAAGTTTCCACCTGAAGAAAATGAAAAAGAAGAAATTAATTCAGAATTAAGTAGAAGGAAGGGAATGACACAAGTAGTGATTCACAAAATAGAAAAGAGACAGTACCAAAATGAGCACTCTCAAAAGGTAATCTGTTCTTTGATAAAGATAAATATAAAGGTAAATACAATTGATAAACCTCCAGCTAGACAGAGAGGGAGAAGGGACACAGCATCAGTCATGAAAGAGGTGGCATCACTACAGACCCTGCAGGCATGAGAAGACTACAGCTGTGCTATGAGCAACTCTGTGCCAGTCAATCAGACCTCTCCGTTCAACAAATAGGCAAATTTCTTGCAAAAACAGTTTACCACGCATTAGTTGATTGGAGAAGGTGATGGCACCCCACTCCAGTACTCCTGCCTGGAAAATCCCATGGACAGAGGAGCCTGGTAGGCTGCAGTCCATGGGGTCGAGAAGAGTTGGACACGACTGAGCGACTTCACTTTCACTTTCATGCACTGAAGAAGGAAATGGCATCCCACTCCAGTGTTCTTGCCTGGAGAATCCCAGGGACGGGGTAGCCTAGTGGGCTGCCGTCTATGGGGTCACACAGAGTCTGACAAGACTGAAGCGACTTAGCAGCAGCAGCAAGCATTAGTTGATAATGCTAGCCTTACTCACAACTGATGTATGTCAGCACCTGGAGGGCCAGGCTAGGGCCGGTCAGTGGTCCAGGAGGGGTCCGTTTCGGACCGTGGGGAAGAGCAGAGAGGACTCCTCCCCTCCCGCGACCTTGGGCTGCGGGGTGGGCGACCCGGCCTCGGCGCGGGACACAGCCCCGCATCGCCATCTGGTGGCCGCTGAGCCGGGAAGAGAGCTGCAAAATGCAGCCTCTGAACCGCCTCCCATCCAGTCAAGGAGGTCCGGAGCTTCAGCTGCCTCCCACACCAGCGCGGGCTGGGCGGAAGGGACTGGGAAACAGGAAGAAGCTTAATGGGAGAAGGCAGGAGAAGGGGCCTCCACGCTCAGGATCCATCACAGAGCCCACCCACCTTCAGGACTCAGGATCCCAGCCCGGGGGCTCCCGCCCCCCACACCTGGACCACCATCGGCCAGAGACACGTCTTAAAGGCTGTCTGCACATTTATTATTTCCTAGGATGGATCAGGGAGAGGTGGCCATTCCCCCTGCTCCGAAGGAGAACTCCAGCTTCCCGCTGCAGCACAAGGCATCAGAGGCAGGCTGGAGAAAGGACTTCCCGAGGATACCATCAGCACCCGGGTCGGCCACTGGGTCAGCTTCCTGGACCAAGTGGATAAAAGAGATGGTGGGGAAGGAGGCTCCCGGCGTCCTCCCTGGAGTCAGGGCGGGCCTCATTGAGGCCTCAGCAGGGCAGGGACTGGTCAGCTGCCCGCGAGGAAACACGCCCCCACCGCCCCCTACAGGTGCTCGTGACCACATCCCGCCCTGCCTTGCAGTCCCCCGACGTACACATACACACACCCGGCAGTCTAGGCCCACCAGCCAATGTCAGCGCTGGAAGGGCGCATGAAAGCGCAGCCCTGGAGGAGAGTACCGTCGGCAAAGACCTGGATCGCAACCCCCTCCTCCTGGGGCTTCAATTCACCTGCTACCCGGAGCTCCACCGGGTCGCTGAGCTCCGACAGCAAGGAGCGGGGCCCGCCGGTGCGGTAGCGGCAGCTGTATGTGCCGGCGTGCTGGGGCCCCACGAAGGTCAGCACCAGGTCCGCGGAGCGGTGGGTGGACCAATTGACCTCCACGGGCTCCTCTTCGCCCGCGCGCAGCAGCAGGGAAGGAGACGTCGGGCACCTGGGCCTCGCAGCGCAGGACGGCATCGCGGCCCGGAGTCAAGGCCCCAGTCCACAGGGCCCGGAGCTGCGGCTTGGGCAGCGGCCCTGGAGGTCAAGTGAGCGGCGGGAGGTCAAGTGAGGCCCCTCGCCCCCGTCCGACCCTGGGCACTGCGCTGTAGCCGACGGGCCTCCCCGCCCCACCCCTCAGACCTGCCATGAGGTCTGAGCCCCCCAGGGGTCCCCATCACGGGCACACAGCGCCCAGGAGGAAAACGCCACCCGCCCAGCGGAGGAGTTCCCGCGGAGGGCACAGCCGGGGCAGCGGCCCAGAGGTGGGACCTGTGCCCCCAGGAGGCCCGGACGCGGAAATCCGAGGAGCACACAGACCCAGGGCCGGCGGGGGCTCGGCGAGAATTACACCTCGACCCTCCGCGTAGGCATCTGGGCTCCAGGAGGGCCGGGGTCCTAATCTGATGACCACCGACAGGCGCGTGGCGCACGAGCCGGTGCAGAGCGGTTAGGAGTCTGAACCCTAAAAACGATCCGCCCTCCACAATCTCCACCAAAGCGCCCCACCTGCCCGGCGCTCGCGGCGGCGGCAGACAGGCCACCAGGCGGGGCGCCCCGGGGCCCTGGCGGCCGACACCCAGCCCCCCGCTCAGGCCCCGGGCGCCTCCCGTCGGATCCCGGGACAGGCGCCCGAGTAGAAGGGGGCTCCGGACCGCCATGCCCGCAGCTCACCGTCTACGCGCAGCTCCAGGGTCGCGCTAGGCTTGGAGCCCGCGAAGGGCGGCGACGTGTCCGCGTAGACGCAGCTGTAGTTGCCCGAGTCCACCGCCGAGACCCCGCGCAGCTCGAATTGGGCCTCGGGGCCCGCGGGGCTCAGGACTCGCTGCACCTGGCGCCCGCCCGCTTCCTTGCGCACCAGGGCGAAGCGCACGCCGGCTCGGGGTGCCCGGCACTGCAGCTGCACCAGCGCGCCCGGCGTGGGGCTCAGGATCGCGGGTTCGGCCGACAGCTCCGGCGCGGGGAGCGTCCCTGCGGGGAGCGCGCGGGAGGCTGGCGCACAAACCGGATCCTCCCCGGGAAAGATCCGCCCCGCTCCCTCCCGGGAAGCCGGCGGGGACCACCCCCGAGTCTTCCTCGCGACCCGGCCCGGTCCTCGCCGGACGCGGACATTCCTACGCTCTCCGCAGTAGTCCGTAAGCTCAGGAAAATGGGGTGCGGGAGCGTTTTGTGGAAGGAGCACCCCCGAGCCCCCGACGACCTCTCCTGAGCCTTACGCCCCTGGTCCGAGTCCTTAGGGATCCTGCAGCCCAACCTTGGCTCCCTCCACATCGGCCTCAGGGCCCACCGGGGCTGGCCCTGCGCTCCTCGCCCTCCGCTCTCAGGGGGAGAGCGCGCCCCGGGCACGGGCAGGGCTGCGTCCGGGCTCCGTCCCGGCTCTCGCAGCCCTCGCAGCCCCACAGTCTCGTCCCGCAGGCTCACCGTCGCTCAGCACCAGCTCGGCTGGCGCACTGTCCCGGGACCAGGCCGTCAGCTCGCCGCGCAGCCGGTAGCGGCAGGTGTAGCCGCCGCCGTCGCCCGCGGCCAGCGCGCTCAGCCGGAAGAAGACGCGGTCCGGACTGGTGCTGGCCCGGGGTACCAGCTGCTCCTCCGCGCCCCGCCTCAGCTGGAAGTCCACGCCGCTCAGGGGCGCCACGCAGGTGAGCGAGGCAGACGAGCCCGGCCTCAGGACCTGGGCCGACTCCCTGTCCACTGTCAGCGTAGGCGCCGGCGGCGGGTCTGCAGGGAGGGGTGTGTCACTGGGGAGGCCGCTGGGGGGCCCCAGCCTCCAGACCTCTGTCCCAGGAACAGCCTGCCTGTGGTGGGTTCTGACACAGCTCCCCAGGCAGGCCGCTGCTTCCCACAGCCGTCCTGGGTGGGGCTGCTCAGGGTCCAGGGTAGTTTCTCGTCCTCCAGGAGCCTCCTCCCCCAGGAAGCCCTCTGGGCTGGCCTACCCACTCACCCAGGTCCTCTATGGTCACTGTGGCACTGGGCTCCGAGGGGGTGCCTTCCGCGTGGGTCCGGTAGCTGCAGCTGTAGTTCCCAGCCCGGTGGACCGGGAAGGTGGCTTGCGTGGCCTCTGGGGCCTCAGCCACCTCCAGAAACTGGTCCTCTCCTTCCAGCCTCAGCAGGAAAGTCACACCTCGAAGTCCCGAGAGGCACAGCAGCGTGGTGTTCAGGCCGGGTGTGATCCAGGACACCGGACTGGTTGAGAGCGAGGGTGGGGGCAGGGGCTCTGCAGATGGGACAGGGGTCACAGCAGGACAGGGGTCTCGGGTAGCTCTGCCTGAGCTGGGAGACATGGGAGCCCAGCCCGAGCTGGACCTGCAAGCTCCTGACAGTGTGAGGGAGCCAAGATGGACATCTCGATGGGGGCGTGAGCCGGGAATACAAACGGAAGGCATGGGGCCGGCCTGCCCGCAGCTTCCTGGGGATTCAATCATTTATTCTCACAGCCTTCTAGGGTTGGTGAAAACATCACCCTCTTTTTGTTCAGTCACTAAGTCTGTCCAATTGTTTGACACCCCACGGACTGTAGCCCGCCAGCATTCTCTGACCATGGGATTCCCCAGGCAAGGATACTGGAGCAGGTTGCCATGCCCTCCTCCAGGGGGTCTTCCCGACCCAGGGATTGAACTGGCCTCTCCTCCACTGGCAGGTGGATTCTTTACTACTGAGCCACCAAGGAAGCCCAGTCACCCTTATTTAACAGATGGGGACATTGGGCTCAGAGACAGCACCTGAACTGCCTGAGGCTACCAGCTGCTCTGGAGCGGCAGGAAGAGCACAGGGAGGGTGAGGCGTGGGCAGAGGAGCTTCCCCAGCAGCCTGCCTCCTGCCTCCAGGCTGTGGACCACACTCACCTGCACCCGTCACGTCCACCAGGTTGCTCGGGCTGATCCAATTGTTGTTGCCCTTGTAGCTGCAGCGGTAGAGGCCCCGGGTGGCGCTGGTCACTGGTCCCAGTGGGAACCTGTGCTCATGGGCAGGGGACTCCAGGTGCACCGGTTCCTGGCCCACACCATCCTTGAGGAGCTGAAACTCCTGGGTCGGCAGCGGGCTCTGGCAGGTCAGCGTCACATCAGCCCAGGGTGCCAGCGGTGAGCCGGCCTCGGCCCACAGGGATGGCCTGGGGTCAAAGACTGCGTGGGGGAGGCAGTCAGAGCCGGGCACCCACCCGTTGCTCACCCCGCAGCACCCTCCGTGCCCAGGCTGGCCCACTCACATGTCGCCTGCTCAGTCACCGGGCTCAGGGCCAGACCTGCAGAGACCCGGCTGTTAGGCCTCACTGCCGTTCCCCCCGCCCCCGGCCACCCCGGGACCCGGCCTCACCCCAGAGCAGCAGGAGGGCTGCCCGAGCAGACATGGTCCACCTCCTGCAGCCTCAGGGCTGTCTGTGGGGTTATAAGGTGCAGCCGGGGCGGTGAAGCTCACCCCCGCGTCCTTCCCGGAAAGCTGGGCTGCAGGGGCAAAGGTCGAACCTTGACCCCCAGAGGCTCAGCCACAGCAACAGTCAATAACCACGCTGAATGGGTTTGCTGCCTTCTGGTCAGTGTTTCAAATCTCTCACACGCAGTCGTCTGGGGACTAGCGGCAGTCAGGTTGCATGTTTTGGCCCCGGACATGTCAGAAAGTCTGGACATGGCTTCTTTTCAGGATCCCACTGGCAGCCCTCGCAGGCAGGTTATTTTTCCCTTGGATAGCCCAACCACAAAAAACCTGCCTGCCAAACAGGAGACATGTTCAATCCCTGAGTCAGGAAGCTCCCCTGGAAAAGGAAATGGTAACCCACTCCAGTATTCTCGCCTGGGAAATTCCACAGACAGAGGAGCCTGGAGGGCTATAGTCCATGGGGTCCCAAAGAGCCAACACAACTTAGCGACTAAACAAAAAAAAATCTCAACTACAGCAGCAGAGATGAATCAGTGGTCAGAGCTCTGGGGAAAAGGTTTTTGAGTGGAAATCAGCCATGGTGAATTGGTTAAAGGTGAGATTGCAGAGGAAGGTGCGGCCTGCGGACACTGAGGGGCCACAGGAGCTGCAATTGCTCTGCTCGTCAGGGACTGCTTGTCGGAATCCGGAAGCTGAAGGCCCCGAGTAAGAGCATCCCATCTGGTCCTGCGTTCGGCAAGTAACTGGTCTGAGGCATTCCCCAGAGAAACAAGGAGGCCATACAGACAGGCAGGACCTGAGGTTTCCACACAGGTCACACATTACACACACTCATCACACACACACGTGGCCATTGCACAATCTCCCGTCCCCTCTGGGCCTGTGTGGGCCTGGCCTTCAACCCAGGGAGGTGAAGGCCTCTCCCCCCATTGGTGGCATTGATCGGGTAATTCCTTGGAAATCAGTGCCTCCCGCGCTCTGTGGCAACTTGCCACATTGTCCCTCGGTTTCTCCACCTGACAAATTAGCCAGCTGGAGCTTGAGACTGAAGGATGGGTGCTGGGAGCCCCTTCTCCAAGCAGGCGTGAGGATATTGGGGTGATGGTGAACACTGGCATGCCATGCCCCATGCCAAACTGTCCCCAGGGCCCTGACGGTCACCCGTCACCACGTGGGAGGATGTGACGGAGAAGCTCCGCTTTCCCAGAGCTCATGGGCTGGTGTCCGAGGATGCTCATCCCAGGCGGGAGGTGGGCTGGCCGCCATGCTGCCTGTCCACCTGAGACACTGAGAATAGGGCTGTGGGGAGCCAGGTGCGCTGGCTCAGCAGCAGGTGGGAACAACCTGACCCACAGTGGACGCCAGCCCAGGCCGACAGAGCTGGGGTCAGCAGCCGTGACTCCTGGGGGAGGTCAAGGGAGGTGTTTCTCTAGAATTTGAAGCCTGTTGTGCAAGTAAGTTGGAGAAGGAAATGGCAACCCATTCCAGTGTTCTTGCCTGGAGAATCCCAGGGACAGGGGAGCCTGGTGGGCTGCCGTCTATGGGGTCACACAGAGTCGGAAACGACTGAAGTGACTTAGCAGCAGCAGTGCAAGTAAGTAGACCAGCCACAGGTTCCAAAAGGCGTCACTCATACACCAGGACGGGCAGAGCAGTGGGCGGCAGGCCCTGTCGTGTGTCACCCACTGCGGCTTAACTGCTCAGGTGCATCCAGCACCCGGCCCACACCGAGTCTGCCCTCCCAAGGACAGATGGGCAGGAAGAGCTGGCCAGGGAAAGGCAAGTGCAGAATGCAACCTCATGTTGCAGCTGGGAATGGAAAACAGTGCAGCCAGCCACGGTGGACGGCCGCCCGGACATGCCCCCAGTGGTCAAACAGTACACCACACGTCCAGTCCACCTGAGAGAAATGAAAACAGGCGTTCAAGCAAACACTTGTACACTCATGTTCACTGCAGAATTTTCCCTAACTGCCAAAAGGTGGAAACAACCCAAATGTCCATCAACTGATGAATGGCTAAATGAATTGTGGTCTATCCATAGGATGGAATGTTACTCAGCAATAAAAAGGAATGGAATACTGGTACATGGTCAGACCACAGAAAATATTACGGTCAGGGAAAGAAGCCAGACACCAAAAGGCCACATATTGTATGATTCCATTTATATGAAAAATCTAGAACAAGCAGATCCAAAGTGAATTAGTGGTTGCTAGGGGCTGGCTGTCTGGGGAGGCCTTGCAAATAGCTGTGAAAAGAAGAGAAGCGAAAAGCAAAGGAGAAAAGGAAAGATATAAACATCTGAATGCAGAGTTCCAAAGGATAGCAAGAAGAGATAAGAAAGCCTTCTTCAGTGATCAATGCAAAGAAATAGAGGAAAACAACAGAATGGGAAAGACTAAGGATCTATTCAAGAAAATCAGAGATACCAAAGGAACATTTCATGCAAAAATGGGCTCGATAAAGGACAGAAATGGTATGGACCTAACAGAAGCAGAAGATATTAAGAAGAGGTGGCAAGAATACACAGAAGAACTATACAAAAAAGAGCTTCACGACCCAGATAATCATGATGGTGTGATCACTGACCTAGAGCCAGACATCCTGGAATGTGAAGTCAAGTGGGCCTTAGAAAGCATCACTAGGAACAAAGCTAGTGGAGGTGATGGAATTCCAGTGGAGCTATTCCAAATCCTGAAAGATGATGCTGTGAAAGTGCTGCACTGAATATGCCAGCAAATTTGGAAAACTCAGCAGTGGCCACAAGATTGGAAAAGGTCAGTTTTCATCCCAATCCCAAAGAAAGGCAATGCCAAAGAGTGCTCAAACTACCGCACAATTGCACTCATCTCACACGCTAGTAAAGTAATGCTCAAAATTCTCCAAGCCAGGCTTCAGCAATATGTGAACCGTGAACTTCCTGATGTTCAAGCTGGATTTAGAAAAGGCAGAGGAACCAGAGATCAAATTGCCAACATCCGCTGGATCATGGAAAAAGCAAGAGAGTTCCAGAAAAACATCTATTTCTGCTTTATTGACTATGCCAAAGCCTTTGACTGTGTAGATCACAATAAACTGTGGAAAATTCTGAAAGAGATGGGAATACCAGACCACCTGATCTGCCTCTTGAGAAATCTGTATGCAGGTCAGGAAGCAACAGTTAGAACTGGTCATGGAACAACAGACTGGTTCCAAATAGGAAAAGGAGTACGTCAAGGCTGTATATTGTCACCATGTTTATTTAACTTATATGCAGAGTACATCATGAGAAATGCTGGACTGGAAGAAACACAAGTTGGAATCAAGATTGCCAGGAGAAATATCAATAACCTCAGATACGCAGATGATACCACCCTTATGGCATAAAGTGAAGAGGAACTCAAAAGCCTCTTGATGAAGGTGAAAGTGGAGAGTGAAAAGGTTGGCTTAAAGCTCAACATTCAGAAAACGAAGATCATGGCATCTGGTCCCATCACTACATAGGAAATAGATGGAGAAACAGTGGAAACAGTGTCGGACTTTATTTTTCTGGGCTCCAAAATCACTGCAGATGGTGACTGCAGCCATGAAATTAAAAGACGCTTACTCCTTGGAAGGAAAGTTATGACCAACCTAGATAGCATATTCAAAAGCAGAGACATCACTTTGCCAACAAAGTTTCGCCTAGTCAAGGCTATGGTCTTTCCTGTGGTCATGTATGGATGTGAGAGCTGGACTGCGAAGAAGGCTGAGCGCCAAAGAATTGATGCTTTTGAACTGTGGTGTTGGAGAAGACTCTTGAGAGTCCCTTGGACTGCAAGGAGATCCCACTGGTCCATTCTGAAGATCAGCCCTGGGATTTCTTTGGAAGGAATGATGCTAAAGCTGAAACTCCAGTATTTTGGCCACCTCATGCGAAGAGTTGACTCATTGGAGAAGACTCTGATGCTGGGAGGGATTGAGGGCAGGAGGAGAAGGGGACGACAGAGAATGAGATGGCTGGATGGCATCACTGACTCGATGGATATGAGTCTGAGTGACCTCCGAGAGCTGGTGATGGATAGGGAGGCCTGGCGTGCTGCGAATCATGGGGTCGCAAAGAGTCGGACACGACTGAGCGACTGATCTGACCTGATCTGAGGGGCTGAGGAGAGGAACAAAGGGGAGTAATGGCTTAATAAGCAGAGTTTCATTTTGGGGTGTGGAAATGTACTGGAATTAGTGATGATGACGATCGCACAGCACAGAAAATACATGAACTAAAAAATATAACAAAAACAAAAACCAACCTGAATTGTACACTTTGAAATGGTTCAATTATGTTCTGTGAATTGCATCTCAAAAACAGGCACTCAGGGCATAAGGTGTTCTTGCCTTTGGCATGCTGGGGTGTCCACTTGAGGTGGCTGGGGCCAGCCCACCCACCAACATCCAGAAGTCATCCGAGCCCCGCCACAGGGACAAGACTGCATTGACAGGAGGTGAGTGCATATGTGTTTAAGCAATATTTTTATAATAAAAACAAGGTCTTGGGAATTGTTAGGTAAAATAAAACATCAGCTTTTTGTCCATGGTCAAGCTGACTGCACACCAAGCAGTTTTTACATCAGAAGATTAATGCAGCGTTGACAGCATTCTCCCCAGGGCACAGACTTCTCTTCAACCAGGTGTCTCTTAATCCACTCGCTTCAAGAAGAAAATGCTTTGTGGGAAGATGGAGACACCTGCTGGGAATAATGGGCAGCGTGCTGGGGCGCAGGGCAATGCCCTGTGGAGGCCAAGTGCAGGGCACTTCAGTCACCACAGATGAGGAGCTGTGACTCCGTGAGGCCTGACTCTGGCAGGATGTGCGGCTCAGTTTGTCTGACCCTGGAACCCTGGCGCCACACCCAGGGGGCGCTGGCTCCCACCACTGCCCACCTCATTCAGCGTCCACCTCCCACAGGGGTCGGCCTTACTCTCTGGCGGGGGGCGGCGGGGCGGGGGGGTGGTCTGCAGGGCAGGCCCAGACTGCTACCTCCCCAGCCTCGCTTGAGTCTCTGCCTCTGCAGGTTTAACAGATTTCCCTGGTCTGCCTCCAAGAAGCCAGGCTGACCCTGCAGGGGACCAACTGCAGAGCTGCTGGGCTGGCTGCCAGGACCCTCTACTAGTGGGGCCAGCCCAAGGACGCCAGCAGGCGAGGATCTGGGGTCCCCACGCACAAGGGAGCCATGAGTGCTGATGTGGGGACCCCGCCACCCCTTTCTCTTTGTACAGCTGCAACCCAAGTGTGAACCCGGTCCCTCACAGAGAAGGGGACCCCACAAGAGTGCCGAGCCTTCGGAGGCTGTGGCCCTGCCAACACCTTGATTTCAGACGCCTGGCCTGTAGAACTGAATCAAGTCCTGTTGTTTCAAGCTGCCCAGTCAGTTGTAGACACACGTGCTGAGACCAGCCCAGCACCCTCGACGGGATGGGTGGGTTGCACGGGGAGGCGGCCTCTCCTGACCCCCAGTGATGCCCTCAGATGACTGCTCAGTGCCGGACAGAGGGTCGTGGGTGACGGGGTGGTACCTGGAAGCCGCAGCCCTGTCTTGCAGGAAGGGGCCGTGTACTCACAAGAGGCAGGGCTGAGTGCGCCTCCAGACACCCTGCCCCCACAGGTGGCTCCTCTGCACATCTGCTGGGCCAGAAACCGAGAGCTGGCAGATGGAAGATGCAGAGCGTGGCTATGTCTCTGCCTCTCCTGCTCTGCTCCGAGGCTGCACCATGGAGCCACCTCTCCTGTACCTGACCACCTGCCAGCCACGGACCCAGGATCTGGGGCTGCACTCGGCGAGGGCAGCCGGGAGCCCGTCCCTGACCCCGAACTGCAATTGTTCCAGGTGTCTGACAGTAATCTCCCGTCTGCCCTGGGAAACCACGATCTCCACGCTGCGGGCTGGCCCAGCCTTCCTAACTGGCTGCCGGTGAGTGAGATTTGGGCTCAAGGACCTTCGGGCCGCAGGGAGGCTGGGGGGCCAATGTCTCCCGGGCCGCGTCCTGCAGACCGCATGCCAGGTCCCGTGGGAAGGAGGTGAGCGAGGCTCTGCGTCCTCAGCACCTGGACACGATCCCTGAGGCTGATAAGATTTTCCTGGAAATTAACAGAGGCAGCTTTGAAGCGCGGAGGGCAAGCCGGAGGCGGCTCCACCACCTCTCATCTTAAGCCAACCGCACCCCCACCGAGGGCCCGGGAGAACCCTAGCGTCTGTCCCTGCACCCTGCGGGAGGGCGGAGCAGGACGCACAGCAGGGCGGGAGGAGAGCAGTCTGCGTGCGGCCAAACTCCCTCCCACGCCCGTTCTCCCGGTGGTGCAGCCGCCCGGGCCTCGGCCTCCACGACCGGGACCGCGGGAGCCGGAGCCAGAAACGCAACGGACAGGCGCGCCCGGAACTGAACGGCCGACAGCGGTGCCCGCCCGGGCCGGAGCCCGCGGACCGGAAATGCCCTGGTCCGCCCCGCCGGGACCCCGCGTGCGGCTCTGGGGTGGGATCCGGGGTGGCGGACGCCTGGGCGCCCCGCTTGCAGGCTGGGGTCGCGGGAACGCGCGAGATGCCCGTTACTCGCCGGGGTGGCCGGCGCGGGTCCCCGCGTCCCCGCCGGCTCGCAGCGCGGAGCCTTCCACCCTCCTGCTCCGGGCCACGGCTCTGAAGAGGGGCGCGGCTGCGAGGACGGGCGGGACCCCTGCCCCCGCGGGTGCGCGCTCAGTCCCTTCAGTGGTGTCCGACTCTTTGCGGACCCAGGGACCGCAGCCCGCAGGCTCCTCTGTCCATAGGATTCTCCAGGCAAGAACACTGGAGCGGGCTGCCGTGCCCTCCTCCAGGGGATCTTCTCGACCCGCGTCTCTGAGTCTCCGGAATTGCAGGCCGATTCTTGACACACTGAGCCGTCTGGTACGCCCCCTCTCGCGGGGGCTGCTGGGAAGTGTAGTCTTGCTGCGCTTGGCTCTCCGTCCGCCCAAGGACTCAGGTTGCCGTGGTAACGGGCGCCCGCACGGAGTGAGCCTGCGTCGTCGCCAAGGAGATGGCATCCGGGCCCCGGCCCGGGAGAAGCTGGTGACTGGCCAGGACGATGCTTAATAGTCCTTGTCCCCTGTCTGACTTCTGGGACGTACGGACTGGGAAAAGCGTGGAAACACCCGGGCTGCTCTGAAACGTCCGGGTTGCTCTGAAACGTCCGGGTGAGCAGGTCGCTCCCAGAGGTGAAATCAGAATCTCGGAGCGGGGCTCGAGCATCTGGGTGTCAGAGCTCCGGGGCAGATTCTAGTATGTGCAGCCTCGTTCCAGAGCCGCGACCCCCAGGGCCGCACAGGTGACACAGCCTGCTCGCTCTGCTGGGCGCGATGTGCCGGTTAGGCCCCCCGCCCACTATGTAACCCGCGTCGGTGCCCGGCCTTCCTGGGACTCGTGAGCCACAAGCACACGGACACACGTGATGATGTCGGCCGATGTGGCCCCCTGGTGGCACTCAGCGACCCCGACGGTCTGCTCCCACTGTGTGTCCCCTTCTCCATCCTTGTGGGTGTCTGGACATCGAATGCCCTGCTTCAGTGAGGCCTGACTCCCTGCCCAGCGGCAATGTCAGGGCTTGCTTGAAGCTGTTGGTGGGGGTCACCACGCCATGAAGTTGGAGCGGTGGCTGACCGGCACGCGGAGGGCCTCTTGCCCGCGTGCCTACCCTGGTGGAACAGGAAGGCCTTGCCAGGGTGGCTGCAGAGGAGGGAAGGTGCGTGGGTGCCCCCGGGGTGTGGGCAGGCCCCAGCACTAGCTGAAGACCCTTGTGCACTCCCTGGGGCTTCTCACTGCTGGGTCTCCCAGGGCTTAACAGGCTTACAGAATTGGGACCTCTCAAGCCTGTGGGTGCACTGCTGCTGAAGGAGCTTCTCCTTCTTGCAAAAGGACCTCCTGCTCTGGGTGCACAGAAAGGGCCACTCCCTGGAGTGAATCATCTGCTGCCTCAGGCCCACCTCCCAAAGGCCCCTGTTGCTGTTTGGCAGTCCCGGAGGGTGGACATGGGCACCTGTGTGAGGGACTTGTTTAGCTGGGGTTGGCTGCAGGGTCTGCTTTACAGAAACTGGTTGCCTAAGATGACCTCCTGTCCCACCCACTGCCCCCTAGGGCTTATGCTGGGAACAGCACACAAGAAGTACTTGAGTGCCCTGGTGGGCTACAGGGGGTTTTTAGGGGCAGGACCCCTAGTCACATTGGGAACTGAAGTGGGACTGGGGCTCCCACATGAGGTCCCTTGAAATATCAGGCTCCTGGACCAGGGCTCACACCAGGCCCCAGCCCTGGGAGCCTGTGCTCAGGGAGCCTGTGCCCTGGGCAAGCTGTCCTGCCACCTACCCCCCCCCCCCCCCCACACACACACACACACACGGAGGAGGGGGCTTCTCAGCTCTGTCTGCTGGGGGCCCATGCTCCACCTCGGCCTCGCCTGAGGTCCCAGGACAGCTCATGGGGCATCAGCCTGCCCAGGCACTTGGTGTCCGAGCACCCATCCCAGGGCCAGCCTCCAACTCAGGAGTCCTCCTTGCAGGACATGGAAGAGCTGAGGAGTGGAGAGGTTGGCCATTCCTAAGAGGGGAAAAGCAAACTTCAGTGACTGAGGGATTCTGGATGACTTGGCCAGATTGCCTTAAGAGTCTTGAAAGCAGTAAAAAGGGGAAAGACATAAAGAAAGGAGTTTCAGGGCCTTCCCTGGCAGTCCAGTGGTTAGGACCCCATACTTGCATTGCAGCAGGCACAGGTTCAGTCCCTGGTTGGAGAACTAATATCCACAACCTGCTCGAATTAGCAAACAAAAAAAGAAAAAAGCAGGAGCTGAAGGCAGCTGGTTCAGTGGATTGAAGTAAGTGGTCAAGAAAGAACTGGCCTCCCTAGGCTTGGTTTCTCCCCTCCCCTCCACTGTCCTCTCTCACCTTTGTGACACCTGGCCCTGTGCTGACCTCCGCCTTCCTCAGACCCACCCTCTTCACCAGCTGTCCTGAACATCCTCCCAGACTGCGCATCTGACAAGCCACACCAAGTGCTTGTCATTTGGTGGCTGTGCCAGACCCGCATTGGACCTGCTGCTGACCAGTGTGGAAAGTGCAATGTGTACATGTGGTCAGCAGAATAACAGATCCCAACTAGATCCACATCCTAATCCCCAGGGCCTGTGAGTGTGCCACCTCATATGGCAAAGAGGACTTTGCAGATCTGATAAGCGATCAGGAGATAGGGAGAGTGTCCTGAATCATCCGGGAGGGCCCTAAATGTGGTCACAATGCTCCATATAAGAGGGAGGCTGGAAAGCCAGTCAGCAGAGGAGGTGTGATGACAGAAACAGGGCAGAGTCACACAGCCGCAGGAATGAGCAGAGGCCTCTGGCCTGTCCCTCCGCATTCAGCTCCATGCAGACCCCTGAGGGACCTGAAACTACACTGAAGTTGCCCAGTGGAAACAAAGGATGCAAAACAGAACTCACAGGGAAAGTATTTCTGGCACTCAGCTCCCTGTAGCTGCCTCTGGGTGGGTCTGGGGCTGTGGGCCATCTCTCTATACCTCTGTGATCATAACTTTTCCATCTCTTCTCCAATAAGTAGGTATTAGGAAATTGGAAGGCATCCCATTTTTGCTTTTACAACATTTCAGTGGCCCACTTGTCCTAACACCTGGGCAGTTATCTACAATTGAGTAACAAAGCACCCCAATATATGTATCATCCACTCTTAAAAAGTTTGCTTTATGCCACTTTGCTGTGAAGAAAGATCTACATTAGAATCTATTTTTGCTAAATAAAAGAAATCTTTGAAGAGGATTTTCATATTTAAGAAAAGTTAAAAAGGGAAAACTTCATTCCCCATTTGTTTTACAGTGAGCTAAGTGACAGAGGAAGCACACATAAGTTAAATAAGCAGGATGACAATATACAACCTTGATGTACTCCTTGCCCTATTTGGAACCAGCCTGTTAGACTTCCCTGGTGGCTCAGACGGTAAAGTGTCTGTCTACAATGCGGGAGACCCGGGTTCGAGTCCTAGGTTGGGAAGATCTCCTGGAGAAGGAAATGTCAATCCACTCCAGTACTATTGCCTGGAAAATCCCATGGACAGAGGAGTCTGGTAGGCTACAGTCTAAGGGGGTTGAAAAAGTCGGACACGACTGAGTGACTTCACTTTCACTTTCTGTTGTTCCATGTTCAGTTCTAACTGTTGCTTTTTGACCTACATACAGATTTCTCAGGAGACAGGTAAGGTGGTCTGATATTCCCATCTCTTTAAGAATTTTCCACAGCTTATTGTGATCCACACAAAGGCTTTGACTTAGTTAATACAGCAGAAGTAGATGCTTTTCTGGAACTCTCTTCCTTTTTCCATGATCTAACAGATGTTGGCGATTTGATTTCTGGTTCCACTGCCTTTTCTAAATCCAGCTTGAATATCTGGAAATTCATGGTTCGCGTACTGTTGAAGCCTTGCTTGGAGAGTTTTGAGCATACTTTGCTAGCGTATGAGATGCCTGAAATTGTGCGGTAGTTTGAACATTCTTTGGCATTGCCTTTCTTTGGGATTGGCGTGAACACTGACCTTTTCCAGTCCTGTGGCCACTGCTGAGTTTTCCAAATTTTCTGGCATATTGAGTGCAGCACTTTCACAGCATCATCTTTCAGGATTTGAAATAGCTCACCGGGAGTTCCATCACCTCCACTAGCTTTGTTCATAGTGATGCTTCCTAAGGCCCACTTGATTTCCATTCCAGGATGTCTGGCTCTAGGTGAGTGATCACACCATCATGATTATCTGGGTCGTGAAGATCTTTTTTGTATAGTTCTTCTGTGTATTCTTGCCACCTCCTTTTAATATCTTCTGCTTCTATTAGGTCCAAACCATTTCTGTCCTTTATTTTGCCCATCTTTGCATGAAATGTTCCCCGGGTATCATTAATTTTCTTGAAGAGATCTCTAGTCTTTCCCATTCTGTTGTTTTCCTCTATTTTTTTGCACTGATCACTGAGGAAGGCGTTCTTATCTCTCCTTGCTATTCTTTGGAACTGTGCATTCAAACGGTTATATCTTTGCTTTTCTCCTTCGCCTTTAGCTTCTCTTTTCTCAGCTATTTGTAAGGCCTCCTCAGAGAACCATTTTGCCTTTTTCCTTTTCTTTTTCTTGGGGATGGTTTTGATCACTGCCTTCTGTACCATGTCATGAGCCTCCATCCATAGTTCATCAGGCACTCTATCAGATATAATCCCTTGAATCTATTTGTCACTTCCACTGTACAAGTGTAACGGATTTGATTTAGATCATACCTGAATGGTCTAGTGGTTTTCCCTACTTTCTTCAATTTAAGTCTGAATTTGGCAATAAGGAGTTCATGATCTGAGCCACAGTCAGCTCCTGGTCTTGTTTTTGCTGAATGTGTAGAGCTTCTCCTTCTTTGGCTGCAAAGAATATAATCAATCTGATTTCAGAATTGACCATCTGGTGATGCCCATGTGCAGTCTTGTGTTTTTGGAAGAGGATGTCAGTGCTTTCTCTTGGCAAAACTCTGTTAGCCTTTGCCCTGCTTCATTCTGTACTCCAAGGCCAAATTTGCCTGTTATGCCAAGTATCTCTTGACTTCCTACTTTTGCATTCCAGTCCCTTATCATGAAAAGGACATTTTTGGGGGTGTTAGTTTTAGGTCTTGTAGGTCTTCATAGAACCGCTCAATTTCAGCTTCTTCAGCATTACTGGTTGGGGCATAGACTTGGATCACTGTGACATTGTATGGTTTGCCTCGGAAACAAACAGAAGTCATTCTGTCTTCTTTGAGATTGTATCCAAGTACTGCATTTCAGACTATTGTTGACTAGGATGGCTACTCCATTTCTTCTAAGGGATTCTTGCCCACAGTAGTAGATATAATGGTCATCTGAGTTAAAGTCGTCCATTCCAGTCCATTTTAGTTCACTGATTCCTAAAAATGTCGATGTTCACGCTTGCCATCTCCTGTTTGACCACTTCCAATTTGCCTTGACTCATGGACCTAACATTCCACGTTCTTATGCAATATTGCTTTTTGCAGTATTGGGTTTTACTTCCATCACCAGTTACATTCCCACTTCACAGATGGGAAAACCGAGGCCCAGACAAGAAAGCCACGCATCCTGGGCTCGACCCATGCAGCTAGACACGTATCCACGGCCCACGACCCGGGGCTGATCTGCCCCAATCCCTCACCCCAGCTCTGTGACCCCGCCCCATCCCCTACGGGCTTAAGGGCGCGACCCCCAGCCCACCCCTAGGGCAGCACCCAGGCGCTACCACCCCCTCTCCGCGTTCAGCGGCTGAGCACACGCTGAGAGAGGAGCCAGCGACCGTCTCCGGGCTTGGCCAGGCCTCCCGGTTACCGTGGCGACCACCACCTTTTCCGCGCCCAGCCCCTCTCCGAAGGCGGCCGTAAGTACTCCAGTGTCCGGGTAAAGCTGGAGCCTTCCTGCGATTCGCCATCGCCTTGGAGACACATTGGCGTCACCCAGCTGACAATCACTTCTACGCTAGTGATTGGTCGTGCCCAGGGGAGGGCGGGGCTTTCGGTGTGGGTCCCGGCTGTTAAGTCGGTTCCACTCGCAGGACAGAGGGAGGCCCGAGCGTTCCCCCGAACGTTTGAACTGTGTCCTTAGACCCCCCGCGAAATCCCCACGGCCGGGTCCTCCTGCTCCGGCCTAACTTAAGCTCCCGCCTAACTTAAGCTCCCGCCTCTAGTTCCGACGAGTCCGGATGCCAGGTTCTACCCCAGTTCCTGCCATTGGGTCCCACCGCCCAAATCCATGTATCCGTTTCTCGCCCAGTTAAGGCGCTGGGTTCCCCCTCCTCAAATCCCGGTCCCCCTTTCTCTCCGAATTTGTGCCCTGCATCTCCAGATCGCAGCCGCTAGTGTCTGTATCTGTGAGACTTCTGAATTTATACATCTGGCCTCCAAAATTTGAGATCCTGTACCCACTAACTCTGGATATTTGGATGTTCGAAATGTGGTTCTGGATTTAAACTTAATCCAAGCCTCTGAGAGCCCCTATTAATACCCTAAGTTCTTCCTCCCCTCTATTCTCCACCCCAAGTGCTGCCAAATGAGGAGACAGGTCTGCAGCTGCTCGGTCATCGCCATCCCAGCCCTGCGCATTCTGTCCTGTTGCCCCCTCTGGCCCTCATTCCGAAGAGCCACCCTGAACATGTGGTCCTGATTTACAACTAAGCAAATTGAGGACAGGGAATGGGCTTAGACTAGCCCACCTAGCAGGTGAGCTGGCCCAGGCACCTCCCTTGCCTTGAGCTCTAGTCCTATAACAAGCATCCTGAACAAGCCACCCATCCCTCTGAGCACAGACTGATGCTCAGTGGCCAGGGCAGTGGGAAAGATCAACTAGCTCTCTGCCAAGGAGATGGGTGCAGGTGTTGTGTATGTGCGGGGGTGGTGGGGTGGTGGTGGTAGGAAGATTAATAGTCCTGCAGGAGTTAGAGGAATGATAAATATGCTTGTTTGTTCACATTCATTTGTTCCTTTGAGCAGGTTTGAAATCAAAGAGACCATCCTTCCTTGGTAAGTATATGGTTACTGGTTCATCAACCTTTTCTTTAATAAGGGAGGAGCTTAGGGGGCAGAAAGAGCCCCTCTCTGAATCATGCCAGATCCAGTGGAAAGGCCTAGAGTTGATTGGACTCATTTGTTCATTGGACACATATTTATTGGGCACTTTGTAGGTGCTGAGCTCCCTGGCACTGGGGGAAACATGATGCAGAGAAGTGGAGAGGCCAGCTGAGGGAGGAGAGGTCAGGTTCTGGGGCAACCAGCTTAGAATTCCAGCTCTGCCTCCTTTTGCTGTGTGACCCTGGGTGAGTTACTGCACCTGTCGGGGCCTCCATGACTACCTAATCAAGTTGTTCTGAAGAGCAGATGGTCTGATTCCTAGATTCCTAATGCCCACCTGGGATTAGGAAGGGGTTTCCCAAGGCTGACCTCGATTAAGAGGTGGCCAGGAGGACTTCCCTGGTGGTCCAGTGGCTAAGACTCTGTGCTCCCAAGGCAGGGGGCCAGGGTTGGATCCCTGGTCAAGGAACTAGATCCTACATGCCACAACTAAACCGGTGTATGCTATGCTAAGTCGCTTCAGTCGTGTCCGACTCTGTGCGACCCCATAGACGGAAGCTCACCAGGCTCCCCCGTCCCTGGGATTCTCCAGGCAAGAATACTGGAGTGGGTTGCCATTTCCTTCTCCAATGCATGAAAGTGAAAAGTGAAAGTGAAGTCGCTCAGTCGTGTCAGACTCTTAGCGACCCCATGGACTGGAGCCTACCAGGATCCTCTGTCCATGGGATTTTCCAGGCAAAAGTACTGGGGTGGGGTGCCATTGCCAACCGGTGTAGCCAAATAAAAATAATTTTTTTTTTTTTTTTAAAAAGAGGTGGCCAGGAAGAGGGACAGAACCACGTGAGGAGGTGTTCTGAACAGGGGACAGAAGGACTATGGGTCTGAAATTGGTGTCTCATGGAGGAAGGAGGCCCAGCGACTCAGTGTCTGCCTGAAGCCCACAGTGGGAGCAGCAAGACTCTGGAGACGTGCCACAGTTACTGTGAGCAGAGGCTGTACTTCCAGCTGGGGATACACAGAGAACAAGCCTGACATTCCACCCTCATGGAGCAGTTGGAAAACCAGGGCACCGAGGATGGCCAGGGCTCCTTAGCCCAGAGTGAACATGCTGCACCAGGAATTGGTGGGGGGCGGGGGTGGGGGTGGGGGTGCGGTGTTTACAGAGCCTTGCCCCTCCAGCCTGGAGAACACAGTACCAGCATCCCGAGGCTTACAGGATCAGACTCCGGACTTTATGCCTGTGTCTGGGAACCTGGAGAGGTGGGACTACCCTAGCCCTGGCAAATAGTGTGTGATCTTCAGCTAAGCAAGGTGACCCCCGAACCCCCACCACAGAGGGCTTTACTGCAGGTCCTCCCATCTGCTCTTCACTGCACGGTGGTCACTCTTGTCAGGTCTATAAAGATGTCCATTATCAAGTGACCACTGATGGCCAGGCCACAGACTCCTTACTCACCTTGTTTGATTTAGTTCTCATTTTCACAGACAGGGGAAACAGGTTCAGAGGGGTGGGCCCTTGTCAGCTTTTACGGAGAAAGAGGCAGGGTTGGGGGGGGGCACTCTATATCCTGCTGAGTAAGAGTGCCCAGTGCCTACTCCTAGCTTCCTGTTTTCCCCTGGGAAGCACTTCCCCAGCTGCATCCCCCAGGATCAGATAGAGCCTACTCAGCCCCTTCTCATCCCCACAGACCATGGTGGGAAGCCCAACTGCTGCTCTGCACAGAGCAGAGCAGAGGCCAGGGGAAGGCCACAGGATACAGGGTGGTGATGGGGTTGGGGCTTGGCCTCTGGGTGCAGTTCCCAGACTTCCACCCCCCTAGAGCCTGAGGTATGATTTCCTGCCCAGACCAGCTTCAAATCCTGTGTCCCCCCTGGACAAAGACATGAGCTGCGATTGAGACAGTCCAGAGTTTCTGAAAAGCTCCAGGAATTGAGATGGGGTGGGAGCGAGTCTTTATAGTCAGTAGTCAGTTAGTCAATAAACACCGCAGCTACTGAGCACCCGCAATTCATATGCCGGGACGGTGGACAAGTGGGGTTGCTGGAGACAAATGAAGGACCGCTTGAGTCACGAGGCTGAGCCCCTTCGGGTCTCAGAAGGGGAACTCCCACCGGTGGAGGTTGAGATGGGCACTTGGAGGTGAGGAGGCTCAGGGGACTCAGTTCTGCCAGGTGCCGCTTCCTGCCATCTGCAGCCAGCATGGTGTACAGCTGGTGGGTCGCTGCGTCTGCGAAGCCCGCCGAGGAGGCATCCACCTCCCAGCTCGGCTCCACGGTCTAGGCTGGGGGTGTGACTCTTGGCACGTGCTCTCCACGCCGGTCGCCGGCGTCACTGAGTGCGGCTGCAGCGTGGACAGGGCACACATCACGGTGCGGCCCATGCACTCGACTAGAGACCTCAACAGCACAGGCCCTAGCTGAATCAGAAAGGGAGGAGCTGTCCCCCAGAACCCCTCCCCGATTTCCTCCCGCACGCGGAATGGGGCAAGAAGCGGGGAACAAGGAGAGACACTGGGGAGAGGACCCCGGCAGGGGGTGAAGCGAGGGGTCCCCTCTCGGACGCTCAGGCCCCAAGCAACCCCGGCCGCGGGAGTGTAGCGGGGGCGGACACTCGAGCCTGGCCACACGCTCGGGGCCGGGACCACAGAGGATAGCAGTCGAGACGTCGCGGCACCACTCAGCCGACCCGGCCTGGAACGCGTACGTGTCGGTGTAGCGATCACCGCGGGCCAGACGTCTGACCTCATTAGACATGGTGGCATTGGCCTCAAAGAGACCTCTGCGCCTGTGCAAGTGCCCCCCTCGACGAGCTTTCAAGGGCTGGAAGTTGGACTTCCGCCAGACTGGCTTTTGGCCCATTTCTGCAAGAACGCATGCGCTGAATGTATAGTGTTCCGTCTGGCCCTGAGGGCGCGTTTACATGCTCGTTCCGGATTGGTCTATTACTAGGCCGAGTCTGTATGCGCACGCGCCATCTTCGCTGACCCGGAAGTTGTCACCTCGGTTAAAGGCCTCGGGCCGCGGTGCGCGGCCTCTTCCTGTCTGTGTCTGGGCGGCGCGTGGTCAACGCCGAGCGATAGAGACGCTTCGGCCGTGTCTTCAGGTGAGGCTGCCGCGGAGTAGGGGGTCCGAGGGGCGATCCTGGGTCTTCCGGAAACTGTGGGTGCGCCCCGTGCCCGGGGGCTTTCCTTGTGCGGGTGACCGGATAGAGGCGCGGGAAAAGTTACTCTCGTCCTCTGGCTTCAGCGCCGCCGCCGCCGTAGGCTTGCCTCGCGGCGTACTGGAGAAGTTGCTGGCCATTACCTTGGTCTTTGCAGTTGTACTTTATTTACGTAAGAAGATTCCTTACATACAAGACTCACACTTTGGAGACGCTTCCTCCTAAATAACAGCCTCTAATGATCCCCTCGGGGTCGGACTCCACTTTTTGTATTGGTAAAACACGGAACCCTTATACTTTACTGATGAGGGAGTTGAGTCCAAAGAAGAGTTGTGGATCTGTAGGTTCACAGAACTCTGGAAGAACATGGTTGGGGTTTGAATTCTAGCGGATGCACCGTCAGGGCATTTGGACTCAACCTGCGCATCCCTGGGCCGCCTTGCAACTGTTGAGGGGGTGCCTGTCAGCTCTGGGCCTCACATTCCTGGGTAAGAGACAGATGTGGCTTGCTGACAGACGAGTGGTTTTTCTAGGATTCAACCCGGTAGCCCCAGATATTCCCAGCGTTCTTTGGTTGCTGGTAATTTCCCACTTCTCAGGTTGTGCTCTAAGCTGGCCTCAGAGTCAGTGATAACTATCCCTGCGCTTTGACGATTTTTATCCCTAGGATGACGGAGTGGGAAACAGCTGCACCTGCAGTAGCAGAGACCCCCGACATCAAGCTCTTTGGAAAGTGGAGCACCGATGACGTGCAGATCAATGACATTTCTCTGCAGGTGTGGAAGGTGTTAGGATTATGTTCCCCAGCTGGGGGCGGGGTAACTTGAAACTTGTAGCCTTTCTCCCAAGTAGAGTTGAAGGTGGGACAGGTAAAGTAGGGATTCCTGGACCACCACACCTACCATATCTGTTTTTCTTTGTATCCTGTTAGAGGTTGCTATACTTTTTCCCAGGAGATGGTTCCTTCCACAGTTAATTATCACATCCCACAGGTGGTTTAGTTTTTTTGTGTTGTAGGGAAATATACAGAAAATTTATTTTTTAGTTTTATACATTTTGTTTTTTAAAGGTGTTTCCTATTTTACTCAAGTATTGAAAATGGCAAAGGTAATACTATTTCGTTCAGGCTATAACATTTGAATTATATGTTTTAGAATTAAATAAAAATGGGCAATATTAATCAAGTTCAAAAGTTGTGCCATGGAGAGAAGAGTCAAATTACAAAGATTCAAATGCCTGAAAATCTAAACACTTTTCCAGTTGTCCCTCAGTGTCTGAGGGCATGTTGGTTGCAGGAGCCCTAAGTTTACCAAAACCCTCAGGTGCTCACATCCCTCCATTTGCACAAGTATTTTAAGTGTACGAGCCCCAAATTATTATTTTGTGTGAGGAAATCCAGTTGTCCTAGCACATTTGATTTTTGTCTTTTGGAGTTTTGTGCATCTTAACAAATTTAGGCCATAAAATGTTACTTAAGTCTCATTTATATGGTATATGTATGTATCCCGCACCATTTGTTGACGGGACTATTTATCCCATTGAACAGTCTTGGCACTGTTGTTGAATATCAATTCAGCAAAGATGAAAGGGTTTATTTCTGGATTCTGAACTCTTATTTCATTGGTCTCTATGCCTTTTTTTTTCTTTTTTTTTTTCCGGTATCACAATCTTGATTACTACAGCTTTGTAATAGGTTTTGAAGTTGGTAAATGGGAGTTCTCCACTGCAGTGTTGCCCCCACATTGTTTTACACTTGGGCTCATTAGGACATTTGTGGGGCCCTTATAAAAAGAAATTTATGTTTTCTGACTGCATTAGTATTGTTGTTCAGGGGCTAAATCATGTTTGAGTCTTTGTGACCCCATGAACTGCAGCACATCAGGCTTCCCTGTCCTTCACTGTCTCTTGGAGTTTCCTCAAACTCACGTCCATTGTGATGCCGCCCAACCAGCATTAGTATTTGTTGCTTCTATGCAATGCAGGGAACCCGGGTTTGATTCCTGCGTCGGGAAGATCCGCTGGAGAAGGGATAGGTTACCCACTCCAGTATTCTGGCCTGGAGAACTGTATAGTCCATGGGGTCACAAAGAGTCTGACACAACTGAGAACTTTGATTTTTCATGTATAATACAGTACCTAGGCACTGAGCCCAACAGAAAATTCAAACCTGTTTTTCACTCTGAGTGTCTTCCAGAGCTGTTTTATTTCATGGGTTTGTTGGAGGAGGTTTGCAAACTTAAAATGACCACGTTTTAGTCTTGGCAGGCCACATGATGGTCCGTCACATGTGTGTTTGCCTCTTTATTTTTTTTCCTTCTTGCTTTTTTTGGCACAAAACTTTAATAATGTAAAAACAATTTTTCACTTTTCCCTGGTATTCTCCAAGAGGCTGGGGAAGCAGAAGTCAGCATGGTATCAAAATTCTCACTATCAGACTTCCCTGGTGGTCCAGTGGCTAAGACTCTGCACTCCCAGTGGAGGGGGCCCGGGTTCAATCCCTGGTCAGGGAACTAGATCCCACATGCTGCAACTGTGACCCTGTCCAGCCAAATAAATAAATATTTAAAAAAAAAATAATTCTCAGTACAAAGCTGTATGGACTCTACCATGGGGCTCAGCAACTTAACCAAATGCTTGCTGGGTTGCTTGGTATTCACAATTTTTTCTTGCACAGTGCGAGTCCCTGCATGTACACCTCTGCGTATAGTTTTGTTTGTGCAAATGGTTTTCTCCAGACAAGACTCCAGTCTGTCATGCCTATGTCAGAACCCTGTATTCTTTCCTGTTGGTCCTTGGTTTTGTAGAAACTCATTGTTTGTATATGTTCTTGTTTGTTTGTGGTAGAGGGACTTTTTAATGTAGGGTTCATCCTGGAAATAGGTCAGAAATAGTCCTTTTCAGTTACATGGAGTCCTCTGACTCAGCCCCTCCCCCAATGATTTAGTGTTTACTAGATATTGTCTTGGGACCTGTATATATTCATAGGAAAGATTGTTGAATGATTCTTTTAAAACTGGTTCTCTGGGATGGATCCCCTATCAGCCCTTTAGGGAACACTAGGCAATGTCTAGGCACTTGTCTGGGTGTCAGTGGTGAGTGCTACTAAATACCCTATAGTGCACAGGACAGCAAAGAATTATTTGATATAAAATGTCAGTGAAGAGTGAAGGACACTTTTAAAAGAAAACCGGAGTTGTGGGCTATCATCTCCTTAGTTCTCCACAACCTTCTTCCCATTATTAGGAAAGTACTCTTCTAGTGACCTTGTGAAGAAGACACTTTTTTGATCAATTGCTAACTCTTATCTCTTTGCAACCCCATGGACTGCAGCACACCAGGCTTCCTTCTCTTTCACTGTGCCCCAGAGTTTGCTCTGATTCATGTCCATTAAGTCAGTGATACCATCCAGCCATCTCATCCTCTGTCCTCCCCTTCTCCCGCCTTCAATCTTTCCCAGCATCAGAGTCTTTTCCAGTGAGTCAGTTCTTAGCATCAGATGGCCAAAGTATTGGAGTTTCAGTATCAGTCCTTCCTTTGAATATTCAGGGTTGATTTCCTTTAGGATTGACTGGTTTGCTCTCCTTACAATCCACGGGACTCTCAAGAGTCTTCTCCAGCACCACACAGTTGGCAAGCATCAGTTCTTCAGCACTCAGTCTTCTTTATGGTCCAACTCTCACATCTGTACATGACTACTGGAAAAACCACAGCTTTTAACTGTACAGGCCTTTGTTGGCAAAGTGATGTCACTTCTTTTTAATACTCTGTCTAGGTTGTCATAGCTTTCCTTCCAAGGATCACTTGCTTAGATTTTAAGTTTTGCGGCAGGTAGGGGCTCACATCCAAAGCCCTACAGGTGGGTGGGGGCTCCAATAAGCCGGTGTTGGGTCCCCCTGGTACCCTCGGATGTCCTTCCTGCTCTTGAGTGAGCTCCCTCCGTCCCCTTTTCTGCTGCCCCAGGATTACATTGCTGTCAAGGAGAAGTATGCCAAGTACCTGCCCCACAGCGCGGGCCGCTACGCGGCCAAGCGCTTCCGTAAGGCGCAGTGCCCCATCGTGGAGCGCCTCACCAACTCCATGATGATGCACGGCCGCAACAATGGCAAGAAGCTCATGACTGTACGCATTGTCAAGCACGCCTTCGAGATCATCCACCTGCTCACTGGCGAGGTAGGGCTCGGAGCCAGGCAGGGAGAGTGCCCTCAGGCAACCCGCAACCAACAGCGCCCCCACCATACGCATGCCATGGTCCTCCAGGGACGTGGAGGGACGCGGGCTGGGCGTCTGGCTCATGCACATCTCCCCGCACCCCCCAGAACCCCCTGCAGGTCCTGGTGAACGCCATCATCAACAGCGGCCCCCGGGAGGACTCCACCCGCATTGGGCGAGCTGGAACAGTGAGGCGGCAGGCCGTGGACGTGTCTCCACTGCGCCGTGTGAATCAGGTGGGCTTGGGGCCTTTGGGCACATGTGGGCACCCAGGAACAGCCACCAGCCTGGTTCAGAATGCTGCCTTGGCAAAGGCTAGCAACTGGGGATGTTCACATCTGTCTGCATGTTTTACCTGAGTGTCATTTCCTCCAGGAAGCCTTCCACAGTTCCCACCCCACAGAGCACATCCTTGCTCTGGCCCTCTCCTGGGCGTCATTTGGCTGAAGGGCCAGTTTCATTTGGGTGCATGTTTTTATGTTGTTTTCTATTTTCTTGGACCGTGTGAGAACCCACCCATTGCAGGTGTTCTGACCATTTTTCTGTTAACACTTCAGCGGGTGTCTCCTAGGTAGTCTAGTCTGTCCCCACCATCACCTGCAAGGAATTTAACAGCAATGTCGTTCACGTTGCATCACCGGTCCAATTTGTGGAGCTGTCACCAGCACACCCTTTATAGTTGTTTGTTTTCAGTCAAGGCTTCCGGGCCAGGAGCACACATTGCTTTCCCCATCTCAGCTGGTTTAAATCTGCTGCCATCAGGGACCCAGGCCTCAGCCTTTGACATCCTTTTCTATGGCTCTCTGTCTGATCCAGCCCTAGCGGCCTGCTCTGGGCAGCACCGTGGGCTCCTACTACCATGCTCAGTAGGCCTGCGGGTGGCAGCGTGGTCGGCAGGGTGTGTTAGGGGGCCCGGTACCCGAGAACCGTGGGCCCTCCTGGTGTGGGGGCACCTTTTCAGCTGGCCCCCTGCCCCTAGGCCATCTGGCTGTTGTGCACCGGCGCCCGGGAGGCCGCCTTCCGGAACATCAAGACCATTGCTGAGTGCCTGGCGGATGAACTCATCAACGCAGCTAAGGTGTGGGCAAGGATGCTGCGGGGAGGGGGGGCGGGGGGGCGGGTCTCAAGGGGAAGGGGGTCCGCGTTGAGCTAACCATCTCTTCCTGCAGGGCTCCTCCAATTCTTACGCCATCAAGAAGAAGGATGAGCTGGAGCGCGTGGCCAAGTCTAACCGCTGATCCCTGGCTGCAGCCACAATAAACCTGTTTGCCCTGTGGGGCAGCCCCTCTCCCGTGTCTGTCCTTGGCAGGGGCTGAGTGGGAGCCGAGGGTGAGGGGCGGGCTGAGCCTGGTGTCTGAGGAGTTGGCCGCATTAATTCCTAGCGTGTCTTCGGCCTGTGGGGACCTGAATTCACCAGGGAGGACTCAGCTTGGGAAGTATCGCTGACTCAGAAACCGCGGCACCTTGGGCTGCAGGCCTGGCTGCCTGGACCGTCCCGGCAGGTGTCGGAAATGAGAGGGGTGGGGTTGTCCTGGCAGAGATGGCACTGGGCGGGCACTTGGGAGGTGCAGCCCACCCTGAGAGTTGCCAGGGAGCAGCTAGGGTCAGGGCCTGGGCCCTGGGCTACAACAGGTCTGCTGGCCGCACGGCGGTGACCCAGTCCAGCGCACTGTGGGTCTGCCCGCTTTCAACCCCCAGGACCCCAGAAGGTGGCTCTGGGTACGCTGTCCCCGGCCCAGGTTCCCCCCCACCCCGCCATGGACACATTGGTACCCCCCATAGCTCTCATCCCACAGTGACTCTGGGTGGAAGGTTCATGAGCTGGGGAAGGCTGGAGGTGGCAGGGCACCCCCTCCCAGGCCCTGAACTGTCATGCCCTTGTCAACCTGTGCTTCCAGCCGCCCCCGACACTGCTGAGGTCAGGCTTGTGCGCTCAGTCCTGTCGGGACCTTCCTGGGGGCTGTCAGACAGGTCTGGTGGGAACCTGGGGGGCGTGGCCCCACCGTGGCCACCGCCCACGGGGAGGGACGCACGGTGTCCACCTCCAGGCAGGTCTAGGAATGGGGTCAGAACCCGTGCTGAAGTGTCAGCCCGAGGGTGGAGGCGCCACCAGGTAGGAAGAGGCTGCTTGGGGAACCTCCTGGCCTGTTGGGCTGCCGGCCCGACGTCCTGAGGCTTGGGGCCTCCCTCCCCTGCTTCCTTTTGATCTGTGGTGTCCCCGGCCTGTCTCTGCTCAGCTCTCCTGAGAGCCAGTCGGGTCTTTTCTGCAGTCCCTCAGGTCCACTCTGCTCCCACCTGGGGGTCCCCAAGTCTGGCTCTGAGTCCGCGGTGCTCACCCTCTAGACCCCACCCGCCTGCCGGCGGCCTCGGGTCCACACCCTCCGTCGCTCCCCGCACCTTCCAGCCGCCTCCTCCCGGCTCTGCTCCTCTTGCTGCCCTTCCCCGTGTCGGTGGTTCCTCCACAGCCAGGCCGCTGACCGCCTCTCCCCGCAGGCCGGCCCGGATGCCCTGCCCTCGGCCGCCCTGGCTCCGCCGTCCGCGAGCCCCCAGGGGCTCGGGCCCCAGCACTCCGCGCTCCCCCGGCAGGGGGCAGGATGAGGGCGGTGAGGAGGAAGCGGACGGCAGCCCGGGCCCCATGCTGGCCCCCGCCTCCCCGGTGGAATGCCTCATCTGCGTGTCGCCCTTCGACGGCGTGTTCAAGCTGCCCAAGAGCCTGGACTGCGGCCACGTCTTCTGCCTCGAGTGCCTGGCACGCCTGTCGCTGGCCACGGCGGGCGGCGGCGCGGCGGTGGCCTGCCCGGTGTGCCGCGCGCCCACGCGCCTGGCCCCGCGCCGCGGGCTCCCCGCGCTGCCCACGCAGCTCGGCCTGCTGCCCGGCCCCACGCGCGCCCCGCCGGCGCCCCCAGGCTCCGTGCGCTTCGACCGCCGGCGCGGACTGCTCTACCTGCGGCCGCCGCCGCCCGGGCCCGGGCCGCGCAAGGCCCGCGCGCCGCCGCCGCCGCCGCCGCTGCGCCTCGGCCGCCCGCTGTCGCGCCGCCTGTCGCTGGCGCGCTCGGCCTGGCTCTTCCACGCGGCCGTCGTCCTGGCCGTGCTGGTGGCCGCGGGGCTTGTGGTCTCGGGCGTCTACATCTTCTTCCTCATCCCGCGCGCCACCACCTCCCACCCCTCTCGGCCCCAGCTCGTGGCGCTCGCCCCAGCGCCCGGCCTCTCCTGGTTCCCGCCTAGGCCCACCGCCCATGCGCTGCGGACCCCCGGCTGGACGCCGCTCCCCGCGGCCCTCGACCCGGACTCGAGTCCCGACCCGGACGCCGCCCCATCGGGGGCTTCGGAGGGCGCGCTGGAGACCGAGGGGCTCCCCAAGGACACAGAGACACTTGCTGGACCCTCGGAGCGCGGGCGGGGGGCGGAGGCTGGCCCTGACCGGATCCCGCGGGCACGGGGCGCGGGTACCCGAGGGTAGTCCTGAGGCTCCCCGTGATCCCCACGGAGACCTCGGCGGGCGCGGGGCTAGGGTGCCCTGCTCCAGTGAGGCCCAGAGGCTCATTCCGGGCGTCCTCAGGAGGCAGGGACCCTCCCAAGGAGCAGCCCCGACTGCAATCCCCGTGGGCCACTGCTGGAGGAGCCCCGTGGGTGTCGAGGCCCCGCCGGGGAGGCACCCATAAACGGGCCAGGGGTGCCCTTGGTCCCCATCTCTCCTGGGACTCCAGCCCCCTGGGCAGCATCCCACGGGGCCCTGCTAGGGGCACCTCCCGACCCTGAGCCTCAGAAGTGTCCCCCGAATCATCAGCACCCCAGGACGTTCAGCCCTGGCTGGCACCGGAGCTGCCGTCTCTGATTTGACTCATACTTTGGGCTTTCCCTGGGTCCCTGGCCACATCTGCGGGTGGCTGGGACCAACCATCCTGCTCCTCTCAGAGCTGGGGAGTTTGTTTTCCACTCTGCTGCCTGCAGGCTGGGCCTGGGTGGGATCCAGCCGTCTCCATGCAGGCCCTGCGTGACGGCCTTGTGCACCCGGCCAGGGCTGGGACTGGGGCACGCCAGGGAGGGGCCCAGGCCTGCCAGACGGGCTCCCATCTGGGCCCTGAACAGCAGCTTGCAGCGGCCCTCGCTCCCACTGTGGTGGGTGGCTTTTGGAGTTCTGTAGAAGCCTCACCTTGTGAGGGCAGCTGTGGTCTGGCTCAGAGTGACCAAGGTTGCCTCCACGTCAGGCCGTGTCGGTGGGGATCTCTCCCGACATTCCTGGCCTGCCCCAAGGGTTCCTGGCCCCTCTCCCCACCACGAGCCCCCATCACCCGCATCTCCACCCCCCAAATGCTCAGAGTCAGTCTCTGCCCTTCTCCAGGACTCCTTCAGCACCTCATCAACACTGAGGACAAGGGGCCTCCGCCCTCCCGGTGGACAGCAGGTTGCAGGGAGGGGGTCCTCCTACCGGAAGCCTTCCTGAATTATCACAGTGGGGCAGCCCCTCGCCACACAAACTGGACCAGGGCCTTCTGTCTCCCCCGCAGGCCCTGGGGCCCCGTCTGCCTCACGTCGCCCAGTGCTGGTGTGCTGTGCGGCAGAGCAGCGTCCAGTGTTTTCCAGGGAGAAATGTCACTTCTTTGGGGCTGGGGGCACCTGGTTGATTGTTTACATGTGTGTCCTCAGGACCTGGCACACAACGGGTGCCGAATAGCTCTGTAGGGAGAGACGGCCCTTCAGGGACTGCTGTGGGCACCTTGGTTCACCCGGCTCCGGGCATCCTCACCAAGGCGCGTTGGCAGAGCTGCTTCCCAGGGGATCTGCTGCTTCGTTTGAGGGAGTGTCTCCCTGGACCAGTTCCTGTCCAACATCTGGGCCAATGATGCCTGCAAGGGCCTGGACCAGGGTGCTGCGTCACGGGGCAGGCCCAGCCCAGCCCCACAGGGAGGAGACTGGTCAGGCAAGAGCAGGGCTGACTGGTGGTCTGTGTAGGTTTGCCCAGCTGCTGCAACAAATCACCACTGACTCAGTTCCTTACAACAGCACAATGGTACTTATCTTCCTCACTCTCTTCCTCACTTTCCTGCTGCACTCTTCCTGAAAAGGACACGAGGATTGCACTGAGCCCAGCCAGATAATCGAGGACATTTCCAACTCCATATCCTTAATTTCATCACCTCTGTAAAGTCCATCTTTACTGTCAAGTAACAGATTCAGATTTTAGGTATTGGGGGGGGGGGCATTATTCAGCTTTCATAGGGTCTCAAATATCAACCTCCTCATCCCTCGCCTCCTCCACTACAGGCTGGGAAGAGTTGAGGTGAGGGCATAGAATGAGGAGAGATGGGCCCGGCCACGGGGGTGCTCAGAAAGGGGCCCTTGGCTGTTGGGTGCACAGAAGAGAAAGAGATGATGCTTTCTGCCTGAAGGTGCTCAAGGAGGGCTCCCTGGAGGAATAGTACCTTCAAGAATGCTCAGGGGAGGGGACTTCCCTGCTGGTCCAGTGGTTAAGACTCTCAGCTCCCAATGCAGGGGACCCAGGTTCAATCCCTGGTCAGGGAATTAGATCCCACATGCTGCAGCTAAGACCTGGTGCAGCCAAATAAATGAATAAATACTTAAAAAAAAAAAAAAAGAATGCTCAGGGGAGCATCATCTGGCACTGAGGCAGGTGGACCTGAGGGAGGGAGCTCGTGGCTTAGGGCAGCTGGCAGGGCTGGCTCCTCCTTGTGAAGCAGAGCAGGAATAACTGTATTTAAAACAACCAAGATGATGCTGGTCAGACCACTGATGACCAATTTGAAGCGGACTGTTAGAGGTGATGGTGCTGTTTCTGCATGTTGTCCCCCCACCCCAAACTTTGTCTATAAAAGCTCTCACTGCCTGCTTGTCAGAGGGGGAGTTGGCCTTTGGACAGATGGCTGCCACCCTCCACTCTGTTTGCCAGCATCTGAAATAAAGCAAACTTTCCTTTCCACCAGCCTTTTGAGTGGTGAGCAGCCAGACACCCCTCACGCATACATTTTGGTAACACTTGTCCTAACCTGCTTCTCCCTCCAAACCGTGGGGAGTGGTTGCTTCTCTACCCTCCCAAATGGGAGCCTGAAACCTCGTTCTCTCTTCCTGTAAAATGCAGCTGATGACAGAGCTCAGAGGTCGCTGAGCGGCCCTGTTTGCTGATTACTACCTTGATGTGCACCTGCCTGCTCCTCGTGAGCAAAGGGACTGCCTGAAACCACCACTTGGGCCAGGACTGCTGGGCACTTGCAGTCTCTGTGGCCACCTGGCACTGTGTTCTCCAGATCTGCCTGGGCCCGCTCCATCTCTGCTGGGTGCACCCTCTACACCTGCCCCAGTCTTGCTCCTCTTCTTAATGGTCCTGATGCCTGTGAACACGGGGTAGGGGGAGATGGCTGGTGGTGGGGGATGGGTGTCTCAGTGCCTGGCATGGTGCCAGGGAGACCTTTACCTGTCAGACTTTATTCTATCTTCTGTAAAACAGGAGATGATAAACTTGCAGGAAGAATTTTTCATTCCTCCACAAGTTTTTATTGAGTGCCTTCTCTGTACTTAGGGCACACTGGAGGTGCCGTGGGAACTAGCTACTTGGCAGGGCAGTTGATGTCCAGAGGGTGAGAGGCAGCCATCATCTGGGACACACGACCTCTCCCTGCATGCTCACTGGGCCCTCCACTCCCCAAACCTTTCCCAGGCCCTCCCAGGTCTCCTCCCCTTGCAAACAAGGTGTGCAAGATGCTCCACACCACTAGGATCCAGCCGGCTTCTCTTGATGAGGGCCAGGGAGGCCTCTGGCCACACTACACCCATGTCCGGCCATGGGTTTGCCTCTTATGTTGAGGTTGAGGGCACGGGGTGGGGGGTGGGGGGGCGGTGCTCACTGGATGCTGAGAACAGAAGTGTCCGGCTTAGATATGCGAAATCAGGCTGAGGGAAGGACAAGGCATGGACTCGAGCAGGGACCAGAGAGCCTTCTGCAGAACAACTCCTTTCAAGTCCACTCCCTGGCCCCGGCCAGGAAGACCCTTGCTCTTCCTTCCTCCTGGGGCCCAGCAGTCTCAACTTTCTCCTCCATACACCAGTTTCCCTACCTCTTTATTCTTCCCGCTCACAAACCTGAGTGGCCACAGGACTGGAAAAGGTCAGTGTTCATTCCAATCCCAAAGAAGATTAATGCCAAAGAATACTCAAACTACTGCACAGTTGCACTCATCTCACACGCTAGCAAAGTAATTCTTAAAACTCTCCAAGCCAGGCTTCAACAGTACATGAACTGAGAACTTCTAGATGTTCAAATTGGATTTAGAAAAGGCAGAGGAACTAGATAGAGATCAAATTGCCAACATCCGTTGGATCATAGAAAAACCAAGAGAATTTCAGAAAAACATCTACTTCTGCTTCATTGACTACATGAAAGCTTTTAACTGTGAGGATCAAACAGATGGGAAAATTCTTCAAGAGATGGGACCAGATCACCTGACCTGCCTCCTGAGAAATCTGTATGCAGGTCAAGAATCAACAGTTAGAACAGGGCATAGAAAAGACTCGTTCAAAATATGGAAAGGAGTACCTCAAGGCTTATTTAGTATTGGTATATTGTCACCCTGCTTATTTAACTTATATGGAGAGTACATTATGAGAAATGCCAAGGTGGATGAAGCACAAGCACAAATTGGAATCCAGATTGCCAGGAGAAATATCAGTTACCTTAGATATGCTGATGACACTACTCTTATGGTAGAAAGCAAAGAAGAACCAAAGAGCCTCTTGATGAAAGTGAAAGAGGAGAGGGAAAAAGTTGGCTTAAAGCTCAGCATTCAGAAAACAAAGATCATGGCATCCAGTCCCATCAGATCAGATCAGATCAGATCAGTCGCTCAGTCGTGTCGGATTCTTCGCGACCCCATGAACCGCAGCACGCCAGGCCTCCCTGTCCATCACCAGCTCCCGGAGGTCACCCAGACTCACACCCATCAAGTCAGTGATGCCATCCAGCCATCTCATCCTCTGTCGTCCCCTTCTCCTCCTGCCCTCAATCCCTCCCAGCATCAGAGTCTTCTCCAATGAGTCAACTCTTCGCATGAGGTGGCCAAAATACTGGAGTTTCAGCTTTAGCATCATTCCTTCTAAAGAAATTCCAGGATTGATCTCCTTCAGAATGGACTGGTTGGATCTTCTTGCAGTCCAAGGGACTCTCAAGAGTCTTCTCCAACACCACAGTTCAAAAGCATCAATTCTTCGGCGCTCAGCCTTCTTCACAGTCCAGCTCTCACATCCATACATGACCACAGGAAAGACCATAGCCTTGACTAGGCGAACCTTTGTTGGTAAAGCAATGTCTCTGCTTTTGAATATGCTATCTAGGTTGGTCATAACTTTCCTTCCAAGGAGTAAGCATCTTTTAATTTCATGGCTGCAGTCACCATCTGCAGTGATTTTGGAGCCCAGAAAAATGAGGTTCGTGACATTGTACAGGAGACAGGGATCAAGACCATCCCCATGGAAAAGAAATGCAAAAAAACCAGTCCCATCACTTCATGGCAAATAGATGGGGACACAATGGAAATAGTAGCAGACTTTATTTTCTTGGGCTCCAAAATAACTGCAGATGATGATTTCAGGCATGAAATTAAAAGACACTTGATCCTTGGCAGAAAACCTATGACCAACCTGCCACTGCTGCTAAGTCGCTTCAGTCATGTCCGACTCTGTGCGACCCCATAGATGGCAGCCCACCAGGCTCCCCCATCCCTGGGATTCTCCAGGCAAGAACATTGGAGTGAGTTGCCATTTCCTTCTCCAATGCATGGAAGTGAAAAGTGAAAGTGAAGTTGCTCAGTGAAGTCCGACTGCTAGCAACCCCATGGACTGCAGCCTACCAGGCTCCTCCTTCCATGGGATTTTCCAGGCAATGACCAACCTAGTGAAAGTGAAAATTGCTCAGTTGTTTCCAAGCTTTGTGACCCCATGGAATTCTCCAGGCCAGAATACTTGAGTGGGTAGCTGTTACCTTCTCCAGAGGATCTTCACAACCCAGGGATGGAAGCCAGGTCTCCCTCATTGCAGGCGAATTCTTTACCAGCTGAGCCACCATGACCAAGACAGCATATTAAAAAGCAGAGACATTATTTTGCCAACAAAGCTCCATCTAGTCAAAGCTATGGCTTTTCCAGTGGTCATGTTTGGATGTGAGAGTTGGACCATAAAGAAAGCTGAGGGCCAAAGAATTCATGCTTTTGAACTGTGGTGTGTTGGAGAAGACTCTTGAGAGTCCGTTGGACTGCAAGGAGATCCAACCAGTCCGTCCTAAAGGAGATCAACACTGAATATTCATTGGAAGGACTGATGCTGAAGGTGAAGCTCTAATACTTTAGCCACCTGATGCGAAGAAGAGACTTATTGGAAAAGACCCTGATGCTGGGAAAGACTGAAGGCAGGAGGAGAAGGGGACGACGGAGGATGGTTGGATGGCATCACCGACTCGATGGACCTGAGTTTGAGTAAACTCCGGGAATTGGTGATGGACAGGGAAGCCTGGCGTGCTGCAGTCCTAGGAGTCGCAAAGAGTCAGACTGAACTGAGCGACTGAATTGAACTGAACCCCAGCGGTGTTCGAGGCGGGGAAAGCTAAGGGGGTGTCAGCAACGCGGACCAATCGGAGGCCGCATTCCGGGCTGGGGGGCGTGACCGTAGTTGCCCTGGCAACTTGGCCCGCCTTCGCCGCGCTGCTCCGTGGGAATGCGCGTGCGTCACACCCTCCCCTCGCCGGTGTGAGGTACAGAGACGATCCAGCGCTGAAAGCTAGAGGAGCACCGGCGGCGGCCGTTGCTGTGGCGATTTTACCCGTCCCCTGCCCCTCGCACGGTAGAACTGCGCTCGCACAGCGGTCAGGCTGCGGTCTAGAGGGAGAGCCTGGGAAGGCGGCTGTGCCCAGTCAGTCAGGGGCGGGAACCTGAAGCGAAGCTATCATGAAGACCTCTGGAGCGTTTTCGGCAACCCGGCCGCGGGGCCGCGGGAGGAGGCAGTGATCCGGTTTTTTATCAAACCAGTGGCACTTCTGCTGAGCGCAAGGCTCAGCGCACTGGAAGACACGTCCCCGTCCTTGCGGTCCTTGGTGCTCAGCTGCTGCTGCTGCTAAGTCACTTCAGTCGTGTCCGACTCTGTGCGACCCCAGAGACGGCAGCCCAGGCTCCTCCGTCCCTGGGATTCTCCACGCAAGAACCAGGTGCTCAGCTGCTACTACTAAGTTGCTTCAGATCAGATCAGATCAGTCGCTCAGTCCTGTTCCACTCTTCGCGACCCCATGATTCGCAGCACGAAAGGCCTCCCTGTCCATCACCAACACCCGGAGGTCAATCAGACTCACATCCATCGAGTCAGTGATGCCATTCAGCCATCTCATCCTCTGTCGTCCCCTTCTCCTCTTGCCCTCAATCCCTCCCAGCATCAGAGTCTTCTCCAATGAGTCAACTCTTCGCATGAGGTGGCCAAAGTACTGGAGTTTCAGCTTTAGCATCATTCCTTCCAAAGAAATCCCAGGGCTGATCTCCTTCAGAATGGACTGGTTAAATCTGCTTGGAGTCCAAGGGACTCTCAAGAGTCTTCTCCAACACCACAGTTGAAAAGCATCAATTCTTTGGCGCTCAGCTTTCTTCACAGTCCAGCTCTCACATCCATACATGACCACAGGAAAAACCATAGCCTTGACTAGACGAACCTTTGTTGGCAAAGTAATGTCTCTGCTTTTGAATATGTGATCTAAGTTGGTCATAATTTTCCTTCCAAGGAGTAAGCATCTTTTGATTTCATGGCTGCAGTCACCATCTGTAGTGCTTTTGGAGCCCAGAAAAATAAAGTCTGACACTGTTTCCCTGTTTCCCCATCTATTTCCCATGAAGTGATGGGACCAGATGCCATGATCTTCGTTTTCTGAATGTTGAGCTTTAAGCCAACTTTTTCACTCTCCACTTTCACCTTCATCAAGAGGCTTTTTAGTTCCTCTTCACTTTCTGCCATAAGGGTGGTGTCATCTGCATATCTGAGGTTAGTGATATTTCTCCCAGCAATCTTGATTCCAACTTGTGTTTCTTCCAGTCCAGCGTTTCTCACGATGTACTCTGCATATAAGTTAAATAAACAGGGTGACAATATACAACCTTGACAAACTCCTTTTCCTATTTGGAACCAGTCTGTTGTTCCATGTTCAGTTCTAACTGTTGCTTCCTGACCTGCATACAAATTTCTCAAGAGGCAGATCAGGTGGTCTGGTATTCCCATCTCTTTCAGAATTGTCCACAGTTTATTGTGATCCACACAGTCAAAGGCTTTGGCATAGTCAATAAAGCATAAATAGATGTTTTTTTCTGGAACTCTCTTGCTTTTTCCATGATCCAGCAGATGTTGGCAATTTGATCTCTGGTTCCTCTGTCTTTTCTAAAACCAGTTGAACATCAGGAAGTTCACGGTTCACATATTGCTGAAGCCTGGCTTGGAGAATTTTGAGCATTACTTTACTAGCATGTGAGATGAGTGCAATTGTGCTGTAGTTTGAGCATTCTTTGGCATTGCCTTTCTTTGGGATTGGAATGAACACTGACCTTTTCCAGTCCTGTGGCCACTGCTGGGAGTTTTCCAAATCTGCTGGCATATTGAGTGCAGCAATTTCACAGCATCATCTTTCAGGATTTGGAATAGCTCAACTGGAATTCCATCACCTCCACTAGCTTTGTTCGTAGTGATGCTTTCTAAGGCCCACTTGACTTCACATTCCAGGATGTATGGCTCTAGGTGAATGATCACACCATCATGATTATCTGGGTTGTGAAGCTCTTTTTTGTACAGTTCTTCTGTGTATTCTTGCACCTCTTCTTAATATCTTCTGCTTCTGTTAGGCCCATACCATTTCTGTCCTTTATTGATCCCATCTTTGCATGCAATGTTCCTTTGGTATCTCTGATTTTCTTGAAGAGTTCTCTAGTCTTTCCCATTCTGTTGTTTTCCTCTATTTCTTTGCATTGATCGCTGAGGACGGCTTTCTTATCTCTTCTTGCTATTCTTTGGAACTCTACATTCAGATGTTTATATCTTTCCTTTTCTCCTTTGCTTTTCGGTTCTCTTCTTTTCACAGCTATTTGTAAGGCCTCCCCAGACAGCCATTTTGCTTTTTTGCATTTCTTTTCTATGGGGATGGTCTTGATCCCTGTCTCCTGTACAGTGATCTTAGTTTTCTGAATGTTGAGGTTGAAGCCAACTTTTTCACTCTCCTCTTTCACTTTCATCAAGAGGTTCTTTAGTTTTTCTTCACTTTCTGCCATAATGGTGGTGTCATCTGCGTATCTGAGGTTATTGATATTTCTCCCTGCAATCTTGACTCCAGCATGTGCTGGAAGGAAGAAAGAGAAGAAAAAAGAAAGGAAGGAAGAACGCCTTCCTCAGTGATCAATGCAAAAATAGAGGAAAACAGTAGAATGGGAAAGACTAGAGATCTCTTCAAGAAAATTAGAGATACCAAAGGAACATTTCATGCAAAGATGGGCACGATTAGGGACAGAAATGGTATGGACCAACAGAAGCAGAAGATATTAAAAAGAGGTGGCAAGAATACACAGAACTGTGCAAAAAAGATCTTCATGACCCATGTAACTCCAGTGGTGTGATCATTCACCTAGAGCCATACATCCTGGAATGGGAAGTCAAGTGGGCCTTAGGAAGCATCACTATGAATAAAGCTAGGGGAGGTTATGGAATTCCAGTTGAGGTATTTCAAATCCTAAAAGATGATGATGTGGAAGTGATACACTCATATGCCAGCAAATATGGAAAACTCAGCAGTGGCCACAGGACTGGAAAAGGTCAGTGTTCATTCCAATCCCAAAGAAAGGCAATGCCAAAGAATGATCAAACTACCACATAATCACACTCATCTCACATGCTAGCAAAGTAGTGCTGAAAATTCTCCAAGCCATGCTTCAACAGTACATGAACTGAGTACATGAACAGTACATGAAACGTTCAAGCTGGATTTAGAAAAGGCAGAGGAATCTCAAATCAAATTGCCAACATCTGTTGGATCATCAAGAAAGCAAGAGAGTTCCAGAAAAACATCTACTTTTGCTTTATTGACTATGCCAAAGCCTTTGACTGTGTGGATCACAACAAACTGGAAAATTCTGAAAGAGATGGGAATACCAGACCACCTGACCTGCCTCCTGAGAAATCTGTATGCAGGTCAAGAAGCAACAGTTAGAACTGGACATAGGACAACAGACTGGTTCCAAATAGGGAAAGGAGTACATCAAAGCTGTATATTGTCACCCTGCTTGTTTAACTTATATGCAGAGTACATCATGCAAAATGCCAGGCTGGATGAAGCACAAGCTGGAATTAAGATTGCCAGGAGAAATATCAATAACCTCAGATATGCAGATGACACCACACTTACCCATAAGAGATATGGGTTCAATCCCTGGGTTGGGAAGATCCCCTGGAAGAGGACATGGCAACCCACCCTATATTCTTGCCTGGGGAATCCCATAGACAGAGGAGCCTGGCCGGATACAATCCATACAGCTGCACAGAGTTGGACACAACTGAAGCAACTTAGCACACATGCACAGACCCCCAGGGAAGCCCTGATGTCAATATTTAAAGAGCAATGGGGACTTTCCTGGAGGTCCAGTGGTTAAGACTGGGTGCTTCCACTGCAGAGGGTATTGGTTTGATTCCTGATCTGGGAACTAAGATTCCTGCATGCCATGTGGTGCAGCCTAAAAAAGGAAAAAGAAGAGATTTGGATATCACACCAAAGAAGATACACAGATGGCAGAGAGAAGCAGATGAAAATATTCTGAACATCATATGCCATTATGGAATTTCAAATTTAAACAATGTCACTACATACCTATTAGAGTGGCTAAAATCCAAAATACTGACAAGCGGTATCAGAACTCTACTGCTGTCCAGAATGCAAAATTATATAGCCCTTGGAAGGAAAGTTATGACCAACCTAGATAGCATATTGAAAAGCAGAGGCATTACTTTGCCAACAAAGGTCTGTCTAGTCAAGGCTATGGTTTTTCCTGTGGTCATGTATGGATGTGAGAGTTGAACTGTGAAGAAAGCTGAGCACCAGAGAATTGATGCTTTCGAACTGTGGTGTTGGAGAAGACTCTTGAGAGTCCCTTGGTCTGCAAGGAGATCCAACCAGTCCATCCTAAAGGAGATCAGTCCTGGGTGTTCATTGGAAGGAATGATGCTGAAGCTGCAACTCCAGTACTTTGGCCACCTCATGTGAAGAGTTGACTCATTGGAAAAGACTCTGGTGCTGGGAGGGATTGGAGGCAGGAGGAGAAGGGGATGACAGAGGATGAGATGGCTGGATGGCATCACTGACTCGATGGATGTGAGTCTGAGTGACCTCCAGGAGTTGGTGATGGACAGGGAGGCCTGGCGTGCTGCAATTCATGGGGTCACAAAGAGTTGGACACGACTGAGCGACTGAATTGAACTGAACTGAAATAGGAAGACAAATGGTAGTTTCTTATAACTTAAATACACTCTTATTATGTGATCCATCTAGCACACGGCTAGGTATTTACACAAATGTATTGAAAATATGTCCACACAGACAGTGGAACAGGAATGTTTAAGGCAAATTTATCCATAATTGCTTAGAACTGGAGTCAAACTGAGATGCTTTTCCATGGGTAAATGAATAAGGAAATTGGTGCATTCATACAATGGAATATTATTTAGCAATAAAAAGAACTGCGCTCTGGAGCCACAAAAAGGCATGGAGGAATCTTAAATGTGTATTCCTAAGTGAAAAAGTCAGCTGAAAAAGGTACATACTGTATGATTCCAACTTTATGACATTTTGGGAAAGGTAAAACTAGAGAGAGTGAAATAGTGGTTGCTGTGGTCTCAGGGGAAGGGAGGGAGGGGTGAATATATGGAACCGAGGAGATTTTTCATGGAGCAAAACTATCCTGTAGTATACTGTAATGACTGACGTGTATAAAAAAGTGTAAATTCATATTTCTTACTTTAAAAAGCAACAGAACCAGTATAATTATACTCTTTGGTCTGTAACAAACAAATAAATTTGCCAATAACGGAAAGGCAGGTGGGTGGAACAAAGCTGTCCTCCGCTCGCGACCAGGTCCAAATGTCCAACCGAAGGTCCCGGGCCCGCTCTCGCCACTCTCCCGGAAACGCCCCTCTCCTGGCTGTCGTCGGCTACATCTGTACAGACGCAGTCTGTGACGTCAGTTACGCGACAGGTAGTTCGCGCGCGCACCAAACTCGGTCACGGGTGACCCGGGAGTCGAGTTAATGGAGGCACACGGACAGAGGTGCCACCTGGCAGCCCTGGCCCGCCGGGGCTTCCGACGTTGCTGTCGGGTGTCCGTTTTGCCTCCTCTGGCGGTCCCTGCGTCACGGGAGGGCAATGGGGCTGGGGTTCCGGCATTGACCCGCGCTGTGAGGCACTTTGAGGGCAGCGCTCTCACCGCAGAGACCATCATCGCGCCTTTGCTCGCACCGTGACCTCGGCCATGAGTCCCTTTTGCTGAGACTTGCTGTTGTCACCCGAGAACCTCCCGAAGCGGCTCCTGGTCTTCAGTCGGCCGGGGGCTCGGGCGGGCTGGCGTGTACGGATCTCAGCTGAGCCCGCTGAAACTTTCCGCCATTAGGTTCCGACGGCAAAGGAGGCGCAGGTGAGTGGGAGGTGCGCCCCAGGTTCTCAGCACTCGAATCCCCACCCGGCAGGTCTGGACTCTGAATGGCCTGTGAGAGGTGAGGAAGGCTGTGACAGGTGAAGGGACAGTCTGTGCAGAAACAGAGACGGAAGGAGGGACGGGGATCTGGGAGCTACGTGTGTGGTGTGGTTCCCGGCGACAGAGGGTTGCAGGGTGAGGAGATCCTCTGTGCAGAGCCCGGGGGTACCCTTGGCCGTGGGCCGTTGGAAGTGTGGCGGGGCGGGGGGCGAGGCAGGATGGACTTGAAGTTGCTCCCCGTGGTAGCACCCTGGAGACACCAGTGTGCACAGTGGCATGCGAGAGTTGTCAGAGGGGTGGACTGGTGAGGTTGTGCTGAGGGTGTGGAGTTGTACTGTGCTGCCGTACAGAGTTACGTGCCTGGCGTGCAGGAGGGCAAAGTGGAGGGCCTTTGGAGTATGGTACTCCGGCCTGAGAGAGACAGTACCGTGAGTTTTGTTACTTCCGTATGGTGATCCCTGGGAGACAGGGAATTAACTGGCAGGAAATAGGATGGACCTGTGTGCTTCAAGGCATCCATCGATGGCAGCCTGTTGTTGTGGGCTGGATGCAGAGTTAATAGCAACAAGATGAGAGAGGCACCAGTGGTATTGGGGCCCTGGGAATCCTCTGAGCTAGAGGTCTTAGGAAGAGAGAGATATGAGGGCTTGTGAGTGATGGGGGCTCACAGGGAACCATGACGGCAGTGAGGGATGTGGCGGGACCTGAGGTCAAGGGCGTGGGTGTGTTTCTCTGTCCATATTTTGGTTGGCTTTCTGCCCATTATTGACCCTAAGACTCAGTGGAATTCATCATTACAGGGCCCAGTGACTTTTGAGGATGTGGCTGTGTATTTCTCCCTGGAGGAGTGGGGTCTCCTTAATTTGACCCAGAGGAGCCTATACTGTGATGTTATACTGGAGAACTTTGGACTCATTGGCTCACTGGGTAAGTCACACTTTTCCCCAACAGACTGACCACCTCTGCCTTTTCTCCATGGGAAGATCTGTTTATCCTAAAGCCCACAGAGTCTGTGTGCCCTTCCCCATCTCTCTCTGAGCAGCCCTGTTGGCAACTTTGACACCTGTTGCCCCACAGGCTCCTGGAGTAGGGCTTGGGGTTCAGATGTTTACAGTTTTGCCCAACAAATCCCAGCTCTGCCTCTTTCTGACTGTGTGACTTTGCTGAAGCTTTGGCCCCTCTGTGCTCTGAGTTTTATCTTCGTCCTCCAAAAGAAATTTTCTAGGGCCCTTCCTGGGCCAGATGTCAACCATGAATTGAAATCAGTAGATCAGTTCGGGCAGGATAGCCACCTTTTTTTTGCTGCTTTGAGTGGTTTGTGGGCTTTTAGTTACCCATCAGGGATTGAAGCCGTGCCCTTGGCAGGGAAAGTGTGGAGTCCTAACCACTGGACCTCCAGAAAATTCCAGGACTGCCATCTTTAATATCTTTCAACCCATAAACATGAATGTATTTCTGTTTATTTAGCTCCATATATTTTTAAAAAATAATTTTATGTATTTATTTTGGACTGTGCTGGGTCTTGGTTGCTGCGGGTGGGCTTTCTTTAGTCGCAGCAATTGGGCTACATTTCCTTGTCATATGCAGGCTTCTCATTGAGGTGGCTTCTTTTGTCGCAGAGCGTGGGCTGTAGGGCACATGGGCTTCAGTAGTTGCACCAAGTAAGCTCAGTAATTTCAGCTCCCAGGCTCTAGAGCACAGGCTCAGTAGTTGTGGCTCAGGAGCTTAGTTTTCCCACAGTATGTGGGATCTTCCCAGACCAGAGATTGAACCTGTGTCTCCTGCATGGGCAGATGGATTCTTTACCATTGAGCCACCATGGAAACCCACTAGCTCTAATTTTTTAAACAGTGTTTTTAATATACAAGGCTAAATTTATTTCTAAGTATTTTATTCATTTTGATGCTCTTTCCCCCCTCCTTTTTATCTTTTTCTTTATGCTCTTTTAAATAGAATTTTTTTCTTAATTTCATTTTAGATTATACATTGCTAGTGTATAGAAATCTAATTGACTTTCTTATACAGATCTTGTACTCTGCAACCTTGCTAAACTCATTTATTAGTCCTAATAGTTCTTTCAGTGGATTGTTTGGTATTTTCTATATATATAATGTCAGGACATCTGTGAATAGAGATATTTTTATTTCTTCCTTTGCCTAACCAACTTGGCTATTGGATATAAATTGTAAGAGTAGACATCTTTTCTTGTTCCAGTTCTTACGGGAAAAGCACTCATCAGTCTTTCACTAATAAGTATGATGTTAGCTACACATTTATTACATATGCCCTATTCAGGTGAGGAAGTTCTCTTGTTGAGTGCATTTATTGTGAAAAGTTGTTAGATTTTGTGCAGTGCTTTTCCATATCTATTGAAATGATCATGATTTTTGTCCTCTATTCTATTAATGTGGTCTATTACAGTAATTGATTTTCTATATTCATAAGCGTTATCAGTGGTACATTTTTCTTTTCTTGTATCTTTATTTGAATTGAGTGGGAGAAGGCAATGGCACCCCACTCCAGTACTCTTGCCTGGAAAATCACATGGACAGAGGAGCCTGGTGGGCTGCAGTCCATGGGGTCGCTAAGAGTCGGACACGACTGAGCGACTTCACTTTCACTTTTCACGTGGCTTGAGTATGAGGATAATTTTGGCTTCAGTGGATGAATTGGGAAATGTTCCCTTCTCTTCTGTTTTATAAACAGTTTCTGAAATATTGGCATTAATTCTTATTTCTGTGTTAATATTAACCTGTGACACCATCTCGGCCTAGCTTTTTTTGTTTTTCCTGTGGGGAATTTTTTTTTTTTTTTTAAGTCTGTTCAGCTATTCTATTTCTTCTTCAGTCAGTTTCTTTTTTTTTTTTTTTTGTAATTGTCTTCCTTCTACTTTTGGGTATTTTTTTTCTTTTTGTTCTTTGAAGTATAAAGTTAGGATATTGGTTAAAGGTCTTTTTTTAAAAGTTCATTTTATAATTGAAATGTAGTTGATTTACAGTGTTTCAGGGGTACAGCAGAGTGATTCAGTTATACATATAGAGATCTTTTTTACTATGTGTATTGTGACAATATAAGAAATATATATTTTGTCTTTGTTCCCAATTCTTTGGCATGCAGCTCCTAAAACTTTTGGAATCTCTGGAGTGATGAGATGCTTCTGTATGCTGATGAACATTGACAGTTGCTGGGGACCCCTGGATAGTCTCAGAATAGGGGCTGGTCACCAGAAATATCGGGGGATGATTGGAAGGTTGGATTTTCAGTTACTCCCAGCCTCCTCCTCTCACTTCCCTACCCTGACTTTTGGGGGAGGGGCTGGAGTTTGGGCCAGTCATCAATGGCCAGTGATTCAATCAGTCATGCCTATGTGAGGAAACATCCATAAAAACTCCAAAATGACCAGTTCAGAGATCTTCTGGGTTAGTGGACACATCTGAGATGCTAGGAGAATGGTGCCACCAAGGGCATGGATCCTTCTTACACTCTGCAACCTCAGTCTCCACCCCTGGCATACCCTGCCCTTTTCATTTCTTCCACTGGCTGTTCCTGAGTTATACCCTTTAAAATAAATTGGTAATAGTAAGTAAATTCTTTTCCTGAGTTATCTGATCTGTTCTAGCAACTTACTGAACCTGAAGAGGAATCATTAATTGTGAGAATCCCAGATTTACAGCTATCAGAAGTATAGGAGGCAAGGGACTTCAATTGATGCCTGAGGTAGGGGCAGTCTTATAGGCAGTGAAACCAAGCCTATAATCTGTGGGATCTGGTGCTAATTCCATGTATCTGGTGTCAGAATTGAATTGAATCCTTGAACACCCATTTGGAGTTGGAGAGATGGTATAAAAAACCCATGGATTTGGTGTCAGAGGTGTTGTGAATAAGGCAGCTCAGAGGTTTGGCTATAATTTTCCTTCTAAGCAAGACTTTTCCCCATAACTTTTGGTATGTTGTGTTCTCTTTAATTTATCTCAAAGTGTTTTATAATTTTCCTTGTGGTGATTTAGGAGTACTTTAATTTCCATAAATTTGTGAGTTTTCCAGATTCACAGACATGGAGGACTGAGTTTTGGTTGCCAGGGGATAGGGCAAGGAGCAGGAGAGGGGTGGACTGGAGTTTGTGACTAGCAGATGCAGATTATTATATATAGAATGGATAAACAACAAAGTCCTATTGTATAGCATAGGGAAGTATATTCATATTTGTAATAAACCATGATGAGAAAGAATTCTAAAATATTTGTGAATTTCCCGATTTTTTTTCTGTTGTTGCTTTCGAGTCTGAAGTCTACTGAGGCTTGTTTTATGTCCTAGCAAATGGTCTCTTTTGGAGAATGTTCCATGTGCATGTCAGAATGGAGGAGAATATGTATTCTGTTAAGTAGCATGTTCTATAGATGTCTTAGAGGTCTAGTTGAGTTTTAGCATTATTCAAGTGTTATATCCTTCATTTTCTGCCTAGTGGTCCTATCCATTTATGAAAGTTAGAAATTGAAGTCTCTAAATATTATTGTCTTAATTCTTTCTTTAATTATTGTCAGTTTTGCCTCACAGGGGTTCTTTTCTAGAAAATTGTGGTAAAACAAACCATGATATTTACCTTCTTAACACATTTTTAAATGTACAGAAGAGGTTCCAACAGGGAGCTGCTGTACAGCACAGGGAACTATGTTCAGTATCTTCTAATAACCTATAATGGAAAATAATCTGAAAAATATATATGCACACATATATAACTGAATCACTTTGCTGTACACCAGAAACTAATATAGTACTGTAAATCAACTATATTTCAATTTAAAAAAATAAATAAAAAATAAATGAACATTCAATTGCCTCTGACAATTTTTTTAAAAAATGTAGAGTCCCATGTTCTAATACTTGGTTTCCTTCATGGTTGCCATGGTGACACGAACGTCCTGTTTTTGTAGGGTGGGTTAGCCTTGATTTGGGCTGGCATGTTATTTCTCTTCTCCCTCTTAGGCTTTGCACCTTCAAGGTCCTCCAAGGTTGCCCAAATGGAGGGTCAGGAAGAGGCCTGGGTGCCCAACATGGTGGACAGTGTGGTCAGCAGAGCAGAGGCCAGGAAGGGTTCCAGACTCAGTGACTGGGGCTAGGGGAGGCCTTGGTTTCAGTGATGGGTATCTGTGTGCACTGGCATTTGGGTGCTGGGGCCAGTGACCACAACTTACTCCCACCTTGCCCCTCTTCTGGACTCACCGTGTGCTCTTGCAGTCTCTACCGAGACTCTGGATGACCCACCTCTCTGGCCTCTGTCTTGTCGTTCCCTCTTCTCTGTGCCACTGCAGAGCTGTCCGCTGCAACCTGCTCTGCGTGTGACTTGAGATGCACACATCCTTCAGTAATCCATGAACACTGGCTGTTCTGTCAGTCATCTTTACACTGGGGCAGCCATCCTCTCCACAGAGCTTGCTGTCATCAGCATCACTGGCCCAGCTGAAGCCCTCGGCAGAGCATGACTTGAAGACCGTGACCCCCTCCCTGCAGTGCTCCTGTCTCTGTCTCCTCGTCCCTGTGGCAGTTTCCCTGTTGTGGGGTCAGGCAGAGCCCTGTTCCCCTGGGCCAGCCCCTCCTCATCCGAACCTTTCCCTGCTACCTCCTGCAAGTCTGTGGACACCTCCGTGGGTGTGTGCCACAGGCACCGGTGCTGCAGGTGCCTCCTCCCTGCAGGCCCGCTCTCAGTGCCCGCCTCTTCCGTCCCAGGTTGTCTGTGTAGACTGCAGGATGAGGATCCCCCTCTCGAGCTTGGAGAGAGCTGCCGAGTCCGCCTGTCAGAGAAGCCCTCTCTATGTGGGACGTCTGGACAGGTCTTCCCTGACACTTTAGGCTTCTTCCAGCCCCAGGCTGCCCGCAGAGAGGGAGCGCCCCACGGGAGCCCTGAATGCAGCGAGGCCTGCCCACCCGGCTCCGCTGGCCAGCGGCAGCAGGGCGGCCACGTGGTGCAGATGCCCTTCCGGTGCAGTGACTGTGGGCAGGCCTTCCTCCAGGCCTTCACGCTCCTCGACCACTTCGTCGCTCACGCCAGAGAGAGGCCCATCAGGGGCCCAGCAGGTGGAAGCAGCCCCACGGAGAACTCAACCCTGGTTCCTCACTGGAATGCTCACCCTGGAGAGACGCCCCACGTGTGCAATGAGTGTGGCAGGGCCTTCAGTTACCTCTCTAAACTGAGGAAGCATCAGAAGGTTCACACTGGCATCAAGCCTTTCAAGTGTGCCGAGTGCGGGAAGATGTTCAACCGCAAGGACGCGCTCGTCCTGCACCAGAGAATCCACACCGGAGAGCGGCCTTACCAGTGCGGTGAGTGCGGGAAGGCCTTTAGCGTGCTGTCCACCCTCATTCGGCACCGGAAGGTGCACATCGGAGAAAGGCCGTACGAGCACCGGCAGTGCGGGAAGCTCTTCAAACACAACCACAGCTTCGTCCTGCACCAGAGGGTGCACACGGGAGAGAGGCCTTACGGCTGCGGCGAGTGCGGGAAGGCCTACGTGACCCGCTCGGGGCTGTACCAGCACCGGAAGGTCCACACCGGCGAGCGACCCTACAAGTGTGGCCTGTGCAGGAAGGCCTACGTGACCCGCTCGGGGCTGTACCAGCACCGGAAGGTCCACACCGGCGAGCGACCCTACAAGTGTGGCCTGTGCAGGAAGACCTTCACTACCAGGTCCTACCGCAACCGCCACCAGCGCTTCCACACTGAGGAGCGGGCCCACGAGTGCCCCGAGTGCGGTCGCGCCTTCAAACACGGCTCGACCCTCCTCCAGCACAGGAAGGTCCACACTGCAGGAAGGCCATAGGGGGCCGGCAGGCAGGCAGGCAGGAAGCCATCGGCTGCGACTGGCGCATGCTCAAGTTCTCAGTCCAGAAGGGAGGCTAGGGAGAGGGGCCATTTGCAAGCAGAACCCGCCGCCAGCCGCCCGCCGCCCACACCGACTGGAGCAGGCGCACTGCGCTCCGGCCCGGCCGGCTGTTGGCAGTGTTAGGCCATTGCCAGTTCCTGTGACAGGAGCCGTCCCATCCCTCCGAGCCGACAGCTTCCGTGGTGTGCACCAGTGACTCTGTGTGCTCCAGAGGCTGCTCCCTCCTCCATAAGGGAGAGTCATGTGCGCTGGATTCCATATGGGGTCTTATTTCCTCCCCACAGCCGGTTCAGGTGTGGACATGACCTAGCTCTGGCTGAGAGTAGCTGAGCAGTGTCTGCAGGGGCTTCCAGGGAAGGTTAGCCATCTTTATGGACTTTGTGGACGCCACGTTTGGTTCCTGTCTTGGATTTATCCAGCCCTGGGACTGACTGTCTCGCGCGGTTCTGGAATGTCTAATAAAGACTTTTTTGTGTATACCACCCTTAATCTGTGGGCTCTGATCTGTGTATGTGAAAGGACTGAGAACCAAACTGGGCTCATGAATAGAGGGCGCTGTTTCTCTGGAGGTCCCTGACTGTTGTCTGCCTCAGCGGGGACAGCAGGATGGCAGAGGCCAGCTCCAGTCAAGGTTGGCCGAGATTGCACTGGAGCTTCAGACCTCTGGGGGAAGACTGAAGGGCTCTGTGGGTGGATCTCTGGCCTGGATGTCAGGTGTACCTCTGACACCCAGAGCTTGCCTGAAGAATGGAGTGGTGGGTAGAAGATCCTTGTGTGACTGGGGACAGGTATCAGCTGGGCTCTTTTTTTCTGGGGAAAGTTCTGCAACCTCCAGTGCTGGCCAGAAGAAGCTGCTTCTAGAATCAGCTCAGAAGCCGAGCTCTCTGAAACTGAGAACGTGGAGGTAAGTTTGAGAGTGGCCATAGGTTCTGCAGGGGCTGCTGGGCAGAATGAGTGGGCACAGGCGCATGGAGAGGAATCCTGTGGAGCAGGGGGCCTGGCACATTTGAGGCTTGAGCTGGTTCTGAAGAGGAATCCATGGATGTGCTGGGAACGTGGTTTCAGAGGGGCGGCGGGCAGTTTCTCAGGAATTTCAAGCCTGTGCCCAGTGTTCAAGGTCACTGTCAGCAAATAGCCTACAGGTTCCTTGGATCCTCAGAGCCTTTCTGGGCATGTTCACCTCCTGGCTGTCATCCTGGGGCTGAGAGAAGATCCTGTCACACTGGGATTCAGTTTTCATGACCTGGCTGGGATTCCTGGTGTGTCTACACACAGCAGCCTTGACTTTTTGCTGTTGCTGTCACAGGGCTCCAGGGAAGGAAGTTGTTGATCCACATATAGATCCAGATCTGCTGGCTGTGGGCCCTTTGATAAAATGTTGGAAACTACTCTTTTACAAGGTAAATGTTAGTTCAGCGAAACTTGTTATGTGGTTGTCACTGTGTCTCTGGTCTACAAACAGTGCTTCACGTCAAGAAGAAAACATTAATGGAGGCGTGTTTGGGGAGAGCCAACCCCAGACTGGAGGCTTTGGGCTGAGTGGTGCTCAGCCAGGACCATGTGTCGGGGTTGGAACATAAAGGCTGCTGCCACCTTTAGCTTCAGCAGTTCCTCTCAGACACCCCACAGGCAGGAGGGGTGGCAGCCATGGGGACAGGAAGTTCTCGGCCAGTCTGCTCAGTGTTTCCACACGGTAAGGCACACATCACCCCAGGCCTGCTTGGGCGTGTGTGTGTGTAATCCCTGTGTGTGATAACTGTCTACCTTTGAGAGAGTCATGTCCTAGGCAGGTTGATAATAAGGCTAGGGGTCCCCAAGGAGAGAGGGGTCTGGAGTTGTTAGCTCCCATCTGTAAGAGAGAAAAAAAGCGACCAGTGCCATCTTTCTACCGGAGGCGTCCCTCCCTACTCTAGATGGGGGTGTAGACAGACTCTACACCAAAGCTTTCCTTCCCTGGTCGGACTTAGTCTGTCCCTTATGGACGCAGGTGACCTATTCATCCTTCCCGGTTCTACCACCGAGATAGGCTGGGGATGTACCAGGGGTAGACCTGATGGCATCCCTAGCCATACTCGTCCCTCCCAGTTCTACCACCGAGATGGGGTGGGGATTTACTAGGGGTAGACCTGATGGCATCCCTAACTGATGTCCAGCTCTTCACCATTACCTCTGATGCCACCCAGGGTGCAATCACAGTAACCTTCCAGAATGCCTCCCAGGCTAAACCGCTGGGGGAAACATTTGTCACCTGGGTGCCTGTGCATGACCTTGAGTATATTCCTGACCACAATAAGACCGATACAAACATAAAACTGAGATGTTTCTTCCAAGCATCACCACATCAGTATGAGTCTACTCTGGTCCACTAAGAGCCAGCGCTACCAAAGGAAAGAACCCCATTGCAGTTCCAAGTAACCTTTAACCTCAGAGGTGCTCTTGTAGCTATAGCGCCATCTAGCTTCCGAACTTTCAATTCCTAGCGAGGCTAGGAGCTTCATGACTACCAATCCAAGTTTCTTGCTCCTTGAGAATTGCAGACCCCTCTCTCCTTGGGGACCCCTAGACTTATCAACCTGCCTGGGAAATGACTCTCTCATTTCCCTCTTTTCTTTTTATGTTGCCAAGGGAAAGGGACGTCATTTTCATTCCATAACTACTTCCTGCTGTTCAGGGGTGTAGTCCCTATATTGTTGAGGCAACATATTCTCATAACCCTCATATTGAGGGTCTCTGATCCAGGGGCCCCAAGTAATAGTTGGAGGAGGCTGTGGCACTCATAAGAGCTTGGACAACCATTTCTAACTTAAAAACCTTCATGCGATTAGAAACAAATCCAATTACACAGTTACAGATGTAGGGAGCAAACAGCAAAAGTACAACAATCAGAATTATTGTAATTAAGATAGTTTTCCATCATAGGGAACTAGTTAACGTCTCCCAAAGTGAGGCAACTGAGGCTTCAGGAGTATTCATAGCCCTAGTCATCTTGTTCAGGTGTTTAGAAAAAAAAGTAACATTAGTGCGCATATCTGAATAATGGCGCACGTTCCTCCTTGGGCAGCTGTCAAAATATCTAAAGCCAATCTGTTTTGTAAAACCACCTAATTTGTGGTTGTTCAGCATTAAGAGCTGAAATAGCTTTTTGAGAATCTTGCAGTGCCTGTTGAGTAAAATTAGTCAAAGCATCTACTCGTAGCATGGTATCTGTAGTTCCCAAAGAGGGAACAAACACTGTAGCCAAATAATCATACCAGTGAAACACAGACCTTGCCCACAGTGAGAGAGTCATTTCCTAGGCAGGCTGATAAGAAGTCTAGGGGTCCCTAAGGAGAGAGGGGTCTGGAATTCTCGAGGAAGAAAGGACAAACTTTCTTTTTTCCTCTACATTCCTTAGGATTATGTATCCTGCCTGAGGACAGTCTCTGGATTAAACCTGGCTAATCATGTTACCTGAAAATGTAAATTATGGGGTAGGTTGTAGGTCTGGTCTTTACAAGGATTATATAACTATAATATATCCTGCCTGAAGGAAGTCTCTAGATTAAACCTTCTGGTTAATTCTGTTATCTTAAAATGTAAATTATGGGAGTAGGTCTGGTGAGATCTTTACAACCTCCAGACATTCTTTGGATTCATTGGAGAGTATATAACTCCATTGCTAACACTAGCAAAGGGGTACTCTTTCTACCCGCTTCTGATGTCTATGTCAGAAGCTTTCTCTATCTCCTTTATACTTTAATAAAACTTTATTACACAAAAGCTCTGAGCGATCAAGCCTTGTCTCTGGCCCCAGATTGAATTCTTCTCTTCCAGAGGCCAAAGATCCCGGCGTCTTCACGTGATTCAGCAACAACCTTTCACATTCAGCATGGAGGTCTGTATGGAGCAGAGTCAAAGTCTGGCAGAGCCAAATAGGGCTCAGATGTCCAGGCAGGTGGGGGTTAGGGCAGACTGAACAGACTCCTCACCCCACTGACAGGGCGGCATGACCCATCTCCTGACTTCTCGGCCTGCTTCTCCCCCCGTGGTCCCTCCATGGGTCATCTCTGCCAGGTGCCTCTGCACTGCTGCTCCTTCTGGCTGAAAAGGTTCCTGGAGTCCCCGCCTCAGATATTTTCCTGCCCACCTAAAAGCGAGCAGTAGCAGCCGTCATTGTCACTCTCACCTGTGCTTCATTTCTCTCAGAGCTGCGGTTGCTCCACAGTGACCCTGTTCTTTAGTCCCTCTGCACATTAAATCTCTGTACTGCACATCAGATGGAGATGAAATGCATCTACCACGGAGCTCAGGCAAAAGCCTTGCACCCAGTAGGACCCCGGGGGATCTCTGGTGGCCCTAAGGGACGGTACTTGGCCCAGATCACAGCCCTCTCGGAGCTGACCCTGGGGAGTGAGAAAGAGTGGTGCTTACCCCGTCCTTCACTCACCTGAGTGCAGGCACACCTGTCCCAGGCTGTGAGCGGCTGCTGAGCCCTAGAGACTTCACTCCCCTGGCAGGACGAAATCCACAGGCCCCTCCTGCGTGAACCTGACATTGTAGTAGGGTGGTGTATACCGAACGCTGTGTCCCCCCACAATACCTAGGTTAAACCCTAACCCACTCAGTGTTCTGTATTTGGAGGTGGGGCCTTTGGGAGGTTGATGAGGTCATGAGGGAGGAACCCTTGTGACTGGGATTAGTGGTCTCATAAGAGGCCCCCAAGAACCCCTTCTCCTTCACTGTGAGGACACAGAGGATGGCTGTCAACCAGGATCCTCACCTGTCACCAAATATCCTGGCACTGTGATCTTGGATTTTCTAGTCTCCAGGACTGTGAGAAATTTCTTTTATTTTTAAGCCTCCCAGTTCATGGTATTTGTTACATCAGTTGGAATGGACTAAGACATGGGAGACAGACATCCCTCAAGAAAGCACACAACTGGCAGCTGTGAGCAGGGCTGTGAATGGCCCTTCAGTTTGTCAGTGAGGCCCGTCCTGGTGCACCTCATCTCGGGACCCTCCGAGTCTGTCCTTGTGTCTGTCTTCTGGGGGCTCACATGACCCTGCAGTTGGCTTTTACCTTTCAGTGAAGAAAAACTTCATGGCCTGGAGTCATGTCTGCTTCTTTTGTTGGAACTTTAAAAAACCTGGCATTTAATGATTCTTCTACAATCTGTAAGGCTTATTAATATTTCACCAGTATACATGGACATACACACACACATATATATACATACACATGTCTCCCTTGGTACAGTTTTAGGTACATCCCACATATTTTGATATGCTGTTTTCATTTTCATTCCAAGTACTTTCAAATTTTTCTTTTGATTTCATCTTTGACCATGGATTATTTATAAGTGTGATATTCAGTTTCTGAATGAGGGTTTTCCACACATCATTCTGTTCTTTATTTCTTATAGAATTCTGTTATAGTCAAGGTCCATACTGTGTATTATTTCTTTTCCCTTTATCAGACCTTCTTTTATGGCCCAGAATATGTTCCATATTGGTAAATGTTCTATGTGCATGTGAAAAAAATGTCTATTCTGTCCTCTTGGACAGGAAGTTCTATAAATACTGATTAGGTCAAACTGGTTGAAACTGTTGTCTTCCACGCCTTTACTGATTATCTGGGAGGGTGTGAACTTCCCAAAGTATAATTGTGAATTTGTCTATTGCTCCTTGCAGTTCTATCAGTTTTTGCTTCATGTACCCTGAAGCACTGTTAGGTACATAACGTGTAGGACTGTCATGTGTCTTTATTAATGAATCTCTCAACCAGCATGGGGTCAGTTCATTCCCTGACCCTCTCAGAGGCCACAGGCAGCTAGAAAGAGGTTTATGCTCCAGAGGGGAGACAGTGCTCTGTAGGTTCCTAGGCCACTCAGAAAGAGCAGGGTAGCTTCTGAAGGCATTTCCACATCAGTGACACATTAGGGAATTTCTTTGTAGTCTGCTGCCTGAAGTTTGATGTGGCTGAAGATCTCCCAAAGACTATCTCCATAAGGCTCCATTCAGCTGTGGATCCTTCTGTGCTGTGCAAGGTTGCAGAGGCGGCTAAAGATTTTCCCACAGTGGCCACACTCGTAAGTCCTTTCTCTGGTGTGAACTATCTGGTGTCGAACAAGTGTGGATCTTTCACTAAAGGCTTTCCCACACTGGCTGCATTCATAGGGCCTTTCCTGTGTATGCACTCTCTGGTGACGAATGAGGTGAGAGTTACTGCTGAAGGCTCTCCCGCATGCACTGCACTCGTAAGGCCTTTCCCCAGTGTGAACTCGCCAGTGATAGATAAGGCTGGACTTACGGCTAAAGAACTTGCCACATTTAGTGCACTCATAAGGCCTTTCCCCAGTGTGAACTTTCTGATGCTTCGTAAGAATGGACTTTTGGCTAAAGAACTTCCCACATTCATTACACTCATAAGGCCTTTCTCTGGTGTGAACTCTCCAGTGCTCAATGAGACTGGAACTATGAGCAAAGGCCTTCCCACATTCACTGCACTCGTAAGGCTTTTCCCCAGTGTGAGTTCTCCAGTGCTGAACCAGGCTGGAGTTGCGACTGAAGGCTTTTCTGCACTCACTGCACCTGTAAGGCCTTTGTCCAGTATGTACTTTCTGGTGTTGAATGAGGGTGGAGCTATTGCTGAAGGTTTTACCACATTCACCACATGCGAAAGGCCGTTCTCCGGTGTGGACTTTCTGATGGCGAAGGAGGTGAGAGCTTTGGCTAAAGTCTCTCCCACATTCACTGCATCCGAAAGGCCGTTCTCCGGTGTGAACCTTCTGGTGCTGAGCAAGATTGGAGTTGTTGTTAAAAGCTCTCCCACACTCACTGCACTCAAACGGCCGTTCTCCAGTGTGAACTCTCCAGTGCTGCATGAGCGCAGAGCTGCGACTGAAGGCTTTACCACACTGACTGCACTCATAAGGTTTTATGTGGGTGTGGACTTTCTGGTGCCGAAGGAAATTGGAGCTTTGGCTGAAGGCTCTTCCACATTTGCTGCACTTGAAAGGCCTTTCTCCTGTGTGAACTTTCTCATGCCGAGCAAGGTGTGACCTGTTATTGAAGGCTTTCCCACATTCACTGCATTCATAAGGCCTTTCTCCTGTGTGGATTCTCTGGTGATGAATAAGGGTGAGTTTGTGGCTGAAAGTTTTCCCACAGTCGCTGCATGCGTAATCTTTTACTCCCGTGTGGTATTTCTGATGTTTCCTCAGTTTATATGGGTGACTGAAAGCCTTGCCACACTCTTTACATACATGAGATGTTTCTCCAGTGTGAAACCACTGGTCACTAATAAGGGCTGATTTCTCCTCTAAGGAATTTTCAACTCTTGGGCATCTAAATGGTGTCTCTTCAGAGTGAGCGCTCAGGTGGCTGAGGAGGACAGAAGTCTTCTGGAAAGCTTTCCCACTGTCACTGCAGTTGAAGGACTTCTGTGAGGACTGGACCTCTGGGAGCTGCCCAGAATTGAAACGGTGCAGTGAGGCCTCCCTGCCCTTTGTGCTGCTATGTGGCTGCCCACTGCCATCCATGCTTGGGGATTGGAGGAGGTCATGGCCATCTGAGACATCCTGGCCACCTAACCCACATGTAATGGGTTTCTCTGACAAAGAGCCTGTTGAGCTTTTTACAAACAAGTCCCTGTCTCTGTTCCATTGGAAGGGCTTTTCTCCATTGTACTCTGGATGCTGGTGAAGATTTGCACCAAACCAAAACTCTCTTCCATATGCTAAACACGTGCAGGAAGCCTCCCCAGTATGTCTCTGATGGTCGTCCAGCTGCAAAATGTCTTTCAAGAGTGGCTCACAGGTGTCACAGCTGTCAGCCTTCTGCATGGAAGGAGGTACACTGGGAGTTCTGACCTGTGACACCACTTCTCCAGAAGCATTATTCTCAGAAGGCACCTCCTCATCTTCCACCACAGGCCAACAGCCTGAAAGCCGAGAAATTTCTGGTTAACGTGAGCATTCCACTTAGTGAAAAGGGTGACTTCCTTAGAAATGTGTCACTGACACATACAGGAACGGGTCAAGGATTTGCCGATAGGCCAGGTGGGGCAGAGTTAAAGTGAAAGGCTCACTGGCGGGATAGGGCCCTCACCAGAGGCAAAAACTCAGAGGTAAAGGACCTGAAAAGACATTTTTCAAAAAGATATATATATACACAAATGGACAAAAAGTAAATGAAAAGAAGCTCAACATCATTAGTCATTGTGTGCACAGTGTGTGCTCAGTCATGTCCGACTCTTTGTGACCCCATGCACTATAGCCTGTCAGGCTCCTCTGTCCATGGAATTTTCCAGGCAAAAATATTGGAGCGGGTTGGCATTTCCTACTCCAGGGGATCTTCCTGACTCAGGGATCGAACCCACATCTCTTCCATCTCCTGCAATGGCAGGCAGATTCTTTATCACTGCACCACCGAGGAAGCCCGTTAGTCTTTACAGAAATGCAAGCTCAAACCACAATGAGATACCACTTTAAATTCACCAGTGCAGCTTTAAGAAAAAAAGATAGTAACAAGTTTTGATAAGGAAGTAGAGAAACTGAAACACTCATAAACTGCAGTGGGAATGTAAAATGATGCTGCCAATTGGGAAACAGTTTGGGAATTTCACTGCCTGTTTATTTAACTTATATGCAGAGTACATCATGAGAAACGCTGGACTGGAAGAAACACAAGTTGGAATCAAGATTGCTGGGAGAAATATCAATAACCTCAGATATGCAGATGACACCACCCTTATGGCATAAAGTGAAGAGGAACTAAAAAGCCTCTTGATGAAGGTGAAAGTGGAGAGTGAAAAGGTTGGCTTAAAGCTCAACATTCAGAAAACGAAGATCATGGCATCTGGTCCCATCACTTCATGGGAAATAGATGGGGAAACAGTGGAAACAGTGTCAGACTTTCTTTCTCTGGGCTCCAAAATCACTGCAGATGGTGACTGCAGCCATGAAATCAAAAGACGCTTACTCCTTGGAAGGAAAGTTATGACCAACCTAGATAGCATATTCAAAAGCAGAGACATCACTTTGCCAACCAAGTTCCGTCTAGCCAAGGCTATGGTTTTTCCTGTGGTCATGTATGGATGTGAGAGCTGGACTGTGAAGAAGGCTAAGCGCCGAAGAATTGATGCTTTTGAACTGTGGTGTTGGAGAAGACTCTTGAGAGTCCCTTGGACTCCAAGCAGATCCAACCAGTCCATTCTGAAGGAGATCAGCCCTGGGATTTCTTTGGAAGGAATGATGCTAAAGCTGAAACTCCAGTATTTTGGCCACCTCATGTGAAGAGTTGACTCACTGGAAAAGACTCTGATGCTGGGAGGGATTGGGGGCAGGAGGAGAAGGGGACGACAGAGGATGAGATGGCTGGATGGCATCACTGTCTCGATGGGCGTGAGTCTGGGCGAACTCCAGGAGTTGGTGATGGACAGGGAGGCCTGGCGTGCTGTGATTCATGGGGTCGCAAAGAGTTGGACACAACTGAGTGACTGAACTGAACTGAATAATAAGCAGTGTTGAACATGTTTTTATATGCTTTTTGGCCATCTGTATGTCTTCTTTGGAGAAATGTCTATTTAGGTCTTCTGCCCATTTTTCAATGGGGTTATTTTCTTGTTATTGAGTTGTATGAGCTGTTTGTATATTTTGGAAATTAAAATCCTTGTCAATCATGTATTTACAAATATTTTCTCCCAGTTTCTAAGTTGTATTTTCATTTTTTTTTACAGTTTCCTTTGCTGTGCAAAAACTTATAAGTTTTATTAGGTTCCATTTGTTTGTTTTTATTTCGTTGCTTTGGGAGACTGACTTAAGAAAACACTGGTATGATTTATGTCAAAGAATTTTTTGCCTATGTTCTCTTCAAGGAGTTCTATGGAGTATGGTGAGATTTATACACTGAAAACATGAAAACCCACTAAACAGTACACTTTAAAAGGGTGAATGTTAAAATTGATTTTTGTAAAAAAAAAAAAAATAAATAAAAGGGTGAACGTTACGATATATATAAGTGAAGCCATTAAAAAAAATGTCTCTGGGGAAGGGGCAGAACCTTGACATGGCCCCACACTAGATCAGCCAGCCAGGCACTGGTCAAGTTGAGCAGGACCCTTCAGGCAGGCCAGAATGCCTGATCCCCAACCTCTGCTCCTACAAGGCCCCTGTGGGACCTAATAGCTGTTAGGACTCCTCATGAGGCTGCTCAGGGAGAAACGGGGGTGCACACAGCCCAGGTCCAGCACTCACAGCAGCTACAACAGGAAACCTGGGCAGGAAGCAGGTCCCTGGTCCAGCTTGGGGATGGGGAGAAGACAAAAGGCAGATGCTGGGCCTCAGGCCAGGGAAGAGAATGAGGACCTTACCAAGTGAGCTCATGAGCTCCAAGGTCTCCAGCATCACAGTGTAGTACAGCTGCCTCTGGGCCTCATCGAGGAGCTCCCACTCCTCCCTGGAGAAGTGCATGGCCACTTCCTCGAAGGCCACCAGGCTCCCCCGTGAGGAGACAGCAAGGCCAGGGGGCCAATAGGTGGGCTGGAAAACAAACAAAACGGTCCAGCGGGCACATTCAGGCCTTTGATGTGCGACTCAGAGTTTTGACCCGTGTCCCACTGGCATCTCTTCTCCTCATGACCCCCGTCCATCCTCCCTCAACCCGCCTGCAGCTCACCCCCTTCACCAGGCCCTCACCTCCGAGACGACCACAGGTGCTGGCCCCACTGGTGCCCCGCTCTCCTCACAGTCCCACTGGCCACTGTTTTCAGACCGATCCTAAGGAGAGAGACAAAAGGAAGGTGGGTAGATGGATACTGTTTGAGCTCTAAGTTATCATATGACACCCAAGAGTCAGCTGTGTCTGACTCTTTGCGACCCAATGAACCACAGCACACCAGGCCTCCTGGTCCATCACCAACTTCCAGAGTTCACCCAAACCCATGTCCATCGAGTCGGTGATGCCATCTAACCATCTCATCCTCTGTCACCCCCTTCTCCTCCTGCCCTCAATCTTTCCCAGCAACAGGGTCTTTTCAAATGAGTCAGCTCTTTGCATCAGGTGGCCAAAGTATTGGAGTTTCAGCTTCAACATCAGTCCTTCCAATGAACACCCAGGACAGATCTCCTTTAGGATGGACTGGTTGGATCTCCTTGCATTCCAAGCGACGTTCAAGAGTCTTCTGCAATACCACAGTTCAAAAGCATCAATTCTTCGTTGCTCAGCTTTCTTCACAGTCCAACTCTCACATCCATACAGGACCACAGGAAAAACCATAGCCTTGACTAGATGGACGTTTGTTGGCAAAGTAATGTCTCTGCTTTTGAATATACTATCTAGGTTGGTCATCACTTTCCTTCCAAAGAGTAAGCATCTTTTAATCTCATGGCTGCAATCACCATCTGCAGTAATTTTGGAGCCCAGAAAAATAAAGTCAGCCGCTGTTTCCCCATCTATTTGCCATGAAGTGATTATGAAATCTAGTCCACCCTGAAAATTACATCCAGGAGCCAACCACTTCTACCTTACAGGCACCTCTCTGCTCTAGCCACCAAAACCACACACCGGGACTACTGCAGTCACCTCCTCCATGATCTTCGGGCCTCCAACCTCATCCCACCTTCCAGTCTCTTCACCCAGAATCCACAGGCTTGTTAAGATCTGATTCAGATCACCTCCTCCTCAGCTCTAAACTTCCCGTGACCCGCACCACACTGAGAATAGAGGCCCAGCACCCCAGACTCCCTTTCCGGGCCTGTCTCCAGTCCCCCTGCTCTCTATTTCCACCAGAACAAATGGAGATCTGTCGTTTCCCTCAACAGTTACCTTATGCCCACCTCCAAGCAACTGGTACATGCTGGTCTCTGTGTCACGGGCACCTTTCCAGATCTTATACCATGTGATCCGCTCCACATAACCTCTGGCCTAGGTTCAGGTTGCCAGGGGAGAGTGACTCTCAGGGGCCCAGACTCATGTGCAGGCCGAGTTCGGGACGCCACCATCCCCTAACAGACCCCAGGGTCACAAGGGCGGGGATCTCAGCAGATGAGGACCTGTCTCCTCTCACCTGCCACTCACCTGCTTCGGGCCCATCAGCGACTCTGCAGGACCGGTCACAGCCTGTGGGCTAGGCGGGGCCATGTCAGGCGGCGGCCGTGACGAGACTGCGCGCTCACCCGAATCCTCCTACAAACACTGGGAGGGGTGACGCAGGTTGATGGTCGCACTCAGTGCTTCGACCGTCCCCAGTATGAAACGGAAGCTGCCTCTCCGGAACTTGGGATGAAGGCGGGGCGCGGAGAAACCGAGGCTTAGGAAGGAGGAGCGGTGAGCCGAGGGTAAAAGGGAGTGCCAAGGTGCGAAGAGGGTCCCAGAACGTCCCCCTGGGGGCCTTCGCCTCACGTCCCAGGGTGTGTCTCCTGCAGCCCCACCAGGCACAAAACTAAGACTGCAATGGCGACACCGGAAGTCCCGCCCCACCCTCTGAGGCCAGGCGAAAACGCCCAAATCCTGACTCTCACTGGCTCCAGGCTCGTGGACAGCTATGACGGTTTTCCCTGAGCCTATCGCGGTGCCGCCGTGTCGTTGCCTAGGTGATTAGGCTGGACGCATCGCATCACGGCTCACGCGACATGAACTACACTACCCAGAAGTACCCTCGCCGTGCGTTTACATCAGTATTGACCAATGATAGCCCAGGAGATAGGCGTTTCCGGGATGGCCACGCCTCGGAGGGCGGGACTTCCGTGTTCAGATGGTTGCTTCTTTGTCGTGCTTCTCTGTGTGTCGCGGGCGGATGGATCTAGTTGTTGGACTGTGGCTGGTGTCCAGGGGGCTCCTGAGGCCCGCGGAAACGGGAGTGGGTACGTACGACAGCCAAGGAGGTCCGGACTGTGCCCTGTATGTCCCGTGATCTCAGCAAACGTCCTGTCTCCCCGGGCTCTTGTTTCCTCGGCTGTCGGGGGACCGCCGGGCGCGGGGTTGTCCTCCTGGTCGTCCGTCAAGGCCTGTCTGTGCCCGTGGCCGACCCGGAGTCGTCGCCCTGTGCGTCGTGTCCGCTTTACGGAGAAGGGCTCCAGGCTCCAAAGCCACCCGTTCCGAGGTCATGACCCGGCATGTAGCTGGACTGCAGGCATGATAAAGAGAGCCGGGTGAAGTTGGGTCTCTTGGCCTCGACCTGGGTCGACTCCGAACCCCAGTGCCGCAAGTCCCCTACTGAACCCCAGGCTTCGGTGCTCAGGACACTGGGGCGTTCGTAGGTGGAAGTCTGCATTTCAGAGTCTAGTGTGATAAAATGTGGAGGGTGCAGGCGTAGAGGTGTGCATGTGCGAAGACTCGGAGGTGAGATTGGCCTGGGAGCATTCGGGAAAGTTCTGCAGTCTCCACCGTGGGGAACCGACAGCGTGAGCATGGGAGTTCCACCTCTGTTGACGGGCTTTGGATTCTGGGAGCCACAGATTTTCATTAGAATATGGATGGCCATGATCTGAGTTAGGATTTTGAAACTGCGTGAACACGGAGTTGTGGTGGGGGCCGAAAGCAGGCAGCTTCAGGAGGATGCTGCTGCAAATGTTTCTCCGGTGACCTCTCGAGAATAGAAGTAGGAGAGATGGCAGAAATAATCAGATTTCCGATACGATTTTCAGAGTGGAATCGATGGGATTTCCATTTACGAGTGGAGAGTGAATGTAGTGGAGGATAAAGGACTATCCCAAGTGTTACAGATAAAGAATGAGATGGAGAGCGGAGGTTGGCAGAAGGAGTATGTTTGGCAGAAGAGTAGCAGTTGGGTTATGTGGGAGTAGAGTCAGTTGTCTGGAGAGCTCTAGGTGGAGCTGACCCGCGTGCCCGTGAACAAACAGGAAATTTCCATTTGGCTTCCTGATGTCTAGACTGCCCTGCCCTGGTGGCCTGGACCAGGGAATGTCCTGAGATGGGATTTTGGAAGGGAAATCTCAGCTTGTGGTTCCAGATGGGCCCTGAGATGACTGTGGGATGTCCAATTGAAGGACCAGTAGCTGAATGGAGGAGGTGGGTGCAGGAAAGAGAAACTGTCTAAACTCCGGTGGATGTGGGGACAGTGCACACCCAGGAGGAGGGCCCACACACTCAGAGATGAAAGGGTGAGCAGGGGTGTCGGGACGGGGTTTTGGAGACGTAAGGGGAGGTGTGGGCAGGACAAATACTGGGGGCCTGGGTCCAGTGCCCAGTGCTTGGATCATATTCTTGTGCCCCTTGCCTGGTGTTGCAGGACCCAGTGACTTTTGAGGACAAGAGCATGTGCCTTTTTGGGGGAAGAAATAGGTCTCCTTAGTGAGGCCAGTGAGGCCTCTGCTGGGATGTGGTGCTGTCTTCACCAGATCAGGCTGTCATCTTCCCTGGAAGAGGCACTGGTGGCTGTGTCCAGCTGCTTCTCCTCCCAGACCACCGTGTAAACAACTGCAGTGCTGTTTGCCTTGGGACCTTGACAGCCATGGTCCAAGATCAAAAGCATCACAGCCTGAGTAGCAGCAGATCGTTCGCCTTGGTTATTTTCTGATCGGGTGGCCCAGTCCGGACCTGTGACGTTTCTCAGTCTGTGGCTCATTTTTTAAACTTTTATTTTATTTATTTGTGTTTTTTATTAAAAAAAAAAACTTTTTATTTTGTATTGGGGTGTAGCCAGTTAACAAACATTGTTGTGATAGTTTCAGGTGAACTGTGAAGGGACTCAGCCATACATATACACATCTCCCCTTATCACCCGCGCCGAACTCCCCTCCAACCCAGGCTGTGTGCTCATCTTTTAATTTTCTGAATGGTGTCTTTTTACAAAAAGATTTGTTTATTTGGCTGTGCGGGGTGTTCGTTGTGGCATGTGGGATCTAGTTCCCCGACCAGAGGTCAAACCCAAGCCCCCTGCATGGGGAGCGCAGAGTCTTAGACACTGGGCCATCAGCAAAGTCTCTTAATGATGTGTTTTGAAGAGCAAATTTTACATTTTGATGTTAAATTTTACTCTCATTGTCTAATATATTAGTTTTTCTATTTATATATTGTCTTTGTGTCATACCTAAAAAATTATTTGCCTAGGCAGAAGTCAAAAAGTTCTTTGTTTTCTTCTATAAATTTTATAGTCTTAGCTTTTACATTTATGGTCTTTTTCATGGTAACTTTTACGTATAGTTGAGATAAGGGTTTGAATTTATTTTTTTGCATGTGAATGTCTAGTTTTCCCAGAACCATTTGCTGAAAAGGCCATCTTTCCACATTATACTTTTGTTGGAAATCAGTTAAGGGTATTTTGGTCTCTTAACTCTATTGATCTATATTTCTGTCCTAATGACAGGACCACACTGTCGTGATTACCTTGGCTTTATAGAAATTTTTGAAGTTTAGTAAGAAAGTGCAACTTTGTTTCTTGGCACAATTGTTTTCCCTGTTGTGTTCTGCATGTCTATGAATTTAGGGTCAGCCTGTTAGTTTCTGCTCAGAATGTCGGCTGTGGTTTTGATAGGGGTTGCACACTCAGAACCAGTGGACCTGGGTCTGTTCTGGCACCACCTGTTAAACATGGGTGTTCCATGAAGTGCACAGAGCCTGGGTGGGAAGGGTAACAGGCAGGGGAAAGGCTTCTCCCAGATGTGGGAGGCAGCGCCATGAGACCTCGCTGACCACAGCTGACCACTCTGGTACAGGGAGCTGAGCCCACCCTTTGCTCGGAAGCCTGAGGCCCTGAGGCACACCTGACTGCAGCTCTGATCACAAGCCCCCCTGTCGGCGGAAGGGAAGGTCTGAGTTCAGTGGACATACTGACGCCTCGGAACACTGGGGAGAGCTCAGGCAGACAGGCCCCAAGCTTGGCTCACCACAGGCCTGCAGGAGTGTCAGCTTCAGGTCGATGATGGGGAGGGAGTGGAGAGGCGTCCTGAGAGCGGCCACAGAGTGCTGTACAGCGAACCCTGGGCCCTGTGCCTTCCTGTCTGGGGACCCCTGGGCTCCTGGTTTGCCTTTTGTCCTGTGTCACAAATGATAACCCAGAAACCAACATTGTATATAACTCTATATATATAGAAAGAGTGGAGCTCATGCATACCTATAAACTTTGAAGTTTGGTGGGGAATAGTCTTGAACCTTTATAAAATCGAAAGGCTCCATGTAAAACATGGATCTCTCACTCCTCTTGGAAAAGCAGTGAATGGGACCACCAAATGTGGACCCCACCATCCCTGCCCCTGTTCTGGGCCCCGCCTCGGTGGAAACCAGCAGATGACGAGGGCAGGTGCCCCCAGGCTCACCTGCAGTGTCACCTGGGCCCCTGAGATCCTGGCTGCAGACCTCTCAGCCCCAGGGTTCCTGCCTTGCAGTGATGGGCTTGCCAGAAGCAAGCCCAGGGAGGCCGAGGAGGCAGCCTGCCTGCAGACTGTCATCTGGCCCTGAGCAGCACGCTGCGGCTCATACCTGCTCTGCACCCATTCACAGGACAAGGTGAGCCTGCGCAGCACCCCTCCCAGGCTGAGCCCTGCTCTCGCCCAGGGCTCTGCCAGCAAGTGTGGCAAGCGTGACACACCACAGCTCTCCTGAGCGCAAACCTAGTGTGTCCACATTCATGTGGGATCTTAGTTGGCACACCAGGGCTGGAACCTGTGTCCCCTGCATGGAAGCACGGGGTGTGTGTGTATGTGTATGCACATGTCACGCTCTGTCATGTCCAATTCTTTGCGACCTCAAGAACTGTAGCCTGAGGCTCCTCTGTCCAAAGGATTCTCCAGGCAAGAATACTGGTGTGGGTTGCCATTTCCTTCTCCAGGGGATCTTCCTGGACTATGGATCGAACCCGAGTCTCCTGCATTGGAGGCGGATTCTTATCTGAGCCACCAGGGAAGCATTAGCTCCTGGACCACCAGAGTAAGTGTGTGTGTGTGTGTGTGTGTATGCGTGTGCACTCCAGTCAAACCCACATCTCTTACCTCTCTTGCATTGGCAGGTGGATTCTTTACCACTGGCGCCACCTGGAAGCATTAACTGCCAGAACACCAGGGAAATCCCTGAACTTTATTTTTTTAACATGGACATTCTTTATTTCTAGCCAGTGCACCCTGTTCTTTCCCCTACCTTCTTCAATTTAACTCTGAATTGGCAACAAGGAATTTAAGTCTGAATTTTGCAATAAGGAGTTCATGATCTGAGCCACAGCCAGTCCTCAGTTTTGTTTTTGCTGACTGAATAGAGTTTCTTGATCTTCAGCTGCAAAGAATATAATCAATTTGATTTTGGTATTGACCATCTGGTGATGTCCATGTGTAGAGTCCTCTCTCTTGTGTTGTTGTGTTATGACCAGTGTGTTCTCTTGGCAAAACTCTGTTAGCCTTTGCCCAGCTTTGAAGGCAATGGCAACCCACTCCAGTACTCTTGCATGGATGGAGGAGCCTGGTAGGCTGCAGTCCATGGGGTCACGAAGAGTCGGACACAACTGAGCAACTTCAGTTTCACTTTTCACTTTCATGCATTGGAGAAGGAAATGGCAACCCACTCCAGCATTCTTGCCTGGAGAATCCCCATCCCAGGGATGGCGGAGCCTGGTGGGCTGTCATCTATGGGATCGCACAGAGTCGGACATGACTGAAGCGACTTAGCAGCAGCAGCAGCATTCTGTACTCCAGGGCCAAACTTGCCTGCTACTCTCGGTATTTCTTGACTTCCTACTTTGACTTCCTTCTGTGCTATCTTTTTTAGTTAGCATAGAAATCAAATTAAATAATATATAAGCAAGAATGACTTCCCTAGCCCTCAATCTTCCTTTAATATCTACCAAAATAAAAAGTGCACTCATTCTTGATGTAACAAGTAGCCAGGTAGGCAATGCTTAATTTTTGTGTAGATCAGATCAGATCAGTCGCTCAGTCGTGTCCGACTCTTCGCGACCCCATGAATCGCAGCACGCCAGGCCTCCCTGTCCATCACCAACTCCCGGAGGTCACTCAGACTCACATCCATTGAGTCAGTGATGCCATCGAGCCATCTCATCCTCTGTCGTCCCCTTCTCCTCCTGCCCCCAATCCCTCCCAGCATCAGAGTCTTCTCCAATGAGTCAACTCTTTGCATCAGGTGGCCAAAGCACTGGAGTTTCAGCTTTAGCATCATTCCTTCCAAAGAAATCCCAGGGCTGATCTCCTTCAGAATGGACTGGTTGGATCTCCTTGCAGTCCAGGGGACTCTCAAGAGTCTTCTCCAACACCACAGTTCAAAAGCATCAATTCTTCAGTGCTCAGCCTTCTTCACAGTCCAGCTCTCACATCCATACATGACCACAGGAAAGACCGTAACCTTGACTAGGCGAACCTTTGTTGGCAAAGTAATGTCTCTGCTTTTGAATATGCTATCTAGGTTGGTCATCACTTTCCTTCCAAGGAGTAAGCGTCTTTTAATTTCATGGCTGCAGTCACCATCTGCAGTGATTTTGGAGCCCCCAAAAATAAAGTCTGACACTGTTTCCACTGTTTCCCCATCTATTTCCCATGAAGTGATGGGACCAGATGCCATGATTTTCGTTTTCTGAATGTTGAGCTTTAAGCCAACTTTTTCACTCTCCACTATCACTTTCATCAAGAGGCTTTTTAGTTCCTCTTCACTCTCTGCCATAAGGGTGGTGTCATCTGCATATCTGAGGTTATTGATATTTCTCCCGGCAATCTTGATTCCAGCTTGTGCTTCTTCCAGCCCAGCGTTTCTCATGATGTACTCTGCATATAAGTTAAATAAGCAGGGTGACAATATACAGCCTTGACGAACTCCTTTTCCTGTTTGGAACCAGTCTGTTGTTCCATGTCCAGTTCTAACTGTTGCTTCCTGACCTGCGTACAAATTTCTCAAAAGGCAGATCAGGTGGTCTGGTATTCCCATCTCTTTCAGAATTGCCCACAGTTTATTGTGATCTACACAGTCAAAGGCTTTGGCATAGTCAATAAAGCAGAAATAGATGTTTTTCTGGAACTCTCTTGCTTTTTCCATGATACAGCGGATGTTGGCAATTTGATCTCTGGTTCCTCTGCCTTTTCTCAAACCAGCTTGAACATCAGGAAGTTCACGGTTCACATATTGCTGAAGCCTGGCTTGGAGAATTTTGAGCATTACTTTACTAGCGTGTGAGATGAGTGCGGTAGTTTGAGCATTCTTTGGCATTGCCTTTCTTTGGGATTGGGATGAAAACTGACCTTTTCCAATCCTGTGGCCACTGCTGAGTTTTCCAAATTTGCTAGCATATTGAGTGCAGCACTTTCACAGCATCATCTTTCAGGATTTGGAATAGCTCAACTGGAATTCCATCATCTCCACTAGCTTTGTTTGTAATGATGCTTTCTAAGGCCCACTTGACTTCATATTCCAGGATGTCTGGCTCTAGGTCAGTGATCACACCATCATGATTATCTGGGTCGTGAAGATCCTTTTTGTACAGTTCTTCTGTGTATTCTTGCCACCTCTTCTTAATATCTTCTGCTTCTGTTAGGTCCATACCATTTCTGTCCTTTACCGAGCCCATCTTTGCATGAAATGTTCCTGTGGTATCTCTGATTTTCTTGAAGAGATCCCTAGTCTTTCCCATTCTGTTGTTTTCCTCTATTTCTTTGCATTGATCGCTGAAGAAGGCTTTCTTATCTCTTCTTGCTATTCTTTGGAACTCTGCACTCAAATGTTTATATCTCTCCTTTTCTCCTTTGCTTTTTGCTTCTCTTCTTTTCACAGCTATTTGTAAGGCCTCCCCAGACAGCCATTTTGCTCTTTTGCATTTCTTTTCCATGGGGATGGTCTTGATCCCTGTCTCCTGTACAATGTCAAGAACCTCATTCCATAGTTCATCAGGCACTCTATCTATCAGATCCAGGCCCTTAAATCTATTTCTCACTTCCATTGTATAATCATAAGGGATTTGATTTAGGTCATACATGAATGGTCTAGTGGTTTTCCCTACTTTCTTCAATTTCAGTCTGAATTTGGCAATAAGGAGTTCATGGTCTGAGCCACAGTCAGCTCCTGGTCTTGTTTTTGCTGATTGCATAGAGCTTCTCCATCTTTGGCTGCAAAGAATATAATCGATCTGATTTCGGTGTTGACCATCTGGTGATGTCCATGAGTAGAGTCTTCTCTTGTGTTGTTGGAAGAGGGTATTTGCTATGACCAATGCATTTTCTTGGCAAAACTCTTTTAGTCTTTGCCCTGCTTCATTCCTTATTCCAAGGCCAAATTTGCCTGTTACTCCAGGTGTTTCTTGACTTCCTACTTTTGCATTCCAGTCCCCTATAATGAAAAGGACATCTTTTTTGGGTGTTAGTTCTAAAAAGTCTTGTAGGTCTTCATAGAACCGTTCAACTTCAGCTTCTTCAGCATTACTGGTTGGGGCATAGACTTGGATTACTGTGACACTGAATGGTTTGCCTTGGAAACGAACAGAGATCATTCTGTCGTTTTTGAGATTGCATTCCAAGTACTGCATTTCGGACTCTTTTGTTGACCATGATGGCCACTCCATTTCTTCTGAGCCATTCCTGTCCACAGTAGTAGATATAATGGTCCTCTGAGTTAAATTCACCCATTCCAGTCCATTTTAGTTCGCTGATTCCTAGAATGTCGACATTCACTCTTGCCATCTCTTGTTTGACCACTTCCAATTTGCCTTGATTCATGGACCTGACATTCCAGGTTCCTATGCAATATTGCTCTTTACAGCATCGGACTTTGCTTCTATCACCAGACACATCCACAGCTGGGTATTCTTTTTGCTTTGGCTCCATCCCTTCATTCTTTCTGGAGTTATTTTTCCACTGATCTCCAGTAGCATATTGGGCCCCTACTGATCTGAGGAGTTCCTCTTTCAGTATCCTATCATTTTGCCTTTTCATACTGTTCATGAGGTTCTCAAGGCAAGAATACTGAAGTGGCTTGCCATTCCCTTCTCTAGCGGTAGTATGGCTTCCCGGTAAGTATGGTAAGCAGGGCTTCCCAGGTGGCTCAGTGGGTAAAGAATCTGTGTGCAATGCAGGAGATGCTGGTTTGATCCCTGTGTCGGGAGATCCCCTGGAGGAGGGTATGGCAGTCCACTCCAGTATTCTTGCCTGGAGAATCCCATGGACGGAGTAGCCTGGTGGGCCACAGTCCTTAGGGTCGCAAAGAGTCCAACACGACTGAAGCGACTGAGCATGCATGGTAAGCAGACTAAAGCACCATTCCTGCCAAAGATGTGGAGGACTTAGTGTCCAGAACATGTTGTTACAGGGTAGGAGGGAACTACATTTAGATGGTAGGTGGAAATAAGGTTGATAACCAGCTGACTTTGGGACATGGAGATCATTCTGCATTGTCTGAGGTTGGCAGGATGGGAGGAAACCTCGTAATAACAAGGGCCCTTACAGTGAAAGAGGGAGGCATAAAGATGGAGAGAGACCAAGTCAGAGTGATGTCATGTGAGAAAAATTCAAGTTGTCATTGCTGGCTTTGAAGACAGAAAAAGCCAGGAACCAAGGAATGCTGGCAGTCTGGAACAGGCAAGGAAACCCCTTTTATCCCCAGAAGCAATGCAGCCTTGCTGAGGCCTTGGTTTTAGAGCAGCTGACATGAGTGTCAGACCTAGAACATTCTTAGATTTAAAATATTTGTGTTGTGCTTTTCTGCTTTCAAGGGCTCATGTGATTATACTAGACTAACCCGGGCAATTCTGGATAATATTCCCATCTATGGGCCATGTCAGGTAACGAGTTAATAGGTTCCAGGCATTAGGGTGTGGACATTCTTGGAGAACCGTGGTTCTGCCTACCACACTGAACTCACATGGCTCTTACGTGTGCTCAGTCACTCAGTCGTGTCTGACTCTTTGCGGCCCCGTGGACTGCGGCCCTCCAGTCTCTTCTGTCCATGGGATTCTCCAGGTAAGAATACTGGGGTGGGTTGCCATCTCCTCCTCCAGGCTGTCTTCCTGACTCAGGGGTTGAACCCATCTGCATCTCCTGTACTGCAGTGGATTCTTTACTACTGAGCCATTGGGAAAGATTTCTAGATTCTCATGGTATTAGATATTGTAAAATAAGTGCTGCACCTTCTCTGGCAGTCTAGTGGTTAAAACTGTGCACTTTCCACTGCAGGGGGTCTGGGTTCCATCCCTGGTTAGGGAAATAAGATTCCCTCATGCCATGCAAGGCAGCCAAAAAATAAAACAGATGCAAAAATTATAAAAGCAGAAGTTGCCACAAAGAAATCCTAAGGTCTAGCTCCTTCAGGAAGTACACACCTGACAGAAGATCCTGAAACTGTGTTTACCTTTCCCGCTTTCCTTTCTTCACAGCTGTGCCTCTGCGCCCTCAGGCTGGACAGCCATGAACGTCATGACTGCTGAAGTCACCAGGAACCCAGCCTGGGCAACAGGACCTCCCTGGCTTTTGCTGGTGGGGTGACAGCTCTCAGGAATATGGCTCAAAAGACTGCAGGATTCAGGACAACTTCAGCTGCTCAGTGACCTTGAGCATGGTGTTAATAGATATGAGTTTGGCCCCTGTAGGTCTCACAGCCTGTGCCTTTGCGTACTGGGCTCTGGTGTCCCCTGTTGCCTGTTCCCGACCATTCCCCATCTACATAGAGGGGACCTGCCCCTGTCTGCCTAGAGTGGTGATTACAGGGATCTGGTTTTTCTGGCCTCGCACAGAAAGATGGCTCATCTCCAGCTGGTGGCCACGCTAAGATGCGCCTAGTTTGAGGGACCTGCTTCTTTATTCTCAGACCGCTGTAGCCCTCACATCCTGTGATTCCATCTCAGGTAAGCTCTGGGCACACAGGTGACTCTGAGATCCTGGCCACAATGCTTTCCCTGGAGGGCTTGAAGTTACAAGACCCTTTGGACCACAAGAGGACAGAGTGCTTCCCCTGCCCTCCCACTCTGTCCCCAGAGGCACGTAGACATTGCAGTCACCACTGAGAATCTGACCCCTCAGCAACCTGGCCGCGACCCATTTCTATTCTGCCTCCTGGGCCACAGCTCTGGCTCCAAGGTGATGTAACCCTTCGGGCTTTATTGTCACAGGGTCTGGAGCAGTCGGAAGGGAGTTGCCCCCGGGACATTCCAGTTGCCCCCAGCAGAGTGAGCCTGTCCAGGAAGCAGGGAAGCTCCCCCAGCACTGCCAGCAGACCCTCCATGGGGCCCTCGGCCAGAGAGGGTCAGTTCCCGGCTCCTGTGCAGTTAGGGCCTAACAAGTTCCGACTCTTTGCCACCCCATGTCCATGGAATTTTTCAGGCAGAATACTAGAGTGGGTTGCCATTTCCTTCTCCAGGGAACCTTCCTAACCCAGGGATCGAAACAGTGCCTTCTGCATTGGCAGGCAGATTCTTTACGTACCACTGAGCCACCCAGGAAGCCCCATATCGTGTCTCATAGCTATGTCTTTCTTTTAAAGGTTCTGTTTAAAAGAACCCCTCTGTATACAATATTGTAAAGTTTTTTTTAAAAAAAAAGAACCCCTCTGTCCCGCTTCAGAGGGATCAACATGTGCAGAGGCTTGGAGGAGGGTATGCAGGACACCTGAAGTCCTTTACCACAAAGTCCCAAGGGAGAAGGATTCATGTTAGGCCTTTATCCTGGGGGGGATGGGGGTGGGGCATGGGTTGGGGAGACATGCCTTGACAGTGCTGAGGCGAATGGTAAAAGGTCAAAAAGTGGGCAGTGGCCCAATTCCTGAGAATCTTCACTTCTTTCCCCAAATAGTTGGAAAAGCCCTTCCACTCCAGCCCATAAAAACTAATCACCCTATGTTTTGGGGCCTCTCGCTTTCTGAGATGGCCCACACTGTGGAGTGTTTCTCCCATGGTTGTTCTGGCCTTTTGAGGCTGACTGCATTCTATCTATGGAATGTGTTTCTAAATAAATCTAATTCTTACCTATCATTTTTGTATCTCACTGAATTGTTTCTGCGATGAGACATAAAGAACCTGAACTTCGTTAAATCCGGAGACCCGATGTGTGATCTCAATTAAATGGGTTGGGACTTACTTGGCAGTCCAGTGGTTAAGACTCCGTGCTTTCACTGCAGGGTGTGCAGGTTTGATCCCTGGTTGAAGGGATCCCTCGTGCTATGCCATGAAGCCAGGACAATAGAAAAAGACCTTGTGTTTGAGTCCCAATATATAAGTTTAGGCTGGGTTTGTAGTCCAGACGTGGGTTCAAGGTGCACCCCAGATGGGACTTGAATATTCTTTGTGTACAAGAATGGCAGGAAACATGTCCTACCGAGATATACATTAGATTTTCTTCAGTTTCAAGGTGAGCAAAATTTAAGCACAAATACTAATTGTAGTATTAAGGAAATCAGTCCTGAATATTCATTGGAAGGACGGATTCTGAAGCTGAAGCTCCAATACTTTGGCCATATGATGTGAAGAACTGACTCACTGGAAAAGACCCTGATGCTGGGAAAGAGTGAAGGCAGGAGGAGAAGGGGACGACAGAGGATGAGATGGTTGGATGGCATCACTAACTCGATGGACATGAGTTTAAGCAAGATACGGGAGATGGTGATGGACAGGGAAGGCTGGTGTGCTGCAGTCCATGGAGTCTTAAAGAGTCAGACACGAACTGAGCGACTGAAGTGAACTGAACGCCAAAATGGATTCTATCTCTTACAATACAAGGATTTACAAACAGTATTAATAGTACATACAGCTGGACGGCCGGCTACTCCACTTCCCAGCGTCCCTCGCGGTGACGCTTTGCCGTTGCCGTGGAGACAGGAGAGTTCCCGTCTGCGCTGCCTGCAGGCAGGCGGAAGCCACGCCTCCCCGAAGTCTCTGCGCGTGCCTCCGCAATGAGCCACGGGCCAATGAGAGCTCACGAGATTGGACTTCCGGCGCCTAGGACTGTCACTTGGCTACCGGTGTCGGGCCACGCCGGTGACGGCCGGAGAGCGCAGGGTCGCGGCCGGCTTGGCTGGAGGGTCTTGTGACCCGAGGGGCGGGCAGCGAGGACGCGCGGGAGGAGACTCGAGGCGCGGGCGGCGGAGCCAGGAGGCCCACGACTCGTAGCAGGTCTCAGTTTCCCTGGGTGCCGCGTGGGCTGCCGCCGAGCCCCGCGCTCTCTGGTTTCCACGCAGCCCCGACGCGGCGCCCTTGACGGACGGGGAAAGTGAGGCCCGCGTCTGGGCGCCCGCCCTTTCTGCAGGTTCCAATGGCGGCGGCGGCGGCGGCGCAGCCCGACCAGGAGCAGGTGAGTAGCTAGAGCCCGGGCGCCCCACCCCACTTTGCCTCTTCCAGGGACCAGAGCCCCGAGCCGGGGAGTTCACCTGATATCTTCCCCTCGCGCTTCGTCCTAGGCCCTGGTGTTCCGGTCGGTTGGGCGTGCACTCGTGGGATCCCCACTTCTTGCAGCTAAGGGGGTGAGGTGTGAGTAGAACTTCCCAGGGGATGTTGCCCCGTGTACAAAAGCTGGGAGGGAAGCCTGAGTGTAGGCGCTTCCGAAACCGAAACTGCGGGACCAGGAGAGGTATGGCCTAAAGGACAGGCCGAGGAGTTAAGACTATCTCAGGGCACTGGGAGACTGGATATGCTTTAAGTCACGAGGTTTTAGGTATCCCATCGTTTTCTGGATGGAGGGCAGCAGAGGGGGTGGCGCTGTGCAGGGAGCAGGCTGCGGCCAGAGTCCGGGCAGTGGAGAAGAGAATTCTGTGTAGATACGCTGGTGTAGCAAGTGGGATGTGCTTGAGTGTCCAATGGACGGGCCATTCTAAGGTTTTCCGCGGAGCACCCAACAGGACGCAAGTGTGGGGCCAGGATTTGGGAGCTTGGCCTGAAATTGAAAACCCTTGATTACATCCTTGCCCTGGGACTGTGCCAGTGACAACTGTCACTCAGTGGGACAGAGTGGGGGAGGGGGGAAGAAGGTGCTGTAGACAAAATTGGGCATTTGAAGGGAAAGTAGGTTTAAGGTGAAATTGGGAAAAGTCTATGGTATCTTAGAGGTGTCACATGGACCTGGAATTGTAGCTGTCCAATGATAGTGTCCTGGTGTCCTGAGCGAGGCCAAGCCTGGGAATCAAACGTAGGAGGAGGGGATCTCATGGAGTCAGCCAGGGACAGGCATGGATACTTAGGGCTCTAGGAAGATGGAAATGGCTGGCAGTCCTGGGGCTCTTGGGGGAAGTCTGGCAGATGGCTGAGGGAAAGGAGGTGGCAGCCGAATGAGGAGGAAATGGAGGAGGTCTGACTGTTGGGGGAGGAGGTAAGTGGCTTCTGTGTGCCCGCCAGGTCCTTGGGATCTTGCCTGTGGTGACTGCAGGGGATCAGCCAGCCCTCTGGTTCAAAGAGCAGCCTTGAAATGTTGGGCGAGTTCAGCAGGAGAGGGCATCCCTGCAGGGATGGGCACGTCCTGGGGGCTCTGCTGCCATCACTTGCAGTTACTTGTGCAGGAGCAGCGAGGGCACCTTTGGGGGTGGGTCAGCATTTGCAAAGGCTGGAGAATGGGTGGGCACCAGGGGCTTCCCTTGGGGCTTCCCCTGGCTTCCTCATGTAGATGGCCAGGCAGGGTTAAAGAGGCATCTATGGCCTAGATAAGGAAGGCAGAGGGGCTCAGCCTGGTGAGGGGCGTTCCACCTGCAGAGACTTGTTGGGGGGATGGGTAGCAGCTGAGAGACGTGCTCAGAGGTAGCCTTTGGCGCAGAGAGCTGGGTCTTGGGTCACACAGCCGTAGCTTCATTGTGTCCACCTTCCGACTCTGGCAGGGCCTGATGGCCTTTGAAGATGTAGCCGTGCACTTCTCCCAGGAGGAGTGGGGGCTCCTGGATACAGCGCAGAGGGCTCTGTACCGCCGGGTGATGCTGGAGAACTTCGCCCTCCTGGCCTCCCTGGGTAAGTGCTGGGTCCCCACAAGAAGCCAGGCTGGGCTGCCAGCACTAACCTCTCATCACCTGGCAGCCGCGTGCCCGCTGGCCGAGCATCCCTGTTAGCTGTGGTGTCTCAGCACTCAGTCCCCTGCTGGTGCTGCCAGCACGGTTTTCCTCGCTCGTGGGAGGAGGTGTGACCCTGCCCTGGGGTGTGCCCTTGGCCTCCTCATCGTCACAGAGGGTGCCGTCTGAGTCCCGTGAAGCCCCAGCCCCTCCGTCTGCCCCTCACTCGCCCATCTTCTCCTGCAGGCCTGTCTGTGTCCCAGCCCCGCATGGTCACACAGCTGGAGCGTGGCAACGAGCCCTGGGTTCTCAGTGGGGCGGATGTGACCCTGGCCCGGGATACCCAGAGGAGGCCCAACCATGGTGAGTGGGGCTCGAGGTGTGAGCTGGAGGTCAGTCTTTGAGCTGGCTTCGTCCCCCTCCCTTCCCGGACATGGTCCTTTCTGGCTTCCCACCCTCCTGACTGTTCACTTACAGCCTCTTCTAGAGGCTCCGACTTTGGCCGCCCTTTGAGGGTGGCTCCGGGGCCGCCTTTAGGCCATGGGGAGACCTGCCCAGAGTTCCACCCTCGGCCAGTGTGTGTGGCCTCAGACCCTTCCAGTCTTCCCTCACCACCTCATCCGTGAGGCCATTTATTTATGGGTGCATGGTTTTTTGAGCACTTGGGGTGGCCAGCTCCATTCCAGGCCCTGGGGACACAGTCTTGCCCAGATCACTTGTGGTCTTGCCTTTGTGAGGTCCTATGGGGGAGAGGCAGTCAGAAGGTGCTAGGGCCCAGGCGGTCAGTACCAGGGTTGGTGAGTGAGGAGCAGAGAGGAGAAGCCCGGGGTCAGCTCTGCACTTGAAGCGAGTCAGGCCCCTGTCCGCCTCATCCACACTGGGTCTTGAGTCCCCTTGCCTACCCCTACGGCCCGCCCAGGATGACCCAGTCGTCCACCGTTTCTGTGCCTGCAGGCTCCCCTCCTCTGGTGGAGGACGGCGATGTTTCTGGAGAAGCCCCATTCCCAGGGGCCTTCGGGGATGGCTCCCCTCTGGCGCCTGCCAGGGTCCTGCCCACCGCGGGTGCCTGTGAGCGCGGGAAGATGCCAGAGGGTCGGCGCAGCATCTCCCCTTCCCGGGAGAGGAGACCCACCGGGGTGTCCGTGATCTACTGGGGAGAGGCTCCGGCTGGGGCCGGGCAGCGGCGACGCCAGCGTGAGCCTCCGGCTTACCTCTTCTCTGCGGCCACCGCCTGGGGACAAGGCCCTCGCAGAGCACCCCCGCGCCCAGCCAGCCGCCCCAGGTGTCAGAGCGGCAGAAGCCCTGGGCACGTGAGGCCGCCAGGGGAGCCTTCTCGAGCGCTCCCGGGGCTCCAGGAGCGCGAGGGATGGGCCCGGACTGGCGCGGGCCGCCCGGCTGGACCGAGCTGGGTGAGGCGCTGCAGCCCGGGCCCGGCCTCCTCTCTGGGGAGAAGCCCTTCGAGTGCAGGGCGTGCAGCAAGGTGTTCGTGAAGAGCTCCGACCTGCTCAAGCACCTGCGCACACACACCGGGGAGCGGCCGTATGAGTGCACGCAGTGCGGCAAAGCCTTCAGCCAGACGTCGCACCTGACGCAGCACCAGCGCATCCACAGCGGGGAGACACCCTACAGCTGCCCGGCCTGCGGGCAGGCCTTCCGGCACAGCTCGTCGCTGGTGCGGCACCAGCGCATCCACACGGCCGAGAAGGCCTTCCGCTGCGCCGAGTGCGGCAAGGCCTTCAGCCACCGCTCCAACCTCAGCCAGCACCGCAAGATCCATGCGGGCGGCCGGCCCTACGCGTGCGCGCGCTGTGGCCGCAGCTTCTGCCGCAACTCGCACCTTATCCAGCACGAGCGCACGCACACGGGCGAGAAGCCCTTCGCCTGCGCCCTCTGTGGGGCCGCCTTCAGCCAGGGCTCGTCGCTTTTCAAGCACCGGCGCGTGCACACGGGCGAGAAGCCGTTCGCCTGCGCGCAGTGTGGCCGCGCCTTCAGCCACAGCTCCAACCTGCGGCAGCACCGGCTGCTGCACACGGGAGAGCGGCCCTTCCGCTGCGCGGACTGCGGCAAGGCCTTCGCCAAGGGCGCCGTGCTGCTCAGCCACCGGCGCATCCACACGGGCGAGAAGCCGTTCGTGTGCGCGCACTGCGGCCGCGCCTTCCGCGAGCGCCCAGCCCTCTTCCACCACCAGAGGCTCCACACCGGCGAGAAGCCAGCACGGCGGCCCCGGGCTGGCCCGCGCCCCACATCCAGGCCGCCTTCGGGGGCATCGCCCGAAGGCGCGCTGGGGCGGGAAGCTGGGCGCCCCGCCACCTCGGGCCCAGCCACGATCCTGAGAACCACTGAGGCCTGAGGGCGCGGCCCGACCTTCCCCGGCGGGTGGTTGGGCCCTTCTGCGCACACAGGCCCAGTCCTCCACAGAGGCCTCCACTGTGGAGGAGCTCGGCGCGGGCACTGGGGTTCCTCCTGCACCTGGTGACGAGCTCTGCCACTTGTCAGCCACAGCTCACCCCTCCAGCCTCAAGCGGTCTGGCTGCAGAAAGGACGGGGGAGGCCGGCAGGGTGCTGCCGGTTCATGCGTGTCTTTGCTGTGGTACCAGAACGGGAGGTACTGGGGGGCGTGGAGGTGGTCCGGAGACATTTCCGAGGTTTCCACCCAAACTGGAGGCTTTGTAGAGAACCGCTGCACCCCCGCTACCACAGGCCTCACTTCAGTCCGGGCTTCCTGGGAGCGGGCCCGTGGACAGGAGGCCTTGTGGGAGGCGGCTGTTGGCTTTAGAACCAGTGGCTGAGCTCTGAGCCTCAGCTCCCGCCTCGAGGGAAGAGAAAACATTGAGGCTGCAGACGGCAATCTGCAATCCCCGCAGGCTCCAGCCAGCTCCGCCTCTGCCTGCGGCGGTTTCTCCTGACAGCGCTAAGGGGCTGGTGTGGCTGGGGTCCCCACTCCCCAGAGAAGGCTGAGGCGCAGAGAGCTCACCCCGTCACCCCACACTTAGCCTGCCAGCTCGGAGAGTGAAGCCTGCCTGGCTCCCTGCACGAGGCCAACCCTCAGGAGGAGGGGAGTCCCCAGGGAGCTGGGGAGCAAGGTGCAGAGTGCTGGTTCCTTGGCTATGCTTGTTCACTCAGATTGTGGTCCTGGCTTAGCTCCTATGTCCTGCCCTCCCTAAAGTCAGTGCCATCTGAGCCTCTCCAGCCCCACTGCCCTGACGGAAGGTGACCACAGCAACAGGTTCAGAGGAGGCGGGTGGGCCACTTGCTTCTGTGGGATCCAGTGGCCATGTGCCTGCCTGTGCCCCCCTCATGGGGCGGAGGACTTGCCACCTCCTGAAGCTGTGTGTGGCACTCTTCTGAGACCCCTCCCCAGGGTGCCACAGCCCATCTGGTAGGGGCACTGATGCAGACAAATGGGCTGGGGGCCCAGTTGGCTTCTTGTGGCCTTCCACCCGGGGCATCTCCACCCAGGGTCTCACCTCCAGGGAAGTTAACGGTGCATTTATTGGAGGGGAAAAAGACTAGAAATTATGGCTTGGAGGTACGTTTTAAACTCTGCTCCGCACTGTGCAGGTCCGCAGCCTCAGCCTCCAGGTCGTGGTTCAGAAGGTTTTGATAAGACAGACCAGAGAGACTCCCTAATAAAGGTTTCTTTTTAGAAACGAACAGAGCTGGCCTGAAGTGGGTTTCATCTCAGCGTGATGCACACGTGTTGTCACACAGCTGCAGGGCCCTGGCTTCAGGCCTGGTCCCTGTGAGGGGCCACAGGGTAGAGGGGCAGCCTGTCTGTCCCCTGAGCAGTCGGGGACCCGGATGGGGTGGGGCTGCCCCACGCTGCAGCTCTGCTGGGAGATGAGCCCTTGTGGGTCCAGACCCTGGAATCTGAGGCTGTGGCCACGTGTGGTGACCCAGAAGGTTGACCCCAGCCCAGTGAGCGCTCCAGCTCCATCACTTCAAGACCTTACACCTTCAAGTTTCCACTTGCCGGCAGGCTGCCGCCCCTGAAACCTCACAAGTCTTTGAAGGAAAGGAGACTTGGGGGTAGGGAGAGGTGTCACACAGGGTCAGGCTCCCCAAGACTCCTCAGGGGCAGGTCCTCTGAGCCATTGTCCAGCCGTCTTGGGCCCAACTTCTCTGCCCTGGTCCTTGCCTTGGCCTGGCTCTGTCTTGTCTTCCCCTAGGCAGGCCTCCATGAAGGAGCATTGAGCAGGTTATATCAGGGTCTGTTGGTGTGGCTGTGAGATGCAGGCAAACCCCACAGCTTACAGAGTGCTGTGGTAGGAGCCCGTGGGACTCAAGAGCAAAGGAGCCTGTTGCATATCAAACAGGTTCCCAGAGAATCAGTCACATGCAACCTTTGTTGCATCTCAGAAGAAGCTCCTGGAACCTGGTTTCCACCCTGAGCCCTGCTGACCCCTCAGGCTAGGCCTGGTGCCCTGTCCAGCCTCCTTCCTGCTTCACTGAGCTTTTCTTGCCATGTGGTTGGCTCCTACTACCCTAGTTCCTCCACCCTCCTCGAGTCCACCCTCCTAGTACCGGGGGGTGGTCAGAGGCTCCAGCCCTGTTCCTGTAGGAACAGCAACCATAAGTACCCCCCTGCCCCCATGTCTTGGCCCCAGAGTTGTCCTCCAAACCTTTGTGGTCATGTTGGGCTGTGTCCTGCCAGGCTGACCCCTCTGCTTAACCCCGAATGTGTTATGACTGTAAGTTATTGTGGGCTTTCTAGATCAAGATGAAGGACTGAATACATGCATCTTACTTGGTCCAGAAACCCACTGAAACCACAAGGAGCGTTTGAAACACTAACCCTTTGGAATTCCCTGGCAGTCCAGTGGTTAGGACTCCAAGCTTCCATTGCTGGGGGCCCAGGGTTCGATCCCTAGTTGGGGAACTAGGATCCCACATTCTGTGTGATGTGGCCAAGAAGTAAATAAAACACAAACCCGCAAGTAGGATCGTGAAAGAGGAGGCAATGGCATACGGAAGCTAGAAGTGGGTGGAAATCGAGGAGCTAGTACCGATTTGGGGAAAAACCAAATACTGAGTTGGCGCTGGCGGACATGCAGGGTGGTCCCACCAGGCTCACGCTGTAGAAATCCAGAAGGCTTGAAAACCAGCAGCCTTCTGGAAGGGTAGACCCAAAATAAACATGACTGAAAGAAAGCTCCTGAATAGGCTGTTAGAGCTCCAGCTCTCTCCACATGTTAGATGGTGGACGAGACCTTTCTTTGCAGGACGGATCTAGCTGAAGGCACGTCTGAGAGTCTGAGGATATAGATTACGGGACAGTTTCCTCAGTAGATGAGTGCCTGCTGTCCCCGCACACCCGCAGGGCGCTCAGTGGTAGTCGAATGACGGACCCCAGCGCCACCCTCGCTGGAGAAATTCCTGGGGAAGGTGGGGAACGCCCATGAGTTAGGCCAGCCTTCCCGGCAGGTCCCGGCTTCCTCCTGGGACTCCGAGAGGTGAGTCCCTGGGAAACTTCCCGCCGCCTGGGAGGGCAGGGCCACGCTCGGGCGGTCGCCTTGGAAATAGCGGGAGGCGGGCCGCTGTGCTCCCGCGGTAACCAGGGCGACCGCCGGCGCCCAGAAGGAGGGGGGCAGGGAGAGCACCCGGGCGGAGCGCCAGCCTGATTGGCCGAGAGGTCACGTCCCGCCCCACCTCACCTCTCGGCCTATAGGTGCCGGCCTGCTGTGCGCATGCGCAACGTCCGGAGGTCCCGTCCATCTCGGCAGTTGGTGAGTCTTCGGGGGCGGGTGCAAAGGGAGAGCGGCTGCCAGGACGGGGCGGAAGCCCCACGAAGCCCACGGCGCCGCAGATGCCGCTCGGAGGAACGGGGCGCCCCTCAGTCATGCGAGGCCTCCGAGAAAGAGCACCTGCTCTGAGGCCGCTCCTGTGCTCGCGTGCTGAGGCTCATGGGAAACGTAGTCCGACGGGAGGGGACGGGGCCTCGGAGCAGACGTGTGATTGGCCAGGTCGGCGTCGCCGAGGCAACGCGCGAAGGGCAGGCCGACGGGGGCAGCGGAAGGGGCGGGGCTTCAAAGCAGACGCGTGATGGGTCAGGGCCGCGTCGCCGGGGCAACGCGCGAGGGGCGGGCCCATGGGGGGCCCCCCGCGGAATGGGGCGGGGCCGCCGCGCGATACTCGCGGGGCGCCCCGCCCCGGAGCCTTCGTCTGGCCCCTCCTCCGTCTGGGGCGCCGTCCCTTCCTCGCGGAGGAATCCCGTCTCCCCTCCGTCTGTGGAAGGCCAGCTCTGGGAGTCGGGCCCTGTCCAGCCTGTCGGACAGGCCCCCCGCATGTGGACGCGTCTCTCTGCGGACCCTCAGGGCCGGGACACGGTTGCCCGCGGAGCGCCCCATACAGCCCTAGGCTCTGTTTTGCTTGGCTTTCGCCTTTCACAAGTATGGTCCATACGGTGTGAGTCACGCACAGCTTTCTGGTGTCAGCGAGCACGGAGTCTCGGGGTGCACGTCGGCCGCTGCCTCGCCCGTGGCGCAGACCAGCCCCTCGGGGTGCCCTTCTTGAATCAACGTCACCTGGAGATGGAGGGGACGGGTAGCCTGTTCTCACCCTGGCTCCCCCACCCTCGGATCCTGGGCCTGACCCTGGAAGCCTGGGGTAATTCCCCTGGCCTTGCGTTCAGCATCATCTAGCTGTTTCTTGGAAGCTCCATCCGACTCCAAGTGGTTCACAAACTTCCTTCTGCTCTTAGTTCCAACTCTCGTGACCTTTCCTTCCACGAAACTTTCCCCAGTTCAGCCTCGAGCATCCCCACACTAGGATCCTCTTTGTCCAGGCATCAGCAGCACCACCACCACCCCTGGGCTGGGGCTGTCTGCACGCAGGTGCCTCACCTTGGCTGTGGCCTTGTGGCTGGCACTCTGACCCCTCTTTCCAGCAGGTGGCTCCAAGAAGATTCCCCGCACAATGCCATCCCCACTGGGTCCCCCGAGTCTGCCTTCTCTGGACCCTGAGGCCATCCCAGAGGATCCTGAGACGGCACGCCAGCGCTTCCGGGGCTTCTGCTACCAGGAGGTGGCCAGTCCCCGGGTGGCTCTGGCCCGGCTGCAGTTTCTGTGCCACCAGTGGTTACAGCCCGAGACGCACTCCAAGGAGCAGATACTGGACCTGCTGGTGCTGGAGCAGTTCCTGGGAGCGCTGCCCCCTGAGATTCAGGCCTGGGTGAGGGGCCAGCAGCCAGGCAGCCCCGAGGAGGCTGTTGTCCTGGTCGAAGACCTGCAGCGTGACCCTGGGCAGCTGCTGGGCTGGGTGAGTGTGGTGGTGGTGGCTTCTCCGAGGGACAGAGTGAAACTAGCACCCCAATGACCCTCCCTCCCCCCTCAGATTACAGCACATGTCCTGCAGCAAGCTGTGCTCCCAGCCACGCAGAAGACAGAGGAGTTGGTGGGGGGTGTCCACCCCTCAGGGACAGTGGAGCCCCTCAGTGCAGCCTCTGGGGAAGGGCCAAAGGATGCCCAGATGGAAGGCAATGCCCAGCTCAGCTGCAGCGTGAAGGAGGAGCCTGATGGCTACGTGCAGGAGACAGGTGAGGTGCGGGTGCACGAGGGCTGGGGCCCCTTGAGAGTGCGGGGGCGTGGGGTAGTCCAGGAGAGGTTGTGCGGATACTGGGGGCTCCTGGAGTGGGTCTGGCGTCCCCAGCTGGGAGGCAGACCCCACAATGACCGGGTCCCCCCGGAGGCTGGAGGGAAGGGCTGGCTCACAAAGAGCACACCTTCCTGCTGCCAGAGGAGGGCCCAGGCTACAGCACCAATGCCAGCTCCTTGCCTGCCCTGGCTCGCAGGGACAGCCCCTGACCCCTGCCTGCCTGGCTTCCTAGCATCCTCCAGCCGCCCACCTCCAGCCCAGTCCCACAAGGAAAACATCGAAAAACAGAAACCGACCTCCGCACCCTTCCAGCCACCCCGGCTTCAGGTGAGCAGCCCCCGGTTGGCAAGTATAGCTCCGCTGCAAGAAGAGGGTGTCTTCAGGGGCTGCTCTCTGTCCTGCCGGTTGTCCAGGCTCCTTGGCCAGTGCTTCTTGTCCTCTTTGCTGCCCCGAAGTGGAGTTGGTGTTAGGGTACCCCTTGCAGGGCCTGGGAGACAGAACAGTGCTTGGAAAGAATTCTGGTCTCAGGGAACTGGGAACCTGGTTTAGAGTGATGGGAACTGGCAGAGGTGGGCTTCGCACTTACAGACGTGAGACGGAGATTGGCAGGAGTCCTAAGCTGGCACCCGGGGTGAACCCTCATGGGCTTGTGCAGAGGGGACAGGGTCCCCATTGTGGCAGGAAAGCCTGAGTGCCACCCAGCAGTCTGGCCTCCCTTGCACACCTGAGGTCAGAATAGAGACACTTGGCAGGAAATGGCCCGGGGCCTTCATCCAAGGCCTCAGCTGCAGCCAGCTGGGCGTGGAAGCCCCTGTCACCTGGAGGGCTTGGATCCTGAGTGCAGGCAGCAGGGTCTTGTCCTTTTCCAGTGACACTGTTCCTAACCCTCTCTGCACTGAGAAGCTCGCAAGGACCCAGCCGCAGCCTGAAGGCTTGGTTGCATCAACCACAGCCGGCCCGGCTGTGTCCGGAAGTGCGAGGCCATGCCTGCCCTCTGGCGCCGCAGCCTCCCTGAAAGTTTGTTGAGGCCCTGGGCACTTTCCCTGAGGATCTCTATTACCCTTGAAACCAGAGGCAGGGGAGAGGTGGTTGGGGTCCCCGCCATTCCCTGGCCTTTTGCTCCATGCAGCACATGCAGTCCCAGGGCCATCCCGGTGTCCGCAGCTTCCTTCTGTGTGGCCAGAACCTGGGGTGGGGCAGCTGAGGGTGACTGTGAGCCAAGAGGCAGCTCCCTTCCCGGGCCTGCATCTGCAGTGCTCACTGGTTCCCATCTCAGCAGGTGAGGCTTAAGTAACCTGCCACCCCTCAGGGGACCAGCAGGGTTCTAGCCAGGATCGGCCTGGTGGGTGCGGGGTAGATAGTTCTGTGCGTGATGGGTTGTGTCCCTGCAGGAGTGGGGGCTCCTGGAGCCATCCCAGAAGGAGCTGTACTGGGGACGCGATGCTGGAGAAGTATGGCACAGTGGTTTCCCTGGGTGAGGCCCCCTCTCCTTGTCCGGGCCCTTGGGCGCACCTTGCCTCCCAGGGCTTCCCAAGGGCCGCCCCCCCACCCCCGCGCCAGCCCTTCATTCGTGCGAACCCCTCACCTGATGGGCCCCCCACCTCAAGCAGGGTTGCCGCACCCCCTGCCTGAGTCGCGGGCGGAGTCTCAGCCGGAGGCGCTGAGCACCAGATCCGAGGGGCGGAGACGCCTCCGCTCGGGTGAGTGGCCTCTTGAGGTCCCTCGGTGTGGGTTGGGGTGCAGGTGCGGGTGGGGCAGGGGCAGGGGTAGAGGATGGGGGCAGGCGGGGGTGCCCAGGAAGCCTCGGCTGGACAGTGCTGGGCCCCCAGGTGACCTGGCCTCCTTCACTCCCCAGGAGATGAGAGCGAGAGCCGGCCCGGTGGCCCCGAGGCCCCGCCACCTCCGCCACCCCCGAGAAGCAAGCCCTACACGTGCACTCAGTGCGGCGGCGCCTTCGACTGGAAGTCGGTGTTCGTCATCCACCGCCGCGCGCATGCTGGCAGCCCGTGCACAGAGAAGCCACCGGCTGGCCCACCCCAACGCACGCTCCCGGGCCCACGCGGCTACGCCTGTGAGGAGTGCGGCCACAGCTTCAGCTGGAAGTCGCAGCTGGTCATCCACCGCAAGGGCCATGCCGGCCAGCGGCGCCACCTCTGCGCTGACTGCGGCCACAGCTTCGACTGGAAGTCCCAGCTGGTCATCCACCGCAAGAGCCACCGGCCCGAGGCCCCTTGAGCGTGGGAAGGGCGGTCTCCCTGTCCCTGCACCGGCATGGCCTGGAGACCTGGAGGCCGCCCAGGACCCTGGAGCAGGTCAGAGTCCCAGGGGATCCCTCGGCCCCCCTCAGTCTCCGCCCCCCCAGAGTCAATGCTCCCCATCTCCTGCCTCCCCCACCCCAGCTTTCTGAGAGGCCTGGGCTCCAGGCCTTCACCAGCCCAGCGCAGCCAGGGGATTTACAAGCTCCCACCAGTGACCTAGTGCAGGCTCCCCAGACCTCTGGGACCACTTGGCTTGGTGACCAGGCCCCTCCCACTCCTCCTGCAGAAGCTGGGCCAGAGGTTTGAGTGTGGATGGGCCAGGAACCCCAGGAGAGCATGGCCTGCTTCCGTCTGCAGCCAGCTGCAAAGTTGAAGTTTATCCACTGTGCATTTTAGAGTTTTAAGAGATTCCAGTTTTAAACTGGAGATGTTTCTGCACAAGAATCCTGGTGTATGGTCTCTGCTGGTCGGATCAGAGCAACTGCCCTCCCGCCTATGCCGAGCAGCCGGCCTTCGAGCCGGGCCAGCGTCCAGCCCGCCTGCTTCTTGGCCGCACACCCAACTGCTGACGTTGTTGTCCCCGCCTGAGTGGACGTGAAGGGAATTTCTCTCCAAGGATGGGCTCCGAGAACAGATGTCACTTAGGCCTGTAGCCCGGCAGCTCAGGGCTGTGTCCTTACAACCTGCACAGTGGGTCACCCCCGGCGGCCCGTCTGGGTCCTGGGCAGTCGTTCAGGTCTTGGCCAGCATCCTGTGGTACTTTCCTACTGCTGTGATGGCTTGACACAACACGTGTATCCTCTTGGGACTCTGGATTGGTTCTCCCTGGGCCCTGTCATGGTGTCAGCAGGGCTGGTTCCTCCTGCTAACCCTAACCCTCTCATCTGCACAAGCCCTTTGTGTGTGAGGTGACATTCAAGGCTCCAGGAGTTAGGACGTGGACGTCTTAGGGGCTGTTACTCGGTGCGCTTCAGTCTCCATTCTGCTCTAAAATGAGCATTTTGTGGGTGGTGATTTCAGGGAAACACATGCACCCAAGAATTGAGCCCCCTACAGCCTCGGGCACATGCAGGGGTCGCAGGAGGGTGAGTGCTGCAGTAACCATCGTTACTGGGCAAGGTGGAAGACACCTGGACGGGGGTTGGGGGGCTTACTGCAGCCTGAAACCGGGAGGGAGGAGCCTTCATCCCAGGGACCCACCTCCTCCATGCCCAGTCTTCTGGGACCTTTGAGCTGTTGACCATACTCAAGCCCGGGGAAGCACGGCCAGGCTGAAGGTGGAACTGGGCACCGGTGATCTCGTTACCGCATCCAAGCTTGTGTTGCTTGGTGCATGACAAGCTGATGAACCGAGAGCCTGAGTGGTTAGGGCAAGGAGTAGCGCCTGTATTTAAAAAGCCAGCAAACTGAGACGATAGGAGACTTGTGTCCCAAAGAACCATCTCGACTGAGTTAAAATCCAGGCTGCTCTTACACTGAGAGGGGATGGAGTCAGGTGAAACATTTCCTGCTTCAGAGGGGATGTGTTCATTTCCTCCTCCCTGTAGACACTAACGGGTGGTGTGGTCAGGAGGTCTCCTGTGAGCTAAACAAAGGAATTCTAACTTAAATGCTCACTACCTATGAGTCAGGGCTCCCAGAGGTGGGCTATTATGTATAATTTAAGCTTAGAAGCAGCATTCTTCGTGACTAAGCAGCATCACCTAGTGACTTAGTGACTGACTCAGGTGACAGAATTCAAAGGTTCTTCCTCATTATAACACAGTCTGGCTGGCAGCCAGAGGTGAGGTCTGTGCTGGGGTCACAGAGGAAGGTGCCAGGGCAGGGCCCAGCCACACACACATAGTGAGGGGTGGGCGGGGGTGGGCGGGCAGCCTTGGGAGATTTTCCATGTTTAAAAGTAGTTTCTGTTTACTTAGAAAAGTCTGAAATATACCAGAGAACAAAGGTCACGAAAGTGGTCCTGGATGCCACTGTTTTTCTTGGTGTTCACACGGGGGTGGGGTTTTACAGCGGGCGAGGCCCCAGCTGTTGTTCTGAGCCCTGCTCTTTCCACCCATCTCCTTGTGTTGCTAAAAATGGGACGTGTCATGATGCCTAGGTGGAGATTCCACTTCCTGGGTTTCCACCAGGCCCCGACAGTTCCTTGTCTGCCTCTCCCTCGCAGCTCCCTGTGCCGTGAGGACACACCTGCGCAGACCCTCTGGGGGCAATCTGCATGTTTCCTCAAAACAGACTCCCGCAGAGTGGGAGTGGAGAGTTTTCTCGAGTGTGGGATTTCTGTTCTTATTTTCTTTTTCTTCTTGTTTTGAGAAACAAAACAGATTACAGTTCTGAGGTCAGTAGGCAGGCATAGTCTCACTGCGCTAAAGTCCAGGTCCCGCAGGCCTGCTTTCTTTCTCTGATCTCTGGGAGAACCATTGCTACACTTTTCCATCCTAGAGGAGGCCTGTGTGCCACGCTCACCACCCTCCCCCAAACCTTCCAGGCTGGCAGTGGCCACTCAGTGCTCAAGGGGGCTCGCCCGATGCTCTCCTCTGCCCTCCTTTTCCACCTCTAAGGACCCTCGTGATGACGTTGGGCCCACCTGCATCATCTCGAACAGTCCCCCTGTCTCATGGTCAGTTGGTGGGGTAAGGGGTTTTTAAATTCCCCGCGGACTCATCAGCGTCTTCCGGACACATGGCCCCCGCCCCGCCTTCCCGGGAAGGAAAGGCTCCCAGCGGCAGAGGCCCCAGAAGGTCGTGGACTTGCTTTTCCAACCTTCCTTTTCCATCCTGCAGTCAAAGCCCACGAACTCTGTGTCTGCGGACAGCAGGCAGGCTCCGCCCCACTCACGTGCTCGGGTGTGCCTGTCACCCTGTTGGCGCTGCCTCGCGCATCACGGGGTCACGTCCGTCACTGTCTTCCATCAGCTTTAGACTGCTTGCCCCAGCCAGCTCCCGCAGCACGGTCACCCTGCCTTTTGCCGTTGTAACTGAGCCAAGCCTCCTCGGCCAGCCTCCCGGGCACCCCACACCCCAGTATCGCCCGGGCTGCCTCTGGGCCGAGACTGTGGGCGGCGTCTGCGTCTTCCCGCCCAGTCCCAGTTGCTCGCTTCCCACCCCATCTCATCTGGTCCTCGAGGCCACCGAGAGCCTCTGTCCTCAGCTGGGCCTCCCTCCAGCTCCGTCTCTTTCCTCTGCTGTTGCTCCCGAGTTAAGCCTGCTGGAGGCGACCCAGTGGTTGGCCGAGCCACAATCTGACGCGAGGTCTATCTGACATCTGCACCAGCAGGTGTAGGAGGGAGGCTAAAAGTAAGGCCTGATTCTGGTGCCTCCGTAACACCAGAAACCAGGAGAGCCTCAAAGGGCAGTTAGCAAATCCCCTTCCCTTGCTCCCCATGCTGTTCCTGGTAAGAGCCCCGAGTCAAACAGCTTCCCTGGTGCTGTTTCCCCCCAAACAGAGTGACTGATTCCCCCTCAAAGCCGGCAGTCACCCCAGTGAGCCAGTCACACCCTCAGCAGGAGTCAGGGGCCCCCAGCCTCTCCTGACTACAAAGCCTGCCTCCCCCTGGTCCCGGGGGCACATGACCCTGTGTGGTGGGAGGTGCTCACCTCCACCATGTTGTGTGTTCAGCCATCTTGGTAGTTCTAGGGCTGGTTGAGCAGGAGATGGTTACAACGCTGGGCCCAGGAGCAGGCTGCCCGCCCCGGGTGCCATGGCACTTGATGAAGATGCACCAGAGGCAGGTAGGGTACCATACCCCAAAGCCGCTGAGCAAGGCTGGGGCAGGTGGGGAGAGCGGGGCAGGAGAGCAGGACGGTGGCCTGGGTCACGACTTTGAAGGGACGCCACAAACTCAGCCAGCAAAGTAGATAAAGGCTTAATATTCTAAAAAATAAAAATGCACACATCGTAAAATGTTAAATTGCAGTGTAGAGATTTCTTAGCAGCTTTATGGAGACAGCCCTATGCCATGCAATTCACTCCTTGCAGGTATACAATGCTTGCTATTCTTTGGAACTATGCTGCTGCTGCTGCTAAGTCACTTCAGTCGTGTCCGACTCCGTGTGACCCCATAGACGTCAGCCCACCAGGCTCTCCTGCCCCTGGGATTCTCCAGGCAAGAAAACTGGAGTGGGTTGCCATTTCCTTCTCCAATACATGAAAGCGAAAAAGTGAAAGTGAAGTCGCTCAGTCGTGTCCGACTCTTAGCTACCCCATGGACTACAGCCCACCAGGCTCCTCCATCCATGGGATTTTCCAGGCAAGAGTACTGGAGTGGGGTGCCATTGCCTTCTCCGTTGGAACTCTGCATTCAGGTGTTTATATCTTTCCTTTTCTCCTTTGCTTTTCGTTTCTCTTCTTTTCACAGCTATTTGTAAGGCCTCCCCACACAGCCATTTTGCTTTTTTGTATTTCTTTTCCATGGGGATGATCTTGATCCCTGTCTCCTATACAATGTCACGAACCTCATTCCATAGTTCATCAGGCACTCTATCAGATCTAGTCCCTTAAATCTATTTCTCACTTCCACTGTATAATCATAAGGGGTTTGATTTAGGTCATACCTGAATGGTCTAGTGGTTTTCCCTACTTTCTTCAATTTCAGTCTGAGTTTGGCAATAAGGAGTTCATGATCTAAGCCACAGTCAGCCCCTGGTCTTGTTTTTGCTGACTGTATAGAGCTTCTCCATCTTTGGCTGCAAAGAATATAATCAATCTGATTTCAATGTGACCATCTGGTGATGTCCACGTGTAGAGTCTTCTCTTATGTTGTTGGAAGAGGGTGTTTGCTATGACCAGTGCATTTGCCCATGCTATGTGCGCCGTCGCAGCCACCCCTGCTAACTGTGATAGTTGACCTTATGCTAACTCCACATGTGACCTTGAGATGACTTTTTTTCTGTTTTGCTCTGGGACTTTGTTACGGTGTGTGAGTTTCTCCCTAGTTGTGGCACCTGGACTCAGTAGTCATGGCATGTATGTTGCTCCCAAGGCACATGGTATGGGATCTTAGATCGCCAACTGGGGATCAAACCCCTGCATTGGCAGGTGGATTCCTTATCACCAAGCCACCAGGGAAGCCCTCCATCTTTTTTTTTTTTTTAATGTCCACAAACATCTGTTGAGGTGGACACGATCCTCAGGCCCATTTTACAATGAAGGAAACCAGTGCTCTAGAGGCAAGTGGTTCTAGGCATTGCCCAGGCCACCCAGCCTGGAAGTGGACAGCTGTCAATCCATGCTGCAGGCTTGGGGACCCACAGACCCAGGTTCCTGTCCAGCACGCCCTCCCCCTGCATGTGGCTCTCTGGGCTCCCAGCACACACTTTTCTGTTGATGGAATGGGTACTAGCCTTTTCTGTCAAGAGGAAATGCAGTGACAGCCTCAGCGGCCAGGGCCCCTTGACCCGGGCCTCACGGGGGGTGGGGGGGTGGCGGGCAGTGTGTGGCCACAGCTTAACCCCACTTGCAGCACGGCATGTGCCCGAGAAGTGGACGTATCAGCTGGCAGGGGCTGTTTGGCACAGGAGCCCAGGGATGCCTGGAGAGCAGATTCCAGCACAAGACATGGCAGGAGCAGCTGACCACAGCAGGGCCGTTAATAGCACAGCTGCTCTTGCTGACGTCAGCTGGCCTGTGGCTCCTGCAGTGCCTCTGAGGGCACTTCTAGCCCCAAGACACCATGGCTTCCATTCTCCAGAAGCCTTGTCTCTGGCCCTTGTCAGACCTCCCCTCACAGTGCTTCTCCCCACACTCTCCAGACCACATCCTCGTCTGCAGCCTGGCCCAGCCCCGGCAGAGGCCACAGGCAGACTCGGTGTGTTGTCTCCTCTTGGAGTGGCTGCAGCGGGCCACTGGCTCCAGCCATTCCTCTGGCCTTGTCCAGACAGGGCTGCCCCTCGGGGGGACGCCGCACCTCTGGCTCGTTCCCCAGCCACACAGACATCCGTGTACACATCCGGGTTTATTCTCGCTCTGGTGCGGGCCAGGGTCACCCCAGCCTGTGAAGCTGGGGATAAGGCCAGGCTCATCGGTTTTGGGGAGTGGGTGAGGGGACAAGGGGAGGCGGGGAACAGCGTTGGGTGGAGCGCCTTCGGATGTCCTGTGAGCTGATGGGAGGTCAGAGTCTCCAGGCTCCCTCACACACTGCCCGGTATATATCTGGAGTCAGGGGCCGGAAGGCTCGGGCCTGGTTGTCCAGCACGAACAGGGGATCAGCAACGACGCTCACGTTGAAGCCTTCGCGCACCAACCGGGACTTCACCAATTTGAAAGTGCCTGTGATCTCCAAGGCGTCCTGCGGGGGCAGAAACTGTAATCTCGACTGCAACCGCCCTGCCGGGCCTCCCACCCACCCCTCAGGCCACTCGAGCTCACCTGGATACGAATGAAATGGGGAGCGGCGTAGCCCGGGAGCGAAGTGCGCACGTGCTGGTACAGCCTCTGCCCGTCGAAGACCTGGCCGGGCACCAGCTGCACGGCAGCCATACCCACCTTGCCCTCACACCCTGGGGAGCACGTGCAACCTCAGCACCACCGCTGCCCTCTCCCGAGTCCTGGCGGCTCCCCACCTGGAACAAGCCTCCACTCCTCCCACAGGGCTACGCACTCCTCCGCACCTGGCACAGGCACACCGTACACGTTCACTTCCTGCAGGAAGTCCACGACTGACAGCACACCCTCCACCTCCCGCGTGGACACATTCTCACCCTTCCACCTGCGGGGTTGGAGCAGGTGCCTGGGATCAGGGCACGGGAAAGGAAGTTCCACCCCTGACCAAGGGCCGCCTCCTGGCCCCTAGGCCCCCGGCCTGTCCCGTCCTGAATCTGTACGAGGGGCCCACCCCTGGAAAGGATAGCCCCCGCCTCCTGGCCATAAGTCCCGCCCCTGGAAAGGATAGGCCCCGCCTCCCCACAAAGCCCCGCCCCTGGGTAGGAGGGGCCCCGCCTCCTGACCACCGAGCCCCGTCCCCGAGTAGGAGAGGCCCCGCCTCCTTCCCCAAGCCCCGCCCCTCCCCGAATCCACACGTCCGGCCCTGAGGAGCCCCGCGGTACCGGAAGGTGTCCCCAAGGCGGTCGCGGAAGTAGAGGAAGCCTTCGTGGTCCATGGCCAGCACGTCCCCGGTGTTGTAGTAAAGGTCGTTCGGGCGCCGCACGTTCTTCACCAGCTTCTTTTCGGACAGCTCCCGGGGCCCGCGGTAGCCCAGGAAAGGTTGGTGACGCAACACCTGGGTCAGCAGGAGTCCCGCCTCCCCTGGGGTAGGAGCGGGAGTCGAGCATTAGCCATGGCCGAGCGCGTCAGGAGCCCCCCAGGCCGCGGCCCGGACTCTGCCAGAGAAAAGAAAGACCCAGAAACGGATCCAGAGACAGAGTCCCCTCAGAAGAGGAAAAGGCCACCAAGGATGGACAAGGGAGAGACACAAATGGTGATGGGAAGAGAGATTCCGCTGTGACCTTGCCAGCCCCCAGGAGGGAAGACCCTCGGAAAAGGTTCAGGAAGGGAGCTGGATCCCTGGGAGGATGGGACTTCCACAGAAAGCGCAAGCGAACACCTCAGATGGACACCCAGAGACGCAGCAGAGCCAGAGGTTGAAGCAGAAGAACTGGGCAGAACCGACCAGCTGAGAGGGAGACCCCAGACTGTGGGCAGACAGACCAGGGATGCAGGGCCTGGCTGAGGACTGCAGGCACCACCACTGGGTGTCAGCTACCTCCAGGCTTTGGGTGGCTTATTCCAGCCACAGAGAAGCCCACGGCTCTCCCCTCTTCGCACACCTGGGGAGGTTCCCCAGCCCCATACCTGGCCTCGCAGGGATGCAGCGGCCCTGACTGTCCCTCAGAGGCTCCTCTGTCTCCAGGCTGTACTGCACCAGCTCGAAGGGGGACAGCATCTGGGTAGATGGTGGGAGGCATCAGCAGAGGTCCAATGGGCTCGGCCCCAGTCAGGGCCCTGTCATGCCCAGCAACTCACTCGGAGGAAGCAGCTGGTCTTGCCCTGGGCCCCACAGCGCCCCGGATAGTTGATGAAGCCGACGTTGCCCTCGGTGGAGCCGTACGTCTCCCAGATCCGAATGGGGCCGAAGCGCCGCTGGAAGGTCTCCCACACTTCTGCCCGGAGTCCACTGCCAATCGCCATGCGGACTTTATGTGTCCGGTCCTCTGGCCGCTGCAAGGACACCCCGAGAAGGGTGAGGAGGGGCTGCCCTTTGGTGTGCCCAGTAGCCCTTACCCAGGAGAGCTATCCTGGGAGGTGATGGGGGCCTGTATCTAGGGGATCTGAGTTCTTAACTTTAGAGTAGTTACCTGGAGTCTATACCTGGCAAGAGTTACTTGCGGGGCTTACCTGTGGAGGATACCTGGGAACCTTACCTGGAGGAATATGTAGGGGTGGCCAGAGGGCTTCTATAGGGTCTGACCTAAGGGAGACTTCTGGGGTCTTATACAGGGGTGGTTATCTGAAGCTTTTACCTGGGGGCATTTCCTGGAGGCCTTAGCAGGAGGAGTTACTTGGCGGGCCTTTACCTGAAGGTAACCTGGGGGACTGACTTGAAGGTTAATCTTGAGGAGTTATCTGGGGGCCTTACTTGGGTTAGTTACCAGGAACCTTTTCCTGAGTGGTTACCTGGGGATTTTATTTGGAGGGACATTAGGCCCCCGTGGTGGATCAGATGGTAAGGAGTCGGCCTGAAATGCAGGAGACCACGGTTTGATCCTTGGGTTGGGAAGACCCCCCGGAGAAGGAAATGGCCACCCACTCCACTATTCTTGCCTGGAAATTCCATGGACAGAGGAGCCTGGTGGGCTACAGCCCATGGGGTCACAAAGAGTTGGGCACACCTGAAGGACTAACACACACTCTTTGAGAGAATCACCTGGGGTGCACGTGTCACTGATCCATAGGATGAGACCTGCTCAGGTCTAGTGACTGTATCCTGAGCCACAGCCTGCTCTCAGTACTTTACATGTTTGATTCTTGCTGCACCCCTGTGAGGTATTATTCTGTTTCCCCAAAGAGGACACTGTGGCTGAGAGAGGCGAGGTCAACCCCCTCTGCCCTCCACCACAAGATAGCACAGCTGATTCTCAAAGCAGCTGTGATGGGAAACCTTGCGTGGGACCCCCTGTCCCAAGGGCCACTGTGTGAGTCCTGGCCTGAATGTCCCTGAGACCTTCACTGGGATGACTCGGGGGCGCTCTGCACGTCTCACCTGGGGTGTGTTGCACAGGTACCGCAGGATCTCACCCACGTACTGGATCACAGTCACACCATGCTGCCGACAGTCGTCCCAGAAGCCAGAGGCAGAGAACTTGGGGGCCAGGACACAGGTCACCCCTGGAAGGGAGGAGAAGAAGGGGTTTCAGGTCAGGCCTCTGAGCTGCTGTGAGAAGCTGCTCTGACTAGCTGGCTGTGGTCCATGAAGCCCAGGATGGCATCACGCTCATCTCTGTATCACTGGCCCAGCCAGGACTGTCCCCACGAGAAGAGCACAGCCCGACCTGAGTCCAAATCCTGTCTTCAGAATGTGTGGAAAGCTCGGTGCCTGGTAAAAAGCCCTGCTGAATGAGGGCTGTGAGCAGGAGTCATTCATGATTGTGATTAATGTCTTAGGAATGCCTGTCTAGCTGAGCAAATGGATAGCGGGTAGAAGGATGGATGGGTGATGGGGGCTGGGTTGCTGGATGGATATATGGATGTTGTGAAGGATGGACATGTGGATCAGTACATCTTAGGGGCCACTACAGTCACTCCATGGAGAAGGGCATGGCACTGCACTCCAGTATTCTTGCCTGGAGAATCCCATGGACAGAGGAGCCTGGTGGGCTACAGTCCATGGGGTCGCAAAGAGTCGGACACAACTGAATCGACTTAGCATGCACAGTCACTCCAGGAAAGTGCTCTCTCTTTTTCTGATCCCCTCCTCTGCAGCTGGCCCTGTGGATGGCACTCTCCCTACCTCAGCTCTAATCCTCAGAAAACCCCACAAGCTAATATCATCAGCCCTGCACCCAGAGGGACGACTGCTCCTGTGCTTGGGAAGGGAGCAGGTGTGTGTCTTCTTCGAAGCTGTATCTTGACGGACGTGAAGTATAATGTCCTCTCTGTGAAAATGGATGCTGGGTTCTTGAAAGCAACAGCTCTGTTGGCAACCCCAAGTGAAATGCCTGGATTCTGGAAAGGGCTTCAAGAGCTGCTAAGACCAGGGGGAGGTTGATAAGGATTTTTCCAATGAAAACGTCCCAATTCTTCACCTAAGATGGGATCCCAGTTTTAAGAAGTCTCTGGTGTGACAAATTAGGAAGCATATGCACTGCACCAAAATTCTTCCCAAGAATAATTAAACTGAATCTAAATAACCTGTGGAAAATTCTGAACGAGATGGGAATACCAGACCACCTGACCTGCCACTTGAGAAACCTATATGCAGGTCAGGAAGCAACAGTTAGAACTGGACATGGAACAACAGACTGGTTCCAAATAGGAAAAGGAGTATGTCAAGGCTGTATATTGTCACCCTGCTTATTTCACTTATATGCAGAGTACATCGTGAGAAACTCTGGGCTGGAAGAAGCACAAGCTGGAATCAAGATTGCCAGGAGAAATATCAATAACCTCAGATATGCAGATGACACCACCCTTATGGCAGAAAGTGAAGAGGAACTAAAAAGCCTCTTGATGAAGGTGAAAGAGGAGGGTGAAAAAGTTGGCTTAAAGCTCAGCATTCAGAAAACGAAAATCATGGCATCTGGTCCCATCACTTCATGGGAAATAGATGGGGAAACAGTGTCAGACTTTATTTTTCTGGGCTCCAAAATCACTACAGATGGTGACTGCAGCCATGAAATTAAAAGATGCTTACTCCTTGGAAGAAAAGTTATGACCAACCTAGATAGCATATTGAAAAGCAGAGACATTACTTTGCCAACAAAGATCCGTGTAGTCAAGGCTATGGTTTTTCCAGTGGTCTTGTATGGATGTGAGAGTTGGACTGTGAAGATAGCTGAGCACCGAAGAATTGATGCTTTTGAACTGTGGTGTTGGAGAAGACTCTTGAGAGTCCCCTGGACTGCAAGGAGATCCAACCAGTCCCTTCTGAAGGAGTTCAGCCCTGGGATTTCTATGGAAGGAATGATGCTAAAGCTGAAACTCTAGTACTTTGGCCACCTCATGCGAAGAGTTGACTCATTGGAGAAGACTCTGATGCTGGGAGGGATTGGGGGCAGGAGGAGAAGGGGATGACAGAGGATGAGATGGCTGGATGGCATCACTGACTTGATGGACGTGAGTCTGAGTGAACTCTGGGAGTTGGTGATGGACAGGGAGGCTTGGCGTGATGCGATTCATGGGGGTCGCAAAGAGTCAGACACGACTGAGCGACTGAACTGAACTGAAAAACATTTCGGGGATTCTTCTTGGGTGGTCCAGTGGTTAAGAATCCACTTTGCAATGCAGCAGACACAAGTTTGATCCGTGGCTGGGGATCCCACCTGCCACAGAGCAACTAAGACCTCGGGCTGCAATAGAGTCCAGGCACCACATCGAAGACCCTGCAGGACACAACTCAGACCCACTGCAGCCAGATAAATAAATAAAGATTGTTTTAAAATAAATGAAAACACTATGACAACCTGGAGTGGGATGGGGTGGGAGGTGGGAGGGAGGTTCAGGAGAGAGGGGACACATGTATACTTGTGACTGATTCATGTTGATGTAAGGCAGATACAAACACAATATGGTAAAGCAATTATCCTTCAGTTAGAAATTTTAAAAAATTGAGTCTCTTGTAAAGAGCCAAAAAAAAAAAAAAGTAAAAATAAAACGGACTTCCCTGGTGGTCTAGTGGCTAAGACTGTATGCTCCTGATGCAGGCGCCCCGCTTTGATCCTTGGTCAGGGAACTGGGTGCTGCATGCCACAACAAAGCCTGGTGCGGCCAAAGAAATACAAACTGTTTTAAAAATAAATGAAAACATCTCTAGAAAGACTATCTAGTTTTAACAGGAATGTGGGAGGGAGAGGAACAGAGACCAAGCAAGCAAGTACAAAGAACACTTGAACTGCAAAAAGACAGATAATTGGGCTAATTTTTAAAAAATACATGTAATCATTTATTTGGCTGCCCTGAGTCTTAGTTGCAGCATGTGGGCTCTAGCGTCCTGACCAGAGATTGAACCTGTGGCCCCTGCAGTGAGAGCACACAGGGTTAGACACTGGACTACTAGGGAACTCCCGGGAAATTTTTAACATGAGGTGAGCATCAGATAGTATCCAAGACTTACTGTTAATTTTTCAGGTAGGTGTGAGAATCAGTGGCCACAGGTGTTTTAAGTTCTTACATATTAGAGATACATACTGCAATATTTACAAAGAGAAAAATAGTATCTAGAATCTGCTCCAAAATAATCCAGAAAGAAGGGAGTTCCTATTAAATAAACTTGGCAACATGTTAACAATTGTTGAGGCTGGGTGAGAATTTCAGAGACTTCATCAAACTATCTGCTTTGCTTTCCTGTATGTTTGAAATGGCCCATGATTTTAAGATTTTTGAAGAAATAATGAGAGTAAAAAGTGAGAGTAAAGGGGAGGTGATAATCAAAACACAGAAGAGCAAAATGCTGCTAACGGCTGCAGCTGGGTGGTGAGTACCTGAGGATTCATGTAGAAAACTTTAGAAATTTTGATATTTCAATATATTCCATGTCAAAATTTCAGAAACAATAACAATGGCAACAAAACCGACCAGGCGGTCTGTTCACTGAATTCGTGGCCAGGTATCTAGGGAGACAGCAGGAGGGAAGGTTTGCTACCGGTTCCTTCACTGGCTCCACCTGGGACACTGACTGCCAGGAATACCCGACAGCCACAGCAGCGCCACGCTCTTCCTGCCTGCAGCACAGCCACGGAGGACTCCCCGGGTGTCCGTCCCTCTATCCACGTGGCCCTGGGCTTCTCTGTCCCTTGTCAAAGATGGGAACCTGGGGTTCTGGGTAACCTATTGGGCTTGCCACCCTGACATCCAGGCTGGGAGTCCTGTGGATTGAGCGGGGACCTCAAAGAAAGGCTTACCAAGGTCCAGGCAACTGAGGACTCCAAGGACAAGCCCCATGGTGTGGTACAAAGGCAGGACCGTGTAGACCACGTCCTCGGCTGTGACCCCACACAGAGTCAGCATCCCTGCTACCTGCAGCACCCGCTCGTAGGTGAGGATGGCGGGCTTGGGGAGCCCTGTGGAGAAGAGGGGAGAGGAGGGTAGGGCAGGACCACAAGCTCAGAGCTTTGAGGCTCTGGAAAGATGGCCAGCATGGGTGGGTTTTTATTGGGGTTCAGCGGATGAATTCCAAAGGTCAGGGTTTCAGTGGCTATTTACCGGCCAGAGGCAAGGTTCTGGCACAAACCATTCAAATAACACTGGCTGTCAACGTTGGGGCCAGAGGTCACAATCCAGGGGCAAGGAGGGTTTCAGAGGCCAAGTTGAGGGCACAAATCAGGCTTGAGGTCAGGTCAGCAGGAGAGTTCAGAGGTCGGGCCTGGACGTCGGGCACGCTCACCGGTGGTCCCTGAGGTGTAGATGAACAGGGCTGGGCTTCGCAGCTTGATGTCCGCCCGCAGGTTGGGGGGCACGGGGTCTGAGGGAGCGGCGGCCAGGGCGGCGCCCAGGGCTCCCACCCCGGGCGTGGGGGAGCTGCGGCCCAGGTAGAAGCAGTGCACCTTCTCCGCCTGCAGCTTGGGCAGGACCTCCTCCAGATTTGCCTGGAGCTCTGCGGGAAGGGTCAGAGGAAGCTTCATGGGAGGCGGGGTGCCCTGCGGTGGGAGGGGCGAGATGTGCCGAGGCCCCCCTGCAGCCGCGAAGCGCACCTGCCTTACCTGTAATGAGTATTGGGGTGCGAAACGCCCGCAAATAGCCACGATGAAAAAAAAATCAACAGAACTCTGGTACCTTCAGCATTTCTGTCCAGCAACTGGGTTTGGGTCCTAAGAGCCAGCCCCCACTGGGACCCCCTGGACAGCAGTCCTTGTCTGCCCTCTCACGCCCACTGCCCAGCCCCTCCAACCCCTTTGTCCAGGGGTTCTCACCTGGGTCCACCACCAGCACGCGGGCCCCGGAGCTCAGCACCGCGTGCACCAGGGGTGGTCCACGGCCATGAGGGTTGATCCAGACCACCGGGCAGCCCAGCTTGGCCAGCCCCAGCCACAGGCTCAGGGCGGGGAGCGTCTGCGAGGGCAGCACCAGCAGGGCGGTGGGCTCCCGGGCGCGCAGGCCCGCGGTGCCAGCCAGCTCGGCCTTCAGGGCCCAGGCCGCCTGGCAGGCCTTGGCGTCCAGCTCCTGGAAGGTGACCGCGCGGCCCCCCGGACCGGTGCACACCAGGATCGTGCGGCCCGGCTGCTCCCGTGCATGCCGCTCAAAGGAGTCCACGAAGGTGTCTGGCGGCCGGCGCTGCAAGCGTGCCCAGGTACGGAGGCCCAGGCGGAGCATCAGGAAGGTGTAGGCCAGGTCGGCTCGCAGCCAGAGGAGCCTGGGCGGCGGCCGTGCGGGTAGCAGGGTCAGTAGCAGGGCCGCAGCCGCCAGGCTCAGCCAGTGCGGCGTCCAGGGGCCCAGCCAGGGCCCTGCCAGCACTGCCAGGCCCAGCAGCGCGCCACAGGCGGGGTCTCCCAGGAGCCAGCGCAGCGCCAGGGCCGCTGCCGCCACCCATGGCGACTGCCCCAGGCCCCACAGCAGCAGCAGCAACAACGAGAAGGCCAGTCGCCTCCAGAGCCCCATGGCACCTGCTCCTAACTCCGGGAAATGTCCAGGAATGCCCCCCTCCGCCGGCGACCCGCCCCTGTGCAGTGACTCATGGACTGTTGACCAAGGTGTGGGCCCCAGGACTCTGCCCTCCCGCCTTCCTAACCTCAGGTGTTTGTTTGGCCCTGCCTGTTCTTCTGTGTGTCGCTGGCCCCTCTTCCCCTGTTCCTGCCACTGGGTGCCAGTCTCTTGGGAAACAGTCCTCTGAACTTCCAGCCAGGCAGGATAGCAAGGCAGCTCCAGCGCTAGCAGGCACCCTAACCCTAACCCTGTGCACCGACCTAACCTGACTCCGCGGGAGCTCAGTGGGGGCCAGGGACACAGCAGGTACGCAGTAAGCTCTGAACGTGCAGAGCCTGAGTTCAAACCTGGTCCTGACCCCCCTACCCAGGTGCCCTGCTCTGACTCTGCTGTACCCCTGGCATCAGTGGGGACCACGGTCAGGGTTCAGGAGGCTGAACTTTGCCTGGAATGTGGGTATGGCAGGAAAGCCTCAGCAGGGGAGCGTGGAAATGAGCGGTGGGCCTAGGATCTCAACGTTGGCCCGCAGGCCACACCCCACGCACACACCCCTGCCCCCGGCTTGGGATACTTTGCAGGCGGTGCCGGGGCCTTAAGCCAGCGATGTGAAGGAGGCCTGCGAGGAGGAGCTGACCCTGGCTGGTATCTTCAGCAACCCCAGTAGGCAGCCCGAGAGGCCGGCCGCTGGTGTCTGTGCCGCCCCCAGGCCAGCTGGGCACTCGTGACCCTGCAGGCCAGGACAGTAATTCTGGGGCTCAGGCCCCCGCCTAGTAGTAGCTTGGCCCCAAAGATCTCTTGCCCCCCAAAGGAGTAATTCAACCATCAAGGCCATCAGGAGGGGAAGCCTGAAGGCCAGAGAATCTTCCCGGATGATCTCGGGGGAGGGGCCTCGAAATCTTCATCTTGGGCTGGGGGGTTGGGGGGAGGAGGGGTGGGGTGGGTTGCGGCTTCCAGACCCTTGTCAGCGAGGGCTGTCCGCCACCCCCCTCCCCCACAGGAGCGAGGGCTCTAGGGAGCCAGGCGTCTCCTACCAAAGAACAGAGGCACGAGATGGCAAAGCGACCCATTCTGCCCAGCGCTGCCCAGCGGGGTGCTACCCAGGCGCACTGCACCCCAACACCCACGGCGGTCACAGACGGTGAGGCACACATGGGCCGGGGCTCGCGCTTCTGGGTTTGGACCCCACGGTCCACAGTCCTTTATTACAGAGCAGGGCTCCCAAGGCCAGGCCTCAGTCCGTGGCGATGCCCTAGGTGCCAGATGAGGGAGGGGTGGCTCGGGTCGGGGCGCTGGGGACCTCGTAGCCTGGCACGGGGTCAGAGGAGCAGCCCCCATCCCACTCCCTGGAGCAGGGGCGGCGTGAAGTGGAGTCGGAACCATGAATCCGGGACCCGGCTCCATGGCCGAGCCCTAGTTCAGCCTGGAGATGATCCAGTTCTCAGAGGCGGTGGAATCCCTGATCACCTCCAGCCGGCTGCCACCCGGAGGGCGGAGTACGCAGGAGGGGAGGAATGAAGCAGGCGGGGCTGGGGAACAGGGTGGGCAGGAGGAGGGCCTGCGCTCGGGGACAGCGCGGGCCGGTGGCGGGAAAGCAGCCAAGAGGCCGCGACAGGTGTGACGTCGGCCGTGGACGCGGCCGCCAGCGGAGCGGCGAGGCCAACCCCACGGGGCGCGGCCAGGCCCCAGGCCCGCATCAGGGTGCAGGGTGCGCGGCCAGGTGGCGCTCCAGCAGCGCGCGGTGCGAGAAGACCTTGCCGCAGGCGGGGCAAGGCGCGCGCTCCGGCCGGTGGGTGCGCATGTGCACGTTCAACGAGCTTTTCTGCGTGAAACGCTTGGCGCAGACGGCGCATTGGAAGGCGCGCACGCCAGTGTGCGTGACCATGTGCTTGAGCAGGTAGTCACGCAGCGAGAAGGATCTCCAGCACACGGCGCACTGGTGGGGCTTCTCCCCTGCGGGCGACAGGGCGGGAAGCGCGCTCAGGTCAGCTGGGAAGGGGCTTCGGGGCGCTGGGCGGGCCACGACTCCCCTCTGCACGCAGACGTGTCATTAATCTGGAATCCTCCCACCCGGCAGGGACGCCCCTCTCCCAGACCCTAATGGTGACACCAGGGTCACTACCTGTCAGTGACTCACGACTCCAACAGGTAGCTCCTAGCAGGGAAGCCCGCAGGTCTAGGACATCGTTGCCCATCGAGGCTGACCACTCAGGTCTACCCCCACCTCCAGGGACGAGGCCTCCCCCCTCAAACTTCCTGGTGTCGGGCCCAGGGCCGGGCTGCCCCTCTTCCATCCCTGCCGCGCCCAGAGAGCCTTCTGAACTCTGGTCACTGGCCGCCGTTCAGTCCCAGCGGCCTCACACTGGGAAAGACCCAGGTATACGTGCCCCTCCCTGCTGGCCGGCACAGAAGCCCCGGGTTTACAGAGCAGGCCGCCCCATCACCCGAATCCGAGAGGGGAACCAGGCTGTGATGACCTTTGGGTCATCAACAGTTCACGAAAGGCCTAACTCCAAATCGAGGGGCCCAGAGACCCACCCCGGCTCACCCGAGTGGATGAACATGTGCTTGGTGTAGTTTTTTCGAGAGCTGAACGTCTTGTGGCAGTGGCTGCACTCGTAGGCGGGCGGCTCGGAACCCGAGGCGCGCGCGGGAGTGGTCGAGGGGGCCACGGGGGGCGCAGCTGCTGGGGCTGGGGCCTCCCCTAGCGGCGCGCTGGGAGCTGCGTCCGGCTGCAGCGCTGGGTAGAAGGCGGGCGGGGGCGCGGGGGCCGGCCCCGAGGGCGCGGGAGGGGGTTGCGCCGGCGGCCCGGGGGCTCCCAGGTGGAAGGGGAAAAGCGCCACGGGCGGCCCGGGGGTCTTCACGCCAGGTGGGCGGGGCCCCGACAAGACGCAGTCGGGAGGGGCAGGGGTCTCGGCCGGACAGCCTTCGGGGGCGGCCTGATCGCCCTCTTGCCAGGCGGAGACGTAGCCGTCGGGGAACACGTCCTCGGCCGCCGAGGTCCCCCGGAGGAAGTCCCTGCCGGGCCCGCTGTAATCCGAGAGGCCGGCGGGCACGGACGGCTCCTCCCGCGTGCCATCTGCCGCGGCGGGCAGGAAGCCCGCGGCGCAGTCGGGGAAGGCGGGGGGCGCCTGGATCTCCCCGGGGCCGCCGCCCTCGCCGTCCTCGCCGTCGGTCTCGTCGTCGGCCTCGTCGTCGTCGTCGTCCGCGGTCAGTGCAGGGTCGGAGGCCGCGCTCTCCGCCTTGGCGGGCGCGGGGGGCGCGGGCAGCTGCAGGCGCGCCGGCTGGCGCTGCTTGCGCGGGTGCGCGGCGCCGGGGGGCCCGGGGGCCGAGCCGCCAGCAGGTGCCGCAGGCGATGGCGCAGCTGCGCGGGCGCCAGCGGCGGCGGCACGGGCGCGGGCGGGGGCGCGGGGGCGCCCGGCGCGGGGGCGCGGGCGCGGGCGATGATCTGTGTGCACTCGTCTATGACCGTCTGGATGCGCAGCACCGACGCGGCGGTGAGCACCTGCAGCGCCTCACCCTGCGCCACCACCAGAGAGCCGCTGTAGAGGAACTCGACGAGCTGGCGCACCGTCTGCGCGGGCACCACCGGCGGCACACGGATCTCCGAGTGGCCGAGCAGCAGCTTGTCTTGGAAGAAGGGCGAGCCGGCGGCCAGCACGCAGCGGTGGGCACGCAGCGAGGCCTCTCGGATGCGGACCGTCACGTCACAGAAGTGCCCGCCCAGCCGCTGCCCGTTGAGGGTCTCGAGCAGGGACCGAGAGAAGTTCTGCAGGTGGATGTGGTGCACCGCCTCCGCCGCCGCCGCCGCCATCTGCGCGGGACGGGCGGTGTGAGCCGGGAGACCTCCCCTCAATATGCACCAGACGGGGCTGTGGTGCGGGGCGGGGGGCGGGGAGAGGCGGTCAGCCATCCCTTCAGCGGGCCGAGGGGCCGCACACGCCCAGGCCTCAGGAGCTCCAGCCCTCTCCAGTGCCCCTGGCCCCTCCAAGTCCTGGTTCCCGACCCAGCAGGACTCCCCTCCCTGCCTCCAGGACTTCTGTGGCCGGCCCCCACCCCCACCAGCACCTCCAGCTTTGCGGCCCTCCCCGGTCGTGCTTACTGCCAGAGTAGGGAGACCCAGGGCCCGCCTCCCCTATTTTGCCCTACTGACCCCCTCTTCCACTAACTCCCATCCATGGCCTCCCCCACCTTCTCCAATAGGGTGGAGAAAAGGGCAGGAGCCCCTATATAGAATACTCCCTTCCCCACCCTGCCAGCTAAGACTCCCACCACTAGGGACTTCTTTTTCATCTCCTTTTGGCACGGCCCTCAACCTTGGAGCATCCAAGACCCTTGCAAACTCAGACCCAGACCCAGAGGTCTGCTGCCTCAGAACCTGGTTATATCGAGTGTATGCGCAGGTCTTCGGTGGGGTGGGGCTGGCATGAATGGCCTCTGGGTCTAAGGGTGCTCATAGTCACAAAGTGTTGAGAGGAGGTTGGGCATTAGCCTGGCAGGTGTCCTGAGTGCGCACTAAATGGATTCAGTCGTGTCTGACTCTTTGCGACCCTATGGACTGCAGCCCACCAGGCTCCTCTATCCATGGGAAGATTCTCCAGGCAAGAATACTGGAGTGGGTTGCCATGTCCTCCAGGGGATCTTTCCAGCCCAGGGATGAAACCCTTGTCTTTTATGTCTCCTGTATTGGCAGGCAGGTTCTTTACCACTAGCGCCACCTGGGAAGCCTGGCAGGTGCCCCCGGAAGGGAGGAAAATACATGGTCTCTGGCTGAGGGGAGCACGTCTAGTGGGAGACATGTCTTGCAGCCTGTGCTTCCTGGAATCTTGATGCGACCTATGGGACACCTATGGGACCCAGGGTGTGGGTGTGGCATCGAGAAGGGCCTGTGGACCGCCTAGGGCTGTGTGATTGGTTGGGTGCAGGTGGAGTAGCAGAGACATCAGGTTCAGCATGGCTGAGCAATATGGACACTTCCTGTCCAACTATAGCCTGGAAATCCCAGCACTGCCCACCCTTAGGCACCGAAAAGGGGAAGGGATTCCCAGGGATCTCTGGGAATCTGAGAAGCTCAGCTACTTCACCGTCAAACAGGCAGCATGCTTGCTGGGCCTCAGTTTCCCCTTTATCAAACGTATGAGAAATCCTGAGAAGGGCCCACTCTGCACCAGTCTGATTTAGGTGAGGCCTCGAAATCCTCGGAGCCTGCTGGGGTCTCAGACTCATCCCCTCTGGCTCTTTACGTCCAAATCGACTTTCCTTTGCTGGGGGCCGTTCATGCTCCGTATCTGACCCCTCGGACCACTTTGGGCACCTCTACCAGGTTCCTCCACCTTCCGGTCTATTCCCTACCCGACAGCCAGAGGGAGCCTGTTGAGATCTATTAACAGATCGAGACTCTCAGCTCTGGGGTCTCCGTGGCAATTCTTTACGCAGGCCAAGTCTACATGTGCCGTTACCTCTGCCGCAAGCACCCTGCACTGGCTTTATTCGCCCGCACCTAAAGGACTTCCAGCCTGTGCCCGCAAAAGCCCGCGCCCCAGTCCGTGGGGACTGGCCCTTCATTTTCCGCCCCGCGCCCCGGCAGGCTCCGGTCTCTGCAGGTGCAGCGGAGGCTCGGGCGCCTCGGAACAAAGGCCCACCTTGAGCCGCGGCTCCCAGGCATCCTTGCCGCCGCCCCTTGACCCACGCCGTGCCCTCTGGTCCGAGCGCCCTCTTGTGTCCCCTGCACCATGCCTCGCACCCCCCTCGACCCCAGCAACCCGTACTCCGATCGGCTCCGGCTGCGCCCGCTCCGGTCCTGGCCGACCAGGGTTCCCGCCTCCGCGCCCCGGCCCGCGACTTGCCCCCGTCCTGCAGCGCCCCCTTACGTCTGCGACGAGCGCGCCGAGCCCAGCGCGGGCGCCCCTCCCCCTGGCACGCCCCGGCCTCCCCGCCGGCCCTGCGGCAGGGGGATGCTCGCCTGACCCCACCTCCGGCTCCTCCTCAGGCACCAGGCCGGGCGGTGGCCGCCTCCAGCTCACCACCTCCGAGGCCGCACTTCCGGGCAGCGACGCCGGCGGAACCGAAGTCCGCAGATGCCGCTACGCGGCGAACCACTCGGTCAGAGCACGTTTCCGGCGTTTCTATGGAGACTAGTCGCCGCCGCCAGGTCGCACTTCCGGCCAAAGTCGCAGGGGGCCGGGGTAACCACAAGGTTTCGCCCTAGCGGCGGGGCGAGGGCGGGGCCTGCGCTGTCAATCTGTAGGCCACGCCCCTCGCATGTGATGTCGGGCGGGGAGGCGGGGGGAGGACGGTGAGAGGGCGGTGAGAGGGCGGGAGGGCGATGGACTCCCAAGCCCGGGCCGGGTCCTGGCAGGTCAAAATCCCTCTTATAGATGAGGATGCCCCAGGCCTCCACCTATGTGGGCCTGGGCGCTGCGAGTGGAATGTGGGAACTGACGGGCACCACCTTGCCCTGGCCCGGGGAGAAGGTGAAGCACCCGGACTCGATGCCCCTACGGGAGGTGCACCTGCCCCAGGGAGGGGGTGTGAGGAGGGAATGTTCAGAGTTCTTTCAGCAGGCCACACTCCGCGCCAACGCTCAGAAAATAAAGGCCGTAGAGGCGATGAGACGGGTCTTGGGTCTAGCTGGGAGGTGGTGAGCAGTCAGAATCCAAAGAGGCACTTTAGAGCCCAGAATCTGTGGGAAGAACTGCCCAGGCAGAGAAACAGCCTGGACCCCGGAGGACCTTGAGTTGAGCCTGGCTGGCGATGGTAAACAAGCCTCCCATGAGTTAACTAGAACTTCACAGTCCCCGGCGTTTCGTTCTGGCAGCCCACTCCAGTACTCTTGCCTGGAAAATCCCATGGGCGGAGGAGCCTGGTAGGCTGCAGTCCATGGGGTCGCGAAGAGTCGGACACGACTGAGCGACTTCACTTTCACTTTTCACTTTCATGCATTGGAGAAGGAAATGGCAACCCACTCCAGTATTCTTGCCTCGAGAATCCCAGGGACGGGGGAGCCTGGTGGGCTTCCATCTGTGGGGTCGCACAGAGTCGGACACACGACTGGAGCGACTTAGCAGCAGCAGCAGCAGTCCAGGGCCCCGGGGGAGCCATGCCCACTGGATGTGGACCGGCTGGGCCTTAGGCTCTACTCATGGGGGCTGAAGAAAGAGGGAGGTGATACCTAGACCGCAGTGGACCCCATGCTTTGTGCAGCAGGTTCGGAGTCCAGAGTGGAAGGGGCCGCCTTCTCAGCTCCAGTTTGAGGATAAGGTCAGAGCCCCTGCTTCCTGCCTTAGGCAGCTACTGAGCGGCTGTGTTGAAAGCAGGGAAGGGAGCATTCCGCGGCCCAGGCCCCAAGGAAGCTAATTAAAATCCCAGTCTCATGGCCTCATTGTCCTTGTTAAGAATCTGAGTCCTTCAACAATGGCCTGCCCAACTCCCTGGATCTCTTCTGTCCAACCTCTCCTCCCCAGTTTTATCACTGATAATGCTTCACTGGCTTCACAGGCCCCTTGCTGTGCCCACCTTGAGCCCTGTGAGACCAGTGGCTCACCTATGTCCTGTGTCTTGACAGCTGTTGCCACTGCAACCTAAACAGGAGTGGAACTGCCAAAGCTGCCCTGGACTGGCCTGATTCCACAGGATTTGGGGGCATTAAGTGAGAATTCTAATAGTTCATAGTACATAGCAGGTATAATTAATGTTACTAATCAGCTGACTAGATAAGGAGATTGTCCTGGATTGTTTGGATGGGCCCTAGGGAATCATAAGGGTTCTTTGTTGTTGTTCAGTGGCTAAGTTGTGACTCTTTATGACCCCATGGACTGTAGCATGCCAGGCTTCCCTGTCCTTTACTATCTCCTGGAGCTTGCTCAAACTCATGTCCATTCAGTCGGTGATGTCATCCAACCATCTTGTCCTTTAACATCCCCATCTCCTCCTGCCTTCAATCTTTCCCGGCATCGGAGTCCTTTCCAATGAGTTGGCTCTGCGCGTCAGGTGGCCAAATTATTGGAGCTTCAACTTAAGCATCAGTCCTTTCAGTAAATAAATATTTAGGGTTGATTTCCTTTGGCACTGACTGGTTGGATCTCCTTGCAGTCCAAGAGACTCTCAAGAGTCTTCTCCAGCACCACCGTTCAAAATCATCAATTCTTCGGCACTCAGCCTTCTTTATGGTGAAAATCTCTCATCGATACACGAATGCTGGAAAAACTAAAGCTTTGACTATACAGACCTTTGTCAGCAAAGTGATTTATCTGCTTTTTAACATGCTGTCTAGGTTTGTCATAGTTTGTCATAAGGGTTCTTAAAGGTAGAAGAATAGTCAAAGTAGGAGGACTCCAAGGTTTTGAAGGCAGAGGGCCGGGTGGTGAGGAATGTGTGGGTGGTGGTAGTGGACGCTTGAATCTCAGAAGAACTCTAGGAGACAGCCAACAAGAGAACAGGGACTTCGTCCTACAGCTTCATGGAGCTGGCTTTTCTAGCAACCTGACTGAGCTAGGAAGCAGACTTCCCCCAACCCAACACACTCATACAGTTTTTGTTTTCAGTTCAGTGGCTCAGTCGTGTCCAACTCTTTGCGGCCCCATGAACTGCAGCACGCCAGGCCTCCCTGTCCATCACCAACTCCCGGAGTTCACTCAGACTCACGTCCATCAAGTCAGTGATGCCATCCAACCATCTCATCCTCTGTCGTCCCCTTCTCCTCCTGCCCCCAATCCCTCCCAGCATCAGAGTCTTCTCCAATGAGTCAACTCTTCGCATGAGGTGGCCAAAGTACTAGAGTTTCAGCTTTAGCATCATTCCTTCCAAAGAAATCCCAGGGTTGATGTCCTTCAGAAAGGACTGGTTGGATCTCTTGCAGTCCAAGGGACTCTCAAGAGTCCTCTCCAACACCACAGTTGAAAAGCATCAATTCTTTGGCGCTCAGCTTTCTTCACAGTCCAACTCTCACATCCATACATGACCACTGGAAAAACCATAGCCTTGACTAGACGGATCTTTGTTGGCAAAGTAATGTCTCTGCTTTTCAATGTGCTATCTAGGTTGGTCATAACTTTCCTTCCAAGGAGTAAGTGTCTTTTAATTTCATGGCTGCAGTCACCATCTGTAGTGATTTTGGAGCCGCCCAAAATAAAGTCTGACACTGTTTCCACTGTTTCCCCATCTATTTCCCATGAAGTGGTGGGACCAGATGCCATGATCTTCGTTTTCTGAATGTTGAGCTTTAAGCCAACTTTTTCACTCTCCACTTTCACCTTCATCAAGAGGCTTTTTAGTTCCTCTTTGCTTTCTGCCATAAGGGTGGTGTCATCTGCATATCTGAGGTTATTGATATTTCTCCTGGCAATCTTGATTCCAACTTGTGCTTCTTCCAGCCCAGAGTTTCTCACGATGTACTCTGCATGTAAGTGAAATAAGCAGAATGACAATATACAGCCTTGATGTACTCCTTTTCCTTTTTGGAACCAGTCTGTTGTTCCATGTCCAGTTCTAACTGTTGCTTCCTGACCTGCATATAGGTTTCTCAAGAGGCAGGTCAGGTGGTCTGGTATTCCCATCTCTTTCAGAATTTTCCACAGTTTATTGTGATCCACACAGTCAAAGGCTTTGGCATAGTCAATAAAGCAGAAATAGATGCTTTTCTGGAACTCTCTTGCTTTTTCCATGATCCAGCGGATGTTGGCAATTTGGTCTCTGGTTCCTCTGTCTTTTCTAAAACCAGCTTGAACATCTGGAAGTTCACGATTCACGTATTGCTGAAGCCTGGCTTGGAGATTTTTGAGCATTACTTTACTAGCATGTGAGATGAGTGCAATTGTGCTGTAGTTTGAGCATTCTTTGGCATTGCCTTTCTTTGGGATTAGAATGAACACTGACCTTTTCCAGTCCTGTGGTCACTGCTGAGTTTTCCAAATTTGCTGGCATGTTGAGTGCAGCACTTTCAGTGTCATCTTTCAGGATTTGAAATAGCTCAACTGGAATTCCATCACTTCCACTAGCTTTGTTTGTAGTGATGCTTCCTAAGGCCCACTTGACTTCACATTCCAGGATGTCTGGCTCTAGGTCAGTGATCACACCATCATGATTATCTTGGTCATGAAGATCTTTTTTGTACAGTTCTTCTGTGTATTCTTGCCATCTCTTAATATCTTCTGCTTCTGTTAGGTCCATACCATTTCTGTCCTTTATCAAGCCCATCTTTGCATGAAATGTTTCCTTGGTATCTCTAATTTTCTTTAAGAGATCCCTAGTCTTTCCCATTCTGTTGTTTTCCTCTATTTCTTTGCATTGATCACTGAGGAAGGCTTTCTTATCTCTTCTTGCTATTCTTTGGAACTCTGCATTCAGATGCTTATATCTTTCCTTTCCTCCTTTGCTTTTCACTTCTCTTCTTTTCACAGCTATTTGTAAGGCCTCCCCAGACAGCCATTTTGCTTTTTTGCATTTCTTTTCCATGGGGATGATCTTGATCCCTGTCTCCTGTACAATGTCATGAACCTCATTCCATAGTTCATCAGGCACTCTATCTATCAGATCTAGTCCCTTAAATCTATTTCTCACTTCCACTGTATAATCATAAGGGATTTGATTTAGGTCATACCTGAATGGTCTAGTGGTTTTCCCTTCTTTCTTCAATTTCAGTCTGAATTTGGCAATAAGGAGTTCATGATCTGAGCCACAGTCAGCTCCTGGTCTTGTTTTGGCTGCAAAGAATATAATCAATCTGATTTCGATGTTGATCATCTGGTGATGTCCATGTGTAGAGTCTTCTCTTGTGTTGTTGGAAGAGGGTGTTTGTTATGACCAGTGCATTTTCTTGGCAAAACTCTATTAGTCTTTGCCCTGCTTCATTCCGTTTTCCAAGGCCAAATTTGCCTGTTACTCCAGGTGTTTCTTGACTTCCTACTTTTGCATTCCAGTCCCCTATAATGAAAAAGACATCTTTTTGGGATGTTAGTTCTAAAAGGTCTTGTAGGTTTTCATAGCACCGTTCAACTTCAGCTTCTTCAGCGTTGCTGGTTGAGGCATAGACTTGGGTTACTGTGATATTGAATGGTTTGCCTTGGAAACGAACAGAGATCATTCTGTCGTTTTGAGATTGCATCCAAGTACTGCATTTCAGACTCTTTTGTTGACCATGATGGCTACTCCATTTCTTCTAAAGGATTCCTGCCCGCAGTAATAGATATAATGGCCATCTGAGTTAAATTCACCCATTCCACTGCATTTTAGTTCGCTGATTCCTAGAATGTCGACGTTCACTCTTGCCATCTCTTGTTTGACCACTTCCAATTTGCCTTGATTCATGGACCTGACATTCCAGGTTTCTATGCAATATTGCTCTTTACAGCATCACATCTTGCTTCTATCTCCAGTCACATCCACAACTGGGTATTATTTTTTTCTTTGGCTCCATCCCTTCATTCTTTCTGGAGTTATTTCTCCACTGATTTCCAGTAGCATATTGGGCACCTACTGACCTGGGGAGTTCCTCTTTCAGTATCCTATCATTTTGCCTTTTCATACTGTTCATGGGGTTTTCAAGGCAAGAATACTGAAGTGGTTTGCCATTGCCTTCTCCAATTGACCACATTCTGTCAGACTTCTCCACCATGACCTGCCCGTCTTGTGTGGCCCCATGGGCATGGCTTAGTTTCATTGAGTTAGACAAGGCTGTGGTCCTAGTGTGATTAGATTGACTTGTTTTCTGTGAGTATGGTTTCAATGTGTCTGCCCTCTGATGCCCTCTTGCAACACCTACCGTCTTACTTGGGTTTCTCTTACCTTGGACGTTCGGTATCTCTTCACGGCTGCTTCAGCAAAGCGCAGCCACTGCTCCTTACCTTGGACAATGGGTATCTCCTCACCGCCGCCCCGTCTGACAGGTCAGACGGGGCAGTGGTGAGAAGTTTTTGTTTTACTTAATGTTAATTATTTTTTAATTGTGCCGCATGCCTTGTGGGATCCTAGCTCCCCCGACAAGGGATGAAACCAATGCCCCCCACCGCGAGAGCACAGAGCCCTAACCACTTGGCATCTAGGGAAGTTTGCACATTTTGTGTCAGGAGTCAGAAGCCTCAGCCCCTCCTCCCAGCTCATCCAGGGTCCCCAGTCTCCCTCCAACTTCCTGCTGTGGCAGCCACCATCCAAGGGGAAGCTCAGTGATCAGATCTCCAAGCCCAGCATTCAGGTCTCCAAGCCCAGCCCTATCCTGGTAGACATGAGCTGTGCCCAGTGTGGGATCTCACACGCTTGCAAAGTAATGCTTAAAATTCTCCAAGCCAGGCTTCAACAGTATGTGAACCATGAACTTCCAGATGTTCAAGCTGGATTTAGAAAAGAAAGAGGAACCAGAGGTCAAATCGTTAACATCCGTTGGATCATCAAAAAAGCAGGAGAGTTCCAGAAAAACATCTACATCTGCTTTATGGACTACGTCAAAGCCTTTGACTATGTGGATCACAACAAACTGTGGGGAATTCTTCAAGAGATGGGAATACTAGATCCCCTGACCTGCCTCCTGAGAAATCTGTATGCAAGTCAAGAAGCAACAGTTAGAACCAGACATGGAACAACAGACTGGTTCCAAATTGGGAAAGGAGTACATCAAGTCTGTATATTGTCACCCTGCTTATTTAACTTATATGCAGAGTACATCATGCGACATGCCAGGCTGGATGAAGCACAAGTTGGAATCAAGATTTCCAGGAGAAATATCAACAACCTCAGATATGCAGATGACACCACCCTATGGCAGAAAGCAAAGAACTGAAGAGCCTCTTGATGAAAGTGAAGAGGAGAGTGAAAAAGTTGGCTTAAAACTCAACATTCAGAAAACTAAGATCATAGCATCTGGTCCCATCACTTCATGGGAAATAGATGGGAAAACAATGGAAACAGCAAGAGTCTTAATTTTCTTGGACTCCAAAATCACTGCAGATGGTGACTGCAGCCATGAAATGAAAAGATGCTTCCTCCTTGGAAGAAAAGCTATGACCAACCTAGACAGCATATTGAAAAACAGAGACTTGACTTTGCCAAAAAAGGTCCATCCAGTCAAAGCTATGGTTTTTCCAGTAGTCATGTATCAATGTGAGAGTTGGACTATAAAGAAAGCTGAGCACTGAAGATTGGGACTTGAACCCATGATCTTTTAATTAGAATCACTTAGCAGGTGTCTGGACTTTCTGAGGCTCAGGTTCTTTGTGTCTCATGACAGGAAGAATTCAGTGGGAGACAAGGAGGTAGGTAAGAAGTGGATTTATTCAGAGAGAAACACAGTCCATAGAGTGTGGGCCATGGCAGAGGGTGAGTGCAGCCTCGAAATGTATGTGGTTAGCTTTTATGGGTTGGGTAATTTTATAGGCTAATGAGTAGGAGGATTATTCCAACTATTTTGGGGAAGGGGCAGAGATTTCCAGGAATCGTGTCAGTTCAGTTGCTCATTTGTGTCCAACTCTTTGTGACCCCACAGACTGCAGCACACCAGGCCTCCCTGTCCATCACCAACACCCAGAATTTACTCAAACTCATGTCCATCCAGTTGGTGATGTCATCCAAACATCCCATCCTCTGTCATCCTCTTCTCCTCCTGCCTTCAAACTTTCCCAGCATCAGGGTCTTTTCCAATGAGTCAGTTCTTCTCATCAGGTGGCCAAATTATTGGAGTTTCACTTCAGCATCAGTCCTTCCAATGAATATTCAGGACTTATTTCCTTTAGGGTGGATTGGTTGGATCTCCTTGCAGTCCAAGAGACTCTAAAGAGTCTTCTCCAACACCACAGTTCAAAAACATAGATTGTTCAGCGCTCAGCTTTCTTTATAGTCCAACTCTCACATCCATACATGACTACTGGAATGACTATAGCTTTGACTAGATGGACCTTTGTTGGCAAAGTCAAGTCTCTGTTTTTCAATATGCTGTCTAGGTTGTTCATAGTTTTTCTTCCAAGAAGCAAGCATCTTTTCATTTCATGACTGCAGTCACCATCTGCAGTGATTTTGGAGTCCAAGAAAATAAAGTCTCTCACTGTTTCCATTGTTTTCCCATCTATTTCCCATGAAGTGATGGCACCGGATGCCATGACCTTAGTTTTCTGAATGTTGAGTTTTAAGCCAACGTTTTCACTCTCTTTCACTTTCATCAAAAGGCTCTTCAGTTCTTCGCTTTCTGCCATAAGGGTGGTGTCATCTGCATATTTGAGGTTACTGATATTTCTCCTGGAAATCTTGATTCCACCTTGTGCTTCATCCAGCCTGGCATTTCTCACGATGTACTCTGCATATAAGTTAAATAAGCAGCATGACAATATATAGCCCTGATGTACTCCTTTTCCAGGAGAAGGCAATGGCACCCCACTCCAGTACTCTTGCCTGGAAAATCCCATGGACGGAGGAGTCTGGTGGGCTGCAGTCCATGGGGTCGCTAAGAGTCAGACACGACTGAGCAACTTCACTTTCACTTTTCACTTTTCACTTTCGTGCATTGGAGGAGGAAATGGCAACCCACTCCAGTGTTCTTGCCTGGAGAATCCCATGGATGGCGGGGCCTGGTGGGCTGCCGTCTATGGGGTTGCATAGAGTCAGACACGACTGAAGTGACTTAGCCGCAGCAGCAGCAGCAGCAGCAGCAGTACTCCTTTTCCGATTTAGAAAATAGAACCAGTCTATTTTTCCATGTCTGATTCTAACTGTTGCTTCTTGACCTGCATACAGATTTCTCAGGAAGCAGGTCAGGGGGTCTGGTATTCCCATGTCTTGAAGAATTTCCCACATTTTATTGTGATCTGCACAGTCAAAGGCTTTGTTGTAATTCATAAAGCAGAAGTAGATGTTTTTCTGGAACTCTCTTGCTTTTTTGATGATCCAAGGGATGTTGGCAATTTGACCTCTGATTCTTCTGCCTTTTTTAAATCCAGCTTGAACATCTGGAATTGTGTCAATGCCCACTTTTTTGTTCTTGATGATCCCCTTGGAACTGTCATGGTGTCTCTGGGTGTGTCAGCTTGCTAATGTGTTAACAATACTCATCTGTTACAATACTAATGTGTTATAATACTCATGTGTTACACTGAGTAATATACTAAGGATCAGGAACTAGTCAAGTTGCCTTGTCTGCCATTTTGGACACATTCATTTGGTTCTAATCAGTTTAAGTGCTGCCCTCGGGCTATGTTGCTCTTTCAATAGTTGTGCCCTTTCCCCTTCACTCCAGTTTCACCACTGTTGCTTCCCCAAGATCAACGCACCTGGGTCCCCTACTGGGCCCTTGGATTAATTTCCAAAAGTTAAAAAAAGAAAACAAGGAGCACAGAAAACAATAAAACACACACTGAAGCACTCACATTCTCAAGCTACCAAGTATTCTTGTCTTCTCTTTTTTTTGTTGTTCTATTTTTAGTACACTAAAAAACTTTTTTCAAGTAAAAATAAAATTTTTTTTTAAGTACACTGAAAGTTTCTCAGTTGTGTTTGATTCTTTGTGACCCCATGGATTATACAGTCCGTGGAATTCTCCAGGCCAGAATACTGGAGTGGGTGGTCTTTCCCTTCTCCAGGGGATCTTCCCAACCCAGAGATCAAACCCAGGTCTCCTGCATGGCAGGTGGATTTTTTACCAGCTGAGCCACAAGGGAAGCCCTACAAAGAGTTATAAGGGAAGCCTTTAAAATAAAGCGTGTAGGTAACGGGAAAGCCACTGGACTTGTCAGATCAGATCAGATCAGATCAGTCGCTCAGTCGTGTCCGACTCTTTGCGACCCCATGAACCGCAGCACACCAGGCCTCCCTGTCCATCACCAACTCCCGGAGGTCACCCAGACTCACATCCATCGAGACAGTGATGCCATCCAGCCATCTCATCCTCTGTCGTTCCCTTCTCCTTCTCCTCCTGCCCCCAATCCCTCCCAGCATCAGAGTCTTCTCCAATGAGTCAACTCTTCGCATGAGGTGGCCAAAATACTGGAGTTTCAGCTTTAGCATCATTCCTTCCAAAGAAATCCCAGGGTTGATCTCCTTCAGAATGGACTGGTGGGATCTCCTTGCAGTCCAAGGGACTCTCAAGAGTCTTCTCCAACACCACAGTTCAAAAGCATCAATTCTTCCGCGCTCTTCCTTCTGTCCTGATGGCCTACTGTTCCACCCTTGGGTTAACGTATCCCTTGAGGCTAGGTTCAAATGCTTGTTTTAACCAATGTTCCTCAGTGACTTTCCCTCCCTTCCATTGCTCCTCCTTGACCTGGGGCTGGGAGTTCCTGGCACCCTAGCACAGGAACCCAGTACAACCTTTCCTACCTCTGAACACCAGTCTCTGATAAATTTTCCATATCATGTGCATATATGAGCCAGTCATTTTTAGTCAATTTACCGTTCTGTGGCTCAGCTGGTAAAGAATCCGCCTGAAATGCGGGAGACCTGGGTTCGATCCCTGGGTTGGGAAGATCCCCTGGAGAAGGGAATGGCTACCCACTCCAGTATTCTGGCCTGGAGAATTCCATGAACTGTATAGTCCACGGGGTCGCAAAGAGTCGTACACAACTGAGCGACTTTCACTTGCACTTTCTTTAGCATCCTCCTGCTTTAGAACATTTCTCTCACCTCCACTGAGATCCCTCTGTCCTTGCATGTGAGTCTCTGATTTCACCCTGTTCCAGGCAACTACAGATGTAACATCACTGTAGACTTGCCTGTGCTGGACATTTCATAGCAGTGAAACCGCACCATATGAGGTTGCCATAGCTTTGGTTGGGCTGCTGTGCCCGCCACCCAGATGTTGTGAATTTTGTCTTGTGGGATTGTTCCTTGTTTTCCTTACAGAAGGTGTGCCCTTGGCCTCAGGTCTGAGGAGCACTTCCCTGCTAACATGGGTGACTGCTGCTGAACCCCCAGGCTTGCACTTCCAGCCTGTCTTCCTGCTATGTCCATGGAGACTGAGGCCCACTGAGCCCTCCTCCCCTCCACTCTGCCCTTTTCGTGTTTAAGATGCTGGCTAACTCTTCTCTTTTTGTTTTATCTTCATTTTAGTTTTCTTGAAGTATAGTTTTGTTTATAATGTGTTAATTTCTGGTGTTCAGCCCAGCGATCCAGTTACACATGTATACATTTTTATAATATTCTTTTCCATTATGGTTTAATCGCAGGATATAGAATATAGTTCCCTGTGTAGGACCTTGTTGTTTGCTGCTGATTGCTGATTTAGTTGCTCAGTCATTTCTGACTCTTTCCAACCCCATGGACTGTAGCCCACCAGGCTCCTCTGTCTATAGGATTCCCCAGGCAAGAATACTGAAGTGAGTTGCCGTTTTCTTCTCCAGGGGATCTTCCCGACCCAAGGACCGAACTCACGTCTCTTGCATTGGCAGGTGGATTCTTTACCAGTGAGGCACCTGGGAAGCTCACCTTGTTGTTTATCCATCCTTTGTGTACTAGTTTGCGTCTGCCAGCGCAGGAGACACAAGTTTGGTCCTTGCCTCTCCCACCCTTGGCAACTGCAAGTCTGTCCTCTGTGTCTGTGTATCTGTTTCTGTTCATAGATAGGTTCATTGTGTCATGTTTTAGCTTCCACATATAAATATCATGTGGTATTTGTCTTTCTCTGGTTTACTTCACTTATTACGGTAATTCCTAGGTCCATCCATGTTGCTGCAAATGGTATTATTCCATTCCTTTTTATGGTCAAGTAATATTCCATTGTATACATCTTCTTTAGCCATTTATGTCAATAGCCATTTAGATTGTTTCCATGTCTCAGCTATTGTAAATAGTGCTTCTGTGACCTCTAGAGTGCATATATCTGTTTTTTTTTTTTTTTTTCCAGCTGTGTGGCATGTGGGATCAAACCTTGCGACCTGCAGTGGAAGAGTGGAATTGTAACCACTGGACATACGCAGAAGATACCTGCGTATGTCTTTTTGATTTATGGTTTTGTTCAGATATATGCCCAAGAGTGAGACTGCTGGATCACAAGGCAACTCTGTTTTTAGTTTTTTATGGGACCTTCATACTGTTCTCCATAGTGGCTGCACCAACTTGCATTTCCACCAACAGTGTAGGAGGGTTTCCTTTTCTCCTCACCCTCTCCAGCATTTATTATTTGCAGACTTTCTAATGATGGCCATTCTGCTGCTGTGAGGTAATACCTCACTGTAGTTTTCATTTGCAGTTATCTAATAATTAGCCATGTTGAGCATCTTCTTGTGCCTGCCAGCCATCTGTATGTCTTTGGTTAATTCTTTTAACTTTAGGATTCATCTTTTAAAAACGAGGATTGTTTCCTCGCTGCCTGTCTTCGGAAGCTTCCTTACTCCTTAGCGTGTCTCCTCCACATCCCCACGTCACCGTTTGTCCACAAACAGCCCTGAAGGCTGGCTTGTCCCTGCCTGGGACCCACTCTGGATTGCTTGGTCCTTTGTTCCCTACTGACCTAGAAGCCTCACCTCTTCTTTTGAAATAAAGGTGATTCACATAAAACAAAAAGTAACCATTTTACAGTGAACAATTCAGTGGATTTTAATATAGCTGCAGTGTTGCATAATCACACCTCCATTTAATTCCAGAATATTTTCCTCCAATAGCTCTCGATTTTCCCCTCTCTCCAGCCCCTGGCAATGAATAATCTCTGCTGTATGTTTCTGTGAATTTGCATATTCTGGATATTTCACATAAATGACATTATACTTTATGTTGTCTTTTGTATCTGACTTTTTTCACTTAGCATAATGTTTTCAAGGTTCATGTTTGCTAGAGCACATACTAGTGCCTTGTTGTTTCTTTTTATGGTTATGACACTATTGTATGAAAATACCACGTTTATCTATCCATTCATCATTCGGTGGACATTTGGGTTTCCACCTTTGACCATTGTGAATCGTGCTGCTGTGAACAGTGCTGTACAAGGATTTGTTTGAACACCATTTTCAGTTCCTTTGGATGCATATGTAGTTAACTGCTGGATCAAAGTGGTAAGTCGATCTTTAGCCATTTGAAGAAATGCCAAATTTTTTTCCAGGATGACTACACTACTTTACATTCCACCAGCAAGGTAAGAGGGTTCCCATTTCTCCATATCCCTGCCAATACTGTTATTTTCAAAGAAAGAAATGTTTGTTTTATTCATTATTTATTTGGCAGCGCTGGGTTTTAGTTGGGGCATGTGGGATCTAGTTCCCTAAACAGAGGTTGAACCCAGGCTCCGTGCATTGGGAGTTCAGAGTGTTAGCCACTGGCCTACCAGGGAAGCTCTTATTTTAATTGTTTTTTTTTTTTTTTTTAAACCATCCCAAGTGAGTGTGAAGGAAATGGCAACCCACTCCAGTATTCTTGCCTAGAGAATCCCAGGGACGGGGGAGCCTGGTGAGCTTCCGTCTATGGGGTCGCACAGAGTCGGACACGACTGAAGCGACTTAGCAGTAGCAGCAAGTGAGTGTGAATCAGTATCTCACCATGGTTTGACTCGTGTTTCTCTAATGACTAATGATGTTGAATGTCTTTTCATGTGCTTATTTTCCAAGCCCATTTGTATATCTTCTTTGGACCTTCTCTCCTTTTTCAACAGTTGTACTGAAGTATAATTTATATGCCATAAAGTACACCCATAGCAGATATACTTCATATTGTGCAGCCATTGCCACAATCCAGTTTTATAACATTTCTCTCTACCTAGAAGCTTCTTTCATGGGAATTCCCTGGCAGTCCTGTGATTAAGATACCCTACTTCCACTGCAGGGGTCATGGGTTCAATCCCTGGTCAGGGAACTAAGATCAGCGTGCCTCACTGTGCGGCTAAAAAAAAATAGACAACAGGAGAAACTTCCTTTGTGCAGTCTGTGTCCATTTCTGCTCCAGCCCCAGCTAGTTGCTGCCCTGGCGTCTGGCTGGAGGTTTACAGCCCCCTCAATGAGGATGGGTGGGGGACAGTGGATCCTGGCTTCTGGCAGGACCTGCCCCATCCAGATGGCCTCTCTCCCTGCCTCCAACATCCCCTTCAGCTCCCATGGATGGAAAATGTGATCTAAAGACTTGCTGGGCTTCGGGCCAAATGTTGTTGGCTGGAACCCCTCACAGCTGGCGGGAGATGAGTGCTATCGCATCCCATGTAGGTTCTTCTGCTGCTGCTCCTAAGGGGGCGCAGTGGCGGCTGGCTCCTCTCAGTCACGTCCCCACCGCCGTTCACCTTGCAGTGTATACGGCATGTATTCGGGCCTGCTCCAGACTCATTACCGCCTGGGAAATGATGTTTTCTGAATTCTAGCATTTAATTATCTCATCAAGGACTGGGACCATGTGTTGCCCTGAAACACAGTTTCCTTTAGGAAGACAGCATCAGTCTGCATTCTCAATGAGTAGATGCTGTAGAAGCAGCACCATGTGGTGGCAGATGGCCCTATTTTTCTGACTCTTTTTTTAAAAAAATTTTAAGCTATAACATTTTCATAAAGACTTTTATTCGCTTTACACAACAGTAAAAATTATACATTACACACATTGTTGTTGTAGTTACTAAGTCGTGTCCAACTCTTTGTGACTTCCATGGACTGTAGCCGACCAGGGTCCTATGTCCATGGGATTCTTCAGGCAAGAATAATGGACTGTGTTGCCATTTTCTTCTCCAGGTGACTCTTCTTTTTGAGAACCCCTGGGCTTCCTTGGTAGCTCAGCTGGTAAAGATTCTGCCTGCAATGCAGGAGACCCTGGTTTGATTCCTGGGTTCTGGAAGATCTGCTGGAGAAGGGATAGGCTACCCACTCCAGTGTTCTTAGGCTTCCCTTGTGGCTCAGCTGGTAAAGAATCCACCTGCAATGTGGGAGACCTGGGTTCGATCCCTGGGCTGGGAAGATCCCCTGGAGAAGAGAATGGCTGCCCACTCCAGTATTCTGGCCTGGGGAATTCCATGGACTATACAGTCCTTGGGGTCACAAAGAGTCAGACATGACTAAGTGACTTTCACTTAACTGTGGATAGGGTGGATTTTTTGTGTGTCAGTCAATGACAGTGGTTGGTTGTTTTGATGCGCGAGTCCTATCATTAGGTTTGGTTTCTATGTCGTCTTAACAGGTTCCAGTCATCTTCTGGGCGCTCCACACGTGCGCTTCCACTGCAGGGGCACAGATTCCATCCCTGGCTGGGGAACTAAGTTCCCTCATGTCCCATGACATGGCCAAAAAATGGAGAAAAATAAATAAATATACATAACCAAGTGCTCCAAGCTCACCTGGAGCTTTCCCTGAAATCCTTTGTCCCAGGACCCCTGGTCCCTAACTGCAGAGAAAGAGCTAAAGCTCTGGGCTCTGGATATCTCCTATCCTCTCCCTGCCTGCCCTCCCTGGGAGCCAGAGATTCCCCAGGACTGTGGGAGCCTGGACGACATGGTCTATGCGCTGGGATCGGTTTTTCCATCTGTGAAATGGGGGCTGCAGTAGGCAGAAGGGTGGCCCCAAAGATCTATACGACGTAATCTTTGGAAACCATAAGTGTTACCTCATCAGGAAAGAGGATCTTGGGAATTGTGATTAGGGACCTGGGATTGGGGAAATTATTTTGAGTTATTTGGGTGGACTCTAAATGTTAATTCACATACACTTTTATGAGAGTGAGGCAGAGGGAAGTTTGTCATCTGTCTTAGTCGGTTCTGGGTACAAAAACAAAATAGTAATACTATAGACCAAGGCCATAAATTTGTTTCTCACAATTCTGGAGGCTGAGAAATTGAAGAACAAGATGCCCACAAGGTAGATTTCATTCTGAGGCCCCTTCTCTTGGCTTGGAGGAGGCTGCTGTATGGCTTTATGGTCATATGACCTCTTCACTGTGATCACAGCAAGCTGTCTGGTGTCTTTCCCCCCACCTTTAAAACAAAAATTTGTTTTTGGCCACTCCTTGTGGCTTGTAAGACCTCAGTGCCCTGACCAAGAATTGAACTGGGACCATGGCAGTGGAAGCCCAGAATTCTAACCACTAGGACACCAGGGAACTCCCCGGTGTGTCTTCTTAACTGGACACTTAATAGGATGGAGGTCCATAACATTGTACAGAAGGCAGTGACCAAAACCATCTCTAAAAATTAAATGTAAGAAGTTAATGTTGTTGTCTGAAGAGGCTTTACAAATAGCTGAGAAAAGAAGGGAAGCGAAAGGCAAGGGAGACAGGGAAAGATATACCCAAATGAATGCGGAGTTCCAGAGAATAGCAAGGAGAGATTAAAAAAGCCTTCTTAAGTGAATAACAATTCAAAGAAATAGAGGAAAACAATAAAATGGTAAAGACTAGAGATCTCTTCAGGAAAATTGGAGATAATCAAGGGAACATTTCATGGAAGGATGGGCATGATAAAGGACAGAAATGGTATGGACCTAACAAGCAGAAGAGAAAAAGGAGAGGTGGCAAGATAACACAGAACTATCTGAAAAAGATCTCAATGATACAGATAACCATGATGGCGTGGTCACTCACCTAGAGCCAGACATCCTGGAGTGTGAAGTCAAGTGGGCCTTAGGAAGAATTACTACAAACAAAGCTAATGGAGGTGATGGAATTCCAGCTGAGCTATTTCAAATCCTAAAAGATGATGCTGTTGAAGTACTTCACTCAATATGTCAGCAAATTTGGGAAACTCAGCACTGGCTATAGAGCTAGAAAAGGTCAGTTTTCATTCCATTCCCAAAGAAGAGCAATGACAAAGAATGTTCAAACTACTGCATGACTGCGCTTATTTCAAATGCTCACAAGGTAATGTTCAAACTCCTTCAAGCTAGGTTTCAGCAGTATGTGAATCTAGAACTTCCAGATGTACAAACTGGGTTTGGAAAAGGTAGAGGAACCAGAGATCAAATTGCCAACATTCGTTGGATCATTGAGAAAGCAAGAGAATTCCAGAAAAATACCTGCTTCATTGACTATGCTAAAGCCTTTGACTGTGTGGATCACAACAAACTGTGGAAAATTCTTTAAAAGATGGGACTATCAGACCACTTTACCTGTATTCTGAGAAACATGTGTGCAGGTCAAGAAGAAACAGTAAGAGCCAGACATGGAACAATAATGACAAGGCTGTATATTGTCACTCTGCTTATTTAACTTATATGCAGAGTACATCATGCGAAATGCCAGGCTGGATGAATTACAAGCTGGAATCAAGATTGCTGGAACAAATATCAACTTCAGGTATGGAGATGATATTTGGAATGACAGACTAATTACAGCTCAAGCAGACAGATCCTTTCTTAAACAGGCAGCAGGTAGGACACTTCTGAGACATGGGAGCTGACTGATGCTGAAGGACTGACCATGATCCCTTTTTGGTTGTTCAGTTGCTAAGTCAGGTCTAGCTCTGCGATCCCATGAACTGTAGCACGCCAAGCTTCCTTGTCCTTCACCATCTCCGGGAGTTTGCTCAAACTCATGTCCCTTGAGTCAATGATGTTATCCAACCAGCTCATCTGCTGTTGTGCCCTTCTCCTGCCCTCAATCTTTACCAGCATCAAGGTCTTTTCCAGTGAGTCAGCTCTTTGCATCAGGTGGCCAAAGTATTGGAGCTTCAGTTTCAGCCTCAGTCCTTCCAATAAATATTCAGGATTGATTTCCTTTAGAATTGCCTGGTTTGATCTTGCAGTCCAAGGGATTCTCAAGAGTCTTCTCCAGCACCATAAGTCAAAACATTAGTTCTTCATAGCTCAGCCTTCTTTATGGTCCAACATCTGTACATGACTACTGGGAAAACCGGGAAAACCATAGCTTTGCCTATATGGACCTTTGTCAGCGAAGTTTTTTCTCTGCTTTTAATAAGCTGTCTAGGTTTGTCATGGGCTTCCCTGGACCTCAGTTGGTAAAGGATTCACCTGTAATGCAGGAGACCCCGGTTGGATTCCTGGGTCAGGAAGATCCCCTGGAGAAGGGGTAGACTACCCACTCCAGTATTCTTGGGCTTCCCTGGTGGCTCAGACCAGAAAGAATCTGCCTGCAATGCGGGAGATCTGGGTTCAATCCCTGGGTTGGGAGGATCCCCTGGAAGAGGGTAACCCACTCCAGTGTTCTTGCCTGAAGAATCCCTGTGGACAAAGAAGCCTGGAGGGCTACAGTCCATGCTGTCTCAGAGTTGGACACAACTGAGCGACTGATACTTTTACACTTTCATTTTCAGGTTTGTCATAGCTTTTCTTCCAAGAAGCAATTGTCTTTTAATTTCATGGCTGCAGTCACCATCCACAACGATTTTGGGGCCCAAGAGAAAAAACTTGATTCTGCCTTTCTCCTTTTTATATCCCTTGTCTTCTCCTCTTGGTTCTGCCCTGTGTAAAAATGCAAAGAGACATATGCTCAAGGCCAATCAGGGAAGGGGGCGTGTCTGGGCGCATGCAAAATAGAGCTTTTTACATATTCATATAGGTGGGAGTGAGCATTAGCAGGCTCTATTGCACATGTCTTTCCCATAATTCAGTCTGTTATAATCAGATGTATGTATGTGTAGAATATTTATGAGCCCTTAATGGACTCCTAGCTGCGTAAGGTTACTTGAGGACACAGCTGTGCATCAAGGGTGCTTTTGCCGGAGTGGGAGAAACCTCTGTGGTTAGTTTGTATCCACGCACTGTGTACTGATGGCACCTGTGCAGGAGCTGTAAAAGCCTGTGGTTATTACTATTTTTTTCTGTTATATTTTATTTAATTTTTTTGTTTAAAATTTCTTTTTAAAAAATTTATTTTTTTTTACTTTACGATATTGTATTGGTTTTGCCATACATGTGGTTATTTTTGTAACATATCTGTGAGATCTCCTGGATGTGTCTGGGATGGGGTTTAGCGATCAGCTTGCATGGTTTTTGGCTAGGCCACTCCTAGTTGCTGATGCCTAACTTCCTACATAACAATACAGTGATACAGCTCTTAATGGCACAAAGTGAAGAGGAACTTAAAAGCCTCTTGATGAGGATGAAAGAGGAGAATGAAAAAGCAGGCTTGAAACTCAACATTCAAAAAACTAAGATCATGGCATCCAGTCCCATCACTTCATGACAAATAGAAGGGGAAAAACTGGAAACAGTGACAGACTTTATTTTCTTGGGCTCCAAAATCACTGTGGATGAAGTTAAAAAATCCCTGCTCCTTGGGGGAAAAGCTATGACAAAGCTAGACAGTGAGAGATTTGGACCATAAAGAAGGCTGAGTGCCAAAGAATTGGTGCTTTGAAATTCTGGGGTGGAGGAAGACTCTTGAGAGTCCCTTGGACTGCAAGGAGATCAAACCAGCCAACTCTCAAGGAAATCAACCCTGAATATTCATTGGAAGGACCAGTGCTGAAGCTGAGGCTCCCATACTTTGGCCACCTGATTGTAAGAGCCAACTCATTGCAAAAGACCCTTCTGTATTTTGCTATCAGAGCTGGTTACCATGGATGCTCACTGTACATGTGATGTGTATGCTTTTCTCTACATATCATAAGGCTCCATGAAAAGGTTTAAAAGTTCGCAGAAACAGAAAACAGATCGGTTGTTGCCACTGGCTGGTTGAAGCAGGAACGAAGAGAGAGCTGACGGATTCAGAGTTTCCTTTTGGGATGATGAAACTGTTCTGGAATTAGATGAATTGGTGATTGTACAACATTGTGAATGTATGAAATGGCATTGATTTCACACTTCAAAATAGATAAATTGATGGGTGTGATATGTGAATTTTAACACAGTGGTTTATTTTTTTTTTTAATAAAAGGTTTAAAAAGTAACAGAAGGGGCTTCCCTGGTGGCTCAGTGGTAAAGAATCCGCCTGCCAATGCAGAAGACACTGGTTCGATCCTTGGTCCTGGATGATCCCACATCCTATGGAGCAACTTAGCCTGTGTGCCACAACTGTTGAGACTGTGCTCTGGAATAAAAGTCACAGCAATGAAAAGCCGAGTGCCACAAGGGGAGAGTAGTCCCTGTTTGCAGCAACTAGAAAAACTCCCACACAGCAATGAAGATTCAGTACAGCCAAAAATAAATAAGGTTTTAAAAAGTAATAGACCTCAAATCTCATCTTGTAGCCTACAGAACTGGCATCATCTTCAAGCAGTTGTCCTTTTACTCATTGACTGAGTGCCCTCTGTGTAGCAGGCCCCAGGTGAGATGCAGCAGACAAAGCAGTGATGTAAACAGTTTGGACCTCATGTCTTTGTGATTCTCTCATGTTGAAAGGTGAAAGAAGAGGAGTCAGAAAGAGAGGTTGGAGAACATTTTGGGCAGAAGGAAAAGCAAGTGCAAAGGCTATGAGGTGGGAACAAATGGGTCAGCCTGTGTGGTTGGAGTGAGTGTTGAGATCAGATGTCAGAAGGGACAGACTCATCAAAGTGCGATTGTTCTATGCATGGTAAAATACATAAAATTGCCATTTCGACTCTTTTTATGTATATGATTCAGTGGCATAAAGTACATTGATGATGTGCAACTATCACAACTGTCTTGTTCCCAAATGGAACCTGTGAAGATGGAGAAAGAGATCGGAGTGATCCCGCTACAAGACTTCCCCAGGAAGTGGCTTTGGGGTAATACCCGAAGGTTGGAGGTTGAGTCCTGTGCAAGCATGAAGTTTGGCAAGTGAAGAGGCAGTAAGGATGGCTGTTTGCAGGCAGGTACGCTGTCTGCAAAGCCAGAATATAGACAATTTCTAGTGGTCCAGGATTGGAAAGGGTGAGATGCTAAAGAGGGTGGCAAAGAACACAGGGGTTAAGGGTATAATGTGACACCAGCTTACTGGGGAGTAAGATCATGCCCTGCCATACTCTTCTGGACAGGCTGGCTCCTCAGGGAGGACTCAGAGGCAGGTTCTGGCCTGGCCTTGCCCTCCTGAAAGCCCACTTGTCTCCACCATCACGCTTGCCTGATTTCCACTCGAACCTGCCTCCATCAATGCTATTCTGAAAGAACTGCCTTGCCAGAGACTAGTGAAGGGACAGTAACCGGGGCAACCGCAGGACCCAACCTGTCCAGCAACTTCTAGGCACTTCCCACGTCTCCAGTCACTGCTCCCTCAGTGCCTGCCTGCCTCAGGGCCTGTGCACTTGCTTCTGTCTGAACTCTTCTGTGCTGTTGGAGGAGACTCTTCAGAGCCCCTTGGACTGCAAGGAGATCCAACCAGTCCTTCCTAAAGGAGAGAGTCCTGAGTGTTCATTGGAAGGACTGATGTTGAAGCTGAGACTCCAATACTTTGGCCACCTGATGCGAAGAGCTGACTCCTTTGAAAAGACCCTGATGCTGGGAAAGATTGAGGACAGGAGGAGAAGGGGACGACAGAGGATGAGATGGTTGGATGGCATCACCGACTCAATGGACATGAGTTTGGATGAACTGCGGGAGTTGGTGATGGACAGGGAGGCCTGACATGCTGCGTTTCATGGGGTCAAACACGAGTCGGACCTGATTGAATGACTGAACTGTTCTTCCCCCAGCTGTTAAGGCCGGCCCTGTGTCCCACACTCTTGACCATCACCTACTTATTTTGACTGTTGGGCCAGGATAGGTATGGCTCATCCCTACCCCACGCAACCCGGTGATTTTGGGGCCCAGCACAGAGTGCTGGATTGGGGTCATGGAAAGTGCTCAGCAAATAATTACTAAAGGATTCCGAGCCTCAGGCAGCTCACGGCCAGCCACCAACTTTCCTTCTCCCTCTTCCTAGGAGGGAAGCCGGGTCTGAGGCCCAGGCCGCGGGGCAGGGCAAGGCCCGCGGCGGGGGAGGGGCGGGCGCTGCGGCGGGCGGGGCCGGGATTGGGGGCCGCGCCCGAGCCGAAACAAAGGCCGGCGCCGAGACAAAGCCCCGCGGCCCCAGGCCCTGCGGGGGCCAAAGATCCCGGCGGCAGGGCCGCGCCGGAGGCATCTCCAGCGCCGCCTCCGCGTGCGGGCTCCTGGTGAGTCGGTTTGGGGCGGCCGCGCCCCGCTTCCCTGGAGCTTTTGGGAGGTCGGTGGAGCCCGCGCCAGGCAGAGTCGGTTCTGGGCGCCGGACGTGACGGCCCTTCAAGTTCTCTGCGTCCTCTTAGAGTAGCCGCCGAGCCTCCTCCCAGACTAGAGGGCGCAGGGCCGGGAGCCCCGCGCAGGGACGGAGGCCCACCCCAGGCACAGCTCCAGGGCGCCCGTGCCTCTGGTTTTCTCTAACTGGTGACTCCAGACAGATCTCCTCCCGACGACCTTGCTTTCCTCTCAGGACCTCTCCTCCCCCAGTTCCAGCCGCAGTCCCTGCTCCCTTGCCCGCGCGGGCCGACAGGGCCCTTCTCCCCCCCCCCCCCCCCCCCCCGCCAGATTCCACCCCACCCACAGGATTCTCCGCCCAGACTCCGCTTCTGACAGGATTCTCATAGAAAGACCGTGTTTGTCTCCACTAAGATTCCTCCTCCAGGCCTAGCTTCCCCCACCTGACAGAACTCTCCCAGACACTGCTTCCTCAGACAGGCATACCCGCCTCCCACGCAGATCCTGCTCCCGGCTGAGGCAGGCTTACCCGCCCAACAGATCCTGCCTCCATCCTCGGATGGACCTCCCCACAGACTCCGCTCCCCTCTTCAGTCCGCCCACCCGAAGAGTGTCAAAGCCAGCGCAGTGGCTGGCTAAAAGGTGGCCGGGGGCCTTGGGGGCCAGGCGTAATTTCAGTTTCGCTGCTCTGAGCCCCTTGGGAGCTAGCTGACGTAGGTTTCAGTGTTTCTCACGTTAAACAATAAAAAGGTTAGAACGCCAGTAAGCGGCCCGGCCACGGGGTGGGGACGCTTGGCCCCTCCGCCCGGGCCAGCATCTCCCCTAGGTCTCGACCCCGCCCCCTCCTGAGAGCGCCCGGTGACGTAGCTGCGGGCGACCTCTCCGGACGGCCCGAGAGGCGGGGACCCAGGCGGGGGCCGACCACGTGCGCGCCTGCGCAGCAAGCGGCCTGGAGCCGGCACTACAGTAGCGGGCACGCGCCCGGCCAGCGGGTCAATCTTCGGCTGCGGAGACACTGTTGCCCGGCCCCTGCCTCAGGGGAGGCGGTGTGAGGGGTGGTGGCGGGGGTAGGAGGGGCCCGGGATGCGCGTGCGTACTCGCTGCCTCGCGCGCTCCGGCCCCGCCTCCGGGCTCGAAGTGCCCAACGCGCGTGCGCGACGGCGTCGGCGCCAGTTATTTCTGTCCCGCCCCCCGACAGTGGCTCTTTCTGCGAGCGGGCGCGCGGGTGAGCGGTTGTACGCGTGCAGTGTGGTGCTGATCTGAGCAGCCGCTGAGGCGGCGGCGCAGGCGGCGGCGGCGGCGGCGGCAGAGCGGGCGGCGGCCGGGTGAGCCTTGGTAGCGCCCCGCGCGCAGCGGGCTGCGCCCCAGGCTTTGCCTGGCGGCGCTAGGCCTCGCGGCTGCAGCGGCCCAGCCGTTGGCTGCGAACGCGTCTGCGCCTGCGTGGCGGGCCCCGCGCCCCTCCTCCCTCCTTGGGCGCCCCCGGCGGCGTGTGAATGGCGGCTTCGGCTGCGGCAGCCTCCGCGGCGGCGGCGGCGGCGGCGGCGGCTGCCTCCGGCAGCCCCGGCCCGAGTGAGAGCTCGGCGGGCGCCGAGAAGCGCGCCGCCGCCTCCTCGGCCGCGGGCTCCGCATCGGGCTCGGCGGCGGCATCCGCCTCGGCGTCGTCACCCGCGGGGGGCGGCGGCGAGGCGCTGGAACTGTTGGAGCACTGCGGCGTGTGTCGGGAGCGCCTGCGGCCGGAGAGAGAACCGCGCCTGCTACCTTGCCTGCACTCGGCCTGCAGCGCCTGCCTCGGGCCCCCGGCGCCTGCAGCCGCCAACAGCTCGGGGGATGGAGGTGCAGCAGGCGACGGTTCTGGTGAGTGCGGTCGGACCGGGGGCGGCCCCTCCCCCACCCTGCAGCCAAGGTTCGGAGGAGGCTCGGGTATTGGGGGTCGGTCCCCAGCGTCACAATGGCAGGGGTTATCTGGGTGAGAGGGTCGGGACCGGACAGTGGCAAACGGGTGCGGACTGTGGGTCTCGTATTCGGATGAGGCGACTGTTTCAAGTTAGACCAAAGAAGGGTTTGATTGTTTCTCCCGGAGCGGAGGGTTAGCCTAGCATGGGATGGAAGTTGGTCCCTGTGGAGGGATGGTATCGCAGTGTGGATGTGAATATGCGGTCATCTTGTTTTCCTCTGTTCTTCGCAGTGGTGGACTGTCCAGTATGTAAGCAGCAATGTTTCTCCAAAGATATCGTGGAGAATTATTTCATGCGAGACTGTGGCGGTAAGGCCGCCACGGATTCCCAGGATGCGAATCAGGTATGTGTTGCCCAAGCAATCCTTGGAAGGCCTCTGGACGTGGGTAGGAATCTGCAGCGCAGAGCATAGTACCAGCTCCAGGCTTCACTACGGCTTTTGTAGGTTGTTTAGGCTAAGTAAAGGCATCATCTTACCAGGTTGTATTTTCTGGGTCTGAATACAGATGTGTCTGGTGGTGCTGTCTCTTCTGACTCTGCCTTTGCTCAGCAGTGCTGCACTAGCTGTGAGGATAATGCCCCAGCCACCAGTTATTGTGTGGAGTGCTCTGAGCCGCTCTGTGAGACGTGTGTGGAGGCGCACCAGCGGGTGAAGTACACCAAGGACCACACCGTGCGCTCCACTGGTATGCAACACGGAGGGAGCTGCCTTGATTCTTTGCCTATATGTTTCTCCAGCTGCTTTTGATGCTGGTTGCAGATGGTGGTGGAGTGTCAGGGAATTTCTGAGGGGGTACAATTGAAAGGCCTCAGCGGGGGAGGCTGGTGTTCTGGTGGGTTGCCTCTGCCCTTCCGGATAGAAGGGGAAAAGCCACAGGCAGGAAATCTGTGGAGTGCACAGGGGATCTCATGCTTCAGTAGAGGGTGTATTGAGGCTTTGAGGAAGCACTTCAGGGAATCCCCAGGCAGGGAATATGCCTCCAGAGGTGAAGGGATCACATGTACAGATAGGGAAATGCAGGCTGTTAGGGAATGGTGTGAGGGATCTCCTAGGCCTGAGATTCCCTGGAATGTGGTTTAAGGCTCCGTAGGAAAAGTGAGGTCTTTGGGCCTTGTGTCCTCATAAGCCATGAGTGTCCTCAGACTGGTACTGACCAGTGAATGCTCTAAGTGTTCTTTCTGTTAGATCGCAGATGTTTCAAAGTCTTAACTAGATATCTTCAGACTTTTCTGTGAACGTGGTGGCTGCTCTTCGGAGAGGGGCTTGGGCTTGGTTTTTCATCCAGAACTCCCCGTCAATGGTGTTTTGGTAGTCATGCCGTGGCTCCTGCAGCCCAGAGGACAGTTTTGATGGGAAAATCCAGATGGATGTTGTTGCTGTGAGTCATGAGGAGCCAGGAGGGAAGGGCAGGTGTCTCCAAGGGGATCCTGGGTTCTAAGGAAAGATCAGGGTGCAGGAGGGGGCTGTATTGGGGGCACTGAGATGTGCTTTATCTGTATCTTAGATGTTTTTATGGCTCAGACTGGGTCAGTGTATCAATGAGATGTGATTGTGGAGGAAGGGGCTGGCTGTTCCCAAGCAGTTATCTAATGGCAGCAGATTCTGGGAAGCGGTGGGGATCACTGTGGTGTATTCGTCTTTGGGGGATGTTGCTTTGAGCACTTTCAGACCCTTTTCCTTGTGTGGGGGGCCTGACCCCTCTCTGAGGGTCCTGGTCTGACATCAACTTTGTCCAGCCTGAGAAGGCTTTGCGAGGCTCCTCGTGGGTTGTTAAGATGGTGTGGTCTCCTTTTACCAGAGAAGAGAGAAGAGGTCTCCAGGCGTGGCTCAGGAGGAAAAGATACCTGACGTGTCTTTAGGTCCTCATTTGGTTTCTGTCTGAGCCAGAAAGCTCTTGCGTGTGTCCTGATGCCATGGTTGCCAGATTCCCCTCCCCTGCGGCAGAGTCTTTTAGTGGAGGAGAAAGGGATCCCAGCAGTGGGGGCTGCAGAGGCGGAGGAGCTCTCTTGAGTATCTGCTTGGAGGACTTTTCAGTGGAGGCAGCAGTGGGGTGGTCGTCAGAGGCCATCGTCACTTTTAAGTTGTCACTCCCAGAAGCTGAAAGAAGGGGAATGCGGATCTCTTGGTCAAGATTAGGGCAGAGGGTGTTCAGAGCCCTGTCCACTGCTGTAGGCCCTCTGCGTTTTTAAGTAGCTAAGCCAGGGCTGCAGGACACACACGATGTGAGGCCCTGGTCTGTCTGCTTCTTGAGTTGAGGTGGTGAGGACCAGCCCCTGCTTCATAGACCCCATTCCTCAGGGCCGGCCAAGTCGAGGGACGGTGAGCGCACTGTGTATTGCAATGTGCACAAGCACGAGCCTCTTGTGCTGTTCTGCGAGAGCTGCGACACCCTCACCTGCCGGGATTGCCAGCTCAACGCCCACAAAGACCACCAGTGAGTCCTGAGGCATGGTGGGTGGGTGCTGCCCATTCCCATGCTGGGCGCCCGGGCCCACCTCTGTCTGCCCTCAGGTACCAGTTCCTGGAGGATGCAGTGAGAAACCAGCGCAAGCTCCTGGCCTCATTGGTGAAGCGCCTCGGGGACAAGCATGCAACACTGCAGAAGAACACCAAGGAGGTTCGCAGCTCGTAAGTGGAGGCCAGTGTGATGGGGGAGGTCCTGGGGTAAGCACCTGTCTGACTGGCCTTGATCTCACCCTCCACCCCCCAGGATCCGCCAGGTGTCCGACGTACAGAAGCGCGTGCAAGTGGACGTTAAGATGGCCATCCTGCAGATAATGAAGGAACTGAACAAGCGGGGCCGTGTGCTGGTCAACGACGCCCAGGTACTTCCTGTGTGGTCCTTGTCCGCTGACAGCTAGCCCTAGCTCTGGTAGCTCTGTCCTGGGGGTTTGGCTCCCTCTGCTGGCCGCTGAGGCCATCCTTGGGCGGGGAGAGGTTCTAGTGCCGTTTCCTCCCTGACCTCTCCTGCTCTCCACCTGCAGAAGGTAACCGAGGGGCAGCAGGAGCGCCTGGAACGGCAGCACTGGACCATGACCAAGATCCAGAAGCACCAGGAACACATCTTGCGCTTTGCCTCTTGGGCTCTGGAGAGTGATAACAACACGGCACTGCTGCTGTCCAAGAAGCTGGTGTGTGCTGGTGGCCACCCAGGTGGTGGGTTCTGGGTCAGCACCTCCCAAGGCCCTGGAATGCTGTTCTCTGTCTCTGTGCTCATGTACCACCCTCCCCCAGATCTACTTCCAGCTGCACCGGGCCCTTAAGATGATCGTGGACCCTGTGGAGCCCCACGGCGAGATGAAATTTCAGTGGGACCTCAACGCCTGGACCAAGAGTGCAGAGGCCTTTGGTGGGTATTTGTCTTGCTCTCACTGAAGCTTGCTCTCCCAGGAACTGTGCCTTAAGCTGTTTTACCTCTTTGCTGCAGGCAAGATTGTTGCAGAGCGTCCTGGAACCAACTCCACAGGCCCAGCACCCATGGCCCCTCCTCGGGCTCCAGGGCCTTTGGGCAAGCAGGGCTCTGGCAGCAGCCAGGTGAGTAGGGGAGTGGGCCATGGGGGAGGAGAGGGGCCCGAGCCCTGTTGGGGGCTGGCCTGGTGAGGTTGTCTTGCTTTTCTTACAGCCTATGGAGGTGCAGGAGGGCTACGGCTTCGGATCAGGTGAGTGGTTTCTGCCTGGTAGGTGGGAGAAATCCAATGTTCTAGGTTCATTCAACTTGTCTTTTTCTGTGTCCTGAGCAGATGACCCTTACTCGAGTGCTGAGCCCCATGTGTCAGGGGTGAAGCGGTGAGTGTGATTGACCTTTGGTGCATGTAGGGACAGGGTGGTCATGGGGACAGGGGTGCTCAACGCCAAGCCACACCCACAGACCCCGCTCAGGTGACGGCGAGGTGAGTGGCCTCATGCGCAAGGTGCCACGGGTGAGCCTCGAACGCCTGGACTTGGATCTCACGGCTGACAGCCAGCCACCAGTCTTCAAGGTCTTCCCAGGCAGCACCACTGAGGATTACAACCTCATCGTCATCGAGCGAGGTGCTGCTGCTGCAGCTGCTGGCCAGCCTGGGACCACGCCCTCGGGGGTCCCTGGGGCCCCTCCCCTGCCTGGAATGGCCATTGTCAAGGTGAGCCTGCTCCAAGCTACTGTGGCTGGGGAGTGGAGGTCTGCTGTCCCAGCCAGCATTCCACTAAACCACCCCTCGCCTCCTCGCAGGAGGAAGAAACAGAGGCTGCCATTGGAGCTCCGCCTGCTGCCACTGAGGGCCCGGAGACCAAGCCTGTGTTGATGGCCCTCGGGGAGGGCCCTGGTGCGGAGGGTCCCCGCCTGGCTTCACCCAGTGGCAGCACCAGCTCAGGTCTGGAGGTGGTGGCTCCAGAGGGCACCTCAGTCCCAGCTGGTGGCCCAGGTTCCCTAGATGACAGTGCCACCATCTGCCGTGTCTGCCAGAAGCCAGGTGACCTGGTCATGTGCAACCAGTGCGAATTCTGCTTCCACCTGGACTGCCACCTGCCTGCCCTGCAGGATGTGCCAGGGTGCGAGGCTGTGGAGTCTGCAGGGTGGAGGGCTGGGCCGGGTCCCGTGCAGCCCCTCACCTCTCCGTTTTCTCCAGGGAGGAGTGGAGCTGCTCTCTTTGCCACGTGCTGCCTGACCTGAAGGAGGAGGATGGCAGCCTGAACCTGGATGGGGGGGATAGTACCGGAGTGGTGGCCAAGCTCTCACCAGCCAACCAGCAGGTGAGGGGGAGGCACCCATATGCTGGGTTTTCCTGCAGCCCCCAACTCCCCTGACTCTGACGTCTGTGTTGTCTGCAGAAGTGTGAGCGTGTCCTGCTGGCTCTCTTTTGCCACGAGCCCTGCCGGCCTCTGCACCAGCTGGCTACCGACTCCACCTTCTCCCTGGTGAGTTCTGGGACTTGGGAGGGTGGGAGGTGTAGGGGCTCTTTCGCTTCACCTTCAGCCTGTGGCCTCTGCCTGCAGGATCAGTCTGGTGGCACCCTGGACTTGACCCTTATCCGAGCCCGCCTCCAGGAGAAGCTGTCACCCCCCTACAGCTCCCCCCAGGAGTTTGCCCAGGATGTGGGCCGCATGTTCAAGCAGTTCAACAAGCTGACGGAGGTGAGCCTGTGGGGATGGGGGTGAGTTGGAGGAGGGGAGGCTGGGGGGCAGAGCTAGGACCCATCCATTGTAATCTGCCTGGCAGGACAAGGCCGACGTGCAGTCCATCATTGGCCTGCAGCGCTTCTTTGAGACCCGCATGAATGAGGCCTTCGGGGACACCAAGTTCTCCGCTGTGCTGGTGGAGCCCCCGCCGCTGAGCCTGCCTGGTGCTGGCCTGAGTGCCCAGGACCTGTCCAGTGGCCCTGGTGAGGGCCCCTGAGGCTGAGCAGCCCCTGAGCCAGCCCAGCCTGGCTCTGTTCTATGTCCTGTCACTCCTCCCCTCTCCTTCCTCCTCTCTCCGGTGGCCTGGCTCCCACTCCTTGGTGGCCCATACCCCAGTCCCTCACGATATGGTTTTTACTTCTGTGGATTTAATAAAAACTTCACCAATTACTCAGGTCTCGGTTGGTGGGACAGTGGTCCTGGGCCTGCTGTCTGCCTGCCATCAGTCCCTCACCGAAGCCCTCGTGGCTCAATGGGGTGGGGCATGTGTCTTTAGCCACCTAGTGTCTGGGGAGGGTTACATGGTGGGCAGGCAGGGGGAATCCCCAGGTGCATGCTGCACCCTGGACTGGGGCAGAACATTTCTTATAACCAGATGGGGTATCACAGTGAGCTGGGTGGGCTGAGACTTCCACTGGGCTAATAAAGTTGGGTACTGTATCCCTGGGGTATAAGCAAGAGATCTGGGGGGACCTACCATCTTTGGGAGTGCTAGCCTTGAGGCTGAGGCAGGAGGGGTGCTGGGCCAGTGTTCGCAGCTCACCTCCTGAGGACCTGGTAGGCTTGCCCAGATGAAACCATTCCAGCCCTCTATCTCACACCCTGACTGACTGGCACATTATTATTAACCCAACCTGGCTCAGCACAGGCCCAGAACTAGTGTCCAACCTCTTTTATTACAGAAGGTACAATGAAAATGCCAGGCCATCCACTGGCTCCCTGGGGCAGCTTGGGCAGTCAGTCCCTTCGAAGGTTCTTGAGCCTCTCCTCCAGGTCTGCGTCTGCGTCCACCAGGGCAGAGGCTGTAGCCTCTGCTTTCTTGCCACTGGCAGCCACACTGAGGGAGCCTCCAGTGGAAGGGAGGTCTGCAAAGAGTGCAGGTTAGGAAGAGCACCCATGCAGAAGGGAGTAATGCAGAGAGGGAGGTGGTGGCTGGGTCACAGGGTTAACACAGGGCCTAAGGTGTAAACACTCACTTGACAGCTCATCTGTCAGGCTCAACCCCAGTTCATCCAGGACCTGGGCTACAACAGCATCACTAGATAAGGAGAGAATGCTCATGAGAATCAAGGGCAGAGCCAGGCATCCCTCCCCACCCTGCCACCAGCTGTCTCCAAACCTCTCCTCTTCATCATCCTCATCCCCCATGGCGTCATCGATGGCGTCGTTCATCATCTCCTCCTTCATGTCCATGATCTCTGCCTGCCGCTCAAATTCCATCATAATCTTCTGGATCTGGGGCAACTTCAGCTGAAGAGGGGAGGAGGGTGAGTCTGGGCCCGAGGTCAGCAGGGGGAAGGAGGGATGGGGAGAGGCAAACCTGTCTGTTCATGGTGCCCATGGCTTTGGTGACGCCCTTCATGGCTTGTGCCATTGAGTTGTTAGACTTGAGTGTCTGGATCTTGAGGGACACAGCCTGGATGTTGGCACGCATCAACACAAACTTTCGGACGTACCGCCTGGTGCGCACCAGGTCTTTTGCCATGATCCGGACCGCGTCCTGAGGAGGGGACAGAGGGCAGGGAGCAAGCCTTGGGGGTGTGCCCACTGAGGCGTCCAGGGGCTCCTGGGGACCTGCCCCCATTTGTCTCAGGTCACCACTGCACAGATCCCTCTGTAGGCTTATCTCTCTGGTCCATTAATCCAGAAGAAAAGCAGAGCCCACCCTTGAGGAATCTTTTTTATTCCATGTCTAGTCAACACCTATTCCTGAATTTCAATCCTGGCCAAAGAGGATCTCCCCCTCCACCTCACAGGCAAGAACCAAATCCTGATTTACATACAAATGTATCCAAGCTCAGCTGTGACTTCCTCCCCAAAGCTCCTCCTTGCTTTGCCCATCCCAGGAAATGGCACCTCCTCAAACAAGCTGCTCAGGCCAAAACTTAGCCATCTCTTGCTAGTTGGGCCCGCAGGGGAAGTGGATCCCATACCACATCTATTGAAACCCTAACTACTTCTAACTTAGCCCTCAGCTCCCACTGTTGCCCACGATTCTAAGTGGTCTGGCATGGACCACTCTTTTGAGTTTCCCTATCACTCCCTCACGGAACATGTGCTGTTCTGACACACTTGACACTTGCTCTTCGCAGGGTCGCTCTCTTAATTACTCAAAGCTCTCATATCAACTCCACAGAGGCAGCAGTTTTGGCCTCTGAAACTAAGGAAAGCCCCACCCTAACCCTTCATTCCATTTCCCTAGAACACACGTCCTGTTTTGCTGCAGCCCCAGGGTCTGACCAAGCGAAGGCACCTGGCCTAGAGTCCCAGCTTGTTCCCAATCAAGCTTACCATCTGGCCCTGCTTGGCCATTTTCTTGATGTCCGCGATGATTTTCTTCTCCTGGGTCTCGAGCTTCTGTCGCTCACGGTCCAGCTCTCGCATGGCCCGGTTCAGGGCACGCTGGTTCTGCCGCAGCAGCTCCTCTGGCGTCTTGCGCCGCCCAAACAACAGGTCCATGGCAGCAGGAGCCTACCAGTAAGCCTTGGGCTAGCGTGAAACCTGGCTGCAGGGTGGTGTGAGGCACAGCTGGGGTCACATTGTATATGGGCGGGGACAGACGAGGACTCATAAAACAGAAAAGGGTGAGCAGGGAGAAAACGAATGAATGGAAAGGCGAAAGAGTGGAGCCTGGAACTTGGGGAGCCACAACCACCCCAGCTCCTCTTACTCCACAGTGCCCCTACAGAGATCCAGGGCTGCAATCTCGTCCTGACTCTAGGATGAGACCCTAGAATGTCCAACGGACCTAGGTTGGAGATTACCATGTTCCACACATGCAGCAAGGGGACGGGCGCGGGGAGAGGGGGCTCGGAACCCGGAGCGCCAAGGAAAGGGCAGTTGACAGGGTCCCTAACATGAGAAGCTGGAGGCCGCAAGTGCTACAGACAGGGTCGATGTGGGGGGCTCCGAAGCTGACAGCGCGTGGATGGCATTCAGTTTAGGGCGGAAGGCTTAAATGCTGAGGGAATCTGGGTGCAGAGAATAAGGCCGGGGGATGTTGGGGACTCCTGTACAGAGGGCGGGATTTTAGGTGATGGGGTGCCTTGTCCACCCAGGAAACTCTTGGGGGCTTTTCGGGGTCTTGAGCACCGAAGGCAAAACAGCATGGGGACCCAGAGGATAAGGGAGGGTCCCAGGGAGGGGCGAGGCCCTCGAACGCCGCCGCCCACGCGCCCACCCCAGGGCCCGCGCCCCAGTAGGGGCGACTCACCGGAGTTGGGACGGGGACTCGCTTCCGTTTCCGGGTCACGCTCCTCTCGTTCAGAGCCCTGGAGCGCCCACCAACGACGGCCCCTCGGTTCTGACGCCTCGGCCTTCACCGCCGTTTCCGGATTAAACCACCTGACGTCACACGCCCCGCCGGCGCCCGGAATGCTGGGCGGGGACAAGAGCGCGCGTGCGCACGCGCCGAGGAACGTGCCGGCCACAAGCGCATGCGCAGCAGCTTCCGTCTCCCTGCCGCAAGCTTGGTATTCCATAGGTTCAAGTCCAGCCTAAGGGAGCGGAGCTCCTGTCCCCTCTTGGCCCCGTGGGCTTGGTGCCCTTTCGGGCGCCTTCCTTCCAGCCATCCGGTGGTCCTGCACCCCACCACGTCACCCACTGTAGAGCCCTGCTCATTCGAGGGACCCAGAACTCGCGCTGATGTTTCCGAACCTCAGGTACCCAGTGGCACCAGGCAGTTTTCCTCCTCCGGCAGGAGGGCAGAACAGCAGACGGTGCGGACTTAGCCCCTGTGCCAACTCACTGGCCGGGAAGCCAGTGGTCACTGGATCCCTGCCCCTCCCCTGTCCCAGAGTGGATTCATCTCACCCTGCCCGAGGGGAGTCCCCTCATACCACCTGTGAGCACACAACTCCCACCACTCTTGCTGCAGGAGCTCTGGCGGCCATCACCTGCCCCTCCCACTCCACAAAAGGAAGAGGCGGAGGCCATGCAGTAACATTCCCCTTTAATAGCCTGGTGGGACCTCCAGTGGTGGAGGGGTGGGGTGCCGGGTCCCCAGCCACCCAAATCCCCATGGCCACCCACCCCAGAGCCCAGAGTAGGGGGTGGGGCTGGACAGCACCCAGCGGGGGCTAGACAAGCCAATTCATTTCCCATCGCTGAGCGGGTCGGGGGAGGCAGCGCCGACCTTAATCACATGGTGGTTTAAAAAAAAAAAAACTAGGAGCGGGTAGCAGGGAGGGGTGGCCGGCCAGGGCATGGGATTCCCCTACCGGCCGCCCCATGTCCCCCCACCTGTGGCCCCCAATAAATATCTGCAGGGGACGCCGGGGCTGGTGGCCCTGGCAGGGGTGGGTATGTGCCAGCCCTATTTCAGGCAGCGCTCGAAGTAAGTGGAGCCGATATAGCCACCCCCGCATGGAGCGCTGCACATTCTGCTCAAACAGCCTCCGGTTGTTCTGCAGGACCTCAGCGGCTTCCTTGTTCAGTGGGTCTTCAGGGTTGGGCTCCTGTGGCCGGTATGGGGGGGCGAGGGGCGGGAGGTCAACAAGCCCAGAAGGTAGAGGGCCAACCTTCCCCAGCTGCCCTCCCACCCCCACCCCTACCCCTTACTCACCAAGAAGAGATACTGCAAGCCATAAATTATGGAGTTTATCGTAAGGACTGGCTTCCAGTCCTCTCTGTGGGCAGAGAGCATCATGATAGGGGCTGGTGAGCGGGCAGCCACCACAGGCCCTGCTGGGACCAGACAGGTCAGGCCCAGGGCATGGGACAGCACGGTCGGGAAATGCTAGCGTGAGGGTGCAAAGAAGCACAGGCCAGAAAGCCAAGGTCAAGCCATGAGGAAGAAAATGCACAGCTGACAAGACAGAGGGACACACAGACCACGAGGAGGAGGGAAGGGAAAGAGATTGGGATAGTGCAAGGTCACGAAGGGGGCCTGGCAGGCAGGGCTGGGCAGCGCAGTGGAGGGCCAGCGCCCTCACCTGAGGATGTTGAGGCAGACGTTGCCCTCGAGGTCAATGTTGGGGTGATAAACCATCGTCTCACACTTCACCTTGGGGGGGTCATGCGGGTAACCCTGGCCCACCTGGCTCCAGGAGAAGAGAGGGCAGGTGGATAGGTGCACAGCAGTGCCTGGCTGGGGCCTCAGCTGTTGCTTCCTCAACCCAGGGAGCCACCCCTGCCCACCTGAGACTCACCTTAAAACTGAACACAAACTTCCCGCTCTTGTAGAAGCCCTGTGAAGGAAGAGGAGAGGAGTCAGAACCCCACTCTGCAAGGCCTGGCAGGTGAACCAGCCAACTTGAGGTGGTGTCACCTGCCGTGCCTGAGAATCCAGTTAAGCGTGCCCTCACCTCATCAGGACAGATAACCAGCTTGAAGTTGAGGAGGTCGTCTGGATCTGAGAAACTGATGTCACACGTCTTGGGCAGATTCAGCTCGTTTATGTCTGGGTTTTCACAGCACAAAAGGGAAACAGGCCGGGAAAGGGAGAGATAGGGGGTGCTCAGAGCAGGTGCCAGCAGAGCCTCCACAGCCTCTCCCAGGACCTCGGTTCTGTCTTGGGCAGTGGGCCACATCCCCCACCCTCTCCTTGCTCCTTCTGCTTCGCGTCTCCAGGCAGGCTCTTCCATATCTATGGAACACTGCAGACGTGCTTGAACTCCTGGCCCATGGTAAGCTCCAATTCTTCTGAATCCACAGTCATAAGTCCCCCAACCCAGCTCCTACATGTCCCACTCCTATGTGCCCCCCAAGAGACTCTGACTACCCCAAACCCAGCATCCTGACCGTGACTTCTGCTTTCTAGAGGAGTTTTTACTTGTCTGCCCAGATGCAAGGATCTTATTCCCCTTCCTCACCCTAAATCACCACCACCCCCAATCCCTGGCCCCCACTGTCCATACACTCCTCTCTGCTTGTCATCAGGATCCTCCCATCTGACCTCCAGATCTGTGAGTTCCCAAGCCTCCTACCCTATACTATTCTGGGCGTAAGATTTCCAGCATCTCTAGCAGGATGGTCTGAACCCAACCCTACTCCTATCTCTATAATCCCTGGCACCCAGTATCCCTCCCTCCTCCTGTCACCCCAAACTGACATGTGACTCCCCCAGACCCACGACACCCAGGCCCCAGAACCCACTTCACCAGGCCTGACTCTGATTCCCAGTGACTCTAGCGTTAATACATTAAATCTCCCACCCCGATCCTCAATCCTCGGCCCCACTGTCCATATCTCCTCTTCCTGTCGCCCAGGTTCCCGTCTGACCCCGACTCTCGAGTTCCTGGTCTCCCCCTTCCGCTGCCACCCTCAGATTCTCGGTCCCTAGTATCAGACGCCTAGGTTTCCGAATACGCTCAGTGTCCCCTGCTCGGTCCCCCTACCTTCGACCACTTTGATGACTATATTACCCCACCCCTGGCCCCTCGGCCCCCAGGCCCTGGTCTCCGATCCCCACATCCGCGGCCTCCCCGTTTCTGACACCTTTGACCCCTGGTAGCCGCATTACTCCACACCTGACTCTCGTATCACCCCGAGCCAGGCTATGACCTCCGACCTCCACTCCCATCCCCCGACTCCCCTTACCCTTCTGGATCCGCAGCTGCGCCGCCGACGCCTTCTTGCTGCTGCCCTTGGTGCCGCCCGCCGACTCCTCCTCCTTCTTCTGCTGCTTCAGCGAGAACAGCTTGATCATCCTGCCGCCGCCGCCGCTGCCGCCGCTGCGGGGCCCGGGACCCCGGCCACCCGGCCCCCCGCCGCCGCCCGCGCCGCCTCCGCCACTCGGACCCGCCGCCGCGGCCTCTTCGGCTGCTGCCGCCGCCCGCCGGGCCTGCCGCGCTGCTCCGCGCCCACCGCGCGGCCCGCGTCGGCTCCCGTAGTCGGCTCTGGCCTGGCCCGGCGCCTCGGGCCCGCTCGGCGGCGTTCGGGCCCGCTCGGCTGTTCTCGGGCTCACTCGGCCCCGCCCCGACCCGCCGCTCCCTCCTCCCGGCCGTCCGCTCCGGCGTCCTCAGGCTCGGCTGCGGACGTGGGGTCCTCAGGACGTGTCCCTGGGCCTGGTCACTCTCTCTCTTCGCGAGGGCTCTGCGGCTCGTGGCGGAACGGGGAGGCGGGGGCTGCGGTGGCCGTGTACTAGATAGGAGGGCCGGCTTCCGTGGCAGCAGCGGCTTCCGCGCGGAGGTCCGCAACGGCCTCGGGCGCCCCACGGCTTCGGCTATTTCCGTCGCCTGCCCGCTTCGACTCTTCCCGCCCGGCCTGCACTGTGCGCTTGCGCAGCCGCCGCCACCGCCCCACGTTGCTCCGCGCTGGGACTTGGGGATCGGGCTCCTTCGGCTTGGTTCGGGTATCTCCGTTCGTGCAGGCCGGGCCGGTCACTTCCGGGGACGCCCGCGAGTCCAAGGGAGCGGGCGGGGGGGGGGGGGGGGCGGGGGGGGGGGCGGGGGGGGGGCGGGGGGGGGGCGGGGGGCGGGGGGGGGGGGGGGGCGGGGGGGGGGGGGGGGCGGGGGGGGCGGGGGGGGGGGGGGGGAGCGGGGGGGGGGGCGGTGTCGCCGCCATATTTAAGTGGGGCAGATGCAGGTCGCCTCGCCCATTCGCAGTCGTGCGGACGGTGGCGTAGGCGGGCCAAACAAGGGGCTTGTCCCCAAGGGGCCACAGACCGAGGCAGGGTTAGGGTCAGAGCCAGGAGCCAGGCCTAGAGTGCGTGATTCAGAACCTTCGGTGTCCCATCTCAGGCTCAGAGAACACGCTCGCAGAGAGTTTGGTTGAGGTAAACTAACAAATAAAACGTGTATTGGGTAGTATAACACTGTGGAGGTTTACACGGGTTCACACACTTGGGGGCAGCCCTCCGTGAGGGTCTAGAGTTCCCCCGCAGGCGACCTCCGGCCTTCCGCCATCTGCGTGCGCGAGGTGGGCGGAGCCAGCCTCCCCTCCAATCGCAGCTCAGCGTGCGTCGGAAGGCGGGAGCAGGCGGCTCAGAGCGGCTGTGCGACTTAAGGCTGTCACCAAGGACACCGTCAGGCGGTGAGCGGCGTCACGAGGGCTGGTCGGGGAGGGGGGTCCGGGCCCGCGAGGCGGCCGGGGCTCTGCCCCTCAGCCTTCCTGCGTCCGAATGAGGCTCCTGCCGTACGACCCATCCCGTCGCTGAAGCGGCGTGCCGCGGTCTTCTGGAGCACATTGGGAGTAGTCCGGCGGCCCAGTTGGGCCCGCGCTAGTGGTGGGCAGTCTCAGCCCATGGCCTCCTCTTGGCTACTCTGGCCGGATCCTCACCCCAGAAAGTAACCTCCACCTTTTCGGGCCGTGGTTTGGCGTTCCTGCCGACCCCAGCCTCCTCCTGGGTACCCTCAGCGTCCTTGGGCTCCGTGGTCTCAGATCCCAGTCGTGGCTGTGCAGCCGTTCCCTTTTTCTCCCGCTTGCATTCTCTTTCCGCCATTCCACAAGCCCCCTTTCAACCCTCTGGTCGTCCTCGCCCCACACTGCCGGCTTCGTTGATTTCCTTGAGAGCTGTGTGCTGGAGAGGTGCTGGGGTGAGGCTGAGCGATCGGAAGCTGCAGTAAACCTCAGGTTTGGGGCAGATGAGATTGCAACCATCCTAGTGTTCTCAGGCTTCAGGCATGACTGGTCCTGGGATGCGGCCTCTTCCAAACTCAGTTTTCCTCTTTCTGTTCTCATCCGCTCTACTCTTGGTGATTATTTTTGTACAGGACGTGAGGGTTGATGACCAACCTACAGTTTCCAACCAAAGTCTCAGGAATGGCTTTTATTGGCCAGCCTGGTTCATGCGTCCACCCTCAGGCCAGTTGCTGAGACCCTTCAGCTAAGGTCCCATCTTGGGATAGAGTATTGATCTCCTGGAGAGGCAACAGTCCACAGCTAGACTCGTGTGATCTTTGATCTTGTGGCTTCCCCACCGTGCAGTGGGTAAGACTTGATCATGAAACAAAATGCTAAGCAAAGGGGGCCATAGTGTCTGGACCGAGGAGGAGGGGATGGCCTAAATGAGGTAGGGTTGGAGGTGGTGCAGCTAAGCTTGTCACCTTCGTGCTCACTCAAGTGGCAAAGAGGCACAGGTGATTTGGGTGGTACAGGTGCTTGTGGCCCTTGGTCCTGCCGCCTGTTAGTAGGCAGCACAGGGCTTAATACGTGCAAAGGCCCTGAGGGAAGCTGGGGCCAGTGCTGTGGCAGAGGACTGGGCAGAACCTGGTGGGTGGCTTGTGAGGGTGAAAGTGCACCTACAATTGTTAGCCTAGCCTCTGGTCCTGACGCTGGGAAGAAAGGATCTGTCCAGGGAATGAGGGAGCAGGGTGAGCAGGGCAGGGAGGCTGAGTGCTGTGGGCCTCCAGGATGGAGGTGGATGGCTGGAATCAGAGCAGTGCTGATGGGTGGAGACAGTGGATAGATTTGGGAGGCTGGGGTGCTGATGAGAATAACTGGATGGATGTGGCATGGGGCAGCCGGCTGGGCTTGGGAGTGGACAGTATGAACTTGGATACAGACAGTCTGGGGACAGGCTGGCTAGGCACTGTTGTAGCTTTCCTAGATGACCAGTGCTTGGGTATTCCTCTCCTGGGTTCTTCTATGGCTCTGGCCAAATGGTCATTCTGTCCAAGCCCTCAGTCTTGATCGCACGGTAACACTTGGGTCTTGACCTGTAGTCGTGTGACTGGATTGCAGAGGTGTCCCTGGTCAGCTGCAGAAATGACCTTTCATGGGTGGCCCTCACATAGCTGTTCACGTTGACTTCTTCCCAGAGGGCTGTTTTGGGAGGTGGGTCCCTGGACTTCTCAAGGATTTGGGTGTGAGGTCCCATCCGGATTGTCTCCATGCTTTTCACGTTTGTTGTAATTTTTCCTGTGTGGAATTTCATGTTTTTATGTAGTTGTATCTACACAGATTTCATGATGAACACAAAGATGACCAAAGATGAGTTTTCTTTGTTTCAGATTATAAGTCACACAAGTCCTTAAAAAAAAAAAATCCACATTACAGGATTTTATAAAGTTCCCGCAACACTCCTCCAACCTGAGACCACTAGCTACTGGCTGCCTGTGTTCATTCGTGTGTCTTCCCTGATTTGATTCTTCAGCCCCTCCCTGTCTTCCTCTTCTCTCTGATTCTACATATCCCACACCAGGTTTCTCAGAACCCTTTGTGACCAGAGAACTGAGTGCTGTCAAAGGGCCCAGGGACCACCTCCCGCTCAGTCCTGATCATGCCACACAGGAGTGCCCCTGCCTGGGGGAGCGGCTGACCTTGCTGGATGTAGTAGATGCCAAGAATGGCTCTGGTTGTGGCTGGGGCAAGACTAGCAGGGAGGGGTAGAGTTGGGGAGGAGGGGGGCTGAGGCTTGGAGCAGGCCTTCTCTCGCATGTTGGTAGGAAGCCTCTGGCCAGGCTGCTTGTCTTTTCCTGATACCAGGGCCCAAGTCTTGTAGGGACTGGGGTGACTCAAAGTGGCAGGTGAAATTGCAGCTGCGCTTCTGGAAGGGCTGTTCCTAGAACCCTCTAGACCAAGATCAGGCTGACACCAGCCTAGGGTGAGGTTTAAGTCCCAAGCCAGACCCTGCTGCATGAAGATCCCCTTTTTGGAACTGCCTTTCACCCACAGTCTCTGGTACTTCCGCCATCCAGTGGGGGAGTGGGGGGCTATGTTAAGGCCCCAGCGGTAGGATGGAAGGGGAGGACAGGGCAAAAGCAGCAGTGGCACAGGAAAAGGAGGGAGGGGTCCAGAGGTCCTGCCCTCAAGTCTGCAGAACTCTGACTTGGAGCTGCCAATGTCTCTCCACCTGTATGTCAGCAGCTGGTGTGTCCTGTGACTAGTTACCAAACACACATGATCGAGACCTTCCAGTTTGGGGGTACTTAGGGGTTGTGCCTGGGGCCAGGGAGGGAAGAGAACAGCCTACGACAGCACCTGGAGGGCTGGGGTACTGGCCTGGCCTTGCCGCCAGCTTTGGTTCTCAGACCAGCTGGAGTCTGCCGGAACAGAGGAAAGTCTCCTAAGACTAGATTCCCTCTTAAAACCTTACAGCTTTTACAGCCAAGTTATGGCCTCCTTGGTTTCATAAACACATAAACTCAGGCTGGTGGTGGCCTAATGGGCACCCATTTGATGCTTTAGCACCCAATGATCTTGGCTGGCTGGCAGGGCTGTGCCCTCCCGGTCCTCTCCTGGTCGTTGACTTGGCCGGCAGAGTGGTGGGTCGAAAGCAAGTAGTACAGGAGCCCCGCTGTAAGGGGACGTCCTGCAGACGTGGGCAGGCCCTGCTAGGGGCCACATCTGCCGGAAGCCCTGGGTCTTGCACAAGCCACGTGGTTACAGAGAAGGTGGTAGACCTGTAGCGAGGGCTGAGAGGGGTCCAGGCAGGTAGGCAGACACTGAGTGGGTGCAGACCCAGACGGAGATTCTGTGCATTGTTTATTGAGCACCTACTGGGAGCCGGGCCCTAAGAGAGCTGGCTTGTACCCACGCCATCTCATGCAACCCCATGAGGTAGGTGTTCACACACACCCTGCCCCCAACGGTGGATAATGGTGGGGCCGCCTGCCCTGGCTACTCTGCACTGTGCACGCGCTGGTGCTGAATGAGCTTGGTGCTCTGGTGGAAGCGGCGGCCGCAGTCCTGGCAGGTGAAGGGCTTCTCGCGCCGGTGGGTGCGCAGGTGCTGTGTGAGCGTGGGCCGCTGGCGGAAGGCCTTGCCGCACTCGGGGCAGATATACGGCCGCTCGCCCGTGTGGATGCGCCGGTGCTGCGTGAGGTTGGCGTGCTGCCGGAAGCGCTGGCCGCACTCGGGACAGGCGAAGGGCCGCTCGCCCGTGTGGATGCGTTGGTGCTCGGTGAGCCGGGAGACCTGCGTGAAGCCCAGGCCGCACTCGCGGCAGCGGTAGGGCTTCTCGCCCGTGTGCGTGCGCTGGTGGCGCGTGAGCTTCAGGCGCTGGCTGAAGCGCTGGCCGCACTCGGGGCAGGCGAAGGGCTTCTCGCCCGTGTGCACGCGCAGGTGCTGCGTGAGCGTGGGCCGCTGGCGGAAGGCCTTGCCGCACTCGGTGCAGGTGAAGGGCCGCTCGCCCGTGTGGATGCGCCGATGCTGCGTGAGGTTGGAGCGCTGGCGGAAGCTCTGGCCGCATTCGGCGCACCGGAAGGGCCGCTCGCTGCTGTGCACGCGCCGGTGCTGCAGCAGCACCGTTCGGCGGCCGAAGCGCTCCCCGCACTCAGCACAGCCGAAGCACTTGTCGCCCGTGTGCACCGCCTGGTGCTCCAACAGCACGGCGCGCCGTGCGAAGCTCTGGCGGCACTCGCTGCAGGGGAAGGGGCCGGGGGCCTCGGGCGCGCCAGGAGGGGCGGGGGGCGCGGCGCTGGGGCCCGGCGGGTCGCCGTGGATGCGCTGGTGCTGTAGCAGGTTGGAGCGCTGGCGGAAGCTCTGGCCGCACTCGGCGCAGCGGAAGGGCTGCTCGCCTGTGTGCACGCGCCGGTGCTCCTCCAGGCGCCCGCTGCGGATGAAGCCCTGGCCGCAGTCGGCGCACACGAAGGGTCGCTCTTCTGTGTGCGTGAGCTGGTGGCGCAGCAGGTGTGAGCTGCGGCTGAAGCTGCGGCCGCACTCGCCACACACGAAGGGCCGCTCCCCAGTGTGGATCTTCTGGTGCCGCAGCAGGTTGCTGCGCTGGCTGAACACTTTCCCGCACACGTCACAGCGGCCCCCTCGCTCAGCTCCGGCCCCTGTGCCGGGGCGCCCCCGAGCCCGGCTGCGACCCCTGGGGGCACGCCAGCTCGCGCCCAGCCCGTGGCCCAGGCCCTGGCAGGCATCCTCCGTGGGGTCCGGCTCACCTCCCAGGTCGCTGGAGAGCACTAGCGCTTGTGAAAAGCCACCTTCGCGGGAGGCTGACTCGAGTCGGCCTGTGAGGCTGCTCTCGCCGAGGTCCCAGGGCAGGTGGACGTGGGAGCTCACGATGTCAGGGTCCACAGAGACGTTGTCCATCTGGAGTGTAAACCCTGCATGGCACAAGGGGATCCACTCATTCAGGACAGAGAACCTGCTGGTGCCCAGAGACACTCCAGCCCTGGGGAAAGGGTGTGAAATGGAGCGACCTAAAACTGCCCAAGGAGGCAAACAGAAGTCACCTGGGCAGGGGCAGGGGTTCTTTCTGAGCAAGCTTCTGAAGACCGTAAGGATGGGACAGACAGGTGGAAGACTAAAAACGGGTGATGGGCTTTTCATGTATGGTTTAAGTTTGCAAAACCGCCTTTCTGGAAGGGCTGTAGTGCAAAAGTGGCCCTTGCACTGGGCAGGTGGGTGATGTTGGTTCCCACAGATGCAGAGAAGTGGGTGGGTTTGACGGAGGCTGGAAGTGAATAGGCGAGAAATGCAGGCACCAGGACTTTTGTCTGCTGTGCCAGGCCTGTGATGACTGCCCGGCTCCCGAGGCGCCGCTGAGACCTTGTGCAACCACTGGAGAGTCTGGCCCCATTTGTAGGGAAATGTGGACGTGGTGCCATGGTACTTACAGGGCACACGGGGCCCTGGGCCTGCCTGCAATTGGACAGGGCTGGGCGTCTGGCTCCAAGGAGCAGGTTCCAGCCAGGCTGTGAGCACTCCATCCTTAGATGCTGGAGGAGGGAGGAGATAAGAGCCCGGCATGGAGGAGGAGGGAGTTACATCAGGGACAGAGAGAGAGAGGAGCAGGGGCTTCAAAGATGACAGAAAATCTATAAGCTGCCATGGAAAACGCAGATAAATTATACTGCATCAAAGGAAATCATTTGTGCTCAGCAAAAACCCTCAAGAGTCAAAAGATGAATGACAAACTGAGAAACCCTCCAGAGTCAAGGGTCTAATTAACCAAAGATCGTGGGCAGAAGACTAGAAAAGGAAAGGAAATGTCACTGATGCTTAAATTCCCTAAAACATGCTTAGTTCCCCCCATAATAAAACTGCACATTAGGGTCATACTCATCTGCTGTTCCACATCTTACTCCAGAACCCAAGTGTCTGTGTGCATTGCTGGTGAGCCCAGATAGAAGCTGGCGTTGCCAAGTACATCAAATGATAAATTTCCCGCAGGCTAATCCAACAATTCCACTTCTAAGTACTTCTCCACCAGTTGTGTTCCTCCTGTGTGAAATGACTGTTTTAGGAGGGTTCTCAGTTCTCACTAAAAAGTAACTCAAAAGAGTGTTAGTGGGAGCCTGGATGGGTAAACAGGTGCGTCGTGGGGAGCTGTCCAAAGAGGAGGGCGCTTGCTGCTGTGTGTTCAAATGGGAAGATGCATGAAAAATGTCAGGCAGGGAACAGGGTGACAGTTAAGCTTCCACGTGTGTTTTAAAGATGGCAAATGAGTATGCATCCACATTTGTGTTTGCTTTCTTGCGCACAGAATCTTTCTGTAAGTCCACACAAAAGACCAGTGCTGCTGGCTGTTGGGGTACAGGACTGTGTGACTCAGGGAGGGGAGGGTGCTCTGCTGTATATGCCCTCGAGCCTTCTGAATTTTCTTACACGAATGGTACCTATTCAGAATGTTCTCCTGATGAAAACACTGGCTGCACAGATGTTCCGTGGAGGGCAAAGGGAGCAGCCAGGACACACGGTGGTGTGGAGCCCATGGTGGCTGAGGGAACTGGTATTTGAAGCGGGGGCTGTGGTTGTCTATGGGTGAGTGCAGCCCAAGGAAAGACCGGGGCTGCAGAGAAAGGACCCGCCGAGGAGCCGTAGGCAGAGGGGCCAGTGTGGCTGGAGAGAGCAGAGACTGCGCTGTGCTGAGAAAGGCAGGGCACTAGCTGCCCAGCAGGGTCCCCAGCTAAAAGCTGAGACAGCGGAAGGGGTGGCTGCCAGACCTCCTCTCAGCTTCAGTATGCAGCACTGACAGAGCATAAGAGAAGAACCTTAAAAATACCTGGGGCAGCTCCAAAGTAAGAAAGGACTGTCCAGAGCTTGTGCACTGTGCTCGCAAGTGCTAAGGCTGTAGAGACCAGGTGGCTGAGGCCAGGTTCTGCCGTGAAGCAGGGGGTTGAGGACTTGGCCTGGGTGAGACCAGTCCACCCACAGACCTTTGGTGTGTGAGCCTGCAGAGGGATCTCCACTGAATGGCTGGGGGCCCAGGTGAGTCTTCCAGTTTAGAGTCATGATGGACTCTGTGGCAGCCTGTCACCCAGGATGATGCTTAGTGTAGGGACAGATGAGGAGCTCCCCGAGCCGTGAAGGGCAGGCTCTTTGCAGTGCAACCAGCGAGAGCACTTGCACCTCAGGAAACCAAGCTAGCTAACAAGTCCAGAAATAACACCAGATATGTCCAGGTTCTCAAAGGATGGGTCAGCATCCATGAAAAAAAAAATGAGTTTGGGCCCTTTATTGATAAAAACAGCAAATGGGGACTTCTGGGTAATAATAGTATCTATTTAAATTGGTTTCATTGTGAAACAGCATTAAAAACCACCATAAAGGTTTTGTTTGGTTTTCTTCAAGGTATAAAATCCACAAAGATGAAGAGGAAAGGAAATAAAGCAACCCCTGATATTTCTACTCTGGATGGCAGACTGAGCAAACGGTAACTGTGCAGCAGTGGGGAAAATGGAAAGAAATCAACATGTTTGATCTCAAAGGCTTGAAAAGTTCAGGGTTCGGAAGGACCAGATCCCCTCTGGCCATGCAGGTAAAGGGGCAGGGACACCAGGCGGGTAGGGGAAGCTGACTCAAGCTGAAGCTGGGCTACCTCAGGGAACAGCACTGGGCCCTCTCTGCACACAGTTCTGAGGAAATGGAGGATGTGGGTGGGCACTGCAGTAGCTCTGATTTCTGGATCTTTTCTCCCATCCTGGCAAAAGGCTGGGTTGAGGGTGTGCACCAACACTGAGGAAGTAGAGGGGTAAGTGAAGCCACCCAGGGGACTGAGATGCCAACCTGTCTCCCAGCCAGGATGCAGGCAAGAGGCTAGACATGCCTTCTTAGGACACTCAGAGGGAAGAACTGAAGACCCTCACAGCAAGGGTGCCCGCTTCCACGCAGCCCAGCCAGGGTGCCCTATGACTCCTTCAGTGGCATCCATGGTTGCTCCACCCACCCACTCATGTCTCCTAAGAAGTGGGTCTCTGTGGGGAGCAAACTCTTCATCTCTCCCAGCCGCCCTGCCCTCTCTCACCTGCCAGAGAGATCAGAGAGCACACTGGGAGAAAGCTTGAAGACAAGTCATCATTTGTTGGGCTCCAAAATCACCATGGATGGTGACCCCAGCTGTGAAATTAACAGACACTTGCTCCTTGGAATGAAAGTTATGACCAACCTAGACAGCATATTAAAAAGCAGAGATACCACTTTGCTGACAAAGGTCCATATAGTCAAAGCTATGGTTTTTCCAGTAGTCATGTATGGATGTGAGAGTTGGAACGTAAAGAAGGCTGAGCACTGAACAATTGATGCTTTTGAACTGTGGTGTTGGAGAAGACTCTGGGCGAGTCCCTGGGACTGCAAAGAGATCAAACCAGTCCATCCTAAAGGAAATCGGTCCTGAATATTCATTGGAAGGACTGATGCTGAAACTGAAGTTCCAATACTTTGGCCACCTGATGTGAAGAACTGACTCACTGGAAAAGACCCCGATGCTGGGAAAGACTGAAGGTGGGAGGAGAAGGGGAGGACAGAGGATGAGATGGTTGGATGGCATCACTGAATGGACATGAATTTGTGCAAACTCCTGGAGATAGTGAAGGACAGGAAAGCCTGGTGTGCTGCAGTCCATGGGGTTGAGAAGAGTCAGACACAACTTAGCGACTGAACAACAACAGATTATTATCCTTAGAGAAATAAGGAAAGATGTTACAACTGTAAGAAAAGAAAGTGGCTTAAATAAGTATTCAGGGAAAGAAGACACTGGTGGGAACTGAAACTCTACTAGCAGATGTGAAAATCTCAAAAGGAGAATCTGGAGGATATATGAAGAAATTTTCTGGAAGATAGAGCAGAAGGAAAGGGATGGGAAGTTGCAGAGAACAGAACACTGGAGCATTTGCCCTGCTGCTGCTGCTGCTAAGTCGCTTCAGTCGTGTCCGACTCTGTGCGACCCCATGGACGGCAGCCCACCAGGCTCCTCCATCCATGGGATTTTCCAGGCAAGAGTACTGGAGTGGGGTGCCATTGCCTTCTCCAGAGTCCAATAATCGAGTAATGGGCATTCTAGAAACAAGAGAACAGAACAATGCAGGAGAAGGAACTCAAACAATTCAGGCCAGCTTCCCACAATTGAGAAATTGAATTTAAAGTTAAACAGGCTCACCAACAGTGGTGATAAAAAATGTTTTGACCCAGTTTTACAGCAGTTAAGAAAAAAATGTTTGGAGACTGAGTCAATAAAAAGAACTCTTCACCCAGCCAAAATTCAGTGTAACGTGGAGTGTTAGACGAATGTGTTTTAGATATGTAACACCTCTCAGAACTTTACCTCCTGCTCCAGAGTTCACAGGAAGGTCCACCAGAACATGGGAGTAAACTCAGAAGTGGAGGGGCCCAGGGAATGGTGATGAAGATGAGATGGGGCCTAGATGATGGCGGGCCATTGCAGGCATGTGACCGACGTGGACCGCACAAGGCGTCTGGCTTGAGAACCTGGGCGGTTGGGTGGCAGTGTCCCACCCAGTCCCCACCTGTGTGAAGGTCCCTCCTGTCTGTCCACCCTGCTGACCTGCTGTCCAGTTGGTGGGAAGCAGGCCTGGAAGCTGGGGGCCATCCAGGATGCCAGGGCTGGGAGAGGAGGTGGGGAACGTGAGTCCTGCTCTCAGGAGGGTTTACAGGGCTGGGAGGTTAATGGAGGGCTTGGCTTTGGAGGGCAGGAGATGTTGAAGCAGGCTGAACACTGCAGGGGCCGCCCAAGCAATGTGGGCACATAGGTGACGCTGGAGGAAGGGGGCCCTGTGTTACTCACCTGGGGAGAAGATGCCCCCAGCTTCCTCCTGCCACAGGGCACTGCAGTGCTGCCTCCAGGAGGAACCCTCAGGCCCAGGCTCACTATGGGGGGAGGCCTGGTCCAGCACCACGACACAGTCCTGAAACCATAGCGGTCACTGCTGGTCTGTGTGGCCAGGCCCACCCAGGAGGGACCCACCCAGCCCCACCTTCTGAGGCTCCCAGAGCAGGGACTTACCCGGGCCTGGTCAGGGAGCAGAGTAAAAGGGGTCCCCTGCGGGCTGCTTAAAGGCCGAGGATGCAGTGGCTCTGGAGAAGGAGGGTGGGGTCAGGAAGCTCCAGGACACTCCACCCCGCCGCCCTCCTCAGTGCTGTGCCGGGTGCTGGGATCTGGGGGGGTGGGACGTGGGGCTGGCGTGGCAGGGGGCTCTCGGGGTCACACAGGAACTCGGTGAGGGGGCGTGTCTGGCACCTGCCTGGGAGGTGGAGGAGAGAAGGGCACCCTCCAGCACTTAGCACCCTCCCCCCCCAACCCCGCAACGGTCTGCTGTCTGGTCTGCAGCAGTTGGCTAATGCCCCCCGCTGTTGCAGATGTCCTTGGAGAGAGGACGCCTGTCTCCCACACATGGAAACCCCAGGAGCCAGCGCCATGCTGACTGAGGACATGGAAGGAACCACAGCTGTGGCAGGCTTGGCCCACAGGGGAGAATGACCACCACTGGCTGGGCGGGATGTGGGGGCCGCCGAAGCAGAGGGCACACTGCCTGCCCTTACCTGGCTTCTCGGTAACTTCGGACTCCTCTTTCACCCGCAGGCCCAGCGTTGACTGCTCTGTAGCCCCAGGGGGGCATCTCCAGCCCAGGTTCTGGAGTTTCAGGTGTGGGCTGAGGGAGGGCCTGGAAATCGGGGGGCTCCGTCCTCTCCGAGAGCACCTCCTGACCTTGCACCTGGACCGTGACCTGGGTAGGTGCCCCTCATCAGAAGCTTAGGAAGGGAGCTCCCTGGCCTCCACCCTCTCGGGATCCCAGGGGTCCTGACTCGGCCTCTGAGGACCCACAGTCCCCAGGGACTGACAAGGAGGGCAGGGATGCCGTGCAGTTGCTCTCCTCTGCCGACACCGCCCACCTCCCCCCACACCATGGGAGCCTGAGTCCTGACTCCAGCTGATAGAGGGCTGGAGTGGGAACCGCGGCTGCCCTGGCACAGGCTCTGCTGCAGGTGACCCCTTCCAGACCGCGGGGGACTAGCGTCCTGCTGAGCAGGGCGCCCCCAGGATGAGGCAGAGACCCCAGACCTCTGGCTGACTCACCCATCTGCGGGGCTCTCCTGGCTCCTGGCGGAAGCCCTCCACCAGAGCCGCGGCCTCCTCAGGGCTGCCTGGCTGTTGTTCCCGCACGCGGGCCTGGATATCGGGGGGCAGCACGCCCAGGAACTGCTCCAGCACCAGCAGGTCCAGCATCTGCTCCTTGGAGTGCGCCTCGGGCCGCAGCCACTGGCGGCAGAGCTCCCGGAGCTCGGCCAGCGCCTCGCCAGGCCCCGCGGCCTCCTCATAGCGGAAGCGCCGGAAGCGCTGCCTTGCTGCCTCTGGGCCCAGATCCCAGGCAGCGGGTTCGCCCTCTTCCTCAGAGTCCTCCAGCTTCACCGTGACGGGCCCCTCATCTTCTAGGGATGCGCGGCCGGGGGAGCCCAAAGCCGCCGCCCTCATCGGAAAGACCAGGCTTGGGGCTCTTGAGGCCCGTGTCCACCCCCAGGGAGGAGCGCACGGAGGCCGCTGCGATGGGGACAGTGGCGTGCCGCTCAGGCCAGAGGCTGGCGCGTGGGGCCGGCCAGCCGTCGCTGAACCTCTCTAGCTGGGCGTGTGCAGTCTCTGGTAACCCCCTGTACCGGGCCTGGTTCTCAGGCCCAGAAGGCACCTCCTCTGCCCGCTAAATCCCACCCGTCTACACGCATCGCCTGAGCCCTGCCCTCAGCCCTCTCCCGGCAAGAGAGGCACCTACACCTACGACCCCCGCCGTTGGGCGTCCGCACCACCGCCACCTCGCCCCAGCCAGCGCCGGCCCATCACTGCCGTCCACTCTCCTGCGTGGTTTCTGCGACCGTTGCCCCCAGTGTGGTTTCACAGGGCAGCCCCCGTCCAGCGGCCCCAGCCCACACCTGTGCGAGGTCCACTGTAGGGCACAGCACTCTGACACCATTCTCCCCCCATCCAGCCCCCTTTTCTGAGCCCCATTATCTCCTCCACCTTCTGACTCAGGTGGGGCTAGCGGGTGATGGCGTTTCAGAGGGGGTTGCCAGGGCCCGAGATCGCTGGCCTCGGAGCCTGCGAAGAGGGCCGGAGATCCCGACCCAGCCTATTTGCCACGTAATCCTGCCATGTCGCTGTGCCAATGTGAATCTCCGCTCCCCCGTCTGCAAACGGGGGCGACCTCCGCTCCACTCGCGCTGCTCCGGCAGCTGGAGGTACGGTACAAGCCTTGGGAAGAAACCTGCGTTTATTACGTTCTATTTCGAGGCCGCCTGATCCCGTGAGTCTGACCTTGGCTCCTCAAGGCTCCAAGTCGGCCTGAAACCCCAGGGGAAGGCTGGGCTTCCGCGACCCTGCTGGCCCTGCGGAGCTTCCCGAACTACATCGAATAGCAGCCCAGGCGGGCGGCGCTTGCCTCAGGGAGCCGGGGAAGATCCGGGTGCCGCCATGGAAACGGGGCGGGGACTCCAGGCTCTGTCGCCGTGGCAACACGTTGCGATTGCTGCACTGCGCGCGACCACCCCGGGCCAGTCCGCAGGGGAGCGTCAGGCCCCTGCCCTGCGCCCCGCGCCCCGCAGGGCTGCAGTCCGGGTCCCCGTCCAAACCTTCCCGGCCCAAGGGCCCCGCCTTCACCTTGGCGCTGAGCTGGCCGCACCGCGTTCCCGAGCTTGCGCACTCGTCAACCTCCCCCTCCCGGCCAGACTATAGCTCCTAGAGTGCTCCGCGCAGCAGCGCGAGCGCCGCCTCGCGCCCCCGCCCCCCGCCTCAGTTTCCACGCTCGCCTCAGTTTCCACGCTCGCCTCAGTTTCCACCCTCCTTCCGCTGTGGTGCCGGGCAGTGTTTTCCGGACGGTTGGGCCACTCTCAGGGCCGTGTCTCCCGGCTCTCCCAGCCTCACTACCAGGCGTTCCGGCACCCGTCGACGCGAGCAAGCTTCTCAGGGGGATATGCGCCCAGCACCGCCTTCCGGGCAGCGAATGCCCCCCAGCAAGCTTCCTGAATTCTCTACGGGGCTTCCGGGAGTTAGGGCTCTGCACCAATCATGGCCCTCGCTAGGACGCCCTCAGCCCCTGTCTCCATGGCGACTCCCTGCCGAGACTGGGTCACCCCTTCCTCCGCCCTGGGGACCGCAAACGAACCAGCCATTCCCAATCCCCCACCCCCAGCCCCCCCGCAGAGACCCGGGGCCCTAGCGTCGTGTGGCCTTCCGCGCGCGTGCGCGGCCCGTTGACTCTATTTTGTTGTCATCGGCGGTAGGCGGGCCCCAGGCGTCTCCACGGTAACCGGTGGGCTGAGCAGGTGGTTTCCAGGGCAACACCGCGTACCGGCTGGTGTCCGGGAGGATGGGAGAGGTGGGGTGAGGGTAGAGATGCTGAGCGAGCGAGATAGCGAGGAGAGAGTGAAAGTAAGTGAACACACAGTGACAGACACAGGCAGGACAGACAGCGGAGAGGGCTTTCTACTCTCAGAGACCTAGATCAGAGAGTCAGGGCTGGTCAGACGTGTATCAGAACAGTTAACAAGAGGGAGAGAAATCAGGGCCGGGATGGTGAGGGAAAGGAGAGACAAAGGGAGAATTGATTTACAGCGAGACGCGCAGATCGCGAGATTCAAGGGACAGACGAGGATCAGGAGTACAGAAGCAAGAGGAAAGACGTGGATAGAAATTGGAGATAGAGTGAAATGGGTCGAGAGTTTTCAAGGACTCAGAGAAGGGTGACAGCAAGAAGAGAGACAGATGGAGCAGGAGGGACACTTGTTAAGGAAACTTAACCAAAACTTGCCCATAAGAGAAAAAAGATGGCTGGGAGTCCTAGCACCGTCTCTAGTAAGACTGCTTCAGGTTGTCTGATTCCCTAAAGCGAAGCAACTCTTTTGATCAGAGTTCAGATACTGTGACGTTAGATGCTAACTTGTAAAAGGTTGATAGGTTGTAAATGCTTTCTGTCCAGTAGAGAAGGGTACCCCAAGTTTTTTTTTTTAACCACCCTGTAGGACACTAAGATGCCTGCCCACTCCTGTGTGGGACACCGACAATCCGACTTTGCGCTATTATTTCAGTGTTTGATTGTTCTTTCACCTTCTCTGTTGTTTCTTCTCTCTCACCTTCCCAGAACTACCTGTGTAATCCTGCTAGTTCCTACCGGCGGTAAATACCTCTTTGACACGTGCTTACTGCGTTTGTTTTTAGCCGTTTCAAAAATTAAAATTTTGACAGTCTGAAGGCAACCATTTCTCTCCGAATGTGGAACAGATAGGAAGAAAGAGAAAACAGTGAGAGAGATCCAGGGAAGAAAGGCGGTACGAAGGATGATGGAAAGAAAGAGACCGGGTCCCGGCTCAGAGGCTCCAGTGGGCCTCTCGGTGAGCTGGGCCCCAACTCATCCCACATAGGGAATGTGAGCCTCATCCAGGCCTGGGGATGCCCCTCAGAGCGGCTGGTCCAGTCCATGGAAGACTACTGGGAGTCACAACCAAAGAAATTCTGTGAGTACTGCAGGTGCTTGCTAGTGGACAAGAGGCCGTGTTTACTTTCTTGAAAGAGGAAAGAATCATAAAGAAAATGTGTCAAGGAGGATATGTGAGATTAAACAGGAAAGCCTGGAGAAGGGAAAGGAAGAAGAAAACGGATCAGAGAAGTTTGCTGCAGTGGAGGTAGCTGCCCTGAAAGGATACTAACATGATTTGAAAAGGTTTGGCTCAGAGTCAGAAATTTCAGAGCCAAGCATATCGTTAGTGACCAGTGCTGTTCCATTCATCTCTGCATCAAAATCAGCAGGAAGACAAAAAAAGACCCTTCAAAGGGCAGATGGGCAAAATGAGTTATCTCTGAGGGTTACCATTTCTATTATGATCTTATCACAAGAGGATCTCAGTGGGAAAAACCTGAAGGATTTCAAGGAAACTTAAAAAAGCAGCAGTGAAGACTGGGTAGAAGGATTAAGTGAAGATGGTTATACATATTATTATAACCATCAGGGGAATCAGATGGGAAAATCCTGAAGATTTCATTCCACAGTCTGGTGATCTCTTATCTAGTAAAGTCAATTAAAAGTTACTTGGTACCCCAGAAGAGTCCAAACTATCAGATTCACATAGTTACTGATGGTGGAACAGGAGCAAAAAAGGGAGAGGGAAGGAAAGGTCTCTACAGCAATGTAAAAGCTAAAAATAAAGTTTAAGGAAGAAGCTAAAAATAAAGTTTAAGGAAGAAACTAAAAATAGTGATAAAGGTACTGAACCAGAAACAGAAAGAAAACAAATACCTAAAGGAAGAGTTCATCAGGTCCAAATGAAGAAAAATCCGAAACTCATTAGAAAAAGAAAAAAAAAATATATATATAGTGGATCAGTAGTAAATAATCTGCCTGCCAGTGCAGAAGACTGGGTTCGATTCTTGGTCTGGGAAGATCCCGTATGCTACAGAGCAGCTAAGCCCATGCACCGCAACTATAGAGCCTGTGCTCTAGAGCCCGGAAACCTACTGAAGCCCACAGCCCTGGAGTCCATGCTCCACAACAGAAGTCACCTCAATGAGAAGCCCATGCACTGCAACTAGAAAGTAGGCTGTGTTCTCTGCAACTAGAGAAAAGCCTGTGCAGCAATGAAGACCCAGCACAGCCCAAATAAATACAATTAAAAAAAAAAAATCAAACCCATATGGAGAATGGGAAGAAATTAAACAAGATGTTGAGTCCCATGAGGAAGTAAATTTGGAACTTCAAAGTGCTGAAAATATGTATCAACTTTGGAAGTTGATGTTGGTGGGGAACCCAAAGTGGTCTCCTGAAGTTTGTCCAAACTCATATCCACTGAGTCAGTGATGCCAGCCAACCATCTCATCCTCTGTCGCCCCTTTCTCCTCTCAATCTTACCCAGCCTCAGGGTCTTTTCCAGTGAGTCGGGTTTTTGCATCCGGTGGTCAAAGTATTGGAGCTTCGGCTTCAGCATGAATCCTTCCAGTTAATATTCAGGGTTGATTTCCTTTAGAATTGACTGGTTTGATCTCCTTGCAGTCCTAGGGACTCTCAAAAATCTGTTACAGATGAATGTGTGGTGGGTCCATCTCCTCACCGCTCAAAAGCCAATAAACAGGCCAGCTTGGTAGAAAGGAACGTTTGCTTCATATTAGATGCTGGCAACTGGTGGTGGAGGGTGTCAGACATCTGTCCAAAGGTGGACTCCCACCCCAACCCTCACCCCCAACAAGCAGGGGGCAAGAGCTTTTATAGACAGAGGAGGGGGGTGGCTACATGCAGAAATCGCACAGTCATCTCTAACTGCTGCTGCTGCTGCTGCTAAGTCGCTTCAGTCGTGTCCGACTCTGTGCGACCCCATGGATGGCAGCCCACCAGGCTCTCCCATCCCTGGGACTCTCAGGCAAGAACACTGGAGTGGGTTGCCATTTCCTCCTGCAATGCATGAAAGTGAAAAGTGAAAGGTTCCTCCGTCCATGGGATTTTCCAGGCAAGAGTACTGGAGTGGGGTGCCATTGCCTTCTCCAGTCATCTCTAACAGTCATCTTCAAATTGGTCATCAGTGGTCTGACCAACATGATCTTGGTTGTTTTAGGTATAGTTAATCTTCAGTTCTAGGGTCCATTTGTTCCCATTTCTTTGCAGTCAGTTCTTGGAACTGTGGCAGCTCATATCATTGGTGTAGTCTGGTCATCCTGTAGTTCTTCCACCTGGTGTTTTGGTATCTGTAAGACATCTCACAGGATATGGCTCAGAATATTATCTATAGCCCTTGAGAAAAAACTAAAGATCCTTGACTATGCTTAATGACTACATTATTATTATTTAGCCTCCTTTGTTTTGTTTCAGCATTTCTCTCATCTCTGATTAAACTTATTCTTTGACTAAAGTTTTCCACAGAAAAAAAAAAGGCAGGCACAGGATTTGGTGGTGGTGGTGGTGGGGCAAGGACCATATAATTCTGCTCCGTTTCAAGTTTCCTCCCACAGCAGAATTTGAAAGTATCGATTCTTCGGCGCTTAGCCTTCTTTATAGTCCTACTTTCACATCCATACATGAATACTGGAAAAACCATAGCTTTGACTATACGGATCTTTGTCAAATTTTAAACAGGCTTTTCACTCTCCTCTTTCACTTTCATCAAGAGGCTCTTTAGTTCTCTTTGCTTTCTGTCATTACAGTAGTATCATTGGTATATCTGAGGTTATTGATATTTCTCCAGGCAATCTTGACTCCAACTTGTGATTTATCCAACCTGGCATTTCACAGGTTACTACTAGCATACATATAAGAAAAGTAGATTATTAAAAATTTCATGAAAGAGGAAGAAAAAAAAAGAAAGTGATGGAAAGCAGACGGCAGAAAAGACAAGAGAAGGAAATTAATAGGCAAGAAAGCCACCCTTGGATAGACACGGCTTTGAGGTCCCCCGCTCGGACTTAGCGCTGGGCGGGCTCCTCATAGAACTACATTTCCCAGCAGGCCCTGGGCGACCGGGCACAGCAGCAGGCGCGCCGTGCGGGCGGGACCAACGCGGCCCCCTCCAATCCTGGTCGTCGCCCGGCAACCTCCGCCTCCGCCGCTAAAGATGAAGGTTGAGCTCGGCCGCCGCTGGAAAGCGGCGAATGAGGCCGGAGATGAGGAGGCTCTGCAGCCCCGCCGGCCCATTTGAGGCAGCCGGCCCATGTCGCGGTCCGGAGGTCAGGGCGGTCGGCCGCGCGGAAGCCGGGGCCCCGTGGCAAGGGGCCGAGGCGCCCATACACTCAGTTCTCGTGGGGGGAAGGGAACGGACGCGCGGGAAAGGGGCCAATGGGAGTCTTCGGCGGCTCTGCCGCCTTCTGGGAAATGTAGTCTCGCGCATCACTCCACGGTGGGCTTGGGGACTTTGTAGAGGGCGAGGGAATGTGTGAATATACGGGGGAGTTTAAAATTGTGGGTGAGGAGGCGAAGGCATCGACATGGAGAGAGAGGGACGGGCGCGTGACTTGTTCGGAATTCGGTGCCTTTTTCCTGGAAGCCTTCCCCATGCCTACGCTTCTGTATCCCAGGTGCAGCCCTTGGGTCCCTGGAGGTACTCTTCGTGGGTGCCATAGACACTCCCCAGAACACAAAGACCTGTCAGGCACCTGTCCTTGTTTTTCACACGTTTTCCTTCAAAAAACTTTTACTGCTTTGACCAGGTGCTACTTTCACATGGTTTGAAATGCAAAAGGGACAAACTGAGAAATGCAAAAGGGACAAAGCATCCCTTCAGGGTGCTTCATTTGATAAGTTAGCACAGGACCATAGAATGTCTCCATAGTGCCAGGCTCTCCCGCTGGGGACTCAGCTGAAGTACGCTGTAGGTACAGCTCCTGCCCTGAGGCAGTGTGTGATGGATGCACGATAAAGGTGGGGAGGGCTTCTCTGATCAGGTTACATTTGAGCAAAGACCTGCAGAAGAGGGAATAAGCCATGACTATTAGAGGGAAGGGCGCCCTGCTGAGCACCAAAGAGCCACAGTAGCAAAGGCCCTGGGCTGGGGGTCCCCTTAGCCTGCCCTAAGGATGTGGTCATGAGTAAGCAAAGGAGAGAAGGAGGCTTAGAGGCCCTTCACACAGCTGGTGATGATTGTGGCTTTGACTTGGGGTGGGAGGCCTGGGAGGACCCTGAGCAGAGGTGCCATTGGTTTTTTGGTGGGGAGGGCAGCACTTTGCAACTTGTGGGGATCCTAGTTCTCCAGCCAGGGATCAAACCTGTGCCTTCCGAAGTGTAAGTGTGGAGTCTTAACCACTGGACCACCAGGTAATTCCCCCCTGACTTGTGTGGAGAAGTTGGCTGCTGTGTGGAGAACCACCCTCTCTGTCCCCACGTGGTCCACAGTGGTGGCATAATTTAAGGAAGTTGCCTTCTGTGTTAGTTTCCTGTCATGGCTGTACCATATTACTACAGACTTAGTGGTTTCAAACAACACAGGTTTATTATCTTAAAACTTTGGAGCTCTGAAATCTGCAGTGGGTCTCCTGGGCTAACATCAGGGTATTGGCAGGGCTGGTTCCTTTTGAAGCCCTAGTTTTCAGTGGTCACATTGCCTTTTGTTTGTTTTCTCACATTGTCTTCTGAGTGAGTGAAATTTTTTGCGTCCTCTTACACGGATCCCTGATTTGTGTAGGGCCCACTTGGATGACCCAGGATAATCTCTGCCTCTCAAGAGTATTATCTTAATCACACTTGTCTCTTTTACCTTGAAAGGTCATTTACTCATTGTTTCCTGGGATTAGAATGTGGATGTGTTTAGGAGGCATTATTCAGTTTCTCACACCGAGTGAGAAGCATGGAGATGCTCCTGCTCATCAGTGTTTGGGAGGTGGATCAGGATTTCTAGACTCTCTTCGCATTCCCTTATGGTTTCAAGAGTTTTGCTGGGGGAACAGCAAAGTCTCCTGACAGATGTTTTTGTTTTTTTGATGTGTTCAGCCTCTTCATGTATTTTTTGATTACAGGATAATTAAATATTGTGATGGCTTTTGCTTAACAGCAACATGAATTGGCCATAGGTACACATATGTCCCCTCCTTCTTGATTGCCCTCCTCATCACATCCCTGTAGGTTGTCACCAAGCACCGGCTTTGGGTTCCCTGTGTCTACATCAAACTCCCACTGGCTATCAATTTTATGTATGGTAATGTATATATTTTAGTGCTATTCTTTTAAATCATCCCACTCTCTCCTTCCTCTACTGTGTCCAAAAGTCTGTTCTTTGTCTGTGTCACCTTTGCTGCCCTCCAGCAGAACTTTTGATCTCATAAACGAAAACTAAGTGAAATGCTCCTCTGGTTGCAAAGAATGCTCAGAAGTGTGTATGCAGTTTGGTTTGCATTAGGGAGAGAAGGGACTGGACCTGTCTCCAAGGCAGTGGTCCGCAGGGCTGCGGGCTCTAGGTCATAGCACGGGAGGGCCAGGCGGTGGTCTCGGCTCTCTCGGACTCACAGTAACAACTGTTTGTTCCCCTCTTCAGGCAGAGATGGCGTGGCAGGAGAGGCCCAGGGGCCACTGTGGCACGACGCTGGGTACCGCCGACGGGCAGAGGGAAGAGAGTGTGTTGAGATGCATGGCTCGGGGAGGCAGCCTGAAACCCCCCAGCCGCAGGGCTTGGGGAAGGCACCCCTCGGGATTGGCTTCCGCCACAGTGCCAAGCGGGACCGGAAGTCCATCTCCCTGCATGTGAAGCTGGAGGTTCTTCGGCGCTTTGAGGAGGGGGAGAAGTTGACGCAGATTGCCCGGGCCTTGGGGCTGGCCACCTCTACGGTCGCCTCCATCCGTGTCAACAAGGACAGGATCCGGGCCAGCTCTCAGGCAGCCATGCCCGTCTGCGCCACGCAGCTCACGCGTTGCCGGGGTGCATTGATGGGCCGCATGGAGCGCCTGCTGAGCCTGTGGATCCAGGAGCAGAAGCGGCAGAACCTGCCGGTCAGCACACTGCTCATCCAGGACCAGGCACGCCGGCTCTTCGCCCAGCTGCAGCACGAGCAGGGCGGCGGCGGCGGGGCAGAGACCTTTGGGGCCAGCAACGGCTGGTTTGCCCGGTTCAAGGTGCGCCACAACGTGCTGCTGACGGAGGAGTCCGCTGTGGCCGACGCCCAGGCTGCCGCGCGCTACCCGGCAGTGCTGCGCGCCATCCTGGAGGAGGGCTGCTACTCACCGCGGCAAGTCTTCAACGTGGACGAGACGGGCCTGTTCTGGAAGCGGCTGCCTGAGCGCATACTTCTGGCGCTGGAGGGGACAGCTGGGCCAGGGCCCAAGGCCCCTAAGGACCACCTGACCCTGCTGCTCGGTGGCAATGCGGCTGGTGACTTCAAGCTGAAGCCCCTGCTGGTGTACCCCTCGGAGAACCCGCGTGCCCTCAGGGGCTGCTCCAAGGCCAGCCTGCCTGTGGTCTGGCGCTCCAACCGCAATGACTGGTTGACGCCTGTCATCTTCCAGGAGTGGTTTACTAGCTGCTTCTGCCCTGCTGTGGAAAGCTACTGTGCCAGCCATGGCCTCCCGCACCGTGCCCTGCTGCTGCTGGACAGTGCACCCTGCCACCCTGCCCACTTGGGTGGCCTCTCAGCCCATGTGCGGGTTGAGTTCCTGCCCAAGAACACGTCCACCCTGATCCAGCCCATGAACCAGGGTGTCATCACTGCCTTCAAGGCCCAGTATCTGCGCCGCACACTCAGCCAGCTGGCCCAGGAGATGGGTGCTGCAGACCGGCCCTCTCTGTGGGAGTTCTGGCGCAGCTACAGTGTCATGACTGCTGTGGACAACATCGCTGAGGCCTGGGCGGAGCTGCAGCCTGCCGCCATGAACAGTGCCTGGAGGAAGCTCTGGCCCGAGTGTGTGCTGGCTGGTGTTCCCAAGCCCAGCGCCGTGCCCCAGCTCCCCTGCAGCATCGAGGCACTAGCCAGCCACACAGGCCTGGGCGACATGGCTGAGGCTGATGTTAGCCATCTGCTGCAGGTCCGCGGGGAGCCCACGCCCACCCCCTGGGCACGGACGGTGGGCACGCCCATGGCCCTCGGCTGCCCTGCCAGTGTGGGAAGGGCCTGGCCTCTAGAAGACCAGAGTCGGAGGCCACAGGGGGTGTGGAGGCCGAGGACGCAGTTGTGGTTGCACTGCACCCAGAGCACCTGGCCCGGGCCCTGTCCCACTTCACTGCTGGCCTGCAAGTCCTCTCAGAGAACGATCCCAACCGGGAGCGCAGCCTGCAGGTGGCCCGGGCTGTCCACTGTGCCCTTGCCCACCTCCGGGAGCTGGTCCGGGAAAGGAGGCGACAGGCTTGGGCTGCCGCAGGGCCTCCAGAGGCCCCATGACAGTGGCAACAAAAGCGATGTCAGGAAGCCTGCACTCAGTCCAGGTGGGGCCCACAGAGGGTGGGCGAGTGGCCACGGCACAGACTCTGAAGGACAGACCTCTTTAAATGACCTGTGTGATTTGAGGCTTGGGCCTGATTGCAGATGCGCTTTGTCTGATGTGTTTTGTTTCGGGAGGGTAGACCCTGCCACGTCTCACTCATGGTTTTCATACCTCATGCACAGCCAACTTTGTACAGTGGCACACAGAATGCCAGGCTTGAGGGCAGTGTTTTCTGATTGGCAGATCAGCTGCGGGACCCAGGAGTGCCCATCCATGTCAGAGACATACCCTATAGAACAGCAGTTGCCAAGCACAGCCCACCATAGCAGCCTTCCCTGTGGTGAGGGGCCATGGTTGAGACGAGCCTCTCCTGTTTGCCAGTCCTGACTGTCCGTGCCCCATTGTGACTTCTCACCAGTTCTGGATGGGGGTTTCCTACTGTCCTGGCTCACCTTCCATGCCATCCTCACCCCTTTGGGCTTCCATGACTTGTGTTGTCTGAGCCTGCACTGTGCCAGAGCCTATGGGCATGTGTGGCTTTTGATACCAGGCACCATTCCTTGCTTTGGAGATGTTTTCTTCCCGGGGTTTCTGTGCCGTGGTTATCTTGGCTTCCCTCTAGCTTCTTGAGGCCGAACCTTTGGTCACTCTGATGGTCTTCCAGATCTAGAGCTCTTTGAAAAATCTCAGTCGTTCCTGAGGGTTCAATGGCCTCAACGTTCAGCTTGTTGTTCTGTCCCCTTGTTGTTGCTGTTCAGTCTCTGTTGTGTCTGACTCTTTGTAACCCCATGGGCTGCAGCATGCCAGGCTTCTCTGTCCATCATCTCCATTAGGTGCTGTGCGTGCTAAGTCACTTCAGTCATGTCTGACTCTTTGCCAGCCTATGGATTATAGCCCACCAGCATCCTCTGTCCATGGGATTCTCCAGGCAAGAATACTGGAGTGGGTTGCTATGTCTTTTTCTCCCGGAGTCTGCTCAAAGTCATGTCCATTGAGTCGGTGATGCCATCCAACCATCTCATCCTGTCACCCCCTTTCTCCTGCCTTCAGTCTTTCCCAGCATCAGTCTTTTTCAAGTGAGTCGGCTCTTTGCATCAGATGGCCAAAGTATTGGAGCTTCAGCTTCAGCATCAGTCCTTCCAATGAATATTCAGGGTTGATTTCCTTTAGAATTGGCTGGTTTGATCTTCTTGCAGTCCCAGGGACTTTCAAGAGTCTGTTCCAACACCACAATTCGAAAGCATCAATTCTTGGGCACTCAGCCTTCTTTATGGTCCAACTCTCGCATCTGTACATGACTACTGAAAAGATGATAATTTGACTAGATGGACATATGGACCTTTATCAGCAAAGTGATGTCTGACGCACACTGGGGTATCCGCCTGAGTCTGCAGACATACCATGTGGATTATCAACACAAAGTCTCCAAGGGAAGGTGTTCTTGTACCCCAACTAGATGAGCCCCAGGTGGTGAGACAGGGCTGTCTGGCCTCCTTTCAACACAGGTATCTGCATGTGCCTGTGTGGGTGCACGTGCATGCTCACACACACCTACTGGTACACACGTGCACATGCACACGCGGACACACCAAGAGTGAAGTTGGGAGAGAGCATTCCTGTCACTCAGCTAGCATTTGCAGTGGTGGGCATGCTGTCAACACATAAAAGCAGCCTGAGCCACGGCAGGGGTCCAGCCTTCCAGGGAGAAACGTCAGATGTGGCCCCTGGACTGCTTTCCTGGCAAGAGCAGCAAAAGGGATGGCAAGAAGAGAAGGCGCTTTGCTGAGGAGCCTGGTGACTGACTATATTAATAAATTACACAAATTATGGGCATTTGTAACATGCTGGGTGTGGGGAGACCAGGATGGGAGAGATTGGTTTCAGAGCTGCCGGTCCAGAGGCGGTTACGTTCTGTGTGACCGGGGAGGGACCCAAATCCAGCGGGACTGATAGGGGAGGTTTTCTGGGAGGTGGTGCCCAGCTTTTGGAAGCCGGGCATTTCAAAATGCCAGGCATCAGACAGGGACCTGTTGAGGCGGCCCAGCATGGTGTGGCTAGTAAACGCCTGTGGATGGGGAGGCAGAAGCAGCCCCAGTGGAGCCGGAGTGTGGCCCAGCGGCTGGAAGAGACAGGACCCAGTGCGAGGAGATGCCATATCCTAACGGAGGGAGGGGTAGAGACACAAGTGAGGTCGTGAGGCAGGCCATGGTGGAGAGGCCGCGCTCGTGTCGACCCATCGGCTCCTTGCCTCAGAACCAGGGACAGGACCGGACCTCAGCCAAAGCGCAGTGGAGCGCTAGTCTCCGGGCCCTGAAGAACGTCACTCCCCAGCTTCCCCCTGGGAAATGTAGTATCCGCAGCTGGGCTGGGAGGGTCTTGTGACAAGCCAAGGACTACATTTCCCAGCGGGCCTCAGAGGCGGGGCGGGACTCACGCCAATTCCACTTCCCGGCGCGGGAGGTTGTCATAGAGCTGCAGAAGCGTCGGGTTACCCCCACTCACCTCCGCTGGTTAGCGTGCAGCGTCTTGGGGAGGTGGCTGGGGGCTCGGGAGAGGGGGCGAGGGGCGGGTTGGGAACAAGGCTCCAGAAATAGTCCGTGGGGCAGCCAGAAAACTTCTGGTCTTGGGATCCCAGGGTGTTTGGTCGTCTTTTCTGCACGGTGGCGTTGTTCCACGCCAGCCGGCGTAGCTCCCGAGGGCAGTGAGGCCGCGGGAGACAGCAGGCGCGTGGGGAAAAGCCCGGGGCAGGGTGTGCAGCTGGCCAGAGGGCGCGGGAGAGGGCGGAGGAGCACCACCCGCTCCCTGAGTCCCTTAGCGATTTCCTCGGATCGGCGGCGCGGGGGCTGCTGGGACATGGAGTCCGGTGGGACCGGGCCTGTCCCGGAAGCGAGTCGCGGGCCGGAAGTGATCCGCGAGGAGCTGGGCTCTCGCCGCGCTTCAGGGTCAGTTCTTGTGCATCCGCGGTGGTCGCTTTCTTGGCGGAGTTTCTGGGCCTCCGGCCGGCGGCTCCCAGTTCTGTGGACACACTGGGTCAGCTTTTCCGCCCAGCTCCCCCTAAACGCACCTCTCCTGAGAAGTCTTCCTGGATTTCTGCAGCTCAGGGCACCTCCCTGCTGCCGCTGCACCTGCGCGCGTGCCCCCCTGAGGTGAGAGTGTAGGCGGGTCGAGGCAGGGTTCTTGGGGGTCAGAACCTGGGTGTTTGGGCGTTGTTGGACTGAGCGACCAGGTTCAGGGGATCCCTGACAAACCCTGTTAAAGCCATGCAGTGGCACGGAAAATGATCTATGTTCTTAAGTTACAGTGGTAGCAAATGACCGGTGGAAAGATAGAAATTCAGATGCTTTGCAGACATTACAAAAGGAAAAGCAGATGTCTTCTTCCAATTCCTTTCCCCAGAGTTGCCAGCTGAGGAGTTGCTGGTTTTCAGGATCTTTTGGTGAACACTTACAGCAGTAGCTCCTGTTTGCTGTTTGGAAATTTTACCATTAAACAGGACCGGGCCCCAAAGGAGCCTAAGGTGAAGGGAGGAAGGCCCTCACGGTAGGCGCCCGCTCTTGCTCTCCCTGTGTGGCTGCTCTCCTTGTCCCCAGCTGCCGGCGTGGACTTCTCCTTTTTGTTACTCCTTCCAGTGCCCTGAAGACTGCATCCTGCACTTGTGCACTTGGTCCCTGGGCTGGGACCCTCCCTGGTCACTGGGCCTCCGCTAGTTCCCGCTAACACCTCTGCCTGGCTGCTGACCGGGTTTCCTGTCACTGAGACACTGGACATGTCCACGCTCCCTCCCCAGGAGCAGCCCTCGTCCTTGGCCCAGTCTGGCCTGAACTCCTGAAGGCTTCCCTCCAGGACCCTCTCCCTCACTGTCCTAACCAGGTTCCCAGTGCAAGGTGTCCTCCACCAGCTGCCCAGATGGCCGGGTTTGGGGATGCTCTCCCTCATAGCAAGTGGCCTTGCAGGGTGTAAGTGGGTGGAGGGGTGTGGGTGGTCCCCAGCCCTGATTGGGTGTGTGTGTGTCCCAGGAAGACGGTGCGTGTGGCTGAGTAAAGACGAGGAGGCCAGCTTCCCCACGCCTGACCATGGCAGCTGACCCGGCACCCTTCGGTCAGGAGGAGCTCGTGATCATCAAGGTGGAGGAGGACGAGGACGTCCCATGGGATCCGGAACCATTCTCCAAGCCTCAGCCCCACACCCCCCTGCCTGCTCTCGGTTGGGACCCCCGGCTGTGCTTCCGCAGCTTCCGCCTTGAGGACGCCGTGGGGCCCCGCGAGGCGCTGGTCCAGCTCCGCGAGCTCTGCCGCCAGTGGCTGAGGCCCGAGGTGCACTCCAAGGAGCAGATGCTGGAGCTGCTGGTGCTCGAGCAGTTCCTGGGCGTGCTGCCCCCCGACACCCGGGTCTGGGTGGAGTCCCACTATCCTGAGAGCGGCGAGGAGGCTGTGGCGCTCGTGGAGGACCTCGCTCAGATGTTTCAGGAGACTGGTGAGCTCCAGGGACTGGGCTTAGGGCAGGGGAATGAGCAGGGGGACCCAGCCCATGACCGTAGATCCTGAGTGCCTGCTCACTGTGCCCCGGCCCTCTGTGTCCTCATTGCTGGGAAGAAGACTCAGAAGCCATGACGTGTTTGAAGACTTTCCTAGCCTGTGAGCCTCCCAGAGGTCGAGCTTGCGATTGCCCTGGCATTTCCCCCTCTGAGGGTACTCTGAGCCTTCTTTTTCTTTTTTCTTCCTGGGAAATTCACTGAGTGCATGGCATGTGCCAGCCCTGTGGGTCCAGTGGGGAAGGGAGAGAGCAAGGTGGAGGCCTGGTGGAGTCCAGTCTGGTTTGAGAGTTGGATGATGAGACTCTCCAGTCACAAGTAGGGTGTCCTCCTTTCTCTGGAGGGAGTGGGGAAAGCCCAGCCAAGGGTGGCTTTGCGGTTTGTGCTGTACGATGTCTTCACCTTGGTCTGGATATGTACTTACACACCTGAGGAGGTAATAGCCACGCAGCAGGCAGGAGAGATGGCTGGTGACAGCCATCAGTTCCCCGTGGCCTTTGTGTACTCGTTCACTCACAGTGTCTGTGCAGCTCCTTTGCCTGCTTGGCCCCTTGTATCAAGGGGTGGAAACCATAGCACTTCAACAAACAAACAAAAACCCATCTTTAGTAAGCTGTAACACACATGTCAAAAAATCGTCTAGTTCATGGGTTTTAGTATATTCATGAGGTTGTACAGCCACCACCCGTGTCTAACACCATAGTATAATCACCTTCAAATGAACTCTGTGCCCAGCAGCAGTCACTTCCCGTTCTGCCCTCCCAGTGCCTTGGCAGCCACTAACCTGCTTGGTGTCTCTGTGTACTTTCTTACTCTGGATGTCTTAGTAAATGGAGTCATACAGTATATGGCTTAGAGGATGGGCTTCTTTCATTGAGCATAATGTTTTCAGTGTTCATAGTGTAGTATGTCAGTATCTCACTTGTTTTTATGCCTTGTCATATCCAATTGGTTATAGCACATTCTGTTTATTTGTTTTAACTGTTAATGGATGTTTGGGTTGTTGGTAGCTTTTGGCTGTTACGATTAATGCTCATGTGAACTTATGTATACTTGGTTTGTGCAGACAGATGTTTTCATTCAGGGTCCCCAAGACCACCCCTTAGGCTTCGTGATTTGCTAGGAGCTGCAGGAATCGACAAGACTGTTATAGTCTTGGTTGTCTTTTATTACAGTGAAAGGATGCAGATTAAAGTCAGCAATAGGAACAGGTGCCCAGTCTGTGAGACACCAGGCATGAGATTCCAGAGTCCTGTCCTGTGTGAGCTGTGTGGGTCGTGCTTAGTTCCCCTGGCAGTGATGTGCAGTAGCATGCCCAGGGTGCTGTCCCCCAGGGGTCTTGCCTGATGTTACTAGGCAGAATCTTCCAAGGGCTTTGAGGTCCCCTACTGGGAGCAAGATCAAGGGCCAGACTTTTGCTGGGAGTGTGCAGGGCTTGGACAGCTCAGGCCTGCTGACACAGCTCTTTACCGACTACCCAGCTGCAGCCGAAGGAAGCATCTGATGATTGTTTCCTTGGCGTTTCAGTGACTTGGGTTTCAAAGGCCTTGGGTGTGCTCTCGAGGTTACACGTGTGTGGGTCAGAAAGGGCTGCCACCCTCTGTGAGTCCGAGGGCAGCGAGGTCTCATCCAACTTTGAGTCCCCGGCCAGTGTCCAGGGGACACTGTCCGGCACGTTAACCTCTGGGTGTCTGACCCCTGTGTCCGCGGGGCAGGGCTGCAGACACTAACACTCCCCCTTCCCCTTCAGCCCTGGTCCAGGCCCCTCTTGAGGACCAACAGCCTGGAGACTTCGCAGAGCCAGCCAAGCCCTTCTCGGATGGAGCTCAGGTGAGCTGTGAGTCCTCCACAGTCAGAGATGCCATATCCTGCTCAACTCTGTCCCCCACCCTTCTTCACCCCAGCCCTGGAAAGGTCACCGTAAGCAGCTATGCCCAGCATCCCCTTGCCCCCCACCCCCGGTCCCTCACCCTTCGGCTGGCCCCTGCCTGGCACCCTGGTCCAGGCTCACACCATCATATACAGAGTTCAGTAAATCCCTTGTATATGAATTTGCTGGTTGCAGAATTTTAAAGATGTGAACATGTGTTTGCATGTCCCGTCATGTAAGTTAGTTCACGTGTCTGGGGTACATTGTCACACGTGTGCAGCCTCTACACGGGGTTGCGTGTTTGTGTACTTCACAGTACAGTAGTACAGTATCTTTATTTCAAGCCCAGGATGTCTGGAAGCAAGCGTAAGAGCAACGGTGATGCAGCTGGTACTGCTAAGAAGCGCCATGCGATAACGATGGAAACGAAAGTGAAGATAATTGAGAGAGTGGAGCGAGGTGAGAAGATGACAGACGTAGCTCGTTCGTTTAACTTGAACCGTTCAACCATTGGCACGATCGTCAAGAACAAGGACAAGATCCTGGAACACGTAAAGTCTGCTGTGTCGATGATGTCGACGATCATATCCAAGCGGCGTGGGAAAGCGATGGAGGAGATGGAGAAACTTCTTAGTGTGTGGTTGCAGGACCAGCATCAGCGTCGAGCCCCGCTCAACATAATGCTGATTCAAGAGAAAGCTAAAAGCCTGTATGAAGACCTGAGGAAGAAATATGGTGAAGAATCAGACGGACCATCTTTTAATGCCAGCTGTGGCTGGTTTTATCGGTTCAAGGCCAGAGCCAATCTTCACAATGTAAAAGTAAGTGACGAGGCAACGAGTGCAGATATGGCTGCTGCCCGGGAATTTCCTGAAATCCTTCGAGAAATTATTGATGAAGGGGCATATTTACCAGAACAGGTTTTTAATGTGGATGAGACAGGACTGTTCTGGAAGAGAATGCCAGACCGAAGTTACATCAGTAAGGAGGAAAAGTTGATGCCAGGTTATAAAGCAGCAAAGGACAGGCTGACTCTGCTGTTTGGTGGCAATGCTTCCGGAGATATGAAGCTGAAGCCTCTCTTGGTTTACCATTCAGAGAGCCCAAAAGCCCTTAAAAATATAGCCAAGGGCTCTCTTCCTGTTGTGTGGAAGAGTAACCCCAAAGCCTGGGTTACGCAGGCCATTTTCCAGGACTGGTTTTTCCACCATTTTATTCCAGAGGTAGAGATATACTGCTTGGAGAAGGACATCCCGTTCAACATTCTTTTGTTGCTTGACAGTGCTCCAGGCCACCCCCATTCATGGACGATTTTCATCCCAACGTCAAAGTAGTCCGTCTCCCACCGGATACTGCGCCCCTTATCCAACCCATGGACCAGGGAGTTATATCAACTTTCAAGAAATATTATTTACGTCACACTTTTCGTCAGGCAGTAAAGGCGAGTGATGAGTCAGGAACAACCTTGCGACAATTTTGGAAGGACTATAACATCTACAAGGCCATAAAAAACATTGATTTTGCTTGGCGTGAGGTTACAGCGGGCACCATGAATGGTGTATGGAAGAACCTTTGCCCGCAGTTTGTTCATGATTTTCGTGAATTCGAGAAGGTGGATGAGGAGTCCAGAGAGGTATTCAGCAACTTAGTGACCCTCAGTGAGAAGCTGGAGCTGGATCTGCAGGAGGATGACTTCATTGAACTCCTTGCCGTGCAACACGAGGAGCTCACAAACGAAGACCTGATGGAACTTGAGGCCCAGAGAAAGGACGAAGAGAGACAGGAGGAGGAAGAACGAGGTGAAGAGCTGAAGAGATTCACAATGCAGGACATGGCCAGGGGGTTTGCTCTGTTTGAGGAGGCACTGTTCGTTTTCGAGACCCAGGACCCGAATGTAGAACGGTACACGAAGGTTGAGGCAGCCGTTCAGAACGCAATCCAGTGTTACCATGTCATCTATGATGAGAAGAAAAGAGCCACTGCCCAGACATCCCTGGATCGGCTTTTAAAGAGGGAGATGGAATTGAATCCAGCAAGGAGCCAGAACCTGTGCCTCGAAGTCAGGCCTGAGTGACTTTACAGCCCGCCCGCTGTCCCCTGTTGCTGACGGTCCTTCTCTCTGCCAGCTCCCGCTCCTTGCCCAGCTCCACCAGTAACTTCTTGCCTGTTCACTCCATGCCAGTCCCTCTAATCAGGTGTTGTGCTATACTCCTATACCTTCTAAGGTATTATACTGTAAGATTAAAGATGCTTTCTTTATTTTGTGTGTTTCTTATGTATTATTTATGTGAAAAGTATTATAAACCTATTATAGTACTCTGTAGCCAATACTACATGCAGTACTATTATAGTATTATGTAACCAGTACTGTATACAGTGCTATGCAGTACTGTGTAGCCAGTATTATATTCAGTACTATCATAGTATTATGTAGGCAGTACTATATACAGTACTGTCACAGTGCTATGTAGCCAGTACTATATCAGTACTATCGCAGTACTGTGTAGCCAGTACTATATACAGTACTATGGCAGTACTATGTAGCCAGTACTATATACAGTGCTATTATAGTATTATGTAGCCATACTAAATACAGTACTGTTGCAGTACTGTGTAGCTAGTTGTGTTAGGTCCCTAGGCTAACTTTGTTGGAGCTACAGATGTGCTCTTGGAATAGAACTTGTTCTTATGTAGGGGACTTACTATAGTTTAGCAGTTTTTGTTGGACAAAGATAGAAATACAGTGGTAATTATTTATGTCTTCGATTTTAAAGAAAAATGTAAATGTAGGTGCATTCTATAGTAATTCAGACCTCAGCAGAAGTGTATAAAGTTTATGCCTCACACTCAGTCTGCCTCCCTGGAGATGGTCACTGTCACCCACTGTGTGTCCTTCGTCCCTCATGTACACACGGGCAGTGCACACATGGATGTGTGCATGAACGTGGGCCACATAGATGTTTCAAAAGAAAGCCCCATCCGCACTCTACAGCCCACTGCTGTCACTTCATTCGTGCCGGGCTCCCCTCCAGTGGTGCAGGCAGCCCCAGTCTTTAGTGGCTCTGTTGGAGTCACCTGCCTAGGCTGATGGGGTATGTGGGCCGCTGTTCACCTGTCATTCTGAGACACACACCATTATCTTGGCTCTGCCCTCTTGGCCTCTTCTTCCCTCTGGGCCTGCCTGTCCTCCGGATGGGACCAGAACATCTCTCTGTGTCAGGGGCTCCTGTGTGTTTGTGATCCTGGTGGGTAACCCAGGGTCTGCCCCATGACAAGAGGAACCTGCTCACATGCAGGAAGGAGAGCAGACCAGCCCAGGAGCGTGGCCCTATGAGGGGGGAGAGGGGACACCACCCCAGCCCTCCCCACTGCCGACTTCCATTCCTGGGTATTCCTGAGACACTGCCGGGCCTGGGAGCATCTGCAGTGGCCTTGCCAGACCTGTCCGAGTTGGGCTCAGTTGGCGTCCTGCCGGCAACTCTGAGACCCACCGGGGTGCTCCCGGGTCAGGCTCCCTTCACCCGTCCCTACTTCGGGGCTGCCTCTGAGCGCTGGGCTGCCCACTGTGCTGTGGAAGGACGCGGGGCCTGCAGTACACCGTCTGGGTGGCTTTCCTCTGCACAAGCATTTCCTCCATAGAAACAAACACAGGATGTCCATGGTGGTATAGGGGCTAGGACTCTGAACCCCACAACACACCCAGAAACAAAAGCCCCGAGTCCTGACACCCTTAGCGACATGGCTGACGTCTGTTAAGTCAGGGCCCCAACATGGCAGCCGCCAATGGCTGGCTGGCTCCTCTCCTTTGCCTGGCCACTGCCAGACGGGGAGCTGGGGTCGTGCACCATGGCTGCCGTCCCTGGGGCCAGGCTCCGACCTCTGGTAATTTCTGTGGTTGGTCTGACATCAGTTTGCAGTGTGTCCTGCCACCCTGGAGGGTTCGCTGAGGCCTGCGAGTACTGGGAGCCCGGGCAGGTGGCAGTGGGTTTTTGGTGAAGTTTCTATGGTCCATGGGGCAATAATCCATCCAGTGAGTAGCGAGCTCTGGCCAGATATGGCCCGGAATCCCCCACGTAGAGCGAGACACCAGCTGGTGACTTCTGACGGTTTTCCCCAGGCCCGTCGGCACTTAGCACCAGTAAATGCCGCCACCTGTTTTGCAGCGAGTTGGGACAGGGGCGGCAGCGGTCCTGAAATCAGTGGCCACAAGGCGGAAGCAGAAATATGCTGGAGAGAGCGGTGTGGGCCCGAAGCCCGCCCTGGAGAGGCCGCCGAGTATGCCAGCGCCAGAGCACCAAGCGGGCTGCAAGGCCATTGACCTGCAGGTGAAGCTCGAGGTGCTGCGGCTCTTGGAGCCGGAGAGAAGCTCAGCGGGATCAGGAGGACTCTAGGGCTGTCCGCCACCCCCGTGGCTACTATCCGTGACAAGGACAAGATCCGAGCGAGTTCTCAAGCATACACGCCGCGCACCACCGCCAGGGTGTCGCACGGCCGCAGCCTGGTGATGGAGAACATGGAGCGGCTGCTGAGCGTGCGGATCGAGGACCTGAGGAGGTGCGCGGCGCCCGGCAGCGCGGTGCTGGGCCAGGAGAAGGCCCGCAGCCTGCTCGCGGAGCTCAATCGGGCGCAAGGCGCGGGGCTGCGCCTGAGACCGTCGAGACCAGCTGTGGATGGTTCTTGCGCTTAAAGGCGCTGCACCGACTGCGCGCAGGTGCCCGGCGCCCCTGCAGAGACTGATCCCTAACGGTGGCGACGCGGCCCGGCAAGTGTTCGGTGGGGGAGGAGACCCGGTTGTTCTGGAGGCGGCTGTCCAGCAGGACGCGCCCTTCCGCGGCGGACACGCCGGACCCTGGGCTCACAGGCGCCCGCAATCTCCTGACCTTGCCGCTGCTGGTGTTTCTCGCGGAGAACCCGAGTGCGCTCAGGGGGCTTCTCCAAGCCCAACATGCCCGCGCTGTGGTGCTCGCACAGGGGGCCCGGGTCACCAGGAGCTTCTTCCAGGAGCGGCTCGGGGACTTCTCCTGCCCTGGTGGAGAGGTACTGCGCCCCGCACGCGGCCCGGTTCAAAGCGCTGCTCGTCCTGGACCGCGCTTCCCGCCGCCCTGGGAACCTGGACGACGTGCGCGTGGAGGACCTGCATACGGATGCCCCAGCCCAGTTAGTAAGGCTGTCTCTGGGAGGGTCTTGGGAGGGCCAGGGGCGTAGAGCGTCAGGAGGAGTGGCGGGGCTGGAGGGAGCAGCCCCACTGGGAGCGAAGACGGCTGCCGGGCTCCTGGCAAGGCCTGAGACAGGTGGACGTGGTCTGGGGGATCAGGGACAACGACAACAACCAGGGCGCACCAGTCGCGGCCCTGACGAGGTCACCCGTATCAGTTCAGAGAGGAGGGGAGGCCCTAGACGGAGTGTAGTGGGGGAGGAGGAGCGTTGGAAGTTCTGAGACCTCAGAGTTGGGGAGGGGTTAGGGTTAGGGTTAGGGTTAGGGTTAGGGTTAGGGTTAGGGTTTAGGGTTAGGGTTAGGGTCAGGGTCAGGGGTCAGGGTCAGGGTCAGGGTCAGGGTCTAGGGTAGGGTCAGGGTCGGGGTCAGGGTAGGGTCAGGGTCAGAATAAAAAATGAAAACCCCGGCTCCACGAGGCCGTCTCTGGGAGGGTCTTGGAGGGCCAGGGGCGTAGAGCGTCAGGAAAGGCTTTGAGCGGGGCTGGGCGGGGAGCAGCAGCCTGGGAGGGGAGGACAGTGGGGTCCCGGCCAGAAACCTGAGAAGGTGACGTGGTTGGGGGATGGGAAACGACAAACACCCAGAGGGCAGTCGGGCCGAGAGAAGATACGTGGCTTTAGAGAGGAGGGAGGCCCTGGAGGAGTGTAGGGGGAGGGAGGGGTTAAAAAAAGTATAAAAATATTAAAAAGATAAAATCAAAAAATTAAAATCAAAAGAATTAAATTAAAGTCAAAGATTAAAATTAAAATTAAAGTCAAAATCAAAATCAAAATATAGTTAAAATCAAAGTTAAAGTCAAAAATAAAATTACAAACAAAGTAAAATTAAAATTAAAATCAAATTCAGATTAAAGTCAAAATTCAAGGTAAAATAAAATCAGAAAGTCAAAATCAAAATCAAAATTAAATTAAAATAAAATTAAAAAAAATTAAAATTAAAATTAAAATAAAATTAAAATTAAAATTAAAATTTAAAAATTAAAATTAAATTAAAATTAAAATTAAAATTAAAAAATTAAAATTAAAATTAAAATTAAAATTAAAATTAAAATTAAAATAAAATAAAATTAAAATTAAAATAAAATAAAATAAAATAAAATAAAATAAAATTAAAATAAAATTAAAAAAAATAAAATTAAAATAAATTAAAATAAAATAAAATAAAATAAAATTAAAAATAAAATTAAAATTAAAATAAAAAAATAAAATAAAATTAAAAAATTAAAATAAAATTAAAATAAAATTAAAATTAAAATAAAATTAAAATAAAATTAAAATAAAATTAAAATAAATTAAAATTAAAATTAAAATAAAATTAAAATAAAATTAAAATTAAAATTAAAATAAAATTAAAATTAAAATAAAATTAAAATAAAATTAAAATTAAAATTAAAAAAATTAAAATTAAAATAAATTAAAAAAATTAAAATTAAAATTAAAAAAAATTAAAATTAAAATTAAAATTAAAATTAAAAAAATTAAAAAAAATTAAAATTAAAATTAAAATTAAAATTAAATTAAAATTAAAATTAAAATTAAAATTAAAATTAAAATTAAAATTAAAATTAAAATTAAAATAAAATTAAAATTAAAATTAAAATTAAAATTAAAATTAAAATTAAAATTAAAATTAAAATTAAAAAAATTAAAATTAAAATTAAAATTAAAATAAAAATTAAAATAAAATTAAAATTAAAATTAAAATTAAAATTAAAATTAAAATTAAAATTAAAATTAAAATTAAAATTAAAATTAAAATAAAATTAAAATTAAAATTAAAAAATTAAAATAAAATTAAAATAAAATTAAAATTAAAATAAAATTAAAATTAAAATTAAAATTAAAATTAAAATTAAAATTAAAATTAAAATAAAATTAAAATTAAAATTAAAATTAAAATTAAAATTAAAATTAAAATTAAAATTAAAATTAAAATTAAAATTAAAATTAAAATTAAAATTAAAATTAAAATTAAAATTAAAATTAAAAAAAATTAAAATTAAAAAAATTAAAATTAAAATTAAAATTAAAAAAATTAAAATTAAAATTAAAATTAAAATTAAAATTAAAATTAAAATTAAAATTAAAATTAAAAAAAATTAAAATTAAAATTAAAAAATTAAAATTAAAATTAAAATTAAAATTAAAATTAAAATTAAAAAAAATTAAAATTAAAATTAAAATAAAATTAAAATTAAAATAAAATTAAAATTAAAATTAAAATTAAAATTAAAATTAAAATTAAAATTAAAATAAAATAAAATTAAAATTAAAAATAAAATTAAAATTAAAATTAAAATTAAAATTAAAATTAAAATTAAAATTAAAATAAATTAAAATTAAAAAAAATTAAAATTAAAATTAAAATTAAAATTAAAATTAAAATTAAAATTAAAAAAAATTAAAATTAAAATTAAAATTAAAATTAAAATTAAAATTAAAATTAAAATTAAAATTAAAATTAAAATTAAAATTAAAATTAAAATAAAATTAAAATTAAAATTAAAATTAAAATTAAAATTAAAATTAAAATTAAAATAAAATTAAAAAAAATTAAAAAAAATTAAAATTAAAATTAAAATTAAAATTAAAATTAAAATTAAAATAAAATTAAAATTAAAATTAAAATTAAAATAAAAATTAAAATAAAATAAAATTAAAATTAAAATTAAAATTAAAATTAAAATTAAAATTAAAATTAAAATTAAAATTAAAATTAAAATTAAAATAAAATTAAAATTAAAAAATAAAATTAAAATTAAAATTAAAATTAAAATTAAAATTAAAATTAAAATAAAAATTAAAAAAAATTAAAATAAAATTAAAATTAAAATTAAAATTAAAATTAAAATTAAAATTAAAATTAAAATAAAATTAAAATTAAAAATTAAAATTAAAATTAAAATTAAAATTAAAATTAAAATAAAATTAAAAAAATTAAAATAAAATTAAAATTAAAATAAAATTAAAATTAAAATTAAAATAAAATTAAAATTAAAATTAAAATAAAATAAAATTAAAATTAAATTAAAAAAAATTAAAAAAAATTAAAATAAAATTAAAAAAATTAAAATTAAAATTAAAATAAAAATTAAAATTAAAATTAAAATTAAAATTAAAATTAAAAAAATTAAAATTAAAATTAAAATTA